>WOAB01000196.1:0-2637331 GCA_027886185.1 Rheum nobile
TTGGTAAATTCTAGTCTGATCAACTAGGGTTTGTTGGTATTTATCTATTGCTAGGTCTAGATTGTTACTGGTTGAGCATATCTATTCCTTAGTAGCAACTGCATCGTGTTAGTAACTGGTTGTGCTAATCTTATACAGAAGAGAAATTGATTTGCATCTTAGGGTAAAAACTGGTTGTTTTATTCTAGGGTGTATCCAACTATATCCTATCCATAAAGCTGCTGTTAAATTGAATCTGATAGTTTCAGGGTTGTTTAATTAGTTAGTTCTAATAGTATCTGGTTGTGCTATTAGATACTTTTGAAAAGGAATTGGAATTGCCATTGCATGCGATTTGAGTGATTTCTATGATCAACTTGTCATTCGATTAGTGGATATTGTTTGACTAAGTGCCTTCCCATACTTGATTTCAGCACTTTAATTGCTTACTTACTTTTGCATGCTTGGTTACTCTACAAACAACAAAAAAACCCCCCCCCCCCCCCCCCCTTTGGTTACTTCAATTGACATACACTTTACATATTGCGATAGATTGTGTTCCCTGTGGATCGACCCTTACTTGCCTAAGACTGCGTTTAGGTTTTGTTTGGATTTCTTGCATAGTAGGAATTAGAACGACAAAATTCCTGTTATCAGACGTCTTTTTTCTTAGAAAATAATATTTAAAAAAATAAGTTTAAGATATTGATCAAATTTAACATTTGAGGGCCATGTCTAGCTCATGGCGTTATTTCGATATGTATATTTGACTTCTTTCAACTACTTTGTATACTTTCTTTAAATGACAAATACAATATCATGTCAAAATATTATGTTTAACCTTTTTTGTACTAATTTAGTATATGGTTGTTTCCCAACTTTATACCGTTGTTTTTTACATATTAAAACTGACAATGTTTTTTGGGTTTGGGGCTATCTACGTTCATAATTACATTATTATAAAATCTAAGGTGTGTTGGAATATAAACGTCCCACATCAGAAGTTGGGACATAATTTGCCTAGTATATAAGCTTGATGGGCTACTCCTCCTATTGTCAATTGGTTTTAGGATGGAATCCCATTGGGCTTATCTACTGGGCTTATCTGCGTCTATGCGCTCGTGTCTGCACGACCACAGTTTATCGACCCACGGACTTTCTACATGGTATCAGAGCAGGTTCCGTTCTGGGTTCGATCGTCTCCTGGTTTGGGTTGGGCTTAGCAAGTTGCTAGCCACCCGTTCTTGGGCTAGCTATAAAGAGACTGAGATGCTAGACCCGTTGTCCAAGTGTCAACTAGGCCAGGCTAGTTGCATTTGAGGGGTGTGTTGGATATAAAACCCATCCCACATTGGAAAGTTGGGAATAACAAGACTAGTATATAAGCTTAGTGGATCACTCCTCCTATTGCCAATTGGTTTTAGGATGGAACCCCACTGGGCTATACTGGGTATTGTGTGTGCACGACCCCCAATTTATCGACCCACGGACTTTGACATGGTATCAGAGCGGGTTCGGTCCTAGGTCCCTTTATTAGGTTGGTGGGTCTGGCTATAAAGAGATTGAGATGCCCACCCACACCCGTTTGTTCAAGTGTCAACTGGGCCTGACCAATTGCCCGCCCGTTGCACTTGCGGGGGCGTGTTGGAATATAAACGTCTCACATCGGAAGTTGGGACATAATTTGCCTAGTATATAAGCTTGATGGGCTACTCCTCCTATTGCCAATTGGTTTTAGGATGTAACCTCATTGGGCTTGTGTACTGGGCTTATCTGCGCATATGCGCTCGTGTCCGCACGACCCCCAGTCTATGGGCCCACGGACTTGACAAGGTGTTACATTATATCAAGCATGTAAGGCCCGAGACCTTATAAGTGTCATCCCATGCCAACCCGGGGACTTCATATGAGGTCACCCATCCTGATACTACTACCGCCCTAGCACGCTTAACTTCATAACTTTAGTCCTCACTTGAAACCTGAAAAGGAAGAGCTCTTGTAGACATGGGTAACACATCAATCCTTATAAAACAATCTCATGTCTGGGGTGTTTCAAACTCCCTCACTTTTACCCTTTGACGACCTCGTCAAGGCCCAAAGACTGCCCTCTAGGTCAAGTGACCGCCCATCGGACCAAGCCCACTCGTAACTCAGAGTCGGCCCTAATACCATTTGTAATGCTCAAGACCTTAGAAGCGCCATTCCATGCCAACCCGGAGACTTCCCAGGAGGTCACCCATCCTAGTACTACTCCTATCCTAGCACACTTAACTTCTGAGTTCTTTGTTCTCACTTGAACCCTGAAAAGGTAGAGCTCTTGTTTACATGGGTAGCACATCAATCCTTATAAACCAATCTCAAGCATGAGGTGTTACAAAGCATATACTGCTTCTCTATTTGTCATGTCATATCATAAATTATTCATACGCAGTTATCAAGTCCCTTTTATTTCCTGGCAAACCGTTCGACATTTCTTTGTCATGTTTAGATCGTGGCAACTTCAATATTTAGTTATCTTGTTGCGGTCTTATTTTTATCATGTCATTTTCTGATTTGAAAACACTAGTGGTCGATCAACTGTACTAATTACTTAGAATAAACACTATTGGTCCAACACCTCTAATAGTTACTTAGATCGTAATGAATCATAGACAAAACATATAGTATACATAACTGATTATACAACACATTGAAAAGCCTTATGCCTTAAGTAATGTCAAACACCAAATGTCCAACAACTAATGTCAAACCAAATGTCAACCAGAATCATACTAATACTTGCTTACCAACATTTCCTAAAATCAAACAAAAAACCATGTCTGATAAAGCCGTCCACATATTTGTTACTTCAAATGCGATTCTCACACCCTGTAAATACATTATGAGCCATATCTTTTTTGAAGACATCCATAAATTTTTCTGCCACAATATCAAGATTTGTCCAACCAACACTCATTATCTCGATGTATTAAGGTCATACACCCCCACATTCTCCACTACACAAGCAACATACATCAATGTTAATAAATATGAACATTTTAAACTGGATAAACAAACAATTTTGTGATATTGTGATTTGCCCATGTTCTACTTCAGTCCATGAATACATTTAAACTTGAGCTCCTCATCACCCGGATGTGCATATTTTTGGACAAGTGGCTCATATTGGCTCATGAACACACAAAGAATTTGGACACTGGAAAAACCTACATATCGATATCCATGTCATTGTAGAGATCGATCGCAAAATCATAGACATTGACACACCATTCCTTGAGAACGGTATTTAAAGCAACCCAATGTTATTACAGATGTTATACGAGGTATGAATGAAGTCCGCATCAACCCAACTCATCCAATGATGTCTAGGCATTTCCTCCTTAATGTACTCAATCACACGAGGACTTGCAACATGTGTCGAGGTAGTGGCCATGTGGTCCCTCAATGCACTTCGATAATCTTATGCCCGAAAACAATCTACAACAACCTTATGGTTGTTTGAAGGGTACTCAAGCAACGTCTTACCGATGAAAATTGAAAGCTCATCAATATGCTGCAAAAAGTTAAATCATCCTACAAACATTGCACAAAATCCTAACACTTCGCTATCATCTAACCACGCTTTTGGTTCCAGTATTTTCTGGAAAAACTCCATGTCCCATATACCACTCATTCATGGTAAGGTTTTTCACTAAAAATCCATGAAGCTATCCATTAGTAATACACATTCAATTTCATAAAAAAGTTATTTCCTTAAAGAGGAGGTACAATAAGTACTAACTTGTCATCACGATCACGATTTGAGCAACCCAGTCATCACCTTAACCGACAAATAATTTGTAATATTCTTCACATTTCCCCTTTTTTACAATTTGTCTAAGGTGTTTTGGTGAGTCTTGATGGCTATGTGTACGACTAGGAAGGGCCTTTTTTGGTAGTGAAGTCTGATTTTTTGTTCTAGGCTTCTCTTTTAGGCCTTTTTTCACAGTATCTTCATTTTCTTTCTCAACAACCAATTGGGATCCATCATGGGGTTCTACCTAAGTTACCTCATCTGGCAGGGTTTGCACATCCGATGGGCTTTCAGATGCTATATTAGATGCCAATGTTTTTGAATCCTCGACTGCATTTGCCAAGTCTACTGCCATTGTGGTTAGCATTTGCAGTCCTTCTTCATGTTCGGTTACCTCCTTGCATAGGGCATCAACGAGATCACCTGATTCTCTCACTATCACCTTCTTTTTTATCATCACCCTTGACTTCTAAATCATGGTATTTTCTCCAGCCTTTGCATTTATGTCTTCAACAACAACCATGACCATTTTCATGCATCTACCATGGTTGTACCTTTTCAGCAAGGTTTTCATGTTCACCAACATCTTTTGCAAGATTCTCAACTTTTTTTTCTCCATTTTCTCTTGTGCAAGCTCCTCAAACTCTTGATCCAATTTCTTTGTTGATAGATGATGGGATCCACCAACGTCATCATCCCACTATAAGTTGACATCAAGAGATTTTTCCTATAAATAAAACACAATAAATATTCCTCGTTAATCATCACTATTTCCACATAACAATAACCAATCTGGACATACACATAGAAAAATCCTATCATAATGCATTAAAAATGTCTTTTAGAAATTGTAAATTTGTTTCGTGGCTAGCATATATCATTCCTCTTTTTGGCCTTCAGATGCCTCCTCCTCACCGTTTTCATCACTTTCATCACCATTGTTATCAAAACTCTCAGAAGTATCATCACTTGTATGAACTATTGTCTTATTATGAACAACCTTTTCTTCAAGTTCTTCATTCTCGTCACCCTTATCATCATCGTCATCCTCAATCCCTTCATCATCTTTAACTTTCTCATCTTCATTATCATCTTCAAGTTCCTCATCTTCAACTTCTTCATCATCCTCAACTTCCTCATCTTCCTCAAAGTTCTCAACAGAGGATGCAAAATCCTCACCGGCCTCAAAATCCTTAGCTTCCGCCTTAACGTTTTTATAAGCTTTCCCCTAGGCACCTCTTGGGATTCAATCGTCTTTTTCAACCTTTGCATCCTATCAAGCGTTCCATTTTACATCCTCTCCATCATTCTGAACAATTCTGTTACAACACACATTACCTCTGTTGAATCCACAAAAAACATTACTCGGGCAAGCCCCTAAAGCACCATGTTTTCCTTGCTTTTTCCCTTTTTCCTTCATTTTTATACTTTCCATTGTTTCCTTCATTATGTTGTCACAATGCTCATTATCCTTTTCACCAACATAGTAACAATTTGAAAACATATCCTCCTTATCTTCTTCCGGAATAAAATTATCTTCTTTCGAAATAAGAATGGTCTAACCTGATTGGCAAGATAAGAATAAGCCTTCTCCAAGACTCCATGTTCAGGGATTTCTTATGAAAACCAACACATACCCCATGACATTGCAGATTCCCTCAACATTGGCACGACTTAAATTAACCAAATCTGCAATAATAAGTGGTTTTAATAGCCAATAATCAAACCACACAATCAAATATATGTATAATGCACTATGAGATCATGTCATCCTACATTATAACATCTTGTTAACCTATATTATAAGATCTCACTGTAGTGTAGAATAGATCATATACCAAAGATGTAAAACAACACATGTTATTTTATTGTGGTTACTTTTCCCTACAAACAACACAAAACTCAACAAATCATATTGAATCACTCACAAAAATTCCAAATCTACCAGTTCACACTCTTAAAAAATCATCATGCACCCTATAATTCTCTATCCCGAACACCACCTAAAATTTCATATGTAGAAAATGTAGCATAAAGATACTCGAAACAACAATGGCAGTTCTTGAATGGAATACGAAAGTCTTGGTTGGTTGGACAATAGCTTTGTCTTCCCTACTATGTCATCCTTTTGGACAATGAGTTTGTCAAAGATTTGTATAGTTTCACATGTTGAGGCTTCACAAGCCTCTTCTTATCCCCCTCCAAGCAATAGCCCATCGATCATCAACAAGTGGGCCAACTTTACTTTGTAAGTGTCTAACTCATGATGCTCTTTAAATCTGTTGTACAAATATTGTATTGTTGTCTTAGGACCAACAGAACCACCAAAAAAATGCTCCATGACTAGCTTGTCTTCTTTCGTGTCTATTGATGGAAGTTCTCCACAATAATGACACAACTCCTTCAGAGAATACCTCAATTCTGCCTACAGTCTCATACGATGAGTCACACTTCTTCTTTGTTTTAAGTTGCTTAAAAAGAATAGCAAGCAATTTCTTAGATGAAAAGACACATGTCTGCAACATCTTTCGTATCTTTCTAAATAGGTTATCCAAAACTCGTTGTCAATCCGCATGTGTTAGTTTGCTCTCTATCTCACGAAAAAAATACCCTCAAATTAATGTTAATTTTTCCATAGAAGGGTTCCCCCTCTATAATACATGTACATAATCTGCAAACTTAGATAAAAAAAACCAAAAATTTCAAATGGAACCATTTACGAAGGTGACACTTGACAGGATGGTTGAATTTAGGAAAAAAATTACATCCCCTTTGATGACTGATAGGGTCATTTCATGCACCTTTACTAGCAATATTAGCATCATTTGGAGTAGTTTAGGATGAGATTTGAGATTAAGTCTGTGATCCAGAAGTTGTGAAGAAAGTGAAGATATCCAGGAATTTACATCTTAGATTGGAGATGGAGATGAGATGGATGAGGTTCTGCTAGAGTTTATTGGAGAAGGCTACCAACACTTGGTAGTAATGAAGAGCAGAAGAGAAGAAGAAGAGGAGCTGAAGAAGGCGTGGGCGATTTCACCGCCCCGCGCCAGATGCCACCGCGACCCGGCGGTGGGTCTCAGAGAAGAGCTGGTCGTGCCAGAAGAAGCCACCGCCCCGCGGTGGATCTCACTGCCCCGCGGTGAGGCACGTAACGCCCCAGCGGCCAGAAGGATTTTATTTCCTTTATGCATTTCGAATTTCCCTATTTCTATTATTTTATTTCCTTTGTTATTTCCATTAGGTTAACTTATTTTTCCTAAGCCTATTTAAGACCCTTTTCTAGGTAAGAAGACACTACTTTTACATTATGCAGTTTACTTTTCATTAGGGTTTCATTCACCTCTGAATGGAGCACTAATTTCCCTTTGTTCTACTAGACGTTTGAAGCAATACAGTTGATGTGTTTGTGAGATTTCTATTCCTTGTTCCTATTCTTATAAGTGTTGGTTTGATTCTCTTAGTTATATTGAATATTGATTTATTGTTATTCCTCATAGCCTGATCAACTAGGTTGAATACTATTTATCAATTGCTAGGATTTGCATATAGTGGAATACGAGTGCATATCTAGTAGCATACACGATGTTACATATAGTGGAATACGAGTGCGCAATCGTGAGTGAGAATCATTTGCATGTTAAGTAGTAAGGTTTTCTTCTATTTGCATGTATCCTATATCCTTGTGTGCATTGCTATTGCTTTATTGGTGGTAAGGGTTTTCTTCCATTGATATTGTGATAAGTCTATCAACAACTGTGAGAATTGGTAGTACTTAAGATCAGGGTGGGAACAACCATAAGAATAGTGAAAGAACTTGGATTGAATAGATTTCAGTGATCAAATTATATCTCTGTATTGTGGATCCGTTCTAGTGGAACTCTTTTCCCCAATCATATTCTCAACTCAATCAAACTTGTTTGCTTTATTCTCCTGATAACTAAAACCCCCCTTCCTTGTTACTTGTCAATCATAATTGCATACTTCATCAGATCTTCCCTGTGGGTTCGACCCTTACTTGCTTACTATACATCCATTTAGTAGGTCTGTTAGGACATTTACTTTGACTAGGTCATTCAACGATATTTGCATTGCATATTTCGGCCACGTCAATGACTATACGTTTTTTGACCATCAATCCATAGATTTTATCTTAACTGGTTTCGATGTCGACTTCACCTCTTTCGATTTCGCCTTCCCCTATTTCTTCCCACTTTCAAACTTCAATTTTTTAACTTTGCCATTCACTTCGTCTTTCTGCTTCTTCTTCTAGTCTCGGGCGTCGTCATCTTTCCTCTTCCTTTTGCCACCAATTGCCTTCCTCGAACTCGAATCCTTACTGCCTCTTATAGTCGTCATAGATTTTCTAGGGTTTTTTTCGAAGCATTGAAATTTTGACTGAAATGGAGTATAACTTCTTTGGGTTTCACAACCAAACCTAGGGACAATAATGGAGCTCGAAAATATCGTCAATGTTTTGGTTTCCAGAGGCTTGATAGGGACAACATGGCTGAGAGATGAATTTTAAGAACTTTTGGAGGGAAGTTGAGGGCGGTTTGTTTGCTAAAAGATTTTGGTGATGACTTTTAATTTCCAGAATGATTTGTGAGATATTGAAATTGTGGAAAATTATTATAAAATAACTTACTTTACCATTTTGTAAATCCAAAAACATTGAAAAGAAGAGGTAAAATGAATTTCTTAACCTTTTATCTCTCTAAAAAATCAGAAATTAGGAGTTATAGGCATTAATGCTGTTATTTTGGACATTTTTACCCCTAAAATGGATATTCATGGAATGAAAATATCCATGAGTGCTAATCTGCAAAAAAATCTTGTAATGCAATATTAAATCTGGCCTAAAAATAGCTAATTTCATTACTTTTAATATGTTCAATCATCCTATAAAGAACATCATTATATTATATTTTATTTTATTTATAGTTAAGCTCTCTAGTGTCTATGTGTTCAAAATGGTTGGAAAATTGATAAAAAAAAAATGGACTTGTATTACTTATAGTATATAATATAGAAGATGTGACAGGTGCTAACAGAGTTTAAAATGCGGACATGCGAACAAATCAAAAAAAAGGGCAACAAACGGCAAAACCAAATTTTATCCGTATAATTCGCATAATAAAATTCAGTAGGCAAAAAACAACTCTTTGCACAAAATTGTACCATTTTGTGCACCAAAGTCAGCTGAAAAGTGTATCAGAATATATATATTTTTTAGATAAGGAAAGGAATTAGGGGGCTCCTCTATCTCGAGGTAGGCCGCCCTAGAGCATCATTGCGAATGAGATCGCTAAGATCTGGAATGGCTGCCATGTTTGGTGAACTTAATATGTGGTAAAGTTTTGCAATAAAGTCGGTCACCGTATTAACTTTACTCAAATTATATTTATGTGTGCAAGGACGTTCTTCACGTACGTATTAAAGTGCACATGTTGTATAAAAGGGATGAGGGTGCACAACCATGTACAATCATACGACTTTTTCCGGAAAGTCGTATGACATTTTTGCACAAAGTTCACATTATTTTTAAAATTGGTACTTCATACGACTTTTTTTGTTTAAAACTGGGAGAGGGGATCAAATGAGCACGGGTGTTAAAGTAAGCATTGAGCATGTGATATAGACGTCCATGTGTCACCATCAAACGGCTGGCATTGTTCCAACATTTAACAACACGGAGGGCATTTTCATCATTCGACCTTCATTTGTTCTTTGGTCTCCATCGTTTCGCTCCCGTCTCTCTTGGCGTATTCGTTGTAGCCGGAATCGCCATTAGAGGACTTGTTCGTTGTCGCTCGTTTCAGTTCATGTTCTTCACCGATTTTGCCTCTTTCAATCTATTCTCGCTATTGGATTGATTGGCATAGACGTTTCTATGGATTCTGGTAAGTTAATTTGTTTATTTATGTTCTAGGGTTTCAGAATTTGTTGTTGCGTTTATTTGTGTTCTACGCTTGATAGTCATCTGAGAATGATTCTATTCAATTTGTTCGTTTATGGCGTTTCTATTGTCTTCTTTGACAGATTCGTCTTCACCTTTTCATTATTAGGTTTGCTCTCTTCAATGGACGATTATTTTGAACCTCCACCTAATACAATTGAACCTCAATGTGCTTTATGTTTGCAGTGCCTGGAAGTGTGTATGTTGGTGCTAGTGGTAGTGTATCCCTTGGTCAGAGCTCCCCTAGTTCATATCCAAGTGATTCTGACACTGAGATGTCTTCTGACTTATCTGTTGCCCGTCTATCTCAAGGTGCTTTAGTGTACCATATTCCAATCTGTGTTGATGCTCTGAAACCAGTTGTTGGTATGTTGTTTGGGTCATTGGAGGAAGGTGTTGAATTTTGCAAGGCATATGCACTAGAATGTGGCTTTGTTTTTAGGCTTGGTGGATCACGCATGGCAGGCAATGTGGTTGCATTGAAGTACTTGCATTGCACTAGACAAGGTTTTAAAACTGGCCAGAACAACACAAAACGCATGCGACAACGTCCTTCAAACAGAGTTGGTTGTAAGGCGAAACTCACCCTTACTTTTGTCGGTAATCAGGGCTACAAAGTAACAGCGTTTGAAGATCGCCATACACATGAAATGGTTGTTGGTAAGGATAAACAGTTTATGAAGTCTATGAGGAAGTTGGACTTTGGACATAAGAAGTTTGTCATGGATTGTGAGAAAGCGCACATCGGTCCAGTCATGTCGCATAGAATATCCAAGGAACTTGTTGGCGGCTACTCCCAAGTCGGTGCTTCTGCTCTTGACTTCAAGAACTACCGACGAGATATGTTGGCTTATATTGGTGGTTCCGATGCTCAGATGACGATCAACCGTTTGTTCAACAAAAAAGAACTTTGCCCTGCCTTCTTTTTTGAGTACGACGTTGATTCTTGTGATTGTTTGACGCATTTATTTTTGGCTGATCCCGTGTCTTGCAAGAATGATGCGAACAACCCCTGGGCGATGTCGCGATGTAGGATCTTGACTCCTCAAGCTAGGTTGAATCTTCTCCTCTGTAGCCAAAGTGATGGCTTTCCTAGGGTTAAAGAGATAACCCTTTCTAACGCGTCAAAGGGATGACAAAGAGGTCAAAGAGATGACCTTGAGTACCGAAGAGACGGTGAATGATTTGCTCGAAGCGACGAGCTACGGGATAGGTTGATCCGGAGATCGAAGGGTTGACGTTAGGATTCAAGGAAGGAGCGTACTCAACTTCTAAGAAGCGAACTCAACTTGTAAACTAAAATCCAACGTAATTAAAATGAAGTACAAAGGGGGCTATTTATAGCCAAAGAACTCTCCCAACAACCCTAATGGGCTCGGGCCTAATTCTAGCTAAATGGGCCGGCCCATTCTACAAGAGTTGTCACACGCCCGAAATAGAAATGACTGAATTAAAAATACTAAAACGGGAAACATACTATAACTGGAATTAACTTATAATATAGAAATATATAGTAAACTGAGCTAAGTACTACTCTAGGGAGGACGCCATGGTCTTGCTTGACTCAGCCCCTTAGTGAACCATCTGATGGCTGGCCATGATGCTATCAATCTCCCTCCCTTAGAATCGAAGAGTCCCCGCTTCGAACATGTATGGGCAAGGGTGAACAGACGATGAGCGAAGGGAGGCACGTCCAACACCATGGAATCTATCGAAGGGAGTGCTGAGATCACCAGAGGGGGCGGTTGGGTGTTCATTGGCGCCAAAGGCTCGGTGTCGGTCACGATCGTGGGCTCCCAAGCATACCATTCGTCGCCCTCGGGATAGATATCGTAGACTGGCAGCGCGCTCTCGACGTAGTCATCATAGACGGGCCGCGCATCCCCGGGGTAAGCATCAAAGACGGGCGATGCGTCCTCAGGATAGTCATCATAAATGGGTGGCGCATCCTCGTCGTAAATGAGAATGACACGCATGTTCCCAAATAAAAAACAAACAAACAAAATTAACAATCTCTCTTCTTTTCTTTTTTTTTTCTTTTTTTTTCTCTCTTTAAATTAAAACAAACAAAATTAACCTAATTTTGTAATCCCTCTCTCTTTTGTTAACATCAGCAACGTGGGAACCCTAGGGGGTGGCGGCTGGCGTCGGGAACGAGCAACAGCAACAACGAAGCAGTGCTTTCTCGGCCAAAGAACGATGAACAGGAACGGAGCAATACGAGACAACTCGACTGAGGGCAACGTCCTGTTCAACAACGATGTGCTCGGCGACCGGGACTGATCGGAGAGGGGCACGAGGGGGGGGCGTAGGTCGCCGGAGAAGGAGCTGAACAAGAGACGCAATCCCGACAACACAAGGCTGCCGACGACGACGCCAAAAGAACGCTGGAAAGGATGGGACGAGACGGACAGAGGAAGGGCGATGATGTCCCGATCGGCACCGGACTGTTGATGACAGAACCGATCGGCGCCGGAAGGGATGAGCGAGAGCACCGGAGGGAGTGCGACACCGTCGGTGCGATGAAGAGGCCGGTGAGATGGGTCTGCAGGGATCGGATCTGGGAAAGCACGGCGCCGACGATGCGATGAAGAAGGAGACCTCCACCTCAGTCGATGCAGCAACAGGGAACACGCCCAACAGAGAATTGGTGATGATGCAGTTGATGATCGGTGGTGAGGGTGGATAGATCGGTGGTGGTGATGGATAGATCGGGCGTGTGTAGGGTGTTGATGCGTGAACAGTGAACACTGAATCGGGTGTCGTAGCGTCGACTGCGGGGATATAAGACTTGAAGAGACAAGCCTTTGGGTGTCGTAGCATCGACTGCGGGGATATAAGACTTGAAGAGACAAGCCTTTGGGTGTCGTAGCGTCGACTACGGGGATAAAAGACTTGAAGAGACAAGCCTTTGGGTGTCGTAGCGTCGACTGTGGGGTAGGTTGATCCGGAGATCGAAGGGTTGACGTTAGGATTCAAGGAAGGAGCGTACTCAACTTCTAAGGAGCGAACTCAACTTGTAAACTAAAATCCAACGTAATTAAAATGAAGTACAAAGGGGGCTACTTATAGCCAAAGAACTCTCCCAACAACCCTAATGGGCTCGGGCCTAATTCTAGCTAAATGGGCCGGCCCACTCTACAAGAGTTGGCACACGCCCGAAATAGAAATGACTGAATTAGAAATACTAAAACGGGAAACATACTATAACTGGAATTAACTTATAATATAGAAATATATAGTAAACTGAGCTAAGTACTACTCCAGGGAGGACGCCATGGTCTTGCTTGACTCAGCCCCTTAGTGAACCATCTGATGGCTGGCCATGATGCTATCAAAGAACTTCTCTCTCTTTGGTGACGTTGTATCGTTTGATGCTACATACCGAACCAACATGTTATTTGGCTATCCTTCTTCATTGCATTTTTCCTTTTTTCTTTTACACTGTAACTATCCTTGCATTTACTACTTTGTTTTTTGTTCTTTTGTTGTTAGTTTTATTGTATGAACCTCTGTGTTGAAACTGGCGAACCTAGTTTGCAAACATGATGAACCTAGTTTGAAATCTGATGAACTAGCTATCAAAGTATTCTAGTCTCTTTGTTGAGGTTCCAAATGCACCTTCTAGTTGTAATCGATGCCTTAATAGACCATCTATACAACCTTTCATTTTAAACTGCATAATCCTATTACAACTCTGACGAAACCAGTTCCTCATACTTGGTGAACCTGTTAGTTATACATGATGTACATGTTTGTTATAGTCGATGAACCCAACTACTTAGATGAACTTAGTTAATGTTATATGTTGCACCTAGCTATTTTCTTTTAATGTTCATAGTTATTGACCTTCTTTTTACAACCATGAACTTGTTTTTGTATTCTGTTAAACCTACTCTAACTTTTCTCCCTTGTAGTTGTATATTCATTCTAATCAACCTCCTTGTCTACTTATGAATCCTCCTTTCATTGCTCTTTTTATTACAGACTATTCTAGTGTTTTATCACTTTTTACTTATGCATCATTGGCTTTGTTTACATTTCTTCCATATAGGTACAATTTGATTTTCATACCATTCATCGGCCTAGACCATCACAAGTCGAGTGTCACTTTTGCGGCTGGTTTAACTTTCAAGGAAGATGTTGGATCATATGTTTGGTTGTTGGAGAAATTCAAGGCAACTATGGTGCACGAGCCAAAGGTTATAGTGACAGACCAAGACCAGTCCATGAAGTTCGCTATTGAACAAGTTTTCTCCCGGTCGCGCCACAGGCTTTGTATGTGGCACATCATGAAAAAAGTCCCCGCAAAGACCAAGTACGACACTGCCACTGGTTCAGAATTTAGGGCTAAGTTGGACAACATTGTCTGGACCCATGACCTTTCACCTGCAGAGTTTGAGTCACAGTGGACTGCATTGCTTGATGAATTCCCCTTGGTGAAGCGGAGGTGGTTTGATGACATGTTTGCAATCCGACATTTTTGGATCCCAGCCTACTTCAGGGATGTGATGTTTGGTGGTTTGCTTAGGACTACTTTTGTTTCCGAATCTGCAAACAGTTACTTTGGTCACTTCAAAGACAGATATTATCGCCTAGTTGAGTTGGTGATGCACTTTGACATTGCCTTAGACACATAGAGACACAAGCAGGCGAAGATGAACTTTGATTCTTCGACTATGCGTCCAGATCTTAAGACATATTTAAGATTGGAGAATCATGCGTCTGAGGTGTACATGCTCTCAATTTTCAAACTTGTTCAGGATCAGATTATGGAATGTTGTTTATCATGCTTTATGGTGAGCATGTCTGAGATCAATGGTATAAAATTCTATGGTGTCAAGGATTGCTTATCCAAGACGTTCACAGTCGAGCACTCAACTGCAGGTGGGGATTTTTTATGCAGCTGTCATATGTTTCAAAGGATTGGTCTGCCTTGTTGTCACCTCATGTTTGTGTTCAAGAACCTCGAGTTTGATAGGATTCCGGAAAGGTATGTCCTTGCCCATTGGACCAAGGATGCCACTATTACACCGGTGTTCACTATCGACGACACCATTGTCACTCAGTGTACGACCCTTGAAGAGCGTGAGGCGGTCATGAATGAGTTGATTTCTGACTTTTATAGTTGTGTCGGGCTATTGGATGACAAGCCAGACCTCATGAAACAGTTTTCCCTTTTGCTTAAGGAGAAAAGGGCGGCTTTGTTGTCTGCGAGTGGTGCTTCGTCTAGTTCTGGTCCGTTTAACCTTGAGCAGCTGCAGTCTTATGCTGGAGTTGAAGTCCCTTCAGTTTTTCATGTCTTGCCACCAGAGCAAGCTAAGAACAAAGGAAGTGGCTCGTGTATCCGGAGTGGAAGAGAAATTTCTATTGCTTCCAGCCGTGCAGGCCAAAGGCGTTGTGGCAGATGCAACAAGTATGCCACTCACAATAGTCGCACTTGCACTGAAGTGCTTGATTCTTAGTACTATTTAGTATTTTTCCATTTCATCTTTATTTTCCTTTGGATTAGTTATTTTTATTACGTTTGCAGATTTTTTTTAATTTTGCTCTACTAAACATCATTAAGAGTTCAAATTGCACATGCTAATTCTAGTTCATAAATCATTTCCTTCTATTTTCCTTCAGGAATCTACTGTATATATCTAATGAACCTTTTATGAAACTAGTTCATTATGGTCTTTCATTGGTGCACGTATTGTTTGAGTTCTCATCGATGAATCTGTTAATTTCATTGTATGACCCTATCCGTTTAAACTGATGAACCTAGTTTGCAAACTTGATGAACCTCCTATCAACATATTCCAATCTCTTTGTTATCATTTCAGATGAACCTCGTCGTTGTAATCAATGACTAATTAGGATGAAGAAGATGTAGACTTCAATAAATTGCACATGCAGTCTTTTTTATTTAAAGTGCATAATCGTATTATAACCCTGATGAACTTGTTCCTTATACTTGATGAACATGTTAGCTATATATGATGAACATGTTTGTTATAGTCGATGAACCTAGTAACTTAGATGAACATACTTTCTATCTTCTATGAACCCATATTCACTTTTTCATTTTTAGGGTACTTGAATGACAAAAGTTATTGAACTTTGAACTATTCAATGAGTTTTGTCACAAATTTTTTTTAAAACACAAAACGAGTACCCGCTTGATTTTTGAAGTGTATAACCTATTATATATCTGATGAACCTGTTACTTATACTCGATGAACCTGTTAGTTGTATATGATGAACCTAATTGTTATAATTCATGAACCCAATGCTTGGACATAGTACACACATATCTAACTGTGCCTACAAGTCAAAATCAATGAACCTACAAGACATAATCAATGAACCTGCAAGACAACACCAATGAACCTGCACGACAAAATCGATGAACCTACGAATATATTGAAGTCTACATCTTCTTCATCCTAATTAGTCAATCAATCACGTGATTAGTGCTACCTGTTAGTAAACAATATTTTCCTTTGCCTACAGAATACTACCAAATCTGAAATCCTAAATTTTCACAATCCACACAAGCAAACTAGTATCATTCTAACCAAAATGCTAACAATCATCCAATGTTCATTCAAATGGTCCTTCAGGGTTTTCTCTAATGGTCTGAAGTGCCTTGTCCTTGATTTCATTAGCTTCTGAGGTGATGATGGTATGGACATATTTGATCCTTAGTTCTTCAATGGCCTTCTTCTTGTTTTTGTTGTTCATCTGGTCCTCCTAGTTGTCATTCGACACCCCCATGTACTTCTCCATATGTCGCATGGCATACACCCCAGAGCTTTGCTCTTGTGCATTGTCAGATTGGCATGGAAGAGGAATCAATTGCGCCTTAGCCTATGCAACTTCGAGGTCGTTTGCTCTTTTGATCAAGTGATTCTGGCGGAGGTAAATTGCAGTCATTGATACCTGCACACAAAAAATGGATATATTTCATCTTATATGTGTGTTCACGTGCATTTTTCACCAAACAAAAAAAAATGTTCAAAACAGCACAGTTTTATACACTCTTGTACACTTCCAATCTTCTGAATAGATGGTTGATAGATGCCCATATGACCGCTGTTTGGCGTACTGTCGAGCACTTGTATGGATTTACTCTTAATGTTCATGGCAATGACAAAGTAACGGTCATTGTGGACTATGACAGGTACAACAACCTATAATAATGCCTTCATTTAGTGACCTTTGAATTTTACTCCAAAAGAATAATAAAAAAAAAACAGACAAGCTCAGACTAGTAATAATTTTACCATGTCTATGTCCTTAATTTTTTGTCCATGCACCTCACCCACGGCGAAGTTAAAGTTCTTCATGAGCTCTCCTAAATGATCTTTCAAGTTGACATTCTGTTTTCAACATTTCATAATTTTTTGTTAGCATACACCAAGTATATATACAAGCTAAAAACTGCACAGAGAAACTGTTGAACCTTGATGTACAATTTCATGAACCTTATTCAATAATCCATGAACATCTTTTTTAATAAATGAACCTCTGTTACATGAACCTTATACAAGAACTTCACTTTTTTTATGATGAACCTCATTTTGTTAACTTTTGAACCTTATAGTATATACCGATGGACCTTATAGTATATATCCATGAACCTTATTTTGTTAACTTTAAAACAGTTTACGTACCATTTGATAGACATACAAGAATGCTCTGCTCGGTTTATTGTTGCTCTTCACTTCCTCATTATTGTTCAAAATTGTTGTCCAAGCATCAATAGCTTTGTAGTGGATGTCCATGTCCATAGCCAACTCCATTCCGGTTACTTTGAGAGACTTGTGTTTGAATAGAGGCTCACTATTCAATTGTATATAAATAGAAATTTTATCCATTAGTAAATATTTATCTCTAATATTGACCATAATAATAAAATAAAATATGTCATAACGTATCTAGATCTTACCCTCCTATGCTACAGTGGAGACAGTAGTTGTACACCACCATTGCTTCCTCAGTTCTCTTTGCAAAGATGTCCACAGTTCGGCTTTTGTAGGGGCTTCTAAGCTTTTCTCCAAGTTTCTTGTGCCTTGGCCCATGAACCACATCAGCAGGATCCTACAGTTGCTTCCCCTTCCTCTTCCCCTTGTCCTTTTCTCTTGCTTTTTCAGTTTCAGCCACCTCTTTGTTCTTGTGTGCATCAGCCACTTCATGTTCTTCATCCATGTCTTTCTCAACATCAAAGTTCTCTAACTCCTCTGAGCTGATAAGCACCTCCTTGTCCTTCTGTGCATCAAGCACTTCATGATCTTCATCCATGTCTTTGTCAATATCAAAGTTCTCTAACTCATCTGAACTGATAAGCTTGAAAGATGGAATTGTCAAATCCGGTGACTTTGTGGCCTTCTTCCTTGTTTTTGGTGTTGCGGTTGTTGGTTCCTTGTCCTTACTTCCAACTACTGTCTCTTGCTCAGCGCCCTCTTCCCCATGCATTGTTTCCTCTGTGTTCTCCATCACATAAACATACCCTTGTCCCTTTTCTTCTATGCCTCTTTCATTTACAGTGTTTAGTTGCTCACTCTCATTACCTAACCCATCCACCTTCTCTTTCTCCACCTCTGCGACTTGATCTCTTACCTCTGCTTTGTCTCCCAGCACATCAGTGTACTCATTCAGAATGTTGTTGACATCCTCCCAATTTTGTTTCAACATTTCTGTTGCTACTACAATTTGTTGGTCTGTAAAGTTATTCAACCACTCCTGCATTCAAGAAAACAATTTTAAGTGCTACATAGATGGGGAAAAAAAAATTAGCATACGATACCATGACACACAAAGGAAATCAACCTAAACCACTTATATTTTTGCTTATTGATATAATTAGTAAGAAAAAAGGTCAAATTTGAAGCTCATGAACCTCTTTGCCCAACTCCATGAACCAGAGATTGATTTTACATTTACCATGAATCAAATTCACATTAAAGTACTACCCTAGATTATATCACCGGCATCATACATTATTATTCAGTTTAATGAACCTTATACTATTTATTCATGCACCTCTTGATCATTTTTCATGTATTACTCATCAGAATTACATGAACAGGCAAGTCAATTCACATTGAACCTTCGTCTATACATGGATGAAACTTAATGTGTAAACTCATGAACCTTGATGTTTAAACTGATGAACCTACTATAATATTTTTTGAACTTGAAGTGTCATTTTTTTTGCTTGTGTTTTACATTGAACCTCACTATGTGTGATGCATGAACTACAATGTATAAAGTCATGAACCTAATTGTTCAACCAGATGAACCCTCAATACTATTTCTGAACCTTGATGTATATATAAATGAACCTCAATCTGTAAACTAATGAACCTTGATGTTTAAACTGATGAACCCACTATACTAATTTTTGAACTTGAAGCTTGATGTTTACCTGTAGCTTGTTATTCATAAATCCGTGTTCTTTCCTCTCCTTTGCTGCTCTTGGTTGTTACATTGTTCCTAGTCCAAAGCCACCAAACTTCATCTCCCTACTCTCCCTTTCCTCCAAAATCTCGTCAGTCCATCCTAGGAAGACTGGTGTATTGTTTGGGTTTTAGTTTCCAAAGACAGATACCCTGTCTAAATACAACAACTGTATAGAAGAACAGAAATATATTACTACACACATGACATTCAACATAATATACAGTAGAAGATGTTTTTTTTGTAATTAAATAAGAGTTGTTTACCACAAGGAAGATGATGAGTCATTTGTAGAACCTCTCTTTCTTCCCCTTCCATTCATTTGTTGTTTGAGGCAAGACACTCATTACAAGCTCACACCAGTTGTAGCCATTTATATCTTCAACGTCACTGATCATCATGTGTTGAGGAATTGTGCCCTTTTGGTTGCTTTCCACAAGCACCGACATGAACAGCACGATGAACAACCTTTTGAACCATACTTTCGATGTGCACCCTTTGAGCTTCGCTGCCACATGACTTGGCCTGATTTGCTTGATATTGTCAAAATACTCTTTCCATTCTTTTGTAATGGCGTTGTCAGTGGCCTCTTTGCCTCTCATTTCTACCTTTCTCTGCCCTCTAGGAATCTCCAGCACTCTCTGCACTTCCTCCTCTGTCACTTTTATGGTGCTTCCATCCACCATCTTTATCTCACATTTGATCTCATTGTAGTTTTCGAGGATCCAGAATGCCAGGCAATGAGGCACCCCTTTAATCTTCAAATGAAGCATGCTTTCAAACCCCATTTCTATAATCCAGACCTTTGCTTGTTCCTTCCTTTTTTCAGGGATACTGTCCAGTGCGTTAACAAACGCTTTCGGCACATTTCTTGTGTTCAACCACTTGTACTGTGATCCGTCCTCTTTTATTTTGATTTTTAGGTGTGCAGGAACTATTTCCAGCTTGTTGTTCTTCTTTGTTTTTTTCTCCTTCTCTTTTTTTCCTTTGTAATTACTAGCTTTCTCTCTCCTCTTTCCTTGACTACGACCCACTTTGCTTTCTTCCTTTTCTTTGCAGTGTCTCCCTTCTCAACCTCCATTACTCGCTTCCCCTTGTCTTTCTTACCTTTCTCCTCTTTGGTGTTTGCTTGTGCAACCATTGACCTAGTGTTTGGTCTTGTTGTTGGTGTTTGTTCAAAACTTTCTAATGCACTGCTTTTGGTCTTTTCGTGTGAACTCACGCTTTCCTCCTCTTGTAGTTCCTTACCCTTCCCCTTCTCTACAGAACCCAATATATCTCCACTTGTTGAGCTACTGTTTGGAGTCGTTGGCAGTCTTGTTGGTGTTTCTTGAAAACTATGTGATGCAGTGCTCTTGTTCTTTTCTTCTGAACTCCCTCTGTCAGTCGTTGTTCTCTTTGTTTCTGTGCTCTTTGACACTGTGATTTGTAGGCTTTCCTCAGTCTCTTTGGATGCTTTACTCTTCTCTTTCTCCTCTGAACCCAGTGTTGTTGCAACCGTTGCCATTGTGTTCACTGGTGTTGACACATTTTCTTCAGTAGCTTGTAATTCCTTCTCTGCAGAACCTAATTCCTTCTATTCAGCTGTTGTTGTTGTATTTTGCTTTTTTTTCTAGTGGTTCTTCTTCTTGTGAACTTTGAACCTTTGAAGTATTGGACACTGTATGTCTCACTCTTTTCTGTCTTGCCATTTTCTGTCTAGGCTTTCATGTTTTCTTTGGAGTCGGTTGTGTTCTCTTTCGAGGCTGGTTTGTCTTTCTCTTTGAAACCAGATACTTCTTAGTAGACACTCTGAATGTTTTTGCAAGTTCCTCACTCTCAGTACTTTCGTAATCTATCTCTATGTCTTTGTATGTTGGCCCTTTGTTTTTGGAGTACCGTCGTGATCGATTGGTAGATCCTGCTAAGAGAAACAACACAATTGTAAGATCAACCTCAGATCTGTTCAATCCAGGCATGAACCTAAAAAAAGTAAATGAGGCTCATACACAGCAAATGAACCTAAGTATCCAATTATCTAACTTCAAGATCTGTTCAATCCAGACATGAACTCTGGAAAAAGCAAATGAACCTCCAACTCATAAAATGAACCTCATCAAATGAGTTTCAACTCAGGTAAACCTAAGTTTTTTATAACACAGGCATGAACTCTGGAAAAAACAAATGAACCTCCAACTCATAAAATGAACCTCATGAAATGAATGCCAACTCAGGTAAACCTAATTTTTTTTATAATAAAGGCATGAACTCAGGAAGAAGGAAATGAACCTCCAACTCATAAAATGAACCTCATCAAATGAGTTCCAACTCAGGTAAACCTAAGTTTTTTATAACACATGCATGAACTCTGGAAAAAGCAAATGAACCTCCAACTCATAAAATGAACCTCATGAAATGTCAGATAAAGCATAATGAATCTAAGTTTGTCTTATTATGAACCTGATGTCATGATATTCAACAAAAAGTCCTAAATTCTGCACCAACTCAGTTTGCAAAATGAACCTAAGTTTGCTTTAATATGAACCTAAGTTTGCTTTAATATGAACGTAAGCAGAATGAACCTAAGTTTGCAAAAGCAAACAAACCTCATGAAATGAATTTCTTGTAATATAGCATTGACTTGAACAAACCCTAACTTCAGGAAACGAACCTACAACTCAGAAAATTAACACAGAAAACGAACCTACAACTCAGGCAAACGAACCTCCAACGAATCTCCAACACAGAAAATTAACATCACAAAATTAACATCAGGAAACGAACATACAATTCAGGCAAGGAAAACAAACTCACAATAGCACTGAAGAAACCCTAACTTCGAGATCTGTGTTTCAAATTGTTCAACAACAGTTAACAAAATCACGAAACCTTCAATTTTGAGTAAATTTAACGTATAATCGAAAAATCTAGGTGTTTTCGTGAAATCGAAACCCTAAATCTGATATCCGTACCTCCAAAGTCGTCGTCGCTGTAGTCTGTGTCGCTCCTCATCTCGTAAGATTGTTGTTTACATTGGCATGGCTTGTAATTTTGTTAGTTCTGAGCTTCGTCTTCGATCGATTTCCTCGTTTGCAGTTCTCATCTTCGATCGATTGCTAGTTCTGAGCTTCGTCTCTTCGAGTTCTCCTCTTCGAGTTCTCTGGAGAGTTGGTCTGTGCGCGTTTGATTCTTTTTTGGGGGGTTTTACAAGTGAGGGGCAAATGCGTCATGACATTTTAATTTTAGATGAAATTTCAAAATTGCCACCGCGTCCATTATCCACATACTCGTTTGTTTTTTTTTTTTTTTTTTTCCTTGTCCTTTAATCTGGACCATCTATAGCATCCATCCTACGGTTGAGGTTGATTCTTAGTGTTTATCTTAAACCATAATTTCATCCGAACGGCCCTCTTAAAACTGGTACTTCATATTATTTTTAATTATTTTTCTTTTTGATTATATTTCTTACAAGATTATAATGATGGTATAGATTATAGAAGATAGGTCAGCTTAAAGAGGAAAAACCCCTATTCAGTCCGTTCTTCTCCCAGCCGCCTATCCCTGTTGCTGTCTCTACACCATCAAATCTCTCTTGCGTTTGTCTCCGACCACCAAGGACCTCTTTCAACCACCGGCAGACCAGAACGCCGACCGCAACCCTTCTGTAATCTCTATCTTCTCCATCTCAATCCCGATACTTTTTTCTTGTTAAGAACACTTTTGGGGTTGCGACGCTCATGTGAGAGCAAATCCAAGCTCTTAGATTGTCATTCATCATACTCAACGATTATTGCTCTAAACTTGTGGGGTTTTGAGGCTCTAATATAGGAAATAGGTGTATTTAATTATCTGCTGCTCCCATTGATTGTAGAGTGTACTTTTAGAGGGATATGACTCCCATTTTGATGTTCGTTTTGACATACTTCCTGTTTCTCGAGTGTTCAATTCTTGAGTATCTGTGTGAATTTGTGGTGAATAAGGGAGAGTTTGTTCGGGTGGAATCAATTTAGGGATCAAAGTACTAAAAAATCATTTCATGGTTGATTTAGGATCCGTGCAAAATGTCGGAGCCTTCCAAGGTGATTCATGTACGCAATGTGGGGCAAGAAATATCTGAGGTAAGACGTGATCATTTCATTTTCTATCATCGACTCATTTTTCTCATGCTGTTTATTTATGCTTTTTTTTTGCATATGTCAGGCTAACTCTTCTTTTCAATTTGAGAGAAATTCCTGAAATTAATTCTTTATTAAATTTTTGTATAGTATACACCTTGAGTTCCTAATTCCTAACTGCTTTAATGCTTTTCCAGAATGATTTGCTTCAGATATTCCAGTCGTTTGGAGTAATTACTAAACTCGTTATGCTGCGCGCCAAGAATCAGGTATTATGCCCATCCATGTGTGATTGAGTAAAGATATACTCCGTATTTACTTCTTTAGGCACAGTATTAGGATGTTTTTATTTTAATTTCAGGCTCTAGTTCAAATGCAAGATATTCCTCAAGCTGTCAGTGTAGTCCAATACTACTCGGATGTCCAGCCAAGCATAAGGTATATGAATAACTGAGTCCTGTACCAATTAAATTCAAGTTGTATTTTTTTATTAAAAATGTTCAATTACAAATTGGAGTTTGGGGCTAGACCCTCTATGTCAACTGGCTGATGCTCTGAATGTTTGACTTTGTACGAATTTGGGTTGATGAATACTGTCATCATGTTTCTAAAACTATTTACTTGTTGCTTTAGAACAAAGAAAGTAAGATGGGACAGAAAGAGTTGCATTTGCAATCATTGTAATGTATGCTTTGTTGTGTCATGGCTGAAGCTAATTTCTGATGACCATTTTGTTATGAATTCATTGATTTGGTTGCATTGTCTGTTGTTAGAAAAGATAATCAATGATCCCTATTGAGCATAAAGTGACGCACTGAAAGACGTCGAAGGGATGAAATTTCATGATTTGTTGCTGATATAACGGCTTCAGTGATTTGCTTTTGTACAAGAACTTTTGCACAAACGCACCTTGTCATTGGTGTCTGGTGAATGTTTTTTTAAAGCATTCTTAAGTCTTAACTGATGTAGGGGAAGGAATGTTTATATTCAGTTCTCATCACATCAGGAGTTAACAACCGTGGATCAGAATGCACATCCTCGTGGAGATGAGGTTCATATCTTGCCTTTTCACCCAATTAAAGCTTCTGAAGATATTGTCCTCTAGGCTCTAGTCTTGGTTGGTTTTGAGTTTTTGCATGTCACTTTGTCTTGATCCTTCTTTTGAGACGAAAGACATTTGATTGCTTTTTATTGTTACTGCCAAACACACCTTAAAGCTAGAAATGAAATATTTCTTGGGTGATTTCTCAGTCCTTAACCACCAAACTACTAGATTGTTGCTCTTATGTGAATGCAATGACAGATTTTGTATAGAGGATGCAAAAAGAGGGAAGAAAAAATATTTAAGTAGTTGAGAGAAATGGTTTATGTACTTGAGTTATGACAGACAAGGAGCCAGGAAAAAAGAGGGAAGAAGAAATATTTAAGTAAATTTACTATATTATGGATGGTGGTGTGGATAAAAGAGTAAACTAGGAGTATTTGCTCCAGCCTATGGACGAAACATGAAACTAATTATCTGGACGATACCTACACAAAACATGTTCCCTATATGTAAGAAACCAGGAACCCTAGCCATGATTCAAGTTTTAATTGTAGATTTAAAAAGTGATGGGCATTCTATCTTCCACATTTACTCACGAGTCTTTAGTTTCTAGGAAGTGTTTTGTTCTCTTGTCCCATTCATCCCCTGCTTTGCACTATAACTCGTTTACCTTGACATGCATAGACAAAGAAACTCCTGGGCTGAATCTTCTTCGTCTGTTAAGTTTCCCAATCTTTAAAAATTGGTAACTCTCTTGCAACAGTAAGTGGCATTCTAATATGACATACAGTACGTGGATTATTCAGCTGTGAGTAGTAAATAAAACTCGGAGTTGGTTTCAACAACTCTTTTCTTTCTTTGGGCTCATAGGATTCTTGGAAATTGACTTATTCTTGTAAAGAGATAAAACAATTTCTACCTATCTATTTGAGGAAAAAGAAGATAGAAAAGGAGATGAGGAATGATCTGCAATCTACTTATAGTAATGACTAACGATGTTTGATCCGGAATTGCTATCTCAATTTTCTTGCAAAATTTATGTTGAAAAATCCTGAGCAGTTTCTTAATTTTGATACTTTGCCTCAATTTTTTTTGTCAGTCTCTGCATCTATGTTGATATGGAAGATCAATCGTTGGCTTTGCATTATATTGTTCACAGTTTTTACTTCTAGCTACTTTCTTCAATTAGGCCCTCCCTCCTATCATGACTCTAATGATTTTCCGCTAGAACTGCTGCTGTGTAATTTTCCCTTTCATACAATGTGCTGTTTTTGAACTTCTATCACCTGAGAATGTTGAACCTTCTTCACTTGCGACTCCTAGAGGGATGGAGAATATGTTATAAACTTATAACTGCAAAATGAATAATTTTTTGGAATAAATTATGGAATATCGTCACCTTATCAGGTAGCTAATGTTTTGCTTATTTTGATCTTTTTTCATTCGGATCTTTTTTATGCATTTTGTGCACATGTTAAATGGTTTTTTGCTGTTACTTTTGTATTATATGTTTTTTCTTTTTCACTCTATATCTTCTTCTTTATTTATTCTCTTCTCTCTGTCTCTCTCTTCACGTCTTTCCTGTCTCTCTATGCTGGTCGCTCTGGAACACTCTCTGGGTATACAGCCTAACCGAATTCTCTTAGTTACAATTCATCAAATGCTATATCGAATAGACGTGGATGTGCTGCACCAAGTTTTTTCTTCTCATGGAATGGTGGAGAAGATCGTCACATTTCAGAAGTCAGCGGGTCAGCTTTTTTAAGTTCTCACTTTTTTCTCCATTCTGGAACTTTTGCTTGAATTTCTGAACTTTATGAACTTGAGACGGCTTTCAAATTTGTAAACATATGCTAATTATTATCGTATGTTAATGTGACTGCATCCCTCAAACAGATTTTAGCTACTTCATTTCTTTTCTGTCTATTTGTTGGTCCTTGCATTGCTTGAGCATGTCTTCTGTCTTTGTGAAGGAAAGGAGTGTTTTGTATTAATTAGATGAACTTTAATGGAGGTTCCTTTTTAACCTAGCTCTGATGTCTCGCAGGTTTCCAAGCCTTAATCCAGTACAATTTACAACAAAGTGCTGTAAATGCAAGAAATTTGCTTCAGGTTTTTTATGTATCCATATGACATTTACTCTGTATTTAAGTTGAGAAAAAAGGCTAAGCATGATTTTTTTCCAGGGACGTAATATCTACGACGGTTGTTGTCAGCTTGATATTCAGTTCTCAAAGTATGTTAAAAACTTTTTTTCAGTTCTCAAAGTATTACAAGTAAACATCTTCGCCTGATGGAGTAATTTTTATTATGCTGGTGTAGTCTTGATGAGTTGCAAGTAAATCATAACAGTGACCGGACAAGGTAAGTCTATCCGGAAAGTCCTACCTTTTATTTATCTAAAATCATGATGATTTCCCTGGGAGCCTTTTGATCATTTTGCTTCATTCAATTTATCTGTTCAGGGATTTCACTAATCCATCTCTACCAGCGGAACCAAAAGGCAGGTCTTCTCAGGTATGATGCTTCATGTCATCCAAATAATACTGTTACTAGGATAAGTTTCACCTGCTTTAAGTTTATTCGAAGGCTCTCTTGTAAATACTTTTGTTGATGCAACAGTCAGGATATGTAGACGCGGGAAATATGTATGCACAAGCCACTGGTGCTCCTGCAGGTGCATGTCTGTCTTAAGATTGTATCTAATTCCAAACTGTCTTGTTTCACCATCTGACACCAATCTCTTTCCTCTTTTTTTTTCCAGGGGGGTTCTCACAGGTGATATATCTTGGGTCCTTTTCGGAAGCTTTGATGAGCTATCATTTTTTTCTATGTTGGTGATGTTCATCTTTTGATCTTTACTTTTACATTGTATGTGCTTGTTTTATCATATATAATCAATCATGGTGTAACTTGTATGTGTTGGTTTGCTTAGTCGATGAAATGAATTGTTAGGTTTCTGCTTTTGTAGTCTTTTTATCTTTATATTTAACATTAACTATATATTACATGTGTTGTATGAGTAACCATGCGGCATAAATGACAATTCTAGCTAGATAAATTCTGCAGAAAACTTTACCTTGTTTTTTGGTATTTTAGTATTGATGTTATTACCTTGTGCAATGTCTGTGATTGTGTTAAGGATGCCAATTTCTCTAATGACAGGATCAGTCCATTTTATGATAAAACAATTAGATCAGTATCTACATAATGTATGGATTAGATAAGATTTGTCGAACCAATTTTCTTTGAAGGAGAGGCTTTTGACCTTTACATGGCCTTTTTTGTTGGAACTTTATATGTGGGTGTCTTCATTTTTATAGTAGAGAATGTAACTTTTAGATATAGGATAAATTCTGATGCAAACTTGTGTTTATTTTAGCAGAACTACACAACCCGGCCCCACCATGAACGTTATAAATTTGCCTTATGCATTCATCTTATTGCATATTCCCTTAAATCTTATCATTGATTCTTTGGGTAACTTAATTTGAGTTTTAAGAATAAGTAGTGAATGTGATGCTTACCTTGTATTGAGGCTGAGAGCTACTGAAGTTTGAAGCTAGTTGTATTCACAGAGCTTCGGCAAGTAAGATCTAATTTTGCACGATTTTTTGGCTGGACGGGCAAGCAGCTAGTGCATTCCTTTTTCAACATTCATTATGACTAAACATAGAGTTTGTAAGTATTGCTCTTGCATACTTGCAACAGGTATTAGATGACTATTTGGAAATAGAAATCCTTTCCTTTCTCACCATCTGTGCCGTTAACAGAATATAATAATTTATCAATATACTATATTTAAGTGCAGAGGGTTGATTCAGTTCTTTTCATGAGTATTTTTTATATTATCAAAACATTCTCGTGTACTTTTCTTTCAGATGGCAAATCGTGCTGCTATTACAGCTGCCTTTGAAGGGGTTTTACCTCCTGGAGTAACTGGAATGAATGACAGGTGTACAGTCCTTGCATCCAATTTGAATTATGATGTAAGTCCTGCTTTTGATGGTTGATAGGTTTATCAATCAGTACAATTCCTGTTTCCATTGCTGATGCTCCTTTTGTGCCAATGCAGAGCATTGGCGAGGATATACTGTTCAATTTGTTTTCTTTATATGGAAACATAGTAAGAATCAAATTTCTCCGTAACAAACCTGATCACGCTCTCGTGCAAATGGGTGATGGATTCCAAGCTGAATTGGCTGTACATTTTTTGAAGGTTATTTCATCCATTATCAGAAAATGACTCTTTTCCCCCTTGTTCTACTCTCTCTCTCTCTCTCTCTCTCTCTCTCTCTCTCTCTCTCTCTCTCTCTCTCTCTCTCTTATCTTTTTTGTACTTTTCAAAACCTGTCATCAAAATGAATTCCATAATTCCGAAATGGCAATGCTGTAAGGTGGTAGGATTAATTGCTTGACTTGAAAAGATCTGCCCAAGAAGAGAGGGAATGTGCTATATCTCAAATGATGTTGTACACCAAGAAGTTGTTCAGTTGAGACAACACATTGGATACCCTCTTTTCTTGTGACATGACTTCATGCTGTTTCTTAATGCTGTACTAGCAAAATGAGTTTGGTGTTGAATTGTTTGCAGAGTAGGGTGATGAATGGTTGCTTATAAATGGGGGCTTTGTGCTAACTAATGCAGGGGGCGGTGCTTTTCGGAAAGCAGTTGGATGTCAACTTTTCCAAGTACCCAAGCATCACACCCGGCGCCGAGACCCACGAATACTCTAACTCGAATCTGAACCGCTTCAACCGAAATGCTGCCAAGAATTACCGCTACTGCTGCTCCCCGACAAAGATGATTCACCTTTCTACCCTTCCCCAGGACGTGACTGAGGAGGAGATCATGAGCCACCTAGAGGAACACGGCACCATCATGGGTACTAAGCTGTTCGAGACGAATGGAAAGAAACAAGCCCTGGTATTGTTCGAAACCGAGGAGCAGGCAACCGAAGCTCTCGTGTCCAAGCACGCTACCTCTCTAGGTGGGTCTGTCATTCGCATTTCGTTTTCCCAGTCTCAAGCAATTTAAGGCCCAAGTTATGTGCGAATGGACGTCTCTGGAGAAAACATTTGGCAGCTAACTTATGGTTTTTTCCTCCTCGATGAACATAATTGCACTTTCATGTCCTCTGTATCAATATAGCGTGTATTTCCTCTCGTTGCAGTCTTATATTTTTCTTGGGGACGGAGTTGGAGGGTGGTACTAAGCAGGCAAATTGTAGCGTGGTATCGTGAGCATTGTCTCTGTATATTCATGTGGGTTCTTGATTGTGTAATTGCCATTCTCATTGTTGTATTGTATTGATTTCCCCACCTTCATATTCAGTATTGTCGTTGCATAATCTTTCATGTTGCACTTGCACTTGAGATTTTTGTATGTCATCCTTGCACATGACTCAATTCTAATAGGCCCAATTACAAGAATATTATATTTTCAATAGCAAGTAAAAAAACTCATATTTTAAAAATTATGGTAAAATATCAGATTTTTTGGATTCTTATAATTAATAAGGATTTAAATTATCTTTTTTTTTAAATGTAAAAGTGACATAAATCATTAAAACTTTTAAAAAGAAAAGATAAAAAAAATCTTAATCCTACTAATTAAATCCTAATTATTCCAAATTTCACCTACTTCGTCTTCCCCTCTTTCTTCTCTGTTTCAGCCCCTCTCTCTTTTTTCTCTATTTTAGCGGACGATTCCTCCTCGCCGACTCGTCCTCATCCTCCTCGCCAACTCGTCCTCCTCTTCCGGTTGCTCGTCACGTGCAGTGGTGATGTCGTTGGTGGTGTTGGGCTGTTTCTTCTCAGCCACGCCCATCTTCTCATGCGCCTTGTGTCCCACCTCACTAGCTGCCATGATTGCAATGGTGACTCGAAGGGCCATAAAAAAAAATTGGCCGGCGCCGGAGAATCGTCGTCTGCCGCTGGTGCCAGAGATACCAGAGCTTTAGATGTATTACTGCACATTTTGTTGAAGCAGTTTGAATTTTGGGTGCAGCAGGCATACGACCTTTTTATGCGGAAGAGGGGGAGTTTATGCACTTGGTGCTGTCATCTATGGCTATATGGGGGGCCAATCTGCCGATATATTGACATGTTTCTTGAGGTGTCCACATTTACCCAACCTTGTCATTAATCATGCCTACTGTCAATTTTGCTAGCTAGTAAATCTCTTGTGCCCATCCATATCAAACAATTATCTGCATAGTAATCCCGTGTTTCATGAGCGAACGAAACATATCGAGATCGATTGTCATTTTACAAGAGACAAGGTCTTAGAGGGTATTTTGCAGCTGTCCTTTCTTCCCACTCGTAATCAGTTGGCTAATGTGTTGACCAAGATCCTACCTTCTGCTCATCATCGCGAGTTGCTCTCCAAGCTGGGCATGTCTTTTGGGTCTGAACCTGCTCCAGCTTGAGGGGGGGTGTTGTGCACACCTCTTGCATTGAAGCCCCTTGTATTGAAGATGCAGAATTGAAGGATCACGAAGACTGTTACATTTCAATTATGTCTTTTCCCTTTCCTGCAAGCAGACTATATATTGTCCATCATTGTTTGAAGATCTTAACAACTTACACAACGAGAAACGTCTATCTTTGAAACCTCTCTTCTCTCTTTTAGATGCCTCTCTCAAATCTCTGAATTCTTTTCTTGATGATAAGTTTAAGGTTCTGTTAATTATCACATATGGATGTAAGTATGTATTCGCTTCCGGTGAGGGTACGGGTGAGAATGATGCAGGAGTAGGCGACAACGACGCCGATGCCGGAGCAGGAGACACTTTTGGAGAATGATGCAGGAGTAGGGAATTTGGGTATGCAACTAATCTTGTTTCTAACTTCTATTTCATTATTTACAACAAAATAATTTTTACTGATTTCGTCTTTCCGTAGACATTCATCAAGATTTGAGTAAATAGAATATTTATCATGTCAACTGAACTGAAGGCTCTCTTTTGGATATTAGGCCTAGGCTTAAAGAGCATATGCAGTACTGTTGGAGCCATCCTGAGGAGATGAGCAAACTTGCTAAGGCTTCTTGTTCATCACTTGTTGTCTCTTACTCGTCAACAGGTGTAAAGATCTGCGAAGCAACAGATCAGTAGGGCTTCTTGTTATCGCCTATATACATCACCACCAAGCCTTGTTCGACCAAAAAAAAAAACACCTTTCGATTCATTAAATTCAAAATCTGACCACACCATCGTGTTCGCCATGCTCAAGTTACTTAAACCCGACTCTTGAATCATTTGAAATCATCTCCGAACGACATCGAATCACCTCCGAATCGGCCAACATTAATTAATTAGTTAATAGAAATTACATAAATTACATCAAGTTACTATCAAATTCGTGTATCTCTTGTATTTCCATTTGGAGTTTGATTAATAGAAATTACATAAATTTACTTGCCAATTAATTAATTAGTTAACTATATTGGATTAATTAAGTAGGAAAGACAAAGTAGTGGTCAAGGCATCAAACAAGGTTCTATTGATAGTTACGAAACCATCCAATGTTCGTTAATATAACAGAGTAATGACCTGACTACGTACAAATGTGACCTGATAAAGCGAATATTGATCGGACATTTAAAACTTTATTTTCTAAATTTTGTTACATAACACAAAATTATGTACTTTATCAGGCCACATTTGTACGAAGTCAGGCTATATTTATACGAAATCAGGTCAATGCTCTGTTATATTAGAAAATTTCAAATGTTAGCCAATTTCAAAGTTCAGAGCAATATTCACTTTGTCAGACCACATTTATACATAGTCAGGTCATTACTCTGTATTATATTCAAGCCACGCGCATACAAATTCTCATGTGAATAAACTCCTTGAGACCATGGCCGAGTGGTATAGATACGCCGATAACCGCAAAAAAGTTGATACCTCTTCAATTCTTGTTTAAATTTATAAAATAATTTATATTATATTGTTAAATATTTTATTTTGACTCTACTTTCATTGATAAATATATATAAATATACAACAACTAACATATATAACACAAAATTATGTGAATATTGCTCTAACATTTAAAACCGCCTAATATTTTTATAAGTAATTTTCCAAGACAAAAGATCAAGTAAAGATACACTTAAATTTGTATTACAGAACCAACCAACGTTTGTATATTTATATATGTTTATCAATGAAAGTAGAGTCAAAATAAAAGATTTAACAATATAATATAAATTATTTTATAAATTTAAACAAGAATTGAAGAGGTAGTAACTTTCTTGCGGTTATCGGCATATCTATACCACTCGGCCATGGTCTCAGGGAGTTTATTCACCTGAGAATTTGTATGCGCTTGGCTTGAATATAACACAGAGTAATGACCTGACTATGTACAAATGTGGTCTGACAAAGTGAATATTGCTCTGAACTTTGAAATTGGCTAACATTTGAAATTTTATGATATAATAGAGCATTGACCTGATTTCGTATAAATGTGGCATGACTTCGTACAAATGTGGCCTGATAAAGTATATAATTTTGTGTTATGTAACAAAATTTAGAAAATAAAGTTTTAAATGTCCGATCAATATTCGCTTTATCAGGTCACATTTGTACGTAGTCAGGTCATTACTCTGTTATATTAACGAACATTGGATGGTTTCGTAACTATCAATAGAACCTTGTTTGATGCCTTGACCACTACTTTGTCCTTCCTACTTAGTTAATCCAATATAGTTAACTAATTAATTAATTAGCAAGTAACTTGATGTAATTTATGTAATTTCTATTAACTAATTAATTAACGTCGGCCGATTAGGAGGTGATTCGATGTCGTTCGAAGATGATTTCAAATGATTCAAGAGTCGGGTTTAAGTAACTTGAGCATGGCGAACACGATGGTGTGGTCAGATTTTGAATTTAATGAATCGAAAGGTGTTTTTTTTTGGGTCGAACAAGGCTTGGTGGTGATGTATATAGGCGATGAACAAGGTGTTTCTTCTAATTCTCTTTTCTACTCCTCTAATGCCTTTATCTGAGCAGCAGATTTACTTGTGTGCTCTTCATGAATCTCCCGCAGGGTGAAGTGCTATTCTCTGAGATAGCTTGTCTCGGATTTGCTTTCTTCGATCACTACCCTTGCTTGCTTAACTTCATCGGTTATCTCGGAAATCTTTTGCACAAGAGAATTGTTATCATCCACAGCAGCTCTATGTGACTCGTTCAAGTTTGAGATTTCAAGTTTTGCTTCATCTAACTGCTGCTTCTGGTCCGAAACCTCTTTCACAATTGTCTCTAGTTCCAGCTTGAGATTATCTTCTGCCAGTTTAGCAACATTATCTTTCTCATCGACTAAAGTGCTCTTCTCCCTTGTTAATTCTTAAACTCTCTGATTCAGCTCAATCTCCAACTGGGCATAGCTTGCAAGTTTTAGCTTCAACTCATCATTTTCACCAATGATCTCTGATCTTTCTTGATTGGACGAGGTTGGCTACGATGCCGAAGAAGAAGAAGAAGATTCACAGTGTGGCGTTTGTGACTAGTTCTTAACTAGTCACAAACGTATTTTTGGTGGTATACAGTTTGTATCTAAATATAAGTGTTGTTGTGGCGTTTGTGACTAGTTCTTAACTAAGACTGAATGGAAGATTTCATGAAAACAAGTGGTGGTTGATCATCTTATAAGAACTTTGGCTAAGAAAATCTTAGTTTGATAGTATAAGCTTCATCAACCTTCTTATATATTAGACTTTCTTGATTGAAATTGGGCTTTATATACCTCTTCGAAGGTTTAAATTAATCAACCTTCTTATATATATCTCTGCCACAAATCATCCCTATGAATCAAAGTTTTGAACTTGTGTCGGTCATCAACCAATGTGAGGAAGAAACCCCAAATTGTGAGGAAAAATGTATCATGATAACAGAGTAATGACCTGACTACATACAAATGTAGCCTGATAAAGTGAATATTGTTCTGAAATTTGAAATCGACTAACATTTGAAATTTTGTGATATAACAGAGCATTGACCTGACTTCGTATAAATGTGGCCTGACTTCGTATAAATGTGGTCTGATAAAGTACATAATGCTCTATTATGTAACAAAATTTACGAAAATGAAGTTTTAAATGTTATGCGGTTTTAAATGTCAGGGCAATATTTACTTTATCAGACCATATTTATACCAAGTCAGGTTAATGATGTGTTATATCACAAAATTTATAGAAATGAAATTTCAAATGTTAGAAGGTTTCATATTTCAGAGCAATATTCACTTTATCAGTAAATGACCCTATTTAAGATATAATAGATAATCCAATGGGTATAGTTTCTTACTCGGACATTGACAGGTTTAAAGTTGGTTAATATAACAGAGTAATGACCTGACTATGTATAAATGTGACCTGATAAAGTGCATGTTGCTCTGAAAATTGAAATCGACTAATATTTAAAATTTTGTGATATAGAACAGACATTGGCCTGACTTCATATAAATGTAGCCTGACATCATATAAATGTAGACCTGACTTCGTATAATGATGGTCTCCATTTTTACATCGTGTAGTTAAATCCATATAATAAAGTTCATTAGAAAGCTTTAAACCGAGATTAAGCAAAGTGGGGATCGAGGTAATTGAAATAAACTCATTTCTACTGCTATACTGCTATCAGTAATTGGAATCTAATCAATGATTTTTTCCCTGGACACAAGTGAGAGGCTGGAAATTAGGAGGGACCACTCACTCACTCACTCACTCACTCACTCACTCACTCACTCACTCACTCACTCACTCACTCACTCACTCACTCACTCACTCACTCACTCACTCACTCACTCACTCACTCACTCACTCACTCACTCACTCACTCACTCACTCACTCACTCACTCACTAACTAACTAATTAATACACATAATTATCAATTCTTGAGTAGAAGAGGGTCAACTAATTCAGGACTCTGATCCTTGATGCAGAGTATTTCATCAAGTTTTGGCATTTTTTGAGGCTCCTTTGGAGTTGAGCTAGTAAGTTGTCTTGCTCTCTCTGCTTGTGTAGTCCAATCTGTTCTTAGAAGCACAAACAACATCAAAAGTGCACAAGACGCCTGAGCTGCCAGCAGACCAAACCACAGCCCATGAAAACCCATGTTGACCACAAACCCAAGAAATACAGCAAGCGACATCCCATCACAAGTTTCCCAATTCTTTTGTCAGTTATGAGTTTCACAATCCCGTCTTGTATGGAGTCCATTTCGACATATATTTTCGCTGCTTTAACCTGCCAACGTTTCAAGATATGTACAGACACCAAATAATCTAATATGCCATATAGCAATACATAACCGAACTTCTTATATATGACAATGAATCAATGATCTGGATTTGTTAAAGAAGAAGACCGATTTTACACATACCCCGTGCTGGCGACAAAATTGAAGATGCTTCTCAAGCTTTTTTGACAACTTTTCTCTTTCAGTCACTCGATGAGCTTCAATTTGGTTCTTGTTTGCAAAGTTGACAGGAAGCTTCCCCATCGCTGCACAGGAATCCGGAAAAATTGATACGCGTCCAAAGGGATCGAATTAGGACTTAGTAGCACGTTTCAAGCATGAGATTGACATGAATAACAGATCAATTATGCTAAAATAAGGAGCGAGAAGTGATAACGAAGAAGAAGCATCTAAAAAGAACATGAACGAACCAGTAGGGATGCGTGTATCCAGCTGGTGAACAAGAAAGTCGTCGGAGAAAGAACATGAACGAACCAGCGGCCGCCGGTGGAGGCCGCTGACGGCTCCTCCTTCAAGAAAATCTCCTCGAGCGCGAATACCGCCTGGCTCCAATTCACGTCGGCGTCCGGGAGGAAAGTCGTCAGAGAACCGCGCATAAACTTGTGGTTCATCTCCGCTGAAAACTTCGCCGGGAAGAAAAAAAGAAAGAGAAGAAAGATGGAGAGGCGGAATCGAGATTGGGGGCAACGATCTGGGAAGTCTCGAGCTAGGGTTTTGTGAAGAACAATAAACCTGTTATCAATAATTAAGTGTAATTAGCAGTTATTAAAAGTATAATTTTTACCAAAAGAAAAGGTAAATAAAAATATGAATTTATCTTTTTCAGAATTTTTTTTTTTGCAGTTTTATGACATTTTTACTATACTTTTTAAAATCTGATATTTTTATAAATGACCTTTCAAAAGTTGGTATTTTTTATAATTTCACCGTTCGCATATATTAGATACTACTTCTGGGATTTTGTACTTCGTTGGAGATTGGTAGCCAACAAAAGAAGCTCTTAAACCCTGAGATGGTAAATGGGCTGGTTTTAGTGAGGATATGATGGATGCCAATTGCCAACGGATCTCTTTTTAGATAAGGTAAGATGTGTGACAACTTCCGTTACGAGTTGGAAGTTCAGTAGTCTTTGACTCTTTCACATATAATACTTTCTTTACTCTTAGAGGTTGAATGTGTTTTTCAATTGCGCATTATATTCCAAACACACCCTAAATTTGGTCTTTTGGATGTCATAGTTGGTCTTAGGACTTCGGGAAAAAAATAGTGAATGTGTGATGTTTACTAATGGCAAAAGTACAAACAAATATACTTCGGGTTTAACAAGTCTTGAGCTCCCCTTTTGCTGTGTAACTATCAATGTAAGTTTGAGGAATATGCTTCGGTGGTATAGGGCATGCTTTTTTCTTTTTTCTTTTACAAGCAAACAGAAGACTCTTTGTCAATTATAATGCTAGTCATAATCGAAATGGATGATCCTTCTAGTAAAGCATACTTGTATATATGTATGATTTTCCATATTTTTCAATTTGAAATTTTCAATTTCATTACATCTTTAAAAAATGAGTGAAAAAATAACCTGATTGTATGTTACGAAGAAAGGGTTAGGAAATGTAATCCTTAATAAATTGTTGTATAAATTATTTATAGTAAGATATACGGAAGATGATAGGGTGGTGAGATGTTAACCTCATAAGTAATATGGGTGGTTTTCAACTTTTCATAGTTTGTCTTAGTTGATGTTTTTTTTGGTAAAAATAAGCCTGTTTAATGAGTAGTTTTCTATACTCACCCCTTTGTTTAGTAAACTAGTTTTCTATACTCACCCCTTTTTTTTGGTAAAAATAAGCCTATTTAATGAGTAGTTTTCTATATCTTATCTTGATGATGCAATGATTTTTTTCTTCACTTGGTCTAGCATAGGATGTTTATAAAATAATGATACGATGTATTTCAAAAAGAAAAATTAACAGTAAAAGAAAAACGATGAAATGAATAATTACAAAATACAAACCCCTTAATGTTTGAATTATACAGAAATTGTTCCAGATCATCCAACCCTAAGGACAAAAAAACAATAAATTAATTAAAATAATATATAATAAATTTAATTCCAATACTGAATATAATGGTGTGAGGTGTGTACTTACTTGGAGTTGTGTTCCTCCTTTTTTTAGTACATTGAGATTCTTCATTTAGAAGAAAGTTGGTTGTATGGCTAATTGGACGCCAGTAAGATGGCCACAATGTGGAATGGTTTTTATAGTGGGAAATTTGTATGCGTTAAGAGATTGAAAGATTGCTTAGTTGTAATTATTTTTTTGGTTAGTGAATAATTCTTAAATAGATGTTACAACAGATCTTTGAAAATATTGCAATATTTAATCGTCCGTTACAAACCCATTAAAATGCTATTAAATCATTTAATTTGTGTTAAATATAAAGTAGATACAAACTATTTTTTTGATCTGGTTAGTTATCCATTCTCGATTCATATAAAGGGTTATTTGATCTGGTTAACTCTTTTTTATGCCCTACCCTTTTTTAATATTATCTACCCTTAATATTAAAAATTAAATAAAATCAATAGAATATTACTTTGTAATACTTTTTAGTTTACACTTTAGATAGTGATATATTATTTATATTTATCTCCTAAAAGAATAAACAATTTTGATTAGTTTAGGTGATAGTTTGATATCATATATATTTGTTTATCGTACATAACTATTTTTTCATAACTATTTTTCATTTTATAATAGTTAGCGTGTTATAAATATACAACTTGTGTAAAAATGATTTTAAAAATTTGTAGGAAGTTAGATAGGCATTTGGGTCCATTTCAACATATGGTGGGTTTCGCCATTGTTTTGTATTGATTTTGTATTTAAAAGTTAGCATTCAATGCATAAGAATGTTAACTTTTAAATATATATAGATATTTACTTAGTATCATCAACTCAACTTCTTGTTGGTTGTCAAGTAAAGGAGGGTGTTGATCAATAAGTAGAATAAAACAATATGGGGTTTTTGCACGGAACCACTCGTTATTTGCCACTTTTTGCATGAAATCATCCGTTATATCGATAATTATTCTAAGCCACCCAAATATCCATCTCCGTTAACGCAAAGCCACCCAGAGCCATCTGCCGTCCACTTTGCCGTTTAAATGTGTAAAATGTCTCTTTTGCCCTCTTTTTTTTTTAATAAATGTTACGAGTTTCTACCAGCCTGTCACGAGATGATGCGATAATTTGAAGAGATATTCATCTCTTTCTCCAGTCAGCTATTCACCCTAAAAAGGAGAGCGACGTCGATCGTGGGCGAGGTTCAATTGGTATCAGAGCCATTCCTCAAGCTAAGTTTCTTGTTCCTTTCGATCTTTAAATTTTGGCACTCAATCCCATTTCTAAGTTTGTTCTTATATCTCCATTGCTTCCGCCATTGTTCTCTTAGTAAGGTCGGTGCATGCATGATTCTTCACTTTGTGCCCGCCCATTACCGTTCACCTTCACTTGTGCGGTTCAAGCGTGATTCTTCATTGCTTGACCATCCATTTCCGAGGTTGAAAAGTAATTTCCAAGAAAACTTAATTTTCCAAGAAAAATTACTTTTCCAAGATTCCCTGGTCCCAAGTAGCATTTAGTTGATTCATGCAAGTAGATAACTTTGCATAAAGTTGTCTTGAATGCTTTTTCACCTTTAGATTTAATGTGATTGAAGTTGTGCTTGCTTTCTTCCTTTAATAGTTGCTTGTCTCTTCTCACCTCCAATCACACAACAACATAAAGTTCATGTAACTTCTTTAAAAAAAAAAAATCTTGCGTCGTCTATTTCAAAAAAAAAAAGGCTTGCCATAGACACAAAAGGGTAAAGATCCCTCGCTTGGCGCAAGGTTTCCACTTCGTTCCCCTCCATTGTCTGAAATTGCAACACGTGTAAAAGGTTTGAATTGTCTTGCTATCTTTCAAGAAGAATTACTTCTAACAGGTGAGAATCATTGTTGACGCTTTGTGCATCACGACGCTTGTGTGAATCATTGCTTGCTACTTCATTTTCTTCTAGCCTTACGTCAAGCCCAATCTGCCTCACGCTTGCCCAAAGTTCTCGACCCTTGAGTGCCAATCTTTGGGTCGTTTGTGACAAGGACTTGGTTTGTCGTTAGGTTTCTTATGCCTTTGATTGCTTTGACTCCCGCTTAGTCATGTTTCACATAGGTACAATCGAGATGGCATACCAACCCTTGAATGTGGCAGACAACTACTCTAGACGCACCACATTTCACCGCACGGAGTGAGACCTACGTGCAGCGCACCATGGTATCGATCGCGACCTTGCATGCCACGTTCATGACCCTGGCCGCCACTATGACCGTAGCTAGAGAGCTCCAACCGAAAGTCCCCGCCGTGTGCCTAGTTTGTACATCGAGCCCTTTGACGGTGTTAGTGACTACGCCACGTGTCACGATTGGCTCCACAACACGGCCTTTGCCTTGCGCCACTTTGCCTACATGGATTACGAGAAGGTTGAGGTGGCAACAACCGACTTCACGAACGACGCTCGTGGATGGTGGTCTCGGCTCAAACAAGGGCGTGCAGAGCGCCATTTACTTCCCATTTCTATGTGGGACCAGCTAGCTTATGTGATGATACGATGTTTTGCAGGCGATAACCAAAGACCTGATCTGGCTCATACTCCATCTGAGGGCAACACATCGCTTCATGCTAGTATCGTTGAGTTGCGCACCGAAATCGCTACTCTCCGAGCCACGCAAAACTTAGAGCGTACTGTAGCACTCATTTCCGCGCCCGTTAGAGCCACAAATGTGCCCAAGACAGGCGTTGTGCCTCGGACCGACGAGACCGACGTGCGTCCAAGTGATGACGACAATGTAGTTTTGGTCGGCACGACAACCATCACCCACTACACGCCTGGTCCGGCATCCTCCCTCCACGATGACAATGTTCAACCAATTTCTAAGGGATGTTCCTTGTGTTTACTTCCTCCCCTAATTGCGTGTTTTTCAACTGTCAAAGTCTTGCTTGATTTACCCCAATTGTTGTCCCTATTGTGCAGGTAATCAAGGACTTTGCACCAATCGTACCTCCAGACCTTTTGCTAATGACGGTTGCTACACCGAAGCCGTCCCATCACACGGACAAGTTGAAGTCATGCCAATGTGCTGAGCTCGTAACGGAGCTCCCTAAGCACAACCATACCAACATGGAGTGTTGCGTAGCCAACACCATTTGCCAAGCTATCTCGGGCCACCTATGCTGCCCTTTCGACCTTGGAGAGGTATGTTCGGAACAAGAAAAGGAGCAAGACACCTACATCTTGTTCTTTAAACAACACCATCAACTCACTTGCATGATTGGCGTCCTCCGCCACTCCAACTTTGTCTTTAAGAAGGGAAGGCGCACCAATGTGTTTCCTTCATTCTCCCTCAGCCCTACGTGCACTAATCGAGGATGATTCGTATTTAAGAAGGGGAGAATGATGGCCAGTGACCTGTGATAAGACCTTGGTCTAGCACATCTCTGGTTTGCGCATCTCTGGTGTCCCCCATGGCGCCGAGTGAAGGGCGTCTTCTCTGACACATGCTTCCAAGTCGTTCTATTTTTGGGCCGCGCCTCTCTGGCGTGCGTGCTCTTGGTGCCATCGTTGCATGAGCCACGTCCCGTTGGCATGTACACCTTGGTTGTGGACCCGCTTACTATTTATAGCTTTTCTATTTTTCATTTGCTCTTTTATTTTAAGATGATGTAATGGATTGGGCCTTGTTGTCTTAGGCCCATGCCCATTAGGGTTTGCTTGTGAAACCCTAGTTTTCCCTTGTTTTTTTTATATATACCCTTGAACTCCCATTGTAATCTTCAAGTTGAGTTTTGATAAACATAGTTGAGAGTCACTCCTAGTTTATCTCTTGGCTTCACCTCTCTCTCTCTCTCTCTCTCTCTCTCTCTCTCTCTCTCTCTCTCTCTCTCTCTCTCTCTCTCTGAAGGCTTTCTAGCATTTTCTCAAAGTTCTCTAAGGAGCCATAACGTTGGCCTCCTTCCACCACCTCGGGTGTTCATCACGTTGAACCCCTCTTGCCTCACGGGGATTGATGTAAGCACGCATGTGCTTCATCAAGGATCTAGCTTGGACCCGCCAATGCAGCCTCCGACACCGCCCATGATGCGTGCCCGTCGCCGAGCTCAAGGCCAAGATCAAGGAGAGGAGACGCCAACAAGGGCGTCGGGAGTCATTACAAGGAGCCGGGCTAGGCAGCTGCTCATGGGCATACAAGAAGGGATAAGGGGCGCGGAGTTGCCGAGCCACGGTGCAGGCACGCCGGTCATGATGATACTAGGATACCCGTCGCCGGCGCGAGAAGAGGCGCAGGTTTGAATACATAGGCGCGACTGTGCATGAGGGATTCAAGAGGAAGGCCACGGCCCATTGGGCCTGAATTCTAAGTAAATTTCCCATTTTGGAAGTGACATTTTTAGACTATTTATATGTTGGTTTTATGGTTTCTCTTTTTTAGCTTTGATTATTTTGAAAACACAAGTTGTTTACTAGCGAAGAACGCTATTCCAGGATTGGTTTTTGGATTGAATCAAATTGTGAGGATTCAAGTTTGCTTCAATCTTGATTGTGTGTGTTTTAGGAGGATTCCGACATCATCCATACTCAAAACGATATCTATATTGCAAGTGGATTCATGTGAGCGTGATATCAAACCTTGTCCGAACTCACGGAGGATTCCTTGAATTCTACAAGTCGTTCAAGGCAGCCGAGAGGATTCCTAGTTGTTGTTGTTCGCCTATTCGGTTCTCGTCCGCCTCACGCCGTCCAGATCTCCTCACCATCCCCTCAGTGCTGCAGGTTTCGTCCATATTTGGCGCTTCAGTCACGGCCGAGCATCTCTTGGTATTTCGGCTAGAAGTCGAACCATCTTACCTAACCCGCGACGATCCTACGAAGGCGGAAGCCATCATTTGGTATCAGAGCCAGCAAGGTAACCGTTCGAAGTTCTCGTATTCAGATCTGGTTTTTCATTGCATTTTTCGGTTTAAACTTTCAACCTTGTGTAGAGCTAGCCATTGAGAGAGGTGAGTTAAGCTTGAGCGAACCAAAACCTTAGGGTTGCGGTGAGAGGAACACAGAGGGCAAGAGGCGAGGACCTCCGGGCGGTACCCACCTGGTTCGGCCATAGTTGACCCTACATATGCCGCCGACGTCCCTCTCTCTATCTTGTTCAGCCAAACCGTAATTGGCAAATTTGGTTTGAGAATATCTTCCATTTTGGTTACGATATTCTAATTAGTTTAAAAGGGAGAGAATCTTGGTGGAAGATTTGTTGCCCCTTGCATTGTGTTAAAAAGAGAGAGAGAGAGAGAGAGAGAGTTGGAAGCTGCTTGCGCCCCAAGTTTGCTACAAGAGAGTCGACCTTGTCAAAAAAAAAACGGACAGCAAGGAAAACAATGTTTAAGGTGAGGCGGGCCTGGGCGAAGCCTTGAGAAGCCCCGGGCATACGTCAAGTGGTCCCGGCCCAAAGGGCTTGAGAAGACCCCGCCCGCAAATCTTGCATTTTGATTTTAGCATCTTTTAAATTTTAATTAGAATCTTCTAATTATCTTTGGAAATATCTTCTTAGAATCAAATCTTTCCATATCTTTTAAGCCTTATCCCTTGATATCTTCTTGATTCCCCATATCTTAGCATATCTTTTTATTTCTTTCCCAAACCGATTTTTGCAATTAAAAATTTGATTTGCATATCGGGAAGGGATCTCGGTTATCTTGTATGATTCTGCCACTTTCCTCGTTTGTGTAGGGTTGGACGGATTTGGCCCTATGGCGTCGGATGACTATCCTTGGCTGCGACATTCGTGTGTGGTCAAACGCACACTTGTGTCTGACGAGCAACCCGCGGCTGCCTTTGCAACGAGAGACCATCTTTCACTCTCGGTGTTCCATCCAAGGCAAGGTGTGTAGTGTTATCATCGATGGCCATTCGTGCTACAATATCATCGATTGGACTGTGGTCGAGCATTTTGGGCTTGCTACTACTCCTCATCATCAGCCATACACCTTAAATTGGCTCAACTCTACCGCACCTTTGAAAGTAACCGAGCAGGCAAATGTGAGCTTCTCGATTGGTGGTTACAAGGACAAAGTGTTGTGCGACGTGCTGCCCATCTCGGCTTGTCACTTGTTGCTCGGACGCCCTTGGCAGTATGACCGCGGGGTGATGCACAATGGAGTCACCAATGAGTATTCCTTATTCTTGGAAGGTAAGCGGTACACTCTCTTACCCATGGCGCCTCACGAAATCATGGTTGATCATGCGGCCAATGAACAACGGCGACGAGCCAAGGAGGCGTACCAGAATGGTAAGACCAAGAAGAAAATGGCCATAGGGCAGGTTGCGGGGGCGAGCAACCATCTACTCCTTGCGACCGCCAAGGAAGTGGAGACGACAATCCAGGGGAGTACTCCTTGTTTTCTTTTAGTTCCTACGTGTGCACTATTCTCTTCTAGTGAATTGCAAGAGCTACCTTCTCCTATTGCTTCTCTTTTGCAGGGGTATGAGGATCTTTTTCAAGAAGAAGTGCTGATGGAACTGCCGCCTCTCCGGGGAATAGAGCACCAGATTGATTTCATTCTGGGGGCCACTCTTCCTAACTGGGCTGCATACAAGACCATCTTAGATGAAGCTAAGGAGCTGCAACAACAAGTCCAGGAGCTCATTGAGAAGGGCTATGTGCGAGAAAGCCTCAGTCCTTGCACGGTGCCCGTGATTTTGGTGCCTAAAAAGGATGGGAGTTGGCGTATGTGGGTGGACTGCCGAGCCATCAACAACATCACCATTAAATACCGGCACCCAATTCCTCACTTGGATGATATGTTGGATGAGCTCCACGGATCTCAAGTGTTTTCAAAGATAGACCTCAAGAGCGGGTATCACCAGATTCGCATGAAGGAAGGGGACGAATGGAAGACAACCTTCAAGACCAAGTACAGCCTTTACGAGTGGATGATAATTCCCTTTGGTCTCACTAATGCCCCTAGTACTTTTATGCGATTGATGAATCGTGTCATGCGTGCTTTTCTAGGGAAGTTTGTTGTTGTCTACTTTGATGACATACTTGTTTATAGCCAATCCTTGAGTGCTCATGTTGAACATCTTAGGCATGTTTTAGGGGTCCTTCGAAAGGAGAGACTTTATGCTAACTTTAAGAAATGCCATTTTTGTCCGGATCATGTTGTGTTTCTTGGCTATATAGTGTGCAGATCAGGTCTTAAGGTGGACGAGGAGAAGGTCAAGGCCATTCAAGAGTGGACGACACCTACAACAATGACCCAGGTGCGGAGTTTCCTTGGTTTAGCCGGCTTCTATCGTCAGTTTGTGAAGAATTTCAGCACCATTGCCATGCCTCTCACCGAGCTGACCAAGAAGAAGGTCACCTTTCATTGGGGTGAAGAACAAGAAGGCACCTTCCAGGCCTTGAAGGACAAGCTGACCCACGCACCGCTCTTGGCCCTCCCGGACTTCAACAAGACCTTTGAGATAGAGTGTGATGCATCTGGGATCGGGTTAGGAGGGGTCCTTATGCAAGAAGGCAAACCGATTGCCTACTTCAGTGAGAAGCTTAGTGGGGCCGAGCTCAACTACCCCACTTATGATAAGGAGCTTTTTTCCCTTGTTTGGGTCCTTCACACTTGGCAGCACTACCTTCTACCTAAATAGTTTGTCATCCATTCCGATCACGAGGTGGTGTATTCTTGCTTCCGATGACAAGCCATTTGTCAAAAGGTGGCGCCTTGGGTTCTAGTCTTGGGTGAGAAGTCACGTTGAACGTCACAGCAGTGAAGAAGATGGCAAACGCGTTGATGAACGCGATGATGGACATGGTGGTGAACGCGGTGAAAGCGATTGTTGGGGCGAAAGGATAGTGTTGGCGGAAGCGGTTTGATGAGGGATAGATGACTTGAAAGACAAGTCTTTGGTGTCGTAGCGTCGACCGCGGAGGAAGGGAGATGCGAAGGAAGACTTGGTGATGCGAACAACCCCTGAAGTATCGTTTGCAACGCATGATCTTTGGTCCTCACGCTTGTAGTCGAATTCTTCTCTTCCGTAGCCAAAGTGATGGCTTTCCTAGGGCTAAAGAGATAGCCTTCAAACTCGTTCAAAGAGATGAACGGAGAGATCAAAGTGATGATCGCGAGACACCGAAGAGACGGTGTTTGAATTGCTCGAAGCGACGAGCTATGGGATAGGGTATCCGTGGGATCAAAGGGTTTGATGTTGGAATTCAAGGAAGGAGCGTACTCAACTTTACTACTCAAATTCAACATCAAGTTTACAAACTAGGGTTTTCTAAGTTTAAATACCGTCAAAATAATATTTCCTAAAAGAAAAGATCTCGGAAAAATAATCCACGCCGCATCAGGACTACCGCACGGTTTGTAACACAACTACACGGTTTGTTACAAACCGTGTAGTTCAACTGAAAGCATTGTTTTGGCTAGTGCACGGTTTGCATGCAACACCGCCGTACACTTCTACTGAACGGCATTCTGATGCTTTCTCGTCCAATGTCGACTAAGGCGGGACCTCACCTAATCCTTCATAGGTCAAGAGAAGGACCCATTTAGGACTAGATGAATCTGCGTCACTTGTGTGCGCCTGCGAGACTAATGATTGTGTTGCTCACTCCATTGCCCTTGTGCGAGCTCTTGTTATCGGGCCATTCGAGCGCACCTTCATTGCGTCCTTTTCGTCCTTCGCCGTCATCGAAGGGGTCATGGAGCTATCAATCTCCCCTTCTTGGCTGCGAAGCGTCCCCACTTTGTCCTTGTCGTCAAAAGCAGGTGGCGTATAAGGAGAAAGGTAAGCGACGTTGAAAGTTGGATGCGCACCATAGGCATCGGGTAAGTCCAAGCGGTAGGCGTTGGCCCCAAGGCGTTGTAGCACCTGGAAAGGACCATCACCTCTAGCATCCATCTTGTGGCATTGCTTGAATGGAAAGAGATCGCGACGCAAGTGCAGCCATACCAAGCCTCCGGGCCCAAACTCCACGGTACGCCGGCTTGCGTTGCGTTCCTGCAAAAGAGTAGACACCGTAGGAGGTAAATCAACCACAGACTTAACATTTAAGAGACACGCGAAAGGAACAAGTAAAAAACAAGGAAGACGTCCTTGAATTATTGGAGAGACATCCTGGGACCGGGCTAAGAGAAGTCGGTTCTCGCATGTGCCATGAATGCCGGGTTGTGGAGGCGTCTCAAACTTGAAGTGCTGGATCACCTTTTCATTGATGATGTTGTAGCAACTCCCACCATCTATGATCACACTAAAAGAAGCACCCTGGACCGCACACTTAGTATGAAACAAATTGTCACGTTGGTCAAGTAAGATACCTTATTTGGCGTTAAGAACGCGGCGTGTAACCAAACTAAGAGGCATGTTGCCTTGCTCATCCATAGAACTGCATATGTAGCTGTCCATCTCCTCCTCCTCCTCATCGTCGTAGGTGTCAAATATCGGTCCGGCGTCGGGGGTGTCCTCGTCAAAAGACTCATAGCCGGAGGTGTTAGAGAAGAGGACATTGAGAAGGGAACCCTTGCGGTCCATTGGCCGGCTAGTGGTGGCCGGAGGGTTCAACATTGGGTCAGCCATGGGCCACCTCATGTCACTCAGGGCCAGACGAAGTTGAGCAAGCTCGACAGCCTGCGCGGCGAGTTGTCGGGCTTGATCTTCATTTAAAGCGTGCAGGGTGTCATTCGCAGCATGAAGCGAGTCATTCGCAGCATGAAGTTGGTCAATTTGCTCATAGACGGAGTCTATGTGTCCGGGGATACGGTGGCCCGTAGAAGGAGAGTAGCTTGTCGTAGGAAACTCTACAATACCTATACGAAGCATACGACACAAGAAGTAAGTTGCACCAAGCAAAAGAACAAGTCCAAGCCAAGTCCTTGTCTCAAAAGTGAACCAAGAAATTTTCCGCTGGGCGTACTAATTTTGGTTGCTCGTGAGGAGGGAGAGGCTTGAACGGAAGGCAACAAAGCAAGAAATAGCAAATCAAGTCCCAAACAACACACAAATTTCCAAGTGCAAGAAGATCAAATCAAGTTTCTCAGAATTAATCACAAGAGAGTTGAAAATTTTTGCCCTTATCAATGAGAGTTGCGTAGAGACATGAAAGAAGAGAAGATGGAGTATGACCGTATGGTGCGTTCTCTGCCTATTTTAAGGCTTCCGTCTTCCCAAACCTTTTTTTTGTTTGATGGAAGGTGAGAATGGTATGTTTTTTTTTATACGGTCACACTGTTTTTTTTTTGTGATATGATTGTGAATCAAGCAAGAAAGAACCACACAAGCAAGCGTAGGAAAAGAAAGAAGAGACGAAGCAACTATGAGGGAATACGATATAACAACTAGTCTAGCAATTAATCCAAAGATGAAGCAAGAAGTAATCAAAAAGAAACAAGGAAATCAATTATGCAAGTAAGGAAACAAGATATTGCTAGAAGGAGAGATTTAAGGGCTGTTGAAAAGTCAAAGATTACTCTAACTTGAGAATAACCAAAACCTATTAGAAAATTAGGGTGGCAGCCGTGAGGGAGAGAGAGAGGGTGGCAGACGGTGGTGGTGGTGGTGTTCACGGCGGGGACAATTCCGGCAAGTGGCGGTGGTGACAATTTTTTTTTTTGGGTTTTTGCAAGCGGAAAATTGCAAGGAATCACAATAAGAGAGAAGAACAAACTTATCTTGGATAGGCTTTGATGCCAGTTGATGCGAACAACCCCTGAAGTGTCGTTTGTAACGCATGATCATTGGTTCCTCAAGCTTGTAGTCGAATTCTTCTCTTCCGTAGCTAAAGTGAAGGCTTTCCTAGGCCTAAAGAGATAGCCTTCAAACTCGTTCAAAGAGATGAACGGAGAGATCAAAGTGATGATCGCGAGACACCGAAGAGACGGTGTTTGAATTGCTCGAAGCGACGAGCTACGGGATAGTTGATCCGTGGGATCGAAGGGTTTGATGTTGGAATTCAAGGAAGGAGCGTACTCAACTTTACTACTCAAATTCAACATCAAGTTTACAAACTAGGGTTTTCTAAGTTTAAATACCGTCAAAATAATATTTCCTAAAAGAAAAGATCTCGGAAAAATAATCCACGCCGCATCGGGACTACCGCACGGTTTGTAACACAACCGCACGGTTTGTTACAAACCGTGCAGTTCAACTGAAAGCAATGTTTTGGCTAGTGCACGGTTTGCATGCAACACCGCACGGTTTGCAGCAAATCGTGTACTTCTACTGAACGACATTCTGATGCTTTCTCGTCCGGCGTCGACTAAGGCGGGACCTCACCTAATCCTTCATAGGTCAAGAGAAGGACCCATTTAGGACTAGATGAACCCGCATCACTTGCGTGCGCCCGCGAGACTAATGATTGTGTTGCTCGCTCCATTGCCCTTGTGCGAGCTCTTGTTATCGAGCCATTCAAGCGCACCTTCATTGCGTCCTCTTCGTCCTTCGCCGTCATCGAGGGGATCATGGAGCTATCACTTGGCTTGAAAGATCAAGCACTTGCTGTAGCGTCGGCGGCAGGGTGAATAGGGATGCGAAGATAGAGGGTTGGACGTCCGATCAAGGGAAGGAGGATAAACACTCGACTTAAAACCTTGAATCAAATTGAACGTAAGAAATAACAATAAAAAGGGAGGCTTTAAATAGCCAATGTATCTTGGCCAAGACCTAATGGGCTTGGGCCGAAACGAGCCTAAGGGCTAGCCCATGCAAGCATGCAAAAGGCACAAACCCTAAAAGATAGAAACGCTATAAATAGAAACTATCTAAAACGCTATAAATACTAAATATAGAAAGTGTCTCAAACGAACGCGTTAAAGGCATTGAATGCGAGAATCTTCAGATAGAACACGACCAACATTGAAGGAGGTTGAGTCGCTTGAAGGAGATTGTAACACCCCCAAATATTTCCTTGAAAGTATTACCGCCAGTGACCTCAGATTACACATCTGGGGTCACCCAAGGCTTAAACATTTTATAACAATCATATACCAACACAAAACTTTATTAAATACTCATATATTATTCAAACCATCGTCACAAATTACATCTGTTAATGTCAAATACGACCAAATACGGAATTGTTTCAATATAGCGGAAGTCTTTTAAATAATAAATATCATAATGGTCTTGATCGGAGCGATCACACGCCTAGGATCTTCAACCTTGGAAAACTCTTTAAACCTCCATCTGCCTTCAACGTCGTGTACTAGCCTTCACGAAAAGGAAGTTTACCTGATGTTCCGTATGAGACGGATGACACCAGCCAACCATGAAGAGGAAAATAACCGGTTGGTTAGTCTAATGAAAGACTATGCAAAGGTAAAACAGAAAGGTTCTAAGTAGTCGTATTAGGTTACACCTGTCGTTTCTCGAATAATAACCGATGATGATAGTGAACCTCAATACTTCTACGGAAAGATACGAAACAATATGATCAAGAGAAGACTCCAAAATATCGAGTCTTAAGGGAAACGTATGAAGAGAAGACTCCAAAAGATTGAGTCCTATCGGAAAATATGACAAGTGTTTGGGAAACGTTATAGTTTCACACAAGCATTTAAAATGACTTGATCATTTGGGTCCACGACCAACCTCACCGCGCAATGCGAATTCAGATTTGGAAGGAGGACTTACTCTAATCGAAGTCCGGGCGGTTTCCACGTTTTACTCCTTGCCCGAGGGTATATTAATTATGTGCATAATCGCACTTATCTTGTTTAATTCCAAAACGTATATTCACGTTACAACTTTTATCATATAAATATATCATCTCGATACGAGAGATATCTTGGGAGCATTTCCCGAATGTTTGGCACCAGCTGTGTGCACCACCCCTATACTCGGATAGGGGTAGGCCATGACCAGGAAAGGGTGTTAGGGCTTGAACATCCTACGCACCGCGGTTATAAATAAACAGCCAGCACTCGCCATGAGGTACATAACGTTCCTACGAGTACTCGTTCTAACTATATATTTAAGTTCGCACGTAAAATCCACACCAATACCATAATGGTAATAACAGATATAATAGCGTTGTTTCTAGCAGTATATACAACCTATTATAATATCGCATTTTAATCACACATTTATCAAATCTGTTCCCAAACGAAAACAATAGTTCATCCCAATTTAATTAACAAATAAAACAATTGATAATTAACGGGAACATGGAATGATAAGCAAGAGCGAACCGCCACTTGCCTTAATCGAGACAAATAAAGTTGTTGAGTTTTGGGTATCTGGAAACTGGAATCTGATTACGGATTCCTACGACGATGACGGAACGACGGAACCCTAAGTTAATATCGATACGAACAGATAAAAATATACGAACAAAAGAATCGAAAGGAAACGAAGGTCAAAGCCGTGACCAGCTCGTCCAAGCCACGGTCGCGGTTTGGAACCCGCAGTCGCGGATTTCTGGGCATCTTCCGCGGTCGCGGTGTTCATAGCCGCGATCGCGGATCCCTCCCTGACACGATCCTAAATCGGCACAAGGACCACCGAATGACGATGACGACGATGCTCCTCGGCTTCAAACAAGGCTCACCACCTCTCCATGCTTCCAACGCACTAGGGGGACACCACCAATTCCGGCGAGAACTCCGGCGCGAGCAAGGATTCCGGCGAAGGCACAAACGAGGGCAAAAGAGAGCGAGAGAGAGAGAGATATCGGAATGGATGAAGAATCCGAGGCTAGGGCCTCCTTTTATAGAGCCTGGAGGAGCTCAATGCCGAGAAGGTGAATCGCTCGGCCTCCCCCGGCGTAATGGCGGAGCTCCAATCGGCGTAACGCGAAGGAAGGATGAAGACGATGCTGAGTCAGTTTTCCGCGATCGCGGAAGCTCATTGCGGTTGCGGAAATGCTGCGTTCGCGTCCGATACCCTTGGTCGCGGATTTACTCGCGGATTCATACTCGCATCATAAAAATATTCCAAGCCTCGATAATACATCGAATGTATATTATAACGCTCAAAGGATTATTACAGAGATTATAGAAGTTACAGAAATTCCGAATACGCCAAACGCGTTATGCTTACAGAACGAGGGTTGGAAAAATTACCCAAATGCCCTTACTGAAATTGAGGGGTATTACATCACTTCCCCCTTAAAAAAAAGTTTCGACCCCGAAACTTGGCAAAAAAAAAACAGCTCGAAAAGAGGGATATTACATCACCGCCCCCTTAAAAAAGGTTTCGACCCCGAAACTAGGCCGAAAACAGATCGGAAAAATGACTAAGCATATCAGCCTTAGTCTCCCAGGTTTCCCAAGTAACCTCTTCAGATCCAGACTTGGACCAGAGAATCCGTACTAATGGTACCACCTTGTTCCGCAAGTGCTTCTCGCGACGTTCGAGAATACGCACGGGTATCTCCTCGTAGGTACCATTTGCCTGAATCTCGATGTCCTCATAACTCAGCACATGAGACATATCTGGCACGTACTTTCTCAACAAGGACACGTGGAATACGTTATGCACTGGATGCATCGACGGCGGCAATGCTAAACGATACGCTAGAGACCCCACCCTGTCAAGGATCTCAAACGGTCCCACATAGCGAGGGTTAAGCTTCCCACACTTGCCTAACCTGAACACACCCTTGGATGGCGACACCCTGACAAACACCTTGTCACCTACCTCAAACTCGACATTCCTGTGCTTCAGATCTGCGTAAGACTTTTGTCGACTCTGAGCTGTCAACATCCTCTGTCTGATCAAAGCAATGTCAGGGGTCGCTTCCAGTTGGCTACCGCTTAGAAAATCCCTCCATGAACCGTCTGTAATATCTTGCTAGTCCCAAGAAACTGCGCACCTCCTTCACATTCAGGGGTCGCTTCCAGTTGGCTACCACTTCAATCTTCTGAGGGTCGACCATAACTCCATCCTCGTTGATCACATGGCCTAAGAAAGCCACTTCCTTGATCCAGAAGTCACATTTAGACAACTTTGCGTACTGCTGATTTTGTCTAAGGACTGACAAGGTGATACGAAGATGTTCCTCATGAGCTTCCTCACTCGGGGAATAGATCAGAATATCGTCGATGAAAACTATCACGAACTTATCTAAATATTGGTGGAAACATCTATGCATCAGATCCATGAAGACTGCCGGAGCATTAGTTAGCCCAAATGGCATGACTACGAATTTGTAGTGTCCATACCTCGTCCGAAATGCAGTCCTCGGAATATCTTTCTCCCGAATCCTGAGCTGATGGTAACCAGATCTCAGGTCGATCTTGGAAAAGATTTTTGCTCCCTGCAGTTGATCCAACAGATCATCAATCCTAGGTAATGGATACCTATTCTTGATCGTGACTTTGTTCAACTCTCTATAGTCGATACAAAGTCAAAACGAACCATCCTTCTTCTTGACAAACAAGACCGGAGCGCCCCAAGGCGATGCACTCGGCCTTATATATCCTTTCTCAAGAAGGTCCTCGAGTTTCTTCTTCAACTCTTGCATCTCAGCTGGAGCCATCCGATACGGTGCCTTAGAAATCGGCGCGGTATCAGGCTCAAGATTAATGGTGAACTCCACATCACGATTAGGGGGTAAACCGAGAATCTCCTCCGGAAATTCACAAATGACAGGAATATCAAGGACATAAGTCTCATCTCTCTTGGGCTTATCCAGATAGCACAGGTACCCGACACAACCTTGTCGAAGTAACTTACACGCAACCATCGCATTGATGAGCTTGCCGTTATCAGCGTCATTACGACCCTTAAACTTGCATACAAACTGGCCCCCAGATGACACTGTCACAATCCTTGAGCTAAAATCGATTACCGCCCCATGATGCGTCAGCCAATCCATCCCGAGAATAATGTCGTATGGATCCATGGCTATACAGATCAAATCTGCTTCGAACTTCCGACCTTAAATAGTAATCGGAAATTCTGACAGACGCTTGGTTCCAACCAACTGTTCACCATTGGGAAGATTCACTACAAAAGACTCACAAACCTCATTGCATACTAAGCCTAGCTTACTCACACAATTCTCCGAAATGAAAGAATGAGTAGCACCCAAATCAAACAGTATACACACAGAAGTAGAATGAAGGTATAGAGTACCTTGAGCAATCGAAGCATTAGGTCTGTCAGCCTCACGCATCTCGTAGAGTCGCTGACCTTGACCTCCTGAAGCAGCTGGGGCTTTTCCCCTATTCTGAGCAGTTGTCTGCGTCGAAGGGCTAGGAGCCTCCACTGGTTTGAATCGGGGTCGGTTGTTATGACTAATAGACCCTTGCTGTGACTCAGCTCCCTTCTGTCTCCTTTGCGGACAAAATGTTTGCAAGTGCCCCTCCTTCTCGCAGGCAAAACATGTCCTCTTATCCTTCGGACACTCATTACTCTTGTGTCCCGGTGTGCCACAGTTGTAACACTGGATCGGATTCCTGCCCTGACCCGGGCGTTGCGTAGACCCTCCTTGAGTTGCCTCTGTTCTCGCCCGGCCCGACTTGGTAAAATTCGACGGTGGCACGGGTCGCTTGAACCCACTTGCCTGAGGCTGGCTCTGCGCCGGTCTCTGGCGATTGCGCTTTTTCGTCGACTCCTCCAGAGTCACCTCCAATTTATAGGCGGCATCCACGTACTACTCCAGAGTAGAGCATCCGTGGCGCACCATCAGTGGCTTGATATCTGGATTCATCCACTCGTGGAAATGCCAGATTTTCTGCTCTTCACTGGACACTTTCGGCCCAACATACTGCACAAGTGATTGAACTTGGCCACAAGCTCAGTCACTTTCAATCCATCCGTTTTCGGATAGAGAAACTCCTTATGCTTCTCTTCCCTCATAGCCCGGGAAAAGAAACGATCGGTCGTCTTCGTCTTAAACATTCCCCAGTTTAAACCAGGATGATCAGCTAGACTGGTGCTTTCCCACCACTCGCTAGCCACCTCCTTCAGTTAAAGGGAAGCAATATGCACTTTCTCGGCTTCAGTGCATTCGACGTTTCTAAATAACCTTTCCATGTATGAGAACCAATATGCCACTTTGACTGGTTCTCCCTTTCCATCATAGCTGTTAGGCCTCATAGAGCTAATGGCCTTCAATGCTCGACCATAGTTTCCTCTATTCCTGACGGCATCTTCTTGAGGCACATGAGCCACTGGCTCCTCGAATCCAAGAGCAACCTGAGGAACTGGCACACCTTGTGCATGTGGTGCGATTGGCCGCATAATATCGGTGACCGCTTGCATAACGATCCCCCGAATAGCTTCAATAGCCACGGCGTCAAATAACACCTGAGGATTGGCCGGAACCTGGCCACTGACTTCGGGGTTGTTGTGAGAAACCGACTCGTTCTCATCCCCTTGATTTGCGGCACTCCTCAAATTCAGCCTGGGGTTGTTGCTTGGCCCAACACCAGCACGAAGGGTGTTTCTTGTGTTCATCATCTGTTTACCGATCAATTTCCAAAGTAACTCACATCATTAATATCATATTATTAACATGCACAACGCATATAATCGCCTTGGAATAGATCAAACTGGTAAGATTTTATTGATGCAGTGAACTGAAATCGAGTTTGATAAGTTTTTACACAAAGCCCTCCTAAGCGAAAAGACAAAATTGCTAGAAGGCTAAAGTTCAAAACAACGAACAAAACAACTAGAAAAAGAAATCACTAAGGCACAACACTGCCTCTTTCACGGTGCCATGAAGAGTTTCCGATACCCAGTGGACCTCTGACATCTTCTCTTCGGAAGTGGACCCTCCTCGGGTTCCGGTGTCGGACTCCTCGACCTACTAGGGCCCGGAGCACACGGCTCATCCCTAGGTCTTGGTACTCTCGGTCCTTCTCTAGACACGGGAACACTCGGCCCTGCCTCATCAGGTCCTGGTGGGTAGCAAAACTCCTCAAGAAACCCTGGTTGGAAGTCCGCCCTGTTCACCTCGTACTGAGGGTTGAGGAGCAACTTTGCCTGACGGATGTACTCCTGGAGCTTATGGACATCCCCAAGCATATGGGAGAGACCGAGTTCAGTCTCGTAAGTCCTCTCCTCCATATCGTACAAGGCGTTCGTCTACTCCTCCATGCGCTCAACAAGCACTCGGGGCCTCGGCCTGGCCTGTTGGGTCGGAACCACCCTCGGGGCACCCATTGACTCCCAAGGCCTTTCCCTCATGCGAGCACACTCAGTCATCTCCTCCATCTGACGACGAGCCTTGGAGGAAACCCTCTCGCTCTGATGAAGCACGTGCCGAGAAGTAGGGCTCACCATCGGCCTTCTCGGAGTGGGGATAAACTGCGGGCTCACCGGTGCATCCAGTGACCCGTATCTCCTCCCTCTAATACCCGAGATCCCAAGCGCCTACCAAGCGGTAGGGGACAACGGCGTATACTCCTCATCAGGCGGCGATTCTGGACTCGGGAAAATGATCTGTATTCCCGGGTCCTCACTGTCCTCAAGCAAGTGTTCTAGGACATCTGACTCGCAGCCAAACTCCTCGAGGTCCTCTTCAGGGTCCTCTTCCTCCGGATCTTCTTCTGGATCCTCTTCAGGATCCTCCTCGGGATCCTCCTCCACCTCGAAGTCGTCGTCGTAGTACCCTTCATGATACTCTGACGGCTCTTCCTCCGTGTCCTCCCTCGGGTCTGCTTCGGGCTCTACCTCGGGAACCCTTACCCCGTCGGACACTGACAAACAGGCTTTAGTCGTGTTACATGGTCAAAATAAATCCTAACAAACCTAAACTAGTAGTCTGGGTAAGCAGGGTCAAATCCCACAGGGAGGAGTTGTTTTATCTTTTTGTTGATTAGTATGCAAAGTAACAAGGGGGGTTTTGGTTGATTGTTGTCAAACAAGTAAACAAAACAAACAAAGCAAAGAGTTTGTATTCAATTAAGGGGAAAAAACACTTAGCCAAACAAATATCCACCATTCGTATGATTGATTGGTCCTAGGTTATCTCTATTCCTTCCTTTGATTATTCCTGTCCCTATTCTGAATTAGTTACCAGTCCTACCAGTCCAGACAACCCTAACTATTAAACAATCCCTACCAACCTTCAAGATTTAATTCAATAGCAGCAAGAAGCATATGAATTAACCAGGATACATGCAACACCACGACCCGTAGTATTTAACATATAATCAAATCTCTTTCATAATAAACTAGTCCTACCAGTCCTAGAATATCATGGATGCTACAACAGATAAGGAATCTCAACCCGAAATATCCAAACCCTAGCAACAGACAATTACTAATATCAACTAGTTGGGCAAACCAGTCAAATCAATAAGAATCAATAAGAATATGCTCAAGAGAAAAGATATAATCCAAAGGAATAGGAAATAGAGTTATAACCTCACAATCATGAATCAAATGAAGGCTTCAATTGTCGGACTAAGCAAAGGGTGCTTAGTTCTTCATAGTTCAAAGGAAAACAATGATGAATGGAAAAACTGAATTGTAACGTGATTTTTGAACAATGAATGGGAAACTAGGTTAAATAACCTAACCCTAAAACTAAAGGGAAAAGATAACAAAAGTATTCTAAAAGGAAATAAACTATAAAGTTCAAAATAATAAAATAAACAAAAACAAGAAAATAATAAAATAAGAAAAACTCAGAAATCCTCGTCGGGCTCGCCCCCGTGTGCTTCCGCGGTCGCGGCACCAATTCCGCGGTCGCGGAAAATAGGAATCTGCTCTCGACTTTGCACAACACAGGAATTTTCCACGGTCGCGGCGAGAAATCCGCGCCCGCAGAAATGGCCTTCGTTTGCTCATTTGTGTGGCTCTTCTTCTATTCTTCTTCGTCTCCTCCAGTGGTTTACTCATCGTCTTCTGGATGTCTTCATTTAGCTCCTCCAAACCACCATATCCACACTTCTTCACTCCAACTCCATACTCCACAGTTGTGCTCTAAACCCCTATAAATGGCACCCTAAACACCGGTAACAATTCCTAGATAAGCACTACAAAGTAGAGCTGATCAAACTCCCCCATGCTTAAACCTTGCTCGTCCTCGAGTAAGCTAAAAGAAACCTACTCCTTCAATCAAATCCCCAAGGTCTCAGGAAGCATAGAAAAGTCATCCCCTCTAAAAATTGCACCTAACAATGAATCTCCAAGGCACCAACACAGTATACACAACACAACATAACACATAACTCAACACTAAGCTAAAAGGAAAGCAGAGTACTTCCCCCAAGCTTATCCCGAACACCATAGAGTGAATAATAATCTAATCCTAGTCTCCCATCTATCTTCTTATACCTCCCAGAGTGACCTACCCGAATCCTCCTTATATCACCTCTTCTTATGTCGTCACGCCAGGTAGAATGAGGAATCCTAATAATCACTCTTATTCTTTTCACTCATTTTGCCAAGGCGCCCTTTCGGGTTTTCACCAAGCCACTCATTTCATTATTCAATAGATGGGCTCACATATAACTCACATCACTCTTGACCAATTATTACCCCAGCCTAATGTTGGTCCAAGCCACCTGCTTATTGCATAAGCCGCCCTTTCGGGTTTTCGACTTATCCTAGGATTTTTTCTTTTGCCTTTTTTTCAATTTTTGGTTTTTTTTTCTTTTTCCTCAACGACATAGCAAGTATAGAATCCTCCCCCATGCTTAAACATTGCATTGTCCTCAATGTAATGAAAGACAAAAAGAATGAAGCACAGGGCGGGGCAAAAAAATAACTCACAAACGCCGCGAAGCTGGCTTGGACACGAAAGTTGTTGCTGGCGGTAAAGCAATGAACGCTCAGGTCTCTGGTGTTGCGGCGGTCTTCAATTCATCTCTACCGTGCAACCAAAGGGAACCACTGTAATGAGAAGTGGTAAATCAAGGGAACGGGGTTGCATGGCCTTCAACAAACACAAAAAAAATAGGCCCAGATGTAATCATGGTATGGGCCCTGGTGTTCGTCCTCTCCAGTTGTCGACTATAGGGTCATCATCGTTGTCAATACAAATGTGGGGCTAATGTCTCCTCCTGGACAACACGATGCGCACCATCTCTCCATGGGAAAATCGGACTGCTGGCCTTCGGTAGAACTTTTTTTTTTTGGATTTTTTTCTTTTTCTTTTTTAGAGCAGGGTATAGGAAGACTTACAATTGGTATGGGAAACACCTTCTTCAATAAGGTTCGGGCCTCCTCCCTGCAGGTTAGTTTACAAACAAAACAAAAACAAAAGCAAAAGCACACTAACACAAATGCAAATAAAAACATGAATTGAAAAGACAAGGAAAGAAATACATACCTCGAGTTGCCTCCCGGATAGCGCCTTAGTTATTGTCGTGGCTCGACATACTACTCATCCACCTCAACTTGGGTTGCCCACAACAACTGAACTCCTAGGGTCAATATCAGGGGGATGCCTCTTTGTATGCTCTATGTTGAGCTTTACCCCCAGTCCCTTACACTTCATGATGGGTGGACTGTTGTTTACATCCATGATTGCGCTTGCCATCTTCAGAAATGACCTACCCAACATCTCAGGGGCTGCATGATTGTCTTGCCCCGTATCCAGCGTGGAGAAAGTTGCCCTTTTACTCCCAGTTTCTTTCTTGTGCTTCCCCTTCGGTATCTTTTTCTTGATCTTATGCAGTGCCTTTAAAAATTCCTTGCAGCGAGGGATGCTGTTTGCTAGTTTGAGCAAAGGAATGTTTACCTCGCAGTAACTGAAGGTTTCAAATAAATCCTTGTCGTTTTCCACCTTTCTAGTGTCCTTCAGAGCTTCAAGAAAGGGTGCGGGAGGCTTTTCTGATCCGAGCGGAGGGAAGTAGGGGCACACATAATCGTCATAGGGGACATTGGGGCGAAGAGGCGCGTCTGGAGTATTTCCGCGGTCGCGGATTGGTGACCGCGGTCGCGGAAAATCGTCGACCTGGTCGCTGTATTTGAGTCTTTTTCCGCAGTCACGGATTGTCGCCGATTTGGTGCTTTTGTTCCTCCATGATTTTTCCGCGGTCGCGGGTGTCCTGCCGCGGTCGCGGATTGTCGCCGATTTCGCCCTCCTCGCCAGTAGTCACGCCGCGGTCGCGGCTCTCGTCCTCGTGGTTGCTGAATTCCTCCAGTTCCCAGGGCATATCTTCTTCAGGGAGCACCTCGCGGTCGTAGATATCGTCTGGAAGGCCCAACTCCTTGAGTAAACCGCGGTCGAAGTTTTCTTCTGTAGACATCTCTCTATAGTCTGCACTCGCCTGAATATTTTGTTGTTCCCTTTCAGCTAAGGGTGTGACAAGCAACTCTTCAGTACTTCGCAGGGTCATTGAAAAGACATCCTCTCTCTGGTGCACTACTGGGTGAGATAGCATTGTTGCTGACGCCATGGCTTCCATTCTGCTCACCGCTTGAACCATTTGCTCCATCTGACTCTCCAAGTTCTGGGTACTGGACTGCGTCTCTTGATTGACATTCTCTCTCTGGTGTACTACTGGGTGAGATATTGGTTGCGTCGACGCCATGGCCTCCAATCTGCTTATTGCTTGATCCGTTTGCCTAGTCTGATTCTCCATGTTCTGGATGCTTTGCATAAAATATCGAAACGTATCCTCAGTAGACATGGAGAAGCTTGTATTGGACACCGGTGGTCTATGCTCGTAGGCTGGATAGTATTGCTGTGGATTACCCTACTGATAGAACGAATGTGGCCCCGCGTAGAATGCCTGGTAATCATGACCATAAGGAGGGTAATGTTGGTACCCATAACTCAAATTGGGGTGATCTCTCCACCCTAGAGTGTATGCATAGGAGTACGGGTCATATTGCGGCTCCTGCCGGAAATGGGGAAATCTATCCATCTCTGTATCAAAAATCAAAAAGGAAAAAAATCAAAAGCACGGGTGTGGACCATAAGATAGGTCCACACAAAAGTTTGCACATAAACACACACAAAGAAAAAACAAAACTTGCCTCCCCGACAATGGCGCCAATTTGACAGACAGGCTTTAGTCGTGTTACCTGGTCAAAATAAATCCTAACAAACCTAAACTAGTAGTCTGGGTAAGCAGGGTCGAATCCCACAGGGAGGAGTTGTTTTTATCTTTGTGTTGATTAGCATGCAAAGTAACAAGGGGGGTTTTGGTTGATTGTTGTCAAACAAGTAAACAAAACAAACAAAGCAAAGAGTTTGTATTCAATTAAGGGAAAAAAAACACTTAGCCAAACAAATATCCACCATTCGTATGATTGATTGGTCCTAGGTTATCTCTATTCCTTCCTTTGATTATTCCTGTCCCTATTCTAAATTAGTTACCAGTCCTACCAGTCCAGGCAACCCTAACTATTAAACAATCCCTACCAACCTTCAAGATTTAATTCAATAGCAGCAAGAAGCATAGGAATTAACCAGGATACATGCAATACCATGACCCGTAGTATTTAACATATAATCAAATATCTTTCATAATAAACTAGTCCTACCAGTCCTAGAATATCATAGATGCTACAACAGATAAGGAATCTCAACCCGAAATATCCAAACCCTAGCAATAGACAATTACTAATATCAACTAGTTGGCCAAACCAGTCAAATCAATAAGAATCAATAAGAATATGCTCAAGAGAAAAGATATAATCCAAAGGAATAGGAAGTAGAGTTATAACCTCATAATCATGAATCAAATGAAGGCTTCAATTGTCGGACTAAGCAAATGGTGCTTAGTTCTTCATAGTTCAAAGGAAAACAATGTTGAATGGAAAAACTGAATTGTAATGTGATTTTTGAACAATGAATGGGAAACTAGGTTAAATAACCTAACCCTAAAACTAAAGGGAAAAGATAACGAAAGTATTCTAAAAGGAAATAAACTATCTAGTTCGAAATAATAAAATAAACAAAAACCGGAAAATAATAAAATAAGAAAAACTCGGAAATCCTCGTCGGGCTCGCCCCCGTGTGCTTCCGCGATCGCGGCACCAATTCCGCAGTCACGAAAAATAGGAATCTGCTCTCGACTTTGCACAACACATGAATTTTCCGCGGTCGTGGCGAGAAATCCGCGACCGCGGAAATGGCCTTCGTTTGCTCATTTGTGTGGCTGTTCTTCTATTCTTCTTCATCTCCTCCAGTGGTTTACTCCTCGTCTTTTGAATGTCTTCAATTAGCTCCTCCCAACCATTATATCCACACTTCTTCACTCCAACCCCATACTCCACAGTTGTGCTCTAAACCCCTACAAATGGCACCCTAAACACCGGTAACAATTCCTAGATAAGCACTACAAAGTAGAGCTGATCAGACACCAACACTACCGACTCCTCGAGTACGGTCTTCACCACCTCGGGTGGACATCTTGGCTCCCCGACCTCCATGCATTGTGCGGGAACTGTAAATTCAAGCCTAACTGGAGATGGTGGAACTACTTCGGCTTTCTTCTTTTTCATGAGTTGCGAAACGATTGCGCCCATATCCTACGAGGCGATGAGAAAAGGTTAGTCTTTCTAAATATAGAAGCGAACTTACTATATTAGACTGGAAAGAAGGCACGACTTGAATGGCAGAGATTTCAAAACAACACATTTTATTCAAACGCGATTTTATTCGAAATTTTCAACTTTTGGATTCAACCCACAACTTTTCACAACACGAACGGGTAAATGGTTTATAAAAATTTTGTTTTAGGTAACACGTTTTGAAAACCCAACCCGTTTTAAAACTTTCGGCTCTGATACCAAATCTGTAACACCCCTAAATATTTCCTTGAAAGTATTACCGCCAATGACCTCAGATTACACATCTGGTGTCACCCAAGGCTTAAACATTTTATAACAATCATATACCAACACAAAACATTATTAAATACTCATATATTATTCAAACCATCGTCACAAATTACATCTGTAAATGTCAAATATGACCAAATACGAAATTGTTTCAATACAGCGGAAGTCTTTTAAATAATAAATATCATAATGGTCTTGATCGGAGCGATCACACGCCTAGGATCTTCAACCTTGGAAAACTCTTTAAACCTCCATCTGCCTTCAATGTCGTGTACTAGCCTTCACGGAAAGGAAGTTTACCTGATGTGCCGTATGAGACGGATGACACCAGCCAACCATGCAGAGGAAAATAACCGGTTGGTTAGTCTAATGAAAGACTATGCAAGGGTAAAACAGAAAGGTTCTAAGTAGTCGTATTAGGTTACACCTGTCGTTTCTCGAATAATAACCGATGAGGACAGTGAACCTCAATACTTCTACGGAAAGATACGAAACAGTATGATCAAGAGAAGACTCCAAAAGATCGAGTCTTAAGGGAAACGTATGAAGAGAAGACTCCAAAAGATTGAGTCTTATCGGAAAATATGACAAGTGTTTGGGGAACGTTATAGTTTCATACATGCGTTTAAAATGACTTGATCATTTGAGTCCACGACCAACCTCACCGCGCAATGCGAATTCAGATTTGGAAGGAGGACTTACTCTAATCGAAGTCCGGGCGGTTTCCACGTTGTACTCCTCGCCCGAGGGTATATTAATTATGTGCATAATCTCACTTATCTTGTTTAATTCCAAAACGTATATTCACGTTACAGCTTTTATCATATAAATATATCATCTCGATACGAGAGATATCTTGGGAGCATTTCCCGAATGTTTGGCACCAGCTGTGTGCACCACCCCTATACTCGGATAGGGGTAGGTCATGACCAGGAAAGGGTGTTAGGGCTTGAACATCCTACGCACCACGGTTATAAAGAAACAGCCAGCACTCGCCATGAGGTACATAACGTTCCTACGAATACTCGTTCTAACTATATATTTAAGTTCGCACGTAAAATCCACACCAATACCATAACGGTAATAACAAATATAATAACGTTTTTTCTAGCAGTATATACAACCTATTATAATATCGCATTTTAATCACACATTTATCAAATCTGTTCCCAAACGAAAACAACAGTTCATCCCAATTTAATTAATAATTAAAATAATTGATAATTAACGGGAACATGAAATGATAAGCAAGAGCGAACCGCCACTTGCCTTAATCGAGACGAACGAAGCTGTCGGGTTCCGGGTATCTGGAAACTGGAATCTAATTACGGATTCCTACGTCGACGGAAACCTAAGTTAATATCGATACGAAAGGATAAAAATATACGAACGAAAGAATCGAAAGGAAACGAAGTTCAAAGCCATGACCGGCTCGTCCAAGCCACGACCGCGCTTGCTAACGCAAGCCGTGGTCGCGGTTTGGATTCCGCAGTTGTGGATTTCTAGGCATCTTCCGCAGTCGCGGTGTTCATAGCCGCAATCGCGGATCCCTCCTTGTCACGATCCTAAATCGGCACAAGGCTCACCGAATGACGATGACGACGATGCTCCTCGGCTTCAAACAAGGCTCACCACCTCTCCAAGCTTCCAAGGCACTAGGGGGACACCACCAATTCCGGCGAGAACTCCGGCGCGAGCAAGGATTCCGACGAAGGCACAAATAAGGGCAAAAGAGAGCGAGAGAGAGATATCGGAATGGATGAAGAATCCGAGGCTGGGGCCTCCTTTTATAGAGCTTGGAGGAGCTCAACGCCGAGAAGGTGAATCGCTCGGCCTCCCCCGGCGTAATGGCGGAGCTCCAATCGGCGTAACGCAAAGGAAGGATGAAGACGATGCTGAGTCAGTTTTCCGCGATCGCGGAAGCTCATCCGTGGTCGCGGAAATGCCGCATTCGCGTCCGAGACCCCTGGTCGCGGTTTTACTCGCGGATTCATACTCGCATCATAAAAATATTTCAAGCCTCGATAATACATTGAATGTATATTATAACGCTCAAAGGATTATTACAGAGATTATAGAAGTTACAGAAATTCCGAATACGCCAAACGCGTTACGCTTATAGAACGAGGGTTGGGAAAATTACCCAAATGCCCTTACTGAAATTGAGGGGTATTATAGAGATTGCGTTCAACATTGAGTCGCTTGAAGGAAGACGCATTGAGGCACGCAATCTTTGGTCTTGGATAGAGATGCTTGAATGAGATCGCGGACTCTGTTCCAGATGCGAGGAGTATGACGAAGAACGCGGTCTTCATACTTGGCTCTTCTGAGCTCACGGTCATGGCTTCGTCCTCGTCTTGGGCCGTCATGGGAGTCAGGGTCACATCATCCTCCCCTACTTGGCTGTGAAGCGTCCCTGCTTCACCATCGTTGAACTTGGGCTCGACATACTCGTGCAAGTGCTCCCAATGGAGGTCTCCGGTGTCGAACACAAATCGACTGCGGCTGCGATGTGGCAGATAGGCACCAGTCACCCAGTGGATTGTATGTGGAAGGCTACACAAGGGTGGTGGTGTGTTGGGATGCGCCTCTGGCAAATCCGCGGTGAACTCCGCTTGCAACTCGGCGAAAGCTAGTGGCAAATGTGCGTCGACGTATGCGCATTGCGTGCTTGGGGTTGTCACTAACATGCAAGAAGACACCTTGTTGTTCAAAGCGGCAGTGAAATCCCTTGGGCGGGCGAGAAGCACCTTGTGGTCACAACTGCCCTGCAACATAGTGCTCTTTTGTGTTGTACTCTCAATGTCTCGGCAACGCGTTCCATCCTTGGGCGCATTGTTGTTGTGATCGACGTATTGCCTTGTGTAAGAGCGCGTGGTCCTGCTACTTGACTCTGGTGTGTTGGAAGCATCGCCAGGGTCATAGTGGGGTCGCGTTGATGTGAACTTGTGTGATTCTATAGTCTTTTCTCGATCACGCTCGACCTGAGCCTGAAAGATCTCATGGAGAGGCATATGTGAGAAAGTCACGCGCTTCTCGTGGTAGGTAAACACATAGGTGTTTAGATACGCATCGAGAAGGACGCGACGATCGGACTGCCATGGACGCCCAAGCAAGAGGCGGGTGGCGTCCATTGCAATCACATCACAGGAAATGGTGTCTTTGTATGGACCAATTGAAAAGGGGAGAAGACACTGTCGTGAGACAGTGTTACCTGAATGTGAAGATATCCCTTGTAGGTCATATGGTTGTGGGTAAAGCATAGGTGGTCGGCTGAGAGGGTTGACCACCTTCTCATTTTTTTTATCTTGAAGCAGTTGCCACCATCGACGATGACAGTTATCGATGCAATATCAACCAAGCAACGCGGGTGGACGAGAGGCTCTTGCTGGTCGTCAAGGTTGCCTTGCTTGATGGTCAGGATGCGTCGCGTGTCGAGGCGCAATGGTATGCCTGCATGGAGCACGGCAGCGTCACACTTGTCGGTGTCGAGGGTGTCACCTTGGAGTCCTACAATTGTCTCAAGCGGGGTCTCCTCCTCAGAAGACTCATCGTCCGCGGAAACATTGGAGAAGAGGACCTGCTTTTGTTTTTGACAATCCATTTGGTAGTGATCGCGTTCTCCATCCTTGAAGCATTCACTGTCATGTGCGCGATCATTGGCCTGGGATGGGGCCGGTGGCACGGTCGCGCGAGGAGCTGTTGAAGTAGGCGTCGCGATCTGGGCATCACGGCCTTGGTTGTACGTGTTGGATCCTGAGACTGGGACACGCACATCAGTATTAATGGAGGGACTAGTGTTAGGATCATACATGCTTTGGCATTGATGTTGCCAAGATGTTGGCTTGTGGCGGTTGAGCCGGTGGTGATCCTTCACTTTATGTTGTTGGTATCGAGGTCGTACAGGGGCTAGGTTGGGCCCTAAAGTATCTTAAGGGGCAAAGTAAGTTGAACAAGCGTCATGCCAAGTGGGTAGAGTTTATTGAGAGCTTCCCATATGTGATTAAGCACAAGAAGGGGAAGGATAATGTAGTGGCCGACGCCTTGTCACGCATGTATACTCTACTTCCTTCCCTTGATGCTAGGATGCTAGGGTTTTCATTCATGCGAGAATTGTATGCTTTAGATGATGATTTTAAGGAAAAAATCCTTGCATGTCAGGTTATGGGAGGGGTAGATAACTTCTATATACATGACGGTTATATGTTCCGGGGGTCGAAGTTGTGCATACCTAAGGGTTCTCTACGTAGACTCTACATACAAGAGGCCTACGGCATGGGACTCATGGGTCACTTTGGGGTTGATAAAACCCTAAGTACACTCTGGGAACATTTCTATTGGCCAGACATGCATAGGAAAGTGACTAAGTTTTGTGCATCCTGCATAGTGTGTTTTAAGTCCAAGTCCAAGCTCAACCCTCATGGACTGTATACTCCCCTTCCTATACCTAGTAACCCTTGGGAGGATATTTCTATGGATTTCGTCCTAGGGTTACCCCGGTCTAAGAGAGGGAGGGACTCCATTTTTGTGGTGGTAGATCGGTTCTCCAAAATGGCTCATTTTATTCCTTGTCATAAGACCGATGATGCGTCTCATGTGGCTGACCTCTTATTTGAAGAGATTGTTCGCCTACATGGGGTGCCGAAGACTATAGTGTCTAATAGGGATGCAAAACTTTGAGCTATTTTTGGAAAACCCTATGGTCCAAGATGGGGACTAAGCTTTTATTCTCTACCTCATTCCACCTACAAACGGATGGACAAACTAAAGTGGGTAACCAAACTCTTGGTGCTTTATTGCGTTCCTTGTTGAGTACTAACCTGCGCAGGTGGGAGGAATGTCTTCCTTTCATAGATTTTGCATACAACATGACCACTCATTCGGCCACTAACAAGACCCCATTTGAGGTAGTTAATGGACGGAACCCAATCACTCCTCTCGATATGATCCCTTATGCTATCAAGGAACGGGAGAGCCCCGAGGGTGTGGACCAGGTCGAGCACATCAAGGCCCTTTACGAGACCACCAAGGCGCGGTTAGAGGCAAGGACCGCCCAATATTGCAAGCATGCCAACAAGGGGCGAAGGAAATTGCTCTTAGAACCCGGAGATCTAGTCTGGGTCCATTTTCGTAAGGACCGGTTTCCAAACTTGAGGGACTCCAAGTTGAAACCAAGGGGATATGGACCGTTTCAAGTACTGCAAAAAATCAACGACAATGCCTACAAGATTGATCTTCCAAGTGAGTATGGAGTCCATAATTTGTTTAATGTTTCTGATCTCTCTCCATTTCTTGTAGATGACGAGGACGACGAGTTTCGAGAAGATTCGGGGTCAAATCCTCTTCAAGAGAGGGAGAATGATGTAAGCGCGCATGTGCTTCATCAAGGATCTAGCTCGGACCCGCCAATGCAGCCTTCGACACCCCCCATGACGCGTGCCCGTCGCCGAGCTCAAGGCCAAGATCAAGGAGAGGAGATGCCAACAAGGGCATCATGAGTCATTACAAGGAGCCGGGCTAGCCAGCTACTCATGGGCATACAAGAAGGGATAAGGGGCGTGGAGTTGTTGAGCCATGGTGCAGGCACGCCGGTCATGATGATACAAGGGTACCCGTCGCCGACGTCGGTGCGAGAAGAGGCGCGGGATTTGAAGACATAGGCGCGGCTGCGCATGGGGGATTCAAGAGGAAGGCCACGGCCCATTGGGCCTGAATTCTAAGTAAATTTCCCATTTTGGAAGTGACATTTTTAGACTATTTATATGTTGGTTTTAGGGTTTCTCTTTTTTAGCTTTGATTATTTTGAAAACACAAGTTGTTTACTAGCGAAGAACGCTATTCCAGGATTTGTTTTTGGATTGAATCAAATTGTGAGGATTCAAGTTTGCTTCAATCTCGAGTGTGTGTTTTAGGAGGATTCCGACATCATCCATACTCAAAACGATATCTATATTGCAAGTGGATTTCTGCGAGCGCGATATCAAACCTTGTTCGAACTCACGGAGGATTCCTTGAGTTCTACAAGTCGTTCAAGGCAGCTAGGAGGATTCCTAGTTGTTGTTGTTTGCCTATCCGGTTCTCGTCCGCCTCACGCCGTCCAGATCTCCTCACCATCCCCTCGGTGCCACCGGCTTCGTCCATTTTCGGCGCCTCAGACACGGCCGAGCATCTCTTGGTGTTTCGGCTAGAAGTCGAACCATCTTACCTAACCCGCGACGATCCTGCGAAGGCGGAAGCCATCAGGGATCGATCGCATCAATGAGTCCATTGTTCCAAGGATGAATAGCCCGACAATGAGCAAGGGTAGAACCAATACTATAGGCCCATCTGGAACAAATCCATCCAATAAGGTAGCTATATCCCTTGGTGGATGTGAAGAAGTGATAGTTAACCCTAGGGTTGTCACCAGATCTGCACAATCTCTCATAATTCCTTCTCAAACTTGTATTAGGTCTTCTGAAACAACACATGATTTAGTTCATGAAGGTGACTCAATTGAGTCAGATCAAGGTTCTGAAGATGGTGATGAAGAAATTCTGGGTTCAGATTCCTCAGATGAAGATGATGTATGAAGACAACATTTTCGGTGAGTCATCTGATGATGATGCAGATTTTGAACAATATGTTGTCAAAAATGTATTTGATGAGAATCTAAATGCTGAGGATGGTGAACCAACTTGTGAGGATGTGTTTGACATCAGAGTTCAATCTGATGACTACAGGAGTTACAGTGGATCTGATGATGCTAATCTTCGTGTGAGGTATCCTGAGTTTAATCCTTTGGTTGATTTTAAAAATGAAATTTCTCTCAAGGTTGGCATGAGATTTGCCTCAAATGAAGTTTTTAGGAAGGCTTTAAGACAGTTAGCATTAGAGAATGGTTTTGATTTTTATTATTTGCACAATGATAAGCATAAAGTGTCTGCTTATTGTATGAACAAGTGTCATTGTGGGTTCAAACATGGCAGGAAGAAGCGTGTGTGTAAGGAAAATTTGTTTGGGTTTAAGGCTTGTGCAAGGAGAATGGGAACATATGCAAACATTAAGCTTTCTTTTAAGTAAAAGGCATGTCTAGATTATCACATCGGATGATTTTTACAAGTTGTTTACAAACAACCTCACAACTGGTGTTCAAATTTAAATACTCTCATCTAGTAGTCAAGATCTCAGTTGGTGAAGCCACCTGATAGAGGCTAAAGTCGTGTGCCCAATCAAAGTAAAATCCTTAATAACCTAAACTAGTAGAATAGGTAAGCAAGGGTCGAATCCCACAGAGAGGAGTTGTCTTTCTTTATGTCAATTTACATGCAATAGTAACAAAGGGGGGTTTTGGGTGATTGTTGGTAAACAAGTAAACAAAGGAAACAAAAGCAAAGGTTTGCAATCAATTAGGGAAAACACTTACCCAAACAAATATCCACCTTTAGTTTGGTTGATTGATCATTGATTATTCCTAGTCCTCAATCCTCATGAATGTCCTAATCCCTGTTCTGAAATAGTTACCAGTCCTACCAGTCCTGATAACCCTAACTATTAAACAATCATGAAACCATCAACATAAATCTAACAGCAGCAGTAAGTTCAGGAATAGATAGGCTCATGCAATACTTAACAACCCGTCAGTACTCGACATGCAATCAATTCTCTTCACAATAGACATTCACAACTCGTTCCAGTAAATCGTGTTTGCTACTCTGAATTAGGGATGAACAATATTAATCTCAATAAGTTGACCAGATTAAGGTAACTAGCACTATAGATAATATCAATCTCAACTAGTTTGTCACGCTAGGGAAACCAATATTAATAATACGAATCACAACAATTGATGAACTAGATCAACCAATAGAGTTCAAAACCCTAACCCTACAATATGAATAATATCAATAAAACTAGGTGGCCAATCTAGAGAAATCAATATAACTCAATGAGATGAAGCATAAGAGAATCAATAACATTCAATGATAGAGTAAAGGAATAATCTCACAATCAAATTCAAACCAAGTCTTCAATTGTCAGACTAAGCAAAGGGTACTTAGCTCCCCATAGTCTTCGAAGCCATAAACTCTAAAGGAAAATAATACGTAGAATGAAAACTGAATGATAAACGATGATAGCTACTTGGAGGCTATGGAACTAGGTTTAAATAATCTAAACCTAAAACCAAAGATCATAAACATAATCTAAAAAGAAAATAAACTAAATAAACGAAATTAAGAAATTAAAAGAAAATCGGAAAAGTAAAATAAAGTAACTTCGGAGAAATCCCGCGCGGCTCGTTGATGCCCGTTTCCGCGATCGCGGATGAATTTCCGCGGTCGCAGAAAATTCCAACTCTGACTCTTTGCTCTCGATTTATCCGCGATCAACTCCATTGCTCGCCCGCGGTCGCGGATTCTCCACTGCTGCTTCGTGTGGCTTCTTTCTTCGACTCTTCCTCGGTCTGCTCAAGTGGTCTCCTCTCCATCTTCAATAAATCTTCGTTTAAGCTTCTCCAAACCACCAAATCCACACTTCTACTCTTCAACTCCAATCTCTACAGTTGTGCACTAAACGTCTCCAAATAGCACCCAAAACACCGGTAACAACTCCTAGTTAAACCCTACAAAGTAGCGCTGATTACCACCACCGGCCTTGTTTTCTGAATAACATCCATGATTAGTGTTGGAATGATATTATGAGTAGCGAGAAAGTCTGATGCTTTGTTGGATTCCATGTAACAACAAAATAACCGAATCGAAACAATGAAGTGATTATTGGATATCTTTTTTGATGGAGATGAATGGATATCTAAAACTATAGTTCGTATTTCCCATTGAATTTTTCATATACCTTTTATGAAGTTAATAATGATTAAATTATATCCCTCAATAATTAATTTTTGTATGCCTAAGGATACTGCTTTACGAATACCGTACAAAGCAACCAATGCTTCTGATTGTAATACAGTTGTATGAGAGATTTGTTTTATGTCTAAGTAAATGATTTCTCCATGGTTATTTCTAAATATGAAACCAATAAAGCTAGATTTGTCATTTATTTTTGATCCATCAAAGTTCATTTTTACCCACTGGGAGGTTTCTTCCAAGGAGTTCTACTAGAAGAAGTTCGTTTTTGTTTCATAGGCTTTTTGGTATTGGTTGTTGATGTTTTCCATTCTAGGAAATGTAGAATTGCTAACTCAAAAGGTTTCTGGCTGGTTGCATGTTGTCCTTACGTAATAGGATAAAGTTTTTGTGTTTTCATATGAACCACCAAAGAAAGTGCATTAATTCACATGATGTTAGTAGTTCTGAAGTAGTAAAGGTCTTCATAAAAATCTGAGCTCATTTGGAAAACATATTTATTATGTAATTTAGCATTGATTTCATGTATCGTCTAGCAACATGTTTGTTGAGGCATTTGATAGTTATCAGTCCATCAGAAAAGGATCTCCATAAGAAATTTTGTATTTTGGGTGGAATATGCAGTTTCCATATCCAAGATGAGGATTTTAAACTTATGGATGACTTGGGGATTGTAATAGTGACCGACTTGATTTAACGCTAAAATTTTCCAAATTTTACGGTCTTCAATATTGATATGTAGTATATGTAATTGTTAAATTTTAGCGACAAGGAGTAGGGAAAAAAAACTGTTGAAGTTTATGGATATCCCAGTTACAATCTGGAGTAATAATATGCGAAACTTTAAAGTTAATGTTCATGCTATCAAAATAAAATAAAAATAATATAATCTTAAATCCAATAATTTATCAAAAAATTATAATATTTCCATTTCCAAGTTATCAAAATATTTACTCTTTATTTGTCTAATCCTTAATTAGCTTTTTGGGATGAAGGAAAGTACCAACTTATAAAGGTGGTATACAAGTCTAGGTTCCAAGAACACAAATTGATGGAACTATATAATGCTTCGACGGCTACCCAACTCAACTTATCCTCGTAAACAATGGAGACCCACTTCCAAAATCAACCCATATAGATAGAATTAGAGCCCAAAAATAAGATCGAAAAAAAAGGGTGAAGATTTTTTATTTTATTTTTGAAATCAAGAAGATTTAATCATTTCTTTGGCGTCCAAATCCGAGTTAGTTACATGTGCAAAATACTACAAAAGTTGGCGAACTCGGAAGATAATTACGTCAGTTTTCCCTCCACCGGAGATGACGGCAGTGGAGGAGACGAACATCTGCCGCCGGCAGCCGCGGAAGAGCTGCGCGAAGGATCGGTGGCAGTGCGTCGAATCAGGAGATGTCTGCCAGTGGTGGATCCAAGAATTTATCAAAGGGGGGGCGATTTTCGATGAGTTAAGTAAATAACCTTTTGACAAACATTTTTTTAAACTAATGGACCCTTAGTAAAAATGGACCCTTCTCCCTCTCTCTAAACCCTACTCCCTACCCCCTAAACCCTACCTCTTAAACCGTTAAAAACTAGTAGGGGTCCATTTTATTAATTGAAAACTCTTAAAAGGCCAATGGGCCCAAAACCCTCGGCGATTTTCCTTCGAGAATTTTTTTTCGCGCTTGATAGATCGACATTTATATTAATATTTTAAAACTACAAAAAGTATGACATCCACCTCTTAAAATTTGACTAATTCATATAATACATATTCTATCTTTTTGTATTTTTAAAAATTATTATTTATTAATGTAAGATTTTTAGTTTTTTTTTTAATAAAAAAAAGTAAAACATGAAAGGAAAAATAAAAAACAAAAAACAAATAAACATGTTTAATAAGCTTAAAGATTTTAATAAGGCTATTAAGACACAATTTGTTAACAAAAATAGAAAAAAAAAAGAAGAAGAGTTGGGAGAGATTGAAGATTTGAACCACCTCTTGCTTTTCTTACACAAGTACCAAACAAAAATCACTAGGCCAATGTATTTTTATTGTGATTTACTTACCATTCTATGTATACATAATGAAAATTAAAAATTCAAAGAAGGCTTAAATCAAATATTCAACATATTTTAAGGGGTTCGACGGGGGAAACGGGGGCTGTCGCCCCCTCAAGCCCCCCTAGATCCGCCCCTGACTGCCCTGACCCGGGTGGTTTCCGGACAGAGTAGAGAAGGGCGGCGGGAGGGTTAGACGGCACAGCTTCCCGGCGGCGTTGGCGGTGCTCCAGTGGGGTTTGAGGGTTCCGGTCCGAGCTCGTGGGTTGGCCGAAAGAGAAACCGTGATCAGTTTTTAATTCAACAGCAACATCAATTGGGGAGTCGACCGGTTCCTGGCAGGTTCAGTATTTACGCCGGTTCATCATCATGTTTACTCGTTCCACCTTCTGGTTAGTATATAATACGGAGTACTACGGAGTATCTTCTTGAACTCTCTATTTGATGAAACCCAATAAGGCCTAAGCTAAAAATTTAAGTCGAGTTAATTTAGTTACTTATACTATTAAAAAAAGTAGAAATTAATTGCAAAATGAACTTGATGAAATTTATGACATACTTCGGTTTGTCTTTCCCAACAATTAATATATATATATATGACGGTTAATTTGATAATGGATCCGAAATATGATGAATTTGAAGGTGGTCGACGCCATCAATATTGAACTATAGCTAATCAAGTCTACCGTTCTTATCAAAATACTTGTTTTTTTGGTCTTAAATTTTTGTCTTAATATATTTGTTATTTTAGTATATTTTACATCTACTTTACATATATGCCCTTATAGTTTTTAGTACTTCTTACTCTCTCCGTTAAGTTTTAATTGACATTCTAGCAAATTTCAGACAAAATAAGAAATCAATTTTTTTTCAAGATTACCCTTGTGATTAATAACTAATTACTTCTTTATTACTGCTCATTAAAAAAATAAAAGAAAACCAGAAATAAAACATGCTCATATACAACCAAATCTGAATTGCCTAAAAAAATCTAAATTGCCGCTAAATAAAACAAAAAATCACACTGGAATTTGATGACAAAATCAAATCTGGAGCCTTAAAATTTGAGAACAAAATCAAAATTTGATTGAAATTTAATAAAAGAATTAGTATTAAACATGAGGGTATATCTGGAAAAAATAGGTGAAAAAGTCTAAAATGACAATTAAAACTTAACAAAGACTTAAGCCTAGAACGTCAATTAAAATTTAACGGAGGGAGTAATAAATAAGAGAAGAATTTTTAATAATTATATTAGAAAAGTAAAAAAATAAAGTAATAAATATGGATATATTTGTACATTTAGTATTTTTCTTAATATATGTGTAATTGTCCAAAATGACAAGTATTTTGACACTGATAGAGTAGATTGACGTGAAGCTCTTATTCTATGCAAATGTAATCAGTTTGAACTATATAATTTCGTGTCAAACATGATAGAGTGAATGAATTAGGTTTAAGATATATCCCGTTAGTTTTGGTCCTTTTGGACGTGTAAAACTAGTATTGCATGTGACATCAAGCAGATCTATATATCAACACTATCTTGGAAATTAACCTTAATTTTATGCCATCTTCGATCATTAATTAGTTAGAGCTAATTGAATTAATATTGGTGGTTTTGGTATGTGGTTTATTTTATTTTATTATTTTTATTTTTTGATAAGGAAAGGAATTATGGGACTCCTCTATCTCGAGGTAGGCTACCCTAGAGCATCCTTGCGGATGAGATCTCTAAGATCTGGAATGACTGCAATGTTTGGTGAAATTAATCTGTGATAGAGTTTTGCAATAAAGTCGACCACATAATTAATTTTCTGAAAAATATGGGAAATGCGACATGATGAGAAGTGTCGCAAGTCAATCAAGATATCAGAGATGATGAGTTCGATTTTCCACGGATAGTCCCATTTGCCGTTTAGGGCATTAATCAGGCAGAGGTTGTCGCATTCGATCTCGATATTTGAGATCTCTAGCTGAATTGCATCTCGAATGCCATTACGCATTGAGATTGCTTCAGCTAGTAGTGGGGAATAGATCCCCAGGGCACCATTGGTCATGAAAATTGGTTTTCCAGCATGGTCCCGTATAATGTAGCCGAAGGTAGCGTGTCCTATGGTGTTTTTGGATGCGTCTGAATTTAGTTTTTACACATTGGTAGGCGGTTTCGTCCAGTGAATGTTTCTTCTTTTTCTTCTAGTTGCTTGCCCAGCGGTTCTAGTTGTCTCCGTACTATCTTTTTCCATTTTGGCATTTTTCTAATCTTGTTGTTGTTTTTGGATAAAACTGGTGAGGTTAGGTATTGTGTTTCTGTTTTTGTCTTCAAAGGTTTTTAAATTTCTTTGATATCAAATGCTCCACCAGCATATGGATAGTGTTTCCATTATTTTCATGCTGGATTTGTCCTTGACTTCGTTTAGTAATTGTGTAGCATTTTTATTGTCTATATCCATGTTGATGATTAGTTGTTGTATTTATGGGTCAATATTTTGAAGTGTTTGAAGGGTGTGGGGGCATTTGAATAATATGTGTGGAAGATTCTCCACTGGGTTTTTGCACATAATGCATTCTAGGGGAACAAGGATGTGTCTTTCATAAAGTTTTTCTTTTGTTGGTATTCCATTTTTGCTTACCTTTCATATGAAGTGTTTCACTTTGAGGGTTATATCGAGTTTCCAAATCTAGTTTATATTGGAGTCTGTTAGTCCTTGATTCTCATAAATCATATTGATTGCCCTTTTGGTGGAAAACCACCCATTTCGGTTGTGTTTCCAGTAGAGCCTATCTTCAATTGCATTATTAGGGATTGTTTTGTTGGCTATAATTGTGGTAGTATGTTGATCAAAGTGTTTTTGGAGTTCCTCTATTTTCCAGGATTTGTCATGGTTTATATATTGGTCAACTGTTTCTTGATTGTTTATAGGATTTATATCTTTTGCAAAAGTGGTTAGTGTTCCAATTGGGAGCCAGTTATCCTGCCAAAATTTAATGGTTTTACCGTTTCCAATTTCCCATTGGAGGCCTTTTTTAAAATCTGGTATAAGTTTGGTAAGGTTACTCTAATGCCAAGAGCAGTTAGAGTTTTTCGTATGCCAATATGTGTTTAACTTTTAGATATTTTTCCTAGATGATTTTGACACATATGTTGGTAACCTCAGCGAGGAATTTCCAAATTAGTTTCATTTGGAGTGCTTTGTTCATGTCTTCACCTTTTCTGATTCTTAGCCCCCCCCCCCCCCCTTGCTCATCGGCTTACAGATCTCATTCCATCCAATGAGAGGTTTGTGGTTGTTATCCTTATTCCAGAAAAATTAACGATTTATTTTGTTGAGTTTTTTGTGTGTATTGGCTGGTAGTGTAAAATTTTGCATAATGTAGCTTGGTTGGGCCGAAAGTGTTGCTTTAATTAGGACTTTCCTGCCCTCTTGTGATAATGTGTTTGCCTTCCATTTGGTGAGTTGGTTTGCAGTTTTTTCTAGGAGCGGTTGGAAGGTAGAGTTTGTTACTCTTTCATTAATAATAGGGCATCCGAGGTATTTATCAAGGCCAATTGACGATACCACATTAAAATATGGCTGGATTTGTGATATGTTTGTCTGATTGGTATTTTTTACCTGGAACGTGGATTTATGAAAGTTGACTAGTTGACCTGATACTTCACAATAGTCATCAATGATTTTCTTAATTTTGGAGCAAACTGTTAGTTTTGTAGATGAGAATATGATAATGTCATCAGCAAAGGCTAGAAGGGAACTCTTGTACCTCCTCTGTTGATTTTGATTCCTATGGGGTTAATTGGGTCTAACGTTGCATTTTGTAGTTGTCTCGATAGGAATTCTACTCCTAGGATAAAAAAGAAAGGGGGATAGGGGGTCACCTTGTCTGAGACCCCTCTTTGGAAAGAATTGTTCTGTGGGTCCGTTATTCACAAGGACAGAAAAAGATATCGTTTGGGTGCACTCCTTGATCCAGTTTGTGAATTTAGTACAGAAACCAAATTTTTGGAGAGTTTGTTGTAGGAACTCCCTGTCAATTCTGTCATATGATTTTTCCATGTCTAGTTTTACTGCAACCCACCCCTCTTTCCCTTTTTTTTGCACGGAATGAGTGGAAGATTTCATGGGCGAAAGCTCCTTGAAGAGGGTGTATAAGTTTAGGTTTAATGGTCTTGAGTCTTTCCGTGATGATTTTTGATATGATTTTATAGAATGTATTGCATAGGCTAATAGGCCTATAGTGGTTGGTTGAATGATGCGCCCCTGCCCACCATGACTGCCACAGACGAAGAGCAAGGTATGAGCATTCGCTCAGAAGGGCCAATAACGCGATCACGTGCCAAAGCAATCGCCAACGCGACACAATCCATGGTTGTTCGCGTTGTCACAAGCCAAGGGACTCAAGAGAGCGCATTCTTCCTTAGAAGCCTTCAACCCACACTAGAGAACGCGTTCTCTATTAATATCCTCTCTACCATCAATTGAACGCGTTCTTTGTATTATTTGGATTGTCAGAACATTATTGTTTTAGTTATTTCTTTTGGGGCGTGTGTTCCACGCATGTCGTGTGGGCCGGCCCATTAAGCGAGACTCGGCCCATCTGAGTCCCGCGATCTAGTATAAAAGGACAACTCGGCCTTCTGTATTAGGTTACGTTTTTTTAATCAAAGCCTGAGTATTGAGAGCTAATTGCCTCCTCCCCTTTGATCGAGCGTCAAACCCTAAATCTTCCATCTCATCTCCATTCCTCCGTTGCCGATGCTACGGCCTCCACTCGATCTTCATTGAGATTATCCAACCCCGCTGCCGACGCTACGGCCTCCACTCAATCTTCATCGAGATTATCCAACCCGCTGCCGACGCTTCGGCCAAGTACTCGATCTCTTTTGAGTCGATCTCCTCCGTTGTTGTCTTCTAAACATCGCGTTCCATCTTATCACCCTCAACCACGACGCGTGTGACTTCCCACCAAGATCAGAGATCTGGCATCACAAGCAGGAACGCATCAACTGGCATCAGAGCCTTTGATCTTGTAAGTCGCTTGTCAAGTTTCATTTGTTCACGAATTTTTTTTCTCCCCCATCATTCTTGCTTCCGCCATAATCACTAATTTGTTTTCTCTCTCTCATACACATGCTTGTCCCATCGGTTTCTACAAGAGAATCTCTTGGCCGATAATTGCTTGATCACCTTGCAAAAATTGTGTGATTTGTTTGCCTAAAACCTGCGTAATTAATTCAAAGATTTCCTTAATTGATCGCGTGAATCTCGCATTCATATCTTGCCATATTTGCTTTTGTTGACCGTCATAAATCTGCATTAAAGTTTCTCTCTCCTATCGCGTAAATCTCGTGATTTCTTTCCTTAAGTTACTTAGCCGTTTATTTTTATTTTGTTTCATTTAATTCTTATCCGATCTTCAATTAAGACTAAGATCTTGGATTTGAATTTTTTTTTTAAAAAAGTCGCATCAAAAAAAAAAAACACGCGACAATTAAAAAAAACGAGAAGTAAAGCCAAAATAAGGCAACCTTCTCCCCTCAACGGCTAGGCTCATCTTCTTCACCTCTCCACCATCTAGTGTCACGTTTGCAAGTGTGTCTTGTGTGTGCGCGTTGTTTACGCAAAAGGTTAAGACTTCTTTCTTTTGGTTTCGTTGCTCTTGTGCTTGCATATCACACTTGCTTTTCTTGCCTTTAGCCGCCCTCACGGCCGAAAGAACGCGCCATCCTACGTGAACACTTGCTACTTGTTGAGTGCTTACTTATTCTTTGGTTTTATATTGTCTTTTGTGTGTTTTTACTCGCGATGGATGGACATATTGTTATAGGTAGCCTCATGGCACCCACAAGTGGGAATGTCCAAGGCGATGGTAACAACCATCCACTACAGCAACAGATCGCGCAACATGAAGTGGTCCCACTCGCCAATCCTCCACAAGATCCCATTCTGGAGCTCTCGGAGGAACAACGCGAGATCCATGAACTTAGGCACCAAGTTGCCGAATTCCAGGCCAAGGAACGCGCTGCGCTGGCACAACCCACACCAACCTTGATGGTCCCAATGGACACTCTGGGCGCGCCGCGTCAAACTGAGGCCGAGCCAAGTAAACAACGCGTTGACAAGGGCAAAGGAGTGATGCCCTCCACCTCCAACTTACAACTGCGGCTTCAAAGAATCCAATCGGTGATAGAAAGCCGCCAAGGCTATGTGTCACATCGTGACCTCTATACACCACAGGCAACACCAGTCGGCGATGAAACCGACTCCGACCGCGACGAGGTTTCCCACGGTGAGTACTCTGAACCTTATGACTTCAATGACAGGTACAAAGCCAGAGGCAATAGACGACAACGCGAGATCGCCGCTACCCCGCTGGCCGGCAGAGCCAGACGAGAAGAACGCGACACAGGCCAGCAGAGACGATCCAATCGCGCTCTAGATGCTGTGCCGCGTCAGCGTCGCCATGCCCCCACACCAGTTCCATTCAACGTGGAGGACCACCTGGGCCACCAAAGTGCGAGGACGCCTCACTATGGCTCGGTTGGCTACTTCCCACACACTCCTCTCCACCAAGACGAGTTCGAGGAGTTTGATGACGAAGAAATGGAGGACTCGGGGATGATCAATCCAGGAAATTTCCATCCCCCACTCGGAGACCCCATGGAGTTGCAAGACCGCCCCGCCGATTGGCTCCCTCCACCTAGGCTTCCCCAAGGCGCCAACATGGCCAACGCACCCTACGACAGGCGCGATGAAATAGAGAGGAGGCATGACATGCCTTATGATGCTCGCCGCGACGCGGCCCACCAAGGGCACTGATCAGCTCTACTTTGTAGTTCTTATCTAGGAGTTATTACCGGTGTTTAGGGTGTCATCTATAGGGATTTAGAGCACAACTGCGGAGTATGGAGTTGGATAGAAGAAGTGTGGATATGGTGGTTTGGAGAAGCTTAAACGAAGATTTATAGAAACCAGAGGAGTCTACCACTTGAGAAGACCAAGGAAGACGAAGAAGAATCCACACGAAGGAGGAGAAGACACCAGCCGCGGGCTAACGCGACCAAGAAGGAGTGCACGAAGAGGCCGCGCCGAAAGGCGAGGCGCGGACCAGCGAATGCCACTTCCGCGACTGCGGCGAAGTCATCCGCGCCCGCGGAAAATCCCACCTGTGCAAATGTCGAGAGCAAAGATCCATTATCCGCGACCGCGGATTTGGTGCCGCGACCGCGGAAGGACACGGAGGCGATCCGCGAGAAGATTTCCGAGTGTCTTATTTCTATTATTTTCGACTTCGATTTTCTTTTATTATTTCATACTTTATATTTTATTTCCTTTTGGATTATTTTGGGGTTATCTTTACTTTGGTTTCTAGGGTTCTTAACCTAGTTTTCCCTAGCCATTTTATCATTATCGTTGTTTCCATTGAGTATTGTTTTTCTTTTTGAACTATGAAGAACTAAGCACCCTTTGCTTAGTTCGACGATTGAAGCCTTCATTTGATATACGGTTGTGAGATTCTAATTCTATTTCTTTTCCTTTGAATGTATTGAGTTCTCTTGTGCTTCATCCCATTGATTATTACTGATTTCGCTTGTTGGAAGCAACTAGTTGTTATTGGTAATTATCTATTGCTAGGGTTTGGTAATTACTGTTTGAGTTACCTAATTCATGTGTAGCAACTGCAATATTCTAAGAACTGTTTGAGACTAGTTTATTGTAGGGAGAATTAATTGCATGCAATAGTATGACTGTTTGCTACTCTTGCATGTATCTATCGAAATTCATGTGCTCATTGCTGCAATTGAATTGACGCGTGAGGTTTTTATAGTTATTTAATAGTTAGTATTCTCAGGGTCTGTTTGTCCTGTTTATAACTTATGAAAAGGAATAGGAACATTCATAGGAAGGAAATAGAGAGAATCTAGGATCAACCAATCTCATGAATGGTGGATATTTGTCTGGCTAAGTACTTTTCCCAAATTGATTACATCTTTGCTTTGTCTTACTTTACTTTGTTATTTACTGTGCATCAAACCAACCAAAACCCCCCTTTCTTACTTTTGACATACACTTGTGCACTTAGAAAGATTACTTCCTCCCTATGGGATTCGACCCTTGCTTACCAGACTACATTAGTTAGGTTTTTAAGGATTATTTTGTTTAGGCGCCTCGACAACGTCTATCAAATTCTTTAAAAAAAAGTTCTATCGAAGGCTAGCTGTCCGAGTTACCCATGGAGAGAAGGTGCGCATCATGTTGCCAAGGAGGAGACACTCGCCCCATATTTTTATTTGGCAACGATGATGGACCTACAATTGACAGTTGAGGAGGAGGAACACTAGAGCCCCCACCACGATTACATCTGGGCTCCACCATGTGTTCGTAGAAGGCCGTACAACCCCGACTTCTTTGCTATTCCACTACTCACCACAGTGGATCTATTTGGTTGCACGGTAGGAGTTGATTTTGAATACCCGCACAACACACCAGAGACTTGTGCTTTATTGTTACACCGCCAGCAACAACGTTCTTGTCCAAGCCAACTCGGCGACGGTTGTGAGTTCATTCTTTACCTTCCCTGTGCTTTATTCTTTTTGTCTTTCATTACATTGAGGACAATGCAATGTTTAAGCATGGGAGAGGATTCTATAGTTGCTATGTAGTTGAGGAGAAAAGAAAAAGAAAAAGCCAAAATTTGAAAAAAAGAGGCAAAAATAGAAATCCTGGGATAAGTCGAAAACCCGAGAGGGCCCCTTAGGTAATAAGCAGGTGGCTTGGACGAGCATTAGGCTGGGGTAGTAATTGGTCAAGAGTGATGTGAGATATATTGTAAGCCCATCTATTGAAAAATGAAATGAGTGGCTTGGTGAAAACCCGAAAGGGAGCCTTGGCAAAATGAGTGAAAAGAAGAAGAGTGATTTTAGGATTCCTCAATTTTTTTCCTGGCGTGGTGACATAAGAAGAGGTGATATAAGGAGGATTTGGGTAGGTCACTCTGGGAGATATAAGAAGATAGATGGGAGATTATGCTTAGATTTTATTCACTCTATGGTGTTCGGGATAAGCTTAGGGGAAGTACTCTGCTTTCCTTTAAGCTTGGTTGTGTGTGGTGTTGTTTTGGTGTTGAGATTTGTGTTGTGTTGTGCATATTGTGTTGGTACCTTGGAGTTTATGGTTAGGTGCAGTTCTTAGAGAAGATGATTTTTCTATGCTTTCTGAGACCTTGGGGATTTGATTGGAGGAGTAGGTTTCTTTTAGCTTACTCGAGGACGAGCAAGGTTTAAGCATAGAGGAGTTTGATCAGCTCTACTTTGTAGTGCTTATCTAGGAGTTGTTACCGGTGTTTAGGGTGTCATCTGTAGGGATTTAGAGCACAACTGTGGAGTATGGAGTTGGATAGAAGAAGTGTGGATATGGTGTTTTGGAGAAGCTTAAACGGAGATTTATAGAAACCAGAGGAGTCGACCACTTGAGGAGACCAAGGAAGACAAAGAAGAATCCACACGAAGGAGGAGAAGACACCAGCCGCGGGCTACCGCGACCAAGAAGGAGTGCACGAAGAGGCCGCGACGAAAGGCGAGGCGCGGACCAGCGAATGCCACTTCTGCGACCGCGGCGAAGTCATCTGCGCCCGCGGAAAATCCCACTTGTGCAAATGTCGAGAGCAAAGATCCATTATCCGCGACCGCGGAAGAACACGGAGGCGATCCGCGAGAAGATTTCCGAGTTTCTTATTTCTATTATTTTTTATTTCGATTTATTTTTATTATTTCATACTTTATATTTTATTTCCTTTTGGATTATTTTGGGTTATCTTTACTTTGGTTTCTAGGGTTCTTAACCTAGTTTTCCCTAGCCATTTTATCATTATCGTTGTTTCCATTGAGTATTGTTTTTCCTTTGAACTATGAAGAACTAAGCACCCTTTGCTTAATCCGACGATTGAAGCCTTCATTTGATATATGGTTGTGAGATTCTAATTCTATTTCTTTTCCTTTGAATGTATTGAGTTCTCTTGTGCTTCATCCCATTGATTATTACTGATTTCGCTTGTTGGACACAACTAGTTGTTATTGGTAATTGTCTATTGCTAGGGTTTGGTAATTACTGTTTGAGTTACTTAATTCATGTGTAGCAACTGTAATATTCTAAGAACTTTTGGGACTAGTTTATTGTAGGGAGAATTAATTGCATGCAATAGTATGACTATTTGCTACTCTTGCATGTATCTGTCGAAATTCTTGTGCTCATTGCTGCTATTGAATTGACGCGTGAAGTTTTCATAGTTATTTAATAGTTAGTATTCTCAGGGTCTGTTTGTCCTGTTTATAACTTATGAAAAGGAATAGGAACATTCATAGGAAGGAATTAGAGAGAATCTAGGATCAACCAATCTCATGAATGGTGGATATTTGTCTGGCTAAGTACTTTTCCCAAATTGATTACATCTTTGCTTTGTTTTACTTTACTTTGTTATTTACTTTGCATCAAACCAACCAAAACCCCCCTTTGTTACTTTTGACATATACTTGTGCACTTAGAAAGATTACTTCCTCCCTGTGGGATTCGACCCTTGCTTACCAGACTATATTAGTTAGGTTTTTAAGGATTATTTTGTTTAGGCGCCTCGACAGCGTCTATCAGGCACCAGCGCCGCCGACGCGCCCAGGGGATGGAGCAACAGGCTCCGTTTGGCAACGATCACAGCAACAATGGTGCGTGAAGGCACCAATAGGGGCATGCCCAGTTTCCACAGGCCCAAGGCCATCAATATGATCCCTTGGACATTCCAGCGCCGCGCTTGCAATGAAGGCCAGAAGCCAATGCTCCCAGGCTCAATCGCCACGAAATTAAGATAAAAATTGAATTCTTTTTTGGTGAATACAACCCTGCAGTTTTTCTTGAATGGTTGCAGGCTATGGAGTATACCTTGATCTATTTCCAAGTTCCTGAAGATGACTATGTGGCCGCCACCACGGTACACTTCCGTGGCCACGCGAGGGTTTGGTGGTACCGATTTGTGGATGATCGAATAAGGAGAAACTTGGTGCCTCTCACTGAATGGCACCATCTCAAGTATGTGATGACACTCAAGTACGTGCCCCAAGATTACAAGAACCAAATGCGCATGGACATTGCCATGGCAAAACAAGGTTCGCAGACACCCCTTGAGTTCTTCTCGCAACTTGAGGATATGTACTACAAGGCGTCCATTAGCATGGCTCCATCCACGATGAGGACAAAATTTTTGAGTGGTCTCAACACCAACATCCGAGACCAATTGGAGATCCTTCCAATCAAGGACCTGAACACGCTCACGCACACCGCGATGCAACTCCACCAGCAAATCGTGCGAAAGCGTCAATTATCCTACCAACCCTATGGCCAACGAAGGTATGACTCGAACTCTGGTCAATTCCCTTCCACTAATGTGCGTGGTCCATCCCCAGGATCCACCGCGTCAAATCCCAACAGGCAAGGGAAGATCGCGACAACACCCAACAATATTCCTCGCGCGCTGCCACCAAAGGGTACACCACCAAGTCACGAATGCGCGCGTGACTTGGAATGTTACAAGTGTGGAGGCAGAGGGCATATCCAGAGAAATTGCCCAAACAACAAGAAAGTCCTCTTCTCTACCATCTCCGCAGGGTATGAATCTTATGAGGAGGAGGACACACCCCTTGAGACCATCGATGAAGGGTTCGAAGATGACGAGGAGGCTTACACCTGTGAAGCCACCGCGCTGCATGAAGGCACAACTCTGAGCCTTATCACGCGACGTCTCCTCACTGTCAAGGAAGCCACTCTTAGTGATCAATGCGAGAATCCGTTCCACACGCGTTGCTTGGTCAAGACCGCGTCCTTGAGCGTCATCATTGATGGAGGCAGTTGTTGTAACATCATTAACGAAAAGGTGGTCACTCATTTCAACCTGCCAACCACTCCTCACCCACAACCATACGGCCTATAATAGATTTCATCGAGTTCTGGTAACACTGTAACTCGTCAATGTCTCATTTCATTTTCCATTGGTCAATATACAGATTTTGTCCTATGTGATGTCATTACCATGGACGCCACACATCTTTTGTTGGGGCGCCCATGGCAATTTGACAGGCGCATTCTTCACGATGGCTATTTAAACATGAGGGTAGATCTGGAAAAAAATAGGTGAGTATATAATACGGAGTACTATGGAGTATCTTCTTGAACTGTTAGTTTAGGCCTTATTGGGTTTCATCAAATGGAGCAAACTGTTAGTTTTGTAGATGAGAATATGATAATGTCATCAGCAAAGGCTAGAAGGGAACTCTTGTACCTTCTCTGTTGATTTTGATTCCTATGGGGTTAATTGGGTCTAACGTTGCATTTTGTAGTTGTCTCGATAGGAATTCTGCTCCTAGGATAAAAAAGAAAGGGGGATAGGGGGTCACCTTGTCTGAGACCCCTCTTTGGAAAGAATTGTTCTGTGGGTCCGTTATTCACAAGGACAGAAAAAGATATCGTTTGGGTGCACTCCTTGATCCAGTTTGTGAATTTAGTACAGAAACCAAATTTTTGGAGAGTTTGTTGTAGGAACTCCCTGTCAATTCTATCATATGATTTTTCCATGTCTAGTTTTAGTGCAACCCACCCCACTTTCATTTTTTTTTGCACGGAATGAGTGGAAGATTTCATGGGCGAAAGCTCCTTGAAGAGGGTGTATAAGTTTAGGTTTAATGGTCTTGAGTCTTTCCGTGATGATTTTTGATATGATTTTATAGAATGCATTGCATAGGATAATAGGCCTATAGTGGTTGGTTGAATGATGCACCCCTGCCCACCATGACTGCCACAGACGAAGAGCAAGCTATGAGCATTCGCTCAGAAGGGCCAATAACGCAATCACGTGCCAAAGCAATCGCCAACGCGACACAATCCATGGTTGTTGGCGTCTTCGCAAGCCAAGGGACTCAAGAGAGCGCGTTCTTCCTCAGAAGCCTTCAACTCACACTAGAGAACGCGTTCTCTATTAACATCCTCTCTACCATCAATTGAACGCATTCTTTGTATTATTTGGATTGTCAGAACATTATTATTTTAGTTATTTCTTTTGGGGCGTGTGTTCCACGCATGTTGCGTGGGCCGGCCCATTAAGCGAGACTCGGCCCATCTGAGTCCCGCAATCTAGTATAAAAGGACAACTCGGCCTTCTGTATTAGGTTACATTCATTTTTAATCAAAGCCTGAGTATTGAGAGCTAATTGCCTCCTCCCCTTTGATCGAGCGTCAAACCCTAAATCTTCCTTTTCATCTCCATTCCTCCGCTGCCGACGCTACGGCCTCCACTCGATCTTCATCGAGATTATCCAACCCCGCTGCCGACGCTACGGCCTCCACTCGATCTTCATCGAGATTATCCAACTCGCTGCCGACGCTACGACCAAGTACTCAATCTCTTTCGAGTCGATCTCCTCCGTTGTTGTCTTCTAAACATCGCGTTCCACCTTATCACCCTCAACCACTACGCATGCGACTTCCCACCAAGATCAGAGATCCGGCATCACAAGCAGGAACGCATCATTGAACTTGGGTTATCGCACTTGGGTATGAGTGTTATGAAGGTATGGTTGATTTGCTTAAGTAGTTTTCCTGTGTGGAAAAAGTTTTTCACTGCCTTGATTATATCTGGGCTAATGATATCCCAATATTTTTTATAAAATCCGGATGGTATTCCATCTGGGCCTGGAGATTTGTCTTCTTTGATATTTTCTAGTGCTTTTTTTTAATTTTGTCATTTGTTACTGGTTTTGTCAGATGGTCATTATCCTCCTAGGTTACTTCTGTTTGTATGATATTCAGTGTTTATGTAACCTTTCTCTGGTTTATGTGTTGGTTTTTTAATCTTCTTTCAAAGTCTTTTTGTATTTCCATTTTGACATTCTCTTGACCGATGATGAGTGTACCGTCCAGTCTTTATTTGTTTAATATTTTTCCTATTCCTTATTCCAGTAGCGATTCGATGAAAGTATTTACTATTGGTATCTATTGAGGTAATATGTTTGTGTTTTGCTCTCTGCCCCCAGTATTTTTGCTGGAAGGAGAGAATACATTCTTTCTTATTGTTTTTTTTTGTTTTGCCAAGAAGGCTTGGTTTGGGTTGGTGATCAAAGTCTTTTGTATTATTAGTAGATCTTCTTCTATTTTCTTGAGTTGTTCAAAAATGTTACCAAATCTGGTCTTATTCCACTCTTTTATTTTTGTTTTTAGTAGTTGTGTCTTTTTTGTAAGTGCGTACATATGAGTACCATGGAAGTTAACTCTCCATGTTTGTTTAACTAAGTTTGTGAGATCTTTTCTATTAGTCCACATCTTTTCAAATGTGAAAGGTTGTGCAATTCTATTTGTAGAGTTCAAAATATCAAGTGATATGGGACAATGGTCAGAGGATGTGAAGGCATGGTTATGTGTGACTAGGTTGGGGTATCATTGTAGGATTTGGTCATTCACCAGAACTCTATCCAATTTCTCTAGAATGTTGTCTTGTGAGATTCTTGATTTTCACCAAGTGAATGGGTTTCCTATAGTTGGAATATCTAGGAGGTCGCATGTGTTTTTGAAATTGTTTAATCTAGTGAATTTACTTGGGGATGGGGTGATACCTCCCAATTTCTCTTGTGTGTGTTGGATCTCATTTAGGTCTCCGATGAGTATGCAAGGTTCGTTAATCGTTGTGATATAATTTTGGAGTTTGGCCCAGAATTCTGGTTTATCTTTTTCCTGTGGCGGTGCGTATGCGAATATGATCATACTTTGTTTAAGGTTGTTAAAATCCTTGGATTTGAAGTTTATGAATCGTTGTTCAATTATGTGTAGTCGGAGGATTTTGTTTTTTATTTGGTGGTCTTTCCATAGTACAATGATTCCTCCAATCAGGCCTATTGCTGGTGAGACAGCGATATTGTCAAATCCAGATTTTTCCATTTCTTTTCACATGGGATTTTGTCTGTTTTTGTTTCTACTAGTGCCATAATTTGGATATAGTTGATTTTGCAGAAGGTGTCTATGTCAGTCCAGACATTTTTACGCCCATACCTCTAACATTCCACAGGCTTATCTTCATTGCTAACCGATTGGGGGTGGGCAATTAGCTATGTTTGTGCTAATTAACGGGCTCTCAACATCGTTTTCAACAAAACGACGGGTACGTTCTGGTATTTTAGTTTCCAGTGGAAATGGTTTATTTTGGGTTATATTCATGTTGCTCAAATCATATTGGTGGATTTGAAAGATACTAGAGTTGTGTGGTTTACCTTCTCTGTTTTGGGTATTAGGTTGGAAAATTTTGGCCTTACTGCTTTTGTAGTAGCTTTTCCTATTTTTGGGACCAATTGTATGAGAGGATGTATTAATAAAGTTGGGATATGTGTGGTCCGCTCTTGTCCAAGTTCCTTGTATAAAGTCTGCAATATAGTCTGTTTGTTTGTACATCGAGAACTGGTATTTACATTGCCCATTGTTAGCCCTATATGGACTGCGACACTTATAGAAAATAAGAAAGTAGCAGTCTGCTTTTTGTGTGAAGTTGTTGTCGACCTTCTTGCTCCTTTTGGTGAAAGCCAGCTTCCCTTTGTTGAGAGGATTTCCTTGGCATTGGTCGTTGATAAGTTGTCTTTTGGTTTGTAGTGTTATGTTTCCAGACTCTGACATGTCTAGTTCCCTTGGTTCATGTGCTTTAGTTTCATTGTTTGTTTGAGATGGCGAGGGTTCAGGATCAAGGTAACTCGCACCGATTTCTCCAAGGATTTGTGCAGCTTGGTTGGTAACTCTTGGTGTCATAAGGTCCATCAGTTTTTTGTTGGTTTCGCTTGATTGTTGAGGCTTTAATGTCACCGTTTCCTGCACAATAGTGGTAAAACAGTAAGTAGTAAGACTAATCAAGTGTGGATTTGTCCAGTCGTTCAAGATTTGGTAATTTGTTAGCCATTTTCGTAGTCTGCTCTTGTACTTAGTGTACTACTGATTATAACAACATGTTTGGCTACATTTAATTTTTCTTATAGGATCATTATCCATCTTGTGTTGTAAATTGTTAAGCAGATCAGTTAGGTCTTTATTATTTCCACTTGGATTAGCTTTAGCATGGTGGGTGATATCTTTTCTGTTCTTAAGATACCAACCGAGTATTGATTTAAGCATTTCTTTATGCTTGTTAATGTGATTAATAGACATATGATGTATTCTTTTAGGAGTGTTATGGGTGTTATTTCTCTTTTGCTACTTTATTCTAATTGATAGGGAAGTGATTCCTATTTTATAATTGGTTTGTGTAGCTTGTTTCCTTTTCCAAGGCTCCCCTTGATGTTAGTACTGGTGTTGTTGTAGCTCAGTATTTGTGCCCTTATTAATGGTGTTGTTAGGTTTATTGCGCGAAGTTAAAACGTAGCTTTTAGGTGTTGGGGCTTTAGGAATATTCCTCGAGTGATAGTGGGTGCTTGGATTATAGTTGATGTCTCTTTGCATAAACAGGATCATGAGGCTATTAGACAAAATGGGTGTTTTGGCAAGGAAGATAGAGGAATCAATCTTCAGTGTTACCTTACTCATTTCTTGTAGGTGGATGTTTTTAGCTTTATTAGATTTGGTGGTATAGGTGGGAACTTTCAGGGTACCATTTTCAGAATCAATTGGTGAAGTTTTTGGTGTGGGAATGAGCCTTGTTGTGTCTGAGGTTGTTCTATTACATTTTTGTATCCCTTAATCATCATAGACATGAGACCAGTTTGGTGTACACAGATCATGACAACACACCAACAAACTTGATATTTACTCAAAGGTATAGGGAAGATCAATGATATTGGTTTGAAATCATCAAGAGATGCAATTACAAGGGATTCTTGAGTTAAGATTTTCATGAGTCAAACAAACTTGTTTTTTCTTATAGATATTTGGTGTAGAGATGTTATCTTTTGAATCAAGGATCCTAATTGGGATTGGAAGTACTTTTTCCTAGTTCGTCTTGCATTATTGTTTTTCTTGGTACTATTGCTAAGTATAACTATATCAATATTGTTTGTATAGTTGTAAGAATTATTGTTGTTACTTTTGTTAGCTCGTGCTGTGATATGTTGATTCTGGAATTCTGCTGGTGTATTAGTGTTACTGATTTTCTTGTAGTTTGCTAGTTGTTGAGTGTAATTTGTTTGGGGATAATTCATGGCATAATTACAAGTTCTAATTTCTTTGACAGATGGAGCTATTATAGGGTAAAGGTAGTTGGTATATTGTCTAAGATAACAATATCTAACATAGTTCAGGAAGTGAAGACAAAATATAATCCGTAAATGCCAAAATTTCACATAATGGGGATTATCTTCATGCCATAAAACTTCTTTGATAATTGGGGATGGTGCAGAGCCTTGGTTTGTAGAGGCTTTTTCAACCGAACATTTTGGTGAGTTTTGTTGTGTGGGAGTGAGCCCAGAGCTTTTGGTAAAACCAGGGTTATTCTTGTTATCTTTGGGAATTTTGGTGTTAGTGTAGAGAGCTTTAGCAAGGGTTTTACCTTTCTCCATTTCCTGATAGATCACACTCAAATTAATCGGGTGTTGATTCAGGGAATGACAGCGTTGTGGGAAATTTTTTAGTAGATTATTTATGTAGAAACGACTTAGTGAATTTTATGTACTCTCAACAATAGTACCAACCAAATGTGTATGGTAGTCAATTGAATCAAATAGATTGAAGAGATTGATATTGATAACAGGGAGGGTTAAGGGATAGGAAGGATAACACCTTGCTTTGTGGATGATGTTGTAGGAACGCTATTTCAGAATCGAACAAAATTAAACTGTAATAATTAAAAACCGCACATAAATTGTAATTAAACAACGAAAGTATACCGAACGATATTCGGATTGGATCTGGTGCAGAGTCGAGACTGGATCTCTTTCCTTAATTCTAAAAATGCCCCGTATTACGACGGTTCTTCGGCGTTCCGAATCCCAGGATACAACTGCAAGCTCTTCTGAATTGCGCAACCAAAGATCAGAAGTCTACGAATGCGTTCTGCGTAGTACTCTCATACTCGATTTAGAAAACAGAGAAGGGAGGAAGAGGAGATTGATGTTCTGGTGTCGTATGAATGAGAACAGAACTGCTCTTTTGTAGAGCATTCGGAGGAGATAGTGGAGCGAGTCTGTTAAAGCAACAGATTGGAACGTTGAGGAGAGAAAGCAGGAGCTGTTGAACGTGGAGGAAGACTGGGTCTGCAGCCCCGAAATCTCTCCAGGAATCAGTCAAAGCCCAAATGTCCAGACTGGGTCAAAGCCCACTGATGGGCCTTCTGGATCGGCCCAAAAAGATAGGGCATTGGCTGGCCAGCCCAAGCCCGATCCGATCCAACCCAACCCAACCCAACCCGGCCTAAGCCCTAACCCGGCCCGATGCGACGCGACTCAACTCGACTCGGCGCGCGTGTGGTCTTGATGAGCTAGGTCCTCTCCCCATTACAAATGGGTAATGACCCAATGCCACAACCTTAGATCCAGTTTCCTAGTATATATACTAGTGAATGTTTCTCCAAACTTCCAATGTGGGACAAAATTATACCCCAACATTTCCCAAGTTTATGCACTTCATGCAACCAACTTTGGGCCTCCATTTCTCATTCAAACGGAAATCATTTTTACCGTATGAGTACATTACGAGAATGTGCTCGCGAAGACGAAGCCACTGCTTCCTTTTTCCGGTGTTGACATTGGTTGGAGCCCACCGGAGTTGTGCCCGGAAAAGTACCCGGTGCCACTTTATAAAATGAGTTCCAACAATCCCCCACATGAATAGAAATGATTCTAAACATATGTTAAAATACAGAAAGACTTTTGAGAGTACAGTCGAAAAATCACTGTATCTGGGCTGGTAGCGTGTTTCAGCCTTGAACCACCCATAGTAAGTAGCTATCGGATTTACTCGACCAGGTAGTGAACATGATGTCTTGAACCACCCGGGCTTTGATGTAAACCGAAACAACATCTATCACACAGTTTCATCTACTCACAGAACTAGGTTCTCTTGTTGTGTTCATTTTGGCCTTGAACATCCCTGGTTATTCATGAGTGAACTTGGAGAATGTTAGCCTCTCTTCATTCTCCTAGAAACGGCCACATTTCACACTCATAAGGTGATTTACCATAAAGAGTATCCTGTCATACCCCACTTGTATTTCAAAGCTATGGAATCATTAAAAGCCAAGCTTAACCTTAACTCATACAGGTAGCACTGTTCATCATCCTAGGAACTGGGAGGAGAACTGAGTCTCCCAGTGCTCATCTAGATTCAGCTTGATTTGGTTTTCCCTTTGAACCTACATCTTGGGATCTCCAGTCACGTAGGTGGGGTTTTCCATCAAGCATCCTCTTTGGTCATAGGCTTTAAACCCATTCCTCTTGATGATTTAACAACTTGGTCTCGTGACAAACCTTTAGTAAAAAGATCCGCTAGGTTGTCAGTCGATTTGATATAATCTATTGAGATTATCCCATTTGAGAGTAGTTGTCTAATGGTCTTATGTCGTCTTCTTATATGACGTGATTTACCATTGTATAAACGACTCAGTGCCCGTGCTATAGCCGATTGACTATCGCAGTGTACACCTAATGCTGGCACTGGTTTATCCCACATTGGGGTATCTTCCAAAAAATTCCGAAGCCATTCAGCTTCCTCTGCTTCTTTGTCTAAAGCAATGAACTCAGACTCCATTGTGGATCTGGCCAACAGTGTTTGTTTGGAAGATTTCCATGATACTGCTGCACCACCAAGTGTAAATACATATCCACTTGTGGATTTTGAGTTTCTAGAATCTGATATCCAGTTTGCATCACTGTATCCTTCCAGAACTGTTGGGTATTTGCCATAGTACAGCTCATAACTTTGAGTATATCGCAAGTAGTTCAATACTTGAGTTATTCCTTTCCAGTGTTTGTGTCCTGGATTACTTGTGTAGCGACTTAGTACATTTACTGAGTGCGCCAAGTCAGGTCTTGTGTAATTGGTCGAGTACATGAGACTTCCAATCACACGTGCATACTCCAATTGTGACACTGCATCCCCCGAGTTCTTAGTCAAGTAGAGATGAGGGTCTACGGGAATCTTTGCAGTCCCACTTAAGTAGTTCTTAAATCTCTCAAGTACTTTTTCACCATAGTGAGCTTGAGACAGGATAATTCCTTCAGAATGTCTAGTAATTTTGATCCCTAGTATGACATCTGCTAGTCTCAAGTCTTTCATGTCAAACTTCCCACTAAGCATGTTCTTAGTTCTGTTGATCATGTCTTTATTGTTTCCAATAATGAGCATGTCATCTACGTACAAACACAACAAAATGTACCCATTTGGAGTGTTTTTGAAGTAGATGCATTTGTCACATTCATTGATGCTGAAGCCATTTGACATCATTACATTGTCAAATTTTTCATGCCACTGTTTTGGAGCTTGTTTGAGTCCATATAGAGACTTGACAAGTCTGCACACCTTGTGTTCCTGTCCAGGAACAACATAACCCTCAGGTTGTTTCATATATATCTCCTCTTCTAATTCTCCGTTTAGAAAGGCAGTTTTCACATCCATTTGATGGATTTCGAGATTTCGTAATACTGTTATTGCTATTAGCATTCTTATTGAAGTTATTCTCGTAACCGGAGAATAAGTGTCAAAGAAATCCAAGCCCTCTTTTTGCCAGAATCCTTGCACCACAAGCCTAGCCTTGTGCTTCTCTATTGAGCCATCGGTTTTCAATTTGTTTTGAAAATCCATTTGCACCCAAGTGCTTTACACCCTTGTGGAAAATTGACTAACTCCCATGTATGATTCTGCATAATGGAGTCTATTTCGCTTTTAACTGCTTTCTTCCATGAAGGTGCATCAGGTGTAGACATGGCTTCTTTGAAAGTTCTAGGCTCATTCTCTAAAAGAAAGGCCGTTATGAACTCATGCCCAAAGGTTTTCTCCTTTCGAGCTCTTTTGCTTCGTCTAGGTTCATCTTCTGTGTCATTTACAGAAGTGCTTGCTTCTCTTTGTTCACGAGTTCATTTCAGATGTTCTTTATCCTTCCACGGAAACAGATGTTCAAAGAAGGACGCATTCCTTGATTCCATTATTGTATTTGCATGTATGTCTGGTATGTCAGGTTTATATACCAAAAACCGATAAGCACTACTGTTGTGTGCATATCCTGAGAAAATACAATCAACGGTCTTAGGTCCAATTGTGACCTTTTTAGGAGGTGATACTGCCACTTTTGCTAGGCACCCCCACACTTTGAGGTATTTGTACGATGGTACGTTATCTTTCCAAAGTTCATATGGCGTCTTGCCAGTAACTTTATGCGGTATCTTGTTGAGGATATAATTGGTGGTAAGCAACGCTTCCCCCCACATGTTCTGGGGTAACCCATATTCCTGCAACATTGCATTCATCATCTCTTTCAGAGTTCGGTTCTTTCATTCCGCAACTCTGTTAGATTCTGGTGAGTAGGGAGCAGTTGTTTGATGAATAATCCCGTGTTCTCTACAGAACGCGTTGAAAGGTTCATCATACTCGCCTCCTCTATCACTTCGGATAATTTTTATGGTTGTACTAAGTTGGTTTTCCACTTCCAACTTGTATTCCTTGATATTTTCCAAGGCCTCATCCTTGCTTCTTAGCAAGTATACATAACAGTATTTTGTGCAATCATCGATAAAGGTCACGAAATACTTTTTACCGCCTCTAGTTTGCACAAATTTTAAATCACACAGATCTGTGTGTATTAAACCTAGAGGTTTGGTTGTTCTCTCTACATGTGGAGATGGCGTTTTTGTGAGTTTGGCCTATACGCATACTTCACATTTGTCTTTACTTGATTTGCATTTTGGAATCAGATTCATGTTAATTAGTCTTTGTATAGACTTGTAATTCACATGCCCTAATCGTTCATGCCAAATATTAAAAGACTCAAACATAAGCAATAGGATTATTCTTATTCATTGAAACATCAGTTACAATAGATTTTGGGATGACTGTCATTACATTCAATTTGACCAGTCCATCCTTTACATAACCCTTGCCCAAATAGACCCCATTCTTAGAGAGAACTAGCTTGTCAGACACGAACTTCACAGCGAAGCCGTTCTTGCTCAGCAAAGTGTCAGAGATCAGATTCTTCCGTATATCTGGCACGTGCATGACATTGGTGAGAGTCAACTCCTTCTCTGAAGTCAGCTTCAACACCACTTTGACATGACCTTCGACCTTGGATGTGGACGAGTTCCCCATAAATAGATGCTCGTCGCTCTTGCTCTGCTGATAAGTGGTGAACATTCCCCTGTCAGAGCAGATGTGTCTGGTAGCACCTATATCGTACTACCATTCCCTTGGGTTGTCTCCAACCATGTTGACTTCAGACACTACAACACACAGATCTGCATCCGAGAGCCTGCCTTTAGTCATGTAGACTTGGGATTTCCCCATGTCCTTGAGCGGATCAGCCTTGCTACGACATTCGTCAGCCTTGTGACCCATTTTACCACACTTGTGGCATTTCCCACTGAACTTCTTAGCTGGTTGCTTCTTGAAGTTGTTGGAGCTCTGGGGTTGGAACTTCCGTTTCTTCCCTTTGTCCTTGTGTTCAGCCAAGTTAGCCTTCTGTTCAACAGGCTGAACCCCATCTGCTTTGCGGTTGATTGACTCAATCCGCAGCCTGACTATCAAGTCTTCTACAGTCATTGCCTTTCGCTTGTGCTTCAAGTAGCTCTTGAAATCCTTTCAGCCTGGATGGAGTTTCTCAATGAATGCAGCCACCTGGAACGTCTTATAGATAGACATTCCTTCAGCGATGATCTCGTGCGTGAGAAGTTACAGCTCTTCAACTTGCTCCATGATGGGCTTAGAATCCACCATTTTGAAGTCCAGAAACTTCGCCACTGCGAACTTCTTGGAGCCTGCATCCTCAGACTTATACTTCTTTTCCAAGGCAACCCAGAGTTCCCTGGAAGTCTTGATCTTGTTGTACACATTGTACAGTGGATCTATCAGGCGGATTTGAACCCAGCCTTTGCACAGAAAATCCCCATGAGTCCAGGCCTCAACGCTGGCTAGGGCGTATGGATCTGTATTCTGAAGCGAAAGCACATGCTTATCCTCTTTCAGATACTTCTCAAGCTTCAACGTGGTTAGGACGAAGAACATCTTCTGCTACCATGTCTTGAAGCCAGTTCCATCGAACTTTTCTGGCATCAAGCCTGCGTTTACAGCACCAGGCATATGGACTGTCGGGACAGTCTGATAAGCAGCCGGTTGGACAATCTGATTCGCATCAGTTCCGACCCTTGTGGCTTGCAGATTTGCCGCTTGAAGATTTACTGTTGGCAAATTCGCCACTGGCAAATTCACTGCAGGCAGACCACTCCCAAACTGAATTTGGGGTGTCGACTCAGCAGGATTTCCATTTCCGGCTCCAGCAACATCAACGACATATTTCTCAGTCATATCAGTCATGATATCAGAATCTGTTCACAGAAATGCAAACCAGAAATCAGTACGAAAGCAATTTAAATCTCGAATTAAATTACAGGATCGAAATAATAATTTTTTTAGATTTTTCTATACACTAGTACAGATGGCCGAATAGGTTTAGATTCGAAATAAATTCGATGGAATTCCATAAGCAATTTTCCTGCGAAAATAGGTTAGAAACCGCAAATGCAGATACAAATTAATTCGAAATAAATTTCCTGCACAGAATTTTAGAAACTGTAGATATGAATTCGAATTAAATTCGAAATAATTTCTGAAAAATTTCCTGCAACAGAACGTCAGAAACGAACAGGAAAAAAATCCGCTACGCTGTGAATGAAACTCATAAACAAAAGTTTCGTTAATGTGATATAGCAGTTTAAACGAATTTTTCAGAATTAAGACTGTAAGAACGCTATTTCAGAATCGAACATAATTAAACTGCAATAATTAAAAACCGCACATAAATTGTAATTAAACAACGAAAGTATACCGAACGATATTCGGATTGGATCTGGTGCAGAGTCGAGACTGGATCTCTTTCCTTAATTCTGAAAACACCCCGTATTACGACGGTTCTTCGGCGTTCCAAATCCCAGGATACAACTGCAAGCTCTTCTGAATTGCGCAACCAAAGATCAGAAGTCTACGAACGCGTTCTGCATAGTACTCTCATACTCGATTTAGAAAACAGAGAAGGGAGGAAGAGGAGATTGATGTTCTGGTGTCGTACGAATGAGAACAGAACTGCTCTTTTATAGAGTCCCGAAATCTCTCCAGGAATCAGTCAAAGCCCAACTGTCCAGACTGGGTCAAAGCCCACTGATGGGCCTTCTGGATTGGCCCGACGTTGGTTGCCCAAGCCCGATCCGATCCAACCCAACCCAACCCAACCCGGCCCGGCTCGGCTCGGCGCGCGTGTGGTCTTGATGAGCTAGGTCCTCTCCCCATTACAAATGGGTAATGACCCAAGGCCACAACCTTAGATCCATTTTCCTAGTATATATACTAGTGAATGTTTCTCCAAACTTCCAATGTGGGACAAAATTATACCCCAACATTTCCCAAGTTTATGCACTTCATACAACCAACTTTGGGCCTCCATTTCTCATTCAAACGGAAATCATTTTTATTGTATGAGTACATTACGAGAATGTGCTCGCGGAGACGAAGCCAATGCTTCCTTTTTCCGGTGTTGACATTGACCGGAGCCCACCGGAATTGTGCCCGGAAAAGTACCTGGCGCCACTTTATAAAATGAGTTCCAACAGATGTCGTTGCCTTCTCTCGGCTTGTGGATGCGGGTCGTCTTCAGCAGTCCTCGAGTCCATCGTCTGGGGTTTGCCGGGGAGTTTTTGGAGGGTTGGTTGTTAGATTGCCTTGGTAACTCAAGTATATTGCCTTGGTAATGCATGTATTCTACCATGATAGCTTCTCCATCCTGCTCTCGCTTTGTTACTCCATGGGTTCACATCTTGAAACCCTAGATCGTGGTTGTAAAGGGGGTTTGGTACTTTTTCCCCTATCTCTTCCATTGTTGACTCTGATTCGATCCTTGGTGGTTGTCTTCTTCCCCGGTCGTCAAGGATCCACCGCCGGAGCCTCCGTTGTTTCTTTTGGGAGGGATCCCCTCTTGCTTTCCTCGCTCTCGTCCCCGGTCGTCTTTCTAGCTTGGGGCTGTGGCTTTGGTTTTTGGAATTGATTTTGGAGCCTCCATCGTTGAGTGGGATGGGCTTTGTGGTTTGACTTTGTCGGCGATGGGGGTTAGGATAGCAGCTAGGTTTTGTTTCATGGTGGGAGGGATGAAGTTGGGAGAGAAGAGCAAGGGGGCGATTTTTGGCATGTGTCGGCGCGTTCTTTCTAGGCATGAGGGAGTTTTTTTTCGTTGGTATGTGGTTTATGTCACGAGGGAGAGAGGAACAAAGCACATTTGTCATTGACAGTAGCACTGGAGGGCACCAATCCACCGCGGCAGCGCCAATACAGCTAGCAGCGCCTGACGTGGCAGCTGATCCGTCTGAAGGCACAAGAGGGGAGAGAAAGAGGTGGTACAGAGGAGTCCGACAGCACCCATGGGGGAAGTGGGCGGCCGAGATAAAGGACCCGCACAAGGCCGCTAGGGTGTGGCTGGGAACGTTCGACACGACCGAGGCCACCGCTAGCGCTTACGACCAGGCCGCCCTCCGCTTCCGAGGCAGCCGGGTCAAGCTCAACTTCCCCAAGGAGGCCCAGATACCGCAAAGCTAGCAGCTCGGGCCCCGCGCTAGCAGCTCGGGCCCCGCGCCCGGCCCACCTCTGCGTTTCTCATGCCAGCTCAGCTGCCAGCGACTCCACAGCATCAACAATAGCTGGACATAATGACGTGGCCAAAATATGCAGTGCAAATATCATTGAATGGCCTAGTCAAAGTAAAAGTCCTAACAAACCTACTAAACAGATGTATAGCAAGCAAGTAAGGGTCGAACCCACATGGAGGAAGTAATCAATCTATGTGTTTAAAAGCATGTAAAGTAACAAGGGGGGTTTTAGTTATCAAACTGAGCAAAGTAAACAAGGTTAAGTTGACTTGAGAATATGATTGGGGAAAGTAGTTCCACTAGAACGAGATCCACAATACAAAGATATAATTTGATCATAGAAATCTATTAAATCCAAGTTCTTTCACTATTCTTATGGTTGTTCCCACCCTGATCTTAAGTACTATAAATTCTCACAGTTGTTGATAGACTTATCACAATATCAATGGAAGAAAACCTTACCACTAACAAAGCAATAGCAATGCACACAAGGATATATGATACATGCAAATAGAAGAAAACCTTACTATTCAACATGCAAATGATTCTCACTCACGATTGTGCACTCGTATTCCACTATATGCAACAATCGTGTATGCTACTAGATATGCACTCGTATTCCACTATATGCAAATCCTAGCAATTGATAAATAGTATTCAACCTAGTTGGCCAGGCTATGAAGAATAACGATAAATCAATAATCAATATAACCAAGAGAATCAAACCAACACATATAAGAATAAGAACAAGGAATAGAAATCTCACAACCGAATCAACTGTATTGCTTCAAACGTCTAGTAGAACAAAGGGAAATTAGTTCTCCATGGGTTAAAACCCTAGAGGTAGAAAGAGAACGAGTCTCTAGATTTCATTGTGGCAACTAGGTTAACTAATGGGTTTTTAACCTAATACTAAAAAGTGTAAAAATAATAATCATAAAAATAATAACCAAAAATAAACAAACGAAATAGGAAATTAATCCCGCATCTCGGTTTTTTCTCTCGTGGAAGCAGCTCATCCCAGCACGGCCCAACAGCAGTTGCAACATCCTCGGTCCATTCCGGCAGCACAGCGGCGGCCCATCACATGCAAAGCATCAGCGCGCCGACGTCATGGCTGACGTCATCCCTCCGTTTTCTCCATCTTTACTTTCTCGCTTCAGCTCGCGGGTGTCTTCACGCAATTTGGGCCTTTCTTCTTTATTGGGCCTTTCCTCCTTTATTGGGCCTTTCCTCCTTTATTTTCCAAATTGGCCCAATCATCAGCAATCAACACGCGGCTTCTTCAATTCAGCTGATTCTCCTCGCGTGATGGCCGCGGGGTGTCCTCACCCACCGCGGGGCGCGGTGCCTTCTCTGAGATCCACCGCCGGGTCACGGTGGCTCTGGCGTGGGGCGGTAGCAATTCTCCCACTCCTTTCTCTTCTGCTCTTCATTACTACCAAGTGTTGGTAGTCTTCTCCAATTAATCTCCAGCAGATCCTCATCCATCTTCATCTTCTCCAAATAAGCTGTAAATCCCTTGATATCTTCAATTCTCTCCACATCTTCTGGATTACAGACTTAACCCTAAATCTATTCATAAACTCCTCTAAGTAATGCTAATAATTGCTAGTTAAGGTGTATGAAATGACACCTATCAAATTCCCCCATGCTTAGACCTTTACTTGTCCCGAGTAAGCTAAAGATAAACCTACTCTCTCAATCAAACACCAAGGTCTCAGGAATTATAAGAAAATATGACACCAACAATTACAACATCTCAACAATCAGCTCCAGACAACCAAAACAATATGCACAGCACAACAACACAATACAACACAACACCATAGAGTGACACCACTAATCCTAGCCTCTATCTATCTTCTTATCGCTCCAGAGTGACCTACCCGAAACCTCCTTATAACTCCTCTTCTTATGACGCCTCACCAAGAATAATGAGAAATCCTAAAATCACTCTTCTTCTTTTCACTCATTTTGCCAAGGCGCCCTTTCGGGTTTTCACCAAGCCACTCATTTCATTTTCCAATAGATGTACCCACATAAGCTCACGTCACTCTTGACCACATGTTTCCCCAGCCTAATGTTGGTCCAAGCCACCTGCTTATTGCCTAGGCCGCCCTTTCGGGTTTTCGACCTATCCCAGGATTTCAATGTTAGCCTTTTTTCAATTTTGGCTCTTTTCATTTTTTTTTAATTTTTCTCCTCAGCGACATAGCAAGTATAGAACTCTCCCCCATGCTTAAACATTGCATTGTCCTCAATGTAATGAAAGACAAAAGAATAGAAGCATAGGAAAAAGCAAAAAAATCAACTCACAAACGCCGCCAAACTGCTTGGACACTGAAGGTGTCGCTGGTGGTCTTCTCAATAAATGCCCAGGTCTCTGGTGTTGGGCGGGTGTCTTCATCACGTCATCATCTTCTTCTACCGTGCAATCAAAGGGAACCACTTTGGTGAGTAGTGGTAAAACAATGATAGTAGGATTGCACGGCCTTCTAAGAACACATGGTGGAGCCCAGATGTAATCGTGGTGGGGGCTCTAGTGTTCCTCCTCCTCAGCTGTCAATTATAGGGCCATCATCGTTGCCAAATAATGTGTAGGGCAATTTATCCTCCTTGACAACATGATGCGTACCTTCTCCATGGAGAACTCTGGACAGCTGGCCTTCGGTACCACACTTTTTTTTCGGATTTTTTTTTTCGACCCCGTTTAAGGTTTTTTCGGGGGGTGACTTAGTGCAGGGAAGGAAGAGACTTACAATGGTGTGGAAACACCTTCTTCAATAGGCATGGGTCTCTTCCCTACAGGTTAGTCGGAAACAAAAACCAAAACAAAAACAAAGCAAAAACAAGCAAAACTAATGCAAGAAATAAAGAAAGAAAAACAAAGAAAGTAAAACATACCTCGGGTTGCCTCCCGGACAGCGCCTTAGTTATTGTCGTGGCTCGACATCATACTCCATCCTCCTCAACTTGGTTTGCTCACAACCACCAAACTCCTGGGGCCTGGATCAGGGGGATGCCTCTTTGTATACTCCCGATTGAGCGTGACCCCCAATCTCCTGCACTTCTTTGTGGGTGGAGCGTTATGTATACCCATGAACGCACTTGCCATCTTCAGAAATGGCCTACCCAACATCTCAGGGGATACATGTATGTCCTGCCCCATATCCAGCATATAAAAATTCACCACTTGAATCAATGCCTCCTTCTTGTGCTTCCCCTTCGGTTTCTTCTTGATCATGCCCAACACCTTTAACATTTCCTTGCAGCGAGGGGTGTTGTCTGCCAGTGTGACCAAGGGAACGGTTTTTATGCAGTCACTGAAGGCCTCATAGATGTCCTCGTTGTTCTTTAGCCTTTGAGTAACTCGGGAAGCCTCAAGGAAGGGTGTGACGGGTTGCAGCGCGACGAGCGGGAAGGAGTTGAGACACACAAACTCATCATAGGCAGCCTCCAGAGGGTCGGGGACTGCCGGGGCATTTTCGAGAGAAGCGGTTGTCTCTGGAGTATTTCCGCGATCACGGCTCTCCTCTTCATCGTCGCTGAAATCATCCAGACTCAAAAAGTACTTTTCCTCAGTCAACACCTTGAGATCCAAAATATCATCTAGAAGTCCTAACTCCTCATCAGTATCAACGCAAACCTCATCAGCAGAACAATAATTTTGGACGCCGGGTCGCGCTGGTCTCAGCACGGGGCGCGGCAAAATCTCGCTAGGAGGCACTCCATCCACCGCGGGGCGGTGACTTACTGAGACTTGCCGCCGGGTCGCGGTCAGGGGCGCCGCGGGGCGGTGGCCTACTCTCTTCTTCTCTGGTCTCAGTTTCAACATACCACCGGGTCGCGGTAAGAGGTGACGCGGGGCGGTCGGCGATTTTCTCCATTTCATATTCGTCCTCCTCTTCAGCACTAGGAGGAATGACCAATTGCTTTCCACTCCGGAGGACTACAACACTAATGTTTTCCTTCGGGTCTACTACCGTTTGAGATGGTAGATTCCCCGACATCCTTGCATCGATCCGTGTAATCGCCTCCGCCAACTGTCCCATCCACCTTTCTAAATTCTTGAAGCTTGACTCCCTAGTTTGAGTATGAGTGGCGAAGTGCTGAGTCAAGGTCCTGAGCATCTCTTCAGTTGACATGTCGGAACTTGGATTGGACATTGGTGGGTTATGCTCGTATGCTGGATAGTACTGGTGGGGAGTACCCTGCTGGTAGAATGATTGTGGCTCCGGGTAGAACTCCTGGTAGTCATAACCATATGGATAGTATTGTTGGTACCCATAACTCGAATTGGGGTGATCTCTCCACCCTGGAGTGTATGAGTAGGAGTATGGGTCATATCGCGGCTCTCCCCAGAAATCCATCTCTGTATCAAAAGCAGATAGAAAAACACACGAAAATCAGTAGCACTGGTGTGGACTGTAAGATAGATCCACACCAAAGTAACAAACACAAACAAACACACGGAAAGATCAAAACTTGCCTCCCCGGCAACAGCGCCAAATTTGACGTGGCCGAAATATGCAGTGCAAATATCGTTGAATGGCCTAGTCAAAGTAAAAGTCCTAACAAACCTACTAAACAGATGTATAGCAAGCAAGTAAGGGTCGAACCCACAGGGAGGAAGTAATCAATCTATGTGTTTAAAAGCATGCAAAGTAACAAGGGGGGTTTTAGTTATCAAACTGAGCAAAGTAAACAAGGTTAAGTTGACTTGAGAATATGATTGGGGAAAGTAGTTCCACTAGAACGAGATCCACAATACAAAGATATAATTTGATCATAGAAATCTATTAAATCCAAGTTCTTTCACTATTCTTATGGTTGTTCCCACCCTGATCTTAAGTACTACCAATTCTCACAGTTGTTGATAGACTTATCACAATATCAATGGAAGAAAACCTTACCACTAACAAAGCAATAGCAATGCACACAAGGATATAGGATACATGCAAATAGAAGAAAACCTTACTATTCAACATGCAAATGATTCTCACTCACGATTGCGCACTCGTATTCCACTATATGCAACAATCGTGTATGCTACTAGATATGCACTCGTATTCCACTATATGCAAATCCTAGCAATTGATAAATAGTATTCAACCTAGTTGGCCAGGCTATGAAGAATAACGATAAATCAAACCAACACATATAAGAATAAGAACAAGGAATAGAAATCTCACAACTGAATCAACTGTATTGCTTCAAACGTCTAGTAGAATAAAGGAAAATTAGTTCTCCATGGGTTAAAACCCTAGAGGTAGAAAGAGAACGAGTCTCTAGATTTCTAGATTGTGGCAACTAGGTTAACTAATGGGTTTTTAACCTAGTACTAAAAAGTGTAAAAATAATAAAATAATAATCATAAAATAATAACCAAAAATAAACAAACGAAATAGGAAATTAATCCGGCATCTCGGTTTTTTCTCTCGTGGAAGCAGCTCGTCCCAGCACGGCCCAACAACAGTTGCAACATCCTCGGTCCATTCTGGCAGCACAGCGGCGGCCCATCACATGCAAAGCATCAGCGCGCCGACGTCATGGCTGACGTCATCCCTCCGCTTTCTCCATCTTTACTTTCCCGCTTCAGCTTGCGGGGTGTCTTCACGCAATTTGGGCCTTTCTTCTTTATTGGGCCTTTCCTCCTTTATTGGGCCTTTCCTCCTTTATTTTCCAAATTGGCCCAATCATCAGCAATCAGCACGCGGCTTCTTCAATTCAGCTGATTCGCCTCGCGTGATGGCCGCGGGGCGTCCTTACCCACCGCGGGGCGCGATGCCTTCTCTGAGATCCACCGTCGGGTCGCGATGGCTCTGGCGCGGGGCGGTAGCAATTCGCCCACTCCTTTCTCTTTTGCTCTTCATTACTACCAAGTGTTGTTAGTTTTCTCCAATTAATCTCCAGCAGATCCTCATCCATCTTCATCTTCTCCAAATAAGCTGTAAATCCCTTGATATCTTCAATTCTCTCCACATCTTCTGGATTACAGACTTAACCCTAAATCTATTCATAAACTCCTCTAAGTAATGCTAATAATTGCTAGTTAAGGTGTATGAAATGACACCTATCACATAATTAGAGATTATTGGGAGTATTCTCAGCTCCTGCAGAGCACCGCAGGGGATCCCAACTCTCTTCACCTAATGTTGAGTTCATCCTCAATGAACGCGTCCACGACGTCGTTTTCTTTCTCTTCTCCATCCTCATCGGAATACAATCTGGCGGCGGCTACGCATTCAGGTGACCAACCATGGGCGTATCCACAAGCACCGAATCCGAGTCAAGGTGATGAGTTTGGTTTGAATACGACATCGTTCTGGATGCATTCCACCCATTTCCCGCCTTCCTCGCTGGGCTGACCCTGCATTTAAATTAGGTTTGTTTTTATAGTATGTCGAGATTTTTAAATTAGAGTGTTACTTGACTTTTCTATGAATCATATATTTCTTGTTATCATTTTCTAAGAAGAAAACAATGTCTAATTAAAACTTATGTATACACCTATTATTATATGTTATATATGATTATAAACAGAGGTGCAAAACATAGGACTTGTATCATATTGTAAATTAAGATGAGGATCAAAAAGCATTTTCGACTCAAAGTTGAGCCCAGTTCAAAGATTTGACGTCAACATATTCCTTATTGTGAATGAAAAGCATCTATGATACCCGATCCACCTTACCCGAATAAACGGATGAAAATCCGATCTAAGGCATGTGATAATCGGGTGACAGATGGAGCGGGTGGTAGATAGGTCGGATGCGGGTGAAGGTCCATCCAATCCACCACCCCTCTCACCCATCCACTTGTTTCACGCGTATATTATTTATACATTTATTTGATTTTTAATAATTAATTTATCTTATATTATTGTATTTATGTGAAATGTTTCATCACTTGAAATACTTTTAATGTTTTTATATATTGTATTTTGGAAAAAATTCTAGTTCTATACTTTTTTTTTCTTCATAAAGGCAAACAGAAGGACCCTTACACACTATAAGGTTGTCCTAAATCATTCAAATAGATGATCTTTACAAGCATAGTACCGAAATTATCAAAAGTAGAGTTCAAACTGACGAACTCATATCTGGATTGAAGCCGATAATCCACAGAAGTAGTAAGGTGGGAAGGAGAGATGAGTCGTTGAAACACTTGAACGGCAAGAGGAGAAAGAGGATGAGTAGCCAGGAAATCAACAACTTTGTTCGCATCGTGGAAGCAGTGATATGCCTGAAAAGAAACAAATGATGGCAGAAGAACCGAGATATCATTAATAATGATGTGGATATCCCAAGGTACCTTCCAAGTGACTCTGATCGAGTTAATAACAATCAAATTGTCACCTTCAATAATGAGATGTCAAACATTACGTTGAGCAACACATTGAATCCCATAGAGGGCAGCTAGAGCTTCTGCTTTAAGGATAGTGGTAGATTGAATTTGTTGGCAATTAAAGGAAATAATTTTACCGTTATGGTCACATAAGAGGTAACCTATATGTGAGGATGCATCCTGCTTCCTAGATCCATCGAAGTGTAATTTAACCCAGCTATAAGGCGGTTTCTTCCATATTTGATTTGTCAAACCTAAGCGATTGTGTCTGATGGGTGCTTTAGTGATGGTCGAGGTAGGCGTAGTCCAATCGTGTAGGTGAAGAATTGCACGATGAGTAGGGCAAGTGGTAGATGAATGTGGATTTGGACTGACATTCCTAAAAATGATGTTATTTCTATGGTTCCATAGGGACCACCACAAGAAAAGTAAAGGGGTTGTGGTTGTATTAGAGTGTCTGAAATGGTCAAAGTTGGAGAAGAAGTCAGTTGTCAATTGTAATGAAAAGTTGATGTTCAGTTTTTCTTGCAATTTAGAGATCATATGTTGCGTGAAGGGACAAATGAAAAAGAAGTGATTGATGTCCTCGCTTTGACCTTGACAGAGGCTGCAAGAAGCAGGAACTCTAGAGAAATGTCTTTTTAGGCGCTCAGTAGTGGGAAGAGCATCAGTTATAGCTTTCCAAATGAAATTCTTTATTTTAGGTGGGGTACACAGTTTCCAGATCCAGGAAAGAGATGTGGAATTCAGTTGTGGTAAATTAGAATGGAACATGGTCCGAGTTGATTTTACGGAGAATTTCCCATCTGGAGTGAGCCTCCAAATAAGTCGGTCTTGGAGAGGTAATGAAGGAATGTACACACTCAAAATCTGATGAACTATAGAAGATGGAATTGTCTGTTGGAGCAATTGCACATTCCATTCATTGGAGGATGTTATAAAAGAAAAAACATGGATATTCAAAGGTGTAGAGTGGTTGAAATGAGATTAAAGATTGCCTTGAGGAAGCCAACTGCCAGTCCAAAACTTAATGTTGTGGCCATTTCCAAGTTCCCAGTAGAGCCCTTTATGGAAGGAATCACGTAGATGTAAAAGACGAGTGAATTGCCATGATTGTTTAGATTTTTTGTATATGAAAAGAGGTCATGTATGCGAAGATATTTTTCAGTGATGATACGATGCCAGAGCGAGTCCTGATCAGTAATTAATTTCTATAGAAGTTTGAGTTGAAGTGCTTTATTCATGTCGGCCGCTTTGTACAGGCCGAGGCCCCTATATATTTAGGAGTGAAAATATGATCCCAACTGATTGAGGGAGTAAGAAGCTTTGCATTAAGTAATTAACTTTGGATAGCAAGTTGGATTGAATAAGACTATAAGAGTCACTCTCCCTGCTTGAGAGAGAGAATTAGCTTTTCATTTAGAAAGTTGTTTTGTAAGACACTATATTGCATAATCACATATTTCGGTTTTGACTATCCCTCGAACAATAGGGATACCAAGGTATTTTTCCATCGAAGTAGTAAGTTGTATGTTAAGGATTGATGCAAGAGATTGTTGCTGAGTTAAAGAAATATTACACGACGTCTGAAGAGAGCTTTTATGAAGTTAATAAATAGTCCTGAGGTGCAACTGAAGTTACTAAGGAACTGTTGAATAAAAAGCATGTTAGATTGCGTAGCATTGGCAAATATGAGCGTGTCATCGGCAAAGGTAAGGGAATGGATACAAATACCGTTACGGCTCAACTGAATGCCAACAGGTGGATTAGGTTGTTGTGATTTTAAGGTGAGGGTTCTTGAAAAAAACTCCATGGCAATAATGAATATATAAGGAGCAATAGGGTCTCCCTGTTGTAAGCCACAAGTTGGATAGAAAAGTCGACCAGGTTCGTTGTTAACAAGTACAGAAAAGGAAGTGGATCAGATGCAGGTCATAAGGAGATGGTTCCACTCGACCGAGAATCCAAATTTGAGAAGAATGGAATGAATGAAATTCCAATTGAGTTTGTCATAGGCCTTTTCCATATCAAGTTTAAGGGCCATCCAGCCATTTTTACCTTTCTTTTTAGTGTGAAAGGAGTGGAAAATTTTGTGTGCTATTAGAATATTTTTCTGGATGGAGCGACCTTCTAAGAAGGCCCCTTGAGTTGGGCTAATAAGCTTAGGTAAAACCATTTTAAGTATGTTGGCCAGTATTTTAGTAATGACTTTGTATGTTGTATTGCATAAGCTAATCGGTCGATAGTGATTGATAGTAAGTGGATTATCAATTTTAGGAATCAGAGTTATAAAGGAATGGGCATATTCTTTCAGGAGTTGGCCATAGTGGAAGAAGGCCTGAATGGCAGAGGTTAATGATTTCCCGACAAAGGGCCAGTAGGTTTGGTAGAACTCTGCTGGGTAACCATCTGGACCAGGGGTTTTGTTTGTCGGCATATCAAAAATGATTTGTTTGATCTCTGTATGAGTGGGGGGGAGCAAGTAGCCTTGCATTGTCATCATTGGTGATCAGTGTAGGGATCATGTCTAGGTCAGTGGGTGCTAAGTTGTGAAAATAAGATGGTGTGAATCGAGATTGTAAAACCTGTGAAATTGTCTCCTGAATAAGGTTATGGTCATGAAAGACAGATTCATCACGAGATTGGAAGGATGTGATACGTTGTTTATATGTTCGAATTTTGGCTATGGAATGAAAATATTTGGTATTCTTGTTGGCGTTAGCAAGATGAATAGTCTTGGCTCGCTGTTGCCAGAATCTGTGTTGGAATTCAAGTAGTTTATTATATTTGAGGAGGTGCCTTGTATAAAGGAAGAATATGCGATGGTTATCAGTGGTAAGTAATAATTGATGTTGAAGATCCTGCAATTTTTGTTCTGTAGTTTTTAGTTGTTCGAAGTTGTTACGATTTGTAAGTTTGGACCAAGATTTGGAATATGTTTTCAGTAGTTTTTGTTTCATATAGAATTTGAACATGAAAGAGCCGATATGTTTATATTTCCAAACACGTTGAACCAAGGCCTTGTAAGTGGGGTCAGTGGTCCAAGCTGTTTCAAAATGAAAGGGGAATTTTCTAAAAGGTTGTAAGTGACCTAGCGAAGTAGTAATGAGGCAATGGTCAGATGTGGTGAATGGATGATGTTGAATGTTAATTGAGGGAAAGGTAGTTGCAAAGATGGGTGAATGAGAACCCTGTCCAGGCGTTCATATATTGTGTTAGATGTACAAGCTGATTTTCGCCATGTGAAAGAAAAACCCGAATAATTGGTATTGAGAAGTCCAAGATTCAAAATAAAATTATTTAATCTATTGAATCGTGTGGTAGAAGCTAAGATTCCATCGTGCTTATCTAAGGGGGTGAGGATATCATTCATGTCTCCCATAAGCATAACTGGGAGTTTGTAAGAGACAGTTATATTTTGAATCTCTTCCCAGTAGTCATGTTTTAGAGCTTCTCGGCTTGGGGCGTAAAGAAAAAATAAAAGAAAGGTGAGGTTGTTATAAGAAGCTTGCAGTAGCAAGATATTGTTGTCATTTGAACAGTAAGGTTAGAGATTGGAGAATGGGTGAATTATTAAGAAGGAGCCAGAGGCCACCCTTTGTTCCATTAGCTGGGGAATTAATGATTGATTTGAAGCCTAATTTTTCAAGGAAAGTAGCGCTTGGTAATTCATTCGTTTTTGTTTTCGCTAAGCATAACATGTCAAGTTGATTATATCGTTTCATGAAGGCAGTTTCAGTCCAAAAATGGGGCCTACGAACCCCTCTGCAGTTCCAATATCCAATCTTCATGTGATAAAGTTTGAGGAAATAATACAATTTAGACATGTTGTTTCGAGATTGAGGTTTCGATTTGTGGTTAGATGGGAGATGGTCATGAAGTAATGGAGACGGTTAAGAGGTATGTAATGAAAATGGAAAGTCCTAGGCAGTGAAAGTGTCATAGTATACAGTTTGTTGTAGAGATCATCCCATGTAATGCACTTTTTGCAACATAACTGGTACGAAAAATTAATTATATTAAGTTCGAGGTTAAGCGTGAATAATGTTATTTGGAAGTCGAAAATATTGTCACAAGTTAATGGGCATAGTAATAAGGTCATAATTGTGTCATGTGTTGATTTCATAAAAAATAGAGAAGAGAAAAGAGTGGGCCGAAGCCCAAACTGGAAAAACAGGAAAGAGGTCAAGAAGTGAAAAATCGAGCCCCCTAAGCAGAGGCCCAAGAACTGGAAAACCTTGGAAAGGAAGAAACAAAACGAAAGGAAGGAAAAGCCAAGTCCACCGATCTTAGTAAGCGAAGAATAAGAGATTGAAGAGCGATTGACAGAAAAGAAGAAGTTAAAGCGGCAAAGAAGATGAGAAGAGAAGTGGAAAATGTAATCAGAGTTTAAATGTAATGTAGTCGAAGGAACATGAAGAACAATAATGTTAAGAGCAGCAGCTGTATTACAACAGTAGCATGCATGTAAAGATGCGGTAACAATTGAATGTAGTTTTGACAGATGCAAGTAAACATAAGGATTCTGCATGCACTTCATATACCATTTCAAAAGGGCAACTAAGTGGCCTACAATATGAAACTGCAGAGAAACCAGGGCAGCATACAGAAGACTAAAAGCATTACATACAAGAGGGGATTTATAGATCACCCTTACATGTTTTTTATATAAAATGTAACTTTATATGATTTTTACAAGTTAAGACCGAAAAAATTACAAAAAAATAGTGCACTCGTTTATTTCACTCGATCCAACCGAAAACCCGATGGATGATGGTGAATTGGATGCGAATAATGAGTTTTGCGGATGATGAATAGATTGGATACAGTAATTGTTTCGCGGATCGGGTGATGGAAGTGGTTCACCCCTCCATCACCCGATCCATTTTCATTCCTATTTCTTATGATTGTCGAAAAAAAGTGAAATAGAATATATCCCTTTTTCTCCAATTTTTTTCATTTTTGAACTTGTTCTTAAAATGGATAAAATTTGACCTTACCTAACTTTTTTTTTATAGCAAACCTAACTCAGCTAAAGAGTATTAAAAATCTAACGGAAATTTCGCTTGGCAATCATGAATTTTTGACTTTTTCGCGAAATATCCTAAGGTTTTGACAATTTTGCCTGATAACCCTGAGTTTTTGACAATTTCTCTTGGTAACAAGCAATTTATCAATTCAAAATTTGTATATTACGAACATGAGAAAATGCAATTTGATCAACAAACCAAATTTATATATGATTTAACTCTATCTTTTATGGGACAATTGTATCTTCGTATAAATACTCTAAATTAGATCATTATGTAAGAAGATCCCTCATTTAGGTGGGACAACGTCATATGGTGGTCAAGATCTCTCATTCAGTTAGGGGCAACGTTATGGTAGTCCATCATGCACTTCTCCAGGATTGATCATGTCTGACCCATTTCTGATGACGCTTTCCTTCGATATTGCTTTACTCACTACTCTCCCTAAGTCGTTTGTGTTCTTTAATTTCTTTTTTGTATTTTTCCTTACTTAGTTTGCTTTTTTATTTCTCATGCTGGTTTGTCCGGTTGTCGTTTTATGGGCCTCTCGATTTGCCCGACATTGACATATCGAGTAAATCGAACTCTTACTTTATCAACAATAAAATAAAAATAAAATTAGATCATTCTCTATAAGACAATGAAGGTCATCTCCAGTGACGGAGCCAGAAAATTGTGAAATAGGGGTCACCTTAGACTACGGTTATATATAGGTAGTGGTGGAGCGGTGGAGTAGGGGCGAACGACGAGTACTATTATTATTAACTTAAATAATCTTTTAAAAATTAATTTGTACATAATCCTATATTATATATACATACTCAAGATTTATTTCTTTTTTGGGATAGTGTTGTTCTAATAACTTACGGGGTCTTGTGCTATATTAAAGATGAGATACTATTAAATAAATTATACTTTTATATATAACTCCTATTAGAAAATTAACTATTGTAATATTGAATAATAATTAAGAAAATAATAAGTCATTATATATTATTAGAGTATACTCATTAATAAAACACTTAAATTATATGTATATTGTAAGTAAAAGAAAATTAAATCCCAATTTCTTTTCTTTCAGATAAAATAATGAATAAATGACTAATACAATGGTTTAAAGACAAAAGATGTTCTCCAAACTTTATGAGAATATTAAACCAGATGTGGGATCACGTACATATCTGTCTTATTGTGAAAAGTACGAAGCATTTTTATCCGTTGATGTAAATTCATCCAACGGCCCTCATTAAATGTGTGTCCTTTTCTTTTTTATTTAATTGATGGAGTGAAGGGTTTTCTAGTAATTTGACCTCTTATAAGAGCTTCTTCTCCAAAATCTCCACTGAGACTTTTCAAAAGCTTTCTTCTACGGTGGTGAATTTTAAGATTTTCTTTGCTATTTTCTTAAGCCGATCTTTTTCCCATGAATTCTTCTTCATCAATTTGTCTTTGTCATTTTTGTCCTACTGGATCTACCCTCGTCATTTCGTGTTACTCGATCTTGTTTTGTTTTTATGCTTCAATTTTTATGTGAATGCATGATTTATGCTTGTTTTTGTGCGTAAAAATCCAGTTTCTTTCCATTTTTGGGGATGATTTTATGGTTGTTATTACTATAGATGATCCATCCTAGAATTGAGAAGCTTGGATTTGATTAGAATGGATGAGTTGAGAAAAGCACACATGGTGTTCGATGAAATGCCTAAGAGATATTGTGAGATGGACATGGATGAAATGCCTTCTAAAGTGGATAATTCCATTTGTTTTTGACATTTTTGTAGACTTCTGACATAAAGAATGTGAGAAAATCATGATAAAGGCAAAAATGAAACGAAACACAATGGGCTTAATATAAACATTAATGTTATTATATATGAACCCTAGATGATTATATATGAACATTGACATGTAGTATATGAACATTGATATTATGAGTTGTACATGAATTAAATGCCTTCTAGGGTGGATAATTCAGTTTCTTTTTCACGTGAACAATATGCATAAAATCACCATTTTTTGCACTTGTTTGCAACAAACCACCCTTCATAAAAAAAGCTTATATAAAATCACCCTAATTTATAATTTGTTGCAAACAACCACCCTAGCCTTTATTTTATAAAATAATTCAATTTAGCTATAATTTTAGTTCATAGTTTATACACTTAAAAAATTTTGCACATACAATGTAAAATATATACACATTTATGTAAAAAATAACACACTTTAAAACACATATACTCTTGCATAATTAGAATTTGATAATATTATTGTTATTACATCATCAAAATCATTAAGAGAACGGATAAATAAGAAAAAAATAATCACACGGTCCATAATTGAGACCAAAGTGGTTTGGACCAAATCGGATCTGGAATGAAGTGGATTATTTTGGTCCAGTCTTTAGTCTAGGTTTTGGAAGAATTTTGGGTCCATTATGGTTTGCACCGATGACACTCTTGATTTGGGGTGTTTATCTTGTTCGCATGAGAGTACACAAAAAACAATAAAAAAAATGTTACAAATGTTAAGGTTATTTTGATATTTTAGTATATGTATTATGATAATTAAAAAAGTAATGATATGGGTGGTTGTTTGCAACAAAACATGAATAATGGGTGGTTTTATGCAAGCTTTTTTTTTTATAAAGGGTGGTTTGTTGCAAACAAGTGCAAACAAGGGGTGGTTCTATGCATTTATCCCAAAGGCAGATAATAAAATGAAACACAATGGGCTTATATAAATAAGAATAAAAATATGTATGAACATTTGATGACTATATATGAACATAAAGATGTAAAATTTTGAACCCGTAATGTTTCTGTGATTCCTAGAGTGTGTTACAAGATGAAATTTTCGAAAGAATAAGTATGAACCTTAGATGACTACGTATGAATCGTGACACATATGATATGGTGAAACATAACATAAGAGCTTGTATTGTTTTATTGATTCATACATCAAGAAAAAATAATCTTAAACATGAGTGTGCTCAAGTTAAATATATGAACATTAGGGGTTTATATGTGAACATTAGACGCAACATATGAACCTATATCAAACAGAAAATGGGAAAAATGTACAATTTGTTAGGATAGAGAATATGAACCTTGATAAAATATGTATCACTTAAACATGACACAAGAACCCAACTTTATAAAAAAAAAAATTATTTGTCCTATATATTTTGAAAAATATCACTATTACAATAAGAAAATATTATAAAAATAAAAAATATTGTTGTTGAAAAGCTAAAAGTTTACGTTAATAAAGAAAACAAAAAAGAAGAGGATTGTTGGAAAGTGGGAAGGGTTGTGGGGATCACTACGTCATAATGAGGAGAGATAGGATGGGGGATAAAAAGACATATGAGACTTTTGTAAGATTATAAAGGTTTTGATTCTAATAACAAAAATGTTACTAAACTGACCATAAAGCGGGTGACTCATTGGTTTTAAGTTTTTGGGCGCTTTTAATCTTATCCGCCTGTTAGACATATCCTACGGTTGTCATTGATTTACATTTTTTACAATTTTTTTTTTACCTGAACCTGCCTGTAACACCCCCAAATCTGAACTCAAATGGAAAGGTATTACCGCCAGTGACTCAAATATTCCTCACCAAAGTCACCCCAGGCTTTACCGTTTGAATACAAATCATGAAATACAATGATACAAAATCATAATATTATTCATATAAAACATGAGTCCCGGGATTACATCCCAATCCCGAATAGGACAAATACAGAGTTTAAACAAAGTACAGCATAAGTCTTTTAAATATATAACAGAGTAAATAAGTTACAGCGGAAGTCTTTCTTGAAATATTACAAAAAGGGTTGTGATCGTAATGATCACCTGCCCAAGGATCTCAACCTGATTAAAAGATAATTATTAAAACATCCAAAACAATCGTCGTCTTCATAGTCAATCTAGTCTCCTCATATCTTCGCTCTATCTGATGTGCCGAATCGAACGGATGACACCAGTCAACCATGCAGAGAACAATTGCTGTTGGTTAGTCTACTGAATAGACTATGCAAGGATACAAAGCAGAAGGTTCGAAGTAGTTGTATTAGGTTAGACTCATCGTTTCTCGAATAAAAACCGATAACGATAATCAACCTTCATACTTCTACTGAATAACAACAAGAGGTATGCACAAGAGAAGATTCTGGAAGACTGAATCTTCACAGAAATCGACCCGAAAGAAGACTCTAACGGAAGTGAGTCTTAAGGAAAAAATGACAAATCTGGAATGTTTAAAGAATCAAATATCAGTGATTTAAAAGTTGACTTAGATGTTTCGGTTCACGACCAACCTTACCGCTTACAGCGAATCCAGATTGGAAAGAGAACTTTACTCTGATCAAAGTCGAGACGAGCTTTCCTAGCTGCACTATTACTTAGCTGCACTACTCGCCAAAGGTATATTAATTATGTGCACTCGGGCACTTTATCTTATTAAATTCCAAAACGAGCATTACGTCATAAGCTTTTAAATCTCCACCCGAGAGATATCGGATCTCCCCGCAAGAGATATCAGACCTCCCCACAAGAGATATAGAAGGGATGAACCTTAGAAGATTTGGCACTAGCGAAGTGCGCCAACCCCGAGTAAGGGTATGGTCATGACCAAAGAGAAAGTACTGGGGAAAATCCACCAAGTACCAGTTATAAAGAAACAGCTAAACCCCCACAAGGTACATATCGTTCCTAACCACTAGTGCTAACTAAACAGTTCCAGCACAACAATAGTTTGGGATAAATCAACATAAATGCCCTCCAGGCAAACATAAATAATAGCGTTGTTCTAACAGATATACAACCTATTATAATATCATTATTACAGTTTCCAAAACAGTTTATAAAACCATTTCCAGATAAACACAATAATCATTCCAAATTAATTACTCAGATAAACAACTGATAATTAATGTAAATATGGAACGATGAGCAAGAGCGAACCGCCACTTGCCTTAATCCGCAGAGTTTGAACGAAGCCTAACGACGAGTTTTCGGGCTCGACACAGGGACAGATCTGGCAACACAGATTCCTTCGAATCGACCCATAAAGAAACCCTAAGTTAGATTCGACAAAGACGAGTACGAACCTAAAGAAATCGAAAGGAACGACGTCCGAACGAAGGCTACAGAAGCCAAAGCCAACACATGGCAACAGCTAAGGGCGGCGGTCGCCGCCTGCCTTACGGTGGGCGCCACCAGCCTCACGGCGGTCGCCGGTGTTCGTGGCGACGGCCGCCGCCGGCTTTACGACAGGCGCCGCTACGAACATCGGAAATTTTACGAGAACTGAAATCTTACGGACGTCGATCGCTTTGGTTCGTCTTTGCCTTGCTTTGGATTCTAAGCTTCTAAGGGCCTCCAAAGCTTCACTTGGCAACTGGAACAACACCAAAAAGGAGCTTCGACGATCGGTGGCAAAACTCCGGCGAGAGCTTGATTTTCCGGCGAGATGAATTTGAGAGATTTGAGCTTGTTTCTGTGCTCAATCCAATCCCCAATCATCTCTATTTATAGCCCCGCTTCAAAGGGGATAAGATTGGCCAACAAAACCACATGGAGGGCCAAGATCGAAGCGCCGACCGATCGCCGGCAGCTGGCAAGCTTATGCCTGCACAAGGGCGGCGGTCGCCGCCTGGTCGCCGTCGTGAATTCCTAAAGCGGCGGTCGCCGCTTTTGGGCAGCGGTCGTCGTTTCCTAGGGACATTTGTCCAACGCGAAGCTGCGAGGAAGGCGCCGATGAGTTGACTTACGGCGGTCGCCGCCAAGTCAACTCTTATCCGTTTGGGCTTTGGATAAGCTTGGCTTAGCCCGGGATAAAAATAATTATACACGAACGAGTATTAAGTCCCAAAGTACGTCGACTGTATATTATTTTGCTGAGAAAAATATTACAGAGATTGAGCACATTACAAAATGTCTTAAACTCTCTGAATTAAATCCGACGTACAAAACGGGTGTTCGAGAAAATTTCCAAAATTTCCAAAATATCCTTACAGAAATACGGGGTATCACATCACCTCCCCCCTTAAAACAAGTTTCGACCCCAAAACGTCTGAGCATAACTGCTTCGGTTTCCCATGTTTCCCAAGTAACTTCTTCAGTCCTAGATTTGGACCACAGAATTCGTACCAACAGTACGATCTTGTTGCGCAGTTGCTTCACACGATGCTCGAGAATGCGCACTGGCATCTCCTCATATGTACCATTCGCCTGAATCTCGATATCCCTATAGCTCAGCACACGAGACTCATCTGGCACGTATTTCCTTTGCAATGATACGTGCAACACATCATGCACTGGGTGTGCCGATGGAGACAATGCCAAACGGTACGCTAGAGATCTTACTCTACCCAGAATCTCGAATGGTCCCACGTAGCGAGGGTTAAGCTTCCCACGCTTACCAAACCTGAATACTCCCTTAGATGGGGATACTTGACCAGTACCTTGCCACCAACCTTAAACTTGACAGTTCTGCGCTTCTGATCTGTGTAAGACTTTTGTCGACTCTTAGTGGTCAACATTCTCTGTCTAATCAAAGTAATGTCTGAAGCTGTCCTTTCGACCATCTCTGGTCCAGGCAGAATCTTGTCGGCATTCTCTTCCCAACAAATCAGAGATCTGCATCTATGACCATACAAAGCTTCGAATGGAGCCATTTAATAGTAGCATGCCAGCTATTATTGTATGTGAACTCAATCAGACTCAGGTTGTCTTCCCAGCTAGTTGGACGATTGAGTACACAAGCTCTTAGCATATCCTCCAGAGTCTAGATGGTCCTTTCAGACTATCCATCCGTCTGAGGATGAAATGCAGTACTGAATCTTAATTCAGTTCCCATGGCCTTGTAAAGTTCTTGCTATAAACTTGACATGGAATCGGCCATCTTGATCCGATACAATGGTCTTGGGGACACCATGTAAACGGATAATCTCCTGGTGGTAGACTTCTGTTGACTTATGGGTTTCTTAAGTAACCTCAGTGTCGCAGCTGTTGCAGAGGTCATACACTGTTTCAACTTCTTGAAAATTGACCTCGCACTTGTCATTCCAGACAAACTTCTGGTGGACCTTGCGGAACATACCGGTCATAAGTGGAGCGATCTTAGAAAAATACTTCCATGAACCGTCTATAATACCCAGCAAGCCCTAGAAAATTACGCACCTCATTCACACTCTGAGGCCGCTTCCAAACAACTACTGATTCACTCTTCTGGGGATTAACCATAACCCCATTCTCATTGATCACATGGCCTAAGAAAGCCACTTCTAGATCCAAAAGTCACACTTAGACAATTTTAGCATAAAGCTGATGTTGTCTAAGGATTGACAAAGCAATCCGCAGGTGTTCCTCGTGAACTTCCCTGCTCGGGAAAAGATCAAAAGCCATCGATGAAAACCACCATGAACTTATCCAAGTACTGGTGAAAACATCGATGCACTAGATTCATGAAATCTGCTGAAGCATTGGTAGGTCCAGATGGCATGATTACAAACTCGTAGTGACCATCTCTTGTCCGAAACGCAATCCTCGAAATACCTTCCTTACGAATCATGAGCTGATGACATCCAGATCTCAGGTCGATCTTGGAGAAAACTTTTGCTCCCTGTAGTTGATCCAACAGATCATCAATCCTTGGCAACAGATATCTGCTCTTGATCGTGACTTTATTCGACTCTCAAAAGTCAAAACAAAGTCGAAACGGTCCATCTTTCTTTTTGACAAATAAAACCGGGGCACCCTCCCCAAGGAGATACACTCAGCCTTATATAACTTTTGTCAAGAAGATACTCGAGTTGCGTCTTCAACTCTTGCATTTCATCAGGAGTCATCTGGTACGGTGCCTCCGAGATCGGTGCGGTACTTGGCTCGAGATCAACGGCAAACTCCACGCCACAATTCGGGGGTAACCAGGAATATCTTATGGAAAGACATCCGAAAAATTCTCTAACCACATAAATATCAGGAACTGAAGTCGATCACCGCCTTATGACGCGTCAGTCAATCCATACCGAGAATAATTATCGTATGGAACCATGGTTATTTAGGTCAAATCGCTTTGAATTTCTTACCCTTGATGGTAATCGACAGTTCCGACAGACGATTTGTTCTAACCAAATATTTATATTAAGAATATTTACAACCAAAGGTTCACAAACTTAGCCGCGTACAGAACTTAACTTACAACCATCCAAAATGAAAGACTGGGTAGAACCCACAACAACAACAAACCAACAAAAGTAGAATGCAGATACAAAGTACTCTAAGCATAGGGTCCCTCTGTCTCACGCATCACGTAAAAGCGTTGACCCTGACTTCCAAAAGCCACTGGGGCTTTCCCCTTATTCTGTGCAGTTGTCTGCATTGAAGGGCTAGGAGCTTCCACCGGACTGAACTTGGGTCGGTTGTTCTGATTAACAGACCCTTGTCGTGACTCAGTTCCTTTCCCATTCCTCCGCTGACAGAATGCCTGCATATGACCCTCATTTCCGCAGCCAAAGCATGTCTTTTTGTCCTTCAGACATTCATTGCTCTTGTGCCCGTGCGTACCGCAGTTGTAGCACTGGATCGGATTATTGCCCTGACCCGAACGTTGCGTAGACCCATCGTGAGTCATACTTGTTCTTGCTCGGTCAGATTTGGCAAAATCAGATGGTGGCGCGGGACGTTTAAACCCACCTGCTTGCGGCTGGTTCTGCACTTGTCTTTGGCTGTTATGCTTCTTCTTTGACTCCTCCAGAGTCACTTCCAATTTGTAGGCTGCATCCACGTACTGCTCCATGGTAGAGCAACCGTGACGCACCATCCATGGCTTAATATCTGGATTCATCCATTCGTGGAAATACCAGATCTTCTGTGCCTCGCTGGAAATCCCAGGTTCAGCGTACTGCAGCAAATGATTGAACTTGGTCGCAAGCACAGTCACCTTCAAACCATCTGTCTACGGATATAAAAACTCCTTGTGCTTCTCTTCCCTCATAGCTCGGGAAAAGAAACGATCAATCATTTTTGACTTGAACATCGACCAGTTCAAAACAGGGCTATCAGCTAAGCCGGTGCTTTCCCACCATTCACTGGCTTCTTCCTTTAACTGAAGAGAAGCTATATGCACTTTCTCAGCTTCAGTGCATGCAACATTGCGGAATAACCGCTCTATGTGGGAAAACCAATAAGCCACCTTGACTGGCTCTCCTTTTCCATCAAAGATGTCAGGCCTCATAGAGTTAATAGCCTTCAGTGCTCGGCCATACTCCCCTCTATTCCTGATCACACCTTCCTGTAGTACCTGATTCTCTTGTTCCTCAAACCTAGGAATTTCTGGAGGTACTGGCACACCTTGTGCCTAAGGCACATTCGGGCGTAGCGCGTCTGTGATCGCTTGCATGACAATTACTCGAATTTCTACAACGGCCGCTACATCAAATTTCCTTGGTGCGTCGTCCCGAGCTGGGTCATTGCCTCCAGGATTATTATTGAAGACAGACTCACGCTCTCCTGTTGGGTCTGCAACATTCCTCCTACTCAGTCTGGGGTCATTGCTCGGCCCCGTACCAGCACGAATAATGTTCCTCGTGTTTACCATCTGTTTACCGATCAAATTCCAAGAATTTTATCACATTAATACCATTCTGATATACTTATCGTAATAAAATCTTAGAATAGATCAACTTGGTAATTTCTATTTGATGAACTCAAACCGAGTTACTAGGTTCTACAACCTCAACTCAAAGCGAGAGAACTGGGAATTCAAGCCTTATTGGGTATGGCAACACCACCTAGGCTTCTCCCGGGTTCCTCTGAAGAGAACAGAATGCACCCGTATCTTACGGGGCAACGGAGAAGGAATTAGTCTTTCTAGACATAGAAGCAAGCTTACTATATCAGACTGTATAGAAGACATGACTATGAACGGTTGAAAATGAAAACATCGTTTTTATTTTTAAAACTCAGAACCTTTTGAAAATACCTTTCAATCGAAAACGAGTAGATGGTTTTCAAATACCATCCCCGTTTTAAAAACTTTAGCTCTGATACCACAACTATAAAACCCCCAAATCTGAACCCAAATGGAAAGGTATTACCGCCAGTGACTCCGATATTCCTCACCAAAGTCACCCCAGGCTTTTCCGTTTGAATACAAATCATGAAATACAATGATACAAAATCATAATATTATTCATATAAAACATGAGTCCCGGGATTACATCCCAATCCCGAATAGGACAAATACAGAGTTTAAACAAAGTATAGCATAAGTCTTTTAAATATATAACAGAGTAAATAAGTTACAGCGGAATTCTTTCTTGAAATATTACAAAAAGGGTTGTGATCGTAATGATCACCTACCCAAGGATCTCAACCTGATTAAAAGATAATTATTAAAATATCCAAAAACAACCGTCGTCTTCATAGTCAATCTAGTCTCCTCATATCTTCGCTCTATCTGATGTGCCGAATCGAACGGATGACACCAGCCAACCATGCAGAGAACAATTGCGGTTGGTTAGTCTACTGAATAGACTATGCAAGGGTACAAAGCAGAAGGTTCGAAGTAGTTGTATTAGGTTAGACTTATCGTTTCTCGAATAAAAACCGATAAAGATAATCAACCTTCATACTTCTACTGAATAACAACAAGAGGTATGCACAAGAGAAGATTCTGGAAGACTGAATCTTCACAGAAATCGACCCGAAAGAAGACTCCAACGGAAGTGAGTCTTAAGGAAAAAATGACAAATCTGGAACGTTTAAAGAATCAGACATCAGTGATTTAAAAGCTGACTTAGATGTTTCGGTTCATGACCAACCTTACCGCTTACAGCGAATCCAGATTGGAAAGAGAACTTTACTCTGATCAAAGTCGAGACGAGCTTTCCTAGCTGCACTATTACTTAGCTACACTACTCGCCAAAGGTATATTAATTATGTGCACTCGGGCACTCTATCTTATTAAATTCCAAAACGAGCATTACGTCATAAGCTTTTAAATCTCCACCCGAGAGATATCGGATCTCCCCGCAAGAGATATCAGACCTCCCCACAAGAGATATAGAAGGGATGAACCTTAGAAGATTTGGCACTAGCGAAGTGCGCCAACCCCAAGTAAGGGTATGGTCATGACCAAAGAGAAAGTACTGGGGAAAATCCACCAAGTATCAGTTATAAAGAAACAACTAAACCCCGACAAGGTACATAGCGTTCCTAACCACTAGTTCTAACTAAACAGTTCCAGCACAACAATAGTTCGGGATAAATCCACATAAATGCCCTCCAGGCGAACATAAATAATAGCGTTGTTCTAACAGATATACAACCTATTATAATATCATTATTACAGTTTCCAAAATAGTTTATAAAACCATTTCCAGATAAACACAATAATCATTCCAAATTAATTACTCAGATAAACAACTGATAATTAATGTAAATATGGAACGATGAGCAAGAGCGAACCGCCACTTGCCTTAATTCGCAGAGTTTGAACGAAGCCTAACGACGAGTTTCCGGGCTCGACACAGGGACAGATCTGGCAACACAGATTCCTTCGAATTGACCCATAAAGAAACCCTAAGTTAGATTCGATAAAGACGAGTACGAACCGAAAGAAATCGAAAGGAACGACGTCCGAACGAAGGCTATAGAAGCCAAAGCCAACACATGGCAACAGCTAAGGGCGGCGGTCGCCGCCTGCCTTACGGCGGGCGCCGCCAGCCTCACGGCGGTCGCCGGTGTTCGTGGTGGCGGTCGCCGCTGGCCTTACGGCGGGCGCTGCTACGAACATCGGAAATTTTACGAGAACTGAAATCTTACCGACGTTGATCGCTTTGGTTCGTCTTTGCCTTGCTTTGGATTCTAAGCTTCTAAGGGCCTCCAAAGCTTCACTTGGCAACTGGAACAACACCAAAAAGGAGCTCCGACGATCGGTGGCAAAACTCCGGCGAGAGCTTGATTTTCCGGCGAGATGAATTTGAGAGATTTGAGCTTGTTTCTGTGCTCAATCCAATCCCCAATCATCTCTATTTATAGCCCCGCTTCAAAGGGGATAAGATTGGCCAACAAAACCACGTGGAGGGCCAAGATCGAAGCGCCGACCGATCGCCGACAGCTGGCAAGCCTATGCCTGCACAGGGGCGGCGGTCGCCGCCTGGTCGCCGTCGTGAATTCCTGAAGCGGCGGTCGCCGCTTTTGGGCTGCGGTCGCCGTTTCCTAGGGACATCTGTCCAACGTGAAGCTGCGAGGAAGGCGCCGATGAGTTGACTTACGGCGGTCGCCGCCACGGGGCAGCGGTCGCCGCCACGGGGCAGCGGTCGCCGCTAAGTCAACTCTTATCCGTTTGGGCTTTGGATAAGCTTGGCTTAGCCCGGGATAAAAATAATCGTACACGAACGAGTATTAAGTCTCAAAGTACATCGACTGTATATTATTTGGCTGAGAAAAATATTACAGAGATTGAGCATATTACAGAATGTCTTAAACTCTCTGAATTAAATCCGACGTACAAAATGGGTGTTCGGGAAAATTCCCAAAATTTCCATAATATCCTTACAGAAATATGGGGTATCACACTGCCACTATGAATATATCCTAAGTTATAATTAAATAATCATATATCTACACTTAACGTACTAAATATACTAAATATACTAAATAAAACATAAAATTAATAAATCGAGAAAGATAGCATCAACAAAAAAAGGGAAATTTTCCTAAATACAAAAGGTTATATATTAAAAGGTTGGTTGGCAAGCAGGAGTGAAATCACGAACACAACTCCTTTTACATATCATAATTAATAGTTCACCAGCTAGATTTAGGCTCTGGGCTCTGGTGAAATAGGGTGTTACAGTAAATGAGTGGATGAATTACTGGTGTCGGATGAAGAGGACATAAACGGACGTTATTGATTTGAGGGAGGTGCATATTTGGGACGGTGGTTTGCACACACATCCAATTATCTCACAAGCGGATTTTATGGGATTCACTTTCAACAAACCTTCCCAAATTCTCATATGGAGGATATGCCTTCAAAATTACCACTTCCACCGTCTTCCCCTTTCAACCGCCATTGAAGATACTCCTCAACCTCCACATCGATGTCATCTCTGAGACCTACTCGCCAACTGTCGTGGACTTCTACACCATCGTTTTCACCAGATTATTCTACCCAGAAACAAGTAACCTTCTTCTGCTTTAAGTTTTTCTTTTCAATATGTTGTTTCGCTTATGGAATTTCATCGTTTTGGGTATGTTTTGTGTTACACTTTCGATCTTTATGCAAATTAGGTGCTAATTTGTTACGTATTGTTGTGCTGTTGATTCTATGATTTAGTAGTTTTCAAATTTTTTGATTGTTTATCATCGATTTTGTATGAGATTTATGGGTAATTGTTTGAAATGTGATGGTTTTTGAGTTCTAGGGTTTATTGTTTGCACAAATTTGTCACTAAAGATCATATCCTTAACCGATCAACCCTTTATTTAATACCCGATTAAAACTCATTGTCCCCGATTGAGAGTTGTGTGTATTTGTTTGAGATTTCATGGATTTAAATTTCTAGGGTTTATTTGTTGCACAGATCCGGTATGAATATTGTTGATACTCATACGGAATCAGTTTTGGTCTTTTATTGGTGTTTTTGTAAATGTTTGCAATTGATATTGAAATTATTTGATGCGATATTCATACAATTGCTTTTCATATTCATGTTGGATGCATGTTTCATGCTCTTAGTAGTTTGTATTCAAATTTGATGACGTGATATTCACTATAATGTTGTTGATATTCATGTAGGATCAATTTTGTTGTCTTATTTGTGTTGTTTGTACTGTTTGTAATTGATATTTCAATTGTTTGATGTGATATTCATATAAATGCTTTTAATATTCATGTTGGATGTAAGTTTCATGCTCCGAGTAGTTGATATTCAAAATTTATGATGTGATATTCACTATAATCAGTGTTCTAAAAATCGGGCTAGGAGATCTGACACCGACCCGATTTTGCCCAAATAGGAATGGCTGGGCGGTTGGGAGGCTAGGCGGGCTAGGCGGGCAAATCGGGTGCTGATCGGGCTAGGCATGTCTACACAGGCTAGGTTTAATCCTATTTTGTGTTTTTTTTATTTTCAATTTCTTTAAAAATTTCCAATTCTTCCCATTATTTGCTTCAAATCTTTCAATTCTTCCATTTTTTCCAATACAATTCTAATTCGCCTAGGCGCCCCCTCACCGCCTAGCTCCCACCTAGCGTCTTTTAGAACATTCACTATAATGTTGTTGATATTCATGTTGAATAAGTTTTGGTGTTTAGTTGGTGTTGTTTGTACTGTTTGCAAATGATATCAAATTGTGTAACATACAAATGCTTCTGATATTCATATTGGATGTAAGTTTCATGCTCTGAGTAGTTGATATTCAATATAATGTTGTTGATATTCATGTTATTTTGTTCCCTAACTTTATAATTCTATTTTATTTTGTTCCCTAACGTTTAAAGTGTTAAAATATAGTCCTTAACTTTTGTTTGTGTTTCATTTTGGTCCCTAACCTTTTCTATGTATTATGTTGAACCCTAACTTTTAACGGTCAAAATCACAAGAAACTACCCTAATCAGGGTAATTTCGCAAAACCACCCATAAATTAAGAAATTATATAAAATAAACTATAAATATAAAACATTTTTTTTTAAGAACCATGCTTACCTCTTTTCTAAACAATTAGTTCAGTATTCAAATCACATTCTTCGCAATTCAATGTTTGAATTCGAGAACTCTATTAAAGCCCCGTTTGTTTTAAATTGCAGAAACGGTAACGGAAAAGAAACGAATCTAGTCCAATTTAGTGACATTATTCATTGATCAAAATGATGTAATCGTTTCCTTTCCCCTTCACTTGGTACTATGATGGAGGTATTTGTATCCCCAATACAAGGGTGGGTTGTAAAATGATGAAATCTTTTCCTTTCTCCCTTCTCTTGACACACAAATTTTAGTGCTCCAAGCCAAGATAAAAAATTTGATCAATGCATCACGATGTCAAAGCTGGCAACTCATGCCCCGAACGAGCCCTACGTGTCTTACAGTTTGTAGGACACATGGAAAGAAAACAATAACAAGGAGATCGAAAACTATATTTGCAACTTTATTTAACTTGTATAATAAAACTCGGGAAAAGTTATATGCACATGAAAAATCGTCTAAATGCACACTATTTGGTGCGTTTAGATTAAACGTACAATTTGGTGCATTTAGATTAAACGTATAAGGGGAAGAAGGGTCCAAATAGTGAAGAGGGGGGGGGAATACTGGTACGTTAACACTTAACGCACAGTACCTGTGCGTTAAATGTTAATGCACAAGGGGATTGTGCTTTAAAGGACTAAGCCTTGCAAGGCCCAATCCATCACACTGGTGCGTTAACACTTAACGCACAGTGGTGCATTAAGTGTTAACGCACAAGGGTACGCTTATTTATGACGCATCCATTTTTCCTTTCCCTTTCCCCTTTCCCTTTCTCCGATTTCAGATTTGTCGAGCGCTTTTTTTTCGATCTCGATTTCCCTATTTTCCTTTTAGTTAACTTAAAAATCGGGCATGGAATCTTCATGTGGTGGTTCAGGCGGTCCGAATGGTGGTGGTGAGGTGGCCTAAGGCGGAGATATGGCGGTCGGAGGTTCTGGGCAGTGGCCAGCCGGTGGCGGTGGAGGTGGTTCTTGGCAGAGGGAGGCCGGAGGTGAGGGCGCCGAAAGTGAGGGCGCTGGAGGTGAGGGCACCGGTGAAGCTCCAGTGGGGGTTTGGGTGTCCATGGAGGAGGAGGAGGCGGATAGTTTAGCCCGACGGACGAGTGGTGGTGCGAGACGACGGTTGACCCGATCGAGTGTGCCTACCGACGTTACACCTGCACCAGGCATCCGTCAGGTAAGTAATGCATTTTGAGAATAAATTTTATTCGTTATATTTGTTAGATTTACTTAAATTGTATTCGTTATGAAATTAGAAATTAGATTCGTAAGATGTATGGATGAATATTTTTGAACTGAAAGATAATTTGTTAGATTTAGATAGTATTCATATTTTAGATTTGAAAGAATATTATGATTTTTGAATTGATCCAAAATTATATTCATTAGTTACAATATGAAATTAGAATTGAACAATAAATATGAAATTTAGATAATTTATATATGAAATTAGATTATTTAGAAATTGAAGTAAAAATAAATTTTAGAGAATTTAGATATGAAATTAGATAATCTAAAATTCATTTGAAATTTAGATAATCTAAAATTCATATAAAATTTAGAGAAATATATTAATGAAATGCGATAATCAAATAACGTAAATAATAAATTACCAAACAAAACTTTTAGGCATTACGGGACGCCTTAGGAGGATCTGAGGGGTTGACACATCCGGCTCCGATAGCTGATCGACGTGGTGTGCCTAGAAGGCTCATCTCAGCGACAGTGCGTCGCCGCATGACGCAGATTAGGGTGGACTTATTATATGCAGAGTCGCCGGTTCCAGCTTCTGGTCCGACCGAGGATGCGAGCATGGAGGACGCATACTTCACATCTGGTGACGATATGCCGGTTGATGAGGCGGCGCGTCAGGTTTCAGACGAGGACGAGGACCTGGTGGGAGAATATAGGGTTTCCTTTGACCCGATTTTGTCGGATGAGACAGACCCTCCACCCCCTTGTTCTGTATCATCTCCCGTTCCCTCCCCCGTTCCCTCCCCGGTCCAGACTGGTCCTGTTGCCCCCTCCCCCGTTCCTTCCTCTGCACCGGCTCCAACTCCAATCTTGGGCCCGTTCTACGGTAGTCTCCTTAGATGCTAGGAGGGCCACGCATCCCTCTCCTCCTTCCCAGCTACACCACATATATCGCGAGGGAGATTTTTGACCTGACCCCTCTGGCCCCCCCTTCCCCTCGTGCCCCCATCCTTCCTAGACAGCGACACAGGAGAGCTAGAGGACAGGCCGCTCCAGAGGCTGCGCCAGAAGAGGCTCCAGATGCAGTCCAGGCTCTCCGTATTTTGGGTCGTCAGATGCGCCAGCAGACTCAGGATTTGGTACGTATGTTGGACATTATCCCTTATTTGTCTTGTATATAAATTATTTTTGTTAATTTCGTAGCTAATATTAATTATCGAACATGTAGACCCGTAAGGTCTTGAGGGTTCACTTCCATGTCGGCATGGTCACTCAGCTGGAGGAGTTCATCAGACCCGAGCTAGACTCATGGTTTCGGCTAGCGGAGCGTAGTGGCCTCACACATCTACGTGTTCTTGGCACCGGGGCAGTTGATCGCGTCCTGGTCTCTGCTTTTGTGGAGAGATGGCACCCTAAGACATCATCGTTCCATTTCCCATGGGGCGAGATGACGATTACGCTACATGATGTTTATGAGTTACTTAGGGTGCCCATTGACGGGAGGAGCTGTACGGAACCAAGCGTGAAGGATCCAGAGCTTAGACAAAGGATTGCGCTGGAGCTTTTTGGGTTTGAGGATAGTTCTCAAGTGGATAGTTGGTACTCCAGTGGCGGCATTCCTATCAAGAGGCTATAAGACGATTTGGGGCGCATGATGGGGAGCGAGCAGAGGGACGAGAGCATCTTGGCTTCACTTTATCTGTTCTTGATGCTTGGCTCCACAGTGTTGGTCGACAAGTCTACCCGTCAGATCAAGCACAAGTGGCTGGCACTGCTGTTCGACCACGAGGCCACATGCCGATATGCATGGGGAGCAGGCATTCTGGCGTTCCTGTACCGGAACTTAGGATAGGCGTCCAGACGAGAGGTGCAGGGCATTGCCAGTTGTGGCATACTTTTGAGGGTAAGAAATAAATTTTAAATTTACGTTATAATTATTTATTTTCTAATCCTCTACTTCGTTTGATCTTGTTATATAGTCATGGATATGGGCGTACTTTCCCCATTTTCATGGACATTATGTCACGGACCCAGCTGCCATGGCCGACGATGTTGGTGCCATTAGAGACGGCCAGAAGGTCCCATAGGGCAAGGATCCTGGCCGTTTGGTTTGTATGCGCCAGTTGCTGGACAACATTAGATATGAGGAGGTAATATGTTTCGTTATATTAATATTTTAATTTATAATATGTACTTCATGCTAAATATTTTATAATCTATTTTGCTATATTATTTGTTACAGGTACAGTGGTTCCCGTTTGCCAGAGTATCATTCGACCGACCAGAGTACACTTCTTCCCTGTTTAGAGGGATAATCCAGATCATGGATATACAGGAGCCGTATCTGCCGGACCGCTGCCTTCGTCAGTTTAGGCATGTACAGGGGATCCCGGTCTTACCTCCAGAGCCGAAGACAGTGACCCGCCAGAACGACCTCAGATACTACGACGTCACATTCGACGATCATCTGTTGGGGGCATGGGATGAGGATCCGAGGCCTTTGATCCGGATTGAGGTTCCACCAACCACGCGTTATTGGGACGTGACAGATGACTATCTGGAGCGAGTATTCTCATGTGCTGGTGGATCCCAGATCCACCAGACAGGATCATCCTGCGGGCCCTGTCCATCCCACACCATCGGTGGACACTCTTGCGGTATGTTTGATTCGTTTAATTCAATTAATGTCGATTATTAATTTGTCATATCTAAATTCTAATGGGTATTTACAAATACAGCGGAACCAGTTGGTTGCTGGTGAGCTTCGTGCTTATTTGGAGACGCCGACGGATATGAACCTTATCCCCGTTCAGGAGGTTCACGAGATGATGAGTCGGCTATTGCATATGCTGACTGATGAGACTCCCCCGATGGCCCCCCTCCACCTCGTGCGTCACAGATTTTTCGGGATTCTATACATGAGCCCAGGGAGGGTAGTGGGAGTCAGCCCGGTGGAGATTAGGGATGTTATGTGTTTTTGTATATACTTTCGGGATTATATACAGACTTTTGGACTTATGTATGTGTTTTTTGTTATGTATATACTTTTCATGGATTAGAAATATGCCAAAACCCCGAGAAATGCGAAATGGGCCCAAAGAGGGCATTTTTGCCGCAAAATAAGAGTTTCGGGCACTTATCATAATTTATAAAAATTGGTGGAGGACTTTTTTCCGCAAAACAAGAGTTGGTGCGTCAACACTTAACGCACCAACGGTCGAATTTTATAACGTTGGTGCGTTAACACTTAACGCACCAACGGTCGAATTTTATAACGTTGGTGTGTTAACACTTAACGCACCAACGGTCACATTTATAACGGTCGAAAATTGGCCGTTATAAATATGCGACTTCATTTCATACTCTTGGTGCGTTAAGTGTTATAGCTTGTGATAATCAACTCACATTCAGCTTCTCAGTAACATTATTCATCTTTCCTTGATTTTTTTTTTTTTGAGTTTCTAGCTTTGATCAAATAATTCATATTTCAGATCCGGGATATCAAGGTCGTTGCAGAGTATGGCTTCGTCATCGATAAATGTGATAGTAATCAGCGATGATTCAAATTCCTAAGTTGTCGAAGAAGACAATAGCTACACCTCGTCCGGTACTGGAGATGATAATGATGATGATGATGTTGAAGTTGCTGGAGATGTTGGAGATGTTGCAAATTCAGCATTACAAAGAGCCAAAGCTTCTCCACGTGATAAGAAGAAGAGTTTCATTGTTTTAATAAATCAAACCAATGTCTACCCAGAATATCGGTTGGTAGGCACTGCATCCTTCATAATGTAAATTTATGATTCGGATTACTTCATAATATCAACTTTAAATGCACTTACTGATATGCAGAGTGTCCCGAGGGAGCATGCTTTGAAATTCTTGAGTTCTGCAAGAACAACTGAATTCACCCTGGATTGTCGTATTGCTACTTTGCCTGTGTCTATCGCAACGAATGGGAATCGCTACAGATTTGGCAACGGCTGGCAGGATTTTGTTCAATTCCATGGATTGGAAATCAACGATGCATTAGTGTTTGAAATAATAGGTCGGCGTCCCCAAGTTGTATACAACGTTCTCATACTCAAAGCTTAGATGAGATATGTACTAGTATGCATTTTCGGGATTAGGGATATTATGTTTTTTTTGTTATGTATGTATTTTTCGGATGACATGTACTAGTACGCATTTAATATTATATTCATTAAATATGCACCCTAAACCCCAAAATCACAAGTTTTGCATAATGGGCCCAAACTATGCCCAATAGTACAAAAAATGCATTATGGGCCCAAACTAGGCCCAATAGTACAAAAAATGTATTATGGGCCCAAACTAGGCCCAATAGTACAAAAAATGCATTAAATGGCCCAAACTAGGCCCAATAGTACAAAAAATGCATTAAATGGCACAAAATCACAAAAAATGCATATCGACTTCTTCATAAGACTTCATAAGACTTTGTCATATCCCATTAATGTATAATACAAGTGATAACTTCTTAAGAAATTATAATAATACAGTATTATAACCTATAAATATCGACTTCTTCATACTTCATGTTATACCGTAAGTATAAAGTTCATGTTATAACTTCATAACACTTAGTCTTATCACATTATAACTTTATAAGACTTTGTCATATCCCATTAATGTATAATACAAGTGATAACTTCTTAAGAAATTATAATAATACAGTATTATAACCTATAAATATTGACTTCTTCATACTTCATGCTATACTGTAAGTATAAAGTTCATGTTATAACTTCATAACACTTAGTCTTATCACATTAATGTATAATACAAGTGATAACTTTTTAAGACATTACAATAATAGAATATTATAAACTATAATTATCGACTTTTTCATGGTTCATGCTATAAAGTTCATGTTATAACTTCATAACACTTAGTCTTATCACATTACTATATAAGGCATTGCTTAATATAACTAACTATATGATAATTTAATTGTAATTTTATGATTTTTATACTTTGTACTTACAAAGTATAAAAATCATAAAATAACAATTAACATTATCATATAGTTAGTTATGATTTGTATGCCTTAAATCACGAAAAAAAATACAACATAGTGCGTTATCCCTTAACGCACACATTACACATTGGGCTCCAAAAGAAGCCCAGACAGTGCTGGGCCAAAATTCAAGCGTAGCCGTTGGTGCGTTAAGTTTAAACGCACGGACTTGTACGATTATACTTAATGCACCAACGGTAATATTTATAAGGGCCGATTTTCGACCGTTATAAAATTCGACCGTTGTTTGTGCGTTAAGTGTTAACGCACCAACGGTCGAATTTTATAACGGCCGAATTTCCCTCCTATATATACCCATGTTAATTTCCTTTCTCTTCCACATCCAAACACAACAATCAACTCACCTCTTAAGAAGCTAATTGTCAACGATCATTTTTCGGCATTCACGAGCTCCAGATCCGCCCTGCAGAGAATTATTCAACTTTTCGGTAACATTAATCATCTTTTTTCGGCTTTAGTTTTTGCAAGAGTTTATAGCTTCTGATACAATAATTCATATTGCAGATCCGAGGATGGCTTCATCGTCCAGCAGTGCATTGGCTCCGATTACAATGTGCCAATGCAACTTCCCGATCGTGTTGTACACTTGCGACATGCCCATTCACTATAAAAGAAGGTACCTCACAGGCAAGGATTACATCCCAATGGAGCGGAATGGGGAGATGAGAGGTTGTCGTACCTCTAAGTGGGTTGATCCACCGTACGACGACTGTTGGAACCTTGACGTTCCCTCTGGTTTTGATGATGACAAACACCATTAGGTTTTACGTTTTATTATTGTTCCTATGAGTTTCAGGTTTTATGAAAGGATAAAGGAACAATGGAAAACAGTGAAGAAGAGAAAGCAGAGAAGCACAGTGGAACGTTGTGGAAACAAGGAACAGTTCCTATGCAAACAAGTTGGAAATCTAATAGCACGCGTTTCCTTTACAAGGAAAGTTCTATTTATGGAAACAGCGTATCTGAGGAACAATACAGACCACAGAGAGATTCCAGCTATTCCCAGATCGACTTGGTTATACAAGAAAACAAGATTTCGAGTTTTACTTGGAAACGAAGAAGAAGATATTGAGTCTTAGGAAAGTGTATACAAGGAAACTATGTGTTTACCAGCTTTAGTGTTTATTTGGAAACGTAGTTGTTCATAGTTACCATATATAACTATTGTTAGATATTTGGAAATAGTATTTTTGTTAGACCCTATATATAGATGAGAACTGTCTTGGGGAAAGACATCTCAGCTATTGTCATCAAGCATACGAAGGAATTCTTGTGAACTGAGATCAAAGGTATAAGGCAAGGTACGGGTAGTTCTTGCTAAGGATCTAGTTTTTGTGTTCTTGTGTTACTTAGAGTTGATTGCATTCTTGTGTTACTTAGAGTTGATTGCACTCAAAGTCTTTAACCTAGGGTATAGGTAGAGATAAGACTTGTGAGATTTTACAATTCTTAATAATACAAGTATTTGTTTTTGGAATTTACTTGTTACTTTGAATCTCTATATTCCGCTGCCCAGGAAATAGTCATATTGTTCCCTCTTCTCTTCACTTTTACATGTTATCTTGTTTATGTGTTTTCATTTTGATTTTTTGTGGCTGTTTGTCAAGTTGTTTCTGCACTTTTGTAATCAATTCCCTGCTTGATATATATGAACATGACTTTTGCTCTTACCTGCTGCCTTAATTATGTTGTTCCATTGTTTACTTTTGATCCTTTGATGATGCCAAAAGAAGGAAGTGTGGAAATTGTGCAATAACTCAGTTATGAGAGGTAACCGTTTACATTGTTCCTAATTCTTTATAAATTTCTGGATGATGCTAGTGTTGAGGGGGGACGATGATGCAACTTGAAGGTATGAATTGCAATTATTCATCTAACATAAAATTTTGCTTATACATTTAAACTGAGATACGTGTTGATTAATATTACCTTGCTTAATACTCTGCTTTGATCGAACAAATTTTTTTCATGGGTTTGTCATCACCAAAAAGGGGGAAATTGTTGGAACCTTAACGTTCCCTCTGGTTTTGATGATGATAAACACCATTAGGTTTTACGTTTTATTGTTGTTCCTATGAGTTTCAGGTTTTATGAAAGGATAAAGGAACAATGGAAAACAGTGAAGAAGAGAAAGCAGAGAAGCACAGTGGAACATTTTGGAAACAAGGAACAGTTCCTATGAAAACAAGTTGGAAATCTGATAGCACGCGTTTCCTTTACAAGGAAAGTTCTATTTATGGAAACAGCCTGTCTGAGGAACAATACAGACCACAGAGAGATTCCAGCTGTTCCCAGATCGACTCGGTTATATAAGGAAACAAGATTTTGAGTTTTACTTGGAAACGAAGAAGAAGATATTGAGTCTTAGGAAAGTGTATACAAGGAAACTATGTGTTTACCGGCTTTAGTGTTTATTTGGAAACGTAGTTGTTCATAGTTACCATATATGACTATTGTTAGATATTTGGAAATAGGATTTTTGTTATACCCTATATATAGATGAGAACTGTCTTGGGGAAAGACATCTCAGCTATTGTCATCAAGCATACGAAGGAATTCTTGTGAACTGAGATCAAAGGTTCAAGGCAAGGTACGGGTAGTTCTTGCTAAGGATCTAGTTTTTGTGTTCTTGTGTTACTTAGAGTTGATTGCACTCAAAGTCTTTAACCTAGGGTATAGGCAGAGATAAGACTTGTGAGATTGTACAATTCTTAATAATACAATATTTGTTTTTGGAATTTACTTGTTACTTTGAATCTCTATATTCCGTTGCCCAAGGAACAGTCATATTGTTCCCTCTTCTCTTCACTTTTACATGTTATCTTGTTTATGTGTTTGCATTTTGATTTTTTTGTGGTTGTTTGTCAAGTATTTTCTACACTTTTGTAATCAATTCCCTGCTTGATATATATGAACTTTACTTTTGCTCTTACCTGCTGCGGTAGTTGTGTTGTTCCATTGTTTACTTTTGATCCTTTGATGATGCCAAAAGGGGGAAGTGTGGAAATTGTGCAATAACTCAGTTATGAGAGGTAACAATTTACATTGTTCCTAATTCTTTATGAATTTCTGGAGGATGCTAGTGTTGAGGGGGAACGATGATGCAACTTGAAGGTATGAATTGCAATTATTCATTTGACATAAAATTTTGCTTATACATTTAAACTGAGATACATGTTGATTTTTAGTACCTTGCTTAATACTCTGCTTTGATCGAACAATTTTTTTTCATGGGTTTGTCATCACCAAAAAGGGGGAAATTGTTGGAACCTTAATGTTTCATCTGGTTTTGATGATGATAAACACCATTAGGTTTTACGTTTTATTGTTGTTCCTATGAGTTTCAGGTTTTATGAAAGGATAAAGGAATAATGGAAAACAGTGAAGAAGAGAAAGCAGAGAAGCTCATTGGAACGTTATGGAAACAAGGAACAGTTCCTATGCAAACAAGTTGGAAATCTGATAGCAAGCGTTTCCTTTACAAGGAAAGTTCTATTTATGGAAACAGCGTATCTGAGGAACAATACAGACCATAGAGAGATTCCAGCTGTTCCCAGATCGACTCGGTTATATAAGGAAACAAGATTTTGAGTTTTACTTGGAAACGAAGAAGAAGATATTGAGTCTTAGGAAAGTGTATACAAGGAAACTATGTGTTTACCAGCTTTAGTGTTTATTTGGAAACGTAGTAGTTCATAGTTACCATATATGACTATTGTTAGATATTTGGAAATAGGATTTTTGTTAGACCCTATATATAGATGAGAACTGTCTTGGGGAAAGACCAGAGGAAACATTAAGGCAAGGTATGGGTAGTTCTTGCTAAGGATCTAGTTTTTGTGTTCTTGTGTTACTTAGAGTTAATTGCACTCAAAGTCTTTAACCTAGGGTATAGGTACAGATAAGACTTGTGAGATTGTACAATTCTTAATAATACTAGTATTTGTTTTTGGAATTTACTTGTTACTTTGAATCTCTATATTCCGCTGCCCAGGGAACAATCATATTGTTCCCTCTTCTCTTCACTTTTACATGTTATCTTGTTTATGTGTTTGCATTTTGATTTTTTTGTGGTTGTTTGTCAAGTTGTTTTTGCACTTTTGTAATCAATTCCCTGCTTGATATATATGAACTTGACTTTTGCTCTTACATGCTGCCTTAGTTATGTTGTTGCATTGTTTACTATTGATCCTTTGATGATGCCAAAAGGGGAAAGTGTGGAAATTGTGCAATAACTCCGTTATGAGAGGTAACAGTTTACATTGTTCCTAATTCTTTATGAATTTCTGGACGATGTTAGTGTTGAGGGGGAACGATGATGCAACTTGAAGGTATGAATTGCAATTATTCATTTGACATAAAATTTTGCTTATACATTTAAACAGAGATACATGTTGATTAATATTACCATGCTTAATACTCTGCTTTGATCGAACAAATTTTTTTCATGGGTTTCTCATCACCAAAAAGGGGGAAATTGTTGGAACCTTAACGTTCCCTCTGGTTTTGATGATGATAAACACCATTAGGTTTTACGTTTTATTGTTGTTCCTATGAGTTTCAGGTTTTATGAAAGGATAAAGGAACAATGGAAAACAGTGAAGAAGAGAAAGCAAAGAAGCACAGTGGAACGTTGTGGAAACAAGGAACAGTTCCTATGCAAACAAGTTGGAAATCTGATAGCACGCGTTTCCTTTACAAGGAAAGTTCTATTTATGGAAAAAGCGTATCTGAGGAACAATACAGACCACAGAGAGATTCCAGTTATTCCCAGATCGACTCGGTTATACAAGGAAACAAGATTTCGAGTTTTACTTGGAAACGAAGAAGAAGATATTGAGTCTTAGGAAAGTGTATACAAGGAAAGTATGTGTTTACCAGCTTTAGTGTTTATTTGGAAACGTAGTTGTTCATAGTTACCATATATAACTATTGTTAGATATTTGGAAATAGGATTTTTGTTAGACCCTATATATAGATGAGAACTCTCTTGGGAAAGACATCTCAGCTATTGTCATCAAGCATACGAAGGAATTCTTGTGAACTGAGATCAAAGGTTCAAGGCAAGGTACGGGTAGTTCTTGCTAAGGATCTAGTTTTTGTGTTCTTGTGTTACTTAGAGTTGATTGCACTCAAAGTCTTTCACCTAGGGTATAGGTAGAGTTAAGACTTGTGAGATTGTACAATTCTTAATAATACAAGTATTTGTTTTTGGAATTTACTTGTTAATTTGAATCTCTATATTCCGTTGCCCAGGGAACAGTTATATTGTTCCCTCTTCTCTTCACTTTTACATGTTATCTTGTTTATGTGTTTCCATTTTGATTTTTTTGTGGCTGTTTGTCAAGTTGTTTATGCACTTTTGTAATCAATTCTCTCCTTGATATATATGAACTTGGCTTTTGCTCTTACCTGCTACCTTAATTATGGTATTCCATTGTTTACTTTTGATCCTTTGATGATGCCAAAACGGGGAAGTATGGAAATTGTGCAATAACTCAGTTATGAGAGGTAACAGTTTACATTGTTCCTAATTCTTTATGAATTTCTGGACGATGCTAGTGTTGAGGGGGAACGATGAAGCAACTTGAAGGTATGAATTGCAATTATTCATTTGACATAAAATTTTGCTTATACATTTAAACTGAGATACATGTTGATTAATATTACCTTGCTTAATACTCTGCTTTGATCGAACAATTTTTTTTCATGGGTTTGTCATCACCAAAAAGGGGGAAATTGTTGGAACCTTAATGTTCCCTCTGGTTTTGATGATGATAAACACCATTAGGTTTTACGTTTTATTGTTGTTCCTATGAGTTTCAGGTTTTATGAAAGGATAAAGGAACAATGGAAAACAGTGAAGAAGAGAAAGCAGAGAAGCACAGTGAAACATTGTGGAAACAAGGAACAGTTCCTATGCAAACAAGATGGAAATCTGATAGCACGCGTTTCCTTTAGAAGGAAAGTTCTATTTATGGAAACAGCGTATCTGAAGAACAATACAGACCACAGAGAGATTCCCGTTGTTCCCAGATCGACTCGGTTATACAAGGAAACAAGATTTCGAGTTTTACTTGGAAACGAAGAAGAAGATATTGAGTCTTAGGAAAGTGTATACAAGGAAACTATGTGTTTACCAGCTTTAGTGTTTATTTGGAAACGTAGTTGTTCATAGTTACCATATATAACTTTTGTTAGATATTTGGAAATAGGATTTTTGTTAGACCCTATATATAGATGAGAACTCTCTTGGGGAAAGACATCTCAGCTATTGTCATCAAGCATACGAAGGAATTCTTGTGAACTGAGATCAAAGGTTCAAGGCAAGGTACGGGTAGTTCTTGCTAAGGATCTAGTTTTTCTGTTCTTGTGTTACTTAGAGTTGATTGCACTCAAAGTCTTTAACCTAGGGTATAGGTACAGATAAGACTTGTGAGATTGTATAATTCTTAATAATACAAGTATTTGTTTTTGGAATTTACTTGTTACTTTGAATCTCTATATTCCGTTGCCCAGGGAACAGTCATATTGTTCCCTCTTCTCTTCACTTTTACATGTTATCTTGTTTATGTGTTTGCATTTTGAATTTTTTGTGGTTGTTTGTCAAGTTGTTTCTGCACTTTTGTAATCAATTCCCTGCTTGATATATATGAACTTGACTTTTGCTCTTACCTGCTGCCTTAGTTATGTTGTTCCATTGTTTACTTTTGATCCTTTGATGATGCCAAAAGGGGGAAGTGTGGAAATTGTGTAATAACTCAGTTATGAGAGGTAACAATTTACATTGTTCCTAATTCTTTATGAATTTCTGGACGATGCTAGTGTTGAGTGGAAACGATGATGCAACTTGAAGGTATGAATTACAATTATTCATTTGACATAAAATTTTGCTTATACATTTAAACTGAGATACATGTTGATTAATATTACCATGCTTAATAATCTGCTTTGATCGAACAATTTTTTTTCATGGGTTTGTCATCACCAAAAAGGGGGAAATTGTTAGAACCTTAATGTTCCCTCTGGTTTTTATGATGATAAACACCATTAGGTTTTACGTTTTATTGTTGTTCCTATGAGTTTCAGGTTTTATGAAAGGATAAAGGAACAATGGAAAACAGGGAAGAAGAGAAAGCAGAGAAGCACAGTGGAACGTTGTGGAAACAAGGAACAGTTCCTATGCAGACAAGTTGGAAATCTGATAGCACGCGTTTCCTTTACAAAGAAAGTTCTATTTATGGAAACAGCGTATCTGAGGAACAATACAGACTACAGAGAGATTCCAGTTGTTCCCAGATCGACTCGGTTATACAAGGAAACAAGATTTCGAGTTTTACTTGGAAACGAAGAAGAAGATATTGAGTCTTAGGAAAGTGTATACAAGAAAACTATGTGTTTACCAGCTTTAGTGTTTATTTGGAAACGTAGTTGTTCATAGTTACCATATATAACTATTGTTAGATATTTGGAAATAGGATTTTTGTTAGACCCTATATATAGATGAGAACTCTCTTGGGGAAAGACATCTCAGCTATTGTCATCAAGCATACGAAGGAATTCTTGTTAACTGAGATCAAAGGTTCAAGGCAAGGTACGGGTAGTTCTTGCTAAGGATCTAGTTTTTGTGTTCTTGTGTTACTTAGAGTTGATTGCACTCAAAGTCTTTAACCTAGGGTATAGGTACAGATAAGACTTGTGAGATTGCACAGTTCTTAATAATACAAGTATTTGATTTTGGAATTTACTTGTTACTTTGAATCTCTATATTTCGTTGCCCTGGGAACAGTCATATTGTTCCCTCTTCTCTTCACTTTTACATGTTATCTTGTTTATGTGTTTGCATTTTGAATTTTTTGTGGTTGTTTGTCAAGTTGTTTCTGCACTTTTGTAATCAATTCTCTGCTTGATATATATGAACTTGGCTTTTGCTCTTACTTGCTGCCTTAGTTATGTTGTTCCATTGTTTACTTTTGATCCTTTGATGATGCCAAAAGGGGGAAGTGTGGAAATTGTGCAATAACTCAGTTATGAGAGGTAACAATTTACATTGTTCCTAATTCTTTATGAATTTCTGGATGATGCTAGTGTTGAGGGGGAACGATGATGCAACTTGAAGGTATGAATTGCAATTATTCATTTGACATAAAATTTTTCTTATACATTTAAACTGAGATAAATGTTGATTAATATTACCATGCTTAATACTCTGCTTTGATCGAACAATTTTTTTCATGGGTTTGTCATCACCAAAAAGAGGGAAATTGTTGGAACCTTAACGTTGCCTCTGGTTTTGATTATGATAAACACGATTAGGTTTTACGTTTTATTGTTGTTCCTATGAGTTTCATGTTTTATGAAAGGATAAAGGAACAATGGAAAACAGTGAAGAAGAGAAAGCAGAGAAGCACAGTGGAACGTTGTGGAAACAAGGAACAGTTCCTATGCAAACAAGTTGGAAATCTGATAGCAGGCGTTTCCTTTACAAGAAAGTTCTATTTATGGAAACAGCGTATCTGAGGAACAATACAGACCACAGAGAGATTCCAGTTGTTCCCAGATCGACTCGGTTATACAAGGAAACAAGATTTCGAGTTTTACTTGGAAACGAAGAAGAAGATATTGAGTCTTAGGAAAGTGTATACAAGGAAACTATGTGTTTACCAGCTTTAGTGTTTATTTGGAAACGTAGTTGTTCATAGTTACCATATATAACTATTGTTAGATATTTGGAAATAGGATTTTTGTTAGACCCTATATATAGATGAGAACTCTCTTGGGGAAAGACATCTCAGCTATTGTCATCAAGCATACGAAGGAATTCTTGTGAACTGAGATCAAAGGTTCAAGGCAAGGTACGGGTAGTTCTTGCTAAGGATCTAGTTTTTGTGTTCTTGTGTTACTTAGAGTTGATTGCACTCAAAGTCTTTAACCTAGGGTATAGGTACAGATAAGACTTGTGAGATTGACAAGGCTAAAGTCGTGATGCCTATCAAAGAAATCCTAAGGTACCTACTAAAGAGTATAGGAAGCAAGTCAGGGTCGATCCCACAGAGAGGCGGGTTATCTATTCTTGTAATTCACGTCACCAACTAGGAACTAGGTGGGGGGGGTTTGTAGAAATCTCGAAACAAAGTAACAAGTAAGCAAGTAAACAAGTTTGCAAGTAAAGGTTGTGAATATGATGAGGGAAAGCGCCACACTTAACAAAGATCCACACAACAATAGAAAGATCGATCACGGAATTCTATCAATCTCAAGTTCTTAATATTCCTATAGTTGTTCTTATCCCGATCATAGGTAACTATTAGTTCTAACAGCCCTAATAGTACTTATCACCAAATCAAATCCGAAAACCTTCAAGACTCAATAACGCAATAGCAATCAAACAAGGATTCAACAAGATACATGCAATAGAAACAACCCGTTACTATAAGCATGCAATTAACTCTCTCTCACGATGAAGCGCTCGGATCCCCTATACGCAACAATCGTGCTTGCTACTAGATATGCAACCCGAACCTGGAATCACAAGTCCTAGCAATTAGGAAGATATCAATAAACCTAGGTGATCAATCTAGATAAATCAACATGAACCAATAATCAATCAAGCACAAGAGAATCAATCCAACTAGATAGGAAAATGAACAAGAGTAGAAAACTCACAACCAATCAATTGCTGGCTTCAAACTGTCAAGTGCAACAATGGAGGTTTAGTTCTCCATAGGGTTTGTGAGCAAAATACGTAAAACGGTGGCAACTAGGGTTAGCGAAAAGATGATCCTCTAAAAGAGTCTTAAACCTAACTTAAATACTAAGGAAATAAAGAAAAGAAAATAACAAACTTGAAAACAAAGTCTCGGAAATAAAATAAAACGGGAAATAAAAACTCGAAAATAAATCCGGAAAAGGTCTTCAGCGCGTCGCCACTGCGGGTGCAGTGGCTCCCACCGCTGGGTGCGGTGGGATTCCAGTGGCTTTTGTCCACTTCTCTAACAACCTCGCCGCGGGTGCGGCAGTGCCCACCACTGGGTGCGGTGGGACTCCAGTATCTTCCTCTGGTTTCTGCTTCTTCCACCGCTGGTGGCGGTGGACTTCGGCGCGGGTGTGGCAAGGCTCCAGTAACATCTACTCTTCAAAGCTCTTCCTTGCAATCTCTCGCACCGCCCCTCAACTCGTCTCTTCACTCCTTTGGCGTCTTTCCTTGGTGGCTTCCTTCCCAAGTGTCTCCTAGATATCCAAAATAGCTCAAACACCTCCAAAAACACCAAACTTCGCCTCCAAACGCATACACATGAATGTGTCTAAATCTACCCGAATGGCACCAATAAACCCTCTAATGACTCTTACTTAAGCCCTACAAAGTAGTGCTTATCAGAGATTGTACAATTCTTAATAATACAAGTATTTGTTTTTGGAATTTACTTGTTACTTTGAATCTCTATATTCCGTTGCCCAGGGAACAGTCATATTGTTCCCTCTTCTCTTCACTTTTACATGTTATCTTGTTTATGTGTTTGCATTTTGATTTTTTCTGGCTGTTTGTCAAGTTGTTTCTGCACTTTTGTAATCAATTCTCTGCTTAATATATATGAACTTGGCTTTTGCTCTTACCTGCTGCCTTAGTTATGTTGTTCCATTGTTTACTTTTGATCCTTTGATGATGCCAAAAGGGGGAAGTGTGTAAATTGTGCAATAACTCAGTTATGAGAGGTAACAGTTTACATTGTTCCTAATTCTTTATGAATTTCTGGACGATGCTAGTGTTGAGGGGGAACGATGATGCAACTTGAAGGTATGAATTGTAATTATTCATTTGACATAAAATTTTGCTTATACATTTAAACTGAGATACATGTTGACTAATATTACCTTGCTTAATACTCTGCTTTGATCGAACAATTTTTTTTCATGGGTTTGTCATCACCAAAAAGGGGGGAATTGTTGGAACCTTAACGTTCCCTCTGGTTTTGATGATGATAAACACCATTAGGTTTTACGTTTTATTGTTGTTCCTATGAGTTTCAGGTTTTATGAAAGGATAAAGGAACAATGGAAAACAGTGAAGAAGAGAAAGCAGAGAAGCACAGTGGAACGTTGTGGAAACAAGGAACAGTTCCTATGCAAACAAGTTGGAAATCTGATAGCACGCGTTTCCTTTACAAGGAAAGTTCTATTTATGGAAACAGCGTATCTGAGGAACAATACAGACCACAGAGAGATTCCAGTTGTTCCCAGATCGACTCGGTTATACAAGGAAACAAGATTTCGAGTTTTACTTGGAAACGAAGAAGAAGATATTGAGTCTTAGGAAAGTGTATACAAGGAAACTATGTGTTTACCAGCTTTAGTGTTTATTTGGAAACGTAGTTGTTCATAGTTACCATATATAACTATTGTTAGATATTTGGAAATAGGATTTTTGTTAGACCCTATATATAGATGAGAACTCTCTTGGGGAAAGACATCTCAGCTATTGTCATCAAGCATACGAAGGAATTCTTGTGAACTGAGATCAAAGGTTCAAGGCAAGGTACGGGTAGTTCTTGCTAAGGATCTAGTTTTTGTGTTCTTGTGTTACTTAGAGTTGATTGCACTCAAAGTCTTTAACCTAGGGTATAGGTACAGATAAGACTTGTGAGATTGACAAGGCTAAAGTCGTGATGCCTATCAAAGAAATCCTAAGGTACCTACTAAAGAGTATAGGAAGCAAGTCAGGGTCGATCCCACAGAGAGGCGGGTTATCTATTCTTGTAATTCACGTCACCAACTAGGAACTAGGTGGGGGGGGTTTGTAGAAATCTCGAAACAAAGTAACAAGTAAGCAAGTAAACAAGTTTGCAAGTAAAGGTTGTGAATATGATGAGGGAAAGCGCCACACTTAACAAAGATCCACACAACAATAGAAAGATCGATCACGGAATTCTATCAATCTCAAGTTCTTAATATTCCTATAGTTGTTCTTATCCCGATCATAGGTAACTATTAGTTCTAACAGCCCTAATAGTACTTATCACCAAATCAAATCCGAAAACCTTCAAGACTCAATAACGCAATAGCAATCAAACAAGGATTCAACAAGATACATGCAATAGAAACAACCCGTTACTATAAGCATGCAATTAACTCTCTCTCACGATGAAGCGCTCGGATCCCCTATACGCAACAATCGTGCTTGCTACTAGATATGCAACCCGAACCTGGAATCACAAGTCCTAGCAATTAGGAAGATATCAATAAACCTAGGTGATCAATCTAGATAAATCAACATGAACCAATAATCAATCAAGCACAAGAGAATCAATCCAACTAGATAGGAAAATGAACAAGAGTAGAAAACTCACAACCAATCAATTGCTGGCTTCAAACTGTCAAGTGCAACAATGGAGGTTTAGTTCTCCATAGGGTTTGTGAGCAAAATACGTAAAACGGTGGCAACTAGGGTTAGCGAAAAGATGATCCTCTAAAAGAGTCTTAAACCTAACTTAAATACTAAGGAAATAAAGAAAAGAAAATAACAAACTTGAAAACAAAGTCTCGGAAATAAAATAAAACGGGAAATAAAAACTCGAAAATAAATCCGGAAAAGGTCTTCAGCGCGTCGCCACTGCGGGTGCAGTGGCTCCCACCGCTGGGTGCGGTGGGATTCCAGTGGCTTTTGTCCACTTCTCTAACAACCTCGCCGCGGGTGCGGCAGTGCCCACCACTGGGTGCGGTGGGACTCCAGTATCTTCCTCTGGTTTCTGCTTCTTCCACCGCTGGTGGCGGTGGACTTCGGCGCGGGTGTGGCAAGGCTCCAGTAACATCTACTCTTCAAAGCTCTTCCTTGCAATCTCTCGCACCGCCCCTCAACTCGTCTCTTCACTCCTTTGGCGTCTTTCCTTGGTGGCTTCCTTCCCAAGTGTCTCCTAGATATCCAAAATAGCTCAAACACCTCCAAAAACACCAAACTTCGCCTCCAAACGCATACACATGAATGTGTCTAAATCTACCCGAATGGCACCAATAAACCCTCTAATGACTCTTACTTAAGCCCTACAAAGTAGTGCTTATCAGAGATTGTACAATTCTTAATAATACAAGTATTTGTTTTTGGAATTTACTTGTTACTTTGAATCTCTATATTCCGTTGCCCAGGGAACAGTCATATTGTTCCCTCTTCTCTTCACTTTTACATGTTATCTTGTTTATGTGTTTGCATTTTGATTTTTTCTGGCTGTTTGTCAAGTTGTTTCTACACTTTTGTAATCAATTCTCTGCTTGATATATATGAACTTGGCTTTTGCTCTTACCTGCTGCCTTAGTTATGTTGTTCCATTGTTTACTTTTGATCCTTTGATGATGCCAAAAGGGGGAAGTGTGTAAATTGTGCAATAACTCAGTTATGAGAGGTAACAGTTTACATTGTTCCTAATTCTTTATGAATTTCTGGACGATGCTAGTGTTGAGGGGGAACGATGATGCAACTTGAAGGTATGAATTGTAATTATTCATTTGACATAAAATTTTGCTTATACATTTAAACTGAGATACATGTTGACTAATATTACCTTGCTTAATACTCTGCTTTGATCGAACAATTTTTTTTCATGGGTTTGTCATCACCAAAAAGGGGGGAATTGTTGGAACCTTAACGTTCCCTCTGGTTTTGATGATGATAAACACCATTAGGTTTTACGTTTTATTGTTGTTCCTATGAGTTTCAGGTTTTATGAAAGGATAAAGGAACAATGGAAAACAGTGAAGAAGAGAAAGCAGAGAAGCACAGTGGAACGTTGTGGAAACAAGGAACAGTTCCTATGCAAACAAGTTGGAAATCTGATAGCACGCGTTTCCTTTACAAGGAAAGTTCTATTTATGGAAACAGCGTATCTGAGGAACAATACAGACCACAGAGAGATTCCAGTTGTTCCCAGATCGACTCGGTTATACAAGGAAACAAGATTTCGAGTTTTACTTGGAAACGAAGAAGAAGATATTGAGTCTTAGGAAAGTGTATACAAGGAAACTATGTGTTTACCAGCTTTAGTGTTTATTTGGAAACGTAGTTGTTCATAGTTACCATATATAACTATTGTTAGATATTTGGAAATAGGATTTTTGTTAGACCCTATATATAGATGAGAACTCTCTTGGGGAAAGACATCTCAGCTATTGTCATCAAGCATACGAAGGAATTCTTGTGAACTGAGATCAAAGGTTCAAGGCAAGGTACGGGTAGTTCTTGCTAAGGATCTAGTTTTTGTGTTCTTGTGTTACTTAGAGTTGATTACACTCAAAGTCTTTAACCTAGGGTATAGGTACAGATAAGACTTGTGAGATTGTACAATTCTTAATAACACAAGTATTTGTTTTTGGAATTTACTTGTTACTTTGAATCTCTATATTCCGTTGCCCAGGGAACAGTCATATGGTTCCCTATTCTCTTCACTTTTACATGTTATCTTGTTTATGTGTTTGCATTTTGATTTTTTTGTGGCTGTTTGTCAAGTTGTTTCTGCACTTTTGTAATCAATTCACTACTTGATATATATGAACTTGACGTTTGCTCTTACCTGCTGCCTTAGTTATGTTTTTCCATTGTTTACTTTTGATCCTTTGATGATGCCAAAAGGGGGAAGTGTGGAAATTGTGCAATAACTCAGTTATGAGATGTAACAGTGTACATTGTTCCTAATTCTTTATGAATTTCTGGACGATGCTAGTGTTGAGGGGGAACGATGATGCAACTTGAAGGTATGAATTGCAATTATTCATTTGACATAAAATTTTGCTTATACATTTAAACAGAGATACATGTTGATTAATATTACCATGCTTAATAATCTGCTTTGATCGAACAATTTTTTTTCATGGGTTTGTCATCACCAAAAAGGGGGAAATTGTTGGAACCTTAACGTTCCCTCTGGTTTTGATGATGATAAACACCATTAGGTTTTACGTTTTATTGTTGTTCCTATGAGTTTCAGGTTTTATGAAAGGATAAAGGAACAATGGAAAACAGTGAAGAAGAGAAAGCAGAGAAGCACAGTGGAACGTTGTGGAAACAAGGAACAGTTCCTATGCAAACAAGTTGGAAATCTGATAGCACGCGTTTCCTTTACAAGGAAAGTTCTATTTATGGAAACATCGTATCTGAGGAACAATACAGACCATAGAGAGATTCCAATTGTTCCCAGATCGACTCGGTTATACAAGGAAACAAGATTTCGAGTTTTACTTGGAAACGAAGAAGAAGATATTGAGTCTTAGGAAAGTGTATACAAGAAATACTTGGAATCCACAAACTCCGGTTCAGAATCATAAGGAGCTTCTTATATGATACTGAACCGTTGTTTGTGGATTCCAAGTATTTTTGTGATGCTGCGAGAAAAGGGGCAAATCAAAAGGTTCGACGGGGTCGACTTGGTCATCGAAGGGTCGCCCTCCTTTAGGATTCTTCAGTCGATCAACGGGATAATCTGCACAACGCAATGACACCAACTCAATCTTGTAGTTATTTGGATGTTGTTAGCTTTTTGTGCTTTGTTTATGTAGGATCGTGATTGTTAGATTAATAATCAGGGAACTAAGAACATAGTTTACAATTCCCTTCGCATCGGAAATAAACAATCAACTAAATGAACAAGTTCCTTATAGTGGAAACCTTTGATTGCCAATTAGCAATCCAGGATAAAAACCACTACCTTTCTTCCGAAAGGATTTCAAGGTCTACTTCTTGATTTCTTATCTCTTTTGGTTACAGCTTATCTTAGGAACAAACACACAGTTTCTTTACCTTACACACAGTTAGGCAATCCTAGATAACTTAACACAATCAATAATCAATCCAAGAAACAGACCTTAGCACCTAGGAACTATCTCACTTACAGTCACAGGAACTTAGCACTCAGCTCTTCGATTACTTGACTGGTTCCTCTTGATCTCGGTTTGCTTTGATGATCTTGTTTGAAGGTTCACACTTTGATGTTTGCTATTGAGTGTGATTCGTGTTTTTGTGCTTGAAGATAACCTTTGAGTTAGTCTTCCTTTTATAGTGGATTCTTCGCAGCTTGATCTTCTCTTGGTTCCCACAGATCGAGCTTGCCCTAGGATGTGCGGTTGTCCTTGATCCACGCTGTCTTTGACATATACAAACAACCTAGATAGCTCATAATCCATCTATGTTAGTCAACTACTCCAGCCAAGTCGTTCTCCAGCTTCCTTCTTCCGAGGTTCGACAATCTGGGCACTTTGGAACTGTCTTCTAGACAGCGACAGGTTCCATGTCCTGTTGCTTTCACCTTTCTCTGTCCGAGGTTATGTGTTCTAGGTGTCTTGTTGTTTTGCTCTGGACAATGGCAGACTTTGGAAGCTTCGCACAAGTCGTTTTTAACTTTCTCTTGTTCGAGGTTGGTGTTCCCAGATTTCTTGGGAAGCGCAACATCACATGTTGCATTTCTGGGCACACCTGGGTTCCTTCCTTTGGTTTGCTGCTTGGTTCTCTTGTCATGTTTGGCTTCTATGCTTTCGGTATTTGTCCTGTGGTTCCTTAAAGCACATCTTTGAGATAAAACATTAGTATCAAAATATTTATCATCTTAAAAAGTAGAGAAACTTAGAAAAGGAACTCTCAGGAGAACCGAAGTTCCAGAGTTCTATTTCCTAACAATTTCCCCCTTTTTGATGATGACAAATACAAGAAACCTGGCAACATAATAGGACTTGAATTTCATGAGACCAGTTGAGTTTAAGGGATTTACAACATTATAAACTAATGAAAGAGCATTCAATGGTTGCAAATTCCCCCTAAGCAGATGAACGAGTTTATTCAAATTCCCCCTTAAAAATAGAATGAGTTCAGAGTTCCTATTAGTCCAGTAGTTTCCAAAGTTCAAGGTTCCTTTCCTTCTTCCCCCTTTTGACATCATCGAAAAGATCAGTTGATAAGTTAAGAACAGGATATCCAAGGAAATACACAATTGCATCAAACCCATAATAGAAACTTAAGGCAAAGACAAATTAATCATAGAAACGAAGCCAAAAGTAGTCATTAAACTTTAACAAAAACTTAACATTGTTCAAGGCGGGGTAAGACAAATCACAAAACAACACAAAAACAACCTACAAAGACAACAAAATAAGCAACCTTTAAAGAGGACAACAAAAGGATAGAAGAGGGTAGTAGGATCCTAGGGAAGCTACTAGCACACTGTGAGGTTATAGCACTGGGAACCAGGAGAAGCGTTCCTATGGCAGAGCAGTGGCCTCCTCTTCGTCAGCCTTGTTGGCATCAGTTCCTTCATTTTGGCCCGTGACCTGATTTGCGCCGGTTGCATCTTCCCATGTTTTCTGTAGTACCTCCACCAGACTTGAGACTGCAGTGCTCATCTTTCCCAACTCATTTACTTGATCACGGAGAGCGACCGTGAGGACAGTCGAGCCTCCCGTGATGGCCTTTTCAATACGATCCAGAGCAGAGAGGATCGCAGAGGAGTCTTGAGAGGGGTTGAGCAGTGGTAGGGAACTTGAAGGGGCCTGGGAACTGGCCTTGGCTTTAGGCGGTTCTTCCTGAGGGTTAGAGAGAGGGACTTGGGGATCTTTTGTCTTGAGTTTCCGGACAGTGGTCAAGGTGAGAAGCTTGCTGTAGACAGTTTCAGGCAAATCATCTGGGTACTGGTGAAGTAGGGAGAGAAGATTTTTGATGAGATGGGGAAAGGGCAGGGCGTGAGATTCATGGGACTTGCAGAACTGCATGTGAGCCAACGCTATGCGGGGGAGATCAACTTGTGTACCAGACAACACTTTATCCATGAGGATAGCATCCGTGATGAGAACTGTATTCCGGTGCTCTTGCATGGGAACTAGGTTTTGGATGATCCAGAAATGCAGAAGCTTGTTGGCGATGGAGAGATCCTTAGTTTGGAGGGTTGAGGGGTAGTCGCCGTCGTAGAGTTTCCTTACCACTTCACCCTTGGGCTTGTAACCCTTTCCTTTGGGCCATGTCTTTTTCTGATGCAGTATGTCAAAACCAGATCTGGACTCGATCCCAAGAGCAGACGCGATGAGGTTGGGGGACAGGGGATACATGGTTCCCTTCCACTGGAATATGGCGTCGTTGCAGGGAGAGTTATCTTTGGCGGGCACAAAGGTGAGAGACTGATAGAACAGACGGACTACTTCATCAGAGGCGGAGAAGGGATCGACCAAGAGCTCATCCCATCCTTGGTATTGTAGCAGAGAATGAAACTCACTGAGGGCTTCGCTGAATAGTTCATCATCTTCTTCTTCGAGAGTTTGGGTCTAGAATTCCTTGCCGGTGATGAGTGGCTTAAGAATCTTCCTCTTGGAGAGGGAGGAGGAGACCTGCCCGAGCGAGGAAGAGGAGAGGGTGAGGGATTTGGTTCTTTTTGAGGGTTTCTGCTCTTTGGATGGTGGGTCATAGGGAACCAAAGCTTGGGAACTTCTTTTCCGTTGTTTCAGCCTTGTGGCAACAGAGGGACCAGGTTTGGAGATGGGTTTAGACTTGAGGCTAGCAGGTGAGGGCTCTTGGCTGAGGATCTCCTGGGTGGTCTTATCTGGGGAGGAGTCATGGGATCCTCTTTCCGAGACATATTTTGTAGCCGATGCCGATGCAGGAGTGATTTCCTTCACTTTCTCCTCAGCTTTTGCCTTAGTTTTCTCCTCAATATTCTTCTCAGGTTGGGGATTTTGAGAGGTGGTGTCAAGAATGGGCTGGGTAGACGATGATGCCTTCTTTTCTCTATGGGCTCTGAGAAGGGCAGCTTCCTCTTCGTCTTGGATCAAGTTGGGGTTAGGGTTCTTGTCAGCCATTTTTTAGGAGTCAAAAATTTGTGTTGGAGAGAGAGGGAGAAACAGAGGATCAGAGAGATGAGAATGGCAAGTGTGGGAATAGCTTGGATCAACAGGGCACCCTTTAAAGACGGATTGAGGGCTGAAAGGACCGTTGGGAGAAATCTGGCCGTTGAGGAGATCAGGGAAGATCTGGGGCATTGAAGGCGGTTGCAGCTTTTCCGAACGGTCAAAAGCAATTCAAAAATTTACCCATTCAGAGAGGGAGGCTCTGTACTGACGAGACGTGACTATTTTCTGCAGATTTGCCATAAATATCGTCTTGGGAGGTGCCGAACTAGCCGTTGGAAGAGCATTTCATCCTGGTTCCTTTCTGGCGATATATTCAGTGTGCTAGAGGGATATATGGGAACTCTAATGTGGGTTTAAAACATGGAACCGAGAAGTATGTTCCCATACAAGGAATCAGGTAGGCCATTTATCGCATTGCACAATAATTCCCAGAGAGGGTTTAAGAGATGGATCATAGGGAATTAAATTGAGCAATGAGGCAAGGAGGGTCATAGTACATAATCATCATTTCGGCTTGTATTGTTGGGTTAGAATATGATCAGATTGTGACTTTTGGGCCAACAAAGAAACTTGAACAATGAAAGAGTTGAAAGAGCAATGAGGACCAAAGGATACGAACTATAAAAACTTATCCAAGCCTTTTTAAGAAACCATTATGGAACAGAGGGTTTGTAGCAAAAGATATAACACAGAGATATCAAGACTCAACAAGTGAAAGATCTTAAACGTCAATCAGGGGAACTGGAAAGGGGCCTTTAAACTAAGGTCACTGCTAGGTTATAGGAATCATTCCTAGTTCCAATCTAAGGTTCTCGAAGGGAACTCTATTCAAGGCTTTGGTGAATATATTTGCAACCTGATCTTCAGTTCTATAAAATTTCATAATGATGTTTCCCTTCTCAACATGATCTCTAAGAAAATGATGTCTTATGTCTATATGCTTGGTCCTAGTATGATGCACAGGATTCTTAGAAATGTTTATAGCACTTGTGTTATCACAAAGAATGGTGAGGGGACCATAAGACATACCAAAATCCGCGAGTTGTTGCTTTAGCCAGAGAAGTTGGGAACAGCAGGAGGCAGCAGCGATGTACTCGGATTCTGTGGTGGAGAGAGAGACTGAGACTTGTTTCTTTAAGCCCCATGACACAAGGCAAGGGCCTAGGAACTGTGTCATTCTAGAGGTGCTCTTCCTATCCACCAAGTATCAGCTCAAAGGAACATTCTTTGGGGTACCAAATGCAGAGTGAATCAGTTCCCTTGAGATATCGGAGTATTCTCTTCACAGAAGCCAAGTGGGTTTCTCTTGGACAAGATTGGAACCTGGCACACAATCCAACAGCAAAAACAATGTATGGGCGACTAGCGGTTAGATACATGAGTGAGCCTATCATACCTCTATAGAGTTTCTCTTCCACTAGAGGACTTGAGTGGTCCTTGTCCAAATGAGCAATGGTGGAGATAGGAGTTGAGAGAGGCTTGCATGAATCCATTTTGAACTTTTTCAGTAGTTCACTGACATACTTCTGTTGGTGAATTTGTATGCCATCTTTCTTTTTAGTGATTTGCAATCCGAGGAAGAAAGTGAGTTCCCCAATTAGGCTGATTTCAAATTCACTGCTCATCAAGTCTTTGAACTTGTCTACAAGGGACAGGTTAGTGGAATCAAAAATGATATCATCGACATAAATTTGAACCACTAAAATGTTACCTTCTTCTTCTAGGATGAAGATAGTCTTATCAATGACTCCACGCCTATAGCCATTTGAGAGTAGGAACTGGGCAAGACGATCATACCAAGCTCTAGGAGCTTGCTTGAGGCCATACAATGCTTTATCTATAAAGTAGACATGGTCGGGATGATCATCGTCTTCAAAGCCAGGTGGTTGCTTGACATAGACTTCCTCTTGAAGGATTCCATTGAGGAAGGCAGTCTTTACATCCATTTGGAACAGTTTGAACCCTTTATGTGATGCGAAAGCAATCAACAGCCTTATCGCTTCAATCCTTGCCACTGGAGCATAGGTTTCATCATAGTCGATGTCTTCTTGTTGATTATATCCTTGAGCAACAAGCCTTGCTTTGTTCCTTATTACAGCTCATATATCATCTAGCTTGTTTCGGAAAACCCATCTAGTTCCTATGATATGTTTGTCCTTGGGGCGGGGAACTAGATGCCATACTTTGTTCCTTTCAAACTGATGAAGCTCTTCTTGCATAGCTTGGATCCAGTCTGCATCCTTCAGTGCCTCACCTATGTTCTTTGGTTCCACAATAGACAGAAAGGCATTGAAGGCAAAGAAGGTTAGATGTTCGAACCTGACTGGAGGCTTGATGGTTCTTCTTTCTCTGTTGGGAGCTAGAGCATTTGATGTGGAGACATTTTGAGTTGAGTATTCAGTTTCAGCTTCCTGGTTGGGATCACCTTCTCCATTGAAGATCATGTGAGAGGATGAATCGTTGATGTCTCCACAGATATTGTCGTCATGTTCATGGTTCCCATAAATGGATTGTTGTTCATTATCCATGGGAACTGGTGGAGGAGCTAGTGGGGGATTATGTGCAGCAGGGCAGGAACTGGGTGGAGTGACATCTTCATCTAGATCTTCTTGAGGTGACTTGGGGAACGGATCTTCAAAGGGAGTGGTAGTGTTCTGCACAATTCTTCCAAGTGATTTTTCATTAAAAATAACATGAACACTTTCTTCTACCTTTTTAGTCCTTTTGTTGAAGACTTTGTATGCCTTGCTGCTTGAGGTATATCCAATGAAGATTCCTTCATCACTTCTTGGGTCGAATTTGCCAAGATTGTCCTTCCCATTGTTGTGCACAAAGCACTGACATCCGAACACCCTCAGATGTGAGATGTTGGGAACTCTTCCTCTTAGGAGTTCATAGGGTGTTTTCTCTGTGATTGGGCGAAGCATGGCTGGATTGATGATGTAGCAAGTTGTGTTGATTGCCTCAGCCCAGAATGATTGAGGGAGTCCACTTGAGATGAGCATAGTTCGAGCCATGTCTTCTAAAGTTCTGTTCTTCCTTTCCACTACTCCATTCTTTTGAGGAGTGTATGGTCCAGAGAAGTTGTGATCAATACCATGCTTTCTGCAAAAGGTTAGAAATTCTCCATTTTCGAATTCGGTACCATGGTCAGACCGAATGGAATTGAGTGATCAATCGAGAGATTTTTCTAACAAAGGAACCAGATCTTTAAAGCGGTCAATGACTTCACTCTTAGATTTTATGAAGATAGTCCAAGTGAAGCGAGAGAAATCATCGACAAGGACAAAGATATACCTGTTTCCTCCTAGGCTTTGAATTCTCATAGGTCCATAAAGGTCCATGTGGATGAGTTCAAGGGGCCTAGAGGAGCTTACCATATTCTTGGATTTGAAGGAACTCCTTGCTTGTTTCCCCTTTATGCAGTCTGAGCATGGTTCCGAAGATGTGCCACTTATCTTTGGAAGGCCTCGAACTAGTTCCTTTGAGTGTAGCTTGTGGATCAGTTTGGTGCTGGCGTGACCAAGACGTTGATGCCACAACTCCGTTTGATCACTCATTGTTGAGAGGCAGAGTTCCTTGGGAGCATATGATGGGTCAACAACGTACACATTGTTGAATCTTTTGCCTTTTAAGATGATTTGTCCCGAGGGGTCTAGGACAGTGCATTCACTTGACTTGAATCTAACTTCATTGTCTCCTTGATCACACAGCTGTGACACACTAATTAGATCAAAGCCAAGATTATCAACAAGGTGAACTTTATTTACCTTAATATGGTCATTTAGATTCACAGTTCCTATTCCACAAATTTTCCCTTTGCTTTTGTCTCCAAAGGAGATGTTTCCTCCTTGGATGGGTTGAAGAGAGGTCATTTGATTTCTTCTTCCGGTCATATGGCATGAGCAACCACTGTCAATGTACCATAGTCGAGGTTGCCTCTCTTCTTTCTGCACACAAGGGAACTAAGACTTTTGAACCCAGCGAAGCTTGGCTTTACTGGGGGGATTAGCATTACGAGTCTGTGAATGACCAGGGAACTGGTTCCTTTCGTGGTAATAAGCTCTTTTCTCATTTTCAAAGTTCCTTTTCTTAGGTCAATCAGTGTTGTAATGACCATTTTTACCACAGTAAAAGCATAAGCGATTGTAAACAACATGTCCATACTTTCCTTTTCCTGGCCTAAAAGGTTTTTGTTAGGAAACGGAACTCTGGAACTTCGGTTCCCCTGAGAGTTCCTTTCCTCAGTTTCTCTACTTCTGAAGATGACAAATATTATGATACTAATGTTTTATCTCAAAGATGTGTTTTAAGGAACCACGGGAATATACCGAAGGCAGGAAAGCCAAACAGAACAAGGGAACCAAAGGAACAAGACAGCTGAAGGAATCCAGAGGAACCCATGTGTGCCCAGAAATGGAGCTTGCGACATTGCAATTCCCGAGAAATCTGGGAACACACAACCTCGGACAAAAGGTGTCGAAAACGACTTGTCCGAAGCTTCCAAAAGTCTGCCAAGGTCCAAGAGCTAAAGAACAAGATGCCTAGAGAACCTCTACCTCGGACAGAGACGATGAAAGCGACAGTACATGAAGACGTCGCTGTCCAGCAGACGGTTCCCAAGCGGCCAGCTTACTCAACCTCGGACGAAAGCGTTTTGACAACGACACCACAAGGCTCGTCTGAGGTAGTTGACCAACCAAGAGAGATTCTGAGCTGCCTAGGTTGTTTGCACATGCCAAGAACAACGTGGATCAAGGAGAACCACCAATCCTAGGGCAAGCTCAATCCGTGGGAACCAAGAGAGGATCGAGCTGCGAAGAATCCTCTATAAAAGGAAGACTAACCCAAGGGTTATCTTCATGCACTAAAACAAGAACTCATACTCATTAGTAAATATCTAGTGTGAACCTCCAAACAAAGATCATCAAAGCAAATCGAGATCAAGAGGAACCAGTCAAGAAAGAAGAGCTGAGTGCTAAGTTCCTGTGACTGTAAGTGATAGTTCCTAGGTGCGAAAGTCTGTTTCTTGGATTAATTATTGATTGTGTTAAGTTATCTAGGATTGTCTAACTGTGTGTAAGGCAAAGGAACTGTGTGTTTGTTCCTAGGATAAGCTGTAACCAAAAGAGATAAGAAATCAAGAAGTAGACTTTGAAATCCTTTCGAAAGAAAGGTAGTGGTTTTTATCCTGGATTGCTAGTTGGCAATCAAAGGTTTCCACTATAAGGAACTTGTCTTTTGCTTGATTGTTTATTTCCGCTGCGAAAGGAACTGAGAATCGTTATTCTGAGTTCCTTAAGTTTTTATCTAACAATCACGATCCTACAATTGGTATCAGAGCAGGAAAAGCTCTAGATCTTTGATAAGTTTGCAGATCATGTCTCAACCAAGCAAGTTTGAGCTAGGAATTTCCACCAACAAGCCACACCTTCGCAAGAAATGAGAAGAAACATGGTGGGAAAAGTGCATGGAAAGCCACATCAAGACCAACGACTACCAATGTTGGAGGATAGTCGAAAATGGAGATGGCCACGTCGATCTTACCATGAAGGAAGAAGACTGGAAACCAGAACATTATGTCATCATGGAGAAGAATGCCAAGGCAAGACAGTTCATCCTCAATGGATTGGACAGAGAGGACATGGACAAAGTCATAGGCATCAAGACGGCCAAGGAGATGTGGAAAGCTCTCAAGGAGATGCATGAAGGAAGTGAGGAACTAAAAAAAAGCAGAAAGTTTGCTTTGGAAGGAGAATACCATACCTTCAAAATGATGGAAACTGAGACCATCTCAGAGTACTACTCTCGCTTCAACAGATTAATTGGAAAGTTGACGGCGGCGAGAGTTGATCTTGATGAAGTCTCCAAGTCCTTGGTGATTATCAATGGACTCAACTCCAAGTTCACCCTTCTCAAGGGAATCATGAAGAACACTCCAGGCATCCAATCCCTTCCCTTGACCCAAGTCATAGGGAAACTGGAAGTTGAAGAAGGAGAGCACACTAAAGCCAATGCCGATAAGAAACTAGAGAAAGGAATCGCCCTCAAGATCTCCAAAGCCTTCTCTAGGCTCGAGATGGAGGAAGAGAACTCAGACCTTGAAGAAGAAGAGGACGAACTAACAGCCCTCTTCACAAAGAACATCAAAAAATTCTTTGTGAAGGGAAGGTTCCAAAAGGGCAGTTCCTCTCACAATGGACCAAGAAGAGATCTCAAGGAAGTCTCCTGTTACGAGTGCAAGGAGAAGGGACACTACGCTAAGAACTGTCCCAACAAAGAAGAGTCCAAGGAAGAGGAAAGACCTCAAAGAAAGAAGGCTCTCGTAGCATCATGGGGAGAAGACTCAGATGAGGAACTGGATCTGAGTGGCTTCTCTGGAGGGAGATGTCTCATGGCAAAAGGAGACTCAAGCGACTCAGAAGACCTTGAGGTAACTTCTGACGATCTCTTAAAATCCCTAGTTGATTGTGATAAGAAACAACTTCTTAAGATCATAAAGAAACTAGGAAAGGAAACCAGTTCCCTTCAACAGAAACTAGATGACTGTGAAGATGAAATTGCTTGCTTGACTATCGAGAATTCTGTTTAGAGTAAGAAACTTGATGAAACTGAGAAAGACCTAGCTGAAACTCACTCCAAACTCATTGATATTAGAAATGTGCATGCTAGTCACCTTAAAATTTGCAAATCTTGTAATGAAACTAGCATAGACTCTGTCAAAGTTCTCTTGCATGCTAACCCACCTGGAAATGACATGCTTCAATCCATAATTGATAGGTTAGACATTCTCACTGATTCCATTAATGAAAAAACGATAAATCAAACTGTTTTTGTGAGACAACGACATGGAATAGGATATGTCAATAATAAAGGGAACAATGATGCTGAAGAAGAAAAGGCTAGGCGAGAACTTGTTGAGATGAATGAGAACCTCAGTATTGCTCTGGCCACTTCTCGTGATAGGAATCAATTCCTATTAGAGAAGATCATGGTCCTTGAGAACAAGGCTGAGGTTGCCAAACGTCTCAATGAAGGTTCTCAAAGTCCTAAGAAGGAACCAAAGGGAAAAGAAAAGATGATTCCTGAAAACCAATGGTTCACCAATTCCTTTGCTCACAAAAAATATATTGACATGGCCCATAGCAAGGTTAGAAACAATGTTGATTTTAACAAAAGGAAAACTGAAAAACCTTTTAGGCCAGGAAAAGGAAAATATGGACATGTTGTTTACAATCGTTTGTGTACCTATTGTGGTAAGAATGGTCATTACAACACTGATTGTGCTAAGAAAAGGAACTTTGAAAAGGAGAAAAGTACTCATTACCATGAAAGGAACCAGTTCCCTGGTTATTCACAGACTCGGAATGCTAATCCCCCCAGTAAAGCCAAGCTTCGCTGGGTTCAGAAATCTTAGTTCCCTTGTGTGCAGAAAGAAGAGAGGCAACCCCAACTATGGTACATTGACAGTGGTTGCTCATGCCATATGACCGGAAGAAGAAACCAAATGACCTCTCTTCAACTTCTCCAAGGAGGGAACATATCCTTTGGAGACAAAAGCAAAGGGAAAATCTGTGGAATAGAAACTGTGAAACTCAACGATCACATTCAGGTAAACAAAGTTCACCTTGTTGATAGTCTTGGTTTTGATCTAATAAGTGTGTCACAGCTGTGTGATCAAGGAGACAATGAAGTCAGATTTAGATCAAATGAATGCTCAGTTCTTGACTCCTCGGGACAAATCATCCTAAAAGGAAAGAGATTCAACAATGTTTACATTGTTGATCCATCCTTCGTCCCCAAGGAGAAACTGTGTCTCTCAACCGTGAATGACCAAGCTGAGTTGTGGCACCAACGCCTCGGTCATGCTAGCACCAAGCTGATTCAAAAGCTACACTCAAAGGAACTAGTCAGAGGATTGCCAAAGTTGAGTGGTACATCTAAGGAACCATGCTCTGACTGTGTAAAAGGAAAACAGGCTCGTAGTTCCTTCAAATCCAAAAACATGGTAAGCACCTCAAGGCCTCTTGAGCTCATCCACATGGATCTTTGTGGACCCATGAGAGTTCAAAGCCTAGGAGGGAACAGGTATATTTTTGTTATTGTCGATGACTTCTCTCGCTTTACTTGGACCATTTTCCTTAAATCTAAAAGTGAAGTCATTGATCGCTTTAAAGACTTGGTTCCCTTGTTAGAAAAATCCCTTGATTGTTCACTTAATGCTATTCGGTCTGACCATGGTACCGAATTCGAAAATGGAGAATTTCTAACCTTTTGCAGTGAGCATGGCATTGATCACAACTTCTCTGCACCATACACTCCTCAACAGAATGGAGTAGTGGAGAGAAAGAATAGGACCTTGGAAGACATGGCTCGAACTATGTTGATCTCAAGTGGACTCTCCCAATCCTTTTTGGCTGAGGCGATCAACACAGCATGCTACATCATCAATAGAGCCATGCTTCGCCCTATCATAGAGAAGACATCCTATGAACTCCTAAGAGGAAGAGTTCCCAACATTTCTCATCTAAGGGTGTTCGGATGCAAGTGCTTTGTGCACAACAATGGGAAGGACAATCTTGGCAAGTTCGACCCAAGAAGTGATGAAGGAATCTTCATTGGATATGCCTCAGGCAGCAAGGCATACAAGGTCTTCAACAAAAGGACTAAAAAGGTAGAAGAAAGTGTTCATGTTATTTTTAATGAAAAATCACTCGGAAAGATTGTGCAGAACACCACCAGTTCCTTTGAAGATCCGTTTCCCAAGTCATCCCAAGAAGATCCAGATGAAGATGTCACTCCTCCCAGTTCCTGCCCTGCTGAACGGAACCCTCCAATGGCTCCTCCACCAGTTCCCGAGGATAATGAACAATAATCCATTTCTGGGAACCATGAGCATGACGACAACATCTGTGGAGACCTCAATGATTCATCTTCCCACATGTTCTTCAATGGAGAAGGTGACCCCAACCAGGAAGCTGAATGCTCAACTCAGAATGTCTCCACATCAAATACTTTGGCTTCCAACAGAGAAAGAAGAGTCGTCAAGCCTCCAGTCAGGTACGAACATCTAACTTTCTTTGCCTTTAATGCCTTTTTGTCTATTGTGGAACCAAAGAACATAGGTGAGGCACTGAAGGATGCGGACTGGATCCAAGCCATGCAAGAGGAGCTTCATCAATTTGAAAGGAACAAAGTCTGGCATCTGGTTCCTCGCCCCAAGGATAAGCACATCATAGGAACCAGATGGGTTTTCAGAAATAAGCTAGATGATACAGGAGTTGTGATAAGGAACAAAGCAAGACTTGTGGCTCAAGGATACAATCAACAAGAAGGAATTGACTATGATGAAACCTATGCTCCAGTGGCAAGGATCGAAGCAATAAGGTTGTTGATTGCCTTCGCATCTCACAAAGGGTTCAAGTTGTTCCAAATGGATGTGAAGACAGCCTTCCTCAATGGAATTCTTCAAGAAGAAGTCTACGTCAAGCAACCTCCTGGTTTCGAAGACGGCGATCATCCAGATCATGTCTACTTTCTAGACAAGGCACTCTATGGCCTCAAGCAAGCTCCCAGAGCTTGGTATGATCGTCTTGCCCAGTTCCTACTCTCAAATGGCTACAGGCGTGGAGTTATTGATAAGACTCTCTTCATCCTAGAAGAAGAAGGTAACATCATAGTGGTTCAAATTTATGTTGATGATATCATTTTTGGTTCCACTAACCTGTCCCTTGTAGACAAGTTCAAAGACTTGATGAGCAGTGAATTTGAAATGAGTTTAATTGGGGAACTCACATTCTTCCTCGGATTACAAATCACTCAAAAGGAAGATGGTATTCAAATCCACCAACAGAAGTATGTCAGGGAACTACTGAAGAAGTTCAAAATGGATTCATGCAAGCCTCTCTCCACTCCCATATCCACCATTGCCCATCTGGATAAGGACCACTCGAGTCCTCTAGTGGAGGAGAAGCTCTATAGAGGTATGATAGGCTCACTCATGTACCTAACCGCTAGTCGACCAGACATTGTCTTTGCTGTTGGCTTGTGTGCTAGGTTCCAATCTTGTCCGAGAGAAACCCACTTGGCTGCTGTAAAGAGAATACTTCGATATCTCAAGGGAACTGACGATCTCTGCATTTGGTACCCCAAAGAATGTCCCTTTGAGCTCATGGGTTTCACTGATGCTGATTATGCTGGATATTTTGTGGATAGAAAGAGCACTTCTGGAATGGCACAGTTCCTAGGCCCTTGCCTTGTGTCATGGGGATCAAAGAAACAAGTTTCAGTCTCCCTCTCCACCACAGAATCCGAGTACATTGCAGCTGCCTCTTGTTGTTCCCAACTTCTCTGGCTAAAGCAACAACTCGCGGACTTTGGTATGTCTTATGGCTCTCTCACTATCCTTTGTGACAACACTAGTGCTATAAACATTTCTAAGAATCCTGTGCATCATACTAGGACCAAGCATATTGACATTAGACATCATTTTCTTAGAGATCATGTTGAGAAGGGAAACATCATTATGAAATTTTGTAGAACTGAAGATCAAATTACAGATATATTCACCAAGGCATTGAATAGAGTTCATTTTGAGAACCTCAGATTGGAACTAGGAATGATTCCTATTACTCAGTAGTGACCTTAGTTCTGAGAATTCTTTCCGAGTTCCCCTGATTGACTAGTTTAAGATATTTAACTTGTTGAGTCTTGATGTCCTTGTGTTATATCTTTTGCTATAAACCCTTCTTGTCATAATGGTTTCTTATAAAGGCTTAGATAAATTTTTCTGGTTCGTTTCCTTTTGATTATCATTATTTCTCAACTCCTCATTGTTCAAATTTCTTTGATGGCCCAAAAGTCACAATCTGATCATATTTCTAACCCAACATTACAAGCTGAAATGATGATTGTGTACTAAGACCTACCCTTGCCTCATTGCTCAATTTAATTCTCTATGATCCATCTCTAAACCTTCTCTGAGAATTATTGTGCAATGCGATAAATAGTCTACCTTGATTCCTTGTATGGGAACGTACTGTTTTTGGTTCCTTTGTCCCCACCTACACCAAAGGTTCCCATACATTCCTCTAGCTCGCTGAAAATGTCGCCAGAAAGGAACCAGAACATCGCGTCTCTCCAACGGCTCGCTTGGCTCTCCCAGACGCTATTTATGGCATATTGGCAGGGATAAGGCATGTCTCATCAGTGGCAGACCTCCCTCTTCTCGGAATGGGTCATATTTTGAATTTAAATTAGCCGTTCCAAATAGCTGCAACTCTCTTCAATGCTTCGGATTTGCCTTGATCTTCTCAACGGCTGGATTTGCTTCAACGGTCACCTCAGCTCTTGGCCATCCCAGATCTTCAATGCCCTTAAAGAGGTGCTCAGTTGCTCTGAGTTGATCACACAAGCTCTCCATCTCTCTGATCTTCTACCTCTCTTTCTCTTCTCACAGCAATCCTCTTAGCTCCTCTCAAATGGCCAACCCTAACCCAATCGTTGTTATGGATGAAGAGGAAGCTGCTTTTCTTCAAGCATTTCGCGAAAAGAAGGCTAAAGCCTCCTCCTCCAAGCCTGTTTCTGCCTCCACTTCTTCAAAATCCCTCCCCAAAGAAAACCCCGTGGCAAAACCTGTAGAGAAACCAGAAGAGAAGCTTGAGAAACCACCAAAGGATAAGGAAAAGGTGGAAGAGGAACCAACCATGCCCAAAGAAGAGGAGCAAGCCATCACTTTGGCTTCAGAATCAGTCACAAAATCAGTTTCTGAAGGTGGATCGCATGATTCCTCTCCGGATAAATCCCTTCAAGAGATCCTTAGCCCCGAGCCTTCCCCGATCAGCCTCAAATCCAAAACTTCCAACCCAGGCCCCTCTGTCGCCACAAGAATGCAACAGAGGAAGAGAAGCTCCCAAGCCATTGTTCCCTATGAAACCAAATCCACAAAAAGGGCCAAAACCACCACCCTCTCTGTCTCCTCTTCCTTCTCCAAAAGGAAGATCCTAAAACCTCTCATTATCGACAGAGAATTCTGGACCAGGCGTTAGAAGAAGAGGATGAGGAACTCTATGGAGAAGCTTTGGATGAGTTCCACTCTCTGTTGCAGTTCCAAGGGTGGGACGAGATATTGTACGAGCCTTTCTCTGCTTCCGACGAGGTTGTCCGGATGTTTTACCAGTCCATGGAATTTGTACCCCAGAAGGAGAACTCTCCCTGTCACGACGCCATTCTCATATGGAAGGGAACCAGCTTTCCCCTGTCCGCCAATCTAATTGCGTCTGCTCTAGGGATTGAGTCGAGGTCTGGGTTTGGCATTCTGCCTCAGAAGAAGGGATGGCCCAAGGGAAAGGGCTTCAAGTCCAAAGGAGCAATCGTCAAGAAAATTTATGATGGCGCATCCCCCTCATCTTTGGAGACGAAGGATCTCTCCATCGCAAACCGGCTACTGCATTTTTGGATCACTCGCAACTTGGTTCCCAGGCAAGAGCACAGGAACGAAGTCCTCATCACCGACGCCATCTACATGGACAAAGTGCTCTCCGGCGTTCAGTTGGATCTTCCCCGTATTGTGCTGGCTCACATGCAATTATGTGCATCCCATGACTCTCATGCTTTACCCTTCCCTCACATCATCAAAAGGCTACTCTCCAACCTCAATCAGTACCCAGAAGACTTCCCCGAGACTGCCCACAGCAAATGTCTTACAATATACACAGTTCGGAAAATGAAATCTAAGGAACAACAACCCAACCCTGCTGAAACAGAAGAAATCCCGCCTAAGGAAAAGGCGAGTTCTCAGGGCCGTTCTAGTTCCCACCCTCAGCAAACCCCCTCTTCAGACCCCTCTGCGATCCTCCTTGCGTTGGATCGTATTGAAAAAGCTATCTTGGAAGGCTCGACTGCCAACACGGTCGCCATCCATGATCAAGTAAGAGAGTTGGGGCGTATCAGTTCTGCTGTCGAGAGTCTGGTGGACATTCTGCAGAAAGATTGGCAAGGTGCAATCAATGCTCATCAGGCCGCGGGCCAAATGTAGGAACCAACGACAAGGATGCAGAAGAAGAGGCCGCTACTACGCCATAGGAACGCTTGTTCTAGGTTCCCAGTGCTGCAACGCCACAGCGAGCTAGTAGTTTCCCTTAGGATCCTACTCCCCTCTTCTATCCCTTTTGTTGTCTTTCTTAAGATTGCTTTTGTTGTCTTCCTTGCTATCTGTTGTTTGTCTTGTCGGTTGTTTGTTGTTTGCTTGTGGTATTTTGTGTGTTTGATCAATGATAAGTGAAGTTTTTAATGATTATCTTCAGTTTCGTTCCCATGCTCATTTGTCTTCGCCTTAAGTTTTCATTATGACATTTTATGGGCTTGCTGCAATCGCATATTCACTCCGATATCATGTTCTTAACTCATACTTAATGTTTTCGATGATGTCAAAAGGGGGAAGAAAAGGATAGGAACCTTGAACTTTGGAGACTACTGAATTAATAGGAACTCTGAACTAGTTCTATTTCTAAGGGGGAATTTGAAATAAACTTGTTCACGTGCTTAGGGGGAATTTGCAACCATTGAATGTTCTATCACTAATCTATAATGTTGTAAATCCCGTTATCTCAATATGGTCTCATGAATTTCATGTTCCTATTATGTTGCCAGGTTCCTTATATTTGTCATCATCAAAAAAGGGGAAATTGTTAGGAAACGGAACTCTGGAACTTCGGTTCCCCTGAGAGTTCATTTTCTCAGTTTCTCTACTTCTGAAGATGGCAAATATTATGATACTAATGTTTTATCTCAAAGATGTGTTTTAAGGAACCACGGGAATATACCGAAGGCATGAAAGCCAAACAGAACAAGGGAACCAAAGGAACAAGACAGCTGAAGGAATCCAGAGGAACCCAGGTGTGCCCAGAAATGGAGCTTGCGACATTGCAATTCCCGAGAAATCTGGGAACACACAACCTCGGACAAAAGGTGTCGAAAATGATTTGTCTGAAGCTTCCAAAAGTCTGCCAAGGTCCAAGAGCTAAAGAACAAGATGCCTACAGAACCTCTACCTCGGACAGAGACGATGAAAGCGACAGCACATGAAGACGTCGCTGTCCAGCAGACGGTTCCCAAGCGGCCAGCTTACTCAACCTCGGACGAAAGCGTTTTGACAACGACACCACAAGGCTCGTCTGAGGTAGTTGACCAACCAAGAGAGATTCTGAGCTGCCTAGGTTGTTTGCACATGCCAAGAACAACGTGGATCAAGGAGAACCACCAATCCTAGGGCAAGCTCAATCCGTGGGAACCAAGAGAGGATCGAGCTGCGAAGAATCCTCTATAAAAGGAAGACTAACCCAAGGGTTATCTTCATGCACTAAAACAAGAACTCACACTCATTAGCAAATATCTAGTGTGAACCTCCAAACAAAGATCATCAAAGCAAACCGAGATCAAGAGGAACCAGTCAAGGAAGAAGAGCTGAGTGCTAAGTTCCTGTGACTGTAAGTGATAGTTCCTAGGTGCGAAAGTCTATTTCTTGGATTAATTATTGATTGTGTTAAGTTATCTAGGATTGTCTAACTGTGTGTAAGGCAAAGGAACTGTGTGTTCGTTCCTAGGATAAGCTGTAACCAAAAGAGATAAGAAATCAAGAAGTAGACTTTGAAATCCTTTCGAAAGAAAGGTAGTGGTTTTTATCCTGGATTGCTAGTTGGCAATCAAAGGTTTCCACTATAAGGAACTTGTCTTTTGCTTGATTGTTTATTTCCGCTGCGAAAGGAACTGAGAATCATTATTCTGAGTTCCTTAAGTTTTTATCTAACAATCACGATCCTACATTTTTTCAGTTTTTCTTTTGTTAAAATCAACATTGTTTCTAACCTTACTATGAGCCATATCAACATACCTTTTGTGAGCAAAGGAATTAGTGAACCATTGGTCTTCAGGAACTATCTTTTCTTTTCCCTTAGGTTCCCTCTTAGGACTTTGAGAGCTTTCATTAAGACGTTTGGCAACCTCAGCCTTGTTCTCAAGAACCATGATCTTCTCTGATAGGAATTGATTCTTATCACGAGAAGTGGCAAGAGCAGTACTGAGGTTCTCATTCATCTCAACAAGTTCTCGCCTAGCTTTTTCATCTTCAGCATCATTGTTCCCTTTGTTATTGACATATCCTATTCCATGACGTTGTCTCACAAAAACAGTTTGATTTATCGTTTTTTCATTTATGGAGTCAGTGAGAATGTCTAACATATCAATTATAGATTGAAACATGTCATTTCCAGGTAGGTTATCATGCAAGGGAACTTTGACAGAATCTATGCTAGTTTCATCACAAGATTTGCAGATTTTAAGGTGACTAGCATGCACATTTCTAATATCAATGAGTTTGGAGTGAGTTTCAGCTAGGTCTTTTTCAGCTTCATCAAGTTTCTTACTCCACACAGAGTTCTCAACAGTCAAGCATGCAATTTCATCTTCACAATCATCAAGTTTTTGTTGAAGGGAACTGGTTTCTTTTCCTAGTTTCTTTATGATCTTAAGAAGTTGTTTCTTATCACAATCAACTAGAGTCTTTAGAAAGTCATCAGAAGTTACCTCAAGGTCTTCTGAGTCGCTTGAGTCTCTTTTTTCCATGAGACATCTTCCTCCAGAGAAACCGCTTAGAGCCAGTTCCTCATCTGAGTCTTCTCCCCATGAGGCCACGAGAGCCTTCTTTCTCTGAGGTCTTTCATCTTCTTTGGAGTCTTCCTTGTTGGGACAGTTATTAGCGTAGTGCCCCTTTTCTTTGCACTCATAACAGGAGACTTCCTTGAGATCTCTTCTTGGTCCATTATGGGAGGAACTGCCCTTTCGGAACCTTCCCTTCACAAAGAATTTTTTGATATTCTTCGTGAAGAGGGCTGTCAGTTCGTCCTCCTCTTCTTCTAGGTCTGAGTTCTCCTGCTCCATCTCAAGCCTTGAGAAGGCTTTGGAGATCTTAAGACCAATTCCTTTCTCCAGTTTCTTATCGGTATTGGCTTTCGTATGCTCTCCTTCTTCAACCTCCAGTTTCCCTATGACTTGAGTCAAGGGAAGAGATTGGATGCCTGGAGTGTTCTTCATGATTCCCTTGAGAAGGGTGAATTTGGAGTTGAGTCCATTGATGACCACCAGGGACTTGGAAACTTCATCAAGGTCGACTCCCGCCGCTGTTAGCTTTCCAACCAGTCTGTTGAAGCGGGAGTAATACTCTGATATGGTCTCAGTTTCCATCATTTTGAAGGTGTGGTATTCTCCTTCCAAAGCAAACTTTCTTCTTTGCTTTAGTTCGTCACTTCCTTCATGCATATCCTTGAGTGCCTTCCACATCTCCTTTGCCGTCTTGATGCCTATGACCTTGTCCATGTCCTCTCTGTCCAGTCCATTGAGGATGAACTGCCTGGCCTTGGCATTCTTTTCCATGATGACATAGTGTTTTGGTTTCCAGTCTTCTTCCTTCATGGTAAGATCGACATAGCCATCTCAATTTTCGACTATCCTCCATCATTGGTAGTCGTTGGTCTTGATGTGGCTTTCCATGCACTTTTCCCACCATGTTTCTTCTCCTTTCTTTCGGAGATGTGGCTTGTTGGTGGAGATTCCGAGATCAAACTTGCTTGGTTGAGACATGATCTGCAAACTTAACAAAGATCTAGAGCTTTTCCTGCTCTGATACCAATTGTAGGATCGTGATTGTTAGATTTATAATCAGGGAACTAAGAACACAGTTTACAGTTCCCTTCGCAGCGGAAATAAACAATCAACTAAATGAATAAGTTCCTTATAGTGGAAACCTTTGATTGACAATTAGCAATCCAGGATAAAAACTACTACCTTTCTTCAGAAAGGATTTCAAGGTCTACTTCTTGATTTCTTATCTCTTTTGGTTACAGCTTATCTTAGGAACAAACACACGGTTTCTTTACCTTACACACAGTTAGGCAATCCTAGATAACTTAACACAATCAATAATCAATCCAAGAAACAGACCTTAGCACCTAGGAACTATTTCACTTACAGTCACAGGAACTTAGTACTCAGCTCTTCGATTCCTTGACTGGTTCCTCTTGATCTCGGTTTGCTTTGATGATCTTGTTTGAAGGTTCACACTTTGATGTTTGCTATTGAGTGTGATTCGTGTTTTTGTGCTTGAAGATAACCTTTGAGTTAGTCTTCCTTTTATAGTGGATTCTTCGCAACTTGATCTTCTCTTGGTTCCCACAGATCGAGCTTGCCCTAGGATGTGAGGTTGTCCTTGATCCACGCTGTCTTTGACATATACAAACAACCTAGGCAGCTCAGAATACTTCTAGGTTAGTCAACTACTTCAGCCAAGTCGTTCTCCAGCTTCCTTCTTCCGAGGTTCAACAATCTGGGCACTTTGGAACTGTCTTTTGGACAGCGACAGGTTCCATGTCCTGTCGCTTTCACCTTTCTCTGTCCGAGGTTATGTGTTCTAGGTGTCTTGTTGTTTTGCTCTGGACAATGGCAGACTTTGGAAGCTTCGCACAAGTTGTTTTCAACTTTCTCTTGTCCGAGGTTGGTGTTCCCAGATTTCTTGGGAAGCGCAACATCACATGTTGTATTTCTGGGCACACCTGGGTTCCTTCCTTTGGTTTGCTGCTTCGTTCTCTTGTCCTGTTTGGCTTCTATGCTTTCGGTATTTGTCATGTGGTTCCTTAAAGCACATCTTTGAGATAAAACATTAGTATCAAAATATTTGTCATCTTCAAAAGTAGAGAAACTGAGGAAAGGAACTCTCAGGGGAACCGAAGTTCCAGAGTTCCGTTTCCTAACAGTTTCTAGGACAAACGGCCATCTATTTGTAAGCATGTAATCGTGTGGATTTGTAATGCAATATATTTTGGTTATGATTTTTGTACAAGTGTATCATGTCTTTTTTGATTATGTAAGTTTGCAAATGTATAAATTCCAATGTTATGATTGCATAAGTTTGATGTCTTTTTTGATTACGTATGGATTACTCTGAAACCCACCAAAGAAAAAATAATGAGCAAATAACCAAAAGAGACTCACATCAAATTTTATATTGCATTACAAAACACATGAGTTTTACATCAACTACTAATAATGTGGATCTAATACGCCACATAATCTGGATTCTTGTCGGCTGCCATGCGGCATTCCCTAAAGTCTTGCAATTTCGAAACATACAATGTTTCCCACCACCGGATGTTCGGATCACAATATCTTCGCCATGCATCCGTAATGGGTGGTAATGGAGAGTCGTTAATGAGTGTCACCTATACGAATACAAACAAAAAAACGCAATTAGCATACACAATATTGCAAATGAAACATCTAAGTACAAGTAGAGATACGAAACATTACCGGTATCCAGTGGTTGTGATCCCCTACGTGTGCTATCCCCACAAAATTTAAGGGAGGTGCGAAGCTTGGTCTAGACGCCCGTATTGGTAAGCACAATGAAGGGTGCTCAGATATGATGACGACAGTAACGTTATACACCGTGGCAAACACTAAACCCATGAATGGCATGTCAAGCCAATAATTCGGGCCACAAGGGGTATAAACATAGTTAATTTGAACCATTAGATCGTCCTATGACCCTGGTCTTGCATAAGCTCGTATCGGCTCCCACATTTGTCGGTTGACACGCAACTCCTTTGCCATCGTGCTACGGATCAAGGGATATTGACCCTGACTCATCCCCATAAGCACAGCCAAAGACCGATAACCACAATGTCCGTCTGAACGTACATACATAGCACCGTTAATGTACCCAAACCAGAAGTAATCGATATTCCGAACCCCAAAGTCCACCCCAAAATGAATCATGGGTTCTTCGGGCCAATCCGACGGACGGACTCCCACATGGTCGTCCTCAAATTGTGATTCTTCTGGTTGTGGTTGGGATTGCATGTCCTCAGCGTCGAGCACCACGAAACTTGCTTGCTTTCTGGGACGGTCTGGCCCTTTCACCTTCTCCTTTGTCTTTCCATGTGCCTTCGCCTTCTCAGACTTCAGTAAGTCTTCTCTTACGTGCTCATGTAGGCTTTTTTCCCTACTCGGCGACCCCTTTGCCTTGTTCTTCGCACCACTTGGCCTTCCCTTTCTACAGATGTCCGTCGGCTCCATAAACGTACTATGTTCTAGATGCTCCAAGGCCATGTACAACTCACTCAATTGCCATAACGTGGCTTGGTTCAAAGTACGGCTTTGCACTCTCGACCACATCTCACGCAATCTCAACTCTGGAATGGAAATCGAAACATTGTCGTCAGCAAGCGCATATGTTGTTGGATCCTCTTCCCAATGCAAGTCCTTCCAGAAGTCGTGAATGTCGTCTGGAGTGAGAGATGTCCTCGTAATGATGGCTTTTGCAATATCATGGACGCACGGCAACCCAAGGCAGTCTCTCACCCAATGATCATCGCATACTTCTGAATAGTCATCCTTCACTAGCTGATCATACATGGCCAACAACAAATCAAAACACCTATCCGACACTCTGCAAAACAGCCTTGAAAAGACCATTCGGGCAAGCTCCGGAAACCCTGGATCGTTGAACTACATTGGTCGTGTAGACATTGACTTTTAATCGTGTCCATTTGAAGAATGATTGCATGGTGGATCCTCACGATCACTCTGTTAAAGATGCCTCTGCTAGACCCTATAATATCTTTCAACACACGATGCATCCCCTCAACCCTATCAAAACAAAAAACATTTTTTGCTTAGTACAACATTCATACCCAATAGTAAACTCTTCCAACTACACAATGTTCAAAAGAAACTTGTTTGAAGTTCGCGTGAAGAAGTGAAGGGTGTCATCCGTCCACGCTCTTACTATACTTTCCTTGTAAGGAGTCAACCATTCCCTCTCGGCGTATCCAACAAGGCCGCTCTTCCACGACGTCCTCAATGCTCTGAGCCTCTCCTCATACCTTTCCTCCATGGGCGAGCAAAATAGTCCCCAACACTGGTTTGTAAACATATCGACCTTGGCACTATCTTTTATAACATTGTCGGCATGTGCCTTGATGTTGTTTATAATATGGAACCAACACAAGAGCTGCCTAATCGAGACGTCTTTGAAAACTACCTTAATAGCTTTGATGAGAGCCTTTTCACAATCGGTCATTATAGCCTTTGTCATAACTCCTAACTGCTCAAACAAGTTCCGAAGGGCACTCACTATCCACCGGTAATGGAAAACTTTTCCGCTCGGGTGAATGCATACGCAATGTTGAACGTCTTGTGAGTGTAGGTAAAACCAACAATCTCCACCAAAGGCATATCATACCTATTCATACACAAAACAAATAAATGTACCAATACTTGTCAATATAACTAATTAAACCCTAGCACATAGAAAAATAACTAACTATTATTAAAATGTTTTACATACTTATTTGTCTTGTATTTGGTGTCAATGATCATCACGTGCGGGAACTTCTTCAACAAGCGTAGCGACTCCGGGTGAGCAAAAAATAGGATCTCCACCTCTTCCCCTTTCTTCACATTCCTAAGAGGATAAAAAAGATACCCGTTCTCTTTCAAAAAATGAAGGGACCACTGGGTAACCGTCAATTCCCCACGATCCTCGTAATGGAGCTTCTGCAAAAAGTTTGCAACCTGCTTCATTGATGTCACATTTCCTGGAAAGTTTTTCCTCAAGTCCGAAACAATCTCTTTCGGAGTCTTCCGACCATCACCCCATCTCCTAGCCATGACCTCCTCCTCCTCCTGTGTCAATTGACCCATGAATGCAATCCACCAGCCCAGATCCGGATCCTAACCGAAACGGGCCGGATCATGGAGCTTCAAGCGGCGCTTCCCCTGTTCGACGACGATTTTCCGGCGGGGCCAGGCGGCGCTTCTCCTGTTCGACGACGAGCAACTCCACGGCGGACATCTATATTTCCTCCCACCCTTTGGGGTCTCCGCGTCGACGGCGGTAACTGTTGTCCCGGCGTCGGCGCCTTCCATGGGCGGAGACGGTGTATGGAGGGTGAAGCCGGCGATTAGTGTTGAGGAGCTAAAAGGGAAGTTGTCGGAGGGGGCAAAAGCGGAGGCGCTGATTGGGAGAATGAGAGTGGCGGCGGGAGGGCCGAAGCACGGTCAGATCTGGAAGCCGGCGGTTATGAGCAGACACCCTATAAGCCAGCGATCAGTCTTTCTCTTTTCTTGATTTTTTTCCCCTCAATTTGGTTTCTGTTTAGATGGATTTTGATAATTGGATTTTTAGTTGCACTTGTACTAGGTCATCCAAATCTAGATAGATAGTAGCATCACTGAGCAAAAGCAAATCAATAGCTGGAGATGAGCTTCGAACGAATTATTATCAGATGAAGAATTAATGATACCGGAAGGGAGAGTGAACAACATTTTGTTCATAATCTTTCTTCTTCTTTTTGGGGATTTTTTTTTTCTTTCATTTTTTTTTAGTTTTTTAATTAAAAAATTAATAGTTGGGCATTTGGCGAAAAAAAAAAAAAAAACTCAGGGGTATCACGCGAAATAAGTAAAACTTTGGTACACCTCGCGAATTTTATCTTACCTCAGGATACCAGGCGAAAAAACCGAAAATTAAATTAAGGACATGCACGAAGCTTAGAGTGGGTGTGGAATCAAATAGAGACATAAGCCAACTACGTACAAATCCCTGCCTAAACCTAAAGATTAGTGGTTTACAATTCAACCCCAAAACAAAACGCTTAAACGCTTGTTGTTTACAATGTATGCGTTAAAGAGGACAATATCTCGATGTGTGATGTATGGTAAAGCCTTAGAAATGACCCCCCAACCAAACCCCTGATTTTGATGTCTTGCGTCAATGACCCATGCTTAATAATATTCCCCTAATTTGATGGAGTGTGTACCAAACCCAAACCCCACGTGGCATATGCATTACCTTTGGACGACATGTGTATGTACAATTTTATCCAAATTACTTGGCCGCTACTAGTCCATGTTTGAGTCCTAATGTCTCTACCATCAAAATATATGAGAGTCCACGGCTTCTCGTGTTCATGGAAATCATATACTGTTGCAGTGTTGCCATATGATCTCCAATAGCAAATCAAATGTTAATCTACCCAAGTGCGGGTGCAGGGATTTAGTCTAGTAAAGCTAAATTTCTGAAAAGCTAAAATCCTAAAAATTGAAAATGTACCGTCAATCTTAACAAAATCTTAATTACAAAGTCTTAAAATTACACCATTGAAACAAATTTCATGATTACGGACTAATTTCATTACATAATTTCAATAAATTTGTACAAAAATTGATTTTAAAATTTGTAAATCCATAAACCCTAAATTTTAAAAAAATTAACCCAAATAAGGATAGTTATACTTGTAGAGAAAATATTACATTTTGTTAAATGGTTTGTGTGCAAATTTGAAAGAAAAAAAAATGAAAAATATATAAATTATTTTGAAAACTTTTAATGAAAAAATTTTAAGAAAAAAACTAAAAATGTTTGAAAAAATCATTAAAATATACTAGCACCAAATAAAACTAGTCACCGGGAGCGTAGTCCAGCGGTAAAGCTGGGGGTAGATCTTGGGGTGCAAATCCCCGCGGGTTCGAAACGTGCCAGCTTTACTTTGAGGACGAAACTCTCGCGATTTAACCAAGGATCATGGCGTGAAGGACTAGCGGCCATAGCCCGGAATTAGTGGGTTCACTTCGGTGGCCTGACACCCGGCCCCGGCAAAAAAAAATAAAACTGGTGGACTGTAAGCTCATAATTCAGTTTTAATTAATTGTCTAAAAATCTTAAAATGACGTATACAATTGATCAAAATTAAGTGTTGAAAAGACACCAACAAATAAAAACTGATGGACTAGGACACCGGCCGGACAATGTCCTCATCCGAATAATTCGAGGTACAAAAACAGGAAAATAGAAAAGTACAACTAATCGACCGAGGTGAGTAAATCTATTGGTATTTTGGTTTTGAAACACTGTCAAAAGTGCGAGCTAATGATCGATAATCAACCCTATGCATCCATCAACATGGAACAATTTTTTGCATCAACCAGAAAATCTAATCAAATGAATCCTCAAGCCTAAAGCTGAAAAGAAAAAAAGTCGAATAATTTTTTGGAGATAACCCTGACAAGTGCCAACCGCTTACTTATATAAGACTAGAGAATTCCCAAGAGAAACGTCTTGTGGTAAGGAGTTAACAGTACAACTAACAGTATGTGGCCGTGGATTTGCATCCAGTAACAGAAATCCAGCCACAAACGCAGGCGCCCAAGCGAGTGCATAAGTTTCTCCACAATCATGCTTCTAGGATTTAAAAAGAAGGGAAAATCCAATGCCATTGGCATCAAATATAGAAGTCAAAAGTCCTACGACTTGTGTATCCTTCAGACTTGCACATCAAGCCACACCTTTGAAGTTATGTGAGACTGAGAGGGCAAGGAGCAAGATGACCACAAAGGCTTAAAACTTTAACTAGTTTAATCATGGCATTTCCCATCACAACAATAGGGGTTCAAAACTCCAAAAATATCTCATATGTTTGTACTTCAGGGGCTACATGTCTAAAATAGGACCTGAAACCAGGAGTACAGAAAAGGGATCAACGCTTCTTGGAGACACCGACAGTCTTCCCTCTACGTCCAGTCGTCTTTGTGTGCTGTCCACGGACACGAAGGCCCCAGTAGTGCCTCAGACCACGGTGGTTCCTGACAAACACCATGTTTTAGTCAATCCGTCATCTGGAATGCCTTGAGATGTAACAGCAAATGTACAGAAGTGGAATGTCTAGCTTTAGACTAAAACATATAGTAGAGAGAATTTGCTTGGTTGAGTCAAAACTTGGAAGTGATGTATGAGCAAGGATGAAAAAATGAGACATTTATGATAAGATGAATAGCTTCATTAAAATTAACTTAATAATGATTTTATATTTATTCATATAAAATCAATGGCTGATCCCTTATTTCTATTCAATTTGAGGTATAGAAATACCTGATTTTTTTCAAGCGCTCAAGATCATCTCTCAGCTTCATATCCAAGGCATTTGATACCACCTGAGAGTACCTGCCATCCTTATAATCCTTCTTTCTGTTCAAAAACCAGTCTGGGATTTTGAACTGACGAGGATTAGCAACAATTGTCATGAGATTGTCTATCTCAGCAGCAGAAAGTTCACCAGCCCTGAAAAAATTATCATTTTACTTGTAACAAAATACTTATATAATTATTAAAATCAAGATGTCAATTCCAAACAACTTATAGAAAAGACTATAAAATAAATAATATAGAGATGGTCAAATTAGAGCTTTATGTTATGCTAGCCAACAGGAGGCATAAAAGTGTGAGATGGAATCAGTAGACAAGAAGCACTTTGAGCAACTCATCTGTGGATCCAACACCATGGTTGTCTGGCCACTGCTGAGTTAACAGCTGTTTCTCTATACAACTTTAGTAGAAGGTTGCACTATCTATAAAAGTGAAGTCCATGATGAAGTGCATTCGCCAAAAAGTTACATCCCATAATGCTTATCAAGACATTGTTTGGAAAAAGTTCACGAAATGGAGATGGTCTCATGGTCATAGTAAGTGATCATACAACTTGATTTAGAATGTCCAGTCACAGAAGCACTTAAATTTTCTTATTTCCATTCAGTTCTTTTGTTTTTAACCTTGATACCCTGCTACGGGATACAATGAGAGATGGAATTAGTAGACAAGAAGCATCATGAGCAACTCATCTGTGGATCCATCTCCATGGTTGTCTGGCCACTGCTGAATTAACAGCTATTTCTCTGTGCACCATTTGTTCAAGGCCACACTAAATGTGATAATGAAGCCTATATTACAAGGTGCAATCACTAACAAGATACTACATAGTGCACAATAATCAGTAGATCAATAGGGTGTATAAAATGGATTGGTAATTAGTAAATGAACAAGAAACTTTTGATTGAAAAGATCTGCTGAGCAACAGATTTTTGTTTCTTTCTAAACATGCAATGTGAGATGGAATTAGTTGACAAGAAGCATCATGAGCAACTCATCTGTGGATCCATCTCCATGGTTGTCTGGCCACTGCTGAATTAACAGCTATTTCTCTGTGCACCATTTGTTCAAGGCCACACTAAATGTGATAATGAAGCCTATATTACAAGGTGCAATCACTAACAAGATACTACATAGTGCACAAAAATCAGTAGATCAATAGGGTGTATAAAATGGATTGGTAATTAGTAAATGAACAAGAAACTTTTGATTGAAAAGATCTGCTGAGCAACATATTTTTGTTTCTTTCTAAACATGCAATGTGAGATGGAATTAGTTGACAAGAAGCACCATAAGCAACTCATCTGTGGATTGATCTCCGTGGTTGTCTGGCCACAGCTGATTTAACAGCTGTTTCTATATGCAACTTTAGTATAAGGCCACATTATGTGCTAATGAAAGCCTAAGACAAGTGCAATTACAAGCACCAACAAGATAGATCCTATCATTTACAATTCACTATGCAATTAATAGGCTAGGGATTTAGCTAAATAGATGGCCTGAGCATACAACTTCCTTCAAAGTCCCTGTCACAGAAGCACTGAAGTTGTCTTAATGTTCATTTTATTATTTTGTTCCTTTACTCATGTGAGCACTGAAATGTGAGATGGAATTAGTAGACAAGAAGCACAATAAGCAACTCATCTGTGGATCCATCTCCGTGGTTGTCTGGCCACTGCTGAGTTAACAGCTATTTCTCTATGCACAATTAATTCAAGACTACACCATATAAAGTAATGAAGCCTATATAATACAAGTGCAATTACCAAATCCACCAAAACAATTAATGATTTGCTAATCAATAAACAAAACATTACTTTCAACTTGTGCTAAACCAGTAGCTAAATTTATGAACTGCAAAAAAAATATCAGACCTTAAATTAGGCATTTCAGCTATCACATCAGATGCCTCAAATATAAGGGATCATAAACAGTAATTATCCAGCTTATTGGTCTCACGGTTTTTTTATTGGAAAAGTTTTAATCTTTGAACATTTTATCAGATAAGTATATAACGATTATAGTGGCACAATGCCAATATATTACTCTGGAAACAGACAGTATCATCGCACATCCGCAAGAAAGGAGAAAATGAAATATGCGATCTCAAATCAAGCTAGAATAACAAACCTCTTGTTCATGTCGACATCAGCCTTCTTGCAAACGATGTTGGAGAAACGGCGTCCAATACCTTTGATGGAGGTTAGAGCGTACATGATCTTCTGCTTCCCATCGACGTTTGTGTTCAGCACACGAAGAATGTGCTGGAATTCTTCGTTCGCAACCAGAGACTGCAAAACACAAGAACAAAAAGCAAATACATTTCAGGAGTTATATCATGATAATATGATAATCTCGTTGAAGATTAGGAAACAGAAGCATGAAGCGATTAAGGCTATTCGTACCATCTTGTTTCTGCCGCCGGAACGCGAGGAGGAAGGGGAGAAAGAGAAGCGCGGAACTCTGAAACCAGTACTAGGGTTTTTGAGAACATCGCAGTCAGCTAGGGTTATTAATAGCAGTCAACTGGGCTTATAAAAGGCTATTGGGCCGTGTTTTGTTTTTCAAAAAGCCCGACTCTGGGCCCATATCCAGGAAAACTTTAATGTTATTCCTATAGCCTATAGGTGAGCATACTTTAGGCATCTAGTTGTCCAGCTATCGTCGTTGTGGTTTGCAGCGCAGTAGTTACTCGGTGCAAGTGTAGATTTACGCGGTTCAAATATAAAAACGTATTTTTTTCTTATTAGGTAAAAATTAGACTGAAAATCACATAAAAAACGGTTTTTCAGTCTATAGCATCTTTTTAGATGAGAATTACAAATTCTAGACTAGCTTGAATATCTTTCAAGGAATTCCGCTAGACCATCTTTGCGATGAAATTGGCCACCACGTTTGTTTCTCGGAATACATGAAAATTTTGCACTGAAGAAAACAGTTGTAAAACACACATGATATCAGAAATTAACATTTCAATATCTCATGGACAGTGCCAGATTTGATTAAAAACATTCACAATGGTAAGGTTATCGCATTAAAGTTGAATGTCGGTAATGCCTAATTCATAGGCCCTTATCAGGGCATTTCTTACTGCAAGCGTTTCTGTTTTTAAAGGGATTGAGATACCACATTTATCCCCAAAAAGGAAGATTGGTTTACTCGTATTGTTCTTGAAAATATAGCCAAAGCTAGATTCACCATTAGTTTTGGTGGATCCATCTATATTGATTTTAATTATGTTATCTGGTGGTTTTTTTCATTTCTTTATTGGTCGTCTAACATTGTTCATTCTATGTGTTTTTTATTTGTCCTCTTTTAAACAATCTTGGTTCCAACTCTTCGTCTTATTCCAATTCTCAATTTGTTTTTTAATATAAATTGGTACATCCTTTATGGTATATGCATCATCGTTTGTTCTACCAAAGTTTTGTTGGTTTCTATAAAACCAAATTCCCCACCAAGAGACCATTAATTCTATAAATTGTGATCTATCAGTTTTTTGTCGAATTTCCTCAATGATTTCATTGATTTTTTTATTTCCTATGTTTAGGGATCTAATGATACCATAGGTATAATAATTCATTTTCTCTATTGTTTTTATAGTATGGTTACATTGGAATAAAAGATGATTCAAATCCTCCAATTGGGCATTGTAACGGATACAACCCTAGGGGATTGCTATACCTTTTTCTACTAATCTAGCTTTGGTTGGAAGTCCTTTTTTCGTTATTTTCCAGATAAAGTTTTTAACTTTGGGATATGTGTCCATCTTCCAGATCCATGAAGAATCAATCATGAGATAAGCATTGTTCTATTAAGTCATTATTCCAGGTTTTATTTGACAACATAAAATCAGCTACCAGGGCATCCTTATTCAGGATTAATTATGTGTTTATGATATCACATAAAGGGGTTTTAGAGACTAAATTATCCGACCAGAATTTGATTGTTCTACCATTACCAACTTGCCAAATTAGTCCAGATTTGAATTCATCCATGAGTTCAATCATTTTGGACCATTGCTAGGAGCAATTTCCTTTTTTCTCGTAATGAAATATATGGATTGTTTTCAAGTATTTTTCAGTAACAACTCTGACCCAATAATTATTCGGCTTTGCTAAAATTTTCTATAATAATTTGAATTGTAGGGCTTTATTCATGTCTTTTGATTTTCTCAATCCAATACCTCCTTGTTGTGTTAGTTTACATATTTTTTCTCAGCCTATAAGAGGTTTATAGGAGTTGTCTTTGTTCCAAAAAAAAGATCTATTTAACTTGTCAAGTTCATTATGTGTGTGTAGGTAACATAAAGCTTTGCATAAGATAGTTTGGTCTTGATGCCAGATTGGCTTTTATTAGTGCTGTTCTTCCTGCTTGGGAAAGAGAGTTTGCTTTCCATTTAGACAGTTGTTGTTGGGTGCTAATTAAGAGATCAGCAAATGTATTCGAGTTGACTCTACCATTAATGATAGGGCAACCTATATAATTTTCGAGAGAAATCATATTTGTGATTGTGAGAGTACCTTGCTTGTATTGCTAATTTCTTATGGTTGATAACCTTTTTTGTGACCTGAAAAACCGATTTATGAAAATTTACTTTTTGTCCTAAGATTTTGCAATATTCATCAACAATATATTTAATTTCCTTGCAGTTTTCTTGTTTAGCTTTTGAGAAGATCACAATGTCATCCGCAAATGTCAGGAACGGAATTCGTGTTCCTTGTTGAGTGATTTGAAATCCTAGCGGATTCCGTGGTCTTTCTGACGCTTTTTGGAGTTTTCTTGCAAGGATTTCAGATCCTAAAATGAACAAGAAAGGGGAAAGGGGGTCACCCTATCGAAGTCCTCTTGATGATTTAAATATTTCTGTGGGTCCGTTGTTTACAAGCACCGAGAAGGATACTGTTGTAATGCATTCTTTTATCCAGTTGATAAATTTTTCATGAAATCCAAACTTTTCCATGATTTTAATAATGAAATTCCATTCAATTCTATCATAAGCTTTTTCCATATCTAATTTTAGGGCAATGAATCCTTCAATTCATTTTTTCAATTTAAATGAGTGAAACATTTCATGAGCAATCAAAATATTATCTTGAATGGCTCTATTAGCAACAAACGCACCCTGTAGGGGGTGGATTAATTTTTCCATGGTTCCTTCAAGTCTTGTTGTTATGATTTTCGAGATAATCTTATAAATTGTAGAACACAGACTTATGGGTCTATAGTGATTAGTAGAGTTTGAATTGTCACATTTTGGAATCAAAGAGATAAATGTGTGATTTATTTGTTTGAGCAATTTCCCAAATAGAAAAAAAAGCTTTTAACTGCTTGAATAACAGAGGGACCTACAATGTCCCAATATTTTTGATAGAATTTTGCTGTCATACCATCAGGACCTGGTGATTTATCCGAGCCAATGTTAAAGATAGCCTTTTTAATTTCTTCATTGGATACGTTCCTTATTAATTCTAAATTGTCCTCTATAGAGATTTCAGATTGAATTAAGTCTAGATTTTCCTAGAGTAGTCTCTGGTCCATATCCTCACTTCTGAACCTATTAATGAAATCATTTCTGATTTCATTTCTAATGTTTTCTTCTCCAGTAATACTTGTTTCTTCTTGGGTTTTAATTTCTTTTATAATTTTTCTATTTCTTCTTCTACTTGCTATTTTGTGAAAATAGCTAGCATTTGTATCAGTAAATTTGATGTGTTTAACTTTAGCTCTTTGGTTCCAGTAAATTTTCTGGAAGAAAAGAAGTTTTTCTTTTTTTTTTCTATGATTCTTATTTGTTTTTTAATGAGATCATTTGTAGGGTGAGTACAGATCTCAGTTTGGATTTCAGAAAGTTGTTTTTCTATAGTTTGTAATCGAGTAAATACATTACCAAATGTACTTTTATTCCAGATCTTGGCATGTTTCTTAAGTAATTTTGTTTTGGATACAAGATTATACAATCTAGATCCATGATAGTTAGTTCTCCAGGCTTGTTTAACAACATTCCTAAAGTCCTTTCTGGTCATCCAGATTTTTGCAAATTTAAACGACTGATTTTTAAAAGGTATTGCTGAGTCAAGCTCGATAAAGATGGGACAATGGTATGAGCTGGTAAAAGAAAAGTGTTTAGTACAGATATCAGGGTACCGTTGAAGGATCTGGTGATGAATAAGTATCCTATCCAGTTTTTCATATATGTTATCTATTTCTGTTATGTTCTTTCGCTAGGTATAGATGTTTCTTTGAATAGGGGTCTTCAGTAGTTCACATTCATTCTTAAAATGTCGTAATCTTGCAAATTTTGTCAAAGATGATATTAAACCACCTAATTTTTCAGATGGGTCTTATATTTCGTTCAGATCTCCCATAATAATGCACAAAAGAGAGCAATTTTTAATAAAGGAAATGAGTCTGTCCCAGAACACATTCTTTGCATATTCATTTGGTGGAGCATAAGTTATGATTAACATAAGTTTTATGTTCGTGAGCAGGTTTGTATACTTGATACTAATAAATCTTGTTTTAATTTGGTCAATTTCTAGGATTTCATTTGTAAGTTGGTAGGTCTTTCACATTATACAAATGCCACCCGAGAAACCCATAGCCGGGACACAATAGAATTGATCAAATCCCGCTTTTTTCCACACTTTTTTCACTAGGCTCTTTGTTTGTTCTTGTTTTAAAAAGTGCAAGTAGTTGTATTCGTTCAATTTTACAGAATGATTCAACATCTATCCAAAAAGTTTTTTTTCCCAATTCCGCGGCAATTCCAGGTTGTGATCTTCATAAAAAATCAATTGTATTGTTGCCCCATATCCTAAGACATTTAGGGGACTTATTATTGTTTCTCATTAATTTTTTTGTGGGTCTATGAGTAGTAGTGGTTCTCGAGTGTAGTTTCTTCATTCTTGAAGAGTTATGATTACGATTTTTCCTTTTTAAGTATCTATTGTGGTACTTAGCTTGATGCAACAAGTAATCACAGGATTTCAGAAAATTGTCATAATTAATTTTTTCTTTTATTTTGACTTGTTCAGTATTGCATCTAAGATCACATTCATGGATGAGATTTTCAATCCTCAGCAAAGAACATATCCTATATCGATAGTGATAGTTCATATTCCTGGAAAATATATCAATTTCAGAGGAGGGATTCAGCATATCCTTAAAGCTATACATCAATTGGAGGTTCATTGTGAAGTCACACAGAGAAAAGAGATTGTAAACAATGCTCAAAGATTTCAGAGAACGATTGTTCTTGGATTAAAAACTCCATAATGATTTGTTCATGGATTAAGATTTCATTTTATGGTAGTTGTTCTCTTTTACTTCTGGGCCTCATATTCTGATTTGTACTAGCCATGTTGAGAGTTACATAAGGCCACCAAGTCCATTCCTGGTAATCATGCAGTATATCCATGATAAAATTCAAATTGTTCTGGGAATACGGTTTTTCAATATGGATAACCATTTCATGCCTTAAGCATACAGGGGATACATGATGATGATCGATAGGACATTCAAAAAGAAACCACCCATAACTCAACATATCCACAAAAAAAGATTTGGACTTGTGTTCTAACAAATTCACCATTCCAAAAGGAATCTAATTCCTCAACCCTTTTGAGAAAGGGAGATTTTCCAATTAAGGAATTCAAACGAGTCATAACCTGTAAGGCAAGGAAACTATAATCATAGATCCAGATACACTTTTGTTCAAGAGGATCAAATCTCAAAAAACTAAGGTTTTCAGTGTGTTTGTTCATAGAATATTTGTTCAGTGTAATGTTTGTATCGAGCAAAGGGTGTTGCCCATGGTTCTGTTTTCTTTTTGTTCCTTGTGACTCGAAGTCCCAAGCTTGTTCAAGAATAAGGATTTCCTGGATAGAGTATCAGATAAGGTAAAGTGAAGAGATAAAAAAAGAAACAGAGACTAGCAAAAGCAAGAAAATAGGAGAGAAAAGAAGAAAGACAAGAACAACAAGAGAAAGCAGAGGAGACAAACCTAGCACCAGGGAGGAAAGAAGAAGGACTCAACAACAAGCTAAAAAGATCAAAAACAAGGCAGCAGACAGACACGAAAAGCAGCTGAAAGAAACAAGAAGACAAATACAAGAAGAAGGTAATCAATTTCATAAAAACATGAGTTAAATTGTCATTGTTCAGGTTCAGGTTAAGATTAACAGTGACCAACCTTTTCACATAAAAGTCAAAGGTCAACAGATCCTCCAAATGGTGCTCACCGAAAATCAGCCAAGATAACTGGTGATAATTATTAAGTCTGTCAATCTCATACAAGTTTAAAAGTTTAGTCTCAATCATGAAAAAATAGTCAAGATAAAGGTCAATTTCAGAGTAAGAGTAGAAGAAATCACTAAAGAAGTACTTAAACTCATACCATTCAAATTTATGGGTCTAAACAACAAAAGGTTTGGTCACAACTTTGAGATCATCATTCTCAGAGTTGGTAGATGTGGAAGATTTGTTCAAAGCAGGAGGGGTCACCTCAGTTGGTTCAGACACAATGGGTTCAAGAATTGTATTTTTCACACCAGACGAGGAGTTAGAAGCACCAGGAGAGGTGCACAACACCTCTTTCATAGTTCTTTTCCCTTTATCCATTAAGATGGATAGAGGCAAACCAACCACGTAGTCACAATGCAAGAACAGAAAGCAAGAAAAACAGTAGTTCAAAAAAACACTGAACAAGTTAAGAGTGAGCAAGAGTTGAAGAGTCATATTCAGCCTTTGAGAGTTCGCATATATAGGATTAAACACAGAAGAGAGGTCAAACAGAGATAGAGAGGAAAGAAAGCACCTGTCAAAGGAGATCCTCGTCGACAAAGCGGTGAAGAGCGTTGCCGAAGTCCCGCAGGGAGGAGAAGTTGTAGAGGTGAGCGGTTGACTAATCCAGATCCCGTCTCTTGCAACAATGAAGAGCTCAGGGAATCCAACGCAACACTAAAACTCACTCTTCATGTGGCGCTGGATGTGCAAGCTCCTAAGATCCAGATCATGTACAAAGGTACACGAAAGATCTCTTTTCTCACCAGACTTTGACTGGTCACATATCCACTTAACCCAGGGACCTAAATCCCACACAGGCCAAAGGAAGCTTATCTGGAAGTCTCCCTTAAGGTGGAAACGGGGGGAAGGATAGTACAGATCCAAATTCGGGAGCAGGTAGCAGTAATCAGCAGAGTTCACGCCATAAGACCCATGATTCACCCCGGAAAACGCTCTAAGAAATGCCCTCCATTCTGAAAGAATAGTAGCGACCAAGAGCGAGGATGGGTAAAGAATGAGATTGTCATCTTGGTCAAGGGTATCGCTGTCGAGATTGAGGAAGAAGGTTGAAGGAGCAAGATTCTCAAGCGGCGGCCGTTCGAAGGCTAGGGTTTCTAGGAGCAAGTTAAGGGTAGAGAAAGAGAGCGTTTTCTAGGTCAGAGTCATGTTTTTTTGCTTGTACTCAAATGTCAAAACTTATTAATTATGAGGTAATTGGCGCACAATATTTGATTACCCCTTCGCATGTAGGGATTATACTAATTAAATACCTACATTGATATATTTATGTGTAAACACTAAATCAATCCGCTTCGATCGTTCTTAAGAGATAATCATTTTCGATAAAGTAAAAACTATTAAGACAGTTTGAACACAAGAGAGTTGTTGACGTAGTTCAAATTTAGGTCATACGTCTCCGGAGCCTCAGGAGGGGAGATGTAATACCCCTCATTTTTAGTAAGGATATTTGGGTAATTTTTCCAACCCTCGTTCTGTAATCATGTCGCTTTTGGAGAAGTTCGGATTTCTGTATCGTGTTTGATCTCTGTAATAATTCCCTGAGTGATATAAAATACATTCGATGTATTTTCGGGGCTTAGAATATTTGTTCGGGTACAAATATTTAAATTTCGGAGTTTAAACCCATGCCAAGCCTTTTCCCGGGCAAAAAGACGCGGAATTGCCTTTTTCCGCGACCGCGGAAAAATGGCTCTCAGAAGAGCTGGGCACAGGAATATTCCGCAACCGCGAAAAAAGTTCCGCGACCGCGGAAAATTCAAACACGCCAGCAACGCTTCGTCTTCCAAGCCTCGTCGTCCGTGCCTCCGTTGATCGCCTGACTCGCCGTCGATCTGGTCGGGGAGGAGCTCCTCTCCTTGGATATAAATAGAGGTTGATTCTGGGAGGTTTTGGGCACTCAATCCAGATCTCCTCACTCTCTCTCTCTCTCTCTCTCTCTCTCTCTCTCTCTCTCTCTCTCTCTCTCTCTCTCTCTCTCTCTCTCTCTCTCTCTCGTTTTTTCTTGCTCGCCGGAGTTTCGAGCCCTCGCCGGAATCTTCGAAGTGTCGCCGGAGCTCTCATTGGCGGTTGTGGTGCTCGTAGGGTGTTGCTTTGGAGGCGCAAGGAGGTCAGGAGTCGAAGCCCCCTCGTATCGAGCCCTTTCGAGTCGTCGCCGGTGAGTTTTCTCTGTTTTGGGTCGCCGGAGTTCATGACCGCGAACATGAACTACCGCGACCGCGGCAGTGACAAGGTCGGCCGCGTCCGCTGTCTTTGACACTCACGGACGAAGTCCTCGACGGCCGTGACCGCGAAATCCCTGCCGCGACCGCGGATTGCCTTGGCAATCGCGATCGTGGCCTTGGACAATCCGGTCTCGGGCGGGACTTTCGTTCTTTCGATTTCGTTCGTTCTTTCTTAGATTCGTATCATTTTATTGTCGAATCTAACCTAGGGTTTCATTGTGGGTCGTCGTCGTAGGAATCTGTAATCCGACTTCCGTTCCCGTTTCGGACCCAGAAACCCGTCGTCGCTCAATCGTTCGTCTAGATTAAGGCAAGTGGCGGTTTGCCCTTGCTTATTATTCCACGTTTCCATTAATTATCAATTGCTTTTAATTGTTAATTAAATTAGGATGAATGTTGTGTTCGTTTGGGAACAGTTTTACAAATATACGTGATTAAAATTATGATATTATAATAGGTTTAATATACTGCTAGGAACAACGCTATTATATATGTATTACCATGATGGTATTAATGTGAACTATGGTGTGGCTTTAACTGTTTAGTTAGAACGAGTATTCGTAGGAACGCTATGTACCTTGCGAGGTCTAATCGTTTCTTTATAACTGGTATTAGGAGGATTTTTCCCTAGTACTTTCTCTGTTCATGACTGTACCCTTACTCAGGGTAGGTGCACAACAGCTGGTGCCAATATTCAGGATTTATTCCCTTCGATATCTCTCGCGATGAGATGATATATCTTAAAAGCTTATAACGTAATTGTGCGTTTTGGAATTAAATAAGATAAGTGCGATTATGTACATAATTAATATACCCTCGGGCGAGGAGTACAACGTGGAAACCGCCTGGACTTCGATTAGAGTAAGTCCTCCTTCCAAATCTGAATTCGCATTACGCGGTGAGGTTGGTCGCGGATCCAAATGGTCAAGTCTTTTTAAAACGCTTGTGTGAAATTATAACATTCCCGAACACTTGTCATACTTCCGATAAGACTCAATCTTTTAGAGTCTTCTCTTCATACGTTTCCGATAAGACTCGATCTTTAGTAGTCTTCTCTTGATCATTCTGTTTCATATCTTTCCATGGAAGTAGTTTACTATCGTCATCGGCTTTCATTCGAGAAGCGATGGGTCTAACCTAATACGTCTATTTAGAACCTTTCTGTTTTACCCTTGCATAGTCTTTCATTAGACTAACCAATCGGTTATTTTTCCCTTGCATGGTTGGCTGGTGTCATCCATCTCATACGGCACATCAGGTAAACTTCCATTCCGTGAAGGCTAGAATCCGACGATGAAGGCATATGAAGTTTTTAAGAATTTTATCCAGGTTGAAGATCCTAGACGGGTGATCGCTTCGATCAAGACCCTTATGTTATTTATTTAAAGACTTCCTCTATATTAAAACATATTATGTATTTCTATTGTATTTGGGATTTTCAGATGTAATTCCGAGACTTTGGTTTGAATAAAGATTATGGTATTTGGCATTATCAGTATTCTTCTGTAATTTATATAAAGTGGTTAAGCCTTGGGTGGGTTCGGATGTGGAATCTGAGGTCACTGGCGGTAATACTTTCAAGGTTATATTTGGGGGTGTTACAGGAGACTCACTCAATCTAATATGCAACACAGGCCAAGAACAAAGTATGGTTACTTTGAACAAATAGAGAATGAAAACAAGATCAAATCTGTAGAAGGAAGAATGTGAAACATGGAACTTTCTCATAGATCGACATTGTTAGAGTACAATGCGTTAGCTGAAACAAGATAAAGTGCCAACTATTTATAGAAGAATATAGCTGCACAACTACCAATTATGCTGCAGCGCAATTGGTGATACAAGTGGTAAGGCATTTCCCTTGTATGTAAAGGTCCCGGGTTTGATCCTCGTGGGCAACAACCTACCCATTTAAATAGGGGAAGGGTTGGGTGTGTGGGCTGCATGCCCTTGGACAACCAGGCGGCACCAGTACCGGCGCCGGTACCGTTGGGTGGCTGGGCGGCTTGGTGGCTGGGGTAGCTTGGCCTGAGATGTTACAAAAAAGTACACTTTATGTTGGTGCCTGACCTTGCCGACAACAGGCCTGACAGACACCCCGACACTGTCATCCTTAACAGGCCTGCAGGCCGTGTACCCCAACCCTTCCCCCCAAATGGGTAGGTTGTTGGTGAGAGTCGAACACGCGACCTCTCCACCCTTTATCAAGCGCCTAAGCACCTTGATACCAATTGCGCTGCATCACAATTGGTAACAAGTGGGCGTTAGGCCGCTTGTTAAAGCGTGATGTCTCGTGTTCGAGACTCACGAACAACCTCCCAGCCATGGGGATTTGGTTGGGGTACATGGGCTGCAGCCCATGGATAGAGAAATGGTTGGCCCGATAAGGTCGGAGCCCCTCTCATTCAAAGTGTACTTTTTTGTAACATCCCAGGCCAAGCTACCCCAGCCACCAAGCCGCCCAGCCACCCAACGGTACCGGCGCCGGTACTGGTGCCGCCTGGTTGTCCAAGGGCATGCAGCCCACACACCCAACCCTTCCCCTATTTAAATGGGTAGGTTGTTGCCCACGGGGATCGAACCCGGGACCTTTAGATACAAGGGAAATGCCTTACCACTTGTATCACCAATTGCGCTGCAGCACAATTGGTGATACAAGTGGTAAGGCATTGCCCTTGTATCTAAAGGTCCCGGGTTCGATCCCCCTGGGCAACAACCTACCCATTTAAATAGGGGAAGGGTTGGGTGTGTGGGCTGCATGCCCTTGGACAACCAGGCGGCACTAGTACCGGCACCGATACCGTTGGGTGGCTGGGCGGCTTGGTGGCTGGGGTAGCTTGGCCTGGGATGTTACACATATGGCATGAGCAACCACTGTCAATGTACCATAGTCGAGGTTGCCTCTCTTCTTTCTGCACATAGGGGAACTAAGACTTTTGAACCCAACGAAGCTTGGCTTTACTGTGGGGATTAGCATTCCGAGTCTGTGAATGACCATGTAACTAGTTCCTTTCATGGTAATAGGCATTTTTCTCATTTTCAAAGTTCCTTTTCTTAGGACAATCAGTGTTATAATGACCATTTTTTCCACAGTAATAGCATAAGCGATTGTAAATAACATGTCCATATTTTCCCATTCCAGGTCTAAAGGGTTTCTCAGTTTTTCTTTTGTTGAAATCAACATTGTTTCTAACCTTACCATGAGCCATATCCATATACTTTTTATGAGCAAAAGAATTGGTGAACCACTTGTTTTCAGGGAATGCCTTTTCTTTTCCTTTAGGTTCCCTCTTCGGACTTTGAGAACTTTCATTGAAACGCTTGGCAACCTCAGCCTTGTTCTCAAGAACCATGATCTTCTCTAATAGGAACTGATTCCTATCTCGAGAAGTGGCAAGAGCAGTACTGAGGTTCTCATTCATTTCAACAAGTTCTCGTCTAGCCTTTTCATCTTCAACATCATTATTGGCCTTGTTGTCAACATACCCAATTCCATGACGTTGTCTCACAAAGACAGTTTGATTTATCGTTTTTTCATTTATAGAGTCAGTGAGAATGTCTAACCTATCAATTATAGTTTGAAGCATATCATTTTGAGGTAGGTTATTATGCATAGGAACCTTAACAGAGTCTACACTGGTTTCATCACAAGATTTGCAGATTTTAAGGTGACTAGCATGCACATTTCTAATATCAATGAGTTTAGAGTGAGTTTCAGCTAGGTCTTTCTCAGCTTCATCAAGTTTCTTACTCCACACAGAGTTCTCAACAGTCAAGCATGCAATTTCATCTTCACAATCATCAAGTTTTTGTTGAAGGGAACCGGTTTCTTTTCCTAGTTTCTTTATGATCTTAAGAAGCTGTTTCTTATCACAATCGACTAGAGTCTTTAGAAAGTCATCAAAAGTTACCTCAAGGTCTTCTGAGTCGCTTGAGTCTCCTTTTGCCATGAGACATCTTCCTCCAGAGAAACCGCTCAGATCCAGTTCCTCATCCGAGTCTTATCCCCATGAGGCCACGAGAGCCTTCTTTCTCTGAGGTCTTTCATCTTCTTTGGAGTCTTCTTTGTTGGGACAGTTCTTAGCGTAGTGCCCCTTTTCTTTGCACTCATAACACGAGACTTCCTTGAGATCTCTTCGTGGTCCATTGTGGGAGGAACTGCCCTTTTGGAACCTTCCCTTCACAAAGAACTTTTTGATATTCTTCGTGAAGAGGGCTGTTAGTTCGTCCTTTTCTTCTTCTAGGTCTAAGTTCTCTTGCTCCATCTCAAGCCTTGAGAAGGCTTTGGAGATCTTGAGAGCAATTCCTTTCTCCAGTTTCTTATTGGTATTGGCTTTGGTATGCTCTCCTTCTTCAACCTCTAGTTTCCCTATGACTTGAGTCAAGGGAAGAGATTGGATGCCTGGAGTGTTCTTCATGATTCCTTTGAGAAGAGTGAACTTGGAGTTGAGTCCATTGATGACCACCAGGGACTTGGAGACCTCATCAAGATTGACTCCCGCCGCTGTTAGCTTTCGAATCAGTCTGTTGAAGCGGGAGTAGTACTCTGATATGGTCTCAGTTTCCATCATTTTGAAGGTGTGATATTCTCCTTCCAAAGCAAACTTTCTGCTTTGCTTTAGTTCATCACTTCCTTCATACAGTTCCTTGAGTGCCTTCCACATCTCCTTTGCCGTCTGGATGCCTATGACCTTGTCCATGTCTTCTCTGTCCAGTCCATTGAGGATGAACTGCCTGGCTTTGGCATTCTTTTCCATGGTGACATAGTGCTCAGGTTTCCAGTCTTCTTCCTTCATTGTGAGATCGACATATCCATCTCCATTTTCGACTATCCTCCAGCATTAGTAGTCATTGGTCTTGATGTGGCTTTCCATGCACTTTTTCCACCATGTTTCTTCTCCCTTCTTTCGGAGATGTGGTTTGTTGGTGGAGATTCTGAGCTCAAACTTCCTTGGTTGAGACATGATCTGCAAACTTAACAAAGATCTAGAGCTTTTCCTGCTCTGATACCAATTGTAGGATCGAGATTGTTAGACAAATAACTAAGGAACTAAGAATAGCAATTCTCAGTTCCCTTCGCAGCGGAATTTAAACAATCAAGCACAAATGAACAAGTTCCTTATAGTGGAAACCTTTGATTGCCAACTAGCAATCCAGGATAAAAACCACTACCTTTCTTTTGAAAGGATTTCAAGGTCTACTTCTTGATTTCTTATCTCTTTTGGTTACATCTTATCCTAGGAATAAACACACAGTTTCTTTACCTTACACACAGTTAGGCAATCCTAGATAACTTAACACAATCAATAATCAATCCAAGAAACATACCTTAGCACCTAGGAACTATCTCACTTACAGTCACAAGAACTTAGCACTCAGCTCTTCGATTCCTTGACTGGTTCCTCTTGATCTCGGTTTGCTTTGATGATCTTGTTTGAAGGTTCACACTTTGATGTTTGCTATTGAGTGTGATTCGTGTTTATGTGCTTGAAGATAACCTTTGAGTTAGTCTTCCTTTTATAGTGGATTCTTCACAGCTTGATCTTCTCTTGGTTCCCACAGATCGAGCTTGCCCTAGGATGTGTGGTGATCCTTGATCCACGCTGTCTTTGACATATACCAACAACCTAGGCAGCTCAGAATCCTTCTAGGTTGGTCAACTGCTTCATCCAAGTCGTTCTCCAACTTCCTTCTTCCGAGGTTCGACAAGCTGGGCACTTTGGAACTGTCTTCTGGACATCGATATGTTCCATGACAAGTCGCTTTCACCTTTCTCTGTCCGAGGTTATGTGTTCTAGGCGTCTCGTTGTTTTGCTCTGGACAATGGCAGACTTTGGAAGCTTCGCACAAGTCGTTTTCAACTTTCTCTTGTCCGAGGTTGGTGTTCCCAGATTTCTCGGAAAGCGCGACATCACATGTTGTATTTCTGGGCACACATGGGTTCCTTCCTTTGGCTTGCTCCTTGGTTTTCTTGTCCTGTTTTGCTTTCATGCCTTCGATGTTTGTCCTATGGTTCCTTAAGGCACATCTTTGAGATAAAACATTAGTATCAAAATATTTGTCATCTTCAAAAGTAGAGAAACTGAGGAAATGAACTCTCAGGGGAACTAAGGTTCCAGAGTTCCATTTCCTAACAGTATGTCCTAATCTAGAATCAAAAAGAGTGATTTCATCTAGTTTATTACAATCCTTAGAAGATGTTTTATTAATTCCTGCAACTGCATTGTGAGAAGCACTCCTCTTGTACTGTAAAGACAGTCTATATAGATCACCTTGCCTCTGAGTTGTACCAAGAATCCTTTTACTGAAAAGGTCTTGTATCACACAAGTACTCTTGTGATAAAATACTCCAACATGTTGTAGATCAAGAAGCTTAGGTACCAACAACAAATGGTGCTTAAAATCAGGCATATATAGCACATTCAAAAGCATCAAACCTTCAGTCAACAAGACCGTTCCTGAATAAGTGACTACCTTAGTGCTACCATCAAGCAAACCAATAAGCACTGGCTTAATCAAAACTTGCAAATCAGTAAATAATTCCCTATCAAAGTTAATGTGATATGTCGCCCATGAATCAACTATCCAAGTTGAACTCGATTTATAAGAAGAAACTGAGTTAGAAGAATGGACTTTACATGCAAAGTTCACTGAATGCTTACCATTTCAGCATCCCTCCATTATATTCTTGCCTTTCATCAACTTGCCAACTTCCTGAACAACAGCATTGATGAATGTGGAGTTCATCTGGCTTGAGTTATCTTCTTCAGTATCCACTGGACTGTCCTGCTAAGATACATTTGCCATAGCTCTATTCCCACCTCCAATGGAAGGATACCTGCCTCCAGAACTCTTTGTTCCTATACTCCTACTGCCTGCACCTTGACTCTCATTTCCATTACCTTTGGGACCTTTATACCAGTCAGGATACCCCACCAACTTAAAGCAATTCTCCTTTATATGTCCCTTCTCATTACAATGAAAACATATTCTTTCCTCTTTGAACCTTTTCTTCCAAGTTTCATCTGGTTTTCCCTGAGTCCTTTTTATCAACAGCCAGTACATCATGACTCCCAGTAGATGTACCGTTACTCACAATGATCTCCTTCTATTTTTTCCATACGAAGCACCATGTGAAAAGATCTATTCACTGTTGGCAATGGCTCAAGAGACAAGATATGACTTCTTATCTGCTCATAAGCATTAGTAAGTCCCATAAGAAATTGTAATACTTTGTCTTTTGTCTCTCTTTCAACCAGTTTCTTGAGAATGCCACAACCACATCTAGCCATTAGACCACAATTACAAACAGATAATCCCTCAATAACATGCAAATCATCCCAAATCTTCTTTAATTTCCCATAGTAAACAGAAACACTCATATTCTCTTGCTTTATAGTAATCAGTTCTTTCTACAGTTGATAAACCATTGGTGTACTGGATTCATCAAACCTTACCAACAAATCATCCCACAGTTCTTTCGCAGACTGTACATGATTAAAAGTTTTAGAGATTTCATTTATCATGGAGTTAATCAGCCAACTCCTAATCATATAAACGCACCTAATCCATCTCGCCAAATCATCACCTTCAACATTAGGTTTTGCGCAAGATCCATCAATGAATCCAATTTTCATTTTGGATCTAAGCGCCATGATCACACTACGCCTCCAAGTAGTGAAATTAGATCTAGTAAAGTGATTAGAGACCAGTTGATTACCTGAATGGTCGGAATTTGAAAGAAAAAGTGGATCAGAGTATCCTCCACTGGCCGATCCTCTATGATTTCCTTCCAATTCAACTTCTGATGGATTCACCATTGTTTACTCAACAAGAACCATCGAAGAAACGTTCAAATCGAATGCAAGAACTCCAAGAATATCAATTGATCTGAATCGATCGACTAATCAAACAACACAGCGGAAGACTAGATGCAAAATAGCTCTAATACCATTTGAACAAACGAAGAATGAAAACAAGATCAAATATGTAGAAGGAAGAATGTGAAACATGGAACTCTCTCATAGATCGACATTGTTATAGTACAATGCGTTAGCTGAAACAAGATAAAGTGCCAGCTATTTATTGAAGAATATAACTGCACAACTACATTATGTTACAAAGAGAAGAGGAGGAAAGTTTGTTAGAAGATGCAAAATCCTTCTAACTGAATGTCACGTGATCACACGTGAGGTGGATATATCTCATAGTTACAAGCAAGCACTCAAGCGGCAAAGGAAATGAAACAATAGAGAAGAACATGCACACAAGCCAGAGAGCGAGAAAGGATAAATAGAAGTCCCCTGAGAGGACACCGTGAAACATCCATTGAAGTGTCATACCAACAAACCACCACAACAGATGGAGCTCACTCTTCTTTCTCTCATTCTTCTCGCTCAAACCTTAGCCCATAACATAATGAAAATCGCCAAAGGCTCACTCGGAGAGCTCATGGATTTTCCAAAAGTGGAAAAAGAGGTGAGACGAGAGACTGGGAGCTTTTAGGGTTTCAAGCGAGGCTTTTATACCCAAGCTCACAAAAAGTCGTGTTTCACCAAGTGGTGTTGTGGTCTTCAACACGGGCCAGAGGCAGCCTCAGATTGAGCCACTCTACCATCGATCAAGACAATAGGCCCAACAACAAAACATGCCCATTTACATCATAGATAGAGACAACGGCAAGTTAAGCCCAGATAAGTCAAACCAGAGCCCAAAGGGATGGCTAGAGTCAACATAGTCGAGTGGCTAAGTGTCTCTAGCACCCACATGGCTCAATGAGTCTAGCCAAACTGGTCCTGCCAATGTCTCACACAGTTATCTCCTAATCTTTACCTAGCTAGAGTGCTTGCCATTAAAAAACATACATAGTTCAAGTCTTATTACAACACTTTAGGATTAGCTAACATTACAGTATGAAATCATACATATACATTGTTATTACATACTTTCCGTACAACCAAGACAAGGGATTGATTATAGCCTAGACCTAACATTTTATTGAGCATACTTTTTCATAGAAAGTACATGTACCCTTCATCATAGTTTTCCATATACATTTTTAGAATGCTCAACAAACAAAGACATAAATCTCCTATTAGGTATCACAACTCTAGGTTGTATATCCCTATTCAATTGATAATTAGTTAAAGCATTTGAGGGTTCAGTTACATGCTCATTTTCATGCTCAGTCTCATGCTCAGAACTCAAAATTGGAGAATTAGTGTCATTTATCTCCCCATCTGATTGGTGAGGGTTCTGACCTTCATCATTTTCATGTTCAGTTGAGTTCAAAGACTCATCAACTTGGAATGAAGTTGTGTTTTGATCACCATCAAACTCACTTTCATCTTCATTTTCAACTTCATGGGGCAAGAAGAATCTTGCATTATCTTCATTGGTACATGCACTCTCAGCAAACTGGTTAGCAACATTTTCTAAAATGAAAATCAACCTCATTAAAGGTTACACTTCTTGAAGTTATTACTTTGTATCCATGGGGTTGAACAAGTAAAAACTTAAAACCTTTAATACCCTTAGGGTATCCTAACATGACATCCTTTTGCGCCCTTGGTTGTAACTTACCTTGAGAGATCTAGGCATATGTTGTGCAACCAAATGGATTTAAGTGTGTCAAGTCAGGCTTTTTGCATGTCCACATCTCATGTGGTGTTTTGAAATTCATCACCAAGGATGGAGATCTATTTATGAGGTAGGTGGGAATGGTGACTGCTTCTCCCCATAGTGAGGGTTTCACCCTAGCACTAATAAGTAGGCACCTTGCTTTTTCAAGCAAAGTCTTATTCTTCCTCTCAACAATATCATTCTACTGAGTTGTGTCAGGGAGAGTGAGGTGCCTTTTGATACCAAATTTAGCATAGAAAGCATTAAAGGCATGGTTACAGAATTCTAGGCCATTATTTGTCTTTAAGCACTTAAGTTTCTCATTAGGCTCATTTCCCACAAAGGCTTTCCAAATTTTGAACATATCAAATTCCTCATCATTTGACTTCAACAAGTACACCCACAATTTTCTAGAAAAATGAACAATGAATGATATGAAGTATCTTCTACCCCTAATTGTGGTAACCTGAGCAGATCCACACAAAGCAGAGTGAGCATACTCTACATGTTTTCTAGCAACATAAGTGGACTTGTTGAAGTTGTGACTAGTCTTTTTTCCAAACACACAATTCTCACAAAAACGTAGGTCAACTAGTTTCTTGTCAAGTACTCCAGTTTTAAACAGATAATTAAGGCCTTTCATTCCCATGTGACCAAGTCCATTATGCCATAGTTTTGTATGATCCAAATTCATATTGTCACTTACTTTTGTAATATTAAGTTCAAGAGTTGTCATAGCATGGTATAACCCTCCTTTCTTAACACACTTGATAAGGGAGATGTCATCTCTAGTGACCTCCCTTGTACCATTGTAAGTGATAAGATGACAACCTAAATCATCAAAAATAGGCTCTGATATTAAGTTCCTTATCAAATCAGGCATCCACCCGGCCTTTTGAAGGACCCTGACTTTTCCATCATGCATTCTCAGAGGCACATTCCCAATACCCTTAATAGGTAATGATGTGTGGTCTCCTAATAAGATCTCACCACTATCACACACATGCATAGAACTAAAGGAAGACTTCCATAAGCAGCATGCATAGTACATCCAAAAACAAGTATCCAAGCATCAGAGGTAAAGGAATGAGCACACATAAGCAATTCAAAGGGATATTGAGAAGAAGTTTAAACTAAGGCAACAATCATTTTCATCATTAGACTTGTTCTTATCATCTCTTTGTTTCTTAATACAATCTTGAATGAAGTGACCCTTTTTACCACAGTAAAGCAATTCTCAGAATCCTTCTTATCATTCTCAGTTTTGTCACTCTTGTCAGTTATAATTTTGTCCTTCTTTTGAAATTTCTTTTTCTTAGGTTTTGTCTTATCCATAAAAACCTTAGACTTGCTATCAGTTTTCTTGTCACCTTTGGACTTAAACACTTTCATGATCTCATTCTTTTCAAGAATAGCCTCAACTATCTTTTCTTAAGTCAGATTTTCAGAACTATATTGAATGATATCCTTAAACATATAAGATTGAGAAGGCAAGGAACTCAAAAGAAGCACATCTTGATGAGTATCTTTATTCTTATCATCACATTTTTCCAATTCTTGGTTCATTCTTAGGAATTTATTCAAGTTCACATTTAATGATAAGTTGATATTCATCTTAAAAGTAAACAAATGACATAGTAGAGAAATTCTACCAGACAGGGACTTAGTCAAGTATAAGTCCTCAAGTGCCTTCTAAAGAGACTTAGAGTCAGTAAAACTTACAACATGACGAGCCACGTCGTCAGTGTAATATCCCACTTAAATTAGAAGGGTATATTAGTAATTATAATTTGATAGAAATAAAAGTTATGAAATTTATTTTAGAGGAGTAGTTTAAATTTTCATTAACTTAAGGACAAAAGTTAGTCTAAGATACTTTTATATAAATTATCAAATGTGATATAATAGTTTGGTGTAGAAATAAATAAATAAATAAGTATAACAATAAATATAGTTTAGAAATTTAAATATAATAATAAAGGTATAAGAATTATTATGTGTATCCATGAAGGGATAAAATAATGAATACCCTAAGTATGTTATCTCTTTAAGTCATGGGTTGATGTGCTACGCACTTGAAAATGATCTTCTTTAGCAAGGTGAAGCGAGTCAAATCACTAGGAAGAAGAGACACTCGCTCAAGGTCACGGCTAGGATTGTGTTTGATGTGTTGGTGGAGCAAAAATGGAAGCTTTGTGGAGGAATGATGTATGATGTACGATTGGAGTTTGGGGATAGGCAACTTATTTCCTTAGGATATAACTCACCAATGGAATCAAGAATAGGCCAACCGATTGTGATATGACTCATTACTCTCAATCAACCAAACAATGGATGTTACTCACCAACGCAAATAAATGAACACTTAGATGTGACTCACTAAATGCTTTAATTCAATTCAAAGATCAAATTCTCAAAGAGAGAAGACAACAAAGTTGTTCTAGTGTTTGATTCAAAATTCAAGCTACCCAACAAAAGAGGCCAACAATGCCTTAAATATGTCCCACAAAATAACCATAAAATAACTAACTTTCAAAAGAAATAAGAGACTTAAAACATGTCCAAATACAGCCTTTCCACTATGAGAGAACTCCATTGCCAAGAAATTGCCACTGGCCTAGACCTTTCTACTTGGACGCCAGCGCCGACCTCGACGCCGTGGGAGCTTGGGTCACTTCTCCGAGCACTTGTGGTCCATTCAGCCTCAAATTTGGCCCATCATTATAGCTTGGCATGTCTTCAAGATGGGGCCCAAGAGGGCTCGCCCATGGTGGTGATGGCTCGGTGGAAATTGCCAACCCTAGCTGCGTGCGCGCGCCCGGCTTCACTTGCCCTCAGATGGACTCAAGCTTGGCAATGCCTTGGATGGGATTCATAATCACATCATCCCCTCCTTCTTGAGGAAGATTCGACCCCGAATCTGCATAAGGTCTTCTTGCAAACACATAGAACTCTAGACCTTCAAACCATCCTACATAGTCACTCTCTCATAGCCAATGCTTAAGTGCATCAACCCGCCCATTATGCATGGACACAAATGTGAGGGGACTCCCCTTCTTAATCCGCGGCCTATCCTTCATACCCAAACATGAAAAGAATATGCCTGAATACCCTCCCAAAACATGTTGTATGCATAAAGAATACACCCTACTATAAACAATACATATAGGCATGAGAGGACAATAAACTTTAAAGCATAAAAGAGCATTCTTAGCTGATTTTGGCGGTGCACACATCTCATGGGGCATCTTACACTTAGTAACAATTTCCTTTTTCTTAAGCCTTCGTATCATTTGATGAGGCATCTCCTTGGCTCTCCTCAACTCATTACTACTCATAGGCTCAAACACGTGCCACCTTTGATCCCGGATCAAGTGATGACGGTTGTTCCTCCCTTCATGCAACACATTATGATCAAACTGCCATGGCCGGCCCAAAATCAATGCATTGTGCTTGCTAGGCATAATCACGAAAGTCACAACACCCGTGTAGTCTCCTAGGCGTATGACAACATCAACGGTCCTATCCACCAAAATCCGGTGTTCCTCATTGATCGAACCGACCACAACCGCCGGCATTAGGGGCTTGGTTGGTATGGCCAATTGCTTAACAACATGCTCAACCAGGATGTTTTGATCACTCCCACTATCAATCACAGCAATGAAAGGAATGAGGCTTCCTCCAATGAAACAAGTGTGATGGAACCCTAGCTAACGTTGATCATAATCAACCCATGGATTGTAACTCATGCTTAACATATCTTGAAGGAGTTCTTCCTTGAGCAAATCAGTCTCCTCTTGATCACCAAATATAGCATCATAGTCTATAGGCTCTTGCTTGATGCTTACAGGCTCCTCTTTGTTAATGAAGATCACTTCTCCGGTCACCTCTTGAGGATGGCAATCAATCTACTCTTCCACCATCTCCCATTGTTTCTCCTCCTCTTTCTCATCTTCAGATTCATACTCCTCATAAGCATTGAGAAGAACTTGCTTTTGGGAAGGACAATCCCTTGCAAAATGCCCTCGGCCAAGGCACTTGATGTCTCGGGCCCGAGCACTTCCTTGAGTCACGGCTGGATTCTTCAAAGTGGGCGAGGCTTTGGCAGCCTCCTCCTTGGGTTCTTGTGGGAAGGAAATGGATGTGGAGGTGCGTGAACCCCCGCTTGGCTTCTTCCTTTGCATATTGTCATACACTTGATTAACATAGTGCATCACCTTTTCAATGGCGGGATTGGCTCCAAACCTTTGTGCTCTAACAAGAGAACCAATATCTTCATTCAAGCCATTAGAAAATTTGGAGAAAACCTTTCGGGAAAGCGCATGCCTGAACGAGCAATGCATTGCCTTAACTCCTTGTAATACTCAAGTGGAGTCTTGTTGCCTTATTTGAGCCTCTCTAGCCGACCATGGACTTGGTCCATATAATTCTCCGACACAAAGCGATAGTGCATGGCGTCTTTAAGCTCTTTCCAAGTGGAGATAAGGTCAAGTCCACGAAGCTCTCTTTCCTCCTTTTTAGCTTGCCACCATGAGTGAGCATAGTCGGTGAAGTAGATTAGAGCTACGGCCACCCTATGAGCATCACTATAACGGTAGTACTCAAAGACGGCCTCAGTCTTAGTCATCCACTTATAGTAGGCTTCAACATCGGCGGTTCCGACGAAGGTTGACACCGACAACTTGATGCCATGGGCCGGTGGTGGTGGGTCATAGTCATGCCGGCCAAATTGAGCATCAAAATCAGGCTCCTCAAAGATGTGTTGCCTTGGTTGTCGTTGCACATTATGAGCATTGTGCACGACACCCCTCTGAGGATGCATGAGTGGTGCTTGGTGCCTTCATCTGCCTTCAACATGACCTCGACCCTCCATAGGCCATGGCTGAACATAGGGACGCCGTGGTATGGGTCTCTCGTCTGATTCATCTTCCTCATCATCCATGTTTTGAGGGTAGGGCGTTGCTCCCGTCTTGGAAAAGGACTGCGCACTCACAAAGTTCCGACATTAGAAAGATCATTCAAGCGACCTATTTGAGTCATCCTATGTCCGGCTACCTCTGGCTGCTTCCCCATCCTCTTTACCACCAAATCTACAAGCTCCAAGCGGACGGAGCTAACAACGACGGTTATGGAGGCGTTGAGATCGTAGATGGTGAGAGTCTTGGGGGATGAAGGCCGTGTGTGTTGGCCTTCACTTCCGCCGTGAGAGGACATGGTTGCTGGGTATGGTTTGACGTCAAAAGAGATTGAGGAAATTTGTTGGACGTGGAGATTTCGTCTTGGAGGAATGCCGAGATCCTAGGAGGTGGGTGAGACCTCCTTTAACCGCCAAGATTTTGTGGAGGTTGCGTATGGGCTGTGGGCCGCGACAAGCTAAGGGAAAGTGGGGCGTGTATGGGGGGTTAGGATTTGTTGGAGAAAATCTAGGAAAATATTTGGAAGTGGGGCAAATCTGGGTAATGGCTTCTAACTGACGACTCTTTTTTTTTTTACAATTCAAGTAACAAACTAAAATAAAGAATTCAGGTTGGTTACCGGGGTCGTGTGTTTAAGTGAAGGCTTAGTGGGGTGGTGGTTAGGGTTTTCGGATGGTGGACGAGGTGTTGGGCTGGCCGCCCACGGCCGGTAGTTTCTCCCCGCCTTTGGTCTCTCTTTTGCACGCCCTCTTGGGATTTTGATGGCTTGAGCCAAGACGGTCATCCTTGGTGTTTCTGCCTCCCTTGCACCAACAACAAGGAGAACACACCACTTCGTCGCCAAGGAACTTGCAAAGATCGGAATGAGACGAGCAAATGTTGAACCCTTCACCTTGAACCGCTCTGATACCAAATGATGTGTTACGCACTTGAAAATGATCTTCTTTAGCAAGGTGAAGCGAGCCAAATCACTAGGAAGAAGAGACACTCGCTCAAGGTCACGGCTAGGATTGTGTTTGATGTGTTGGTTGAGCAAAAGTGGAAGCTTTGTGGAGGAATGATGTATGATGCACAACTGGAGTTTGGGGATAGGAAACTTAATTCCTTAGGATATAACTCACCAAGAGAATCAAGAAGATGCCAACCGATTGTAGATATGACTCACTACTCTCAATCAACCAAGCAATGGATGTTACTCACCAAAGCAAAGAAATGAACACTTAGATGTGACTCACTAAATGCTTCAATTCAATTCAAAGATCAAATTCTCAAAGAGAGAACACAACAAAGTTGTTCTAGTGTTTGATTCAAAATTCAAGCTACCCAACAAAAGAGGCCAACAATGCCTTAAATATGTCCCACAAAATAACCATAAAATAACTAACTTTTAAAAGAAATAAAAGACTTAAAACATGTCCAAATACAGCCTTTCCACTATGAGAGAGCTCCATTGCCAAGAAAGCGCCGCTGGCCTCGACCTTTCTACTTGGACGTCGGCGCCGACCTCGACGTCGTGGGAGCTTGGGTCACTTCTCCGAGCACTTGTGGTCCATTCAACCTCAAATTTGGCCCATCTTCATAGCTTGGGATATCTTCAAGATGGGGCCCAAGAGAGCTCGCCCATGGTGGTGATGGCTCGGTGGAAATTGCCAACCCTAGCTACATGCGCGCGCCCGACTTCACTTGCCCTCGGATGGACTCAAGCTTGGCAATGCCTTGGATGGGTTTCATAATCTCATCATGGGTGATTTAAATTATGATTAACCTTATGTTAATTATATGTTATATAAAACTTATCAAATGTAACTTAGAATATTAATATCAAGCAAGGTTATCAAAATCGGGATTTTAGGATCGGATCACAAGGGACCTTCCGAATCGGATCGTAAGATTTTGTAATAAAATAAAAATTATTTAAATAATAAAATACAAACGTCATATAACAAAAATACACATAAATTTTGTAAATATAAAACTTTAGAACATTGATTCGAGGGGCCCCTGACTCACCGAAACTCAAGCATGTATACTAAATTGTCAAAACTAGTTGGATTTAGGACATGCGTAAATTGTCAAAACTTTAGAACATTGATTCGAGGGGCCACTGACTCACCAAAATTATTAGGGGCGCTTTGGTTTTTGATCACGCATGAGTGAAATTTTGGGATTTTGAGCGTGACTACATGAGAGATTCATATATACGGAGAGTGTATGTGTGAGAGAGGTGGAAATTTGGACAAATTGGGCTCTCAAACGAGGTGTTAGTAGCTCGTAGAAGTTCAATGTCAGGATCTCAATCAGATCTTAGAATAATAAGATCATAATCCTATGAGATCGTGTAAGATAAAGAGTTGGATTTTGACATGAATAGATTTTAGTAATAGATCCGGATCATACACCCTATATTGGATCGTAAAATCTCAGCATTTTAAGATCCGGATCTAGATTTCAATAACCATGATATCAAGTTTAACAATTTTTTGTTAAAGATATAAGTATGGTCAAATTCATAAGAAAAATAACTTAAGCTTAATTTTAGCCTAAAGTTAATTTTTCTATACTTAAATTTTGGGTTATAGTAATATTATAAACTTAGAATATTAAAATATATAAGTTTAGGTAAATTTTTGTAATTTTTAAAAAAGTTATTTGAGGGCATTTTTTCCACAACTTAAAAAGTTGGGCACAAATGTGGAAATAGGCTGAATTTGGAAGGGCCTGATTGGAAATATTGGAAAACTTCACCTTCTTCCTCCAACAGCCATGACGCGAGCTTCAAGCTATCATCAATGGCGAAAATGGGCTTCAACGTGTGATTGTTTCGTCCAATTAAACCTTGGGCCTTGTAGCCAAGATTGAGACGCGTGAAATCTCCGTGAAATCGGAAAGAATAAATCCCGGATAAAATACAATTTGTCCACGAAAGGCAAGAAATATTTCGAACATGTCGTTTACATTTTTGGTGAAATTCGATCCGATTCGAGATCGTTTTTGCCCAAATCTGTCACGATTGTGTAGAGCATGTTATGGGCATCCAATTTCACAACCTTTCTTATGAAACCTAAAATCACGACCTTCCTTACAAAACCTAAAATCCGACTCCGGTGTTCTTCAACAAAATTCGAGTTCGTTGGAGCTTCATCCTAGCAATTGTCTTCACCATTGGCTTCGTCTTCAAGTCTACTTCAAAACCCCTCTCCTTCCATCGCCAGAGATCAATCACCGAGGCCCAATTTGAAGCATTTCCGACGAGGTGTCAAAACATGATTCCGGTGAGCTTCGTTTCATCCCAAATTCACGAATTGGGTTTATTTTAATTTATTCTTGGCTTAATCTTTATTAATTTAATTAATCTAGATTAGTTAAAAATATGTTAAGATCAATTTGATTTTATTAAAATTAAATTAATTATAATTATTTTGGGTGTTATCTTATATTATGAATGGTTAAATTATAACTTTTCATTTAGATAATATTTTGAGTTGGAAATTTTAGTCTTATAAATATGATTATTTAGAATATACGACTAATGAAGTTTTGATCGTATAAATAATCTTTTAACCGATAAGCCTTGAGAAATTGAATTATTTGGAATTAAATAAATTCAATTTAAAATTGAGACATATACCCTTCAAAATTCAATATTGAATAAATTATATAATTAAAATTTTTTGTTGTGTGTGATTTGGATACGTCTCGAAACTTCCTTTGGAACGGAATCAAAGCAGGAGGTTAAGTGTTAGTCAAGCAATCGCTCGTGTTATGCCGTTCAATTTTCTATGCAATTCAAGGCAAGTGGTGGTTTGCTCTTTTCATTTCAGTTATTCTTTTGATCGATAATTAATATTAAAATTAATTGTTAATTAATTGCACAATTTCTAAAACCTAATTAATATTTGGGAACACTTGTATGTTTTAAATAATTTTGTATCTAGGATGATATATATTATTGATATATATAGCTATATATATGTATATATGATTATTGTTGTCATCGTCGTAACGACGATATTGCGTGTGGACTTTATATGGTATGTGTGGACTTTATAGTCATTAAGTATGAACTTTAATAGTCGTGTGTGTTAGGGATGTTATGGCCTTGCGAGACATAATGATCTCTTTATAACTCGGTATTAGTCGGACTAATTCCCTAATACTTGTAAGGTCATGACCATTGCTTCTTATCCACTCGTCAAGGATAAGAGGTGTTTAAGCACTCTGCTAGTGTGACGGGGCTAAAAGTGCACAATGCAAATGTCGTTGATTAGCCTTATCAAAGTAAATTATCCTAACCAACCTACTAAACAGAGTATAGCAAACAAGTAAGGGTCGAATCCCACAGAGAAGGTATGCTGTAGTATGCAAACGTGAATGACGAGTAACAAGTAACAAGTAACTGGGGGTTTTGCAATCAATAGAGCAAACAAGCAAAGTAAACAAATTGGTTTATGTAGGAAGAAAGTATGAGGAGGGAAAGTAGTTCCACTAGACCGAAATCCACAATACAGAGATAGAGTTTGATCACTGAAATCTATTTTGTCCAAGTTCGTTTATTTATCCTTATAGTCGTTCCCACCCTGATCGTAAGTACTATTGATTCTCACAGTTGTCAATAGACTTATTACTATGCCAATGATAAAGTACAACTGATTCTCACAGTTGTCAGCGTACTTTACCACCAACACAGCAATAGTAATGCACACAAGGATATATGATACATGCAAATAGAAAGACGTACAAGTACTCACTCCCCTACTTAACATGCAATTGATTCTCACACACAATTATACGCTCGGGACCCCTATACGCACAATTGTGTTTGCCACTAGATACGCACTCGGAACCCCTATATGCAATCCTAGCAATTGATAAAAAACATTCAACCTAGTTGATCATGCTAAGAAGAACAACAAGAAATCAATATCAATATAACCAAGAGAATCAATCCAACATTTATAAGGACAAGAAAAAGGAATAGAAATCTCACAAACACATCAATGCACTGCTTCAATCGTCTAGCAGAATCAAGGGAAATTAGCTCTCCGCCAAAGGGGATGAAAAACTCTAATTAGAAAACCACGTCTGAAACAATAATGCGTCTGATAATGATGATTTGGAGGCTGTGGGAAAAGAGGTTAAATAGAGTTAACCTAAATCCCCAAGATCACAAACCATATCTTATAAGGAAATAAAATAATAAAATAAAGGAAATCTGACTAATGCATAAAAGGAAATAACGTAAAATAAAATAACTCTGGCCGCGAGGTCATTAAGCGCAGCCACCGCGGGGCGGTGAAGATCCACCGCGGGGCGTCGAACTCTCCACCGCTGGGCGGTGGCTTCCTCTGGCGCAGGCTCCATTCTTCACTGAGAGTCATTGCCGGGTCGCGGCGAAGTCGCCGCGGGGCGGTGAACTCCAGCTCTCCAGCTATCTTCTTCTTTTCTTCTTCTGCTGTTCTCCAATACTACCAATTGTTGGTAACCTTCTCCATAAATGCTCCAGCAGCTCCATCTAAGCTGCAAATCCTTGGATTTCTTCACTTCTCTCCATAACATCTGAATTGCAGACTTAGCACCAAAACTCATCCAAAACTCCTCCAAATTATGCTAATAGTTGCTAGTAAAGGTGTGTGAAATAACATCTATCAAATTGCCCCATACTTAGACCTTTACTCGTCCCGAGTAAACTAAAGAAGAGCTCACCCTCTCAATCAACACTAAAACCTCAGGAAGTACAAGAAAACGTGACACCAGCAAACTACAACATATCAACAATACACCCAAGACAACCAAAACAAGTGATGCAAAGATAATCTAACCTAACTCCAATCTAGCTCCTTATCGCTCCATGAGTGGCCTACCCGACAGTCCTTTGACTCCCTTCTTATGACGCCTCCACCAAGATATAAAGAGAAATCCTAGAATCACTCTTATTCTTTTACGCTCATCTTGCCTAGGCGCCCTTTCGGGTTTTCACCTAGCCACTCATTTCATTTTGCTAGATATCTCACCAATACTCACATCACTCCAGTCCACTTTTGCCCTGGTCTATACCAGCCGGACTACCTGCTTTTTACCTAGACCGCCCTTTCGGGTTTTCAGTCCATCCCAGGATTTTGATTGCCTTTTTATTTCTTTTTGGCTTTTTCAATTTTTTTTTTTTTAAATCTGAAAACAGAAACGGAAACAATAATGCAGAAATAAACTATGTATACTAGCTAGCAAGAAAGCAAGTCTATATCCCTCCCCCATACTTAAACTGAACATTGTCCTCAATGTAGAAAAGAGAACATCAAATGATAGGGGAAAGAAGAAATAAACTCACTATGGACCAGAAGGTGGTGGTGGGTACATCCCAAAGTAGTCCCTCATATGAGCGTCCATAATGTCCAGGCGCTCATCTATCTCTGCGTGGAGCTGGGTCTGCCAAGTCTGCAGACTGGTCTCTACTCTGGAAGTCCACTGATCCTGGCGCGTAGAGAAAGTATCCCATCTAGAGTACATCTCCTGCCAAGGTGCGACAGGTCCGTACACAGACGAATGCTCCTCGAATTGTGAAGAACCGGGGTCGTCCCCCTCTACAGGATCAACAGCAAAACCACCACTAGGGCCCTCTCCATACGGACCCGAAGGAGTAACGGCAGGGGCATCATCGGTCGGCATCCGACTATCGCTATCAATCCACCAACCCGCGTATGAAGGCGAGTAAGCGAACTCTCGCGGAACAACCAAAATATGGCCCTCATAAGATGCCCAAACCAAATCACCATCCTGCCCCAGTGGCTTTATCATGGAGCACACCCTCATGTGTGCTAAATCATATATGGCGCAGGGGACCGGCCGAGGAATCTGATCGTAGGCAATCACCTTGGCACAGAGGAGTGTAATAAGACCACCCCCACAAATATCACGCGCCTCGCCATCACGAATCCTCTTCAGGGAACCCAAGAAAATGGTAGCCCAACATGGCGTGTACTCTACAGTCCCCAGGTTGCTCATAAACCACTGGAAGTCCTTCATGGGTACCTTCCCATCATCCGCATGGCCGAAGAAATCTCTCATCATCACCTTGTGGATCAACCGCAGACACGGATTCACCAATTTGGAATTCACTTCCTGACCCTTCTTGAATGTCCTCCCTGTGGCAGCCCGCCAGAAATCCATCATCTCGGCCTCATTAAGCCCATTCGCCCACCCAGCGGTGGGGTTCTTTGTAATGCCCAGGGCCTCGTGGATCACCTTCCGCGACAAAGAATAATCACGCCCATTGTAGGTGAACGTGATCTTGCGCAGAATTTTGTCATCAGACTCCTCGCGGGTGAACCACCTGAACGAGGCAATGAATTGGAAGCACAGCTCAGGATACGCGGGGGCTGCCTTGTTCATGAAATCCCCCAGCCCACACTGTGTCAAACACAGCGTCACACAAGCGAGCAATCCCATCTGCTCCAGAGTCTGCTTGTGGAAAAATTTGGAAGCCACCACCCTCCTCTCCTTCACAATGTCGTACAACTCACTCTCATCCCTACTTGTTGACGCTTTCGTCTTGCCTTTCGAAGCCATAAGTGAAGAATGGGAATGCTCAAATCAAAAGGCAGCAAAGAATACTCACAATCAAGCAAACACAATGTTCTGGAGAGACTCAGCACGGGGCGGTAGCGTCGCGGTGAGAAACTGAGAACAGGCACCGGGTCGCGACGAGGTCGGCGCGGGGCGGTAGCAACAGGAACTACATCAGTGCGGTGGGGTTGTGTTTGGGCTTGGTTGTGAGGCTAGACTCCAAATGGGGGATTTGGGGCTAAAGTATGCTCAAGGTCGAGAGGGGAAAGTAGAATAGGAGTTTGAGGGGGCGCTGGGAATTATAAGTGTGGGGTGAAGTGGGATTAGGTCAAGGAAGGGTAAGGTGAAGAGAAAGGGATGATGGGCCGGTCATGTACCATGGCCCAGAAGAGAAATCTTGGCCCATAAAGAAGCCCAATCCGTCAAAACCTTAGTGACCTCTTAAGAATAAAGCTTTTACTCACCCGTTTAAGGTTTTTTCGGGGCCCATAATTCTTGTTTTTTTTTTATAAAAAAAAAAAAAAAAGTTGAGAATCGATACCTGACCTTCACCGCGGGGCGGTGAGCTCCACCGCGAGGCGGTAGGAAGGCGCCGCGGGGCGGTGAGAATGGCTGGGCACCTCATCTCTTCTCGGTTTACTTTCGTACCTGAATGTGAGTAACAGGCGAACGAAACAAAGCAAAATAAACTACGAAAATAATCTAATAAAAAAAAAATTCAAAGAAAAACTAACACGGGTTGCCTCCCGGACAGCGCATTGGTTATCGTCGTTGGCTCGACGTACTGCAGATCAACTACCATCTCGAATAGGATCCTTTCGGAATCCTCCAACTCGTCTCTTCCTGTGGAGACCTCTCATGGAAAGGTTTGAACCGTAGACCATGTTCCTTCTTCGCCACCCACTCCATGTTCATTCTCTTTGGAGTGTCGCCCCCATACTTAGAACGATGCGGGGGCCGATATGGCTCAACATGAATATGATGCACATCACTAGATAAAGGCTTGCTGCTTTGTATGGTTAGTGCAGGGGGGCAAGTGCCCAAAGTAGAGGAGTCTCCTATGTCATCTAACAAAATATCATCAACAGGCAAATCATGCAAATCATGCAATTCAATAGGTCCGTCAGTAGTGGAATACTCAACTATGGTCTCTACGGCATCAATTTTTACATTTTCATGCACTGAATCATCAAAGTCATTAATGCAGAGAGGAGGTGATTTAATGGAATTGGCATTATGAATGTCATGTTTAAAAATTATTCCATCAAATTCCATAGTCAGAGTACCACTATCAACATCAATCTTAGTCATGGAAATTTTCATAAAAGGTCGCCCTAGCATGACCGGGGCAACGTGCTCATCATAATCCATATCCATAACAAAGAAATCAATAGGGAATATCAAGGGACATATCCTAATAAGGACATCTTCTACAACACCCTTAGGGGATACACAAGAACCATCAACAAGTTGTATCACAATGTTAGACTCACGCAAGGGTCCTAATTCCAATTTCTCAAGTAAAGAGTAAGGTAAGACATTAATTGAGGCACCCAAATCAAGCAGGGCCTTCTCAAAAATATGCTCACCTATAGTGATAGGAATAGTAAACGTACCTAGATCCTTGCACTTTACAGGTAGACGCTTCTGAACTATCGCTGACACTTGTTCACCCACTGGACTCTTCTTCTGAGTCTTTTGCCTTTGGGTCTTCTTCACCGTGCATAGCTCCTTTAAGAACTTGAAATATCGCAGGATAGCCTTAATAAGCTTCAGCAGGGGAATGTTCACCTCACAGTTTTGGAATGTCTCGAACAAGTCTCTGTCGTCGACAACTCTCCTAGCCTTTAGCGCCTCAGGAAAAGGTGCTGGGGGCTTCTCTGAACCTAGAGGAGGGAACACTGGACGAACGTAGTTATCAATATAGGTGTCGTCAGCGGGAACAACTTCTTGAGGACTAGCTCGCGGCAAGCCCACCACGGGGCGTAAATCATCACCGCGGGGCGGCGGGGTCGCGGTGTCATTACTGGGCACAGGCGCCGGGTCACGGCGAGAGTCGCCGCGGGGTATGTCGGTGATTTCCTTTTTCTCGGGAATTTCGTTCTCCTCTTCAGCAATGGGAGAAATAACCTTCTTACCACTTCTCAGCGTGATAGCACTCACGTTTTCTCTGGGATTCATAGTGGTCTGGGATGGCAGGGAGTTTGAGGCCCTCTGGTTGATTTTGATCACCTCATCAGCTAACTGGCCAATCTGCCTCTCCATGTTCTTGATACTCGACTCAGTAGCCTGCACATGTATAGCAAAGTGCTGAGTCAAAGTCTTCAGTATATCCTCAGTAGAGGCTCCAGAAGTTTGGCCTTGAGGCCTCTGTTGGTACTGAGCTCGTTGCTGGTACTATTGTTGCTGAGCCGACTGATATTGCTGTTGTGTCGGCTGCTGACCACCCTGAGGGTCACTCCATCTGAATCCTGGGTGATCACGGCCTCTCTGGTCGTAATTCGGCTGTCCACCATACTGTTGTCTAGGAGCGCCGTAGCCTCCTACAGTATTGACTTCGGCAACACCGTCCTCTTACAGCTGAGGACAAGCCTCGGTGTGGTGGGCCTGATTAGAGCAAAGACCGCATGCTCTGGCGTGTTGAGGGGCATTCTGATTTGCTATCTTCATAACTATCTCCTTCAACTCGGCCAACTCAGTCAACACCGGGCTTGGTCCTGCAGGGGTCACAACATTGACCGCCTTCCTTTGGTATGTCTTCCCGAAATTTCGGGTGCTCTCACTCATTTCCTGGAGTCTATTCATGGCGTCATCCGGTGTCAGGTTCAGAATACTTCCACCGCATGCAGCATCAACCATTCTTCTTTCTTGATCCAGCAGACCATTGTGCAAATAGAGAACAAGATCTTGCTTGGCATACCCGTGGAATGGGCAGCTGGAACAAAGCCTCTTGTACCTCTCCAAATAATCATAAAGTGTTTCATCACCAGCCTGCTCGATATTGGCAATTGCCTTTTTCAAAACATTTGCCTTCTTCGTGGGAAAATATTTGTCGAGGAATGCTTTGTGAAGCTTCGTCCATGTATCTATGGTTCCTGGCGGCAGGTGATAATATCAATCGCTCACAGAGTCGAGTAGAGAAAAACCAAAAGCTCTCATCTTGATTTGATCTTCGGTCACGTTCCTGGACTTCATGGTCATGCAGACATTGTGGAACTTGCCCAGGTGAGAAATCGAATCCTCTCTACTCAGACCGTGGAATTTAGGGAGGTAAGCAACAACTCCCGACTTCAATTCAAAGTTCACCCCTTCTCCTAGTGCAGGGATGATGACAGCTAGGGGTTGAGCCCCAATATTCGACTCAGTAAGCTCTCTCAGAGTTCCAGTTCCAGCCATTGCAACAGCTGGGGTAGTAGCAGTCTCAACGGTCTCGGTCGCAGCGGTTTCGACCTCTTCTTCCTCTCCTCTTTGATTGCGCAGGCTTCCAAGAAAAGATCTTTCAATCTCTGGATCCAAAGCTAGAAGGGGAGAGTCAGTACTACGGATGTCGACCATAAGATAGGTCTCCACCAACAATCAATCACGAAAACACACAACAAACAAAAACCTTCCCCGACAACGGCGCCAAATTTGACGGGGCTAAAAGTGCACAATGCAAATGTCGTTGATTAGCCTTATCAAAGTAAATTATCCTAACTAACCTACTAAACAGAGTATAGCAGACAAGTAAGGGTCGAATCCCACAGAAAAGGTATGCTGTAGTATGCAAACATGAATGACGAGTAACAAGTAACAAGTAACTGGGGGTTTTGCAATCAATAGAGCAAACAAGCAAAGTAAACAAATTGGTTTATGTAGGAAGAAAGTATGAGGAGGGAAAGTAGTTTCACTAGACCGAAATCCACAATACAGAGATAGAGTTTGATCACTGAAATCTATTTTGTCCAAGTTCGTTTATTTATCCTTATAGTCGTTCCCACCCTGATCATAAGTACTATTGATTCTCACAGTTGTCAATAGACTTATTACTATGCCAATGATAAAGTACAACTGATTCTCACAGTTGTCAGTATACTTTACCACCAACACAGCAATAGCAATGCACACAAGGATATATGATACATGTAAGTAGAAAGACGTACAAGTACTCACTCCCCTACTTAACATGCAATTGATTCTCACACACAATTATACGCTCGGGACCCCTATACGCACAATTGTGTTTGCCACTAGATACGCACTCGAAACCCCCATATGCAATCCTAGCAATTGATAAAAAAGCATTCAACCTAGTTGATCAGGCTAAGAAGAACAACAAGAAATCAATATCAATATAACCAAGAGAATCAATCCAACATTTATAAGGACAAGAAAAAGGAATAGAAATCTCACAAACACATCAATGCACTGCTTCAATCGTCTAGCAGAACCAAGGGAAATTAGCTCTCCATCAAAGGGGATGAAAAACTCTAATTAGAAAACCACGTCTGAAACAATAATGCGTCTGATAATGATGATTTGGAGGCTGTGGGAAAAGAGGTTAAATAGAGTTAACATAAATCCCCAAGATCACAAACCATATCTTACAAGGAAATAAAATAATAAAATAAAGGAAATCTGACTAATGCATAAAAGGAAATAACGTAAAATAAAATAACTCTGGCCGCGAGGTCATTAAGCGCAGTCACCGCAGGGCGGTGAAGATCCACCGCTAGGCGGTGGCTTCCTCTGGCGCGGGCTCCATTCTTCACTGAGAGTCATTGCCGGGTCGCGGCAAAGTCGCCGCGGGGCGGTGAACTCCAGCTCTCCAACTCTCTTCTTCTTTTCTTCTTCTGCTGTTCTCCAATACTACCAATTGTTGATAACCTTCTCCATAAATGCTCCAACAACTCCATCTAAGCTGCAAATCCTTGGATTTCTTCACTTCTCTCCATAACATCTGAATTACAGACTTAACACCAAAACTCATCCAAAACTCCTCCATATTATGCTAATAGTTGCTAGTAAAGGTGTGTGAAATAACACCTATCAAATTCCCCCATACTTAGATCTTTACTCGTCCCGAGTAAACTAAAGAAGAACTCACCCTCTCAATCAACACTAAGGCCTCAGGAAGTATAAGAAAATGTGACACCAGCAAACTACAACATATCAACAATACACCCAAGACAACCAAAACAAGTGATGCAAAGATAATCTAACCTAACTCCAATCTAGCTCCTTATCGCTCCATGAGTGGCCTACCTGACAGATCAACACTTAAAAATGCAAATTATATGTTCGAAAGATGAATAATCTTTGAACAAGAGTAGAGAGATGTAAGAAGGAGTTATAGAAGGTAAAATAGGAAGCGAAGAGTCAGTCTTCTCAAAGTTTTTCAGATCTGGAAAGGACACCTTTGTTCTTTACCTCTGAGCAAGCTAAATTTGCACAAAAGCAATCGATTGCTAAGAGTGGTAGAAGTTGTCTTTTTAGAGAGAGAACAAACAAGAGAAGACTTTCCAGAAAACATTTTTCTTCAACCAGAGACAACAACAGAAGCACCGATCAAGAGCCAAAGCTCTGATACCAATTTGTAAACCCTAAATCAACCTACTTCGATCATTCTAAGAGATCATCGTTTTCGACAAAGTAAAAGCTTTTAAAAAAGTTTGAACACAAGTAAGTTGTTGATGCAGTTCGAACCTAGTTTGTACGTTTGTAGAGCCTCAGGAGTGGAGACTAACCCAACCGACTAGGCAATACATGCCAAGAATAAAGTATGGTTATAAGCAAGCACTTAAGCGAAAAAGAAAAGGAAACAACATGGACACAAACTAGAGAACAAGAAAGGATAAAGAGAAGTCCCCTGAGAGGACATTGTGAAACTTCCACTGAAGTTTCACACCATCAAACCACCACAACAGCTGGAGCTCACTCTTCTTTCTCTTCTTCTTATCGCTCAAACCTTAGCTCATAGCAGAATGGAAATCACCAGAGGCTCACTCAAAGAACTCATGGATTTTCCAAAAGCGATAAAGAGGTGAGGTGAGAGACTAAGAGATCTTAGGGTTTCAAGCAAGGCTTTTATACCCAAGCTCACAGAGTCACAAAACGCCGCGTTTCACCAAGTAGGGTTGTCGTTTTCAACATGGGCCAGAGGCAACCTCAGATTAGACCACTCTACCATCACTCAAGACAACATGCCCAATAGCAAAACATGCCCATTTACATCACATATAGAGACAACATCAAGTTAAGCCTAGATAAGCCAAACCAGAGCCAAAAGGGGTGGCTAGAGTCAACATAACCGAGTGGCTAAGTGTCTCTAGCACCTACATGGCTTAATGAGTCTAGACAATCTAGTCATGCCAATATCTCACATAGTTATCACCTAATCTCTACCTAACAAGAGTGCTTGCCATTAACAAAACATAGTTCAAGTCTTATTACAACACTTTAGGATTAACTTTCATTGCAGTATGAAATCATACATATACATTGCTATTATATACTTTTGGTACAACCAAGACAATGGATTGATTATAGCCTAGACTTAACACTGTATTGAGCATACATTTTCATAGAAAGTACATGTACCCTTCAACATAGTTTTCCATATATTATAACATCATATAGCAAGCATATGAACTTATTAAGGTACAACAAGCAAGCAAAAAACAAACACATATAGCTAGAGTTCATACTTATAGTATACAGTACCGCGAATTATTTCCACAACCATCTAATTATTGACATATATTGACAAATGCACTATTAGTTAGTTGCATGTAAACTTGCCTTGCCTTTGCTGATCATCTCCAACAACGGACGACAAGCACTCATTATCGGCATTCCTAACGGAGAAATTGGCGCGCACCTCCCCTTGCGCTTCCGTGAGCACACCGAGTTGCCTCATCTTGACCATCACATCCACAAACTTGTCGAAAAAGAGGCTTTGATCATTACCAAAATTGACAATTGCACCCATAGTCCTTGGGTCCATGAATAGGTCCTGGTCGGAGATGAACAAGCCTTGTCGGTTCACAAGGTCAACATAGTACTCGTTGTCAAACGCATTAGGGGAGCGAGCATCCATCACTGTTGTATTGTCGACGGTCAGGGTGGGGCAGGTAAGCCCGAGCTGGTCAGCGAAGGAGTCGTCCAAAGTCGGCGGTCGGGGTAGAGCTTGGGAGCGAAGGTGACGCAATGAGCATGCCCTATGGTGTGGGCCCCGGAGAGGGCCACCACCTCGGCAACGTCAAAGCCTTTGCTGGCGAGTTCCGAGAGGAGGGTGAAGGCGTTGCTGGCCGGGGAAGGTAGGTTGGCGTATGTGGCGTTGATTGTCGGGGAGCTTAAGTCTTCTCTTCTTCCCAAGGGAACTTCATAGTGTTGGGCCTAAGGCCCATTAGTCCAACCCAAGTTCTCCACTGATATATAGCAAATGAAGATGAGAAATGCACGTGAGATGTGCAGATTTTAGGAGTAAAGCATTTGCCCTAGCTAGGAGCCCCCATTTGAGAGAATCAAAGGAGCACAAGAGAGATGAGGGATAAAGAAGAAGAGAGAAGAGAAATTGGTGGAGAAAGTAAAGTCTTTTCCTTGTCTATACCATTGTCCGTTCATCTCTTGCTTTCGGAAGCCGACAATTGGAGTTTGTTGGTAAGTGCCCTTCTTGGATGTTCTAGTCATTAGTTACAAGTGTTTGTTATTAGATTGGATATTTGCTTATGTTGATTCTCCATATCTTGTTATCTCCAGTGTGAGATTGGTATTTGTATGAACACTTATACTCGTTTTGATGATTAGTGGATTTCGTGCTCTGGCGGGCGACAATGTGTTTTTTACCTCTCCTTAGGAGGTTTTTCCCACTTAAATCTTGTGTTGATTTTGTGCATTATTTTTGTTGTGGTTGTGTTGCTTGATTGTGGTTTGGTTTCTGCGATCTGGTTGGTTTTGGTTTGATTGTCGGAAAGAGACCCAGGTTCTGCAGGTTCATTGATTTTGATCTTTCGCTGATTCGTTAGCGGGACCGAATAGTGATCGATCCTATCAAGTGGTATCAGAGCCAAAGAGAGCTCGGTTTGAGTTATGGGTCGAGATATGGCGACTAAGACAGAGGAGTTTGCGGGTACGATGATTAAGCTAACGTCTTCCAATTACTCAATTTGGAAGTTGAAGATGAAAGATATTTTGTACTGCAAAGATTTGTTTGATCCGATTGCGTTAGGGTCGGCTAGACTAGATGAGATGAAAGAGAGCGACTGGGTAAAGTTGCATAGAAAGGCAGTTAGAACCATCAGGCAGTGGATAGACAATAGTGTCTATCACCATATCAGCAATGAGACAGATGCACAAGTTTTGTAGAAGAAGTTGGAATCCATGTACGAAAGAAAGTTAGCACAGATTAAGGCCTTTGTAATCAGAAATATTGTGAATCCGAAATACAAAGATGGAAAGTCTATTGACCTGAGTGAGTTTCAGGAGCTATTGAATCAACTGAATAGAATGAAGTTGGTCCTAGATGATGAGCTATAAGCTTTGCTGCTTTTGAGTTCTTTGTCGGATACCTGGGAGACTCTGGTTGTGTCCATCAACATCTCTGCACCGAGTGGTGTCGTGTCCTTGAGTACCGTGATTGACAGTCTCTACACCAAGAATACTAGGAGGAAAGATATGGACACTAACACTTCGCAAACTCTGGCAATGACTTCAAAGAACAAGTCCAGAGGGAGAAGTAAGGAAAGAAAGGGACGTGGGAAATCCAGAGAAAGTCACAAAATAGAGGAACATCTTAGGGTAAAGGAAAGTTTACTTGCTTTCGTTGTGGCAAAAAAGGGCATATGAAAATGAATTGATATGCGTTGAAGAAGAGCATGAGTGAAGAGAAGAATCAGAAAGAAGAAGAGACAGAAGCTGTACAATAGAGCAGTTCCATGCACTTTTCTAGGCTATGGAGATATTGATTTTGGGTACAAGTCGTGGGATCCAGAAAGAAGAAGGTGATAAGGTCTAGGGATGTGATCTTTCATGAAGACAAGTTGTTGTTAGATTTTGAGACACCGGAGGAAGTTTATGAACTTTCAGTTTACTTGCCTTCTCATTCAGAAGGGAATGACACAAGTGATGAGTCTTCTTCAGAGAATGGCACAGATGAGATTCCTGCGTCAGATGATGTCTTGCCAGATGCTGAAACTGGTGAAGGTTCTAAGCAAGGGGAGCCAAAAGAGAGTGAAGTAGCAAATGAGTTGAGAAGGTCAGAAAGAGAACGTCATCCGTCCACTAGATATCCCTCGTCTAAGGGATATCTAGTGGACGGATGACGTTCTCTTTCTGACCTAACTTGAATTGTAAAAAAATTGCTCTTATTAGCAATGCCAGCAACAACACCAGCAATAGCAACCGGGGAAAACCAAGACAGAGAAAGGTCCAAAGAAAGTATATTGATCACATAAACAAGGGTTAAGAACATAAGGTATAATTCATTTTCATGCAGTCTGTACCTAACTTGAATTGAAATAAGCACCCAAAATAGAAAGAGAGAAAGGAATGAAATGTTTGTCTGCAAGTCGCTTTCTCATGCAGCACTATCTACACAATCAAGAGAGGTTTAATTTTTTGCTATAGAAAGAGTAAAGACAGTTTATTATCATTGTATCTTCCCCTTTCACCCCTAACTCTCTTGCTATTAAAATGTTCAAGAGAAAAGGATGTACCAAGTTGTCTGTTGATTATTGTCATGTCAGGAATACTCTTGTCTTTGTCATCATACCCTTCACCATAGTAATCCTTGGAGCTTACATCAATAGTTGTTTCTTTGCTTGTGGTTCTCCACTGACCTCAGCATAAATCTACAGAATGCTAGACTTAGAACCTCAACAGTAGCAACATTTACCAATATCAAGTTATCAATAAGATGACAAATTTTTAATTCACTTGGATCATCATCTCAGCAAGCTGTCGAACAGTAACTTCATTGTTAGGGTTACCAACATTGAAGATATGGCCGTTTGCTCTGGCTGGGTTTTCTTGGGAAGAAGAAATACTGTGCAAGTTCATTTCTACACCAAAATGACCTACACAAGCTCCACCTCGGCACCCCCTCTACCAAGTGAAGGGAAATATGCATCATAAGTCGGAGATTTAACTTACAATCATCAGTAAGACAGCCTCAATGGCGTCCTTAATGTAAATAAAGGTTCTTTGGGATTCATCACCATCTACTAGCTTTAGTGGCTCCCGCCGCAGGAGATTCTGATAAACAAGCAAGCATAAGACAATGAGGAAAATGAAAAAAAACTTGAAAGAAAATTTACATAAAGTGAAAAATAAACAATACTCACATTGCTGTAACAAGTCAATGCCCTAGGTACACCCTCACTAGGACCATCAATCCCTGGAATGAAATCCATCCTAGGACCAATCCAATTGAAAGGTCTCACAATAGTGAATTCAATCCCATTTTCTAGTCCTTCAGTTGTGAAAACAAGATGAAGATTTTACACAAGTCAAAAGGAATGCAGAGCTTTCAATTATGATGAAAGAAATTAATAACAAACGGTTAATTTTACCATATATGAGTCTCTCAATCAGCTGCTTTGCACATGCATAAGACCACCTTTGCTTCTCAATGGGACAAAAAATGCAGGGGGGTGTATCTTCTGAGAGCATAAAGTATGCAGGATCCTATAGCATACATGGAATACATATACAATAAGAACAAATAAACTGATTAGGCAGGAACATCAGACCATAGGTAAGACGCATTAGCAACTACTAATTATATAGTTTACTTCTAGCATATACTTCTGTAGATGCTAGTAGTAAACTCAAGATTAGATATACACAATCAATTCTCTGTGAACTCAAGATTAAACATAAACAAAAGCTATCATTGGCTTCCGTAGTGCATGGTTGGATCAGATTTCCCAACTCCTAAACTCAAGATTACACATACATAAGCAATTCTATGTGAAGTTCAACCATCTTCTAAGCTTGGTATCCAAAAAAAACATATGTATCTTTGCCTCAATTTTCCCATTACAGATTCTTAGACATAATAAAATAAAATGTTACCTGCAAAAAAATCTTGGTACCAGTACAACATTGGGCATTCCAAGCTTGCACAATATAAAAGCATATAACCATAAGATAGAGAGGACATATACTTCACCAATGCACAGTTTATCATTAATAAGTAAGTTGTTTTATATTCCGACAAAAAAAAGCAAGTTGTTTTATTTTGAAATCTAAAGAGACTCATCCACACTCCACAGCAAAAATCATTTGAAGTCAAACTCAACCACTTATACGCACCTAGCTATTCTGCCTAGAATCTGCATACTAGCGAGAGGAACTTAGTACCTTTCCAATCTTGTTAGGTTGGGGATAAAGACATAGAAAGTTGTGTTGCGTAGAAAGTTATAAAATTTCCTTCCTTTAGGCTCAAAATTTTTGATGTAAATGGAAGTGTGATCTGCAGGAAGTTGATAGCTATGAACTACTCACTGAGCATATAACTTGATCAAACTTAAAACTGAAAAAAGTACAAAGCTATCCGATTAACCTTCATAAGGAGACTGAGAAGGCCCCAGGATCATCACATTGAAGTAGCGCATATTCTTTTCAGAAGGAGATGCACTAATTCCAGGAGCTACATTCACCATGGCCATTATAAAAACAAAAACTAATTTCACAACAAAAACATTATTTTGAAAGGAAATTCCATAACGTTCATATGTGGAACCCTACAGCGGATCTTCGAAATCAATCAGTAAAGAAAGCAAAAGAAAGTACAGACCTGGCTCACTGAGAAACCTTTGTGTCTCCTGCTCAAACAAATAGTAATAGAAGAATAGATTAATCCGCAAAGGAATTCAGAAAACGCAAAGTCCAACGGAAAATGAAGAATTTCTCGATAGATCTAGAAAAAGATAAAAAGGAGAAGGCGACGAGAAATTTGGAAAGATGCATCGATATGATAGGGCGGAAAACATAAAAGCTCAGAGAAGCAAGCGTGGAGAAGGCGGCAGCGGTTGGCGATGGTGGAGGGTGGGCGGTCGCCGGCGAGAGGTGTGGCAGCGGCACCTGAGAGTTTGAGGAGAATACGAGATCGGGATATGTAGGGTTTACTTCGCTCCCCAGGCCTTTTTCACATTCTAAATAACGTTGTTTCACTTAAAAAAAGTTCATAAATAGATACACCACGGTTCTATTTACTAACCGGAGTCCCCGATAAAATAAAATTAATACGCACCCCCGGTTTCTAAGTATAACCGCGGTCCGAATTTTATTTTTAAATAAAAGTTTTATATATTTTCCGCAGTTCTGCGATAAACAGTGGTCCGAATTTCATGTTTACTCCGGTTTACAAAATCCGCGGCAAAAAATATACGATAAATGATCATTTTTGTACTAGTGTCCCCTGGAAGAGATCATTGGGAGTTGTGAAGTGGATCTTCAAGTACTTGAGAAGTAATTCCAAGATGAGCTTATGCTTTGGAGGAGCTAACCTTATTCTTGAGGGTATTACAAATTCAAACATGACAAGAGATCGCGATGGTAGAAAGTTGACATCGGGGTACTTGTTTACTTTTGCAGGGGGAGCTGTCTTGTGGCAGTCTAAGTTGTAGAAGTGCGTTGCTTTTTCAAAGACTGAGGCAGAGTACATTGCCATGACAGAAGCAGGAAAAGAGATGCTTTGGGTGAAAAGATTTATTCGAGAACTGGGTTTGAAGTAAGAAGAGTATGTGGTGAACTGTGACAGTCAGAGTGCTCTTGATTTGAGCAAGAATGCTACATACAATTGCCGGACAAAGCATATTAATGTGAGATACCAATGGATTTGAGATGCTGTGAGTGATCGTCAGATGAGCTTGAAGAAGATTCACACAGACAAGAATCCAACCGGTATGTTCACCAAGGTGGTGACTATTGACAAACATCAATTTTGCGCCAAGATGACGGGACTGATACGCAAGTGAAGACCCGAGACGTGGACGTCTTCCCCTGGGCTGGAGGGGGAGATTGTTGGCCCAAGGCCCATTAGTCCAGCCCAAGTTCTCCACTGATTTGCTAGCCATATATATAGCAAATGAAGAGGAGAAATGCACGTGAGATGTGCATATTTTAGGAGCAAAGCATTTTTCCCTAGCTAGGAGCCCCCATTTGAGAGATTCAGAGGAGCACAAGAGAAAGGAGGAAGAAAGAAAAAGAGAGAAGAGAAATTTGTGGAGAAAGTGAAGACTTTTCCTTGTTTACACCATTGTTCGTTCGTCTCTTGCTTTCGGAAGCTGACAACTGGAATTTGTTGGTAAGTGTTTGTTGTTAGATTGGAGATTTGCTTGTGTTGAATCTCCATATCTTGTTATTTTCAGTGTCAGATTGGTATTTGTATGAACACTTGTTTTGATAATTAAGGGATTTCGTGCTCTGGCGGGAGACAATGGGTTTTTCACCTCTCCTTAGGAGGGTTTTTTTCACTTAAATCTTGTGTTGATTTTGTGCATTATTTTTGTTGTGGTTGTGTTTTTTGATTGTGGTTTGGTTTCTGCGATCTGATTGGTTTTGATTTGGTTGCCGGAAAGAGACCTAGGTTCCGCAGATTCATTAGCGGGATCGAATAGTGATCGATTCCAACCCATAGTACGGTCCACCTGAGTGCAGCCCAAAATAGATCAAAGTACGTACGTAAGTTTGGTAACCAAATTTAATTTGTTAGATGCAAGACCTACCAAATAAACAGAGTCCCGAGTAGCAAGGGCGGCTATATCGGCACAAGAGACCACTTGGCCGCACTCGGCGTGGACCAGCGCGCGGAGGTCCTCTATGGCCTGGAGCGCCTCCGGCCTCAGGCTCAAGTTCGGCGGTGCATCCTGCTCACTTTGTGATCCGTCTAGGACCACAGACCCGACAGACGCATCGCACCCCTGATCCACATATATAACAGATTAAGTCACATGCATTAATATAAGTATGCGCGTGTAGCAAACTAACAACTCAAACTTGAACTAATCCATGCAACCATTAATATGTAAAACACTAACATGTCATGTTACCGAGTTACGCTTATATAAACTTGACAAGGTCAATTATATTTCTCCAGATTTAAGATCGATATTGAATTAGAAATGGAAAAATGTGGATTAATTTTAGTTTATTTTTACCATGCATATATCTAAATTCATTACTTAACGTACTAATAAAACACAAACTAGCTAGCTAATTATGTTTTGTCATTATACACATCATTTAGCCTTAAAATATTATAAACTGATTAAATATATGTTTTCGTTTGTTTGTTTCTGATCCGCCTTTCAACTTGCAATATATTATACTACGTACAGGCTCTATATTATCTCAAACCGAAACTAATTAATGTACGAGGCCAAAAGCAAATTAAAAAGATCCAGAATTGAATTTGGAACTCTCAAGTTAACCAAGTTTACTCCATAACTAATTAACTGTGGTCGATAACCTATAACAATTGAACATTTGAACACATAAAACAACAGGAATTCAAAAGAAAAAGAATTTTAATAAAAGTACGATAAAAACTAGTTATCCTAGCTGGTAGAATTAATCATATACATATACATATAGATGAACAAAGCAATCGTGGAAATGTAGACGGAGGAGGGCAGCGGCAAGGCCGATGTCGCCCTCAAAGACATCCCTGAGGTGGTCGCGGATGGTACTCTCGACTTGCGGGCAGCTCCTCTTATAGTATTCCCACGACAGCCCCGGTGCCACCGCTCGTCGGTTAATGGTGGCCGTGGCGGCGACCACCATCAGAGTAAAGAGGATAAAATTGGTGATCATTGACATTTCAAATATATATGTTTTTAAGTTTTTGCTTGCGCTTGCTTAATATTGCACGACTATGGTATTGAGGGTATACCTATTTTTATAGTAAAGCTCAAGTAGGAAAAATATGACTAGTTACCCTTTCTCACAAGCCACGAACCATTCGATTCGGGATAAGACAATCAAACATCTATTGAACAAGGCAATATCAATAGAGAGCACTTGGTGTTTTTGTGTTTGTTCGATACAAGAGATCGTTCTCTTTTCGGATATCCTAAGACTTGTCCCAACCTCACCCTTATATAGGGCATAAGTAGTTAGGCGGTTACATGGCGGTTGAGCGGTTGCATGGCGGTTGGGCGGTTGAACGGTTGCATGTCGGTTAAAAATTGGTTAAAAAACCACCAAAAATTGGTTAAAAAATCGCCAAACTACTCTTATTTAAACCAACAAAGATCCGCAACCCGAGTTCGAATCTACGCACATGAGTGTGCACTCCGCACCCCCGAAACTCGTTATGCGCCGAACGAACTCCTTAAGTCTTGAGCGAATCCCGACTACACCAAATGGCCGATGACACTAAAATCACCAACATTCCTCCCCCATTTTAGTGTAATCCTTGATTCACTTAAAAACACACATCAAACACAAACTTATGCATAAATGAAAATGTCCTTAGGATTGAATTTCCACATTAGTGTAGTACACATTTCAAATAACCGAGAATCAGGGTGTCCTATGGATTGAACCCTTCAACTCATCTGAATACTTGAAGATACAACACACACAAGTTTTTACACTACTCCAAGTGCTAACTTGACACTATTCTAGCCATGTGTCCTTATCCATTCATGAGCGTATACAAAGCCAAACCCGGGCTAGTTGAAGCGGCACCATTTCACACTCGTATAGGTGGACTCTTTTCAATCATGCACATGCAAATGCATTTTTTCAAAAGACCCATTAAGAAGATATACTTCAACCTAACTTTACTTGCACGTCCGAGCACATACCTTGGGATGATATTGAACATATGCTCCAAACTCTAAGTGTAGGCTTTCCACATTGAATTCAGCCTCTAACGTCATATTAGAGGGGAATTGGGTATCCCACCATTAGAGATTTTAAAACGGGCTTTAAACCCATCCCGATAGACGACTTGATCACCAAGTCCCTGGCTAGCCCCTTTGTCAAGTGGTCCGCCAAATTTTATTGAGACCGAACAAACTCAATATTGATCACCCCATGAGTGATCAACTCACGTACCGCGCTATGTCTAACGCCCAGGTGTCGCGACTTACCATTATACACTTGGCTATAAGCCTTAGCCAAAGTAGTTTGACTATCACAATTGATAGATATGGGTGACACCGGTTTCGACCACAAAAGAATCTCATAGACTAAGTTCCTTAGCCATTCCACCTCTCTACCGACAGCGGCCAGTGCTACGAATTCCGATTCCATAGTCGAACTTGTAATGCAAGTTTGCTTCTTATAAGCCCATGAAATGGCACCTCCCCCAAGCAAGAATACCCAACCACTAGTAGAAGAATGATCTTCCACGTTAGTGATCCAACTCGCATCCGAATACCCTTCTAGAACCGAAGGAAATCCGACATATGACAAACCATAATTCATGGTTCCCAATAAGTATTTGAGTACACGCCTTATTGCTTGCCAATGGTGAGTACTAGGATTACTAGTGTATCTATTCAACCTTCCTACCGCATAAGCAATGTCCGGTCTCGTACTCGTCATGGCATACATTAATCAACCAATCACTTGTGAGTACTCGAGTTGTGATACTGCTTTACCCGTATTAGGCATAAGCTTCACACTCGGATCCATGAGAGTTCTTACCGCATAACAAGTCTCAGAATTGAACTTCTTAAGCACTTTCTCAATGTAATGAGATTGTGACAAAGATAGTCCCTTGTTCTCACGTTTGATTCTAATACCGAGGATCACATCCGCCTCCCCCATGTCCTTCATGGCAAAACTTGATGACAAAAAGGTCTTTGTAAGGTCTACTTGTTTTTGGTTCGTACCAAAGATCAACATGTCATCAACATACAAGCAAATGATTACTCCATTACCGGATTTATAAAATTTGTTGTATACACACTTGTCCGACTGATTTAACTCGAATCTGCTCGACAAGGCAACCTCGTCAAACTTTTGATGCCACTGCTTAGGTGCTTGCTTTAGCCCATACACTGACTTTACCAACTTACATACCTTATGCTCATTACCGGGCATATTGAACCCTTCAGGTTGCTTCATGTACACCTCCTCCTCCAAATCACCATTCAAGAATGCCGTTTTTACTTCCATTTGGTGAATTACAAGATTGTTAATAGCCGCCAAGGCAATCAACAACCTAATGGTGGAGATCCAAGCAACCGGAGCATAGATATCGAAATAATCAATACCTTCCCTTTGTCTAAAGCCTTGGATAACCAATCGGGCCTTAAACTTATCGATAGTACCATCGACTTTCATCTTCTTCTTGAAGATCCACTTGCAGCCCAAAGGCTTGCAACCCGGTGGGAGATCCGATAAGACCCACGTATTATTTCCCATGATGGATATCATCTCATCTAGGGGTGTTCATCCGGTCCAGACCGGACCAGATTTTTTGAAAAGGGTGGACCGGAGACCGGACCGAATAGGTCCGGTCCGGTTCCGGTCCGGTCTAAGACCGGATTGGACCGGACTTTATTTTTTTAATTTTTTTTTAATTCTTATTTAAAATCTATAAAAAATATCTATAAAACATATATACTCCTAACTTATTAAATTAAGAAAAATATCTATAAAAAAATACATATAAATCTCCAAAAAAACATATAAATTTATTTTTAAAAAAAAAATAAAATCCGGTCCATCGGTCCGGACCGATTTTTTTCCGGGTTTGGACCGGACCGGATTAAGGGAAAACCTTGGACCGGAGACCGAACCGTAATTTCACTGGTCCGGTCTTTTCCGGTCCGGGCCGATTTTGAACACCCTTAATCTCATCATTTATTGCTTCTTTCCAGAAAGCAACATCTTGAGACCTCATTGCCTCACCAAAAGTCCTAAGATCCTCATCAATATGATAGCAATATGAGTATTGGAACCCAACTTCATCTCTAGATCCTTCAACCAAATAAATTTGGAAATCTGGACGGAAATACTTTTCAATCCTCCCTCGCTTGCTCCTACGGAGCATAGGTGGCTCGTTAGAAGGTACGGTCGAGCCGTCTCCTCCTTTAGTTCCACTTGTACTTGGAACCAAATCCTTTGGTCTAGGTATGGACGAGAATCGATTCTCATCAGTTATTGCATCTCTTGACTCAATCACGGTGTTAACCGAAATAGAATCATTAGGCTCTATCACATAGAACCTATAAGCCTTGGAATGCTCAGCATATCCAATAAAGATGTAATCAATACCTCTTTCCCCCAAGGTTTTAATCTTGGGTGGCTCGTTATTGGTTTTGAATGTTGTATAAGGGTGTAACGTTGATCAAATTTCGGTTTCTTTTTATACCAAAGTTCATAAGGGGTGACCTTGTTCCTTTTGTTAGGAACCCTATTTAGTAAATAGTAAGCCATTAACATGGCTTCACCCCAAAATCCGTCACTCAATCCCGAGTAGGATAACATGGAATTAGCCATCTCTTTTAGGACCCGATTCGTTCTCTCCGACACACCATTTTGTTGTGGTGTATAGGGAGTCGTAGTCTCATGAATAATGCCTACGGATTGGAAATGCACAGGATCATAATATTCTCCACCTCTATCGGTGCATAGTTTCTTAATCAAATCATTTTGTTGCAATTCAACCTCGGTTTATAAACCTTAAACTTATCATGGGCCTCGTCTTTAGCATGTAATAAATAAACATAACAATAATGAGAATAATCTGGTTAATAAAACGCACACCACAAATCGCATAACATGTATACAAAATATAAATACCCGACCAGTCTATACAGAGTATAGTAGGGTCTAATGACTAATCTGTTTGGAAATAGTAGAGTCAAGTTTTAGCCAATCAGTATAACTATACCGTAGGGCATATCATGACCAATAGACTAAAAAGTAATCTAGTCAACCTAGTAGACTTATCATCAAGTAATCTGTATTAAATACAGTAGACCTGAATCAAGTAATCTAGAAACATGAGTAGTCTATGTATAGCATAGTAGACTCATAAAATCACACAAGACCTCATCTAACTTATGAGATACTTGTCCTTAGTCTCCTGAGACTTAAGTTAACTATTTAAGTTAAAATATCATGATCATTATTTTGATCATCAAGTCACATAAAATGGGAATTTGAACTAATGTGACTTATATCATGGTCATATGTATTGTAATTATACGTAGCATATACATCATACACCTCCATCACCCAATTATATGGAATGAATCCGAGGAATTAAATTTTCCAACCATGATCATACCATGAACACAAATTTTCCATGGTTATACACATGTCCTTCCACCAATTTCATGGTACATAATCACACATATTTCATATATATATATATAGAGGCTTGAACACTTCCTCCTCTATTAACATTTCGTACATGTATTATGCATATGAACATCCACGTACGAGATTTCAACTACCACCATATGCGATTAGCATACAATGCTTGACACCAACAAGAATTTAATCCTTATCCATACATATAAATATACATTATATGTATATATGTCCAGAGATTACACAACCTCTTGCACATATCCCAAGATCATCAACATGGCTTAAATATCACGATCTTCGCATAATCGCACATGAATAAAACTTCCATGTCTATTTACATATTTAACACCACATCCAAGACCATACAGAGATTGGTCTTACATATATATGTATATACCCAGTACATTAATAACATAGAGGTATGAAACCTCCATTTTCGCAACCCCATATCACCACCATTCATGCTTTATTAGCATTAGCCTTTATCGTGATTAGGATGTGTGGCCTCTCAAATAAATCTGATATCCAACCACAATCACACATGACAACCAATCGTCTAATCTTGTCATTTTTCACTTGGTGTGCCTCCTCGTCTCCTACAAGGTTTCGTTCTCCGCATCCTCTGGTACAGGGGGCATTGGCATGCTTAGAACGTACACCTCCTTGAGTGTCGTGAGGGGAAAATGCATCTTTATTTGCCATCTCCGGAAGTCCACGCCCTTGAACTTCTCCAACTTCCCAAACTTGGAAGTCATCTTGTTCACCGATGCAACCGCCATTGATCAACTACGAAAATATTGGTTTTGAATGTTGTATAAGGGTGTAACGTTGATCAAACTTTGGTTTGACTTGGATATAGATTGAATCGTGCCAACGCACTTTCCAAAACCAATATTTCGACCCTTACTCTTATAGCCTTAGGGTTGCATAAAATTCGATTCAGGATAAGACATTCAAACCTCTATTGGACAAGGCAATATCAATAGAGAACACTTGGTGTTTTTGTGTTTGTTCGATACAAGAGATCGTTCTCTTTTTGGATATCCCAAAACTTGCCCCAACCTCACCCTTATATAGGGCATAAGTAGTTAGGCGGTTACATGGCGGTTGAACGGTTGCATGGCGGTTGGGCGGTTGAAAATTGGTTAAAAAACAACCAAAAATTGGTTAAAAAACCGCCAAACTACTCTTATTTAAACCAACAAGATCCATAACCCCGAGTTCGAATCTACGCACACGAGTGTGCACTCCGCACCCCCGAAACTTGTTATGCGCCGAACGAACGAACTCCTTAAGTCTTGAGTGAATCCCGACTACACCAAATGGCCGATGACACTAAAATCACCAACATCTTATCATCAAGCCCATTATTATCCAAGAAAAGATGAAATATTTAAGGTATTTTCAATAACCTAACCCTCATTTATTGTTTATTATATATTGATTTGTTTTTTTTGGAAAAGCTCTAGCTTTGTTTGATAATTGAGTAAATTTGATTTGAGCATCCAAGGTGTAACACGAATAAAGTTCCGCCTTTGACTGTTTTCTATATTTACAATGCACCAGAAAAAGATGTAGAGGTATATGCTCATCGGAGTTAAGGGTTCTCGTCATCAACATTCATTAGTTTATTGTGGCAGATATTTGCTACCATAGTTGGCGTCGTTCGTGGGGAACGAGAATAATGATGAGACCCAACACTGATACAAGATTCACGTCTCATTGATTTAGGAAATGCAAAGTGAATATTTCTTACCGGTCTCTTTAAGGCTTGGGTGAATCTTTGTCGAACAGGCCAACGACTCAAAGAAGCACTCACACCTAAGTCAAATAGCTTTGATCGAGTCTACTTTGAATGGCTCGTTGGCGGCTCGAACGATGACCACATGGAGCGAGGCCGATTTCGTTGGGTTCGTGGCACTACAAGGTTTCTCCGACGATGGGTTGCGGCGGTTGGGATCCAAACCGGTGTCGTAAAAATGCTTCAAAGCGGCGTGGTTCCTCGGTTTTCTATACACAACATGGGTAAGTTCGGAGGTGCTTCGATGTCATTCGAAGAGGTTTGAGATGATTCAAGAGTCAGGTTCAACTAACTCGAGCATGAGGAAGATGATGTGTGATCAGATTTTAGAATAAATGGCTCAGAAGGGAATTTTCTTGGGGTCGAACATGGCTTGGTGGTGATGTATATAGAGGTTAAAATACATAGGATTTAGGTTTCTCCCACGTGACATAGTGCTACACGTATTGGGATTTTGTAAATATTTTAACGACTAATTAAGTTATAAGCACAAAGTATGTTGCTAATTAATAAAAACTCAATGAGACATTATAAATAATTGTTATTTTGGTGGCAAAGTACATTTATCAAAGTTGAATGCAACATTCGATACATGCAATTGTGGAAACTTTTTTTTTATTTCCTATTCTTTATTTTGTCATGTATATATTATATGGATTTTATTTGGTTTGGTAAGTAGGGGAAGTTGTAAATAAAAATCTACTCATATAATAGACATGCCATATTTTTCAATCTAAGATCAACACATTCACGGACAATCCATATAAAAATTGTTTAATATGCCTTTTATCTATACTTGTCCCTTTAAGATAATTTACTCTTCAATACCATAAATAAGTGCATATTACCATATTTGTGTCATATATATTTACCAAATCTTTAAGCTAATATTTATATGGTTAATCTAATATACACTTAGATTATCTCTTTGGTTGAAATCAAACTGAAGATTTGTCGTGAATATTGTTGTGACTTTAGTTTGATTATTTACGATTTTAGTTGGAAATATATATTACCCTACTTTGATACATATCACAACTAACCTTATATATAGGTTTGGTATTTAGATTACAAAGATATATCAAAGCCAATATATATTTATTTAGGTTTAGTATTTCGTATAGATTACATTCACGACTATGTTTTTTAATTTTACATTATGTAGTAGGTTTGGTATATAAATGCATAATTTAGAATCCACTAAAATAAAACCAATATGTGAAGAACATGTCTTATAAATATTGAACATAAGCAAACCAAAACGTACCACAAATAAACATAAAATCATATACTATGTTGCCATAATTTTGGTAAGGAAATATATATGAAAGAAATAGATATGGAATCTTGCTAGAAAATTAGAAGATAATGTAATTTGTGTTGAGAGAAATGATGATGTACATTGTAGAAAATTAGAAAGGTGAATATATAAATGTACAAATTAGTTTGATGACATGGCATACCTAGATGGTTGACACATAGGAAATAGACTAATGGCTTTATTTATAGTATATAGATTTAATTTAAGCATTTACACATACACTAATATAATTTTGGTATAAAAATACACTAATTTGATTTTGGTAGTAAAAATACCGATACAAATATATATAATATAATGCATGTACAATAAGAAACACATATCACATTATATTCTATACATTTCGGTCTATATGAATGCATATAGTTACGTAGTTTGTATTTACAGAAGCATACAAATGTATATAATCATACGAATGTAAAAGTATAGTAAAAAAATAGTAAAAATATAGTTACGTTATATTTTATAAAGAAGAAAAAAATCAAATATAGTAAAAAATAATCATATGAACGTATATAATTTTGGTAGGGAAAATTGGCTCTAAGGTAATTAGGCATAATGAAATACGCTAGAGCTATAACTTAATTAAGAATATAACTTAAGACATAATTTAGCTAAAAATATATATGGAATCTTGCTAGAAAAAGATGAAGCAATTTGGAGAAAATTAGAAGGGTAAATAAGTAAATATACAAATTAAATTGATGACTTGACATAGCTAGATGTGTGACATATAAGAGAGAGACTTATGACTTTAGTAATAGTATACATATAGATATAATCTTTTAACAAAATTCATTTTTTTGATCACTACTACAAAAATGGGCTAATAACCTGTACAAAATAACTCAGGCGTGCAAAATACGAGTTATAAAACAAGTACAAAAATGAGTGTTGTATATTATAACCCAAGCGTGCACTGGTCCGGGTTATGTACAATGCATGAGACATCAAATAATTTGGACGTGCAATAATCCGCGTTATATTTAATATTCTAATAATTTATTAACTCAATATCCGGGTTATTAGTGAGTCTTAATTAAATTTTTATATTGAAAGCCCGAATTATATCTGAAGTCCATCCTTCTCCTTCGACATAGCCCCCAAATTGACCTAAACCACAACACCGCTCTTCACATCCTTCTTCACTTCTCCTTTGTCTGTCAAACACCAAGCGGCCAGAATGGCTTCTCAGCCTTTTGCCGACTCGTCGCTCGACGAATCCTTCCGGCTTGGCAGCGACTCCTTCCCAGTTTCAACTCCTTCAGATTTTCGACTCCTTCCGGCTAGGCATGAAATATCATCCCCGCGTTTCTGATACAACTAAGCTATACCAAGAAATCTCAGAAGAAGATAAGCAAGAGTTAATGTTTCAATGAACAACAACTCAAAGATCAGATCGCGGGAATTCTGGATTAGAAAGAACTCCGGGCAACTCTGATGAGATTCATTGATAGAGAGAGGTTACAAGAAGAATTGTGTTTCTGAATGATCATTACAGAAGAAGAATTTCCCTTTTAAATGACAAAAAACAATCAAACAGAATTTAGCTGAGCTAGACATAACAACATATAACAGAACCACTAAACTACTGACACATGGACAATTCTGTTACAACAGAATCCTGTCTCAAATCCTTCCCCTCCAAGAGAACCTTGACCTCAAGGTTTAAAGTCTGGAAATTTGTGTAACAAATCATAATAAAATTCCCAAGTGGCCTCCTCAGTAGGTTGATTAGTCCACTTAACCAACACCTTAGTAGCAGCTTTCCCCTGTCGATTCACCATCTTTCTTTCCAAGACCAACTCTGGTTCCTTCACAAGCACATCAGAAACGATGGAAGAAAGCTGATTAGCCACCCTTAATCCTAATACTTGGAGCTTGAGCTGAGAAACGTGGAAAACCGGATGAATCTGAGATTCCTTTGGTAACTCCAGCTTATAGGCCACAGTTCCCATCTTGTCAATGATTTTGTAGGGACCATAGTACTTAGGTGCAAGCTTCTGAATATGCCTCTACACTAATGTCTTTTGTCTGTAAGGTTGCAACTTGACATAAACCCAATCTCCAATGTCAAAGGACCTCTCAGATCTGTGCTGATTTGCAGTCTGTTCCATCCTATACTGGGCCCTCAGGAGGTGGAATTTTAGGACCTTGATCATGTTCTCCCTTTCCTGGCGAGATCGAGCCACCACATCTACCTTAGATTCTCCAGGAAGATAAGGAAGATGTTGTGGTGGTGCTTGGCCATACACAATTTCATATGGTGTAAGCTGAGCTGAATAATGGAATGTAGTATTGTACCAAAATTCAGCTAAGGGAAGCCATTTACTCCAAAGATGAGGCATGTCACTACACATACATCTAAGGTATGTTTCCAAACACCTATTTACCACCTCTGTTTGACCATCACTTTGAGGATGATAATCACTAGACATGTTAAGAGATACTCCCTGTAAAGTGAACAACTCCCTCCAGAAATCACTCAGAAAGACAGAATCCCTGTCACTAACAATAGATTGAGGAAACCCATGAAGTTTGAAGACATTATCCAAATAAGACTGAGCAACTGTTGCAGCAGAATAAGGGTGTGCCAATGCCAAAAAATGAGCTGCCTTGCTGAGCCTATCTACTAGAAAACACATGAATAGCAACAGAACTTACGTCGGCTGTAGCAATGGATATAGCGACGGATGATGGCTAGCAACGGTTGTAGCGACGGATATTGATTGCATTGCTATACCCGGCGTAGCAATCTAGCGACGTAAGGCAGTGACCAACCTTAGCGACGGATTTGACGTACGTCACTGGATTCGTCGCTAATGTTGACGAATGCTTCGGCCCATCTCAGCAACACCATAAGCAATGAATGTACATCCATCGCTATAGCGGTTGCCATGGTCGTCGCTATTGTCGTAGCTAGAGTCGTTCTACTGTGGTTGTTGTTGTCGTCGCTACTGTTGTTGCTTTCGTGGTTGATATAGTTATCGCTATTATCGTTGCTATGGTCGTTTCTAGAGTCGATGCGATTGCCGTTGCTATTATCGTTACTATGGTCTCTCTTAGCGTTCCTATGGTCGTTGCTAGAATCGATGCTATTGCCGATGCTATTATCGTTACTATGGGTCATCGCTTGTGGCGTTGTTGTGGTGGTTGCTAGAATCCGTTGCTATTATCGTTGCTATGGATGTTGCTAAGATCGTTTCTATTGTTGTTGCTATGTTCGTTGCTATACCGCTACTATATTATTCTTTAACGTCGTTGCTATCCGTATGTCATTGCTATATCCGTAGCTATACCCGTAGCTAGCTATTTATGGTTCGTGGCTATGGTAATCGCTAACTGGCATTGCTATTAAATCCTAAAGCTATTTCGTGCCTAAAGTCATTGCTAATTTATAGGTTTAGCTACAATTATAGGTAGATACACGACTATTTGTTATTGATTAAACATGTATATACAACACATTTATATAATATATTATGTAATTTAAGATGATAATAAAGAATTATAGTAAACGAATATTAATTAAATCTAAAACATCAAACATGACTAAACCAAATCATCAAAAGGTTTCTACAACAAACCTAAAACATAGTATCCTAAAATATCAAACAAACAAAAAGTTTGAATCATACATGTCTAAGAAGGCTTCTTAAACAAGTCCTTAACACTAGAGAAGAACGAAGTTTGACTTCCCAATATTTGATCAAGAGCTAGTTCCACCTTACTGTTGTTTTCTATCATCTGAGTCTGGACTTCCTCAACAGTAATGTGCATCTCATCCACTTTATCCTCCAAGTTTGTCACTTTTTCTCCAAAGTCTTCATTTATCCTTTCTTCCAATTGTGTTAGTTTGTTGTCCATTGCCATTTTAATCTTCTCTAATTCAGTTGCCAGTCCCAACCTCATCTCCTCCCTAAGAGAATCAACACTATGATGTGTAGAAACTGGTGGTTCATCATGCATACCATATGGCATTACCCCTTGAAGGATGGTTTGAGACTCGGATCCCATGCCAAATATTCGTCCTTTATACACTCCACCAGTTACCTCGATCCACAAGAGGCTCTCATCTACAACAGTCCCGTTAATGGCAGCTTCTTGAGTAGCTTTCTCAAGCAAATCATTAAACTTCTCCTATACGCAGAAATGTGGAGTAAATTATCAACAACCGAATTTTAAACACACAAACACATCCCAAAGAAATACAAAAGCAAATGCAAACAAGGAAAATAAAAATTAGACCAAATAAACTAAACTCTTCATTATCTCATGCTCTAAACATCAAATCAAGCAATCAAAAGACTTACTTATAAGCAATTTTTGGACAGTAACCCTACTTTTTATGTAACTTCAGTTATGCAATATTTGAATCTTGCCTTGCTTTGTATCACAAATGCATGGTAAAGAAAACATACTAAGTTTGGATACTCAAGAAATTCAACAGAACAATAGAAACATTGGCAACTAAGTTACAAACATGCAAATCAGTTTCATGCTCCAGTAAGTTACACGACAAAAAACTATGTTTAGGAAAGAAGTTTGACATACCACAATCTCCGCAGTTGCAGGCACCAAAGAACCGTCCTTCTTGCTATAACATCTTATAAATGTGTCCTTTATTGATGACTCTATTCCAAGCTTAAGTTTCTGTTAAAACAATGAATTAAAGAGAGAAACTTTGAGAGAAATCTGTTAGCTACTAAGATATCATCTTTGAGAGAAATCTCAATATACATATCAGGAAAGTAACAAAATATAAACTATCAGATTTCACCATCCACTTTTATAAATTATAGTAACATATATATTCAAAATTGGGTCCTAAACTAGCATGCAAATAAAAGCAAGTCAATTCCATATATAAGAGAAAATAATTAATATAAAACCAAAAAAAATATACCAATCATTTTTTGTGTTCAAATGTACTTGCAGATCCACCATGATAAGCAGAGGTTCCTTTTTCTAATGCAATTGCTCGATTCCTCTTGTTCACTGAAACTCTATGTTTGTAGTTTTCATCTGTCTCCCAGATATGCACAATTTCATCCCATATGTCTTGTTTCATCCAAACAGGCTTCTTCTCATCTTTTTTTGCTCTCGTAAAAATTCGCCTTAGGTGGGCAGCACCTACTGAATTGAAGACCATACGAATAACGTCCTCCTGGAATCGATTTTCATCCTATTTATGCAATCGCTGTGAATGATAAACAAGCTTATATCAGTTTAAACAGATAAAAACATAAGAAATATGGTCCATCGTAATGTGAATGTACAATTTGCTTCAACGACTCAAATGCGGGATTGGTAGGAACAAATTTTAATCTTAAAAAAAAGAGTGGTGAGTAATATAAATCAACAATACATTATTCATCATGATACATATGAAGTGTTAATTAATTAAAACTTACTTTTTCCTATCAATTGCAACTAATATCCTTCTGTCAATTGATGGGGCGGATTCTGATATATTTGATGGCTGGTTATTCTCCTCATTGTTCCTATGCATATCTCCATTGTCTTGAGACGGTGAGGAGTATAATGGTGAAGAAGCTTCAAGAAAGGGTTGAGATCCAAGGGAGCCTAATGGATAAGAAGGCTCAAAAGTAGATGTTGTTGGAGAAGATTGAGGAGGTTGAGATAAAGTTGGAGAAGGTTGAGATAAAGATGTGTGAGGATGAGGTTGAGATGGAGCTGGAGGAGGCTGAGATGGTGTTGGAGAAGGCTGAGTTTCAGTAGAAAAAGGTTGAGGAGCTGAAAAAGGGTGAGAACTTCCATATCCATCAGGTTTGTTGTGTGGGTCATCAATGACAGTGGGAAATTGACGAACATGCTCCCAAATTTGTTCCCCCGTCAACATCGGGGGCGGTGGTGAACTTACCACTCGATTAACAAAGAAGTCTTTCTTATTTTTGCAAAAAGGATGGTTATTTTCCAAGAACGGTCGTGAACAATCAAACCAACAAGCCTTCTTACCATGTTCTAAGCGGAATGAATCTGTTCGCTCCATGCAATATGGACAAGCTAAATTTCCTACAGTACTCCATCCTGACAACATAACATAAGCAGGGAAGTCATTGATTGTCCAAAGTAAAGCTGCACGCATGACAAAGTTTTCTTTCATTGAGACATCATAAGTGGTTACACCAGACTCCCACAACTGATGTAACTCATCAACTAGAGGCTGCAAGCACACATCTATTAATTGTTTTGGATTTCAAGGACCAGGCACTATCAATGACAAAAACAGGTATTGTCTATTCATGCACATATCTGGTGGAAGGTTGTAAGGAGTCACAATCACTGGCCAACAAGAATATGTGTTTCCTGTTGTGCTAAAAGGTGCAAAACCGTTAGTGCATAAACCTAAGCGGACGTTACGGGGCTCTGAAGCAAAATCTGGATATGTTGCATCCAACTTTTTCCATGCCTCACCATGTGACGGATGACTCATTATTCCCTCATCTGGTACATAACGTGCATGCCAAGTCATAGCCTCAACAGTAGCCTCAGCTGCATATAGTCTTTGCAGTCGCGAAGTTAGAGGCAAGTATCGTAAAACTTGATGCGGAATTCCTGAATTTCGACCACCTTTACGCTCATACCTGTCATGACCGCAAAACTTGCAAGATTCTGCATCAACATCATCCTTCCAGTATAGCACACAACCATTAGGACACATGTGAATTTTCACCACAAGCAATTCTAAACTCTGAAACACTTTCTTTGTCTGGTAGTAATCTTTCAGAATCTTATAACCTGAAGGCAACACCTCATCATACAACTGAACAAAACCATTAAAGAGGCCTTCAGACATGTTATGTTCACTTTTCAAACTCAGAAGCCTTGACACAAAAGACAACTGTGTATGTGTCTCACACCCTGGATACACTGGTTCGTCAGCTGCTTTTAACACATTATAAAAGCGTTGGGACCACCTAGCCTCCTCTGCGGTTGGAACTGCATTCGTCATCATCTCATTATCTGGATCAAAATTCTCTATTCCCTCATCTTGAATATCGTCGGTTGGACCAGAAGCATCATTATGATCAACATTAAACCATGTTGGAGGAACAAAACTAGGACATGCAATATCAAATACCATTCTTTTCTCTGCGTTTAATTGTCCATAGAGATCTCCTCGATCATCCCCTGATAAATGCTCCCTACTCAAAGGAGGTACAAATGGTTCGGATGGCTCACCATGTGCCGTCCACCAATAATAGTTAGGCATAAACCCACGCCGATATAAATTCTCTTCAACATCATCCTTTGGAAAAAAATTGCAATTACAACATTTGGTACATGGGCATTTTATTTTGTCCCCATCCATGAAACGAACTTGGGAAGTTGCAAACTTCAAAAAAACGTCCACTCCATTGAAAAATTCATCTTTAATTTCTCCACAATCATACATATCATACATCCAAGCATGATTATTATCCATTTCTTCTGCATGCACATGTGTACAAAAACATCCAAGCATACATAGAGATAAATAATCTTTGAATCTACAATACACCATGAAATTTAGATACTTGAATTTCAATCACTAACCTCATAACTAGAATAATCTTGAATCTAGACGTACGTACGTACGTACGTACGTACGTACGTACGTGGACGTGTATATGAGATTGAATTTTGAGTTGACCACACTTAATAATATAGGTCTGAGAAATCGTGAAATTACACATTAATCTGCCGTCGTCGTAGATAATGAGTATGCAAAAAGGCGGAGCGATAATTAAAGTTAGGGTTTATCCGGATTTTAGCGACGGACTTACCCATGACTATAGCGACGGATGTAGCGATGGCGGTAGCGACGACTGTAGCGACGGATGCATTTGCGACGACACTCGCTACGGCTGGCACAATGGCACTTAAGTAATTAATAGATGTCATTATTATAGAAACAAAGTCTATGTCGTTGCTAAAGCCGTCGCAAATTAGCGACCACCGTAGCGACGTGCAGTACAATGCACGGCATGTTTGGTATGACCATTGCAACAAGGGGAACAAATGTCACTATGTCCGTCGCAAATAGCGACGATGATGGCATCGAAGTTGGTTCCGTTGCAAACTTTTGTGACGACAAGCGCGACATACCAATATCCGTTGCTATTAATTACGGATGTACCAACATCCTTTATTTTTGGTCGCTGATTTTGCAACGAATGTTGTTTTCCGTTGCTGATGTCATTTCTATATTAGCGACGGATGGAAGTCGTTGCTAACGGCCATCATTATTTTGGCGTTTTCTAGTAGTGCTACCACCAGGATGACAAATTTCCCAAATGATGGAGGTAAGCCATCAATAAAATCCATAGAGATATCAGACCAAACTGACTCAGGGATAGGTAAAGGTTGAAGCAAACCTGGATATACAACATTGTCATATTTACATTGTTGACACACTGAACATCTCCTAATATACTGTTGTATGTCCTTAGACATACCCTTCCAATAGAATAAGCCTTTGACCCTTTGATGTGTGGCATCCATCCCAGAATGACCACTAGTCCCTGAACAATGTAGCCACTCTAAAATTGTATTTCTCAATACCACATCATTGGCCACCACTAACTTGCCTTTCCTCCTTAACAACCCATGGTTCCAGGAGTAGTGTTTCTTGGCATTAGGCTTGACTGACAACTCTTGAATAATCTATTGTAGATGAACATCAGATGTGTAGCTTTGCTGAATTTGCTTGATCAAATCAGATTCCAAGACAGAAATGGCCATATGCAGAGCCTCAGAACCCTCCATTCTGGACAAGGCATCAACAACTAGATTATCTTTGCTTTGTTTATACTGGATTTCATAATCAAATTCAAGAAGTTTAGGCAACCATTGTTGATGAATAGGGGTATTCAACCTTTGCTCCAGTAGGTATTTCAAGCTTCTCTGATCTATTTTGATGATAAAATGGCCAGTTAGCAAGTAATGCCTCCACTTTTGGACTGCAAAGACCACATCCAAGAGCTCTTTCTCATAGATAGACAAATGCAATTGTCTCCCTTTCAAGTGTCTACTGATATATGCTAGAGGGCGACCCTCTTGCATTAAGACAACCCCAATACCATGGCCACAAGCATATATTTCAACCACAAAGTTCTTATCAAATACTGGCAGAGCAAGGACAGGAGCTTCACACAATGCCTTCTTAAGACAAATAAAAGCAGTCGCAACTTCGTCATTCCAATCAAAAGCATCCTTCTTTGTGAGTAGTGTAAGAGGTCTAGCAATTACACCAAAATTTCTCACAAATCTTCTATAATAGCCAGCTAACCCAATGAATCCCCTTAACTGTTTGATAGTTTTAGGAATTGGCCATTCAGCTACAGCTTTCACTTTCTGAGGGTCAGTAGCCCCTCCTTGTGCTGATATGTAATGCCCAAGGTATTCCACCTTATTAGTAGCAAAGCAACACTTACTCATCTTCGCATACAAACTGTTTGACCTCATCAACTCAAACACACTTCTCAAATGACTGGCATGATCCTCTAAACACGAACTGTATATCAATATGTCATCAAAAAATATTAACACAAATTTCCTCAAAAATTCTTTGAAAATAGAATTCATAAGGTGTTGAAAGGTGGCTGGTGCATTGGTTAACCCAAAGGGCATCACCAAATACTCATAATGGCCACTATGAGTTTTGAAAGCAGTTTTATGCACATCACTACTGTCCATCCTTACTTGATATCCAACCCTTAAGTTTATTTTTTATGTAGATTTGAGATCCACCTAATTCATCCATCAAGTCTTCAATCAAAGGAATAGGAAACCTATCCTTAATAGTTAAAGCATTCAGCCCCCTATAGTCAACACACAACCTCCATGTGCCATCTTTTTTCTTAACAAGGACCACAGGAGATGCGAACAAACTTCAACTGTTTTGAATGATCCCATTAAGCAACATATCATGAACTATCTTATCAATTTCATTTTTCTGCTAGACAGCATACCTGTAAGGTCTTTGGTTCACAGGATTGGATCCCTCAAGCAATGGAATCATGTGATCATGCCCTTCTCTGAAAGGTGGTAGTTGGGTAGGCTCCCTAAATAAATCTGGATATTCTCTCAACGCACGGTCTGATACCAAATGAACCCAGGTACTCTAAAGTAAGGAAAGGCGTAAGAAGAAAGCAATAAAGCAGAACATAGGTAAACAGTAATACAAAGTTTTTACAGCATGAATAGTAATGTACAATGACTTTTGAACAGTAACTTATAAATAGTAAAAACTAAGAACGATGAACAGTAAACGTAATAGTGACTATTCTGGAAAACTTAAGAATTAAAGCAGTGAGAGAAATATGAACTGAAAACATAGGACTTTTATAAGATCATAATAAACTTACAAGGACTATTGTCGTAACTTGAAATGATTTCCAAAAGCTTGAAGGAGCTCCAGAGGAAGGCTTCTAAGCTTCAGAAGTTTTGTGAGTTTCTCAACACATGAGAGTCTGAATTGTGATGCCCAAAACAAATGAGGGATTTGCCTTTTATAGAGAAAGGGAAGAGTCTGATTTTCTTTGTCCGTACCAATTTTTGGTACTATTTCTTCACGGGTGGAGTCTCCTGTTGTGAGTGGAGCACTGAGTTGGTTTCTTCTGTCTTCTTGTCTTGGGTGGAGTGCTGAGCTGGTCTTTTGTCTTCTTGTCTTGAGTGGAATGCTGAGCTGGTCTTTTGTCTTCTTGTCTTGAGTGGAGTGCTGAGCTGGTCTTTTGTCTTCTTGCAAAAAAGTGGGCATGTTCTTCTGATGGGCCTATCCTTCTGATGGGTCTATTCTTCTTTCCTTATTTTTGTAATGGGTCAATAATCCGTTGTGTCTTGATGGTGGGCCTATTGTCTTGTGATGGGTATTTGAGCCTGTTGGTTAAGGGCTCTTCTTCCTTTTTGATGATGGGCCTATTGTCTTATGAGATCTTCTTCTTGAGTCTTTTATCAAATTAACAAGATGTTCAAAGGAGATAATATAAAAACATGCTAGATTACCCCCTGAAATGAAAACATAAAATGAAAACATAAGAACTTTCTTTTTCTTTTTTCTTTTCTTCTTTTTCTTTTTTTCTTTCTTCTCTTCTTTTTTCTTTTCTTCTTTTTCTGTTTCTTTTTCTTTTCTTTTTCTTACTTGCTGAACAGATAGAACTATTTTTTGTTTACCTTAGCGTAGGGGTCTTGTGCTAGGTGTCTCTATGAGTGTCGGGAATGCTTATGTCATCCCAGTCTTCGGTGTCAAGCATATCTTCATCTTCTTGTTTGAACTCATCTTCCAGAGAAATGAATTTTCGCCAATCCGCAAACTGGCCATCCCCGCTGAAAGGTAGCCATATTCTCCATTTATCTGGAACCCAGATTTGTGTATAATGTCCTTCTGCTGCCAATCTACACGCCTTCCATCCACTGTAGAGGTATGCATTTTTGTAGAAGAAGGATACGTCTTGGTGGCGCCTATAGAGCTCATGTTCCTCGTGTATTGTAAAGTTGGTGGGTAGCAGACCTACCCAGTCTCTCCAGTCTTCATCCTTTGAAACACCATGGGAAAAACATATAACCTTTTTTGACGGAATCATGGTGAATTCCGTTACTTTTGGGAGGGTAGCTTGGACGTAGGCAACTGTTGGACCAAAGGTTGCCATGTTACTTCCTATTAACAGGAACTTTTCTCCAAATGCCTGTAGGATCTCTTCTATTCTTCCTTCAATATTGGGTAGGAAACTGATACTGTAGACCATACCTAGGTGGAAGAATTTTAGGATAAGGTCTTTGGGCATGGTGCATGTGTTTAGGTAAAGGAGGATTTTCAGAAGTCCGCCTGTCATCATTGTTGGGCCCCCTGCTATTGGTTTAATAGTTGAGAATTGCCGAACAGTGACTCCCTTGAATTTCCACCCTGGTTCACCGAAGTATATCTGGATAAGCTCTTTCTGAGCTTGTATTAGATCTGCCAAATGGCCTTCTTCTGTTTTTTGTATTAGAACCTCTTTTCCCTGGGGCCAGGCATCAAGGAGTGGTGTAAGTGCTTCTTGTGTTGGTGTGTCGAGGAGACGAGTTTGGAGATTCTTCCAACGTCTGCCTGTAGCAATGGTTAGTTGTTCACCCAAATCTTTTTCCCTTTTTTCTTTCTCTCTTATCACATTTCCATTTTCATGGAAGTGGATACTGAGTGTATTTAAGGATTGTACTTTTTTCTTGGCTGCATGGGGCATAGTAGGAAGCCTCCAAATGTTATTCAGCAAACCAAGTTGTTCTGTGGAGAGCAAAAGCCCCTGTAGCGGTCTGAAGTTGCTTTTGGCTGTAACTTGGGAGGAAGGTGAAGGTAAAACCTTTTCCTTTCCTTTGCGGGAGGGAGATCTCATTTTTAAAACCTGAAAACTAAAACAAGTTAGAAATCTCTGTATGTCTGTGACTCTGTAGGGATTTGAAAGAGTTTAATGTTACAAGTTCTTTTGTTATAATGTTTTAGGTTCTGCTAACGGATGCAGACTGTAGGGTAGATATATCATTATGTTTAACCGCAGCAATGAACTTAAAACTAATCCTTTTTTCCATTACTGTTGTATGTAGGCCAATCCTATCAACAGTGAACAGACATATTTGTGTCAGGAAGGGTGTTCCTAGGATTATTTGCTGATTTAAGCCTTTTATCAATATGAAGGAGTTGTCGAAACAATGTTTCTCATTACAAATAGAGGCTTTAGGGATCTTGTAACTAAGGTTCATACGACTACCACTAGCATCAAGAATTTTTTCGTGACTCTTGTGGTAATACTTTGAAGGGATTATTCCTTCACAGATGCAGTTTAGGTCTGCTCCACTGTCGATGAGAGCAACTGTAGAAAGAGTGAAGTCTTCTATTTTTATGGTAATATGAACATACCATTTTTGAAAGTTGATCTTGTTTATGGCCGCAATAAAAGAATCTTCAATGACAGGATGTTCTTCTTCATTTTGTTGAGAACGGGGGCTGGAGTAGGGTTTTTTAGAAAATTCTAGATGAGCTATTCTAGCTTCAAGTTCAAGATCTTTGGTCTCATTTAGTAATAACTGTTGGTTAAGGGATCCTATGTCTTTTTTGATTTTATTGACTTCAACTTGTAGGTCTTTCAAGGTAATGGAGGAAAATATCTTAGTAGGTGATTTTTTATTAATAATTTTGGATATGCTAAAAGGTTCTTCAAGTAGGGGTTATTGTTCTTTAAATATTAGTTCTTTTAGCTTCATGAAATATTCTCGTTTTATTTGAGGATCTTCAAGGGTATCGATAAGCTCTAAAAGGGCCTCTCTTTCATCACTTTTGGTGATAACATTGCAGAATTGGGTTGTTCCTGAATCCTCAGTTTCTGAAGTATCAGGGACATAAAATTCATTCTCAGAATCCTCCAAAAGGATTTTAGTGAGTCTATCTTTTAGGGTACTATCATCTTGACAGATTTCATTGATCTTTTGTTTGAGACTGCAATTGTCTGCCTTGTGGCCTGGTTTTCCGCATTTAAAACAGATAATCTTTTTATTAGTCTGTCTTGGTTGGAATTTCCTTCTGGGTGGGTAACTAGGCCTTTCATAATTGTTATCAAACTTTCTGTGTTTATTTTTATGACCCTTTTTATATTTATAAGAAGGGGGTTCTATTTTGGCAAGGCCAAAAGCCTCACAGAAGTTACCTAGTTCTTTTCTTCTAGATCCTTTTTCTCTACCATATTTGGCCTGGATTTTTAATTCGGAGCAAAGGGCTAACCCTTCTTTTTTGACAAAAGCCGTTAATTGGCCATAAGTCATGTCTTTCCAAGGAATTTCTTCTGTTTGAATTTCATCTTTAATTTTCTGGATTATCCTATCAGCAAATAAGTTGGGAAGACCAGTAACAAATCTTTCTTTCCAATATCCCTTATTGCAGTCATTTCTTTTGTAGACATAGGACAGGAAAACATCTTTATACCACCTATAGTCACTAAGGGTCTTACATCTTAGATTAGAAAGGATCTCTCTATTGGCTTGAATTTCCTCTCTAGGGTTGCCTATGAAGTGCATACTTATGGTGTATATAAGTTGGTGGACAGGTTCTGGTTCACCATTATCATTGGTAAAATCTAGGATCTCTTCTCTTTGAAAGGAGGATAAAGCATTATCCCACCAGTTTCTAAGCTGGCCTGTAAATCCAGTAGTTAAAAGTGAAAAACAAGTTTTGGGGTCTTTTCTACCAACTGTATAGGCTACATTAGCCATACCCATTTCTTCTAAGGTATTAAGTATTTCATGTTCGGATTTTCCATCTATATTCCATTCATAGATAGATTGTCCATTATAATCTGTGGATCTAAACTTAGATCTTTCTTCATATTGAAGGTCAGGAGGAGTAGGTCTAGGATATAAGTTTCTAGTGTCTGTGTTCCTAAATATTTTTTGTGTGCCTGAGGCCTATCATGGTTGTTTCTTATCCTGTTAATGGTAATGGGATTTTCCTCAAAGCAGGTTTGTAAGGTTTCAATTGCCTTATCACCAGATGTGCAATCTTCTCTTTCAGAGTTGTCTGAGGAACTGCTTGAGTCAGTGTTGGAACAATTGTTACAGTCCTCGATACAATTAATCGTAACATTTTTTTAATTTTTGATCGATTAATTCTATGAGACTAAGAGAAGGATTAAGAGAAGTGTTACTAATGATCTCCTTTTTTATCCCCTGAATTTGAAAATGAGGTCTAGAGATGTCTTTAGGGAATTTGATAGTTTCCATACTGATTTTATCATGTATTAATTCAACTTGTTCAGCTATTGTGTGGAGGATTTGGTTAGAATAGTTGTGTTCTTGATGTATTTTCTTAACATCTTCTAAGGTAACGGGACTGTTATCTGAAGTACCAATTCTAGGATTTTTAAAGGGTTCAGCAGGAACGTCCCCATCTTTTGTAATAATTTTTATCCCTTGTAGAGGAGGATGGACACTTTGTGTAGATCCTGAGGGTAAAAGATTCCAGGTCTTTGTTAACCTTGTTTGGACATATATGGATTTCTGTTCTAAAGGGTTTTCTATTCCCTGATCTTAAGGTAATTAGGAAACCATATGAAGAACAAGATATTGATCCTATATTTTTCCATATCAGAATACCATAATTCTCTTATTTTATCTCTGACTATTTTGTCTATTTTCATGAACCAAACTTTCTTGATTCTATTTTCAATGGAATCAAAGTCTTTTCTTAGATAATCCTTGTCTATTGTAAAGTCCATTTTAGTGATAACATTTATGGAGGAGTATCTTCCCATATCACTCTGAGTAGGTGAAGAGGGAAAAGATTCATCTGACTTTTGTTCAGTAACAGGGTTAGGAATGGGACTACTAAATTCAACCTTAACTGAATGGTCTTTTATAGAATGGTCTCTAGTAGTATAGAGGGACTCAGAGAAAGAGTTTCTTGCAGGGAAAGGATGGGGATTTCTGGGTATAGGTCTAAAAGATCTAGTGGAATTGAATCTTATAAGGACCCTACCATCACCACTTTCTTCTATCTGGGAAATTTCTGTTTTTTCGAGATCTTCCGGAGGACAATCATGTCTTAGTTCCAGAGCTTCTGGTATAGTGATGTCTTCCCATTTTATCAGTTTGGGAGTGAAGGTTGTAGATCTTTCGGCTTCTAGTTGTAGGAGGATAGTCTCTCCTCTAGGGACAGGAGGAACTATACACTTAGGATCTGTGCAGGAACTTAGGACTCTGTAGTGGAGTCGGTATATAATGACAAAGTTTTTAGAAAGGTTTTTGAACCCCATTTTAAGGAGCTTAATATCAAGAGTAAGAGTACTACTGATTCTAGGGTCTGTCATATCAACTGTAAAGTTTGGAGAACAGTTGAAGAAGATGGGGCCATTACAGATATTGGTTTGAATAACAGCAATTAAAGAGTCTTTGTAAGAAATGAGTCTGTCGTCTCTAAGGGCAATAAAGACTGGGGTGTCTATGCCTAATCTGGCTAAAGGCTTAAGAGCAACTTGAATTAGGCCTATGTGGATATATCTATAGTTCTTTTTTAGATATTCATCAATAGCTATGGAGGATAATAATTGAAGAGTCAGTTTTTCTTTGTCTAAACTGAGTGTTTCTTCATGACTTTTAACACTAAAAGTTGTTTTAAAGTCTGTCCATCCTATTTTGTAAATAGATTGTATAGACTGTTGTGGTATGTTCCAATCATTATTATTTTCTTCATACAGATTTTCATTACTATGGACGACTGGGGTGCTAGATGAACTAGAACCTCTATGTAGCATCCGCCTAAATTGTAGAGCCATAATTAGTCACGTTTTAGGAACTATTTATCTTAATCGTATGTTTTATTGTTACTAAAAGGCGTGGGACCATTAGCCTGGAACACCCTGGGACTACCTCGTCAAGCGGGCTTACCAACGGACTTACGACTAAAACCAAACACGCACGGTCTAGTAACAGTAAAAAGTTCGACCTTGGTAAACAGTAACTGAAGGCGTAAATAACTATAATTGATTCCTTGTTGAGAGAATATCCAGACGTTACGGGGCTCTGAAGCAAAATCTGGATATGTTGCATCCAACTTTTTCCATGCCTCACCATGTGACGGATGACTCATTATTCCCTCATCTGGTACATAACGTGCATGCCAAGTCATAGCCTCAACAGTAGCCTCAGCTGCATATAGTCTTTGCAGTCGCGAAGTTAGAGGCAAGTATCGTAAAACTTGATGCGGAATTCCTGAATTTCGACCACCTTTACGCTCATACCTGTCATGACCGCAAAACTTGCAAGATTCTGCATCAACATCATCCTTCCAGTATAGCACACAACCATTAGGACACATGTGAATTTTCACCACAGGCAATTCTAAACTCCGAAACACTTTCTTTGTCTGGTAGTAATCTTTCAGAATCTTATAACCTGAAGGCAACACCTCATCATACAACTGAACAAAACCATTAAAGAGGCCTTCAGACATGTTATGTTCACTTTTCAAACTCAGAAGCCTTGACACAAAAGACAACTGTGTATGTGTCTCACACCCTGGATACACTGGTTCGTCAGCTGCTTTTAACACATTATAAAAGCGTTGGGACCACCTAGCCTCCTCTGCGGTTGGAACTGCATTCGTCATCATCTCATTATCTGGATCAAAATTCTCTATTCCCTCATCTTGAATATCGTCGGTTGGACCAGAAGCATCATTATGATCAACATTAAACCATGTTGGAGGAACAAAACTAGGACATGCAATATCAAATACCATTCTTTTCTCTGCGTTTAATTGTCCATAGAGATCTCCTCGATCATCCCCTGATAAATGCTCCCTACTCAAAGGAGGTACAAATGGTTCGGATGGCTCACCATGTGCCGTCCACCAATAATAGTTAGGCATAAACCCACGCCGATATAAATTCTCTTCAACATCATCCTTTGGAAAAAAATTGCAATTACAACATTTGGTACATGGGCATTTTATTTTGTCCCCATCCATGAAACGAACTTGGGAAGTTGCAAACTTCAAAAAAACGTCCACTCCATTGAAAAATTCATCTTTAATTTCTCCACAATCATACATATCATACATCCAAGCATGATTATTATCCATTTCTTCTGCATGCACATGTGTACAAAAACATCCAAGCATACATAGAGATAAATAATCTTTGAATCTACAATACACCATGAAATTTAGATACTTGAATTTCAATCACTAACCTCATAACTAGAATAATCTTGAATCTAGACGTACGTACGTACGTACGTGGACGTGTATATGAGATTGAATTTTGAGTTGACCACACTTAATAATATAGGTCTGAGAAATCGTGAAATTACACATTAATCTGCCGTCGTCGTAGATAATGAGTATGCAAAAAGGCGGAGCGATAATTAAAGTTAGGGTTTATCCGGATTTTAGCGACAGACTTACCCATGACTATAGCGACGGATGTAGCGATGGCGGTAGCGACGACTGTAGCGACGGATGCATTTGCGACGACACTCGCTACGGCTGGCACAATGGCACTTAAGTAATTAATAGATGTCATTATTATAGAAACAAAGTCTATGTCGTTGCTAAAGCCGTCGCAAATTAGCGACCACCGTAGCGACGTGCAGTACAATGCACGGCATGTTTGGTATGACCATTGCAACAAGGGGAACAAATGTCACTATGTCCGTCGCAAATAGCGACGATGATGGCATCGAAGTTGGTTCCGTTGCAAACTTTTGCGACGACAAGCGCGACATACCAATATCCGTTGCTATTAATTATGGATGTACCAACATCCTTTATTTTTGGTCGCTGATTTTGCAACGAATGTTGTTTTCCGTTGCTGATGTCATTGCTATATTAGCGACGGATGGAATTCGTTGCTAACGGCCATCATTATTTTGGCGTTTTCTAGTAGTGCTACCACCAGGATGACAAATTTCCCAAATGATGGAGGTAAGCCATCAATAAAATCCATAGAGATATCAGACCAAACTGACTCAGGGATAGGTAAAGGTTGAAGCAAACCTGGATATACAACATTGTCATATTTACATTGTTGACACACTGAACATCTCCTAATATACTGTTGTATGTCCTTAGACATACCCTTCCAATAGAATAAGCCTTTGACCCTTTGATGTGTGGCATCCATCCCAGAATGACCACTAGTCCCTGAACAATGTAGCCACTCTAAAATTGTATTTCTCAATACCACATCATTGGCCACCACTAACTTGCCTTTCCTCCTTAATAACCCATGGTTCCAGGAGTAGTGTTTCTTGGCATTAGGCTTGACTGACAACTCTTGAATAATCTGTTGTAGATGAACATCAGATGTGTAGCTTTGCTGAATTTGCTTGATCAAATCAGATTCCAAGACAGAAATGGCCATATGCAGAGCCTCAGAACCCTCCATTATGGACAAGGCATCAACAACTAGATTATCTTTGCTTTGTTTATACTGGATTTCATAATCAAATTCAAGAAGTTTAGGCAACCATTGTTGCTGAATAGGGGTATTCAACCTTTGCTCTAGTAGGTATTTCAAGCTTCTCTGATCTATTTTGATGATAAAATGGCCAGTTAGCAAGTAATGCCTCCACTTTTGGACTGCAAAGACCACATCCAAGAGCTCTTTCTCATAGATAGACAAATGCAATTGTCTCCCTTTCAAGTGTCTACTGATATACGCTAGAGGGCGACCCTCTTGCATTAAGACAACCCCAATACCATGGCCACAAGCATCTATTTCAACCACAAAGTTCTTATCAAATACTGGCAGAGCAAGGACAGGAGCTTCACACAATGCCTTCTTAAGACAAATAAAAGCAGTCGCAACTTCGTCATTCCAATCAAAAGCATCCTTCTTTGTGAGTAGTGTAAGAGGTCTAGCAATTACACCAAAATTTCTCACAAATCTTCTATAATAGCCAGCTAACCCAATGAATCCCCTTAACTGTTTGATAGTTTTAGGAATTGGCCATTCAGCTACAGCTTTCACTTTCTGAGGGTCAGTAGCCCCTCCTTGTGCTGATATGTAATGCCTAAGGTATTCCACCTTATTAGTAGCAAAGCAACACTTACTCATCTTCGCATACAAACTGTTTGACCTCATCAACTCAAACACACTTCTCAAATGACTGACATGATCCTCTAAACACGAACTGTATATCAATATGTCATCAAAAAATATTAACACAAATTTCCTCAAAAATTCTTTGAAAACAGAATTCATAAGGTGTTGAAAGGTGGCTGGTGCATTGGTTAACCCAAAGGGCATCACCAAATACTCATAATGGCCACTATGAGTTTTGAAAGCAGTTTTATGCACATCACTACTGTCCATCCTTACTTGATATCCAACCCTTAAGTTTATTTTTTATGTAGATTTGAGATCCACCTAATTCATCCATCAAGTCTTCAATCAAAGGAATAGGAAACCTATCCTTAATAGTTAAAGCATTCAGCCCCCTATAGCCAACACACAACCTCCATGTGCCATCTTTTTTCTTGACAAGGACCACAGGAGATGCGAACAAACTTCAACTGTTTTGAATGATCCCATTAAGCAACATATCATGAACTATCTTATCAATTTCATTTTTCTGCTAGACAGCATACCTGTAAGGTCTTTGGTTCACAGGATTGGATCCCTCAAGCAATGGAATCATGTGATCATGCCCTTCTCTGAAAGGTGGTAGTTGGGTAGGCTCCCTAAATAAATCTGGATATTCTCTCAACAAGGAATCAATCCTAGGCTCGACTGTCACAGTACCAGTAGCCTCTTCCACTGAGCATAACTCCACATGTGTGGGTTCCTTCACTTGCTGAACACAGATCATAGCTAATTGAACTTGTGTCTCATCTAACTTGTTCAGTTTCTTAGCCCTTATTTCCCTTACAGATCCCGGATTGATACCATTCAGTACAACCTTTCTGTTACCAACTCTAAATTTCATAGTCAAATTCTTGAAATCCCATTTGACTGGCCCCAAAGTTTCTAACCATTGAATGCCCAAAACCATATCACAACACCCAAGTGGTATCACCATCAAATCAACTTTGAATGGAATATTTTGAAAACTCCATTCAAATTGTTCAATCTTGGCAGAGACATTCAAAGTACTCCCATCTGCCACTGCTACTTTGGTCATTCCCGCAGACTCCAGTTTACAACCTAATTTCTCAGCAATAGATCTATCCATAAAATTGTGTGTACTGCCCGAATCTATGAGAATGAATAAGCCTTTCTTGCCAGAAACACCACTGACTCTCATAGTCCTATAATTTGAAACCCCAGCTACAACATTCACTGAAATCTGTACCCTGTCAGCCTCAGTTTCTACCATTTCCTCATCTTCCAAGACTGAATTTCTATCATCCTCACCTTCAACTTCAAGCATAAACAACCGAGTCTTCTTATGCTTTAGGTAGTGTCCAGGAGTGTATTTCTCATCACAGAAATAGCACAAGCTTTTGGCTCTCCTGTCAGTCATTTCTTCAGTTGAGAGAAATTTCCTAGGGCCTTCTTTAGTCCTTTGGCCCTCCCCTTGCTTTCTTAGAAATCCTTGTTTCACAAGATCATTGCCATTCTCCTGTCTTAATGGCAAAATCCCTTTCCCAGTATTAGGCATTCCAAGATTCCTTACAAAGTTCCTTCTCAGATGTGCAGATTCATAAAGTTTCGCCAACAACAAACAATGCCTAATGGATTGAGGCTAAAACATCCTCACGTGCATCTGAGTGTCGTTCCGTAAGCCCGCCAAATAAGCACTCACTAGATACTCTTCTGACAGATTCACCCTTGTTCTAATCTGCTCAAATTTGTTATGATATTCAACAATTCCCTCTATTTCTTGCAGATTCTTTAACTCTGCAATAAGATCATCAATTACTTCTCCAAACCTTTCCAATCAAAGTACACGATAATGCCTCCAATTAAGATCCAAACCAACTCCTCTTTCTGACTGCATAACCGATTGATGCCAAGTAGCTGCTTGATCCTCAAAATGGATCGATGCAAGGCTGATTTTCACAACATTAGGAGTATGATCCAGCAAAAAAAATTGTTCACATTTGAACAACCATTCCTTTACTCTATCTGCAGAAAACTTAGGAAAATCAATTTTGGATAAACGAGTCATTCCAGAGTATCCCAAAGAATTGTTACCTGGACGAAGTCTTGCTCCTTCCTGGAATTGATTAGAATTCGCCACTGGAATTCCCAAATTTTGAGCTTCTCGTACTACATTCCGATCCCCAGCATTGGAAGATCCCCCGCCATTGTTGACTGAAATCAAGCGAATGGCTTCAAACATCTCTGCGATTTTGGAATCTAATCGCTCATCGATCTTCCAAGAGCTGTTCCACCTTTGACGCCAAACCTTCTTCATCCTCGCGCATCGCCACCTCTTTCAACATTGCCTGCGATCGTGTTTCCACCATGCTCGTTCCCAGAGATAGGATAGCTCTGATACCTTTGATACAACTAAGCTATATCAAGAAATCTCAGAAGAAGATAAGCAAGAGTTAATGTTTCAATGAACAACAACTCAAAGACCAGATCGTGGGAATTCTGGATTAGAAAGAACTTCGGGCAACTCTGATGAGATTCATTGATAGAGAGAGGTTACAAGAAGAATTGTGTTTTTGAATGATCATTACAGAAGAAGAATTTCCCTTTTAAACGACAAAAAACAATCAAACAGAATTTAGCTAAGCTGGACATAACAACATATAACAGAACCACTAAACTGCTGACACATGGACAATTCTATTACAACAGAATTCCTGTAACAGTTTCTCACACTCATCTCCCTTGTTTCCTCCTCCTATGCATCATCGTCACCTCTTCGTCATTGTCCCCTTTGAATTTTTGCCCTGTAAGTTACGCTGCCTCAGTCGTTGATCGGGTGTGCGGAAACATGTCCAAGGCCCGCGTTTACCCTGACATCAATGTTCTTCCCCCCAGAGAGTATTGGGTATATGAAGCGCTCACTGTTCATGGGGGTAAGAGAAATTTTGAAACCTAAATTGAAAGTTGTGAGTTCCGTGTTTGATACATTTTAAAAATTTTGGGGAATTAGATGAATCTTTGGATTGGAAAGAGGCTTATAGTGTTTAGGCTACTTCGAATTGGTATCTGAATTACGAATCCAATGGGTTTTGTCTGAGCTAGGGTTGAGATGCAATCAATCAAAATTAGGCCTTTGATTATCTTTTGCAAATTGATTAATCTTCGATCCGTGTTGATCTGCGTGGGGAAGTACATTTGTTGATGAATGTTAAAAGTAGCCTTCAGTTGAGTTAAAGTTATGACATCAAGCTAATACAACTAATAGTGCCTTTGAAACACCTAATTTGAGCTTTTGCAATTATTAGTGCTAAACACATTGATTAGTACTTAGCTAATGCCAGTTCATGTTTCTTCAGTTTACTTTTTACTGTCAGCCACAGTTCATGTTTCTTCAGTTTACGTCTCTAGGTTTGTTCAACCCATCCAATTTCTTGCGTTTCATTTTCCATTTGGTTTCTAATCCCACTTGATGCTCTTACAGTTTGTAGTCTGGTGTATAGGATTTTCAAATTCGATCCAATTTCTTGTGTTTCATTTTCCATTTGGTGTCTAATCCCACTTGATGATCTAATTTTCAAATTCTTGGCCCCATGCGAATTTGTGTTAAATCTACACTTCTTGTTATCTGGAGATACTGATGGTGCAATTATCTTGTGGGGATACTCTCTTATCGATAGGAAGGTATTTTGATGGTTCATCTTTATTTTGCATATCTTATTATCGCAGATTATGAATTTGTACTCCATCTTGGAATTTGTAACTCTTAGTTACTTACAACGATGACTTCATTACATGTATTTTTGCTGGAAATTATCATAATTAGGTACCTAATGAAATTGTATTACTGAATGAGTGAATGTATTATGTACCTTAATCACACAAGAAAGGGGTATGTTCTGAATGTACCTGAATCACACAAGAAGGGGGTCACTTGTAATACTACTGACGAGGCTAAAGTCGTTATGCCTATCAAAGTAATCCTAAAAAACCTAACTAAGTATAGTAGGCAAGCAAGGGTCGAATCCCACAGGGAGGTAACAATCTTTCTAAGTGCAATAGTTTTATGTCAATAGTAACAAAGGGGGGTTTTGGTTTGTTTATCAAGTAACAAAGTAAATTAAAGCAAATGATGTAATCTATTGGTGAGAAGTAACTTAGCCAGACAAATATCCACCATTCAGTTTGATTGGTTGATCCTAGATTATCTCAATTCCTTCCTATGAATATTCCTGTCCCTATTCTGCAATAGTTATCAGCCCAACCAGTCCTAGTAACCCTAACTATCAAACAATCATGAAACCTTCAATATTTAATCTAACAACATCAGTAAGCATAGGAATTAACCAGGATACATGCAATACTTAACAACCCGTCAGCATTTAACACGTAATCAATTCTCTTCACAATAAACTAGTCCAACCAGTCCTAGAATATCATGTTTGCTACACAAGATAAGGGATTTCAACCAGAAATATCCAAAACCTAGCAATATATAATTACTATTATCAACTAGGTGATCAAGCAGTCAAATCAACAAGAATCAATGGGATTAAGCACAAAGAGAAGAGATATAATCAAAGGAAAGGAAATAGAGTTATAATCTCACAACCAAATACAAACGAAGGCTTCAATCGTCGAACTAAGCAAAAGTTGCTTAGTTCTTCATAGTCTTCAAAGCATAAAAACTCAAAGGGAAAAACTGAACGATAACGTGTAAACTTGAATAATGAAAAGACTGCTAATGAAAACTAGGTTATAACCCTAGCAAAACCTAATACTAAAAAGATAAGAAATAATATTTGAAAAGGAAATAAAATAAACTAACGGAAATAAAAGAAATAAAGTAAAATAAACTCGGACGAAACGAAATTCTCGGATCCGCGTTGATGAACAGTATCCGCGACCGCAGAAAAAATATCCGCGACCGCGGAAAAGTCTCTGGAGTGATCCCTGCTTCTCGTGTTTTCCGCGACCGCGGCTGGCAATTCTGCGCCCGCGGAAATGTTGTTGTAGCATCTTCAGCTTCTGTCTTCGGTCATCTCTTATGGCTTCGCTTCCATGTTCAATATGTCTTCATTTAAGTACTCGAAACCACCAAATCAACATTCCTTCTCCACAACTCCATTCTCCTCACTTATGCTCTAAACCCACACAAACGGTACCTAAACTCCGGTAACAACTCCTAGTTAAACCTTACAAAGTAGCGCTGATCAACTGCAATAATGGTCTCCCCAAGTGAAGCAATATTTGCTTCTACTTCCTCTTATGGCACTGTTAGTATATGGCAATTAATTCTTCCCTCCACTTCAAGTAGTGGCAAGCAAACTTTATGCTACTGTCATAGCAGCTATGGTATTTGCGTGGGCTTTCCTCATAACTATTGTTGATATGTGGAGTATTGGACTGAAACAATGGCAAGAGTGAGTTAATGAATATCTTTCTACTTGTAACTTCTATTGTTATCTATGAATCATATGCTCTGAATCCTTCAACTGCTTCATATTGGCTCCTCAAATGCTTCGAACTTTTCTACTGTTACTTTAAACCTTGTTTGTTGTGAAACCTAATGAAGCATTTGTCTTCTTGCTGGTGTAGATGGATGATATTTGTGTCCTCTATTCCTGTTTTTATGTAGATATAAATAACTGATATTTTTATGATGAAAATTCTATTGTGGCTAGATGCTGATAAGGAATTTGGTAAACCACGAGAGGGATATGTGCACTTGCAAGGTCTGAAGGGAAAAGTCCTGAATCAAATGGAAGATCTTGTTGCTGACGTAGATGGAAAAGGTTCTGCTAAGAAGGATCTTAACAGCCGAAGGAATTTGTTTTGCGATGTTCTGGAGTTCCTGGAGGTGCATATCACATGATGCTCTAATTTATCTTACTTTGATACAGGTCCCATTTGTGTTTTTTCCATTTTGCTTATGCTGTTTAATTATTGTTGCCAGGATGGATATCCCCCTGAAACCTCAATCAAGATTGGAGGAGAATCACTCACAGCTTCGTCATGGTCACATTTGATACAGGTAACATGTCCCATCATCTCTCCATGTCTTGTTTATAGTGGTAAATTTGAATTGTCTGACAGCATACTGATACCGATTCCTATCTCTCATAACAGTTGAACTTTCTTAAACATATTCTCAAGGGAGGTTTTGTTTAGCACATGAAGGTTCAATACTTGCAGTACAATAATGATATTATTGTAGGATGCTTTTCCTTTTTGGGCAACTGATGGGTTCTGTTTCTGTTGTACACAGGAAAATGAATTCCTTCATGAACTGTTTGGATTCTTGCCCAAAAGAAAGTTGAACATAAGTGAGGAGGAACATGCTTCCAATAAGCTTGCTGAAAAGGTTTGATTTTACATCCCTGAATGATTGAGAATGTCACATAAAAGCAAAAGTTGGTAAAAACATATTTTAATATAGTAATGAGATGCATTCGTTGATTGAATGTGGTACATTGCAGAGGTTGTTCAAGTCACCAGATGCAGTCATGAAAAAGGCCCGAACTCAATACTTGAACAAGCAGAGGATGCTATAGCATGTACGATTTGTTTTTGTGTGGATCTCAACTCATTATTCTGCATGTTCATCTCTTCTGGTAGCGTGCTAAGTAATTGCATATGTTATCCTCTTCCTTGTTAACAGGATCGCAAGGCTGGCCATTTCTCTGTCGGATATGAAGAATAAGCTTGAGACCCCTTCATTATTTATAGAGCCTTGGATTTGACACGATTGTGTGGGGTGTGGTAGAGTACTAGATCTGATTTGTTTTGTACCCATAAGTCTTGACAAAGTAATGTTGTATTTGAATCAGTACATTTATGATACCCATGTGTTCTAATGGAAAGATACATGTAAAATTATTCTAGAGATCCATGTTGCAATTATGATGTAATAATCTTATTTGATAGCTGATTTGCTTGGATTGTTAATGAGAGGAATTGTTTTTTAAATCCAACATTAATAGTTTGCAACTGAAGTTGGTTTATTTAATAATATAGAAATAGCCCGGACCTATAAATATGGGTTATATTTGAAGCCAAATAACCCGGATATGTAAAATTCGGTGTATTTGACCATTCAAATAACCCAGATATACATGTTCTTTATATAACCCGGATGTGCTAATATTCGGGTTATTTGATGTCCAAATAACCTGGATCTTGAAAGAATGTGGGAAAATTTTGAGAGGCAAATAACCCGGGCATGCCGATTTTAAGTCCTGGTTATTTGACCTCGAGCAAATGCGGCGTAGCTCTTTAACCCGGACCTGATCCGAGTTATATACCCTTAAACGCCCGGGTTATTTGCCATGTTCTGTAGTAGTGGATATAAACGGATCAAATCATATTAAAAAACAAGCAGGATAGAGAGTGCATGCCAAAGAACTTGGAAGTTGAGAAACATGGTTATAGGATACCATTGCCATATGAGACAATGATAGACCACACTGAGCAACATAGTGCGAAAAGAAATTTCAATGCCTAGGAATAAACTGCAAATTTCAACGATCAAAAGAAACTAAAAGAAGCCTAATGATCAATGTGAGCATTCCAAAAGAATATATGGGGATAGAAGAGTTATAGCAAGCATCAACCAACAATTTACAATCAATTTCAATCCCAAGCTTGAAGATGCCATAATCTCTAGTAGATTTAAGACCCCAAATCAAGGCTCAAGCTTCCCGTGATTCAACGAGTCTTCTTGGTTTTGAAGATTTACTCCCAAGTACAATCAAGGAACCATTGGGACGAGTTAACATAAAGCCTAAAGCAGCCTTACCATCCCTGATATGACAAGCATTAGAGGAGAGATAACAAAAGTGATGAGATGGAAATAGATGATCAGTACTCCTGTTATAAAAAGATAAGACATGATGAAGAGGTATATGAAGGACTCTGGGAAACAAGCAACTTGGAGGTGACGAAATGTAATAGTTGTTATAATCCAAGACATAACTTTCAAAAATTCTCAAATTCCTGTTATGCCAAAGAGCCCAGATAGAGACTGCACAAAGCTTTTGATCCATACATGCCCGATCTGTTTGTACGCCAGCTTGGACGGCAGCGAAGCAGGCCCTTAGATGTCATAGAGTCGGCGTATGCATTCCGCCCCATCAAGGCTATAGTGAAAAAAGCTGTACAGATTGACCTTTGAGCCTGAGCGGGACATCTATGAGCATCTCGATGAGCATCTATATGCATTTATTTTGAAGAGATCGACGGCCATCCCAACGTGGGATGTGGACGACAAGTACCTGGATTGGTATCTCCAGATCTCACATCCGTATGTGAGCCCCCTATCACGAGTCCAACCTCGTATTGTGCGAGGTCCTCCTCCGGATGTGGACACGCATAGAGTACGTGTCTCCACCATTTCATTTCATTTTACCTATTTATTATTTCTATTCTCGAAATCCACATTTTTTTCTTTTGCATAGTTTGGTCGTGGCGACTGCATTTGCTAAGGAGATTATTCAGCTAAGGCGTGGCGGGATAGAATGGGACCATATTGATGAGCCCCAATAACCCCTAGATGCCAAAGAGGAAGAGGAATGCATGGAAGTCAAGAGTGATGGCCCGATAACAAGGGATCGAGCTAAGGCCATCGCTCGAGCCATAAAATACATTGTCAACCGGGCCACTCGTAGTCAAGGCGCCACAGCCCCATTAGAGCCACACCTCCATATGATGACCACCAAGGAAGACATTGGCTTCACCAAAGCCATGACAACCAAAGCGCCGACGCCTTCATCCCCATGACATCCAAGGCGTCGTCCATACCAAAGCCAAGCCTAGGCGCGTGGCACCTATCCTTTGTTTTCCTATTTTAGTAGTTCATTTTATGACTTTGTATTTCCATTTTGGGTGAGTTAGGCCACTTGCAAGTGGGCCTTCGCCCCACTTAAAACCCTAGACTATTTAAGCCAACTTGTGGCTTCCTTGCTCATTGGGTTGAAGATTAAAGGCTTAGAGCTTAGAGAAGTTGAGGTGGTCCTCGTTCATGGGTAGAGGTGTGATGCGATCCGGGCTCGACTCAAGCCAGGTAGCGACGAGCCCAAGACGACCAAGACCATGGCGTCCTCCTTGGTTCAAGACTTAGTCTAGTTTAGTCTATGTTATGTTATTTACCGTTTTAGCATGTTTCCCTTTTTAGTATTTCCATTTCAGTCATTTCTATTTTGGGCATGTGCTCCACTCTTGTAGAGTGGGCTAGGCCATTAGTATGTTGTCGGCCCAAGCCCATTAGGGTTCTTGGTCGAGCCTTATGGCTTTAAATAGCCTTCATTGTATTCATTATTCCCTACGTTCAAATTAAAGCTTAAGCCTCAGTTGAGATCATCTCCTCCCTTAAGCCTCGGCGTCACAAAACTGGTTAGACCCGATTGAACCACGTCACGGTTCACAAACACAATCTATCCCTTCATCGCTAGCTTCTGCCTGCGAGATCCTCTCGCCCCAAACTGAGATCTGTAGGGTGAGTATATATCTCAGTTTGGATTTCAGAAAGTTGTTTTTCTATAGTTTGTAATCGAGTAAATACATTACCAAATATACTTTTATTCAAGATCTTGGCATGTTTCTTAAGTAATTTTGTTTTGGATACAAGATTATACAATCTAGATCCATGATAGTTAGTTCTCCAAGCTTGTTTAACAACATTCCTAAAGTCCTTTCTGGTCATCCAGATTTTTGCAAATTTAAATAGTTGATTTTTAAAAGGTATTGCTGAGTCAAGCTCGATAAAGATGGGACAATGGTCTAAGCTGGTAAAAGAAAAGTGTTTAGTACAGATATCAGGGTACCGTTGAAGGATCTGGTGATGAATAAGTACCCTATCCAGTTTTTCATATATGTTATCTATTTCTGTTATGTTCTTCCGCTAGGTATAGATGTTTCTTTGAATAGGGGTCTTCAGTAGTTCACATTCATTCTTAAAATGTCGTAATCTTGCAAATTTTGTCAAAGATGATATTAGACCACCTAATTTTTCAGATGGGTCTTATATTTCATTCAGATCTCCCATAATAATGCACGAAAGAGAGCAATTTTTAATAAAGGAAATGAGTCTGTCCCAGAACACATTCTTTGCATATTCATTTGGTGGAGCATAAGTTATGATTAACATAAGTTTTATGTTCGTGAGCAGGTTTGTATACTTGATACTAATAAATCTTGTTTCAATTTGGTCAATTTCTAAGATTTCATTTGTAAGTTGGTAGGTCTTTCACATTACACAAATGCCACCCGAGAAACCCGTAGCCGGGACACAATAGAATTGATCAAATCCCGCTTTTTTCCACACTTTTTCACTAGGCTCTTTGTTTGTTCTTGTTTCAAAAAGTGCAAGTAATTGTATTCGTTCAATTTTACAGAATGATTCAACATCTATCCAAAAAGTTTTTTTTCCCAATTCCGCGGCAATTCCAGGTTGTGATCTTCATAAAAAATCAATTGTATTGTTGCCCCATATCCTAAGACATTTAGGGGACTTATTATTGTTTCTCATTAATTTTTTTGTGGGTCTATGAGTAGTAGTGGTTCTAGAGTGTAGTTTCTTCATTCTTGAAGAGTTATGATTACGATTTTTCCTTTTTAAGTATCTATTGTGGTACTTAGCTTGATGCAACAAGTAATCACATGATTTCAGAAAATTGTCATAATTAGTTTTTTCTTTTATTTTGACTTGTTCAGTATTGCATCTAAGATCACATTCATGGATGAGATTTTCAATCCTTAGCAAAGAACATATCCTATATCGATAGTGATAGTTCATATTCCTGGAAAATATATCAATTTCAGAGAAGGGATTCAGCATAGCCTTAAAGCTGTACATCAATTGGAGGTTCATTGTGAAGTCACACAGAGAAAAGAGATTGTAAACAATGCTCAAAGATTTCAGAGAACGATTGTTCTTGGATTAAAAACTCCATAATGATTTGTTCATGGATTGAGATTTCATTTTATGGTAGTTGTTCTCTTTTGCTTCTGGGAGCAAGTTAAGGGTAGAGAAAGAGAGCGTTTTCTAGGTCAGAGTCATGTTTTTTTGTTTGTACTCAAATGTCAAAACTTATTAATTATGAGGTAATTGGCGCACAATATTTGATTACCCCTTCGCATGTAGGGATTATACTAATTAAATACCTACATTGATATATTTATGTGTAAACACTAAATCAATCCGCTTCGATCGTTCTTAAGAGATAATCATTTTCGATAAAGTAAAAACTATTAAGACAGTTTGAACACAAGAGAGTTGTTGACGTAGTTCAAATTTAGGTCATACGTCTCCGGAGCCTCAGGAGGGGAGATGTAATACCCCTCATTTTTAGTAAGGATATTTGGGTAATTTTTCTAACCCTCGTTCTGTAATCGTGTCGCTTTTGGAGAAGTTCGGATTTCTGTATCGTGTTTGATCTCTGTAATAATTCCCTGAGTGATATAAAATACATTCGACGTATTTTCGGGGCTTAGAATATTTGTTCGGGTACAAATATTTAAATTTCAGAGTTTAAACCCATGCCAAGCCTTTTCCCGGGCAAAAAGACGCGGAATTGCCTTTTTCCGCGACCGCGGAAAAATGGCTCTCTGAAGAGCTGGGAACAGGAATATTCCGCGACCGCGAAAAAAGTTCCGCGACCGCGGAAAAAGTTCCGTGACCGCGGAAAATTCAAACACGCCAGCAACGCTTCGTCTTCCGAGCCTCGTCGTCCGTGCCGCCGTTGATCGCCTGACTCGCCGTCGATCTGGTCGGGGAGGAGCTCCTCTCCTTGGCTATAAATAGAGGTTGATTCTGGGAGGTTTTGGGCACTCAATCCAGATCTCCTCACTCTCTCTCTCTCTCTCTCTCTCTCTCTCTCTCTCTCTCTCTCTCTCTCTCTCTCTCTCTCTCTCTCTCTCTCTCTCTCTCTCTCTCTCTCTCTCTCTCTCGTTTTTCTTGCTCGCCGGAGTTTCGAGCCCTCGCCGGAATCTTCAAAGTGTCGCCGGAGCTCTCGTTGGCGGTTGTGGTGCTCGTAGGGTGTTGCTTTGGAGGCGCAAGGAGGTCAGGAGTCGAAGCCCCCTCGTATCGAGTCCTTTCGAGTCGTCGCCGGTGAGTTTTCTCTGTTTTGGGTCGCCGGAGTTCATGACCGCGACCGCGAACATGAACTGCTGCGACCGCAGCAGTGACAAGGTCGGCCGCGTCCGCGGCCGCTATCTTTGACACTCACGGACGAAGTCCTCGACGACCATGACCGCAGAATCCCTGCCACGACCGCGGATTGCCTTGGCAATCGCGATCGTGGCCTTGGACAATCCGGTCTCGGGCGGGACTTTCGTTCTTTCAATTTTGTTTGTTCTTTCTTAGATTCGTTTTATTTTATTGTCGAATCTAACCTAGGGTTTCGTTGTGGGTCATCGTCGTAGGAATCTGTAATCCGACTTCCGTTCCCGTTTCGGACCCAGAAACCCGTCGTTGCTCAATCGTTCGTCTAGATTAAGGCAAGTGGCGGTTTGCCCTTGCTTATTATTCCATGTTTCCATTAATTATCAATTGCTTTTAATTGTTAATTAAATTGGGATGAATGTTGTGTTCGTTTGGGAACAGTTTTACAAATATATGTGATTAAAATTATGATATTATAATAGGTTGTATATACTGCTAGGAACAACGCTATTATATATGTATTACCATGATGGTATTAATGTGAACTATGGTGTGGCTTTAACTGTTTAGTTAGAACGAGTATTCGTAGGAACGCTATGTACCTTGCGAGGTCTAGTCGTTTCTTTATAACTGGTATTAGGAGGATTTTTCCCTAGTACTTTCTCTGGTCATGACTGTACCCTTACTCAGGGTAGGTGCACAACAGCTGGTGCCAATATTAAGGATTTATTCCCTTCGATATCTCTCGCGATGAGATGATATATCTTAAAAGCTTATAACGTAATTGTGCGTTTTGGAATTAAATAAGATAAGTGCGATTATGCACATAATTAATATACCCTCGGGCGAGGAGTACAACGTGGAAACCGCTTGGACTTCGATTAGAGTAAGTCCTCCTTCCAAATCTGAATTCGCATTACGCGGTGAGGTTGGTCGTGGATCCAAATGGTCAAGTCTTTTTAAAACGCTTGTGTGAAATTATAACGTTTCCGAACACTTGTCATACTTCCGATAAGACTCAATCTTTTGGAGTCTTCTCTTCATACGTTTCCGATAAGACTCGATCTTTAGGAGTCTTCTCTTGATCATTCTATTTCGTATCTTTCCATGGAAGTATTAAGGTTTACTATCGTCATCGGCTTTCATTCGAGAAGCGATGGGTCTAACCTAATACATCTATTTAGAACCTTTCTGTTTTACCCTTGCATAGTCTTTCATTAGACTAACCAATCGGTTATTTTTCCCTTGCATGGTTGGCTGGTGTCATCCGTCTCATACGGCACATCAGGTAAACTTCCGTTCCGTGAAGGCTAGAATCCGACGATGAAGGCATATGAAGTTTTTAAGAATTTTATCCAGGTTGAAGATCCTAGACGGGTGATCGCTTCGATCAAGACCCTTATGTTATTTATTTAAAGACTTCCTCTGTATTAAAACATATTATGTATTTCTATTGTATTTGGGATTTTCAGATGTAATTCCGAGACTTTGGTTTGAATAAAGATTATGGTATTTGGCATTATCAGTATTCTTCTGTAATTTATATAAAGTGGTTAATCCTTGGGTGGCTTCGGATGTGGAATCTGAGGTCACTGGCGGTAATACTTTCAAGGTTATATTTGGGGGTGTTACAGGAGACTCACTCAATCTAATATGCAACACAAGCCAAGAACAAAGTATGGTTACTTTGAACAAATAGAGAATGAAAACAAGATCAAATCTGTAGAAGGAAGAATGTGAAACATGGAACTTTCTCATAGATCGACATTGTTAGAGTACAATGCGTTAGCTGAAACAAGATAAAGTGCCAACTATTTATAGAAGAATATAGCTACACAACTACATTATGTTACAGAGAGAATAGGAGGGAAAGTTTGTTAGAAGATGCAAAAGCCTTCTATCTGAATGTCACGTGATCACACGTGAGATGGATATATCTCATATCCCCCCCCCCCCCCCCTTCAAGTTGGACGCAGGGAAGACACAAGTCCAAGCTTGCCAGACAAAAAGTGATGTTGATGTTCACCAAGAGCTTTGGTAAAAATATCAACAAGTTGAAGAGTTGACTTGACATGAACAGTTTGAAGAAATGCTTTATGAACTTTGTCCCTGACAAAGTGACAATCAATACGAAAGTGTTTTGTCCTCTCATGGAAGACAGGGTTGGCAACAAGATGATGGGTTGCACGATTGTCATAATGTAGTGGAATAAGCAAGGGGACTTTGATGAACAAGTTAGTGAGTAGTCCTTCAAGACACACTAACTCCCCTCTAGTATAAGACATAGAGTGATACTCACTCTCTGCATAGGACTTGGACATTGTAACACCCCCAAAACTTAACCCTTTTGGAAAGGTATTACCGCCAGTGACCCCAGTGTTCCTTACCGAGATCACCCAAGGCTTTACCATATAAATACAATTTATGAAATGCGATTGATACACAATGATCAAGCATTAAGTTCCAAAACATAACATTGTCAAGGAAACAAGAGTTACGGGATTACAACCCAATCCCGAATAGGTCAAAACATAGTTTAAACCAAACACAACGGAAGACTAAGAAAGTACATTACAATCGGAGTTATTGTCCAAAGGATCATAACCTGATTAAAGAAATAATTAAAACATTCAAAAACCACCGCCGACTCCATAGTCCTTCTAATCTTCTGAGCTACTTCTTAACTAATGTTCCGAATCGAACGGATGACACCAGCCAACCATGCAAGGGAAAATATTGGTTGGTTAGTCTAAATGAATAGACTAGCAAGGGTATAAAGCAGACTGGTTCGAAGCAGTCATATTAGGTTAGACTCATCGCTTCTCGGATAATAACCGATAACGGTAGTCAACCATCATATTCCTACTGGAATAAACAAGAGGTATGCACAAAAGAAGATTCTGGAAGACTGAATCTTCACAGAAATCGACTCGAAAGAAGACTCCAACTGAAATGAGTCTGTAAGGAAGTATGACAAATCTGGAATGTTACAGAATCATACAACAATGATTTAAAACTGACTGAGATGCTTCAGTCAATGACCAACCTCACCGCCTTTCAGCGAATCCAGATCGGAAAGAAGACGTACTACATTCAAGTCAACACGAGTCTTCCTAGCGGCACTATTACCTAGCTGCCCTACTCGATGAGCGTTCGTTAATTATGTGCGTCAAGGTAGCACTTATCTGATTATGTTTCAAAAACACACATCACATTATAGACTTTTACATGTGTACCCCACCAGTAGGACGACACATCTTAGTATACGTTTCGTCGAGAGTGACGTATATCGAAAGGTTTGTGACACCAGCTAAGTGTCCTGTCTCTACACACATGTGTAAGAGACCGATCATGATCATAGAATAGTACCAGATGGGGACGAGCCACCCCGATACCAGATTATAAAGAAACGACTGGACAGAGTCCGAGTAACGTTCCTATTTAACAGTGCTAACTAAACAGTTATAGCACCATAACATTTACAGGATAAATCCACATAAAGGTCCGAAAGGCGATCACAGATAATAGCGTTGTTCTAACAGATATACAACCTATTATATGATTTTCAAAACAGTTTATCAAAACCGTTTCCAGACAAACAGAATATTCATTCCAAATTAATTACTCAGATAAACTACTAATAATTAATGTAAATATGGAACGAAAGAGCAAGAGCGAACCACCACTTGCCTTACTCCGCAGAATAGTCTAAAGAAGTCAACTGGATTCCGGGCTCGACACGGTATAGTTCCGACAGCACAACAACCTTCGAGTCGACCCATAAAAGGAACCCTAAGTTAGATCCGACATAAACAGTACGAATCTAAACACGGCGAAAGAACACGGAAGAAAAGATGCCACGACGACAACCGACCAAGCCAAAGCCACGAAGGCGTTCTGGGCACTGGCGGCGGTTGCCGTTCTTGGCGGCGGTCGCCGCGAAGAACACGGCGGTCGCCGTGACGAACTCAGACGACGCAGAACGAGAGAAATCTCACCCCAAAACACGAGCGGTTTGGCCTCCTTCGACTTGCTTTGGCTTCTAACCTCCAAGGCTAACCAAAAGCTTCACAAAGGCACTCTGGAAACACACCACAACACCTCCGGCAAGCACAAGAAAACCGACGAAACTCAACTCACTTTGAGGGAGAATTTTGGCAGTGATTCGGGGTTGTAGATGACCCAAAACCCATGCCCAATCTCCTCTATATATAGGCAAACCCCAAGGAGTACCCATCAAACCCTAAGACGCGGCAACCGACGCAATGGCACGCCTCGAACGACGCCGGCGACCGACGGGCAATGCCCACTGGACAATCACGGCGGTCGCCGTGATTTTGCCTGCGGCGGGCACGCGGCGGTCGCCGTAAATGCGGCGGTCGCCATCACTAGGCCTGTCGCGGCCAGCTAGAAGCTGACACGCTGACTTCTCGGGCCCAACCACGGCGAACGGCGGTCGCCATTTTTCCCTTTTCCCGCCCATTCAGCTTTGAACGAGCTTGACGATAAACCGGGATAGAAATTATCGTACGCGAACGACAATTTAAAATCCAAGGCATGCTGTCTGTATATTATTTCACTGAGAAAAAATATTATAGATACAGAGCACATTACAGAATGTCTCAAACTACCTGAATTAAATTCGACGTACACAACGGGTACCCGGGAAAATTCCATAATTCCCAATATAACCTTACAAAATGACGGGGTATCACATCTCCTCCCCCTTACAAGAAGTTTCGACCCTGAAACTTAGGTCGAGAATAACTCGGGAAAATGCCTGAGCATATCTGACTCGGTTTCCCACGTCTCCCAAGTAACTTCTTCGGTCCCTGACTTGGACCACAGCACTCGTACCAATGGTACGATCTTGTTGCGCAAATGCTTCTCCCGACGCTCCAAAATGCGCACGGGCAACTCTTCATAAGTACCATTAGCTTGAATCTCGATGTCCTCGTAACTAAGTACATGAGACTCATCTGGTACATACTTTCTGAGTAAAGATACGTGGAACACATTATGCATCGGGTGAGCCGATTGCGGCAACGCCAAGCAGTACGCTAGAGATCCCACTCTATCTAGAATCTCGAATGGTCCCACGTAGCGAGGGTTAAGCTTCCCACGCTTACCAAATCTGAAAACTCCTTTGGAAGGCGATACCTTGACAAAAACTTTGTCACCGACCTCGAACTCGACAGTCCTGCGCTTCCGATCTGCGTAGGACTTCTGTCGACTCTAAGTGGTCAACATCCTTTGTCTGATCAAAGCAATGTCTGAAGCCGTCCTTTCGACCAACTCTGGTCCAAGAAGAATTTTATCGGCATTATCATCCCAACAAATCGGAGATCTGCATCTGCGACCATACAAAGCTTCAAACGGAGCCATCTTGATTGTAGCATGCCAGCTATTGTTGTACGTGAACTCAATCAGACTCAAGCTGTCCTCCCAGCTAGTCGGACGATCGAGCACACAAGCTCTAAGCATATCCTCCAGAGTCTGGATGGTCCTTTCAGACTGGCCATCTGTCTGAGGATGAAACGCTGTACTGAACCTCAACTCGGTTCCCATAGCCTTATGAAGTTCCTTCCAGAATCTTGACATGAAACCGCCATCTCGGTCCGATACAATGGTCTTAGGAATGCCATGTAAGCGGACAATCTCCTTCTGGTAAACTTCGGCTAGCTTCTGGGTTTCCCATGTGGTCTTGATGGCTATGAAATGAGCACTCTTCGTAAGCTTATCCACAATTACCCAGATAGCATCTCTCTGACTTCGAGTCTTGGGTAGCCCAGTGACGAAGTCCATGGAAATGTCCTCCCATTTCCATTCTGGTACAGGGAGAGGTAGCATCTCACCACCTGGCCTGCGGTGTTCGATCTTGACTTTTTGGCAAGTTAAGCACTTTGCCACAAAGTCTGCTACGTCCCACTTCATGTTTGGCCACCAAAACTTCTTCCTGAGATCCTTGTACATCTTGCTAGAGCCAGGATGCACAGAATAAGCAGATGAATGAGCTTCTCTCATCACCAACTGACGAAGACCTTCTATGTCAGGCACACAGATCCGATCCTGAAACCAAAGTGATCCATCATCCTGAACCATAAAACTGGGAGCTTTCCCATCCATCACTTCACTGTTTAACTTCACCAAGATGATGTCATCGACTTGCTTTTCTTTGATCTGATCCAGCAGTGTAGCATGAATTTCCATAATACTCAGGTACCCTCTACGCTGGTCATATAAGACTTCAATGTCGCATGACTCTTGGTTTAGCTTGGTTTGAGCAGTAAGTAGAGCAACCACAGTCTCGTGCGTTGTCTTCCGGCTTAGTGCATCAGCTACTACATTAGCCTTGCCCGGATGATACAGCAACTCCATGTCATAGTCTTTGAGCAATTCTAGCCAGCGACGTTGTCTCATATTTAACTCCTTTTGAGTAAATATATACTTAAGACTTTTGTGGTCAGTGAAGACTTGACATCTTATATGGTAGAGGTAATGCCTCCAAATCTTCAGCGCAAAGACAACCGCTGCTAACTCAAGATCATGGGTCAGATAGTTTTCTTCGTAAGTCTTGAGTTGTCTAGATGCGTAAGCAATGACTCTGCCCCTTTGCATCAAAACACAACCAAGACCACACTTGGAAGCATCACTATAGACCACATAATCGTTGTTCTCCTCTGGGAGTGCTAACACGGGTGCCGAGGTCAACCGTCGCTTCAACTCCTGGAAACTGACCTCGCACTTGTCGTTCCAGACAAACTTCTTGTGGACCTTGCGGAGTAGATTGGTCATAGGTAGATCGATCCTTCTACGAACCTTCTATAATACCTGGCAAGTCCAAGAAAACTGCGCACCTCCTTCACATTCTGGGGCTGTGTCCATTTAGCCACCGCTTCAATCTTTTGGGGATCAACCATAACCCCATTTTTATTGATCACGTGGCCTAAGAAAGCCACCTCTTTCATCCAGAATTCACATTTAGACAATTTAGCATAAAGCTGATGTTGTCTAAGGATTGACAAGGCAATCCGCAGATGTTCTTCGTGGACTTCTTCATTCGGAGAGTAGATCAGAATGTCGTCTATGAAGACCACCACGAACTTATCCAAGTACTGGTGAAAACATCGGTTCATCAAATCCATAAAGACAGTTGGAGCATTTGTAAGCCCAAAAGGCATCACTACGAACTCGTAATGACCATATCTGGTCCTAAACGCAGTTCTAGGAATGTCCTGCTCCCGAATCCTGAGTTGATGATATCCAGATCTTAAGTCGATCTTGGAGAAAACCTTTGCTCCCTGCAACTGGTCCAACAAGTCATCAATCCTAGGCAAAGGATACTTGTTCTTTATCGTCACCTTGTTCAACTCTCGATAGTCGATACAAAGTCGGAACGATCCGTCCTTCTTTTTGACGAATAATACCGGAGCACCCCACGATGATACACTCGGCCTGACATAATCTTTGTCAAGAAGATCTTCAAGTTGATTCTTCAATTCTTGCATCTCAGCTGGAGCCATCCGATACGGGGATTTGGAAATCGGCGTCGTACCAGGCTCGAGATCAATTGAAAACTCTACGTCACGGCTCGGGGGTAATCCAGGAATTTCTTCCCGAAAGACATCCGAAAACTCCCTAACTACAGGAATATCAAGAACCTCAGGTTCATCCTTCACGGGCGAATCCAAGTAGCAAAGGTACCCGATACATCCTTGTCGTAGTAGCTTAAACGCAGCCATCGCATTGATCAGCTTGCCGTTATCAGCGTCATTTCGACCTTTGAACTTGCACACGAATTGGCCCCCAGATGCCACCGTCACCGTTCTTGAACTGAAGTCGATCACCGCCTTGTGACGCGTCAGCCAATCCATATCGAGAATAATGTCGTATGGAGCCATGGATATGCAGATTAAATCTACCTCGAATTCCTTACCCTGAATGGTAATTGGAAAGTCGGACAAATGTTTGGTTCCCACCAAACGTTCTCCATTAGGAAGATTAACGACGAAAGGGTCGCACGAATCATTGCACACTAAATCTAACTTGCTAACACAGCTATCCGAAATAAAGGAATGCGTAGCACCAGAATCAAACAGAATGCACACTGAAGTAGAGTGAAGGTATAGAGTACCTTGAGCAATCGGAGCGTTGGGTCCATCTGCCTCACGCATCTCGTACAAGCGTTGGCCCTGACTTCCAGAAACAGCTGAGGCCTTTCCCCTGTTCTGAGCAGTCGTCTGCACTGAAGGGCTAGGAGTCTCGGCAGGCTTAAACCTAGGTCGGTTGCTCTGATGAACTGACCCTTGCTGCGACTCTACTCCCTTCTGCTTCCCCTTCTTGCAGAACTTTTGCAGATGACCATCACGTCCACACCCAAAGCATGGCCTCTTCTCCTTCCGACACTCAGTGCTCTTGTGCCCAGCAGTACCGCAGTTATAACACTAAAATGTACTCCTGGTCTGCCCTGACTGCTGAGTCGATCCTCCTTGCGTCATCTCCGTCTTAGCTCGGCCGGACTTGGCGAAGTTAGACGGTGGCGCAGGGCGCTTAAAACCACCTCCCTGGTTCTGATTCTGCATCGACTTCTGTCGGTTGTGCCTCTTGGTCGACTCCTCGAGAGTTACCTCCAGCTTATATGCACAATCCACATACTGCTCCAAGGTAGAGCATGTGTGGTGCACCATTAATGGCTTGATATCCGGGTTCATCCACTCGTGGAAGTACCAGATCTTTTGAGCCTCGCTGGTGATCTCGGCAGTGGCGTACTGTAGAAGATGGTTGAACCTAGATGCCAACTCGGTCACTCTCAGGCCATCAGTCTGAGGGTACAAGAACTCTTTATGCTTCTCCTCTCTCATAGCACGAGAGAAAAAGCGATCAACCATCTTGGTCTTGAACATCGACCAAGTCAACACTGGGCTCTCAGCCAACCCAGTGCTCTCCCACCACTCGCTAGCCTCCTCCTTTAGCTGAAGAGAAGCGATATGGACCTTCTCGGCCTCCGTACACTCCATGTTCCTGAACAGCCTCTCCATATGGGAGAACCAATGAGTCACTGCCACTGGCTCCCCTTTCCCGTTATAGCAGTCGGGTCTCATGGAAGTAATGGTCTTAAGAGCGCGACCATAGCTGTCCCTCGCCCTGACGGCAGTCTCCTGTATCACGGGGTTTCTGGGTTCCACAACATCATGAACCGCTGCGTGAGTAGGCACTTCTTGTGCTTGAGGCGCACTTGGTCTAAAGACATCTGCAATAGCCTGCATCACGATCCCACAGATCGCCTCAACAGTTGCAGCATCAAACAGCGTCGGCGCCTGAGTCTGATCCTGACCTTCACGCCTCTACTAGACGCGAGACTCAGACTCGTGTTCATCCTGAACACCTCTTCCTGCTGGTCTGGGGTTTTGGCTAGTCCCAGCACCGGCTCGAGTCGAATTTCTCGTGCTTCTTGGGTTCACCATCTGTTTACCGATCCAATTCCAAGCATTCAATACATTAATATTATACAACATACTTATGCAATATATCAACGTAAATAAATCACTCAGAATAGATCAACTTGGCATTTTATAGATGAACCTTCGAATTCTTACACAAGTTACACATAAGTTTATCATTCGAGCGTTTGGATAACATTGCTCGAAGATATAAGTGTTTCTCAGAGTACATGCCGCAATACTGAAATATTACACAAAGTACAACTTGGAATACTAAGAAACGAAACAACTGCGATAGGCAACGCCAATCCTCCTCAAGGCATTCCAAAATGTCTCCCATACGACTGGCTACTCGTGCATTGTCTCTTCGGGCTAGGCTCACCATCGAGCTCTGGCGATGGGTTTCACACCCTGCTTGACCCTGAAGCACATAGTCCTAGCTCAGTCATGGTAAAGTATGGGTCGTCCATGACTGGTCCTCCTATTCCAGCCCTCATCTGAGTACTGGCGGTCAACTCATCCCTCTGACGCTGCTGTTCTGCGGAGATTACCTCGCTCTGGCGGAGAATCTCCTGCAGCTCGGATTCTGACCTCCATCTCCTTGGAGTAGGGATAGGCTGAGATTCCCTATCACTTCTCCTAATACCGTACTCGGTATACAGTGCCTCCCAATCAGCTTCTGACATGGGTGCGTACTCTGGCACTGGTGGCAATTCTGTACCGGGCTCCTGATTCTGCCCTCCAAGGTCCAACTCTTGATCCTCTTCTGGATCATCCTCTATGGGATCCTCATCCTCGGGATCATCCTCGATGTGATCCTCATCCTCGGGATCATCCTCGATGGGATCCTCATCCTCGGAATCATCCTCGATCATATCCTTGTCCTCGACAGGATCTTGCTCAAGCATCTCCTCTTCCTCCTCCTCGTACTCGATCTCCTCGGGAATTGGTCCCAGTAGAAAGTCGTCTTGGTAAACCCCTTGTTCATACCTTGATAACTCATCTTCTTGCTCCCATTCCTATACTCCCTCCACCCTTGGTGGCGGCACAGGTACAGGTCTAGGGACCATAGCATTCCTGGCTACAAGGACAACTGACTCGGGGAGAACGTGCTTGACGTCTTCGGGTGGGCTACTCGGGCCTCCAACCTCGAAACATCGCTGAGGTATCGGAAAGTCTAGCCTCGGCTGGTCCGACTTGGCGTCTTCCGATCCCCTACCAATAGAAAAGCAGACACCCATCCTATCGAACAATAAGGAAGGAATTAGTCTTTCTAGACATAGAAGCAAGCTTACTATATCAGACTATAAAGAAGACACGACTATGAACGGTGTTTTTAAATTCTTTTCAGAATGAAAATTCAGAGCCCTCTTTAAAGCATTTCGAAAACGGATAAATGGTTTATAAAATTCCAAACCCGTTTTAAAACCTTTGGCTCTGATACCACAACTGTAACACCCCCAAAACTTAACCCTTTTGGAAAAGTATTACCGCCAGTGACCCTAGTGTTCCTTACCGAGATCACCCAAGGCTTTACCATATAAATACAATTTATGAAATGCGATTGATACACAATGATCAAGCATTAAATTCCAAAACATAACATTGTCAAGGAAACAAGAGTTACAGGATTATAACCCAATCCCGAATAGGTCAAAACATAGTTTAAACCAAACACAGCGGAAGACTAAGAAAGTACATTACAATCGGAGTTATTGTCCAAAGGATCATAACCTGATTAAAGAAATAATTAAAACATTCAAAAACCACCGCCGACTCCATAGTCCTTCTAATCTTCTGAGCTAATTCTTAACTGATGTGCCGAATCGAACGGATGACACTAGCCAACCATGCAAGGGAAAATATTGGTTGGTTAGTCTAAATGAATAGACTAGCAAGGGTATAAAGCAGACTGGTTCGAAGCAGTCATATTAGGTTAGACTCATCGCTTCTCGGATAATAACCGATAACGGTAGTCAACCATCATATTCCTACTGGAATAAACAAGAGGTATGCACAAGAGAAGATTCTGGAAGACTGAATCTTCACAGAAATCGACTCGAAAGAATACTCCAATTGAAATGAGTCTTTAAGGAAGTATAACAAATCTGGAATGTTACAGAATCATACAACAATGATTTAAAACTGACTGAGATGCTTCAGTCAACGACTAACCTCACCGCCTTTCAGCGAATCCAGATCGGAAAGAAGACGTACTACATTCAAGTCAACACGAGTCTTCCTAGCGGCACTATTACCTAGCTGCCCTACTCGCTGAGCGTTCGTTAATTATGTGCGTCAAGGTAGCACTTATCTGATTATGTTTCAAAAACACACATCACATTATAGACTTTTACATGTGTACCCCACCAGTGGGACGACACATCTTAGTATACGTTTCGTCGAGAGTGACGTATACCGAAAGGTTTGTGACACCAGCTAAGTGTCCTGTCTCTACACACATGTGTAAGAGACCGATCATGATCATAGAATAGTACCAGATGGGGACAAGCCACCCCGATACCAGATTATAAAGAAACGACTGGACATAGTCCGAGTAACGTTCCTATTTAACAGTGCTAACTAAACAGTTACAGCACCACAACATTTACAGGATAAATCCACATAAAGGCCCGAAAGGCGATCACAGATAATAGCGTTGTTCTAACAGATATACAACCTATTATATGATTTTCAAAACAGTTTATCAAAACCGTTTCTAGACAAACAGAATATTCATTCCAAATTAATTACTCAGATAAACTACTGATAATTAATGTAAATATGGAACGAAAGAGCAAGAGCGAACCGCCACTTGCCTTACTCCGCAGAATAGTCTAAAGACGTCAACTGGATTCCGGGCTCGACACGGTATCGTTCCGACAGCACAACAACCTTCGAGTCGACCCATAAAAGGAACCCTAAGTTAGATCCGACATAAACAGTACGAATCTAAACACGGCGAAAGAACACGAAAGGAAAGACACCACGACGACAACCGACCAAGCCAAAGCCACGAAGGCGTTCTGGGCACTGGCGGCGGTCGCCGTTCTCGGCGGCGGTCGCCGTATTCATCACGGCGGTCGCCGCGAAGAACACGGCGGTCGCCGTGACGAACTCAGACAACGCAGAACGAGAGAAATCTCACCCCAAAACACGAGCGGTTTGGCCTCCTTCGACTTGCTTTGGCTTCTAACCTCTAAGGCTAACCAAAAGCTTCACAAAGGCACTCTGGAAACACACCACAACACCTCCGGTGAGCATAAGAAAACCGACGAAACTCAACTCACTTTGAGGGAGAATTTTGGCAGCGATTCGGGGTTGTAGATGACCCAAAACCCATGCCCAAGCTCCTCTATATATAGGCAAACCCCAAGGAGTACCCAGCAAACCCTAAGACGCAGCAACCGATGCAACGGCGCGCCTCGAACGACGCCAACGACCGACGGGCAATGCCCACTGGACAATCACGGCGGTCGCCGTGATTTTGCCTGCGGCAGGCACGCGGCGGTCGCCGTAAATACGGCGGTCGCCGTCGCTAGGCCTGTCGCGGCCAGCTAGAAGCTGACATGCTGACTTCTCGGGCCCAACCACGGCGGTCGCCGTTTCTCCCTTTTCCCGCCCATTCAGCTTTGAACGAGCTTGACGATAAACCAGGATAAAAATTATCGTACGCGAACGACAATTTAAAATCCAAGGCATGCTGTCTGTATATTATTTCACTGAGAAAAATATTACAGATACATAGCACATTACAGAATGTCTCAAACTACCTGAATTAAATCCGACGTACACAACGGGTACCCGGGAAAATTCCATAATTCCCAATATAACCTTACAAAATTACGGGGTATCACAGACATTGTCTTATGTTTCTTGGTTTTCCAAGAGATGAGAGAATCACCGAGAAAGACACAGTATCCAGATAAAGACTTGCAAGTGATTGGGCAAGACCCCCCAGTCTGTATCAGTATAAGCAGTGAGTTGCATGGCAGATGACCTAGGATATGACAAAGCCATATTAACTGTCCCTCTCAAGTAGCAAAGAAGATAGGTTGCAACAGCCATATAAGGTTCACGAGGACAGGATAAGAACTGACTGAGCTGCTGAACACAGTAAGTAATGTCAGGCCTAGACCAAGTCAAGTACAACAATCGACCAATCAATCTCCTGTAAGGCTCAACCTCTGGTAAAGGAACACCTTCATCAGGAGAAAGCTTGAGACCTCGCTGCATAGAAAATGATGCAGGTTTACAATTCAACATATTCATATGACCCAGAATATCAAGAACATATTTTCTTTGATTGAGCAACAAAGCATCTTGATTCCTGGAAATTTCCATGCCCAAAAAGAATCTTGCTAAACCAAGATCTTTAATTGTGAAAGCTTTATCCAAAGCAGATTAACAAAAGCAATCCCAGATGCATCATTGCATGTGAGTAACATATCATCAACATAGACTAATGCAATTGTGATCAATGAACCTCTTTTGTTGACAAACAAAGAATAATCTTGTTTTGACTGTGTAAAACCAATCTGTAAAAGCAATTTAGTCAACTCATAATTCCAGGAGATGCCTTGAGATAACCTTGAGGAGGTGTCATATAAACTTCTTTATCAAGGAAGCCACATAGAAAAGCATTATTTATATCAAGTTGATGAAGCAACCAATTCTGTGCAGAAGCTAAGGCCAAAATTACTCTTACAGTTGTGAATTTGGCTACATGAGAAAATGTATGTTTATAGTCTTTATCTTTAACCTGATTGTAACCTTTGGCCACCAACCTGGCCTTTAATCTTTCAACTGACCCATCCTACTTATGTTTAACCTTGTAAACCCATTTAGAGCCAATAGCTTGCTTCCCATCAGGGAGATAAGTAAGAATCCAGGTATGATTCTTTCAAGAGCATCCAATTCCTGTTGCATTGCCTTTACCCAAGCAGGATCTGTACGAGCTTGTGCATAATGACAAGGTTCAAATACTTGAAAAGTATTGAATAATGAGTGTTTGTACTCAAAAGAATATGACTCAAATTAGTGTCCTTCATGACAGAAGAAACCTAAGATAATATCATGGTAATAATGGAAGTATTCTTAGCGGGCAATGATCCACACAAAAAATCTTGTAGGCGAGCATTTCTTCTTACTTGTCTAACTAGTCTATCAGTGTAAGCAGGAACTAAAGCAACAACAGGCAAATCATTATCAACAACATCATCAGATTGAGATGAACTAGCAATAGGAGAAGGAGCAGCCATTGCACGAGAAGGCAATGGTAAACTTGCATGAGGAAACAAATTCCTCATCACCAGCAAGAGAAACCAATGGTAATGAAGGGGTTGACTAAACCACATGAGTAAGAGAAGATTGTTTAACAGGAAAAACAAATTCTCTAAAAGTAACATGTCTACTCACAAAGAGTTTCTTGGTTTGTAAATCATAAAGCTTATAAGCTTTTTGACCAGGAGGATATCCAACAAAGATGCACTACCTAGCAGTTGGCTGAAATTTATCGCTATGTTGTTTAGGAATCAAAGAGAAGCACAAACAACCAAATACCCTCAAGTCATCATATTGTACTGAAGTACCATGCAATAACTCAAAAAGAACCTTCCAATTCAAAATAGAAGATGTCAGCCTATTGATGATGTGTGTAGCAGTCAAGACACACTCACCCCATAATGTAACTAACAAACTTGCTTGCAATCTCAATGCTCTAGCACTTTCTACAAGATGCCGATGTTTTCTCTCCACCATGGCATTCTGTTCAGGAACATATGGAACTGAATTCTTATGTATAATCCCTTTCTGAGAAAATAAACTTTGCATTCTGTGTTGAATAAATTCACTGCCATTATCTGACCTAAGGGTCTTGACTGTACAATAAACTTAGTCTCCACATAATCCAAAAACCCTGAAATAACCCCAAACACTTGATCTTTGCTCCCGAGCAAATATGTCCATGTACAACGAGTATGATCATCTAGTAAAGTCAAAAAAATATCAAGCACCACATAAAGAATCCACTTTGTAAGGACCCCAAACATCTAAATGTATTATATCAAAAGGCTTAGCAGCCAAAGAAACACTTATATCAAAGGGAAGCTTATGGTGTTTTTCCAAAACACAAACATCACAATTCAATCGAGAAATATCTCCACAATTACAACTGGACATGTGCTTCATTTTGGACAATGAAGTATGTGTAGGATCGAGATTGTTAGACAAATAACTAAGGAACTAAGAATATCAATTCTCAGTTCCCTTCGCAGCGGAATTTAAACAATCAAGCACAAATGAACAAGTTCCTTATAGTGGAAACCTTTGATTGCCAACTAGCAATCCAGGATAAAAACCACTACCTTTCTTTTGAAAGGATTTCAAGGTCTACTTCTTGATTTCTTATCTCTTTTGGTTACAGCTTATCCTAGGAACAAACACACGGTTTCTTTACCTTACACACAGTTAGGCAATCCTAGATAACTTAACACAATCAATAATCAATCCAAGAAACATACCTTAGCACCTAGGAACTATCTCACTTACAGTCACATGAACTTAGCACTCAGCTCTTCGATTCCTTGACTGGTTCCTCTTGATCTCGGTTTGCTTTGATGATCTTGTTTGAAGGTTCACACTTTGATGTTTGCTATTGAGTGTGATTCGTGTTTATGTGCTTGAAGATAACCTTTGAGTTAGTCTTCCTTTTATAGTGGATTCTTTGCAGCTTGATCTTCTCTTGGTTCCCACAGATCGAGCTTGCCCTAGGATGTGTGGTGATCCTTGATCCACACTGTCTTTGACATATACCAACAACCTAGGCAGCTCAGAATTCTTCTAGGTTGGTCAACTGCTTCAGCCAAGTCGTTCTCCAACTTCCTTCTTCCGAGGTTCGACAAGCTGGGCACTTTGGAACTGTCTTCTGGACAGCGACAGGTTCCATGACAAGTCGCTTTCACCTTTCTCTGTCCGAGGCTATGTGTTCTAGGCATCTCGTTGTTTTGCTCTGGACAATGGCAGACTTTGGAAGCTTCGCACAAGTCGTTTTCAACTTTCTCTTGTCCGAGGTTGGTGTTCCCAGATTTCTCGAAAAGCGCAACATCACATGTTGTATTTCTGGGCACACCTGGGTTCCTTCCTTTGGCTTGCTCCTTGGTTTTCTTGTCCTGTTTTGCTTTCATGCCTTCGATGTTTGTCCTGTGGTTCCTTAAGGCACATCTTTGAGATAAAACATTAGTATTAAAATATTTGTCATCTTCAAAAGTAGAGAAACTGAGGAAAGGAACTCTCAGGGGAACTAAGGTTCCAGAGTTCCATTTCCTAACAATTTCCCCCTTTTTGATGATGACAAATACAAGGAACCTGGCAACATAATAGGACTTTGAATTTCATGAGACCAGTTGAATTTAAGGGATTTACAACGTTGTAAAATAATGAGAGAACATTCAATGGTTGCAAATTCCCCCTAAGCAGATGAACGAGTTTATTCGAATTCCCCCTTAGAAGTAGAACGAGTTCAGAGTTCCTATTAGCCCAGTAGTTTCCAAAGTTCAAGGTTTCTATCCTTCTTCCCCCTTTTGACATCATCGAAAAGATCAGTTGACATGTTAAGAACAAAATATCAAAGGAAATAAACAATTGCGTCAAACCCATAACATAAACCGTAATAGAAATTTGAGGCAAAGACAAATCATTCATAGAGACGTAGCCAAAAGTAGTCATTAAACTTAATAAAATCTAAACATTGTTCAGAGGAAGACAAACCACAAAGCATCACAAAACAACCTATAAAGACAACAATATAAGCAACCTTTACAGAGGACAACAAAAGGATAGAAGAGGGTAGTAGGATCCTAGGGAAGCTACTAGAACACTGTGAGGTTACAACACTGGGAACCAGAAGAAGCGTTCCTATGGCAGAGCAGTGGCCTCCTCTTAGTCAGCCTTGTTGTCGTTAGTTCCTTCATTTTGGCCCGTGGCCTGATTTGCGCCGGTTGCATCCTCCCATGTTTTCTGAAGTACTTCCACCAAGCTTGAGACAACAGTGCTCATTTTCCCCAGCTCATTTACTTGATCACGGAGAGCGACGTGATAACAGTCGAGCCTTCCGTGACGACTTTTTCAATACGACCCAGAGAAGAGAGGATCGCAAAGGAGTCTTTGAGCGGTGGTAGGGAACTTGAAGGGGCGTGGGAACTAGCCTTTTCCTTAGGCGGATCAACTTGAACTTCAGAGGGAGTGGCCTGGCGATCCTTTGTCTTGAGTTTTCGGAGGGTGGCCATGGTGAGGGACTTGCTGTAGACAGTTTCATCATGGTTCCTTTCTGGCGATATATTCAGTGTGCTAGAGGGATATATGAGAACTTTGATGTGAGTTTAAAAACATGGAACCGAAAAGTACGTTCCCATACAAGGAATCAAGGAGGCCATTTATCGCATTGCACAATAATTCCCAGAGAGGGTTAAGAGATGGATCCTAGGGAATTAAATTGAGCAATGAGGCAAGGAGGGTCATAGTACACAATCATCATTTCGGCTTGTATTGTTGGGTTAGAATATGATCAGATTGTGACTTTTGGGCCAACAAAGAAACTTGAATAATGGAGAAGTTGAAAGAATAATGAGGACCAAAGGGCGCGAACTGATGAAAATTTATCAAAGCCTTTTTAAGAAATCATTATGGAAATGAGGGTTTGTGGCAAGAGATATAACATAGAGACATCAAGACTTAACAAGCAAAAGATCTTAAACTAGACAATCAGGGGAACTAGAGAGAAGCCTTTAAGCTAAAGTCACTGCTAGGTTATAGGAATCATTCCCAGTTCTAATCTAAGGTGCTCAAAGGGAACTCTATTCAAGGCTTTGGTGAATATATCTGCAACTTGATCTTCAGTTCTACAGAACTTCATAATGATGTTCCCTTTTTCAACATGATCTATAAGAAAATGATGTCTTATGTCTATATGCTTGGTCCTAGTATGATGCACATGATTTTTAGAAATGTTTATAGCACTGGTGTTATCACAAAGAATAGTGAGAGGACCATAGGACATACCAAAATCTGCGAGTTGTTGCTTTAGCCATAAGAGTTGGGAACAACAAGAAGCGGCCGCGATGTACTCGAATTCTGTGGTGGAGAGAGAGACTGAGACTTGTTTCTTTGAGCCCCATGACACAAGGCAGGGGCCTAGGAACTGTGCAATTCCAGAGGTGCTCTTCCTATCCACCAGGTATCCAGCATAGTCCGCATCGGTGTAACCCATCAGCTCAAAGGGACATTCTTTGGGGTACCAAATGCAGAGTGAGTCAGTTCCCTTGAGATATCGGAGTATCCTTTTTACAGCAGCCAAGTGGGTTTCTCTTGGACAAGATTGGAACCTAGCACACAAGCCAACAACAAAAACAATGTCTGGGCGACTAGCGGTTAGATATATGAGTGAGCCTATCATACCTCTATAGAGTTTCTCTTCCACTAGAGGACTCGAATGGTCCTTGTCCAAATGAGCAATGGTGGAGATGGGAGTGGAGAGAGGCTTGCATGAATCCATTTTGAACTTCTTCAGTAGTTCCCTGACATACTTCTGTTGGTGAATTTGTATACCATCTTTCTTTTGAGTGATTTGCAATCCGAGGAAGAAAGTGAGTTCCCCAATTAGGCTCATTTCAAATTCATTGCTTATCAAGTCTTTGAACTTGTCTACAAGGGACAGGTTAGTGGAACCAAAAATGATATCATCGACATAAATTTGAACCACTAAGATGTTACCTTCTTCTTCTAGGATGAAGAGAGTCTTATCAATGACTCCACGCCTGTAGCCATTTGAGAGTAGGAACTGGGCAAGACGATCATACCAAGCTCTGGGAGCTTGCTTGAGGCCATACAATGCTTTATCTAGAAAGTAGACATGGTCGGGATGATCATCGTCTTCAAAGCTAGGTGGTTGCTTGACATAGACTTCCTCTTGAAGGATTCCATTGAGGAAGGTAGTCTTTACATCCATTTGGAACAGTTTGAACCCTTTGTGTGATGCGAAAGCAATCAACAATCTTATTGCTTCAATCCTTGCCACTGGAGCATAGGTTTCATCATAGTCGATGCCTTCTTGTTGATTGTATCATTGAGCAACGAGTCATGCTTTGTTCCTTATCATAGCTCCTGTATCATCTAGTTTGTTTCTGAAAACCCATCTAGTTCCTATGATGTGCTTATCCTTGGGGCGGGGAACTAGATGCCATACTTTGTTCCTTTCAAACTGATGAAGTTCTTCTTGCATGGCTTGGATTCAGTCTACATCCTTCAGTGCTTCACCTATGTTCTTTGGTTCCATAACAGATAAGAAGGCATTGAAGGCAAAGAAGGTTAGATGTTCGAACCTGACTGGAGGCTTGATGGTTCTTCTTTCTCTGTTGGGAGCTAGAGCATTTGATGTGGAGACATTTTGGGTTGAGCATTCAGCTTCAGCTTCCTGGTTGGGAACACCTTCTCCATTGAAGATCATGTGAGAGGATGAATCGTTGATGTCTCCATAGATGTTGTCTTCATGTTCATGGTTCCCAGAAATGGATTGTTGTTGATTATCCATAGGAACTGGTGGATGAACTAGTGGGGAATCTGTGCAGCATGGTAGGAACTGGGTGGAGTGATATCTTCATTTGGATCTTCTTGAGATGACTTGGGAAATGGGTCTTCAAAGGGAGTGGTAGTGTTCTGCACAATTCTACCAAGTGATTTCTCATCAAAAATAACATGAACACTTTCTTCTACCTTTTTGGTCCTTTTGTTGAAGACTTTGTATGCCTTGCTTTCGGAGGCATATCCAATAAAGATCCTTTCATCACTCCTTGGATCGAACTTGCCAAGGTTGTCCTTCCCATTGTTGTGCACAAAGCACTGGCATCCGAACACCCTAAGATGTGAGATGTTGGGAACTCTTCCTCTTAGGAGTTCATAGGGTGTTTTCTCTGTGATTGGGCGAAGCATGGCTCGATTGATGATGTAGCAAGCTGTGTTGATTGCCTCAGCCCAGAATGATTGGGAGAGTCCACTTGAGATGAGCATAGTTCGAGCCATGTCTTCTAGGGTTCTATTCTTCCTTTCTACTACTCCATTTTGTTGAGGAGTGTATGGTGCAGAGAAGTTGTGATCAATTCCATGCTCACTGCAAATGGTTAGAAATTCTCCATTTTCGAATTCGGTACCATGGTCAGACCAAATAGAATTGATGGAACAATAGAGAGATTTTTCTAATAAGGGAACCAGATCTTTAAAGCGATTAATGACTTCACTCTTAGATTTTATGAAGATAGTCCAGGTGAAGCGAGAGAAATCATCGACAAGGACAAAGATATACCTGTTTCCTCCTAGGCTTTGAATTCTCATAGGTCCACAAAGGTCCATGTGGATGAGTTCAAGGGGCCTAGAGGAGCTTACCATATTCTTGGATTTGAAGGAACTCCTTGCTTGTTTCCCCTTTATGCAGTCTGAGCATGGTTCCGAAGATGTGCCACTTATCTTTGGAAGGCCTCGAACTAGTTCCTTTGAGTGTAGCTTGTGGATCAGTTTGGTGCTGGCGTGACCAAGACGTTGATGCCATAGCTCCGTTTGATCATTCACTGTTGAGAGGCAGAGTTTCTCCTTGGGAACAAATGATGGGTCAACAACATACACATTGTTGAATCTTTTGCCTTTTAAGATGATTTGTCCCGACGAGTCTAGGACAGTGCATTCACTTGACTTGAATCTAACTTCATTGTCTCCTTGATCGCACAGCTGTGACACACTAATTAGATCAAAACCAAGGTTATCAACAAGGTGAACTTTATTTACCTTAGTGTGGTCATTGAGATTTACGGTTCCTATTCCATAAAATTTCCCTTTGCTTTTGTCTCCAAAAGAGATGTTTCCTCCTTGGATGGGTTGAAGAGAGGTCATTTGATTTCTTCTTCCGGTCATATGGCATGAGCAACCACTGTCAATGTACCATAGTCGAGGTTGCCTCTCTTCTTTCTGCGCACAGGGGAACTAAGACTTTTGAACCCAACGAAGCTTGGCTTTACTGTGGGGATTAGCATTCCGAGTCTGTGAATGACCATGGAACTGGTTCCTTTCATGGTAATTTTCAAAGTTCCTTTTCTTAGGACAATCAGTGTTGTAATGACCATTTTTTCCACAGTAATAGCATAAGCGATTGTAAATAACATGCCCATATTTTCCCTTTCTAGGTCTAAAGGGTTTCTCAGTTTTTCTTTTGTTGAAATCAACATTGTTTCTAACCTTACCATGAGCCATATCCACATACTTTTTATGAGCAAAAGAATTGGTGAACCACTTGTTTTCAGGGAATGCCTTTTCTTTTCCTTTAGGTTCCCTCTTCGGACTTTGAGAACTTTCATTGAAACGCTTGGCAACCTCAACCTTGTTCTCAAGAACCATGATCTTCTCTAATAGGAATTGATTCCTATCTCGAGAAGTGGCAAGAGCAGTACTAAGGTTCTCATTCATTTCAACAAGTTCTCGTCTAGCCTTTTCATCTTCAACATCATTATTGGCCTTGTTATCAACATACCCAATTCCATGACGTTGTCTCACAAAGACAGTTTGATTTATCGTTTTTTCATTTATAGAGTCAGTGAGAATGTCTAACCTATCAATTATAGTTTGAAGCATATCATTTTGAGGTAGGTTATCATGCATAGGAACCTTAACAGAGTCTATACTGGTTTCATCACAAGATTTGCAGATTTTAAGGTGACTAGCATGCACATTTCTAATATCAATGAGTTTGGAGTGAGTTTCAACTAGGTCTTTCTCAGCTTCATCAAGTTTCTTACTCCACACAGAGTTCTCAACAGTCAAGCATGTAATTTCATCTTCACAATCATCAAGTTTTTGTTGAAGGGAACTGGTTTCTTTTCCTAGTTTCTTTATGATCTTAAGAAGCTGTTTCTTATCACAATCGACTAGAGTCTTTAGAAAGTCATCAGAAGTTACCTCAAGGTCTTCTGAGTCGCTTGAGTCTCCTTTTGCCATGATACATCTTCCTCCAGAGAAACCGCTCAGATCCAGTTCCTCATCTGAGTCTTCTCCCCATGAGGCCACGAGAGCCTTCTTTCTCTGAGGTCTTTCATCTTCTTTGGAGTCTTCCTTGTTGGGATAGTTCTTAGCGTAGTGCCCCTTTTCTTTGCACTCGTAACAGGAGACTTCCTTGAGATCTCTTCTTGGTCCATTGTGGGAGGAACTGCCCTTTTAGAACCTTCCCTTCATAAAGAACTTTTTGATATTCTTCGTGAAGAGGGCTGTTAGTTCGTCCTCCTCTTCTTCTAGGTCTGAGTTCTCTTGCTCCATCTCAAGCCTTGAGAAGGCTTTGGAGATCTTGAGAGCAATTCTTTTCTCCAGTTTCTTGTCGGTATTGGCTTTGGTGTGCTCTCCTTCTTCAACCTCTAGTTTCCCCATGACTTGAGTCAAGGGAAGAGATTGGATGCCTGGAGTTTTCTTCATGATTCCTTTGAGAAGAGTGAACTTGGAGTTGAGTCCATTGATGACCACCAGGGACTTGGAGACCTCATCAAGATTGACTCCCGCCGCTGTTAGCTTTCCAATCAGTCTGTTGAAGCGGGAGTAGTACTCTGAGATGGTCTCAGTTTCCATCATTTTGAAGGTGTGGTATTCTCCTTCCAAAGCAAACTTTCTGCTTTGCTTTAGTTCATCACTTCCTTCATGCATTTCCTTGAGTGCCTTCCACATCTCCTTTGTCGTCTGGATGCCTATGACCTTGTCCATGTCTTCTCTGTCTAGTCCATTGAGGATGAACTGCCTGGCTTTGGCATTCTTTTCCATGGTGACATAGTGCTTAGGTTTCCAGTCTTCTTCCTTCATTGTGAGATCGACATATCCATCTCCATTTCGACTATCCTCCAGCATTGGTAGTCGTTGGTCTTGATGTGACTTTCCATGCACTTTTCCCACCATGTTTCTTCTCCCTTCTTTCGGAGATGTGGTTTGTTGGTGGAGATTCCGAGCTCAAACTTCCTTGGTTGAGACATGATCTGCAAACTTAACAAAGATCTAGAGCTTTTCCTGCTCTGATACCAATTGTAGGATCGAGATTGTTAGACAAATAACTAAGGAACTAAGAATAACAATTCTCAGTTCCCTTCGCAGCGGAATTTAAACAATCAAACACAAATGAACAAGTTCCTTATAGTGGAAACCTTTGATTGCCAACTAGCAATCCAGGATAAAAACCACTACCTTTCTTTTGAAATGATTTCAAGGTCTACTTCTTGATTTCTTATCTCTTTTGGTTACAGCTTATCCTAGGAACAAATATACAGTTTCTTTACCTTACACACAGTTAGGCAATCCTAGATAACTTAACACAATCAATAATCAATCTAAGAAACAGACCTTAGCACCTAGGAACTATCTCACTTACAGTCACAGGAACTTAGCACTCAGCTCTTCGATTCCTTGACTGGTTCCTCTTGATCTCGGTTTGCTTTGATGATCTTGTTTGAAGGTTCACACTTTGATGTTTGCTATTGAGTGTGATTCGTGTTTATGTGCTTGAAGATAACCTTTGAGTTAGTCTTCCTTTTATAGTGGATTCTTCGCAGCTTGATCTTCTCTTGGTTCCCACAGATCGAGCTTGCCCTAGGATGTGTGGTGATCCTTGATTCACGCTGTCTTTGACATATACCAACAACCTAGGCAGCTCAGAATCCTTCTAGGTTGATCAACTGCTTCAGCCAAGTCATTCTCCAACTTCCTTCTTCCGAGGTTCGACAAGCTGGGCACTTTGGAACTGTCTTCTGGATATCGACAGGTTCCATGACAAGTCGCTTTCACCTTTCTCTGTCCGAGGTTATGTGTTCTAGGCGTCTTGTTGTTTTGCTCTGGGCAATGGCAGACTTTGGAAGCTTTGCACAAGTCGTTTTCAACTTTCTCTTGTCCGAGGTTGGTGTTCCCAGATTTCTCGGAAAGCGCAACATCACATGTTGTATTTCTGGGCACACCTGGGTTCCTTCCTTTGGCTTGCTCCTTGGTTTTCTTGTCCTGTTTTGCTTTCATGCCTTCGATGTTTGTCCTGTGGTTCCTTAAGGCACATCTTTGAGATAAAACATTAGTATCAAAATATTTGTCATCTTCAAAAGTAGAGAAACTGAGGAAAGGAACTCTCAGGGGAACTAAGGTTCCAGAGTTCCATTTCCTAACAATATGTCCTAATCTAGAATCAAAAAGAGTGATTCCATCTAGTTTATTACAATCCTTAGAAGATGTTTTATTAATTCCTGCAACTGCATTGTGAGAAGCACTCCTCATGTACTGTAAAGACAGTCTGTATAGATCACCTTGCCTCTGAGTTGTACCAAGAATCCTTTTACTGAAAAGGTCCTGTATCACACAAGTACTCTTGTGATAAAATACTCCAACATGTTGTAGATCAAGAAGCTTAGGTACCAACAACAAATGGTGCTTAAAATCAGGCATATATAGCACATTCAAAAGCATCAAACCTTCAGTCAACAAGACAATTCCTGAATAAGTGACTACCTTAGTGCTACCATCAAGCAAACCAATAAGCACTGGCTTAATCAAAACTTGCAAATCAGTAAATAATTCCCTATCAAAGTTAATGTGATATGTCGCCCATGAATCAACTATCCAAGTTGAACTCGATTTATAAGAAGAAACTAAGTTAGAAGAATGTACTTTACATGCAAAGTTCACTGAATGCTTACCATTTCAGCATCCCTCCATTATATTCTTGCCTTTCATCAACTTGCCAACTTCCTGAACAACAACATTGATGAATGTGGAGTTCATCTGGCTTGAGTTATCTTCATCAGTATTGTAGGATCGTACGTTGTTAGTTATCGAGGGAACTGAAAGTTCAGTTCCCTAAGCAGCGGAATAAGTAAACACGAACAGATTCAAGACAAGTTCCTTAGAGTGGGAACCTTTGATAACAAACTAGTTATCCAAGATAAAACCAACTACCCCTTTTGCAAGAGGATTTCAAAGTCTACTTCTTGTATTAATACTTCGGTTACAATCAACTAGAATAGAACACACAGATTAAAGTCTTAGACACACTAAGGACTCTCTACCTAGTTCAACCTAACCAAGTAACAAGCAAGTGACTTACTTCGTTCTTCTTCAAAGAACATGGCACAATTCTTCTTCTGCACTTCAGAAAGCTTCTTCTCATTAATGCGTCAGAGATGAGAGAGGTTTGACCGCTTTACTTATATGATTTAGTTAATGAGATAGTGAATCTTCAATAACCGAATCATATAAATAAAATAATCAAAAGAAATCTTTAAAGATAACATTTGTTACCAAATATTATCTTTACCGATTTTTACAACTTTGTTTCCATGAAAGATAATCTTTTACGCTCCTATTATATATGGAAACCGGATAGAATCTTTAGCTCTCTCTCTAACTAAGATCTACCCTAAAATAGCTCGCCGCCGCCTTCACATAATTCTTCAAGTGTTTCTGGCGTCGACTAGCTTGGGTTCCTTTCGCCAGTTCCCAAGTCTGGCGACATCGTCTCTGTTCCTTGCTTTCCGAGTCCTAAGTTCCCTGTTTATCACACTAATAGAAACATTAATAGCAAAGATGTTTGTCATTATCAAAACTAGGAAATCTGAGGAAGGGAACTATAGTAGGGAACTGAAGTTCCCAAAAGTTCATTTCCTAACAATTTCCCCCTTTTTGATGATGACAAACATGTAGAACTGGCATATCAAAATAGGCATGAATAATATGTGAGAAAGAACAGAATATGGCTAGATGTAGAATAATCATTTGTGAATTGCATATTCCCCCTTAACACCAGATCTAGTTCCTTAGTTCCCCCTTAATGAAACAACTAGATTAGATTTCCGTTCATCCTATGAGTTCCAGATTGCCAGGTTCATTCCCCCTTTGGACATCATCGAAAGGAGTCAGTTAGATGAGTAACACAGAGAATTTAGAGAGATAAATAAGCTAATGCTGATCTCTAGAGAAATGGCACCGTAATAAAGATTGAAAGCAGATAATAAACGAAGTAGGAAGCACAAAATAAGTTCATTAAATATTAAAGGGCAGAGACTACATAAGCAATGCAACAAGCAAAATAAAAGCACTTAGAGACACACAAAAAGGGATCATAATATGGAAGTGGGATCCTAAGGGAACTATAAGTTCCGTGTCATCTGAGAAGGGAACTGAACACTGTCCCTAGTACTGCGTGCCCTTGGCCATGTGTGCCCTGTCCTCTGCAATCCTTTCATCAACCAGTCGCCGAATTTCCTTGGCGAGGTCACCAGTGTACTTCCATAGTTCCACCATCATCTCATGGGTGTCGTGGTTCCCCTTCTCCACAGCAGTAGCAACCTTGTCAAAGCCATTGACCAAGGCATGCTCAATATGGGCCAAGCTGTTGAGCAGCACCTGGGTATCTGGGACCAGGCGCGGATCAGATTGGCCAGGCAGCAGCTCCTCCTCAAAATCTTCAGCCTCAAACACTTCATCAATATGGGCCTTCTTAGCAAGGCGTCGCACCGTGGTCATGGTGAGGATGTGGGAGAAGTGGGTCTCCTGGATATCAGCGGGGTAGAGACCAAGGCTGGAGAGAATAAGCTTAATCACATTTGGGTAGGGAAGGCCATGGGTAGAGTGGGCCTTGCAAAATTGCATATAGGCCAGAATGATGCGAGGGAGGTCGATGGGTTCTCCCAAGAGAAGTTTCTCCAACAAAACAGCATCGGAGACAGCCACTATGTCTCTCTTTTCTTGGCGGGGGGTGATGTTCTTAATGAGGAAGGTGTGGAGGATTTTGCGGTCAAGGCCAAGTAGTTTGGTGAAGAGGGTACCTTTGGCGGGGGCATTGCCTTCAAACACAGTACGGAGGATGGCTGCCTTTCTTTTCCCTGGCCAATTCCTCTTGGATGACCCCAAAACCGTCACCAGTCTCCAAACCAAGCACAATTCCTATCACACCAACAGAGATAGGGAAGAGTTTACCACCCCAGGTGAGGAGAGCATCATGAGCAGGCTGGTCCTCCTTGGCAGATACAAACTGCAGGTTTTGATAGAAGAGGCGCACCATATCCTCATTTGCTGCGAACGGAGAGGGAACCAGAGAGTCCCAACCCTGAAGTTGAAGCTTGGCGTAAGCAGCAATGACACTTTCGTCATCGGAGGAGGTCCAGAACTCCTTTCCAACGATGAGGGGCTCCAGAACTTTCCTGGTGGCCAGAGAAGCCTCCAACTTTGGCGTCTTGGTGGAGGAGCGAGTCGGAGAAGATGACATCAACTTCTTTCCTTTGGAGGGTGGGGAGATCTTGGCCCTTTTTGCCGGCGGCGTCTCATCAAGTTGGAGAGAGGGGACGCCAGAACCTCCCTTAGCAGCGCGGCGCTTGACTCGACCGGCGACAGATTGCGAGTCGCCTGGTTTCCGAATAGAGGGGGTCGGCATAGGCATGAGATCCACATCAATGGGGGGACTCCTCTGAGAGGGAGATGAGTGGTGAGAGTCCTCCTTTGTCGGAGTAGGGGAGGACGGCCGAGAGAGCGTATGCTCGGAGGATGCAGAGTGACTAGGTGCCTTCTCCGGCGAGATTTCCGGCTCAGAGAGAACCACCACAGGTGGAGGCAAAGTAGGGAGTGCCTTTGTCGGTGAAGCCACCTGTGAGGACGATGAAGCGGCCTTCTTCTTGCGAAGTTCCTCAATGAGGGCTATTTCCTCATCGGTGTACTGGGATGCCTTGGGTTCCATGGAGAATTTTGGTGGTGAGAGATAGGATTCTGGAGAGGAAGGTAGAACCTTTTGGTAGAGCAGAGATAATAGCAGAGGCGGTGCCGAAAGAGATCTGCTTGGTATGCCTTTTATAATCCTCACCCAACGGCCAAATCTTTCCAAATTGTGAGCAAATAATATCTTTTCAAATCTTGATCAAGAAGGAAACCGATATAATTCCCCAACGGCCATAAGATCTTTACCCAAGAGAATATCCATAAGGATCTTCATAGAGATGGCAACGGATCAATCAAAATCAACTCATGAGACAAATCAGTTGAGAAACGGCTAGAAATGCAATAACTCCTTCTTGGGACGCGGAGACTGTCAGAATTGCAAGATTCAAAATATCTGGCCGTTGAGGCGGCAAGCACAGTTCCTGTCCTCAGCGAATGACACGAAACTAGGGAAATATGGGCACATTTGATATAGGGAACCAAGCAAACACTCAAGAAAGTACATGCCCATATAAATAAATGTAGGAAGGCAATTTTGACATTACACAGATAATTCCCAGTGTGGACTAAACAAAGGATCATAAAGAATTATGCAATGTAATCAGGCTTAGGGACGGTTTATAGTCAATTATCATTTCGGCTTGTAATATAGGTTAGATGTGATCAAATTGACTATGTTGAGGCTAATCAAAGAGATGTAGGCAAGCACAAAAATATCATGAAGGAATATGCGATCATGCCATAATTTAGAACATGCTTTAGAATCAATATTACAAGACATGCGAGTGCCATCACAAGATCAAATATCAACAATATTGTCAATGAAACCATAGAACGTATCAAATCTAGGCACAACAAGGGAACTAGTAATGGCAACTGGAACTACTAGTTTAGGGAAATCATTCTGAGAAGTAGCCTAAAGGATTCGTAAGGTTCACGATTGAGTGCCTTGGTGAATATATCAGCAATTTAATCTTCTGTCCTACAATGTTCTAGCAATATGTGCCCTTTCTCAACATGATCACGTAGGAAATGATGCCTTATATCGATATGCTTGGTCCTAGTATGATGCACATGATTCTTAGATATGTTGATTGCACTGGTATTATCACATAAAATCTTAAGGGGACCGAAAGACATACCAAAGTCCGCGAGTTGTTGTTTAAGCCATAGAAGTTGGGAACAGCAAGCAGCGGCTGCGATGTACTCAGCTTCCGTAGTGGAGAGTGCGACCAAATTTTGTTTCTTGGAGCCCCAAGAGATGAGACAGGGGCCAAGGAACTGAGCCATTCCTGAAGTGCTTTTTCGATCAACTAAGAATCCAGCATAGTCTGCATCCGTGTATCCAAGGAGGTTGAAGTGGCAATCTTTAGGGTACCAAAGGCAAAGGTCGTCAGTTCCCTTTAGATAGCGAAATATACGTTTCACCTCAGTGAGATGAGATTCCCGTGGATAAGCTTGAAACCTAGCACAAAGACACACAACAAACACAATATCTAGCCTACTGGCGGTTAGATACATCAAGGAGCCTATCATACCGCGATACAGTTTCTCCTCAATGCGTTGTCCAGAATGATCAGCAGTGAGACGCGTTGCAGGGTAGATGGGAGTGGAAATGGATTTGCTGGAGTCCATCTTGAACTTCTTTAGGAGTTCCTTGAGATACTTTTGTTGATGAATTTGGATTCCATCTGCTTTCTGGGTGACTTGTAGTCCCAGAAAAAATGTGAGTTCCCCAATCATGCTCATTTCGAACTCGCTACTCATTAGTTCCTTGAATTTATCTACAAGAGACAAGTTAGTGGAACCAAAAATGATATCATCAACATATACCTGAACCACTAGATAATCACCCTTTACATCTAGGATGAAGAGAGTTTTGTCGATCACACCACGTCGATAGCCATTGGCTGTTAGGAACTGGGCAAGGCGATCATACCAAGCACGAGGTGCTTGTTTGAGTCCATAGAGCGATTTGTCCAAGAAGTATACGTGGTCAGGGTGATCATCATCCTCGAATCCTGGAGGTTGTTTGACATAGACTTCTTCTTGAAGAATCCCGTTGAGGAACGCAATTTTCACGTCCATTTGGAAAAGTTTGAAGCCTTTGTGAGACGCATAAGAAATGAGCAACCGAATGGCCTCCAATCTTGCTACAGGGGCAAACGTCTCGTCATAATCAATTCCTTCTTGTTGATTATATCCTTGAGCAACTAGTCGAGCTTTGTTTCTTGAGACTGCACCAGAATCGTCCAATTTGTTGCGAAAGACCCACCTAGTTCCTATGATGTGGCGATTAGCGGGGCGAGGAACTAGTCGCCAAACCTTGTTCCTCTCGAACTGGTGAAGTTCTTCTTGCATGGAAATGATCCAGTCGGCATCCTTCAGAGCTTCCGTGATGTTCTTGGGTTCTATAAGAGACAGGAAAGCATTGAATGCACAAAAAGTCATATCCTCAAATCCGTACCTGACTGGGGGCTTAATGGTCCTCTTATCTCGGTTAGGAGCAAGCAAGTCAGTCCTTGGAGATTCATCGATTGCAGGGATGGGAGTTGAGGAAGAAACAACTGGAGGTGTAGCGTCAGTTCCTTGAGAGATTTGGTTAACTGGAGCCGTAGAGCTGGAGGGAACTGCATCGATCAAAGGAACCGGTTGAGCAAGAGAACTCTCTGTAGAGATTGACTCCTTGGGATCAATTACTGGACTTTCTTGGGGAGGGTCAGCGAGGGAAGGATAGGAATTGGTCTTCGATGGTGCATCATCATCGGAGTCTTCATGTGGTCGTTGAAATGGATCTTCGGAGGGAACTGAGAGATCCTGCACAGACCAGATTGTCCTTTCCATTATTGTGGACGAAGCACTTGCATCCGAAGACCCGTAGATGAGCGATGTTGGGAACTCGTCCTCGAAGCATCTCATAGGAGGTCTTCTCAAGCATAGGGCGTAGCATGGCTCGATTTAGAATGTAGCATGCAGCATTTACGGCTTCTGCCCAGAAGATCTGTGGGAGCCTACTAGAAATAAGCATGGTGCGAGCCATATCTTCCAAAGTCCTGTTCTTCCTTTCAACGACTCCGTTCTGTTGTGGGGTGTATGGAGCCAAAAAGTTGTGATCAATACCATGTGCCCTGCAAAAAGTTAGAAAGTCTCTATTTTTGAACTCAGTTCCATGATCGGAACGAATGGCTCGAAGAGATACATTTAACGATTTTTCAAGCAGGGGAACTAGCTCACTAAATCTATCAAAGACTTCACTCTTAGATTTTATAAATAGAGTCCAAGTGAATCTTGAGAAGTCATCAACAAGTACGAGAATATACATGTTGCCGCCAAAGCTTTGAACGCGCATAGGACCGCAGAGATCCATGTGAATGAGCTCAAGAGGTTTGGAGGAGCTTACCTGAGTTTTGGACTTGAAGGAACTATGAACTTGTTTCCCTTTGACACAATCAGAATAGATTTCTGACTTTTCAGCGTTAATTTTGGGGAGACCACGAACAAGTTCCTTTTGATGCAGTTTATGGATTAGCTTGATGCTTGTATGACCAAGTCGTTGATGCCAGAGGTTTGTTTGATCATCAATGGAAGAGAGAAACAACTTTTCCTTGGGAACAAACTTTGGGTCAATGATATAAACATTATTGAACCTTTTGCCTTTTAGGATCACAGTTCCCTGTCTATCTTCCACAAAACATTCCTTTGAGGTAAAGCGAACCTCATTCCCCCCTTGATCGCACAGCTGAGACACACTTATTAGATCAAAACCTAAATTTTCAACAAGGTTTACATTACTTACCTTAATGTGATCAGTGAGATTCACGCTTCCAGTTCCACAGATTGTTCCCTTTTTCTTGTCTCCGAAGGAGATAGTTCCTCCTCGGTGTTGCTAAAGTGACGACATTTTCTTTCTGTTTCTAGTCATATGGCACGAGCATCCACTGTCGATGTACCATCTGTCTTGTTGTCGCACTTCATCCTACACAAGGGAACTCAAACTTTTGGAACCCAGCCAAGCATAGCTTTTCTGGGTGAGTGCGGTTGAAATCTTGTCTGTGGGTTAGAAGCAGGAATAAAATAGTAAGGATCATTCAAATCAGTAATAGTATACGTCCTTTTCTTGTTGTTTATTTTCTGGTTCCTTTTCTTAGCATTTTCTTCCATTTGTTTCTTTTTATGGATGCAATCATGATAAGTGTGACCATTTGTACCACAATGCCAACATACACGATATAAACCACATGACCATACTTACCTTTACCCGGTCGGAAGGGTCTTTCCTGTTTTCTTTGCTCAAAATTGATGTTTTTACCTTTAGTTCCCTGAGCTTGGGAAACATACATCTTATGAGCATTTTGACCATTGAACCAGGTTTGGTTCTCTGTGGGCTTTTGTTCAAGCACCTTTACCTTTTCTTCTAGGAACTGAGCTTTATCACGAGAGTTTTGCAGTGCACCACTGAGGAACTCATTTTCAGCGGAGCATGTTTCCTCAGAATCCTTTTTACCAGTATAACCAAAACCATGTCGTTGCTTAACAAAAACAATTTGATTCACAGTTTTCTCATTTATAGAGTCAGTGAGAAGATCAAGTTTATGCACGATTTCATTAAGCAGGATGGAATTCTCCTTTTCAGAGTCTGTTGAGGGAACTGGGGGAATGACAACATGCATGAGTTCAGTTTTAACATTTTTGCAGGACTCACACATTTTTTGAGAGTTGGCTAATAGTTCCTCAACTTCATCTAATTTCTTACCCCAGACGGAGTTTTCAGTAGTTAAGCAAGAAATTTCATCTTCATATTCCTCCAGTTTCTCTTGTAGGGAACTAGTTTCCTTTCCAAGTTTCTTAATAATTTTGACTAATTGCTTTTTGTCATATTCTAGAAGGGACTTAGTGAAGTCAGAAGAAGATACCTCAGAGTCGTCTGATTCAGTTGAATCTTCTTTGGCCATTAGACATCTTCCTCTGGTAGTTCCCTTCATCTCTGGTTCCCCTTCAGAGTCTTCTGAGTCATCTCCAAAGGTTGCGAAGAGAGCCTTCTTGTGCTGAGACTTGTCATCGTCGTCAGTGTTCTTAGGACAGTTCCTTGCCAGATGTCCCCTTTCCTTGCATTGATAGCATTGATATTCAGAGAGGTCCTTCTTTTGGAAATTCTTCTTGAACTTTCCTTTGGTGAATTGCTTTCTGATGTGCTTCGTAATCAAGGCAGTTATCTCGTCTTCTTCTTCCTCGAGGTCAGAATTTTCCTCTTCCATTTCTAGTCTGGAAAAAGCCTTTGAGATTTTTAGGGTGATTCCCTTCTCCACTTTCTTGGAAGAATTGGATTTTTGTGCCTCTCTTTCGTCAACTTCAAGTTTCCCTATGATTTGAGTTAAGGGGAGGGATTGAATTCCAGGGGTAGTCTTGAGAACTCTTTTGATGAGGTTAAATTTTGAGTTGAGACCGTTGATGATGACAAGGGCTTTTGACCATTCGTCGAGTTCTACTCCAGCAGTGGTGAGTTTCGTTACGAGCCTTGTGAAGCGAGAGTAATACTGAGAGATGTCTTCAGTGTCAAGCATCTCAAAAGTGTGGTACTCTCCTTCTAGAGCAAACTTCCTACTCTGTTTCAGTTCCTCACTGCCTTCGTGCATTTCCTTCAGAGCAGTCCAGATCCCTTTAGCAGTTGGGATTCCCATTACTTTGTCCATATCTTCTCTGTTCAGCCCATTGAGAATGAGTTGACGAGCCTTAGCATTTTTCTCCTTGATGACATAGTACTCCGGCTTCCATTGGTCTTCAGTTAAGTCCTTAGGAATAGTTCCATCGCCATTTTCTATCACGCGCCAGCACTGATAGTCTATGGTTTGAATGTGGTTTTCCATGCTTTTTTCCCACCATTCTTCTTCTCCTTTCTTGCGGATGTGAGGCTTGTTGATGGAGATTCCCAGACTAAATTCACTTGAGGTAGACATCTTGAAATCTGTAAACTAACACAAATCTAGAGCGCTTGCTCTGATACCAATTGTAGGATCGTACGTTGTTAGTTATCGAGGGAACTGAAAGTTCAGTTCCCTAAGCAGCGGAATAAGTAAACACGAACAGATTCAAGACAAGTTCCTTAGAGTGGGAACCTTTGATAACCAACTAGTTATCCAGGATAAAACCCACTACCCCTTTTGCAAGAAGATTTCAAAGTCTACTTCTTGTATTAATACTTCGGTTACAATCAACTAGAATAGAACACACAGATTAAAGTCTTAGACACACTAAGGACTCTCTACCTAGTTCAACCTAACCAAGTAACAAGCAAGTGACTTACTTCGTTGTTCTTCAAAGAACACGACACAATTCTTCTTCTGCACTTCAGAAAGCTTCTTCTCGTTAATGCGTCAGAGATGAGAGAGGTTTGACCGCTTTACTTATATGATTTAGTTAATGAGATAGTGAATCTTCAATAACCGAATCATATAAATAAAATAATCAAAAGAAATCTTTAAAGATAACATTTGTTACCAAATATTATCTTTACCGATTTTTACAACTTTGTTTCCATGAAAGATAATCTTTTACGCTCCTATTATATATGGAAACCGGATAGAATCTTTAGCTCTCTCTCTAACTAAGATCTACCCTAAAACAGCTCGCCGCTGCCTTCACATAATTCTTCAAGTGTTTTTGGCGTCGACTAGCTTGGGTTCCTTTCGCCAGTTCCCAAGTCTGGCGACAGCGTCTCTGTTCCTTGCTTTCCGAGTCCTAAGTTCCCTGTTTATCACACTAATAGAAACATTAATAGCAAAGATGTTTGTCATTATCAAAACTAGGAAAACTGAGGAAGGGAACTATAGTAGGGAACTGAAGTTCCGAAAAGTTCATTTCCTAACAAGTATCCACTGGACTGTCCTGCTAAGATACATTTGCCATAGCTCTATTCCCACCTCCAATGGAAGGATACCTGCCTCCAGAACTCTTTGTTCCTAAACTCCTACTGCCTGCACCTTGACTCTCATTTCCATTACCTTTGGGACCTTTATACCAGTCATGATACCCCACCAACTTAAAGTAATTCTCCTTTATATGTCCCTTCTCATTACAATGAAAACATATTCTTTCCTCTTTGAACCTTTTCTTCCAAGTTTCATCTGGTTTTCCCCGAGTCCTTTTTATCAATAGCCAATACATCATGACTCCCAGTAGATGTAGCGTTACTCACAATGCTCTCCTTCTGTTTTTTCCATACGAAGCACCATGTGAAAAGATCTATTCACTGTTGGCAATGGCTCAAGAGACAAGATATGACTTCTTATCTACTCATAAGCATTAGTAAGTCCCATAAGAAATTGTAATACTTTGGCTTTTGTCTCTCTTTCAACCAGTTTCTTGAGAATGCCACAACCACATCTAGCCATTAGACCACAATTACAAACAGATAATCCCTCAATAACATGCAAATCATCCCAAATCTTCTTTAATTTCCCGTAGTAAATAGAAACACTCATGTTCTCTTGCTTTATAGTAATCAGCTCTTTCTACAGTTGATAAACCATTGGTGTACTGGATTCATCAAACCTTACCAACAAATCATCCCACAGTTCTTTCGCAGACTGTACATGATTAAAAGTTTTAGAGATTTCATTTATCATGGAGTTAATCAGCCAACTCCTAATCATATAAACACACCTAATCCATCTCGCCAAATCATCACCTTCAACATTAGGTTTTGCGCAAGATCCATCAATGAATCCAATTTTCATTTTGGATCTAAGCGCCATGATCACACTACGCCTCCAGGTAGTGAAATTAGATCTAGTAAAGTGATTAGATACCAGTTGATTACCTGGATGGTCGGAATTTGAAAGAAAAAGTGGATCAGAATATCCTCCACTGGCCGATCCTCTATGATTTCCTTCCAATTCAACTTCTGATGGATTCACCATTGTTTACTCAACAAGAACCATCGAAGAAACGTTCAAATCGAATGCAAGAACTCCAAGAATATCAATTGATCTGAATCGATCGACTAATCAAACAACACAGCGGAAGACTAGATGCAAAATAGCTCTAATACCATTTGAACAAACGAAGAATGAAAACAAGATCAAATCTGTAGAAGGAAGAATGTGAAACATGGAACTCTCTCATAGATCGACATTGTTATAGTACAATGCGTTAGCTGAAACAAGATAAAGTGCCAGCTATTTATTGAAGAATATAGCTGCATAATTACATTATGTTACAAAGAGAAGAGAAAGACAGTTTGTTAGAAGATGCAAAAGCCTTCTAACTGAATGTCACGTGATCACACGTCAGGTGGATATATCTTATAGTTACAAGCAAGCACTCAAGCGGCAAAGGAAATGAAACAATAGAGAAGAACATGCACACAAGCCAGAGAGCAAGAAAGGATAAATAGAAGTCCCCTGAGAGGACACCGTGAAACATCCATTGAAGTGTCATACCAACAAACCACCACAACAGCTAGAGCTCACTCTTCTTTCTCTCCTTCTTCTCGCTCAAACCTTAGCCCATAACATAATGAAAATCGCCAAAGGCTCACTCGGAGAGCTCATGGATTTTCCAAAAGTGGAAAAAGAGGTGAGACGAGAGACTGGGAGCTTTTAGGGTTTCAAGCGAGGCTTTTATACCCAAGCTCACAAAAAGTCGTGTTTCACCAAGTGGTGTTGTGGTCTTCAACACGGGCCAGAGGCAGCCTCAGATTGAGCCACTCTACCATCGATCAAGACAATAGGCCCAACAGCAAAACATGCCCATTTACATCACAGATAGAGACAACGACAAGTTAAGCCCAGATAAGTCAAACCAGAGCCCAAAGGGATGGCTAGAGTCAACATAGTCGAGTGGCTAAGTGTCTCTAGCACCCACATGGCTCAATGAGTCTAGCCAAACTGGTCCTGCCAATGTCTCACACAGTTATCTCCTAATCTTTACCTAGCTAGAGTGCTTGCCATTAAAAAACATACATAGTTCAAGTCTTATTACAACACTTTAGGATTAGCTAACATTACAGTATGAAATCATACATATACATTGTTATTACATACTTTCCGTACAACCAAGACAAGGGATTGATTATAGCCTAGACCTAACATTTTATTGAGCATACTTTTTCATAGAAAGTACATGTACCCTTCATCATAGTTTTCCATATACATTTTTAGAATGCTCAACAAACAAGGACATAAATCTCCTATTAGGTATCACAACTCTAGGTTGTATATCCCTATTCAATTGATAATTAGTTAAAGCATTTGAGGGTTCAGTTACATGCTCATTTTCATGCTCAGTCTCATGCTCAAAACTCAAAATTGGAGAATTAGTGTCATTTATCTCCCCATCTGATTGGTGAGGGTTCTGACCTTCATCATTTTCATGTTCAGTTGAGTTCAAAGACTCATCAACTTGGAATGAAGTTGTGTTTTGATCACCATCAAACTCACTTTCATCTTCATTTTCAACTTCATGGGGCAAGAAGAATCTTGCATTATCTTCATTGGTACATGCACACTCAGCAAACTGGTTAGCAACATTTTCTAAAATGAAAATCAACCTCATTAAATGTTACACTTCTTGAAGTTATTACTTTGTACCCATGGGGTTGAACAAGTAAAAACTTAAAACCTTTAATACCCTTAGGGTATCCTAACATGACATCCTTTTGCGCCCTTGGTTGTAACTTACCTTGAGAGATCTTGATAGACCCTTGATCGGCTTGGGAGCGGTGCAAGGTTTGGTCCACACTTGGAGGCAACGACAACCGGAGCAAGGGTTGAAGTGGGCTGGCGTTCTCCTGGGAGGCGGCGACTCCTGCGGCGGTTCTTAGGGAAATGTTGGCACAACGGGGTGGAAGAGAGTGGTGGTGGTGGTCGGAGCCAGTCGTGGTGGTGGTGGAAGAAACGGGCTGCCCTAGCGAAGGTGTCACCAAATGGAAGCAAGCGGCAAGGTGGGAGGCGATCTTCTTGGAGGCGTTGGATTTTGAGGCGGAGATGGTGGCTTTAGAGGGCCCAAAGGAGGTAGTATTGAGTGGTGGTGGTGGCTGGAGCGAGGCATGGTGGTGGTGGTGGATATCGGCTGCCCTAGGTGGATATTACGCACCACCAAGAGAAAACCGTGTGACTCAACCACGGATATGACTCACCAAGGTTGAAGAGGAAGGGATAGGGGTTCAATATGACTCGTGAACCAAGGGTGAACTTCTGGATCAAATCTCTCAAAGGGAGTGTTTTGTATTGATCAAAAGTTGAGTTTTACATCAAGAAATACACGGCTATATATAGCCCAAAACCGAGAGCAAAAGCAAGGCATTCAAAGCCAACCCTTGGACGTCCCTAGGAGGAATATCAAGAGTTGAGATGAATGCACCAAATGCTTGGAAAAGACTAAGATTAAATGCAAAATAAAAACAAGTGTTTAAGACAACTAGATGAATGCACCAAAGGCATGATTCTTCACATTTCCAGACGGCTTCCACATGGCCGAATTTGCCCTTCATGGGCTTGGTTTGGGCTGGACTCCTTCGGCCTTCAAGATGACAAAAGGGCCTTTGTCATGCTCGGCCCCAAGTCGTGTGGAGAGGAGGCCCACGTCGAGAAGTTGTTGTAGTTCTTTGGCCTTAGACCGAGTGATGCATTTTGGTGCCGGATCTTGAGTTGGCATTGGCTTGGCTTCCATGCTTGGTTCAAGATGTGAGGGATTCACATCATCCTCCCCCTCTTGGAGAGGATTCGACCACGAATCTACAGCTAGGGTGTCCTCCTCATCTTGCGCCAAGTAGGGCTTCAAATCCGACACATTGAAGGTGTCATGCACTCCATAGGTGGGCGGCAATTCTATCTTGTATGCATTGTTGTTAATCCGCTCGAGCACTTGGAATGGTCCTTCCGCCCTAGGCTTCAACTTGGGGTTTCGTTGTAGGGGAAACCTTTCCTTGCGGAGGTACACCCACACCAAGTCACCGGGCTCAAAAATCAACTCCTTGCGGCCTTTGTTTGCTTGCTTCTCATATTGGGCTGTGCGCTTCTCCAGCTGCCTCCGAGTTTCTTCATGCATCCTTTTGACATACTCCGCTAGTTCCTGGCCTTCTTTGCTAAGAGAAGCAACAATGGGGTGAGCAACAAGATCTAAGGGAGTAGTAGGGTTCTTACCATAGGCCACTTCAAAAGGAGACTTCTTGGTGGCTGAATGTGTGGAGCAGTTGTAGGCAAACTCTATGAAAGGGAGGCACTCTTCCCACCTGCGGAGGTTAGTCTTAAGCACAACACGAAGTAAGGTGCCAAGCGTCCTATTAACCACTTCCGTTTGCCCATCGGTTTGGGGATGGCAAGTGGTTGAGTAGAGAAGCTTGGTACCCAACTTGGCCCACAAGGTTTTCCAAAAGTGACTAAGGAACTTGACGTCCCTATCCGACACTATGGACTTTGGAATCCCGTGCAAGCAAACCACAAAGTCAAAGAAGAGATTAGCCACATTAGTTGCATCATCGGTTTTGTGACACGCAATGAAGTGTGCCATTTTGTTAAACCGATCCACAACTACAAATATAGAATATTTTCCCCTTTTGGTCCTAGGAAGACCTAAAACAAAGTCCATGGATAGGTCTTCCCAAGGTTGTTGGGGAATGGGCAAAGGCATGTACAAACCATGAGGGTTCAACTTGGACTTAGCTTGAACACAAGTGGCACAAAAAGCACACAAACGTTCGACGTCCCTAAGCATATGCGGCCAGAAGAAATGTTCCTTCAAGGCTTGCAATGTCTTAGCAACGCCGAAGTGACCCATGAGACCACCTCCATGTGCTTCTTGCACAAGCAATTTCCTAGTTGAACCACTAGGTATGCACAATCTATCCTTCCTCATAAGGTACCCCTCATGCAAATAATATTGATCTTTGCTTCCCAAAGAACTACATGCCTCAAATATGTCTTTGAAATCCTCGTCAAGACATATAGTTCCTTAATGAAAGCAAAGCCCAACATTCTAGCATCCAAAGAAGTGATGAGGGTATACCTTCGAGACAAAGCGTCCGCCACAACATTGTCCTTTCCCTTCTTGTGTTTGATCACATAAGGGAAAGACTCAATGAATTCAACCCATTTGGCATGGCGCTTCATCAACTTATGTTGACCCTTGAGGTATTTCAAAGCCTCATGGTCAGAATGAATCACAAATTCCTTAGGGAAGAGGTAGTGTTGCCATACCTTGAGGCATCTTACCAAAGCGAGAAGCTCTTTGTCATAGGTGGGATACTTGAGCTCAGCCTCATTCAAATTCTCACTAAAGTAGGCAATGGGCCTTCCTCCTTGCATGAGCACGCCTCCCAGTCCCACTCCCGAAGCGTCGCATTCAATCTCAAAGGTGCTTGAGAAATCCGGCAAGGCTAGGAGAGGGGCTTGTGTGAGCTTGGCCTTAAGGGTGTTGAATGCCTCCTCTTGCTTGGGCCCCCATTGGAAATTGACATTCTTCTTTGTCAAATCAGTGAGAGGCAAAGCAAGGGAGCTGGATTCTCTCACAAACCGGCGATATAATCCGGCGAGGCCCAAGAAGCTCCTTACTTGGGTCATGCTCACGGGCACCGGTGTGGTATCCGTCCTTGGCTCTGGGCACCGGGGAGGGTAGCTTGGTGAGCCAGAGCTTGAATTGTTCCACGGCCTTGAAGTAGGCGCATTGGTGCCTTGGTTACTCCATGGCCGTGAGCTTATAGGATGGCTTTTCTTGGTGGGCAAGCTCCTATACACATGGTTGGTGTAGTGAAGAACCTCCTCCACCATAGTTCCTCTAGCAAAATGCTGCATAGACACAATAGATTTGAGGTCAGAATTCAAATTTTCAACAAACTTAGAAAGGACATACTCATCCGGAAACTTGATTCCCGATCGAAACAATAGTGTTCTCAAATCCTTGTAATACTCATCGGGGGTACGAGTGCCTTGCTTGAGTTGCTCAAGCCTCTCATGGATCCTAGCTGAAAAGTTGGTGGGCACGAATCTAAACTTGAGGGCATCCTTGAGCTCGTTCCATGTTTCAATAGGAGGGTATCCATTTCGAGCTCGTTCCTCCTTATCTTCAGTCCACCATTGATCCGCAAACCCTTCAAACTTGATGCTAGCCACAACCACACATTGGGCTTCAGTGTAGTTGAGGAAGTCAAAGATTTGCTCCGTCTTGCTTAGCCAAGTTAGGCACTCCTCGGGGTCAGCCGTGCTTCCCAACTTCTCTATTTCAAGCTTGGTGTTAGGGAGCCTCACACGATCTTTCTCATAGCCATGAGCACGTTGGGGTTGAAAATTTTGAAAATAGGGCTCTTGTTGGTGCCCACGCCCACGGCCTTGTTCCCTTGCAAGCCTATTGCCATATCCTTGCCTTTGGCCGTTGATGATCCGCATGGGCTGGGTCAAGGGCGCCACATATCCCGCATTGGCCCCTTGGTGTCCTTGAGCCTCTTGCACCTCCTCATTGAAAAGCCTTGCGTCTTGCCCTGAAATGCTAGGGACCACAGGCGGCATAGTAGTATATTGTGTCACAATAGGAGGAGTATAGGTGGAACTCATACCTGGATGGGCACTAGAGAGAGTGAGGGCCGGGATGGCTGAAGGGTTGATTCCTTGAAGATTAGGGAAGGTCATGTCCCTAGGCATGGCGTGAGAGGAGTTACCTTCCAAGAGAGAGGGTTGGAAGGCCCCATACAACCGTGTTACATCCACCATCTTGCTATCGGTGGCATCCATTCGTGCCTCAAGTCTTCTTAGGTTGGCTTGGTTGTCTTGTTGAGAGCTTGCTAGCTGGGCACTAAGTTGTGCTATGGCCTCCATGACGGAGTCCATGGTATGGGCACCTTCTTGGTTCACCGAAGGCGAATGGGAGGAACTCCGATTGTCATCCACCATGATCGTGAGCTGCAAACCAAGGCAACACAAACAAGACGACTAGGAAACCCATAAGTGGACCCGGCACACGTTAGGGGTCCAAACTGAATTTTCCAAGTACAAGGCAAGCAAGAAAAACAAGTTCAATTAGGGTTACGAGCTAGCCAAGGACAAGGAAAGGATCAAAGAAGCACAATACCCAAATGTTCAATAGTTGCAACAAGTGAAGTGCGGAGAAGGTACTAAGATGCAAGCAACGATTACACTTCACTATCTTTTGAAAGATTTTTGCTCTTGGTCAACTCGCCTTTTTTTTTCTATGGCCTCTCCTTTTTAGACCGGGTTTTTCTCGAGTGTTCTTCCAAGAGCGGCTCAATTTTTCTAAAGTCTCTCCTTTTTAGACCGGTTTTTTCTGAGCCAATACAATTTAAATCTGAACCACAATCTTACAACAATTTCTGATTTTTGCAATTGTCTTTTCAACTTACAACCGAAACTTTTCTTTTCCCATAACCCCGTGTGAACTTCACTTGATTTATGCAACAATTGAACAAGCAAGTAATGCACAAAGCAATCAAGAAAGAAGTTGAAAGGAAGGGTCAAGGTGCAGCTGAATTTGGACAAGAAAAAAAAAAACAAGTGATTAGTCCAAGTATTTATGATAAGTGTGTTCACACTTCTTGGTTCAATGGCTGCAGTTCAAAGGGCCTTGGGACGTTTTGTTTGGTCTTCTTCAACCTTAGTTTACATGGAAATTCATAACTCAAAGGATAAGCAAGGCAATCGGACAATCAACCAAACAAAATCCGGTTTTAGGGCCAATTGAAACTTGTCAATCAAAACTCGAACTTGGACTTAAAGAAAATCAGTTTTGATGACCAAACCTTACGTGGCTCTGATACCACTTGATAGACCCTTGATCGGCTTGGGAGCGGTGCAAGGTTTGGTCCACACTTGGAGGCAACGACAACCGGAGCAAGGGTTGAAGTGGGCTGGCGTTCTCCTGGGAGGCGGCGACTCCTGTGGCGGTTCTTGGGGAAATGTTGGCACAACGGGGGTGGAAGAGAGTGGTGGTGGTGGTCGGATCCAGTCGTGGTGGTGGTGGAAGAAACGGGCTGCCCTAGCGGAGGTGTCACCAAATGGAAGCAAGCGGCAAGGTGGGAGGCGATCTTCTTGGAGGCGTTGGATTCTGAGGCGGAGATGGTGGCTTTGGAGGGCCCAAAGGAGGTAGTATTGAGTGGTGGTGGTGGCTGGAGCGAGGCGTGGTGGTGGTGGTGGTGGTGGATATCGACTGCCCTAGGTGGATATTACGCACCACCAAGAGAAAACCGTGTGACTCAACCACGGATATGACTCACCAAGGTTGAAGAGGAAGGGATAGGGGTTCAATATGACTCATGAACCAAGGGTGAACTTCTGGATCAAAGCTCTCAAAGGGAGTGTTTTGTATTGATCAAAAGTTGAGTTTTACATCAAGAAATACACGGCTATATATAGCCCAAAACCGAGAGCAAAAGCAAGGCATTCAAAGCCAACCCTTGGACGTCCCTAGGAGGAATATCAGAGTTGAGATGAATGCACCAAATGCTTGGAAAAGACTAAGATTAAATGCAAAATAAAAACAAGTGTTTAAGACGACTAGATGAATGCACCAAAGGCATGATTCTTCACATTTCCACACGGCTTCCACATGGCCGAATTTGCCCTTCATGGGCTTGGTTTGGGCTGGACTCCTTCGGCCTTCAAGATGACAAAAGGGCCTTTGTCATGCTCGGCCCCAAGTCGTGTGGAGAGGAGGCCCACGTCGAGAAGTTGTTGTAGTTCTTTGGCCTTAGACCGAGTGATGCGTTTTGGTGCCGGATCTTGAGTTTGCATTGGCTTGGCTTCCATGCTTGGTTCAAGATGTGAGGGATTCACATCAGATCTAGGCATATGTTATGCAACCAAATGGATTTAAGTGTGTCAAGTCAGGCTTTTTGCATGTCCACATCTCATGTGGTGTTTTGAAACTCATCACCAAGGATGGAGATCTATTTATGAGGTAGGTGGGAAAGGTGACTGCTTCTCCCCATAGTGAGGGTTTCACCCTAGCACTAATAAGTAGGCACCTTGCTTTTCAAGCAAAGTCTTATTCTTCCTCTCAACAATATCATTCTACTGAGTTGTGTCAGGGAGAGTGAGGTGCCTTTTGATACCAAATTTAGCATAGAAAGCATTAAAGGCATGGTTACAAAATTCTAGGCCATTATTTGTCTTTAAGCACTTAAGTTTCTCATTAGGCTCATTTCCCACAAAGGCTTTCCAAATTTTGAACATATCAAATTCCTCATCATTTCACTTCAACAAGTACACCCACAATTTTCTAGAAAAATGAACAATGAATGATATGAAGTATCTTCTACCCCTAATTGTGGTAACCTGAGCAGATCTACACAAAGCAGAGTGAGCATACTCTAAATGTTTTCTAGCAATATAAGTGGACTTGTTGAAGTTGTGACTAGTCTTTTTTCCAAACACACAATTCTCACAAAAACGTAGGTCAATTAGTTTCTTGTCAAGTACTCCAGTTTTAAACAGATAATTAAGGCCTTTCATTCCCATGTGACCAAGTCCATTATGCCATAGTTTTGTATGATCCAAATTCATATTGTCACTTACTTTTGTAATATTAAGTTCAAGAGTTGTCATAGCATGGTATAACCCTCCTTTCTTAACACACTTGATAAGGGAGATGTCATCTCTAGTGACCTCCCTTGTACCATTGTAAGTGGTAAGATGACAACCTAAATCATCAAAAATAGGCTCTGATATTAAGTTCCTTATCAAATCAGGCACCCACCCGACCTTTTGAAGGACCCTGACTTTTCCATCATGCATTCTCAGAGGCACATTCCCAATACCCTTAATAGGTAATGATGTGTGGTCTCCTAATAAGATCTCACCACCATCACACACATGCATAGAACTAAAGGAAGACTTCCATAAACAGCATGCATAGTACATCCAAAAACAAGTATCCAAGAATTAGAGGTAAAGGAATGAGTACACATAAGCAATTCAAAGGGATATTGAGAAGAAGTTTAAACTAAGGCAACAATCATTTTCATCATTAGACTTGTTCTTATCATCTCTTTGTTTATTAATACAATCTTGAATGAAGTGACCCTTTTTACCACAGTAAAGCAATTCTCATAATCCTTCTTATCATTCTCAGTTTTGTCACTCTTGTCAGTTATACTTTTGTCCTTCTTTTGAAATTTCTTTTTCTTAGGTTTTGTCTTATCCATAAAAACCTTAGACTTGCTATCAGTTTTCTTGTCACCTTTGGACTTAAACACTTTCATGATCTCATTCTTTTCAAGAATAGCCTCAACTATCTTTTCTTAAGTCAGATTTTCAGAACTATATTGAATGATATCCTTAAACATATAAGATTGAGAAGGCAAGGAACTCAAAAGAAGCACATCTTGATGAGTATCTTTATTCTTATCATCACATTTTTCCAATTCTTGGTTCATTCTTAGGAATTTATTCAAGTTCACATTTAATGATAAGTTGATATTCATCTTAAAAGTAAACAAATGACATAGTAGAGAAATTCTACCAGACAGGGACTTAGTCAAGTATAAGTCCTCAAGTGCCTTCCAAAGAGACTTAGAGTTAGTAAAACTTACAACATGACGAGCCACGTCGTCAGTGTAATATCCCACTTAAATTAGAAGGGTATATTAGTAATTATAATTTGATAGAAATAAAAGTTATGAAATTTATTTTATTTATTTTAGAGGAGTAATTTAAATTTTCATTAACTTAAGGTCAAAAGTTAGTCTAAGATACTTTTATACAAATTATCAAATGTGATATAATAGTTTGGTGTAGAAATAAATAAATAAATAAGTATAACAATAAATATAGTTTAGAATTTTAAATATAATAATAAAGGTATAAGAATTATTATGTGTATCCATGAAGGGATAAAATAATGAATACCCTAAGTATGTTATCTCTTTAAGTCATGGGTTGATGTGCTACGCACTTGAAAATGATCTTCTTTAGCAAGGTGAAGCGAGCCAAATCACTAGGAAGAAGAGACACTCGCTCAAGGTCACGGCTAGGATTGTGTTTGATGTGTTGGTGGAGCAAAAGTGGAAGCTTTGTGGAGGAATGATGTATGATGTACGACTGGAGTTTGGGGATAGGCAACTTAATTCCTTATGATATAACTCACCAAGGGAATCAAGAATAGGCCAACCGATTGTGATATGACTCACTACTCTCAATCAACCAAGCAATGGATGTTACTCACCAAAGCAAAGAAATGAACACTTAGATGTGACTCACTAAATGCTTCAATTCAATTCAAAGATCAAATTCTCAAAGAGAGAACACAACAAAGTTGTTCTAGTGTTTGATTCAAAATTCAAGCTACCCAACAAAAGAGGCCAACAATGCCTTAAATATGTCCCATAAAATAACCATAAAATAACTAACTTTCAAAAGAAATAAGAGACTTAAAACATGTCCAAATACAGCCTTTCCACTATGAGAGAACTCCATTGCCAAGAAATCGCCACTGGCCTAGACCTTTCTACTTGGACGCCAGCGCTGACCTCGACGCCGTGGGAGCTTGGGTCACTTCTCCGAGCACTTGTGGTCCATTCAGCCTCAAATTTGGCCCATCTTTATAGCTTGGCATGTCTTCAAGATGGGGCCCAAGAGGGCTCGCCCATGGTGGTGATGGCTCGGTGGAAATTGCCAACCCTAGCTGCATGCGCGTGCCCGGCTTCACTTGCCCTCAGATGGACTCAAGCTTGGCAATGCCTTGGATGGGATTCATAATCACATCATCCCCCCCTTCTTGAGGAAGATTCGACCCCGAATTTGCATAAGGTCTTCTTGCAAACACATAGAACTCTAGACCTTCAAACCATCCTACATAGTCACTCTCTCACAGCCAATGCTTAAGTGCATCAACCCGCCCATTATGCATGGACACAAATGTGAGGGGACTCCCCTTCTTAATCTGCGGCCTATCCTTCATACCCAAACATGAAAAGAATATGCCTGAATACCCGCCCAAAACATGTTGTATGCATAAAGAATACACCCTACTATAAACAATACATATAGGCATGAGAGGACAATAAACTTTAAAGCATAGAAGAGCATTCTTAGCTGATTTTGGCGGTGCATACATCTCATGGGGCATCTTACACTTAGGACCAATTTCCTTTTTCTTAAGCCTTCGTATCATTTGATGAGGCATCTCCTTGGCTCTCCTCAACTCATTACTACTCATAGGCTCAAACACGTGCCACCTTTGATCCCGTATCAAGTGATGACGGTTGTTCCTCCCTTCATGCAACACATTATGATCAAACTGCCATGGCCGGCCCAAAATCAATGCATTGTGCTTGCTAGGCATAATCACGAAAGTCACAACACCCGTGTAGTCTCCTAGGCGTATGACAACATCAACGGTCCTATCCACCAAAATCCGGTGTTCCTCATTGATCGAACCAACCACAACCGCCAGCATTAGGGGCTTGGTTGGTATGGCCAATTGCTTAACAACATGCTCAACCAGGATGTTTTGATCACTCCCACTATCAATCACAGCAATGAAAGGAATGAGGCTTCCTCCAATGAAACAAGTGTGATGGAACCCTACCTAACGTTGATCATAATCAACCCATGGATTGTAACTCATGCTCAACATATCTTGAAGGAGTTCTTCCTTGAGCAAATCAGTCTCCTCTTGATCACCAAATATAGCATCATAGTCTAGAGGCTCTTGCTTGATGCTTACGGGCTCCTCTTTGTTAATGAAGAACACTTCTCCGGTCACCTCTTGAGGATGGCAATCAATCTACTCTTCCACCATCTCCCATTGTTTCTCCTCCTCTTTCTCATCTTCGGATTCATACTCCTCATAAGCATTGAGAAGAACTTGCTTTTGGGAAGGACAGTCCCTTGCAAAATGCCCTCGGCCAAGGCACTTGAAGCACTTGATGTCTCGGGCCCGAGAACTTCCTTGAGTCACGGCTGGATTCTTCAAAGTGGGTGAGGCTTTGGCAGCCTCCTCCTTGGGTTCTTGTGGGAAGGAAATGGATGTGGAGGTGCGTGAACCCCCTCTTGGCTTCTTCCTTTGCAGATTGTCATACATTTGATTAACATAGTGCAACACCTTTTCAATGGCGGGATTGGCTCCAAACCTTTGTGCTCTAACGAGAGAACCAATATCTTCATTCAAGCCATTAGAAAATTTGGAGAAAATATACCTTTCGGGAAAGCGCATGCCTGAACGAGCAATGCGTTGCCTTAACTCCTTGTAATACTCAAGTGGAGTCTTGTTGCCTTATTTGAGCCTCTCTAGCCGACCATGGACTTGGTCCATATAATTCTCCGACACAAGGGATAGTGCATGGCGTCTTTAAGCTCTTTCCAAGTGGAGATAGGGTCAAGTCCACGAAGCTCTCTTTCCTCCTTTTTAGCTTGCCACCATGAATGAGCATAGTCGGTGAAGTAGATTAGAGCTACAGCCACCCTATGAGCATCACTATAACGGTAGTACTCAAAGACGGCCTCAGTCTTAGTCATCCACTTATAGTAGGCTTCAACATCGGCGGTTCCGACGAAGGTTGACACCGACAACTTGATGCCATGGGCCGGTGGTGGTGGGTCATAGTCATGCCGGCCAAATTGAGCATCAAAATCAGGCTCCTCGAAGATGTGTTGCCTTGGTTGTCGTTGCACATTATGAGCATTGTGCACGACACCCCTCTGAGGATGCATGAGTGGTGATTGGTGCCTTCATCTGCCTTCAACATGACCTCGACCCTCCATAGGCCATGGCTGAACATAGGGACGCCGCGGTATGGGTCTCTCGTCTGATTCATCTTCCTCATCATCCATGTTTTGAGGGTAGGGCGTTGGCTCCCGTCTTGGAAAAGGACTGCGCACTCGCAAAGTTCCGACATTAGAAAGATCATTCAAGCGACCTATTTGAGTCATCCTATGTCCAGCTACCTCTGGTTGCTTCCCCATCCTCTTTTCCACCAAATCTACAAGCTCTAAGCGGACGGAGCTAACAACGGCGGTTATGGCGGCGTTGAGATCGTAGACGATGAGAGTCCTGGGGGATGAAGGCCGTGTGTGTTGGCCTTCACTTCCGCCGTGAGAGGACATGGTTGCTGGGTATGGTTTGACGTCAAAAGAGATTGAGGAAATTTGTTAGACGTGGAGATTTCGGCTTGGAGGAATGCCGAGATCCTAGGAGGTGGGTGAGACCTCCTTTAACCGCCAAGATTTTGTGGAGGCTGCGTGTGGGACGTGGGCCACGACAGGCTAAGGGAAAGTGAGGCGTGTATGGGGCGGTTAGGATTTGTTCGAGAAAATCTAGGAAAATATTTGGAAGTGGGGCAAATCTTGGTAATGGCTTCTAATTGACGACTCTTTTTTTTTTACAATTCAAGTAACAAACTAAAATAAAGAATTCAGGTTGGTTACCGGGGTCGTGTGTTTAAGTGAAGGCTTACTGGGGTGGTGGTTAGGATTTTCGGATGGTGGACGAGGTGTTGGGCTGGCCGCCCACGGCCGGTGGTTTCTCCCCGCCTTTGGTCTCTCTTTTGCACGCCCTCCTTGGGATTTTGATGGCTTTAGCCAAGACAGTCATCCTTGGTGTTTCTGCCTCCCTTGCACCAACAACAAGGAGAACACACCACTTCTTCACCAAGGAACTTGGAAAGATCGGAATGAGACGAGCAAATGTTGAACCCTTCACCTTGAACCGCTCTGATACCAAATGATGTGCTACGCACTTGAAAATGATCTTCTTTAGCAAGGTGAAGCGAGCCAAATCACTAGAAAGAAGAGACACTCGCTCAAGGTCACGGCTAGGATTGTGTTTGATGTGTTGGTGGAGCAAAAGTGGAAGCTTTGTGGAGCAAAAGTGGAAGCTTTGTGGAGGAATGATGTATGTAAAATCGTAAGATTTTGTAATAAAATAAAAATTATTTAAATAATAAAATACAAACGTCATATAACAAAAATACACATAAATTTTGTAAATATAAAACTTTAGAACATTGAGGGGCCCCTGACTCACCGAAACTCAAGCATGTATACTAAATTGTCAAAACTAGTTGGATTTAGGACATGTGTAAATTGTCAAAACTTTAGAACATTGATTCGAGGGGCCACTGACTCACCAAAATTATTAGGGGTGCTTTGGTTTTTGATCACGCATGAGTGAAATTTTGGGATTTTGAGCGTGACTACATGAGAGATTCATATATATGGAGAGTGTATGTGTGAGAGAGGTGGAAATTTGGACAAATTGGGCTCTCAAACGAGGTGTTAGTAGCTCGTAGAAGTTCAATGTCAGGATCTCAATCGGATCTTAGAATAATAAGATCATAATCCTATGAGATCGTGTAAGATCAAGAGTTAGATTTTGACATGAATAGATTTTAGTAATAGATCCGGATCATACACCCTATATTGGATCGTAAAATCTCAGCATTTTAAGATCCGAATCTAGATTTCAATAACCATGATATCAAGTTTAACAAATTTTTGTTAAAGATATAAGTATGGTCAAATTCATAAGAAAAATTACTTAAGCTTAATTTTAGCCTAAAGTTAATTTTTCTATACTTAAATTTTGGGTTATAGTAATATTATAAACTTAGAATATTAAAATATATAAGTTTAGGTAAATTTTTGTAATTTTTAAAAAAGTTATTTGAGGGCATTTTTTCCACAACTTAAAAAGTTGGGCACAAATGTGAAAATAGGCTGAATTTGGAAGGGTCTGATTGGAAATATTGGAAAACTTCACCTTCTTCCTCCAACAACCATCGCGTGAGCTTCAAGCTATCATCAATGGCGAAAATGGGCTTCAATGTGTGATTGTTTCGTCCAATTAAACCTTGGGCCTTGTAGCCAAGATTGAGACGCGTGAAATCTCCGTGAAATCGGGAAGAATAAACCCCAGATAAGATATAATTTGTCCACGAAAGGCAAGAAATATTTCGAACATGTCGTTTACATTTTTGGCGAAATTGGATCCGATTCGAGATCATTTTTTCCCAAATCTGTCACGATTGTGTAGAGCATGTTATGGGCATCCAATTTCACAACCTTTCTTATGAAACCTAAAATCACGACCTTCCTTACAAAACCTAAAATCCGACTCCGGTGTTCTTCAGCAAAATTCGAGTTCGTTGGAGCTTCATCCTTGCAATTGTCTTCACCATTGGCTTCGTCTTCAAGTCTACTTCAAAACCCCTCTCCTTCCTTCGCCAGAGATCAATCACCGAGGCTCAATTTGAAGCATTTCCGACGAGGTGTCAAAACATGATTCCGGTGAGCTTCGTTTCATCCCAAATTCACGAATTGGGTTTATTTTAATTTATTCTTGGCTTAATCTTTATTAATTTAATTAATCTAGATTAGTTAAAAATATGTTAAGATCAATTTGATTTTATTAAAATTGAATTAATTATAATTATTTTGGGTGTTATCTTATATTATGAATGGTTAAATTATAACTTTTCATTTAGATAATATTTTGAGTTGGAAATTTTAGTCTTATAAATAAATTATGGGATTAATTTATTTATGATATGATTATTTAGAATATACGACTAATAAAGTTTTGATCGTATAAATAATCTTTTAACCGATAAGCCTTGAGAAATTGAATTATTTGGAATTAAATAAATTCAATTTAAAATTGAGACATATACCCTTCAAAATTCAATATTGAATAAATTATATAATTATAATTTTTTGTTGTGTGTGATTTGGATACGTCTCGAAACTTCCTTTGGAACGGAATCAAAGCAAGAGGTTAAGTGTTAGTCAAGCAATCGCTCGTGTTATGCCGTTCAATTTTCTATGCAATTCAAGGCAAGTGGTGGTTTGCTCTTTTCATTTCAGTTATTCTTTTGACCGACAATTAATATTAAAATTAATTGTTAATTAATTGGACAATTTCTAAAACCTAATTAATGTTTGGGAACACTTGTATGCTTTAAATAATTTCGTATCTAGGATGATAGATATTATTGATATATATATATAGCTATATATATGTATATATGATTATTGTTGTCATCATGATAACGACGGTATTGCGTGTGGACTTTATTTGGTATGTGTGGACTATATAGTCATTAAGTATGAACTTTAATAGTCGTGTGTTTTAGGGATGTTATGGCCTTGTGAGACATAATGATCTCTTTATAACTCGGTATTAGTCGGACTAATTCCCTAATACTTGTAAGGTCATGACCATTGCTTCTTATCCACTCGTCAAGGATAAGAGGTGTTTAAGCACTCTGCTAGTGCAATTGGGTTGGATGTAATATCGCTCTGTGTTGTTCTCATTTTATTTGAGATTGTATTAAAAACTTTAAGAATAATTGTGGTGTGATAAAATTAAATAAGATAAGTGTTGCAAGCACACATTTAATAAACTTCGAACGAGAAGTACAACTTGGAAACCGCTCGTGCTCCAGTCTAAGCGGATCGTCTTTCCAATTTGGATTCGCATTATGCGATGAGGTTGGTCGGGCCCAATTATTCCATGGAATTTATATATGTTGTGTGTAATTTAAAAAGTTTCCAAACAAATCATATCTTCTTCCCATAATACCCACATTCATTCGGGTATTCTCTTGGTGCATATCTCTTTTGTCCATCCTTCGTTTCAGTGGAAGTATTTTAGTTATATATCGTCTATCGACTTTTACTCGAGAGACAATGATAGTAACTATATATGACCACATAGAACCTCACATTAAATACTCTTGTGTAGTCTTTCATTAGACTAACCAACCACTATTTTTCCTTGCATGGTTGGTTGGTGTCATCCGTCCCATACGGCACATCAGTCGACATGCCTCAAGTTGTCTAGAGTCACGAGATAGAGAAGAAGGCTTACGGTTGAAGTTTAGTTTTAAAGAAATTTCGAGTTTGTTTTAAATATAAGATTTTTTTAATTAATGTAATAGGTATAAGTGTTAGATAACCTTGCCATGTAATTAGAATTTATTTAAAGTCTTCCGCTATAATTTCAATATCATTTGTAAAACTTATCTCCTCAATTTACGAGAGGAATATTAATAAAGTTTTGATATTTGTTTCAAAGGTATTCCGCTATTTACTCTTATTTATAATTGTATTTAAGCATAATTGTTCAGATTACAGCCTAAGGTGGATTTAGACTTTAAAGTCTGAGGTTACTAGCGTGTGGCAATACCGACGTAAGTCGGAGGTGTTACAATCATCAAGCCTAATCATAATCTCTGAATGGGCTTGGTCATATTGCTTTGTTTTTGTATCAGAAAAAGTGTTCTCAGTAAACTCTCATTCAACAACCTTTTAACACTTCTCCTTGATGAGAGCGACTTTCATATTTACTTGCCATATGGCAAAATCAGTGGTTCCATCAAAGGGTTTCACCCTTATGCTATTCTCTGCCATCACCAACACACAAGTCAGTACACACTGAACAATTTCTCACTACAAGTCTTCACACTTGAATCCAGGTCAAATATGAAGAACAACAAAAAACTCCTTTTGCAAAGAGTGAGAACACACACAGAGACCCGTATGATCTTTGAGATAAAGCTTACTCCTAACTCTTGTAAGCTTTTGCAAGTGAGTTAGGGCTTCGTCCTCTAGGGATCAAGGGTTAGGGTATTCAACAACTCGATTCCACTGTCACTGTAGATCTAAACAGATCAACACTTAAAAGTGCAAATTATATGTTCGAAAGATGAATAATCTTTGAACGAGAGTAGAAAGATGTAAGAAGGGTTTATAGAAGGTAAAAGAGGAAGCGAAGAGTCAGTCTTCTTAAAGTTTTTCAGATCTGGAAAGGACACCTTTGTTCTTTACCTCTGAGCAAGCTAAATTTGCACAAAAGAAATCGATTGCTAAGAGTGGTTGAAGTTGTCTTTTTAGAGAGAGAACAAACAAGAGAAGACTTTCCAGAAAACATTTTTCTTAAACCAGAGACAACAACAGAAGCACCGATCAAGAGCCAAAGCTCTCATACCAATTTGTAAACCCTAAATCAACCTGCTTCGATCATTCTAAGAGATAATCATTTTCGACAAAGTAAAAGCTTTTAAAAAAGTTTGAACACAAGTAAGTTGTTGATGCAGTTCGGACCTAGTTTGTATGTTTGTGGAGCCTCAGGAGTGGAGACTCACCTAACCGACTAGGCAATACATGCCAAGAATAAAGTATGGTTATAAGTAAGCACTTAAGCGAAAAAGAAAAGGAAACAACATGGACACAAACTAGAGAATAAGAAAGGATAAAGAGAAGTCCCCTGAGAGGACATTGTGAAACTTCCACTGAAGTTTCACACCACCAAACCACGACAACAACTGGAGCTCACTCTTTTTTCTCTTCTTCTTCTTATCGCTCAAACCTTAGCTCATAGCAGAATGGAAATCACCAGAGGCTCACTCAAAGAACTCATGGATTTTCCAAAAGCGACAAAGAGGTGAGGTGAAAGACTAAGAGATTTTAGGGTTTCAAGCAAGGCTTTTATACCCAAGCTCACAGAGTCACAAAACGCCGCGTTTCACCAAGTAGGGTTGTCGTTTTCAACATGGGCCAGAGGCAACCTCAGATTAGACCACTCTACCATCACTCAAGACAACATGCCCAATAGCAAAACATGCCCATTTACATCACATATAGAGACAACATCAAGTTAAGCCTAGATAAGCCAAACTAGAGCCAAAAGGGGTGGCTAGAGTCAACATAACCGAGTGGCTAAGTGTCTCTAGCACCTACATGGCTCAATGAGTCTAGACAATCTAGTCATGCCAATATCTCACATAGTTATCACCTAATCTCTACCTAACAAGAGTGCTTGCCATTAAAAACAAAACATAGTTCAAGTCTTATTACAACACTTTAGGATTAACTTTCATTGCAGTATGAAATCATACATATACATTGCTATTATATACTTTTCGTACAACCAAGACAATGGATTGATTATAGCCTAGACTTAACACTGTATTGAGCATACATTTTCATAGAAAGTACATGTACCCTTCAACATAGTTTTCCATATATTATAACATCATATAGGAAGCATATGAACTTATTAAGGTACAACAAGCAAGCAAAAAACAAACACATATAGCTAGAGTTCATACTTATAGTATACAATACCGCAAATTATTTCCACAACCATCTAATTATTGACACATATTGACAAATGCACTATTAGTTAGTTGCATGTAAACTTGTCTTGCCCTTGCTGATCATCTCCAACAACGGACGACAAGCACTCATTATCGGCATTCCTAACGGAGAAATTGGCGCGCACCTCCCCTTGCGCTTCCGTGAGAACACCGAGTTGCCTCATCTTGACCATCACATCCACAAACTTGTCGAAAAAGAGGCTTTGATCATTACCAAAATTGACAACTGCACCCATAGTCCTTGGGTCCATGAATAGGTCCTGGTCGGAGGTGAACAAGCCTTGTCGGTTCACAAGGTCAACATAGTACTCGTTGTTGAACGCATTAGGGGAGCGAGCATCCATCACTGTTGTGTTGTCGACGGTCAGGGTGGGGTAGGTAAGCCCGAGCTGGTCGGCGAAGGAGTCGTCCAAAGTCGGCGGTCGGGGTAGAGCTTGGGAGCGAAGGTGACGTAGTGAGCGCACCCTATGGTGTGGGCCCCGGAGAGGACCACCACCTCGGCAACGTCAAAGCCTTTGCTGGCGAGTTCCGAGATGAGGGTGAAGGCGTTGCTAGCTGGGGAAGGCAGGTTGGCGTATGTGGTGTTGATTGTCGGGGAGCTTAAGTCTTCTCTTCTTCCCAAGGGAACTTCATAGTGTTGGGCCTAAGGCCCATTAGTCCAACCCAAGTTCTCCACTGATATGCTAGCCATATATATAGCAAATGAAGATGAGAAATGCACGTGAGATGTGCATATTTTAGGAGTAAAGCATTTGCCCTAGCTAGGAGCCCCCATTTGAGAGATTCAAAGGAGCACAAGAGAGATGAGGGATAAAGAAGAAGAGAGAAGAGAAATTGGTGGAGAAAGTGAAGTCTTTTCCTTGTCTATACCATTGTCCGATCATTTCTTGCTTTCGGAAGGGCATATGAAAAGGAATTGATATGCGTTGAAGAAGAGCATGAGTGAAGAGAAGAATCAGAAAGAAGAAGAGACAGAAGCTGGACAATAGAGCAGTTCCATGCACTTTTCTAGGCTATGGAGATATTGATTTTGGGTATAAGTCGTGGGATCCAGAAAGGAAGAAGGTGATAAGGTCTAGGGATGTGATCTTTCATGAAGACAAGTTGTTGTTAGATTTTGAGACACCGGAGGAAGTTTATGAACTTCCAGTTTACTTGCCTTCTCATTCAGAAGGGAATGACACAAGTGATGAGTCTTCTTCAGAGAATGGCACATATGAGATTCCTGTGTCAGATGATGTCTTGCCAGATGCTGAAACTAGTGAAGGTTCTAAGCAAGGGGAGCCAAAAGAGAGTGAAGTAGCAAATGAGTTGAGAAGGTCAGAAAGAGAACGTCATCCGTCCACTAGATATCCCTCGTCTAAGGGATATCTAGTGGACGGATGACGTTCTCTTTCTGACCTAACTTGAATTGTAAAAAAATTGCTCTTATTAGCAATTCCAGCAACAACACCAACAATAGCAACCGGGGAAATCCAAGACAGAGAAAGGTCCAAAGAAAGTATACTGATCACATAAACAAGGGTTAAGAACAGAAGGTATAATTCATTTTCATGCAGTCTGTACCTAACTTGAATTGAAATAAGCACCCAAAATAGAAAGAGAGAAAGGAATGAAATGTTTGTCTGCAAGTCGCTTTCTCATGCAGCACTATCTACACAATCAAGAGAGGTTTAATTTTTTGCTATAGAAAGAGTAAAGACAATTTATTATCATTGTATCTTCCCCTTTCATCCCCTAACTCTCTTGCTATTAAAATGTTCAAGAGAAAAGGATGTACCAAGTTGTCTGTTGATTATTGTCATGTCAGGAATACTCTTGTCTTTGTCATCATACCCTTCACCATAGAAATCCTTGGAGCTTACATCAATAGTTGTTTCTTTGCTTGTGGTTCTCCACTGACCTCAGCATAAATCTACAGAATGCTAGACTTAGAACCTCAACAGTAGCAACATTTACCAATATCAAGTTATCAATAAGATGACAAATTTTTAATTCACCTAGATCATCATCTCAGCAAGCTGTCGAACAGTAACTTCATTGTTAGGGTTACCAACATTGAAGATATGGCCGTTTGCTCTGGCTGGGTTTTCTTGGGAAGAAGAAATATTGTGCAAGTTCATTTCTACACCAAAATGACCTACACAAGCTCCACCTCGGCACCCCCTCTACCAAGTGAAGGGAAATATGCATCATAAGTCGGAGATTTAACTTACAATCATCAGTAAGACAACCTCAATGGTGTCCTTAATGTAAATAAAGGTTCTTTGGGATTCATCACCATCTACTAGCTTTAGTGGCTCCCGCCGCAGGAGATTCTGATAAACAAGCAAGCAGAAGACAATGAGGAAAATGAAAAAAACTTGAAAGAAAATTTACACAAAGTGAAAAATAAACGATACTCACATTGCTGTAACAAGTCATGCCCTAGGTACACCCTCACTAGGACCATCAATCCCTAGAATGAAATCCATCCTAGGACCAATCCAATTGAAAGGTCTCACAATAGTGAATTCAAGCCCATTTTCTAGTCCTTCAGTTGTGAAAACAAGATGAAGATTTTACACAAGTCAAAAGGAATGCAAAGCTTTCAATTATGATGAAAGAAGTTAATAACAAACGGTTAATTTTACCATATATGAGTCTCTCAATCAGCTGCTTTGCACATGCATAAGACAACCTTTGCTTCTCAATGGGACAAAAAATGCAGGGGGATGTATCTTCTGAGAGCATAAAGTATACAGGATCCTATAGCATACACGGAATACATATACAATAAGAACAAATAAACTGATTAGGCAGGAACATCAGACCATAGGTAAGACGCATTAGCAACTACTAATTATATAGTTTACTTCTAGCATATACTTCTGTAGATGCTAGTAGTAAACTCAAGATTAGATATACACAATCAATTCTCTGTGAACTCAAGATTAAACATAAACAAAAGCTATCATTGGCTTCCGTAGTGCATGGTTGGATCAGATTTCCCAACTCCTAAACTCAAGATTACACACACATAAGCAATTCTATGTGAAGTTCAACCATCTTCTAAGCTTGGTATAAAAAAAAAACATATGTATCTTTGCCTCAATTTTCCCATTACAGATTCTTAGACATAATAAAATAAAATGTTACCTGCAAAAAAATCTTGGTACCAGTACAACATTGGGCATTCCAAGCTTGCACAATATAAAAGCATATAACCATAAGATAGAGAGGACATATACTTCACCAATGCACAGTTTATCATTAATAAGTAAGTTGTTTTATATTCCGACAAAAAAAAGCAAGTTGTTTTATTTTGAAATCTAAAGAGACTCATCCACACTCCACAACAAAAATGACAATGGAAATAAACGAAAAAATCATTTGAAGTCAAACTCAACCACTTATACGCACCTAGCTATTCTGCCTAGAATCTGCATACTAGCGAGAGGAACTTAGTACCTTTCCAATCTTGTTAGGTTGGGGATAAAGACATAGAAAGTTGTGTTGCGTAGAAAGTTATAAAATTTCCTTCCTTTAGGCTCAAAATTTTTGATGTAAATGGAAGTGTGATCTGCAGGAAGTTGATAGCTATGAACTACTCACTGAGCATATAACTTGATCAAACTTAAAACTGAAAAAAGTACAAAGCTATCCGATTAACCTTCATAAGGAGACTGAGAAGGCCCCAGGATCATCACATTGAAGTAGCGCATATTCTTTTCAGAAGGAGATGCACTAATTCCAGGAGCTACATTCACCATGGCCATTATAAAAACAAAAACTAATTTCACAACAAAAACATTATTTTGAAAGGAAATTCCATAACGTTCATATGTGGAACCCTATAGCGGATCTTCGAAATCAATCAGTAAAGAAAGCAAAAGAAAGTACAGACCTGGCTCACTGAGAAACCTTTGTGTCTCCTGCTCAAACAAATAGTAATAGAAGAATAGATTAATCCGCAAAGGAATTCAAAAAACGCAAAGTCCAACGGAAAATGAAGAATTTCTCGATAGATCTAGAAAAAGATAAAAAGGAGAAGGCGACGAGAAATTTGGAAAGATGCATCGATATGATAGGGCGGAAAACATAAAAGCTCAGAGAAGCAAGCGTTGAGAAGGCAGCAGCGGTTGGCAATGGTGGAGGGTGGGCGGTCGCCGACGAGAGGTGTGGCAGCGGCACCTGAGAGTTTGAGGAGAATACGAGATCAGGATATGTAGGGTTTCACTTCGCTCCCTAGGCCTTTTTCACATTCTAAATAACGTTGTTTCACTTAAAAAAAAGTTCATAAATAGATACACCACGGTTCTATTTACTAATCGGGGTCCCCGATAAAATAAAATTAATACGCACCCCCGGTTTCTAAGTATAACCGCGGTCCGAATTTTATTTTTAAATAAAAGTTTTATATATTTTCCGCAGTTCTGCGATAAACAGTGGTCCGAATTTCATGTTTACCCCGGTTTACAAAATCCGCGGGAAAAAATATGCGATAAATGACTATTTTTGTACTAGTGTCCCCTGGAAGAGATCATTGGGAAGTTGTGAAGTGGATTTTCAAGTACTTGAGAGGTAATTCCAAGATGAGCTTATGCTTTGGAGGAGCTAAACCTATTCTTGATGGTTTCACAAATTCAAACATGACAAGAGATCGCGATGGTAGAAAGTTGACATCGGGGTACTTGTTTACTTTTGCAGGGAGAGTTGTCTTGTGGCAGTCTAAGTTGTAGAAGTGCGTTGCTTTTTCAAAGACTGAGGCAGAGTACATTGCCATGACAGAAGCAGGAAAAAAGATGCTTTGGTGAAAAGATTTATTCGAGAACTGGGTTTGAAGTAAGGAGAGTATGTGGTGAACTGTGACAGTGAGAGTGCTCTTGATTTGAGCAAGAATGCTACATACAATTGCCGGACAAAGCATATTGATGTGAGATATCAATGGATTTGAGATGTTGTGAGTGATCGTTAGATGAGCTTAAAGAAGATTCACACAGACAAGAATCCAACTGGTATGTTCACCAAGGTGGTGACTGCTGACAAACATCAATTTTGCGCCAAGATGGCGGGACTGATACGCAAGTGAAGACCCGAGACATGGACGTCTTCCCCTGGGCTGGAGAGGGAGATTGTTGGCCCAAGGCCCATTAGTCCAGCCCAAGTTCTCCACTGATTTGCTAGCCATATATATAGCAAATGAAGAGGAGATATGCACGTGAGATGTGCAGATTTTAGGAGCAAAGAATTTTTCCCTAGCTAGGAGCCCCCATTTGAGAGATTCAAAGGAGCACAAGAGAAAGGAGGAAGAAAGAAAAAGAGAGAAGAGAAATTTGTGGAGAAAGTGAAGACTTTTCCTTGTTTACACCATTGTTCGTTCGTCTCTTGCTTTCGGAAGCCGACAACTGGAATTTGTTGGTAGGTGCCCGACCTTCTTGGATGTTCTAGTTATTAGTTACAAGTGTTTGTTGTTAGATTGGAGATTTGCTTGTGTTGAATCTATGGTTCGTGGCTTGTGAGAAAGGGTAACTAGTTTGAATAGTCATATAGATGTGGACATTGCTTGCCTAGCTACATGTGGAGGTAATATTTATCAATATTATTTAAAGTATCTTATGTTGTATAAGGGTGTAACGTTGATCAAACTTCGGTTCGACTTGGATATAGATTGAATCGTGCCAACGCACTTTCTAAAACCAATATTTCGACCCTTACTCTTGTAGCCTTAGGGTTGCCCGAAATTCGATTCGGGATAAGACAATCAAACCTCTATTGAACAAGGCAATATCAATAGAGAGCACTTGGTGTTTTTGTGTTTGTTCGATACAAGAGATCGTTCTCTTTTCAGATATCCCAAGACTTGTCCCAACCTCACCCTTATATAGGGCATAAGTAGTTAGACGGTTACATGGCGGTTGAGCGGTTGCATGGCGGTTGGGCGGTTGCATGGTGGTTGGACGGTTGCATGGCGGTTGAAAATTGGTTAAAAAGCCACCAAACATTGGTTAAAAAACCGCCAAACTACTCTTATTTAAACCAACAAGATCCGCAACCCGAGTTCGAATCTACGCACAAGAGTGTGCACTCCGCACCCCCGAAACTCGTTATGCGCCAAACGAACTCCTTAAGTCTTGAGCGAATCCCGACTACACCAAATGGCCGATAACACTAAAATCACCAACATTCCTCCCCCATTTTAGTGTAATCCTTGATTCACTTAAAAACACACATCAAACACAAACTTATGCATAAATGAAAATGTCCTTAGGATTGAATTTCCACATTAGTGTAGTACACATTTCAAATAATCGAGAATCAGGGTGTCATATGGATTGAACCCTTCAACTCATCTGAATACTTGAAGATACAACACACACAAGTTTTTACACTACTCCAAGTGCTAACTTGACACTATTCTAGCCATGTGTCCTTATCCATTCATGAGCGTATACAAAGCCAAACCCGAGCTAGTTGAAGCGGCACCATTTCACACTCGTATAGGTGGACACTTTTCAATCATGCACCTGCAAATGCATTTTTTCAAAAGACCCATTAAGAAGATATACTTCAACCTAACTTTACTTGCACGTCCGAGCACATACCTTGGGATGATATTGAACATATGCTCCAAACTCTAAGTGTAGGCTTTCCACATTGAATTCAACCTCTAACGTCATATTAGAGGGGAATTGGGTATCCCACCATTAGAGATTTTAAAACGGGCTTTAAACCCATCCCAATAGACGACTTGATCACCAAGTCCCTGGCTAGCCCCTTTGTCAAGTGGTCCGCCAAATTTTATTGAGACCGAACAAACTCAATATTGATCACCCCATGAGTGATCAACTCACGTACCGTGCTATGTCTAACGCCCAGGTGTCGCGACTTACCATTATACACTTGGCTATAAGCCTTAGCCAAAGTAGTTTGACTATCACAATTGATAGATATGGGTGACACCGATTTGGACCACAAAAGAATCTCGTAGACTAAGTTCCTTAGCCATTCCACCTCTCTACCGACAACGGCCAGTGCTACGAATTCCGATTCCATAGTCAAACTTGTAATGCAAGTTTGCTTCTTATATGCCCATGAAATGGCACCTCCCCCAAGAAAGAATACCCAACCACTAGTAGAAGAATGATCTTCCACGTTAGTGATCCAACTCGCATCCGAATACCCTTCTAGAACCGAAGGAAATCCGACATATGACAAACCATAATTCATGGTTCCCAATAAGTATTTGAGTACATGCCTTATTGCTTGCCAATGGTGAGTACTAGGATTACTAGTGTATCTACTCAACCTTCCTACCGCATAAGCAATGTCCGGTCTCGTACTCGTCATGGCATACATTAATCAACCAATCACTTGTGAGTACTCGAGTTGTGATACTGCTTTACCCGTATTAGGCATAAGCTTCACACTCGGATCCATGAGAGTTCTTACCGCATAACAAGTCTCAGAATTGAACTTCTTAAGCACTTTCTCAATGTAATGAGATTGTGACAAAGATAGTCCCTTATTCTCACGTTTGATTCTAATACCGAGGATCACATCCGCCTCCCCCATGTCCTTCATGGCAAAACTTGATGACAAAAAGGTCTTTGTAAGGTCTACTTGTTTTTGGTTCGTACCAAAGATCAACATGTCATCAACATACAAGCAAATGATTACTCCATTATCGGATTTATAAAATTTGCTGTATACACACTTGTCCATACACTGACTTTACCAACTTACATACCTTATGCTCATTACCGGGCATAATGAACCCTTCAGATTGCTTCATGTACACCTCCTCCTCCAAATCACCATTCAAGAATTCCGTTTTTACATCCATTTGGTGAATTACAAGATTGTTAATAGCCGCCAAGGCAATCAACAACCTAATGGTGGAGATCCAAGCAACCGGAGCATAGGTATCAAAATAATCAATACCTTCCCTTTGTCTAAAGCCTTGGATAACCAATCGGGCCTTAAACTTATTGATAGTACCATCGACTATCATCTTCTTCTTGAAGATCCACTTGCAGCCCAAAGGCTTGCAACCCGGTGGGAGATTCGATAAGACCCACGTATTATTTCCCATGATGGATACCATCTCATCTAGGGGTGTTCATCCGGTCCAGACCAGACCAGATTTTTTGAAAAGGGTGGACCGGACCGAATAGGTCCGGTCCGGTCTAAGACCGGATTGGACCAGACTTTATTTTTTTTAATTCTTATTTAAAATCTATAAAAAAATATCTATAAAACATATATACTCCTAACTTATTAAATTAAGAAAAATATCTATAAAAAAATACATATAAATCTCCAAAAAAACATATAAATTTAATTTTATTTAAAAAAAAAAAAACCGGTCCACCAGTCCGGACCGGTTTTTTTCCGGGTTTGGACCGGACCGGACCGGATTAAGGGAAAACCTTGGACCGGAGACCGGACCGGAATTTCACCGGTCCGGTCTTTTCCGATCCGGTTTTCCGGTCCGGGCCGATTTTGAACACCCTTAATCTCATCATTTATTGCTTCTTTCCAGAAAGCAACATCTTGAGACCTCATTGCCTCACCAAAAGTCCTAAGATCCTCATCAATATGATATTAATATGAGTATTGGAACCCAACTTCATCTCTAGATCCTTCAACCAAATAAATTTGGAAATCTGGACCGAAAGACTTTTCAATCCTTCCTCGCTTGCTCCTACGGAGCATAGGTGGCTCGTTAGAAGATACGGTCGAGCCGTCTCCTCCTTTAGTTCCACTTGTACTTGGAACCAAATCCTTTGGTCTAGGTATGGACGAGAACCGATTCTCATCAGTTATTGCATCTCTTGACTCAATCACGGTGTTAACCGAAATAGAATCATTAGGCTTTATCACATAGAACCTATAAGCCTTGGAATGCTCAGCATATCCAATAAAGATGCAATCAATACCTCTTTCCCCCAAGGTTTTAATCTTGGGTGGCTCATTAATGGTTTTGAATGTTGTATAAGGGTGTAACGTTGATCAAATTTTGGTTTCTTTTTATACCAAAGTTCATAAGGGGTGACCTTGTTCCTTTTGTTAGGAACCCTATTTAGTAAATAGTAAGCCATTAACATGGCTTTACCCCAAAATCCGTCACTCAATCCCGAGTAGGATAACATGGAATTAGCCATCTCTTTTAGGACTCGATTCGTTCTCTCCGACACACCATTGTTGTGGTGTATAGGGAGTCGTAGTCTCATGAATAATGCCTACGGATTGGAAATTCACAGGATCATAATATTCTCCACCTCTATCGGTGCGTAGTTTCTTAATCAAATCATTTTGTTGCAATTCAACCTCGGTTTTATAAACCTTAAACTTATCATGGGCCTCGTCTTTAGCATGTAATAAATAAACATAACAATAATGAGAATAATCTGGTTAATAAAACGCACACCACAAATCGCATAACATGTATACAAAATATAAATACCCGATCAATCTATACAGAGTATAGTAGGGTATAATGACTAATCTGTTTGGAAACATTAGAGTCAAGTTTTAGCCAATCAGTATAACTATACCGTAGGGCATATCATGACCAATAGACTAAAAAGTAATCTGGTCAACCTAGTAGACTTATCATCAAGTAATCTGTATTAAATACAATAGACCTGAATCAAGTAATCTAGAAACATGAGTAGTCTATGCATAACATAATAGACTCATAAAATCACACAAGACCTCATCTAACTTATGAGATATTTGTCCTTAGTCTCCTGAGACTTAAGTTAACTATTTAAGTTAAAATATCATGATCATTATTTTGATCATCAAGTCACATAAAATGGGAATTTGAACTAATGTGACTTATATCATGGTCATATGTATTGTAATTATACGTAGCATATACATCATACACCTCCATCACCCAATTATATGGAATAAATCCGAGGAATTAAATTTTCCAACCATGATCATACCATGAACACAAATTTACCATGGTCATACACATGTCCTTCCACCAATTTCATGGTACATAATCACACATATTTCATATATATATATATAGAGGCTTGAACACTTCCTCCTCTATTAACATTTCGTACATGTATTATGCATATGAACATCCACGTACGAGATTTCAACTACCACCATATGTGATTAGCATACAATGCTTGACACCAACAATAATTTAATCCTTATCCATACATATAAATATACATTATATGTATATATGTCCAGAGATTACACAACCTCTTGCACATATCCCAAGATCATCAAGATGGCTTAAATATCATGCTCTTCGCATAATCGCACATGAATAAAACTTCCATGTCTATTTACATATTTAACACCACATCCAAGACCATACAGAGATTGGTCTTACATATATATGTATATACCCAGTACAAAAATAACATAGAGGTATGAAACCTCCATTTCCGCAACCCCATATCACCACCATTCATGCTTTATTAGCATTAGCCTTTATCGTGATTAGGATGTGTGGCCTCTCAAATAAATCTGACATCCAACCACAATCACACATGACAACCAATCGTCTAATCTTGTCATTTTTCACTTGGTGTGCCTCCTCGTCTCCTACAAGGTTTCGTTCTCCGCATCCTCTGGTACAGGGGGCATTGGCATGCTTAGAACGTACACCTCCTTGAGTGTCGTGAGGGGAAAATGCATCTTTATTTGCCATCTCCGGAAGTCCACGCCCTTGAACTTCTCCAACTTCCCAAACTTGGAAGTCATCTTGTTCACCGATGCAACCGCCATTGATCAACTATGAAAATATTGGTTTTGAATGTTGTATAAGGGTGTAACGTTGATCAAACTTCGGTTTGCCTTGGATATAGATTGAATCGTGCCAACGCACTTTCCAAAACCAATATTTCGACCCTTACTCTTGTAGCCTTAGGGTTGCACAAAATTCGATTCAGGATAAGACAATCAAACCTCTATTGAACAAGGCAATATCAATAGAGAACACTTGGTGTTTTTGTGTTTGTTCGATACAAGAGATCGTTCTCTTTTTGGATATCCCAAAACTTGCCCCAACCTCACCCTTATATAGGGCATAAGTAGTTAGGCGGTTACATGGCGGTTGAGCGGTTGCATGGCGGTTGGGCGGTTGAAAATTGGTTAAAAAACAACCAAAAATTGGTTAAAAAACCGCCAAACTACTCTTATTTAAACCAACAAGATCCACAACCCCGAGTTCGAATCTACGCACACGAGTGTGCACTCCGCACCCCCGAAACTCGTTATGCGCCGAACGAACTCGTTAAGTCTTGAGCGAATCCCGACTACACCAAATGGCCGATGACACTAAAATCACCAACATCTTATCATCAAGCCCATTATTATCCAAGAAAAGATGAAATATTTAAGGTATTTTCAATAACCTAACCCTCATTTATTGTTTATTATATATTGATTTGTTTTTTTGGAAAAGCTCTAGCTTTGTTTGATAATTGAGTAAATTTGATTTGAGCATCCAAGGTGTAACACGAATAAAGTTCCGCCTTTGACTGTTTTCTATATTTACAATGCACCAGAAAAAGATGCAGAGGTATATGCTCATCGGAGTTGAGGGTTCTCGTCATCAACATTCATTAGTTTATTGTGGCAGATATTTGTTATCATAGTTGGCGTCGTCCGTGGGGAACGAGAACAATGACGAGACCCAACACTGATACAAGATTCACGTCTCATTGATTTAGGAAATGCAAAGTGAATATTTCTTGCCGGTCTCTTTAAGGCTCGGGTGAATCTTTGTCGAACAGGCCAACGACTCAAAGAAGCACCCACACATAAGTCAAATAGCTTTGATCGAGTCTACTTTGAATGGCTCGTTGGCGGCTCGAACGATGACCACATGGAGCGAGGCCGATTTCGTTGGGTTCGTGGCACTACAAGGTTTCTCCGACGATGGGTTGCAACGGCTGGGATCCAAACCGGTGTCGTAAAAATGCTTCAAAGAGGCGTGGTTCCTCGGTTTTCTGTACACAACATGGGTAAGTTCGGAGGTGCTTCGATGTCATTCGAAGAGGTTTGAGATGATTCAAGAGTCAGGTTCAACTAACTCGAGCATGAGGAAGATGATGTGTGATCAGATTTTAGAATAAATGGCTCATAAGGGAATTTTCTTGGGGTCGAACATGGCTTGGTGGTGATGTATATAAAGGTTAAAATACATAGGATTTAGGTTTCTCCCATGTGACATAGTGCTATACGTATTGGGATTTTGTAAATATTTTAACGAATAATTAAGTTATAAGTACAAAGTATGTTGCTAATTAATAAAAACTCAATGAGACATTATAAATAATTGTTATTTTGGTGGCAAAGTACATTTATCAAAGTTGAATGCAACATTCGATACATGCAATTGTGGAAACTTTTTTTTTATTTCCTATTCTTTATTTTGTCATGTATATATTATATGGATTTTATTTGGTTTGGTAAGTAGGGGAAGTTGTAAATAAAAATCTACTCATATAATGGACATGCCATATTTTTCAATCTAAGATCAACACATTCACGGACAATCCATATAAAAATTGTTTAATATGCCTTTTATCTATACTTGTCCCTTTAAGATAATTTACTCTTCAAGACCATAAATAAGTGCATATTACCATATTTGTGTCATATATATTTACCAGATCTTTAAGCTAATATTTATATGGTTAATCTAATATACACTTAGATTATCTCTTTGGTTGAAATCAAACTAAAGATTTGTCGTGAATATTGTTGTGACTTTAGTTTGATTATTTACGATTTTAGTTGGAAATATATATTACCCTACTTTGATACATCTCACAACTAACCTTATATATAGGTTTGGTATTTAGATTACAAAGATATATCAAAGCCAATATATATTTATTTAGGTTTAGTATTTGGTATAGATTACATTCACGACTATGTTTTTTAATTTTACATTATGTAGTAGGTTTGGTATATAAATGCATAATTTAGAATCCACTAAAATAACACCAATATGTGAAGAACATGTCTTATAAATATTGAACATAAGCAAACCAAAACGTACCACAAATAAACATAAAATCATATATTATGTTGCCATAATTTTGGTAAGGAAATATATATGAAAGAAATAGATATGGAATCTTGCTAGAAAATTAGAAGATAATGTAATTTGTGTTGAGAGAAATGATGATGTACATTATAGAAAATTAGAAAGGTGAATATATAAATGTACAAATTAGTTTGATGACATGGCATACCTAGATGGTTGACACACAGGAAATAGACTAATGGCTTTATTTATAGTATATAGATTTAATTTAAGCATTTACACATACACTAATATAATTTTGGTATAAAAATACACTAATTTGATTTTGGTAGTAAAAATACCGATACAAATATATATAATATAATGCATGTACAATAAGAAACACATATCACATTATATTCTATACATTTCGGTCTATATGAATGCATATAGTTACGTAGTTTGTATTTACAGAAGCATACGAATGTATATAATCATACGAATGTAAGAGTATAGTAAAAAAATAGTAAAAATATAGTTACATTATATTTTATAAAGAAGAAAAAATCAAATATAGTAAAAAATAATCATATGAACGTATATAATTTTGGTAAGGAAAATTGGCTCTAAGGTAATTAGGCATAATGAAATACGCTAGAGCTATAACTTAATTAAGAATATAACTTAAGACATAATTTAGCTAAAAATATATATAGAATCTTGCTAGAAAAAGATGAAGCAATTTGGAGAAAATTAGAAGGGTAAATAAGTAAATATACAAATTATTTTGATGACTTGACATAGCTAGATGTGTGACATATAGGAGAGAGACTTATGACTTTAGTAATAGTATACATATAGATATAATCTTTTAACAAAATTCATTTTTTTTGATCACTACTACAAAAATGGGCTAATAACCTGTACAAAATAACTCAGGCGTGCAAAATACGAGTTATAAAACAGGTACAAAAATGAGTGTTGTATATTATAACCCAAGCGTGCACTGGTCCGGGTTATGTACAATGCATGAGACATCAAATAATTTGGACGTGTAATAATCCGCGTTATATTTAATATTCTAATAATTTATTAACTCAATATCCGGGTTATTAGTGAGTCTTAATTAAATTTTTATATTGAAAGCCCGAATTATATGTGAAGTCCATCCTTCTCCTTCGACATAGCCCCCAAATTGACCTAAACCACAACACCGTTCTTCACATCCTTCTTCACTTCTCCTTTGTCTGTCAAACACCAAGTGGCCAGAATGGCTTCTCAGCCTTTTGCCGACTCGTCGCTCGACGAATCCTTCCGGCTTGGCAGCGACTCCTTCCCAACTTCAACTCCTTCAGATTTTCGACTCCTTTCGGCTAGGCATGAAATATCATCCCCGCGTTTCTGATACAGCTAAGCTATATCAAGAAATCTCATAAGAAGATAAGAAAGAGTTAATGTTTCAATGAACAACAACTCAAAGATCAGATCGCGGGAATTCTGGATTAGAAAGAACTTCGGGCAACTCTGATGAGATTCATTGATAGAGAGAGGTTACAAGAAGAATTGTGTTTCTGAATGATCATTACAGAAGAAGAATTTCCCTTTTAAACGACAAAAAACAATCAAACAGAATTTAGCTAAGCTGGACATAACAACATATAACAGAACCACTAAACTGCTGACATGTGGACAATTCTGTTACAACAGAATTCCTGTCTCAAATCCTTCCCCTCCAAGAGAACCTTGACCTTAAGGTTTAAAGTCTGGAAATTTGTGTAACAAATCATAATAAAATTCCCAAGTGGCCTCCTCAGTAGGTTGATTAGTACACTTAACCAACACCTTAGTAGCAGCTTTCCCCTGTCGATTCACCATCTTTCTTTCCAAGATCAACTCTGGTTCCTTCACAAGCACATCAGAAACGATGGAAGGAAGCTGATTAGCCACCCTTGATCCTAATACTTAGAGCTTGAGCTGAGAAATGTGGAAAACCGGATGAATATGAGATTCCTTTGGTAACTCCAGCTTATAGGCCACAGTTCCCATCTTGTCAATGATTTTGTAGGGACCATAATACTTGTTTTGGACGGAAAATGACCAATCGATCTTTTATCCGTTGATTTGAGGGGTAACGATAGTTAGGGTGATAAATCTACTCCGTTTGATGAGAACAAGTGATTACAAATGGTAGTTTTTGTGATGCAAGAGAGGAAGAAGAAGGTTACAACATGAATAGTCGAAGAAGACGAGATGGTCGGACCAGACTACAAGCGTCGGTCGGACTAAACAACGTTGGACAAGATAGAATATATAAAAATGAGAGTTTTGATGATGAGAGTACAAGTGGTTGCAGTAGAATGAAGTGTTATAGAATGTCGTAGAGTATCCTTTGAGGCTTCTCCTAGAGCCTTATTTATACTTGCTTGATCCCTCCCTAAATGCTCTTGATCTCTCCTTAAATGCTCTTGATCTTCTCTTTGATTCTGCATTAATTACGCTTGATCTCCTCTTAATAAGCCTTGATCCTCTCTTAAAGATGGTTGATTCCTTCCTTGATGGCTGAAATAATGCATATAGCCGTTGGAGATCTCGGAGTTGTTATAATAAAGGAGAAAATCTCGTTGGTCCGCTGCGTCCAGGAATCAGGCGACGGTCGCATGGCTCACGTCCGATGCGTCTGACGGTTGCATTAGACAGTTGATGCCCATTGGACGAGTAGTCGATTTTCCGACCCCAACAGTACTTAGGTGTAAGCTTCTGATTATGCCTCTACACTAATGTCATTTGTCTGTAAGGTTGCAACTTGACATAAACCCAATCTCCAATGTCAAAGGACCTCTCAGATTTGTGCTGATTTGCAGTTTGTTCCATCCTATACTGGGCCCTCGGGAGGTGGAATTTTAGGACCTTGATCATGTTCTCCCTTTCTTGGCGAGATCGAGCCACCACATCTACCTTAGATTCTCCAGGAACATAAGGAAGATGTTGTCGTGGTGCTTGGCCATACACAATTTCATATGGTGTAAGCTGAGCTGAAGAATATAATGTAGTATTGTACCAAAATTCAGCTAAGAGAAGCCATTTACTCCAAAGATGAGGCCTGTCACTGCACATACATCTGAGGTATGTTTCCAAACACCTATTCACCACCTCTGTCTGACCATCACTTTGAGGATGATAAGCACTAGACATGTTAAGAGCTACTCCCTGTAAAGTGAACAACTCTCTCCAGAAATCACTCAGAAAGACAGAATCCCTGTCACTAACAATAGATTGAGGAAACCCATGAAGTTTGAAGACATTATCCAAATAAGACTGAGCAACTGTTGCAGCAGAATAAGGGTGTGCCAATGCCAAAAAATGAGCTGCCTTGCTGAGCCTATCTACTAGAAAACACATGAATAGCAACGGAACATACGTCGGCTGTAGCAACGGATATAGCGACGGATGATGGCTAGCGATGGTTGTAGCGACGGATATTGATTGCATTGCTATACCCGGCATAGCAATCTAGCGACGTAAGGCAGCGACCAACCTTAGCGACGGATTTGACGTACGTCGCTGGATTCGTCGCTAAGGTTGACGAATGCTTCGACCCGTCTCAGCAACACCATAAGCAAAGAATGTACATCCGTCGCTATAGCGGTTGCTATGGTCGTCGCTATTGTCGTAGCTAGAGTCGTTCTACTGTGGTTGTTGTTGTCGTCGCTACTGTGGTTTCTTTCATGGTTGATATAGTTGTCGATATTATCGTTGCTATGGTCATTTCTAGAGTCGATGCGATTGTCGTTGCTATTATCGTTACTATGGTCTCTCTTAGCGTTCCTATGGTCGTTGCTAGAATCGATGCTATTGCCGATGCTATTATCGTTACTATGGGTCATCGCTTGTGGCGTTGTTGTAGTGGTTGCTAGAATCCGTTGCTATTATCGTTGCTATGGATGTTGCTAAGATCATTTCTATTGTTGTTGTTATGTTCGTTGCTATACCGCTACTATATTATTCTTTAACGTCATTGCTATCCGTATGTCATTGCTATATCCGTAGCTATACCCGTAGCTAGCTATTTATGGGTCGTGGCTATGGTAATCGCTAACTGGCATTGCTATTAAATCCTAAAGCTATTTCGTGCCTAAAGTCATTGCTAATTTATAGGTTTAGCTACAATTATAGGTAGATACACGACTATTTGTTATTGATTAAACATGTATATACAACACATTTATATAATATATTATGTAATTTAAGATGATAATAAAGAATTATAGTAAACGAATATTAATTAAATCTAAAACATCAAACATGACTAAACCAAATCATCAAAAGGTTTCTACAACAAACCTAAAACATAATATCCTAAAATATCAAACAAACAAAAAGTTTGAATCATACATGTCTAAGAAGACTTCTTAAACAATTCCTTAACACTGGAGAAGAACGAAGTTTGATTTCCCAATATTTGATCAAGAGCTAGTTCCACCTTACTGTTGTTTTCTATCATCTGAGTCTGGACTTCCTCAACAGTAATGTGCATCTCCTCCACTTTATCCTCCAAGTTTGTCACTTTTTCTCCAAAGTCTTCATTTATCCTTTCTTCCAATTGTGTTAGTTTGTTGTCCATTGCCATTTTAATCTTCTCTAATTCAGTTGCCAGTCCCAACCTCATCTCCTCCCTAAGAGAATCAACACTATGATGTGTAGAAACTGGTGGTTCATCATGCATACCATATGGCATTACCCCTTGAAGGATGGTTTGAGACTCGGATCCCATGCAAAATATTCTTCCTTGATACACTCCGCCAGTTACCTCGATCCACAAGAGGCTCTCATCTACAACAGTCCCGTTAATGGCAGCTTCTTGAGTAGCTTTCTCAAGCAAATCATTAAACTTCTCTTATACGCAGAAATGTGGAGTAAATTATCAACAACCGAATTTTAAACATACAAACACATCCCAACGAAATACAAAAGCAAATGCAAACAAGGAAAATAAAAATTAGACCAAATAAACTAAACTCTTCATTATCTCATGCTCTAAACATCAAATCAAGCAATCAAAAGACTTACTTATAAGCAATTTTTGGACAGTAACCCTACTTTTTATGTAACTTCAGTTATGCAATATTTGAATCTTGCCTTGCTTTGTATCACAAATGCATGGTAAAGAAAACATACTAAGTTTGGATACTCAAGAAATTCAACAGAACAATAGAAACATTGGCAACTAAGTTACAAACATGCAAATCAGTTTCATGCTCCAGTAAGTTACACGGCCAAAAACTATGTTTATGAAAGGAGTTTGACATACCACAATCTCCGCAGTTGCAGGCACCAAAGAACCGTCCTTCTTGCTATAACATCTTATAAATGTGTCCTTTATTGATGGCTCTATTCCAAGCTTAAGTTTCTATTAAAACAATGAATTAAAGAGAGAAACTTTGAGAGAAATCTGTTAGCTACTAAGATATCATCTTTGAGAGAAATCTCAATATACATATCAGGAAAGTAACAAAATATAAACTATCACATTTCACCATCCACTTTTATAAATTATAGTAACATATATATTCAAAATTGGGTCCTAAACTAGCATGCAAATAAAACCAAGTCAATTCCATATATAAGAGAAAATAATTAATATAAAACCAAAAAAAATATACCAATCATTTTTTGTGTTCTGATGTACTTGCAGATCCACCATGATAAGCAGGGGTTCCTTTTTCTAATGCAATTGCTCGATTCCTCTTGTTCACTGAAACTCTATGTTTGTAGTTTTGATCTGTCTCCCAGATATGCACAATTTCGTCCGATATGTCTTGTTTCATCCAAACAGGCTTCTTCTCATCTTTTTTTGCTCTCGTAAAAATTCGCCTTAGGTAGGCAGCACCTACTGAATTGAAGACCATACAAATAGCCTCCTCCTGGAATCGATTTTCATCCCATTTATGCAATCGCTGTGAATGATAAACAAGCTTATATCAGTTTAAACAGATAAAAAACATAAGAAATATGGTCCATCGTAATGTGAATGTACAATTTGCTTCAGCGACTCAAATGCGGGATTGGTAGGAACACATTTTAATCTTAAAAAAAAGAGTGGTGAGTAATATAAATCAACAATACATTATTCATCATGATACATATGAAGTGTTAATTAATTAAAACTTACTTTTTCCTATCAATTGCAACTAGTATCCTTCTGTCAATTGATGGGGCAGATTCTGATATATTTGATGGCTGGTTATTCTCCTCATTGTTCCTATGCATATCTCCATTGTCTTGAGACGGTGAGGAGTATAATGGTGAAGAAGCTTCAAGAAAGGGTTGAGATCCAAGGGAGCCTAATGGATAAGAAGGCTCAAAAGTAGATGCTGTTGGAGAAGATTGAGGAGGTTGAGATGAAGTTGGAGAAGGTTGAGATAAAGATGTGTGAGGATGAGGTTGAGATGGAGTTGGAGGAGGCTGAGATGGTGTTGGAGAAGGCTGAGTTTCAGTAGAAAAAGGTTGAGGAGCTGAAAAAGGGTGAGAACTTCCATAGCCATCAAGTTTGTTGTGTGGGTCATCAATGACAGTGGGAAATTGACGAACACGCTCCCAAATTTGTTCCCCCGTCAACATCGGGGGCGGTGGTGAACTTACCACTCGATTAACAAAGAAGTCTTTCTCATTTTTGCGAAAAGGATGGTTATTTTCCAAGAACGGTCGTGAACAATCAAACCAACAAGCCTTCTTACCATGTTCTAAGCGGAATGAATCTGTTTGCTCCATGCAATATAGACAAGCTAAATTCCCTACAGTACTCCATCCTGACAACATAGCATAAGCAGGGAAGTCATTAATTGTCCAAAGTAAAGCTGCACGCATGACAAAGTTTTCTTTCATTGAGACATCATAAGTGGTTACACCAGACTCCCACAACTGATGTAACTCATCAACTAGAGGCTGCAAGGACACATCTATTAATTGTTTTGGATTTCAAGGACCAGGCACTATCAATGACAAAAACAGGTATTGTCTATTCATGCACATATCTGGTGGAAGGTTGTAAGGAGTCACAATCACTGGCCAACAAGAATATGTGTTTCCTGTTGTGCTAAAAGGTGCAAAGCCGTTGGTGCATAAACCTAAGCGGACGTTATGGGGCTCTGAAGCAAAATCTGGATATGTTGCATCCAACTTTTTCCATGCCTCACCATGTGACGGATGACTCATTATTCCCTCATCTGGTACATAACGTGCATGCCAAGTCATAGCCTCAACAGTAGCCTCAGCTGCATATAGTCTTTGCAGTCGCGAAGTTAGAGGCAAGTATCGTAAAACTTGATGCGGAATTCCTGAATTTTGACCACATTTACGCTCATACCTGTCATGACCGCAAAACTTGCAAGATTCTGCATCAACATCATCCTTCCAGTATAGCACACAACCATTAGGACACATGTGAATTTTCACCACAGGCAATTCTAAACTCTGAAACACTTTCTTTGTCTGGTAGTAATCTTTCGGAATCTTATAACCTGAAGGCAATACCTCATCATACAACTGAACAAAACCATTAAAGAGGCCTTCAGACATGTTATGTTCACTTTTTAAACTCAGAAGCCTTGACACAAAAGACAACTGTGTATGTGTCTCACACCCTGGATACACTGGTTCGTCAGCCGCTTTTAACACATTATAAAAGCGTTGGGACCACCTAGCCTCCTCTGCGGTTGGAACTGCATTCGTCATCATCTCATTATCTGGATCAAAATTCTCTATTCCCTCATCTTGAATATCGTCGGTTGGACCAGAAGCATCATTATGATCAACATTAAACCATGTTGGAGGAACAAAACTAGGCATGCAATACCAAATACCATTCTTTGCTCTGTGTTTAATTGTCCATAGAGATCTCCTCGATCATCCCCTGATAAATGCTCCCTACTCAAAGGAGGTACAAATGGTTCGGATGGCTCACCATGTGCCGTCCACCAATAATAGTTAGGCATAAACCCACGCCGATATAAATTCTCTTCAACATCATCCTTTGGAAAAAAATTGCAATTACAACATTTGGTACATGGGCATTTTATTTTGTCCCCATCCATGAAACGAACTTGGGAAGTTGTAAACTTCAAAAAAACGTCCACTCCATTGAAAAATTCATCTTTAATTTCTCCACAATCATACATATCATACATCCAAGCACGATTATTATCCATTTCTTCTGCATACACATGTGTACAAAAACATCCAAGCATACATAGAGATAAATAATCTTTGAATATACAATACAACATGAAATTTAGATACTTGAATTTCAATCACTAACCTCACAACTTGAATAATCTTGAATCTAGACGTACGTACGTGGACGTGTATATGAGATTGAATTTTGAGTTGACCACACTTAATAATATAGGTCTGAGAAATCGTGAAATTACACATTAATCTGTCGTCGTCGTAGATAATGAGTATGCAAAAAGGCAGAGCGATAATTAAAGTTAGGGTTTATCCGGATTTTAGCGACGGACTTACCCACGACTATAGCGACGGATGTAGCGATGGCGGTAGCGACGACTGTAGCGATGGATGCATTAGCGACGACACTCGCTACGACTGGCGCAATGGCACTTAAGTAATTAATAGATGTCATTATTATAGCAACAAAGTCTATGTCGTTGCTAAAGTCGTCGCAAATTAGCGACCACCGTAGCGACGTGCAGTAAAATGCATGACATATTTGGTATGACCATTGCAACAAGGGGAATAAATGTCACTATGTCTGTCGCAAATAGCGACGATGATGGCATCGAAGTTGGTTCCGTTGCAAACTTTTGCGACGACAAGCGCGATATACCAATATCTGTTGCTATTAATTATGGATGTACCAACATCCTTTATTTTTGGTCGCTGATTTTGCAATGAATGTTGTTTTCCGTTGTTGATGTCATTGCTATATTAGCGACGGATGGAAGTCGTCGCTAACGGCCATCATTATTTTGGCGTTTTCTAGTAGTGCTACCACCAGGATGACAAATTTCCCAAATGATGGAGGTAAGCCATCAATAAAATCCATAGAGATATCAGACCAAACTGACTCAGGGATAGGTAAAGGTTGAAGCAAACCTGGATATACAGCATTGTCATATTTACATTGTTGACACACTGAACAGCTCCTAATGTACTATTGTATGTCCTTAGACATACCCTTCCAATAGAATAAGCCTTTGACCCTTTGATGTGTGGCATCCATCCCAGAATGACCACTAGTCCCTGAACAATGTAGCCACTCTAAAATTGTATTTCTCAATACCACATCATTGGCCACCACTAACTTGCCTTTCCTCCTTAACAACCCATGGTTCCAGGAGTAGTGTTTCTTGGCATTAGGCTTGACTGACAACTCTTGAATAATCTGTTGTAGATGAACATCAGATGTGTAGCTTTGCTGAATTTGTTTGATTAAATCAGATTCCAAGACAGAAATGGCCATATGCAGAGCCTCAGAACCCTCCATTCTGGACAAGGCATCAGCAACCAGATTATCTTTGCTTTGTTTATACTGGATTTCATAATCAAATTCAAGAAGTTTAGGCAATCATTGTTGCTGAATAGGGGTATTCAACCTTTGCTCCAGTAGGTATTTCAAGCTTCTCTAATCTGTTTTGGTGATAAAATGGCCAGTTAGCAAGTAATGCCTCCACTTTTGGACTGCAAAGACCACAACCAAGAGCTCTTTCTCATAGATAGACAAATGCAATTGTCTCTCTTTCAAGTGTCTACTGATATACGCTAGAGGGTGACCCTCTTGCATTAAGACAACCCCAATACCATGGCCACAAGCATCTGTTTCAACCACAAAGTTCTTATCAAATACTGGCAGAGCAAGGACAAGAGCTTCACACAATGCCTTCTTAAGACAAATAAAAGCAGTCGCAACTTCGTCATTCCAATCAAAAGCATCCTTCTTTGTGAGTAGTGTAAGAGGTCTAGCAATTACACCAAAATTTCTCACAAATCTTCTATAATAGCCAGCTAACCCAAGGAATCCCCTTAACTGTTTGATAGTTTTAGGAATTGGCCATTCAGCTACAGCTTTCACTTTCTGAGGGTCAGTAGCCCCTCCTTGTGCTGATATGTAATGCCCAAGGTATTCCACCTTATTAGTAGCAAAGCAACACTTACTCATCTTCGCATACAAACTGTTTGACCTCATCAACTCAAACACACTTCTCAAATGACTGACATGATCCTCTAAACACGAACTGTATATCAATATGTCATCAAAAAAGATTAACACAAATTTCCTCAAAACTTCTTTGAAAACAGAATTCATAAGGTGTTGAAAGGTGGCTGGTGCATTGGTTAACCTAAAGGGCATCACCAAATACTCATAATGGCCACTATGAGTTTTGAAAGCAGTTTTATGCACATCACTACTGTCCATCCTTACTTGATATCCAACCCTTAAGTTTAATTTTTATGTAGATTTGAGATCCACCTAATTCATCCATCAAGTCTTCAATCAAAGGAATAGGAAACCTATCCTTAATAGTTAAAGCATTCAGCCCCCTATAGTCAACACACAACCTCCATGTGCCATATTTTTTCTTGACAAGGACCACAGGAGATGCATACAAACTTCAGCTATTTTGAATGATCCCATTAAGCAACATATCCTGAACTATCTTATCAATTTCATTTTTCTGCTAGACAGCATACCTGTAAGGTCTTTGGTTCATAGGATTGGATCCCTCAAGCAATGGAATCATGTGACCATGCCCTTCTCTGAAAGGTGGTAGTTAGGTAGGCTCCCTAAATAAATCTGGATATTCTCTCAACAAGGAATCAATCCTAGGCTCGACTGTCACAGCACCAGTAGCCTCTTCCACTGAGCATAACTCCACAGGTGTGGGTTCCTTCACTTGCTGAACACAGATCATAGCTAATTGAACTTGTGTCTCATCTAACTTGTTCAGTTTCTTAGCCCTTATTTCCCTTACAGATCCCGGATTGATACCATTCAGTACAACCTTTCTGTTACCAACTCTAAATTTCATAGTCAAATTCTTGAAATCCCATTTGACTGGCCCCAAAGTTTCTAACCATTGAATGCCCAAAACCATATTACAACACCCAAGTGGTATCACCATCAAATCAGCTTTGAATGGAATATTTTGAAAACTCCATTCAAATTGTTCAATCTTGGCAGAGACATTCAAAGTACTCCCATCTGCCACTGCTACTTTGGTCATTCCTGCAGACTCCAGTTTACAACCTAATTTCTCAGCAATAGATCTATCCATAAAATTGTGTGTACTGCCCGAATCTATGAGAATGAATAAGCCTTTCTTGCCAGAAACACCCCTGACTCTCAAAGTCCTATAATCTGAAACCCCAGCTACATCATTCACTAAAATCTGTACCCTGTCAGCCTCAGTTTCTACCATTTCCTCATCTTCCAAGACTGAATTTCTATCATCCTCACCTTTAACTTCAAGCATAAACAACCGAGTCTTCTTATGCTTTAGGTAGTGTCCAGGAGTGTATTTCTCATCACAGAAATAGCACAAGCCTTTGGCTCTCCTGTCAGCCATTTCTTCAGTTGAGAGAAATTTCCTAGGGCCTTCTTTAGTCCTTTGGCCCTCCCCTTGCTTTCTTAGAAATCCTTGTTTCACAAGATCATTGCCATTCTCCTGTCTTAATGGCAAAATCCCTTTCCCAGTATTAGGCATTCCAAGATTCCTTACAAAGTTCCTTCTCAGATGTGCAGATTCATAAAGTTTCACCAACAACAAACAATGCCTAATGGATTGAGGCTGAAACATCCTCACGTGCATCTGAGTGTCGTTCCGTAAGCCCGCCAAATAAGCACTCACTAGATACTCTTCTGACAGATTCACCCTTGTTCCAATCTGCTCAAATTTGTTGTGATATTCAACAATTCCCTCTGTTTTTTGCAGATTATTTAACTCTGCAATAAGATCATCAATTACTTCTCCAAACCTTTCCAATAAAAGTACACGATAACGCCTCCAATCAAGATCCAAACCAACTCTTCTTTCTGACTGCATAACCGATTGATGCCAAGTAGCTGCTTGATCCTCAAAATGGATCGATGCAAGGCTGATTTTCACATCATTAGGAGTATGATCCAGCAAAAAAAATTGTTCACATTTGAACAACCATTCCTTTACTCTATCTCCAGAAAACTTAGGAAAATCAATTCTGGATAAACGAGTCATTCCAGAGTATCCCAAAGAATTGTTACCTGGACGAAGTCTTGCTCCTTCCTGGAATTGATTAGAATTCGCCACTGGAATTCCCAAATTTTGAGCTTCTCGTACTACATTCCGATCCCCAGCATTGGAAGATCCCCCGCCATTGTTGACTGAAATCAAGCGAATGGCTTCAAACATCTCTGCAATTTTGGAATCTAATCGCTCATCGATCTTCACCATCCGATCTTCCAAGAGCTGTTCCACCTTTGACGCCAAACCTTCTTCAGCCTCGCGCATTGCCACCTCTTTCAACATTGCCTGCGATCGTGTTTCCTCCATGCTCGTTCCCAGAGATAGGATAGCTCTGATACCTTTGATACAACTAAGCTATATCAAGAAATCTCAGAAGAAGATAAGCAAGAGTTAATGTTTCAATGAACAACAACTCAAAGACCAGATCGCGGGAATTCTGGATTAGAAAGAACTTCAGGCAACTCTGATGAGATTCATTGATAAAGAGAGGTTACAAGAAGAATTGTGTTTCTGAATGATCATTACAGAAGAATAATTTCCCTTTTAAATGACAAAAAACAATCAAAAAGAATTTAGCTGAGCTGGACATAACAACATATAACAGAACCACTAAATTGCTGACACGTGGACAATTCTGTTACAACAGAATTCCTGTCTCAAATCCTTCCCCTCCAAGAGAACCTTGACCTCAAGGTTTAAAGTCTGGAAATTTGTGTAACAAATCATAATAAAATTCCCAAGTGGCCTCCTCAGTAGGTTGATTAGTCCACTTAACCAACACCTTAGTAGCAAATCATAATAAAATTCCCAAGTGGCCTCCCTTTTAAATGACAAAAAACAATCAAACAGAATTTAGCTGAGCTGGACATAACAACATATAACAGAACCACTAAACTGCTGACACGTGGACAATTCTATTACAACAGAATTCCTGTAACAGTTTCTCACACTCATCTCCCGTGTTTCCTCCTCCTATGCATCATCGTCACCTCTTCGTCATTGTCCCCTTCGAATTTCTGCCCTATAAGTTATGCTGCGTCAGTCGTTGATCGGGTGTGCGGAAACATGTCCAAGGCCCGCGTTTACCCTGACATCAATGTTCTTCGCCCCAGAGAGTATTGGGTATATGAAGCTCTCACTGTTCATGGGGGTAAGAGAAATTTTGAAACCTAAATTGAAAGTTGTGAGTTCCGTGTTTGATACATTTTAAAACTTTTGGGGAATTAGATGAATCTTTGGATTGGAAAGAGGCTTATAGTGTTTAGGCTACTTCGAATTGGTATCTGAATTACGAATCCAGTGGGTTTTGTCTGAGCTAGGGTTGAGATGCAATCAATCAAAATTATGCCTTTGATTATCTTTTTCAAATTGATTAATCTTCGATCCGTGTTGATCTGCGTGGGGAAGTACATTTGTTGATGAATGTTAAAAGTAGCCTTCAGTTGAGTTAAAGTTATGACATCAAGCTAATACAACTAATAGTGCCTTTGAAACACCTAATTTGAGCTTTTGCAATTATTAGTGCTAAACACATTGATTAGTACTTAGCTAATGCCAGTTCATGTTTCTTCAGTTTACTTTTTACTGTCAGCCACAGTTCATGTTTCTTCAGTTTACGTCTCTAGGTTTGTTCAACCCATCCAATTTCTTGCGTTTCATTTTCCATTTGGTTTCTAATCCCACTTGATGCTCTTACAATTTGTAGTCTGGTGTATAGGATTTTCAAATTCGATCCAATTTCTTGTGTTTCATTTTCCATTTGGTGTCTAATCCCACTTGATGATCTAATTTTCAAATTCTTGGCACCATGCAAATTTGTGTTAAATCTACACTTCTTGTTATCTGGAGATACTGATGGTGCAATTATCTTATGGGGATACTCTCTTATCGATAGGAAGGTATTTTGCTGGTTCATCTTTATTTTGCATATCTTATTATCGCAGATTATGAATTTGTACTCCATCTTGGAATTTGTAACTCTTAGTTACTTACAACGATGACTTCATTACATGTATTTTTGCTGGAAATTATCATAATTAGGTACCTAATGAAATTGTATTACTGAATGAGTGAATGTATTATGTACCTTAATCACACAAGAAAGGGGTATGTTCTGAATGTACCTGAATCACACAAGAAGGGGGTCACTTGTAATACTGCTGACGAGGCTAAAGTCGTTATGCCTATCAAAGTAATCCTCAAAAACCTAACTAAGTATAGTAGGCAAGCAAGGGTCGAATCCCACAGGGAGGTAACAATCTTTCTAAGTGCAACAATTTTATGTCAATAGTAACAAAGGGGGGTTTTGGTTTGTTTATCAAGTAACAAAGTAAATTAAAGCAAAGGATGTAATCTATTGGTGAGAAGTAACTTAGCCAGACAAATATCCACCATTCAGTTTGATTAGTTGATCCTAGATTATCTCAATTCCTTCCTATGAATATTCCTGTCCCTATTCTGAAATAGTTATCAGCCCAACCAGTCCTAGTAATCCTAACTATCAAACAATCATGAAACCTTCAAGATTTAATCTAACAACAGCAGTAAGCATAGGAATTAACCAGGATACATGCAATACTTAACAACCCTTCAGCATTTAACACGTAATCAATTCTCTTCACAATAAACTAGTCCAACCAGTCCTAGAATATCATGTTTGCTACACAAGATAAGGGATTTCAACCAGAAATATCAAAACCCTAGCAATAGATAATTACTATTATCAACTAGGTGATCAAGCAGTCAAATCAGCAAGAATCAATGGGATTAAGCACAAAGAGAAGAGATATAATCATAGGAAAGGAAATAGAGTTATAATCTCACAACCAAATACAAACGAAGGCTTCAATCGTCGAACTAAGCAAAAGTTGCTTAGTTCTTCATAGTCTTCAAAGCATAAAAACTCAAAGGGAAAAACTGAACGATAACGTGTAAACTTGAATTATGAATAATGAATAATGAAAAGACTGCTAATGAAAACTAGGTTATAACCCTAGCAAAACCTAATACTAAAAAGATAAGAAATAATATCTAAAAAGGAAATAAAATAAACTACCGGAAATAAAAGAAATAAAGTAAAATAAACTCGGACGAAACAAAATTCTCGATTCCGCGTTGATGAACAGTATCCGCGACCGCAAAAAAAATATCCGCGACCGTGGAAAAGTCTCTGGAGTGATCGCTGCTTCTCGTGTTTTCCGCGACCGCGGCTGGCAATTCTACGCCCGCGGAAATGTTGTTGTAGCGTCTTCAGCTTCTGTCTTCGGTCATCTCTTATGGCTTCGCTTCCATCTTCAATATGTCTTTATTTAAGTACTCGAAACCACCAAATCAACATTCCTTCTCCACAACTCCATTCTCCTCACTTATGCTCTAAACCCACACAAACGGTACCTAAAATCCGGTAACAACTCCTAGTTAAACCCTACAAAGTAGCGCTGATCAACTGTAATAATGGTCTCCCCAAGTGAAGCAATATTTGCTTCTACTTCCTCTTATGACACTGTTAGTATATGGCAATTAATTCTTCCCTCCACTTCAAGTAGTGGCAAGCAAACCTTATGCTACTGTCATAGCAGCTATGGTATTTGCGTGGGCTTTCCTCCTAACTATTGTTGATATGTGGAGTATTGGACTGAAACAATGGCAAGAGTGAGTTAATGAATATCTTTCTACTTGTAACTTCTATTGTTATCTATGAATCATATGCTCTGAATCCTTCAACTGCTTCATATCGGCTCCTCAAATGCTTCTAACTTTTCTACTGTTACTTTAAACCTTGTTTGTTGTGAAACCTAATGAAGCATTTGTCTTCTTGCTGGTGTAGATGGATGCTATTTGTGTCCTCTATTCCTGTTTTTATGTAGATATAAATAACTGATATTTTTATGATGAAAATTCTATTGTGGCTAGATGCTGATAAGGAATTTGGTAAACCACGAGAGGGATATGTGCACTTGCAAGGTCTGAAGGGAAAAGTCCTTAATCAAATGGAAGATCTTGTTGCTGACGTAGATGGAAAAGGTTCTGCTAAGAAGGATCTTAACAGCCGGAGAAATTTGTTTTGCGATGTTCTGGAGTTCCTGGAGGTGCATATCACATGATGCTCTAATTTATCTTACTTTGATACAGGTCCCATTTGTGTTTTTTCCATTTTGCTTATGCTGTTTAATTATTGTTGTCAGGATGGATATCCCCCTGAAACCTCAATCAAGATTGGAGGAGAATCACTCACAACTTCGTCATGGTCACATTTGATACATGTAACATGTCCCATCATCTCTCCATGTCTTGTTTATAGTGGTAAATTTGAATTGTCTGACAGCATACTGATACCGATTCCTATCTCTCATAACAGTTGAACTTTCTTAAACATATTCTCAAGGGAGGTTTTGTTTAGCACATGAAGGTTCAATACTTGCAGTACAATAATGATATTATTGTAGGATGCTTTTCCTTTTTGGGCAACTGATGGGTTCTGTTTCTGTTGTACACAGGAAAATGAATTCCTTCATGAACTGTTTGGATTCTTGCCCAAAAGAAAGTTGAACATAAGTGAGGAGGAACATGCTTCCAATAAGCTTGCTGAAAAGGTTTGATTTTACATCCCTGAATGATTGAGAATGTCACATAAAAGCAAAAGTTGGTAAAAACATATTTTAATATAGTAATGAGATGCATTCGTTGATTGAATGTGGTACATTGCAGAGGTTGTTCAAGTCACCAGATGCAGTCATGAAAAAGGCCCGAACTCAATACTTGAACAAGCAGAGGATGCTATAGCATGTACGATTTGTTTTTGTGTGGATCTCAACTCATTATTCTGCATGTTCATCTCTTTTGGTAGCGTGCTAAGTAATTGCATATGTTATCCTCTTCCTTGTTAACAGGATCGCAAGGCTGGCCATTTCGCTGTTGGATATGAAGAATAAGCTTGAGACCCCTTCATTATTTATAAAGCCTTGGATTTGACACGATTGTGTGGGGTGTGGTAGAGTACTAGATCTGATTTGTTTTGTACCCATAAGTCTTGACAAAGTAATGTTGTATTTGAATCAGTACATTTATGATACCCATGTGTTCTAATGGAAAGATACATGTAAAATTATTCTAGAGATCCATGTTGCAATTATGATGTAATAATCTTATTTGATAGCTGATTTGGATTGTTAATGAGAGGAATTGTTTTTTAAATCCAACATTAATAGTTTGCAACTGAAGTTGGTTTATTTAATAATATAGAAATAGCCCGGACCTATAAATATGGGTTATATTTGAAGCCAAATAACCCGGATATGTAAAATTCGGTGTATTTTTTGTTAGGTTAAATAACCCAGATATATACCTAACCGGTGTATTTGACCATTCAAATAACCCAGATATACAGGTTCTTTATATAACCCGGATGTGCTAATATTCGGGTTATTTGATGTCCAAATAACCTGGATCTTGAAAGAATGTGGGAAAATTTTGAGAGGCAAATAACCCGGGCATGCCGATTTTAAGTCCTGGTTATTTGACCTCGAGCAAATGCGGCGTAGCTCTTTAACCCGGACCTGATCCGAGTTATATACCCTTAAACGCCCGGGTTATTTGCCATGTTCTGTAGTAGTGGATATAAACGGATCAAATCATATTAAAAAACAAGCAGGATAGAGAGTGCATGCCAAAGAACTTGGAAGTTGAGAAACATGGTTATAGGATACCATTGCCATATGAGACAATGATAGACCACACTGAGCAACATAGTGCGAAAAGAAATTTCAATGCCTAGGAATAAACTGCAAATTTCAACGATCAAAAGAAACTAAAAGAAGCCTAATGATCAATGTGAGCATTCCAAAAGAATATATGGGGATAGAAGAGTTATAGCAAGCATCAACCAACAATTTACAATCAATTTCAATCCCAAGCTTGAAGATGCCATAATCTCTAGTAGATTTAAGACCCCAAATCAAGGCTCAAGCTTCCCGTGATTCAACGAGTCTTCTTGGTTTTGAAGATTTACTCCCAAGTACAATCAAGGAACCATTGGGACGAGTTAACATAAAGCCTAAAGCAGCCTTACTATCCCTGATATGACAAGCATTAGAGGGGAGATAACAAAAGTGATGAGATGGAAATAGATGATCAGTACTCCTGTTATAAAAAGATAAGACATGATGAAGAGGTATATGAAGGACTCTGGGAAACAAGCAACTTGGAGGTGACGAAATGTAGTAGTTGTTATAATCCAAGACATAACTTTCAAAAATTCTCAAATTCCTGTTATGCCAAAGAGCCCAGATAGAGACTGCACAAAGCTTTTGATCCATACATGCCCGATCTGTTTGTACGCCAGCTTGGACGGCAGCGAAGCAGGCCCTTAGCGGGACATCTATGAGCCTGAGCGGGACATCTATGAGCATCTCGATGAGCATCTATATGCATTTATTTTGAAGAGATCGACGGCCATCCCAACGTGGGATGTGGACGACAAGTACCTGGATTGGTATCTCCAGATCTCACATCCGTATGTGAGCCCCCTATCACGAGTCCAACCTCGTATTGTGCGAGGTCCTCCTCCGGATGTGGACACGCATAGAGTACGTGCCTCCACCATTTCATTTCATTTTACCTATTTATTATTTCTATTCTCGAAATCCACATTTTTTTCTTTTGCATAGTTTGGTCGTGGCGACTGCATTTGCTAAGGAGATTATTCAGCTAAGGGGTGGCGGGCTAGAATGGGACCATATTGATGAGCCCCAACCACCCCTATATGCCAAAGAGGAAGAGGAATGCATGGAAGTCAAGAGTGATGGCCCGATAACAAGGGATCGAGCTAAGGCCATCGCTCGAGCCACACAATACATTGTCAACCGGGCCACTCGTAGTCAAGGCGCCACAGCCCCATTGGAGCCACACCTCCATATGATGACCACCAAGGAAGACATTGGCTTCACCAAAGCCATGACAACCAAAGTGCCGACGCCTTCATCCCCATGACATCCAAGGCGTCGTCCATACCAAAGCCAAGCCTAGGCGCGTGGCACCTATCCTTTGTTTTCCTATTTTAGTAGTTCATTTTATGACTTTGTATTTCCATTTTGGGTGAGTTAGGCCACTTGCAAGTGGGCCTTCAGCCCACTTAAAACCCTAGACTATTTAAGCCAACTTGTGGCTTCCTTGCTCATTGGGTTGAAGATTAAAGGCTTAGAGCTTAGAGAAGTTGAGGTGGTCCTCGTTCATGGGTAGAGGTGTGATGCGATCCGGGCTTGACTCAAGCCAGGTAGCGACGAGCCCAAGACGACCAAGACCATGGCGTCCTCCTTGGTTCAAGACTTAGTCTAGTTTAGTCTATGTTATGTTATTTCCCGTTTTAGCATGTTTCCCTTTTTAGTATTTCCATTTCAGTCATTTCTATTTTGGGCGTGTTCTCCACTCTTGTAGAGTGGGCTAGGCCATTAGTATGTTTTTGGCCCAAGCCCATTAGGGTTCTTGGTCGAGTCTTATGGCTTTAAATAGCCTTCATTGTATTCATTATTCCCTATGTTGAAATTAAAGCTTAAGCCTCGGTTGAGATCATCTCCTCCCTTAAGCTTCGGCGTCACAAAATTGGCTAGACCCGATTGAACCACGTCACAGTTCACAAACACAATATATCCCTTCATCGCTAGATTCCGCCTGCGAGATCCTCTCGCCCCAACTCGGCCCCGTCGAGAGCAAGAGAGCCGGTAACCGAGCCCACGCTTGGTTGCTACCTATCCCGGTTATTAAGGAGAAAAATATGAGGCCACTTCCTGCCTAGATCCGCGTCAAACGTGGTCCGAACCCGTAGGATCACATCAAGGTGGTCCTTCCCAGTGCCTTCAATCCAAAGTCACCAAGCTTGGTTATCCTTGTTCTCTCTTTTCAATCAACAAGTAGTTGCATTTGGATTCTTCTTACATCTTGTTCTTGGCCTCCAATCCTTCAAATCTTCCAAGGAACCTCTTTGGAGGCTTCCCTTGGCCTTGTCACTTCAAACGCCAACCACTCCCACCATTGGCTCTTGAGGGCCTCTCCATTCGCCGACCTCCACCTTCGCCGAAGCTCCGTCGGCCTTTCCCACGTCCCTCCTTGTTTCTGCCGTCCCAAGGAGTCTAAAGGGAGCCCCAAGGAGTCATCTTGCTAGAAGAAGAAGAGAGGAGCTTGATTGAGCCACGATCGAGCCCTTCCGGTGAAGCAAGGCCTTCAAGCCTCCTTGTTTCACATCAAATTGGTATCAGAGCTTAGCGGCCAAGCTAAGTGTTTTCTTCTCAAATTGTTTTCATTTTTGTGTTTTTCATGTGTTTATCTTGCTCCCCATAAAATTTCGTTGCAAAAATCCAAAAAAAATATTTCGGCTGCCTTGTCTCCACCACCCCACCGCCGCCGCCTACCACCTTGATGCCACCCACTTCGCCCCACCACCACCCTGCCGGCCTAACTGCCTTGCCTAAGGAAGAAGACAACTACTTTGCCTTTTCCTTAGCCCTTCCATGTGATCTCCACCAAAGTGGCAAAGCCAACATTTCATTTGGTCAAAGTAAATATGTCTAGAGCCATTTTAGGTAACTCCTAGCTTGCTTTACTTTCCTCAGCTTGTGTGGGGTTTTGTGTTTGTCTTGTGGTGATTTGGATGGAAAGTTAAGTCATTTTGTGGCAAAGTCTTCTCCCATTTTCTCTAAGTCAAACCAAAAGCTTACTCACATCAAAAATAAGTTTCTAAGTCTCCCAAAGTCACCTTGGCTGCAGCTTAATTGGTTAGCAAGTGTGCCTGCATCCACTTGTTAAAGGGAGGTCGGGGGTTCGATTCCTGCCTCCAACATCCTGCATGGTAGCGCCTAATGGGCCTGGGCCATGTGAAGGGTTGTGGTGTATGGCCTACAGGCCTATTACGGTAAGGTAGTGCCAATGGGCTCGGGCCTGGGCCGTAACATACCCTTTGTAATTTTGGTTGCTTCCTAAGTAAAAAAAAACAAAAAACAGAAGCAACAACAATTCAAAAAGAAAAGAAAAGAAAAGATATTCAAAGTTTGCATGGCTTGGAGAAGCACCCTTTTCACTTGGCGCCAAGGTTCATTGTGCCCACCCTCCATGTTCTTCCCCTTTACCACACATCCCCTTGCTCTACATCCATTTCATTCTCGATTTGCATGGTCTTGCCCTACCTTGTTTAAAATCTTTATAAGTTTTCTTGGAGTTGTTTTTCATGATCTATCCATGCTTGCTTTGATCATTTGCCTTAGTTGCTTGTTTGCTTTGACTTTGTGGCCCTTGATCACATCCTTGGCTAGCTCACCTTAGCCGCCCACTTATAGGATTGTTCCCTTCCTTGCATTGTTGTTATTGTTTCTTGTTGGCACCTTGTTCTTGGTTCTTGCTTTGATTGCCTAGGACTTGTGACTTGCGCATTTCTTGATGGTTGATATAGGTGATCTGATTGGAGGAAACCATGGAGACCGATGCACGGAGCCACCACACATCCATGCCTACCCTATCCCCGGAGTCCTTCGCAGCAAGGGTGGCCGAACACAATCGTGCCAATGCAGCCCGCGAAGCCGAGGCCGCCCAAACCAAGCTCGACGAGACCCTCTCCCGTTTGGCCGAGGTCGAGCGCCAATTGGACAAAGTTCGCTTAGCGGCCGCAACCATGATGCCTCCATCGGCGCCAGGGTTCGCCGACACTTCCTCCCAAGTGCCACCTTTGGTGCATGACCGTGGCAAGGCCCCCATGTATTCATCCGTCGCCGCTCACAATGCGGCGTTGCCACTTCCCCTCTGGCCCCCTCATGGTGAGACCCATTTGCACGAGCATGCTCGACCGCCACCGAGCCGATGCCCATAACCCCTTGGCCGAGACTCTTACTTCTCCGACGGCGGCGCCCGCTCCCACCCCGGTGGCAGCAACCACAACCACTCCTACCCGCACACGTATCGCCACCAAGCCCCAAGGCGTGGCTACTACGAGAGTGGCGATGGCTATGACCAAGGCGACGACGACGATGGTGAATTTGATGAGGTGGATGAGGCTTTTGTTGGCTTTGATGATGGGCCTCCCATTGCCGACCCCATTGATGATGGCTTTGTTGGTGGTCGAGGAGGGGCCATATACCACCACAACCCCGAGAACACACGCGGCCACAAGCGACCACATGACCCATATTGGGTGACCGAGCCCGTCCCTCCTCCATATACTCGTGCAGCCCCTCACCAAGAAAGACGCCATGTCCAGCCGACCGCCGCGGCTAACTATGGTCACCGCCGAGAGGTGAGGTCAAGATTGACTACTTTGAGGGAGAGTATGATGCTTCCAAGTTCTTGGAGTGGAAGCAAGACACCGAATACACATTAGCTCATTGCCACTATGAAGAGTGGGAAAAGGTGGATTGTGCCACTCTTCACTTCCAAGGCGTCGCTCGGTCTTGGTGGCACCATTTCGTGACTGAACGTGGTAGGCGACGGCACCCTCCCATCACCCATTAGAATCAACTCATGCATGTGATGACTCAATGGTATGTCCCTGAGGACTACACCGCCCAAATGAGACTCAAGATTTCCATAGCCAAGCAAGGCCCATCACAAACTCCCCTTGAGTTCTTTGTCGAATTGGAAGACCATATCCACAAAGGTGGCATGGTCTACGATGATGAAGATATCCGCACTATGTTCTTGATGGGCCTTGATGTGGATATTCAGGAGACATTAAAGGTCCTTGGCATCCACAATCTCCACCTCCTTACTCACACGGCCATGGAGCTTCACACTCAAAATCAAAGGAAGAAGAGGGCCACATGGGCACGATCACAACCTTCAAGGTACCCTTCTAACCCTTCTCCTCTTGTTTCCACTAACTCCTTTGCTCATGTGCCACCGCAGCCCCGCTTAGGCGCCACTCCCACCCCCACTGGTGCCCCACCGGCCGCGCGCATGAATGCCCTTCTCCGCAGCCAAGCCACCGGTACCCGCACACAAGAACCCCCGGAGGAATGGAGCCGTGACCGTGCTTGCTTCAAGTGTGGTGGGCATGGCCACATTCAAAGGGATTGCCCCAACACCAAGAAAGTGTTGTTCTCTTCCCATGCCGGCTATGAATCCTTTGATGACGAGCCGGATGAAGATGAAGCCTTGGACATCATCAAGGAGCCAGCCACCGAGGACTTTGCTTGCGTCCCCCATAAGCCCGACATTTTCACTCCTCTTAGCCTTGTGACTAGGCAAGTCCTCTCGGTGCTAGAAGGAGACCTCAAGGACCAAAGGGAGAATCCCTTTCACACAAGGTGCCTCATGGGGGATGCATCTCTTAGTGTGATCATAAATGGAGGTTCTTGTTGCAACATTGTCAATGAGAGATTTTTCCAACACTTTAACAGGAAGACAACCCCTAATCCTCACTTTATGGTTTACAATGGATCTCGAAAGGTAATGGTGATGTGGTAACAAAACAATGCCACATCACTTTTAGCATTGGTCATTATCAAGATTCTATACTTTGTGATGTTATCAAAATGGATGTCACTCACCTTTTGTTAGGCAGGCCTTGGCAATTTGATAGAAAGGTGCTCCATGATGGCTTTCTCTTAACACATATGTCTTTGTCCATGGAGAAAAATGCATCACCTTGCTTCCCATGACCCCACGGGAGATCTTAGAAGACCAAGTGGAGCGTAGTCGGCTCAAGGCCATTGAAAAAGCCAAGGCCTCATCCTCACAACATTCTGATGAGGCCTCGGCAGCCAAGAGAGGCACCACCGAGCACAAGATTCCCACACCCGCCTCGATGCCTCAACGCTCGGGCAAGGGTGAGTGCGCGCGCCACAACGCCCCGCCGTCTCTAGACGCACTCACTGATGGCCCGGCCGCCGCCACCACCGGCGCGACGCTTGAGTTGTTGGCACCTCCGCCCACCTCCTTGTTGTAGATTTTGGGCAGATGTGAGCCACGCCTCCTTTTGGCTCGCCAACGCCATGTGGTGTCGGTGCTTCAAGGGCGCCTATATTGCTTCTTGTTGGTTCCCAAGCATTGCCTCGCTTCTCTTGATGCCAAAGTTGAGCTTCTCTCTTGTGTCCAAGATCTTTTACTTGAGTTCAAGGATGTGGCCCCGGATGAGCTTCCTGGGGGCCTACCACCGGTGCGGGGGATTGAGCACCAAATTGACTTGATTCTCGGCGCCTCACTCCCTAACCGGCCCGCCTACCGTGCTAGTCCCGAGGATACTAAGGAGCTTCAACGCCAAGTGCAAGAGCTCTTGGACAAGGGCTATGTCCGTGAGAGCCTTAGCCCATGTGCGGTTCCAATGATCCTTGTGCCTAAGAAGGACAGTTCTTGGCGTATGTGCGTAGATTGTAGAGCCATCAACCAAATCACCGTCAAGTACCGTCACCCAATTCCAAGGCTAGATGACATGCTTGATGAGCTACATGGGGCCAACTTCTTATCTAAGGTGGATCTTAAGAGTGGCTACCACCAAATCCGCATGCGTGAGAGTGAAGAATGGAAGACCGCTTTCAAGACCAAGTATGGCTTGTATGAATGGCTTGTGATGCCATTCGGCCCCACAAACGCCCCAAGCACCTTTATGCGCCTCATGAACCATGTCTTAAGGGAGTTTTTGGGCAAGTTTGTGGTGGTGTACTTTGATGACATCTTGGTCTATAGCAAGAGCTTGGAGGAGCATGTGAACCATTTGAGGACCGTGTTTGAATGCCTCCGCAAGGAAAAAGTTGTTTGCAAATCTGTCCAAGTGCACGTTTTGCGCCACCACCACCATTTTCCTTGGGTATGTCGTGGGCAAGGATGGCTTGCGTATGGATGATGAGAAAGTGCGCACCATTAGAGAGTGGACGGCTGCTACTACATTAACCATGGTCCGCTCCTTCCTTGGCCTTGCCGATTTCTATCGGCGCTTTGTGAGAGACTTTAGTAGCATCGCCACCCCTTATATGAACTCACCAAGAAGGGAGGGGATTTTGTGTGGAAAGACAAACATGTAGCCGCCTTTGCAGCCCTCAAGGAGTGCTTGTGCAATGCTCCCCTCTTGCAACTTCCCGACTTCTCCAAACCTTTTGAGATTGAGTGTGATGCCTCCAACACTGACATTGGTGGTGTACTCATTCAAGACAAGCGCCCCATAGCTTACTTTAGTGAGAAGCTTTATGGCGCCACCCTCAACTACCCAACATATGACAAGGAACCCTACGCCTTGATTCGGGTCTTGAAGACGTGGCAACATTACTTGTGGCGTCGTGAGTTCATCATTCATACCGATCATGAGGTCATTGCCTATCTCCGGAGTCAAGCCCATCTCGGCCGTCGCCATGCCCGTTGGGTGGAGTTCATGGAAACATTCCCTTATGTGATCAAGAACAAGAAAGGGGAAGAAAACGTGGTGGCCGATGCTCTCTCTCGGAGGTATGTACTTCTTACTCATCTTGATGCTAAAATTCTTGGTTTTTCTTTGATCAAATCTCTTTATGCTCAAGATTCCTTCTTTTCCCCCATTGTGGCCGAGTGTTCCAAGAGAGGTGAGGTTGACACCTTCTTCTTGAGTGAGGGCTTCCTTTACAAAGCCGGCAAGTTGTGTATCCCAACCCCCTCCATTAGGCACCTTTTGATTAAAGAGGCTCAGAGGGCCGTGGACATTTTGGTGTGGCCAAAACCATTGCAGCCATTAAGGAGCATTTTTATTGGCCCAAATTGTCTCACTAAGTCACTATGTTTGTCCAAGCATGTGTCACTTGCCACAAAGCCAAATCTAGGTCACCCCCAAGGCCTCTACACCCCCTTGCCTATTCCAACCGCCCCTTGGGAAGATGTATCCATGGATTTCATTACGGGGTTGCCTCGGTCTAAGAAGGGGAGGGATTCCATCTTTGTGGTTGTGGATCGCTTTTCCAAAATGGCCCACTTCATCTCTTGTAAAACCACCAACAATGCTTCTGAGGTTGCCACCCTCTTCTTTGAACATGTGGTTAAGTTACATGGAATCCCTCGTTCTATAGTCTCGAATAGGGATGCCAAATTTTTTGGCCATTTTTGGAGAACCTTGTGGGGAAAATTAGGCATGCACCTCTTATTTTCCACTAGTTGTCACCCCCAAATGAATGGCCAAACCGAAGTGACCAATCGGACCCTAGGCACCTTGCTTAGAATCGTCCTTAGGACTTACTTTCTTTTGTGGAGTTTGCTTATAATAGGTCCATCCATTCGGCTACCAAGCTCTCTCACTTTTAAGTGGTCTATGGACGCAATCCTCCCACTCCTATGGACTTGGTGCCCCGGCCGCTAGCTTCCAAGGAGAAGCCCAAAGGTCTCAAGCGGGCTGACTTCGTGCGAGCCCTCCATGAGTGCACCCGGGTGCAAATTGAGCGCCATGCATCCCAATATGCGCAACAAGCGAACAAGGGTTGGCGCCAGATCACCTTTGCACCGGGCAACCTTGTTTGGGTGCACTTGTGCAAGTAGCGCTTCCTCGGAAAGTGCCGCTCCAAGCTAGACCCCCGAGAAGAGATGGTCCATTCAAAGTGCTCTAACGCTTTGGTGACAATGTCTATCAAGTGGAACTCCTCGACGATTATGGTGTTCATCCCACATTCAACGTGGCCGACCTCTCTCCTTTTGTTCCCCCGGAGTATGAGGACGAATTGGGGACAATTCTACTTCAAGAAGGGGAGAATGATGAGCCCCAACAACCCCTAGATGCCAAAGAGGAAGAGGAATGCATGGAAGTCAAGAGTGATGGCCCGATCACAAGGGCTCGAGCTAATGCCATCGCTCGAGCCACACAATCCATTGTCAACCGGGCCACTTGGAGCCACACCTCCATATGATGACCACCATGGAAAACATTGGGTTCACCAAGGCCATGACAATCAAAGCGCCGACGCCTTCATCCCCATGACATCCAAGACGTCGTCCATGCCAAAGCCAAGCCTAGGCGCGTGGCGCCTATCCTTTGTTTTCCTATTTTAGTAGTTCATTTGAAGACTTTGTATTTCCATTTTGGATGAGTTAGGCCACTTGCAAGTGGGCCTTCAGCCCACTTAAAATCCTAGACTATTTAAGCCAACTTGTGGCTTCCTTGCTCATTGGGTTGAAGATTAAAGGCTTAGAGCTTAGAGAAGTTGAGGTGGTCCTCCCCGGTTCAAGCCTTCAATCCAAAGCCACCAAGCTTGGTTATCCTTGTTCTCTCTTTTCAATCAATAAGTAGTTGCATTTGGATTTTTTTTACATCTTGTTCTTGGCCTCCAATCCTTCAAATCTGCCAAGGAACCTCTTTGGAGGCTTCCCTTGGCCTTGTCACTTCAAACGCCAACCACTCCACCTTTGGCTCTTGATGGCCTCTCTATTCGCCGATGCTCCACCGGCCTTTCCCACGTCCCTCCTTGTTTCTGCCGTCCCAATGAGTCTAAAGAGAGCCCTAAGGAGTCATCTTGCTAGAAGAAGAAGAGAGGAGCTTGCTTGAGCCACGATCGAGCCCTTCCTGTGAAGTAAGGCCTTCAAGCCTCCTTGTTTCACATCGCATATGCTGGCCATTCTCTATGGCGACGAGCTTCTTGTAATTGATCCGTTTATCCCTGCCTCACATCGATCCTCCTAGTCCTCGGGTGCTACAGTCGAGTCGTCCATTGCAGCAGAGTATCGAGATCAAGCGGCGCATGTCCCGTCTATATATGAGGGGAGTGAGTCATCATGGGTAGCGGCTGAGCGAACATCGGCTGAGATGATGTCGTCTAACGACGAAGAGATCTGACTACTATTATGTATTTCGTACTCTTCATAGTATTATTTATTTGGTACTGACATTTTGTGTTTGTTCATATTATGTACTAACGTGGTTTTATGTCTTTTATGTTGATTCATATTGTGGTTTTACGTCTTTTATTGTGATTCGTATTTTCGTTTTACTTTTTTTTCTTGTATCGTGGTTTTACGTCTTTTAAAACCCATATAATGCTAAAAAACCTGACAAAAACCCTAAATCTTAAAAACCCAACTAAAACCCTTTATGCGCTACCAAGTAGCGCATAAAGGGTTTCAACAGTTAACCTTTAATGCGCCACCTAATGGCCCATAAGGGGGTACAATAGAAACCCAATGGAGCCTATAGGATGTGAGAAGGATTAGGGTTTTTTAGGGTTTAAGGTTTGGGGTTGAGGATTTCACCCCGTTTTTATAACCTTTGATCATCCCCGCTTATCTATTTATGCATTCTCTCCCTTTTTCTCTTTTTTGGGTTTTTAATCAATCAGTTCACCACTTCGTCTTCTATAAAGGTGAGAAGCTACTTAATTCTTCTGTATTTACTTCTCATTTCGATTTCTTATATATCTTACGAAATTGAAGGTTGTTAACGACGATTGGGCGCACAATGACACAGTTAGTCGGCTATAAACATTCAGTCAATATCTTTCTATTGGAAGTTATTTACCCAATTTAAACCTAAAAATCTTTAACTTTGTACTATAATATTAAAAGCCCTAAACCATAAACCCTAAACGCTAAAAATTGGTTTTACGTCTTTTATGTTGATTTGTATTGTGGTTTTACGTCTTTTATTGTGATTCATATTGTGGTTTTACGTATTTTTTTATTCGCATTATGGTTTTATGTATTATGAGATAATTACCCTTAATCGCTAAAAAAACTAACAAAAAACCTAAACCTTAAAAAACTAAAACCCTTTATGCGCTACCAGGGGGCGCATAAAGGATTTCAACAATTAACCTTTAATACGCCACTTAGTGTCGCATTAAGTGTTTAGGGGTTATTAGGATTTAGGGTTTTGTTAAGGTTTAGGGTTTAGAGTATAAGAATTCATAGGCAATTGGGTTTGAGATTTCAAAGGCAAATACAGTTATCCTAACGAGCCCTTAAACCTAACGATGAACCTCCCCATCTGTACACATTTCGATGTCCTAAACACTTTACCAAAACATTTGGGCCATATCAAGATATTGGAAGTAATTCATCCAACTTAAGCCCATGAACCCCATTCCTTGCACCTTAGGCCATATGAGACCCTAAAGTCTAAACCCTAAATCCCAAAAATCCGAACTCAATCCTCCCTCACAACCTTTAGGTGTCACCTAATGGTGCACAAGGGAAAACAATACAAACCCTTTGGGCGCTACTAGGTGGTGCCCAAAAGTTGTGAGAGGGGTTAGGGTTTATTAGGGTTTTAGAGTTTAGGGTTTAGGGTTTCATAGCTAATAGTACAGGATATAAGATTTGTGCAACTGTATTGGAGAAATAACATCCAATATCTAGATATGGCCCCAATGTTTCAATTCATGCATAAAGTCCAATTGTCTGGGTATTAGCTGCCAGCCAATTCTTCTCCCAAAACATTGGGCCCATATCTAACAATTGAAATTCAAAAAAATATCTCACAAAACATGTAACATATAATATTATGGCGAAGTCTCCTTCTTCATAATGCCCTAGAAAAGCAAAGAACATGTATCTTTTCAAAGATTTTTTGTAAAAATTTGAGCCATATCTAACTATTGGATGTTATTTATCCAAAAGAAACCCAGAAATCTCATACCCTGTAGTGTAATCTACAGAACCCGAAATCCCAAACTCCAAAACCTAAACCCTAAATAACCCAAAACAAATCCCCACACAACTTTTAGGCGCCACCTTGTGGTGCCTAAAGGGTTACAGTAGAAATCCTTTACGCGCCACCTAGTGGTGCCCAAAGCATATGAAGGGAATTAGTTTAGGGTTTTTAGGATTTAGGGATTATATTATGGGAGTTCAAAGGCAAATATCATTTTCTTGACGATTGTTGGGTTTGAGAGTTCAGAGTCAAATATAGTTATCCTAACGAGCCCCTAAACCAGACGATGAACCTCCCCATATGCACACATTTTGACGTCCTAAACAATTTACCAAAATATTTAGGACATATTTAGATATTGGAAAATTACAAGACCAACTTAAACTTATAAATCTTAATCTTTGAACAGTAATGTAAAAGACCCTACACTTTAAATCCTAAATACTAAACCCTAACAATTCCAAATTAAATCTCTCTCACAGTCTTTACACGCCACCTTGTGGCGCATAGAGGGTTTCTACTGTACCCCATTTGTGCGCTATTAGGTGGCGCCTAAAGGATGTGAGGGAGATTTCATTGGGGGTTTTTACTATTTAGGGTTTAGGGTCTCTTATATTATAGTACAAAGTTTAAGATTTCTAGGTTTAAGTTGGTAAATAACATCCAATATCTAGATATGGCTCGAATGTTTTGGTAAAGTATGATGAATTCTATTTTCAGAAATCAGAGAATCTTAAACCCAATTCAAAGAAGTATGTTAGGATTTCATATATTACTGTATAAGGTATGAGATTTTTGGGTTTATGGTGAATGAAGGATATTCAACAGCTATATATGACCCCAATGTTTTAGAAACTTGTTTTCAATCAAGATGAGCTGTTTGTATAGCCTTGGACTGGTATTGTTGTGAATCCAACTATCTTACAATATGGAAGATACGCAAGAAAAGTTGTATGATATGACTTTTGCAATGTTCCGTTAAAAGTGTTTGGGTTCAGCGTTTAAAGTTTAGGGTTTTGAGACCTAAACCCTATGTGCGTCACTTAGAAGCGCATAAAGGGTTTTGTTAGCATAACCCTTTATTCGCTACTAAGTGGCACACATAGGGTTTAGGTCTCAAAAACCCTAAACCCTAAATTTTGTCCAATTTTTGAACCCAAACACTTTTAACGGAACATTGCAATAGGGTTTGTGCGCCACTTTGTTGCGCTTAAAGACTATGAGAGGATTTGTCCATGATTTTTTTGGGTTTAGGGACTATTGCAATGTTTCATTAAAAGTGTTTGTTTTTGGTTATTTGATGTTCAATGTCCACTTTGTACGTTTATATTTAGGATGCTTGAATGTTTTCTTTAAATGTTGTCCAATTTATGTAATAATTAACTAGTGGACCCTGCAAATTGGAACATGAGACCTTAAAACATTCCCGTAATATTTAATTAGTGGATACTACAAATTGGATAATGAGTGGATTTACATTGTTCGAACATATCCAACTCCATCCCGATCCAACATTTGTAGTAGATGGATACCCTAAACCGTATTACTACATAACTAATATGGGCCGACCAGCCATGGTTCGTTCCTCAACGTAATCATTCATACTAGTCTCAAATGGTTTATCCCATTCTTCAACACTTGCATCTTTGAATTGGGTCCAAATAGCGGGCAGGGGTGGAATAAAACAAAGATTATCAACTAGCCAAACTTGTAGAATTCAAGGGTAGAATACGTGCAAAATAAATAAAGGTTGATGATGATCAATTGTAAGAATGCACACTGGTACAAAATGGTCATGGTTACGTACTAGTGCTATCTTATGCACCGTACCGATAGGTTGTACGCCCGAAGGAGCCCACATTGGGAGGCATGTGTGAGGTCCACTCCATGATAGTACAACAAGAGCCACATGGAACCTGGTGGCAAATGCCAAGCCAACCATAGGAACTTCCATCCAATGATGGTTCAAGCACTCTCCGGTATAATTGACTAACTTGATAAGTCGGGCTATTGGGGTAACAATACTAGCCGGTTTGTACAGCTCTCGACGTTGTTGTAGTTCCTTAGAAAGCTCCCATCGGACGTAGTCATAACCATCTTGGTCCTTGACTGATAATACAGCCATGGAACGGTACCCACAATGACCATCGCCCACTATGTTTTGTATTGCAGAAATGTAGTCGAACATGAACGGGTCAATATTCTGCCGGCCCTAGTTAAAGCCGAGGTAAATCACCTCCTTCGGTAGTTGGTCAGACTTAGGTGGTCCAGTGGTACTACCTTTGGCAGTTGAAACTCTACTGTGCGATTTACTGCTCGGAGAACGTCCTTTGGATCTCACCGATGATTTTTTTCCTTCTAAATTCTTTCGCTCCTCATCCTTCTTATTTTTGTCCGTCACCTTGTACTCAAACCAACTCGGGTCCCTCTTGGTATTTTTCTTCTGCTTTTTAGGCCCCCCTTTTTGGTCACACCAGTCGGGGGCTCTTATACATGACACGAACACGTGTCGTGGTAGACTCTGTACTTGGTCACGAGGTTAAACTTAAGATCGAAGGGCATTCCACCGCTATGAAATTCTTCCCATATGGTATCAAAGGTGACATCATTTGCTATGAGGTGAACGTCCTTATCCTTTCCGAGATCCTGAAGACCCACTCCATTCAACTTGACACGCTTCCTAAAAATATCAATTTCACTTTGCATCATCGAGATACTGGCATGTACATACTTTTTGATCTTGTGTGGGCAAGGCAACCCTAGGGAGGATCTCTATAACACATCACATCATTCTTCCTTGCTTATGTTTCCTTCTTTTGCCCTAACAGCTTCATTGTATATCATTCTCAAGCACATTTCCGAGACCTTATAAATGATGCGGCTGAAAAAAACCTTCACCCAATTCGGTCCACTTATGATCTCAGTGGGCGCCTTAAATGCACTCTGCTCCATATCACCCATGATTACACAAACTTGATCAATGCACATATCCCTGATTTGTTGCACGAGCGCATCAAACCCTGTAACAGACGATTGGATCATGTCCTTGAGCATAGAGTGTTGACTCTCGACCTGGAAAATAAAACTCAGGTTACACTTAACATACAATGATATGTATCTAAAGGGGTTTTCCTAATGGCATTGAATTTACTTGTTTGATGATCTTGTGGTGAAATTGAGAACTATGTCGCACCATGCACAGAGTAGCTTCTCCTTGTACGGTATAAGCAATACTTGCTTGACGTATGTCATCGGCCCTTTCTACTTCTCCTTCAAGTATGCAAGTCGTGCCTCGTACACATCCTTAGTGGGTGACCTTAACAACCAACAAACATTACCAGAAAATGGTCAATGTATTCGATCCAATTGGTAGCATAAGCTTCCACGTTGCGGTTGACATGAACCCTACACAACAGATGACGTGAATTCAGAAAGACTAATTCGAGAGCCTTCACAGATCTGAGCTCTCGATCTGACATGATCACCTTAGGTGCTTGATTCCCTAACATGAGCATAAGGCGTCACATGGCCCATTCATAGTGCTCCGTTTTCTCATTTTGCATGAATACAATGGCAATATAGAACATAAGGTTGGTGCAAGTGAATCCAACAAACTTCAACAAAGGCATATCGTACCTATAAATGTGAAAAGTATAAGATTTAGATGAATTTACATATTTTATATGTATTAATAACGAAAACTATAGTACAAATACTTGTTGGTCTTGTAGGTCGTATCCATGATGACGACGTGGGGGAACAAACGCAACAAATGTGTAGTGTCGGGGTGACAAACAAAAAGGTCACTCATAACCTCATTCCCATCAACCGTAACCGTGTCGATGCCTGCATAATATCCTTTCGACTTTAGACAATCCAACGTGTATTGCGGCATCGTCGGATTCCCCCTGGATTTCTGCCTCTGCTTAACCTTGCAATTGTACACTTGATTCATCGCCAGAGGCAAAAAAAACCTCCACACTCTGATGTTGTTCCTGCATAAGCCGTCTAGCAAATGCATGACCAATCAAACTACTTGAAAGATCATGGTTGTGGTATCCACTAACGACGGACAATGTCCACGTGCTCGGTTTTCTTAAACTTCCTTTTCCTAACAATTGGGCACTTGCTCTTCTTTGTTCTAGATTTGTTTTTCCGTTTAGGGGTTTCCTTGGGACCCTCGACCTCCTTCTTCTTCACCACTGATCTATATGACCCAAACTTCTAACACGATAGTATGACCTTTCTAGCCCACGATTTACTTATAATCACCGTACACAATCCCAGACCGATGTTTTTAGCCCAATCGATCATAGTCTCTATCACTCCATTCCTCACTTGTAGTAAAATTAGAAGAATAGTCGATAAAAAAAACCGTTATCACTAGTATCGTCCTATTTATTTAACATAAATTTATACATTAGAGGTATTCCTAGGAGCGATGTAAAAAAACTAACATAATGTTCTAAACACAAACATGTAATTTACTTAATAATTGAAATTCCAATTAATTTGACAAATATATATAACTTAGAGGTTTCCGTAAATAAAAATTACAAGTACATGTTTAATGTCTAAGCCAAACCATGTAATTTATTAATAAAATACTAACATAATATCTATGCTAAAACATATAATTTATTAACAAAAGACTAACATAATGTATAAGCTAACACATGTAATCATCCTATTTATTTCACAAATAAATATACACTAGAGGATTCTGTAAATAACAACTAAAAAGACTAACATAATGTCGAGTAAGCTAAAACATTTAATCATCCTATTTATTTCACAACTATAGATCGAGGATACCGAAAATACCACCTAAAAAGACTAAAGTAATGATCGTTTGTATGTTTTAATGAATATTCTAGACTATATATGACAAGCGGTTTTAATTTACTAAATTTGAAATAATTTTGGGAAAAAAACATATACGTACCCGTAAGTCGAATCAAGACCGGGTGCATCATCGTAGCTTGAGGACGACATTCTCTCAATAGTGTGTCATTTCAATTCAGTGGTACATCAAAGCTTTAATGTAGGCTCCCATATATATATATATGCATACAAGTTACCGTTGAAATCAACGATAACCTTTTTGAACGTTACGACGTAGCGCATAAATGTTAAAGCGGTTCAATATCTTTTTTTTTAAATATCTTTATTTTAAGAAAAAACGGGTTTTCGTGGCACATAAAAACAAATGAATCAGATTATATAACAATGAAGCCACTTGCCAGTTCTAGTTGAACATAAATTAGATAGCAAGTTCTCTTAATTTTTCACGAATACTACTTGTGATTGACTTCAGGGTTGGGTTATCAAAATATTGTATTAAACAAACAAGCAGCCGTACTTATGCTGTTAAATTTTATCTTATTCCCAGATTGTTAGGGTACATAAAGACATTATTTTAAATTATTAACATTTTTATAGTCGTTAGAGCAATAAATTATAACCTTATCTATTTTTTTGAAAAAGGTTAATGCAATATATTATGAAGCAGGATATACAAAAGGGCTCAAAGAGCCATTGTTCAAACACCTCTGGTCAACAAAAACAGAGGGGAATGACCAAAGGGATTCAAACCATTATAATCTTATCTATTGCAACGTTATAAGTGTAGGTGCAATTTTCTAATACAAAAACTTAAACACGTGTAACAATTTTACTCTATTTTATATATGTTAAAAGAAGGTTCCCTAAAAAAACCTTAGGTGTTTTGATAATGATAAACACCATGTATTTGATGGTTTGTTCATAAGTATTGTTTCAGGGAAGAACAAAAAGCATGACGGTTATTTGGAGAAGTTCTAGGGAACAATGATTGTGATCAATGGATTAGTCATCATAGGGAACAGTGTGAACAAGAGCATCAGAGCTCAAGAAAAAGAAAAGGAATGAAGATTCCAGGGAACAAGGAAAACAGAGCAAATAAAGTTGTCAACGTTCCAGCGAAGAGGCAAATCGCGAGATATTGCGTCTAGGGTTTCGAATGTTTGCTTGGAGCACAAGGAGACGTTCAAATACGGAAAGTGAAGATTATATCTTACAGATAATGGGTCGGAATTATCATGGATAGATAAGATCTATTTATGGAAACAAGATAATGTCAAGTTGGAAGATATTGTTTGTGGTATTTTAGGATATTGTTTGATGGAAATATATAATGTTATTTATGGGATAATATATTAGATTAGACCATAAATAAATTATATTTTCGTCATCCTTTAGAGGCATATAAATACAAGGCATTATCAACCTAGTTTGACATGCTTCTAAAAGAGAAAGAGGAGCATCCAAGAGAGAGTCGGCATTAGGAGCTTTGAAGGTTTCTAAGTAGCCATTGGAGAGCAGGAACACAACTTGGAGTTCAAGAGACGAGTTTCAAGGCTGTTGGCTCAAGGGAACGACAGAGCCGTTCCTACATCAAGGAGAGTTGCGATCTTTAGGAGCTTCGTAGGGGAAGTTTCTAAGGTGAAGAAGATAACTTTTCAGTGATTTTGAGTTTGTTGTGAGTTGATAATACGTGCTAAGGGTTGTTAAGCTTAGAGAGTATTCTAGTAGGGAAATCTAGTTTATGTTGGATCTTTGCTTGACTTGTGTAGCTTGTGTTTATCAATAAAAGTAGACTTTGAAATCCTACTAGGGTAATACCTAGAGGTAGAGGTTTTTCCTTGTCAACAAGTTGGTTGATTTGGTTTTCCTCTCTACATGATTGTGTTGTTATTTGTGATATTCTGCTATGCAAAGGTATTGTTCCCTATATAGGAACAATACTTTACTTTGTTACTAACACTTGGTTTCGATCCAACAATTGGTATCAGAGCAAGGTTGCTCTAGATTTGTGTTTGTTTTCAGGAAAATATGAGTACTCATGACGGGAACAGTCAAGGTTACTCAATGGCGCGTCCTCCTCTCTTCGAAGGAAAGAAATTCGGTTGGTGGAAGAAAAAGATGGAGATTGATAAGTGTTATTTTGTAGCACATATCTAAGGGTTATTACCAAGTTTGAGGCGCCATTTGGTTGGATTTAGAGCACAATTGGAGATTGTGGAGTTGGAGCAGAGAAGTGTGGTTTTGGTGGTCTGGAGGAGCTAATTGGAGACATCCATAGGAAGAGGAGTTGACCACCTGAGGAGACGACGAAGATCCATGAAGGAACCACAATAAAGAGCAGAAGAGAAAGAGAAGGCAGGCAAAAGTCACCGCCCCGCGCCAGAGCCACCGCGACCCGGCGGTGGCTCTCAGAGAAGGATGCCGCCCTGCGGCCATCACGTGAGGCAAAGCGGAGCAATTAATTATTTCGAGCCCGTGATGCTGGAATTGAAGATATTCGGCCCAGGAGGAAATTAGGCCCAATTGAGAAGAAAGGCCCATGAAGGAGTTGAAGCCGCGTGAAACAAAGAATGCCGCGCGCGAGAAGAAGCAGAGTGAAGAAAAGCGGAAGATTGAGCTGATGGTGATGACGTCAGCGCTGGGCTGCTTGGAGAAAGGTGGGCCGCGTTGATGTTTGTTGGAGATGGGCCGAAGTTGGGCCGCCGCGAGCTTGAATTGCTGGGACGAGAGGGCTTGCGAGAGAAGGCGAGGAAGCAGCTTCTTGCACGAGACCGTGAATTAACCGGGATTAATTTCCTATTTCGTTTGTTTATTTTTGGTTATTATTTTATTATTATTTTCTTTTATTATTTTTATCACTTTTAGAATTAGGTTAAATACTTTTGTTAACCTAGTTGCCACAATACACAATTCGAGTTTTAGAAGTTCGTTTCTATTCTGCCTCTAGGGTTTTAACCCATGGAGAGCTAAACACCTTTGTTCTGCTAGACATTTGAAGCAATACAGTTGATTCGGTTGTGAGATTTATATTCCTTGTTCTTATTCTTATGTGTGTTGGTTTGATTCTCTTGGTTATATTGATTATTGATTTATCATTGTTCTTCATAGTCTGGCCAGCTAGGTTGAGTAATATTTATCAATTGCTAGGATTGCATATAGGGGTTCCGAGTGCATATCTAGTGGCATACACGATTGTGCATATAGGGGTTCCGAGCGTACAATCGTGAGTGAGAATCAGTTGCATGTTAAGTAGTAAGGTGTCTTTCTATTTGCATGTATCCTATATCCTTGTGTGTATTGCTATTGCTTTGTTGGTGGTAAAGTATACCGACAACTGTGAGAATCAGAGGTACTTTACCAGTGACATAGTGATAAGTCTATCGACAACTGTGAGAATCGATAGTGCTTAAGATCAGGATGGGAACAACCATAAGAATAGTTAAAGAACTTGGATTGAATAGATTTCAGTGATCAACTTATATCTCTGTATTGTGGATCTCGTTCTAGTGGAACTACTTTCCCCATTCATATTCTCAAGTCAACTAAACTTGTTTACTTTGCTCTGTTTGATACTCAAAAGCCCCCTTGTTACCTTGCATGCTTATAAACACATAGATTGATTACTTCCTCCCTGTGGGATCGACCCTTTCTTGCTTACTATACATCTGTTTAGTAGGTCTATTAGGACTTTTTACTTTGATAAGGCTAATCAACGATACTTGCATTGCGCACTTTTAGCCACGTCAGAGATCTTCATCAAATGTGAGAACTTGGACCTTTGGGACATCGTTGTTGATGGACCAGTCGTTCTATCTGTGAAGAACGATAAAGGTGAGACCGTTCCCAAATCAAAGGGTGATTGGGATGACGAGGACAATAAGGTGATCTCTAAGAACCACAAGGCTATGAAACTATTTATCCATGCATTATGTGATAGTGAGTATAGCAGGGTTTCGGCTTGCACAAGTGCTCAGCAAATGACATGTTGTGTGCGACTCATGACAGTTCCATTGAGGTTAAGAAAAGCAAGATAGATCTTCTAGCCAAACAATATGAACTGTTTAAGACGGAAAAGGATGAGTCCATAAAAGAGATGTTTGTTCATTTCAATGTTATTGTTAATGAGCTAACTTGTTTGGGAAAAGTATACACCACTGAAGATCAAGTTCGAAAGGTGATGCAAAGTCTACCCAAGAAGTGGATTCCTAAGGTAACGACGATTGAAGAAGCCAAGGATCTGAATTCCTTACCTTTGGAGCACCTCATAGGATCTCTCACTTCTCACGAAGACAAGCTGAAGTCTTATGAAGATGAAAGTCCCCAGAAGGGAACGATCGCCTTGAAAGTTTCCAAAGCATTGAAGCAAGTAAAGGCAGGCAAGAAGGACAAGGACCCGGAAGTGACTCTCATCATGAATGCTATGAGGGGCCTCCTCAACAAGAAAGACAAGGATTGCAAGGATCAAGGCAAGTCTCTTAAGAAGAATCCTAACATTGTTTGCTACAATTGTGAAGGAAAGGGGCATATTGCTAGGGATTGTCCCCAGAAGAAGAAGTCGGAGGATGATGATGACTCTTCTAGGAAAGAAAAAAGGGCAAGTGAAAGGAGAAAGCCTTTGTTGCCACATGGGGAAGTGATTCCAAATCTGATCCGGAGTCATGGGCAAGTACCAAGTTGTGTTTGGTGGATAAGGAACAATGTGCATCTGATTTAGAGGATGAGGTAAGCAACTCTGACATTTACAATGATTTGAAGGGTTGTAGCAAGCGTTCTCTGATAGTCTTTATTGAGAAAGTTTATAGGGAAAAGGAAGAGTTGAGTGAACAACTTGATGCTGCTAGTTGTTCCTTATCTTGTGATGAGTGTGCTATTCTTAACTCTAATGTTGAAGATCTGAGTTTTAAGAATAAGGAACTGCATGCTAAGGTGAGGAGTCTTGAGAAAGAAAAGTTAAAACTTTTAGAAGACTTGTAGAATGCTAGTTCTAAGGAGGGAAATGTTCCATCTGACCAAACCGAGTTGGAAAAGATGAAACTTAGGGTTGATGAGCTTGTTGCTACTAACTTTATGAATGAGAAAAAGTTGTATGAGCTGTGGTTTGTTAAGGAACAACTAGGTGTCAAGGATGAAGACAAGGAGGAAATGTTCCTTCTACAAAGGAAGTTGCAAAGTGCCAACGACCAAAACAAGCACTTGGAGGCTAAGGTAAGTCTTCTTGAAAACAATGGTTCTACTAACCAATCTTGGTATGCAGGAACAAAAGCGCACAAGATTTGGCTTAAGCAAGACACTGGGAATCGTACCGCTGGTTTAGGCTACGTTGCTCCTAAGGCAAAATCAAGTGCACAAGGTGCAAGTCGGCACCAACCAAGGCCTGAGAAGAAGACACCACATTGGAAAACGTGGTTTCAAGGAAGAAAGGCTCCTCCACAATAGAAGTCTAGGCAAAGCTATGCGAGATGGGAACAACGTGGCCACTATGCTTTCAAGAACGATCGCAAATTTCCTACATCAAGGAACAATGTCCAACGAGTGCAACAACCCAGGAGAGGTAAGTTTTCTAATCCTTAAGTGCATTCTCGCTATATGGATTATGGAACTGTTGAGTCGTTTGGTCCTAGGACTAACCCAAGGGAACCCAACTTTGTTTGGGTGCACAAGAACATGACTTAGCTTGTTTTGCAGGTAGGTGTGAGAGAACAGCCTAGGAAGAGGTGTTTCATGGAGATTAATCCCTTACAACCTATAGGAATAGTGAGTTGAGAACTCACTTATGATTTGGTAAGAAGTGCTAAAGCTTAAGGGGAACGATTTCCAATTCAGAGAACACGAGACAACCAGTTTAGGGGAAACGATGCCCATGAACGGTGAGGTCAAAGCGATTGGGAACTGTCCCATGGAACCAAGGAATGAGATAAGTATATTTATCACAAGCATGCATGTTTACTTCGTGTTTACTTCATGTTTATGTTGATCCCTTGGAATGTATCTAGGAATGAAGTTCTTAGACTGACTAGTTTGGACTACTTTCATAAGTACCCCGATGATTGGCTAGAGAATATGAGTTAACTAAGAAGGAATTGTTACCTCAAATTGCCATGTGTTACGTGATTTCGTTTTGATGTTTTATCATCTGAGTTATTATTCATTCTTGTGTGTGCGAATGTATGATAGCATGATTCATGATTTAACGTCAACATGGGTATTAGAAAACGTTCTTCTTTCGGCCCAAAGAAATCAACTTGATCTTTGAACCCTCATCATAAGCCGACATGATAGTTGATTTCAAAGACCCATCCTAGCTGAGTCCAATGATGTTTGCCTCTATGAGCCCTTCTTTGTTGAGTCCACAACTGAGGTAAAACATTGGATGGTACAAAAGGCCTACCGAATTTTGATTTGGACTTCTTTGTTGAATTTTATTAACCCTGAAAATATATAGTCCAAATGTACCTTTATATCCGTTGGATATGCCATGAGGTTGTTTCGGTTGAGGATCTTGAAGATTCCAAGAGCTTGGGTGAAAGATTAATTCAAAGGGAACATTACCCATTGAACATTGAAGATTGGTTGAAGTTGCAGAAGAGGGACCGTTCCCTCAGCAAAAAGAAAAAGAAATCAAAATGTTACCTGATGAAAAGAAGAAGAAAAGAGGGAAAAATTTCCTCAAAAAAAAGGGAAAGAAAAAGTATCAGAATGAAGAAAAGTTCCAAAAGGAACAATGCGACACTAGTGGAAAAAACCCTAATAGAGGTGGGCATTTGGACACTTATTGAGGCGAACACCGTTCGCTTCAAATGAGGGGGCTGCAACAAGTGGGGACCCTTTTTGAGGCGGGCAATATACGCCTCTAAAAGCCACTTGTTGAGGCGGGCCTCTATAGGCCCACCTCAACAAGTGCCTCACTATGGCGCCAAAGTGAGGCACTTTTAGAGGCGGGCCTATAGAGGCCCACCTCAACAAGTGGCTTTTAGAGGCGGGTCTCCATAGACCCGCCTCTAAAAGTTATTTCAACAATTTGAGTACAACAACGCAACAGATTTATGATGCACCATACACACATTAAATTTGCAGAATAGATTCCTGATTTTATTCACAGAATAATATACAACAACACAACAGATTTCACCAGAGTACAGTCAGGTTCTCAACAACAGTTTACATGACAAGTACAAACAAGTTCAATCCGATAATAAATACTTCGATGTAAAATATTGTGCCCATTGCTCACGAACAACATCTATTTCTTCATAAGTATATGCTGTCTTCCTCTTAGGATATAGCTTCATAAAAACCACAGAAATTATTGACACAAAACACAAATACTATCAATATATAGTTAGTTAAGTTACATACCTTATCTAGTCGCTCATCAGAGTCCTCGAGTCCCGTGACTATCTCTAACATGAACTTCATGACATAATAGCCACACTCGGTTTCGCTGCTTTGTTGAGCGCACTAATTACACAACATAAGGGGGCTGTCTTAGATACAAGGCCTTTGATTATAAATAAACAAACCTAAAGCGTTTAAAATGCTATATGTACCTCTATATTGCAGACTCTCAACGTCTTACGTTTTCCTATTTATTTATCGCACTTCCCACCTTGATACTTAAACACTTGAAATGCCCTAGAAAATCAACATAATACAGTCACGAAACTGATATTGTTAATATTCCAAAAAAAACTAGTTCGTAAGCAAAATAACTTACAAATTCATGATTCCAGATGCATCAGTCATTCTGTTGTCTGGACCTTTTAGAGAATCGAAAAGATAGACCTGTGCTTTAAATAGGTCTATCACGTACAGAGTCCAATGATTGATGCATCATTTAAACGTAAATTGATAAACATTAATGATTGCTTAAAATACTAATTATATATGAAACTTATTGAAAACACTTACTCTTGATTATATGGGAGCAAAAACAATTTGGCACTGTTAGCATTGAACACACGTTGCAAGTAATTTGCTGGAACAGATGGATCGGCCTTGATTCTAGTGCTTGACACCATCTCAGGACAAATGAACCCAATTCGAGAATTTTCAAATGCATATGTGTGATTGTCCAATAAATACCTGCACATTTAAAGAAAAAACGATTAAGAATGATAGTTGAACAATTAAAGAAAAAACGATTAAGAATGATAGTTGACAATTAAAAGATAAAGACTGATCAAAACATTTACATCATGTAGACTTGAATCACAGAAATGTTTAAGCACGCCCCCTTAAGGAACTCTTCTACATCGGATGCAGTGACGTATGTTTCTTGATCTGTCACATAATTCCAAACCGAGGCATCCAATGGGATGGGAGTACTATCATATATACCACCCGGCGCCGAAGACATAACAAATTGCAACCACTTGCATGACTGGCCATGACCTTGAATTTCTTCGTTTTCTGCTTTCTTCCTTTTGGCGGCTGATTCTTCTGTTGTACGATCACAGCTACCAACCACCTCTTTGTTGGACTGAGACTTAAGAGTTATTTTGACATGAAATTTCCAAACAATAATAATGAAGTAACATTTGTATTATTGAGCACAAACAAAGAAGATTTAATATCATTTCTAATAACTATCCCGCCAAGGGCCTAAATTATGAATTCTATCCACCTTTTTAGAGAGAAATGGCTTACCTTTGTATTTTTGGCGCTGTCATCCACCTTTTTAGAGAGAAATGACTTGGACTTCTTTGTTGGGCGTGGAGTAGTATAGTCCTATATATATTAGAATTATAGATGAGCAAGAGTGAGTAATGTGTACATTATTATTGAGCCTAGATTTCTTACCTCGTCGTCTTCGAAAATCACTAAGCGGATCGGCCATTGCACGAAACTACCCTGAGCACCGCCTAAGTTAGTGAAACCATCACCCGTAGGCACCGGAAGAATATCATCATGATGTCCATCATAAACAAAATCAACTTGGACTTTGTAGTGATCAGGCTTCATCGGTGTAAAGTGTTGGGACGATGCACCGTTTGAGGGTTGTACCATACCATCCGCTACGAGCACTTTGTTACCAGAATCTTTATCCTCAAGGGCAAGATGGCATGGAGTCCTTTCCTGCATAAGAGGTATTTTAATTCATGTTATAAGAGGTATTTGGACATAAAGAGTTCATGATAATACTCAAACTCAATCATACCTTTAGCTCATGTGGTTGCGGTGTGGAATCAGGACAAGTGGTATAGGGTGCATCAACATTAAGTTCAAGAACGGGAGTAGAAGTGAAGTTTGGTTGATTTATGTGTAACATGGAGCGTAGTTGCTTTTGGAGGGCCTCAGCAACCCTTTTATCTAACTCACCTTCATACTCCTTTCTAACTTCAGCTCTGATCGATTCGATCAGATCTGATGAAGCTTCACTAGAACATCTTCTCTGTCGTTCTCTTGGACCGAAAGTAACTCTATAACCCACATTTCCACCTATTGCCTTGACACGGCCACGATGATCTTTTTTCCCAATGGCTTTGGTGAGGGCATCCTCATCATCCTCGAAAGTAAGGTTTCCTATTTCTTCTTCTTCGATATACTCCTCCTATAATGTCAATTAGGAAAGTATAGATTAGTTCATATTTCCAAGTAAATTTAAGTAAATATTCATTAAAAAACACTACTTACAACTTTTCTTGCAATTTCTACGGCATCCTTATCGTTCGGGCTAACTTCCCACTTTCCATCCTCAGTTCAAACTTGATGAGCCAAAACCCACTCCTTTGATCTGTATTTTCTAGCTCTAGGAACCGATGAGTTCACTGAGGAGCTACTTGACAGAGATAAAGATGCTTCCTCTGGGAGTCGTCCTTCTTTTATCCACTCGTGTCGTTTTCTAATATAACCCGCCTGGCCGGTGCGATGAGGATTCTTATGGTGGGCTGCACTTGCCTTTGCTTTCTCACTACGAGCCTGTCAAAAGTCAATTGCATTATTACCAATGATTTCCGCTAGTTGACTAGAAATCTTTAATACTAAAAAGAAATAGCATTATTACCAATGACTCTGGCCTATAATATTCTTGAAGAAAAATTGACCAATCAGCCTCTGTAATGTGGTGGTAGATTTCCCAAGGCATCTTGTTTCTAGGATACTTCGACGGCTTTTGCGTCTTAGTTATCCATCGAGTTACCAACTTGCTCTTGAAATCTCTAAATCGTTTTGCCACACAAGAATGGAAGTATTTTTCCCTTGATTTATTGACATCCTCAATGATGTGGAACATAAGCTGTGGATTTTTACAATAAGTTAGAATGATAGTTAATATAGTATATATTTAAAACAATTTAAAAAGACATTATACCTTGGTCTCCTCCCAAAACCCTTGCCTCGTCTGCTCATCTATCCTTCGGTATTCTTTCACGTTAATATTAATTCTTTGAGCACAACTCCCAACTTGCTTTCCGTATTGTTTCGACCACTCGCCATCAGGGACATTAAACTCATTAAACTCAAGGTGCATAGGCTTTTTTACTTGAACGCCTTTTGACGGACCACGCCCTTTAGCGATCTTTGTAATCGCGCTAACACCTTGTGATTCAGGATCACCTTGGGTAGGGAAAATAGCATTTCCACTTTCGTTAGACATAGTGGCTAGAATTCCTGCAACAAGCACACACAAAAAATTACTTATTGTAACATAAAGCTTCTGCATTGTCACATGAAAATGAACTTCCTAAGAGGAGAACAAGGTATAATTAACGTCTATGTAATAAAGACTCATTTGCTTCAGCATTGCTCATACACAAAAAACTAGATCATGATTTCATGAGTACATATAAAAAAAAAAGCATATGAGTACATATAAAAATAAAAAATCCAAGGAAGACAATTCATAATGCAATTAAATCTACTTGTCAATAAATTACCTCATCTTATTCATTTGTGATTTGTAACCCATATTCCCTCCCTATGATCGTTCGTTCAAGTGATCTCTCACCCCATCCATCATCCCATTTATTTCATCATCTTCTTGGTCATCATCATCATCCATCTCATTATTCTCAGCAATATCATCATCATTATCATCACTGTCTACCCGAACATCAAACTCATTGACACTAGAACTTGGACGATCAGGTATTTTCTCACCATGCCAAAACCAAACATGGTAATCTTGTTTGAAACCACGATGAAATAAATGATCCTCAATCTCATCAATATCATCTAACCACCTTATATTCTTACAATCACGGCATGGACAATAGATTTTTTCGGCTTTCGTACTCCGTTGGTGTGCTAAAGCACATCTAATGAACTCCTCAACCCCACTCAAGTATTGTGTCGTAGTATGATCACGGTACATCCAAGGACGACTCATTTCTAGTAATAAATGCAAAACAAGGAAGATTTAATATCATTTCTAATAACTATCCCGCCAAGGGCCTAAATTATGAATTCTATCTCGCCAAGGGCCTAAATAGATAATAATACGCAACTAAGCAAGAAAAAATACAAACTCAACTATCCCGCCAAGGGCCTAAATTATGAATTCTATCCCGCCAAGGGCCTAAGGAATTAGGGTAGAAGTATTACCTTGACCCAATATCGATCCTTCAAGACAATGCCTCTATCAACCTGCAGAATGTAATTTCCCCAATTAAATAAACTGTAAAAATGTGATCCTCTAGTATATTACATCCTCATTGCCTTCAATGCACGAGCTTTAAACACAAAAAATACACAAATTCGTACAAGCTTTAAACACAAAATACACAAATTTGAAATCAGTATTAGGCCCGCCTATTAGAGAAACGCATATTCATAGGGGCATTTCATCAAACACCTTCAATGCACGAGCTTTACACACAAAAATACACAAATTCGTACAAGCTTTAAACACAAAATACACAAATTCAAAATCAGTACATTAGGATTTGCTCGTATTTTACTTCTCCAAATCCGTACAAGCTTCAGTACTTATGATTTTACTTCTCCAATTACTTCTCCAATTCGGTATGAACCTAAATAAAATTGTAAATGTGTTTGATGAAATTAAAGTAAAATAGGGTGTTAGATGTGCTTACCGGCCAGCGGAATCGGGTGAGGAAGTCGGAACTCTGGTGAAACCGAGTGCTCAGCGAAAGGAGAGGAAGTCGGAGCTCGGCGAAGACGACGATACGTAGATATGAACGAAGGCGTGCGCGGAGCTGAATGTTTTTAATTTAATTAGGGTAGACTTATAGAGGCGGGCCTAATATGCCCGCCTCTATAAGCTGAATGTAATGAGGCAATAGAGGCGGGCCTCTTTATGCCCGCCTCTATTGCATACATTTGTTGAGGCGGGCTATAATATGCCCGCCTCAACAAAAGTTAATAGAGGCGGGCTTTTTCGCCCGCCTCAATTATGTACCATTAGAGGCGGGCCTACATTTGGCCCGCCTCTAATACTTTAGCGGGAATATTTTTTCGGAAACTTTTTGAGGCGTATAATTATTTGCCCGCCTCAATAGATTTTTTTGAGGCGTATAAAATAATTATCCGCCTCAAAAACCTGAAAAACTGATTGCGTATGTCGTTGTTGAGGCGTTTTGAAATATGTACGCCTCTAAAAGGGAGCCTCAAAAAGTGTTTTTTCCACTAGTGCGAAGATGTGTAAGAAGATGTTCCCAAATGGAAAAGTGCGACAAAAGAAGCCATGAAAGGAAGTTTTGCTTGAAGATGGAACAGTCCAAGTGTGGAAAGTAAAATTCTTCAACTAGGGAACTTTGTGGCATGTCTAACACATCCCCTCTTAAAAGAATCGAGAAGTTAATATCCTTATCTCTTGATTCTTTTGTAACACTTTCTGATATATGTGATGACGTTGCTTCTTGATGATTGTGATTATATGTTTTATCACTCATTGAATGCGTAGTAACTTTAAGTGGAAGAACTCTTGATGAAATTTATGTTTAATGTGATAATCTGTTGTTCCATTCCTTTAAGGTTTTCAAGGTCTTTTTGATGATGTCAAAAGGGGGGAAATGTGGAAGGAATTCAGATTAAGAGGTTGAAGAGTTTGTTACTGGATATATTTCTAAGGGGGAACTTATCCATGTTTGTTGATTGTGCATATGCATATCTCTTGTTTTGATATCGCTTTATTGTGCATTTTGAAGATGGGTTTGTCATCATCAAAAAGAGGGAAATTGTTGAAAGAAGATTCCCTCAAGGAACCTTAGGTGTTTTGATGATGATAAACACCATGCATTTGATGGTTTGTTCATAAGTACTATTTCAGGGAACAACAAAAAGCATGAGACTTATTTGGAGAAGTTCTAGGGAACAATGGTTGTGACCAATGGATCATTAATCCTAGGGAACAGTGTGAACAAGAGCATCAGAGCTCAAGAAAAAGAGAAGGAATGGAGATTCCAGGGAACAAGGAAAACAGAGCAAAGAAAGTTGTCAACGTTCCAGCGAAGAGGCAAATCGCGAGATATTGCGTCTAGGGTTTCGAATGTTTGCTTGGAGCACAAGGACACGTTCAAACAAGGAAAGTGAAGATTATATCTTGCAGATAATGGGTCAGAATTATCATGGAGAGATAAGATCTATTTATGGAAACAAGATAATGTCAAGTTGGAAGATATTGTTTGTGGTATTTTAGGATATTGTTTGATGGAAATATATAATGTTTTTTATGGGATAATATATCAGATTAGACCATAAATAAATTATATTTTCGTTATCATTTGGATGCCTATAAATACAAGGCATTATCAACCTAGTTTGACATGCTTCTAAGAGAGAAAGAGGAGCATCCAAGAGAGAGTCGACATTAGGAGCTTTGAAGATTTCTATGTAGCCATTGGAGAGCTGGAACACGGCTTGGAGTTCAAAAGACGACTTTCAAGGCTATTGGCTCAAGGGAACGACAGAGGCGGTTCTACGTCAAGGAGAGTTGCGATCTTTAGGAGCTTCCTATGGGAAGTTTCTGAGGTGAAAAGGTAACTTTTCAGTGATTTTGAGTTTGCTATGAGTTGATAATACGTGCTAAGGGTTGTTAAGCTTAGAGAGTATTCTAGTAGGGAAATCTAGTTTACGTTGGATATTTGGTTGACTTGTATAGGTCGTGTTTATCAATAAAAGTAGTAGACTTTGAAATCCTGCTAGGGTAACACCTAGAGGTAGAGGTTTTTCCTTGTCAACAAGTTGGTTGATTTGGTTTTCCTCTCTACGTGATTGTGTTGTTATTTGTGATATTCCGTTGTGCAAAGGTACCGTTCCCTATATAGGGACATTAATTTACTTTGTTACTAACACTTGGTTTCAATCCAACAATATATAATTAATTTTGTTTTAATGTATTCGATGTAAAATAGCTAAAGTGTATTAAACACGCCATTTTCATGTCGCAATTGTTAGGACTAGTTCATATCTGACATGTCTTACGACCAGCTAGTCCAAACCGGACTAAAATTTGTCCATATCAGATCTAAGTAAGCCGAGAAACTGACTAGACCGGATGTGACTTTGATACCTTGTTAAAGTTTGGTAGATCTATTCTTAGGGTCGCTTTCGAGCGAAACACTACAAAATCGATCCAAATAAGCTTGAACAGATTGGATTATCTCGTTATGGTAAAAAAGAGCCGAACAATAATCTTTGCCCAAATTTTTTTTTGTCATCTCAGTCTAGTCCTTGAGTACATGTACTTTAGGCTAAACATTTTTTCTGTATTAGTTGAAAGCGCGTGCATGCGTACGCGTACACTGGTCACCCTGACAACTAGAACAACTATGTACGTTTTTTATTTTCTATTAACCCATGGTCTGGCCTGGTCAACCCGATCATGATATTTATTCATGATGATGGCCTAAGTTGTATACACTATACGGTTTTTTGAGTTGAAATATTTCCCTTATCCTTTCTAGGTGCAACTGGAAGTTATGTTGTAGTCTTGCACTATATATATTGAGAGGGATAATTTATTCCTATAAGATAAATTAATTTCAAATCTATATTAGGGGGATTTAATATCCTAGAAATAAAGAAGGCAAATTATCTTTCCAAAAAATAAAAAGGAAAAAATGGATTAATTACTTAACCCTAGCTGGTTCCTCTCTCTCCCTATTGAAATTTTCATATGCTCTTTTCTCTTTGGCTGCCTCCATAGAGTTTTGAGAGCTTTTTGCCTGACTTGAGCGTCGGAGGGTCTTCCAGGGGAAAAAGCCCTGCTCTTTGACTGTCTTTCTATGTTCGTAGGATGTCATGAACGAGATCGGAGGGTACCGGAGATCGCCGAAGTTGCGGGTTCTCGTCATTGTCATCAATATTTATTATGGTATAAATTCATGCTACCACATTTGGCGTCAACCGTGGGGAACAAAAATGATGACGGGAACCTACGACATGGGAGATGTAATTTTGTTTGGAACAAAAAGAGGATAAAAATCAAATTGAAGTTCAAGCTGGATGCGGTTTGCATATGGAAAACACAATCATGGTTTTGGGAGTAAGAAGCCGCTGATTTTGATACTCTCGGCTTACCAAGGTGGAATCTTGCGGCTCAAGATCGACGAAGACTCGTCGCTTAACCCGCCGAAGAAGGGGTTCGAGGTCCCCGATGTGGTTGAGTCGGACATTATGAGGCTCCCAAAAGAAGCGATTGACAACGACTCGAAACCTTCTTCGATCGTTTGTCTCACCGATGGATACGAGGTGGTTCTCCGTCACGATCCTATCGAGACTCTCAGAGGTAAGCACTTGATTTCATTGACTTCTCGTGGATTGTTTGACTTTGAGCAATTGAGGAAGAAGAGAGATGAAGATTACTGGGCAGAGGATTTCAGGGGCATACGGATTCGAGATCCTACGGCCACCAATCTACTATTAGCTTTGATGTCTCATTTCATGGTGCTGATTTTGTTTATGGTATACCTGAATACGCACAAGCTTGGCGTTGTACCCAACTAGGGGCCTTGGAGTTGAATTATGTAAGCCATATAGGTTGTTTACCATGTTGATTCGAAGCTTGGTGAAGGAGATGCAGAACAAGTTAGTGGAAAAAGGGCAAGTGGCAAAATTGGAGAGCCTAGAGACGCACGGCTTACCCCAAAATAGAGCTTTGATCAAGCCTACTTTGAGTGGCTTGATGGTGGCTCGAACAATGACCAAATGGAGCAACCAGTGCCGTTAGGTTCGTGGAGCTACAAGGTTTCTCCGAAGAGGAGTCACGGCGACTGGGATGCTTCACCGCACTTGGAAAAATGCTTCAAAGTGGCGAGGTTCACTGATTTTTTGTGCACAACATGGGCAAGTTCGGAGGTGATTCGATATCGTTCGGATATGGTTCTAGACGATTCAGGAGTCGATCTCAACTAACTTGAGCACGAGGAAGATGATAGTGTGGTCAAGTTTTGGATTGAATGACTCGAAAATAGTCCCTTACAGTGTCAAACATTGCTTGTGGGTGGGTTATATGATATTTCACAAGCACATATATACAAGAACAGAAACACGAAGTTCTGCAACAACTTAGCCGAGCAAGAAATGGGTCCACCATGGTTGACTCACATATTGGGCCTAAAAGTCCAACATACATATCAATTCCATGTTCAATCTGAATGATACAAAATCATGAGTAAATCGCCAACTAAAGTTCTCACTAGATGATTTGACAAAGACAATGATCAACAAAGGAGAACTCAACAGCTAAGTCTCTAGCTCTTTCTCTTATATGCATGATAAAGCATCATATTATTTGAAATATATCATAGATTGTTTGAAACAACAAGCCTATAGGCAGCAGGGGCATGAGCTGCCATCTTATTCTATTAGCCTTCGGGCCGCAGGGACACGAGCTGCCATCTTATTTTATTAGCCTATGGGCGTAGGGGCACAAGCTACCTTCATCTTATTCTATTAGCCTACGGGAAGCAGGGGCACGAGATGTCATCTTATTCTATTAGCCTACGGGCCGCAGGGGCACAAGCTGCCATCAATCTCCATTAGCCTTCGGGTCGCAGGGGCACGAGCATCCATCTTATTTTATTATCCTATAGGCACAGGGGCAAGAGTTGCCATCATCGAGCATGGCAATTGCATTATTTTTGGTTCGTTGAAAATCTCAGGTTTGGCCCGCTGAAAGTTCTCAAACTAAGGTTGCTGGAATTCTCAAGCTTGGCTTGCTTAAAACCTCACCAACAAACTGCTCGAATCCTCAAGATTGGCTTGTTGGAAACCTTAGTTTCCAAACGGCTTTGGCCACCAAGCATGGCTTGTAAAAAGGTTTCTAAACTCAGGCTGATGGAATTCTCAAGCTTGGCTTGTTGAAAACCTCACCAACAAACTGTTGGAATCCTCAAGCTTGGCTTTCTGGAAACCTCAGTCTCCAAACGGCTTTAGCCACCAAGCATGGCTTGTAAAATGGTTTCTAAACTCATGCTGCTGGAATTCTCAAGCTTGGCTTGCTGAAAATCTCGCCAAGTAAATAATAAAATCCTCAAGCTTGGCTTGCTGGAAACCTCAGTCTCCAAATGACTTTGGCCACCAAGCATGGCTTGTAAAAAGATTTTTAAACTCGGGTCGCTAGAATTCTCAGGCTTAGCTTGCTGAAAACCTCGCCTACAATGTCGCTGGAATTCTCAAGCTTGGGTTGCTGATAACCTCGTCTACTGTCACGCTGGAATCCTCAAGATGTCTTACTGGAAACATTAGAGCCATGAATGGTGGAACTCTCAAGTCATTCCTGCTGAAAACCTCAGGCAAATAAACATACAGATTCCACACGACTCACCAATAACCAAGTCGCAAAAAATCGCACAGGTCGTGCACCATACCGCATTGGCCGTGTAGTTTGACCACACGGTAAGAATTTCTCGGAAAATCACCAATCGCATGGTTGTGCGTTTGACCACATGGTTCGTGCGGTGCTCTCGACATTCCAGTCGAAAATTAAGTCATCGACTGCACAACCGTGTGTTTTTCCGCACGGGTTGTGCGGTGCCCACGACTTTTCGGCCAAAAAAATCAACACCACCTGCACGATCGTGCATTTTTTCGCACATGTCGTGCGGTGGTCTCGGCTTTTCAGCCTAAAAATAACAATATAGAACTGCACGGCTATGCGCTTTACCGCATGAGTTGTGCGCCGCTTTCGACTTTTCAATTAAAAACAAAATAATTTGCACGATGATTTTTGCAGCGTTTCGGATTTCGACGAGTATTATACCCAAAAAATTTCGCTTTTTATTAGGTCAGATCGATCCAATCTTCGGCTCATCGGACCCGAGAGAGCTCCGAAGACCCGAGGGGCAAAATGAGAGGGATAATTTATTCTCATAAGATAAATTAGTTCCAAATCTTTATTAGGGATATTAAATTTCCTAGAAAAAAAAGAAGGCAAATTATCTTTCCAAAAAAGAAAAAGTAAAAAAGGGATTAATTACTTAACCCTAGCAGGTTCCTCTCTCTCCCTATTGACTTTTTCATATGCTCTTTTCTCTTTGGCTGCCTCCATAGAGTTTCGAGAGCTTTTTGCCTGACTTGAGCGTCGGAGGGTCTTCCGGAGGAAAAAGTCCCGCCCTTTGACCGTCTTTCTATGTTCGTAGGATGTCATGAACGAGATCGGAGGGTACCGGAGATCGCCGGAGATGCGGGTTCTCGTCGTGGTCATCAATATTTATTATTGTACATGTTCATGCTATGACATATATACATTTTTCTTAATTTGGAGGTTCGAACAAGCTGTCAAAAATGCACTTTACCTTCAAAATTCATTAATCTCTATGAAATCTGCTATGAATAATATTTTCATTGTGAACTCCATATTCAAGAATGACCAAACATCCTAGAATCAGACTCAAGTCAATTCTGGTTAAGCACTAATAGCAACCAGAGTTCTGGTTAAGCACTAATAGCTAGTTGAGATAGAAATTCTAAAACATAAATTTTTAATCTAAAAAGTCAATCTAACATTTGTACACATTAGTACATACTTAAAGCCACATAATATCCCTCATTCAAGAAAGACACTTGATGCACTCATTTGGAGCTACGTGGTGAATGTCTAGAACTACTTTAACGTATGTTAATACGTACAAGGGCCTATAGTAATTGTACACCTTCTAGTTGCACTTAAGAAAAGTGTGTTCACCACATATTTAGTACTTTGCTTGACCTTATTATGTTCTGTAGAATCAAGTGTGTTAGTATAAGGAACGGTAAAACTGTTCATTGGGCAGCGGAATAAAGTAACAGATTGCAAAGTAACAATAGCGATGTTCCTTAGAGAGGAAAACTCAATCAACCAACTAGTTGAATGAGAAAAACCTCTACCCCTAGGTTTTACCCTAGTAGGATTTCAAATGTCTACTTGTGTTATTAATACTGGAGTTACAATCAAGCAAGTCTTATCTCAATCTAGTTTACTCTTAAATATCTAGACTTCTACGTATAACGTTCCTTACAACACCTTAGACACCCAAAACCCTATCAAGTACTCAACTTACCAAAGTTTCGTACTTGCAAGTGTTCTTCTTCTCCTCCTTGTTTGAATTCTCTTGCTCCTTGGAAATGATCATGGTTGCGTAACGATGATAGTTACTTCTTCCCATATATATAGCCTTCGAAATACTCAGCCGATTTGCCCTAGTATCAACTAAGGAAATCAAATAAAAATATTCCTAAACTATCTTTACACAATCTTTCCTAACAACCAAATCCGTATCTGTAACAAACCTGTTCCTTGCGGCCGAAGACGTCTTTGAAGATTTCTTTCCAAGAATAGAAATTCGGCACAAGTTCACAACGTGCGCGTCACCTCGTTCCTTGGCGTTGATCCCTTGTTTGCATCTGGCCGACTAGTATGTGAAAACACAGACATGTAGTCTGTGTACTCCAAAGCTGTAGATGTTTTGGAGTTGTACATCTATCCCTAGTTGCTTCTAGTGTTGGTGTCAAGTGTGTACAAAGGAGTGTGAATCTCCTCTAGCATTATGCGTGTGCGCCCAAGTGTGTGTATGTGTTGTAATAAATTATCAACCAAATATATATGATTGATCAATAACCAATATTATTGTTGTTTCTCGCTCATAACTTACCGACCAGCTCAAGATCTTAGACTCTTATTTGATACATAATTTGATTCAAAATGGTTGTAGCGGAAACATAAGTGAGTTACATGTTAACTTGTCAAAGTATAAAAGTCCATATTCGCCACCTGAAAATTTAGGTTTATTATGCAGAGGAAGGATCAAATGTGCATGGGTATTATAATAAGCTCGGCGCACGTATCCCCACCGTCCAGCTATTTTCATCCAACGGTCCAAATCGCGCGATGATTTTAATTGAAAGAGGACACGGAAGGGCATATGGGTAATTTGTCTTTTATCTTTCTTCTCCCAGCTCCAGAAAATTCTCTGTGACGAAAGCCGTGAAACGCGTTCTAAAATCGACATGGACATTGTAGCTGAAATCGATCGCTCTTTCGTAACAAGACCCCCAAATCTCCCTTCTCCTTTCATCTAAACAACGGGAATAACGTAATAACACATAGAGCACACAGAGAGAGGGATCGGAGAGGGAATAGGAGTTTAAAATCAACGCCGTCGGGAAAAATAGGTCGTCGTTCATCGGAAAAGGGGTTTGTTTAACAACGTGAGCTATACGCCGCCAGCGCAGATTAATGAACAGGGGAAATCGTTCATCGGAAGGTCGTCGTTCATCGGAAAAGGGGAAATCGCCAAGCGATTGGGTCGTCCCCTCATCCACACCAATCCTTATGAGGTATGCTGAATTAGGGTTTCTAGTTTTTAGGGCTCAATTCTCTTGATTTTTGTTGAATTAGGGTTTCTACTTCTCAATTGGTGTTGTGTCTCAAGATTGATTTGTTTATGTTGCTTGTTATGGGTTTCAACAATGAACAGGATGTAGTAGTTTAACACACTCAAAATTTAAATTTGATCATGCTTTCTTTTAGGAACTTTATTGAAGTTTAACATCAGACCAAGGATACATGAATATTAGTATTCTGCACAAAATATAATACTTGTTCATGTTTGTGATGATCACTAAAGCAAACACCCAATATTGTCTCTAGATTTGATCAGTGAAAAAGTATATTTATAGCATACTTTTTGTTAACAAGATAGGGGAATCAAGCTATCATCATACTCTATAAAGAGTCAAAATCCACAAAGCGAAAATTCTGTGTGAAATCATAACTTGAAATCAGAAAGACTTGGAGCTTAATTGGGGTAAAGCAAAATTTGGACTCTACAGAAAAGGTAGTTGAAAGGAATACTCTAATGAGCTTCAGTTTGATTGATATTCATGTATTATGGCATTGGATACCAAGCTAAATCACAACCTGAATAATGTTGCAACTTGCAAGCTATGATTGATTGATTGTCGATAGATAATATGGGTTTAGGAGTGCTGTGCCCAAGCAGCTTCTCATGGTACAGTTAATGTGTGTTTTTTCTTGACGAGAAACGAATGAGTGTAGAATTTTCTGTGTTAACATGACAACAAAGATTTATACTTGATGATATGCTTGCTTAATGTCAGTATGTCACATTGCTTTTCACCTATTTGCTTATATTATTGTAAACATCTATCCTCAATTCCTTATAGATTTGAAGTTGGACTCTTGATCCATTTGAAAAGATACTGATGTTGTATGAGAATATGATGCAAGATGCTCGTGGCAATGATGTGGACCTAAGCCAATACAAGGGGAAGGTGCTATTGATTGTCAATGTTGCGTCACAATGGTACATAGTTTTCTCTGCTAGAATATTGTCTCTTGCCAAGAATGTGGGTTTAATCACATAAGATGTGCTTAACTGAAGTCATGTTTTTTTTCTTCTTATCTTGTATAGTGGCTTGACCAACTCAAACTACACTGAACTCAGCGAATTGTACACAAAGTACAAAGACCAAGGTGGGTTTCTACTTTCTTCCTCATTTCTCCCTTTCATCTGTTTGGTTGAAGTGGGATGGAGTTTTGTCTGTAAGCTAACCTGAGTTTCATGCTCCTTCATTGATCTTCTGCAGGTTTGGAGATTTTGGCTTTCCCATGGAGTAGACCGCAGGAACTTCAACTCTTATGGTAGCAGGAGAGGAAATGACGAGATCATGGCTAGAGGCACGTTCGCAAACATCCGCATTGTCAACAAGTTCTTGAAAGGCGAATTGGGTCCCAAGATCATTGTTGTTGTTCAAGATCATTGTTCTTGTTACTTGTTACATGTAAAAATAGTATCACTCTTTATTTTTCCTTATTCATGGAAAAAGATATATTAATTTCATATGTGCATTTGTTGCCTTCTCTTTTTTTAAGAACTCCCAAGGTTTGTCTGGCTCTGCTTCACTGAGAAGTATATCCAGAAACTACATATTTCATTCAAAACATATCTTACAATACCAAAGTAGTAGATGAAGACACGAGTTTACTCTTGCAATGATATTTTGCAGGTTCATGAGTAAACTCTTGCAGGTTCATGAATTTATTCTTATAGGTTCATAAATTTTTTGCAGGTTCATAACATTTTTTGCAGGTCCATAAATTTATCATGCGTGTTCATGAGTTTACTCTTGCAGTTTACCAAGTTCATGAATTTTATAATGCAGGTTCATGAGTTTACACTTGCAGGTTCATGCGTTTACACTTGTAGGTTCAAGAGTTTTTTTGCAGGTTCATGAATTTTATCTTGCAAGTTTATGAGTTTATCAGGTTCATGAATTTTATATTGCAGGTTCATGAGTTTACACTTGTAAGTTCAAGAGTTTTTTCTTGTAGGTTCATTAATTTCAGCCTATAAGATAAAACCCATAAACCTGCTAGTTAAAATTCATGAACCTGCAAGTTAAAACTCATGAACCTAAAAGATAAAACTTATTAAACTACAAGATAAAAAAACTCATGAACCTGCAAGATAAAAAAACTCAAGAACCTCAGAAAACACCGATGAACCTGTAAAACAAAATTAATGAACCTGTAAGACAAAACGCATGAACCTGCTAGTTAAAACTCATGAACCTTAGAAAAATCTCATAAACTTGTAAAATAAAACTCATGAACCTATACGTCATAACTCATGAACCTACAAGTTAAAACTCATGAACCTACAAGTTTAAATGCATGAACTTGCAAGGAAAAACTCATGAACCTGCAAGATTATCGGCTTAAACTTCTCTTGTAGGGTTTATCAACCTCTAATATATAGCCTATGAGGGATTTGAACCCACATCCATATGAATAAACACATTGCTCTACCATTTGAGCTAATAGGCTATGACAACCAATACACAATTTCAGCCTTTTGTCATTCATATTCAGCACATGAAAGACGAACTGCACAAACCCAAAATCAAAGCTTTACATTCAAGTCCAAGAGTATAAAAACTCATGAACCTACAAGATAAAAAAAACTCAAGAGACCTCAGAAAACACCCATGAACCTGTAAAACAAAACTAACAAACATGTAAGACAAAACTTATGAACCTGCTAGTTAAAATTTATGAACCTTAGAAAAATCTCATAAACTTGTAAAATAAAACTCATGAACCTATAGGCCATAACTCATGAACCTACAAGTTCAAATGCATGAACCTGCAAGGAAAAACTGATGAACCTGCAAGATTATCGGCATAAACTTCTCTTGTAGGGTTTATCAACCTCTAAAATGTAGCCTATGAGGGATTTGAACCCACATCCATGTGAATAAACACATTGCTCTACCATTTGAGCTAATAGGCTATGACAAAACTAATGAACTTGTAAAACAAAACTAATGAACCTGTAAGACAAAACTCATAAACCTGCTAGTTAAAACTCATGAACCTGCAAGTTAAAACTTATGAACTTAAAAGATAAAACTTATTAAACTATAAGATAAAAAAACTCATGAACCTATAAGATAAAAAAACTCAAGAGACCTCAGAAAACACAGATGAACCTGTAAAACAAAATTAATGAACCTGTAAGACAAAACTCATGAACCTGCTAGTTAAAACTCATGAACCTTAGAAAAATCTCATAAACTTGTAAAATAAAACTCATGAACTTATACGCAATAACTCATGAACCTACAAGTTAAAACTCATGAACCTACAAGTTCAAATGCATGAACCTGCAAGGAAAAACTGATGAACCTGCAAGATTATCGGCTTAAACTTCTCTTGTAGGGTTTATCAACCTCTAAAATGTAGCCTATGAGGGATTTGAACCCACATCCATGTGAATAAACACATTGCTCTACCATTTGAGCTAATAGGCTATGACAACCAATACACAATTTCAGCCTTTTGTCATTCATATTCAGCACATGAAAGACGAACTGCACAAACCCAAAATCAAAGCTTTACATTCAAGTCCAAGGGTATAAAAACTCATGAACCTGCAAGATAAAAAAACTCAAGAACCTCAGAAAAAACCCATGAACCTGTAAAACAAAACTAATGAACCTGTAAGACAAAACTCATGAACCTGCTAGTTAAAACTCATGAACCTGCAAGTTAAAACTTATGAACCTAAAAGATAAAACTTATTAAACTACAAGATAAAAAACTCATGAACCTACAAGATAAAAAAACTCAAGAGACCTCAGAAAACACCGATGAACCTGTAAAACAAAATTAATGAACCTATAAGACAAAACTCATGAACTTGCTAGTTAAAACTCATGAACCTTAGAAAAATCTCATAACTTGTAAAATAAAACTCATGAACTTATACGCAATAACTCATGAACCTACAAGTTAAAACTCATGAACCTACAAGTTCAAATGCATGAACCTGCAAGGAAAAACTTATGAACCTGCAAGATTATCGGCTTAAACTTCTCTTGTAGGGTTTATCAACCTATAAAATGTAGCCTATGAGGGATTTGAACCCACATCCATGTGAATAAACACATTGCTCTACCATTTGAGCTAATAGGCTATGACAACCAATACACAATTTCAGCCTTTTGTCATTCAAATGCACTCTAATCAAAACAATAAAATCACAAGCAATGTCTTATAATTACAGCTATGACTAGTGATACCTGGATCCAAAGACAACAGCAGGAGCCTTCTAAAGGGTATTGGATAGACAGCTTCAAAGTACACAGGAAGGAGGGTTTGAGCTACAACAATTAAGAGGTGAATGGCGGTACGAGAGAGACGGCCATATTAGCAACCTCCACAAAATTACACAACCAAGAAATACTATCTTCCCAGACGATCCCTATGCATAATACATGTACAGACTGTTAGCAGCAGCACAAGCAATCGAGTTCTCTGAAGGGTGGCACACCAAGTGGAGTAACTTTGTTGTTAAGTCAAAGGAATTCCCATTCGTGTCAGCTCCAGGACTCTCAGATCCTGCCACAGTTAAAAATATTCCATTTTTACTACGGCTTGAGATGATATATGCAAGAAACGACGAGGAGGAGGGATGAAAGCAGTGACCTCGTCTGAAAACACGACTAATGCTGCTCAGTGGTCGGGAAGGCCTTGATGGAGTCTGTACTTGTTTCCTATATGTTGTTACAAGAAGCATAAGATAACGAATTCCCGGAACTGGATATTTAAATATATTATGCATAAAGTGTAGCATGTACCTCATTGGATGTTTGCTGGCTTCTAATGTGGTGGCCTCAGGAGCACAACCAAACACACGGAACAGATTGTTGCAAGCAGACAATAGCCAATTTAAATTACAGGAAGAACTGCTAAGAAAAGGGAGTCCATGTATATTTGCTGACTTGTAGGATCCTGTTGCTACTCGCATTCCATCACCACTAGAACAACACTCAAATTTATCGAAGATTGAATCATTTTCATACAGATCACAGAGCTGGACAATTGAATCACGGTTAAAAAAAGATGGCATAATAAGTCTATACAGTAACTAACTAATGTAGAGCATTATACCACTAAATCTCACCTTTGGTCTCAAGTATAATGGATATCTTCTTCAGTCTACTTGCCATCTTTATATTCAATAGCAATTAAAGCTAGTGAAGACTTCCCTGCTTAGTTTCTAAAGCTCCTGACATCAGTTTTGGATATGTCACTTTGATTCCAAATTCAAAGAGGAGTGTTATTCTCCTACATCACAATCATTGAGATACAATTACTTCTAACTGTATGAAGTGTAGGTGAAGAAGAGTTGGTGAATGCTTCTTGCACTTGCGGCAGAACTTATTTCAGTAGCTTTCAATTAAGGGCCAACAGTTATCAGGTTGTTTTGTGTTAACCCATGTTATCATGTCTCATCATAAGGCTGCTTTAGTTGGTCCTTAAATCAAACAGGTTATGTGCATAGCTCAACAACGCATAGCTTCAAACCAGTATCCACTACTAATGCACAATAATTAACTCCAATCGTTCGGGAAATTTTACACATATAACGGCCAAACTTGGACTCTATACACCTCATAAAACATAATCGAATTTACCTGATAAGATAGACCCTATCCCGCCCAAAATTCAAGCAAGCAGTGCGAACCAAAATGCCTCGTCCAAGATCGGTGGATTCTCCGGCATCTCCTCCCAATTTGTCGATACTTTCCTGTCCACGAAACGACGTCGTCGATGAATATCGAATCTCCTCTTTTTTCTTCTCTTCTTCTTCGTCAAGCAGGAGCTTCTCGCTAGCGGAGGCGGGGTGGGTTCGCCATGGATGGCTCCACAAGAGAGAAGAACGATGAACGAGAGTCGTTCTAGGGTTTGATTGTTTTTGGGTGTTTTAATTGTAGGGGTATAAACGTCTTTATGTTTTAATTTTTATAAAAATTTCAAAATTGCCACCATTTTTTATTATATAGCACGCCGGCTTGTTTTTTTCCTCCATATATTGTTTTATCTAGACCGTCCATATTATCTACCCTACGATAGATAATTGTACTTTGTGTTTATCTTAAGAGGATTACCCACAAGAGCCCCCCCTCTTATTATGCATCTAATTTATGTGTAATATGCTTACTAAAAACCATGAAAATTACCTAGTGAAGGAAATACAACTTCACATAGGTTGGTTCAGAGAATGATATTTTAGTTCTTTTTGCACCAAGAATTGGGAATTTGAGACACATACATCTCTATCCATACTTTTAACAAGATAATGTGATCAGTTGAATAGATCTTAACTCCGTTTAGAATTTTACTAAAGACTTGGTTCAAAATGCACCTACTTCAGCTAGACATGCCTTTCTTGGATTTCTGCTTGTAGACTTTGACACATTTTACTCTTGCCTTGTTACTTACTATATATGGTCAAAACCATAGGCCATCCATCACAACTCACAAGGATTTTTTTTCCTATAGTGTTAACAAAGAACAAAATAGATAAGTAGAGCAATCAACAAACAACATACCTCAAGAAAACATCTCACTCCAAATTATATTTGGAAGCATTCATAGAATGTTTTCCCAAAGTAAGCACTTTTTAGAAATTTATTATGAAATTAGGCTCGGTATGAAACTTATTCTCAAAATAGGCAATGTTTTTAGCATCGGGATAAGTCACTCGGGAGAGCAGCGACTCATCATAAATGAGTCGACACTCACAATAGTGACTCTCACCGGAGCGGAGGTGGTAATTTAAAAAATGAAAAAAAGGTATGAGTCGTTGTACCATACAAAGGCTCATACCTTTATTTTCTTTAAAAATATCGGTTTAATTTTGAACATAAAATAATTTTAAAAAAGAGTCGTTGCATGGCCCAACGACTTTTTTTTTTCATTTTCACTTAAAAAAATAAGTATAGGTCTCGTACATATGTTTATTTAAAACTAGTTTTTAAATAAAAGTTTGAATATGCATACGTAATCATGTATACATATCTCAATTCGAAGAAACCAAAAAATAAATATATGTATAGTCGATGTATTATATAGCGGCTCACACACATATATATTTTCAATTGAAAACTCCATTTAAGAAAAAGTGCATCTTTAAAAAACAAAAGAGTCACTGGACCATACAACGACTCTTTTTTTTGTTCAAAATTAAATCGGCATTTTTAAAGAAAATAAATAAGGTATGAATCTCTGTATGGTACAACGACTCATACCTTTTTTCATTTTTTAAATTACCACCTCCGCTCAGGTGAGAGTCGCTATTGTGAGTGTCGACTCATTTATGATGAGTCGCTGTTCTCCCGAGCGACTTATCCCGATGCTAAAAAGACTGCCTATTTTGAGAATAAGTTTTATACCAAGCCTAATTTCATAATAAGTTTCTAAAAAGTGCTTACTTTGGGGGGAGGGAATCGCATTCGTAGCGACATAGTACATCAAATATATTGCCCAATTCAGAAAATGTATGATCATGCAAGCATAAGACTTCCCAGATTGCCCTACAAATAGGATAAGTTTTCTCACTAGTCATTCCCTACAAAATGAGAATTTATGCATTGCTGCACATATATTCTGAAACAAAAGTTCCTTATCAAAACTTCTAGTATGTAAGTTATCATAAACTCATGTTCTCACCCTTTAAAAAGCCTGAAGAAAATACGAAATAGAAATATCATCATTCACATCCTAATAATGCTTCATTGTTTAGTACACCTTGAAAATCTGCATCATCTTTTACTATGCTCATAAGCAACTTACGTGATTCATCTTTTTTTTAGCTCGACTCATCTTCTATCATGAGAAGAAAATCCAGAACCATAGAAAGAGGTATCTTTACCTTTCTCCTCACATCTTCAATATCAATAGCAGTTGTCATCTGGAAAAAAAAAACACTTACCAAAATCAACTTAGAATCAACACACAAAAAAGACCGGAAGAACTCTATTTTACCAGAAATTTTCACAATCACAATGAAAACTCTCACATTTATCCACACTACCAATTTTACCATAATGCAAGTAAGCACTGCAACCAATGACTCGATCTAAAAAACTATAATTTTTGGTAATTCGCAGTTATTAGACCTATGAATTCCAAAAATTAAATCCATGAACTACCCCAACATAAACCCTAAACCCGAAATGTCCAAAAAACAAACAGTCGAAAACAAAATTGATCAAGCAATTTAAACTCAAAAAATTCAAGAATTGAAGAAGAAAGAAAGATAAACAAAGAGTTAGATGAACATATAGCTTGTAGAGTTCAATTAGTAGGTTATCAAGGATCTATGTGCTTCCTCTGAGCAGAGGTGACGAAAAATATTATTGCTTCAATGGTCTCATCTGACCGATCCAACTGCTTCATCTCCACAGAGAGGAAGGGCTGAGATTTACGAAGCTTTGGTGGAAGAGGGAAGCAGAATTAGAATTGCAATTACCGTTTAGCTTGAGGCTTTTCTTGACTTTTTGTGTGCACCCCTCGCAATGCAAGTCCACCTTCAACCCCACCATTGTAGATCCAGCTCCAGCGCCGCCATCTCCGCTCTTCTTCTCAACCTCTTTCTTCTCCGGCTCCTTTTGCACAGAAGGGCCAACGACGAAATCTGTTTATTAGCAAGCAACTGACAACACCAAAAAATCAAAACCAAATTGAATGAACTGTGAAATAACGATAATAAGGAAGAAAACGAGAATCATAATTAGCGAGAGATTTGAGAGAGGAAGATCAACTAACCACACTACCAGAGAGAGGGGAAACAAGAGAGGGAGAGATATGCTACGACATTGAAGAATTAGGGAGGAAGAAGAAGACATGTGTATTTATGCAAGGGATGTGTTAGTGACACGGAACGAAAGAACGTACCTTGTTACCGTGCGGCTCTTAGACCACTCGACCTCCTTCGAGTTGCTAAGTCAAGCCTCCTTCGACCCCTTCTAAGCTAGTGGATGCAAAGCGTAGCGGAAGCAACAAGAAGATGACTAGAAAACCGAAAGGAATGTGGGAAAGGTAGTTTTATTGCTTGGAAAGAAAGAGCTTACAAGAGAGAATGCTTACAAGGCCTTGATGCTTTAATGCTTGGACGGATGCAAATGGAGGGAAGGGCTTGCTATTTATAGGTAAGGCCCCTCCTTACAAAGAAAATTCTATAAGCCCCTAGGTCTAGAAAAGTTAAGGGAGAAATCTAGAAAATCCAAGGTAATGGTTTCTAAAGGAAGCCAAAAAGGGGTGGGTGGCTGAAGTACTCTCCGGAGCACTCCGGTTTGCTCCGGAGTTCTCTAGAATACTTTGTATGCCTCTGGAGTGCACCGTATGACTCTGAAAGCTCCGGAATCTTCTAGGACCGTCTCAAGGCTGAATTTTTTGGTTCCAAAACGCGGTCCGTGTCATCCTCCCCCACTGATTCTCACAACGCCCTCGTTGTGCTAGACTCGAATGCCTCGATTTCGTCCCTGAACTGCCATAGTGCCTCGGCCGATTCCCACGTCATCTCAGCATCGGGCAGGCCTTTTCACTGAACCAAGTACTCCAATCTTGGTCTTCGATATCTCTATCTCACCACTCGGTTGGCAACGATCTCGTCAACCTTTTTGTCATAAGAGGCCTTGATTACCATGGTTTCCCGTTGGTGATCTCCTCAGGATGGGTCATACTTGTCTTCATTGTATGGCTTGAGCATGCTCATGTCGAAGACAAGATGAATCTTGAACTTGGACGGCAACTCCAGGTTGTAGGCGGTCTTACCTATCCTCTTAAGAACTCTGAAAGGTCCTTTGTACCATATGATTAATGCCTTGTGTAGCCCCATGTGTCGCATGATGAAATGTAACTTGACCATGACTAAGTCCCCGATTTGGTATTCAACATCTCTCCGGTGTTGATCTGCCCACTTCTTGATCCGTTTGTTGGCCTTGAGTAGGCGGACATGGGTCAAGTCCAATTCTTCTTGCCATCCCTTGGAAATTTTATATGTTGCAGGCGTCAATCCTTTGTAGCCCGAGACAATGGTGTTCGGGGTACTCGGCTGGAATCCCATGACTATCTCGAATGAACTCTTGACCGTGGACTCGTTCTTTTGTAGATTGAATGAGAACTGGGCCACGTCTAGGAGCTTGGGCCAATCCTTCTACGATGCGCTCACATAATGCCTTAAATACACATCCAATAAGCAGTTGGCCCTTTCGGTTTGTTCATCCGTTTGAGGATGGAATGTTGTTGTGAACTTCAAGTCTGACCCCAACAGCTTGAATAACTCCGTCCAGAATTGCCCCGTGAAATGCCCATCTCAATCACTTATGATGCTTTGAGGCCGGCCCCAATACTTCACCACATGCTTCTTGAATAGGCGGGTTGCCTCCTCCGTTGGGCATTCTTTGGTTGTCAGTATGAACGTGGCATACTTAGACAACCGGTCCATGACTACCTTAATACTCCCGTAACCCTCGGCTTTGGGGAGTCCAACTATGAAATCCATGATAACGCTTTGCCAAGGATGCTCCGGTATATGCAAAGGTTGCAATAGACTTGCTGGTAGTCGTTGCTCCACCTTGTCTTGTTGGCATACAAGACAAGTCTTGACGTAGATTTCTATGTCTTCCCGCATTTGAGGCCAATAGTATTGTTTCTCCAAGAGAGCAAGAATATGATGCGTACCTGAATGTCTGACCCACTTAGAGTCATGGCATTCTCGGATGACCTCTCTCTTGAGTCTCCCATTGTGCGGGACATAAAGTCATTGTCCTTTTGTGTATATTAGGTCTCCCTCGATCCAAAATTGCCTCGTCTTGCCATCCTTGATAAGCTCCATCAGGTTCTTGGGCGTGGGATCGCGTGTGAGACCTTCCTTGATACGTAAACGAATCTTGTTCACGTGTTGCTCAATGGATCTAGGTAGAAGGCTTGCCGAGGGCTCCGTCTCTTTTAGGTTGGATAGGTAGCGGCCTAGCTTGAGCAAAGTCGTCGGCTCTCTTGCGCTTGGCGGCAGCCAAGTTGGGGCAAGAGGTTCTCAAATGCAAGCAATCGATGAAGTGTGTTTGGGGTGATCAATATGGAGATCGATCGATAAGTTTGATGTCGAATACGCAAGGGCGAAGTGAAAGACTCAACGGCAAAGCTTGCACAGTATATTGAATTCAACGTGAAAAATAATACAAGGCACATTAGCATTTTATAGAAGCCAAGTGAGACGCGGCCATGGGCCACAAAATAACCTAATGGGTCAGGCTCCTAAGCATAGGAGACCGCACGCCCAAAGTAGACAGTTACCCTCAAAAGAACTTGCTAAAAATAGAAATGACTAAACATAGAAATATCCAAAATTATCCAAATGTCACTTAATAAACCTCTAAATTAAGAAATGTGCTAAAACTAGGAGAAGTGTCGTGAGGCCGCAGCAACAGACGTGGCCAAAGTCATGGCGCCGCGGCGGGGGCCGCAGCGCAGGCAATGATGGCGCGGGGCGCAGCTGCAGGCACGGAGCTGTTGCACAAATTCTTTGGGTGTGATGCTCTGCATGGCCTGGGCGATGGCTCTAGTGCGCACCCTGGTGATACGGCCCTCCGACTTGACACTCATCATGTCCTCTTCTTAGGCCTCAGTCAATGTCACCACGAGGGATGTATCACTCTCCCCTTCTTGGCCTTGAATCGTCCCCGGTTTGTCAATGTTAGCATCTGGGGGCACATATGGGGACAAGTCGGCCACGTTGAAGGTGGCATGGACCCCATAGTCATCGGGCAGCTCGAGTTGGTAAGCATTGGGGCCGAAAGCCTGAATCACTTTGAAGGGCACATCGCCGCGCGGATCGAGCTTGTTGTGGCGCTTGGCGGGAAATCTTTCCTTGCGCATGTGGACCCATACAATGTCATCGGGCGCGAAAGTGACACGGCGTCGGCCCTTGTTAGCCTTGTGCTCATATTGGCGGACCCTCCTCTCCAGATGCTCCTTGGTCCGAGCATGCAGCTCCTGGATGAATTTTGCCTTGTTGGTGCCTTTGAGGTTATATGCGACGTGAGATACAGCGGTGTCAGGGGGTTGCGGCCGTAGACGACCTCAAAAGGGGCGAGTCGCGTAGCAGAATGGACAGACCTGTTATAGGAAAACTCAACACAAGAGTGTAAGTCTTTCCAACAGCGCGGGTTCGCCCTAAGTAAGGTGCCTAATGTTTGGTTGGTCACCTCAGTCTGGCCATCGGTTTGAGGGTGGTAGCTAGTGGAAAATAGGAGTCTAGTGCCTAGGTTTCCCCACAAGGTTCTCCAAAAGTGACTCACAAACTTCACATCCCGATCAATCACAATGGACCTAGGAATCCCATGTAATCGCACCACGTGCTCAAAAAAGAGGTTAGCGATGTCCGATGCATTGTTGGTATGCCTACAAGGGATAAAGTGAGCAATTTTGGAGAAATGATCCACAACCACAAAGATTAGAGTCCCTCCCTTCTTAGACATCGGCAATCCCATCACAAAGTCCATAGACAAATCCTCCCAAGGGGGCGATGGCATAGGCAAAGGGGTATACAAGGAGGGGCTCGACCTAGACTTGGCTCTATGGCAGGTCACACATGCATTGCAAAACCTAGTCACTTGACGGGTCATATGGGGCCAGTAAAAATGTTCCTTAAGCGTGGCTAGGGTCTTGGCAATCCCAAAATAGCCACGACCTTCATGTGCCTCCTGTATGAGAAGAGCCCTAATAGATGATTGGGGTATACAGAGCTTCCCAACCTTAAAAAGAAACCCATTATCTAACACATAGCCCTCATACTCTCATGTGGGCGCACAAGCCGCATAAATAGGCTTGAAGAACTCATCACGCACATATAAATCCTTAATCAACGCAAAACAAAAAAAATTGGCATCCAACTGAGTCAAAAGAATATACCTGCGGGAGAGCGCGTTCGCCACCACGTTGTCCTTGCCCTTCTTGTGGAGCACCACATATGGAAAGGTCTCCATGAATTCCACCCAGTGAGCATGTCGTCGGCCGAGGCGGGACTGGTGCTTCAAGTAAGCCAAGGCCTTATGGTCGGTGTGGATGACAAATTCCTTGGGCCAAAGGTAATATTGCCATGTCTTTAACACGCGGACGAGAGCAAAAAGCTCCTTGTCATACGTAGGATAGTTGAGCGCGACGCCGGAGAGCTTCTCACTAAAGTAGGCGATGGGGCGCCGTTCTTGAAGCAAGACGCCACCAATGCCAAAATTGGAGGCATCACACTCAACTTCAAAGGTTTTGTTGAAGTCATGCAACTAGAGTAGAAGGGCGTTGTAGAGCTTGGCTTTGAGGGTCTAGAAGACGGCCCCGTGGTCGGCATTCCAGTCAATAAAGGCACCCTTCTTGGTGAGCTTGTGCAACGGTGCGGCAATGGTGCTAAAATCGCGCACAAAACGCCTATAGAAGCCGGCCATCCTTAGAAACCACAAACCCTAGAAAAATGGTAGTGTCCGAGCAAAACACACATTTTTCCAAGTTGGCATACAAGTGCTCGCTCCTAAGGCATTCTAGGACTTGTCTAAGGTGATCGACATGATCCTCTAGGATACGACAATAGACCGAAATGTCATCAAAATATACAACAACAAATTTGCCCAAAAAATGTCTAAGGACATGGTTCATCAGCCACATGAAAGTGCTCGGCGCATTTGTGAGGCCCAAAGGCATCACAAGCCACTCGTAGAGCCCATACTTCGTCTTGAAGGCGGTCTTCCACTCATCACCTTCTTTCATCCTGATTTGATGGTAGTCACTCCTAAGATCAATTTTGGAGAAGAGAGTGGCGCCATGCAACTCGTCCAACATGTCGTCTAACCGCGGAATAGGGTAACAGTATTTCACCGTGATTTGATTGATGGCGCGGCAGTTGACACACATGCGCCATGTGCCATCCTTCTTTGGCACGAGGATCACCGGCACGACGCAAGGGCTCAAGCTTTCACATACATAGCCCTTGTCCATGAGGTCTTGCACCTGGCGCTGTAGATCTTTTGTCCCCTCTAGGCTGGCGTAGTAGGCAGCTCTATTGGGCAATAATGCGTCGGGGACCAGGTCGGTCTGGTGCTCAATCCCGCTAATAGGGGGCAGGCCCTCGGGTAACTCACCTGGCATCACGTCCTGAAATTCTTACAAAAGGGAGGAAACATGCGGGGGTAAATTCGGGGGGTCTTTAGCAGTTAAAAGACACGCAGAAGGGACTAAGAGAAAGGAAGGGGATCGTCCCTAAAAAATTCGAGTGAAATCGCTAGCGCGGGCCAACAACATGCGGTGCTCGCAGCGGCCTTGGAGCGTAGGAGCAGCGACATCGGCAGTGGCATCGGCATTGGGTACGGCGTTGAGCGGCCGCATAAGCGTGACCGAAGGGGTTGCATTGGCCGCGCGCTTCAAAGACGCAGAGTCGGCTGCCTGGCGCTTGCCAGCGCTGTCGTGTGAGCGTGGCCGCGTGTTTTTGGCATTGGCCTCATCGTGGCCTTGCGACGCGGCGGCGGCCGCTTCTTTGGCCTTGGCACGGCTGCGCTCCACCTGGTCATGAAGGATCTCCTACTGCGACATTGGCAACAAGGTGATGCGGCGGCCACCATGCATGAACACATATGTGTTGAGGAAGCCATCATGCACGGCCTTCTTGTCAAACTGCCAAGGCCTGCCAAGGAGAAGATGAGTAGCATCCATAACCACTATATCACATAAAACACTGTCTTGGTATTGACCAATTTGAAACGTGATATGGCATTGTCTGTTTACCACATCACCCTTACCCTCTGAGATCCACTGGAGGCCATAAGGTTGTGGATGCGGTGTTGTGGGCAATTTGAGGTGGTTAACCATCTTCTCGTTCACAATGTTGCAACAAGAGCCACCGTTGATGATGACACTGAGGGAGGCGGTTTGGACAAGGCAGCGGGTGTGGAATAAGTTTTCCCACGATCCGTCAAAGCGGCCTCCTTCACGGTGAGCACGCGGCGAGTGACAAGGCTGAGGGGAGTGCCTGCGTCTAGCTCATGCGGGGCACAAGTGTAGGCCTCCTTGTCGTCGGTGTCCTCGAGCTTAGGGGCCAAGTCATCGGCCGACTCATCATCAAAGGATTCGTAGCTGGCGCCCTGCGTGAATAGAACCTTCTTCTGGTTGGGGAAATCACGCTAGATGTGACCGCGCCCACCACACTTGAAACAGGCCTGGTCACGGCTGCACTTCTGCCGCGGCATGGGATTCGGCGATGCGGCTGTGGTCGCTGCGCTGCACGGCATGTCCACGGGGCGTGTTGAACCGCGGAGGCCTGTGGGAGCTCTTGTCCTAGGCTTCACATGAGAGGACACATTAGAAGCAAAAGAAGGATTAGGGCAAGGCTCGTACCTTTTCGCAACCGAGGGTGGCCACGGGGCATGTTTCTTGCACACTTGTTGGTTGTGAAGTTGCATGGCCATGTGGGTGAGGCTACTGAGGTCCTTGATGGGAAGGATCTCCAACTGGTCCCTAATAGACGTGTTGAGGCCACTCAAGAACTTCGTGCGTAGGGTTGAAGGGGAAATACTCACGCCCGCCTTATAATACATGTCCTCAAGCTTGGAGAAGAACTCGAGGGGTGCCATTGTGCCTTGGCGAGCGAGGGAAATGTCCATGCGCATCGGGGGCATACTTCTTGGTCATGATGAACACAAGATTGTTCCATTGCTCAATGGGCTCTAGGTTGCGGCGTATGCGATCTGTGACAAATCGATGCCACCAGGTGCGGGTTACGCCTCTGAAATGGAGAGTGGTGATCTCTACTTTCTCATGCTCCTCATATTGACAATGCTAGAGCACGTATTTCATAGCCTGCACCCAATCTAGAAAAGCAGAAGGATCATATTCACCATGAAATAGTTCAATTGTTACCTTTATGTCACGGCGGCCGGCGAAATTGGGGGCCACAGGGTGAAGGTCTTCATAGCGCTTGGAGTTAGGGGCTCAGTCTGCATGGCGCTGCTTGTAGTCCTCAAGGTCACGCGGCCTAGGCTCATAGGCATCGCGATCATCTGGATGTCTCTACGGTCGTCGCTAGCGGCGGCGGTCTTCATGGTCGTCGGGGGCATAAGCTAGCGCCGCTGGAGGCTGGGGCCTAGCGTGGATGTCATGCGCTGTGAAGGTGTCACGACCATGGCGGCCAGTGTCACACGGGGTTGTCTCCATGCACGGCGGAATGTAGTCTGGAGGAAATTGTTGGCTTTCAATAGGGTCGTCGAGAGGAGGGTGGAAATTGTCGGGGTTCGGGTCGCCGGCATCATTATAATGCTCATCGTCAAATTCCTAAAAAACAATAAGAGCGGCATACCTTTGACGTGGCACGGAACCAACATAATCTTGGTTTTCACGGCTAGGGCCATGTCGCATGGAGGCAGTGGGTCGGCGGTGACTGCTAGATTCGCCTAGGGCAGCTTTGCGGCGCCGCTCCAGAGAGGCGTGATGCTGCTCAGTGCGTTGCATGCGCTCATATCGTCCACGACGATCGACAATGTCGACATAGGGGTAGGGCCCTAAGTTCATGGTAGGGGATTCATGCTCCGCGGAGTCGTAATCGCCATGTGAGCCAAAAGGGGAACTTGGCCGCGACTGGTAGCGGTCTTCAAACTCCTCTTCATGGCGGCTCTCAATAATGGAGTTGAGTCTTCGAAGTCCTGGTTATTATTGAGAAGAAGATGGCATTTGGCCATTACCCTTGTCTTGACAGCGTGAGGTGTCCATAGGTGGAGGCGGCGGCAGGTTCGGGTCGACTCCTACTACGGCGGTGGAGGGCACGGCTGTCTGGACCCGTGATGTGGCGAGCGCTAACTGGCGCTTGAGCTCTGCGACCTCGGCTTCCAAGTCTGTGTTGGCCTTCTCGGCGGCCTCATGCTCTGCTTGAAGGGCGGAGAAGGCCTCGTCCGATTCTGTCCCTAGAGTCACCATCACAAACAAGCAAACAAGGGGTGAACACACAAGAGGAATAAAATTCAACAAAACAAAGAGTGTCCACACAACCAATCAAAGCAATCGCACGCGACAACTAAGTTTTGGCTGGCCGTGAGGGCGGTGGGTGATAGGCTGTGACACTTGCAAACCAAAACAAAGACAAACCTCAAAGCAAACAAGCAATTTGGAAATTACAAGTTGAAAGATGCTTGTAGACTAGCAAAGATGCAAATCAATTTGTTTTGTGAAAGAAGTGAAGGCGGAAGACAAAAGCTTAATGGACTTGTGCCGATGGTGAATCGGGTTCCCCGAGATCGCCTAAGGCTTTCGTTTTGCTCGGCTGCAATTGAGTTTTTTTTATAAAAAAAAATGCAAAGCCGACTATTTTTTTTTAAATCGGCACAAGTTGTTACAAGAGAGGGAGTGAGAAGAAGGTATGCGTGAACAAGAAGATTGGAGAGAGAGACGCAAAAGATTGCGCGTAGAGATAGGAGAGAGAAAGATCTTGTAACAAAAAGATATGCAAATCGGCCAACTAACAAAAACATCCCAACAAATAACAACCAAATATGCAAGATATGATTTGGAGAAAGTCAACGATATGGTCTGCAAACTTAGGGATAGGGAATAACACACTTTCCTTTTTTTGTATCTCTCGGCTGAGATCTCAACGTTTGGAAACGCAAAGATCAAACCTAGGTTGTGATGAAAAAATAACAAAGAATAACTGCGGAAGCAAGGTAATGGATTGAAATGGATAAAAAACGTGAGAATTGCAAGGAAGAGTTGGAAGGACAACACCTTGTACGATTGAATCCGATACCAATTGATACGTAAACGGATCTTGTTCATGTGTTGCTCGGCGGATCTAGGTAGAAGGCGTGTCGAGGGCTCCATCTCTCTTCGGCTGGATAGGTAGCGGCCTCGCGTAAGCAAAGTCGTCGGCTCTCTCGCACTTGGCGGCAAACAAGTTGGGGCGAGAGGTTCTCGAATGCAAGCAATCGATGAAGTGTGTTTAGGGTGATCAATACGGAGATCGGCCGATAAGTTTGACGTCGAATACGCAAGGGCGGAGGGAAAGACTCAACGGAAAAGCTTGCGCAATATATTGAATTCAATGTGAAAAATAATACAAGGCACATTGGCATTTTATAAAAGCCAAGTGAGATGCGGCCATGGGCCTCAAAATAACCTAATAAGCCGGGCTCCTAAGCATAGGAGACCGCATTGTCACCACCGGGGATGTATCATTCCTTGATGCGGTCTTCCAAAGCCCCTTGTAGTCGACTTATGGCTGTCAACTCCGCCTTTCGACTCAGTGCATCGGCTACAATTTTAGCCTTGCCCGCCTTATACTCTAAGTTGTAGTCGAACTCAACAAGGAAATCCTGCCACCTTGCTTGCTTGGGCGTCAGCTTCTTCTGACTTTGGAAGTAGCTCGTGGCGACGTTATCGGTCTCTACCACGAATCGTGACCCTAGGAGATAATGACGCCAAGTCCTTAGGCAGTGGACTACGGCAGACATCTTCTTCTCCTGCACCGTGTAGCTCTACTCAGTGTCGTTTAGCTTTCGGCTCTCGAAAGTTATTGGATGCCCCTCCTGCATCAAAACTCCTCCGATGGCAAAGTCGGAGGCATCCGTGTGTACTTCGAACGACTTCTCATAGTTGGGTAGGGCTAGCACTGGTTCCTCCAATACTGCCTTCTTTAGTCGGTGGACTAACTTGCTAATTGTTAACACGCCAATTACCTATACTGTTATTTCTGTTTATTGGCTTTTGTAAATCTGTTTATTGTGTTATATTGTGTATGATTTCGGATTCTCTCCTAATCTTGACAGTTTCTGCATTAGAATTAGTTGGAATAACTTGTTGTACATACTTAGATTGATTTTGTGTTTGTGACATTCAAAACTAGACTTATATTAATTGAATGCTCTTTGGCTTTCTTTCTTCCTTAGAAGATCAATGCTCTTAGTCTTTCTTTGTTTCTTGGAAGAAACTAAGAACAACTGAAGAAGTAATCAGTACGGATTCACTCACTGATTTTCAACAAACGTAAGCATTGGTACAAATAAATATGAAAACTAGTATATATATTAATTGAATGTGTAATTCTCATTTATGTCTTCTGAATTGTTTTCTTTCATATAGATGTCAAGCTCCCAAATCCAAAGGCAAAGTAATAAAAGATCTCGACGGGGGTCCAACACTTCAAGGTCAAGGGAATTTCAATCCGATGTATTCCGCTCTTTACGGTCTCATGTTTCTGAAAATTCAACGGACAATATCATGGTTGAGGATGTCATGGAAGAAGATGATGATGAAGTGGTTGATCTTGATGAAGAAGATCCGATTGCAACAAATGAAGAGTCGGTTGTAGCAAATGAAGAGTCGCATAAAAAAAAAGCTAGAACTTATATTGAATCAAAAGGAAGAAGTGAGTATTGGAAACACTTCAAGAAATATTTGGATGAAGATGGCAAGGTCAGAGCATAATGCATCTATTGTCTGAAGACATATTCAGTTGATTCAAGTCATAATGGCACCAAGAATGTTAAGAACCATTGGGAGTCTTGTCAAGAAAATCCAGAAAACAAGAGCAAACTCAGCAAAGGTATCCAATCTAAACTCAATTTAGAAAAAGTTGATGAATTTGGTCAAGGCAAAATGAGAAACTAGGTGTTGAATTAAAATGAGGGCAGGGCTGCACTAGCTAAAATTATAAATATGGATGAGACGCCATTTAAACAAGTAGAGAAACCTGGACTTATGTGTCTACTTTCAACAATTAGCCCTACATGTAAGTTGCCTTCACGTTTTACTGTTGCACAAGAATGATATGTTATGTACTTGCGTGAAAAAGTAGTGCTAAAAGATTTTGTTAAGGAGAGCTGTCAGAGGGTTTGTCTTACTACTGATTCATGGACTTCAATCCAAAAGATAAATTATATGTGTGTCACTCCTCATTTTATTGATATTGATTGGGTGTTGCAACAGAGAATTCTGAATTTTTGTCCAGTGGTTGGGTGAAGATATTGCTAGAGGAATTGAGGATTGTCTAAGGCCATGGGGTTTATCTGATAAGGTTTTTACCATAACGGTTGACAATGCTAATTCTAATGATTCAGTTATTTCTTCTTTGAAAGAATTGATGAGATTAAATGGCAAATGCATTAATAATGCTCATAATTTGCACATGAGATGTGTAGCTCGCATAACTAATCTTATTGTGTCGGATGGCTTAAAGTTGCAAGTTAAGTGCATTGATAAAGTGAGGGCTATGTTAAGTATGTGAGGGGTTCTCCGTCAAGAATTCTTTGGTTTCAAGAACAAGCTGAAAAATTGAGAATTGAGTCCCATTGTTCGTTGAGCCTTGATGTTCCTACTCGATTAAATTCAACGTACTCTATGCTAGAGGTTGCATTGAAGTATAAAAATGTATTTGCTCGGTTGGATCCTCCAAAAAATTCTAAAGGTGAGAGTATAGGACACATCACCTCAAATGAATGGAAAAAGGTTGGGATTCTTGTGAATTTTCTAAAAGAATTTTATGATTTCACAAAAGAGGTGTCACTATGAGCAATGTGTTTTTTTTACATTGGTAACATTGTGACTGCATTGGATACTTGGCTGGAAAGTGATGATGCAGATTGTCAAGCCATGTATTTTGAAATGAAGGAAAAGTGTGATAAGTACTGGGATGATATAGAGAAGATGAATATGCTGATTTTTGTTGCCATAATTCTTGATCTAACTAATAAGTTTGCTATGGTGGAAATGGGTCTACAAGACTTATACGTAAAGAGTAAAGGAGAGGAATTAGCGAAAAAGGTAAAGGCTTTTGCTATTGGATTGTTTGAGTAGTATAGAAGAATGTATGATCCTTCAGTTTCTTCTCATGATAATGCTAGTGAGGGGACAAGTTTGGCTATTAAAGCAAGGGAGAGAGTTGGTTCTAGATTCTTGAATAACCTTAACCAAAAAATGAAAGAGCTTCACCAATCTGATGTCGGGATCACTGAATTTGATCGATAATTGAATGAGTTAAGGAGTTCAGATGATCAGAGTGAGATGTTGAACTGGTGGAAATTGAATGAGGCTAGATTTCCTATTCTTTCACGCATGACTCGTGATGTGTTAGCCATTCCTATCTCTATTGTCCCTTCTGAGGCGGCCTTTAGTACAGGAGGACGAACTCTTGATAAATTTCGAAGCCGCTTAACTCCTAAGGTATGCTAATTCTTTTCCTTAGTGGCTTAGTTACATATTTATTTATTTATTCTTGTTTTAATCATTTTTTACAATTTATGCACGTGGTAATAAGACGGTTCAAGGACTTATTTGTACACAAGATTGGCTTCTTGCAAATGTAAGGTCTAGCGTTGATGATGAGGGAGATTCTTCAACCGTGCTTGTAAAAATGGAAGAAGGTACCCTTTTTTACTATAGAAATGATTTTTTTTTATTTTTTTTATAGATGCATCACATGTAAAGTTCTAATGTTCATTAGTTCAATTTTTCATTTTGCTTATAGAAGTGGAGCAAGACATTCCATCACATGTATTATCTTTAGTTGACAAGGAACCAATTTATTTTTGAGATCAAGGTACTATATTTATTAGATCAATGTATTATATTCTATTATTCTTAAATCTTAAATGTTTCTCGATCTCATTTTTTCTAATGTTTTAAAATTGTTTTGTAGGTAGTAGTATGTGTGTCACCAAGGGCTCAAGGGTGGAAGAAATAGAGGATGCCATAACACAATTTTTTGCCACTTATTTTAGCATATTAAGTACTTAAGATTAAGGTTTTTAAGTTTTAACTTGAAATGTTGGTTTTTGTATGGATGTGAATGGATTTATTTATTTTTTGTGTGGATTCGAAGTCATGGATATGTTGTTGGGCTAATTAGTGATTACAAATTTAGATGATAGTTTAGTTAAATATTTTGCAGATTTTTGAGGTAAGAAACAAGTAACATGCTATTAGAAAATGATCATATATAATTATATATGTAGATTTATCATTTTTTATCCAACATTTCACCAATCAAGTAACTAGACATTTTAATTTATTTTAAAAAAAAAACTAGGCATTTTAAAAACCAGTCCAAAATGGACCGGGTCGAAAATTTTGGTCCGGTCTACGGTCTAGTATTTTTTAGGATTCGGTTTTCGGTCCGGTTCGGTCCGGAATTAGACCGAAGCCCTTCCCTTGAAACAAGTGTTGGTTTCACATTCGACCAAAACATAAGAGTGTTCTGACAAAAAAAAAAACATAGAAGTGTTAGTTTCACAAAAATTCTAAGGCTTTTTCAATGTATATGAAAGTCTACGTCGTAGGTTCCATTTAAAGTTACCGACTTACCGGACGTATCTTTCATTGAATTAAACCTAACAAATGAAAATTCATGTAACGTGTGATCTTACCCCCGTAAAATACCGCATTTTGTAGGGGAAAAACGTAAATCAGTAATTAATTAATTAATATGATTATTGTTTAAGGGCGGCGTACTAGCAACGGTGAAGAAAGTTTCAAAGAAGACTATGTACACTTCTGCTGAAAGCCGACTCCATTCGTACCGCAGCTTTGCTTAAGATATTGAGGACGACGTTATGGAAGTTGTTAAAGCAGAAAACAGATTATTAAGGTCCGCTAGTATCAAGTGGTGATTTGGCTATACTGATTTGGTCCGGGCCAGCCCAAAACCCATCAATATGGGCCTCAAAGCCCAAGTCCAGCCCGTGACCATCAGCAAGGTAGAATCAGCACAAGAAAACTACAAATTAAACATACTAGGTGTGCAACGCAAAGGATTCATTCTTTCGAAATTTTAGAATTGTTTTGCCTGAGAAGCCGACAATTTCTTATGCACTTTTTTCACCTGTCCATAGAGAGAATGAAATGTTCCATGAGTTTATAGTTTCTAACATTCCCACTTGACACACTTATGGGAAGAGCTTTCACTTCTTGATCGCAGCATCCGGAGAAAGATCGTGAAGGTTGAGCAACAAATCATCCGCGCTCAAGAAAACCTTGTTTGCTGAGTTTGAGACTGTGTGAGCAATATCTCTCGAGGCCTCGATTCTCCTGAGGGTAAGGAAAGCAGAGTTGTTGGCAACGGCTTTTCCAATTAGCTCAGCACTCTTAGCCTCTCCCTGGAGATGACAAGCAAGAGAGAAGAAATAATCAACAGGGATCCCCGCAGTTCATGATCACAAGAGTCCTCCTCATCTTATCAAAATGTAAAGTTGGAGGAAAGATTAAACAAAAGACAGTAACAGACGTTACAGAATACTTTTACTATAACTCTCAGAACAAAGCAACCTATAGTAACCCTGCAACAAATTATTTGCATTCTCACCTGTGCTCTGATTATTGCACTCTTTTTGTCCTGCTCAGCTTTCTCCACAACAAACTTTGCCCTCTCAGCTTCCTGTGCAGCTACTTGTTTGGCCTCAATAGCGGCAGTGAACTCCCTCCCAAAAGTCAAGCTTGTGATAGAAACATCATCCAATGCAATATTAAAATTTGCAGCCCTTTCCACCAGCACCCTCCTTATCTCCTTGCTGACATTCTATAATAGAACAAATATGTCGCTCAGCTTATAATAAAGTCAAAAGTAAGACCTTTAGAGAAACATTACCTACAAAATAACCAAATACTGAAAGTTGAACCCCTCTGACATTAATTAACAAGTGAAATAGTAAATTCATATCAAAACCTATAGCTACTTGTAGTATCTTCTTTTCCTCCAAGATATTTCATGAATAATTTTAAATAAAGATAACTTACCTCTCTCTGAGTGATGAGCTGACTGGCATTGTATTGTGCAACCACAGCCTTCAAAGTCTCATGGATTATGGACGGCAAGACTCTCTCATTGAAGTTTTCACCCAGAGTTCGATAGATTGTGGGCAACTGGTCAGCCTTAGGTCGGGTAAGAACACGAAGACCAATCTTGACCTATGGAGCAAAATGACATCACAATATTAGTCTTTGACTCTATGATAACACCAGGAAAGCCGAGTACCATCTACTTGATCCAGTACTACCAAACATCAACAAAATATTATGGACAAAATAGCCCCCCTCCTATACTGCAAACATCTCACTAGTTCGCACAGCTTGAGATACCAGCTTTTCCCTCCACGTCACCAGTTAAGCAGCTGACCTTTAATCGAAAAATGCATTCTCTAGCTCCTTCCAACTCACCATCTATCCTCTGATCCCCTCTCATATACAGAAAAGAAGGTTTTCCCTCTTGAGTTCACTCCCTATAAGAGGTTCCTAAGACAGGGTGGACACAATCCACTTCCGGCTACACAACCTGACATACAGCTGCTAGCCCGATTGCTATGATGTACAAACACTGACTCACGATAATTATTCAGAGGGGAAAACAACAGAGAAGTACTCAAATCAGATTAATATTCATATCAATAGCAATACAATCAGGCATTTTCTTTAGTAGACCATCGAACTTGCTAAACAGCCCCAAAATATTTCCACTAAGGACTAAGCAATATCAGGACATGGGTATCATGGAGCCACTAAAAAGCATTTCATTATATTCAGCCGTTTTCCACTAAGCAAATAAGATATGATATAAAACTCGGTTGATTATAGCTACATAGCTAAATCAGCCAAATATGGAGACTCTAGATGTGGATACGAGTAAACGATACACCAAAACGTGAAACGTGAACGATAAAAAAGAATCCAAGCAAACATAGAAGCAGCCTTTGCAATTAGAGTATCACTCATTCAATCCTGAAGTTGATGTGGCCTCGACGCATCTGGAGAATGACTAAACAACATGCTCCAATACCATATGCGGGATACTCAGACTAGTTAATATATACATTTAAAGTTAAGACCAAAATATAGTGGATAGTAGAAAACATATGAAGGCACTTAAAAGCAACACAACACTAGAATCTTCCCAACGCACACCTTTGCTGACTGAGTTCTAAAATGTGCAAGTAAGGAATATTAATAACAAAGATATGGTGTATTATGACAAGTAGTTAGCTTCAGGCATGTGAATTTTTTAACTACAACAAAATTTGGAACGCAGCATAATTAAATATTACTAGTCATGACTTTTTTCAGATGGTTCCATTTCTATAGATATGTGTATTTTGCCTTCCAATTAGACAATTACACAGATCGCTGCTAATATTGATAGCTAACTAAACTGTCAAAAACATCTTTGGTTAAATACAAATCCAAAAAACAGAGGAATTGTCAAGAAAAGTGGAAAACATGTATACCATTTGAAGATCACGACTTCCGGAAGTACTTTCCACTAGATTAGGTCGAGCACGGACATCATATATGATTGGCCTTTCAAACCATGGGACCATCAAATGAGTGCCTTCTGGATAAACCTATCCGAACACAAATTGAAATGGAATACAGTAAATAAGCCAATATAGTTCTTAGAGATGGTTGCAGGTTGCAGCGACAGATGTCATAGTTAAACAGGCAATATATATACAACTGCAAGTAGATGGACCTTATAATTAATAGCATGATTTGGAGTCATAACACAGGACTGAAAACAATATCACTTGGCTACATCTACTGTTAATGAAAGAAAAGATCATACAGCCGCAGCTTTGCATAACATGTTTGCACCATAGCAAATGATGACTAGGCAAAAATACAAATGTGACTCAGAATCACCAACTTTACCCATAGCTCCACTTTTCTTGTTCAACATCAAGGATTGTATCATGAGCAATATTCTAAGGCCGCCAACCTCACAATATGAAACAACCAATTGAATCCAATTCAGCGAAAGGATAATAAAAATTACACAGGATGTACTCATGCGGATCATCTAGAGGACTTTGGACACCCACTGTCCAAAAACATAAGCATTGACACAGATTATGGTTCAACAACACCTAATGCAAGACTAGTCTTTACTTCAAGCACCAAATCCCATTTTAGGGAAATTCTGGAAAGATTTTGTAACACAATAGAGTAGCGGAACTAATTATTTGAGTTCTAGTGCAGATGGGAGACCTATAAACGATTATTCAACAAGCGTAAACATATCTGTCCATTTACATTATTCTTCTAATAACAAGCAACTCATAGTCTAACATAACCATGAACATCAAGAAAACCGCAAACAAATATCACAAGAGCGAAGGAGAAAACAATAGATTGAAACTGAAAGTAGTATCCGATTACTCCAGAAACATCCAAACAATCCATACACATAGGACGACGATAAGACACCAATTTCATCGCAAGAGTCCAGATCAACGCATTTCATAAGATTGAGATCTCTGAAAACATTTAAAATGGAAGAAACAATTCGACAAAAATGAACATCAAGCATATTAGTGGAAACAATCGAGTGCGCTAGCAAAGGACTTCAGACAAATTTCCGAAAACGAAGTTTCCTTTGATACCTTATCCTTGATACCGTAGATCCGGTTGAACACAACAGCTCGGTGACCACCATCAACATTGTAAAGACTATTGGCGACTCCATAGACGCCGAGAGCGCCAACAACACCGAGCTTGATCAGAGCAGAGGCTGCTCCTCCAATGGGAACGTTGGGAACTTTCTTGAAATTCATCTCGACGGAGAGGGAGAGAGAAAGAGTAGAGAAAGGGGAGGTAGACGAGAAAGGGGCTTTTAGCTTAGGGGTTTATAGAGATGCAGGGGCTTCAAGGGTTTTAGCTTGCGCAAGGGGAAATGAGCTTCTCAAATACTGCCTCAAATACTGCCTCTGTCCCACAATGTTCATATTATTTTCTTTTCGGTCATCTCCTTTTATTTATCCTATTTTAATTTTTTTTTTTTTTTATCCACCTTTTTTTATAAATATACCCTTATGTATTTCATCTTTTATCTAAAATGTTCTCTTTTCTCATACTTTACACATCCAATAATTATCACCTATCATCTTCATTTATCTCAAACTTCATTAATATCCATCATTTTTATCCATAACCTAAAACTTAATAACTCATATTCCATTAACCTAATTAATTAAAAATTAATTAAATAAACTAACAAAATTAACCAAACTACTCCTAAACCCATTAACTTAACCCAAACCCATATTTCTTAACCAAACTAACCCAAACTCAAACCCAAACCCATATTTTAACCTAAATCCGAATTTTCCTAACCCAATATCCCTAACCCATTTTAACCTACCCCTAAACCCATTAACTTAACCAAAATCTACCCAGCCCAATTACCCACTCCCCTACCTAACCCTAAAAACCCTCATCTGATCTCACTCTCTCATTCTCCTTGCCGCTCTCTCATTCTCTCTGAAACCCTAAACTCATCTCATCTCTTCTCCTATCTTCTCATCTCCAATCTCTCGTATGAGCTCTCATATGAGCTCTCACTCTCCTTGAAGGTTCCTTACTCTCCTTCTCCAATCTCTACTCTCTCGTCTGAATCACTCTCTCGTCTTCGCATCCTCACTCTCTCGTCTTTGTTGCAGATCTTCTTTGCCGGCGATTAATCTGCTCCGGCCATCCCCAAAACACTAAAAAAGCTTGCTTTTCCTCTAGATCTATCCATATCTCCCAAAACTTGTCCCCAAAAAACCTTAAATCTCATAACTAAGTCCTTTGAAAAACACCGTCCCCTGGGTTCCATTCTTTGTTTGCATGCATGGGTGATTCAGACCTATTTAAGTCTGATAGGAGTCCCTGCAGTTCTGAGTCCTCTGTATTTGCTTACTCTAAATCTCCACAGTGCGACTGGGGTAGCGATTGTCATGGGAATCACAGCTACACTCCTGTTGCCTCAGAGGAAACTGTGGAGGGGATGATGTGGTCGTCTGAGCCCCCTGGAGATGAAGCAGTCTTTAATTACCCAGATATCGTTGTGCTCCCCGATACCCCTGAGATTGTTGTCGTCGTTGATTCCCCTGAGATTGTTGTAATCCCGGATTCCCCTGACGATGAAGTTGCAGTTCAGTCTTCTGACGGAAGAATCGTCCCCGATGATGGTGATGTTGCCTCTGATTCTGATGTTTAGCTAAGTCTCACTCTTGTTAAGTTGTTTATTTCTGGTACTTTTGCTGAGATTGTTGCTCTGAATTATGCATGTTGTTGAATGAGTTTGTTGTGTTGTTGACTGAGACATTAGATTGATTCTGGATTTGTTGTTCTGTTGTTGGATTATGCATGCTGATAATTTGCAGTGTTTTGGTGTTGGTGTTCTGTTTTTTTTTTGTTGATTCTCTGTTACATTGGGACTGCAGAACCTTATATTGATCATATGCATGTACTCTGATGCATGCTTGGAAGTTGGATTGATCATATGCATGTACTCTTATATTCGATTGTTCACTATTGAATGAGATATTGGATTGATCAGTTAGGGTTATCGATGATGATGCAATATAACTGAGATGCAAAACCTTTATGCTCACTGTCTTAATGTGCCATAGCAACACTGTCACATGTAATTGATTGATGCTTATATGTTAAGGTCTTGTGATTGGTCTTGTATCTATGAGGGTTATGGGGACATCCGAGATTATTTATGCATTTCAATGATGAAGTCTTGAAACTGGGATGCAATACCTTTAATATCACTGCCTTAATGTGCCATAGGAACACTTTTACATGTGGTTGATTGTTGCTTATGTGTATGTTAAGTCTTGTGATTGGTCTTGTGTCTATGAGGGTTATGGGGACATCTGAGATTATTTGTGAATTTCAATGATGAAGTCTTAACACTGAGATGCAAGACCTTTAATATCACTGCCTTAATGTGCCATAGGAACACTTTCACATGTGATTGATTGATGCCTATATGTATGTTAAGGTCTTGTGATTGGTCTTGTGTCTATGAGGGCTATGAGGACATCTGAGAAAAATTGTACTCTTCAATTGTGAAGTCTTAATACAACTGAGATGCATTTCCTTTGTCTGGTTTGTCCTAAAGGTCTAAAAGCTCTTGTGATTGGTGTTGTTGTTGTCTTGTTGATCTGTGTGCTTCTATTGCTCTGTTTCTATTGGATTGCTACATAATTTTGTTCAACTCCTAATGAGATCATAATATGTATAACTCATTAGCATTTATTGCAAATATGTACTGTTTTATTCTCCTTGAGTCTATCTATGATGAAGTCTTGAAACTGAGATGCATTCCCTGCATGTTCACTGTCTTAGTGTGCCATAGGAACACAGTCAAATGACTGATTGATGCTTATGTGTATGCTAAGGTATTGTGATTGGGTTTGTATCTATGAGAGTAATAGGGACATCTGAGATTATTTAAACACTAACCATATCAGTTCTAATTATGTTAGTAAGTGTTGTGCAATTCATTATATGAAAAGATATGCATTGTCATTGTTGTGCCATTACTTGTGCTTGTTTACAAAATTACACAAGTTCTTGCTACCTTACAATTTCCTGCTTCAAATAACAACTTTCTGACCCAAACAAAACATACTTAAGCTAGGCAAAATGATATGACTATGCTCATGGCCAATGAAGGACCAACCATTCAAGAGGAGCCCATATTGCCAAGTGCCGAGGACAAGGCAAACCCTAATTCCGAGCCGGCAAACCCTAATGCTGCGGCGGACCACATGGCGACTTCACCCGGCAATCCTCCACTTCTCTCGGCCACCAAGACTCCCACAGCTCCCAAAGTGTCACTTCAGATCATTGGAGCCCAAGGCGCCGAGCCAATGCAACATTTGTGGAGCCCTAGGTCAAGCCCTAGATTCACGGCCGCGCGTGGGAAGGAGCATAGGCCCGAGCCTACACCTGGCACCATCACCCGAGCCCGAGCTGGCCCACTTCACCACCAGCTCAAGGGAGGTCTAATGGCTCAAGGAGTGCCGAGCCAAACCGAGCCCTGCCTGGTCACATGCTTGGAGGCCTCTCCGGGTTTCTCGGCGCCGGCGGCCACGCTCGGGTTAAAAGCCCAAATGGAGCCCTTTTGATTTCCGAATCATTTCCGGTTATTTCCTTTGGTTTTTAAACATTATTAGACTTTATTTTAATTCCCTAAACTGCCCATTAAGTGTGTTTAAGTTAGTGGGCACGTGTTAGCTTTAGTGGTTGATTTTTAGTATTTTTCTTTTATTTCCTTTGGTAACCGAATGCTAGGTTACTTAGGCAAACATTTTGGCTTTGTGTTTGGCACGTTGAATTCAGATCAAAATCAGAGTATTTCAGTTTTTAGAGTTTTCTCTTTGTTCTTCAATTTGTGAGTCAAATCAAATTGAAACCCCTTGAGAGATTAGAGTGCGTTACATCTCAAATCCCTCTAGGTCTCTTTCTTGTGTTTAGTGTGTCAAATCTAAACATAAGAGAGTGCTTATCCATCACAATCCATCTTCCATACAATCGTTTGCCATCGTTACCCACAACAAGTTCCATTTTTGCCGAAAAGTGCCTTGTTCTTCATCCTTGGAGATCGGCCACTTTCTTCCATAACAAGAGCAAATTCTTGCACAGAGGCTTCATAGATCCGAGGGTTCATCATTTGGTATCAGAGCTACGTAAGTATTTGCTCTAAATTTGGCCTTAAATCAATAGAAAAATCGGACATTTACTTGCTCTTCCATTTCGTGCCTTTCATCATTGCATGTGTAGTTGTCCGTAGGTTTTCTTGCTCTTTCTTCTTTGTTTGATTGCATTTGAGTCCTTGAGTCTGCATAGAAGGGAGAGGAGTCGAGATTTGCAGTTTAATTGAGTCTAAACAGCCATGCATCATTAGGGGAAGTGGTTAGTTTTTCTTCCTAGATTTTAGGGTTTGTTGTTGAAGTTGTTGCATGCGTTTGAAATTCGAATTTCGGCCTTCAATTTTCATCAACCAGCCGTGACCTAATTAGCTGCATTTAGTTTAGTCATTTTGAGTCATTTTTATTTGTATTTGGCATTTAATCAACATAGGGTTGTTCTTGTGCAAACCGAAGCAATCTAACTTCACATTTGCGTAGGAAAAGTTCTTGAATTCCTAATTGTTGATTCCGATTATCATTTCTGTATTTTCAGTTTGTTAAGTTGTTCTAGTGTTCATAAAAAAAAAACGAAAGATCAAAAAAAAAAACCGGAAGAGTCAAGCCATAAAAACACAAGAAAAAGACTTGGCTTGGAAAAGTGGTTGTTTAAAGTTTGATATCTTGTGTGGAATTTGTCATTCCTTTGTTTAGTTTGTGAAGTGCTCATTGTTGTTATTCGGCCAGATTGTTCACTCAACTTTTGTAAGGGAATTTCAAGGGTTAAGTACTTGCATTGTGTTGTGAAAGTTGTGGACTTAGCACAAGGACTAACTTAAAGTTGTGGTGCACTTTTATCTTGTCTTTGGAGTCAATTTGAGCATCTAGACAGCCCTACCTCGGCCTAAAATTTTGAGCTAGTAAAAGTTGCGAATTTTCTTTGGTTTAAACCGAATTTGTAGCTTGCTTACTAGTTTTGAGATCATTTGTTTTTCTTCCATCTTGTGGGTTGTTGTTCTTGGATTTTCTTGTGTGTAGGAAGTCATGGTGAGAGCCAAGGACAAGAACGTGGCCTCGGAGGATCCTAAGGAGGGATCGGAAGTTACTTTGGAGACCCTATTCTTGGCTATCCAATCGTCCAAGGAAGAGGCCGAAGAGCGAGCTCGCCAAGCCGAAGAGCGAACTCGCCAAGATTTGCAAGCCTTGCGTGATGAGCAAGCTGCCTTCATGAAGTCCATGGAGGAGAAGTGGGGGCTGTCCCACAGTCCATCACTGAGCCAATCTCAAGGCGCACCCCACGGGAATGGCGCCCAAAATCTGCCATTGGCCGAGCCATCACTTGGCAATCAAGGGGTCCAAGTGACCATACCACTCTTAGCCCAAGACTTGGCGGGTATCTCCTTGCGTGAATGGTTTCATCACCCTCCACCGAATGTAGCTATGTCGAGGGAAGGGTTCGGTTTGTCTCCTAATCTCTCATCTTCTTATCTTGTACCTAGCACTACTAGTATTCCTCCTTTGTGCACTAACATGGCAGGACCAAGTACCATCCATAGAGAGGAGCCAAGAGGGATGCCGAGCACCATCCATAGAGAGGAGCCAAGAGGGGTGCCGAATGAATACAATGGGTACCAAGACCCGGGAAGGAGGATGGCTGGAAGAGGAGGCATGGGCCGAGGCCAATACCAAGGTGGGAGGATGCCTTATGTTCCCCAAAGAGGATTCGGAGGTTATGACGAAGACTTTGGAGGCCATCGTGAGGAGTATGCATATGACCAACAACGGCCTCATGGGATAAAATTAGAGGTACAATCTTTTGGTTTGCAATGTGACCTGGAGATCTATCTTGATTGGGAGAAAAAGACCGATCAAATTTTTAGGTACTATAACTACTCAGAAGCTCAACGAGTAGCTATAGCGACCATAAAATTTGAGGGTTTTGCTTACCAACGGTAGCTTGGGGACAAAGAGGAACGAGAGTACCTCAGAAACCCTCAAATCACTACTTGGCAAGCCCTCAAGCAAGCTCTCCGAGATAGGTTTGTCCCGGAAGATTTTTCGGATAGGGTGCATGAGAGGTTGGAGTTGTTAGAGCAAGGGAATAAGACCCCGGATGAATTCTATATGGAGTTGTTAGAGGGGTATCTTATTTCTAAGTTTATTAATAACCTTAGCCCCGAGCTCCGAGCCATAGTGAGCAAGCAACACTTCTCTAGAGGGACCCCTATAGAAGAAGTGCTTCATTATACTAATCGTATATATAAAGCACTCCATTCAAGGCGCCCCCAAGCTCAAAGCTCACAGCCTTGGCAAAATTCATCAAGTGGTTCAAAGGGGCCACAACCTATGCCAAGACGCTTAGAACCCACTAGGAGTGACAACTCAAGTCACCCTAGAAGAGAGGCCCCTACTCCGGATCAAACCCAACGAAAGGAGGGAGAGACCCGAGCTAGGGATCTTAAGTGTTTTAAGTGTCTCGGTCATGGCCATTTTGCCAAGGATTGCCCCTCAAAAAGGCAAGTTCTTCTCAACACTATAGGGGACATTGAGTCCGAGGATGAATGGGAAGAACTTGTTAAGAATGCGGATGGTTTAGAGGAGTTGCATGTTGTGGCCGCCGAGGGTGAGTGCTTTTTGGTCAAAAGAGCACTAACCATCTCGGAAAGTCCTAGTGCACCTAGTCAACGTGAGACTCTCTTTCACACTAGGTGCACCATTAAGGGAAAGGTGTGTAGTGTCATCATTGATGGTGGCTCTTGTTGCAACTTGATTGATCAAGAAGTGGTGAGTAGATTCAATCTATTGACCACTTCACACCCGCAACCCTACACACTTTGTTGGTTGAATTCCGACAAGCCCCTTAAGGTCAAGGACCAAGACACTGTCCAGTTTGCTATAGGAGAATATGTGGATGAGGTTGTATGTGATGTTTTGCCCATGACCGCATGCCACATTCTCCTAGGCCGACCATGGCAATTTGATAGGGGTGTCATCCATCAAGGGGTGACAAATGAGTATTCTTTTATCATGAATGGTAAAAGAATCACTCTACATCCTATGATGCCCTATGAAATCATAGCTGACCATGTGGCTAGGGAGCAAAGAAAGGTCGGCCAACACATAGAGCAAAGCCAAGGTAAGAAGATGGCAATTGGAAGCAAAGGTGGTGCTTCGCATCATATGCTCTTGGCCAAGCCTTTTATGCCTACATTCATTGCATGTCCTCCACCTTTCATTACATTTTATGAGACTAACCCTACTAATGAGGAGGATGTGGTGTTGCATAGGTTTTCTAGTAGTTCTATTGTAGGTCAAGGAGGCGTCCCACATAAGGAAAGCCACTGCATAGAAGGAGATGAAGACCTTGACGAGCTGGATTCGAGGTCGAATCCCTTTCAAGGGAGGGAGGATGATATGACTATGCTCATGGCCAGTGAAGCACCAACCATTCAAGAGGAGCCCATATTGCCAAGTGCCGAGGACAAGGCAAACCCTAATTCTGAGCCGGCAAACCCTAATGCCGCGGCGGGCCACATGGCGACTTCACCCGGAAATCCTCCACTTCTCTCGGCCACCAAGACTCCCACATCTCCCAAAGTGTCACTTCAGATCATTGGATCCCAAGGCGCCGAGCCAATGCAACATTTGCCGAGCCCTAGGTCAAGCCCTAGATTCACGGCCGCGCGTGGGAAGGAGCATAGGCCCGAGCCTACACCTGGCACCATCACCCGAGCCCGAGCTGGCCCACTTCACCACCAGCTCAAGGGAGGTCTAATGGCTCAAGGAGTGTCGAGCCAAACCGAGCCCTGCCTGGTCACATGCTTGGAGGCCTCTCCGGGTTTCTCGGCGTCGGCGGCCACGCCCGGGTTAAAAGCCCAAATGGAGCCCTTTTGATTTCCGAATCATTTCCGGTTATTTCCTTTGGTTTTTAAACATTATTAGACTTTATTTTAATTCCCTAAACTGCCCATTAAGTGTGTTTAAGTTAGTGGGCACGTGTTAGCTTTAGTGGTTGATTTTTAGTATTTTTCTTTTATTTCCTTTGGTAACCGAATGCTAGGTTACTTAGGCAAACATTTTGGCTTTGTGTTTGGCACGTTGAATTCAGATCAAAATCAGAGTATTCCAGTTTTTAGAGTTTTCTCTTTGTTCTTCAATTTGTGAGTCAAATCAAATTGAAACCCCTTGAGAGATTAGAGTGCGTTACATCTCAAATCCCTCTAGGTCTCTTTCTTGTGTTTAGTGTGTCAAATCTAAACATAAGAGAGTGCTTATCCATCACAATCCATCTTCCATACAATCGTTTGCCATCGTTACCCACAACAAGTTCCATTTTTGCCGAAAAGTGTCTTGTTCTTCATCCTTGGAGATCAGCCACTTTCTTCCACAACAAGAGCAAATTCTTGCACAGAGGCTTCATAGATCCGAGGGTTCATCACAAAATATGTTACTTTATCTCCTAAGATTGTATTGTACACAAAATGTTCAATCTTTGTCATATATTGCTAAATAAACTGACTGTCTTCAAGTGCTTCTTCAGTGTCTTGATCTTCATATACTGTTGTCCCTTGTTGACTCTGTTGGCCTGCTATTGATGTTCCTGGTTGTTGATCTGCTTGTTGTGCACCCCCATGCACTATGTCCCATGCTTCTATGATAGCCCACATATGTGTCTTGATCTCTCTTGGTATATTCCCTTGAGCCACTAATTTTTTCTTGTTTACATGTGGCATATCATACTCGTTGCCTCCCTTGCATTTAAGTATTTCATTCATAACAAATTGTAGTGTCATCCACACATCACTTAGAGTTGTAGGGGCCAACTCAAAAAATGCTTCATGCACTGGTTGTAACATATGATCAATATTTTTTGGCATTTTCTTGTGCATGAGTGACTGAATGCTTCTGAAAAATCCTAGATCTAAGATGTTTAGATCTGGACTATTAGCTGGTTGTTGTATTAAAATGAAAGTGAATCCATCATGAATGTACACATGTTGCCATTCTGGATCTCGTTGAGTTATATGGGCTTTTGCATTGTCTTGTTGTATGAATATAACTCTTTGAGCTCCATCTTGTGGCCATTTTGCCTTGATTGCTGGAATGATTTGGTTTATCAACATGTTCCTTGTCACTTGCTTGTTGACTGATTCAACTAGCTTTGTAACTAGTGTCCCTTTCTCTCTGTTTTTGAATGACCTTTTTGCTGTTTCTTGATATGTGAATGGAAAGATTCCTATCTTCCCATCAAAAATGCACTGTCCCTCTGCATCAAATTTAGGCCTTGCTACAAATACAGTGAACATAACTTTGGGAATGAATTTAGATGAACTTGTAGCTCTATACTTGCCCCTTTCATTCTGTGCTAGATATACTCTTTGTGATTTCTTTGATAGATAAAACCACGTCTCATCCAAGTGTACAAAATCAAACATTGGATAATACACTGACTTAGTTTCTACAGTATTCCCTTGTAGTAACTTCAGTACCCAATCCAACCTAGTCTTCTTATGTCCCTTACTCAAACCAGGATGGAGTGGATTTGTATTTGGCTTTATTGAACCTTGCTTGATCATTCTATGCACTGTGGTCTTTGAAATATTAAGCTTGCTAACTAAGTCTCTAATGCATGACCTGTCTCACATGCTCAATGTTGTGATTGAATCCATCTCTACTTGAATTCCTTTTCTACCACATTTGTGATATTTTGTGCTTAGATTGTACCTTTGGTGTGTATTATGTTGCTTATTGGCTGTGTTCCAAAGTCTGCCTATGCACCTTGTAAGCAGAGCATTCAATATGTGTATTTTTTATCACTGCTGAGCCTGGTATGTTGTGTTGGCTGATGATGTTGTGTTGCCTATGTGTTGTGCTCTGCTTCTGGCTGAAAAAAATCTTCATCTCCTGGTTCCTGGTTGAGATCAAAAGTATGTTCATCTTGTTCCATGTCCCTTGCTGACCCATTAAGTTCTTGGAACTCTTCTCCATCATAAATGTACTCCTCATCTGGAAGGGGAGCTTCATTTAAGTCGAAAGTTGAGGCCATGACCACCACCATGCAGTGATGCAGATGTGATTATTCTCTCTGTTGTTTTTAGAGAAGCAGTGAATGCTCTATAGTCCTCTGTAATTCACTTCTGCAGTCCTCTGTAATTCCCTTTATACTCTGTTTACAGGGATTGTTTAGGGGCAATTATGTCTAAGTTTCCAAAATTTGTAAACTGGATCCGTGTGCTTCTAATGCTTTGATTCTATTGGTTTAGAAGTTGTAAACTGGATCTGTGGTAATTGTCCTTCTTTATCTACAGCAGCATTAAATGCAAATATGTACTTTCTTAATTATTCTTAATCCAAGAGCTTTTAGTCCTTTAGAACAAACATTTCGGGACAAAGGAGTAGAATTTTTCAATTTTCTCAAAATCACATAATAAATAAATTTTGAGTCATGTTAAATGTCTCAAATTTTTATCCCCATTTATTTTCTCTAATATATCTTTAAAAAATAGAATTTAACCATTAATGTTCATTTTTCAAATTAGATCCTCTTTCAACCCTCTTTTCTTTTTCATTTTAGATACGAATAGCCAAGCAATCTATTTCTCTTTTCTCACCTCTGGTTCTCCCCAAGCGGTCATCAGCGAAGAATTTTTGTCTCGAGAAAACGACAACGCATGTCGAATTCTCGACGACACCTCCCTCGACGATACCTCCCTCGACGCCAACCTCCCTCGACACCCACCTCCCTCTACGACGACATCTATCGAGGCGTCCAACTTGCTTGTGTCAAGTATGGTTAGTTAATTTTAGTGATAAAACTTTAATTAGTTTAAGTTGAAGAAAATTCTTTATACTTGGGAGCAATTTGTAACATTGTTCTTGTGAAAAATTGGGTATAATATGGTGAAATTTAGGATTTAAGGGCAGTGCAGCAATAAACTAAGATAATTAAAGCTTGAATTTGAAATGCAGTTGCAACAACAAACTAAGCTAATTTCAGGCTTGAATTTGGAGTGCAGTTACAACAGTAAACTAAGCTAGAGAAATTTGTAAATATCTTACTTATTGGCTTTAGGCTGTGCAAAATTGAATGAATGTCTTCTTATGATGTCGGTTCATGGCAATTTTCTTCATCAGCCTTGTTCCAACAAAGAAGCATTATTTTTGTCTCTTATATGTCTTAACCACTTGATCGAAGAACAATCCCATGTATCATGTTAACTTTCCCACTTTTGACAACGAGGTTCTTGAAAGGCAAAATGCATTGGATTAAATTAGTTTACACTAGATTAAGTTATGGGCATCCTTCTAGACCTAATCCACATTCTTTTCCACAAAGGATGCATCTTTAAACTTACATAATGGGATTTGAAGTAGAATGTTTATTCAGTCATTATGTGTCAACTTTCTAGTTGCTATTATGTGTATCTTTTGTTATAAGAGAAATGCAATGAAAAACTTCTACACGATGTGAGCTACTAGATATTAGTTGTGTATCAATTTTTGACGAACATTTCTTTTCTTTTTTTACATAGAGGTCTTGAAGTTAGGAAACCCCGCACATATCAATGAAAGCTGCTTAGAACTTCAGAAAAGTAAGAAGGATGGAGTTTCAAAAATCAAGGTATTGATGTTTTTCGAGTGAGTTGAGCTCTATCGTTTTACTTGATTCCTTTAACTATAGAGACTAAGCACATAAAGTTTGCTTCTTGTAGATATAGTGTGCACCGTGCATCCACTGAGTGTTATAAGTTATATAGTTGTGACTTGCATGTTTGTTGAGACATAAGTTATAACTAGGATGATTAAACCACCATATGCAACATATATCTAGAAGAAAGTAGTAGTCTAGCATTTAGTGTTGAGGAATATTGCAATATTAATAAGTTGTTAGAGAACGATTAGATTGAGATTATAGAGGGAGTCAGATAACATGTTCTTTTTATATGATAAAAGATATTCTTAGATATCTTAGATATGATAAAGGTATTTGTAAGAGTTATGTAGACTATTTAGTTATACTAAGGGTTGTTTAGTTGATAGATTATCGGTGGAATATAATTACTTAAAAATTAATAGTAAGTCTCAATCAATTTTTCAATGGCTCTCTCAGAGAGAGATTGAATTGACCAAGCATCAATTCATAGTCATTGGTCATAAGTTCTCAATGTGGGGAATATTTGCGTGCCATGATATGAAAGTGAATTTACTTTCTTGGAGGCATGAGACTATAACACCAACATTGTCTTTAAGTGGAAGATCTTATAAAGAATTGTCCATGTAGAAGCCGTTATCTCATTGCTGTGAGGCTTAACTTCATTATCATTAATGTATAGTTGTCAATTTTGTAGATATTATCATTGGATTTTCAGCATATATTTAATTTAATGGTAAGGTTTTCTAACATCTAGGTTTAATTTAATATTCGCTCAATTTTCAACAACCTCAATTGAACTTCTTATGTTGGTGGCTTGTTGTTAACTTAGCACTTAGCAACCTAGGGTTTGAAACAATTTATAAGAAATATGTTTCCAAATCAAGATCTTTCTATGCATATTTTAGGATGAAAATATTTAACCTAGTATATAGCACAATGGTTGATGAGAGAGTTAGACAATGTAGAAGAGTGATTGTGTCACCACAAAGCTTGGATAAAGAGGAGGCCCAACAGACAACATTATTCATGAAGTTGATCACGAGTTAACAGCGAACGACCATGAGGAGCATTTTGATCCTTCTCGATCAAAGGTTAGACAACGTCGAGTGCGACAATATGTGTATAGGATACGGGTGCAATAAAACAAGCTTGACATTGAACCAAGGTTGGCGAATCCCGCGCTCGGAGGTCTGATTGATGTGTCGGTCTTGACATCATTTGGGGGTCATGTTGCACATGCTTTACAAATGGGACATGTAAAAACAGTTTTGGTTAATTTTTAATTATTTTAATTTCGTGACAATATGCGAGCACTACTTTTCCTCAACTTATTGTAGGATCGTGGGAATCTAGAGGTGCAAATGTGAACTAAGGCCCTTGCGTTTGATCCCACGTCCACAATTCCCGATCAATCAAGATGAGTTATGGATAGAGATAGCCTAGCGTAGCAAACTCACACACCTCCATCAATTGATGTTCACAACTTGTTTCGACTTTCATAAAGATGTGACACCCCGAGACTAACGCATTTCATTTGTCATTCGGTGGGATGAACATGATGTCCACTATATACTTGGTCTTCCTATTGATGGTGATGCCTTGGTGGAGGAGGAGCCTTGTACATTCGTAGAGGAATGGGTCGAATTGCTTACGAACATTCTTGGCCTAGAGAATGACAATATAATTAAAGAGCTTGGAAGTGGTGGTTTGAAGAATATGTCCATACAACAGCGTCTTGATGATCGTGAGTAGGCGATGGAGCATCCACATGATGTTGCTTTCATCTACCTACTATGGATATTATGGACCACACTCTTTACAAACAAGACCCAAAGTTTTGCACCATACGAATACATGATATTTTGCGTAACCACAACCGGGTATGGCAATACACATGGGGAGTTGCCACTTTAGCACTATTGTACCGTCGTCTAGGACAAGCGAGTAGGATAGATTGTCGACAAATGTGTGGATGTGTTACTCTTGCACAGGTAAGTATGTGAATTGTTTTTTATACCTTTATTTGGATTAATATTTTTTTATTTAATCAACCAAAACTCTATATGTTTAGGCATTCATATATGAGCATTTACCAACACTTGGTGGTGTGCAATCTCTCGACTGGCGTTAACGGTATGACAAGCCATAAGCAGCACATTGGACAGGTCATCCTTTGACCCACTCTCCAAGTGAGGATTTGAGACGATTTCGTGCAGCATTGGATGAGTTGGTCGCCACCCATTGTAATAACCCTCATTTTATCATAAGAGTATTAGTGTAATTTTTATATATTTTATTTTGATAATAATAAAAGTTATGAAATTTATTTTATTTTTTTTAGAGGAGTAATTTAATTTTTCATTAACTTAAGTTCAAAGGTTGAATTTTGATAATTTTTGGGTACAAATTATCAAATGGGTTATAATTAGAGCTGTCAAAAAGTGACCGAACCCGTTTTATTGACCTAACCGACCCACTTTTGGACCCGAACCGACCTGACTGAAATTTTTGGTAACCCGAATTTACCGAGACCGAACCCGACCAACCCGAACCCGACCCGATTAAACTTTTAAACTTTTTTTTTGCAAAAATTGCCATGAAAGTTCTTCCAGGATTTTTGCATGAATCAGAGACTGAACCTTGATATACCTCAAAACAATACATTTTTGTTACCGCGATAAATGTGGAGTATTAATAAAATATAACATAAAATATATATGATAAATGACGTATAAATAATGATAATATGCTCTATTATCCTAAAAAAAGAACATTGTTGTACTTATATAATTTTTTATAATGTAGAAATTTAAAAATTAATATAATATAAATTAAAATTAAAAAAATATGATTTTGGTCTACTAATATCAATTACATTAAAATAATTAATAATATTATTATTATTTTAATTCATTTCAACTTATTTTGACATATTTAAATTAGTTTTAAACTATTTAATAATATTTAAATAGTGAACAAAATATTTAAAAAATGATGCTTTTGACCCGTTGGTCAACCCGAACTGTCCGTTGACCTATAACGACCCGACCCGGCTTGACCTGTTATCTGAAATGGTCCGACCTGTTCTCAACCCGAACCCAAAATAACCGAACCGAACTCGACTTGACCGACTCGATTGACAACTCTAGTTATAATAGTATGGTAGAAATAAATATTGAAGTGTAACCATGAATGTAGTTTTGGGAATTTTAGATATAATAATAAAGGTTATAAGAATTATTATGTTTATCCATGAGAGGATAAAAAAATAATTAACCTAAGTAGGTTACCTTTTTAAGTCATCAATTATTTAAATTATGTTAACTTATGTTAATATTAATTTAAATAAACTTATCTTGTTAAGCATAAGGTATATAAAGTAAGAATAATAGAATGTTAATTAAAATATGGTTAAATTATGAAAATGTAACTTAAGCTTCATTTTAACCTAAGTTAATTTTTCTACATCTTAATTTTGGGTTAAAATAATTATATAAGCTTAGTATAATAAAATAAATACGTTTGGGTAAATTTTGTAATTTTTGAAAAGTAAAATAAGAGCACCACAACTTTAGAAAGTTGGGAAAAAATGTGCAATTAGGCCAAAAGTGGGAGGGGGGGGGGGGGAGGGGCAACCGTAATTAAGGGGAAATGGGTTGTCTTCAACCTCTAGCTTCCATACATGGAAACTCCATTTCCATGGAGGATTTGGGTACCAAAAATTCGAAACACTAGTAGAAAAAATGTCTTTTACCACGGTTGATTTGCAAAGATTACCACAGTTGTTGAACCGTGGTAAACTTGGTCGTGGTAAACATGTTTACCACGGTTGCATGTTTACCACAGTTACATATTTATCACGGTTGATGAACCGTGGTAATTCATCCAATCGTGGTAAAAATGCAACTATTTAAAGTACTTGTTTACCCGTGGTAAACTTACATTCCTATAAATTTGATCGAACCGAGGTAAATGTGCCCCTTTTTTAAGTACCTAAACTATTATATAAATTATAGCATACAAATAACCATAATTATCTAAACATTTGCCACAAATTCAAAATACGTCAAGTATAAAAATGGATTAAATATTAAAATGTCATACATCAATGTATTGTTATAAATGCAATACACTCAAAAGATGAAATGTCAATAAAAATATAGTTAGCTAAAGTATGAAACACTTGCACAAATGTTCCACGTACGTACTAACTAATCTATGCACAAAGATGTTCAAGTATCAACCACACTTAGCATGTTCTCTGCTGAATCTGGACACACTAGAAGGAGATTTTCTGTGTCCACTCCAATGGAATCAGCAAGGATGGGATCCATTGCATTCTCCGCATCAAGGTATGCACAATACCCTGCCACCAGTGAACAATATAAAAGATGATAGTGAAAGGATTTAACAGCCAATTGAATCATGTACCAAATTTAAATTTGGTACAATAAATCATTGGGCATTATTAGGAAACTCATATCTTGCATCTAGACACATAAATTGGGTGGATTCATCCCCTAGAATATTCGGATTTAACCGGAAAGGCAACTAGGGCACCTAAGAACACGTTTATGTATATTGAGAAATTGAGATCCGATTTGAGCTCGATTTGGGCCAACTTATATATCAATCTGTAGAGTTTTGAAAGATCTATCCAACCCCTATAAATACCCCTTCACTCATGAAGTAGATTTATCCAATTTCAAACTCTAAGAGTCCAGTCATCTCCAAAACGTTTGTGCACTTCCAGAAGCGTTTTCTCTCTCAACTCGGCACCTCTAGTTACGAGTTAGGTATCAAATCTTCGTCTTGAAGTCTAGTTTTCAGATACGCAAACCATGCATCACTTGGAGTTCGGACGAGGGAGATACGAAGCAAACAACGAGAGGGTGTCGACAAGAACGAACCAAACGAATTCGGTAATGGCTAATTCGTACCTCTATTCGGTTTTTGTCCAAATTAATAATGTTTATGTATGCTTATTGAGGTTAATTAGATACATACTAGATTAATTTAATTTTAGAAGTATTAAAATTAAATTAATTATATCTTATGATATTATCTTAAATTGTAAGTTGTTCAGGAAAAACACTACAATCGGGTGATGTGTTGGGTTATTTGAGATGATAAATAAATTGATTGATTTATTTATTTATGATATGATTATTTAGAATATATGACTAATTGATTTTTAGTATCGTATAAATAATCGTTTTATCGAAAAGCCTTGAAATTGATTTATTTAGAGTTAAATAAATTCAATTAAAATCGAGACTTGTATCCTTCAAATGTTGTTACTGAATAAATTATCTAATCATAGTTTATTTATGTTGTGTGATTTGGGTACATCTCGGAATCACGTTTGGATCATAAATAAAGCAGGGAGCCAATTTGTTTTTCGAAAGCAACCATCTATGTTACGTCGTTCAAGTTCTTCGTGATTCAAGGCAAATGGCGATTTACTCTTGCTATTTTATTCCATATTTTTCTTAATTGACAATTAATCTATTGTCTTATTTAAGTTGGGATAAATAATTCTATTTGTTGTTTGGGAACTTGTGTGATAAAATGGTGTGATTAATGAAACTTATTATTATGTTATATAATATGCTAGCAACGACCCTTATATATATTGATATTATTATTATAGGATGCTAGATAAACTTGGTGTGGACTTGTTGTGCATTGGTGTGGACTTATATGCTAGTTAGCACGAGTATTTGTGGGATCGCTATTTACCTTACGAGGTTTAGCTATTTCTTTATAACTTGGTATTAGGAGGATTATTGCCCTAATAATTTGGGTCATGACCTATCCTTATTCCAATATAAGTGGTGGTACACTTAGCTAGTGCCAAAAATCGGGATTCGTCCCATGAGATATCTCATTGCGAGATTGGTGTGGATTAAAAGCTTTAACGTTAATGCACATTTTGAAATTAAATAAGATAATTGTCTTGTTGCACATAATTAATATACCATCGGGCGAGAAGTACAATGTTGAACCCGTCCGAACTCTTGTTTAAAGTAAGTCCTCTTCGCAATCTAGATTCGCATTATGCAGTGAGGTTGGTCGTGGACCCAAATCTTCAAGGTCGGTTTCCAAACTTTGTGTAAAATATAATATTCCCAAGCAAATTCATTAATTTCCCATAAGACTCATCTTATTTTGATTCTTCTTTTGTCGCATATCTCTTCTTCCATTTCAGTGAGAGTATATGTGTTATATATCGTTTATCGACTAATATTCAAGAGACAATGATAGTAACCAGATACAATCACAAGAATCATTCTGTTTGAGTCCTTGTTTAGTCTTTCATTAGACTAACCAACCTTCTTTCCTTGCATGGTTGGTTGGTGTCATCTGTCCTATACGACACATTAGTGGTTGGTTTCAGACAACCTTGATGTAACAAATCAAAGACGAAGACTTGCAGTTGAGGTTTAGTTTAAAGAATTTCAAGGTCATTTAAATATTGGATTTAATTTTCTAATTAATGTAATAGGTGATGTTATTATATCCTAGACATGTAATTAGGATTCATTTAAAGTCTTCCATTGTAAATTTCAATATCATTTATAAAACTTATCTCCTCAATTTACGAGAGGAATATTAATAGAGATGTGATATTTAGTTCAAAAGTCTTCTGCTACTCTTTTATTATATAACTAGTAATCATGCCAGTGCTACGCACGGGAAATGTTTTAAAATTTGTATCGAGATTTTATTTGTATTAGTGATATAGTGGTTTGTATATTGTATTTATTTTTTTTATAAAATGAGATATTTTGTGTGTTGGTTAAGATGAATTGGATACTTATATATATATATATATATATATTTATGAACAATTAATATTGGTTTATCTATTTGAGCATAGGTTAAAATGGTGTTATATTAATTTTAGTCTTGCTTAAAATGTTTCTAGTAGTAACGTAGATTACAAACTAACTTTTATGGTTTAATTTAGCCTTATATATAAGTTTGTAAGATTGTATTAAAACTCCGTGAATTAAAGTAATGTTTTTTATATATAATTTTTTTTGGCTGGACAATGTATTTATTATTTTGTAAGTTATTTTCTCATCAGTTTTTTCAAGTGTTTTTAGTATGTTAGATGCTGTTTGTAATGTTTTTTGCATTTGTTGATCGTTTTATGACAATAATGTAAATAGTGATGTTTTTAGTTACATGTACAACATTTAATTTAGTAAATGATATTAAAGTTTTGTGTTTAAGTTATTGTACTTTCAAAATACTTCATGATTTTTATAATTGAATGTATTTTGTAAGTGAAGATATTATACATTTCTTGACATAAGTGTGAGTATAAAATCCAAAGTAATTATATTAATCTGTTTGTAGCAATATTGAATTTATAATTATGTAATAAGTGGAGGAGTTAGATTAATAAAACTCCCTTTCCCATTTACCTATCCGAAATTAGTAAATGATACAGTATTAAAGTTGAGGAGTTAAAGTGGATGAGTTAAATTAAGACAACTCACTCTCCCTAAGTCCGTAACCCGTACCTTTACCTATCTATCGCTGCCTCTTTGTTCCCAGAACCCTAACCCTCTCCGAAATTCGACAACCCCAAAAACGTTGTCATCGAGAAGGTCGGCGGTCTTCAAATGCAAGCTCCGGGATAAGCTTCGTAAGCAGTCGAGCGTCCGTTGGTTTGTCCCCTATGGAGCCTGAATCCAATCTTATCGGTTCTGAATCAAATGGAATTGTGTTTGAGAAGCCGAGAGAGTGTTTGCCACTATTGTTGTTTGGAAAAGATGAGAAAGAAGGTGGATGAGGAAGAAAGAGGTGGATCCATTGTTGATTCCTCAGTGAATGCTACAAATTTGTCCACAATTTTCAGAATCGGCGCTAAGGGTTTGGGAGTCAGCAAAACCCTGATCAACAGAAGGCTCAAGAGGAAGCTAGAAGGTTGAATCTGAATCCCTATGTATGTCGAAATTTGAGAATTATTCTGGTTTTTTAATCTTTAGTACTGATTTCTTGAATTTGGCTTGGCATGCGTAGTGAAGCAAGAACGAAGACAGATGATGCTTACTCAAATTTTGTCAAGTGAGGCTCGCGAAAGAAGTTAGTGTCGATCTATGCAAACTGTTATTCTGATTGCATCGTTTATTATAAATGAGGTTCTGGATTATAGTTGCAGTAAGCGAGTGTCCATTCTCAGTAAAAGTCATATAAGAGTAACTTTTGAGTGGCAAAGTGAATTGTTTTTGTTTGTTGAAATCTATGCAGGCACAAAGTAATATCCATACGGGAAGAGAAGATATTGGAAGTATGACAATGTAGTGCGATTGAAGAATTGTTATTTTGAACTTCTAGTAGGATGCCATTATTTATACTTACTTATGAATCTCTATTTGCTTAATCAAAGGAAATCGGAGATTTATGATTGCATACTAAATTACTAATACATATACATAGTTTTTTTAGGAATGGTAGTATCAGTGTAGTTAAATTGGTTGTATACGCCTTGATATACTCACTATATAAACATATTTTGAACTATGTTCTTCTGGTTTATTCAGAGGCCTAATGATGGCCAAGTCAAAATAATTATTTAAGTGGTTTGGCATGTGTCTTGATCCCGTGGAACATGGAAATATTGTCTATAGCTTCATAATGAGTATTTGCATTATGCATCGGTTAAGGATCGTACTTCATTTTTTTATAGTTCTCTTGTTATATATTATAGGTCTTGCACCATTACATGAAACTTAGGATCATACCTCATTTTTTTTTATAAAGGCATGCCTTTTTATTTTATTAATGTATATATAAAAATTAGACATATCCTATATTCTTTGTTAGTTCATTCCATGATGTGATTTTCAACTAATGCTTCTTCTTCCCCTCATCCCACTAACCCTTAAATAACAACATGATAGTTGTGTTTTTGGTATACTTTTATTTCTTCTTTGTAATCAACTTTTGAACTCCAGGTGGCATTTTAGGAGATGAAAGGATTATGTCCCCTTTAAAGTATTGTAGCTTGTGATGGTTAAAGCTTTCTGCGGTTATGCATTTGATAGGACAAAAACCTACCCACAAGCATATGGGTTCAGTTGTAGCTTTTCAAGTGCCGTTCTCAACGAGGACTATGTAGTATCTTTTGTAAACTTAAACTGGTAAGCTAAGTCGTAAGAAATGAAGATTCGTTTGTCTAATAACTAAGGAAATAAGAAAAAAAGAAACATAATTGCAAAAGACGGTTGTAAACGATTAGGGAGAAGATCCTAGGACCAGGGATCCCCACAATAATGTTTTGGTAAACTTACAGATATCTGCCTGAAATTTGTCTGAACCTGTCTGAAGGTAAGCTATCTAACGTCTCTACTAACTCCTTTCAGACGATATTAGATGTGCCTAAATTATAACTAACAATTGTTGTCGCGTAGAGCTAATCAAATTTAGACCCTTTGGGCACTTAGAATCTAGGATCAAACTGGGTTAACATTCGATGTCGCGCTCCGCTAAGTCCAGGCAAACCTAAGGTTTCTATGATATTCCACAAGAGTAGTTAGGTTGTTGTCGTACAAATAACACTCAGATTCAATACCTAGTAATCTGATAAAGTAATCTCCTTTCAGACTCATACCCTATTTGAGTTATCTATTAAGATTATATCCTTTTAGACTCAAACCTAATAGAAACCTAATCAACATTCATCAATTGCATTAAGAACTCTAGGATTGAATCAGACAAGATTCCAAATTTCAATTTAGACAAATATCATACACAAGTCTACCAATCCATTGTTGGGATCACCCCAATCCTAGAATTAAGAGAATTAGCCAAACATGCTTGGAGAAACAATCAAAAACATCATATGAACAAAACAAATCATTCAACTAAATTAGAAAAAGAGAAATACTTGATCCAATCCAGGGAAAACAATCTCCATTCTTCACAAATCTTCAATGAAACTCTAAAAACACTTTAGGCTAGAGAGAGTGGCAAAAAGAGGCAGAAGAGACTGCCAAAAAAAACCCTAAAAAAGTATTTATACCGTCCTAAAATATAAGGGGATGAAAAATAAGAATTCGGGTCCGCGGGCCAACCGCACGGTTTGTCACAAGTTGTGCTTCTTTACAACGTGTGTAGGGGGAGTGGCACGGTTTGTCACAAACCGTGCCACTTTATAGAGGCTCAATTCTTCGTGTTTTCGGCTCCACACAGACAGCGACAAGCTGGCACGGTTTGTCACAAACCGTGCCAAGCTGCAGAATAGCTCATTTCGTCCTCGTTTGTCTCTAAATTTGCCCGTGCTCATCTCCTATGACGTCCATGCCTCGTATTGCCGTCAGAAGTCCACCAATGTACCTGAAATCACGCAGAAACTCGTGTAGACATCTAAACTAAAGGAAATGATGCAACTAGCTAAAAATGCAAGATAATAAACGTGAAAATGCCTAAACTATAGCCTAAATGCATATCCTAAATCTGTATAAAATGGATGTCATCAAATTCCACCAAGCTTAATCCTTGCTTGTCCTCAAGCAAGTACACAGTCTATACATCCACAAAATATGTCAAGGTTGTTTCTACCCAAGAGACAAGTGGGCAATGACTATGAGAGTCCAAATAATGAGACAAGTGCAATCATAGCATGCTTTGCAACCAGTGATAGAAATGTAGATAGTCCTTCTACTCTAAACCTCACAAGGATAAAGAAATGAAGTTACTCCACTCGTGTGTTTAAGGTTGTGTTTCGCTCAGTTCTCTACTTTGAATGCTAAACAACCATATGCTTGTAACAATGTCCTAAATCTCCACTACGAAAGACCATGTACATAACAAAAATCATGAGGACTTTTTAGGGTTGTATTGGGGCCAAGGTATAGGATTTAGGTAAGGATAAATTTAGGCCATGTGGTGCTAAATCCGGGAAAGAGGATTACCAGGACGACACCACGCTTGAAAAGATCCCACAAATCCAATTGTATTCTTCAAACCCATACAACAAAATCCTTTTGATGCTAAATTGTCTCCTTCCTTTGCTTATTCTTTTTTTTCTTTTTTTTCAATTTTTTACAAGGAAGAAAAAACCGAAAAAAGGAAAGGGGAACATTACAAGGCATAGTCATATCAAGTCCACATTAAAGTATCCTAATCCCCGGATGGGTAGGAAGAATATATAGGCTCGGTAAGCTTTTGTGGAACTTTCAAAGAAAAGGCAATTAAGGCACAAAGGGGCTTCAAGCATAGGGAAACATATATAGGGTGGCCAAGGATAAAGGATTTAAATGAAACAATGCCTCAATCATGTTAATGTCATGTACATAAATCATAGATGTAGCCTTGAAAAAGGTATTAATGCAAGTTCTAGAGTTAGCAATCAAAGAGAGATTCACACACATAGAGAAAAAAAAGAGGACTTGCATAGAAATAGTCCTAAAAGACCAAAACCTCACAGACATTTTGTCTAGAGTGTCGGTCCTAACACATCTCAATCAAAAGTCACATGCTTAAGCCAATTGTCTAAAGTGTAAACCCTCATAATCATGCACAACATGCAATTGTAGTATCAACAACCTAAATGTATTGAGGGGATTCATAAACCATGCATTACAAGAAGAACAACTAGAGTAAATTAAGCAAAAAGAGTCAAGTCAAACATCCATAATGCAATGCATGAAACCAAGTTCATAAAAAAAATGCAACTAAACCTAAGATGAATATGCAACTGAATGAACATGCAAGTCTACATGGGAATTGCTCCCCCATGCTAAACCCTACATTGTCCTAATGTAGAAAAGTAACAAAAGAGGAAGAAACTCACAAAGTCAGTCTACTGCGGTAGAGGGTTGTTAGTGTCGTAGTCACGCCCGTACACCTAGCGGTACATCTGGAGGAACATGGTGCGCTCCTGAGCCTGTTGGGCCGCTAATTTGTCAACTCGGTGTTGTATGGCTGCAACATCATCATGTCTGGCGGTGGAAGCAGAGGCACCAGAGGACTCGCCATGCTCTCACTCGCTAGAAGGCTCATCAGCATCATCATTGTGGGGCATCGGCCCTTCCCAGAATCCCAGTTGTCCACGTCATCAATAGGGGTACAACGGGGACCAGGTAAAGGAACATGAGGGTAACCAGCCTTCAATTTCAAGTAGTTAACATGGCTGTTCCGGGCGTGAATGAGCATGTGGGCCCGACGTAGATATCGTATGTTGATCCGGAGGGTGACTTCATGGCCAGCTACATGGACATTGAAGTGGATTATGTCCCCTTTAAAGTATTGTAGATTGTGATAGTTAATGATTTCTGCGGTTATGCATTCATGCAGTTGATTCCATTGGTAATTTTGTTTTTTATTCTTGGAATGTAGCAAAGTGAGTAGTATCGGCTTGGATCCCAATTGAGACAAAATGCTTTTTTTACCTATGACTGGCAAAGCTTTGTTGTTTCTAGAATTTTAATTGTAGATGTCTTAGGATTACATTATGCAAGTTTCACATGTGGCCGTTTCAGTGTTCAATTAGGTTATATGGAATGCAAAAGTCATTCAACATTGCTTTCCCAGTTTTCTCTTTCTATCCATTTATAAGCTTTTATGTTACCATAAGTGTTTCTTGACATGTTTTAAGTTATTATGTTCAGATAAGGCCAAAAGTTGGAACATTTTGGTTTGGCATAGCAGCCAGGCAAGGAGCACTTCTTCTTGCTGGTGGAGAGAAGGGAATGCGTTATGCAATACCAAATGCACGAATTATGATTCACAAACCGAAGAGTGATTATGGGGTATGCCGAAATAGCATTTTGTTTTTAAATTAGCCACTACAACCACATAGTGTATGTGGGGTGTGCTTTTACTGTGTGTCAGGTTATTTCTTACTGATTTGCAAATAACAATCCAGTTGTGTTCTATGTTTAAGTAGGGCCACATGGAGGATGTGAGGCGTCAAGTGAATGAAGCAGTGCAACTACACCATGTGAATATTATCCTCCTATCTTCATCTTTAAACTCTCAGTAAAAAGAAGATGTTGATGTTGTTATGTTTATTTGGAGTGCCTAGTTTGGTTATAGTGTTTGAATGATTCTTACCAGTTGTCGATCATATGATATAGATTCTTGTGTGCTTAATATGGATGTGTGTAGTTTAACATCCTAGCATCTAAAATGGATAGGATTATGTAATTGGAACATATTATGTTTTATTATTGACCATGTTTATGACTGAAGGTGTAATTGTAGGCTGCATCTGGTTCTCTAAATGATTGTGTATGTTGACCATAACACATCGACATGTTTTCATAATGTTATAAGATTTCTTAATATGAGATTGTGTTTATGGTTTTTCCTAAAACTATAAAAAAGGAAAATTGTGGCTAAAAGTAAAATATATAAATGAAAACAATGTAATAAAGGTATTCTAGAACTATGTCTTTTCCATACCTGGTTTATTGATTGGTTACACTTGGTTTGTGTCTTGTAGCCCCTGCATAAGTAGAAATCATAATGTGCATCGATGTATATTGTCATTAGTAATGAGGGAAAAAATAATTCTTTTATACTTGATTTGACTCGTTGAGGTTGTTGAAAGTTTCCTTAAACACAATATTCCTTGTGTGTCTAAAGTAGTTTGTATCCTCTTCGATCAAAATAATGTTTAACCCTTGGGGGTCCGTCACTCTAGAGATTGCAACATAAAGTTGCCCATGACTGAAAATAGGCCTTGGTAAGTAAACACCCACATGATTCAGAGACTACCCTTAGCTCTTGTTGATGGTCATTGCATAACATGGTTTAATAGGAAATTGTCTCCGTTTCATTATGAATGGTCATTGACCGCTTGTAGATGTTATTGAAATTCTAGGGATCAATACCTTCTTTCCAATATTGATGCCTGTAATTATAACAACCTCAATTATCCATTCACCCATATGTGAGATTATCAACTGTGTCCTATTGCAAAGCCCATGACTTGGATTGACATTTCTAAGAAGCATGAGTGGTAACCCTTCTTTCAACTTAAGTAAGTGAGGTGGCATGCCTATAAGTTTGAAGAATTTTAGTATTTCACTCTGGCAAATATATGTTTGGGTTAAACTTCAGTTAGTTTAGATTTTTACCTAAGAATTGAGGAATTATGGTGTGTACATGTTTTCCTATTCAAATGTATCAGTTGAGGCTTTGCAAATCTCATTTGAACTTCTATACTCCTTCATAACTACATCTAACATTTGAAACATAAATTCATTGGTAGCATATACATCATCATTTAGAGGGGTGAGAATATCTCTTTCACGAAGAAAATCTGCATCATTTTGCTTAGCTTTGAAACCTGGAAATATTTCATGCACTATCTGTTGTATTGGACATTGCTTTGCATCAACAATGAACTGGTTTGGAACTTCAATCCAAGTTGCCTCATCTTCTCCTTCTATTGAATTTGCCACTACTTTTCCATCTCCAATGTTCAGAACCCACTCGTTGAGTTTTTTTCTCCGTATATTAATCTCCTCATTCGGATCTATTTCATTAACTCCCATACCTTTGGAAAGGGTTAATGATGGACAGTGACCTGGGCCAAGACCTTGGTCTAGCGCATATCTGGCTTGTGCGTCCCTGGCATCCCCCATGGTGCCGAGTGAAAGGCGTCTTCTCCGACGCAGGCTACCAAGTTGTTCTATTTCCGGGCCGCGCCTCTCGGGCGTGCATGCTCTTGGTGACATCGTTTCATGAGCCATGTCCCGTTGGCTTGATCACTTTGGTTGTGGGCCCGCTTTCTATTTATAGCGTTGCTTGTTATGTTTTGCATTTCCTTTTTAGAATGATGTAATGGATTGGGCCTTGTATCTTGGGCCCAAGCCCATTAGGGTTTCCTCTTCAACCCTAGTTTTCCCTTTGATTTTCTATAAATAGGGTAGAACTCTCATTGTATTTCTCAAGTTAAGTTTAAGACAATCTAGTGGAGAGTCCCTCCTAGTTGTCACTTGGTTTCACCTCTCTCTCTCTCTCTCTCTCTCTCTCTCTCTCTCTCTCTCTCTCTCTCTCTCTCTCTCTCTCTCTCTCTCTCTCTCTCTCTCTCTTTGAAGGCTCTTCTAGCCTTTTCTCAAAGTTCTCTAAGGACCCATAACGTTGGCCTCCTTCCACCACCTCGGGTGTTCATAACGTTGAACCCCTCCTCCCATCCGCCTCTAGGGTTTGATCCGCCAAACACAAGAAAGTGGAACATAACGTTGTTTCCCTTGAAGGAGTTCTTGAAGAAAGTCAGGAACACGAAGAACGCGAAGAACGAGTGCTTGCTTGGGAAGAACAAACGATCCGGATCTAGATTGGTCTTGCTCCATGGGGATCGATCGTATCAATTGGTATCAGAGCCATTCCTCAAGCTAAGTTTCTTGTTCCTTTCGATCTTTAAATTTTGGCACTCAATCCCGTTTCTATGTTTGTTCATATATTTCAATTGCTTCCGCCTTTGTTCTCTTCGTAAATTTCTAAGTTCGTTCATATATCTCCGTTCACCTTCACTTGTGCGGTTCAAGCGTGATTCTTCATTGCTTGACCGTCCATTTCCGAGGTCAACAAAAAAAAATCAAGTTTCCCGTTTACAAGTAGCATTTAATTATCAACGCTTGTGTGAATCATTGCTTGCTACTTCATTTGCTTCTAGCCTGACGTCAAGCCTAATCCGCCTCACGCTTGCCTAGATTTCTCGGCCCTTGAGTGCCAAAGTTTGGGGTCGTTTGTGACAAGGACTTGGTTTGTCGTTAGGTTCGCGTGCCTTTGATTGCTTTGACTTCCGATTAGTCAGGTTTCGTATAGGTACAATCGAGATGGCACCCTAACCCTTGAATGAGGCTGCCAACTACTCTAGTAGAGCCCCATCTCACCGCACGGAGCGCAACCTACATGGTGCACGCCATGGTATCGATCGCAACCTTGCACGCCGCGTTCATGACCCTGGCCGCCACGATGACCGTATCCAGAGAGCTCCAGCCGACAGTCCCCGCCGTGTGCCTCGTTTGTACATCGAGCCCTTTGACGGTGTTAGTGACTACACCACGTGTCACGATTGGCTCCGCAACACGGCCTTTGCCTTGCGCCACTTTCCTTACACGGGTTACGAGAAGGTTGAGCTGGCAACATCCTACTTCACGCACGACGCTCGTGCATGGTGGTCTCAGCTCAAATAGAGGCGTGCAGAGCGCCGTTTAATTCCCATTTCTACGTGGGAGCAACTGGCTTATGTGATGACACGGCATTTTGCGGGCGACCACCAAAGACCTGAACATGCTCATACCCCCTCTGAGGACACCGCATCGCTTCTTGCTTGTGTCGCTGAGTTGCGCGCCGAGAATGCTGCTCTCTGAGCTACTCAAGACTCAGAGTGTACTGTAGCACCCATTTCCGCACCCATTTCCGCACCCGTTAGCGCCACAGATGAGCCCAAGACGGACGTTGTGCCTCAGATTGACGAGACCAATGTGCTTCTTGCTGGCGACAACAATGTAGCCATGGTTGGTACGACGACCACATATGAGCCCAAGACGGACATTGTGCCGCGGACCGACAAGCTTCCAGCTGACAACGACAATGTAGCTACTCCAACCACCACCTGCTACATGCATGTCGTGCCTCCAGACATTTTGCTTAAGACAGTTGCTACACCGAAGCCATCCGATTCCACGGACGAGTTGAAGTCCGGCCGATGCGATGAGCTCGTCATGGAGCTCCCTGAGCGCGACCATACCAACATGGAGTGCTACGTGGCCAACACCATTTGCCAAGCTATCCCGGGGTACCTGTTCTGCCCTTTCGACCCTGGAGAGATATGCTCTTTCAAAGAAGGGGAGCAAGGCACCTACATCTTGTTCGTTCAACAGCACCATCAGCTCACTCGCATGATTGGCGCCCTCCCATACTCCAACTTTGTCTTTAAGAAAGGGAGGAACGCCAATGTGTTTCTTTTATTCTCCCTCAGCCCGACGCACACGAATCGAGGACGATTCGTATTTAAGAAAGAGAGAATGATGGACAGTGACATGGGCCAAGACCTTGGTCTAGTGCATATCTGGCTTGCGCATCCCTGGCGTCCCCCATGGCGCCGAGTGAAGGACGTCTTCTCCGATGCAGGCTACCAAGTTGTTCTATTTCCGGGCCGCGCCTCTCGGGCATGCGTGCTCTCGGTGACATCGTTTCATGAGCCATGTCCCGTTGGCTTGCTCACTTTGGTTGTAGGCCCGCTTTCTATTTATAGCATTGCTTGTTATGTTTTGCATTCCCTTTTTAGAATGATGTAATGGATTGGGCCTTGTATCTTGGGCCCAAGCCCATTAGGATTTCCTCTTCAACCCTAGTTTTCCCTTTGATTTTCTATAAATAGGGTAAAACTCTCATTGTATTTCTCAAGTTAAGTTTAAGACAATCTAGTGGAGAGTCCCTCCTAGTTGTCACTTGGCTTCACCTCTCTCTCTCTCTCTCTTTGAAGGCTCTTCTAGCCTTTTCTCAAAGTTCTCTAAGGAGCCATAATGTTGGCCTCCTTCCACCACCTCGGGTGTTCATAACGTTGAACCCCTCCTCCCATCCGCCGCCAGGGTTTGATCCGCCAAACCCAAGAAAGGGGAACATAACGTTGTTTCCCTTGAAGGAGTTCTTGAAGAAAGCCAAGAACACGAAGAACGCGAAGAATGAGTGCTTGCTTGGGAAGGACAAACGATCCGGATCTAGATCGGTCTTGCTCCACGGGGATCGATCGTATCGGTTAATACCTATCAATTTGTCCACAAATGAGAATTGTTGATGCAAGCTTCAACAATGTCTTGTCTCCTTCCTTTTGGAATGACGAGTAAAATTTGGCAAAAGTCTCCTCCTAGTAAAACTGTAATTCCACCAAAGAATTTGTTTCTGTTTGCCTCTTCTTTGCTGCCACAAATGTCTCTTAATGTTCTATCAAGTGCTTCAAAGGCAAATCTCTGTGTCATGGGTGCCTCATCCCATATAATTAATTTAGTCTCATTTAGCAGCCCAGCTAAATGTGTGTTTGCTTTATCCCACATATACTATTCTCCAATAGTTCTAATGGAATTACAAATCTATTATGTGTTGTTCTGCCATTGGGTAGTAGAAGGGAAGCAATGCCTACATGGAGTTGGGTTCGTGAGCAAACAATTTTGTGCAAATAATAAGATTGTATGAAGTAAATTATTAAAATGTAGTGGGGAAAATTAATGGGCCAAATATTTTAGTATACTTGAGGATGCAACTGCAAGGACAATGTGTTTTTCTGATCTCAATCTTGCAGTTATTGCCTGGTATATGTATGGTTTCCCGGTACCTTCTGCACCATAAATGAAGTAGAATCCTCCATTCTGATCATGGATTGAAGAAATGACCCTTTTATAGATTAATAACTGCTCTAAAGTGAGTGATGCATGTAGTATTTGGTGTTGTACATGTAGTTCATTGATGTTGTAGTTCATTTCTTCTTGAATTAGACGATTGTCTGCTTTTGTTAAGAGTGATGCATCTGGCATTGGCATGTCTGTATAATCTGCTATTGATTTTCCATTCCTGTTGAGAATATCTTCTAGTTGCAACATGAAATAATTTTGAATCTGGGTTTCTGTTAGCACTAAATCTAGGAATCTGAATTGTCTTCTCTTTTGGTAGAGAATATCTTCTAATAGTGCTTCTTAATTGTTCTCCCAAAACTGCCTAGGGTTGTTCACTTCACATAATAACAGTATAGTTACGAACAACTCACGGAGTTGAGTTGCTGATGCCCATTGTCGTGCTTCTGTAATGGTTGTTGTCCATTCTTTGTCATCATTCACCAATCCTAAAACATAGCAAGTTTCTCTAAAAGTATGATACACTTTGTCGTTGACCCTCTTGATATCTTGGAATGAACGTGGTCCTTTGACAACATTTAATAGCATTCTTAGATAATATCGCTCCCCTTAAGTAGGATGGCAATAAGTTATTCTTCCAATGCTTTTTCCTAGCTTGTACTTGGTCCAAATTTTTTGTGTTGCATTCCATACATATTTTTGGGGTATCTCTGCATATGTGTATTGTCTTGCTTCTGTATCTCTTGCATTTAGGTTCATCAATTCAGTGAACATGATATTTTTAATACCATCTCTATTAAGCAACGAAGGTAGTCTCTCTGAATCTCTTAAGGTAATTGAATTCTGGTTTGGCAAATGAAATGACAACCTGATCACTGTTGGTTCGGAGTAGTGAATGTCGAAGCTAAACAGGCACCAGCATGTTTCACATGGAGATAAATAACGACAGTCCAAATACTGTTTTATTTCATTAACCTTAATGATTTTTTTTCTCCTCCTGTACTTTCTGATGCTAGGACATTTTCTTGTATCATTGTAGTTGCCCGGTCTGGGCCTTTAGTCACATACTTGAATAGCTATTTTATTGTGCCAGATCTGTTGCACCATTCGACATTTATGTGTGCACGGTACCTGATGTAATACAATGAAGTGAACAGTTGGCAATGATATTACTTGCTGAAATGTAATATAGTTGTCAATGATTTTTGTTGTGTTTTATATATTTTTGTGGATATTTTGGGAATTAACAAATCAGTGATTGTCATGTTGTAGGTGCTATGTAATTGGAAGGAAATTAGTACCTGAGTAGGAGAAAACAGTTATATGGTACAACAAATCTATTGTCTAGCTTCTTCTTCCCCTTTATGGCTTGAATTCCATTATTTTGGCGTCGGTAAACTGGAAATCCATCCTCATCAATTGTTGTCTCTGCATAGTATGGTTTTGGATAGTGTTTTGTGCATTTACCATCTATCATGCAAGGGGAGCTTTTGTTGTCTTTTCCGCATGGTCCATGTAGCATGTATTCCGTAACAACTTCATATCCATGTGGATCTTCTTCTTTACTTGGAATCTCAGCAGAAATGAACTTGTCAATGTCAGTTCATGTTTCACATTTGCATGTTTTATCTAGCCATACCAAAATATGAGCATGAGGCAATCCTCTCTTCTGAAATTCAATTGTATAGACAGCTGGGAGTAAACATGGAATAAGAACAATTTTTAAGTTTAGATGTATAAAAAGTATATATACTATATTGAAAATAGGTATTAGAGTGTATCAGCACGGGTGTTCTCAAAAATACTATTCTTCTGAATATCTTGCATTAGTGATGTCAATTTTATTTGGAAAAGCCTTGTCATCACATTCGCTCTATGAGCTACAATCTGTCCCAGAATTTCATATAATATCTCTTCTACTTCAGGCCACTTTTGATTTGTTGTAAATGTGATGAAAAGTGTAGGATTTCCAAAAGCTCGACAAAGAGCCATTGCATCTTGGTAATTCTGAACCATGTATCTTGGGTAGGACAATTATTTTTCCATTGGTTGTAGCATTTGTATCTCCTTTTGTTACTGCATCACATACATTCTGATATAAATCCGCCCTCAAGTTATCTTTATTGTGTCGTATCCACCTCAATCTCTCTTCCTCTATTGCAGTGTAGGCATCAACCAGATATTGTTGGTATAATCTGCCACCTAGTATTAGCGTAGTACTGTCATTGACTCTTTGCTGAATTCTATAGCAATAGAACTCCCTCATTGTCATACACCTTCTTTTTGTTTTCCTCATTCCTTCATTGTTCTGATATGGAATTTTCTCATGATATCCGTCTTCACCATATGGGAAAAGGAGGGGATATTGCAATGCCATGTATAGTGGATGTAGCTCTGAAATTCTTTGGAGGCCATGTGTTTTGCTATGAATGACAATATCTCTTTTCCCACTTTTGTGTCCAAAGTCCCCCCAAAAGAGTGCTGCAATTTCCGAAACTTGGGGTCTATTTTATTGCCTTGTCGTTTGTTGCCTTTCCCCAAGTAGCCTCAGTTTGAAATCGTAAAAACTGTTGGTGTTGCACCAATCTCGAGCCATTCTGAATGCTTTAGCAACACAATTGTGATTATCTAGAATGGCAAGCAATTCCTTCACTATTGATTCATCTAGATCTTTTGCATCTTGTTCAATGCTTGACATCCTGTTTTGTACTTCATTTTCAGTGTCGTGAAAGTAAAGCTGAGCAAATATCGGGCGATTTCCTTCGGTAGGTAAAAGAGATCCAAACATGTGATAATTTTGACCCGACATCCTAAAATTATAAGGGCCTTTTGTCTGATTAATTGTTTTGTCAATTCGTCCTCCGAAGGATGTGAAGTGAAAAACTCCCATTGTATACTCGTATTAGCTGTTTGAACTTTGCTGCAATAGGATCACTAGTGCAATGCAGTAGTTGGTTTAATGGTGTTGGGGTTTGTTGTAGCTTATCTAGTCAAACCTTTCCTTCTTGACAACATATGGAGAATCTTGGATTCTGACCTTTTTTGCATTCACCATTGTTTTCTTCAAACCACATAGTTGCATTGTAGAACATGCATTTATACTTTGGAAAATCTTGTTTCTTGTACAGTACCTCAGTACCTAAGTTATGCATGCATGTTAATTTAGATGATTTTAATTAATTTAGATTTAAAATATTCAAAATATGTACTTACTGGTTGTGTTTGTGGGTGTGCCTGTTAGTTGGTTCGTTGAAGAAGAAGCTGCAAGTGGGCGACCTGTCGTGTACATTTTTCTATTTTTGGTTAGTTCTTACAATTCTTTTAAAAAATATATATATACTGATGGAAATGGAATTGTACACTATATACTAACTGCTAATGGTTGTTGATGTGTTTGCATATGGAATTATTTGGCAAGAAGTATCTACATTAAATTATATAACCCATTTTATTGATAACCCATTTTATTGATAGTAAGCATTCATAGAGGACATGTAGTACTTAATTTTTGCAAAAGTATGGGTGTTCAGAGCATGCAGTTGAAAGTTACAATACTTGATGATTGAAATACCTGGGTGTGAATTTGTAGTTTCTGTAAGTCATAATCCGCTAAAGCTTTGCACTTTTCCATATGTTCTTCTTTGTGTGTTTGTTTCCAATGTTAGTGTTGTTCCGTGTATGTTTAAGGATGAAGATGATGTGGTAAATCTGATGAGGAAATCTGGAATAATATGAGTAGTATAAGAATGTGTCATATAGTAGTATTAGAATCTGAAATAATCTAAGAGTTTATATGCTTTGTTGTATTTATGAATTATGATTCTTTAAAAGGAGTTAAATTGTTGTGTATTTTTGAAATCATAATTTATATTGTAGATACCGTGCTAGAATGTCGTATGGGACATATATGTCTGCTATAAAAAGATATGTAAATTGTGGTCAAATGAGCTATAGGAAGATATGTCTGCAATTGAGCTTATGGGAGATGACAGTATATAGATAAGTTGCAAGTCACCGTTGTTCATGTTTCTTTCAAAAGTTCATTATATTATTCAATATTGTGACGTATTACAATGCTGGATAATTAATTTGTTAACTACATAATATTTGTTGCAGTAACTTGTGTGGACATTTCTCAACTTGGCAATTACGTTAATAGATAAGCTGGCATGAACTTTTGCTTGTGTTATTTTCATAATTTCATTTTATTATTCAATATTATTCACCTACTACAATCTCGGATAAACAATTTCTTAAATTAATAATCTTTGTTGCAGTAACTTATGTGATCATATCTTATCTTCGCAATTACGTCGAGGTTTGAAAATTGGCATGTGGTTAAATGGTAAGGCTCTTGTAAAGGGGATTTTAGGTTAATTTCAATTTAGCAGGCGATCTTGTACAATTTGGTAAATTTAGCGGGTGATGAATAGTTTAATGTTCAATTCATTTTTTGTGAAATTATACTAAATGTTGTGAGATTAGTCTCTAAAGTATACTCTGGAAAATCTTGTTTCTTGTACGATACCTGTATACCTAAGTTATACATGCATGTTAATTTACCTATTTTTAATTAAGTACAGATTTAAAATGTATAAAATATGTACTTACTGTTTGTGGTTACGCATGTTGTTTGCTTCGTTGAAGAAGAAGCTGGAAGTGAACGATCTGTCATGGACATTTGTCTTTTTTTGGTTAGTTCTTATAATTCTTTGAAAAAAGTTGTTACATATTGATGGAAATGGAAATGTGAACTATATACTTAATGCTCATGGTTGCTGATGTGTTTGCAGATGGAATTCTTTGGCAAGAAGTATCTACATTACATAAGGTAACCCATTTTATTGATAGTCGGTATTCCTAGAGGACATGCAATACTTAATTCTTGCAGAAACATGGGTGTTTAGAGCATGCAGATATGATTGCCTCTCTGTTTCAATAATATAGGAAGTAGTTGAAAGCTGCAATACTTGATGCTTGAAATACTTAAGTGTGAATTTTCAGTTTCTGTAAGTCGCAATCCGCTAAAGCTTTGCACTTTTCCATCTATTCTTCTTTGTGTGTTTGTTTCCAATGTTAGTGTTGTTCCATGTATGTTTGACGATGAGATGATGCAGTAAATCTGAAATAATTTGAGTAGTATTAGTATGTGTCATATGCTTGTTTGGGAATTTCTGAAAAATATGATTAACGTACCTAGTTGTGTGGTTTCTTTGCTATTCATCTGTGATTTGTTTACGTTGGAGTGCTTGGGTCAGGACTATAATGTGTGCTGAAATTGGTTTTGTAAGGATTAAGTAATGAATGGAGGTTTTTATATTAATTGTCATTTTGAGGAGTTGAGGAAGATGTGTGATCTCTGTATTTAAGAGTTTTGTGCTTTATTGTATTTATGAATTCTGAATATTTAAAAGGAGTTACATTTTTTTTTTGAAATCCTAATTTTCAATTGTAGAATACTTGTGTGATCAGTTCTGACTTTCAGATTTACTATTGGCATGAAACTGTTGTATGCCCTATCCTTAGTGTGTTAAGTTTTGCACTGAATGTCACTTGGTTGCAATTCAGGCTTTGTAGAAGTGCATGCCATTGTTAAACAAAAGTCACACTTCCTTTTGAGTGGATATTCTTTTTATAAGTTCAATCGATGTGTCTCTTGTGTCACTTTCTTATAACATCTGATCATCTCAAGACATGCAATTCATCACATTTATGTGTTATTTTTCAAAACGGATCTTTGTCAATACCAGATGTGTGTCTTGTGTCACTTTCCTTATAAAATCTGATCATCTGAAGACATGCATTTCATCACATTTATGTGTTATTTTTCAGAATGGATCTTTGTCAATACCAGATGTGTCTTGTGTCACTTCAGGATCCTATTGCACCTAGACGGTTAGTTAAACGTGCCTTCTTTATTGTTTCTCCATGTTATGTTCTCTCATTACTTTACAGGGACCTGCAAATACTGATTATGAACAATCATTTCCTTCCCAAGTTGCTTGTGTCTGATGTCCATTACGTTAAACAACAGGAGCCCATATACTTTGTACAATCTGGTAAATTTAGAGGGTGATGAATAGTTTAACATTTAGTTCTATTTTTGTGAGATTATAATAAATATTGTGAGATTAGTCTCTAAAGTATATTTTTCCTTAAAATTTCAGGAATGTGAGTGCCTTAGTTTTGTACTTTTATATTCTATTTCCTTTAACATGCACGAAAACAGGCCTACGCGGGAAACAAAAGATGTATTGAATTAGAGAGGTTGCTTTCAGTTGGCTGGATCAGAGAGGTTGCTTTCTGGATTCCGAAAGAACCGCAACATGGAAGACTTTAGATTATGCTTCCATTCAGTTCAACAGGCCACATGTTGTTTTAACTATCTTTTGACCTTTGTTTTCCACATCATTAGTTTAATCATATGGTTGTCATTGTAATATAGTTGGGTTGTGCTCAATGTGTATTTAATAATTATATTGATATTAAAACATAATATAACTAACTTAGAGCAATGCATAGTTTGCTTGAGATGTTATTGGAATGAGATTCTAAACCATGAAGTTTGAATAAGTAAAAAGCATCTTAGATAACTATATTCATATTGAAACATAGTATAACTAACCTAGACCAAGCATTGTTGCTCAATTCATAGTTTGATCGAGCTCTTATTGGGATGACATTCTAGAGCATAAAGACAAAAATATAAGTGATTGAGCTCTTATACTACGAACTTCATCTATGAACTAAACTTCGTCTTTATTTTCTTCGTTACTAGCTGTGACAGTGAGCACAATCCCTCCTTCCTTTTCTGTTGGTGTAACATTCTCCAAGATCTTTTCAGCTTGTGTCCTTTCATTGTTGCCATTATCTTTAGTTTCAGGTGATTTAACGTTTTCCAACATTGTTTCCTTTGCATTCTGGCCATTTTTGTTGTGTTTCAACATGCATCCACCATCATTGTTGATGTGAATTCTGCAGGGAGAAATATAAGTGAATCTAAGCGTGTGTTGTTATAATTATAATGTGCTATTTTGAATAGGACAGTATATACTCACCTAGTTTCTTCTTCTATTGCTGATGCACAAGTTAAACTACTTGTTCCTTCATCCCTTGGACGTTTTTGTGTTGTTTTTCCTTTTGCCTTCACATTTTTACACTTAGTTTAATCATCTAATTTTAAAGCTTATCATGCCCTTGTATGTATTGAAAATATGATTCATGAGTGTCATGAAAAAGTGAACTACCTCATTCACCATCGTTTCTTTATGAATGATGTTGGTGCATGTGAAGCTTTCCTTACCATGTGCATAGTAGGTATGGGATTTTATCTCCAAACTATATGATGTATTCATGATGTTCCTTAAGGCATTAGGTAGCACACTGTCGTAGTTGTCATACTGTTAAATGAAAGATAAATTATACATTGGAAAATGTATTTATGCGTGGGAGTACAGAATAAGATACCATGCATTTTTCAGTAAAGAATCAACTATAGCGTCGACTAATTTCTCAGCAGTGTCATCAAAGAGTGTGACAATGGTATCAGATGTTGCATCTTTGAATTTAAGGCATAGCTTGAATCTGTTATAGTGTTAATAATTGTCATCCTTTTGTTTAAGGTAAAACATATTACATGTTGTAGAAGGGGAATATACTTTCACTATATGCAAATTAATTTTCTATTAACAAAGTACCTTGCTTTTGGGAAACTGATTATCATGTCACAGGATGTGCAATAGAAATTTCCACTATGGCAAGTAACACCTTTCTTGCATTTTCCACTTGTACATTCGAAGTAGTACCAAGAAGTATGTGTTTCAATCTATGTGATATTTACTTTGCATTGCCAAGTTGCATCCTAATCAAAATTAGGTGGATATGGAAATGTAATTAGTTTTCAACAAGTACATAGATGTTTATGGGGCTATACGATATTACACGTCACCTTCTTTTTAGCTCTACACCATTGCAACATTTCCAGTATGGTCATCTGTATTGTATGGAGGTCGTAAGCTTCAGCATGGTTGTTGAAGACAGAGTTGTCCCTGAAATGCAGCCAAAAAATTATATACTGGTGAGTACGCCAACACATGTATTTTGCCTTTATTTGCATGCAAGAACATGTACTGTGTGTTTAAGAAAAGGAATTAGTACACATTACAATTTCTGAATTCCACTAACCGAGGGATTTCCATAGCATCGAAAATCATTGTGGATGGAGTACTTGATATGTAAACCTCATCTGCAAGGAATGTTATAAAACTTTAGGTAGAAAATAAATGCGCATATATAAAAATTATTAATTGTGAGTATAGATTTTCAACAGTTTTATAGGTTATCTTACGCTTAAATTTCTTTACATGCATTGTAACCAATATGATAGCATACGGGCTGCCTTGGCTTGATTCCTTTTGAGAAGTTCATCTGCTAGATTGTCCCACAATGTTACTCTTATACTTGGTCCCCTAGATTGTTCATATGTGTCATGTTTTTTTTTGGATTAGGAATCTGATATTAGAGTGAACATGATTATTTCAATGAAAACAAATGCACAAAAAATGACTTACGTGTTACATAGAAGTTGGGAATCAAGAGTTCTTGAAACTCCTCTTTGCTTTGTTGGTGTACTAACAGTTTTTGGTGTACCAACACACATGACATAGCCCATTACATATGTAATTGTTAAACACAAAATATTATTGTTACACATAGGTTTGTGAGACTAAAGTGTAAAAGTTATAAATAATGTGCTTACCAATCAGATCCTTTGACTCAGAAATTTGGATCTCTTCAATTTCAGTAAGTTCAAATGGGTATAGAGGAAATCCATGAGTGTTATGTTGGATTTTTTTAACAATGGAAGCTCCATGGAGTTCAATCATGTGGTTGTTATTTTTTATAATTCGGAACTCGTTCTTGTTAGGCAACACTATAAAGTCTTTGATATGGTAGACAAATCCTTCCTCCAGCTTGTACATAAAACAATGTGTTACACTTCTCTTAGTAGTACAATGTATGACATTTCCCTAAAAAAGACAATGTTAAATTGATGATGTTGTAATGAATCATAACTGAGTATATTGAACAACCTAGATATATCATTGGCGTACCATGTTATCAGAGACAATAAAGTCTGTGCTGAGGTATGTACCAAGCTTGTTGTACACATCCCACTTGCGATAAACCATCACTTGTATGTCACACCCGTCCCTTTCACACAATTGATTTAGTGGTATGTAATTTGTTTCCATGATTATGGTTTGTGTGTGCAGGAGGAAGGAATAAATTGAATATCCTTTTTTCCTGCTACCATATATAGGCGCAAATGAGGTCAAAGTTTGGCAATTATTCTGCTATATATTAATGACAAATATTGTTGATTTGGCCGTTTAAGTTTGGATAGTTGTTTTAGTGGCTCTTCATGTTTTGAATTCTGCCTCTTAATAGTCGTTTCATCATTGTGTAATTCTGCAAATAGACATGGCTTTAAATGTGAGAAGAATGTTTCTGTGTGCAGATTGACTGGGGTGTTTTGGTAGACATGGCTATAAATGTGAGAAGATTGTTTCGTTGTGCAGATTGACTAGGATGTTTCGGTGTATAGAGCATCCAATATTATTTTATTGCCAATTGATGGAGGATGTGTCAGCCTTTGTATATTGTTTTATTGTAATTTATAAAGGATTTGTCAGCCTTTGTAGCATTTGTATTATTTGTTTATTATTATTTACACAACAGTGGATAGTGGATGTCAATTGAGTAACATCTGGCAACAATGGATTAGTGAAATTAAAGATTAATTAAAATCTGTATTTTTATATTGCTTATTATTATTTTTGCATAATTATTATTTTGGCATCAGTGGAAAGTGGTCATGTGCAATTCTTATTTTATTATTATTATTTAGAATTTGAATTATTTGTATATTATTATTTACACAACAATGGATGTAAATCGAGTAACATCTGGCAATAATGGATTAGTGAAATTAAAGAATAATTAAAATCTGTATTTATATTGTTTATTATTATTTTGGCATAATTATTATTTTGGCATTAGTGAAAAGTGGTCATGTGTAATTTTTTTATTTTTTATTTAGCAGCAAAGGATTAGTGTAGTTCAATAGGATGATAATAGGATTGAGCTCATATTTTGTGGTTAAAGCCTTAATAATGACATGGACATTGATTGCCAAATTGTCTATTTTATATGTTTATTGATGTTTATTTATTCATTTAAGTATAATTGTTCCGATTAAAGTCTTGGGTGGCTTTGGACTTTACAGTCTAAGGTCACTGGCGTGTGGAACTACCGATGTAAGTCGGGGGTGTTACAATTATGGTATCAGAGCGAGGATCTTAAGATTCTTGGTCTATTGTTAGGTTTGAGAATTTTCAAATTATTTTCAAAATTATTTTTGAATTATTTTATTTTTATAAAGGAACTTCGAAAATTTAAATTGTTAGTGTTAAATTTAAGGTTTTAAAATGGCTTAAAATCTAGAAAATTTAAAGGTAATAGTTTAGTTATTAAAACACTAATATTAATTTGTTTTATAACAATGATAGTATAAAGGGTTGAAATTAAGTTTATTTTCTATAATTTTAAAAGTTTAGTTTTGGGAGTTGATAAAAGTACTTAAAGAAATGATAAAATTTGTGTTTCTAATTATAAAGAAACTTATAATATTTTGGTTTATTTAATAGTAGTGTTTTAAGGAGTAACTTTAAATTCATTTAATGATTTCAAAGTACAGTTTTGAAAGTGGTTGTGGATTTTTTTTTGAAAAAAAGATGATGCTGATAATTTAATTATGAAAGCATAAAATTTATAATATTTTGTATTATAAAACGGTAAGGGTTTGAATAGATAACTTAAAGTGTGATTTAAAATATTTAAAAGTGTGTTTTCAAACTTCTGCAAGCTTCGATTTCATTACTTAATCCTTAGATCCATTCATAAGAATCTCTTTATATTTTTGGAATAATGTCAAGTTGGGTATTGACATTATCTGTTTCTCTATTTGAGTTGACGAGTGTTGTCTCGTGAGTTTAGTTTTGTCAGAATTCCCTATTTATAAGGAATTAAGTGTGTAGTTAATGCTCTATGGAGTTTGTGATTTATTTCTCATGTGTATATTCCGAGCATTAGATGTGGTAAATTTCGTGTGGTGAGCTAATATAAAGCTTAAAATACTTAATTGTGAGCTTTATAATTTATTAATTTAAGTGAATAAATTGTTGAGAAAGTATAAATTATTAAGAGTTGACTTTCCCTAAAGAATTGTAATCTAACACGATTGATGTTTTAAAATATAAAACGTGTAGCGATTTAAATGTGAGGATTTAAAGTGAGTATGTCGTTAATACACTAGTGGAAAAAACCCTTATAGAGGCGGGTCTTTGGACACTTATTGAGGCGAACACCGTTCGCTTCAACTAAGGGGGTTGCAACAAGTAGGGACACTTTTTGAGACGGGCATTTTACGCCTCTAAAAGGACCTTATTGAGGCGGGCCTCCGAAGCCCGCCTCAACAAGTCCCTCACTTTGGCGCCAAAATGAGGGACTTGTTGAGGCGGGCTTCGGAGGCCCGCCTCAACAAGTCTCTTTTTTTATAAAAAAAAAATCAGGACCCCGATTTTTTGTAATATCGGGGTCCCATTTCTTTTTTTTAAAAAAAAAATCAGCTCAAATGGATAAACAATGTCGACAAGTAGATATACAAAATAAGAAACATTCATCTGAACAATCAATAGTACAGCATCAGTTCCTCTTGTGACTCATTACACAAAAGCTAGATATTCAGTAGTTGAATATGAACACATGTTTAATTAACAAAATGGATAAAGTATATGATAAAAACAAACGCATACAAGGATGGTGCTACCATATCTACATTTCTTCGATAATAGTTCTAAGTTCTAACTGCTAAATAAACAATGTCGACAAGTAGATAAAACAAATCTGTGATACTAAATTCATCATGGAAGAGAATAGTCTGTGATACTAAATTCATCATTAATTCTTCCAATTGATCAGTGATTCAGTGGTAGTGTTCTCCCCACATTCAGCCACAACAAATTTGATCCATAGCAGAACTTCTTGTCACCAAGATCAGATATCATCGTAGATAAGAATCCAATAACTAGCATACACTATGATACTAAATTCATCATGGTAGAGAATAGTCTATGTAATTCAAAATCTGTTTAGTGTAATAGATTTAACTTGCAATGCTTATATATGAACAAGGAAGAGAAGATAAAGTTGAAGCAGAAGACAGAATACCTGATTGGCTAATCCGTGAAGTGGACCGGCTAAACCATTTTAAAGCAGCTGCAAATGAAAGGGTAGGGATCTGAAAGAGCACTAGCAACCTGCAATTAGAATCACAACAACTCAGCCATCTTTACACTTGAGTGATCAAACACATTGATGTCCAAGTGAAATGTAATAGAACATTACCATAGTACTCAGGTAACTCCTCCAACATTTACCTGTGGATTGTGATATACAGCTTCATTAGCTCAAAACAACACACTAACCCTTATTAAACAACATAATATATCAGCATAGCAAACAACTAGAACAATTTAAGACACAACATAGCTCAAAAGTGAAAATATCAAAAGAAGAGGACATATATGACTCAAAATACTCACATTTCCTTGGTGCCAAAGAAATACACTAGAACTTTCTTCTTGTCAGATTTGTACCCCCATGCCTCAGGCTCACTTACCTAGCATCAAAAACCTACTTCTTAGTTTATAATAGCATAAAAATCAATTATAAAACCATAGGCAAAATATACAAGTATCAATAAAACAACATCTCTTGACAATATCTCCTGACAATAAAAGTAATTCTTTATCGTGAGAAAACGATAACAGCTAACACAAAACTAACTGCAATAACAACATCTCCTGACAATAAAAGTTACAAATTATATACACATGCTCACCAAGATTCTTGCTAAATTTCCATTCTCGCGTCCATAAATTGCACATATATCTAGCAGCTTGGGTAAGTCAAGCAGTCCTTTTTTCCTGCAAAAGGACTACATAAAGAATCAAAATAGGATATTAGTGAACAAGAGATTATTAGAGGAGACAAGGTTTTACCATTCTATGATAAGTTTTCAATGTTCTATTTTCTGACTTGTTTTTATCTCTGTTTGTTAGATTTGGAAGAAAAAATACATTTATCAGATAACATTTGGTGAAATTGTCACCATTAGCAGAACACTACCAATGGGAAAAACAAAGATTTTGTATAAATAGCATAACAGTTATGACTATGTATCACATATAATCAAAAACCTAATTCATACACATATAACTACACATATACACGTATAACTAAATCAATACACATATAACACTAACATAAATGTATTTATATTCCATCAAATGCAAATAGGGACAACATGGACAATACTGATTTTATACTACAACACTACAACAGGGACACCGGACACAGTCACACAGCAAAATACTACTTTTAAAAGATTCTCTGCTCAAACAATCATCAATACATAACAATTCGTCGACTGTACTTATTAATAAGAAAATCTAACTGTTCTTGCTTTAATAATGAGGTTCTTGGAAAGTTCTTCCTTATAATTTAAAAACTGGAATCCATTCATCTCAGATTTCAATTCTCCCAACTGAACTCAACACTGCCCTAGAAGATGAATTTCATCAAGATCGTACAGAAGACAGTCATTATAGGGACGCTTGAAGAACTATAAAAATTGCAAAATGCAAACAGGAATGCCAGAATCCAAGCTCATCAAGACAGCAACGAACTCCAAAAGCACAATTTTTTTGGTGATTTAGGGATAAAGCACACTTACGACAATGCAGAGCTCCAGAGGAGAGATCGGCGGTAGGAGAAATCCGGAAGAGAAATTGGCAGCGAATGGAAGACGGACGACAACGACGAAGATGGAGGAGACGAAGATGGGGTGGTGGCCGGCGACGACTCCTGCGAGCTTGCAAATACCGAGAGGGAGGGAGTCGGCGAGTGGAGGAGATGGGAGTCGGTAGAGGAGACCGGGAGGAGATGGGAGGGCGACGCCGACAGTGCAGAGAAGGGAATGGGAGAACGGGAGAAATGGGAGAACTTGCGACCGGGAGGAGATGGGAGCTGCGGCTGCTGAGACTAGGGAGAATGGGAGATTGGGAGGGGACATTAGGGTTTTTTTCCTTTTATATTGGGAGGGGAGATTAGGCCGAATAATGGTCTAATAGAGGCGGGCCTCACATGACCGCCTCTATTGGACATATTTGTTGAGGCGGGCTTTAATAGGTCCGCCTCAACAAGCTTTAATTGAGGCGGGCTACTCGGCCCGCCTCAATTAGTTAGCATTAGAGGCGGGCCTTACCCTGGCCCGCCTCTAATACTTTAGCGGGAAATATTTTTTTGGATACTTGTTGAGGCGTATATTAATTTGTCCGCCTCAAAAGATGTTTTTGAGGCGTATAAATTAATTATCCGCCTCAAAAACAAAAACAAAAGTGATTGCCTAAGTCGTTGTTGAGGCGTTTTGAACTATGTACGTCTCTAAAAGGGAGCCTCAAAAAGTGTTTTTTCCACTAGTGATAAGACTTGTGGTATAACACTTTCTGGAAGGATTAAGTTAGGAAGCTATTGTATTGGGAGAAAGCTCACTTAAATTTAAAGGGTTATAGTATATGGATAAGTTATTATGAGGATTTCAATAAACTAATGGATGTAGTAAAGGGATTTGTCTTATGTGCGCTTAAGGAATAAAATACGAAATGTTACCCATGTATATCTATGGAAGAGTTAGGAAAGAAAGTGATTAATTTTGTTGGTGATAAATCAATTATCAAAATGATATTTTGAGGAAAATAGGAGTAATATCTTATTTGATTCGTTTTGGGAAAAATTAAAGAATCTTAAAGGTTTTAAGTTAGAGATTGATTAGTGGAATGAGTTAAATTGTTCTTGGAAAGATTGTAAGTTAGAGATGGCATAAGGGCCAAATTTAATTAAGATAAATAATGGAATTGAGGGGTGTACCTTTTAAGGAGTAAGAGGATATAATATTTGGAGTTACTAAGATTTGATATTTGGGTTATACGGAGTTTAATGTATGAAATTTGGGATTTGATTATAAAGAGGAAACTGAAAGAGAAATGTGTGTTCTCATGCTCATGGTATATTAAGATCGCTATGATTTCACCAAACAAAAAAAGATCGCTATGATGATTTTGGAGATTATGATTCTAAGGTAGTCATGATTTTGTGGATATATTAAGATTTATTACATGGTATAATATATGGAGACGAGATATATGAGATGATGTCATATTTGAGGAAACGGATCGACTTTCCTAGGAGTAATTTCGAGGATGAAATGATTAAGGATACTAAGTTCAAGTAGTGAGGTTAATGTGGAAACTGGTTCCTCTACCTTGGTAGTGCTAGTTTCGGGGTCGAAACTATTTTTATAGGGATAGTATTGTAATAACCCTCATTTTATCATAAGGGTATCAATGTAATTTTTATATATTTATTTTGATAATAATCAAAGTTATGAAATTTATTATATTTCTCTTAGAGAAGTAATTTAACCTCTAACTTCCATACATGGAGGATTTGGGTACCAAAAATTCGAAATTTGGTACAATAAATCATTGGGCATTATTAGCAGACTCATATCTTGCATCTAGACACATAAATTGTGTGGATTCATCCCCTAGAATATTCGGATTTTACCCGGAAAGGCAACTAGGACACCCAAGAACACGTTTATGTATATTGGGAAATGGAGATCCGATTTGAGCTCGATTTGGGCCAAATTTTATATCAATCTGTAGGGTTTTGAAAGATCTATCCAACCCCTATAAATACCCCTTCACCCATGAAGTAGATTTATCCAATTTCAAGCTCTAAGAGTCCAGCCGTCTCCAAAACGTTCGTGTACTCGCATAAGCGTTTTCTCTCTCAACTCGGCACCTCTAGTTACGGGTTACATCCCTGCCCATGCCGACACACATGTAATTATTACTTTATTATAGAGTTGTACATTGATATTTTGTTTTGTCTAATGAGTTAAATGTATTTCCAAATGCAGTGTTAATTGTTATATATCATGCATTCGAGGAGGTGCACGAAAGTTTGACACTAGAGCAGACAGTAGAAAGAATGGTGGAGATCATGATTGAGGCGATACGAGTAGGAGGTGGGCAGGTTCTACAACGTAGGTGCAACCGTGATTACTCGAATCAATGTAATGCCTCTTTAACGTCAAATGATAATATTTAGTTGTGGGATGACCTATGCGACATTTGTCTCTAGACCCTATGAAAGGATTTGCTTACTTATTATGTTTCTTGGTTAAGATGTTAGGTGCTAAAGCTATGCATGTTTTACTTTAAGGATTTTTTCAGCTATTATGACTATGAAAATTGATAGACTCTATATCTCAACTTTATTTATAAAGGACATTAGAGTAGTAATATTTAAAAAATAACAAACATGGTGAGCTAATCTCCTAAAAAATTCTCAAGATTTTTAAGTGATGGCACGAATCATCTGAACTGATGTTCATAGGAGGAGAGCGATTGAGATTGAAATCTTTCTTCATAGGTCTGTCAATTCGCTTATTGTGCGGAATACGATCGGCACAAAGTCTTTGCCATTCTTCAACAACTATGTTGTGGTTTCTAGACCAACTCGGAAAGATTTTGGGCATTAGTGCACCATCCACCATAGTCTACTGCATTCACACAATTAATGAATTAAATAGAGTATAATCCGAAATATTAGTAATATATTGAATAAAGTAATAGAATATACCGCAATGTAATGTTGATACTTGTTCAAGAACGCTAAATACACCACTTTGGCTGAAGGGCTAATACCCTAGTTTGATATTAATGGGAGATAAGTGTATGATCCTCGAAGATTTCCATCTTCACTCAAACACCAATGCTGATATGTTGTGGAAAAGACAAGTCCATTCTCTATAGCATCCATCAAGAATTTAAAACCACTTCTCTCAAAGTGATTTAGACTACTCATCATTGTATCTACATTTATCATGTGTTCATAAAGATCTCGATAGGTTTCCAAATGATCATGCATTACACATTAAATAGATGACCACTTATCTTCTATATGAAATAGCCCTACAGAAAGTGCACGGAACCCACAATTGTCGTCTCCTCTAACTTCAACATGAGTCTGACTATATTGCAACATGCATTTGGGTACACAATCAGCAAATGGAAAGGTGGACAATCATTAGATTTTTCCATATGAGTTGGTGAATCATTACCAAATCCTACCAGAGGAGATGTTGAAGTATGGTTATATCCTGCCAGTTGAGATGGTGAAACATGTCCAAATCCTATCGGCGGAGATGCTGAAGCGTGATTATATCCTATTGGATGAGATGGTGAAACACGTCCAAATCCTATTGGAGGAGATGTGTAATATCCCACTTAAAATTAGAAGGATAAAATGGTAAATTTAAGGTGATAAAAATAAAAGTTTTAAAATTTATTTTAATTCTTTCAGAGGAGTAATTTAAATTTTCATGAACTAAGGTTCAAGGGTTGAGTTAAGATAATTTTGCACAAATTATCAAATGGGTATAATGGCATGTTGAAGAAATAAACAAATAAGTAAAATAATAAATGTAGTTTAGAATTTTAAATATAATATGAAAGGGTATATGATTCATTGTTTATCCATGAGTATGTTATCTTTTTAAGTTAAGGATGGTCTAAATTATGATTAATCCTATGTTAATTATAATTTAAAAACTTATCAATTTTATCTTAGAAATGCTTGAGCCCAATTAACAAAGTGTTAAAAATGGATTAAGTATGGTTAAAATGATAAGAAAGGGTAACTTAAGGTAACTTAAGCATTATTTTAGCCTAAGTTAATTGTTATAAATATTAACTTTGGGTTAAAATAATATTTGAAACTTATAATTATAAAATAAATGAGTTTGGGAAAATTTGGGTAAATTGTGTAATTTTTAAAAGTTAAATTAAGGGCATTTTTGCCACAATTTGAAAAGTTGGGCAAAAATACGTAATTAAGGCAAAAGTCTGGAGGGGCCATGTGTAAATAGTCAGAATATAGCTGTCTTCTTCCAGCCCCCATTCCTCCATTAAAATGCACCTCCAAGCTCCCTTTTAATGGCGGATTTTCGACCTCCTTGGATCCGACTGAAGCCATTAACTATTGGGCATTCAAAATGACCTTACCATAGGGTCTTGATGAGGGTATCCTAAGCTTCAAAATGCCTACAAAATCTCATTCAATCGTTGCCCCAAATCATTCAGTTTTTCCATCCAATCTCAAGAACCCTAAATCCCGAAACCAAGTGTTCTTCCCCAAAATTTGACCTTGTTTGAGCTTCTCTCTTGCAATTGCTTGCATAATTGGCTTCGTCTAGTTGTTCTCTTCTAAAACCCTCTCTTTCCATCGCTGGAGATCAACCACCGCCGTCCAATTTGGCGTTTTTCCGACGAGGTGTCAAGAAGGTATTCCGACGAGTTTTTTTTTTTTGATTCGGTAAGAATTCGAGTTGCCGACATAACAATGTCAGACAACTCGAGAGGCCGATAAATCGGCAACCGGATAAACGAGTTAAAAACAACAAAGACAAGCAAATGAAAATACAACAAAGCAAAAACGAGCTACATGAACTAGGGAGATGGGTGAATCAAGCACAATCAACGAACAGTGTCACCAGATGACGGGTCAAACAGGAACAATCCTGGACAAGTGTTGAATGGACCACCATGACGTTGCCCCCACCTAAATGAGGGATCTTCAGGTGTCTCGACCACCTTGACGTTGCCTTCTAAGGGATCTTCAGGAGCCTCAAACACAACCACGACCACAACTGGAACAACTCGATTTTCACCCTAAATCAGCTCAACAAAAACAAAGAAGTACAAACACAAGCTTGCAAACAGAATCACGAAAACCAAAATCAAAACTCAAAACAAGAACTCAGTCGACTATGGTTCCGATGCCGGCTCCTCGGCTTGTTCAGATTCTGGTCCTTCTAAGGGGTTGGGGTTGGGGAGTAGCTACAAAGCTACCGCGGCCTCTGCGAGAGGCCATCCCTATATATGTTTTTTCATGTAGTAGCTCTGTTTTCTACATAAGTATTCCCCAAAACATAGGCGAGGAGAGAAGAAGCAGCCTTGAAGGAACCTTCTCCATTCAAACGCCCAAGCCCAAAACGATGCCCATGCTTTCAGCAAGAGAACACCCAGATTTGCAAGAAGAGGGTCATCTATGTCATATCTTCCCTTAGAAGGAGAAGCGAGTAGAGGGTGATGTTTGGATCTGCAAAGAGATAAATTTGCAGATTTTTGGGATTGTTTGAATGGTATTTCGGCGAGATTGAATTTGTGCCCAATTTGCGATTTTGATTTTAAATTTGATTATTTTTGGCTTAATCTTGGTTAAATTAATTAATCTAGATTAGTGAAAAATATTTTAGGATTAATTTGATTTTATGAAAATTAAAATTAAATGAATTATAATATTTATAATATTATCTTATATGATGAATGGGTAAATTATGGCTATTCATTTAGATAATATTTTGACTTAGAAAAATTTAGGATTATAAATAAATTATTTTAGTAATTTATTTATGTTATGATTATTTAGAATATACGACTAATTTATTTTTTATCGTATAAATAATCATTTAATAAAATCAATTAGAAATTGAGACACTGTATCATTCAAATATTGATATTGAATAAGTTATCTAATCCAATTTATTCATTGTGTTTAATTTGGGTACGTCTCGGATTGGCATTTGGAACGAGATTAAAGCAGGAAGCCGTTCTGCTTTCCGAAAGCAACCATCTCGAAATACCGTTCAACCTTCGTCGTGATTCAAGGCAAGTGGCGGTTCGCTCTTGCTAATTTATTCCATATTTTTTCTTAATTGACAATTAATTTATTGTCTTAATTAAGTTGGGATAAATATTCTTAATTTGTCGTTTGGGAACTTGTGTGTATAAAATATTGTGTAAATTGAACATTTTTATTAGGTTGTATATATGCTAGCTATAACCCTTATATATATTATTATTATAGGGTGCTAGGTAATAATTGGCATGGATTGTTGTGCTTTGATATGGATAATAATTGCTAGTTAGCACGAGTATTCGTAGAAACGCTATTACCTTGCGAGGTTTAGCTGTTTCTTTATAACTTGGTATTAGAAGGATAATTGCCCTAATACTTTTGGTCATGACCTACCCTTAATTTATATAAGTGGTGGTGCACTTAGCTAGTGCTGAAATTCAGGATTCGTCCCATGTTCTATATCTCATTGCGAGATTGGTGTGGATTAAAAGCTTTAACGTAAATGCGCGTTTTGAAATTAAATAAGATAAGTGCCGTTTTGCACATAATTAATATACCCTCAGACGAGAAGTACAATGTGAAACCCACCCGGTCTCTTGTCTAAAGTAAGTCCCCTTTCCAATATGGATTCACATTACGCTGTGAGGTTGGTCGAGGACCCAAATATTCAACGAGATGTTTTTAAAACTTTGTGTGGTAATATAACGCTCCCAAACAAATTCATGTACTTTCCCATAAGACTCAATTCATTGGAGTCTTCTCTTTAATCATACCTCTTCATTCTTTTCGGTAGAAGTCTATAGTCATATACCGTTTTACCGAGTTTTATTCGGGAAACAAGGGTGGTGATTATATACGATTACGAGAACCAATCTGTTTTCACCCTTGTATAGTCTTTCATTAGACTAACCAACCTTCCCTTTTCCTTGCATGGTTGGCTAGTGTCATCCGTCCTATACGGCACATCAGAGGTTGGTCCCCGACGAGTTGAAGTAACCAATCGAAGAGAAGGCTTGCAGTTGAAGGTTGTGTTTTAAGAAGTAATACTTTAAAGGTGTGTATGTTTTGAATAAATGTAATACTTAATCATGTATTTAGGATTTGTTCAATAGTCTTCCGCTGTAATTTTACTTTGTTGTATTACCGTTCTTCTCATTTACGAGAGGAATTTTAATAAAAGTTTTAAGTGTTCATTACAAAGGCCTTCCGCTACTCTGTCTTCATTCAACATTTAGTTATTTATTTAAGCTTAATTGTTCCGATTAAATCCTAGGGTGACTTTGGACATTAACGTCTGAGGTCACTGGCGTGTGGCACTACCGACATAAATCGGGGGTGTTACAAGATGATGAAGCATGATTATGTCCTATTATTTGAGATAATGAAACATGTCCAAATCCTATCAGAGGAGATGATGAAGCGTGTCTACTTCCACTTGAAGGACAACCCCTCACTTTTTGTGATTGACACCCTCGTCCTCTTGATGATTTAGCAATTTTTTATTCACTCTCTTATACAATGAAAGCTCTCTAGTAGTAGAGTTTCTCTTCGGTCTTCCCTTGGTGACCACAATAAGCGGCTCCTTCAAAGTTGTTTGTGTTAGTCGCATGATGTCATTGATGGCTGCTACATACTTCCTCTTCTCTTCAATATGCATGTGTGGAAAATGCTTGCATCACAACACCTAGATGTGCTTCCTCATCATACTTCATATAATCTATTTGTAGCTCAACCTTAAATTCAATATCAAGTTGTCTCCAAAAAAGATGGATTGTTTCCAGCGGAATTGACTAGTCATCTTTTATAAATACCGATATCTCATGAGCACATGGCAACTCACATTGATCTTACATGTAACACCCCCAAACCCGGGGTGCGACAACCGTGGATTCTACCCAGAATCCACTAGGTAAAAGAAAACAAACGGAACAACAACGATAGCGGAAGCGACAAAAAGACTTGAACTTAATAAAATCCATGAAGAAAGAGTTTAACACAATAGAATTAATAATTATAACAAATTACAAACAAAGTTTAACCAAAGCTTAAACGCACATCAGAGTAGATTACAATGATAATCAAACAAACACAACAGAATCACGACTTAGTAACAAAACATAAAATAACTCACACACACAACACAACACAACACAACACAACACAACACAACACAACACAACACAACACAACACAACACAACACAACACAACACAACACAACACAACACAACACAACACAACACAACACAACACAACACAACACAACACAACACAACACAACACAACACAACACAATCCTATTGTGTTAAACTGATTGTCCAATAAACTGATTGTCCAATCACAATAATGCCATACATACAAGCAACATATGTTCTGCCATGAAATGCTAAACCACAATCCTAACACATTATGTGTCACAACTAGGACACATAAAAAGGTAACCACAAAAACCATTCACACACTTCAGCTAAGTCACAGAACAAGGAAACACATGATTTGCAGATAGAATCCAGAAATGCAATCGTCATCCGGGCTAAGCCAAGGCAATCAGCTAAATAAGTCTTGGGACACTTACCTGAAAACCAAGCAAACAATATCCAATGAAGAGCGATCGTCATTCATAACCCGGCGTAAACAAGCCATAGAACCTAATTCCTCAAGAATTATCTAAATTCGACTTCAAACGAAATAAATATCGCAATAACACTCTACTGCTATAATATAGTTCCAGATTTGAATCAACCTTAGTTTTCCATATAAAATCATAACATAATGTTCCTAAAAAATCATGAAATTATATATACATAAACTAGGTTTCAATACGAGTCTATCGACGTATCAAACTCCCAATTCCGATCTAAAAATTCAATTTATAATGAATTCTTAAAGTACACCATTTTACCGAGTTTTTCATAAATACCATTAATCGGTAATAGATTTTTATCTCATTCGATACAAATCCAAACATCACGAAATTTTACATACATGAACTAAAATACGTCACCTATCATCCATAAAATTTTCATAAATTAATGACTTCAAAAATCTACTCCGAATCACACCCGTAACAGGCTGCGAATTCATGACAATCATGCTTGATGTCCCAACACAAGCGAAAATATTCATAAACCTTTATATTATACATTAACATCCTAAATCAAATCAAGAAACCACAATAATCAATCTTAATTATAACTGAAAGACTTAAGTATAATTACCCGAAATTAAGGATCGAAGACCGACACCAACCAACGGCGAACAACATAAAGATGAACCAAACAAAGCTTCAGCAGTGATACAGGTTTACTCAAAATAAATGATTGTTGGTAGGCTTTGTTGATAGAGACAATCAACCAAAAATACTAAGAGGTGAATAAATAATGAAACAATGAGGCTTAGGCAACACTTCTTTTTTTTTGACGAGGAAAGAATTCGAATTACCCAACATAACAATGTCGGGTAAATCGAGAGGCCGATAAATCAGCGCCGGTCAAAATCGGACAATAAGAACAATAAATCAAGCATTGAAATTAGAACAAAGCAATTTCAGAGCAAAAACGACCTAGAGCGAGTGATGAGCAAAGCACGATCAGACGAAAGTGTCATCGGAAGACGAGTCAGACAGGAGCAATCTTGCGGAAGTGCTGAACGGACAACCATGATGTTGCCCTCTCTTCTAGGAGGGATCTTCAGGAGCCTCAACCATGACGTAGCCCCCGTAAAAGAGGGATCTTCATTGAGCCACAGACACAACCACGACCACGACCGGACACTCAAGCATCACCCTAGTTCAACTCCACAATTGCAGCAAAGAATTTGACGCCCAAACTCGAAACAAACGGATCCGCAATAGATAAAAAGAGTGAAAATTGATGTGAAAATGAAACATCAATTAATCTTGTTATTTGGTAATAGTGATTGTACTGCTTTGTTGGAGAAGTCCAATATATTTTTATATTTGATATGAGTAGTTGGTGAAGGATTTGGTCAATTCTTTTGTAAAGTTGTTACTGTTGTTCATATTACAACTTTACACAAGAATGGACCCAAACCTTTGAGTATGTGTAATTTTTTTCTTGCTATAATGGGGTAATGGTTATTAAGTGAAAAATACACACATATTTAAGTGTCCATGTGATGATAGAAGAGGTAACAAATGATAAACAATATGACAATTTACGATGGTGTCAGTTTGTGTGTTGGACACAAATTCATTTAGTGTAGATGGAGCTAAAGGAGTGTTCCTTTGGAGGGTTCGGATTTGATGTTGTAATTTGTCAAATAGTGACTTGTTATTGAGGTGGAAATTATATAGTTCCCTTTTATTGTTGTAGTAATAAGTTTCCTGTATTGAATGCATAGTTGTCCATTCATAGCAAACAACCAGTTGATGTCATAAAAGGAAAAATTGCACCAGTAGAAAGAAATTGCATCACTCAAGTGCTTAGTATTAGTAGCTTTATTGAAGGAGCTTGTTCTGGTAAAAAAAATTGTAATCTTGTTGTTAAGCAATGAGTGTGTCCAAATGTCGTTTAGACAGAAAGATTTATAATCTCTTGGTAGGAGAATAAACATCAGCAAACCTGAATATACATCAAGGTATATAAGATGATATAAGAGGTTGATAGAACACATCAAAGCAAGATAGGAATGCCAGTTCACTAATAGGTTGAATTCATAGAACATTTTGGTATTTCTTTTGTTATTCTGGATTACAGAATCTTCAGCAATGGGGTTGGATCCCTTAGTTTTGTTTTAGTAGTACCCTCACCCATAAATGAGGAGCTATTGGCTGTGTTGGTAACAACAAGAGGTGATATCAGTGTTACAATAGTTAAATCCCAGTCGAAGTAGCAACACTGATAGTATAGTTCTTGCAAAGGTAGTTCATGCTCAGCATTCAAGGTGTTAAAAATCTTAATGGAGATGAGAGCCAAAATAAACATAAGCCATAACACTCCAGTGTTCATATTGGAAAGATTGGTCGCTTTAGAGCCCAAAGACTCTCCTTTATGAGTAATCATTCCATAAGCTTAAACATATTGTTCAGGTTTTTGTTGTTCACTATTAATTTGGCTTGTGAAGCCATCAAGATAACAGTTTCAGCAACATGTTTCAATGTCTTATTCTTGAGCAGAGGGTATATTTGGAGATATCACCAAGCTATTAAGTAACGCAGAGCATGTAAAAGCCAGAAAGACGAGTCTATAGAGGCGTTGCTAAAGCTGATAACAACAAGGGTTTTAGTGGGGTTTGCAGCTTGTTGAGCATTATCAGAAGGGGCTCTATAGCAGATAATGACATAGCATTGATTCTTACTTTTATTCATATGGGATGAGGTTAATAGAAGAGAGTTAGCAAGACATTTAAAAATAGCATCATTCACAAACACAAGGACAATCAAGGAACTCACAGCCTGGAACTATGTTGTTATGTCGTGCTGGGATTTATAAAAGGATGTCATCCTGAAGATTAGAGAATGACTTTGCAGCACTAGGGTTTGCACGCCTAGATCCAAGTTCACCGAACGCCGGAGAGGGGGAATCTCCCAACGCTCTGGTGCACAGAGGAGAACTCCGTCGGAAACGTAGCCACAACGACTGGTTTTTTGGGTTGAAGATTGTTCAAAAAGACAGAAACTCCATCCGTTCTTCAAATTTGAGGGTTTCTCTTGATTTGGGGTTAGAACAAAAATAACAGAGTCAGAGGGGAGCGCGTTGACTGCGACCAAACAAGCAACGAAATTGATGGTTGGGGATGTAATTACGGTGGGAGTGGATAGATTAAACATCAGATCTGAGCACCACCATGAGAGCGGCGAGCCAAAGAACAAGGGTTAGGGTAGATTACAGTTGAGAAATTTGTGAAACTTTGGGGCAAAAGTTGGAGATGAAGAAGAACGAGACGCGTTTGAGTTCAAACATATTGGTTTGTGTTCTTGTTGGTGTTCATGTTCTTGTTGGTGGACTGGTGGGTGTTATTTTTTCTTGGAGTTTATCCTTGACGGCGGTGCTATTAGTAGCATTGGGGGGAAATTTTGGGAGCGTGCCGATAGGGGTTGACTTAGGCAGCATTTCGATGACGGTTGACCTTGAGACCTAGATCCATATATATCACATTATTCCCTAATAAAAATAATAATTAATCTATATAAGTATAATAGTATAATATATTCAGTTATATATATTCCCTATAACTTATAGCATCTAAATCCACTTACGCACAATCTTAACATTAACTATATACGTATAAGTCTTATAATCAATCGGTAAGAATTTCTAATACTTCCCAAATTTGATATCCAACTCTATTTTTTGAAATAAACAAATCAAGTAACATCAGATATAACTAATACCCTATGTCATATATACGAGACTTTTAAAGTATAACTCAAGTATGTTATAAACTCTAAAAAAAATAACCAACTAAAATTTCGCAATCTCACAAAACTATCCAAAATCATAAACTACAAATTGGACCGACCCAAACAAATTTGAACTCAAATTGAGGGGTATCACATATACCCCTTAAATATAATTTCGTCCTCGAAACTAGAAAGCAAGCGGTTGAAAACAACATAAGCGAAAAGACTGTTATCGAGAGATGTCTAGATCTGTATGTATATATAATTATAGATATCCAAATAATCATGTATGCATATGTTCAAAATATTACATTGTTAATATAATGCTAAATATCTACGAAGCAACAATCATCTAGCATAAATCACATCAATTTCTTTATAATAATCAATAAACATAACTCACATTAATTTCATCACAACAACCAACCATCATAACTCACAACAATAAGTTAACAATGATCATCGAAATTAACTTTAATGTCACAAATTAATCACATATCGACAACAATCGAACATAACATAACTCATAAGTCTCAAACCAATCTCATAACAACAACCGTTCAATATAACGCGAAGTCTCAACCCATCATGTGGCACCCTCCGGCCTCAACTCATGGCACACAACAGTCAGCGCGCAGCTCTACACGTTGCCCATTATCACAACATCAACTTCTAACCCCGACCGAGTCTCTACTAGAGCACTCGCCGAAACATTTCAAACTTCCGAAAATGGGTCCCTCCTAGCCGCATGGTTATACCTAGGGGTCACATCTTCAACGACTTACCCCATGTCTATAACCATACCGGTGGAAACCATTACAAGCAATCATTACAACAATTTAAACAATAATCGACTAGGGAGTACTAAGTCCCAAACTACACCCTTACACACATCGTACTAAGTCTCAAAACACGGTCCTACACACCTCGCCTGCAAGTTTAACGCATAAGAATAAAAAAATCAATAAAGAACTTACTTATTATGCACAAGTCGCATGAAATATGTTGGCGGCTCGATGGTGCTAGCTCTAGACTCACCCCAAAAAAATACCCTTCAAGAAAGACAAACTTTACCTAAGTAGACCACTCTTGAAACCTGGGCTCTAATACCAATTTATAACACCCCCAAACCCGGGGTGTGACAGCCGTGGATTCTACCCAGAACCCACCAGGCAAAGAAAAACAAACGGAGTAACAACGATAGCGGAAGCGACTAAAAGACTTGAACTTAATAAAACCCATGAAGAAAATATACAATAAGGATCACAATTATGAATTAAATGTCAACAAAAAGTTCAACTAGACTCAATAACAACATCAAAGTACACAACGAAATACAAAAGGAAGTCTCATAGCCTAATCTAGCACATCGAGCATCTCCAACTCCTCCACGTTGCTCTCAAACTGTACAAGCTGAAAACCTATAACCGAAAAACCGATGGAACCAACAGAAAGTCCCATAGTAACCTGGGTTTGTAATTGGGATCTCAGCAATGAACCGACAATCAAATCACAAATCTAGAAACTAAATAGACAAATTATAAACAAAGTCGTGATTATGTGCTAGATTAGGCTATGGGGTGTATTGTGTAGTGTTATGTGTGACTGTGTTATTTTGTGTGTTGTTACTTAGTCGTGATTATGCTGTGTTCGTTTGATTATCTTAGTAATCTACTCTGATATACGTTAAACTTTGGCTAAACTTTGTCTGTTTAGTTTCGAGATTTGTGATTTGATTGTGGGTTCATTGTTGAGATCCCAATTACTATCCTATGTTACGCTGGGGTTTTCTATTGGTTCCATTGGTTTTTCTATTACATGTTTTCAGCTTGTACATTTTGATGGCGACATGGAGGAGTTGTAGGTGCTTGATGGTGGTGCTAGAATATGCTATGTGGCTTCCTTTTGTATTCCGTTGTGTACTCTGATGTTGTTATTGAGTCTAGTTGACCTTATTATTGACATTTAATTCGTAGTTGTGATCCTTATTGTATATTTTCTCCATTAATTTTATTAAGTTCAAGTCTTTTAGTCGTTTTCGCAATCATTGTTATTACGTTTGTTTTTCTTTGCCTAGTGGGTTCTGGGTAGAATTTACGGCTGTGACACCCCGGGTTTGGGGGTGTTGCACACCGATTGTCCAATCATAATAATGTCATACATACAAGCAACATATGTTCTGCCATGAGAGGCTAAACTCCTAACACATAATGTGCCACAACTAAGACACATAAAAAGATAACCACGGAAACCATTCACACATTTCAGCTAAGTCATAGAACAAGGAAACACATGAATTTCATATAGAATCAAGAAACGCAATTGTCATGTGGGCCAAGCCAGGGCAATCAACTAAATAAGTCTTGGGAGACTTACCTCAAAACCAAGCAAACAATATCCAATGAAGAGTGATGGTCTTTCATAACCAGACCTAAACAAGCCATAGAAGTACAACACCATAAATCAACAAAAATCATTGAAAACACACTTATAAATGAAAACCCTTAATTTTCAGAACATGAGAGTCAACTTGTAAAATACAAAAACTAGATCAAACAACTTCCAAAATTCCTCAAATTTTACAAAAAAGATAGACTTCAAGGTTCTAATTCCTCAAGAATTATCTAAATCCGACCTCAAACGAAAGAGCTATCGCAATAACACTCCACTGCTATACCATAGTTCCCAGATTTGAATCAACCTTAGTTTTCCATATAAAATCATAACATAATGTTCCTAAAATAATTATGAAATTATATATATATAAACTAGGTTTCAATACGAGTCCATAGACATATCAAACTCCCAATTCCGATCTAAACTCAGTTTATAATAAATTCTTAAAGTACACCATTCTACCGAGTTTTTCAAAAATACCATTAATCGGTAATATATTTTTATCTCATTCGATACATATTCAAACATCATAAAATTTTACATACATGATCTATAATACATCACTTATCATCTGTAAAATGTTCATAAATTTAGGACTTCAAAAACGTACTCCGAATCACACCCGTAACAAGCTGCGAATTCATGACAATCATGCTTGATGTCCCAACACAAGCGAAACTATTTATAAACTTTTATATTATACATAAGAGTCCGTTTCACGTGCGAAATATGCTTACCGTGCGAAATGCGAAACGGTCGCGTTCATTCGAGTTCATAAATAGACACCACATGTTCATTTTCTGAGCGGTAATGTTCATTATCTGGGGGGTAATATTCAAGGGCACTGTACTTTTAAAAAAAGGGGGGGATAGTGAATAATGACGCAGTGGCATAACCGTAAATATGGCGATTTTTTTTTTCGGTCAACAATTTTATTTTTATTTTTTTTATTTATTGTCTCTGATCGTTCTGGAATAGACAATTATTAACGTTCACATATAAGTACTATATGTTCATTGTATGTGCCGTATAAGTTCACATATAACATGATCATGTTCCAACACATGTCTTTGAACATTCAGTGCTTATTTGTGAACGTGAATGTACAAATAAATGAACATCTAGTGCTTATTCGTGAACCTTCTATATAGGCTTTTCCAGAATGATCACGGGACGAAAATGAAAAAAAAAATGTTGACAAAAAAAAAAAAAAAACGTACGGCCGAGATTGCTTCGCATTTCGCACGGGAAGCCTATTTCGCACGAGAACCCAAATCTTATACATAAACATCCTAAATCAAATCAAGAAACCACAATCATCAATCTTTATTAGAACTGGAAGGCTAAAGTATAACTACCCGAAATTGAGGATCGAAGACCGACACGAACCAACGACGAACAACATAAAGATGAACCAAATAAAGCTCGAGCAGTGATACGGGTTTACTCAAAGTAATTGATTCTTGATAGGCTTTGTTGATAGAGACAATCAACTAAGAATACTAAGAGGTGAAATAATAATGAAACAATGAGGCTTAGGTAGCATTTCAATGACGTATGACCGTGAGACCTAGATCCAAACATATATACTCACATTATTCCCTAATAAAAATAATAATTAATCCATCTTAGAGTACCCACAATGCAAGTTTTTTAGCCATTTAATATACTAAATTTTTTAGTTACAGTTGTTTTTTGTTAAAAAATTCTCCCTTCGGTTTCTTAGGGCATGTTTAATGGGGGACTTTTAGGAAGATTTGAATGTATTTATTTGTTAAAAGCCCCGTGGTATATTAGTGACTTTTAGTGGAGGCTTTTAGATGGGACTTTTAGATAAGTTTTATGTACAATTATATCCTTGGTTTGGATTAAAATTATAAAAATGCCATTTATTAAATTATCCGCATAAAATCATACATTAAACTTAATATTTATATTTTATTTTAATTATAATATTTATTTAAATTAAGGGAAAAAACATACATTGATGGAAAATCAACAAAAGGGGATGCATACATTCAAGAAAACAAAACAACATGCGAAAGTAACATGAACTAAACCAAATATTTTATAAAAAAAGCATGCATAAAATATATTAAAACTATCCTAAATAATAATAACATGGTTTATTTGAACTTAATTATATTAAAATTCGTAAAAAAAACATTAAATTTCTAAAATTTATTTACAATGTAATTTTCATATAAAGAAATTAAATTGGTATTTATTTTAATTTAAACCATCAATAATAATAATAAAATGATTTATTTTCACTTAATGATACCTATAATACAAAAAAATATTAAAATCTATCAAATATATCCAAAATGGATGTCTATGGATAGAGAAAAATGTAATTAGAATTATAGTATTTTTTTATTTTTTTTAGACCATCCAATTTTTAAATAAAACAATTTAAATTAAAAATAACGGACGGCCATGAATAAATCATGGCCGTCCGTGCTTGTGCCACGCGGCGTCCATCAAAGCGCGCCAATGAAACAGCGCCGCGTGGCACTACCATTCCAGCAAAAGTTTAGGCCGCGTTTGGGGGAGCGAGTGAAACGACGTTGTTTTGGTCCAGCGAAGGCAAAAAAAAATTGAATAGCCAAACAACCCCTAATTTCTCCAACATGGGACGGTCCCAAGATATGGTCATATTTCGGGACTGGGCTTGGGGCTTTTAGCCCACTAATAATATTTTAACAATTTCCCCCCTAAAAGCCCTCTCAAAAGCCCCCGTTATTCATGCTCTTAGTAAAAAAAACCCTTAAAAAACCAACAAAGTATAAGCCATGTTTGGTTCATGTACTTTGTTTTGTTAAAATTAAGCCAAACCTATCCCATTTTGAGGCAAAAAGAGAAGCAACCCAAACAAAGCCCAATGCCACATGTCAATTTCTGGTGAAGGAAGAGGAGTGTTAAATGGGTTGATTTTGTGATTTTAAATTTATTTTCAGCCTAAATAATTAAGAAATTTATGGAAATAATATTTTCAATATTTTTCTTTTCTTTCCCTCTTTCTATAGACACCCATTGTCTACATGTTTTTTGTAAAAATATTTTTCGAAAATAAGCAATATACTTATATAAAAAAAAAAGTATCCTAGAATTGAAGTATATGAATTTAATTTATATATTATATAAAGTATTATAATATAAAGTAAAACTTTAAAATCAATACATTTTAATATAAAATAAATACATTGTGAGACATAAAACCTACTATATTACATTAACATTAAACATGAAATTCAAGATATTATAAGACATTTCACATTATATTACACAATACTCCCAAACATAACTACCAGAAACAACATAAGCTGAAATAAAATGAAAAAACAACATAGAAGTGAAGCTATTTATTTTCAATTTTACATTTCTAATGTACTTTATGTTTTTGGGTGTGATGTTAGTATGTGATGTTCTTGTTTTAATGTAATTTCGTTTTTTCATTATAATAAAGTCGAGTTTTATTTGCGGTTTATTAAAATTTTAGACCTAAAATATTGATTGTATACATTCAATTTATAAATTAGGTACACAACGTATTTATGAACAAATTGAAAATTGCAAACGTATTTATCAAATATAAAAATTTAAATTTATTAATAAACTATTATTTGATATTAATACGATTGCATTTTAATTAAGTTTTAGCTAATGTAATTTAAGATTTACTATTCAAACTATTATTATATATTTAAATAGTTAATGTATAAATAAAGATGTAGTTAAAAAACTAGAGATGTGAAGAAAAAGTGAATTGGGTTTTTTAGATGAGATAAATAATAAAAAACAATAAAAAAATGCTAAAAAACCCCTAAAAAACTCTTATATTGTGGGTGCTCTTAGTGTAATAGTATAAAAAATTCATTTATATACATTCCCTATAACCTATAGCATCTAAATCTACTTACGCACAATCTTAGCATCAACTATATACGTATAAGTCTTGTAATCAATCGGTAAGAATTTCTAATACTTCCCGAATTTGATATCCAACTCTATTTTTTGAAATAAACAAATCAAGTAACATCAGGTATAACTAATACCCTATGTCATATATACGAGACTTTTAAAGTACAACTCAAGTATGTTATAAACTCTAAAAAAATAACGGACTAAAATTTCGCAATCCCATATAACTATCCAAAATAATAAATTACAAATTGGGCCGACCCATAAAAATTTGAACTCAAATTGAGGGATATCAAATTACCAACAACTACACCCAATAGGATCAAAGTCTAGTGTTTGTGCACGATTGTACTCATCTTTAATCAAAGTAAAGGCATTGTGGGAGATTCGATATTGTACCTCTTTGTATATGAGATCTCTCATTGCGTGCAACATGTACATTTGAAATGCAAAATGTTTTCTTTAATTCATTCACTTGTACACCTGTGAGGGTGTCTATGTCTTCCCAAATTGCATCAAACCTGTTTATGCTAGATTCTAGGAAACACTTCAACATAGAGTGTGAAGTCTCAGCCCTATAACAAAACAAATATTTTAAAATAAACAAGTTTATAAAATAAAATAATTACACAAGAACATAGAAAAGATTATCATTAAACATGTTTGTGGTATGTTGTCCTAAATGCTTGATGCGGTCACACCAATTGAATAGGATACGCTCTTTATTTATCCAACCAAAATTTTCTAAAATATGAAGTGAATCCATATGATTTCCACTTCTTATTAGTGACAACTAATTGTTCATTCTATAATTTCACTATAGTTGATTCCAATAGTTCTTTACACGTTTGTTGAAATACACATCCAGTACCAACTTTACTCGTCTTATTTGTCGCATATGTCTGACAATTTTTCTCAATATGGCGGCGACACAACAAACTATGGCTTTTGGGAAACACTTTTCCTAATGCATTGAGTAAGGCAATTCTTCTATTTGTAACAAATGCAATAGGAATAGTTTCACAATGTTCATGTAGCAACTCGTTCAACTTTTATAGTACCCAAGTGTAATTCTCTTCTGACTTTGAACACATGAAAGAAAATGTTTCACAAAAGTTGATCCATGTACAAGTGAATCCAAATACGCATGTTGTATCGGTTGGTCTTATACGTATTGTCCATTACTAACACATATGGAAAAGCACGAATTAGTTTGATTGATTCTGGATGAGCAAAAACTAAATCGTTAACAATGTTTGTGCTTGTAATATCACAAATACACAATATGGATAATCATAATAATATTATGAACATCTAACCAATATTTTAGGAATTATTTTTTTATAAAAAGTAATAGGGTCTAATGTTTGTACATGGGACCCTCTCATGTCATTCAAAGTATCATTTCTTTTGAATCAAATAGAGTAGTTGTTGCATCATAGTCCTACTTTACAATCCCATTTTTCTAATCTTCATTTTTGCATTGCTAATATGCTAAAAGAAGTAGTTTTGAAGGTGATATTTTTATTCTTGTTCAGATGAGCAAGTATTTTCTTTGGCTTGCATTTAGCATCATTCATCTCCTTTACTATTTGGAATTACTCATCAGTCAACCTTCCTGCATAGGACGAGATAAACATCACAATCAAATTATGAACATTTTTAGTTAAATAAATTCTAGTACAAATATATTCAACCATACAATAGCATTGCTTGCAAAACAATGTGTATGAACGCCATGTACAACATCGTGATTATGTAAACCATTTAACACATCCATCACCCACTTCCTCTTCCGAGTAAATTCTCAATAAAAACGGACATTCACATTTTTAGTGGAATATAGTTGTTTGCATCTGTGTTCACACATTTCAATTTCCTTGCTCTCTCACAAGCCAAATATCTAACAACTATTTTTCCTGTAACATCCTTTCTAGTTCCAATCTTTATGAATTATGTATAGTTTCTTCTCCTAATCTCCCTTAGATAGTCGTCTGCTTCCTCGTCACATTGGAGTAAAAATTGATGGAAAATTGAGGAGTGTAATCAACTGACCGAGTTAAAAGTAGCCTACCATCATCCAAGAGACTGATGAGTACATCGTTGTTATCATGCAATAAGGATCATATATTTATTCTAAAAGATATCTACCATGACAAAAATAAAACTTTGACCAAGCTAAAAAAACTACTATGTTAAAACCCTACTAATATTTTATATTTTAAAGTAGTGTTTTTTTGCTATCATAAATGTCTTAATATTTTGTACTGAATGTGGTATTTCTAAAAATTGAAGTGTAAATTAACTTCTAGTTATCTCTACCTATCTATAGTTATTATTCAAGGTCGGCATTTTAAACATCTCATATATTTCATATTGTTATTTAAAACCGAATATGATAATATTAACTACACAAATTTTAAAAAAAATTACATTAACACGTTACAAATATCAACAAATCATCAAATACAAAAATAAAAGTTAAGAAAAGTAGGGTTTAAAATTCATTACTCACTTCAAGACTAATGAACTTAATGACCAACTATGCTCACGATTTCGCTCACAATACATGCAAGTTCTATACGATTTCGCTCACGGTACAAGAAGCTACTACACACCTCCGCTCCACATAAAGGAAATTAATACAAAACTTCTCCCGTCACTAGGAAAACTATGTTCCAACTATGAACCAGATATTAAAGAGAGTCGCAAATCAATAATAAACTCTACTGAAACATTCGAAAAATCAGATTGTTGGATTTAAGAATATCAATTACATAATATTATTCTATTTTGTTGGAATTAAAAAAAGCATCTTAGTCAATTGGAACAATAAAAGTTCAAACTTTATGAGTATAATGATGAAGTAAAATTAAGTCCTTAAATATAAAAAATACAAAATCGCACTCACAGTAAAATTGACGTGTATTCCTGCATCGAAAAACTCAATAGATTCATCATCTGACATTGTTCCACTTGACTACCACTTCTTTTTTCCTCAAACTAATTGATCGATAGCCTAAATTTAATTTTCTCTTGCTCAATATGAATATAGAAGGCTTTATTTATATAAATATAGTCTCCATCCAATTATTATTCTATCTCACCATAAAATTCTATCTTACCATAACAATTCAATCTCACCAATTATTATTCAATCTCACCATTATAATTTTATTCATATAAATATTCAATTATTTTTCCATTGTATGTGTGATGCTATTTCCTTCATAATAAAGGATACATGTTTGTAGTTTCCCGCAATTAAGGCGAAACGGTTTCCCACTTTCGCTCACTCTTGGCGGAGATTTACTCATGTTTTGCTGAGCATGACAGAAGGGTATTATCACCAAACTTTGTTAAATGGAGACGCTGTAGTCAAAATGCAGTGACGTTTAACACTTGTGTAATTTTTTGTTGTAAAATTTCTCATGTTATATAACAATTGGCAAGTAAAATACATTTCGAATAAAATATTTTAGAGTTAGTAAGTACCATGGCAATTCCCGTATATTACACTTGGTTTTACCATAATACTTTCTCTATTAAGAAATAAGTATTATTTTAATTTTTGATACAACTATTAAGAAATACAATCATTACACTAAAATACTACTTCCTTTTTCTAAAATTTATATTTTAATAACTACTCACCCCATTTGTAACCAATGAATAAAGAAAATTTGCATAGATTACATCAATATGTGCAACTTCCAATAACTTACCTCGTAACTCACCAATAAATCATTATCTAAAACTCTAAAATAACAAATTTTTATTAACAAAAAATAATGGCTAAAATGACCCTTATTTCTAAACGGATGGGGTATGTATTATATATAAAATATTAATAAGTATATTAATTTATTTTATTTAAGTACATTGATAGTAAGACATAAAATTTTATGGCAAAATTATATCGTTAGTTAACAAACATATTTTTATATAGTATTTTTCTCAATCATATATTATTCGATACTTATATACTATATGTATTTGAAAAATTGAATTAGATAACATGGTATAGAATGGAAATGGAAAATTTCATAGATAATGTGGCTTAATGAGATGGGAAATGTGACCTTAGTTAATAACTACTTTACTATTATAAAATATCGATTTTGATTATAATAATATGAATTATAATATAAATGTTATATTTAGGTGGGTAGAGAAATAAACAAAATTATATATCTCATTTTATAAAATTGTAACACACGCGACTTATGTTAGTAGTGCCACACGCCAGTGACCTTAGACTTTAATGTCCAAAGTCACCCTAGGATCTAATCGGAACAATTTATGCTTAAATACATTAACAACAAAGAAAATAAACAGCGAAAGACTTGTGAAACAAATACTCTGTAATATCCCACTTAAATTAGAAGGGTAATGTAGTAATTTCAATTTGATAAAAATAAAAATTATGAAATTTATTTTATTTCTTTTAGATATGTAATTTAAATTTTCATTAACCGAAGTTCAAAGGTATGATAATTTTTGGGTACAAATTATCAAATGGGTTATAATAGTATGGTAGAAATAAATAATTAAGTACAACCATCAATGTGATTTTGGGAATTTTTAGATATATAATAAATGTTATAAGAATTATTATGTTTATCCATGAGAGGATAAAATAATAATTAACCAAAGTAGGTTACCGTTTTGAGTAATGAAATATATTTAAATTATGTTAACTTATGTTAATATTAATTTAAATAAAATTATCAAGTTAACATAAATTATTAAATTAAGGAGAACAAAATGTTAAGTAAGATAAGGTTAAAATATGATAAAATGTAATTTAAATCTTAGAATTAACTTAATCTAAAAATTCATCCTTCATAAATTTGGGTTAAAATAATTATGTAAACTTAGAATAGTAAAATAAATAAGTTTGGGTAGTTTTTGAAATTTTTGAAAAGTGAAATAAGGACATTTTTTTCACAACTTTAAAAAATTGAACAAAAATGTGCAATTAGGACAAAAGTGAGAGGGGGGGGGGGACCGTAATTAAGAGGAAATGAGTTGATTTCAACCTCTAGCTTCCATACATGACCAGTTTCCTTCCATGGAGGATTTGTGTACCAATGTTTAGGCGTTTTTATAGAATAACCATTGGGCAATTTAAGTAATACAATATCTTGCACATGCACACTAGAATTGGGTATATTCATCCCCAAATAAAACCGAATTTCACCCGGAAAGGCAACACGATTTTCAGTTCTTTGCCATTCGTTTTTATGAAAATTGAGATCTGATCCGAGATCGTTATGGACCAAATTTTATATCAATATGTAGGGTTTTGAGAGACCTATCCAACCCCTATAAATACCCCATCACCCATCGAGTAGATTTATCCAATTTCGCCTCCAAAGCTCAGGAACCCTAGCAGAGAAACCGCGGCTGTTCATCACAAAAATTCGACCACTTCCTTGCTTTGATTTTGCAATTGGTTACATCCCTATATCCACCAATAAGTCCTCTTTAAAATCCCTCTAACCCCAGCCCCGGTGATGGTCCGACTAAGGCGAATTTCTCCGTTCTCCGACGAGTGTCCAGTCGAAGTTCCGGTAACGTGTTCAGCCGAATTGATTTTCGATTTTGGATTTGTTTTTGATTAATCTTGGTTAATTATATTAATCTGGAGTAATTAAAAATTATGTTAGGCTAAATAAATTTTATTTGTATTTAAATAAAATTAATTATAATTTTTGGGGTATTATCTTGTATTATGAATTATTAAATTGTAACACTTCATCTAGATAAATATTGGGTGAGAAATTATTAGGGTTATAAATAATTTATTGGATCAATTTAATTATGATATGATTATTTAGAATATACGACAAATTGATTTTTAGTATCGTATAAATAATCGTTTTATCAAAAAGCCTTGAAATTGATTTATTTAGAGTTAAGTAATTTCAATTAAAAATCGAGACTTGTATCCTTCAAATGTCATTATTGAATAAATTATCTATTTATAACTTATTTATGTTGTATGATTTGAGTACATCTCATAATCACTTTTGGAACTGATTAAAAAGTAGGGAGCCAATTTGTTTTTCGAAAGCAACCATCTATGTTACATCGTTCAGGTTCTTCGTGATTCAAGGCAAGTGGCGGTCCACTCTTGCAATTTATTCCATATTTTTCTTAAATGACAGTTAATCAATTGTCTTAATTAAGGTGGAATAAATATTCTTAGTTTTGTGTTTGAGAACTTGTGTGTTAAATTGGTGTGTAAATGAACCTTATTTATTAGGTTGTATATTTGCTAGCAACGACCTTCATATTTATATATATATTATTATTGTAGGGTGCTAGATGAATTTTGGTGTGGATTTGATGTGAATTTGGTGTGGACTTATATGCTAGATAGCATGAGTATTCGTAGGAACGCTATTTACCTTGCGAGGTTTAGTTATTTCGTTATAACTTGGTATTAGGAGGATTATTGCCCTAATACCTTTGGTCATGACCGTGTCCTTATTAGAATATAAGTGGTGGTGCACTTAACTAGTGCCGTTATTTGGGATTCGTCCCATGATATATCTCATTGCGAGATTGATGTGGAATAAAAGCTTTAACGTAAATGCACGTTGTGGAACCCGCTCGGGCTCCTGTCTATAAAGGTCCTCTTACCAATATGTATTTGCACATACGTATGTGGTGAGGTTGGTAAAGGACCTGATTATTCAAAGAAGTCATTTTTAAAACTTTGTGTGATAATTATAAATGTTCCCAAACAAACATACATAATTCCTATAAGACACATTTTCGTCGGAGTCTTCTCTTGAAGCATGCATTTTCTTTATTTTTAGTGAAAGTATAGTAGTCATATACCGTTTATCGAGTTTTATTCGAAAAACAATGGTAGTGACTATATACGACTACAAGAACTATTCTGTTTTTCACCCTTGCACAATCTTTCATTAGATTGACCATACAACCTTTCTCTTTCCTTGCATGGTTGGCTGCTGTCATCCGTCATATACGACACATCAGTGGTTGGTCTCAGACAACCTTGAAGTAACAAATCGAAGACGAAGGCTTGCAATTGAAGATTGTGATTTAAAGTAATATTATTTTTAAAAGTTGTCTAGTGTTGATTTAATCTTTGTAAATAAATGTAATACTTAGATAAGTTAGTCATGTATTTAGGGTTTATTTAAAATTCTTTTGCAGTATTGTAATTTCGAGTTGTAAAACTTATCTCCCGTATTTACGAGGAAAGATTTAATAAAGGTTAAGTATTTCTTTCAAAAGTCTTCCGCTATTTACTCTGTTATTACTTAACGTTTATTTATTTAAGCATAATTGTTCCGATTAAAGACTAAGGTGGATTTGGACATTAAAGTCTGAGGTCACCGGCATGTGGCACTACCGACGTAAGTCGGGGGTGTCACATACTCAACCTTTATTAAAATTTCTCTCGTAAATTGATAAGGCTAGTTTTACAAAACAATATGAAATTATAGCATACGACTTCATATTAACCCTAAATACATGACTAGGTGATCTAGATAAAATAACTTGTTACATTTATTAAGAAACTTAAATTGATATTAAATAACTTCATAATGGTACTTAAAACCCAAACTTCAACCGCAAGCCTTCTTCTTCAATTTGTAACTTCAAGATAGCCTAATACAAACAACTGTTGTGCCATATGGGACGGATGACACCAGTCAACCATGCAAGGAAAATGAAAGGTTGGTGACAGGGCTAAAGTCGTGATGCCTATCAAATAAATCCCAAAATACCTACTAAGTAGTATAGTAAGCAAGACAGGGTCGATCCCACAGAGAGTCAGGTTATCAATTTGTGCAATTCGTTATTACCAACTAGGAACTAGGGGGGGGGGGGGTTGTTTGTGTTTATCGTAACCAAAGTAAACAAAGCAAGTAAATAAGTTCGTTGGAAACAGTTGTAAATATAATGGGGAAAAGTGCCACACTCAACAGAGATCCACACAACAATAGATAGGTCGATCACGGAATTCTATCAATCTCAAGTTCTCAACTTTCCTATAGTTGTTCTTATCCCGATCTTAGATAACTATTAGTTCTACCAGCCATAATAGTACTTATTACTAAATCAAATCCGAAAATCTTCAGAACTCAATAAAGCAATAGCATTCAACCAAGGATTAACAAGACACATGCAATAGAAACAACCCGTTACTATAAGCATGCAATTAACTCTCTCTCACAATTATGCGCTCGGATCCCCTATACGCACAATCGTGTTCGCTACTAGATATGCAACCCGAACCCGGAATCACAAGTCCTAGCAATTAGAAAGATATCAATAAACCTAGGTAGCTACTCTAGATAAATCAACATAAACCAATAAACATTTAAGCACAAGAGAATTAATCCAACTAGATAGGAAAACGAACAAGAGTAGAAAACTCACAACCAATCAATTGCTGGCTTCAAACTGTCAAGTGCAACAATGGAGGTTTAGTTCTCCATTAGGGTTTGTGAGAAAAACGTAGAAAGGTGGCAACTAGGGTTCTTGGTGGCAAAACAAAAGGTAACCTAAATAAAGTCTTAGAAATAACCTTAAATACTATGGCAAATAATCCAGAAATAAATAAAAGGAAATAACAAACTTGAAATAAAGTTTCGGAAATAAAATAAAACGGGACTAAGAAAACTCGTAAAAGACTTTCAGCGCGTCTCCACCGCGGGTGCGGTGGCTCCACCGCGGGTGCGGTGGCTCCACCGCCGGGTGCGGCCATTTAACAGAAACTCCAATTCTCTGACGACCTCGCCGCGGGTGCGGCAGTGCCCACCGCGGGTGCGGTGGGATTCCAGTACTTCATCTTCTGCGACACTTCAGTAAAAATACCATAACTTTTGATTCCCAACTCGGATTGCGCTCATATTTTGAGGACTTGTAGTAGACTTCAAGATCTAACTCCTCGAATTGGAATCACTCCATTTGGACATCTGAGTAGAGAGAACGAACCATTTGAATTCAGCCTACTGTTCTTCTACTCTTCTCTTCACTTCCTTGGCGTCTTCTCCTGGTGACTTCTTCCTCAGTGTCTCCTATGATATCCAAAATAGCTCAAACACCTCCAAATACACCAAACTTCGCCTCCAAACGCCATACACATGAATGTGTCTAAATCTACCTGAATGGCACCAATAAACCCTCTAATGACTCTTACTTAAGCCCTACAAAGTAGTGCTTATCAAACTCCCCCATGCTTAGACCTTTGCTCGTCCTCGAGTAAACTAATAAAGAGTCTACTCCTCCAATGCAGCACCCAAGGTCTCAGGAAGCATATCCTCCAACTAAGAGTCACCTAACCCATGCCAAAGCTCCTGGCACCAATCTCATCTACAACACATCCATACTTAACAAGCTTAAGGGGCAAGCAGAGTACTTCCCCCAAGCTTAACCCGGACATCTAATAGTGTGAGTAACCTCTAATCCTAGCCTCCATCTATTTCTCCTTATGCCTCCCAGAGTGACCTGCCCGACAATCCTTCTTTGACTCCTCTTCTTATGACGCCTCGCCAAGAATAAAGAGAAATCCTAAAATCACTCTTCTTCTTTTTTCGCTCATTTTGCCAAGGCGCCCTTCCGGGTTTTCACCAAGCCACTCATATTTTTTTCATAGATGGGCTCACATAAGCTCACGTCACTCTTGACCTCATATTACCCCAGCCTAATGCTGGTCCAAGCCACCTGCTTATTGCCTAGGCCGCCCTTTCGGGTTTTCGACCTATCCCAGGATTTTTATGTATGCCTTTTTTCAATTTTTGGCTTTTTTCTTTATTCTTTTTCTCCTCAGCGACGTAGCAAGTATAAAACCCTCTCCCATGCTTAAACATTGCATTGTCCTCAATGTAATGAAAGACAAAAAAGAATAGAAGCACAAGGAAATGCAAAAAAAATAACTCACAACGTCGCCGAGCTGCTTGGACACTGAATGTGTCGCTGGCGGTCTTCTTCAATAAATGCCCAGGTCTCTGGTGTTGGGCGGATGTCTTTATCAACTCTATAATCTTCTCCTACCGTGCAACCATAAGGAACCACTTTGGTGAATAGTGGTAAAACAATGATAGTAGGATTGCACGACCTTCTAGGAACACATGGTGGAGCCCAGATGTAATCTTGGTGTGGGCTCTAGTGTTCCTCCTCCTCAGTTGCCAATTGTAGGGCCATCATCGTTGTCAAATCAAGTGTAGGGCGAATGTCTCCTCCTTGACAACATGATGCGCACCATCTCCATGGGAATTCCGGACAGCTGGCCTTCGGTAAAACTTTTTTTTTTTGATTTTTTTTTATTCCGATTATTCTTTTTTTTTCGGTTTTTTTTTTTTGAGTTTTTTTTTTTTGCCCCCTGTTTAAGGTGTTTTCGGGGGGGGGGGGGGTTTATTAGTGCAGGAAAAAAAAGACTTACAATGGTGTGGGAAACACCTTCTTCAATTCGCATAGGTCTTATCCATGCAGGTTAGTTAGAAACAAAGAAAAACAAAAACAAAACACACCAAAACAAAAGCATAAACAAAGAAAAAAAAGCAAAGAAAGAAAAACATACCTCGGGTTGCCTCCCGAACAACGCCTTAGTTATTGTCATGGCTTGACTTGGTATTCTCCCACTTAAGTTGGGTTGCTCAAAGCAATTGAACTCTTGGGGTCTATATCAGGGGGATGCCTCTTTGTATACTCCCTGTTGAGCTTTTCTCCCATGCTTGTGCACTTCATGATGTTTGGACCTCTGTTCATATCTATGAATGCACTTGCCATCTTCAAAAACGGTCTACCCAGCATCTCAGGGGCTGCATGTATGTTCTGCCCCGTATCTACCATATAAAAATCCGCCACTTGAATCAGGGTCTCCTTCTTGTGCTTCCCCTTTGATTTCTTCTTGATCTTGCGCAGCACCCCTAAAAATTCTGTGCAGCGAGGGATGATGTTCGCCAGCGTGACCAAGGGAACGGTTTCTGCGCATTCATCATCATAGGCAGCCTCGAGAGGGTCGGGGGCTGCCGGAGCGTTTTCGAGAGGGGCGGGCGTCGCAGGATCGTTTCCGCAATCGCGGCTCTCCTCCTCTTGGTCGCTGAATTCCTCCAGTCCCAAAAAATATTCTTCCTCAGAAAGCACCTTGCGGTCCCAAATATCGTCTGGAAGGCCCAACTCCTTGAGTGAACCGCTGGCGTGGTCAGATTCCACCGCGGGGTGTGGTGCATCCACATAAATTTCTCGAGAAACAGTACCGCCACCGCTGGGTGTGGTGGGCGCCACCGCAGGGTGCGGTGAACTCTCCATACATCATGCACCTCTTCTTCATTCTCGCCGCGGGTGCGGTCCTCTTGCCGCTGGGTGCGTTGATCCTCCAGAAACTCTTCTTCTCCTGAATCGTCATTCTCAGCACTAGGAGCGACAAACAATTGCTTTCCACTTCTAAGCGTCACGGCACTAACATTTTCTCTCGGGTTAACTATCGTTTGAGATGATAGAAGTCCCGAAATCTTTGCATCGGTCTTTGTGATAGCTTCAACCATTTGTCTCACCTGCTTCTCTAGATTCTTGATGCTTGACTCCCTAGTTTCAACACTAGTGCTGAAATGTTTATCCAGAGCTTGGAGCATATCTTCAGTTGACATGGAGGAACTAGGATTGGACACTGGCGGGCTATGCTCATAGGCCGGATTGTACTGTTGTGGAGCACCCTGCTGGTAGAACGATTGTGGCTCCGGGTAGAACTCCTGGTAGTCATGACCATATGGAGGGTATTGTTGGTATCCATAACTCGAATTGGGGTGATCTCTCCACCCTGGAGTGTATGCGTAGGAGTATGGGTCATATCGCGGCTCTCCCCAGAAATCCATATCTGTATCAAAAGCAAAAAAAGAAAATACAAAAATCAGTAGCACGGGTGTGGACCGTAAGATAGGTCCACACCAAGGTTGGTAACAAACAAATCACAAAAACAGAAAATTTGACTCCCCGGCAACGGCGCCAAATTTGACAGGGCTAAAGTCGTGATGCCTATCAAATAAATCCCAAAATACCTACTAAGTAGTATAGTAAGCAAGACAGGGTCGATCCCACAGAGAGTCAGGTTATCAATTTGTGCAATTCGTTATTACCAACTAGGTACTAGGGGGGGGGGGGTTGTTTGTGTTTATCGTAACCAAAGTAAACAAAGCAAGTAAATAAGTTCGCTGGAAACAGTTGTAAATATAATGGGGAAAAGCACCACACTCAACAGAGATCCACACAACAATAGATAGGTCGATCACAGAATTCTATCAATCTCAAGTTCTCAACTTTCCTATAGTTGTTCTTTACCCGATCTTAGATAACTATTAGTTCTACCAGCCCTAATAGTACTTATTACTAAATCAAATCCGAAAACCTTCAGAACTCAATAAAGCAATAGCATTCAACCAAGGATTAACAAGACACATGCAATAAAAACAACCCGTTACTATAAGCATGCAATTAACTCTCTCTCACAATTATGCGCTCGGATCCCCTATACGCACAATCGTGTTCGCTACTAGATATGCAACCCGAACCCGGAATCACAAGTCCTAGCAATTAGAAAGATATAAATAAACCTAGGTAGCTACTCTAGATAAATCAACATAAACCAATAAACATTTAAGCACAAGAGAATTAATCCAACTAGATAGGAAAACGAACAAGAGTAGAAAACTCACAACCAATCAATTGCTGGCTTCAAACTGTCAAGTGCAACAATGGAGGTTTAGTTCTCCATTAGGGTTTGTGAGAAAAACGTAGAAAGGTGGCAACTAGGGTTCTTGGTGGCAAAACAAAAGGTAACCTAAATAAAGTCTTAGAAATAACCTTAAATACTAGGGAAAATAATCCAGAAATAAATAAAAGGAAATAACAAACTTGGAAATAAAGTTTCAGAAATAAAATAAAACGGGACTAAGAAAACTCGTAAAAGACTTTCAGCGCGTCTCCACCGCGGGTGCGGTGGCTCCACCGCCGGGTGCGGCCATTTAACAGAAACTCCAATTGGACATCTGAGTAGAGAGAACGAACCATTTGAATTCAGCCCACTGTTCTTCTACTCTTCTCTTCACTTCCTTGGCGTCTTCTCCTGGTGACTTCTTCCTCAGTGTCTCCTATGATATCCAAAATAGCTCAAACACCTCCAAATACACCAAACTTCGCCTCCAAACGCCATACACATGAATGTGTCTAAATCTACCTGAATGGCATCAATAAACCCTCTAATGACTCTTACTTAAGCCCTACAAAGTAGTGCTTATCAGTTGGTTAGTCTAATGAAAGACTATGCAAGGGTATTTATGTGAGGTTTTGTGTTGTCGTATATAGTTATTACCCGATATATAACTACTATACTTCCACTGAAACATAAGAAGAGGCATGATTCAAGAGAAGACTCCAATGAAACCGAGTTTTATGGAACTTATATGTATTTGTTTGAGAACATTAAAAAATTTCACAACAAGATATTAAAAACAACACCTTTGATTATTTGGGTCCTCAACCAACCTCACCGCATAATGCGAATTTAGATTGGAAATGGGACTTACTTTAGATAGGAGCCCGAGCGGTTTCCACGTTTTTCTCGCCCGAAGTATATTAATTGTGTTCATAAAAACACTTATCTTAATTAATTCCAAAACGTGCATTGACGTTAAAGCTTTTAATCCACACAATCTCAATACAATAATATCATGGGACGAAACTTGAATAAGAAACTAGCTAAGTACACCACCACTTATATTCGAATAACGGTAGGTCATGACCAAAAGTATTAGGGCAATAATCCTCCTAATACCAAGTTATAAAGAAACAACCAAACCTCGTGAGGTACATAGCGTTCTTACGAATACTCGTGCTAACTAAGCATACAAGTCCATACCAATTTTCACACCAAAGTCCAACTAACAGCCTATAATAATAATAACATATATATAAGGGTCATCACTATCAATACATACAACCTAGTATAGAATTCATATTTTCCCACACCATTATAACACACCAGTGCCCAAACAAAATATAAATATTTATCCCATCTTAATTAAAATAATTAATTAATTGTCAATTAAGGAAAATGTGGAATAAATGCAAGAGCGAACCGCTACTTGCCTCGATTTACGATATAGGTCGAGCGAGTACCGAGAGAAGTTGCTCATGACCAACGAACTAGATTCCTGATTTGTTTTCGTTCCCAAAAGCGATTACGAGACGTACCCAATTCACACAAAAATAAATTATAATTAGATAATTTATTCATAAACGAAAATTGAACTTTACTCGTTTATGTTTCTAATTGGATTTATTCAAATCTAAATAAATCAATTATCAAGGCTACACAATATAACGATTATTAATACGATACAAAAATCCTTTAGTCGTATATTCTAAATAATCATACTACAAATAATTTAATTATTTAATTTATTTACAACACTAATTAATTATTTAACCCAATATATATTGTCTAATTGTAATGTTAAAAATTAACGTTTTACAACCTAAGATAATACCATAAAAATATGTTTAATTTAATTTTAACATCAATAAAACTATATTAACTCAATTTATCACTAATTAATCCCAATTAGTCTAACTAATTAAAATTAATAAAAAAATAGAATTTGGATTGACCGAATCGGTTCGAGTGGTACCGGTTGACAACGAGCTCGATTCGGTCTCCTTGGGGCACTAAATGGGTTGGGGTCAGAGGGGTTTCTATCGGGACCTCAAGGTGGTTCTAATGGTGGTGGTATTGGTGGCGGAGAAACACCAAGGTGGTCGACTTTTTTCGAAAATAGAGGCGTCAGGTTCGTTAGGGTTCGTGAGTTGAAGCTCAAAATTGGATGGGAAATCATCATTGTCCGGTGTCGTATTTATAGGGGAAATAAAGGCCATAACGATATATTTGATGTCCCACAAATTTCGGTCTCAACGGATTAAAGATAAGTTCGAATTTCGCAATTCTATCCAAATCTCCCAAAACCGATATGTTCGACTTTAAAGGTGAAATTCTATCTTCTGGGGGGTTTAAATCCCGATTTCTGGGGAATTATGTACGAGATAACCATATCAACAAAGTCCATGGGTTATTTCAATGAATTGGGCCAATTTTAGGGGCGAAATCTCCATTAAAACGAGCTCGAGTTGCGTTTGGACGAAGGTTGAAGAAGCTGCCAAGTTCTCAGTCGCCCCCCCCCCATTTGGCTTAATTACACATTTTTTCCCAACTTTTCAAGTTGTGGAAAAAATTCCCTTATTTTAATTTTCAAAAATTACAAAATTTACCCAAACTTATTTATAATCTTATCCTAAGTTTATTTATATATTCTAACTCAAATTTAAGATGAAAGAAAAATTAAGTTAGGTTTGTTCTAAGCTTAAGTTACATTTTCTCATAAATTTAATCATATTTATATCCTAATTAACATTTTCTTAATCTAAATTTAATAGTTAATGTGAAATTGATAAGTTTATTTGAATTATTATTAACATAAGGTTAACATAATTTAAATCATTCAAGACTTAAACAAATAACATACTTAGGTTAAGAATTATTTTATCCCTACATGGAATAACATAATAAATCCTAAACTATACTATACTATTATAACCCATTTGATAATTTGTACAAAAATTATCTTAACATAATTTTTGAACTTAAGTTAATGAAAATTTTAATTACTCATCTAAAAAGAAATAAAATAAATTTCATAACTGTTATTATTATCAAAATAAAGTTACCATATTACTCTTCTAATATAGGTGGGATATTACAAAAATAAAAAGTAATTTATGAAAATCATTTCAGACTAAAAATTTGACATATAGATTTTATAGGAAAGCAAACTCATATCCTTACTATACTAAAAGCCTAAAGTCCTGAAATGAACAGTACATTTTTAACCCTTTATTTTGAGCTCTATTAACAATTCTACCATGCTCCATACATAATTACCACGTGTTTACCCTATTCCTAATTTTTGACACGTGTCCACAGCTTCACCGCTTCACCACCTCTTCTCTTTCACCCCTATATATCTAGCAATTTATTGTTTACCAATCGATCACCACCACACCCTCAACATCGTCCCCAACCTCTCCTCCCTCCCCTTCTCCGGTGCTTCTCTAAATTTGACGGTGCGACCCTTAACAACGCCCTTGATTCCCTCGCTTTCAAGGTGTGTGTTTCTTCTCTACTTTTCCTCCTCCTTTTGGTTATATGTTGTAACACCCCCAAATTTCCACCTTTGAAAGTATTACTGCCAGTGACCTCGGATATAACATCCCGAAGTCACCCCAGGCTTTTCCAAACGATAAAACCATCAACCAACAGTTATAATACCAAATATTACAACTTTTATTAAAACCAAAGTCTCGGAATTACAACATAATTCCAAATACAACAAATACATCAGAAATACATAATCAGAATCATTACAACGGAAGTCTTAACACGAATAACACAGCGGAAGTCTTAAAACAAAATAGTTTATCAAAACACCGTCCATCCTCATAGTCGCTCTAGCCTTCTCGGATCCTCAATTTATCTGATGTGCCGAATCGAACGGATGACACCAGCCAACCATGCAAGGGAATAATCAGTTGGTTAGTCTAATGAAAGACTACGCAAGGGTACAAAGCAGAGTGGTTCGAAGTAGTCGTATTAGGTTAGACTTATCGCTTCTCGAATCAAAACCGATGACGATAGTCAACCACCATACTCCTACTAGAATAACAAAAGGTATGCACAAGAGAAGATTCTAGAGATCGAGTCTCACAGCAATCAATCCCAAAAGAAGACTCCAAATGAAATGAGCCTTATAGGAAACATGACAAATGTTGGGAAACTTAATAATCACAGAAACACAGCATTACAGTATCACATTCGAGCGACTAAAAGTTAAGACGAGATTTCCTAGCTACACTAGCGCCTAGCTGCACTACTCGCCCAAGATATATTAATTATGTGCGACAACGGCACTTATCTTATTTAATTCCAAAACACACATCACGTTATAAGCTTTTAGATATATGTTTCGTCATGAGGGACATATATCGAAGGAATGGACCTCGCAGGGTCCAAGCCTCAATCCACATCACGGTTGGTCATGACCAGAAGTTTGGCATAGGGTCTTGATCGCCCTGTTATATGCCAGTTATAAAGAAACGAATGGACCTCGCAAGGACCAAGCGCTCCTACGAATACTCGTGCTAACTAACAGTTCAACACAATAATAATCCACATCAAAGCCAACATGGCCAACATCATAAACATATGTTTATACTAGCGTCGTTCTAGCAGATATACAACCTATGAATATCATCTTTTAATAATTTTATCCTTTTAACAAAAACTATTCCCAAGATAAACAAGAAATCATCCCAAATTAATTAACAACAAAACAATTGATAATTAATTGAAGTATGGAATGATGAGCAAGAGCGAACCGCCACTTGCCTTAGATCCGACGAGTTCGAACAAGGCTTAGAAACGTCTGGTTCCTGGATCTGAAACTGGGGAAGATCTTGGGTAATAAATCCCTAAGAAATGACCCATAACGATACCCTAAATTAGATTCAATATCCACATCATTGAATCTAAAAGAATAGGAAAAGAATCAAAGGAATTGAGCCTCGCCCAAAGCCAAGCACCCACGAACACACACTCGGACAAGGCTCGCCGCGGGTGCGGTGGGAGCTTGCCGCGGGTGCGGTGGACAGACAGTGGCGAGTTCTCGCGACAGTGCATCAATGGAGAAACTTACCAATCGCTTCGTTTGCTTTCGATTTGATTATGGTTCGATCTCCCAACACCTTAGACCTTCAAATACCACTAGAGTTACCCTTCTTAACTCAAGGAACACTCCGATGAGAGCTCGGAATCAGCTGGAAATGGTGAAAACAGAGGAGAAACAGAGGAAGGAGATGAAGAGTCTTCTTCCCTCTGAATTCGATCCCTTTTATAGTCTCATAGCAAGATTCCTCACAGGGAACACGCAAGGAGACAAGGGGACAGGTCAAGGTGCCACTTGAGCCGCTCAGACCTGACACTTCGGCGAGTTGCAGCTGGAGCTTATCGCGAAGACGAAACCGCCTCAACTTTTGGCCTTCGCCGCGGGTGCGGTCACTGGACCGCGGGGTGCGGTCAAGTCCAATTTCACCCTCCTCATCCGAAACACTTTTGGGTTAATTTCTTAACCCCGGGTTAAATATATTTGTACATGATCGACAAATTAACCCCGAAAACATGTCAACTGTATTTTATATTACTCAGAAAAATTTACAGAGTTCAAACCAATGTACAAAATGTCCGAAACTCTCTAAAATTAATCCGACTAGTAATACGGGAGTTGGAAAAATTCCAAAATATCCTTATAAAAAGAGGGATATTACATTACCTCCCCCTTAAAAGAAGTTTTGACCCCGAAACTTGGCTATTCTAGGCCGAAAACAACTCGGGAAAACGTCTAAGCATATCCTCTTCAGTTTTCCAAGTAACTTCCTCGGTTCCTGATTTGGACCACAAAATTCGTACCAACGGTACCAACTTGTTGCGCAATTGCTTCTCACGGTGCTCGAGAATACGCATAGGTATCTCCTCGTAGGTGCCATTTGCCTGGATCTCGATGTCTTCATAACTCAGCACATGAGATTCATCTGGCACATACTTCATTAACAAGGATATGTGGAACACGTTGTGCACTGGATGCGCCGATGGCGGCAATGCCAAATGGTACGCTAGAGATCCTACCCTATCAAGGATCTCAAATGGTCCCACATAGCGAGGGTTAATCTTCTCACGCTTACCAAATCTGAATACACCCTTGGTCGGCGATACTTTGACAAATACTTTATCACCAACCTCAAACTCAACATTCCTATACTTCGGATCAGCGTAAGACTTTTGTCGACTCTGGGCCGTCAACATCCTTTGTCTTATCAAAGCAATGTCCGAGGCAGTCCTTTCGACTAGCTCTGGTCCGAGCAGAATCTTGTCAGCATTTTCATCCCAACAAATCGGAGATCTGCACTTGCGACCGTACAAAGCCTCGAATGGAGCCATTTTGATAGTAGCATGCCAGCTATTGTTATAGGTGAACTCAATCAGACTCAGGCTGTCTTCCCAGCTAGTCGAACGATCGAGTGCACAAGCTCTTAGCAAATCCTCCAAGGTCTGGATGGTCCTCTCAGACTGTCCATCCGTTTGAGGATGAAACGCAGTACTGAACCTTAACTCGGTTCCCATAGCCTTGTACAATTCCTTCCAGAATCTAGACATGAATCGGCCATCACGATCTGATACAATGGTCTTCGGAGCACCATGCAAATGGATAACCTCGTGTAAAAACACTTCTGACAGCTTTTTGGTTCCCCACGCTGTCTTGATAGCCACGAAATGAGCACTCTTCGTGAGCCTATCAACGATAACCCATATAGCATCTTTCTGACTTCGAGTCTTGGGTAGCCCTGTGACGAAATCCATGGTAATGTCTTCCCACTTCCATTCGGGAACTGGAAGAGGTAGCAGTTCTCCACCGGGTCTTCGGTGTTCGATCTTGACCTTCTGACAAGTCAAACATTTCGCCACAAACTCTGCCATATCCCACTTCATGTTGGGCCACCAGAACTTCATTCTGAGGTCCTTGTACATCTTGCTAGTGCCTGGATGTACAGAATAGGCTGACGAATGGGCTTCCCTCATTACCAAATGGCGAAGACCATCCACGTCAGGCACACAAATCCGGTCCCGAAACCAGAGTGATCCATCTTCCTGAATCACGAAGCCGGGAGCTTTCCCGTCCATCACTTCGCTACTTAGCTTTACCAAGATCACATCATCGACCTGCTTCTCTTTGATCTGATCAAGAAGCGTAGCTTGAATCTCGAGCATACTCAGGTATCCACGACGTTGATCGTACAAGACTTTGATCTCGCACAATTCTTGGTTCAGCTTGGTCTGAGCAACAAGCAAAGCCACTACAGTCTCGTGCGGCGTCTTCCGGCTCAATGCATCAACTACTACATTAGCCTTGCCCGGATGATACAGCAATTCGAGGTCGTAGTCTTTGAGTAGCTCCAACCAACGCCGTTGTCTCATATTCAGCTCCTTCTGAATAAATATGTATTTGAGACTCTTGTGATCAGTGAAGACTTGGCATCTCACACTATAGAGATAGTGTCTCCAAATCTTCAGCGCAAACACCACTGTTGCTAACTCCAGATCATGCATCGGATAGTTTTCTTCATAAGTTTTCAGCTGTCTTGATGCATAAGCAATCACCTTGCCTCTCTGCATCAACACACATCCCAACCCATTTTTTGAAGCATCACTATAGACCGCATAATCGTTATTTCCTTCCGCCAGGGTCAAAACCGGTGCCGAGGTCATACATTGCTTTAGCTTCTGAAAACTGGTCTCGCACTTGTCACTCCAGACAAACGTCTTATGGACCTTGCGGGGCAAACCGGTCATTGGTAGAGCGATCTTCGAAAATCCCTCCACAAACCGTCTGTAGTATCCAGCAAGTCCTAGGAAACTGCGCACCTCCTTCACATTCTGAGGCCGCTTCCAATTAGCTACTGCTTTAATTTTCTAGGGATCAACCATCACCCCATTCTCATTGATCACGTGACCTAAGAAAGCCACTTCCTTGATCCAAAAGTCACACTTAGACAACTTTGCATAAAGCTGACTTTGTCTAAGGACTGACAAAATAATATGTAGGTGTTCCTCATGAGCTTCCATGCTTGGAGAATAAATCAAAATATCGTCGATGAATACCACCACGAACTTGTCCAAGTACTGGTGAAAACATCGGTTCATCAAGTCCATGAAAACCGCTGGAGCATTCGTAAGTCCAAATGGCATGACTACGAACTCGTAGTGACCATACCTCGTCCGGAATGTAGTCCTCGGAATATCTTCCTCACGAATCCTGAGCTGATGATAACCAGATCTCAGATCGATCTTGGAAAAGACTTTTGCTCCCTACAGCTGATCCAACAGATCATCTATCCTTGGCAAAGGATATTTGTTCTTGATCGTGACTTTATTCAACTCACGATAGTCGATACAAAGTCGAAGCGATCCATCCTTCTTTTTGACAAACAAAACCGGAGCACCCCAAGGCGATGCGCTCGGTCTTACATAGCCCTTGTCAAGAAGATCTTCAAGTTGCTTCTTTAACTCTGGCATTTCCACAGGAGCCATCCGATATGGAGCCTTCGAAATCGGCGCAGTACCAGGCTCGAGATCAATAGAAAATTCTACGTTACGTTTCGGGGGTAATCCAGGAATCTCTTCCGGAAAAACATCAGGAAAATCTCTAACCATAGGAATATCACGAACCGTAGGTCCATCTTTCATGGGCGAATCCAGGTAGCAAAGGTACCCGACACAACCTTGCCGAAGTAGCTTAAACGCAGCTATCGCATTGATAAGCCTGCCATTATCCGCGTCATTTCGACCCTTGAATTTGCACACACACTGGTCCCCAGATGACACCGTTATAGTCCTTGAACTAAAGTCGATCACCGCCCCATGACGCGTCAACCAATCCATACCGAGAATAAGGTCGTATGGAGCCATAGCAATGCAGATCAAATCTGCCTCAAACTTCTTACCCTGAATGGTAACTGGAAATTCTGGCAAACGCTTGGTGCCCACTAAATGGTCACCATTAGGAAGATTCACAACGAAAGGTTCACAAACCTCGTTGCAGACTAAACCTAACTTACTAACACAATTCTCTGAAATAAAGGAATGGGTAGCACCCGAATCAAACAGTATGCACACAGAAGTAGAATGAAGGTAAAGAGTACCTTGAGCAACTGGAGCGTTAGGTCCATCAGCCTCACGCATCTCGTACAGGCGCTGACCCTGTCCTCCTGAAGCAGCTGGGGCTTTGCCTTTGTTCTGTGCAGTCGTCTGCATCGAAGGACTAGGAGTCTCTGTTGGTTTGAACCTAGGTCGGTTGTTCTGGTTAACAAACCCTTGCTGTGACTCCGTTCCCTTCTACTTTCCCTGTCGACAGAACTTCTGCATATGCCCTTCCTTCCCACAACCAAAACACGTCTTCTTTTCCTTCGGACACACAAAGTTTCTGTGCCCAGCTGTACCACAATTGTGACAGTGGACCAGACTCTTGCCTTGACCTGATTGTTGTGTTGACCCTCCTTGAGTCATCTCAGTCCTTGCCTTGCCAGACTTGTCGAAGTTGGACGGTGGCGCAGGACGTTTAAATCCACTTGCCTGAGATTGATTTTGCATCGACCTCTGGCGATTCCGTCTCTTGGTTGACTCTTCCAAGGTCACTTCTAATTTATACGCTGCATCCACATATTGCTCCAAGGTAGAGCATCCGTGACACAACATCATCGGTTTAATGTCTGGGCTCATCCACTCATGGAAATGCCAAATCTTCTGTTCCTCGCTGGACACCACAGACCCAGCGTATTGTAATAAATGATTGAACTTGGCCGCTAGCTCAGTCACTTTCAACCCGTCATTCTTGGGATAAATGAATTCCTTGTGTTTCTCATCCCGCATGGCTTGGGAAAAAAAAACGATCATTCATCTTCGTTTTGAACATTCCCCAGTTCAGATCAGCCCGATCAGCCAGCCCAGTGTTCTCCCACCATTCACTAGCATCTCCCTTCAACTGAAGAGAAGCTATATGCACCTTCTCAGCCTCGGTGCATTCGATATTGCGGAACAACCGCTCCATATGGGAAAACCAATGAGCCACCCTAACCGGCTCTCCTTTTCCGTCATAACTGTCCGGCCTCATAGAGTTAATGGTCTTCAGTGCTCGACCATAATTATCCCTATTCCTGGCCGTCTCATTACGGGGTACTAGGACATTAGGTACCTCGAACCTAGGAGCTACTGGCAGAACTGGCACATCTTGTGCCTGTGGTGTGATAGGTCGTATAACATCGGCGAATGCCTGCATGAATATTCCTCGAATAGCTGCAACGGCTGCTGCGTCGAAAACCATTAGAGCGTTGACCTCTGTATGGTCATTACCTCCAGGGTTGTTCTGAGACATAGACTCGTGTTCCTCCACACGGTCCGGATCATCCCTTATAATTGGTCTGGGGTTATTGCTCGGCCCAGCACCAGTGCGAATAGTATTTCTTGTGTTCACCATCTGTTTACCGATCAAAGTCCAAGTATTTTACATATTAATATCTCTTTAAAATACTTAATATAATAAAAGTTAACTCAGAGTAGATCAACTAGGTATTTTATAGATGAACTTCCAACAGAACTACATATTATACTAGAAGGATCTCCCGAGCTTTCTAACAAAATTGCACGGAGATTTGCACTTTGCCGAATATACATCAAAACATACGCAAAACAAATAAACTACTACAGTCAACGCCGGCCCTTTACATGGCGCCTTGAAAACGCTTCTTGTACGACAGACTCCCTAAACACTGTTTCTTCGAGCGGGGTTTGTCGTCTGAATCCGGTGACGGACTCCTGACCCTACTCGGCCCTGGAACACATGGTTCATCCCTTGGCTCAGGTGTTCTTGGCCTTGCCCTCCTTTGAGCATGATCGGCCAATTCGTCCATCAGCCGCTGCTCTTCAAAAGAGATCTCTTGGCTTTGACGAAGGATCTCGCATAGTTCTGGGTTCAACCTCATCCTTCTCTGAACAAGGTTGGGCTGAGAGTTCTCAGATAATTCACGTGGTCCGCTTTCTCTAATGCCGTACTCGACATAGAGTGCTTCCCAGTCAGCGTCAGTCATTGGCGTGGATACTGGTTCGGGTGGCGGACTTGGGTAGAGGAATTGCATCCCCGTGTCCTCATTAACCACCAACAAGTGCCTCAAACTATCAGGCCCTCGTTCCTGTTCTTCTTGGTTCTCTTCAGGATTTTCCTCTGGATCCTCTTCCGGATCTTCCTCGGGTATCGACTCAATCTCGAGGTCGTCGTTGTAATATCCTTGAGCGTACCTTGACGGCTCAACAGGTTCTACTTCTGGAGTCACAACATCGTTGGATCTAAGTACCACTAATTCAGGAAGTACATGCTTAACTTCCTCGGGTGGATTGCTGGATTCTCCAACCTCAAAGCATCTAGGGGGAGTAGGAAGATTCGGCCTTACTGGAGACGGCGGAGCCATCTCGGCATCTTCCAGCTCTCTAATCAACGATAAACATGCTCCCATCCTAAGGGACAACAAGAAAAGAATTAGTCTTTCTAGATATAGAAGCGAACTTCCATATCAGACTTTAGAAAAGGCGCGACTATGAACGACAAATTTTTTTTTCATTTGAAAATTCAGAGCCTTCGAAAGTATTTCAAATGAGTGAAAATATTTCAAACCGGATCTGTAACACTCCCTAGGCCAAGCTACCCCAGCCACATCACACACCCAGCCACCCAACGGTGCCGGTACTGGTGCCGCCTGTGAGTCCACAAGAGCCGTTTGACAACATTTTCAAAAATGAGTAAATGGTTCATGAAATCCCAAACCCGTTTTAAAAACTTTCGGCTCTGATACCAAATCTGTAACACCCCCAAATTTCCACCTTTGAAAGTATTACTGCCAGTGACCTCAGATATAACATCCCGAAGTCACCCCAGGCTTTTCCAAACGATAAAACCATCAACCAACAGTTATAATACCAAATATTACAACTTTTATTAAAACCAAAGTCTCGGAATTACAACATAATTCCAAATACAACAAATACATCAGAAATACATAATCAGAATCATTACAACGGAAGTCTTAACATGAATAACACATCGGAAGTCTTAAAACAAAATAGTTTATCAAACCACCGTCCATCCTCATAGTCGCTCTAGCCTTCTCGGATCCTCAATTTACCTGATGCGCCGAATCGAACGGATGACACCAGCCAACCATGCAAGGGAATAATCGGTTGGTTAGTCTAATGAAAGACTACGCAAGGGTACACAACAGAGTGGTTCGAAGCAGTCGTATTAGGTTAGACTTATCGCTTCTCGAATAAAAAACGATGACGATAGTCAACCACCATACTCCTACTAGAATAACAAAAGGTATGCACAAGAGAAGATTCTGGAGATCGAGTCTCACAGCAATCAATCCCAAAAGAAGACTCCAAATGAAATGAGCCTTATAGGAAACATGACAAATGTTAGGAAACTTAATAATCACAGAAATACAGCATTACAGTATCGCATTCGAGCGACTAAAAGTTAAGACGAGATTTCCTAGCTGCACTAGCGCCTAGCTGCACTACTCGCCCAAGATATATTAATTATGTGCGACAACGGCACTTATCTTATTTAATTCCAAAACACACATCACGTTATAAGCTTTTAGATATATGTTTCGTCATGAGGGACATATATCGAAGGAATGGACCTCGCAGGGTCCAAGCCTCAATCCATATCACGGTTGGTCATGACCAGAAGTTTGGCATATGGTCTTGATCGCCCTGTTATATGCCAGTTATAAAGAAACAAATGGACCTCGCAAGGACCAAGCGCTCCTATGAATACCCGTGCTAACTAACAGTTCAACACAATAATAATCCACATCAAAGCCAACATGGCCAACATCATAAACATATGTTTATACTAGCATCGTTCTAGCAGATATACAACCTATGAATATCATCTTTTAATCATTTTATCCTTTTAACAAAAACTGTTCCCAACATAAACAAGAAATCATCCCAAATTAATTAACAACAAAACAATTGATAATTAATTGAAGTATGGAATGATGAGCAAGAGCGAACCGCCACTTGCCTTAGATCCGACGAATTCGAACAAGGCTTAGAAACGTTTGGTTCCTGGATTTGAAACTGGGGCAGATCTTGGGTAATAAATCCCTAAGAAATGACCCATAACGATACCCTAAATTAGATTCAATATCCACATCATTGAATCTAAAAGAATAGGAAAAGAATCAAAGGAATCGAGCCTCGCCTAAAGCCAAGCACCCACGAACACACACTCGGACAAGGCTCGCCGCGGGTGCGGTGGGAGCTTGCCGCGGGTGCGGTGGACAGACAGTGGCGAGTTCTCGCGACAGTGCATCAATGGAGAAACTTACCAATCGCTTCGTTTGCTTTCGATTTGATTATGGTTCGATCTCCCAACACCTTAGACCTTCAAATACCACTAGAGGTACCCTTCTTAACTCAAGGAACACTCCGATGAGAGCTCGGAATCAGCTGGAAATGGTGAAAACAGAGGAGAAACAGAGGAAGGAGATGAAGAGTCTTCTTCCCTCTGAATTCGATCCCTTTTATAGTCTCATAACAAGCTTCCTCACAGGGAACAAGCAAGGAGAAGGGGACAGGTCAAGGTGCCACTTGAGCCGCTAAGACCTGACACTTCGGCGAGTTGCAGCTGGAGCTTATCGCGAAGACGAAACCGCCTCAGCTTTTGGCCTTCGCCGCGGGTGCGGTCAAGCCCAATTTCACCCTCCTCATCCGAAACACTTTTGGGTTAATTTCTTAACCCCAGGTTAAATATATTTGTACACGATCGACAAATTAACCCCGAAAACATGTCAACTGTATTTTATATTACTCAGAAAAATTTACAGAGTTCAAACCAATATACAGAATGTCCGAAACTCTCTAAAATTAATCCGACTAGTAATACGGGAGTTGGAAAAATTCCAAAATATCCTTATAAAAAGAGGGATATTACATATGTTTCATTGATTCCTTGCTTGCTCAATTGAATCATTGACTACTCTAATTGCTAAACCAATGAATCCATCATCTGATTTTTTTTTATCTCAATCATATGCTCTCCTTCTCCTACATCAACTTTTAGTATTTCGGACTGTTTTTTATGTTCCCCTCACGATTCATTCTCGAAATCTCTTTGAAATTGCCTTTTTCGATCCTCTCTAGGTATGAATGTTTTGGTAGTTTTGTTTCTCACAATGGTAGTCTCCGTTAAAGGTACCCTCGGTGGTCGTCCCCTCTCCCCAAACCTGCGCTGACGATCCCTCTCGAAAAGTCCTTGTGGTATGTGTTCTATCTTATAGGGCTTTATTTGGTTGTTATGTGTAGTGATTTCGTCTGCGTTGAGCCTTTGTTTGTCTCATAACACGTCTTTATTTTCTATTTGTTTGATGAGGGCTATGAACGTGGTTGTATCGTTCTGTCAATAATTTTATATTACTGTTCTTGGATGTTCATGATTTGTGCTGTCTATTTTGTAATTACCAAATATCGTTCCCTTAAACAATTTGCTCTATGATTGAATATGATTGATGTCTACTATGAGAATAAGTTCATGTATTTCCTTTACATGTCTTTTTCTGTGAAACACGATATGTTAGCATTGATCAAAATGTTAATAAATCGATTGTGGCATCGCTTCCTACCAAGTACTCTGATGCACTGTAAGTAGAGGTGTCAAACGGGTCGGGTTCGAGTTTAAGGATACCGGGTCGAGTCATTTACGGGTTGGGTCGATTGCGGGTCAAAATTTGCGGTCGATTGTGGGTCGGGTCGTTGCGGGTCAGGTACGGGTTCGGGTCGACCCTGCGGGTCGAGAACACCATGTCAAAATTATATAAAATGAATGGTAAAATAATATTTTAATTAAAAAAAAAAAAAATCAAAAAAATATTATTATATAATATTTTAATAATAAAATATGTTATAATATTTAATATATAAAATATAAACACATCTGTAATGACCCAACCCACAAATTTTCAAGTCGAACGGATCGGGTCACTTTTGATCCAATACTTTTTGGGTCGGGTAAAATTTTGACAGCTCTAACTCTAAGTTCTTTCCTTATTGCCTATTATGTAGCTATGTGCTCAATTCATTTGCATGATAATCACATTAGTATGTGGTAGTTTGTTCAATGTAGACCATAAAATTATTTATGACACGGTTAATTTGACTTTATCTTGATAATTAACTACAGACAGTGGGTGATTTAAAAACTATAGACAATAAGAAAAGTGATTCTCCTACTTAACATCACAATAACTACTTTATTTTTTCCAATGCATCACATCTTCTGGTAAGGGAAACAAATTGGTTATTGATTTGGGTTGTCTTAGATCAGCTTTGTTTGAAATTCTTTGTGGTTCTACATGGGTGACTTGACAATTTTATATGGATTGATTATTGTTATGCATTATTACTGTAGTATTCACCATTAATATATTTACCCATGGCTGTATCCTTCCTTTTAATAATATGTCTGGCATCCAATCAGGTCAATTCCAATTGAAAACAATTTTTATTTTTATTTCAAGTATCAAACGTTTTTCATTTATTTAGGAATCGTAATGATACATGGGTTTTCATATATTTAAGATTGGCGATTAATTATCATGATTTGTATTACCTTTGGGGTTTAAATTAAGTAAACATCTTTGTACAAATGTTACGGGTGAACAACACTGATATTCAAGGCTAACTTACACTTGTCGATGCTTTGGTTTGTACATAGGACATGTGGCCATCTACTCCGTGACCTATTGTTTATAAGTTTTATGAGCATGATCTTGGCATAAGCAAATAACGTATAAGGTTATGTTTGTGATTGGGGTGCTTGTAAGAAGAAGAGAGATTATGTATATAACTTGCTGAAATTTTGTTAGCCCAGGCTGAATTGTCATTATAGAGTTTGGATCATATGCGGAACACTCTTTTCGTGCGGACGTGCGGAGCATGCACTTTAGGGCCTTATTTGTGCACTTTAACGTTTTATTTATGCACTTTTTCAAAAAATAAAATAAAATTTCTTTTTTAAATTTTTTTCCTAACATTTTTCAATTTTTTTTTTGCAAAAGTGCACAAATAAGGCCCTAAAATGCACAAATAAGGCCCTATAATACATGTCCGCACGTCCACACGGGAAGAGTGCTCCGCACCGGAATTGCACTCTGTCATTGTAATTATGTATAAAACTTGCTGATATTTTGTTAGCCAGGCCTGAACACCGATGTAGTTATAATAATTCATACATTTGTATATCCTACGTACATTCAAAGACTAGAACAATGTCTAGCAGACAACTTGTTATTTTCTTCTTCACTTGAAGTGATTTTATGGGGGCCATTTTCGTATACACGGGCAAATCCAGGTACGTAGTTGGCAAGTCACGTGGAAGAAGTGAACTTGTACATCCCAAACCCTTTACAACTACATTGAATAAGGCGGTAGACAAATTTGATTAGAGTGGCTGCGGAATAAATGTGAAACGTGGCATTTTGGAGTGACATGCAAACCTGATTTGTTGGAATATGGGTTTAACAATTATGTTGCTTCTATTTTTTTCATGTAGGGATGTATGTACTTTTGTAGTAGCACATTTTAGGTTCATAAATAGACTTATGTGTTGGAACTCATTATTTGCATGTGGCGCCGGGCATTTTTCCGGGCACAATTTCGGTGGGCTCCGGCCAACGTCAACACCGGAAAATAGAAGCATTGGCTTCCTCTACGCGAGCAAACTCTCGTAGTGTAATCATACGACAAAAATGATTTCCGTTTGAATGAGAAATGGAGGCCCAAAATAGCTTGTATGAAGTGCAAAACTTGGGAAATGTGAGGGTAAAATCCTTGTCCCACATTGAAAGTTTGGAGATGAATCTCCTAGCATATATAGAGGAGAAATGGACTCAAGGTTGTGGCATTGGGTCATTACCCATTTTCAATGGGGAGAGGACCTAGCTCATCAAGCCCACACGCGCGCCGAGCCGAGTCGGGTCGTGCGTGCCGTCTCGGTCTCGGGCTGGCCAATGCCCTAGCCTTTTGGGCCGATCCAGAAAAGCCCATTAATGGGCTTTGACCCAATCTGGGCGGTTGAAGCTTTGACCGACTCTTCCTCTGCGAGTCATTATGACATGATTCTCTCCACTAACGTGATTATCGTTAATCAGAAAAGATCCTCCATAGAAGCTTACTCGTTTTGGTCTCCCACAGAAGCTCTCGATTTTTGCTTCTCCTTCTCTTTTTCGTGTCTGAGAGTACACACAGATTCGTGGGTTCGTAGGCTCTTGCTTTACTGGGTTGTGCAGCTCAAGAGATCGTCGCAGTTGTATCCTGGGATTCGGAACGTCAAGAACCGTCACACTATGGAGCGTTTTCAGAATTAAGGAAAGAGATTTCGGTCTCGACTCTGCATCCGTTCTTCGTTCGGTATTTCTAAACTTCAGATTTCCTTCATTCATATTTGTATATTCGCAGTTTATTGCTTTCATATGCATATATGAAATTATGTTCCTACATTATGTACTGAGAAGGAATTAAAGATTTTGTGTGTTGTTATTGTATTTTGTTTACATGTTGTGTTTTTATAATCCTACAATTGAAAAGTGTAGCTAGAGAAAATACATGTAGGCAATTAATGAATAGTAAACTTGATAAATAACTTTTCCTAAAAAAACTCGATAAACTGGCTTTATCAAAAAGGTAAAAGTCCATGACCCTATTTAATGGTAAAAGTCCATAGATCGCGAATGTACGAGTGCATTTACTTATACAAATATAATATACAATTGTATTGGAATTTTTTACTAAGATGAATTGACAATAATAAAGTACTTTATTAAGCTTATATGTTAGGGGAATAAATTAAATAAGAACTATTACTTAGAAGAGAAACGAGAATGATTTTGGATCGCTGGGTTTGCGAGAAAGAATAGCTAAGATTAGGCTTTTGTTAAAAGGGAAAAAATTCGGTTGTCGTGTTTTTCTCATAAATTTGCGGAAATTTTCCCGCATTATACGCATTTTAATGGAAAAATTTGTTTTCAAACATTGTGCATATATTGTCGATGTTCATCATTTTTGCCAAAAAGGCAAGTAGGATTATCTTGAATCACATTAAAATTTTGAAATATTTGATATATTATTATCATTAAAATAAAGTGGAAAAACGAGAGAGTGATATGTGGTATATGATGACGTGACTTAATTAGGTGGTGTCATGTGGCTAAGTGAGGTTCAACTTTAGTACATAAATAGTAGATTGCAAAATAAACTAGGGTGAATTTGGTAAATAACCCCCAAAATAAGTATATTAAGTCCATGCTCCCTAATGATACATTCAAACTATCATCAGCCGTTGACCGCTGCTCAATGACGCCGATGACACTTTCATAGTGTCATTATGCTAAAGTGTCATTATGCTAAAGTGTTATTACATTTAATGACACTTTGAAAGTGTCAGTAGGGGTCAATGGCTATTGACCGGCGTTGACAAACGGTTGACCGACGTTAAACAACGGTCAGCGGCTGATGACACTTTCAAAGAGTGAGGATCTTCAACAACCTAAGGGGTAAATCTCCATACACCATTTAATTCTATATGGCATAAATTGAAGATAAACTATTTTATAAAAAAAGTTATATTTGTATTTTAAATTATAAACTATGGGTTGAGATTCGGTGAGGTTGGGAAGGGAGGAGAAGAATGAAGACGCATGAGAGCCGTCGGATGGGAAGCAAACAGAGTGCCCAAATCGCTTTTTAAAATTTCGGCACGGCCGAAATATTCACGAAAAAGACGGTTTTGCTTGCACGCGAAGTGCAGATTTGTGTGCATCCCAAATAAACGGTTGTGTGCGTGCCAAATACACTACAGTGTGCACGTGAAATTCATTTTTGTGTGCATGCATAAAATGTGTGCGTTCATAAGCTCCCATCCTCACCTTATCTTTTCCCATTAACTATATATATTTCTAAATTTTTATTATAAAAAATCACTATTAGTTACTTTTACTATTAAAACTATTGAATTACCATATAGCCATTAAACAATATAAACAAAAACCTTTTAAGACAAAAGATTAAAATTTTATATAAAAAATCATTTATAATGCAATTATATATTTTTTAAATATTTTATCATTAATTTAGGTCATATGTACTTAAGTGATGTACGGAGAGTTACACCAGATTGTAGAATATCCTCTCTCACTTTCAAACTGTCATTAGGCTGATGAGACATGGGTAGAGATGCCAAACTTTGACCGAATTCGTTTTACCGGTCTGAGCGACCCGTACTTGGACCTGACCGAATGCTTTACTAACTCGAAATTACCGAACCTGAATTTAACCCGAAATGTATTAAGCGAACACGACCAAACCGACCCGATTAACAAATAAATGTCAAGTATTAGTAAAATATAACATAATATATATATATATGATAAATATGTAAGTGACATAATATGTTCAGTATCTTTAAAAGGGGTATGTTTGTACTTATATAATTTTTGTAAATTCAGAATTTGATAAGTTAATAATATGAATAAAAAATAAAAAATAAAATACGATTTTGGTATACTAATCTCAATTACATATAAAATAATTAATCAATAATATTAATTTTATTTGATTTTTATTTATTTTGACATATTTAAATTACTTTTTAACAATATAATATATTTTTGTGGTGAACGAAATATTTAAAAAATGACACTCTTGACCCGTTGGTCAACCCGAACCTCTCGCTGACCTGTAATGACATGACCCGAGTTGACCTATTACCCGAATTGATCCGACCTGTTTTCAACCCGAACCCAAACCCCACCTGACCGACCTAATATATACAATTGTCTTCCTTCATTTCTATCCAAAAGCTATTCTTCCATGGCAATGAATGGTAGTGTTGGTCTCGGTGGAGGCTTCCTCATTGTTGGAGGCGTTCTAGTGGTCATCGAAGAGGCCGACGTTCTAATGGTTGTAGGGGGTACGGTGGTCGGATGTCCCCCGCCCCATTCGTCAAGCCCGCATTGGGACGCGTGCTAGAGAGCAGATCGAGCCCCACCCGGCCCCCTACCAGCCTCCCCACATGGGGGTGGGTGCCCTTTGGGGACGATGTTTCGCCTGTCCCCAAGGCATTCCCCCGAGGTCATTCCCGAGCCGTGGATGCCAGGAGGGCCCTGAAATGAATGGGTTTTGAGGATCTACGCTACCCATATTGTTTGTTCCATATGGACGAGTGATCCTACTTTGGTACATCAAGTAATTATTTATTATATACATTCATATTAATATTGCTATTTACTTTATTTATATTCAACTAATTAGAATAACATATTTATATTTTGATTTCATGTTGCGACAACATAAAAAGATATTGAGGGCATATACTCGTCCCTTTAGTTTCTTGAATCTACACCTGTTTCGAGTTGAAGGCCCAAATACAGGGTGGGTTAGCTGCAACGTAGTGGTTCGACACACCTTGGAACACTAGAGTATGATGGCATTGCTCATGTCCTTCTTACAACTTTTGTGGAGCGTTGACATATTACCAACAACTTCCACTTTCCATGGGGCGAGATGACAATAACCCTCCACGACGTGCATTATTATTTGGGGCTGCCTATTGAGGGGTTGGAGATGACCCAATAAATTCGGGATATGGACCTCAGGCTTCGCATCGCCCAGTTGTTTCACATTGACCTGACGTGGATCAACATATACATGAAGTAATGGGGCATTCTCTGGCTCGATATTCAACAATTTTTAGTGGAGTTGGTAGAGGTACATTGGCATGTGAGGCTGGTAGGATCCACATACCTATTTCTGCTGTTGGGAGCACGGTTTTTTGTGATAGGCACACAAACTAGGTCAAGCACCAATATATGCAGTTCTTGCTGGACCACGACCATACCTCGAAGTTTGCGTGGGGCGTCAAGTTTAGTTGCGATCTTGTACAACAATTTGGGGGAGGCTTCTCGAGTTGGGATGAAGGGTAGCGTTGGGTGTCTTTATAAGGCTCGAGGCCTTATAAGCGTCATTTCATGTCAACACAAGGACTTCCCAGGAGGTCACCCGTCATGGTACTACTCTCATCCTAGCACGCTTAACCTCAGAGTTCTTTGTACTCACTTGAACCGTGAAGAAGAAGAACTCTTGTTAGACATGGGTAACACCTCAATCCTTATAAACCCATCTCAAGTCTAGGGTGTTACAGTCTCAAACTTCTCAAGGAAACATTTGCTATTTTCTATATTTATGGTTAATTATCATATATATTTATGGATGTCGTGCGCGTTACTGCATTATAGTCGTGGATCTAGGGATACCTTCCCATTTCTCGAGGCCATTTCTCCCAAGATTTAGAGAATCTGGCGGATGATGTAATTATGGTCAATCATGAAGACCTTGATGAGGCCCAAGCTCAATCCATCTCATCGCATACGGCTACAACCCCGACTCCCGCTGCAAGCCCCAACCAATGACCAAGTTTTAGCCAGGCCACAACCCCCATGGGCCAACTTGCCCCACACAAGCCGACTCCCATAGACCTCCATAGACGTATGGACCCCATACAACTAAAGAACGTCGAGAGAACTGCACCGGCGCTTGAGCCACACCTCACTCATTCACAAGCGTGCGCCACCGCTAGGATTTTGCCAAGCAAACCATGCCATAACCACCCTCCCGGCGTAAACACTCGAGCCAAAGCTAGTAGACTCCAAGCTAGACTCATGAAGGGCCTTTTGACTCAAGGAGTGTCGGAGGATTATGAAGTGGTCCAATCACTTTGCTTGTGGCTAAACTGGGTTGATCCGAGGAGGCCACCATTCATTTGGATCGTGCCTTTGCTCCCATATTTATGTAATGACTTTATTAACCTGTGCTTTTTTAGACTATGTGTTTTTTATACTTTATGTAGTTTTTCCAAATTCAGTCTTTTTGTGACTCTCCAAACACCGTCAACCATGTCAAGTGTCTTACACTTGGGATTTTGTTGGCTATTTAAGTCTTTTCTTTGCCACTATGTTTCGCACATTTAATTTGATTAAAACCTTTGTAATATCAAGAGTCCTTCATCAAGAAATTCTAGAATTCATTTTAATAACCTATGTTTTTTCATATTATGTGATTTTTGTTATACTTTATGAACTTTTTCTAAGTTAAATCTTTGTGACTCTCCAAACACCAACGGCCATGTCAAGGGTCTTGCACTTGGGATTTGGTTGGCTATTTAAGTCCTTTCTTTGGCACTATGTTAGGCACGTTTAATATGATCAAAACCTTTCTAATCTCTTGAGTTCTTCATCAAGAAATTCCAGAATTCACTTTCTTGCTCGTGAGCCATATCGAAGTGCCAATTTAGCCGCTGAGGGTGAGTCATACCTCTCAAGTGTTGATCTTTTCTAAACTCTAGTAGTGAGTCATATTCACGAAGTTATTAGACGCATATCCCTATATTTCTTTGCTGTAACAACTTCTTAAAAACAGATCATTGGTCCATCAAAAACAAACTCTAAAATCGGTCACAAGAACTCCATTATCAAAGCCATTGACGATCAACTTTTGGAAGGCAACTACAACATCAATCTTATATCGAAGCATTGGAGGTGAGATCTTATCAACAATGATCAGGCAACCACAAGGGACCTCTACATACGAGACATAGAGGATTTGTCGCATGATCCTGGCCGGCTAGAGACTGTTAGGCAGACTCTAGATAGATTGAGGGCTTAAGAGGTAAAAAAGGTGTAATCAATTTTTTATTTGAATACTATGTATCATATAATTTTTTTTACAATATGCTGGATTATTGGTTTAGGGGATGCCTTAAGAGAGCTAATCTGATTTTGGTACTCCAGACCTTAGAGGATCTAGGTTCATCGGCATTCTCTGATGCCTCAAGGTCAATGAGTCATATGTTGGTAGGCGACATGCAACCTGTGCTAGAGCTACCTCATCGACTATCCCACCTTTTTCGAGATTCACAATATAAGTTGGACGAGAGGAGCAGGGATGCACGAGACAAGCTGGAGGAGGAGTCGATGGACGAGCCGAGGGAGGATTAGGGATGGTTCGTGGTATTTTGGATGTTTTACTCTTTTGGATATTTAGGGTTATCGCATTGACGATTATGATATCAGTTTTGTGGATATGTAAGTTTTCACAGCTATGATTTAGTATATATATTATGATATATTTTTATATATTCAATTTGAATTTTGCATGTCATATTTTATGCATATTTATCATAATATTGTCGTATAATATCCATTACCCAATAATGGTTTAGAAAAATGGTTTAAACCTTATTGTAAAATACATACCATCAATCTTATTGTATTATCGACTAGCCTTTCAATGTGACATAGGTATAACCCTGTGGAACGCATATCATTTGTGTGCCTAGGCATATTGTGTGCCTTAGGGTTACCATACCCTAAGGTTTGGTATAACCTTGGTGCTTAAGGATTTTTGGAGGATTACTTCTTTCAATTAGGGTTTAGATTGAACTCTAAAGTCATTAATTACTTCTATTAATTGGGCTTCAGATTTGACTCTAAATTCATCAATTGATTCTTGTATATAATTTAGAACTAGATAGTTTAGGTCCTTCCCCTTTAAAATTAAATGAACTTGATATTTATAAGAAACAACCCCAAATTACTATATATTGAAATATTACATTTCCAATCCTTGAATTCCATAACATTGATTATTACATCAATTGCTTCTTTTATATGATTAATTTTATTACATAGATCAGAATATTACATCAATTACTCGAGATCCAAACTTTTTTTAGTCCCTAAACTCAACTACACAAAAGGGTTTGGAGTATGATTTGCGCTCACACAATAATTGTGCCATTGTACAGTCAACGTCTTGTAGAAGTTGTCCCAACCTTTGACAGTAGGGTCATAAAAGGGCACCCAAAAGGAAAGATGGAGCAATAGTTAAGCAATATCACTGAGCTAAACCTATAATAAGATAATGTAAGTATTAATTTTTAAGATTGTATGATTAAACATAACAATACATTTACTAATTCATGTACTTGCTGATATGAAGTGGTTAAGGGCCACGACTAAAGCTATCACCGTGTTCTTCGTTTGAGGTTTGACGTTGCCACCAGATGCTGTCATCAGTAAATATAGGCATGGGCCGGTCTATGAAAGTAACACAAAAGCCATATGAAATCGAGCGGCAAATTCTAAACCAATCATGGGCATCTCTATCCAGTATCGTTGGAGGCAAGAACTAGAGAATTAGTTGAAATTTTGGATGACGTCATCAATTTGGGTCTCCACGGGATTTATGCTCTTGTATATAGGTTTGTTTTCCACAAACTCTTCCGTAACCTTCATACAAACTCTATAGTATTCAGTCTCTTCCCATCCCAATAGTACAACTAGGATCTGATAACCATAATGTATGTCTGCTCCTACATCTTGAAACATATTAATGAAAGCAAACATGAAGTAGTCCACATTCTCAACTCAAATTCTCACCTCACATGAAACATGTCCATCTTCGAGAGCTATGAGATTGTTGTTGTATATGGAACGTGGCTCCCAATCCTTGTTGAAACTCTACTATGTGCCTTGTTGCTTCGTCCATGTCCTCGGGAACCGCATAATGATCTTGAGGGCTTCTCCAAATCGATAACCTCAATTTCATTCTTCTTTCTTTTAAGATCCTCCTGATATTCAACCAAATTGTTCTCTAACAAGCTCAGATCCTTCTTCATGGAGTACTTGGTGGAGCCCTTTGACCTTACTTTTGGAACAACGTCTCTAGGCTCCTTAATCGAAGATTGACGCGGTGTATATGTGTCACGATACGTCTCTATGATCTGGTATACATGGTCTTTACTCAATTCACCCCTTGAAAATTTCTCGTTCATCTCCTAAAAATCACGTTTATCTCCCTCCATGTCACATCTTAAATAGATAGGGGTATTGTGTCAGCTCTCCACTGTATATTTGTAACCCTTTCAGACACCTCTTGCATCCAAATTAGGTGTATCACACTCGACATGAACGAAGTGCCCGTATGGATGGCATTTTCAATTATGTGATGCATGGAAGGCCAAAGTAGTTTTTCTACCAATGATCAACACAATTTCTCATGATTTTTTCATTCCTCTATCTCATAATACATATCCAGCAACATATGCAAGCATTCCTCTGTCACTCTGTAGAGTAGCCAAGAAAATAACACGGCTATCTCGGGTAGCAGATCTTGCACCTCAGTTGGAACTTTTGTACGTGACATCTCCATTGTTTCGCTCACCTTGTCAATTTGAGTGTCGATGGCATGGTGGATCCTCAAGGACAATGTGTTGAAACCGTATTGAGAAGAGTCCAAATATCTTTCACGTTTTTGTGTATACCCTCAACCCTAGACAAAAACAAGATGTTATAAAGTAACCAATCTAATAATATTAATCGTATTGATTAAGTATTAATTTACATATATATGGTTCTGGTGAAGAAGCTATATGTGGTTAAATATTAATTTACATATATGTGGTTGTGTAAGACTATTTAAGCACTCCATGTGCTCTCTTCCAATGTTTGGTTTAGTTGTGTAGAGTTGAGGTTTTCATCCTCCCCTAAACCCCTATGACTCACCCTAGTGGTTTAGATCTCTTTCTCTCAGTCAATCTCTCACTCACTCAATTGGCCTCATGCCTCCATCGCTCCATTACTTAGACGCCCCGTGTTTGAGCCCAGTCGCTGCTGCATTCCAATGGAGCGCCTCGCACAGATAACCTCACTTTGAGGTCCTATGCACCCCAGGAAGTGCTCTGATCTCATAACCTCATTTTGAGGTTATTCCACCGGTGTGCTCTAGAGACGCTCCCCAAAATAAGATCCAGCCAAGGAGCCGTGAAGGAAGGCCTTGCTTGCTCCACAGTCTGAACCAACACACTCGAGGCACCTCCTCACCGGGGCATTTTGCATCCACTGATATCAGAGCTCAGCGGCCAAGCTAAGTCACTTCCTTTGTCGTTTTAATTTCTTGATTTCACTCGTTTGTAACCTTCCCCTTGCATTTCCTTTCAATTTTTCTTGTTTTCCCCCCTCCATTATTGCGCGCCACCACTCCACCGCCTACCTTTCCACCGCGCCGCCGTCCACCTTGCCTCCATAGCCATCCGTCACTCTTCCTTCCCTTTTCCCATGATAACCTAGAAAGCTAAGGTTTCCTAGATCCAAGAAAACAAAGGGACCACTACCCTCCCATACTAGCAAAAAGACAAACAACCTTTTCCAAAAGAAATTTGCCTTGTTTGTCCCATTTCGGGTAACTTCCAACTTCACTTTTTGTTTGAGCATGTTTGGGATTGAATCCTTAAAAGGAAATTGTTTTGGGTTTGTTGGTTAGTTTCGTTTGTGGCTTTTCTCTCGCCCTTACTTTATCTCTTCCAAATTGTCTGTCTCTACCCAAAAAGATCAAACTTTCTAGTCTAAGTTACCTTGTTTTTGCCTAAAAAAAAAAAAAAAGCCATCTCGAATTCAAAAAAAAGAGACATCTCGAATTCAAAAAAAAGAGACAAGTATAAAAAAAAGAAAACAAAGAAACAAGAAATGGGCAAAAGGCACACCATAGGCATTGAGTTCTCCAATGTGACCCCGGAAGAGCTACCCGAGGGCCTTCCATGCACCGGTGCAAGGGATAGAGCAACAATTTGATCTAATCCTCGATGCCTTCCTCCCAAACCGAGCGGCCTACCGTGCTAGCCCCGAGGAGACTAAGAAGCTCAAACGCCAAGTTCAAGAACTCATGGACAAGGGCTATGTCTGTGAGAGTCATAACAAAGAAGGATGGATCGTGGCACATGTGTGTTGATTGCTGAGCCATCAACCAAATCACCGTCAAGTACCATCATCCCATCCCGCGCCTTGATGACATGCTAGATGAGCTCCATGGTGCCACTCTGTTCTCCAAACTGGATCTCAAGAGTGGCTACTACCAAATTCGGATGCGAGAAGGTGATTAGTGGAAGACGGCATTCAAGACGAAGTATGGCCTATACGAGTGGATTATCATGCCATTCGGCCTCACCAATGTGCCAAGGACCTTCATGTGCCTCATAAACCATGTTCTAAGGGCGTACTTGAACAAATTTGTGGTGGTCTACTTCGATGACATCATGGTCTATAGCAAGTCCTTGGAGGACCATGTGGATCATTTGAGGGTCGTGCTCGAGTGCCTTCACAAGGAGAAGTTGTATGCCAACCTAGCCAATTGCACCTTTTGTGCCCCCTCCACCATCTTTCTTATCCTCGCCCCACCACACCCACTATAGTTAGGTCATTCCTTGGACTCACCGACTTCAATAGGCGGTTTGTCCGAGACTTTAGTAGCATCACGAATCCCTTGCATGAGTTGACTAAGAAGTGCGCCGAGATCGTGTGGAATGACAAGCATGAAGCGACATTCAACTTGCTCAAGGATAGCCTTTTCCACGCTCCATTCTCCAATTGCACAACTTTACCAAGACATTCGAGGTGGAGTGTGATGCCTCCAACATTAGCATTGGTGGTGTTCTCTTTCAATACAAGCTCCCCATTGCTTACTCTAGTGAAAAGCTCTCGGGGTCCCCTCACAACTACACCACCTATGACAAAGAGCTCTACGCCTTGATCCGGTTATTGAAGATTTGGGAACATTACTTGTGGCCAAAGGAGTTCGTGATACACTCAGACCATGAGACCCTTGCCTACCTTCGAAGCCAAGCTCACCTCGGTCGATGCCATGCTCGATGGGTGGAGTTCATGGAGACATTCTCATATGTGGTCAAGAAAGGAATGAGAATGTGGTAGCCGACGCCCTTTCTCGGAGATATGTTCTCCTTTCTCATCGAGATGCTAAAGTTTTGGGTTTTGCTATCATTAAGTCTTTTTAAGCTCAAGATGAATTTTTCAAGCCTATTTTTGAGACTTGCACTTTGAGAGGTGAGTTTGAGGGCTACTTTTTGGATGGGGGTTACCTTTTTAGTATCGGCAAGGCATGTATCTCTGTCTCCTCCATTAGGCGTCTTTTGATACAAGAAGCCCATGACGGGCGTGGCCACTTTGGGTTTGCCAAGACCTTATCCGCCCTTAAGGAGCATTTCTTTTGGCCTAGGATGACCCGCCAAGTAACCAAATTTTTCCAAAGTTGTGTCACATGCCACAAGGCCAAGGCTAGATCTAGTCCCACGGTTTTTACACCCCATTGCCCATACCTGTTGCCCCTTGGAAGGACATATCCATGGATTTCATAACCGGGTTGGCAACCTCTAAGAAGGCGAGGGATTCCATATTTGTGGTAGTCGGCCATTTCTCGATCTCCAATATGGCCCATTTCATCCCTTGTAAGATGACTAACAATGCGTAAGAGGTCGCATCACTTTTATTTGATCACGTGGTCAAGCTTCATGGAATCTCTCGCACCATTGTCTCTGATAATGATGCCAAATTTGTGAGCTATTTTTGGAAGAGTTTGTGGGGTAAACTTGGAACCAATCTCCAATTTACCACTAGTTGCCACCCCCAAATAGATGGCCAAACTGAGGTGACCAACCATACCCTAGGAGCCTTGCTTAAGACCATGCTTAGGACCAACCCACGCCTTTGGAAGACTTCTCCCTTTTGTTGAGTTTTCTTATAATAGGTAAATACATTTGACCACCAAGCCTAGTCCCTTTGAGGTCGACTATAAGCACAACCCACTCACCCCGTTGGATTTGGCCCCACACCCCATGGGCGCCCAGAGAGCCCTCAAGGCGCCAAGCGTGCCGACTTTGTCCGAGAGCTACATGAGCGTACACAGGCTCAATTAGAGCGTCACGCCGCCCAGTACGAGCGCCGAGCCAACAAAGGGCGTCACGCCGTCATCTTCTCCCTCGGGGACCTCGTTTGGGTCCACTAGCGCCGTGAGTGCTTCCTTACCCGGCGCCGCTCCAAGCTTGACCAACGTGGTGATGGACCCTTTTGTGTGTTGGAGCCCTTTGGTGACAACGCATACCGCGTCGAGCTCATCGACGATTATGATGTCCATCCTATAACACCTCTGACATATGTTGGTAGTGCCACACGCCAGTGACTTCGGACTTGTAAGTCCCAAGCCACCTTAGGCTTTAATCCGGATAATATATGCTTGAGTACATTAATAACAAAAGAATTAACTGCGAAAGACTTGTGAAACAAATACTCAATCTTTATTAAAATTCCTCATGTGAATTGAGAAGGCTAGTTTTACAAAACAAAATGAAATTACAACGGAAGACTTCATATTAACCCTAAATACATGACTAGGTGATCTAGATATTTTAGTCTATTACATCTATTAGGAAGATTAAATTGATTCTAAACAACTTCAGAATATTACTTTGAAACACAACTTCAACTTCAAGCCTTCTTCTTCGATTTGTTACTTCGAGATAGCCTGAGACAAATGACTGATGTGTTGTATGAGACTGATGATACCAGCTAACCATGCAAGGAAAATGAAAGGTTGGTTAGTATAATGAAAGACTATGTAAGGGTATTTATTTGAGGTTTTGTGTAGTCGTATATAGTTAATACCTTTGTTTCTCGAATAATACTCGATAAACGGTATATAACTACTATACTTACATTGAAACGTAAGAAAAGACATGATTCAAGAGAAGATTCCAATGAAATTGAGTCTTATGAGAATTTTATGTGTATTTTATGAGGTGAATAATCCTCCTAATACCAAGTTATAAAGAAACAGCTAAACCTCGCGAGGTATATAACGTTCCTATGAATACTTGTGCTAACTAAGCATACAAGTCCACACCAAATTCACACCATAGTCCAACTATCACCTACGCTAATAATATTATATACATAAGGCCATAAGGGTCATCACTAGCAATATATACAACTTAGTATATAATTCATATTTTTTCACATCATTATATCACACAAGTTATATCACACAAGTTCTCAAACACAATATGGAAATACTTATTTCAACTTAATTAGAACAATTAATTAATTTTCAATTAAGGAAAACATGGAATAAATGCAAGAGCGGACCCCCACTTGCCTCACGTTAAGACGTCGGTTGAACGACGTTAATGTCATACGGAAGAAAGTTGCTCCGAACTAACGAACTGGATTTCTGGTTCGTTCCCGTTCCCAATAAAGATTCTGAGACGTACCCATTTTAAACAAAAAATAAATCATAACTAGATAATCTATTCATAAACGGCAATTGAACGTTGCTTGTATCGATTCCAATTTAAATTGATTTGGATACCCTTTAATCATAAATCAACAATCTAATTAAAATAAATTGACCAAAATTATCTTTGTAACCATTATTAATCAGTATAATTATTTAAAAACTATATGAGCACATTTTATAATTTAATTACCTCATTAGGTAATTTTCAAACCTTAATTAAAAGTAACCCAACTAAATAAAATAAAATAATATTTCTAATTATATTTTCTACCTACTTAATTATTAAATTATCCTAGTTAATTATTAAATTATCCTAATGAAATAAAATACCCAAAATTAATAAAAATGGCCAAAATTGCGAAAATACTCTCGTCTTCAACCGTTGCCCGCTATTGTTCACGCGTAAGGAGGATGCTCAGTGGTGGCTCAGCGGAAGTTGTCTAGGTGCGGGACCATCACGATTGGATGCGGGGCGTCGTGGAGAGATTCAGTGCCACAACTGTGGTGAGGTTGGACATAAAAGTCTTAACTGCCAAAAGGAAAAGAGGGTATGTTACAATTGTGGGAGGGAAGGCCACATGAAAGCATACTGTAGGCAGAAGGGTCAAACACCAACGCAGTCTTACCAGGCCTCGAATGTTGGCAATGGGCAGAACCCAAAGCCAAGGATGTCCGCTCCGGAGCAATCTATTGCTCGTAATAAAGGCAAGGCGCCTATGGAGTCTTCAGGTCGGGGGCAACGACTCTTCGTGTTGCATCAAACCGACAGAAAGGAACCGAGCGGGTAGTTGTAATTTTTGTTGAGCCTTCTTAAGAATAAGGAGCGACGACTTGTGTCGATAGTCTCCATAGTTAGTAATCTGTCTATTCGATTTTCTATCAATTGTTTTAATGTAATGTTTCGAATAATAAAGAAGTTTTTCCTTGTTTCGGAAATTACAAGATTAGTTACTATTGCAAATGGTTCATTCATACGAGACTCCGTGAGTGTCGAAAACAGTTTATGTCACGTGTGGATAAGGGTTGTCAGGACTCATAAAGGAGGGGTAACATATGGAGCCTAGGTGTTCGTTCCCTACATGGTTAACACCATGGGCGACTCCTAGATCCATTCTAAGGAATCTCTCTTTATTCCTAGAGTAATGTCACATCGGTATGACATTAATTGCTTCCTTAGTTGAGCTGACGAGCGTTATCTCGTAAGTTGAGTTTTACCAAAATTCCTTAATGTAAACGAAACAAATGTGTGTGGTTAATGCTCTATGGGATTAAGAGTTATTTGTAACACCCCGACTTATGTCGGTAGTGCCACACGCCAGTGACCTCAGACGTTTCTGTCCAAAGTCACCCTAGGCTTTAATCGGAACAATTAAGCTTAAATAAGTATTTTAAATAACGAAAGATTTAACCAACGGAAGACATATTTAAATAAAACTCAACCTTTTATTAATAGACTTCTCATAATATGAGAAGTGACGATTTTACAACAGAGTGAAATTTCAGCGGAAGACTTTTAAATTACACAGCGAAAGACTAAGAATAAACCTATTACATGACTAGGTTATAAAAATATAAACTAAAGTAATATTAACGACCTTAAAACACTGTCACTTAAAGCCTCAACTATAAGCCTCTTCTTCGATTGATTACTTTGAGTCTTCGGGAACCAACCACTGATGTGCCGTATAGGACGGATGACACCAGCCAACCATACAAGGAATAAAACCCGGTCGGTTAGTCTAATGAAAGACTATGCAAGGGTGAAAACAGAATGGTTCTAGTGATCGTAACCGTTTACTATCATTGTCGCTCGAATAAAAACCGAAGGAACGATACATAACCCGGAACTTTCACAGAATGATTAAAGTTTAGACACGCACTGAAAAGAAGACTCCAAAGGAATTGAGTCTTATGGGAAAGTATGACAGATGTTTGGGAACATTATAGTTTTCACACAAGCGTTTAAAAACGACTTGATCATTTAGGTCAACGACCAACCTCACCGCACAATGCGAATCCAGATTGGAAAGAAGACTTACTCTAACCGAAGTCCGGGCGGTTTCCACGTTGTAATCCTCGCCCGAGGATATATTAATTATGTACATAACCACACTTATCTTATTTAATTACAAAGCGTATATTCACGTTAAGCTTTTAATATGATCTCGAGTGACAACGAGAAGGTTAACACATGGTGACAATACGTCCATCTCAAATTGCACTAGCAAGGTGCTTAACACCTCCTAACCTTAACGAGTGGATAGGAAGCAATGGTCATGACCTTTAAAAGTATTAGAGAATTATCCGACTAATACCAAGTTATAACAAAACGACTAATCCTCACCAGGAATTAACGTTCCTACGAATACTCGTGCTAATCTAGCATTAAGTTTACATTTAAAATCCATAACAAAGCCATTACGGTAATTAACAAGTATAATAGCGTTGTTTCTAGCAGTATATACAACCTATTATAATATCGTATTTTAATCACATCATTTATAAAATCTATTCCCAAACGAAAACAATATTTCATTCCAATTTAATTAACAATCAAAATAATTGATAACTAAAGGAAAACATGGAATGATTAAGCAAGAGCGAACCGCCACTTGCCTTAATTAGACGAATTGACGATGTCGGGTTCCGGGATCTGGAACTGGAATCTGGTTACGGATTCCGACAACGATGACTGGCTCGGATGAGGTTTGCTTTGACTTCTACCACCACAAAACCTCCAAAGCACCACTGACAACCACCTCCAAGGTACCTCCGACGACGCTCGACAACTCCGGCGAACTTGGATTCCGGCGACGACACAAAACGAGAGGGTGAGGGATGGCTGCAGATTTGGATGAGGGTGAAGGCTACCCCCGACCACCCTTATATAGGGGGAAGAGGAGGCTCAACGCTCGACACACCAATCGTTCGATCTCCCCTCACCGGCGAAGAGACGAAACAACGGTATTCCAAACGGCGAAAACGCGAAGACAATGAAGACGACGCTGAACATTTTCCGCGATCGTGGAAGCTCTTCCGCGGTCGTGAAAATGCCGCGTTCGCGTCCGAGACCCCTGGTCGCGGTTTTACTCGCGGATTCAACCCCAAAATTGAATACTCGCATCCATAAAAATATTCCAAGCCTCGATAATACATCGAATGTATATTATAACGCTCAAAGGATTATTACAGAGATTATAGGAGTTACAGAAATTCCGAATACGCCAAACACGTCACGATTACAGAACGAGGGTTGGGAAATTACCCAAATACCCTTAATGAAATTGAGGGGTATTACATTATTTCTCATATGTGTACCCTGAACATTTGTTCTGGTAAAAGTACATAAGAGTGGACTAATGTGAAGTCCAGAATGCCTAGTTGTGAGGTCATACTGTAGTCATCTAAGTGGATAGATTGCTGAGAAGAGAATACATGTATATAAGAGATAGTTCATAAGGAATTCGTTTCTCAAGAATGACCGTACTCTATTACGATCTTGAGTAAAACCTTAGAACCCAAGGGTTATGATTAGGGAGTTTGTAAGTGAGTGTGCTCATTTTGGGTCTAGTGGTTTAAGATTTCGGAAAGGTTAAGGGTATGAAGTCATAAGTATTATTTTGGAAGATTTATCTAAGGTTTCGTTATGAGGTTTTCTTAAGAAAAATGGTATAAGGACAAGAGGAGTATTAAGACGATCACGTCCTAGATAAATAGTGAGTTTCGATAAAGCAAAAGGGTCGCTTGATTTGGGATAATGAATCGTATGAGGACGTTTACGTGTTTAAGGATTTATGGGTGATTAACAACTCAGTTGGTAAAGGTTGTTTTAAATTATAAGGATTTAGAGTACATGATAATTTAAGTGGATGGAATTTTGTCTACAAGATTGGATGAAAAGAGACCTACGTCTATTAAAGTGATCGTATGACACGGTTGGGTAAATCGAGGCTATAATCAGGTGGAATGGGTTATTACATCATGTTGAGATAATCGGACATAGGATGTGGTGTGATTAATCGTGGAATTTAGGGATCATATGCGTAAAGATTTTGAGTTAAGATGTGGCACAAGGGCAAAATTTAATTAAGGCAACCAATGAAATAAGTGAGCTGTGCATGTAAGGAGTAAGACCTATATGACATGTGAAGGTACTAAGCTGAGGTATAAGTGAGTTCTATGTATGGACCTTGAGGATTTGATCATCGAAAGGAAGTTAGTAGAAAAATGTTGTACTCTTCTGTTTTGAGGACATCAAGGTCTTTATGAGGAATAAGGCATAATAGCGAGATTATATTGGAGGTTATAATGGATACGCTGATTAAGGCAATGGTAATCTTGTGGATGATCATGTCGATTCTAGCAAGAGTAAGGAATTTAAGCAGTATGTTGTAAGTGGAATCATGATCGAATAAATAGTTCGACTTGGGTGATATAGGTTGCGAAGACCAAGTTTATTTAAGGATATCAACTTAAGGAAAATAAGGAAGATAAGGTATGTACTCTGAGAGAGGTTATAAACGGAAAAGTGGAAAGAGAAATGTGTGTTCTCATGCTTGAGGTATAGCGAGTCTATCGCGATGATTTCAGAGATTATTATCATAAGATAATTGTGACCTTGTGGATGTAGTCACGAGTTATTACAAGTGTAGCACATGGAGATAAGATATGCGAGATAATGGTATGGTTGAGAAGACAGATCGTTTCCCTAGGAAAAATTTCAAGGATGATATGATTAAGGATATTAAGTTCAGGTAGTGAAATTGTGGTGAAACCGGTCCCTTTGGTTTAGCGATGCTAGTTTCGGGGTCGAAACTATTTTAAGGGGATGGTAATGTAATAATCCTCATGTTACCATAGGGGTAATATGATAGAATGTATGTTTGGTGAAAGCAAGATATAGAATTCCCTTAAGTTGTGAAGGGTCTAAATTATGGTTAACCTTACGTTAACTGTAGATTGAACCAACTTATAGATTTTAACTTAGAAACGCTTGAACCAATTTACAAAGTGTTAAATGGGTTAGGCATGGTTAAACTTATAAGGTTGGGTAACTTATAAGATCGCTTGTCTGAGCTGTTATCGGCCAAGTTTCGGGGTCGAAACTTCTTTTAAGGAGGTAGTGATGTAATACCCCTCAATTTCGGTAAGGGTATTTGGGTAATTTCCCAACCCCCATTCTGTAAGTAGGACGCGTTGAGCGTATTTGTAATCTCAGTGAGGTCTTTTAAACGTATTATTATACGTTTAATTTATATATTGGGTCTTAGAATATTTTTAGAGGTACTAAAAATAAGACATAGCTAAGACCGCGAGAGGAAACCGCGGCCAAGTAGCTAGAGGCGCGAGCGCGGGGTAACCGCGGGCGTGGTTCGGCATTCGGACAAACCGCGATCGCGGCTCTGAAACCGCGATCGCGGGCACAGTTGAATTGTCATTTTCCAGAGCTTCTGGAAGAACGACGCTCGGCTTGCTCCTCGTGCTCCTAATGCCGGGGGGAGGTGGATCGATTGGAGTGATGGAGTTGAGGTTGGAGGCTTCCTTCTGAGCCTATAAATAGGAGGGAATCCGAGCTTGAGTTTCATCCATCTTCTCCCATCTCTCTCTCGTTCTAAGTGTTCGTCGGAAGTCTTCGTGTTCACCGGAGCTGTTGGAGTTCGCTGGAGTTGCCTTGGAGGCTAGTGGTGGTGGTAGTGGTGGTGAGCCCTCGTTCGAAGCCAAGGTCGTCGTCGTTCGTCGGTGAGCTTCGAAGTCGAGTTCGAGTCATCGTCGGTTGGGAGAACCGCGACCGCGGGGATGAATTCCGCGGCCGCGGCTCTGCCTAGGAAACCGCGACCACAGGTGCCCAAACCGCGACTGCGGCTTGCCCTGGCAAGCGCGATCATGGCTTGGACATCTATGGTCACGACTCAGGCTTTCGTTCGTTCGTTTTGTATATTCGTTCGTTCCGTTATTCGTGTCATATCGAATCTAACTTAGGGTTCCGTCGTTGTTTCGTCGTCGTGGTAGGAATCCGTATTCAGATTCCAGTTTCCAGATCCCAGAACTCGACATCGTCAATTCGTCTAATTAAGGCAAGTGGCGGTTCGCTCTTGCTTATCATTCCATAATTCCTTTAATTATCAATTACTCGATTGCTAATTAAATTGGGGTGAAGTGTTGTTTCGTTTGGGAACAATTTTATAAATGATATGATGATTAAAATATGATATTATAATAGGTTGTATATATTGCTAGAAACAACGCTATTATACCTGTTACTACTGTGATGGTTTTGTTGTGGAATTAATGTAAACTTAAATGCTAGATTAGCACGAGTATTCGTAGGAACGCTAATTCCGGATCACGATTAGTCGTTTCTTTATAACTCGGTATTAGTCGAAATAATTCTCTAATACTTTTAAAGGTCATGATCCTTACTTCTTATCCACCCGTTAAGGATAAGAGGCGTTACGCACAGTGCTGGTGCCATTGGGTTGCCGTATATCACCCTGTGTTATTCTCGTTGTCACTCGAGATCATATTAAAAGCTTAACGTGAATATACATTTTGTAATTAAATAAGATAAGTGCGGTTATGCACATAATTAATATACCCTCGGGTGAGGAGTACAACGTGAAAACCGCCCGGACTTCGATTAGAGTAAGTCTTCTTTCCAATCTGGAGTCGCATTGTGCGGTGAGGTTGGTCGTTGACCCAAATGATCAAGTCGTTTTTAAATGCTTGTGTGAAAACTATAACGTTCCCAACATTTGTCATACTTTCCCATAAGACTCAATTCCTTTGGAGTCTTCTTTTCAGTGCATGTCTAAACTTTAATCATTCCGTGAAAGTTCTGGGTTATGTATCGTTTCTTCGGTTGTTATTCGAGGGACAATGATAGTAAACGGTTACGATCACTAGAACCATTTTGTTTTCACCCTTGCATAGTCTTTCATTAGACTAACCAACCGGGTTTTATTCCTTGCATGGTTGGCTGGTGTCATCCGTCCTATACGGTACATCAGTGGTTGGTCCCCGAAGACATGAAGTAATCAATCGAAGAAGAGGCTTGTAGTTGAGGATTTAAGTGACAGTGTTTAAGGTTGTTAAGTATTACTTTAATATAGATATTTTTATAACCTAGTCATGTAATAGGTTTATTCTTAAAAGTCTTCCGCTGTGTAATTTAAAGTCTTCCGCTGAAATTTCACTCTGTTGTAAAATCGTCACTTCTCATTTTATGAGAAGTCTGTTAATAAAAGGTTGAGTTTTATTTAAATATGTCTTCCGCTGTTTAAACTTTCGTTATTTAATATATTTATTTAAGATTAATTGTTCCGATTAAAGCCTAGGGTGACTTTGGACAGTAACGTCTAAGGTCACTGGCGTGTGGCACTAACGATGTAAGTCGGGGGTGTTACAACGCGCTACCCGTCATCGCTCCTTGGCGCGTCCCCAACACCGGGCTAGCGCGGCCCCGACGTCGTCCATGGCGCACGCCCCCGCGTGGCACCCCTGAGTGTCACGTGACTATCCCATGTCCCTTTAGTTTGTTATTGTCTTGTTTTTATGTTAGGAGTGTTAGCCACTTGTAGTAGACCAAACCCATTAACTTATTTGGCCCATGGCCGAATTGTGTAAGACTATTACAACACTCCATGTGTTCCCTTTCAATGTTAAGTTTAGTCAAGGTTTAGTTGTGTAAAGTTGAGTTTTTCCTCCTCCCCTAAACCCCTAGGCCTCACCCAAGTGGTTTAGATCTCTTGCTCTTACTCAATCTCTCTCACTCAATCGGCCTCACGCCCATATCGCTCCATCGCTCAGACGTCCCGTGTTTGAGCCTAGTCATCGTCGTGCTCCTATAGAGCACCTCACACAAATAACCTGGTCGTCGTGCCCCGGGAAGCGCTCCGATCTCATAACCTCATTTTGAGGTTATTTCACTGTTGTGGTCTAGAGACGCTCCCAAGAAGAAGATCCAGCCAAGGAGTCGTGAAAGAAGGCCTTTCTTGCGCCATGGTCCGAGCCAACGCATTTGAGGCGCCTCCTCACCAGGGTGTTTTGCATCAGTATCTCCATACAAACGAACCCCAACCAACTCAGATTGATAACTATGCTTCTTTGTGTTGGTTCTGCGCCCCTGGGAATAAGATTCTTCTTATGTCAATTTCTTACTTCTAGGTCTATACTAACTGAAATCCTTGCAAGTTATCTTCATTGTTCTAGGATTTGAGGTTTAAATGATTATAATTATCATAAATTCCTATCATGCTTCCTAGTCCAATCAATCATTTCTTCTCGACTATCCAACACCAAGTCTACGAAAAAGTCCTAAATCTCACGTGCGTACCTATTGATGTAGATGTTTACAAATATATTTCTCGATTTTTATATTGGTTGGTCCAACAAAATTTCTATTTCATACCTAAGTGTTCTATACTCATATATTGAAATCTAACATATCAATTCTTACATTAATGAACTATTAACATATTTATTTATCAAATCTGTCTAATAAGATATCAATTCATACCTAAATGTCCTTTATGAACTATACAACAATACTCCTAAAATATAAATTCATTTTTTTCTAAAAGTCCTATACTCTCAAATTTTAAGCCGGTCTTACATGATATCAATTCATACATTACTCAACTTTATAACAACATATCAATTCTTACCTACATGTCCTAAATGAACTATATAACAATATCCTTAAAATACAATACATATATATATATCTTCTATTTTCATAATTACACTAAGGCTAAATTTCTGTCATTATGCAACTATGACTTATGTGATAAATTAGATTTAGCCCATTGCTATTTTATCCGGGTTCTATAAGGTCACACACAATAGAGTAATTGGACTAGATCAAAGCAACCTGAGGCCCATTGTGGGACTGGGAATTGCGGTCAATGTATATTGTTGGAAGAGTGAATTATTCATCAAGTAATAATAAAGTGTTATCTATTTCCTTGATGACATAAGGAAAGTTATCTTTTGAAAAGATAAGATATTTTATCAACCATAAATATCTCTTTCTAGTTAAAAGGAGATTTATCTTATAAGATATATGATATAAGATAAGATAACATATATATATTAAGGGTGCGGATCCGGTGATAATGAACATTAGGGTGAGAAATGAGAATAACTCCTAGCCTTTAAATCCAAAGGCTAAGATTAGACTATCATTTAAGTGGTCATGTGCATGGCACATGACCACTTAAGTGGATAATTAACCGGTCACCAGCCGGTCAACGCCGGCGTTGACCGGTCAAAGATTTTTATTTTTATTTTTTTTTGCTTCGGGATCACTTTTTGACTTAAGATGGTATGTGCATATATTTTGGTTTGTGTGTGCATCTATATTATGCTATATGTGCATCAAAATTTTATAAGGCGTTGTCCGGCCTAAGTTTTTTTTTCGGCCCATTTTGTTTTTCGGGTCCACTTTTTGTTTGCGCTGGCATATGCACCATTTTTTACTTGTGTGTGCATCAATATTGACTTGTATGTGCATTAAAATTTTATAAGGTGTTGTCCGACCATTTTTTTCGATTCAATTTTTCGCAGCCCAACTTTTTTCCAAAACTATTTTTTGCTTAAGATGGCATGTGCATACATTTTAGCTTGTATGTGCATCAATATTGACATGTATGTGCATCTAAAGATTGTAAACAATATGCATTGTTTTCTACAGAAAATGTGCATGAGTTGTACACTGTATATGCATAAATTTTGGCATGTGCACATTCAAGCAAAAAGACATGTGTTTCAAATGATATGCACATATAAGTCAAAAACTCATGCACATATCAAGCCAAGAAAACGATGCTTACAAGTAAAATTTAGATGCACAGACAATTCAAAATTCATGCACTTACAAGACAAAATCTATACACAATCTGTAAAGTGTATAAGATTTTACATGTGTGTGCATAAGTTTTCACTTATAAAAAGTCACACATATAGTCAAACCCTATGCACGCCTAGTTTAATTTACATGCACATGCAAGCAAAGAGACATACACTTCAAGGGTATGCATATACAAGCCAAAACTCATGCACAATTCAACCCATGAAAACAACGCACATAAGTAGAATTTAGATGCACATACAGGTAAAAATTTATGCACACACATGCCAAAACATATGCACATTATGTGAAATGCATGCATAAGTTTTTGCATGTATGTGCATGAGTTTCCACATACACAAAGTCACACATATAATCAAAACCCTATACAGAATTTATGGAATTTAGATACACATACAACAAAAAAGACATGCACTTCAAAAGGCATGCACATTCAAGCCAAAACTCATGCACATTTCAACCCAAAAAAATAATACACACATATAGAATTTAGATGCAAATATATGTCAAAATCTATGCACACACAAACTAAAACATATGCACATGCTGAGAAATGTTGAGTTTTCACATACACAAAGTCACACATATAGTCAAAAATCCTATACAGATTTTATGCAATATCAATGCATATACAAGTCAATATCGATGCACATACAAGTCAATATCCTATACAGATTTTATCCTATCAATGCACATGCAATTGCAAGCCAAACATTGTGCCTGAAAAAAAAAATCTGGCCAAAAAAAAACAAAAAAAAACTTTGACCGGTCAACGCCGGTGACTGGTTTGACCAGTGATGTTGATCGGTCAAACTCCCAAAAATCAGGTCATGTGCATGACACATAACCTTTTAATGAAAGTTTAATCCTAACCTTTGGTTTATTTGTCATCCGAAGACTAAGATTTATTCTCATTTCTCACCCTATTATATATTCTCACATGACACTTACCCATATATTAATATATACATATATCTTCAAAAGATAATCAAAAGGTAAAAGTACCTTTACGTGAGAAACATATACAAAAGGCAAGATTGGTGGCTTTTGCAGAGGGAGAACGAAAGCCACAATTTGCTTCTCACGGCAGACATCAACAAAAGTGGTTTTGTTTGTTTTCCTCGTTCGTTCGTTCTAGCAAACGAAGGCAAGGTGATCTAGTACCGTACTTGTGTGGACCAAGTAGAGGAGTCACACTTGATGTTCTATTCTCCAAGGTAATCCCGGAAACAAGTTTTGCATCAAAATGTATGTTACTCTTTCATATGTGGTTTGTATCAAGTTTATGCATTAGATCCTAAGTTAGATGTTAGAAAACTGTCTTATGAAATTCCGCTTAAAGCATCTAAATCCCTACAGTGGTATCAGAGCCTCTTGCATAAATTGATATGATCATAATTAAAGTTGTTAATTTTGATGCATGTTCTTGATTATTTTGGTTCAATTTAGTGGTAAAATTGATATATGGATTAACCTGTATGATTAAAATTGTGATTTTAATTGATTGGATGCATAAAGTTATGACTTTTATGTATATTATGTGCTCGAAAAAACATCCCATATGAACGAAATTATGCATGCTAAAATTATGATTTTTTTGCTTAATTTTGACCCTAAAATGGATTTGTATGTTTAATTTATGCAAGAGATATGATTTCTTGTATAAATCATAATCACACATAAAAATATTTGATTTTTCATGTTGGTGAAAATTGATTCAAACCCTAGAAATTTAGAATTTCATGCCTTGAATGCCCAAAGTTGATTAATTTTGTATGAAATTGGTTCATACATTAATTTTTCAAAATATTATTTTCTGAAAATTACACCATATTTTCCTTAAAATCATCAAAACTTGTAATTGTTACAAAATTTGAGTGGGAGAAGGGGTAAAACCGTGGCTGGGTGGCCAAAAGTGGCTCACGACGGTGCGTGGTGCCCGGCGGCAGGCCGGGGGTGGTGCAGCGGCGGTCCGGGGGTGGCTGGCTGCACGGGTTGGCTGGGGTGGTGGCTGCATGGTGCAGCTAGGGTGGGGGCTGAATTATAAGGGTTAGGATTTGTTAGCATAAGATCCTAACTACCTTAATTAGATATGGTAACAAGATATCTAATCTCTAGAGTATATTTTATCCAATTATACATGGTAATGATTAATATTGGTATTAATTCCATATATGATTTTATTGAATTAAAATAATAATAAGATTGGATTAATTACTTTATTGGATAATTTAATTAATTTAATCTTGAAAGTCTATTAATATGATTAATAGTCTATTATTGTCTCTTAATATTTGATATTATATATTGCATGTATAATTTAATATTATGATATTATTATTGCATGCGGTGACTGGTATGGCCCAAATAGGATAGAAAATACGATATGCGAATCGTTATTGTTTTCTTGTACACGATCTGCGTATCGTCATGTATTTTTATAATTTAATTTTCAAGAAATTAGATTAGATTTACATTATGTAATACAAGAGAAGAAGATCCTATGAAGACTCAAGGATGGAGATCCAGAGGAGAATCGAGGATGGAGATCCAAGAGACAAGAAGAAACTATGAAGATTAGATCTTATGGGTTTTTAGGGGCCATAATAGGATCACATTTATTTTTGCATTTGTTTTGCTTTAAATATCTCTAAGTTTATGCTTGCTTGTTTATTTATGCTATTTAGTTCACTAGTAAATAGACTTGCATGATAAACCTAGTTTTCTTAAAAGAAAATTGAGATTTTGCCTTTCCAAATCATAACCTATGATGCCCTTGGGATTTGATGGATAAGTTTTGCCAAAGCAAGGTGTTCATGCTTTGACCTTGGGATAGTACATGTAAATCTATATAAGGGGTTTACAGCCTTGATTTGGTTTTACTCAACAAAAGACCAAAAGATAAAGTTTTGGATTTTGAGGCATGGGATAGATTTGACATTAGATGTAATCTATCAACCAAGAGTTATAAATGTTATAACTAGTAAAAGTTACTTACCTTGATCACATATGATTTAGGGAAGTGCCAAAGTATGCCTAAAGTCTTATCTGAAATAGGATTTTGGAATCATTTTATTCAAAAGGAAAATTTAAAATGGATAAAATGGCACTAGCTTATTTTTGTTTAAAGCATGTTTAAAAAAAATTAAGCTATTGCATGACAAGCATGATTTACATTTTGCATGTTATTTATGTTGTAGATATCATGTCTAGAAACGATAACCCAACCATCATCAACTTACGTTCGATTCTTGAGAAGAATAAGCTGAATGGAAATAACTTCCTCGATTGGGAAAGAAATCTGAGAATTGTTCTCAGGTCTGAAGGAAGAGAGAATGTCCTCGACACCCCTATCCCAACATTGACTGATGTGTCTACTCTAGAGGAGATAGTAGAGGAAAAGTATATCAAAGATAAGTCAGTGATTGTCACTTGTCTTATGTTGGCTTCCATGGAATCGAGCCTTCAAAAGAGGTTTGAGAGGATGGACGCCTACACCATCATTCGCAACCTGAAAGTTATGTTTCAGGAGCAAGCGAGAATGGAGAGGTATGAGACTCATAAGGCAATTCTTGATTGCAAGCTTGAGAAAGGCAAGTCAGTTAGTGCTCATGTGTTCAATATGATTGAACATTTTGAGAACATGGAAAGGCTTGGCCACCCCTATAGTTAAGAGTTGGCTACAAACATCATACTCCACTCTCTACATGATGGATTTGCTCAATTCAAGCTGAACTTCAATATGAATGGAGTTGGAAAAACACTTGAAGAGCTACATGGGATGCTCAAAATAGCTGAGCAAAATCTCTCTGTTGACACCAAGAAAGAGATCTTGATGGTCAACAAGGGAATATGGTGTAAGAAAGGGGCATCTGGACAACAGAAAAAGAACGTGCAAGGAAAGGGCAAACAAGTTGCACAACCCAAGCAGTCTTCTGAAAAGGCTAAAGTAGCGGCTGACCATGATTGTTTCTACTGCCATGCCAAGGGTCATTGGAAGAGGAACAACCCAAAATACCATGAAAGATAAAAAGAATGGAATTGTGAGTTCCAATTCAGGTACAAATGTTATAGAAGTCCTAACAGCTAAATCTTCAACTTGGGTATTGGACTCAGGTTGTGGTTCTCATATTATTTCGAATGTGCAGGGACTAAGAAGAAGTAGAAGCTTAGCTAAAAGAGAGGTAGACCTACGCATTGGAAATGGATCAAGGGTTGCTGTACTTGCCATTGGAGATTATAGTTTACCTTTACCTTCTGGTTTAGTATTAGAACTTATTAATTCTTATTTTGTCCCGTCTATTACTAGAAACTTGATTGCGACTTTTGTTTTGGATTTAGAAGGCTATGATTTTACTCTTAAAGGTCAGCGTTTTTCTATTTTCAAAGATAACATTTTTTATGTCGATGCCATACTGAGTAATGGACTCTATATTGTGGATCAAGGACCCATCATCTATAACATAAACACCAAAAAGCAAAAATCAAATGATTGTAGCACCACCTATCTATGGCACTGTCGTTTAGGTCACATTAGCCTAAATCGCATGAAGAAGCTCCAAAAGGATGGACTTCTAACCTCATTTGATTATGAATCATTTGAAACATGTGAATCTTGCCTGATGGGAAATATGACAAGGTCACCTTTTACTAGAGTGAGTGAAAGGGCAACTGAGCTTTTGGCCCTAATACATACGGATGTATGTGGACCAATGAGCACAAAAGCTATAGGTGGTTACAGATACTTCATAACTTTTACTGGTGATTTAAGTAGATATGGATACATATACTTAATGAAGCATAAGTTTGAATCTTTTGAAATGTTCAAAGAGTTTCAGAATGAAGTTGAAAACCAACTTGACAAGAAAATCAAAGCACTACGATCTGATCGTGGTGGTGAATATTTGAGTCAAGAATTGATCATCATTTAAGAAGTGGTGGGATCGTCTCACAACTAACTCCACCTGGAATACCACAATTGAATGGTGTGTCTGAAAGGAGGAATAGGACCTTGTTGGACATGGTTCGATCTATGATGAGTTTTGTTGGATATGCTCTCACAACTGCAGTGTTCACACTAAACAGGACTCCGTCCAAAGCTGTAGATAAGACACCATATGAGTTATGGACTGGAAGAGTTCCAAGTTTGTCTTTTCTAAAGATCTAGGGATGTGAAGCTTACGTAAAACGTTTACTAGCAGATAAGCTTGCACCCAAATCAGATAAGTGCTTCTTTGCAGGGTATCCTAAGGAAACTAAAGCATACTACTTCTACAATCCAGTGAGCACAAAGTGTTTGTTGCTAGGGATAGTGTCTTTATGGAAAAAGAATTTGTTTCCAAAAAGTCAAGTGAGAGAAATGTTGATCTCGAAGAAGTTCGAGAAGAGCAACAAGATGACATGGATTACTCTATGTCAGAGACAACGATATTTGAGGACCTAATCCTGCAAGGATAGGGAACTCATACACCAGAGGTAGTAGAGTCGCAAGACCCCATTCCTATCGTTTCTCCGGAATCTGATTCCAATGAGGGTCCACAAAATGTTGTGGCAGAACCTCCTGTTGTTCAGCCCACATGTAGATCAGATATGCCCAAAGTGTAGCCAAATAAATACATTAATTTTATAATGACTGCGATTTTGGACATCTTGCTTTTAGAAAGCGATGAGCCTACTACATACAAGCAAGCTGTGGCGAGTCCAGACTCCGAGAAATGGCGTATTGCCATGAAGTCTGAAATGGATTCCATGTCTGAGAATCAAGTATGAGACTTGATAGATTTGCCAGATGGGGTAGTACCCATAAGGTGCAAATGGGTTTACAAACTCAAAACAGACAAGAATGGAAACATAACAGTTTTCAAAACGAGACTGGTTGCAAAAGGATTTAAACAGGTTCATGGTACTGACTATGATGAAACCTTCTCTCCAGTCGTCATGATTAGATTCATTCCGATACTCCTAGCAATTGCATCTCATTATGATTATGAGATCTGGCAAATGGATGTCAATACCGCTTTTCTAAATGGATATTTAGAAGAAGATGTGTACATGACACAACCTGAGGGTTTTGAGGATTCACAGAATCCTAGGAAAGTATGCAAGCTTAAGAAGTCCATTTATGGACTTAAGCAAGCATCAAGGAGTTAGAACCTTCGATTTGATGAAGTGGTCAAATAGTTTGACTTCATGTGGACCAAGTAGAAGAGTCACACTTGTGGACCAAGTAGAGGAGTCACACTTGAGGCTCTATTCTCTAGGGTGATCCCGGAAACAAGTTTTGCATCAAAATGTATGTTATTCTTTCATATGTGGTTCGTGTCGAGTTTATGCATGAGATCCTAAGTTAGATGTTAGAAAACTATTTTCTGAAATTTCGCTTAAAGCATCTAAATCCCTACACACGTGCCTAAACCGGATAATGAATTCGGGTATTTCGAGTGAAAATATAACCACGCATTATATTGAAGCACTCTCCTACTTTGCGTGCCTACCCACGTATACACAGTGTGTGTGACCCTTCCATGCGTATGCTATGTGTGCGCGTGTTCATTTTTGTGTGTATTTATCTTAAATATCCGTGTGTAATTAGCTTTCGCGATAAATAATATACTACCTTCTTGTTTGTTTGAATGTCCTTTTATTCGATTGATTATTTTCTCATGTCAGACCCAAACAAATATCTTTTTGTTGTAATAATGTTGGATGTTCACGAATACATTATATTGATTAAACTAAGGTTACAGTTTGACCCATTTATGCCTTGTTATAGCTTACCTAGATAGTAATTTTCACATGGAAGAAGATTATAACTTGTAACAATGTCTCTCCTTAGCCTATAAATAAAGTCTCTTATCAAGTCAGAAAGTAATAAGATGAAGAAACAAATATTTTTGTACATATACCATTCTCTCTTGTCTCCATATACTCCTTAACACATTATTATTCTCTACGCACTTTTATTGATTTTATAACACGTTATCAATACGAATTTCACTCTCACCGTTAAAGGTATAGATCTCTCCATACAAATCATTTGTATCATCCCCTAAATTGGATGTATACAATCCCCATAGAGACAAATTAGAATCACCCCCCGAAGAGGATGTATTTACATGGAAGATCGTTCCGGTAGTGATGAAGTTTATCCCATGAAGAGGATATACTATACTCTTGACGCAATGACGTCATGGTATCGACGAATACTATTCTCGAAGTAATGAGTATCATCCCTCAAGCGGATGCGCTTATGAGAAAATTTATGTCACCATAGTGACGGGTTTTATACCTATAAATAGTGAATATCGTCTTGTAATGATGAGATTCGTTCCTTGAAGTGAATCAAAGATAAAATTTTATTATGTATTATAGATGAAAATCACGCTTTGAAATGCATGAATTAGAATGTAAAAGTAATCTATATATATCCCGAAGAAGACATGTATACAAAGTTGAGACAAATATAAACCCCTAAAGTGGTTATATAAGTTGTATAAATTATGTTACACTCCTGAAATGATAGATTACTTGTATCATCTCTAGAAATAGATGATAAAAATACATTTGAGAATATCACTTCTTGTAACAAGTGATGGAAAATCCAAGAAAGTTTCTCATTAGTGTCATCTCCAGAAATAAATAATATCATACATCTAATAAAATCACTTCCCTCAATAGTGATACTAAGTCTAAGAAAAAATTATATAGATATACTTTATTCTTTAGTTCATAAACTTCATATTTAATATTTTTTATATTAAACTTTCATGCACTAACTGTTAATTTTTTTGCTCCTAATGGTTTCACTTTATTTGCATAATTATGTTGGTCAATGAATTAAGTAATGATGTGTTTTGAATTTGTATTTCTTTGAATTATTTTTGTAGCTTGTTTACGTATTTATTATTTCCTTACACCATTTATTTTGTGAATCTTAAACATTTTAATTCGTAGATTGCTAATATATATATATAATGTATATACTATAATGTTAGTCATCAGTAGTCATTGCATATTTTATTATGTGCTAATATTATTACAATAGTCTTCGTACATGTATATCTAATTGTAGAACCCGATGCCTTAGAAGCATCATCCCATGCCAACCCGGGGACTTATCAGGTGGTCACCTATTCTGGTATTATTCCCGCCCTAGCACGCTTAACTTCAGAGTTATTTGTCTCACTTGAACCTTGAAAAAGAAGAGCTCTTGTTGACATGAGTAGCACTCTAATCCTTAATAAAGGATTACAAATCTAGGGTGTTACAATCACCTCTACTTAAACCCTTGACGACCTTGTCAAGGTTGAAAGACCGCCCTCTAGGTTGAGTCGCCCTTAAGGCCAAGTCCACTTGTAACCTAGAGTCGGCCCTGATACCATTTGTAAGGCCTGAGGCCTTAGAAGCGTCATCCTATGCCAACCCGAGGACTTTCCAGGAGGTCACCCATCTTAGTACTACTCTCGCCCTAGCACGCTTAACTTCAGAGTTCTTTTTCCTCACTAGAACCCTGAAAAGAAAGAGTTCTTGTTGACATGGATAGCACTCTAATCCTTATAAAGGATTGAAAATATGGGTATTACACTAATTGTTAATAATGGTTATATATTGGTATTATGTTTTACATGTAATTCATAATTAGTTTGAGATTTCACTTCTATGGTTTTAAATCTTTCATGATTTTATATCTTACATCTATTTGTTATAATAGAAATGACAATTTTCTTAAGATTGAAGATTCTCGTCCTTGATGTTTCTAGAAGAAACAATCTTACATGGATGCTTAATGTGTGAAACTTCATGAACTTTATCCCCCGAAGTGGATGAAACTTACACATATATAAATAAATATTACTTCCAGTAATAGGTGATAATAGTCCAAGAAAACTTTATGGTTGAGTTCTTGTCACCCGATGTTGACAATAAGAGAATTATTTTAGATATATAACCCCTGAAGCGGTTCTTACAAGTTGTATGCATATTGTGGAATTATACTTAAATTCATCACTTTATGAAATGAGTTATAAGGACAATATCATCTCTAGAAGTAGGTGAATAATATCGGTGAATATATAATCTCATGTAGTAGATTGTGAAATGCATATGACATGATAAAATTTATTAAAAGAAATGCATATGGTAATCATTTGTCACTCGAAGTTGATAATTGATATATTATGACAATTTCATTCTTGAAGAAAATGATACATCGTCTATTATTTGTCACTTGAAGTGCGCAAATAAACTTTACTGTATATCGTATATTTACATTTTCTTACATACCATTATGTTTATGTTTTATATATATCGTATTTATTTATTCCTTGTTCATTTTATGTAGTGATGATTATCGTATCTTTATTCAAAAAACTGTAAGTGGTTTTGGAAGAAACAACTTGTTATGAGTTTGTAATGCCTACTTTTATTGGCAAGAGAAAATTTGGGGAAGACATGTAGCACTTGATATTCTCGTAAAAGTGTGCTATGCTATGATTTATTTAGACTTGTCAACTGGGTCGGGTGGGTCGGGTTCGGGTCGGTCATGTCGGGTTCGGGTCAAATCGAGTTCGGGTCGTTAAGATTTTTTGGGTCGGGCGGGTCGGGTTCGGGTTGACCCGACGGGTCGAACATGCCCTTTTTTTATGATTATTATTATGATTTTTAACTTTAATAAAATAATTATAATAATATAATTAATATTATATTATTATTTAATAAAGTATATTAAAACATTTAATATAAATGAAATAAAATATACAAAATAACGGGGGCCCGTGAGCTTGGATTTACGTTCGGGTCGAGTCGGGTTTGGGTCCTTCGGGTTCTTCTTGAACCAGTGACGTTCGGGTCGGGTCTTGACCCAGAAAATTCGGGTTGGGTCGGGTTTTCGGGTTGTGTCGGTTTTTGACATGTCTAGATTTATTCAATTATCATCAATAATATTAGCACTTGAAGACTTGACTTTTGACCATTAGATATCATTATAAACACTAGAAGAGTTAGATGATCTCATACCAAATCATGTACTCTAGTAGTACAAGAAAATTGGGTTTATGTCATATTCAGAACTATTTACAACAAGCGCGACTTAGTGGTTGAGACCATATGTTGACAGCCTCTAACATGCTTGAAGCATGCCTCCTCTAGAAGAGGGTGTGAAATACGTTACAGTTAAGCGTGCAACCATAGTCATAGTTATGGTTATGGTTATAGCTAGATTGTTGTATGTGGGTTAGTTCTCATGTCCAGAAGAACGTTATGAATCAGATAAAACAATCATTAGTCTAATACCATATGTACGACACCACATCCTATGCGTATAGGTGTGGAGACTAATCTTATCTAAATTGAAGTTCTTAATGCACCCATTTTGAGGCATCATTTATCTAGAAGTCAAGATAATGATTTATTTGGTTTTGAGTTGATGATCTTCCAAATCATGAATGGATCACACATGTACGAATTTCCAATGGTGGACAATTCTATTTGTCAGTGGTGTCATTTACACATTTCATTTGAAAAAACAGAAGATTTTCATGATCATGCAAATGACAAATTTGGTGTAAATATTATGTTTAACATGAACAATCTCATAGACGACTCCCGAAGACTGACTATCTTGTTACATGAAGAAACAATATATATTTCAAAAAAATGTTTGTCATATAGACCCTATGTAAGATTGAGAATGATGTCAAATATATATGTCTTACGTCTAATAGATTGGCCTAAAGCAAGTCTTAAAAGAAGATGATATATTTCACACCTAGCTTATATGCACTTTTATATACCCATTCAATTGTTTAATGTCACTAACTAGAAGTTAGTTGACGGTAAAATATTATGTAACATGATAGACTCGGTCACCCAGGTGAAAATATGATACGCATGATCACTGAATATTCACATAAACCCTATAGGACCAAAAGATCTCGAAGCCTGAAGTTTCTTTCCTAAAATCTAAGGGTGACCTAGTATGCAAAGTTTCCTATGGTCCTTGACTGAGTCCAAGAGACATATGAGAACCGAGTACACCGATATGTTAACCAATGTGGCTTATCATATAGTTTATGATGTTGATAGATGCCTCAACACATTGGCTACACAAATTATGTGGGAGAATGAAATCAATCAATTAGTATAGTTGATGACCCTCGGATCATGTAGGCTCGGTGCAAGGTAACCCCGTTTTTCGGTCGTCAAGACCGACGCAAGAAGGCTCCGGTTCAGGCGCGCCGAAATGGTTTCTGGCCTGACTTCAGAGGGTTCGTTATCTCTCGTCCATGATCGGAATGGGGTGATTCTAACGCCCAGAGATAGATCTTGAGGTCTAGTTTCACCCCTCAAAATTTGGTAGTCAATGGTTCTCTGTCTCGGGAGTTATGGTGTTTCTACTGGACGATCCGGGTTCAGGCGTGCCGAGCAACGAGTAGGGTGGTTCCGAGAAGAACAAGAGGTAACCGGATATGGCTCTTCCTAAGATCAGATATGACTCACCAATCAAGGGAAGAGTCTGGCTGTCTCGATCAAGATATTACTCACTTGAACAAGTTAGCTATGGTGGTTCCTTGATATGACGCACAAGGAAGAAAATGAAGGAGGAGAGGGGCGTTTCTTTTGGAAACCCAAAACCTGATCTTTTCTTTTGATTAAAACGTAACTGCCTATACATGATATGAAAGGACAAAAAACAAAACAACACTAAACCGGCGGCCCTCTACTACTAATTCTCCTAGACCGGCGGTTTACATAGGAAAACCGAGTAGACAATCCATAGAAAAACAACTTAAGTCTTGCAAGAAAATGTCTAGGAACAAAACGTCTTAAGACACTCTAAGAGCCAACAAGGCTCATCTTCACTTGTCTTCATTTAAATGTCAAGATGGGGCGTAGTCACATCATCCTCCCCCTCTTGAAAGGGATTCGATCTCGAATCCAGCTCGTCAAGGTCTTCATCTCCTTCCATGTACATGATATCCTCATATGGGGCGCCTTCCCCTCCTGGCTCAAATGGAACCTTCCCGGACTCCAGCTTTGAGCCCTTGATGTGCTTGCCTTCTTGACCTGCAATGAAACCACTAGAGACTCCATGCAACAACACAACTATTTCATTAATAGGGTTAGTCTCATAAAATGCATTGGAAAGTTGAAGGCATGCCATGAATTGAGGCATAAGAGGCTTGACCAAGAGCATATGATTAGAAGCACCACCTTTGCTTCCAATTGCCATCTTTTTACCTTTGTTTTGCTCTATTTGTTGGTTAGCCTTCCTTTTCTCTCTGGCCACATGGTCGGCCATAATTTCACGGGGCATCATAGGTTTTATAGTGATTCTCTTACCGTTCATGATAAAAGAATACTAATTTGTCACCCCTTGATGGATGACACCCTTATCAAACTGCCATGGGCGGCCTAGGAGGAGATGGCATACGGGCATGGGCAAAACATCACACACAACCTCATCCACATATCCTCCTATATCAAATTGGATGGTGGCTTGGTCCTTGACCTTAAGGGGCTTGTCGGAATTCAACCAACAAAGTGTGTAGGGCTGCAGATGAGAAGTGGTCAATAGATTGAATCTACTCACCACTTCTTGATCAATCAAGTTGCAACAAGAACCACCATCAATGATGACATTACACACATTTTCCTTTAATGGTGCACCTAGTGTGAAAGATAGTTTCACGTTGGCTAGGTACACTTGGACTCTCCGAGACGGTTAGTGCTCTTTTTACCAAAAAACACTCACCCTCGGCTGCCACAACATGAAGCTATTTGACCTCGTCTTCTTCAATTGAACAATCACAAGCACGAAATTCAGAGATTCAAGAACAAAACTTCAGCAATTTTCACAAGAACAAGACACGAAAATTCAGAAGCTTGCAAACGAAATTAGATTGAATTCTAATCCAAAGTTTTAAGCATTTACCTTGCTAGCTCTGATACCATATGATATGGACTAGGATCCCCTGATCTCGGTGCAAGGTAGACGCCAAGGTGGGTTCCAAGCAAGGTTGAGCTTGTTTGGCCGCAGATAGTATTTTTTCAGAATTCTGTTCCGTTTTAAACTGAGTCTTTCTGTTTGCTCCGGACTCCAAATTGGATGATTTCAACTCCAGAAGTTAGATCTTGATGTCTAGTTTATATCCTCTAAATTTTAGCATGAACTGATCTATGAGTCGAAAGATATGGCCAATCTACTGAGGGGTCGTAGACAGTTCAGCGAAGGAGGTGTTGATGATGACGGGTTTGGTTTTGATGAAGTGGGTGATGGTGATGAAGAGATCTGGATGTGGGGATTGATTTGTGATGGAGATCGAAGGAATAAGTATCCTAGACTCACGTGGATATGACTCACCACAAGAGAATAGAACAAGATCAAAGAGCATAGGGATATTACGCACCCTAAACTAGTCGATCAAAAGCCCGATATTACACACGAGCAAAGACTGAAATTTTAGGAAAATTTCAAAGGATATATCTCTGGTTTTTTTATTAAGCATTTGATGATTACAAAGGTTCACGAGGCTTGCTTAAATAGGCATACAAATTTGGAGTTTAAAACTCTTGAACTAGCCTAGTAAAAGCTCCCTCAATTAGTGTTTTCCAAATCAAATAACCCCTAAACCCGAAGTCTTTTGAGCTTTCCCTTCTAGAACATGGTATCTGGATGAGTTAAGTGGGCGTCCTCCAAAAATGGGCCAGTTTGCACGAGTGAAACAAAATTGGGCCCATTCTCAACGCAGCTATGTCATCCTGGCGCGATGACGTGTGTGGAGTGCGATGTTTGGGAGTCTTGGGTACACTTCCCTCGGATCTCATGGGATGAACGGACTCTTCATTGTCACTTGAGTCAATATAAGCCTTGGTGTGCGGGACAAGTGGTGGAGCGATCGGTGAAATGAAGTCCTCCTTGTGTGGCGCCGACGCTTGGCCTTGATCAACTTGGTCGGTGTCACTTGCTTGCACTTGGTGCTCTTGGTGGCTTGAGGTGTCTAGCTCTTGATGGGACGTAGTAACATCAATGGTGGTTGAGCATTGCGTAGCTCCTACACGTTTAAAAAACTATCTATTAGTGTCGTTAATAATACAGTCATAAGGCTAGCTAGACAAATGCTAATACATGACATATACGACTACATAGAGTCGTTGATCATAAAGGCTAATACATTATGTAAACGACCCGGTAGAGTCACTGATCATATCGTCATAAAATTTCAATGTCGAGAATTTAATTCGACTTAGATTGGCTGCTTATAGTTCTCATTTTTTATATTTGCCCGTAAGAGAATTAAAAGTTTTTGAAAATGCGATATACGTCCTCTTACCTCCCTTGATATATTAAGGTAATGACACTGGAAATGTTGAGAATATGTGAGGGATTTGATTACCTATCATTTACTGAATACCTATAGCTTATGAGTGTGTGATCAATATATTGCTCGGTTTTAAGATTATCACTTTGACGAGGTGAAAATATCAACTTTAGTGGGAGAAGAAAACAAGACAAATAGGTAAGAGATTGCATGTGAAGCAATTTTTTTTATATTAGATCCAAGGTTAAATGAACTAGAAGTTCAAAGGAATGAACAAGAAGTTTAAACGAGTGAACTAGAAGCTCAATGGATCGTATAGATACGATGCTACCAAAATGTCATGAGTGCAATAATATTGTGAGATGAAGATATATTGGTCACATAAGGCTTTATACAATACTTTAGAGTGGAGTATATGAAACTATATTCACCTGTAGTGAATTTTGTTTACAGATTTCTACCTGATGAGAATGTATTCACTTGTACTGGAAGTTAATACTCATAAGATTTTGGATATGTTACTTCATATTCATATGGGACATTGGATACATGTACATACATAAAGTCCCAGAAGGACTGAAATGCTTAAGCATAAAAGAGATAACACATTATGTAAACAATCTTGTGGTTGTCATACATTTACAGAAAATGACAAAGTCAGGCTATATCGGAGCTCCAGAAGAGATCCAACAAGCAACTAATATTTCGACTTGTTAGTTCATGCAACATAATCTCATTTTCTTCCTCGTAAAATTACGTTAATAAGGTCATTTTGTGACAAAGTGTTATCTTTTGTCATTAAGCAAACAATAAAAGATAACTATGTACCTTGCGAGGTCTTTTATCAATTACCTTTAATTGTTAATTAAATTGGAATGAAATGTTGTTTTCGTTTGGGAACAGATTTTATAAATGATGTGATTAAAATATGATATTATAATAGGTTGTATATATTGATAGAACGACGCTATTATATTTGTTATTACCATGATGGTATTGGTGTGGATTTTATGTGTGAACTTAAATGTGTAGTTAGAACGAGTATTCGTAGGACCGCTATGTACCTTGCGAGGTCTAGTCGTTTCTTTATAACTTGGTGCTTAGGATGATTTTGCCCTAACACTTTCCTGGTCATTGTAACACCCCGAACCAGAGGTATTACAGTGCCATAGACCCGAAGGTCTATAAGGCGATTTAAAAAAAAAAAACCAAAATACTCCTAAATACACAAAAGTTATCAACATCAAAATCCCTGTTTCAAGTTTGAAACAACATGTAAACCTTGTATCAAGTTCAGTGTATCAATTTATATCCAAAACAACAGGTAGTTAATACAACAATTTCAAAACCGATGCAAAACTAAATCTTTAACTGTGAAGACGAATATGTGATCAAGAACCCCCTTGCTGCTGCCGAACCTGCGAAGACCAGTTGACTGGTGGACCCGATACACCAGCCAACCGCGGAAACATAAACCGAGGTTGGTTAGTCTAATGAAAGACGAGCAAGAATCATCAAGCAAAAATAGTAGAACACATGAAAGAATTATCATGCCAACCAACCAATGCCAACAACACACCAATTATATACTATTACTATCACATAACCATTACTTAACCATTCCTATCCAACTCTTCAATAGGCTAACCACAATCCATCCAATCTCAACCTCACGCGAGTATAAACGGGTGGGACGATCCAATCCAACTTCACTAACACATCCAATCCATCTTTCTTTTCTACTACTAACACGTCAATTAACAACACTACGAAACATATATACATATACTACTACTACACGTCAATTAACAACACTACGAAACATATATACATATACTACTACTACACTTAACCAAAGCTAACCAATTCTATCCAACTGACTATTGTACTAATGCGTCCAATCCAATCTCCGCCTCATCGATAGCATAAACGGGTGAGACGATCATCACCCTAAATAACATACTATCCATGGATATACTAAAGATGGGACGATCACCATCCGATTGTGGCCTTGAACCAACGTAGGTCACACCCCACGTGGTCGGGTGAGGCGATCATCACCCCGGCCCAGCTATAAGGAGTAATGCCCTCCTACATAACTGAATCAAACAATCAAGATTTAAGGTGGGACGATCACCACCCGGTTGTGGCCTTGAACCAACGTAGGTCACACCCTACGTGGTCGGGTGAGGCGATCATCACCCCGGCCCAGCTATAAGGAGTAATGCCGTCCTACATAATTGAATCAAACAATCAACCAACATAACCAACCTTCACAACTAGCTACAACCAACAACCACACCAATAGAATTTCACATCCACAACTAGCTACAATCAACTACCACACCAACATCCAATCAATCATAACACGAGGCAACAAATCACCAACACACGACCAATATCCGCCAACAAAACCACTAACCAAGCAACAATCAATATCCAACACAAGACCAATAACCAAGCACACAACCAATATCCAACACAAAACTAATATCCAAGTCACACAATCAATATCCAACACAAAACCAATAACCAAGCACACAACCAATATCCAACACAAAACCAATAGCTAACAAACAACCAATATCAAACAACTAAACCAATATCCACACACAACCGATATCAAATAACAAAACCAATATCCACACATTCAACCATTTAATTCTACGCCTACTATTCTAGATCAAATTCTCAGACAAGTACATAAACCATCACTGAAAATGATAATATACAAAAATAATTATATTTAAAAGAGATAGGTAAGAGAATGAGCAAGAATCATCTTGCCTTAAACTCAACAACAACGACCTCAGAAATTCACCCATTAATCTCGAACGATCCTGCGACAACAATCTGAACAATTCCTGCATTAATTAACCCATACCAAACCACTACTAACAACCCCCAAATCAGCCCCTAAAATCAAACCTTCAATTCAGCAAAACCCCCACAAATCAACCCAATTACGTACCAATTCTCTAGACAGAAATCAGAAATGTTGGCTGTCCACAATCCTTGCGAAAATCCCAAACCAAAGCTGCTAATTTCCAATCCGTCCAAGCCTCCCAAATCTGTCCAATTAGACCAACCAATAACGACTAAATTTAATCCCCAAATCAGATGGAATTCAGCCCAAAAATTCAGATCGCAGATCCCTTCTCTTACCTAGTCGTCAACCAAACTGTCGTCGCCGGGAAGGGCTCCTCGTCGTAGGAAATTACAGCAGCAGCCACGACAGGACACATCAGCAGCAACAACAGAACACAACAGCAGCCACTTCGCACAACATCATCGACTCTCTCTCTTCGGCAACGGTTCGCACAACAGCTGGCTCTTCTCGCCTCAGGGAAAGGGAGTGGTGGCAACAGCGGTGGCCGGGTCAAGCTCACCGGCGGATGATTGGCTGAACACGGAAGGGAGTTGGAGAAGGAGACGCGAGTTGCCCAGCTGAGTTGCTCCCGAAGACAAGGGTTTTGCTCCTTTAATTTTTTCCCTTTTCTGATTTTATAAAGTCTTGACCATTTTATTTACCATTTAATATATATATCTATTGGGGTATTTCATTCTCCTTCCCTTATAGGAGTTTCGTCCTCGAAACTAAGATCAAACAGGTTCGGGTATCTGTCTCGCATGACTGACTCCAGTTCCCAAGTCTCTTCTGCCGTTCCGTGCTTAGACCATAAGACTTTCACCAATGAAATGACCTTATTCCTCAATTTCTCTTGTTCAACCGCTAGAATTCTTACGGGTGATTTTTCAAGTGTGCCATCAGGTTGAAATTCTATCTCCTCAAATCTCAAAATATGGGTCGGGTGATACACGTATTTCCTCAACTGTGACACATGAAACACATCATGCATTCCACTCATTCTCAGCGACAACGCTGATCGGTAAGCTGTAACGCCAACTCTCTTCAAAACTTCGAAGGGACCAGCATTACGAGGACTCAACTTCCCTCATTCCCCAAATCTTAAACACTCTCTTAGTCGGCGAGACTTTAACAAACACGTGGTCCCCAACATTGAATTCTAAGGGTCGTCTACAAACATCTGCATACGACTTCTGTCGACACTAAACTGCCAACAATCTCTGACGAATCGTCCCAATACAATGGTGATCTACACCGACAACCATACAGAGCCTCATAAGATGCCATCTGAATCGACGCATGCAACTATTGTTGTACATAAACTCCACCAGATGCAGATTGTCTTCCCAATTTCCTGGCCACTCCAAGGCGCAAGCTCGAAGCATATATCTCAGTAGTGTCCCTATTGTCATATGCAATGACTTCCAAAAACGAGACACAAATCGTCCATCTCTGTCAGACACAATAATCCTAGAGACCATGCAATCTGACTATCTCCCTCAAGAATAATTCAGTTAACCTCTCTGGGTCCCAAGTAATCTTGATGAGTACAAAATGCGAAGACTTCGTTAATCGATCCACAATGACCCATATAGCATCGTTTCCTTTTCATGATCTAGGAAGACCAACAACAAAGTCCATTGCGATGTCTTCCCGCTCCCATTCAGGGATAGGGAGCGGTTGTAGTTCTCCAACTGACCTCTGGTGCTCAATCTTAACTTGTTGACATGCTAATCGCCTCTATATGTACCCAACAATTTCCTGCTTCATGTCACTCCACCCATAACTCCGTCTCAAGTCCTTTTATAATTTACTGGCTCTAGAATGTACAGAATATGCTGAAGAATGACCTTCCTTGAGAATCAACTCTCTAATCTCTTTATCAGATGTCACACATATTCGATTTGAAATTTTATCATCCCCTCATCATGAATACGAAATCCTGGTGCCTTCCCCTGAGTGATATCGCTGCATATCCTTCTCAAAATGGATCATGCGGTTGCTTCTCTTTGATCGTCTCTGATAATGTCGACTGAAGCTCTAACACACTCAAATGCATTCGATCCTTCCCAATCCATACTTCAATCTCGCTCCTTATAAGCTCTCGTTGTAGCTCGGCTGAGCTGTCAAACAAGCAACCATATTCTTTGGAGTCGACTTCCTACTCAAAGCATCTGCTACCACATTGGCCTTTCCTGGAGGATAAAGGATATCTATATCATAATCCTAATCAATTCTAGCTATCGTCCTTGTCTCATGTTCAACTCTCTCTTATACAGTTTGAGCTAACGCGAAGCATATGCAATGACCTTCCCATTCTGCATTAGAACACAACCCAGACCTTGCTTAGAAGCATCACTGTAGACGACAAACCCTTCTATTCCTGGTGGTAAAGCTAACACTGGCGCACTAGTCAAATGCTTCTTGAGGTCTTCAAAACTCTCCTGACATCTCTTGTCCCATTCAAACTTCTTAGTCTTACATAACCTGCCACAATCCGCCTGTAGTAACCTGCCAGTCCGAGAAAACTCATAACTTCCTTAACATTCTGAGGTTGTTTCCAATTCACTACTGTTTCCGTTTTCTGCGGATCTATCATCACACCTTAGTTAGAGATCACATGACCAAGAAACACTATCTTAGATAACCAAAAGTCACATTTTGACAGCTTTGCAAATAGTTTATGTCGCCTCAACACTTCACGTACAACTCTGAGGTGAGACTCGTGGTCCCCCTTACTCAGAGAGTATACTAAAATATCATTGATGAAAACCACTACAAAACGATCCAAGTACTCTCTAAGACATCGGTTCATTAAGTCCTTGAAACCCGCGGAAGCATTAGTCAACCCAAAAGGCATCATCACAATTTCATAGTGACCGTACCTTGTTCTGAAAGCAGTCTTGTAAATATCCTCCTCTCAAATCCTAAGCTGATGATATCCTGATCTCAAGTCAATCTTCGGAAATACAATAGCTCCTTGCAATTGATCCAACAATCATCTATACGAGGGAACGTATACTTATTCTTGACTGTCACCTTATTTGACTCCCTGTAGTCGATGCAAAGTCGAAAGGAACCATCCTTCTTTTTAACAAACAACACAGGCGCACTCCAAGAAGATGCACTTGGCCTAACAAAGCCTCACTCAACAAACTCCTCTAACTGTTTCCTCAATTCTAACATAACACACATAACCGGCACAACCTTGTCTTAACAGTTTTGCAGCTGTCATCGCACTTAATAATTCTGCCAGAGTCTCTAGGATCATGACCCTCAAACACATGCACTAAACCCTCATCTGTTGTTATAGTAACTTTCTTCTTCCTGTAGTCACAGGCGCATTGTTATCATCATCTCTCCTCATTTCATAAACTCATGATGTTGGAACCCCCACCAAGCGGTGCTTTACCCTTGTTTCCCTTATTATTTTACTGAAACTGAGACTGTGTCGGACGGTTCTGATTCGGGGTTGGACGATCCCACTTCTTCGGCGTAGACCGAGTCCTCTGTTTCTTACCACCTCAAGCATCAATAGTCTGATTAGAATCATCTATAGCAGCTTCCCTGATCAAGCATTCATCAGTACTGCCCAAGGGTAGTACAACTATGCCTGGCCATTAAAGGTTTTATCTCAGGATACAACCATCTCTGAAGTGCTTAATCCTGTCTTCCTCATCCTTGACAATAGCAATAGTATACGACAACTTCCTTCAGAATCATCAGTTACTAGACTACCTGCATCTACCTCTTGACGATAAGCCCGAGGCCTCGTCCTCTACCACACACACGCCTTCAACCTCAAACACATCCCGCTTCCGGGGCATACAGAATGTAATTACTCAACAATACTAAACATCGCAAACAAAACTTATCAAATACAAAACTTACTCATTGGTAACAGCAAGGGTCTCCGATCACACGATTGTTTCACAATTTTTTTTTAGAGAATAGTCGTTTCCACGTCAAACCTTTGAAAAACATTTTCGAATGTAAAGGCTCTGATACCAATTTCTGTAACACCCCGAACCAGAGGTATTACAGTGCCATAGACTCGAAGGTCTATAAGGCGATTTAAAAAAAAAACCCAAAATACTCCCAAATACACAAAAGTTATCAACATCAAAATCCATGTTTCAAGTTTGAAACAACATGTAAACCTTGTATCAAGTTCAGTGTATCAATTTATATCCAAAACAACAGGTAGTTAATACAACAATTTCAAAACTGATGCAAAACTAAATTTTTAACTATGAAGACGAATCTGTGATCAAGAACCCCCTTGCTGCTGCCGAACCTGCGAAGACCAGTTGACTGGTGGACCTGATACACCAGCCAACCGCGAAAACATAAACCGAGGTTGGTTAGTCTAATGAAAGACTAGCAAGAATCATCAAGCAAAAATAGTAGAACACAGGAAAGAATTATCATGCTAACTAACCAATGCCAACAACACACCAATTATATACTATTACTATCACATAACCATTACTTAACCATTCCTATCCAACTCTTCAATAGGCTAACCACAATCCATCCAATCTCAACCTCACGCGAGTATAAACGGGTGGGAAGATCCAAACCAACTTTACTAACACATCCAATCCATCTTTCTTTTATACTACTAACACGTCAATTAACAACACTATGAAACATATATACATATACTACTACTACACGTAACCAAAGCTAACCAATTCTATCCAACTGACTATTGTACTAATGCGTCCAATCCAATCTCCGCATCAGTGAGAGCATGAACGGGTGAGACGATCATCACCCTAAATAACATACTATCCATGGATATACTAAAGATGGGACGATCACCATCCGGTTGTGGCCTTGAACCAACGTAGGTCACACCCCACGTGGTCGGGTGAGGCGATCATCATACCGGCCCAGCTATAAGGAGTAATGCCCTCCTACATAACTGAATCAAACAATCAAGATTTAAGGTGGGACGATCACCACCCGGTTGTGGCCTTGAACCAACGTAGGTCACACCCTACGTGGTCGGGTGAGGCGATCATCACCCCGGCCCAGCTATAAGGAGTAATTCCCTCCTACATAACTGAATCAAATAATCAACCAACATAACCAACCTTCACAACTAGCTACAACCAATAACCACACCAACAGAATTTCACATCCACAACTAGCTACAATCAACTACCACACCAACATCCAATCAATCGTAACACGAGGCAACAACTCACCAACACACAACCAATATCCGCCAACAAAACCACTAACCAAGCAACAATCAATATCCAACACAAGACCAATAACCAAGCACACAACCAATATCCAACACAAAACCAATATCCAAGTCACACAATCAATATCCAACACAAAACCAATAACCAAGCACACGACCAATATCCAACACAAAACCAATAGCTAACAAACAACCAATATCAAACAACTAAACCAATATCCACACACAACCGATATCAAATAACAAAACCAATATCCACACATTCAACCATTTAATTCTACGCCTATAATTCTAGATCAAATTCTTAGACAAGTACATAAACCAATACTGAAAATGATAATATACGAAAATAATAATATTTAAAAGAGATAGGTAAGAGAATGAGCAAGAATCATCTTGCCTTAAACTCAACAACAACGACCTCAGAAATTCGCCCACTAATCTCGAACGATCCTGCGACAACAATCCGAACAATTCCTGCATTAATTAACCCATACCAAACCACTACTAACAACCCCCAAATCAGCCCCTAAAATCAAACCTTCAATTCAGCAAAAGCTCCACAAATCAACCCAATTACGTACCAATTCTCTAGACAGAAATCAGAAATGCTGGCTGTCCACAATCCTTGCGAAAATCCCAAACCAGAGCTGCTAATTTCCAATCCGTCCAAGCCTCCCAAATCTGTCCAATTAGACCAACAGATAACGACTAAATTTAATCCCCAAATCAGATGGAATTCAGCCCAAAAATTTAGATCGCAGATCCCTTCTCTTACCTAGTCGTCAACCAAACTGTCGTCGCCGGGAAGGGCTCCTCGTCGCCGGAAATTACAGCAGCAGCCATGGTAGGACATGGCAGCAGCAACAACAGAACACAGCAGTAGCCACTTCGCACAGCAGCAACGGCTCTCTCTCTTCGGCAGCGGTTCGCACAGCAGCTGGCTCTTCTCGCCTCAGGGAAAGGGAGTGGTGGCAACAACGGTGGCCGGGTCGAGCTCACCGGAGGATGATTGGCTGAACACGGAAGGGAGTTGGAGAAGGAGACGCGAGTTGCCCAGCTGAGTTGCTCCCGAAGACAAGGGTTTTGCTCCCTTAATTTTTTTCCTTTTCTGATTTTATAAAGTCTTGACCATTTTATTTACCATTTAATATATATATATATCTATTGGGGTATTTCAGTCATGACCTACCCCTATCCGAGTATAGGTGGTGGTGCACATAACTAGTGCCAAACATTCAGGAAATGTTCCCAAGATATCTCTCGTATCGAGATGATATATATATTATAAAAGCTTTAACGTGAATATACGTTTTGGAATTAAATAAGATAAGTACGGTTATGCACATAATTAATATACCCTCGGGCGAGGAGTACAACGTGGAAACCACATAGACTCTTGTTAGAGTAAGTCTTCTTTCCAATCTGGATTCGCATTACGCGGTGAGGTTGGTCGTGGACCCAAATAATCAAGGTCGTTTTAAACTTGTGTGTAAACTTAACGTTCCCAAACAATTTGTTATACGTTTCCCATAAGACTCAATCCCTTGGAGTCTTCTTTTCAGTGCATGTCTAATTCTAATCATTCCGTGAAAGTTTCGGGTTATGTATCGTTCCTTCGGTTATTATTCGAGGAACAATGATAGTAAACGATTACGATCACTAGAACCTTTTTATTTCTACCCTTGCATAGTCTTTCATTAGACTAACCAGCCGGTTAATTTCCTTTGCATGGTTGGCTGGTGTCATCCATCTCATACGGCACATTAGATAAGTTTCTGCATCAGTAAAGGTAAGGACCCGACGTGAAGGAAGTTGGCGTTTTTTCTGTGTTTTTCCAAGGTTGAGATCCTAGGCGTTAGATCGCAAGGTCAAAACCCGTTGAGTAATTTTATTTCAAGACTTCCGCTGTAATAAATATTTGTACTCGATTTTGTTATCGAATTGTAGTTTCGACATTTGAATTAAGATATTATTTGGGCATTTGTATGTCATTTAATAAAGTTTATGTTATTATACAATTTGTTATAAAATGGTTAAGCCTTGGGTGACTCCCGATGTGTAATCTGAGGTCACTGGCGGTAATATTTCCAAAGGGTATTTTGGGGGTGTTACGGATTTGGTATCAGAGCTAAAAGTTTTAAAACTCTAAATTTTTAAACCATTTTGCGTTTATTTGGGGTTTTTCAAACAAAAACTTCGTGTATGGGATTTCTTTACTATAGCCCTAAGTAAGGTTTAAAGATAAAAACGTTTTGAAGTAGATTTTAAATCACAATAATTTAGTAAAGACAGAATTAACCAACGAGTCTCGGTTTGTTTTTAACAAGTTTTGTGGAAAAGACTTTCAGATTTAACAAACGAGTTTCAGTTTACCTTAACGGTTTTGTGGAAAAGACATTTTCAAACTTCTGCCAACGTACGTAGTCCTATCAGTCCTGCTTGTTATAGAAGATAGAATTTCTAAAAACAAAAAAGTTCTAAATCTCTCATTGTCTCTTCACAGACAATGGTATTCCCTAGGGCCCAACTTAAGACCCAAGATGAATCTGAGGCCGCTCCGACAATTAAGTCTGAGCCTGATTATGTAGAAGTTCCAGTGGTTGGCGGATCGGTGCGTAAGTTTACCCCATTGACCGAAGAGTCCGAGTCCAAGAGCGGGGAAGAAAGAGAAGTGCAATCCAAGCAAACCTCTACCTCCGAGGTCTCTGATGAAGATGAGGACTCAATGAAGGATCCAGAGGATGAGAAGGAGCCGATGGATCCCTTCCACGAGGAGTGGGAAGAGTTTTTCTGGATTTTAAATCAGCCGGCAATGAAGATCTTTGGGGGCGAAGATGGCAGAGTTCCGAGACTCAGAAAGGCGATATGGGCAAGTCCGGGGAGCCATCAGTGCCTGCTGAGGGATCAAGTGATCCAAAATAAAAGGGGTTAACTGATGACTCGGAGGAAGAGTTACCTCCGATAGAGAAGAAGCAGTGAATGATAGGCCAGTAATGGTTTTCTTCCTAAGTGTTTCCCATTTGAACAATACTGGAGCAGAAGTCTCCAAATGTTCTTTTTCCATATTTTTCCTTTCAGTCGTTGTTTGACACTTGGTGTGTGCCCCATTAATGAAAAGTTGAGTTTATTAGATGACTACCTCAATTATTGCACCTTAGTATTTACTACTTGCAACTTAAATTTGTTGGTAGATATCTAATATACGTAGACACAATCAGATGGTGAACGCTAGAAACACCGCACGTCATGCAGCTGGACCGAGTAATACTTCTCGGATTCAGACTGGAAATGCAGCGGACCAGGAGGAAGTTGGGTTCGGTTCCCATAGCAACCCGGAGAGGAATGCTCCACCCCAGATAGGAGGGGAAAGGGTACAGGTACCTCTTGTTGTTCCAATAGTTTTCAGTACAACTGCTGTAGAGGTAATCAGACAGATCGTAATGCAAGCAGTCACTGAGTTAGTGAGGCCAGAGGTTCAGCGAGTCTAGGGGAATTCAACCCCTCAGGGTACTGCTAACGTTGAGGATACAACAAATAACCCGCCTCTAATGAGTACTCCGAGAGATGGAGGAAATTATGGTCGTGTGCTGAAAGCGATCAACTTCATGAGGCCCGTATGACAGTACTGGAGAACCCGTCAAGATGGCATACTGGTTCCTTTACATGGAGCATTTGTTTAAGAACATTGTGTGTACTGGGGCTGAAATGGTACACATTGCTTCGTTATATCTGAAGGATGGGGCCAGTGAATGGTGGGAGAGCACGGGATTAGTTGATCATCCCGAGCCGAGCTAGTCAATATTTAAGACCAAGATGTCTGATCGGTTCTTCTCTCGGGCTATGAGGGAAGAGAAATGCAAGGAGTTTCTTTACCCAAAGACTGATGGGTTGAAGGTGACAGAGCTGGCTGCCAGGTTTAACCACTTGTTGTACTATGCTGGGGCAGAAGCGTCCAACAAAGAACATAAAATCTGGCATTTTCACGAATGGATGAATCCCGACCTCAAGCCCTTGATGACGCGTCATCATTGTACCACTCTGGAGCAGTATGTGGATGTCGCTTATAAGCTGGAAGTGACTTTGGAGGAGTCAGCCATGAAGCATAACCGACAGAGATCGGGGAGCAACGATGGTAATCAGCAACAGGGTGGTGGGTTCAAGCGTCCAGCTCCGTCTTCCAACTTCTCTAAATCTAATTGGCCTAGAACCAAGGTGACCCAGTCCGGTTCTACTCAATGCTCAAGTCAGAATAGGGGTTATGTTTAGTGTTTCAACTGTGGGGCTCCTGGACATAAGAGCAATGAGTGTAGGAAAGAGAAGAGGGTATGTTACAATTGTGGGAAGGAATGCCACATGAAAACATACTGTAGGCAGAAGGGTCAAGGATCAACGCAGTCTTATCAAGCCTCAAATGTTGGCAATGGGCAGAACCCAAAGCCAGGGGTATCCGCTCCTGAGCAATCTATTGCTCGTAATAAAGGCAAGGCGCCTATGGAGTCTTCGGGTCAGGGGCAACAACTCTTTGTGATTCGTCACTCCAATGAGAATGAAACCCGGGATGAGTAGTTGCATTTTTGTTGAGCCTTTTTAAGAATAAGGAGCGATGACTTGTGTCGATAGTCTCTATAATTTAGTAATCTATCTATTCGAATTTCTGTCAGTTGTTTTTAATGTAATGTTTCGAATAATAAAGAAGTGTTTCCTTGTTTCGGAAATTACTAAATTCGTTATTATGGCAAATTGTTCGTTCATACGAGACTCCGTGAGTGCCAAAAACAGTATATGTCACGTGTGGATAAGGGCTGTCAGGACTCATAAATGAGGGGTAATGTATGAAGCCTAGGTGTTCGTCCCCTACGTGGTTAACACTAGGGTCGACTCTATTACTTAATTCCTAGATCCCTTCTTAGGATTCTCGCTTTATTCTTGGAGTAATGTCACATCGGTATGACATTAATTGCTCCCTCAGTTGAGCTGACGAGCATTATCATGTAAGTTGAGTTTTACCAAAATTCCTTAATTTGAAGGAAACAAATGTGTGTGGTTAATGCTCTATGGGATTAAGAACTATTTCTCATATGTGTACCCTGAACATTTGTTCTGGTAAAAGTATGTGAGAGTGAACTATATGAAGTCCAGAATGCCTAGTTGTGAGGTCATTCTGTAGGCATTTATGTGGATAGATTGCTGAGAAGAGAATAAATGTATAAGAGAGATAGTTCATAAGGAATTCATCTTCTCTAAAAAGACCGTACTCTATTACGATCTTGAGTAAAACTTTAGAACCCAAGGATTATGGTTATTGAGTTTGTAAGTGAGTGTGCTCATTGTGGGCCCAGTGGTTTAAGCTTTCGGAAAGGGTAAGGGTGTGAAGTCATAAGTATTATTTTGGAAGATTTATCTGAGGTTTCGTTATAAGGCTTTCTGAAGGGAAACGATATAAGGATTGGATGGAAAGTGATCTATGTCTATTAGGGCGATCTGATGTCACGTTAAGGAAAATAAAGTGAACGATCACAATTGTGCTAATTGATTTATCACGACCTTGTTTTGAGGAAACTAAAGGTTTTGAGTTAGAAGTGAGCATTAGGGCCAAATTTTATTGGGCCAAATAATTGAATTTGTAAGTTGTACCTTCAAGGAATATGGAGTTGTGATATCGAGAGATTTACAAGGTTTGATATGTGGATTTTAAGTAAGTGTGACGTCTATAAGGCCGATGATATAGCACCTTTTGGAAAAATTAAGTTGTGAAACGATTGTATTGGGAGAAAGCTCACTTGAATTTAATGAGATATGGAATAAGGACTAGTTATTCGGAGGATACCGATAAACTAAAGGATGTAGCATGGGAATTTGTCTTATGTGCGTTTAAGGAATAAGGTAACAAATGTTACTCCTATATATCCATTGAAGGATTAGGACGTAAAGTGATTGATTTTGATGACACGACATCGTTCATCAATATGGTATTTTTGAGTAAATAAAATTGAGGAACCTTAAAGGTGTAAGTTAGAGATTGAATAATGGAATACGTTAAGTTAGTCTTGGGTAAATAGTAATATCAGTAAAGCAAAAGGGTGTTTGATTTGGGATAATAAATCATATGAGGACAACTGGTTGTTTAAGGATTTATGGGTGACTAACAAACTCAACCGGTAAAAGTTGTTAGGATTTTTGAAGATCAATAGTGTGACATAAAGTAAGTATGTGGATGTTATCAACTGGACTTGAGGAAATAGTGACCTACGTCCATTAAGGTGATTGTATGACACGTTTGGGTAAAAACGAGGTTATAATCTTGTGGAATGGATTATTAAATCATGTTGAGATAAACAGACATAGGATGTGGTGTGATTAATTGTGGGAAATTAAGGGATCATGTTGGATCATTAGAGTTACGTCTGAGGGAACAAAAGCTTTGTTCCCACAGAAGGTGCAGCGGAATAATATAGCAAGAAAGACAAGGAACGAACTCACGATGTATAGTGGAAACCCTAATTAGCCAACTAGCTAATCAAAGAAAAACCACTACCTTCAAGCTTCTCGCTTGAGGGGATTTTGAAGCGTCTACTTGTCTTATTGATTTCTTGTTCGATTACACTTGTAGCATGGACTCCAAACCCTAGACTTCCCACCTAGATTTGAAACTCTCTTCTACAACGGTGAATACGAACTCAACCCTCAAAGACTCATAAACTCTTCACTCTCTTTTTCTTCTCAGTTTAATGCTATGAGTCCGTACATAGAAAATGAATCCACACTTCTATAAATACACCTCGTCTAAAACTCAATCGTAACAAGATACAAATCTTTCTAAACTTGGTAACAAGAAGATATCAATTAGTTGGAAGAATAATATCCTAACCGTGTATATTATCTAAGGAAGGGATTCCTTAAAATAATATAATCGGTAGAAGATATAATTCTTCTCTCTCCAAATATATTATCTTAGGAAAGATTTCCTAAGATAATACATTCGGATTTCTCTCTCCGCATCTTCTCTTCGGTGAGATCCTTCCAGCCGAAATCTCTTATCCTTGACCGCGTGATCTTCCGTGATAGTTTCCATAATCTTCACGCTGGATATCTTCCTTATATTCGCAGCTTGATTGGTGTTCGTCGTTGATGCTCCTTGAGAGGTAACAAAGCATGTGGAGATCACTTTGTTCCCTCTGCAATCCTTCGTTGCCATGGTTCCCTGTGACAACTGTTTTGTTCCTGAAATATTTAGTGACCAGATTAGTTAAATGTTTGTTACTATCAAAACCTAAGGAAGTTTTCCACAGTTAGGCATAATAGTTTCCCTTCAGTCTAGCAACATATGAAACCATGTTAGTTCTCCCTCAACTGAGGCTACCTGTCATTTTTCCCCTTTTGGCATCATCAAAAACATAAGTAAAGAGCGAAAGAAAAATGAGCATAGCAAGATAAGCAAAACAACCCCTTTTGCATTAGATTGAAGCACACAAACATAGACCACATGCAAAGACAACACTAGATACGCACAGAAATCACAAATGATGAACATGCCAATCAAGACAACCATGTGAAACAAAGACAAGGAAAAAACAAGGCGGTAAGGAGATAGATGTGCCGGGAACAAGAGATGGGTTTGGAAAGCAGAGAAAGACGAATCGGGCACCACTGATACCAGGAACCCAGAAATGAAGAGTACCTCAAATTTGATGAGTATACACACCCTTCATAGGATATATTTGTTGTTCCTCCAGTGTAGGCGAGTGTGAGACGTCCTTCTTGGTTCCAACCTCAGATCTGGATCCTCCTTTTGTTCCCCAGAGTTCGCAACTTCAGTTTTTTTTTTGTCACAACTGATGAGATATCTTCCAAAAATACATTGTGCAAATGATTCTGACCCAATCCATAAAATTCTCCAAGAGTCTCAATCGCCACAACCAATACTTCAATTTTGAATGCACGGAATACTTCCCAAGCAGTTGCATGCTATCATTACACACCATACTGGTCAGGTGCCAGATCCAAGCCACAGAGGCGACAATTCATTTTCTCGACTTTCCAGAGAATTTAGAAGAGTGAGATGCGGGGGTATTGTTACCAGAGAGGGCACAAAGAACATCGCACGAAAATAACGAGTGTTTAATCATGAATGAGAGGCTCTCAGATGTGGATGATTAGAAGGGCTCATAGGAAGCATCAAACATGATGGCTAGGGTAAGCTGTAGAGTCAACAATCATGTGGACTTGTAATGAGGGAACACAGCATCAAGTTGACTCTTTTGGGCCGAAAGAAGACTGTTTCATGTATTATTATGATAGCATAGATAATCATGTATGAATGTTTGCACATGAGTGAAGTAAAAGCATGAGTCTACGCAAGTTGTTCAGTTAATGATAAAGAGAATGATTACGAATCAAGACATGATGATTAGACTTTCACACTTTACCATGTAATTTAGCCAATCATCGAGGGATCATAACGTAGAGACAGTCAGTTTAGAGAGATCATACCTAGTTCCATACGGAACTGTTCGAAGGGTTCCCTGTTTAGTGCCTTGGTGAAAATGTCAGCGATCTGATCCTTGGTTCCACAGAAGTCCATGGACACCAACCCTTTCTCCACACAGTCACGTAAGAAGTGTTGTCTTATCTCGATGTGCTTGGTATGTGAGTGTTGCACAGGATTCTTGGAGATATTTATGGCACTAGTATTATCACAGAGAATGAGAATAGAGTCAAGAAGAATACCATAGTCGTTGAGTTGTTGTTTGAGCCATAGAAGTTGAGTGCAACAAGCGGCGATGGCTATGTATTCAGCTTCTGCAGTGGATAGGGCAACTGATTTCTGCTTCTTTGATCCCCAAGAGACCAAGTATGGCCCAAGGAACTAAGCCATTCCAGATGTGGACTTTTTATCCACTTTGTTCCATGCGAAGTCCGCATCTGTATATCCAACTAGATCCATGTTTCCACCCCTTGGATACCACATACATAGATCATCTGTTACCTTCAAGTATCTCAGAATCCTCTTCACTGCTTTGATGTGTGTCTATTTGGGATCAGCCTAAAAGTGAGCACATAGACACACACTATACATAATATCAGGTCTACTTGCAGTGAGATAGAGAAGTGAACCTATGATTCCTCGATAGAAAGATGGATCAACTCCTTGTTCATGTTCGTCATTTCCCATTGGATTGTTTGGAGAGATAGGAGTTGTGAAGGGCTTTGCATCAGACATTTCGAACTTCTTGACACATTCCCTGAGGTACTTCTGCTGATGAACTTTGGTTCCCTCATCTCCCTGAGAGACTTGAAGACTCAAGAAGAACTTGAGTTCCCCAACCATGCTCATCTCGAATTCACTGGCCATCAGCTTTGAGAATTTTTGAACCAGTATATCATCTGTAGAACCGAAGATGATATCATCCACGTAGACTTGCACAACCAGAATGTGTTTTTCCTCCTTCAAAAGGAACAGAGTCTTGTCGACCTTTCCACGAACATATCCATGAGCCAGAAGGACTGTGAGAGCCTTTCGTACCAGGCCCTCGGAGCTTGTTTGAGACCGTACAACGCTTTGTCAAGAACATAGACATGGTCAGGTTGGGAAGCATCCTCAAAACCAGGTGTTTGCTCTACATAGACTTCCTCCTTGAGAACTCCATTCAGGAAGGCGGTTTTGACATCCATTTGTTGTAGTCTGAAGCCGTGGAAAGAGGAGTAGGCAATTAATAGTCTTATGGCTTCTAACCTGGAAACAGGAGCAAATGTCTCATCATAGTCGATTCCTTCCTGCTGGTTGTAACCTTTCACCACCAGTCTTGCTTTGTTCCTTGTGACCTGACCTTGATCATCCAGCTTGTTTCTGAACATCCACTTTGTTCCTATCACTGTCCTGTTCCTTGGTCGAGGAACCACCCGCCAAACCTTGTTCCTTTCGAACTGATGGAGTTCTTCTTGCATGGCATTAATCTAGTCGGGATCCTTCAATGCTTCTCCTACAGTTTTAGGTTCTTGCAGAGAGAGAAAGGCATTGAAAGCACAAAAATTATGTAACGAAGAGCGAGTATTGTGAGGAGTTCCCTTTCTGTAATCTGTAAAGATTTGATGGACGGGATGAGCCCACTTCTGTTGGTAGTTTCTGATTTGTAGATTGTTGATGTCAAACTCCTCGGAGTCAGTGTTACCAGCAGTAGAGCTTTCACCACCATTTCCTACAACATCATGACCCTCTTTATTGTTTTCTTCAGTAGCTGGACTTTCCTCAGAGGATTCCACTGAGTCAGGACTGGGGCTCTGTTCCCCCTGAGGAACCTGAGAAGATTCAGATGATTGACCACCTTCATCTGTCCCAACGGAGTTGGGGGTTCTTGGTATTGATGGGTCATCAGGAGTTCCTTGATTTTGTGGGACCCCATCTTCGACACCGTTTTCCACAAGCTGAAAGCGATCATCTTCAGACGAGCCAGTATTTAAGGGAACACTAGCAGATTGTTCCTGCACATTGTTACCAGCCATAACAGATTCATCGAAAACAACATGAATGCTTTCTTCTACCTTTCGAGTTCTCTTGTTGAATACTTTGTAGGCTTTGCTATGAAGAGAATATCCTACAAAGGTCCCTTCGTCACTTCTGGGATCAAACTTCCCAAGAGAATCCTTCCCATTGTTGTGGACAAAACACTTGCAGCCGAACGCGCGCAAATGAGACACGGTGGGCTTTCTTCCCCTTAGGAGTTCATAGGCAGTCTTGTTCAAGAGAGGACGAATGGTTGCCCTGTTCAGAACATAGCAGGCAGAGTTCAAGGCTTCAGCCCAGAAGCTCATAGGAAGACCATGCTTCTAGGGTTCTGTTCTTCCTTTCCACAACACCGTTTTGCTGAGGTGTCCTTGGAGTTGAGAAATTGTGATTAATGCCTTTGTTCCTACAGAGGGATAGAAACCTAGAGTTCTCAAATTCTATCCCATGATCGGTTTGGATGGACCCCACAGGTTGTCCTACACTCCTTTCAATTGACTTGAGCCAAGATTCGAATTCAGCGAACACTTCATCCTTTGATGACAGAAAGATGGTCCATGTGTACCTAGAATAGTCATCGACAATAACAAAGACATAGGCGTTTCCTCCACGACTCTTTGTGCGCATTGGCCCACAAAGATCCATGTGGATTAGTTCTAGAGGACGAGAAGTGCTTACCTCCTTCTTTGACTTGAAGGATGATCTGACTTGTTTACCTTTGGTGCAGGCCTCACAAACTTCATTTCTTGTTGCTTCAATCTTAGGAAGACCGTTCACCAGTTCTTCTCTATGAAGTTTTGAGAGGAGTTGAAGGCTTGCATGACCAAACCGTTTATGCCACAGATCTGTTGTCCCAGCAATGGAAGACAGACATAGTTCCTTTTCGGGGATGAAAGCAGGGTCAACCTTGTAGACGTTGTTATCGTAAATTCCTTTGAGTATGACTTTTCCTGTATTTATACACTCAACACGACAATCATCAATAGTAAATACTACCCTATTTTTCTTATTTTGACATAGTTGAGCCACACTAAAAAGATCAAATTTGAGATTATTTACAAGTGTCACATTGTTCACAGTAATATGATTAGAAAGTCTTACCTTACCGATACCACAGACTTCTCCCTTACTCTTGTTTCCAAAGGTTATTGAACCTCCGGAGGCCTGCTGAAGAGAGGTGAACCATCCTGTGTTCCCTGTCATGTGGCTTGAGCAAGCACTGTCAAGATACCAAGAGCTTTTCCTTGCTTCATCCTCAGATCCCTAAAGATACCCTTCTGGTTCATTGTGGTTATTTATGCTCATCAAACAGACGTCCCTTGAATGAGATGATTCTTCATCATCTGAGTTGGAATCACCCCATGTAGCAATCATTGCTTGTTCCCCTTCACGAACCTGAGGAAGACCTGCCTTCTTCTTGAAGCAGTTTTTGGCAAAATGCCCTTTGTTTTGACAGTGGTAACAAACGACATCCCTCATGTCTTTGTTCCCTTCAGAGGAACTGGGAGTGCCCTTGTTTCGCGACCATATTTTCTTCATAGCTCTAGTGATGAGAGCAACATCTTCATCACCGTCCTCATCTTCTTCTTCAATTTGAGACAAGTCAAAGGAACGTTCAACCTTCAAGGCAATGCTTTTGACCTTCTCATCTCATTTCTTGTTCATCTTGTGGTTGTATACAGAGGCGTTGATTTCAAGCTTGGCAACAACTTCTTCCATGGTGAGAGACTTGACATCAGTCTGGGAGTAGAGAGCGAGAGCAATCGCATCCCACTGAGAGTTGAGACCTTGCATGAAGTGGTGAGTGAGCTTCCAGTCTGGCATCGTCAAGAAACTCCAGTTGTCCTACTATTCCCTGGAACCTGGAATAGAACTCTTGAAGGTGCTCACCCTTTCCTTGAGAAATTTGATCATACTCCTTCATCAAGGAAAGGATTCTATTTTTCGTAACATCTTCATTTCCATGATGGAGACGTTTTAGAGCATCCCAGATCTCCTTGGCGGTTTTGTACCCGATGATTTTCTTGAGATCCGTGGGGAGAAGAGCCATGTGAAGGATCTTCTTAGCTCTGTTGTTCTTCTCCAGCTTCTTCCAGTCATCATCAGTGTAGTCAACCCTTGGCTTCGGCTTCGTAGCATCTTTATCATTCAGAATAGCTATAGGGTCAACTTCAATGATTCTCCATATATGTCCATCGAGAGAATAAATATGGGACTCGATTTGTTCCACCCACCAGTCATATTCTCCAGCCTTCAGAATTGGAGGCTTCCAGAAATAATCTCCAATGGAATTGCTTGACGACATCTTTCCTGCAAAGTCTATAACGAAAACAATCTAGAGCACCAGGCTCTGATACCAATTGTTGAATCATTAGAGTTACGTCTGAGGGAACAAAAGCTTTGTTCCCACAGAAGGTGCAGCGGAATAATATAGCAAGAAATATAAGGAACGAACTCACGATGTATAGTGGAAATCCTAATTAGCCAACTAGCTAATCAAAGAAAAACCACTACTTTCAGCTTCTCGCTTGAGAGGATTTTGAAGCGTCTACTTGTCTTATTGATTTCTTGTTCGATTACACTTGTAGCATGGACTACAAACCCTAGACTTCCCACCTAGATTTGAAACTCTCTTCTACAACGGTGAATACGAACTCAACCCTCAAAGACTCACAAACTCTTCACTCTCTTTTTCTTCTCAGTTTAATGCTTCGAGTCCGTACATAGAAAATGAATCCACACTTCTATAAATACAACTCGTCTAAAACTCAATCATAACAAGATACGAATCTTTCTAAACTTGGTAACAAGAAGATATCAATTAGTTGGAAGAATAATATCCTAACCGTGTATATTATCTAAGGAAGGGATTCCTTAAAATAATATAATCGGTAGAAGATATAATTCTTCTCTCTCCAAATATATTATCTTAGGAAAGATTTCCTAAGATAATACATTCGGATTTCTCTCTCCGCATCTTCTCTTCGGTGAGATCCTTCCAGCTGAAATCTCTTATCCTTGACCGCGTGATCTTCCATGATAGTTTCCATAATCTTCACGCTGGATATCTTCCTTCTATTCGCAGCTTGATTGGTGTTTGTCGTTGATGCTCCTTGATAGGTAACAAAGCATGTGGAGATCGCTTTGTTTCCTCTGCAATCCTTCGCTGCCATGGTTCCCTGTGACAACTGTTTTGTTCTTGAAACACTTAGTGACCAGATTAGTTGAATGTTTGTCACTATCAAAACCTAAGGAATTCAACAGATCATATGCATAAAGATTATGGGTTAAGATATGGCACAAGGGCCAAATTTAATTCAGGTAACCAATGAGATAGATGAGGTGCATATGTAAAGAGTAAGCCGATATGACAATTGGAGGTACCAAGCTTGGGGTATAAGTGAGTTTTATGTATGTACTGAGTGGTGTCATGATCGAATAAATAGTTCGACTTTGGTGATATAGGTTACGAAGACCAAATTTATTAAAGGATATCAACTTAAGGAAGATAAGGTAAGTACTCTAAGAGAGGTTTGTAAAGAGAAATGTGTGTTCTCGTGCTTAAGGTATAGCAAGTCTATTGCGAGGATTTTGGAGACTACTATCCTAAGGTAATGATGACTCGCGGATGTAGTCACGAGTTATTACAAGTGTAGCACATGGAGATAAGATATGCAAGATAGTAGTATGATTGAGGAAACATATCGTTTTCCTAGGAGCAAGTACAAGGATGAAATGATTAAGGATACTAAGTTCACGTAGTGAGGTTAATGGTGAAAGCGGTCCCTCTACCTTAGTGATGTTAGTTTCGGGGTCGAAACTATTTTTTTTAGGGGGTAGTAATGTAATAATCCTCATGTTACCATAGGGGTAATATGGTAAAATATATGTTTGGTGAAAGCAATTTATAATTGGTAAAATATATGGTTAACCTTACGTTAACTGTAATTTGAACCAACTTATAAATTTAACTTAGAATTGCTTGAATCAATTTACAAAGTGTTACAAGGGTTAGGCATGGTTAAACTTATAAGGTTGGGTAACTTAGAAATAGGTCACTTCTCCGAGCTGTTATCGGCCTTTTTTAAGGGGGTAGTGATGTAATATCCCTCAATTTCAATAAGGGTATTTGGGTAATTTCTCAACCCTCGTTCTGTAAGTATGACGCGTTGAGCGTATTTGGAATCTCTGTAATAATCTTTTTGAACGTTATAATATACGTTTGATGCATTTTGGGGTCTTAGAATATTTTTATGGATACTAAAATTAAATTCTAGCATAAGACCATGAGTGAAACCGCGACCAGAGGCCACAGACGCGATCGCGGCATTTCCGCGACCGCGGAAGTGTTTCCGCGACCGTGGAAACCTGTTCGTCGTCTCCTTCGTCGTTCTTCCGAGAACGCCGATTGGATTTTCCCACGTTTCGTAACTTCGCCGTTGAGGGAGGTGAGTCGATTCGTGTGGCCGGCGTTGAGCTCCTTCCTGCCCTATAAAAGGGGGTCTTCAGCGGAGGAGAATGGCATCCACATCTCGATCTCGCTCTCTTTCTCTCGTTCGTGCCCTCGCCGGAGTTTGTGCTCTCGTCGGAGTGTTCGCCGGAGTTTTATGGTCGCCGTGGTGCCTTTGCAAGCTCGAAGTGGTGGCATTGCAAGGAGGAGAAGATAGCATCGTCGTCTTAGTCGCCGGTAAGCCTCAAAGCCGGAGGAGAGTCGCGTCGGAAGGGGATCCGCGATTACGAGGATGAATTCCGCGACCGCGGAAGCTGCCCAGAATTCCGCGACCGCGGAAGCCCAAACCGCGACCGCGGCTTGCCTTAGCAAGCGCGATCGTGGCTTGGACAACCACGGTCACGACTCAGGCTTTCGTCCTTTTCGATTCGTATCGTTTCGTCCGTAATGTGTTTAACCCAGGGTTTCGTCGTTGTCATAGGAATCCGTAACCAGATTCCAGTTTCCAGATCCCGAAACCCGACATCGTCAATTCACTAGATTAAGGCAAGTGGCGGTTCGCTCTTTCTTATCATTCCATATTTCCGTTAGTTATCAATTACCTTTAATTGTTAATTAAATTGGAATGAAATGTTGTTTTCGTTTGGGAACAGATTTTATAAATGATGTGATTAAAATATGATATTATAATAGGTTGTATATATTGCTAGAATGACGCTATTATATCTGTTATTACCATGATGGTATTGGTGTGGATTTTATGTGTGAACTTAAATGTGTAGTTAGAACGAGTATTCGTAGGACCGCTATGTACCTTGCGAGGTCTAGTCGTTTCTTTATAACTTGGTGCTTAGGATAATTTTGCCCTAACACTTTCCTGGTCATGACCTACCCCTATCCGAGTATAGGTGGTGGTGCACACAGCTGGTGCCAAACATTCGGGAAATGTTCCCAAGATATCTCTCGTATCGAGATGATATATATATTATAAAAGCTTTAACGTGAATATACATTTTGGAATTAAATAAGATAAGTGCGGTTATGCACATAATTAATATACCCTCGGGCGAGGAGTACAACGTGGAAACCGCCCAGACTCTTGTTAGAGTAAGTCTTCTTTCCAATCTGGATTCGCATTGCGCTATGAGGTTGGTCATGAACCCAAATAATCAAGGTCGTTTTAAACTTGTGTGTAAACTTAACGTTCCCAAACAATTTGTTATACGTTTCCCATAAGACTCAATCCCTTGGAGTCTTCTTTTCAGTGCATGTCTAATTCTAATCATTCCGTGAAAGTTTCGGGTTATGTATCGTTCCTTCGGTTATTATTCGAGGAACAATGATAGTAAACGGTTACGATCACTAGAACCTTTTTATTTCTACCCTTGCATAGTCTTTCATTAGACTAACCAACCGGTTAATTTCCTTTGCATGGTTGGCTGGTGTCATCCGTCTCATACGGCACATCCGATAAGTTTCCGCATCAGTAAAGGTAAGGACCCGACGTGAAGGCAGTTGGCGTTTTTCTGTGTTTTCCCAAGGTTGAGATCCTAGGCATAAGATCGCAAGGTCAAAACCCGTTGAGTAATTTTATTTCAAGACTTCCGCTGTAATAAATATTTGTACTCGATTTTGTTATCGAATTATAGTTTCGACATTTGAATTAAGATATTATTTGGGCATTTGTATGTCATTTAATAAAGTTTATGTTATTATACAATTTGTTATAAAATGGTTAAGCTTTGGGTGACTCCCGATGTGTAATCTGAGGTCACTGGCGGTAATATTTCCAAAGGGTATTTTGGGGGTGTTACAGGAACATATCCCTTCTACAAAATTTATTACCTCAACATATTATTGATAAAATTATTACCATTCACATACCCTCCAACCCGATGGAGGATCGCCTAGTCTGGCGCTTTACCTCTGACGGTCAGTTCACCTCCTCCTCTTCCCACAACTTGAATCACCGTGCTATTCATACTTTCCAAACCCAGTCTTATTCTTGGATTTGGAAACTACACATTCCGCCAAAAATTAAAATGTTTCTCTGGAAAGCACTTATCGATGCCCTCCCAACTACGGAACGTCTTAATCGCCATTACTACTCTGTTTACTCCACGTGCTCGTTCTGCCAAACTTCGAATGAAAATCTTAATCATCTTTTCTTCACATGCCCGTTTACCCAATCAATGGTTTCAAACTTAGAATCCAAACTTAATTTCTCTTTCTCACTTCAACTCAGTGCTGATTTTCACTCGAATTTCGAATTCTTCAGGCACTCTAATTCTAATCCTATTCCCTTACTATTTCTTTGGTGGTCGTTGTGGACTCATCGCAACAACATCATATTCCGTCAATCTGACAACATGGTCAACCCTGTGACCATGCTTGGCGTCTATTCCAAGATTGGACAATAACCACTACCAACACCACCACAACAACAATAAGACGCAACCGTACCCTACACATGAACCGTACTTGGAAAAAACCTCATTCCGGCTGGATTAAATTAAATTTTGACGGATCTAGGAAAAGTGACAATTCTTCCCATTTTGGTTTTCTTCTCAGAGACCATAATGGAAAGGTCGTTTCCTTTCATCGAGAACAAATTCGCTCCACCTCTGTACTCCGATGTGAAGCACTGGCGGCACTTGCAGGTCTTCGTGCTGCGGCATCACTCCATATCAACCAACTAATTATTGAAGGTGACAACCTAGTAGTTATTAATTCAATCCGAGAAATCTGAAAAATTCATTGGGAAGTTCACTCCATTATTTTAGATATCTCTTCTCTGCTTTTGTCTTTTCATTCTTCCCAGGTGTTTCACTGTTTCTGGAAGGCTAACCGCGTTGCTGACTTCTTGGCAACTCATCCCATTCCCCCATCAGCTCTTCACCAATTTCAACTGCTTCTTTCCATGCAATCTTCAGAACGAGATCCACATCCCGTGTTTTCTGATAGATATGAGTTCCTTATGCTGAACTCTACTTTTGATTATTTTGGAACACAATTTATAAAGATCATCCATTCGAATGATTTAGAATAGCCTTTTTTTTAATAGGCCCTAATGTTCGCGTGTTATAAAAAACAAAAAAAGCCTATATATAATGGTATATGGGCGGTGAGCACGCCGACTTACATCAATTTCAAAGTTGATATTTTACTCTCTTATGTACTAGAATAATCTAGATCACCCCTACTTAATTAAAATATCCAATTTTTCTTCAACTTTCATCATTATTCTAGATGCTTCTCCTTACTTCTTGGACTTCTAATCCAACCCATTAATTTGTGGTTTGGGCTTAAATGCGTACAGGCCCATTGGATATATGAATTAAGGAAGTTGAGTAGAAAGTCTGTTACTCAAGGAACTAAGGAAGTGAATTTAGTCACAACAACTCTTCATGGCCACATATATATTATGCCATAAAAGAGGCATTAGTACAATTATCTATTGTCACGAGACAAAAAAAATTTCATAGGACTCCATTTCATTACAAGTGTTTCTCTACAAATAAAACTTCATATTGTGTCTCCAAAATCCAGTTAATTTAGATGTTTGAATTGCTTTGCTTTATTAAAATTGTGTTAATTAATATGCTTCTATCTATTTCACTATATTCTTGTTTTTAAAACTTCGTTCGTGACTTCATGTTGATTTGGTATAATTTCAAGTAGAGCTTAATCATATTAGAGTTCAGGAAAAGAATTTGTGCTTCGTACTTTTATATAGGATTAAGGATCTAAAGTGACCTTAGAACCCAATATTCTAACTGATTTAGAACTATAAAGAGAGTACTTGGAAAGGTTATAATAAGTTAAGGATAAATCAAGTTTTTGTAAGTGTCAGCTTTGATGCTATCATTGGACAAATTAGAATGAGGCTATTTCTTGTGACATCCCTTCTAGAATTCTGAGGCTCTGCCAGTAACCCACATCATAATCTTGGGTAAAATTGCAAGTTATTCAGACACTCTCAATCACTCGATTGTTAGCCAATGAAAGATAAAAAAAAACATTCATTCTTATTTGTTAGTCATTTAGAAACGCCACATTTTAATGATCATCAACAAGAAACGGGGAGATCATACATGACATGATGAAGAACAAGAACGCGACATGATCAACCTATGAACTAGTCTGATTCTATAAGACATGGGTGAATATACAAAGCCAAATCTTCAATCTGAAAGTTGAGCATATGTTTCTGGATCAAGTATGTCCTGCATTTACATACATGTTGGTTAATCTCCCAAGGTTAAGTTTGATTCGATCCTTGTGTTTGCAACAAACAAAGCTGAAGCTAGTAAATTGATATTGAGTATCTTAAAGGGTAAACTATGCAAAAATATATCAACCCCTCTCCATAAGTAAAAAAATGTAACTATCTATTATTCATATTTTGCTACCTCTGTTCAATACATGTCCAATTTAGTGCAAAATCAAACAACAAAATTGAATAAGAATATTATAGACATTTCATGTTTTACCTAGATATTTTACTGCTACCAACATAAGAATAATGAGTGATCAATGCAATTTTGCTATTAAAGGGTGCTTTTGTGCAAAGTGAGCTAAATTATGAGTTGTCTCTTGTGTAGTTCATCACTTCATCCTACATCGAAAGTATAAACTCTAGTTTCGGCGGCTAAAGCGCATTTACATAAGACTATAAGAGGGAAAATAGTGTAAAAGGAGCTACTACAAAAGACTTTTTTATCTATAACAATGGGTCAATTCAATAGTTAGTTAGGTTTTGAGCGAAGAGTTGTAAGTTTAAGTGAATGAGGAGATATGATAATTATAGTAATTGTAAAACCAAAGGCAACTTAAAGATAAGCCGATATTCATATGTTGGCTTACATGGATACAATGTTGAAGCATGTCATTCACCAATTATGCGCATTTAGTATTGAAACTAGCTTCCTAGAGATGATTTTGGGAATATCTCGATACGTAGGAGTATGACACATCAAGCTTTAACGAACAAATTTCAACTTCATGGTCGGAGCAACTATTTCATAAAATCAGTCAAATTGCAAGCATGTTCAGAATCAAGAAAGTTTACATACCTGGTCCAGTCTCAATTGGCTCAATATAGTATTTGTTCCCTATCAGCAACTAGAATTTCATGGGATTCGATTTCAGCATCTGTGAATGTAAGAGCTCGTTGTAGCTTTCTAGGGCACAAGTCCTCCACCTCAACCACATAAGTAGCAGTCACCGGTCGATGATCGGAAAGCATGAGCTCTGCTCTCTTATAACTCAATAGCTTGATTCCATTCCCGTACGAAAGAATACGATCACACCTGTAAACAAAACGGTAAATAGGTGATCCTTATGCAACTACATATTCAGCACATATATGGTATACCACCTTCCCCTTTCACAAGCCCAAACATCTTTGTTAGCATATTCTGTTGTATGCAGCTTTGGCTGCTTCTACTATTTCATATTTTTATTTGATTCCTAGTAATTCAAAAGACATGCAAAGACAAAATAAATGGCCAGGAAAGATATATTCAAGGTATGGAGAATGAAGTTGAATGTAAAGTGTAAGATGAAATACAGCATACCAAGCCGGATTACGCCTCCCTGCCTTGGGATCTTCTCCAACATATTTTTGTGAATTTGCCTCATATTTATAAGTTGGTGGAAAGTTCAATCTTCCTTCTAACCATCCCTCAAACACACAACCGTCTTTTAGTTCTTGATTTAACTGCCACAATAAAAACCGATGAGTGCAATAATAAAAGATGATCGGAAAAAAAACTAATTGGTTGATAACTAACTAATCTTGTTGTGATGAGGAGCATCAAATGAGTTCGTTTATAAGAAATTAGTCTTCATCGAGTATGAGAGAACCAAAAGGATCAAAAGAAAATCACAACATGCTATTTTTGCCTGGTGACACATTTTAGCAATCCATTATTCAACAATCTACCAAAGAACAACTTAAAACCACAATCAAAGCAAAACTTATAGATGGTAGGATTATAAGAGGAATATATAGGAGATATCATGGTGCACAATATAATCAACACTTATACCTGATCATTATCAAGTAACTTGGACCACTCTTTCTTAGATATCAACGCACAGGTTTCCTCGTATGGCAAGTTGATACGGTAGTTCAAGTCACCCAACCAAATTATTCTCCTACAAGAAAATCATATCCTTCAAAGATAATAATGCGATAAAGCAACACAATGTAAAAACGCATCATATAATGTCTTTTTCATTGAATTGGTCGTAAGTATCCAGAATGCATGTGCATAATTATAAAAAATGTACTTGATATTTTGGAGATTTTACGATGAAGGCAGCCAACAGAAAGCAAGGGAAGAGAATACTTAGAATACAAAAATCCATGATACTCTACTCAGATGAAGAAGATGGTTTAATTTGTACAAGTATGCATGAACATTTGCTCACATTGTTTGAAATTATTCTATAACATCGTAGATAAAATACTTCTTGTCTTTAGAGTTTTTGTGTAAGCCTCTAAAACTTACTCATGATCATGGATATTTCTGGGGAATCCTAGACCATCATTGGGGTAAAATTGTGTCCTCCGATGGATTTCATACACATCAGCATTTCTCTTCAGTTCATCTCCTTCTTTTTCTCCAGATGTGAGGTGAGTACATATAAAGCAAAATAGTGTTTGGTGTATAGACATGCTAACGGTTACTGATCCCTGCAAAGCGATCTAGCGATGAGTTGTATGAATAAGAAGAGTTGTTAAGAAAAAATATTTGGCAAAATGATACAAAGATGAGATAAGAGAACCCTTTTGGTTTTAGTTTTGGATGATCACTTCAAAAAAAGAGAAGCATTGGAGTAAAACAATAACAATGAAACATAAGGTTTGGCTTGTCCTCCATTAAAGGACACACTATATCTTATATATGCAAGTTGTACTTGTATAGTTCTTCAAATCCATTGGCAGATCATTGTAATGAGAAGGACTTGATTGCAATACATTTACTTAAACATCATTTTTGCCTTGCATAGACTTACCAATAGTACCGTGTAAAGTGTAAACAATCCTATAACTCTAAAATTTGAATGCAATGAAGAACTCATAATGATAAACATGAGGTATATGTACAGAATGTCAGAAACAACAGAAAGACATAGAAAAAGCTGACTAGCCAATCTAATCCAACCAAAATTCAAGTAACATAATAATCAAACCATCCCTAACTTGATAAGACCCACACCCTAAGTGATTTCGACCAAGATTACTTGAAACCTTAATCTATTATATTTCTAGTTGATGAAAGGACCATAAAATATCTTTATTATCATATTCTAAATAAGTTTGAAGCTTCTATTAGTCATAAATAAAGAAAGAATCTCAATAGAGCAAGTTGAAGGAATTGTGTCCTTTAATCAAAGGTGCAATTATCGAACATGAAATAGGACAATTAATGGAGATTTACAATCCGGAAATTTTAGGGGTCGTAGTGCTTTGCTAGAAGGCAACTACGATCAATGGGCTTAATCGGGTTAGGCCCATGGCTATAATAACCGGGTCCTATGAGGTCACACACATAGAGTTATCGGGCTCGAACAAACCGAACCGGAAGCCCATGTGGGACATGGATTTCGGCCCATTGGCTTTAATTGGGAGATAGGCTTTTATTATTAAAGGATAAAAGTTACCATTCATAATTACTGGATAAGGAGGTATCTTATTAGAAGATATATGGAAATAATATAAAGATATTGTATCCATAACTAAATATAAGATATATGATATAGTATATACGTGATGGTTTACCAAAAGAAACATACGTACAGAAGACATTGAATTCTCCTCCAAGAAAGTGAACGGCCATATATGTGAAAGAGTTCACAATAGAGAAAGAGACTCCTACTACTGAGTACGGCAGACCAATCCCACATTGAAGCCTCGTTCGTTTTCCTTCGTTCGTCGTTCTAGCAGACGAGATCAAAGGCGATCCAGATTCCAGACTCGTGTGGACTAAATAGAGAAGCCACACTTGGGGCTTTCGATCTCCGCTGAAATCTTACAGGAACGTTTCAAACACGCATCAAGAGGTAATCAATTCTTTTTATCTATGATCTATTTGGTTTATGCATGAGATCCTTGGTTAGATGTTAGGAAAACGTTTCTTGAAATTCCGTTTTACGCATCTAAAACCCTACACAAGTGTTAAAGCTTTTCTCAAGTTGATCGATCTATTACAAATGTAACATGCCAATAATATAAATAGAGTTCAACAAGATAGAAAGTAGAGCTTCTATGGCAAAGAAAACAAGAATGTAGATAAAATCAATGAAGGAAGCAAAGGGAAGATGTGAACCTTGTTGCCAATGTAGCCCATAACACCAACACCAACTGTAGAGACCTTCAAGTTATCTATGTGTTTACGCAATCCTCTACGGACCCATACCGTAAGGAATATTCCGACCATTTGCTTGCTAACTATCCTCACATACTCTGGCCTCCTCCTCCGGTAAATGAACTTCTCAAGATCAATCTCTGAAAGCACGGAAATATCTGACAATGCTCTACGTTCCTCATTCACCACAGACTTGAAAGAGCTAAACGTCCTGAAGGACTTGTTTGATCTGAGGCCAAATGAGCACGTCCTTTCAAAAACGTGCTGAGCCAGCAAGTTTGACGGCGGTTCGAGCCAGTTTAGTCCAACCCTCTCATTTCCGCTAAATGTCTTGGACAATTTCACAGAGGGTTGTCTGAAAAACTTCTCTTGATCTTCCCCATGCAAACATTTTAATCTATCCAGAGACGAAAACTGCAGCCTCTGTAGCTCCTTTCCAAATGGACTGGGGAAGTCCTCTACTGGATGGACTTCCTTATCACACTCACTATCCATTTCGAGTAACAAATCGTCCAGTGAATCATCTGTTGGCTTGAATTTGGATGGAGAAGGTGGATCACTGAAGCTCTTATACTTCCTTTCAGGAGTGATTTTATCCAATGCCTCTCGGATGATGCCTTCCCATTTCAAAACCGGGCGGCTATCTTCTGCCCCAAAAATATTCCCTGCATTTAGCGGCACAACCTCCTGCAGACTGATCATCGAAATTAAATCACCAATTCGACATGATCGATGTTGATATCATAAGCAAATTTGAAGGACAAAAGCATTTATTACATTCAACTTTAGTATGCACAAGAACAAAGCATTTATTGTACAATTGAAAGATAAAATTTAAAAAATAAAAAGTACTCACCCTAGCACATACACATCAGCTGGCTCACTACTTTCTAGCCACTCATCAATTTCCAGTTCATCAGGCGGAGTTTTTCCTCCAACGTTCCATGTCCCAACACATACTCTGTACCCAAAGATTCAATTGAGAGTAAGATTAATTAGGATTAGTGTGACTGATTTAACTTTTCTTGCATCTCGTCTAGTTGTATGATTTCGAACCTAAGATACCTGATTTCTTTCTTGTTTATATATTGAGCTCTGAAGGTCTCTGAATTTCTTCTTCTCAATCGTGGCATTGCTTCCGAAACTTGTATATGACAAACAATGAATTGGTGTAAGCAAAAGAGCAGAGATTAACATGGAAATAACAATACATTGAATCATATTTTGAGATATTAAAGTGGTGAATTGACCAATATAGGAAAAAAAAGAAGAGAGTAGTGTACAAGTTATTGAGCTTATTTAAATCTGTTAGTCACTAACGTGGTAGTAGGTTGTTAGAAATTTGTTAGCTTAGTCACTGATGTGACACCCTTAGATAGCTAGGCCTTCTCCTTGTATATATAACACTTCTTTTTTCTATGTAGTTGTATGTTTGGAGAGATAAATTTCATAAATTGTTTTTTAAGGCTAGTGAACACAAATCTAATGATTGTTTTGATTTGTTACATATGGATCTATGGGGACCTTTTGGAGTTCCTAGTCTTAATGGAGAAAAGTATTTCTTCACTATAGTTGAAGATTAGAGTAGGGCTACTTGGACCTATTTATTACATGACAAACAACAAGTTGTTGATATTGTGCAGAATTTTATTTCTCTAGTCAAAACTCAGTTTGACAAGGTTCCTAAGGCCATTAGATCAAATTATGGCTCTGAGCTAATGAATGGAGTATGCATACAGTTATTCTCCTACCTAAGGATCATTCACCAAAGGACCATGTATTATACTCCACAACAAAATGGCGTTGTGGAGCATAAGCACATGCATTTACTGGACACTGGCAGAGCACTGAGCATCCATGCTGATTTGCCAAAGGGTTTTTGGGTGAATGTATCTTGTCAGCTACATACTTAATCAATAAAATGCCCCTTGTGAGCATAGACTAGAAGACACATTTTGAGTTGTTGTTTGGTAAAGAACTAGTGTATGACAATTTGAAGGTGATTCGTTGTCTATGTTATGTTGCTAAACTTAAAAGAGGGCGTGAAAAAATGGACCCAAGAGGAAGGAGATGCATTATGTTGGGATATCGAATCAACCAGAAAGGATATAGGGTTTATGATTTGTCAACAAGGGAGATATTTCATAGCAGAGATGTATCATTCTGTGAGGATAAATTTTCTTTTAAAATATTCAGTGAAGGTCATGACTAGTTAGAGGGAAGCATTAGGAAGAAGACATTAGTTCAACAATAGTGCTTTGATGAGGACAATTAGGTTCTACTTCAGCTAGAAAACAGTATTGCAATTGAATTCTCGGAGGATTCTCCTACAATTTATACATTTGATTTTGTTGATCCTCTCCCTCAACAAGACATTCATGTCTCTCTGCAACACAACCTTGCTTCTTCACAAGAGATTCTTATGCAGCACCAATAAGAAGATCAACAAGAGACAAAAGGGTACCTAGTTGGAGTTATGACTTTGTAATGATAGCCAAGAATACTCATCCTTCCTTCCAATCTAATGCAAATTATTTTGCATAATTGTTTCAAGTTCTTACTATCCCTAAATTAGTATCTTATGCACAAGTCAAGGGGCATGTTGAGTGGGAAGAAGCAATGGCTAAGGAGATCCAAGCTTTAGAAAGCAATGGTACTTGGGAGCGCACTGCAATTACCACCCGGGCACAAGGCAATAGGATGCAAATGGGTCTTTAAGATCAAGTTAATGTCAGATGAAAGCTTTGAGAGACACAAGGCTAGACTAGTGGTTAAAGGTTTTGATCAAAAGGTAGAAAAGGATTTTAAGCACACTTTCAGTCCACTAGCTAAGCTACCAATAGTGAGAATTGTTATGGCACTTACCACAACAAAAGAATGGCCTTTACATCAGCTTGATGTAAACAATGCATTCTTGCATGGATTCCTTAAAGATGATAGTTACTTGAAAGTGCCATATGGTTATGACAAAGCTATAAGGCTTGAAGTTTGTAAACTCAAGTGGTCCTTGTATGGGCTTAAACAAGCTTAAAGACAATGGAATCAGGAGTTAACTTAATTCCTTGTTTCTTTAGGCTTCACATAGTCTACCAATGTTGTGAGACAACAAGAAACTTTTTTCCTTGTCCTCCTAGTGTATGTTGATGACATACTTATTACTAGAGATGACATCAATGGCATACAAATGGTGAAGGATGCTCTTCATATACAGTTTACTATCAAGGATCTTGGTCTAGCAAGATATTTCCTAGGGATAGAAATATTCATTGATGATCAAGGAACTTATCTTAGTCAACAAAAGTCTATTTCTGATACAGTAAAGGCAATAAACTTGAAGGGAGCTAAGAAAGCATATTTTCCTTTGCCTACAGGACTTAAGCTCAAATTGGATGAAGGCAAATTGTTAACTGACAGTGAGCAATATAAAAGATTGGTTGGGAGATTGTTTTATCTTTCCCTAACTAGACCAGACATTTCATATGTTGTGCAATATCTCTCTCCATTTGTGACTCAACCTAGATTGCCACATTTCTGCTAGGATCTGAATGCAGTAACGAGAGAAAGACGAAATAAAGAACACGAGAATTGTTTACCCAGTTTGTCACAGAATATGACTACGTCTAGGGGCACTACCAAGCCAGGGTTTTCTTACTATTTTGATAACGATTACAATGATCAATTGGGTATTTAAGATAATGAACGAAACCCTAATTAGGCCCATTACACTATTGTACGGACGAGCAAAAATACCCTTGTACGAACGAAACCCTAGTTGGATCGTTGAAAGTTGGGCTTTCGGTGTACAGTCCATCAGGCTCCATAACCCAACAATCTCCCAACTAGAGACTGATTCCAATCATAATCATCTTCATCTTCAACAGCAACCCATATCCGGTAGTAGTGTCAGGCCTTTAACTGAATTACCAAGGTCAGTTGAATCCATGCAGAGCTTCAACTTCTCTAAGGTCACAACCTTAGTCAACATGTCTGCAGGATTCTCACTTCCTCGAATCTTCATCTGTTGCGGAACCTTTCTTTCCAAGAGATGGCGTATGTAGTGATACTTCAACTTTATGTGCTTAGTCCTCGAGTGAAAGGCTGGATTCTTAGCCAGGTGGATGGCACTTTGACTATCACTGGATTCTTAGCCAGGTGGATGGCACTCTGACTATCACTGTATAGAGTGTTATCCCCCTGCTCCTTCCCCAACTCACGCAAGAAATTCTACAACCATACCATCTCCTTACTAGCCTCAGTCACTGCAACATACTCAGCTTCTGCAGTAGCCAAAGTCACGATTTTCTACAACTTAGAAGCCCAAGAGACCGCAATACCACCCAATGTAAAGACATACCCGATTGTGCTTCTTCTCTTGTCGAGATCACTTGTTGCCAAATCTACATCAACATACCCTGCTAACACCACGTTCTTACCTTCAAAACATAAGGCATGCTCAGTAGTACTCCTCAAGTATCTAAGGATCCACTTCACTGCTTCCCAATGCTTCTTCCTTGGATTTCCCATGAATCGACTAACTACTCCCACCGCATGTGCAATGTCCGGCCTCGTACACACCATTGCATACATCAAACTGTCAATTGTTGAAGCGTATGGAGTCCTCTGCATCTGGACACGTTCTTCTTCACTCTTAGGCGAGTCCCTATTAGATAGCTTGAAGTGGCTACCCAATGGGACTTTAGCTGGCTTAGCATCTTGCATACTGAACCTCTTCAAGACCTCATGATGTACTCAGCATACGACATATACAACTTTCCAGCCTTCCTATCTCGATCAATCCGCATACCCAGAAGCTGCTTAGCCTCTCCCAGGTCCTTCATAACAAACCGTTCAGACAACTGCTTTTTCAACTTGCTCACTTCTCGAGCACTAGAGCCTGCTATCAGCATGTCATCAACATATAGCAGCAATATGATGTAGTTGTTGTCATAATTCTTGAAGTAGCAACAATGGTCAGCTTCACTTCTCACAAACTCAATTTCGTGCATGAATCCATCAAACTTCTTATACCACTGTCTAGGTTCTTGTTTCAGACCATACAAGCTCTTCTTCAACTTGCACACAAGCTCAACGTTACCCTCTGACACGTAGCTCTCAAGTTGCTTCATATAAATGTCTTCATCTAAATCACCATGAAGAAATGCCATTTTTACATCCAGCTGTCGTAACTCTAAGTTTTCTGCAACCACCATACTCAGCACTAAACGAATAGTAATCAGTTTCACCACAGGAGTAAAAACGTCAGTATAATCAATACCGTATTTCTACTGAAATCCTTTCACAACCAGCCTTGCCTTATAACGCTTGCTTCCATTCGCCTCCTCCTTGATTTTGTAAACCCACTTGTTATGCAATGCCTTCTTGCCCTTTGGAAGCTCAACTTGTTCCCAAGTTATGTTGGTCATCAACGAATCCATCTCATCATCCATTGCAAGCTTCCACTTGCTCACATACTATCCACGAGATGCCTCTACATAACACTCTAGCTCACCACCACCAGTCAACAACAAATAGTAGTTGGAAGGCGAAAATCTATCAGGTGATCCATGCTCTCTGGTGGACCTCCGCAGCGAAACTACTGGGGTGTACGGTTCTTCCTCAACAATAACCTCTTGGTCATTTCAAACCACCTTGCCCCCACCCGAGTTCGAGATGTCTAACTCCACAACCTCAGGTTCTGAAGTAGTAATTTCTGATGCACCCAACATATCCTTGTATAGCACCTGCTCATTAAACACAACGTCTCGACTACGAATAACCTTACTATTCTGTTCATCCCAAAACCGGTATCTAAAATCATCACCGCCGTATCCAATAAACGTGCATTTGACAGACTTAGCATCCAGTTTACTTCTCTCAACAGAAGCTACATGAACATATGAAACGCACCCATATATCCGAAGAAAGGACAGATTTACCTCTTTGCCACTCCAAGCCTCCTCTAGAATGCCATTCTCCAAGGGAGTTGATGGCCCTCGGTTAATCAAAGATGCAACAATGTTAACTGCATCCGCCCATAACATCTTTGGAAGCCCACACTTCAGTCTCATGCTCCTATCACGTTCATTCAGGGTCATGTCCATACGCTTTGCCATGTCATTCTCCTGAGGGATTCCTTTCAAGGTTTTCTCCATGCGAATGCCATTCTCAGCACAAAACTCCTTGAACTCGCGAAGCTCATACTCCCCACCATTATCAAATCTTAAACACTTCACTTTAAGGCATGTCTCATTCTCTACTAGGGCCTTCCACTTTCTGAAAGAATCGAAGGCATTAGATTTTTGTTTCAGAAAATAGACACATACCTTTCTTGTGGAGTCGTCAATGAAGGTCATGTAGTATGACGCTCCACCAAGAGATGTCACAGGTGCTGGACCCCAGAGATCACTGTGGACCAGCTCCAACTTCTACTTCTTCAAAGTTATGCCACCCTTCGAAAAACTCACTCTTTTCTATTTCCCGAGAACACAGTCCTTACACAATCCGATTTCAACGGACTTGAGACCTAGTAGCAAACCCTTTGAACACAACATTTTCATCCCTTTCTAACTCATGTGGCCAAGATGACAGTGCCACAAATATGCATCACCGTTCACTCCTGCAACAGCAATGCTATCACGGACGTTGCTCATCATGTACAACGTCCCCTCCTTCTTCCCTCGAGCTACTACCATAGCTCCTTTGGTTATCTTTCAGCTCTTGCAGCCGAAGGTTGCAACATAACCCTCATCATCCAACTGCCCAACTAAAAGCAAGTTTCTTTTCAAACCAGGAATATGCCTGACTCCATGCAACTGCAATACATATCCATTCGGTGCCTTGATTCGAACATCACCTTTCCCCACAATTTTTAAGGCCTCATCATCAGTAAGATAGACCTTTCCGAAATCTCTAAGAGTATAGCGATCCATTATCTCAGCACTGCTACATGAGTGAAACGAAGCTCTAAGAGTCTAACACCCAAGACTCTAATGGGTTGCTCGCGCTCAGGATCAATGCATTTGCACTGGTTTCTATTGTTGAATCGCTCAAGATCAATGCATCTGCAATATCTTATGTGGTTGAATTCGTTGATTTGTCCTTTGACGATGCCTTATATTCACTCTTGTAATGATCGTTCTCATCATAATTCTAGCACTTGATTCTGCTCTTGTCTTTGGGTTTATCCTTCCCTCTTGACTTCGACCTACCATGATTCGATCTCGTCTTAGAATCTGACTTGCCCCTGTTTCCCATACTCAAGGCTGATCCTGAAGCAGTACCTGACGCCTTCCTGCGAATCTCTTCGCTAATAATCATATCCTTAACTTCATCAAACTTAAGCTTTGTCTTCCCTGCTGAAGCACTAACAACAGTAACTGTCCCACTCCAACTCTCTGGTAAAGAGGATAACAGAATTAGGGTTTGTACCTCATCATCAAAATTGATCTCAACCGAGCTCAGTTGCACAATTGTCATATTGAACTCGTTCAAGTGATTGGCCACCGATGTACTCTCCATCATCCACAGGTTAAACAACCGCCGCATCAAGTGAACCTTGTTCACTGCGAGGTTCCTTTCAAGGTTTTCTCCATGCGAATGCCATTCTCAGCACAAAACTCCTTGAACTCGCGAAGCTCATACTCCCCACCATTATCAGATCTTAAACACTTCACTTTAAGACATGTCTCATTCTCTACTAGGGCCTTCCACTTTCTGAAAGAATCGAAGGCATTAGATTTTTGTTTCAGAAAGTAGACCCATACCTTTCTTGTGGAGTCGTCAATGAAGGTCATGTAGTATGACGCTCCACCAAGCGATGTCACAGGTGCTGGACCCCAGAGATCACTGTGGACCAGCTCCAACTTCTGCTTCTTTAAAGTTATGCCACCCTTCGAAAAACTCACTCTTTTCTATTTACCGAGAACACAGTCCTTACACAATCCGATTTCAACAGACTTGAGACCTAGTAGCAAACCCTTTGAGCACAACACTTTCATCCCTTTCTAACTCATGTGGCCAAGACGACAGTGCCACAAATATGCATCACCGTTCGCTCCTGCAACAGCAATGCTATCACGGACGTTGCTCATCATGTACAACGTCCCCTCCTTCTTCCCTCGAGCTACTACCATAGCTCCTTTGGTTATCTTCCAGCTCTTGCAGCCGAAGGTTGCAACATAACCCTCATCATCCAACTGCCCAACTAAAAGCAAGTTTCTTTTCAAACCAGGAATATGCCTGACTCCATGCAAATGTAACACATATCCATTCGGTGCCTTAATTCGAACATCACCTTTCCCCACGATTTTTAAGGCCTCATCATCAGTAAGATAGACCTTTCCGAAATCTCTAGGAGTATAGCGATCCATTATCTCAGCACTGCTACATGAGTGAAACGAAGCTCTAAGAGTCTAACACCCAAGACTCTAATGGGTTGCTCGCGCTCAGGATCAATGCATCTGCACTGGTTTCTGTGGTTGAATCGCTCAAGATCAATGCATCTGCAATATCTTCTGTGGTTGAATTCGTTGATTTGTCCTTTGACGGTGCCTTACATTCACTCTTGTAATGATCGTTCTCATCACAATTCCAGCACTTGATTCTGCTCTTGTCTTTGGGTTTATCCTTCCCTCTTGACTTCGACCTACCACGATTCGATCTTGTCTTAGAATATGACCTGCCCCTGTTTCCTGTACTCAAGGTTGATCCTGAAGCAGTACCTGACGCCTTCTTGCGAATCTCTTCGCTAATAATCATATCCCTAACTTCATCAAACTTAAGCTTTGCCTTCCCTGCTGAAGCACTAACAACAGTAACTATCCCGCTCCAACTCTCTGGTAAAGAGGATAACAGAATTAGGGCTTGTACCTCATCATCGAAATTGATCTCAACCGAGCTCAGTTGCACAATTGTCATATTGAACTCGTTCAAGTGATTGGCCACCGATGTACTCTCCGTCATCTACAGGTTAAACAACCGCCGCATCAAGTGAACCTTGTTCACTGCGGATGGTTTCTCATACATCGCGAATAGAATCTGTAGCATTTCTTTCGTCGTCTCCGCCTTGATAGTGTGATGCGCCACGTTTCTGGACAACGACAGGCAGATCACGCTCATCGCTTTCCTGTCCAGCAACTTCTACTCGTCATCCTTCATGTCCTCTGGTTTCTCGCCCAGAAGCAAGTTGGATCGCTGAAAGCTGGGCTTTCGGTGTATAGTCCATCAGGCTCTATAACCCAACAATTTCCAAGTTGTGTTACATGTGCTCAAGTATCTCAAAGGCAGAACACACAAAGGGTTGTTTTTATCATGTTCAGCAAGGGCTCAAGATAATTGGACGACTTTTCATATATTGATTAGGGAGCATGCTTGACAACTCGAAGATCTCTCTCTGTTCTTTGTGTTTTTCTTGGACACTCGTTAGTGTCTTGGAAGACAAAAAAGCAAGCAACAATTAGCATATCCTCAACAAAGTATAGAAGCATGGCTTCTACCATTGCTGAATTAGTCTTAGACAAGTTATCTTCTTCATGATCTTCAAGTTGAAGTTTCTTTGCCCATCACCATGTTCTGTGATTATAAGGCAATCAACAGGCTGCTAATCCATACTCTCATGAGAGAACTAAGCATCTGGAGATTGGCACTCATTTCACGCGGAAAAAGGTTAAAGTGGGTTTTTCCATACTACTTACATCCATACCAACATCCATACCAGTCTACAACTTGCAGATATTATGATTAAAGTACTCGGCAAATAATCTCAACATTTTCTTTTTGTCAAGTTGGGATTAGTATGTTTTCCAACTTGATGGGAGGATATTGAGCATATTTAAATCTAGCTTAGTCACTGATGTGACGCCGTTAGCTAGCTAGCTCTTCTCCTTGTATATATAGAATACTTCTCTTTTCTCTTTAATTGTAAGTTTGGAGAGATCAACACAGAGAGCAATTCGATCGAAGATCGATCCGAGATTCTATACAGGTGATTAGCGCACAGTCGTTTGTTTAAACATTATAACAGATGATTAAATTTGTAGAAGACATGATTTTCAAAATTTATAAGTTTATCATAAATATATAAAATATAAGAAATAAAAACATAATACACTACGAGAGTCGAGAGACACCTCCTTGAGCCACATTGTCTCCTTGTACGTGAAGGAATTGTGTACTTTAATCAAATGTGCAATTACTGATTATAAAGTGGGACCATTTATGGAGATATTTAATCCGGTGATTTTAGGTAGTCGTAGTGCTTTGCTAGAAGCCAACTATGATTTATAGACTATATGTTATAGAGTATGTCATAAAGTCTATTGATATTGTTATCGGGTCCTACGAAGTCACACCCTTAGAGTTTGGACTGGATCAGTTTAATGGGAGACATATTATATAAAGTATATAATATAAAGTTATGTATGATATAACTTGGGAGATAAGGTTTGTTAATAATAAAGAGTTATTATTAATAATAAGAGATATATTTATTTAGGAAATAAGATATCTACACATGGCAATATAAAATGAGGGCTTTTAGGAAAAGCCCATAACCCTAATTCACTTGAAGAAGTACGGTTGCCTCCTTCTCCCTGGCTTTCTCTTCATTCGCCTTCGTTCCTCGCTCTAGCAACCGAGTCCTAGGTGATCCAGATTCAAGCTCGGGTGGACCAAATAGAGGAGTCACACGTGAGGCTCTATTCTCTCCATTCCAACAGGTTGAAACACGCATCAAAAGGTATTTGATTCTTTCTATCTATGATCTATTTGGTTTATGCATGAGATCCTTGGTTAGATGTTAGGAAAAAGTTTCCTGAAATTCCGCTTTACGCATCTAAAATCCCTACAGTGGTATCAGTTGCCTCTTGCATAAATTGATTAGATCAAGTTTAAAGTTTTAAATTTTGATGCATGTTCATAATTGTCTTGATTCAAATTAAGTGGTAAATTGATATATAGGTTAATTTGCATGATTAAAATTCTGATTTTAATTGATTGGATTAGTAAAGTTGAAGAACTTTATGAACAAATATGCATGTAAAATTGATCTACCAATACTTGATTCATATGATTTAATTATGCAAGAGATATGATTTTTTGACATGTTTAAATCATTAGATGAAGATTTTGATTTTCATAAGATGGATCAACCACCCAAATTTTATTAAATTCTGAATTTGTATGAAATTGTTCGGTGACAAGGTCACTTGTTTCCGAATTGTTCGGTGACGCGGTGAGCAAGTTGATGCTATTCATATAATAACAAAGTCTAGGTACTGAAATTCCGAATTGTTCATTGAATTTTTTAATGAAATTGTTCATTAGAGGATTAGTCAGCTCTGTTGTCCTCCGAATTGTTCGGTGGATTCATCAGATGGATTAGCATTAATAATGCACTATTGATTTGATTCTCTCCCTTAATAACAATCCTGGAAAGAGAATATTATATTGTTAAGTGTTAACGCTTTAATTGTTAATTGTTAAGTGTTACCGCTTTGATTGTTCGGATCACGGTCTTGCGGTGGCTGGTTCGGGCTGGGCCCGGGTTGGCCCGCATGGGCTACGTGGTTCGGTGGGAGCGGGTTGGTCCGGGTTTGACTCGGGCGCGACTCGGTCCGGTTGGGTAGATTTGGCATTTTAGGATAATTTCCTAAACTATAAGATAAGATCTTATTTATTTAATTGGATAATATTTGATATCATCTAAATTATATAATTTCCTAAAAGTTGTTAGGATAGATTCCCACTAGATTTAGATAAGGATATTTGATATCTTATCTTGTTTATGCATATATTATCCAATAATGCATTTTACTAATTAATTATGATTAATTCTATATATTATTTTTTTAATTTGAATTAAGAATTTGATATTAAATTATTTATATCATGAGATGATTTATTTAATTTGATATAGTTTTATTTAAATTAGTTAAATCGGTTATTACTATTAATTAGATTAATATTATTTATAATATTTGATATTATTATTGCATGCATGTTTTATGATATTATGATATTATTGCTTGCATGAGGTGAGTAGTATGGCCCACAATAGGATACATAAATACGGTCTGCGTACCGTTATTTTTTTCTTGTACACGATCTGCGTATCATTATGTATTTTTGTAATTTAAATTTCTGCAAGAGAGTTTATTTCAATTATATGTAAGACAAGAAGAAGAAGATCCTAAAAAGACCAAAGGATGGAGATCCATGGAGAATACTAAGGATAGAGATCCAAGAGTAACAAGAGCCATGAAGATTAGATCTTTAATTTTGGTTTGTAGGGGCCATACTAGGATCACATTTAATTACTACATTACTTGAATGCTTTATTTCCCACTTTGCATGCTTGCTTGTTTGTTTATGCTATTTTGTTCACTAGTAAATAAACAATCAATGCATGCTTAAGTCCCTTAACAGAATATTGAGATCATGCCTTTCCATATCATAACCATGAGGCCCTTGGGATTCGTTGGATAGTTTTTTCCCTAGCGAGGTGTCCTTCCTTGACCTTGGGATAGTGCAGATATGTCTAATAGGGGCATGCTGCCTTGGTATGGTTACACTCAACAAGAGACCAAAATGCTCAGTTTTGGATCTTGAGGCATAAGGATGAGTCTTACATAAGATGTGACCATCAACCAAGAGTTATAAGGTGTTATAATTAGTAAAGGAGTTTACTTACCTTGATTACATGAGACTTGGGGAAGTGCCCTAGTATGCTCGAGTTTCATCTAAGATAGGATCTTGGAATCATTTTACTCACAAGGGACAATTTAATCGAGTAGAATGTGCAATAACTTATTGTTTATAGTTTGTCTAAATTTTAAGTTCTTGCATGTCAAGCATAATTTATCTGCATGTTTTTATTCCGTTTTGTAGTTACTATGTCTTCTGAACACCTCAAATTCACTCTCCGCTCAATAGTTGAGAAAAAACCGTTTGAACGACACAAATTTTCTTGATTAGGAAAGACATATGAGAATCAGTCTCAGGTCTAAGGGACAGGAGGATGTCCTTGAAACCCCCATCCCAGAGTTGATTGTCACCTCATCTGATGAGGATAAGGCAAGTCACAAAAACCTGGAAGAAAAGAAGATGAGAACAGTCTCCACTTTAGGTATTTACGTTACTGAAATCTTATCAACCAAGTCTCATTCTTGGATATTACATTCAGGATGTGGTTCTCACATTATTTCGAATGTGCAAGGACTAAGAAATAGGAGACGGTTGTGGAAGGGTGAGATAGATCTCCGCGTTGGAAATGGAGCAAGGGTTGTTGCACTTGCCATTGGAGATTATAGTCTACCTCTACCTTCTGGCTTAGTTTTAAAACTTTATAATTGTTATTTTGTTCCTTCTATTACTAAGAATTTGATTTCAATTTCAGTTTTGAACCTTGAGGGTTATGAATTTGTCATTAAGGATTGTTTTTCCATTTATAAGAATGACATTTTCTATGCTCGAGCCCATGTGAGTAGTAGTGGACTATACATGCTGGATCTCAAATCTGAAATTTATAACGTTGATACAAAGAGGCAAAAGTCGAATATAAGTGAAGCCAATCTATGGCATTGTCGCTTGGGTCACATTAGCATCAAACACATGAAGGAACTCCAAATGGTTGGTAGCCTAAAGTCATTTAATTTAGAATCATTTGAAACATGTGAGTCATGTCTGATGGGCAAGATGACAAGGTCACCTTTCACTGGTACGAGTGAGAGGACTACTGAGCTCTTAGCTCTCATACATACCGATGTGTGTGGACCTATGAGCACAGAAGCTAGGAGAGGCTATCGATACTTCATTACATTTACTGATGATTTTAGTAGATATGGATATATCTACTTAATGAAGCATAAATCTGAGTCCTTTGAAAAGTTCAAAGAATTCCAGAATGAAGTTGAGACACAGACTGGCAAGAAGATAAAGGCACTCCGATCAGATCGAGGGGGCGAATATCTGAGTCAAGAATTCGACCATCACTTGAGGAGTTGTGGCATTTTGACACAACTGACTCCACCAGGCACGCCATAGTTGAATGACGTATCTGGGTGGAGGAACAGGACATCGTTAGACATGGTCCGCTCAATGATGAGTTTTGCTGATCTTCCTACATCCTTTTGGGGATATGCCCTCACCACTGCTGTGTTCACACTAAACAGGACTCCGTCACGATCAGTTGACAAGACACCACATGAGATATGGTATGGAAAGGTTCCTAGCTTGTCATTTCTGAAGGTCTGGGGATGCGAAGCTTATGTAAAGCGTTTACTATCTGACAAGCTAGCACCAAAATCAGACAAATGCTTCTTTATAGGTTATCCCAAGGAAACAAGGGGATATTATTTCTACAATCCCGCTGAGAACAAAGTGTTTGTTGCTTGGGATAGTGTCTTTTTGGAAAAGGACTTCTTTTCCAAGAAGCCAAGTGGGAGAAATGTTCAGCTTGATGAGATTCAAGCTGAGCAACAAACCCAACAAAGTGAGGACATAGACGATGTCACTGAGGAACTTGATTTTGGGGGCGTACCTTCTCAAAGGGAACTGCCCAGATTCAAGATGCAATTCCTCAAGTTGATGAAGCACTTGAGGTCCCGCATACAGATGTGGTCAACCCAGTAGCTGAAATCTCTCCTATTGTTGGACCACATTGGTGATCAGACAAGCTAAGGCAGCTGCCTAGGCGTTATGAGGATTACGTCTTGACTGCTAGCATTGACGTTCTACTTTTAGAGAACGGTGAGCCTACGACCTATAAGCAAGCGATGGCGGACCCCGACTCCGAAAAATGGCTGGAAGCCATGAAATCCGAAATGGACTCCATGTTTGAAAATCAAGTATGGGACTTGATAGATTTGCCTGATGGGGTAAAACCCATTGGATGCAAATGGGTCTTTAAGATCAAGACAGACAAGGATGTAAATGTTTTTGTCTATAAGGCAAGACTAGTTGCCAAAGGATTTAGACAGGTTCATGGTACTGACTATGATGAAACGTTTGCACGGTCGTTATGATCAGGTCCATTAGGATACTCCTAGCGATTGTCGCTTATTATGATTATGAGATTTGGCAAATCCTAGGAGAATATGCAAGCTTAAGAAGTCCATCTATGGACTTAAGCAAGCATCCAGGAGTTGGAATCTTTGTTTTGATGAAGTGGTCAAAAAGTTTGATTTTGTCAGATGCGAAGAAGAGCCCTGTGTCTACAAGAAGTTTAGTGGGAGCAAAGTGGCCTTCCTAGTTCTATATGTGGATGACATATTACTCTTTAGGAATGACATTCCTATGCTGGAGACAGTTAAGGAGTGACTTAAGAAGTATTTCTCAATAAAGGACTTGGGAGAGGCTGAGTACATACTAGGCATTAAGATCTATAGAGATAGATCTAAGAGACATTGGTCTAAGTCAGGGAACTTATGTAGATAAGGTCCTTGATAGATTCAATATGATGAACTCTAAGAAAAGGTTCATGCCTATGCAGCATGGCTTATATCTCAGCAAGAGCCAGTGTTCTAAGACACCTGGTGAGGTTGAAAGGATGAGCAGGATTACCTATGCCTCAGCCATAGGATCCATCATGTATGCAATGACTTGTACTCGCCCAGATGTTGCATATGCTTTGAGCATGTATAGAAGGTACCAATCAAACCCGGGTGATGCACATTGGTGTGCAGCCAAGAACATCCTGGAGTACTTACGAAGGACTAGGGATGATCTCTTGATATTTGGAGGTGATGACGAGCTGGTCGTCAATGGCTATATTGATGCAAATTTTCAGACATACGTAAATGATTTTGAATCTCAATCTGGATATGTCCTCATTCTGAATGAAGGAGCCGTCAGTTGGAAGAGTTCCAAATCCAGACATGTTCTACGGAAGTACCACATGATCAGACACTATGTTGATAGTGGAGATGTGAGGATGTGCAAAGTGCACACAGACGACAACATTGCAGATCCTTTTGACCAAGCCCATGTCTAGGCCCAAGCATGACAGTCACACTCGGGGCAAAGGACTCAAGCACATTAGAGAGTTCTTTTGAGACATTGTTTGTTTTATGATAAACCTTGTTTATTGTTATCACGGACATTTATGCTTGACTTATATATATGAGTTTTATATTATTATTTAATCATTGCTTGGGATTAGATAAAGTATCCAAACAATTTAATAGTTATCAAATGGGCTCATCAAAACTGTTTTGGTGAATGAAACCCCATTAAGTGAACTGAAATTATAAAATTGTTAGAAGTCCATGGTCTAAGTTGTTAACTTGGATAAAAATGACTTAATCAAAAGACCATATGTGAGATTGATTGATAACACCGGGTTTCATGTGTTATAGGGACATGGAGATGTCTAATCGATTACATAGATGTGTATACTGATACACATCGGACAGACCGATCTTAGGATTTCTCGGGACTTTACTGCGGAGTTCTAGGATTATTCATGATTAGTGAGTTCCTTAGACATGAGTATGATATAGTTATCATTTGACTGCTGGTATGTCTTTGACGCTGTCAAACGCTGACCGTAACAGGCAGTTATAAAGACAGTGATTGGGATTGCCAAAAGTTGAGTGGGAGCAATAGTCTTACAAGATTGAATATGTCCTCCTATTCCATGTATACCATGATACATTTGGAAAGGATTGGTGTCTCGGCCACTTGAAGAGTGAGAACTGTGAAAATGCATGCCCATGCTCAGATGGATTATTAGTAATCATCTGTACTGACAGTTTGATCTCAAGAGTTCAAGAAACGTATTTGGCGGTAAAGATGAGTTTCATCATATAGTCAAATAAGACACTAAGTGACAAAGGAATTTTAACATTGCACACTTGTTTTAAGGACAAGTGGGAGATTGAAGGAATTGTGTCCTTTAATCAAAGGTGCAATTACTGATTATGAAGTGGGACCATTTATGGAGATATTTAATCCGGTGATTTTAGGTAGTCATAGTGCTTTGCTAGAAGCCAACTATGATTTATAGACTATATGTTATAGAGTATGTCATAAAGTCTATTGCTATTATTATCGGATCCTACGAGGTCACACCCTTAGAGTTTGGACTGGATCAGTTTATTGGGAGACATATTATATAAAGTATATAATATAAAGTTATATATGATATAACTTGAGAGATAAGGTTTGTTAATAATAAAGAGTTATTATTAATAATAAGAGATATATTTATTTAGGAAATAAGATATCTACACATGGTAATATAAAAGGAGGGCTTTTAGGAAAAGCCCATAACCCTAATTCACTTGAAGAAGTACGGTTGCCTCCTTCTCCCTGGCTCTCTCTTCATTCGCCTTCGTTCCTCGCTCTAGCAACTGAGTCCTAGGTGATCCAGATTCAAGCTCGGGTGGACCAAATAGAGGAGTCACACGTGAGGCTCTATTCTCTCCATTCCAACAAGTTGAAACACGCATCAAAAGGTATTTGATTCTTCCTATCTATGATCTATTTGGTTTATGCCACTACTACAAAAAGTGCATTTTAGCCCGTGACTATTTATCCCGGATCCCAATTATCCGGGATATTAAGGCCCTTTACCTCATAAGGCTTCGGCTTATTTGAGAAACAACACATAATAGCTCGGACCATTTTTGAAGCGCCCGGGCTAAAAACAAATGGGTCTGAAAACATGCAAAATTAAATAGCTCGGGCGTGTATTTTTTATATATATCCGGGCTATTTAGTGACATGGAAAATTAATCTATTAGAAAATAAGCCGGATCTTTATGATCCGGGATCTCATGTCTCTAAATGTTCATCCAACCCTAATTGTTCAAGCCTCTTTCTCGCTCCTTCCTTGCCCTACACACGTGAGAGAGAGAGAGAGAAGGACGCCATTTTTGTTCGCTTTTTGTGAAGGCCTCGATCTCTCTCCCTTTGTCTTCGTATAGCGATTTGGCTGCAATGGCGGATTGCAAAGCTTTACCGCTCCGTAATGACTTCGCTGAGGATGATCCACGCCTCCCTATCAAGTACCAGCCGCCGGAAACTTTTCCTCCCTTTTTCTACTCTGGAAAAAAAGTCTAAAGCATCGTAGCATACTCAAATTCAGGTGGAGAGATCATGAGGCCCAAGATCTATCTATTCGGCGATTCAATCACCGAGGAGTCCTTCGGCGATGGCGGCTGGGGCGCTTCCCTTTCCCACCATTTTTCTCGATCTGTAATCTCTCCCTCTAAATTTGTTTCTTGGGTTTTCCAAATACATGAATTTGGTTTTGGGTTTTTTCTTCTTTGATTGAAAAAACTATGTTGGTGCCTTTTTCAGGCCGATATAGTGCTAAGAGGGTACAGTGCTTACAATACTAGGTGGGCGCTCAAGGTGTTTGACAGGGTTTTTCCGGCCCGCGGCGATGATGGGTCGGCCCCGCCGTTGGCGGCGGTGGTGTTCTTTGGTGCCAATGACGCCTGCCTCCCTGATCGGTGCTCTGCTTTTCAGCACGTGCCTTTGGACGAGTACAAGCAGAACCTCTGCTCCATTGTATCTTCTCTCAAGGTTTATGTGATGTTAACATACCTTATCTATTTTTCATGTTAAATCAGTTTCCTTCTTGAAGTTGTTTTGGGTGTTCTATGAATACTGCGATTATTGCTAGGCTGAATGCTTCAGTGAATTAGGATCTGAAGGCATTGGGTTAAGCTTATACATATTCCTAAGTACAAAAGTTCAGGATGATTATAGAAAAAAAACTCAACCAAACACTATGATCTGCTGTATTATTGCCCAGCCAATGTTACCTTACAACAATTCCTCCACAATGGAGATGATCAGCTTAGAAATGCAAGAAGTTAGTGTTAGCATTAAAATAATTCCCTAGTCTTAAGGAAGTTCGGATTCATATCTGTCCATTTGGCTAAACTAATGCATATTTGTTCATACTAATTTGCTGTATATTATACCATATCCTTCTTTCTTCTGCTAAACTAATACATTCCGTTGATTATCGGAATCTATTAGACTGATACATTTCTGCTTACAGAAACGATGGCATAACACTATCATTCTTTTGGTCACACCTCCTCCAATTGATGAAGTTGCACGCTTGAGGTATGCCTATTTAACCACATTTCTTTTCATGTATGTTCAAATTAGATGAGAACCATTATACAAAAGGATCCCTTTTGAGAATATTTAACCACCACATTAGGGGTGAAGCATTTCTATAGTAGCTATTAACTGAAAGTGTGCAAATTACTTCTGCCTTAACCCATGCAGTGATCCTTATGTTGAAAATGAATCTGGTAAACCTGAAAGGACTAATGAGGCTGCTGGTGAATATGCAAAAGCTTGTACGGTCGTTGCAAAAGAATGTGGAGTATTGGTAACAAATATTTGGACGAAAATGCAAGAGTTTCCCAACTGGGAAGAAACATATTTAAGGTACTCATTTTCAACAGTTATGAACTACTTGTCTAACATATCTTTAATGCTAGAAGTATTTTCTAAATTAAATAAATTTGGGGAGTCTATATACATGCTTCAAATTTGAGTATTGGAGGAGTATCCCCTAGCACACATGCATAATCTCGCTCATTTAAATGCTTAGGACTGTGGTGATCCGCATTTATTATAGTGAACATGTAGCTCAAGCTACTGTAACTCACCCCAAGAGTTGTGTTTTGAGGATGATGGGTTGTGTACCCCACATGGATTATAAGAATGAAATTAGTTGCTTTATAAGGCACCGAGTTCTAAATTATACCAAAGAACACCTAATGGTCATAGTAAACGCTGGCTTACTTAGCCTGTACTTTCTTTTAGGATCATAGAACACATATTATCTTAAGTGTTTCTAACTTTTCTCCCTCCCTCTCTTTCTTGCTTCTTCTTGTCTTTACGTAGTTTTGCAAATGTGGTCCTGCGTTTGTTGATCCTTGCATCAAACGTTTCTGATTATGGATTGCATTAGATATATGAATGTTCTATTCGTGTTTGTTTTCCTTAATATGTCCTTTGATCTGATTCCCGCTCTTCCAAAACTGGTAATTTAATGCCATCTCTGGTGTTTTCGTCCGTTTGCCCTTTGGAGATCATGATTATTTGCGAAATCAAATAGTAAGACTTTTTTTTATCTGTGCATTTCCTGATTTGTGATTGCTTATAGAATTACTGATTCTTGGATTACAAATTTACATCCTAATTGATTTAAGGCCTAGGTATATTTTCCTTGTATTGTCAGGCTCTATATCTTTAATCCATTTTCAATTGCTTTCTAATTGAGAATTATAGTTGCTTATTTATTCTTGGTGTTTTCCTTCAAGGTACTATTCTTTATCTCACCAACTCTCTCATTTGTATGTTTTCTTCTAGATGCCGATTCATTAGATCCCTCCCCATAAAAAAAGGGTGACAAAAACCCAGAAGAGATGAAGGAAATGGATCTTATGGATGTGCTTGTTTTTTAGTTGTTCTTTGTGTTGAGATGAAGTTAGAAAAGTTTATTTAGATTTTGGAAAAGGTCACTTAGCATAAGTAGAATTTTACTTATGAATAACTTAATGTATTTATTAAGCTTAGCAGATTTTTCTAATGTAAATTCTATGATAACCAAAAGAATAGGTGGTTTTTTATTTTTGTGTCTTTGTCTCATTGTTTAATGTTTCAACTTGCATTATTCATTATGGATTCATCAGGTGGCTATCTACATTGAGCTACATCATTGACATATGGTGTTGACATTGAAAGAATGCGCTGGATGGGAATTTTGCAGGTAACTATTGCTTTTGTTTATTTTTTCCTCAGTTCACCTCGGCCAAGACATGTTACTATATCTATGTGATGTGCAAGTATTCGCCTTACGTTCACCTTTTATATGCAGAGGATATCTATCGCATATGCAGTTGCAGCATTGTGTCAAATTTGGCTTCCATGTAGAAGGTCGAAAAGAGTTGGTTTCTTTAGAAATTACAACTTGCAGTGGTAAGATATTGTCTTTTTTTGTGTGTGCTGAAAATTGATTTGGATGTAATGGTTGACTATTTGTGGTTTGGTTTTGGTCATCTTTTTCTTGTCTGATTCTCTCTCTCTCTCTCTCTCTCTCTCTCTCTCTCTCTCTCTCTCTCTCACACACACACACACACACACACACTCAAATTTACTCGAACTTATATTTTTCAAAGCAGTTGGATAAATTAAAGAATGTCTTATCTGCTACATCTTAGTAGTGTATAATTTTCTTCAAATGATTTGGCATTTCTCCTGGATCTGAACCTAACAAATGGTATACTGACAACTCTTTGACAGCTGCTATTACATGTATTATTGGGCTTCAGTTCTGTCATGTTCTCGTCCAATTTCAGGTCAGGATTCATGCTCATGTCTATATGCCTATCATTACCAAGAATTTTAATGTTGCTACTAGCTTATGCTTTGTATTTGACCTTTGGCAGCTCTAAAAGTAGAAAAGAGTACCTTGTCCTCACTTGTGGTCCACCTTCTCTAAGCTCTGCTGTGCCACAGGCTAAAGGATAGGATGGAGAATGTTGCTCAGATGATGGTGATGAAGAACATCAGGCAAGTGGTTTTCTACATGTTCCCCCTTTGGAATTGAGATGAGATGACATGATCTCTATAGTGAGGAAATGATAGAATCTTCCTTGGGAAATTTATTATCTCTCACGGTTTTCAGTGGTGCTAAATGGAATGGATGATACTATGATAGCAAATTTGTGGTATAATTGTGTAATTTAGTTGATTTAATACTTCGATTAGGTGATCCTATCAGCATGGTGCATTCTTTTTTTTTTTCAAAAAAAGAGGACTTTTTAGCCCGGACCTTTAAAGATCCGGGTTAATAGGTCCTCTTGTTTTTAGCAAATAACTAGACTTTTTAGCCCGGATACCCAAAGGTCCGGGCTAAAAAGTCTTGGTTATTTAGCCCGGGCGTGTGACAATGGGTCCGGGCTATTTGGTCTATTATCACACCAACCAATAGCCCGGACCCTTTTTAGCTATATTCGGACTATATAATGAAAAACGCCTGGGCTAAAAAGCATATTTTGTAGTAGTGTGCATGAGATCCTTGATTAGATGTTTGAAAAAAGTTTCCTAAAATTTCGCTTTACGTATCTAAAATCCCTACAGTACATACCACATGGCATCTTAGGAGCTACTCATCGACCCTTGCTGTCCTCTTCAAAATTCTAAATATTCTAATTAAGTTTATAAGTTTCAGATATCTATATAACATCACATATATATCTTATCCAATGCCGGAGTAATTTTAAAAGTTTTATGATCACCTTTGCTAGACATCGTATTATGTAATATTCTATGATAGAATTTTATGATTTACTCGATCTTAAAAATAAAAAATTTAAAACTATAATTTTCTGTTAGGCATAACTGCATAAGTACTAATTATGAAATGGCGGAGTTGAATGTTTATAATATTTGAAGAACAAGGTAGCTAGTGATATCAGAAAATAAGAAAAGGCTGCACAAAAAAAAAAAAAAAAAGGTGCGACGTAAATGAAGCAGAAGGTAGAAGCGCGGATTATTAATTTACCAGGAAGGTCGAAGAAAGAGTCGCAGTCTTCGTCGTTGTCGGTGCTGCTATCGGCGCTGAAATCAGCCTCCTTTGCGGAGATGTTGAGCCATTTCCGAAGAACAACCCTCGGCCGCCATAGGAACTGTGCAATTAATGAATCCATACCACATACATATACGATATATTCATCAGCCCGCCAAGCCTGAACTTATAGCTTTAATTATATACTTCAATTGAATCAATTTATTGAGAAGTCCGATTAAGAGAGAGATCTACAAGAAGAGATTAGCTAGGTACCTCTGATCGCTGGCGTGACGGCGGCTTCATCATCATGAAATTAACTGCGAAACAAGCAATGGATTCGATCGAATTAAGGTTAGACGCTTACAGATATTTATATGGTGGAATTGGATGGGGGTGACTCGATCATGACAGAGGATATATGAGAAAGTGAAAAGGACTTGCGGGGGAAACGTACGTTCAAAGAGTAGCCATTATTAACTCATGTACAATGATTTCATAAACGTTATGAAAAGAGTAGCCAATTATTTACAGCTTAGAAACATGAATCAAATTTACCTTATTAAGATTTGTGCTGTCGGGACCAGTACTGAATCCGGATTATGAGTAGAAACATGACTAATTACCTATTATTTTATGGTTACGTTATTTGGTTCAAGAATTGATAGTGCTATTTCTCAACTCGGCCAGTTACTGAAAAGACCCTACATATAATATATGTATGATTATTTGGGGATCCGGTGCGAACGGGAATTAGCGTGCCAAGTGTGAAGAGATTTGGGCCTTTCGTTTCCCTCTATTGGACGACTTGCGTTTCGTCTTGCGTAGCCTTTGGGCTTCAAATTAAATCGAAATAAAGGCAAAATTCTTCCCTTATGAAACAGAATAAGCACTTCCCCAAATGGTAGTAGAGTGTGAGGATTACCATTTGATTCTCAACACTCTCACCTGATGTTATCATATATGAACATTATATGACAATTTATAAACATTAACACATAACATATAAACCTTTAGTTTTATAGACCTTGACGTTATCATATATGAACATTAGATGACAATATATGAATATATCAACACACAAAGACCAAGTAAAAATAATTTTCAAATATATGAACATGCGCATGTTATATATGAACCTTGAAGTACTAATATATGAACATGTGCATGTTACATATGAAGTATGAACCTCAGAGAACAAGTAAAAAGAATTTCAAATATATGAAATTTGTGTATTACATATGAATCTCATAGACCAAGTGAAAAGACTTTCAAACAAGAACGTGATTAACATTGTACATTTGAACTCCATAAACTAAGGTCCAAGTAGTACAATAAAGGTTCATAATTAATATACAAAATGTTCACATTTTAATATACTAAACGTAAAGGTTGTTGGGTTAATAAACACACATTTTAATATAACTATGTTCACATTTAATAAACACACATTTCAATAGAGATTTCATACTGATATACTCAATGAATATCTAATACAAAGTGTATTTGTATATCTCTAGTATACTTTTACTTTGTAAACATCTAGTATAAATTATATAAACATCTAATATAAATATATAAACCTTCTAATACAAATATATATATGAACGTCTAATATATATACATGAACCTAAAACTAACAACATAAAACAATGAGAGCAAAAAAAGTCATGAACCAAAAAAATAAAATCATAATTTTATAAAAATATAACCGTATCACTTAAAAAAAATATACTCACAAGTCTAACTTTTAGCCTAATCCATGCCGCCTTAATTAGTTGAAGCCCAAGCCAAGGGATAATGTTAGTATATAATAATGCCGCATGTGAGGCAAACTTGCTACTCCCTCTGCATTATATATACTGTTTTTGTATTATATAAATTGAGGTGTATACTAAGGATACAGATTTATAAAAAATAAGAACCTTAAATTTCAAAAGATAAACTTTATTAAGAGAATATTTAACATAATTTTAGAAAACATTATGAAATCATTTTATCCTACATCCGGTAAAACCAATATACAAATGCCAACAGCTAGTTATTTAGAGCAATAGTATATAGTATATGGGAGCTTCATTTACGGTTTAGGGTTTCATATGGAGAACGCATGCAAACTCTTCGGGCTAATGGCGGTGAAATTGCCAGCTGGCTTCCGGTAATGATATAATTTGAGTTGTAGGGTCCACGCGCCTTTCGGGCTTATCTAGTGGACCCACTTCAGTCGTTGTTGTGAGTTAAGAATTGCCCTCGGATTTATATGCGCACTTGAATGGCTATAAATTGAAATAATTTGAGACAGATATGATTTCAGTCTGTTTTTTAACTTTTTTAAAAGGAAGAGATTGGCCTGTGCCGACCTGATTTCAGTCGGTTTGTGGGTTTGATTTATTGGTAACGTGGATGTTAGTATGGCGAGTTGGAGAGTAGGATTGCCTTCTTCGTCTCCGTTTCTATCTCTTTTTATCTCTGTTTAAGTTTTAACACTATTCGTGTAATCACCAATACTTCATAATTTAATTTCTCCTCTGTAAGATGCTTTTGTTTCAGGAAGACTTATTCAGGATAATATCCTTATTGCACATAAAAAATTTAATTCATTTCACAAAAGAAAAAAAGGAAAAAACTGGATAGATAATCCTTAAGCTAATTAGATACGGAAAAAACATATGATAAACTAAATTGAAACTTTATTACTCTTGTTCTTCGCAGTTTTGGGTTTTCAGATCTATGGATAGACCGTGTCATGACTTGTATCACTAGTATCTCATCCTCTATACTGGTCAATAATGAGCCGGGAAATGTCTTCCATCCTCTCTGCGGCTTACGACAAGGTGACCCTATAGCGCCATTTATTTTTGTCCTAGTTATGGAATATTTGGCACGCACACTTACTCGAGAATCGCAATCTCCTCACAGAAAGGTTGGTATTCAGATAATTAAACATGGTACTTGTATTCCTTTCTTAAACTTTGCAGATGACACATTATTTTTTACAAATGCTACACAAGAGAATATGCTTTTCATCAAATCAATCCTTGATGACTTTTCTCTTAAATCTGGACTTTCTATAAATTACCATAAAAGTACATTTCAAACATCCTGTAATATTTCTAGACAGTAGTCTATTTCCCTTGCAAGTATCTTAAACTTACAGGTTACTCGTTCTATGGAAAAGTATCTAGGTATTCCTATTATTAGGGGACGAGTTAAAAATGAAATGTTCTCTGAAGCAATTTCTAAATTAAAAAAAAAACAACTTTCAAAATGGAAGGCTAACTCAATGTCCCAGGCAGGTCGTTGCGTCCTAATCCAATCAAATTTACAATCACAAACAAATTACCTAATGCAAAGTTTTCTTCTTCCAAAAGGAGTTTGTCAAGAGATTGATAGAACTAACAGAGATTTCTTCTGGAATCATTCAAGTCCTAATTATCATTCTCTTATTAGCTGGGAGACTATTTGTCAGCCCAAGATGTTTGGTGGGCTTGACCTTGAACTCTCTCAGAACATTAACAACGCTATGCAAATGAAACTTCTCTGGAAATTGATATATGACCCTCATTCCTTTTGGGTCCAATTAATCTCAGAAAAATACTTAAGGAATTCTAATATTTTTTCGTACACAAAAAAGGCTTCTGACTCATGGAAATTCTCCAGACTTCTACACCTATGAGAACAATTTAAGAAAGGACTATTCTGGCAACTTGGTGATGGAAATCATATCAAGTTCTGGTAAAACCACTGGATCCCTGACTGTATTCTTTCACAGTTCGCCGGAAGTAATGATCGAAGCAGCACAGTTTCACAATACATTACCGTTGATAAAAAGTGGGATCTGGGAGCCCTTCAGCGTGTTCTTCCATCACACTTAATCCCAAATATTTTGAACATCTTCATTCCTACAACTTACATAGCAGACAAACTAATTTGGCACCTATCTACGGACGGTCAATTTTCTGTCAAAAGCGCTCGATCATTAACTTCTCATCCTGTAGCCTCTCCAGGATTCCCGACTTGGTTCTGGAAATTGGAGATACCGCCAAAGATTAAAAAATTTCTTTGGAAATGCTTCAGCGACTCTTTGCCTACTCCAGAACACCTAAATAGGTTCTTCTCCAGGGTCCCATCTAGCTGCTCCCTCTGTAATTCTCCCATTGAGGACTTGAACCATTTGTTTTTTAAATGCCCATTCAGTTTACGATCTCTACAATTTCTTCAAAAACTCATTGATATCACTTTTAGCATTGACTTTGACAACGATTTCTACACTAATATGGTATTCTTTCATTCGAGAAACAGAAATATAATTTCGATTCTCTTTCTTTGGTGGACGATCTGGAAAGAACGTAATGCTTTAATCTTTAGAAAGATCCCGCTTGACATTCAAAAAATAGTCAACATAGCTTTCATTTCCTACAAGGACTGGATGCAGTCTTTCTTAGAAGAAGCTTCCTCTTCTTGCAAAAAAAAAGGGTTCAAGAGAATTTTCTCGATGGAAAAAGCCTCCTCCACATTGCATTAAATTAAATTTTGATGCTTCTGTCAAACAAAATGGTTAATCACACATTGGATACGTATTTCGTAACCATTCCGGTGAGATGGTCTTCTTGGACCACAAGCAGATTCTCTGCTTCTCACCTATGAAGGCCGAGGCTTTGGCCGCTCTTGAGAGCCTTCGTAGGGCTATTTCGCATCATTTTGGGCGAATAGTTCTTGAAGGAGATAATCTTTCGGTCATTAATTCGATCCGTGGAATTTGGAAAATTCCATGGGAAATCTATCCTATAATTATGGAAATAAGATCTTTGCTTTATGGTTTGGATTATTTTCAGGTTCTTCATTGCTATCGAGAGTCTAATAAAGCAGTTGACTTCCTGGCTTCTACTTCTATCTCTTCTACTGTTCTGCGCAGTGCAATTATTGAGTTCCTTTCGAAGAGTCAAGACCCGACTCAGCAGCTTCGTTCTCGATGACACTATTTAGATTTGAGAACCAGCGTCCCATTAGCTTGTAAATCCTTCGTAAAAATCATCCGTTGTGATGATTTATGTATGCCTTCTGGTTTGTAAGGATACCTTCTTTTTGCCTGTGATAAAAAAAAACACTATATTCGTGTATTCAGAAATCTCCATCCTTACTAATTTAAAGTATTGAAATTTTGCCAGCTGTCTATTGTTTTTCAATTATCTTTCTCATTGATTTCTCGTCACTTTTCAAGTTTATATTACTTATTGCTTTCAGTTTTTTTATAATAAAGTTATATAATTTGTCGTAAATTACATCATTTATTTAATTTATAATAATACTAGCTCAATACCCGCGCAGCCGTGCCCCACACGAGATTTGTATGAAACTGAAATTTAATATAACAATTCCACATTTAGAAAAGAAAACATACATGAAAATTCTTGGATGGTAAATGCCCTGGGTAAGTAGATCTCTAACGATGTCTTATTCGAAACAACTGTGCATGCTATCTGGAAACAACTGAATTTGTGATATGGTCGACCTAATGGCGGATAGAAGTATGCATTTCAAAGAGAGATAGCTTCTCTTGCTCAAGGCACCGATGACATTTCTTCGTATTTTTCCAAAATAAAGAGCCTCTGGGACGAATTTGACTTTCTTCGCCCATTTCCCTTGTGTTCTTGTGGCTCTGTTTCCACTATGCAGGACAATGAACAAGAGCAATGCTTGTATCAGTTCTTGATGGGCCTTAACGAGTCTTACTCTGCAATTTGTGGCAACATTCTCTTAATGAAGCATGCCCCATATTATTGATCAGACCTAATCTATGGTGATACATGAAGAAAAGCATCAAGAAATTAAGACTTCAATTCAGTTTCACTAATTGTAGTTCCTTTCAAGTCAATTCTTCTCAAATATTGAATTGTGAAGGCAAGAATCCTAAGACTTGCACTATGCAAGAAAATTGGCCACCTAATTGATCCCTGTTATAAGCTCATTGGATATCCTAAATATAGTAGGAGGCCACGTTCTTCCAATTTTGTGTAAGGGTATGATAGTGTTTCCTCGTTAGAGAATACATTTTCTGGATTTTCTTCCTTGGAGCATACTCAACTGCAATCTCTTATTCAACAAAGTTCAAGCACTAAGGCCTCAAGAAATTTTGTTGGTAACACTTTCTCCTTTGTTGGTTGTGGTAAATCAATGTTCAATCATATTTGGATTCTTGATTTAGGTGCCAACAATCTTATATGTCACCAATTGAATTTTTTTCCGACTACAAATTTCTTTCTCAACCCAATACATATCACACTACCTAATGGTCACTCTATGGTTGTCAAAGTGGTTGGAAAGTTCTGATTACAACTTCTATCACCCTGATTACAACTTCTATCTCAATTACATTGTTATGTTGTCTTTATTGATAAAACTTGTACTTTGCAAGGTCTTTCACATACTAAGCCTCTAGTGCTTGGTAAAGCATCCAAGGGACTGTACATGCTTGAACATTTTAGATGGTTTATTCAAGCCAACTGACCATGCTTTTGCTTCATCTGTTCATAACACTTCCTCTGTTGACAAATTTGATGCTAATAAAGTTCTTCTTTTACATAGAAGACTAGGCCATCTTCCTCTCTACAATTTGAAAACTCTTTGTAATATAGATGTAAAGAAGGGAGATGTGCCCCCTTGTTTTGTTTGTGTTAAGTCTAGACACCATAGAATGTATTTTCCTCGTAGTTGTATTTCAACTACTTTAGTTTTTTAGTTGATACATGTGGACACCTAGGGACCCTTCAAGACCTCTACTCATGATGGATTCAAGTTCTTCTTGACGATAGTAGATAATTTTTCCAAAGTGACATGGGTCCATTTGCTAAGAGACAAAGCTAGCAGTATTATTGTTTTACAATCTTTTCTTGCTACGGTTCACACTCAATTTGAGAAAGTTGTAAAGGTTGTAAGAACTAATAATGCATTTGAGCTTGGTGGTAGTCTTGCCTCTTCTCAATTTTTTTGCTTCTAAAGGCATTATTCATAAAACATCATGTGTATATAGTCCTTGGCAAAATGGCGTGGTAGAACGCAGACATAAACACTTGCTAGAGGTTGCTAGAGCTCTCCCTTTTTAGGCTCGTTTACCATTGTGCTATTGGGAAAACTCAATATTAATTGATTCTTATCTTATTAATAGATATCTAACGTCAGTGTTATCTGGTCAATCTCCTTATCAAGTTCTACTTTCTAAGTCTCTCCATCTCCTAATCATTTAAGAACTTTTGGAGGCCTAGTATTTGCTTCAACTATTAAAGATGGCATGGATAAGTTCATGCCAAGGGAAGTGAGATGTGCTTTCTTAGGCTATCCTTCTACCAAGAAAGCATATAGATTTCTCAACATTGAGACAAGGGATGTGTTCTATTCTAGATATGTTACTTTCTATGAGAATGTCATGCCATTATTATTGATAATTGATTCTTCTTCACCTATTTTTCAACCTTCATTGACTGGATTTTAGGATGATCCTTCTATCACTGATCATATTCATCATGGTGTTATTGAGACTATGACAGATCATGCTTCTCATACTCCTTATGATAGTGCATGCTTTTCTATAATTCAATCTGATTCTTCTTTGACATTACGTAGATCTTTCAAAGCTACTCACAAACCATCGTACTTATAAGATTTTGTTTGCACAAATATTTCTTGTAAGAGTGTTTTGTTTTCATCTATTATTGCCTTTTCATTAATGGAGTTCACAACTTTATTTTCTTTCAGTCAAGGGATGGATGCACAAATCACTTCTCTTGTTGAAGCTACATCATTCAAAGTTGCAAATTCCTCTCCTGATTGGTAGAAAGCAATGAGCAAGGAGCTAGCTACCTTAGATGCTAATCAGACTTGGGATATTGTTGATCTTCCTACGGACGTAAAGCATATTCCTTCTAAAAGGGTGTACAAGTTCAAATGTCGTGCATATGGCTCACTTGAATGCCCCAAAGCTAGGTTGTCATCAAAGACTGTACATAGAAGGAAGAAATTGATTTCATAGAGACATTTTCTCTAGTTGTGAAGATGCCATCTATAAGAAGTCCCATTTTTGTAGCAGTAAAAAAGCAATGGATCCTTTCCCAACTGGATGTCAATGATGTGTTCTTACATGGCGACTTACACAAGGAGCGGTATATGAGAGTTGCACAAGGTCTCACAACTTCTCATGGCAAGGTTAGTCGCCTTAACAAGTCATTTTATGGCTTAAGGCAAGCCTCAAGACAATGGCATTCCAAACTTCTTGAGGCTCTTTATTCTCAAGGGACTCAGTCCCCTAATGATCATTTTTTGTTCTATAAGAAATCAAGTACTAGCATTGGTATCCTAGTTGTGTATGTAAATGACATCCTTCTAACAAGGGAACCACCCTTCTAAATGTCAAAGATTATCTTGATGCACAATTTAGAATCAAAGACTTTGTACTCTCATTTATTTTTGGGGATTGAATTCTTGCATTCTCCCAAAAGTATTATCCTTTCTCAACGCAAGTACGTTATGGATATACTCAAAGACTTAGATTTTGAAAAATTACCAACAACTTCTAGTCTCGTGGATCCTACTGTCAAGATCAGTTTTTCACCAAATGATTTGCTCCCAGATCCCACTCCTTATAGAAGATGGGTTAGTAAACTCAACTTTGTGACAAATTCCAAACCTAGTATGTGTTCTGTTATGCAACACCTAAGTCAAATCATGTAGAATCCTTCATACATCCATTTGAAAGAAGCCATGAACACTCTTTGTTTCCTCAAAGGCACCTCGCTTTCTGGCGTATTATTGTCATCCAATTCAGACTTCGCTCTTTAAGCCTATTGTGATTCAAATTGGGCTTCATGTGTGTGCATTTGGAGATCAGTGAGTGGATACTTCATTCTACTAGGAGCTTTTTCAATTTCATGGAGATCAAAGAAGCAAACTGCGGTTTATTTGTCTTCTAATGATGCAAAATATAGATCTCTTCGACGCCTAACTGCAAAACTTGCCTAGTTCACTCAATTGTTACACGAATTTGAGATCCTTGGACTCACTCCAGCTCATGTCCATTGTGATAGCCAAGTTGCCATACACATGGACGTACAAGAATCATGTCTTCCACGAACGGACGAAACACATCGAAATCGAATGTCATTTCATTCGTTCTAAGCTTGCTCAAGGGTTGATTCAACTTGTTCATGTTCCCACTCATCTTGAATTGGCTGATGTGTTTACAAAACTACTCTCAGGGCCTTCTCATTCAAATTGGATTGCTTCCAACACCTCCAATATTAGGGGGTGTTGGAATAAATACACGTGAGGATCACATGTTATTTAGTTGAGAGTTAGTTATGTAAGATTGGAACTTGTTAGAGTTGCTAGTCTCACTATATAATTGTTGTAATATGTAAATGATCACAATTAATGAAATGATTATTCTCTCAATTATCTCTTCTATTTGATTGCAAACAAATATGTGTAAAGTAAATACATAACGACTACAAGGACAATTATTTTGAAATAAATAAAATGGTTAAAGACACAATTGTTATGAAATAGAATGGGTATAAATAATGTCGTATATGAGACAAACTTACTACTTATTTCTCATATATCTTCGTGCTACGCACATACGAGAATTATATTTTATAATATTTTGTTGTTTGACAATAATAGTAATTCAATAATTATATAATTTTAATATTTTATGTCTTTTAGAGGTAGATAATTAAAGTTTGTAAGTTATTAAAATGTTTGAATACATTTACAAGATTAAATGTTGACGGAATGTCAATTAATTGAATTATTATTGAAAATCTAATCTATTAGTCGTAGATATGTCAATCGGGTCGGTCAAGTTGGGTTCAAGTTGAGTATAAATTATGTCAATTCAAATTACAGGTCAAGTCGGATTGGAATATAATTGATTATTGGACAATTTGGGTTGACCAATAGATCAAGCTCGCTTTTTTAAAATTATTCACTCACTATTAAAATATCATTAAAAATATTACAACTTTGTAAATATAACCTAAAGACGTTTAAAAACAAAAATATTAATCATTTATATAATTGAGATTAGTACAAATCATAAAAAAAAAATCTTTTTTATTTATATTATATTAATTTAAAAATTAATGAATTTGAAAATTGATATAAGTATAATGGTATTTTTTAGGAATACCTAAATATATTAAAGTATTTATCTTTCATTCATTAAATATATTTATGTATATTTTATTAATACTTCATAGTTACTTGTTAATCGGGTTGCGTTTAGCTTGGTCGAGTTTGGGTCACACATTCTCGGATCAGATTCGAGTTCGATAAATTTAGGTTCTTAAAATTTTCGATCGGTTCGAATCAGATTCAAATACGAATCGATCAGATCGGTACAAAGGTAGAATTGAGTTTTTTTTTTATAGCTTTAATAAACAGTAACCGTTCAAAGTTTTGAAATTTATTTATATATTTCCAAACTTTGAACAGTTACTGTTTATTAAAGCTGTCAAAAAATAATTATTATTTAACTTTACATAGGGATTCCATATGGCAGAAGCCGCAGAACGCACTACGACACTCCCTGAGCTAATGGCGTGCAGTTTGGCACCTGGGAAAGGATATAACTACAGTTGTGGCCTGTGGGGACTGGTCGGGTTCCACTCCCCTTTCGGCCTTTACTGCTAGACCCAGTGCCGGTCCAAACATTTGGTGGGCCCTAGAGCGAAATAAAAATGAAGACCCTCGTAAATATAAAAGTAACACTTGAATAATTTTTTTATTTAAAATTTATAAAAGAAATAAAAAATAATAAGAAAGTATTATATATGATATTTATATAAAGTAAATAAAGATAGAATCAAACTACTTCTTATGTCCAAATTAAAATTTTGATCTTCTTAGAAGAATGGGATTTTATGATAAACAATTAATATAAGAAAGAAATATTAATTAACAATATTCAAATAAAAAAGTTATTTATATTCAAAATGGAAAATAAACCTCACAAAGAATATAAAGAAGAAATTAAAATAAAAACCAGATCCAAATTGAAAAGGAATTGGCTCACATATCAAAGGAAATAAAATTGAGAAACGAGAGAAATATGCCACATATTAAAGAAAAAATATTACATGCAATATATAAGATAAAAATGAAAAAGTTTGAGTTTTTTATTTTGTCAAAAAAGAAATAAAAATGGCTTAACTAATATAAAAAAACTAACACAATAAAGAAAATGAACTAAAAGAGAAATAGGGCCTACATATTAAAAAGTGGAGTTATTGAGATTTGAACCTAAGACCTTTTGAATGTCAATTGTAGTTTCATCGACTAGACCAACTTTACTTTTTATACTTCTTTTCTTAATAAATAATTATATTACTATTAGTTTATATTGGATTTGGGCCCCTCCCGACCTTGGGCCCTAGACGGTCACCCTATCTAAACTATCTAAAAGGCCGGCTCTGGCTAGACCCACTTCAGTAGTTGCTGTGAGTTGAGAATTGCATATGCATGTGGCGATGAATGGTTATAAATTGAAATAATTTGAGATAAATATGATATCACTCGTTTGAAATCCTTTGGGGGTTGATTTATCCTTAGAGCTACATTAATTTCGGTCTTGCACAATTAATACGTGATATATATAAAATATTATATTGATAATTATTTTAAGTTAATTTTTATCGCTAATATAGCTATAAATATATTGATATTAAGGTTTAAAATTATATAGGACAATTATATTTTCAATTAATATCCCATTTTCTTAAACAATTTATTTTCCAATCATGTATGATATAATATTTTAAAAAGTTATATTATTATGCAATTTCTTTTTGAAAATAAAATACCAAAAAATTGATATAAGAGAATTGTACATAAACATAATATAAATATTATATTATAAAAATATATTAGATGAGTACGTGACAAATAGTAGAAACGAAACATAGCATAGATGATATGATCGGTGGGGGAGATGTGACCTTAGCCAATAAATAAATTATTATTATTATAAGTATGTAGAGATAACAAATTATACATATTCTTATTTCATTAAATAAAAAATAACTTATTAAACACATCATCACACCTAAAAAATTGATATATTTTTTTCAAAAGGAAAGTTAAGATCATATATATACAAAAAATAAAAGTAAATCATCATGACACATAATATAATGTGGTTGTTGAAATTGAAATAAAGATTTGATACTGAAATTGGAAAGAAAGAAGAAATCGATTTGATTTAAAAAATAGTTAGAAACATTGAGGTGATGACACATGATAATATATGATGTGACTTATTCTCGTAATGATTCGCGACCTTAGACATGTTCTATTTTAGTATTATATAATAGATAGATTACCTATAGTAAAAAACAAAAATAAAACAAAAATATGATCTATAAATATATATATATATACTATGTTGATGCGAACAATCCCTGGGTGACGTCGCGATGTAGGATCTTGACTCCTCAAGCTAGGTTGAATCTTCTCCTCCGTAGCCAAAGTGATGGCTTTCCTAGGGTTAAAGAGATAACCCTTTCTAACGCGTCAAAGAGATGACGAAAAGGTCAAAGAGATGACCTTGAGTACCGAAGAGACGGTGAATGATTTGCTCGAAGCGACGAGCTACGGGATAGGTTGATCCGGAGATCGAAGGGTTGACGTTAGGATTCAAGGAAGGAGCGTACTCAACTTCTAAGGAGCGAACTCAACTTGTAAACTAAAATCCAACATAAAAGATACAAACTAGGGTTTCAAGTGCTTAAATAGGTCAAATAAAAATAACATAAAATAATATTAAAATTGTTCAGCAAACGAAGAGACGACGAAGCGAAAACGCTGACGCGGGCCGCGACTCGGTCCAGAACTCGGCCGAGTTCTGGGCCGAGTTGTTGTCTGTAAATGCACTCGAGCAGCAACGGAAAATCGCCGACAACTCGGTCCAGAACTCGGTCGAGTTCTGGGCCGAGTTCTTCACTGTTGCTCCGCTTCCGCGAACTCGACGTCTTCGTCTTCTTGGTGGGGTCGATTAGGACAAGGCCCCACCTAAGCCTTCATAGGTCACGAGGAGGACCCGTTTAGGACTAGATGAACCCGTATCACTTGCGTAAGCCCGTGAGACTAAGGAGTGTGTGGCTCATTCCATGGCTCTGGCGCGGGCTCTTGTCATCGGACCAGCCGAGCGCAACTTCATTGCGTCCTCTTCGTCCTGCGCCGTCATCAAGGGAGTTATGGAGCTATCAATCTCCCCTTCTTGGCTGCGAAGCGTCCTCGCTTCGTCCTCGTCGTCAAAAACAGGAGGAGTATAAGGAGCAAGGTCAGCGACGTTGAACGTCGGGTGCGCGCCATAGTCATCGGGTAACTCCAAGCGATAGGCATTGGTCCCAAGGCGTTGTAGTACCTGGAAAGGGCCATCATCTCGCGCATCCAGTTTGTGGCGTCGCTTCAATGGAAAGCGTTCCTTGCGCAAATGCAACCACACCAAGTCGCCGGGCTCATAAGCAATCGGGCGGCGATTTTTGTTGCGTTGGGCAGCTACTTGCTCGGATCTCCGCTCCAGCTGCAGTCTCGTCCGTTCATGGAGGGCCTTGACCTGGTCCGCACGCTCCACGCCTTTCAAGCTTTCCTTTTCCTTCAATGGCCGTGGTATGAGATCCAACGGGGTGAGCGGATTGAGGCCGTAGACCACCTGGAAGGGAGTCCGCTGCGTCGCCGAATGCACCGACCTGTTATAAGCAAATTCAACAAAAGGCAAGCACTCTTCCCACTTGCGGAGGTTAGACTTTAACATAGTACGCAATAGAGCACCCAAAGTCCTATTAGTAACCTCTGTTTGGCCATCAGTCTGGGGGTGATAACTAGTAGAGAACAACAACTTAGTCCCCAATTTGGCCCATAAAGATTTCCAGAAATAACTCACAAATTTAGCATCACGATCAGACACTATACTCCTAGGAATGCCATGCAGCTTAACAACATGCTCAAAAAATAATGAAGCGATCTCAGAAGCATTGTTAGTAGTCTTGCATGCAATGAAGTGAGCCATCTTAGAAAACCTATCAACTACCACAAATATCGAGTCCCTCCCCTTCTTAGACATGGGCAAACCAGTGATAAAATCCATACTAATATCTTCCCATGGAACATCCGGAATAGGCAAAGGGGTATACAATCCTTGGGGACTCGATCTAGACTTAGCATGCACACAAGTAACACAAGCCTTGCAAAAACGTGTAACATGATGCAACATTTTAGGCCAATAGAAATGTTCCTTTAATGCAGCCAAGGTTTTAGGGATACCAAAATGACCTCTACCCTCATGGGCTTCCTGAATGAGCAACCTACGCATAGATATTTTAGGGATGCAAAGTTTCCCTGCCTTGAAAAGGTAGCCATTATCAATATAGAACTCATTAGACTCTCCAATGTTCATGCATGTTTTAAAATTTTCAGCAAAGTCAACGTCATGCATATAGACATCTTTAATCAAAGAGAGGCCTAAGATAGAAGCATCAAGGTGGGTAAGTAATACATACCTGCGAGAAAGGGCGTCAGCAACCACATTCTCTTTGCCCTTCTTGTATTTGACCACGTAGGGGAAGGTCTCCATGAATTCCACCCAGCGGGCATGGCGGCGGTTGAGGTTGTACTGACTCTTCAAATACTTCAACGCCTCATGGTCTGAGTGAATGACGAACTCCTTGGGCCATAGGTAGTGTTGCCAAGTCTTCAACACCCGAATAAGAGCATAGAGCTCCTTGTCGTACGTGGGGTAGTTGAGCTGGGCGCCGGTGAGTTTCTCGCTGAAGTATGCAATGGGGCGCCTATCCTGCAGCAAAACTCCTCCAATTCCGTGATGAGAAGCGTCACACTCCACCTCAAAGGTCTTGGAGAAGTCCGGTAATTTCAACAAGGGAGCGTTGCACAATCGGTCCTTCAAAGTGATGAAGGCGGACTCATGTGCGGTCGTCCACTCAATAGACGTTGCCTTCTTTGTAAGCTCATGAAGTGGGGCTGCAATGGTGGAGAAATCACGCACAAAGCGGCGATAGAAGCCAGCCAAGCCCAAAAAGGACCGCACCATGGTTGGTGTAGTAGGGCGTGGCCAATCTTGTATGGCGCGAACCTTTTCCTGGTCAACCTGCAACCCATCCTTGCACACCACAAAACCAAGAAAAACCGTGGAATCCGAGCAAAAAGAACATTTACTCAGGTTAGCATAAAGTTTCTCCCGTCTAAGACACTCTAAGACCTTCCTAAGATGCTCAACATGCTCATCCAAAGACCTGCTGTAAACAAGGATATCATCAAAGTAGACAACCACAAATTTCCCTAAGTAAGCACGTAACACATGGTTCATCAACCGCATAAAAGTACTAAGGGCATTGGTCAAACCAAAAGGCATAACCAACCACTCATACAAGCCATACTTAGTTTTAAATGCAGTTTTCCACTCATCACCCTCATGCATCCGAATTTGATGATACCCGCTCTTAAGATCAATTTTGGAAAATAGGGTAGCACCAGACAATTCATCAAGCATATCATCAAGTCTAGGAATAGGGTGTCGATACTTTACCGTAATTTGGTTGATCGCCCGACAATCAACACACATGCGCCAACTACCATCCTTCTTGGGCACAAGAATGACCGGCACGGCACAGGGGCTCAAACTCTCTCGGACGTGGCCCTTATCCATCAACTCTTGGACTTGGCGCTGCAATTCCTTTGTCTCCTCTGGACTCGCGCGGTATGCAGCGCGGTTAGGAAGAGAGGTGCCAGGGACAAAGTCGATTTGATGCTCAATACCACGAATGGGTGGCAATCCTTCGGGCAGCTCCGCGGGCATCACATCTTCAAATTCTTGCAAAAGAGAAGACACTGCATGGGGTAAATCAACAAGATCTTTAACATTTAAAAGACACGCGAAAGGAACAAGTAAAAAGCAAGGAAGTCTTCCCTGAATGATTGGAGTGACATCCCGGGACCGAGCCAAAAGAAGGCGGTTCTCACACGAGCCTTGGATGCCAGCCTTGGGTGCTGATTTTTGGGGGGTGTCACGGCCGGCCTTCTCCTTGGCTTGTTCAAGGGCCTTGACGCGGTTCCTTTCAACGTGATCCTGCATAATCTCCTGAGGGCTCATAGGAAGCAATGTCACCTTCCTCCCATTGTGCATGAAGACGTAGTTGTTGAGAAAACCATCATGAAGGGCACGCTTGTCGAATTGCCAAGGACGCCCTAAGAGAAGATGGGTGGCATCCATGGGAACGACGTCACAAAGCACAGAATCCTTGTAATGGCCAATGCTAAAATTGATAGTGCACTGACGCTTAACAACATTGGAGTCATCACCCTCGGAGATCCATTGTAGGCTATAAGGCTGGGGGTGTGGAGTTGTGTCGAACTTGAAGTGCGTGATCACCTTCTCATTGATGATATTGCAACAACTTCCACCATCTATAATGACACTCAAAGAAGCACCCTGGACCGCGCATTTAGTATGAAATAAATTTTCACGTTGGTCAAGTAAGGTACCTTCTTTGGCGGTAAGAACACGGCGAGTGACCAGGCTAAGGGGCACGTTGCCTTGAGCGTCCATAGGGCTGCAAATATACCCATCCAACTTCTCTGCTTCCTCGTCCTGGTCGTACGAATCAAACACTGGAGGGCTGTCCGGGGTGTCATCGTCAAAGGACTCGTATCCGGTGAGGGCTGAGAAGAGGACTCGCTTGTTGTTGGGGCAGTCCCGTTGTAAGTGGCCATCCCCTTGGCACTTATAACAGACCTTGTCACGCGCCCGTTCATCTGAGGGCGGTGCATGCCGCTGCGGTGGCTCGTTGATGCGTGCCGAGGTGTTGCTCGGCCGAGTGACCGGCGCCGGTGGTGTAATCGCGAGAGCGGACTGCGAAGAGGGGCGCACATTAGAAGGAAAAGAACCAGACGAGTTAGAGGGGGCATACCTGGAATTGGTGCGGGACCAAGACGCTCGCTTAGCCGCTTGAGCCTGTGTCCATATCTCTTGTGCCGTATGAGCGCACTTTTGGAGATCCGGAATATTAAGCACCCTGAGTTGGTTGCGAATGGGCTCATGCAGGCCACGAAGGAACATACTCTGAAAGTCCTCGTCACTGTGATGGATACCTGCCTTATGGGACAACTCTTCAAGTTCAGCATAGAAGTCAATGGGAGAGCGGTTACCTTGAGAAGCGAGTTGTATCTTAAGGCGCATTTCGGAAGTAAAGTCCTCGGGGACATACTTCTTCCTCATGATCCGCATAAGCTGGCGCCAAGAAGTGATTGGAGGCTCGCGGTAATGCACACGGTCAGCGCAAAAGCGATGCCACCAGGCCTTGGCGGCGCCGTCGAAGTGTAGAGCGGCGGTAGCAACCCGTTCCTCATCCGGGTATTGGTAGTGGTTCAAAACATACTCCATAGACTGCTGCCAATCAAGAAATTTAAGAGGATCAAATTCACCAGAAAAGGTAGGGAGTTTTACCTTAATGTCAGGGCGCCGTGGGCCCTGCCGACCGAGACTCGGGCGACGCCGGTCTCGTGAGTGGCGGCGGTAGCCGCGTCGCGTAGGGCGCAACTCCTCGTGGCGTTCCATCTCATATGCCTCGTGATCATCAAGGTTGTCCCGGGAATGGTCGGAGCTACGATCATCAACATCATCATCACGCTCGGACTCGGAATCGTCATACCGGTCGTGTTGCCGACCTCGGGTCCGTCGGTTCTTGGTGTTGACATACGGGAGGGGATCCTTGGAAACGTGAACACTATGACGTGAGCGATCCGACGTGTAATCGTCCTCCCCCTGAGCAAAGGTGGGGTTGTACCGGACGTGGGAGTCGCCACGCCTGGTGGGGTATCCTGCAATTTGCGAACGAAGGCGATCCTGCGGAGTAGACAAAACACCCTTCCCCTTGCGGTCTCGTGGCTGGCTTGTGGAGGCCGTAGGATTCAGCAAGGGATCAGCGGTGGGCAGCGTCAAGGTGCTCAAGGCCCGACGAAGGTGAGCGAGTTCATCAGCTTGCTCAGCATTTGAAGCGTGCAAGTTGTCAATCTCAGTGTGAAGGGAGTCGATGTGGTCCGACGTGGAGTCCTCGACGATGGGTCCAGGGCTGCGGTGGCCCGTAGAACGAGAGGTGCGTGTGGTCGGCACGTCCATAGAACCTATATGCAGCATACACCACAAGAAGTAAGTTGCACCAAGCAAAAGAAACAAGTCCAAGCCAAGTCCTTGTCTCAAAAGTGACCCAAGAAATTTTCCGCAGGGCGTACTAATTTGGGTTGCTCATGAGGAGGGAGAGGCTTGAACGTAAGGCAAGAAAACAAGAGCTAGCAATTCAAATCCCAAACAACACACAAGTTTCCAAGTGCAAGCAAATCAAATCAAGTTTCTCAGGGTTAATCACAAGAGAGCTGAAAATTTCTAATTGCCCGTTTTTTACTCCGAGTTGCATAGAGACATGGAAGATGAGAAGATGGAGTATGACCGTATGGTGCGTTTTCTGCCTAATTTTTGAAGGCTTCCGTCTTCCCAACCCTTTGTTTGATTGATGGAAGGTGAGAATAGTATGTTTGTTTTCGATTTTTGTACGGTCAAACCTTTTCTTTTTTTTTCTTTTTTTTTTTGTGACTTGATATGATTGCGAATCAAGCAAGAAAGAACCACACAAAGTGAGTGCGGAAAAGAAAGAAGAGACAAGCAACTAGCAGGGAAGAAATCAACAACTAATCTAGCAATTAAACCAAAGATGAAGCAAGACGAGATCAACAAGAACAAGGAAACAAATATGCAATCAAAGGAAACAAGAATTGCTAGAGGGTATATTGTAGGAGTGGGGAACAAGTAAACAAAACCTAGATGAAATTAGGGTTTGGTCGTGAAGGTGAAGGAGGCAGCGGCGGATGGTGGTGGTGGTGTTTGACGTTGGTGGTGGGGATCGGCGGTGGTGGCGAACGGTGGTGGTGGGGATCGGCGGTGGTTGCGAACGGTGGTGGTGGTGGTAGAAAAAAAAATTCTAGGGTTTGCTAGCGGAAGAATTTCAAGAATCACAAAAGAGAGAAGAATAAACTTAGCTTGGAAAAGGCTCTGATGCCAGTTGATGCGAACAACCCCTGGGCGACGTCGCGATGTAAGATCTTGACTCCTCAAGCTAGGTTGAATCTTCTCCTCCGTAGCCAAAGTGATGGCTTTCCTAGGGTTAAAGAGATAACCCTTGCTAACGCGTCAAAGAGATGACGAAGAGGTCAAAGAGATGACCTTGAGTACCGAAGAGACGGTGAATGATTTGCTCAAAGCGACGAGCTACGGGATAGGTTGATCCGGAGATCGAAGGGTTGACGTTAGGATTCAAGGAAGGAGCGTACTCAACTTCTAAGGAGCGAACTCAACTTGTAAACTAAAATCCAACGTAAAAGATACAAACTAGGGTTTCAAGTGCTTAAATAGGTCAAATAAAAATAACATAAAATAATATTAAAATTGTTCAGCAAACGAAGAGACGACGAAGCGAAAACGCTGACGCGGGCTGCGACTCGGTCCAGAACTCGGCCGAGTTCTGGGCCGAGTTGTTGTCTGTAAATGCACTCGAGCAGCAACGGAAAATCGCCGACAACTCGGTCCAGAAATCGATCGAGTTCTGGGCCGAGTTCTTCACTGTAGCAGCAACTCGGTCCAGAACTCGGTCGAGTTCTGGGCCGAGTTCTTCACTGTTGCTCCGCTTCCGTGAACTCGTCGTCTTCGTCTTCTTGGTGGGGTCGATTAGGACGAGGCCCCACCTAAGCCTTCATAGGTCACGAGGAGGACCCATTTAGGACTAGATGAACCCGTATCACTTGCGTAAGCCCGTGAGACTAAGGAGTGTGTGGCTCGTTCCATGGCTCTGGCGCGGGCTCTTGTCATCGGACCAGCCGAGCGCAACTTCATTGCGTCCTCTTCGTCCTGCGCCGTCATCAAGGGAGTTATGGAGCTATCATATGTGTGAATCTCCCATTCATGTAACTTAGTTATTAGCCTCTAAATAATGTCACACTATTTTTTAGGTCTTGATCGCCTAGTTCGATCGATCGGAATCACTCTATGTCCAGACCGGGGTACTGTTGACACACAAAGTGGTAGACCCCTCCCAACATCAATATCTCCATATACGCCTCCAGTAGTATTAAGCATTAGGAAAAATATTTAAACAGTAGGTATTACCTTACTTCTACATACTTTCCTTATACAAAATATATTTTATCTATCACTAGAATATCTTATTCATATAAATTTAATATTGTATCTTATATTTAAATTTTACTTTGCAAATTTTATTGTTACCTCAACACTATTTCAAGTCTTTTTTATTTTATTAACTCACTTTATACTATGTCCAATAAATAAATTATAATATGGATTGAGATCCGGTGAGGATGAGAAGAGAGGAGAGGAATGAGGACGCACGAGAGTCGTTGGATGGGAAGCAAACGAAGTGCCCAGATCGCTTTTCAAAAATTTGGCAAAAATTCGACACGGTCGAATTATTTGCGAAAAAGACAGATTCGGGTGCATACGAAGTGCAAATCTGTGTGCATGTCAAATACATTGTTGTGTGCATGCCAAATACACTACGGTGTGCACGTGGAATTCATTTATGTGTGCATGCATAAAATGCATGCGTTCATATGAAATGAACAAAACGTATGCACATGAAAACACGATTGTGTGCATGCGAAGTATACTATCGAGTGCATGTGAAGTATACTACTATGTGCATGTGAAAATGGCATGTTTGTGCATACGAAATGAACTACGTGCTATGTGTGTATGTAAAACAGGCATGTGTGCATGTGAAACAACGTAGGTGTGCATGTATGCACATGAAAATAACATATGTGTGCATGCGAAAATAACTCAAAGCGCGTACGAAATAACATGTGTGCATACGTATAAAAACCAACAAAAATAACCTACGTGTGCATACGGAATGACTTGTGTGTGCACATGAAAATAATGCGTGTGTGCATGCGAAACAATGTATGTGTGCATACGGACCAAAATGCGTGTGCACACGAAACGCGTTTTTTTTGCGAAAAATTCGGCCGTGTCGAATTGTATCGCGGATTTTTCCGAATTTTTTCCTTGACCGATCTTGACACTCTTTTTCTTAATCCAACGGTCTTGGGATGTCCTCACTCATTTTCTAAGTCTCCATCCCCACCTTATCTTTTCCCTTATAGTATTTGAAAATTTGATCTAAGTCGTGTAATTAAAATACGCTTTTCTTATTTTTATTTAATTAATTTGTTTTTTGGACTATAAATTTTTTATTTAATGTAATAAATTTCTAGCTTTGTTATTTAATACACACGTGAAATTGTTATTCTGATTTAAATATTATAGATTTACATGCAAAGTAAGTTACTGATAATATCTTCATATTTAAATGGGTAATCGAGTATGCGAAAAGTATTATGTCAAAAGTTCATTGTTTAAAAAGTTTACTAACATGACTAGATATAATGTCTATTAAACATCTAATTTTGTCTTGGACAATTATAGTGATATTTTTTAAATTATTAATTTTTTATGGCATAACATTTTTTATAATGACTGATGTATAAAAGTTTGACCATTTTTTGTATTATAAAATGTACATAAAATTTTGAATTTTAATATTATATTATAAAATATATTTAATAAATCTAATATCGTGCTTGACATGAATTCTCAATCAATAAACGATCAAAGTAAACTAGTAGAGTCGTATAGCAACTCTACTCGGTCTCATTCCGAGATGAATACAATTATGTAGATCTGGGCAAACTCGGGCTGACCCGTCCGGCCCGGTTCGCCCTCCCGCATAAATGGACGGGTATAGACAAGCTCGCAAGTCTTAAAGGACCGAAAATACTCGGCCCGAGTACCGGGAGGGCCGGACATGGACAAGGGGTCAAGCCCGTAGGGTCGATAAGCCCGGCCCGCATATAATATATAGATAATTATATATAAATTATATATAAATATATAATATAAAATTAATAAAATTATTATTCATATTTAAATAACTATGTAAAGTGTAAACTACTGTAGTTTTTCCTGTTGTATCATTGGTTGATATGTCTAAATTACTTTTTTTTTTTTGTAAGCCAAATCCAATACTTTTTCTAATGCAACTGGGTTGCTTATAATAGTATGAACTGAACTTATGGATTCAACATTCAGATATTAAACTAATCAAAGACTAATTGGTTAAAAGACCTCCTAATTGCCGACGAGTAGGCGAACACTGACTCATGTGAAAAGGTTTATGAATTCTGGCTGTTCTTGAGGAAAACTTTCATGTCACTTTATTAGTTTATTGACAGTGAATATGGAACAGGGATTAACTGATATCCGGCCCGGATCCCGACGGGCTACTCGGGCCCGGGAATGCGGACGGGCTTGGACAACTATCCAAGCCCTAATCTCGGGCTCTGCCCGGCCCAGACCCGGATAAACGGATACAATTTTTAACTTAGGCCAGGACCGTATCCGGCCCGAGCCTGGAGATGCCCACGTCTACAATTATGTAACCGTTATTTTAGAGCTTCAATTAAATTAAGTCGTAAAATGTATTTTTAAAAATTGGGTAAAAGTGAAAATCCTTGATTATGTAATGAGAATTTCCAATCATTTTCCGATGAGAGTTATACAGGGACTCTACTAGCTTATGACCTCGTATCCTGCACAAATTCGATTAAATAGAAACATTATTTTTTAGCATTGAATTAATTTTTAATCATATAAAACTAAACATATATAATGAATGAAATAAATTAATAAAAAATATTATATAAACTAAATAAATTTATTAACCATATAAAAATAAACAATATAGTAATAAGTAAATAGATCATATATTATAATTGCCTATAAATTAAATTTAAAATCCAAAGAAGACTGTAAAAAATAAAACAAATTTTGTTTGTATGAACTTAGTAGGTAATTAATACATAAATAGATTGCTATATCTTTATCAAAACTTATCATAATTGTTTTCATGATAATTTGAGTTAAATTAATAGGCAAGACCCAACTAAGTAGTGATGAAAAACTATGAAACCTGAAAATATCGAATTTACAAAGAAATAAATATAAATAATATAAAGTGAGATAGTCGAATGGATCAAAACTAAGTAGCGATGAATAGGATAAAAATACACATAAATAAATAAAAAATCATAATATAACATAAATTCAAAAAATAAAAATGATAATGAAATTATAAAATCAAAAGTAATTAATGGTTAACTGAATTGAGAACAAATAGAATTTATATAAAAATTAAACAAATAAAATTATATGATTAAGATATTTTAATAAAAATATGATTTTGATTTAAAGGATAATTTTATAACTAAAACGGGCCTACTTTTGAATTTTTGTTTAAAGGCTCGATTGTGTTACTGATACATAATGCCAATAAATGAGAGGCTAACATGTAGGTAAAACTTAAAAGGCTGACATTTAAGATCATATAAGAAAAACTAAATTCTATTAAAATAAAAAAATGAAAATAAAAAAATTGATATGCAAAGAGAATAATATATTTTTTAACATTATTTTTTTTATTAAAAGGTCTTTTTTAAAAAAAAAAATCAAACGATTATTCACTTTACAGTTTACACCGCATATAAGTCCAAAAGAAAAATACGATGTTCAGAATTTTGAAGTGTGCTCCATTTTTGGGGTCAAAGTCAATACATTTAAGCAGGTGTGAAGGAGACTGGATCGATCCATCTCGATCTTGTCAACTCAACTTGAAAGAGAAACCTTAAATGTAAAATTTTGTCCGTATTTAAGGAAGATGGTGGAAGGTTAAAGGTTCACGTCCTTTATTTGGACCGGCTTCGATACAAGTTACAACCAACCAACATGCTATATTACTATTTGTATATAAGTAGGAGTGTAGGACCTAGCCCCATGATCAGGTACATGATCCGACATACCAACATGCCGCCTCTAACACATATGTACGTATATGATTAAAGTTAATCAAATCCATTTTGTATACTCAAATTGATTTATTTTCACAGAATTTTTTTACTTCAAATAATATGAAGTCCGGTGTGATATCATTTTCTTACAATAACTTGTTATATTATGAAGAAGATCTAACAAGCACATACATATGTATTAATTATTATTTTTGATACAATTACTAATCCAGGTAAATTCGTTTGATCAATATGTTTATGTTCTTAATTGTAACGTTTCTTAGTTGTAGCGTGTTTTGTAAATTTAATTCTTTGAAATAACATATATATCAAATATTGATAAGATTTTTTCGCTTAGTGACTATGAGATAACGCGAAATTCACAAGGTGTTACAAATTTTTACCTATTTCACACGATATACTAGATTTTTTTTTTAGCCAAATGCTCAACTATTAATTTACTAACAGTTACTTTAGTGAAAGGCAAAAAAAAATTAAACCTAAAAAGTAAAATCAAACATCAGAACCATCATCTTTCTCCTCGCTCGCCCTCCATAGGATTTCTCCTTCACCAGCTTGCCCTCCATCCTTCTTCGCTCTTCACTGGTGCCGATGGCAGGCGGCCCTCCGACGAGTACGATCGCGCTTCGTCGATTGCCGGAAAAGAATTGAAGATCAAAGCCATTATATCGCCTCCGATGCCGCCGCAGATAAGGAGCAACAACTCTTCGCAATCGTCGTCGTCCTCTTGCACGGATTTCTCTCGACGAAGTCTGATGACGCTAATCATTGCCGCTATTGCCCACACTCTATCTCACCTCCGTCACCGATCGGATACTTATCTGGTTTCAGATCCGGATCGTCGAAGGTCCGACTCTCAAACAAATTCGATTGGAATCCATACCAGTTTCAGCTTTGTCATGTGCAAGCGCAGTATAAGCCCTTGGTTGTCCACTCAAATTACAGACAATAGATCATTGATTTTTCTTTACAGTATGTTTCCACAAAGAGGGATCCAGATTTGTGGTTGCATGATGCATGAAGATGCCAGACGAACTAGGAGACGCCGGACGGCCGCCTGCCGCCGACACCGGTGAAGAGCGAAGAAGGATGGAGGGAAATTAGCTGGTGAAGGAGGAATCCTATGGAGGGCGAGCGAGGAGAAAGATGATGTTTATGATGTTTGATTTTACTTTTTAGGTTTTAATTCTTTTTGCCTTTTACTATCGGAATTGTTACTAAATTAATAGTTGGGCATTTAGAAAAAAAAAAAACTCGGGGACCGTGCGAAATAGGTGAAAGTTTGGAATATCTTGCGAATTTTGCCTCAGGCGAAAAAATCGTATAATTTGGTTATATTCATAACTATAAAATACTAATACTAGAAAATATTACTCGTTGCTTAGAAACAATTGGTTCTAATGTTTATTGTCAAATTTAGACAATGAGCCGTGGACCTACCCAGGGGAATGTGCGTATGCATGACGCATTGTGCGTATGAGCCTAACACATAAGCCTAGTGGGATTCCATCCTAAAACCAATTGGCAATAGAAGGAGTATGTAGTCCATCAAACTTATATACTAGGCAAGTTATGTCCCAACTTTAGACGTAGGATGAATATTCTAACACCCCCTCAAGTGTGACGTGCGTACCTGGCCCGTGACACTTGAACCCAGGACCAAAACAAGCTCTGATACATGTTAAAGTCCGTGGTCCGGTCACGGAAGGGGCGTGTACGTCCGTGCACAAGCCCACTATATAAGCCCATGGAGTTCGATCCTAAAATCAATTGACAATAGGAAGAGTAGTACATCAAACTTATATACCAAGAAAGTTATGTCACAAATGTGAGATGGGTATTCTAACATTTATTTTAAACCCGTTACTTATTAATAAAAGTTCGATTTTAAAAAAATTAAGTGAAGTTGTAAAAAATGAATCAAGTTGAATAAAAGTACCAATTTGATCCATGTAACCTTTTTTTATACCTTGATCGATGGCGCAATTTTTTTTATAAAATACTAATTTGTCATCTATAGTAGTATTGATTTGGTAATTTGGCCAAATTTGTTTTGTTATCAATAAAGCATGGAGAGTGTCATATCTTTTTTTGAAATCTGTGCTTGTTATACTTTTCTCTTTTTATTTAAAAAGTCGTGACTTGGATTTACGTATGTGTTTCTACCTGCCGGAAGCAGATCTGAAATTGTCATCACATCAACGTACATCCCAATTAGTAAACCGCATTAAATTGTCAGTTACTTTCCAAGTGCAGACCCCCCTTTGGGTAAATAATGAAGATGCACATCATCATATGGTGTCCTATTATTGAAGCACATGTTAGTGATTTAAACTCTTTTGCATATATGTTTGTGTGATTAACTGTATTATTAGCCTTTGAGTGGTGGGCAGTCTTTAATTAATTTGAATCATTTCCTCTTCTACGAATTCAATCTACCCAGGACTCGATCGACCTTGTCTGTCCTGTTCAATTTGGCTTACTATGAAGTACTATATTTAATATCCCCTTTTTCTTTATTTTTAGTGACAGTCAATAGTCTGCTTGAGTCGCGCATTATAACACCATTTGTTGTATTATAACACCGAATTTAACAATAAATCATACATTATTAAACACAATTTAAACAAACTCCCAAGAATCCCCTAGCTACTCCCTGGCGGGGCATCCCAATTAAAATTCACTACCAAATATCAGGCTTAATGTAATGGCTCAAAACAGTTACTATAGGCCCAAAAATCATTACAGAAGACCTAGTGTAATGGATGTCACATGGTTACAATAAAGGCCATTGCACTAGGCCTATGGTAACGGATGTTATTCTATTGTAATAGTTTTATGAATTTGACTACAACCATTACACTAGATACAACATCCGTTACATTTTACATCCATTACAGTAGATACACACCCATTACATTTGGTTAAAGCATTACATAAACTACTAAAGCATTACTTTAGTTACACCGTTACAATTTTACACACACCCATTGCCTTAGTTACCTAAGGTAACACATCTTACAATAAAATAGAGTGTTACATTAAACAACATATAGGAATAATATATAATTCATATATTGATTCATGCACATGCTATGAATATATTCAAGATGAAGTATATAGAAACATATATCGATGTACTTTAAATAAACTTTTATATTTATACTATAAGTGTATTTAAAAACTAGTGCAAACCAAATATGCATCCAAATCCAGTTTATTGTTCAACTAACTTGTAACGAAGTACACCCATATATATATATATCAAAAAACTTTGACAATCCATGGCATTGTACCGAAAAATAGTCGCAACGATTCGAGTCAAGTTTGTCCTTATTAGTTGACACCATCTTCAATATCTTCATCCTACAATTTAAACAAAACTGAACATTAGATATAACTTATGCAAATGTTTAAAATAAATTTAGAAAAACAATTCTAGTATACCCAATGCTCCTCTTACATCACAACAAATCATTTACTTCATAAATGATCATTAGAGTACAAAAAACCATAAATAACAAATAATTCAACAAGTCTTAAAAATCAATGAAGTTTGGAAGTAAGTGAACCATTCAAGAGATTAATATGTGGACAATTGAAGCTACTACCTAATTCATTCTTTGAAACTTAAATTTACCTAAGCTCTCTAACTTTGTAATAATATATAGAAAGTTCAACTGAAATAAAAAACAAAAATCACTATGTTACAAAAAGTTTGAACAAATGCACAATATTCAACCTTTTTTTGTTATTGACTAACACAAAGAGTAATGCACTTTTTAAAAACATTAGTGAAAAATTGAGTAGAGAATCAAGCATAAATATATTCAACCAATCCCAGTTACTTTACACACAAGCTTCTAACTATACCAATTTAATGTATTAGATAACTTTTAATCACAAAGGCAACTGAACATCTTAGACATAAAAAAACACTGTTTTATTAGTTCCTCACAATTCTATTACCCAATTTGACATTTTGACGTACTTCAGGCCATGAACAATCATCCACAAATTTAAATTCCAACCTCTACTCCATATATACAACCTATCTACTGCACAAAATAATACTCTTTTTAGCATGTCATCTTATGTGAAAGGTGTCCTCAAGTCCACACTTGTAGCAATACTATTGCAAAAGTGATGATCAACTAGAGATTTGTTTTTTAGCAAATGAATTATAAAGAGTAAGGATATACATTAAACTTAATCATACCAAGAATTAAGTGAACCATATAAAATGGTCATTCGAAGATGGCAATACATGAAGAGCCATGTGCAATTAAATCATTAGTTTATCAATGAAGTTGTTGAACAAGGCTACATCATAGTGAAGAGAAAATCTAAATCAGAAGCTCATAGGTATAAGCTTGCTCACGTAATGAATATAGAGTCATTTATCAGTAATGTATATAGATCATGGATTAAAATAATTAATCATAAAAAAAATGAACATCCAAAGAATTGACCTTCTGTAACAAAAAAATTGGTATGAAGAAAGGTTCATCCAGGAGCCTAAAATATTACAGAAGCTCTAAGTTATAAGAGATATGCTAAGCTTTGGCTTTCTTTGTTGAAATGCCTCACATGGGGAGTCTAGTAATTATCATTATTGGATGATTTACCACCATCACAATCTTTTAATCTGACCTCGCTAACCTGATCTCGTATGTTAGCAGTATCTACAAGGCTCTTTTGCGGCTTGGAGTTCTTATTTTTCGCATCTTATAAATACAAGCATACTGTGTGAGATGTCCCATAAAGGGGAAATGATTTACAGAAACAAAGTACTTAATGAAAACTTAACAGCCCAAAACAACTTTAACCAAATATAGTGGCCTAACTACATTTTCATGCCTAAAAGTAGTGCAGCTAACCTCATGCTACAGTCGATAAACCAATTACAACAACTCACATTCCACTAAGTGCTAACAAATACTAGTTTGATGCCTATATATAATGGGATCAAAGCATTAATTCTTTTTTCCTACAATGGTCCACATGGAAGATGAATTGATTTAAGGGAAGCCGACCATTACCATGAGTACTTGTTTGGCAATCAACTTTGGTGTCTTCAGCTAAAGCATCTTGTGATCCCCTCTCGGCTATCAAGTACTCAATTGCAACATCAATATCACCATCCACCTATTTTAACACCTGGAATGAGAGAAAAATGAACCAATTACGAAAATTTTCTATCTTTTATTGTCCTCATACGAATTTGGTCAACGCAGATGGAGTGATTATGAAATATTCATTAGAAGAAACAAGAGACAAAGATTAATGAACAAAATAGATTCATTAGAGGTATACTGTCATGTCACTAGCTGAACTTTTTCCGCGTCTTCATAGCAACTACCAGACATTACCATTTTTATACATCCTGAATGAAAAAAATGTTCAGACCCACTTCCTCGTGATTGAGGCATTGTAGATTTTCCTTGATTTGATTTTGCTGTAAGATTAGCATCAACCTCTAGGTGGGTAAAATTAGGCTCTCTTTAGCAAAACACGGTAAGGAGTAGTTCTCAGCTGCAATACATAAGGTTTCAACTCTTGAATAAAGAAGCAAAAACCTTTATAATTATTGACCTTGCTGCTCCATTACAAGGACCTTCTTTCGATCGTACACTGTTATAGTGCTCACCGTTATGATAAGACTTGTGTTAGTTTGCAAGCTGCTTCAATTCATGGTCACAAATGTCATCATTAAAACAACATACAGGTTAAATCACTCCGCTAAAGCTTAATTCCCCACTATATAGATGGTACTTTAATTTCAACAGAAAGTGTAGTGAACCATAATCATGAAATGAACCATACAAATGAACTATCTCATGAATTATTCAACATGTATGTGCTTGTACTCATGAGAAAGAAAGAAACAACTGATGAACAAAGAGCTACACACTAGAGTGCTATTGTTGAATGGAATGGACACAGCAAAAGAAACTTCCATATCATACATGGGAATTTCACATTATTGTGAAACCAAACATCTCTTGCAAGTAGCTTATAGCTCTCCTAGCAACAACTAACTCTAAAAATTACAAACTGATGAAGTTGTAGCTCAGAGCTAATTGACATATGATGCCACACAAAGTACAAATTAAGTATCGAAACTGAATCTTAGAAGAGAGAGTTATGGCACTATATTCTACAAATCAACATTACTAATCAAAACTAGATAACCTAGAGTCAAGCTAGGAAAGAGAATTTTTTAAATTTTGATATTGAACTTTCTCTAATTTTCGGTAATACATCTTGGTAGATATAACCCCAAAACTATCATTCTTAATCATACATACAAAGCTAATAGATGTTGTGCATTGGTTGCTTTTGACAGCCGTCCAGTGAAGGGTGCTTTTGACAATCGTCCACTGAATCCCTTATTTCATATTTCCATAAACAAGCCTTCATTTCAGTTCCAATTTCCAAAATCAAAACCCTAATTTCCAATGATGCTTCAATTGATGTGAATCAGATCAAATCTGGGAAGAAACAAAAAAGAGAGCATGTAAGAGGAAGTAATATTGAGCTTACCGACATCAGAGAGGTCTTATAAGGGAGAGCAGATGCCAACGACAAAGAGAAGCCACCTCCACGCAAAGAGAAGTCGATCGAAAAGAAGCAAACATCAGAGACGAGATGCCATTGCCACCGGGATGACCCTTTTAATAACTACGGGTGACGGAGGACTTGAATTTTGAGACGAGGTACTCGTTCTCGTCGAGGAATGCCGTGCGGCCTCCGCGGTTGAGGGCGCGCCAGAGGAGCGTCTTGGCAATGAGGCGAAAGACGAGGAGGTTACAGGAGGAGAAACAGCGGAGGAGAGCTTGGCGGTCGGTGGTGTTTGTGGCGGCGACGTTGTAGAGAAGGGTGTCGGCGACGTCAAAGGGCAAGCGGGAGGCGGCGGTGGTTGCAGAGGGCAGAGTGGCGGAGATGGGGCGGGGATGGGTGAGGAGAAAGGTGATCGGGTGGAGAGAGAGAGAGGAAAAAGACCCATTTGAGGGTTTGGGAAAGTAAATAATTAGTTTTGGAATTTTTACTTGCCTTTTATTTTTCATTATTTTTTTAATATCACAACTATTACAATAGAATAATATGTTTGTTACCTAAATTATTTCCATTACATTAGACCTTGTTATTACCATAGAATAATGAATTGTTACCTTTGCTTAGCTATTGTAACACAAGAATTATACCATTATCTTAGCTTATCTATGATAACATACTAGATAACCATTACAATTTTGATGTTACAATAAATCAGATATTTCGTAGTGATTGCTCAGTTATGGGCAAAAAATAGGTAGACTTATAATGGACACTGTATATTTGTATTAATTTGAAAAGCTTAATTATATAATGTACATGGATGAGCATTCAGATCGATCCGATCCGTTATACCGGATATCCGGTTATTTTTTTTTAGTGGAACAACGATCCGTTACAAGCCGGATATCCGGCTATTTTGGATCAGATCGAATTATTATACCGGATATCTAAAATATCTGGATTGTATTAAATACATGTTTAATCCTGTGACTGAAATTAAAAATCATATATTACAAATTAAAAATCATGTACCAAATAGCCGATATCATGTGATTGAAATTAAACCAAATACCTGTTTAATCCACTTCTAAAACAACTAATTCAACATCATTCATAATACACAATAATCAACACATCATCTTGCATTTCTGTGTCTTGGAGGCTTTCCTTGTGCATATTGTTTATCCTCAATAATCAACACATCATCTTGCATTTCTGGATCACTAGAGTCATGAGATGGCATACTTGTTGAGGATGATTTAATATGATCCTGTGATTACACATATTAGCTTCATCATTATAAGGAGGATCCAATAAAAATTGCACAAAACAGAATTATATTATAGCTCCATCATCAAATTAACTACGTTTATATAAAGTCATTACTCATTACACTAATCTTCAAGAGTAAACAGGTTTTAAATTGCACAAAAACAGTAAGACAAACAAAGAAAATAAGAAATGATGCTAATAGAACTTACCATGATTTGGGTTTGGGATCAATTGATTATGGCCCTGGAGATCAGTCCAAACTTTCTACACCCTTCATATACACCCTCCCCTACTCCCTCTTTTTGATTGGTCCACCTAAACGTTGATTTTCTTTTTTTTAGTTAAATAATTAATTAAAATCTTCCCATTTCCTTTCCCCTCTCCCCTTTCCCGGCCACTGTTCGTTACTTCCCCCAATTAATTTCAGTCCAAATTCGTTCTCCCCTCTCCCAACTTTGCCCAGATTCAATTTCTTAAATACATATCTACCTCCTCTCTTAATTTTTCTAATCTTGTTCCTAAAAAGCTTATTCTGATCTATCGATCAAACACCAGGTTCGTTTTCTTTAACCTTGTTGCTCATATTCAATTTCTTAATCCAGAGAGCCTTCATATTCATGGATAAAGATGGTGTGATTTGCTTGGTGGATGGGGACGTCGTGCTCTTTGTAAGAAGCCAAACGACACGCCCAACAAGGTAAACCGAAACCCTAATGTTCGATTCTGATTCGAACTTCTTTAGCAATAGCTGTCTAATTCCCCCTCTTTTAAGCTTGAAAACCATATGTATGGACTAAATTTTTCTAATTACTCCATTGTATGGTGGTTGTTGAATTTTTCAGGCTCTTAAGCCTTTTATTGTTGAATTCCCATCTAGAGACCATTCCAATGCTCTGCTCAAATCATAACAGAAGACACAACTAACATTACAGTGGAGGTACATTCACTTTTTCCCCATTGATCAAACTCTTTATATGCATTCTATTTGGTTTAAACTTCCAAGTTTAACGACGCCATGTTTATATGTCATGCTAAGGCTATCTCTGCTGGCTTAAAGTATAAAAAAGATGTCGTGAAGCATATTGTGGGCAATGATCTGCTGGTGTTTGAATATGTATTTTCAATTTGTTCTGATTTTCTATCATTGTTTTTGTATCATGATCTATTGGTGTTTAGTCTTATTTCTAATGTTCAGTGGTGTTTATCTATTGTGTTGTGAGTTTGTGAGCTTCTGTTGCGAGTATTCATGCTTTCACTTCGCTGCGTAGTGGTCATGTCCGCACAAAATGTATCTCTCCCATAAACCAATGCCCACTTTTCTTTTATGCTGAATAGTCTCTTCAACCAATCATTATCTTGTTGTTCATACTTATCAAGCATATCTCTCCAAGCATCCAGAAAATCTTCCTCGCATTCATAGTCATAAATACGACTACTAAAATCCTTTGAAAAATCTTTATAACTTGAGAAAACTCCATTCAAATGAGTTGCCGCATTCTGAAAGATATGCCAAATACAAAGCCGATGATAAGTTTCTGGCCATTGGAAAGCAAGTGCTTTTGACATAGCAGCATCTTGGTCGGTCAATATTGTCTTAGGTAGCTTTCCACCCATAGCCCTTGAAAATGTATCAAACAACCATACAAATGTCTCTGCTGTCTCATCATATAATAATGCAACGCCAAAGATAGTACTTTGTTTGTGATGATTCACACCGACAAATAAAGCAATTGGTCGACCATCCTTATGCTTGCGATATGTAGTGTCAAAACAAACGACATCACCAAAATCTTCATAGTCAGCCATCATCTTTGCATCAACCCAAAATATATTAGTTATCAAAGCATCTTTGTCTACTTGAATAGCATAAAAGAAACTTGGATCTTCAACTTTCATACCTTGCAAGTACTCTAGAACGCCACCAGTTTCACGAGGATCCATTTTCATAGTACGCTTGCTTTGTAGATAATTCCTATAATCCACATTAGAAAATCCAAGATTTTCACGACCTCCTGCTTGCCTAGACATGAACTCCTATGCATTTTTTGGGGCAATACCTGAAATATCAGCCATATCAACTTCTGCTGCTTGCGACAATGAGATCTTTCGATACGATCTAAATAGATGAGCCTTACTCGGACTTGCCAAATTGTGACTATGCTTAGCAATAAATTTCACAATACGATATTTCCCGGTTTGACGACAACTTATACTTAGCATGGCTGAACAACCAAATCTTGTTTCTGCCCTGTGAGATTTGTAAACATTGTCTCGTTTATCACTTCTGCGTTGACCTTGACATGAACAAACAAATCTTCCATCTAACAATTCCCCCTTGCGTTTATGAACAGAGCATTTCCGGATTGAAAATCCAACTCTTAAAGCATAAGCATTGTAGAATTCATAAGCCGTATCGTCAGTTTCAAACTCCATACCAATTCTTGGAATTTCCTCTATAGAAACCTTTGAATGCAGTGTTTCTATCCCTTCATCGTCTACGGAAAAATTAGTCTGATCTTCCTCATGATCAAATTCTAGTCGACGACACGATTTTTCTTGTAAAGTAGTGTCCATAACCTATATAAAGAGAAGTAATTTCAGTCCAACTTACATAAAGCATGCAATCCAAATACATCATTAAATTGAATCAATTCAATTGTTACGGTGTAAATCACATGTCTCTTAATACTTTAAAGTATCAAGTGGGCATTGATTTTTCTTGTAAAGTAGTGTCCATAACCTATATAAAGAGAAACGATTTTTCTTGCATATGTCAATTGTTTTCATAGAGTAAAAGGTTTACTTACTTTTGCATATGCCAATTCAACCAGTCCAAATTCGAACTGCAATCCAAGCTCCAAGCTTCTTCTTCTTTTTGCTGATAATGAAGTTACGGTTATTGGTAGGGGTTAGGAAAGAAAGATAGAATCATTATCTTTTTAATTTAGTTAATTAGTATCTTTTAGTTTAAACTATTATTCATTTTTTTTATACGAACTCATTATATGCTTACGTAGTTGGGAAAGAGAGAAAGGAGCAGAAAGGTTAATTAATTATTGGATATAAAAAAAATGAAATTTTAATATCTATTAGTTTAAGCTATTTTTTCTTAATCTAATTCCTTGTACAACTGGACCAATCAAGTAAAGGGAGTAGGGAAGGGGGTATATCAAGGGAGTAGAAAATTCGAACTGCATGGAGATAAAGAGAAATTTCTTTCACTGGCTGAAGAGGTATGTTGGACTGTTGGTTACTTGGCTTCTGCTGGAATGTTGCATGCCCATGTAAAAGAATAAAGCATGGGCTTAATCTGTGTTAATCTCAAGTAAGAGCAGTAGCATATCAAGTATACTGGGATCTAAGTCTTAGCATTTTGATCACACAGAAAAGATACAAGTACATAACTGAATATATCCTAGTAATTGACAATTTGACACTATATTGTGTAACTGTTCAAACAAGACATAATCAACTAGTTAAGTTACTGAATATATCCTAGTATTTCATTCTTCAACATTCTAACAAGATCTGAGTTACTGTATACAACTAGACATATTACGTTGCATTCAAACAAGACTTGATCTACTGCAGAGCAATAAGCACTAACAATCGCAGTCAAATCTTTTAAGTGCCACGACAGAAATCTATTTCCAACATCAGTCGAGTTAATCGCTAATTCCGACAATGAAACCACAAATTACGCATTCAAACGACTATACCACAAGTCAACGATGTCTAGGAATCTCAGCTAATAATGCACGACGAAGCAATTTGCGACCTAAGTTATCAATTGCAAGAGAACATAACTCGAAAAAGAAATCGGAAACTCAATCATTAACCGTACAACAGTAAATGAACAAAAGATTCCACTAAATAGAACCTCAAAAGTGATAGAAATTAGAAACTCACCTTTCGAGATAATCAAATCCGTGACCAGAACTGAACGAGCGAACACCAGCCGGAAGAAGAGAGGTGGCTTCTGAAGTCAGCGAGTGAAGGAGACGAACTCGAGCGAGGAAGACTCCAATGATGAAGACTCGAGCGAGGAAGAGAAAGACTCGATCGAGAATGAGGTTTCTTGGTAAGCTGCGAGGAAGAGAAAGATCGGTGAAGGAGATGAAGAAAGTGGCGGAGGAAAAGTGAGAAGATTAGGTTTTAGTGAAAGGTGGGCTGTAGTGTAACTGTGTAAGTGTAAGTATAATTGGGCTTGGGTTGGGCCTTGTCTGAAATTGGTGTTAATTGGTAATTATTTTCTATGGCTAAAACTAAATAATGTTATTACTGATTTGCATTTGTTCAATTCAAAATATTAGGTAATAAAACACTTATATGTATCATTCTAATTTTCAAAAATATATTTATTGTACGTAATATTTTCGGATCGCGGATATCCGGAAAAATGACCCGGATTGGATCGGATACGGATAAAAGTTAAACGGATTTTTTAGGACACAGATTTTTCGGATTAGGGTTGGCGGATTATCGGTTCGGAACGACCGGATCGGATTTTTTTGCTCACCCCTAAATGTACTACGTATATATACTTGTTTTGGTTTTCATACAAGTTTGTGTTACGTACACTAAGTACGAATTGCTCCGTATGATATTTGTTCAGGCATACGTGTGTATTATATAATTGGCAAGTTAGGATAAGTATGAAGTGGATAATAGTTTAAAAATAGAGATAAAGTTATGGAGTATAATTATAGGAGTTGTAAAAATAAAAATAGATTTAAGGTTTATCCCTGTTTTTAGTTTAAGCAAGTTTATGGACATTCATATATGAATATGATGATCAAGGTATTTGTCATTTGTGAAGAAGACATGCTGTTTTACCCAGCAATTTGAGACAGCATCATTCTATTATTACCAATTTACTAATTTACTCAGCATACGATTGGAAGAGCTGAGGATATATATGTTTTTTTTGGAAGTGAGAATATATGAAAAATTGGAGAAGAATGAATGATGAAGAGAATTTGAAGTTACGTTGTTCAAACTTACCTTGCTCCGGCTCTGTTCGAGGCAGGCAGGCAGGCAGTCCAATTAATCCTGATTCGACCGAGATGTTCCCAAATCTGAAGCTAATCACTGCGACTGCAAAGCCAAAAAGATCCAACACACGTACTAATTAAGCACACTTGGATGATAATGCAATTTCAAACTGCATTGGAATTCCATTCGATTGTCCTTCTCGAGATCCAGCACACTAGTTAGTGTCGGATAAAAAATATTGCACTGCCGAGAAACTGAGTGTACGTGTAATTCGAGAAAAAAAATATTCTGCAGTTTTTGAAATTTGAAAGACTGACAAGTTTTGAATCATGAAAATTACTCCGTAAGAGAGAGATTGATAGGATCGGAAGAGGTTCTGAGAAGTGATTCTGCCGATTGATTGGTCAATCGATCATCAATTATATATCACACCTCAAAATCAAAATCACAGACGATTTGCAACAGTGAGTGAAAGCAAAAATGCAGGACGTACGTACTGTTTTTGAAACGAATAGGTTGCGATCAAGTAAAGTTGCGAATTTGTAAACAAGCGTGCGTACGTTTAAAACATAGGTGAAAATGGAAGATTAGTTAGATTAAAAAAGAAGGAGCTGATAATTTGATTGAGAGGAGAGAGATTTAGATACCTTGAATGGAGAAAGAAAGCGTGGTGATGGATGTTGGAGATGGAGAGCCGAAATTGACGGAGTCACAAGTTTGATAGGAGTATATAATATGGAGGGGGCCAACCGGCCAAGGAGAGCGAAAACTGAACAATGCTTTCGATCGCCTAGCTTTCTAATTTAATCTGTCTTGGCTTGTGTTGTGTTTATATATATAATCTCGCTACATATGGACTCATATTATAATATGATCGACCTGAGTTTGGGAGCACCATGTAACATCAAATGCGAGGCAGGTTCCCATGTGAATACTACTGCCCTTCACATTTCATTTGTGTTGTGGTTAAATCTACACTCTCCCGTGATACACATTATCTCACTTGATACGAATCATATATGAAAAAATAACATATACCTTTAGATACAAAACTTTTTGCCGGGATCACCCTGAAAAATAAAGTCTCAATTATGATTTTTTTACTTAATTCACACGAGTACGAGTAATTGTGTTTGAAATTAATAAAATGGAGACACTAGTTTGATTAGTTGGTGACGTTTAGCAATTACGTTTTCTAAAGAATTTTTTATATTAATTACATATACAAGGTCAAATAATGTGAACCAAAGATTATAGCTAAACATGTCAAATATTGTGAAACTGAGGCACTAGTATATAAAAATCTAAGTACACAGAATACAAGTTAAACTTGTTATTCACTGACGTTAAAGGAGAGAATAATATCACTCGCTTCATAAGTCTCCAGAACTCATAAAGTTTAGTGGAAAATTATTGCAATGCATATACGTAGGTACCTCTTCCTCAATTGATTGCAAATTAAAGGAAATTAAACAAGAAAACGGGTTGCGCAACCCATTAGGTTTTATGATTTTTGTTATTCCTATGAGTTTCAGGTTTTCTCTGGTTTTGATGATGATAAACACCATTAGGTTTTATGATTTTTGTTGTTCCTATGAGTTTCAGGTTTTATGAAAGAATTAGAGAACAATGGAAATCATGTGAAAAAGAGAAAACAGAGGAGTGCAAAGGAACATTGTGGAAACAAGGAACTGTTACGCAGATGCAAATTGAAGATATGAAGCGCGTGTACATTTTATATAAGGAAACATTTATACATGGAAACAACATATAAAGAACAATATGGGAAAGCAGGATTGCCAGGCTGTTACGAGGTGAATACTGCTACACAAGGAAATGATATTTGGAGATCTACTTTAAGAGAGAAGTGATAGCTAGCGTGTGTTAGGAAAGTTTTTGTATGAAAACTATGTGTTTATGAGCTGGATTGTTTAGTTGGATATAATATCTTTCACCGTTACCTTATATAGCGGGTTGCTAATTATTTGATATTTGGTAAGGAGATCTTATCCAACTCTATAAATATATGAGTCTACCTTAGGGAAAGGTATCTCAGCTACCACAACCGAAGCATACCAAGAAGCTACTGCAAGTTGAGATCGAAGATTCAAAGGCAAGGTACGAACTAGTGTTGTGAGCGCTTGTTTAGGGTCTTTGTTGTGTTCTTGTGAGTTGATTGCACTCAAAGTCTATAAACATAGGATCTGTGTGAGAATAGGTGGAGAGAAGACTTGTGAGATTGTACAACTTATTAATAATACGAGTATACAAGGTTTGAAATCCTCCTAGGATAATACCTAGAGGTATAAGTTTTTTTCTTTTCAACTAGTTGGTTGATAGAGTTTCCTCTATAAGGAACTGTATTGATTGTTACTCTTGAATCTTTATTATTTCCGTTGCCTAGGGAATAGTAACATCGTTCCCTGTCTAACAAACTGCGATTCAACAATTGGTAGCAGAGCAGGTTCGCTCTAGATTGTGTGTTCTTTTCAGATTCACAGGTAACAATGTTGTCAACTCATGAAGTCGGGATTGAGAACAACAAACCATCGTTCCTGTCCATCGGTGGAAAGTTTCAACACTGGAAGTATATCTTCACTGACTGGATGAAGAGTAATGACTACCAATGCTGGAGAGTCATTGAAGTTGGTGATGAGAAAGTTGTTGAAGTAGTGCTCAAGGAACAACACCTTGGAGTCAAGATGATTTCAGAATCATGGAGAAAAACTCAAAGGCTTGTATGTTCATCAACAACGCCATCAGTGCTGAAGATGCTTCTAAGTTGCAGTCCTGTGCAACCGCTAAAGACATATGGACTGCTTTGAAGCAGATGTACATGGGAAGTTCCGATCTTTGATAGATCGATCGCTTTCAAGCCAATAAAGACTTCTACAACTTCGCCATGATCGACGGTGAGACTGTTTCCTCATACCAATCTAGATTTGAGGAAATCATCGCTCAACTTACTGCTCATGAGGTCAATGATACTGAAATTCTTCCCAAGGAGAAAGTCCTTATCATCATCGATGGACTTCCTTCAAAGCATAAGATGACCAAAGCTATTCTCAAGGAAAATCCCAATATCCTCTCCCTTACACTCCATGCAATGTTTGGAAAAATCAAGAAGTATGATGAAGAAGACAAATATGTTGAACCTAAAGGCATAGCCTTGATAGTTGAGAAAGCTGTTGAGATGATAGAAAGAAACAAAGATGACAACTTGGATGGTATAGATCCAGAAACTACTCTTCTCACCAAGGCCATGCGATCTCTTTATCGCAAGGGCAGATCATTCAGGAATGATAGGAACAACGGTGAGAAACGTGATATCAAGGATGTTACATGCTACAACTGCAAGGATAAGGGTCACTATGCTAACAAGTGTCCCAAGGGGAACAACTCAAACAACACCAATAGTGACAATACTGGGAACGACAAGAAGAAATATTTCATTGCTGTCTGGGGTGATGAGTATGCCAACTCTAATGATGACGAGCCAAAGGCATGGGGTAACAACAAAATGTGTGCAATGACTCTGCAGTCATCCAACGAAGAACAAAAGCCACCGTTCCTCGTCCAAGAGCAACACAAGTAATGGAAAGATCAATTCGCATCCTGGATAAAGGACGTCGATGAAGATTGTTGGAAAATCATTCAAGGTGGTGATAAAAAGATCAATGATGATGAACCAGAGCCATGTGGTAACACTAAGATATGTGCAATGACTCTGAAGTCATCAAGTGAAGAACAAGAGGTAGATCCTGAAACTTTTTTTAAATCTATTGTCAATTACGATAAAAAGTCACTAATTTCTCTTATCAAAAACATGTATAATGAGAACCTTAAGGACTTAAAATGATCTGAGTAATGCTGAAGATAAATGCATAAAATTGAATGAATCTCTATCTAAAATTGCTAGTTCCTCTGCTGTTCCTTGTGTTAAATGTGATGCTACTCGCAGTGAACTTGATTCCTCTAAGACATAGATGGAACTGTCTCAGATGAAAGCTCATGTTGACAAAATTCACTCTATTCTAGTTGAGCAGAAGTTTAAGGAGGAAGAGATTACCTTTGTTGAGTCCAACTATGGTGTGGGGTACAAAGGTGAAAAACAAGAGAGTGAGGAACATGAGTTAACCATACATGAGCTTAGAGAGTTGAAGAATATAGATCTCCAGAACACCAAAGATAGGAACCTTTACCTAGAGGAGCATGTGAAAACTCTGGAGAATGGGTTGAATGCAAACCAATCCTAGTACATAGGTCAACCTACCCACAAGATGTATCTCATACAATCCTAGGGAAGCCTACCTAGTACACCTGACCCAACAACGTAGGATCCCTGTTCCCAACCATAAGTACACCTTGGGGGATTATTATAAGATATGCTGGCATTGTGGGAACAACGGCCATGTTGTGAGAAACTGTGCTAAGAAAAAAAAGTTCACTGAAGAGCACACTCAGCGCATGAACATTAGAAGTAACAATGTTGATTTGAATGATTATGATGCATCTCCTGATATGTTCCATGCTAAGCTTAGAGAATATCATTTTGTCTCTAAATGACCAGGTAAAGCCAAGCTTGCTTGGATCGCTAAACACTAAGGGAACTGTTTTCCTTGGAGACAAACGATGCAGAGAGATAGTAGGAACAGGGGAACCTGCTTTGAATTCAAACATCAAGATAAAAGAGGTCAGTTTGGTTCATCAACTTGGTTTTAATTTGTTAAGTGTAGCTCAGCTGTGCGATCAAGGAGACAACGAGACCGTCTTCACGTCTTAAGAGTGCTACGTAAGGAATAGAAAAACCAAGGAAATTGTGTTGAAGGGTGTCCGATTCAATGATGTGTACACTGTTGACACAACCTTCAAGCCTACAAGGGAACTGTGCTTTGCGTCTCTAGTTGAAGAGACAAAAATGTGGCACAAAAGGCTTGGGAATGCTAATCTTCAACTCATCCATAAACTCCACAATAAGGAACTTGTTCGTGGTCTTCCAAACGTCAAACCTGAGACCCATGGAGTTTGTCAAGCCTGTGTAAGAGGGAAGCAAACATGTTACTCTTTCAAGAGCAAACCTAATATTACTACTTCTTGCCCTCTGGAACTGATCCATATGGATCTCTGTGGTCCGATGAGGATAAGAAGTCATACAGGGAACAAGTATGTGTTCGTTATTGTTGATGATTATTCTAGATTTACATGGATAATTTTTCTCTCGTCTAAGGAATAGGTATTCGAGACATTTGAGTCATTAATCAAGAATGTGGAGACAAATTTGGGACAAAAGCTAAGCTCCATTCGATCCGACCATGAAACGGAGTTTGAGAATGCAATGTTCCTTGATTACTGCAGGAAACATGGTATTTCTCATAACTTTTGGCTCCTAGGATACCACAACAAAATGGAGTGGTTGAAAGAAAGAACAAAACCTTGGAGGACATGGCTAGAACATTGCTCATCGCTAGCAATCTTCCTCGAATCTTCTGGGCTGAAGTAATCAACACTCCTGCTATATCATTAATCGCGCTATGCTTAGACCCTTACTCAATAAAACTGCTTACGAACTAATCAGGGATCGCAAGCCTAATATCTCCTACTTGCTTGCTTTTGGTTGCAGGTGTTTCATTCACAACAATGGGAAAGACAACTTAGGGAAGTTTGATCCACAGAGTGATGAAGGGAACTTTCTGGGATATGCTAAAATAAGCAAGGCTTACAGAGTCTACAATAAGAGAACCTAGAAAATCGAAGAAAGCATCCATGTCGTCTTCGATGAACACTCAAGGGCTGTGAGTGATGATTCCAACACACCGTTCCCTAATAATGACCTTCCACAAATACAACGTGAAGACTAACATGATGATGGTGATGATGACAATCACCTTGGTAATTGATGCGTTCCGGGCTCCCAAAACGCGAGTCAGAGCGGATCTAGGTAGGAGGTTGGCGGATCTCTCTTGCTCGATGAAGGCTGCGAAGGGATGCGAGTGCCGCGAGATGTTTGGAGGGCTCGCGGTGGTGACCGCGATCGCGGGGCAAGTCGCGGGGCAAGTCGCAGTGGATCATGCGTCGTTTTACTCATCTCAAACCGGGGCGAACCAAGGTCTAAGCCGGTCTGTGCATGACCGAGTTGGTGGGGATCTCGACTGTGGCCGAGAGCCGACGTGGGTGTAGGGGGTCAAAGGCAATGGCGGGAAGGGTTCGGTGGCTTGCGAGAGGTTCGGTTGGCCGGCGATGGCGGCGGAGGCTTGGTTGAGTTCGAATCAACCCAAGCGGCGGGAGCAAGCTCGACGGCAGCCTAGGGTTTAATTCAATTTCAACGTCCTTTATTAATTAGGTAAAGAATGGCTTATATAGGAGCCAAAACAAGGTTTTTGCCCGATGGGCCTGAAACATAAGTGGATCGGCCCTCTTGGCACAAGAGAGGCCCGACATCCTAAAATAGAAACTTGCCAAATACGGCAACATACAAATATAGTAACTACTAAAAACAATAACTTTCCAAACTTAGAAACATTCTAAGGATAGAAACTGCTAAGAAGGGAAACTGCAAAATACAAAAAATACTAAAATAAAAAGTGTCTCAGAGTGTCTCGAAATTGGCATGTGAACCTCACAATACCAAAACAACTCAAGCGCCTCAATGTTTGATGTGACCCTGCCTCCCATGACGGCCCAAGACGAGGACGAAGCCATGACCGTGAGCTCAGAAGAGCCAAGTACGAAGACCGCGTTCTTCGTCATACTCCTCGCATCTGGAACAGAGTACGCGATCTCATTCAAGCATCTTTATCCAAGACCAAAGATCACGTGCCTCAATGCGTCTTCCTTCAAGCAACTCAATGTTGAACGCGATCTCTTTCAAGTGACTCAACCTCCTTCAATGCTGATCGCGTTCTATCTGAAGATTCTCGCATTCAATGCCTTTAATGCATTCTTTTAAGACATTTTCTATATTTGGTATTTCTAGCTTTGTTTTAGATAGTTTTCTTTTATAGTCTTTCTATCTTTTAGGGTTTGTGCCTTTTTGCATGCTTGCATGGGCTAGCCCTTAGGTTCATTTCGGCCCAAGCCCATTAGGTCTTGGCCGAGATACATTGGCTATTTAAAGCCTCCCTTGTTCTTGTTATTTCTTACGTTCAATTTTAAACAAGGTTTCAAGTCGAGTGTTTAGCCTCCTTCCCTTGATCGGACGTCACCCTCTATCTTCACATCCCCATTCCCTCCGCCGCCGACGCTACGACAATCGCTTGATCTTTCAAGCCAAGTCTTCTTTCGCATCTCCCTTCATCCACAGTCGACGCTACGAAACCCAAAGACTTGTCTTTTCAAGTCATCTATCCCTCATCACATCGCTTCCGCCACTGCTATCTATTTATCCCATTCATCACTTTCACCGTTTCCCTCACCACAATCATCGCGATCTCCTGCTCGCGAACCATCATCAAGACCGCATTCCACGACAGATTTGTCGGTGCCGAGTGACTTCCCAACCAAGATTAGATCCAAAGGTGTCACCTTGACAATTCGACTTGTCATTGGAGGCAAGAACACATCAACTGGCATCAGAGCCCAACAGTCTTGTAAGTCACGAACTCAAGTTTGCATTTTGTTCACATTTTTTTTGACCCCCATCGTCTGCTTTACTGAGATATCGCGAAAAACCATAAATTTTCCATCTTTGCTCACCTATTCGGTTTCTACAAGGTAATACCTTGGCCGATTTTTTTTTTCTTGTTCCCTAAGTTTTGGTGTGTTAGGTAAATTGTTATCTTGCATGCGAGAATATTTTGTTTCCTTATTTCTTGCATGGATAGAGTTTCCTTGTTTGCTAGATATTACTTTTTAGGTTGTTAATCGAATTTCCTTATATAAGATATCATCAAAATCTTATCTTCTCTCTCCTATCTCTAACATCACACTTGTGATATTCTTGTTACTTAGACCTTTTTATTTTGTTTCCTTTTGCAATCCGAAAAGATCAAAAGATAAGATCTCGGATATTAAAAAATAAATAAAATAGATATCTTAAAGATATTTCAAAGATAAAAAAAAGTTTCCAAAGTTAGGTAAAGCAAAAATAAGGCAACCCTAACCCACTCTCGGTCTAAGCTCATCTTCTCAACCTCTCCACCGTCTAGGTCAAGCTTCCTAGAAGGTACTTTCTTGCTTATTCGGTTGCTTTGTTTACGTTTGTTTTAGGATTTTAATTTGTTCTTGTTTGTTTGATTGCAACTTGCTTGATACAGCATCTCTTGTCAAGCCAAGCCGCCCTTATGGCAAGCCCAAACTAGCCCTACCTACGTGAACTTTGTGACTTGACTAGTGATTTGCTTGGTTGTTGTTCTTTGTTGTCTTTTGGTTCATTTTTACTCCCATGTCTAGCCGTCTTGTTATAGGTACAATGCCGATTGGACACAGTGAAGACGAACGCGACATTGACAACACCAACCCCCAACCACCGCTGTTGGTGCAACAAGACCAACCACCTCTCGACCCCCCACAACACGAACCACTCCTTGAGTTGTCCGAGGAGCAACAATTGATTCAAGCTCTTCGACAAGAGAATGAAGCCTTAAGAGCACAACAACGCGTGTCACCCATCGTGCCAACTCCAACTCCTCTGAGTGCCATGGACGCGCCGGCTCAACCTGGAGCCACCGACGCGGGTCCATCAAAGACAAGGATCGACAAAGGCAAAGGAATCATGCCATCAATGTCTCATCACCAACCACAACTCAATCGTATGCAGAGTGTCATCGAGAGTCGCCAAGGTTTCGTTTCACACACGGAACGCTACGTCCCTAGTGCCACACCCGCTGGCTTTGACAACGGCTCCGACTACGACCGTGACGCCGAGGACACTCCAGGCCGCCCTCGCCGAGCCGATCAAGCCAACGCGACGCCAAGGAGACCCAATCGCAGACCAAGTGGCCATACGCGACGCGATGATCAATTGAGGACCCCACCTACCCAGCCACGACGCCATGATGTACGCGATCACCTTCGACACCAGAGTGTTCGGACGCTGCGTTACGAATCTGATGTCTACGCGTCGATCACACCCAATGTCCACGACGACTTCCACGAGTATGACGATGAAGAGATCGAGGACTCAGGTATGGTCAACCCTAATTTTTTTTACCCCCCTCTTGGAGATCTACTTGAATTGCAGGATCACCCTTCGGATTGGATAGCTCCACCGCGTCACCAGCCCCACGGAGAACGCATTCGTGACATTGGCGGCGAGCGCTGCAATGTTATGCAACGGGACATTCGTTGCGACAACTATGATGCCCAACCGCGAAGACGTCAACGCGATGACGCCTACGTGCCCAGGGATGATTATTTCTGCGAAGATCGTCAAGAATGCGATAGACGCCCGGTTGGACGCGATAGACCACATGGAGTGCGCGCCTTTGAGAACCCTCTCTACGACGCCGCGCCAAACAACGCGTTCAACCAAGCACCTATCCAGCCTCGATTCCAACGACACCAAGTCAAGGTAAAAATCGAGCTTTTTTATGGTGAATACAACCCCTCTGTTTTTCTTGAATGAGTGCATGCTACGGAGTACACACTTCGATATTGTCGAGTGCCCCCTGAGGAGCATGTCGACGCCGCGACACTTAATTTCCGAGGAGCCGCGCGAGTATGGTGGCATCGCTTCGAGGATGACTGCGTCCGACGCATTAGGACAAGGGTCACAGAGTGGCACCAACTCGTGTACGTGATGCCAAAGAAACATGTGCCTCCAGACTATAGGAACCAAATGCGACTGGAGATAGCCATGGCTCGCCAAGGGTCGATGTCTCCCCTCGAGTTCTTTTCCAAGCTTGAAGACATGTATTACAAGGCCAACATCTCCGTTGCACCATCGACTTTGAGGACAAAATTCTTGAGTGGCTTGAACACCAACATCCGTGATCAACTCGAGATTTTGCCCATCAAAGATTTGAACACCCTCACATATACGATGATGCAAATTCATGCACAACTCACTCGCCGAAAGTCCTACACTTGGCAAAGTGGCCAAACCAGGTATGCTTCTAACCCTAGTGGTTTATCTTCTACTAACCCACCCCCTAGTGCCTCCACCACAGCCGCGTCGAGCCAAGCTCTAGAAGTATAGCCGTCGACGCCAAACACCGCGCCGCGCCAGACCGTGCCAAAACAACTCCCAGTGGGCACAGATCGCGCGCGATCTCGAAAGCTACAAGTGTGGTGGACGAGGCCACTACAAGAAAGATTGCCCCAATGCTCGCAAGGTGTTGTTCTCCGCCGCCGCCGCCGGCTACGAGTCCTGTGATAAGGAGGAGGCCACACTTGACGCGATCGATGAAGGCAATGCAGAAGAGGACAAAGACGCTTATGACTGCAAACCCGCTTCTCTACACGCGGGCACACCACTGAGCTTGGTGACGCGTTGTCTCGTCACAGTCAAGGACGCGAGCTTACGCGACCAACGAGAGAACTTGTTCTACACAAAGGCTCTCGTCCAGACAGCTTCCTTGAGTGTACAGTTGATGGAGGATCATGTGCTAACATTGTCAATGAGAAGGTCGTGACACACTTCAAGTTGCCTACGACGCCTCATCCCCAACCTTATGCCCTCCAATGGATTTCTTCTAGTCCACGTACCACTGTATCTCACCAATGCTTAATTACCTTCTCCATAGGTCAATACTGTGATTCCGTTTTATGTGATGTGATTGCAATAGACGCCACCCATCTCTTGCTTGGGCGTCCATGGTAGTTCACTCGTCGCGTACTTCATGATGGGTATCTAAACACACATGTGTTTACCTACCACGGGAAGCGCGTGACTCTCTTACCAATGAATTCCCATGAGATTTTACAGGATCAGGTCGCGCGTGATAAAGACAAGACATTGGATATGGCAAAGACCGCGTCAACACCACCGCGACTAGGGGTGTCAATCGGGTGGGTCGGGTCGGGTTCGGGTCGGGTCATTTTGGATTCGGGTCAGTTCGGATTCGGGCTAATGTCCGCATTATAACAAGTCGGACCATATCGGATCGGGTCGGGTCAGATCGGATCGGATATTCATTTATCGGGTATTCGGGTCAATTTCGGTCGGGTTAATTTGGATTTCGGTCAAACTTAGGGTTGTCAATTGGGCAAATCGGATCGGTTTCGGGTCGGGTCATTTTGGTTTCGGATTAATCCGGATCTCGGCTAATGACATATTCACATGTATTTTGACAACTCAATCCAATTCGGGTCGGCCGGGTCAATTGTTCATTTTATCGGGAGAAGTTGGATATTCGGGTCAATTTCGATGAGTTATTTCGGATTATGACTGAACTAGATTTTGTGTAAATCATATTTCGGTTGAGTCAGAATTTAGATGAATATGAGTTTGAATGAATAAGATTTCATTTACGATCTCAAAAGAATCACATTTTGTATAAATCGAAATGTGGTTGAAATGTATTTCGATGGAACCGGTTTCGATTGAAGGCAAACATAATTACAAAAATAATAATATATTCACTATAAAATCTCCTATTATTGGAGTTCTATATTTAAGGCTTTTGGTAAGGATGATTCTTACGTTAAATAGTGAGGATAAACCTAGACCTTTGAGTTTATGATTTAACGATAAGGAAAGTTTATGATCTAACGATAAGGAATGTTTAGGATCAACTGGCATTGATTTTTCCAGTGATTTCAGGCTATCGAGTTTGGGTTTTCATGTGATTTCAAATCAGTCAACTTTGGGTTTTCGGGTGATTTCGGATCAGACAACTTTTCGGGTGATTTCGGATGGATAACTTCGTGTTTTCGGGTGATTTCGGATCGGGCAACTTCGGGTGTTCGGGTGATTTCGGGTCGGGTTACTTTGGGTACCGGGTTGATAACGGGCTAGTTTGTTTGGGTTATATTTGGGTTCGGGCTAGTCGGTTTGGGTTGGGTCGGGTCGGGTTCGGATATACAATATTTTAATTCTTTTTGGATATCGAACGGGTTCGGGCGGGTCATTCGGATCGGGTCAAGTTTTGACAGCCCTAACCGCGACCCACCTCAGATCCCGAAGATTCTTCTTTGCGGCAACAACTCTTCTCACACCACGACGCACCCCAGGATAACACACGTTGCAGAGACAAGGGGAGTGCCGCGCTTCCGAACACTGCATTGCAAGGCCATTGTGATCACTAGGTGCTTCTCGCACGACTAAAGGACTTCATTGCCCATTTGAACAGCAAGGTGCCAACTCCCGGCATGCACAACTCCCACATCGCCGAGTTGCAAGCGGAGCTCACTGCGGATTTGCCAGAGGCAACTCCGACCACACCACCACCCTTGTGTAGCCTTCCATATACAATCCACTGGGTGACTGGTGCCTATCTGCCACATCGCGGCCGCCGTCGATTTGTGTTCGACACCGGAGACCTCCATTGGGAGCACTTGCACGAATATGTCGAGCCCAAGTTCAACGATGGTGAAGCGGGGACGCTTCACATCCAAGTGGGGGAGGATGATGTGACCCTGCCTCCCATGACGGGCCAAGACGAGGACGAAGCCATGACCATGAGCTCAGAAGAGCCAAGTACGAAGACCGCGTTCTTCGTCATACTCCTCGTATCTGGAACAGAGTCCGCGATCTCATTCAAGCATCTTTATCCAAGACCAAATATCGCGTGCCTCAATGCATCTTCCTTCAAGCAACTCAATGTTGAACGCAATCTCTTTCAAGCGACTCAACCTCCTTCAATGCTGATCGCGTTCTATCTGAAGATTCTCGCATTCAATGCCTTTAACGCGTTCTTTTAAGACATTTTCTATATTTGGTATTTCCAGCTTTGTTTTAGATAGTTTCCTTTTATAGTCTTTCTATCTTTTAGGGTTTGTGCTTTTTTGCATGCTTGCATGGGCTAGCCCTTAGGTTCGTTTCGGCCCAAGCCCATTAGGTCTTGGCCGAGATACATTGGCTATTTAAAGCCTCCCTTGTTCTTTTTATTTCTTACGTTCAATTTTAATCAAGGTTTCAAGTCAAGTGTTTATCCTCCTTCCCTTGATCGGACGTCACCCTCTATCTTCGCATCCCCATTCCCTCCACCGCCGACGCTACGGCAACCGCTTGATCTTTCAAGCCAAGTCTTCCTTCGCATCTCCCTTCATCTGCAGTCGACGCTATGACAACCAAAGACTTGTCTTTTCAAGTCATCTATCCCTCATCACATCGCTTTCACCACCGCTATCTATTCATCCCATTCATCACTTTCACCGTTTCCCTCACCACAATCATCGCGATCTCTCGCTCGCAAACCATCATCAAGACCGCGTTCCACGACAGATTTGTCGGTACCGAGTGATTTCCCAACCAAGACTAGATCCAAAGGTGTCACCTTGACAATTCGACTTGTCATCAGAGGCAAGAACACATCAGTGTTGTAAGCTGTCAATGTCGTGACCGGGGTCGCATCACTCTCCCCCCCTTTGCTGCGAAACGGCCCCGTTTTGCCAATGTCGTCGTCCGGAGGTACGTTCGGCCGCAAGCTTTCGGGCTCGAAAATGAAGCGACGCTGGTGCATGTCGGTCTGCTGCGCGTTCATCCTCGAGTGTTTTCTAGCGTTGCAGTGCTCTTCTCAGGTCCAACAAAGTGTGCCTTGCTTCATAGGCACGTCGAATCCGGGGTCAGGGCCAGTGCGTGCGCAACGCTGGTAGTCAGAGGGAGGTCATCAGGAGGCACATCATTAAACACCTACAAGAGAGATGGGACAATATGGGGTAACTCAAAGGGATCCTCTAATAAAGAAAGACACGCAGAAGGAGAAATAGGAGGACGTCCCTGAAAAGATGGAGTAAACGCCCGTGAGTGATTCAGCAAAGCTCGATGCTTGACTCGGCCCTACAGTGGCGGTACCAGGGTATTGGCATCGGGATCAAGAGGCTGCGGGCGCGCTTATGGCAAAAACCCAGGTGGCGGCGCCGACTGTTGAATGGCCGTGGTCGCGGTCGTTTCGGCTGCGGTCGCGGTTGTGTGGGCCGCGGTCGCGGCTGCTGCTGCTGTGGTCGCGGTGTGGGCAGAAGTGATATCTCGCGTTGCTGCGGCCTTCGCGCGGTTCCTCCCCACATGGTCATGTAAGATTTCCTGAGGCGTCATAGGGAGAAGAGTGACTCGCCTACCGCCATGCATAAAGATATAAGTGTTGAGGAACCCGTCATGGACTGTCTTCTTGTCAAACTACCAAGGTCTACCAAGTAAAAGATGAGTAGCATCCAAAGACACAACATCACATAAAACAGTATCATGGTAGTGACCAATTTGAAATGAGATGCGGCATTGCCCGTGTACCGCATCACCCTTACCTTAAGAAAGCCACTAAAGACCATAGGGCTGAGGGTGTGGCTGCGTCGGTAACTGAAGGTGTCGGACCACCTTTTCACTCACAATGTTGCAGCACGAACCACCATCTAATATCACGCTTAGGGAGGCATGCTGGACCAGACATCTGGTATGGAAGAGGGTCTCTCTCTGGTCCATCAGGGGCACCTCCGTCACAGTAAGGGCACGCTGCGCGAAGAGGCTTAGGGGGGTACCCGCAGATAAATCATGGGGCGCACATGTATACTCAGCGTCATGAGGAGCATAGTCCTATTGCTCGGGAGCTATCTCCTCGTCTGGCTCATCATCAAAGGACTCATATCCTGCAGCCTAGGTGAATAGAATCTTCTTCAGGTTGGGGTAGTTACGCTGGATGTGTCCACGACCGCCGCAACAAAAACAGGCCTGGTCGCGGGTCCTATCAGTGCTTCATAGAGGCTCCCGATTCGAGGCAGGTGCCGCGGTAGGGCGCGATGCCTCATGGCCATGGGCCGGGGGCTGAGTCTGTCTGGTCTGCACTGGAGAGGACACATCAGTAGAAACGGAAGGAGTAGAGTTAGTGTCATACCTGCGAGGCGAATTCTGGGACTAGGGGGCCTGTCTCCGGCGTAGCTACTGCTGGTGGATCATCATCGCCGAATGAGTTAGTAGGTTCAGGTCCCGTATTGGTAATATCTCCAGCTGGTCTCCGATATTGGGATTCAACCCACTCAGAAACCTGGTCCGCATAGTAGCAGGGGCGATGCTCGTGCCCGCCTTGTAATACAGATCCTCGAGTTTGGCGAAAAACTCGAGTGGCGTCTGGGTGCCCTGGCGAGCGAGCGCAATGTCCATCCGCATACGGTTCTGGAAGTCGTCCGAGACATATTTGCGGCGCATGATGAACTTCAGCTGATGCCACTGGTCAATAGGCTTAAGGCCTCTCCGTTCCCTGTCAGTACAGAAACGATACCACCAAAATCGGGCTGCGCCACAAAACTGCAGAGTAGCAACATCGACCTTCTCGTAGTCCTCATACTGATAGTGTCGCAGAGCGTGTTCGGTAGTCTGCAACCAATCTAGAAACACAACAGGATCATAATCACCATGAAAATGCTCTATAGTTACCTTGATCTCGCGACGATTGGCATAGGGGTTGGGCCCGTGTCGGCGGTCAGGGAAACGTCGAGCTGCATGATCCTGCTCAGGGTAAGGTTCGTCCAGCTCGTCGTCATAATCATCAAAGTCATCCTAGACGGGGCGAGGGCGACGCTGGCGACGGCGAGCATGATCCTCGGCGCGCGGCTGCTGGCGGTCTGCGAGCTAGCGCACGGGTCGTCGCGGTGGCATCAGAATCTTTGGTGGGATATAATCCGGCAGAAATTGTTGGCTCTCAACTGGGTCGCCCAATGGGGGGATGAAAGTTTCCCGGATTCGGGACACCTGCAACCTCAAAACCCTCCTCATCATATTCAGTAAAAGCAATGGGAGTCACATACCTGGGTCGCGGTGCAGAACGCGGAACAGTGCCGGGATTGCGACTGGTCGTGGGGCATGACGGCGCCGTCTGTGGTACCCTGCCGTTGGCGTGGCCGCAAGCTGTGTCTCGGCGGCGCTCAATGACATCTTGATGTGCTTCGTTCCGATGCTTGGACTCGTAACGCCGATGTCGGTCAGTGGCGTCGACGTATGGGTAGAGCGCCAACTCTATGGCGTGGGACTCGTGCTCGGCGGAGTCGTAGGCGAAGTCGTTTGCTGGCGAGCGCTGGGGTTGGTATCTGTTGAAGCCATGGTCCTCCTGATGGGACTCGATGATGGAGTCCAGGCGGCGAAGACTCGGCTGGAGCTGCGAGGTCGAGGGCATCGGACCCTTTCCTTTTTCCAGGCGCCACATGGTATCGGTAGTGGTCGCGGGCGCCAACAAAGGATCAACATCAACGGTTTTGGCTGGGACAGTGGGAGCCGCGGTCGCGACGGTGTTGGCCACAGGCGCGGGTGGAGGGGCCTCGGTCGCGGCTTGGGCTGCGGAGAGCTGTGCTTAAAGCTCCGCGTTCTCTTGGGCTAGGGCCCTCTCGGAGGCCTGGATAGCGGCGATCGTTGCGTCCTCCTCGATACCTAAAGACACCATATAAGACACGCAAAAAGAGAAGAAACAACCACAAAAGGTAACAAAAACAATGGACAAAATAGATCAAATCAAACCCACAATGTCTCACATAGGTCACTAGTCTGGGTAAAGCCGTGAGGGTAGAGTTGCTTGGTTGACTCAGCGTGGACTAAGCCAACAGAAAAAACACACTAACCTCACAATTCAGATGCCAAAAATCAATGACTACGTAAGAAGTAATCTAGCATGCAATCCCTAGAATCCACAGAGAGAGAATACGGGGAGGTTGGCTTAATGGACCTGTGTCAATAGTGAATCGGCTTCACCGAGATCGGCTGAGGCTTTTGTTTTTCTAATTCGGTGGCTGATTTTTTTTTTGTAAACTGAATGCCTTTTTTTTATATAAAATTGACACAAGTTTTAATTGTAGACGAAGAGCAAGTGTTCATGGCCAACAAATTTTTTTTTGGACTGAGGCCGTGAGTATGCAAGAGAGAAGAGACTAGAAAGATGCAATTGATGTATGAAAACTAGGAGAGAACAACCTAGAAAAATTCCAACAATAATCACGAACTCTAGCAAAGAACTCTGTGAACTTAGAATGATTCAATGCAAGCAAAGTCCACGACAAGGGTTAGGGTTTCTCGCGACTGTCACTCATTTTTTAAAAATTTTCTTAGTAGTCTCTCGATCTTGAACAAGGGGTTAGGAAAGCCACAAATTCAACCTAGGGAAGGGAATTGTTGGCGGCAACCAACAACAACACAAACTGAAACCAAAAGGAGCAACAATAATGGCGGCAAGCCACACAAACAAAAGGCGGAAGCAAGGAAAAAGACTGAATTTGTAACGTGAGAACAAATCGAGTAAGAAAGGACCAACCTTGTACCTCTGACTCTGATACCAGTTGATGTGTTCCGGGCTCCCAAAACGCGAGTCAAAGCGGATCTAGGTAGGAGGTTGGCAAATCTCTCTTGCTCGATGAAGGATGTGAAGGGATGCGAGTGCCGCGGGATGTTTGGAGGGCTCGCAGTGGTGACCGCGATCGCGGGGCAAGTCGTAGTGGATCGTGTGTCATCTTACTCGTCTCAAACCGGGGCTAACCAGGGTCCAAGCCGGTCTGTACGTGACCGAGTTGGTGGGGATCTCGGCTATGGCCGAGAGCCGACGTGGGTGTAGGGGGTCGAAGGCAATGGCGGGAAGGGTTCGGTGGCTTGCAAGAGGTTCGGTTGGCTGGCGATGGCAGCGGAGGCTTGGTTGAGTTCGAATCAACCCAAGCGGCAGGTGCAAGCTCGACGGCAGCCTAGGGTTTAATTCAATTTCAACATCCTTTATTAATTAGGTAAAGAATGGCTTATATAGGAGCCAAAACAAGGTTCTTGCCCGATGGGCCTGAAACATAAGTGGATCGGCCCTCTTGGCACAAGAGAGGCCCGACATCCTAAAATAGAAACTTACCAAATACGGCAATATCCAAATATAGTAACTACTAAAAACAGTAACTTTCCAAACTTAGAAACATTCTAAGGATTGAAACTGCTAAGAAGGGAAACTGCTAAATACGAAAAATACTAAAATAGAAAGTGTCTCAAAATGTCTCGAAATTGGCATGTGAACCTCACAATACCAAAACAACTCAAATGGCACGAGGAGTGCCGAGGAAATATCCAAGCGCCTCTGTGTTGGACTCTGTCCACGTACAAGGATCAGTGCCCCCAACGCTGGTGGGAGCACTACTGGTTTTCTAGGATTTACCACAAATAGTGGAACTGCTAATACCACTACTACACCAGCACCGATGTTCCCACTACATCCACTCAAGCGGTAGATGCTGATGTTACCACTATTCCCAACGGAACTACTGGTGGTAATACTTTAGATGCACACCTCGTGCAAGATGACCAAGTGAGTGATGCTATGGTAACAATTACTAAGGAAGAAACTACGGATGATATTGTAGGAATAGTCACTAAAGAAGACACTATGGATACTGCTGAAGTTCCTCTGTCTCCATCCTCAAATGCGACGACGCTCTTCGTCATATTCCTCCACTTCATGTATCCAAAAGCTCCAGGATTCAAAAGAGTCATCCAGTTGATGCTCTTCTCACACATTATGAACAAAGAGGTACACGTTCCCAACTATACAACTTCTGTGCTTTCTATGCTTTCATCTCATTTGTAGAGCCAAATACCATCAAGGAAGCATTAAAGGAACCAGATTGGATCATTGCTATGCAAGAAGAACTGCACCAATTTGAGAGGAACAAGGTGTGAAGACTGGTTTCCTTGCCCAAGAACAAGCATGCTATTGGCACTCGCTGGGCATTCAAGAACAAGCTCAATGACTCTGGAACTGTGACAAGGAACAAGGCAAGACTGGTTGCTCAAGGATACAACCAATAGGAAGGAATAGACTATGATTAGACATATGCTCCAGTAGCTCGCATTAAAGCCATTCGACTTCTCATCGCCTATGTTGCCTTCAAAGGTTTCACATTGTACCAAATGGATGTTAAAATAGCCTTCCTCAATGGCTACCTCCAAGAGGAAATTTATGTGAAACAACCCCCTGCTTTGAAGATGTAGATCGTCCTGACCATGTGTATGCACTAGACAAGGCACTGTATGGCCTTAAGCAAGCACCTCGTGCTTGGTATGACAAGCTGGCACAATTCCTCCTCTCCAATGGATATAGACGTGTGCGATCGACAAGACACTATTCCTCTTGGAACACAAAGGTGAGATTCTCGTAGTTCATGTCTATGTTGATGATATTATTTTTGGTTCCACTAACCCTGCACTTGTAGAGACATTCAAAAATCTTATGAGCAGTGAATTTAAGATGAGTATGATAGGGGAATTGTCATTTTTCCTTCGATTACAAGTCTCTCAATCTGTTGAGGGAACAAGAGTACATCAATAAAAATACCTCAAGGAAATGTTGAAGAAGTACGACATGCATAAATCTAAACCTATTGATACCCTTATTTCTCCTAACACTCGCCTTGATACAGACTTGAATGGCAAAGATGTGGATGCTACAATGTATTGAGGAATGATTGGGTCATTACTCTATCTAACGGCAAGTAGGCTAGATATCATGTTTAGTGTGAGCCTTTGTGTTAGATTTCAAGCAAATCCTAAAGACTCACACCTAACTGAAGTCAAACAGATCATGCGGTACTTGAAAGGGAATGATCATCTCTTCCTTTGGTATCCAAGGAACAATGGGTTTGAACTTGTGGGCTTCACTGACGCTAATTTTGCGAGACACTTGGTTGATCGCAAAAGCACTTCAGGGACGGCATAGTTCCTTGGCTCATTCCTTGTCTCTTGGGGATCAAAGAAGCAAAACTCTGTTGCCCTTTCCACCGCTGAAGCTGAGTACGTAGCTGCTGCATCATATTGTGCCCAGGTATTGTGGCTCAAACAACAATTGGAGGATTTTGGTATGTCTCTTGGCACTGTTTCCATTATGTGTGATAATACTAGTGCTATTAACATTTCCAAAAAACCTGTTCATCACTCACGTACTAAGCATATCGATATTTGTCATCATTTCTACGTGATAATGTTGAGAAAAATTTCATAAGAATGGATCATTGCAGGACATAAGATCAAGTTGTAGATATCTTCACCAAAGCACTGGATAGAAAACCATTTGAGCATTTGTGAATGCTCCTTGGTATGATCTCTCTAAATTGAGGAATTTCCTGTCCACTATTCCCTCCATGATTGGCTAGATTGATCGATATTAATCAGGGAACATCTTCTATACAGCATGTTAATTGCAAAATGTTTGTTTGTTAACTCTTGATATGTGCTTTGTATTACATAATTTCATAATCTCTTGCAACTTCTATTGATGAGATCAAAGGATCAATGAAGGTGCGGTGCAAGGCAAACCCCCTAGACCTCCAAGGAACGGTCAACAACATCCAGAAATCTGCCCTGGGTTCAACGGGGTCGTTCTCTCGGCGCCGAACTCCAAATTGAACGATTCCAAATCCCAGAGTTATATCTGGACGTCTAGATGATGTCCTCAAACTTTGAGCGCAATTGGATCACGAAAACGAAAGGTATGGCACTTTTACTGAGGAGTCGCTGAAGTTCCGAGAAGGAATTCAGCGAGATGATTGTTTTGGATGTTGGTGGTTGGCGTGAAAATGGAGATGGAAGTTGATGGATATGTCTCCTCTTGGTTGTATATGACTCACCAACAAGAGTAGACTCGATCGATCCTTCAAGATATGACTCACTCAAAGGATTCAATCAAAGCGAAGCCTTGATATCACTCACAAGGAAAGGAGATCAGGAGAGGGTTTTGGAGAGAACCAAATAGCTGTAATCTTCTTCAATTCAACGTGTCTTGTAAAAATTAACGAGTTTGCCTCTAATAGGCTGCAAAGGGAAGAAAGGAAACTAAGGCACTTGGCCTCCTAAATGGCCTAGCGGCCCAACAAAAGGCCTACACGGCCAGCTGAAGCAAACGATTAAAAACAATCACAAATTAAGTCTTAAAAATGTCATAAAACCCAACAAACTCAAATAGATTAAGATTGCCACAAGATGGCTCGATCGCTCCGCAAGAAGGGTCATGGCCAGCGACCGCGTGGAGAAATAGGAGTGTGACGTTGAGCAGGCGCGAGCTCCATTCCCTCGGCAATCCTGGTTCCAATGGGTTCATGAGGTGCCAAGGAGCCACTGGAAAACTTGGTGGCCGAGCCAAGTGGAAAGATGGCCGGAGGACTAGGTGGATGGCTCTCAGGTGCCGGCGCCGGACTAGGGTTTGGGGCTGGCGTGGCTGGTGCCTCTGGGTCCGGCCTTGGGTCCTCTTGCTCCTCACTTGTGGTGTCGTCCCTTGGCTTGTCTTGATGGGGCTGGGTCACATCATCCTCCCTCTCTTGAAAGGGATTCGACCTCGAATCCAGCTCGTTTAGGTCCTCTTTGTCTTCCATCAATGGATGCACTGAAGTAGTCACATAGGGGATGTTGTGCTCTCCAGGCTCAAAGGGAACTTCTCCTCTTTCTAGCTTGGAATGGTCCAAAGTCGTCTCTTCTTCACCTGAAATTAAAGCACTAGAGACTCCATGCAACTCTACAACTTGGTCAAGAAAATGGTTAGCAACAATAGTTGTATTATGAAGTTGAGAGTTTGCCACATAAACTGATTTCCTAGAGGCCTTATCCCCAACAACAAAGGCAAAGTCCCTCCCTCTCTTAGGCCTAAGGACTTCCTTTGGCTTAGCCAAGAGCATGTGATTGAAAGCACTCCTTGTGCTTCCAATGGCTAGCATTTTACCTTTGGCTTGCTCTTTGCTTTGGGGTGACTCCCTTTGTTTCTTAGCCATTTGGTCAGCCATAACCTCATGGGGAGTCATAGGGTGGAGAGTAAATCTCTTGCCATTCATCATCAAACAATACTCATTAGAGGCCCCTTGATGAATGACACCTCTATCATATTGCCAAGGTCTTCCTAAGAGGAGATGGCATGCAGTCATGGGTAATATATCACACACAACTTCATCCTCATATCCCCCTATAGAAAATGAAATAATGGCTTGGTTATTGACCTTAAGAGGAGTGTCGAAATTCAGCCAACATAAGGTGTAGGGTTGAGGGTGGGGAGTAGTAGGTAGATTGAATCTACTTACTACTTCTTGGTCAATGATATTGCAACATGACCCACCATCAATGATGATACTACACACTTTCCCCTTAATGGTGCACCTTATGTCAAAGAGAGTTTCACGTTATGTAGGTACACTAGGACTCTCCGAGGCAAGCAATGTCTTTTTGACCAAAAAACATTCTCCCTCGGCTGCCATCACATGTAGCTCTTCGACCTTGTCTCCCTCCTCATAACTTCTTCTTGCCACTCATCCTCGGACTTATAGTCCCCTAGAGTGTTAAGAAGAACTTGCTTCTTGGTAGGGCAATCACGGGCCATATGACCACATCCAAGACACTTAAAACACTTAAGGTCTCTAGTTCGTCCCTCACCCCCTTGGGGCTGCGGTGGAGGCCGAACTTGAGCATCCCTCTTAGGCTGACTTTGTGGGTCAAGCCTTGGTTCTAAGCGTCTAGGAGGGGCTTGGGAAGGGTCGCCATTGGCTGAGGTACATGGCCGTGGGTTTGCAACTTGGGGGCATCTTTGAGGGAGGTTCTTATACACATGGTTAGTGCAATGAAGAACCTCTTCAATAGGCGTCCCTCGAATGAAGTGTTGCATGTTCACCACATCCCTAAGGTCCATCTTCAAGCTATTGATAAACTTGGAAATAAGATAGCCCTCGGGAATCTTAAGTCCGGACCTAAAGACCAAGGTCCTTATCTCCTTATAGAACTCATCCGGGGTCTTATTCCCTTGTCTCAATTGCTCAAGCCGAGCATGGAATCTCTCAGTATAGTCTTCCGGCACAAACCGATTTCTCAAGGCAACCTTGAGCTCTTCCCAAGTCTTAATTTGAGGATAGCCTCTATAGGTCCTATCCTCCTTGTCCTCTAGCCACCAATGGTAAGCAAAGTCAACAAACTTAATTGAGGCTATAGCTACTCGTTGAGCATCCGAGTAGTTATAGAACTCAAAAATTTGCTCAGTCTTTTTCTCCCAATCTAAACAAACATCTACCTCACATGTACCTCCAAAAGGTTGAACTTCAAGCTTGATTCCATGATGAGGTGGACGGCTGAATTGTTCTCCATAGCCCTTCTCATAAGGCACCCTTTGAGCTTGGAAGGCCGGCCTTGGGGCGGGCATTGGGCCGCGACCATAGCCTCGGTCGGGCTGAGCTCTCCTCGGCAACAAGGGTGGTGCCCGGCTCCTTGGGCGGTAGTGGTCGGCTGGAGGTGAATGGTAGCTTCTTCCTCCATATTCTGCATGGTTAGCTAGCAAAGGAGGAATGGCATGTAAGCTAGAAGATACATTGAAACCGGAGTTCATACCTTGGCCTTCTCTTGGCAAGCTGTGGCCTTCTCTAAGGGTGGAGACGATGGACATTTGAGAGGAGGTAGGCTCATGTATGGACAACCTAGATAGCTCTTGGGAGATGCCGCTTTGAGTGCCTCCATGTTGGCCACCATCGGCTGCGTAAGAGGTGTATGAAGTACCAACGTCTTGGCCCATGTTCAGCCGGGCATTCCCTTGGACTTGCTCCCATTTAGACTCCATATTTCTCATGAAGGCCGCTTGATCCTCACGGATGGACTGAAGTTGTTGATTAACCTTTGCATCCGTGTCTTTTTTGTTGGTCCGGATGGCTTGGAGAAGTGTCTCCAAGGTGATGGGTGGTTCGGCCACAAGGCCCTCTTCATTGGCTGGACCCTTGGCCTTGTTGTTACCATCCATGGAACCTGGTCTTGTCATAGGAACAACAACAAAAGGACAGCCAAGCAACAACCTTTAAAGAAACTAAGCTAATCAATGGACCCAAGCTAGAAAGGAGCTCTCGACCTTGGTTCAAGGACAAGAAATTTCAGCAAGCAAAACTCCTAAAGTGGCTAGGCTTAGGGTCACTAGACTTCAACAAAAGAAAGACAAAAACAAACAACATACGTCTCAAAAGAACTCGATACACCCGAGCAACAATTAAAGCAAGCAACAATAGGAAGCTACTAAGTTCAATTGCTTTACAAATGAAGCACTTGTGCAAAGAGTAAGAGACAACAAACTGAAGTGAATCACACGACAATGATGCAGCAATTTGGCTAATTTTTTTTTTGTCAAATGATGAACCACTTTTTCTAGGGCTTTCGCTTTTGTACTAGCCGCGTTTTTCTGGTTGCATCCACTTTTTCTTGAGCAATTGCAATTTTTGTTTTGATTCGATGCAACAACTAAACAATGTAGTAATTGAACTACAAAAATTGAAGAAAACAAGTGCTCAAGATAGCAAAAAAAACGTCCCCGTATCCTAGTGTTGACGTTTTAATTATAGCTCGACTAGCATGCAAATTCTTAGGAAACGAGGGTTGCTTGTGAACACGACTCAAACTAAAACAATTACTGAATAACACAGACACAATTTGACTCAAAAAAAAAGGAAGAAGTCGTGGCTGCAACAATCTACAAAGCTGAAGCAACAACACAACAAGAAAATCCCTAAAAACAAGGAACTACTAACAACTTTCAAGAGATCAATGGACACGGCTGTTAGCCTTGGTTTCTCAACCTGATCTTCAGCCTTAGACCTCAGGAAATTGCAGGCCACAACAACAAGAAACGACAGCCACAACACAAGACACAATCGGCCTCTACCAAGACACACAACCGGGGCTAAGACAACACACAAATTGGCTCGGTGATGGACGATTGTTTCCTGATTTTTCAAGGCTATAAGGTCCGACTCTAACAACCTAATACTAGACAAGAATAAATAATGTAAATCAACACAAAAAATTGCAAGACAAAGGTCGCAAACAACCAGCCAAGACGACGGCAACAACAACAACATATGGCTTGACGTCTAAGCCTTGCAAGCTGATTTTCCTTGACCTTAACAACAAGATTTAGAGCTTTACCTTCTTGAAGCTCTGATACCACGTGATGAGATCAAAGGATCAATGAAGGCGCGGTGCAAGGCAAACCCCCTAGACCTCCAAGGAACGGTCAGCAACATCCAGAATTCTGCCCTGGGTTCAACGGGGTCGTTCTCTCGGCGCCGAATTCCAAATTGAATGATTCTAAATCCCAGAGTTAGATCTGGACGTCTAGATGATGTCCTAAAAATGTGAGCGCAATTGGATCACGAAAACGAAAGTTATGGCGCTTTTACTGAGGAGTCGCTGAAGTTCCGAGAATGAATTCAGCGAGATGATTGTTGTGGATGTTGGTGGTTGGCGTGAAAATGAAGATGGAAGTTGATGGATATGTCTCCTCTTGGTTGGATATGACTCACCAACAAGAGTAGACTCGATCGATCCTTCAAGATATGACTCACTCAAAGGATTCAATCAAAGCGAAGCCTTGATATCACTCACAAGGAAAGGAGATCAGGAGAGGGTTTTGGAGAGAACCAAATAGCTGTAATCTTCTTAAATTCAACGAGTTTGCCTCTAATAGGCTGCAAAGGGAAGAAAGTAAACTAAGGCACTTGGCCTCCTAAATGGCCTAGCGGCCCAATAAAAGGCCCACACGGCCAGCTGAAGCAAACGACTAAAAACAATCACAAATTAAGTCTTAAAAATGTCATAAAACCCAACAAACTCAAATAGAGTAAGATTGCCACAAGATGGCTCGGTCGGTCCGCAAGGAAGGTCATGGCCGACGGCCGCGCGGAGAAATAGGAGCGTGACGTTGAGCAGGCCCGTGCTCCATTCCCTCGACAATCCTAGTTCTAATGGGTTCATGAGGTGCTAAGGAGCCATTGGAAAGCTTGGTGGCCGAGCCAAGTGGAAAGATGGCCAGAGGACTAGGCGGGTGGCTCTCAGGTGCCTGCGCCGGGCTAGGGTTTGGGGCTGGCGTGGCTGGTGCCTTTGGGTCCGGCCTTGGGTCCTCTTGCTCCTCACTTATGGTGTCGTCCCTTGACTTGTCTTGATGGGGCTAGGTCACATCATCTATTCTTGATCGTATGTGCTTCAACTTTATAGGATTACTTCTTATTTCATGCCCAAAGCAACCGATTTGATTATCGGCACCTTCATTATAAGCCAAAATGATAATTGGTTGCAATGCCGTCCCAAGCCATGATCCAGGAAAACGTTCCCTATAAACCTTTCTTTATTTACCAATTTTTATTGGGTATAATTATCTGGATCATCTTGTTCCCTACCTTATTTTTGTCTGGATATATCATTGAATTTTTGTGTGAACCCAATTAAATATCCGCCCAGTCAATTCTGTTCCACTTAATCCCTCTATCATGGCCACATATCTTTACGACTACGGAATGGGAAATCTTTCTCCTGTTACATGAATCCAATTTTCAGTTCATCCGGGAAAATCCATCTTTTTCTAAACAATGTCTTTGTCATTTGATCCAACAACCTTCCGTTAGATTAGAACAGGTTTGATAAGTACTGATAACTCATGTATTGAATATTAGAACGAAAAGATCTATTATATAATGAACTAATGATTCAAAGCCGTCTCTGGCGATTAATAAAAAATTCGAAGTACTTTTCTTTCGGTTTCTTGCTAAGCCCGCATTTATATAGAGTCTACCTTTGAGAAGTCAGAAGAAGCTCCTTTGACATCTCTTCATTCGATTTCTAAAAAGCATTACTAATCCTTAACTTTCCGAGGAATCCTTCATCAGTGGTTGCGAATGACTGATTTTTTCAATCTTTTCAACCTTGGTTCCGTAGGAGCAAGTTAGAAAGATTGAGAAAAAGAACCATTTGATTTGATTCGTTCTTAATAGCCATGAGATGATCATCTTAGGGTGATCCTTTTGTCGAGGGATGCTCCTGTTACACTCGTAGTCTTGGAAGGATGAGAACCAACTATGTATCATCTACATCGAGAATTCAAGTATTATATACGTCATTAGTCCGGTGAAGTCTCATTTCTGTGGTGGACCAATTCGTTAACATACCCCCAAGCCATTTTTATTAACATAATGACACCGACCCATTATTGTAGCCCGTGCTACAGAATCAACTGCTTTATTTTTTGTCCTAACAATTAAAAACTGTTTTCCTTTACTTGCTGCATCAAAAACTAAATCACAAGCTCCAAACTAGCCTTTTTGTATCCACTTAAGTATCTCAGAATCGTCTTAATGGAACTTGGCCCAAGGGGGAACAGAGACATGAACATCATTGTTGGGAACAGTTTGAGGAACATTGAGATTTGCAGGTGAACGTTGCTTCACTGAGAAGGTTGAATTGAATGTTGACTTAATGGCTCTGCAGAAAGGAACGGTCAACTTGCAAGAAAAGAGAGAAAAAGAGCCGTTACTAGAGGAGAGAAATAAGATTGAGTTGACGGATTGGATGATCTTCTCGGCGAGATTTTTTGTTAAGAATATCTTATGTTTTCCCATGATTCCCTTTACCAATTATCTCCCTCTCCTATATATGTTTATCCTTTCCTTAATCCCATACCACCTTTGCTCTCTTACTCCCAAATCCCTCTCGCTCCCAAATCCTTCACAACCTCCCTCTGCTTTCTGCCGCCACAAACCTTAAACACCTCCATCTCTCCCTTACTCAAACACAACCCAATGGCCGACACAAGCTCAACCTCCGTACCCTCCATTGATGTCTCTGGCCTCAACGACGAGCGGTTGGCTGCTCTCCAGAAAACTATTGAGGCACAAAAGGCTGCCCGCATGATGCGAATGACCCTCGAAAACGCGGTTGCAAAGATAAGATCTTTAACGATGAACAAGCCTTCCTTCGTCTCTTCTAACTTGCCAAAGAGATGGCGTCTTCTAAGGCTAAATACATAGACTTTTCACGTAGAGAACTGGACCAAAGAGATGATCAAGACCTTCGCCAGAGGAACGTTGGATAAATGCTCGAAGCGACGAGCTACGGGGTAGGAGCGATCCTAGGGATCGTAGGGGTTGATGTTAGGATTCAAGGAAGGAGACAACTCAACTTAACAACTCAAATCAACATGATCTTATTAATGACATAAGTAGTGTTTATATAACACAATTTCGTGGCCTATAGCCTTGCAAAAGAAGAAAACTACCTAATGCGAAAGATAAGGAAACTAGATAAAAGATAAGATCTTGCTAAAGAAGCAATTAGGAAACCAAACAATCTTGGATCCTAATTCTTCTTATCTAATCATAAAGAAATAATAAACTAAATAAAAATGATGGAAATAATAAAAATCAAACAAGGAAAAACGGATTAAACTATATCTAATAGGATCTAATTAAGGAAAGCGAATAATTCCTGTTAGAAATTACACAGCTCTCAGTAAAACTCTATTTTGACCATCTTTTTATTGGAATCTTGATTCGACGTAAACTATGAAGTTGTAGATATTTGAATCAGCTATCCAACGCATCTTGAATCATCTCGAGATCAATTTCCTAGCCACAGTTATGGCCGTTTTACTGAAGACTGTCCAGAACCAAACGAGAAGTATCAATTTCGAACTTGCACAAGACTTCACCCTTTGCTTAAGCCTCTTCCTTGGAGGCCTTTGATTAATTCTCCCATGCATGTTGCTATCAATATCCCCTTCTTGGCTTCGAATCATCCCCGATTCGACGTGGATGAAGAAAGAAGCGTTAAGTAGAGAGACACGAACATCTAGAAAGAGCAAAGGAACAAGTTGTTCATCAGCCTCGAATAACATCAAAGTTGTCACCTTTGCGGCTGAATCTTCTATGATTGTGGTGAGAGCGAGGTGGGTAAGAACAACAATAGAAACCTCAAGCTTACCAGATATGAGCATTGGTTGCAGAAGCGGTGATGAGTGCGGCGGAGAGGCCGGTGAAAGGCTGCGTTGTGACGAACAACCATCGAGGACCGGGGCTTCGACGACCTCTTCCTCATACTCGTCCCACTTGGGATGATCGAAGGACATAGGATAGGATTCCACATCCACCAAATCAGCGCCTTTTGGAGAAAGAGTCATCACGAACGGATACAAATCGCATTGAGAGACCAACATAAACTCCGCATCACGTTGGGCTTGCTCTCGGGCAATCTCCTCGGCTTTGACCTCTTCCAATTCCCTAATGCGTTGGACGATCTCAGCTTTCTCACGTATGATCTCAGCTCGCTCATGTTCAAGCTTCTCGATATGGGCATGCATGTCTTTCCGCCAAGCCCTTCTAGCAACCAACTCAGCCCTGACACATTCATCATCGTACGTAATGTTGTAGTAGTCATCGTCATATGAGGACCACCTGGGACGTCCTGGTGGCTGAGGAGGTGTGTATTGTCGCCGGTCCCAATAGCGTCGATCCTCTCGCCTGTAAGCAATCCACAAAGTATATTTTGGATCATTATCGCTACCCGGAAGAAAAACGGGTTGAAACTGCCGCTTTACACTTCGACGGCGCCGCCAAGGCTTGGTGGCATCGTTTCTGAGCTGACCTTGAGCGTTGTCGTGAGCGTCCAGTCACCTTATGGCGCCATCTTATGCGGATCATGAGAAAGAAGTATGTCCCCGAGGACTTTACTTCCGAAATGTGCCTCAAGATACAACTAGCGGCCCAAGATAACCGTTCTCCCCTTGATTTTTATGTTGAACTTGAAGAGTTGTCCCATAAGGCAGGTATCCATCACACTGACGAGGACTTTCGGAGTATGTTCCTTTGCGGCCTGCATGAGCCTATTAGAAACCAACTTCGGGTGCTTAACATACGAGACCTTCAAAAGTGCGCACATACGGCTCAAGAGATATGGTCGCAGGCTCAAGCGGCTAAGAGAGCATCTTGGTCTCGCCCTAATACAAGGTATGCTCCTTCCCCTACTTCAGGTTCATTTACTTCTAACGTACGCTCTTCTTCGCAGTCCGCTCCCGCGACTACAACGCCGGCGCCGGCCACTCGGCCGAGCAACCCACCGGCGCACGTCAATGAGCCACCGCAACGTCGAGCGCCTCCTTCCGACGATAGGGTAAGGGACAAGGTCTGTTTTAAGTGCCAAGGACGTGGCCACATCCAGCGGGAATACCCCAACAACAAGCGAGTCCTCTTCTTGAACACCTCCGGCTATGAGTCTTTTGACGAGGACACCGCCGACGCCGGACTGGTATTTGACACCTACGGCCATGAGGAGGAGGAGGAGCTAGACAGATACATATGCAGCCCCATGGATGAGCAAGGCAACGTGCCTCTTATCTTGGTTACACGCCGTGTTCTTACCGCCAAAGAAGGTACCTTACTTGACCAACGTGAAAATTTGTTTCATACTAAGTGTGTGGTCCAGGGTGCTTCTTTGAGTGCCATTATAGACGGTGGAAGTTGTTGCAATATCATCAATGAAAAGGTGATCAAGCACTTCAAGTTCAATACGACTCCGCATCCACAACCCTATAGTCTACAATGGATCTCCGCGGGTGATGGTTCCAATGTTGTGAAGCAACAATGCACAATACATTTCAGCATTGGGCATTACAAGGATTCAGTGCTTTGTGACGTAGTGCCCATGGATGCAACTCATCTTCCCTTAGGGAGACCTTGGCAATTTGACAAGAGAGCTCTTCATGATGGATTCCTCAACAACTACGTCTTCATGCACAATGGAAGAAAGGTGACATTGCTTCCTATGAGCCCTCAGGAGATTATGCACGATCAAGTTGAAAGGAACCGAGTCAAGGCACTTGAACAAGCCAAGGGACATCCACTGCCCTCAGCTGGCTGTGAGATGCCACAAAAATCAGCCACAAAACAGCCCCCTAAGCCGGCTCCAAATGGCATTCAAGGATCTTGTGAAAACCGGCTTCTCTTGGCTAGGTCTCGGGATGTCTCCCCAATCATTCAGGGACGTCTTCCTTGCTTTTTACTTGTTCCTTTTGCGTGTCTTTTAAATGTTAAAGATCTTGTTGATTTACCCCCTGCAGTGACTTCTCTTTTGCAGGAATTTGAGGATGTGATGCCCGAAGAGCTACTCGAAGGATTGCCACCTATACGTGGAATTGAGCATCAAATCGACTTTGTGCCCGACGCCTCTCTACCTAACCGAGCTGCATACCACGCGAGCCCGGAAGAGACCAAGGAATTGCAGTTTCAAGTGCAAGAGTTGATGGATAAGGGCCACGTTCGAGAGAGCTTAAGCCCCTGCGCAGTATCGGTCATTCTAGTGCCTAAGAAGGACGGTAGAGTGTCTTAGGATTGAGAAACTCTATGCTAACCTTGGTAAATGTTCTTTTTGCTCGGATTCTACTATTTTCCTTGGTTTTTTTATAAGCAAGGATGGGCTGAAAGTCGACCAAGAGAAGGTCCGCGCCATAAAAGAATGGCCACGTCCCACAACTCATACCATGGTTCGGTCATTCCTGGGCTTGGGTGGCTTCTACCGCAGATTTATGCATGATTTCTCCACCATTGCAGCCCCATTACATGAGCTTACAAAGAAGGCTGTGCCAATTGAGTGGACAAACGCACACGAGACTTCATTCACCACCTTGAAGGACCGGTTGTGCAACGCTCCTTTGCTGAAATTACCGGACTTCTCCAAGACCTTTGAGGTAGAGTGTGATGCCTCTCATCATGGAATTGGAGGAGTCTTGCTGCAAGATAGGTGTCCCATTGCTTACTTTAGCGAGAAGCTCACATGCGCACAACTCAACTACCCAACTTATGACAAAGAGCTTTATGCTCTTATTCGGGTGTTGAAGACTTGGCAGCACTATCTCTGGCCTAAAGAGTTTGTCATTCACTCAAACCATGAGGCGTTGAAGTACTTGAAGAGCCAGTACACCCTCAACAGACGCCATGCACGATGGATGGAGTTCATGGAGACATTTCCCTATGTGGTCAAATACAAGAAAGGTAAGGAGAATGTGGTTACTGATGCCCTTTCTCGCAGGTATGTGTTACTTACTCATCTTGATGCTTCTATCTTAGGTTTCTCCTTGATTAAAGATGTGTATATGCATGATGATGACTTTGTTGTAATTTTTAAAACATGCATGGAAAAATGAGAGTCTAATGGATTCTATGTTGATAATGGCTACCTATTTAAGCCTGGGAAACTATGTATCCCAAAAACGTCTATACGTAGGTTGCTAATTCAAGAAGATCATGAAGGTAGAGGACATTTTGGTATTCCTAAGACTTTGGCTGCATTAAAGGAACATTTCTATTGTCCTAAAATGTTGCATCATGTTACACGTTTTTTCAAGGCTTGTGTTACTTGTGTGCATGCTAAGTCTAGGTCGAGTCCCCAAGGATTGTATACCCCTTTGCCTATTCCGAATGCCCCATGGGAGGATATTAGTATGGACTTTATCACTGGTTTGCCCTTGTCTAAGAAGGGGATGGACTCGATATTTGTGGTAGTTGATAGGTTTTCTAAGATGGCTCACTTCATTGCATGCAAGACTACTAATAATGCTTTTGAGATTGCTTCTTTATTTTTTGAGCATGTTGTTAGATTGCATGGTATTCCTAGGAGTATAGTGTCGGATCGTGATGCTAAGTTTATGAGTTATTTTTGGAAATCTTTATGGGCCAAGTTGGGGACTAAGTTGTTGTTTTCTACTAGCTATCACCCCCAGACAGATGGCCAGACGGAGGTTACTAATAGGATTTTGGGTGCTTTATTGCGTACTATGTTAAAGTCTAACCTCCGCAAGTGAGAAAAGTGCTTGCCTTTTGTTGAGTTTGCTTATAACAGGTCCATGCACTCGGCTACGCAGTAGACTCCCTTCCATGTGGTCTACGACCTCAATCCGCTCACCCCTTTGGATTTAGTACCACAACCAATGAAGGAAAAGGAAAGCCTCAAGGGAGTGGAGCGTGCAGACCAGGTCAAGGCCCTCCATGAGAGGACGAGGCATCAGCTGGAGCGGAGGTCTGAGAAGATAGCAGCGCAACCCAACAAAAACCGACGTCCGGTTGTCTACGAGCCATGCGACTTGGTTTGGCTGCACTTGCGCAAGGAACGCTTTACATTGAAACAACGTCACAAGCTGGACGCTAGAGGTGATGGTCCTTTCCAGGTGCTACAACGCCTTGGGGCCAATGCCTACCGCTTGGATTTACCCGATGACTATGGTGCGCATCCTACTTTCAACGTCGCTGATCTTTCTCCTTATACGCCTCCTACTTTTGACGGCGAGGACAAAGCAGGGACGCTTATCTGCCAAGAAGGGGAGATTGATAGCTTCATGACCCCCTCGATGACGGCGAAGGACAAAGAGGAAGCAATGGGAGTGTGTTCGAATGGCCCGATAACAAGAGCTCGTGCAAGGGCAATGGAACGCGCGACTCAATCATTAATCTCTCGGGCTTACGAAAGTGAATCGGGTTCATCTAGTCCTAAATGGGTCCTTCTCTTGACCTATGAAGGGTTGGGTGAGGTCCCGCCTTAGCCGCCCCCGCCGAGGAGAGCCAGACGCGAAGTAGCAGAACATAAACTATATCTAATAATACAAACCCCCTTGATTTTTTTTTCTTTTTTTTTCAAATCAACATGCTTTTATTAATGACATAAGTAGTGTTTATATAACACAATTTCGTGGCCTATAGCCTTGCAAAAGAAGAAAACTACATAATGCGAAAGATAAGGAAACTAGATAAAAGACAAGATCTTGCTAAAGAAGCAATTAGGAAACCAAACAATCTTGGATCCTAATTCTTCTTATCTAATCCTAAAGAAATAATAAACTAAATAAAAATGATGGAAATAATAAAAATAAAACAAGGGAAAACGGATTAAACTATATCTAATAGAACCTAATTAAGGAAAGTGAAACTGCCGCTCCATCCTCTAAGCAGGCCACCTCCATGCCGCCATGGTGAACATTGCAAACGAAGTCATCGCCTCTGTTGCCGAATTGCAGGAGGACCAGCCTCAGGAGGAACAACCTCATGGAACGGCGACGTCACCGTCAAAGGAGAAATCTTTGGTGTCGTCCCGCGAACTGGTCGTCACCACTAATCAAGAGGTTAATTCTCCTCCAAAAGACAAAGACAACGATGAGGATGAGTCCATGGATGAAGTGGAAAAGGAGTTGGGAACTCGCCCACTCAAAGCTGTCCCACCAAGCAAGAAACGCAAACACACTATTGGCTCCGATGACGTTAAGGAGGATTCAGATGTCTAGTACATTGGGGAACATCGTGCTGCCACAGAGTTCTCCACCCCCACCAAGTCTGATGCCGGTGAGACTACTCCTGGCACCCTATGGACGAGACTACGATCGGCGAAGAAAGTTAAGCCGAAGAAGAAGGCGAAGATCGAGCAACAGTCTGATGTTTCCGCTCTCATTGAAGGGAATAAGATACTCCCACAACTTCTGATCCCATAGAACTTCCTCTCTGAGAATGGTTTCGAGGAAGTCCTGGATAGACTCAAGTTCCAAGGCCGTGAACATCTCTTCTCCAACCGCATCTTGGTCAACCCTGATCAGGTTCGTGAGTTTTACCGCTCCTTTCATCTCAACTCTTCTTCAACTTTGCTGGGAACATCGTCTGTCAATGGGGAATATTTGTCATTCACTATGTCCAAGCTTGCTGATAGACGGGTTTTCAGTCGTCCTTAACCCGGTCAAAATAAAACCTAACAAACCTAAACAAGTAGTAGAGGCAAGCAAGGGTCGAATCCCACAAGGAAGAAGTAATCAATCTATGTGTTTCTTAGCATGCAAGTAAGAAAGGGGGGTTTTGGATTGGTTTCGTAACAAGCAATCAAGGCAAATAAACAAATCAAATGATATAATCAAATATGGGGAAAACACCTAGCCAAGCAAGATCCACTTTTTCTATGATAGATTGGTCCTAGGTCATCTCTATTCCTTTCCTTTAGTTATTCCTATCCCTAATCTTATATAGTTACTAGCCCTACCAGTTCTAGCAACACTTGCTATTGAACAACCGAACAATAACAGCATAGAGCATAGGATCAACCAGGATACATGTCAATAATCACAACCCGCAATAATTAACATGCAATCAATTCTTCTTTCATAACAATCTAGTCCTACCAGTCCTAGATAATCATGGATGCTACTTCTGAATTAGGGATGAATAATATTGATCTCAACAAGTTGACCAGAAAGTAATAATTAACACTATAGATAATATTAATCTCAACTAGGTTGTCAGGCTAGGGAAACTAATATTAATAATGATAATTACCACAACTGATGAGTTAGATCCAACCAATACTATTCAAGACCCTAATCCTGCAGTATGAATAATATCAATAATACTAGGTAGCTAATCTAGAGAAATCAATATAACTCAATGGAATGAAGCTCAAGAAGAAAGATATAAAATCCAAAGAAAATAGGAATAGGGAATTAACCTCACAATCAAACCATAGAAAAATCTTCAATTGCCGGGCTAAGCAAAGGGTGCTTAGATCTTCATAATCTTCAAAGGATAAACAATACTAAATGGAAAAACGATGATCTCTCGATGGTTCATCTATGATATTCAATGGAGGCTGTGAGAGTTAGGTTAAATAAGTTAACCTAAAGCCCAAGATCACAAACCTCATCCCTAAAAAGGAAAAATACTAATATTCGGAATTAAATAAAACAATGAAAAAGGAAAAACAGAAAAAGAAAATAGAAGTTCGGAGCGCGTCGGGCTGACTCCCGCTGATGGCCACGGTCGCGGCCTTTTGGCCGCGGTCGCGGTTTGCTCTCGAAGTGCATAATTAATTTCTGATAATTCGGCCGCGGGCGCGGCCTCTTTTCTATCGCCCATCTCCTTCGGAAATCTTGCCGCGGCCTTCTGCTCCCCGCAGCTTGGTCGCGGTTTCTTCACTTCACCGCCTTCTCACGTGGTTTCTTCATGGATCTTGCTTGTCTCCTCAGGTGGTCAATTTCTCTTCTTCTGGATGTCTCCAATAAGCTCCTCCAGACCACCAAAACCACACTTCTCTACTCCAACTCCATAATCTCCAATTGTGCATAAAATTCCACCAAATGGCGCCTCAAACCTGGTAATAATCCCTAGAAATGTGCTACAAAATAGCAATGATCAAATCCCCCATGCTTAAACCTTGCTCGTCCTCGAGTAAGCTAAAGTAAACCTACTCCTCCAATTAATCCCCAAGGTTTCAGGAAGCATAGAAAACTCAACCTCCAAGAATCATACCTAACAATAAACTCCAGGTAACCATACAACAATAAGCTCAGCACAAAAGACCACAACATCCAATTAATAAATCTCAACACCCCACACATCCGAGCTAAAAGGAAAGCAGAATACTTCCCCCAAGCTTATCCCAAACACCATAGAGTGAATCAAATCTAATCCTATCTCCCATCTATCTTCTTATCCCTCCAGAGTGGCCTACCCGAAACCTCCTTATAACTCCTCTTCTTATGTCACCACGCTAGGAAAAATGAGGAATCCTAAAAATCGCTCTTCTTCTTTTCACTCATTTTGCCAAGGCGCCCTTTCGGGTTTTCACCAAGCCACTCATTTCATTTTTCAATAGATGGGCTCACAATATGCTCACATCACTCTAGACCAATTATTACCCCAGCCTAATGCTGGTCCAGGCCACCTGCTTATTACCTAGGCCGCCGTCTCGGGTTTTCGACCTATCCCAAGATTTTCATGTATGCCTTTTTTTTCAAATTTTTGGTTTTTTTCTTTTTATTCATCTCCTCAGCGACATAAAGTATAAAACTCTCCCCCATGCTTAAACATTACATTGTCCTCAATGTAATGAAAGACAAAAGAATAAAGCACAGGGAAGAGAGGAAATAAACTCACAAATGTCGCCGAGTTGGCTTGGACACTTCCGTTGTCGCTGGCAGTGTACTCCATATATGCCCAGGTCTCCAGTGTTGGGCGGGTGTCTTCATCAATTCCAGCGTCTTCATTACCGTGCAACCAATAGGGAACCACTTGGTGAGTAGTGGTATAGCATGTATGGCGGGGTTGCACGACCTTCAATGACCACAAAAATAGGCCCATATATGATCGTGGTGTGGGCCTCTGGTGATGGTCCTCCTCAGCTGCCAATTGTAGGGCCATCATCGTTTCCAAATCAAGTGTAGGGCTATGTATCCTCCTTGGCAACATGATGCGCACCATGTCCATGAGAAACTCTGGACAGCTGGCCTTCGGTAATTTTTTTTTTTGCTCCCCGTTTAAGGTTTTTTCGGGGAGTGACTTAGTGCAGGGAAAGAAGACTTACATTGGTGTGGGAACACCTTCTTCAATAGGCATATGTCTCTTCCCTGTAGGTTAGTCGGAAACAAAAACAAAAACAAAGCAAAAACAAAACACACCAAAACAAATGCAAAAACAAAGAAAAGAAAAGTAAGGAAAGAATTCCATACCTCGGGTTGCCTCCCGGACAACGCCTTAGTTATTGTCATGGCATGACATACTACTCAAAACTCCTCAACTCGGGTTGGTACTAGCACTTGAACTCCTGAGATCTATATCAGGGGGATGCCTCTTTGTGTGCTCCATGTTGAGTATTACCCCCAGTCTCTTGTACTTCGTGGTGGGTGGACCGTTGTGCATATCCATGAACGCACTTGCCATCTTCAGAAATGGCCTACCCAGCATCTCAGGGGTTGCATGTATATCATGCCCCGTATCCAGCATGTAAGAATTTGCCACCTGAATCAAGGCCTCCTTCTTATGCTTCCCCTTTGGTTTCTTTTTTATGTTGCCCAGCACCCTTAAATATTCTATATAGCATGGGGCGCTATTTGCTAATTGGTCCAAAGGGATGGTTGCCTTACAGCTACTGAAGGTTTCAAATAAGCCTTTGTCGTTCTCCACCTTTTGGGTGTCCTTCAGAGCCTCAGGGAAGGGCGTAACGGGGTGCAGCGAGACAAGAGGGAAGGAGTTTAGATGCACATACTCATCATAGGTGTCCTCGATAGGGTCGGGGGCATTTTCGGGAGGAACAACCGCTTCTGGGGAAGAACCGCGATCACGGTTGGGAGGCCGCGGTCGCGGCGACGTCAAATCTTTGAAGATTTCCCCCGCTGCTGGGCCGCGGTCGCGGTTTTCAGGCTGCGGACGCGGTTTGCTCTCGACTTCTGGGAGATTTAATTCCGCGATTAAGCCGCAGTCGCGGCCTTCGGGCCGCGGTCGCGGTTCCTGTTCGCCATTCTCGCTCTCGACCACTTTTTCTTCGTGGTGCTCTCCCTTGGTCTCCTGGACCTCCTTCTCCTTGACTCTTTCAGCCTCAATCTCAGCCCCACACCTCAGCGTCATAGCATAGACAGTCTCTCGTGGGTTCTCTACCGTAGCAATTGGTAGTTGTCCGGATTTTGACTCAATCAACTTTTGACTCAGTTGGGTAAACTGGCTTTGGAGACTGAAAATCGCCTCTTGCTGCTGTTGGTCCCTCTGAGCTATGGTTGTTTGATTAGAGGACACATTCTGGGCCAAGGTTGCTATGATTTGAATCAGAGTGTTGAGTACATCAGCAATGGGTGCAGGCAAGCTTGCATTTTGTCCTTGGAATCCATGTGCAAATGGTTGCCCGTACTCTGGTTGATTTCCATTCAGACATGGGTTATGGTGCTCCCTCCACCCTGAGGTGTAGGTGTTCGGATACGGCTCATGTCCCAATCTTTGCGAGTTTACTGCCGCTGCGAATTAGGAAAGTCTTGGACAATCATCAGTGGTGTGCAGCGTTTCGTGACAGATTCTGCAGGGTCTGACTAGGTCTTTCTGCACTCGAATTGGGGGGTTTTCGCATGGCTCTCCCCAGAATTCCGTATCTGAATCAAAATCAAAAAAAGAAGACATAAATCAGTAGCACTGGTGTGGACCGTAAGATAGGTCAACACCAAAGTAACACGCACACAAACAAACACACATAAAGATCAAATCTTGCCTCCCCGGCAACGGCGCCAATTTGACAGACAGGTTTTCAGTCGTCCTTAACCCGGTCAAAATAAAACCTAACAAACCTAAACAAGTAGTAGAGGCAAGCAAGGGTCGAATCCCACAGGGAGGAAGTAATCAATATATGTGTTTCTTAGCATGCAAGTAAGAAAGGGGGGTTTTGGATTGGTTTCGTAACAAGCAATCAAGGCAAATAAACAAATCAAAGGATATAATCAAATATGGGGAAAACACCTAGCCAAGCAAGATCCACTTTTTCTATGATAGATTGGTCCTAGGTCATCTCTATTCCTTTCCTTTAGTTATTCCTATCCCTAATCTTATATAGTTACTAGCCCTACCAATTCTAGCAACACTTGCTATTGAACAACCGGATAATAACAGCATAGAGCATAGGATCAACCATGATACATGTCAATAATCACAACCCGCAATAATTAACATGCAATCAATTCTTCTTTCATAACAATCTAGTCCTACCAGTCCTAGATAATCATGGATGCTACTTCTAAATTAGGGATGAATAATATTGATCTCAACAAGTTGACCAAAAAGTAATAATTAACACTATAGATAATATTAATCTCAACTAGGTTGTCAGGCTAGGGAAACTAATATTAATAATGATAATTACCACAACTGATGAGTTAGATCCAACCAATACTATTCAAGATCCTAATCCTGCAGTATGAATAATATCAATAACACTAGGTAGCTAATCTAGAGAAATCAATATAACTCAATGGAATGAAGCTCATGAAGAAAGATATAAAATCCAAAGAAAATAGGAATAGGGAATTAACCTCACAATCAAACCATAGAAAAATCTTCAATTACCGGGCTAAGCAAAGGGTGCTTAGCTCTTCATAATCTTCAAAGGAAAAACAATACTAAATGGAAAAACGATGATCTCTCGATGGTTCATCTATGATATTCAATGGAGGCTGTGAGAGTTAGGTTAAATAAGTTAACCTAAAGCCCAAGATCACAAACCTCATCCCTAAAAAGGAAAAATACTAATATTCGGAATTAAATAAAACAACGGAAAAGGAAAAACAGAAAAAGAAAACAGAAGTTCGGAGCGCGTCGGGCTGACTCCCGCTGATGGCCGCGGTCGCGGCCTTTTGGCCGCGGTCGCGGTTTGCTCTCGAAGTGCATAATTAATTTCCGATAACTCGGCTGCGGGCGCGGCCTCTTTGCTATCGCCCATCTCCTTCGGAAATCTTGCCGCGGCCTTCTGCTCCCCGCGGCTTGGTCGCGGTTTCTTCACTTCACCGCCTTCTCACGTGGTTTCTTCATGGATCTTGCTTGTCTCCTCAGGTGGTCAATTTCTCTTCTTCTGGATGTCTCCAATAAGCTCCTCCAGACCACCAAAACCACACTTCTCTGCTCCAACTCCATAATCTCCAATTGTGCATAAAATCCCACCAAATGGCACCTCAAATCTAGTAATAATCCCTAGAAATGTGCTACAAAATAGCACTGATCACTTGCATGTCTGTTGGGTGTCACTACTGAGGGTTATTACGGCATTCCTAGTGACAAGGTCACTGATGCTCAGTAAAAGGCCAAGGAGGCCAATGCTCAAAGGCTATTCAAGGCTATTGCAGGAGCAACTCATGTGTCCACTCTTACTCTGCCTCAGAGAATAGCACATCATATCATCAGGAAGGTTGTCGTTCCTAGGTAAGAGAAGAAGAATGCGATTACCAACACCGATCTGCTGTTATTGGACACGTTTTGGCATAAAGAGAAGATTGACCTTCCTAGGGTCATCCTGCAACACATGTCGAAGTGCACTTCCAAGACTCACTCCCTAGCCTACCCCAATGTGATCAAGATGATATTGCAGAACGAAGGGGCTTACAGAGCGGAAGGTGAAGTTCCCATGGTCACTGAGTTGGACATGGTGAACATCAACAAGATGAAGTATCAGGGTGATGATAATGGAACTCTACCCGCGTCCGAGATCATAAAGCGAGAAGCTGGTGAGGGAACATCGAGAAGCAACTCTGTGCTAATTCAAATGTTGGCTGAGTTGCGTGAGATTGAGAACATCTTGTCTCTGCTTCTTGAACACTTCCTCAACAAGCACAAGGACCAGAAGGAGGATTCTGAGTCTTGAGTGGACCCCTTATTTATCCTAGCTCGTTATTCCCTCTTCTATTGACTTTACTATGTTATTTTGCTTAGTTGTATGCTCTTTGATCTTGTTTGTGTTGTTTGTCAAGTTGCTTATGTTGTTTTGTAATCATTTCCTTGCTAGATTAATAAACTTATATTTTGCTAGTAAATTGCTGCCTTAGCTCTAATTGTTCCACTGATTATTTTTGATCTTTTGATGATGCCAAAATGGAGAAGTATGGAAAAATGTGCGATGAACTCAGTAGAAAGAGATAACAGTCTTATTGTTCCAAATTCTTTATGAACTTTTGAGCGATACTAGTGTTGAGGGGGAACGATAATACAACTTGAAGGTATGAACTGTAATTATTCATTTGATATAAAATTTTGCTTAAATACTTGATCTTAGATGCATGATTATTTATATTGACTTGCTTATTACTCTTTGTTTTGATCGAACACTTTTTGAATGGGTTTGTCATCACCAAAAAGGGGGAAATTGTTGTAGCCTTGACGTTCCCTCTGGTTTTGATGATGATAACACCATTAGGTTTTATAGTTTTTGTTGTTCCTATGAGTTTCAGGTTTTACGAAAGAATTAGGGAATAATGAAAATCATGTGAAAAAGAGAAAACATAGGAGTGCAAAGGAACGTTGTGGAACCAATGAACTGTTACACGGATGCAAATTGAAGATATGAAGTGCGCGTATATTTTATATAAGAAAACTTTTATACATGGAAACAACATATAAGGAATAATGCGGGAAAGCAAGATTGCCAGGCTGTTACCAGATGAAGACCGCTACACACGGAAACGATATTTGAAGATCTACTTGAAGAGAGAAGTGATAGCTAGCATGTCTTAGGAAATTTTTTGTATGGAAACTATGTGTTTATGAGCTGGATTGTTTAGTTGGATAGAATATCTTTCACCGTTACCTTATATAGCGGGTTGCTAACTATTTGGTATTTGGTAAGGAGATCTTATCCAACTCTATAAATAGACGAGTCTACCTTAGGGAAAGGTATCTCAGCTACCACAACCAAAGCATACCAAGGAACTACTGCAAGTTGAGATCGAAGATTCAAAGGCAAGGTACGAACTAGTGATGTGAGTGCTTGCTTAGGGTCTTTGTTGTGTTTTTGTGAGTTGATTGCACTCAAAGTCTAGAAACCTAGGATCTGTAGGTGGAGAAAAGACTTGTGAGATTGTACAACTTATTAATAATACGAGATTGTGAGATTGTACAAGGTTTGAGATCCTCCTAGGGTAACACTTAGAGGTAGAGGTTTTTCTCCTTTCAATTAGTTGGTTGATAGAGTTTCCTCGTCTATAAGAAACTGTCTTGATTGTTACTCTTGAATCTTTGTTATTTCCGTTGCCCAGAAAACAATAACATCGTTTTCTATCTAACACAGTGCGAATAAACATTCATGATCTGTGAACATATCTTTCCAAGTGAAGCATACATATCACGCATCTAGCTAGGTTTATCAGTTAATATAGAAACAATGAGGCCCATTGCCCCATTGTTTAGATGATAATTGATATTTACCCCCTTAAATAGTTAGTTTATAATATAACCCCCTTTATAAACTCCCTCATTCATATTTTCTCTCTCATCACTTTCAAACAACTCTCTCCCCCGTAAACCGTTCATTTTCTTCTCCCTCTCGCTCGACCTGTCTTTGCAAAAAGTGCTCGATCGCCCGTCATCATCGTCGTCGTCTCTCTCTCCGTTTTCGTCGTCGTCGTCGTCTCTCTCTCTGTCGTCGTCGTCGTCGTCTCTCTCTCTGTCATCGTAAGTGCTCCTCTGCGTCTTTTTGCCATTTTTTTTGGTACTGTCTAGGGTTGTCACCAATGCTTCTTTGTTTACTCGTTTCATTTTTAGTTGTTTGTGTATGTTGTTGTAAATGTTGTGATTTTCCTAATTGTTTTTGTTTGCCCGCTCGATTTTCCTGATTGTCATCAACGCGTCTTATTTGATTTCATGTCACAGTATTCAACTGTCAACAAATTATGTTTTTATGAGATTTATCAGTGACAATAGTAATATTGTGTTGAGTTTGTTACCTGCATGTGTCATTATAATACTATTCATGTGATGATAGTGTTTTACATGTTTTTATTCATGTGTGCTTACAATGTTTTTGATTGATGACAATATTTTTGCTGTTTGACAAGTCATTAATATGTGTGATGACAGTATTAGTAGTGTGGTGACAATGTTATTCAAGTGTGATTACACACTAGTTTGTGTGATAACAGTAGCAGTTAAATGGTTATAGTGTTCTAATTGTGTTTACAACACTAGTTTGTGTGATGACAGTAGCAGTCAAATGGTGATAGGGTTTTTGAAGTGTTTACACATTAGTATGTGTGGTTTGTATTATTTTGATACAAGTGTCACCATATTTTGTTGATGACAGTTTTGTACTGTCATCAACAATATACTGTCATCACCAATTGAGTACTCATTAATGTGTGATGACAGTAGTAGTAGTGTGGTGATAATATTTGTGAGGTTTGACTACTCATTATGTTGTGTGATGACAGTATTAGTAGTGTGGTGACAATGTTATTCAAGTGTGATTATACACTAGTTTGTGTGATGACAGTAGCAGTTAAATGGTTACAGTGTTTCTTAAGTGTTTACACTTTAGTATGTGTGTTTTGTAGTAGTAATAATGTGTTGACATTATGTTGCAAGTGTTTATGTTCTTGTTTACTTGAAAATTGTTTGATGACAATATTTGTGTGATGGCAGTATTAGTAGTGTGGTGACAATGTTATTCAAGTGTGATTACACACTAGTTTGTGTGATAACAGTAGCAGTTAAATGGTTACAATGTTTACACTTTAGTGTGTGTGATTTGTAGTAGTAATAATGTGATGACATTATGTTGCAAGTGTTTATGTTCTTGTTTACTTTTTAATTTTTTGATGACAATATTTATGTAATGACATTTTTAATGACAATGTTTATGTTCTTGTTTGCTTGTTAATGTGATGACAATGTTTATGAGGTTTGACTACTCATTTATATGTGTGATGACAGTAGCAGTAGTGTGGTGACAGTGTTTTAATTGTGTTTACAACACTAGTTTGTGTGATGACAACTTTTATTTTCTTTTTATCTGTTGACAGGCCATGGATGCAAGCAAAAGTAATTTTATTGTTCAAGAAGAGCTTCATTCTACATGCAAATGCAACTATTATACACGTATGGAAATGATTAAAAAAATGGAGGAAATTTTGCCCTCCAAAGATTTTATGGATCTCTCTAATGGCCCTCTTGGCCCTATTTTTTTGTTGGGAGATAGTATGAAGTTCTGTGCTCAGTTGGTCCATTATTTCATTCTACATGAATTAGAGATTGAGAAGAGACATGAAATGTGGTTTAACATTGGCGGTAACATATGCCGCTTCTGCATTGCTGAATTTGCTGCAGTCACTGGGTTGAACTGTGGTGAATTATCAGATTATGAGCTTTATGAAGTTGATATGGAGGAGTATCTTGGCTCAGATCCATGTATAATAAATTATCTGATTGCTCGGTTTGCTATTGAGCCTGATCGTGAGAAGAAGATGAACCTTGCACATTTGGTTGTTGTTGAGACTATTTTGTTGCCTCAACGCCATACTATTGTTACAGATGAGTACTTCAAACTCTCAACTGATTTGGAGCAGTTTTCTAGATACCCTTGGGGTAGGGTAGCGTATTCGCTGACCCTAGAGTACCTTAGGAAGGTACTCCAGGGTAGCGTATTCTCTTGATGACTTCCTTCCTCAGTGTCTTCATGATCTCCAAAGTAGCTCAAACACCTCCAAAAACATCAACTTCGCCTCCAAATGCCATACACAAGAATGTGTCTAAATCTACCCGAATGGCACCAATAAAACCTCTAATAATTCTTAGTTAAGCCCTACAAAGTAGTGCTTATCAAACTCCCCCATACTTAGACCTTTGCTCGTCCTCGAGTAAACTAAAAGAAAGTCTACTCCTCCAATGTAGCACCCAAGGTCTCAGGAAGCATATCCTCCAACTAAGAGTTACCTAACCCATGCCAAAGCTCCTGGCACCAATCTCATCTACAACACATCCACAACTCAATAAATTTGAGGGCAAGCAGAGTACTTCCCCCAAGCTCAACCCGGACATCCAATAGTGTAAAGTGACCTATAATCCTAGCCTCCATCTATGCCTCCTTATGCCTCCCAGAGTGACCTACCCGACAATCCTTCTTCAACTCCTCTACTTATGTCGCCCCGTCGGTAAAATGAGATCCTAGAAACACTCCTTTTCTTTTCACTCATTTTGCGTAGGAGCCCTTTCGGGTTTTCATCCTAGCCACTCATATTTTTCTCATAGATGTGCTCACATAAGCTCACGTCACTCCGACACCTTCTTAACCCAGCCTAGCGCTGGTCCGGGTCATCTGCTTTTTACCCAAGCCGCCCTTTCAGGTTTTCAGCTTGTCCCAGGATTTTCGATTTTTTTTTTTTTTTTGGAAAAGAAATGCTGAAATTCGAAATGCTAAAAATCAAAGTACAATGCTGGAAAAGAAATATGTACAAGATAGATAGTGAATACTCTACTCTCCCATGCTTAAATCATGCATTGTCCTCAATGTATGGAAGACAAGAAAAAGATAAGGGGAAAATAGAAATACTCACTGGGGTGGAGGCCAATACCTATAAGCGTTGAAGAAAGCCTCAGCTCTCCTCTGCAACTGAACCACCTGGTCCTCAACAGTGGTGAGGTGACTGTCCAGGCGGTTGGCATGGTATGCAAGGTTGACCTCCATGTTACGCTGCCACTCAGCGCTCCGCCGCTCCTGCTCATCCAGGTGGGTGGAGACTTGGCATTCCCACTGAACGCTTCTCCTCTCATGCTCCTCTAGCCTCTGGGAGATGTCACATTCCCACTCGGCACTCCTTCATATATGCTCGGCCTGCCTCAGCTGCAGGTTGGCCATTTTGTCCAGGAGCTGGTCCTAGGGCGCCCCTCCAGATCCACTACCAGACCCAGATGCCTGGTAGGTATAGTCAGGGTAAACAGGTGAGCCCCTGGAACGCAGCGGGGATGGTACATCGCTCTCCATGTCCATCGCTGCAGTCGCTTCCTCCTCCTTCTTGTTGTCGTCGTCGTCCCCTTCGTCTTCGGACGACGACCCCTGCTCTCCATCGGCATAGAGGTAAAAATCCCTCGTGCGGGGCCCATAAGGCATCGGACGAGGCAGCCTCATTCGGTGGGTCCTTTCCTTCTTGGAGAGCCAGGAGTACTCTCCACCACAGACCTCCAGCAGATGGGATCTCCGCAGCAGTGTGATGTTGTAGGTGTAGATGTCGGCGGGGAAATCCCAATGGTCCGCGATGTTCTCGTATTGCTGGGCGATAAGCGTTACCATGCCCCCCATGGAGATCTTGCCGCCCGTCTTCTCCCTCAGCCCGAGACAGCTGGAGAGGAACAAATTGATCCAGTCGGGGGTGTTGTGGCTCTCTGGTGTCAAACACCAGAGCACTGTAAGGTCCAGCGTTGGAACCTTGTTCACCTCCCCCTATCCCAGGAAGGACATGGCGAGCACCTTGTGTGCCAGCCTCAGACAGGGGTGCGTCAGCTTATAGTTATACTCGTCGGCGCTGGGGTTGAGTACCTCCCGGGTCGCATCCTGCCAGAAGAGCTCTGGCAAGGTGCCTGCGGCCTCCCAATCCTCGGCGGGAGCCTCAGTAACGCCAAACAGGTCCCACAGACCTTGGTAGGACATCATCCTCTGCCGCCCCAGCAGGTTGAACGTGATCCCGTCGTCGTGGCGCTCCAGCGTGGCCAGAAACTCCAGGGTCAGCTCGCGCGAGGACGGGGCGGCTAGGTCAATGAAGTTGCCAAGCCCTCCGTGGCTCAGCAACTATTGTGTACAGTCCTCCAAACCGAGTCGTTGCAGCATCGGCCGATCGACGAACTTCGTCTGGATGAACTTCCGTGCGCTGAACGTCTCGTAGTAGCGCCTATGCCTCTGGCTCCGCATGTTGCCTACGAAGGCTGCCATGGTGGGAAAAAAGAACGAGAAAGCACAATAGAAAGAGTACCGGAGGGACCCGCGATCGCGGGGTGTGGGGCACGGTCGCGGTTTATGCTCGACTCGAAGCTCGCTGGAGAAGATGGGCCACGATCGCGGGGTTGATGCCGGCAATCGCGGTTTCTGGGTTTGCAGTAAACTTCGAGAAAAACTGGCTCCGATGCTTTACGGTGGCGCTGCGGTGCTCGCGGGGTTTGGCGTGGGGCCGGCGTTCGCGGCTCGTGAGGCTATGAGAAATCCAAGAGTTGGAAAATGGAGATCTCACCCAAACGACGTCGCGGCGTCGGACCGATAGTCGCGGGCTGTAGGGGGGTGTCGCGGTGATCGGGGTCGGAGATCCGATCTGGTGAGAGTGAGATGTGATGGTGGAGGTGTTGTAAAATGCTCCACCGCCTCTCGCCTTTTATAATTGCCGTGATGAATACCTGCGATCGCGGGGCTGAGGGCCCGCGATCGCGGGGTTAATGCCCCTGCATCCGTAACAGTTGGCGTGAGTTACGAGGCACTGACTGCCTCGAAAAATGCGCCGGTTTGATTAAACCGTGGGCCATTTTTTTTTTGCTAGAACTCGTCATGGATCGCCGAGGGGAAACCACGATCGCGGGTGTGACGCCGCGATCGCGGGTGTGACGCCGCGATCGCGGGTGCTGGATTCTGGCCTCCGCTGCATAGTTAGTTCTAGTGCCCACAGAAAAAGAAAAACAAGTGCAAAGAAGAAGAAAGAAAAATAAAATCTAAGACCTAAGAAAGGTAAAAACATAAATGAGTTCAACGACTCATACCTCGGGTTGCCTCCCGAGTAGCGCCATAGTTATCGTCGCGGCACGACGTCCTGCTGTACTTCTCATCCGGGGTTGCCTCCTGCAACCGTACTCCTTGCTCTTGTATCTGGAGGATGCTCCGGAATGTTCTCCAGCCTATACTCTGTCTTCCTCTTGTCGAACTCCATGCTGATTGTGCCTCTGCCCACGTCGATCTTTGTGTTGGAGGTCTTCATGAAAGGCCTCCCTAGCATTACTCGTCCTCCTCATCCCCTGTGTTCATGACAAAGAAGTCTGCAGGAAAAACAAGGGTATCGACGCTTACCAGTACATCCTTCACAATGTCCTCAGGAGTGATGACGGAGTTGTCAGCCAGTTGGATGATGATTTCCGTGCTCTCTAATGGCCCGACGTCAAGGTTGTTGTAGACGGACAGTGGCAGGACATTGATTGAAGCTCCCAAATCCAGCAATGTCTCGCTGAATTCAGTCTCCCCAATCTTACAGGGCACGCTGAACATTTCGGGATCCTCACACTTCTTGGGAATCCTCTTCTGTACCACAGACGAGACATCCTTCTTGACCTTTGGCTTCTTCTTAGATCGCTCCTTTTGCTCCGCTATGGTCTTGCGTAGCTCTCTCAAGAAGGGGCTCTCTGGGTAGCCCTGGTATATCTCGCAATATATTCCCGTATTCCCTTCATCTTCTAATGCTTCAGGGAATGGCACCGGGATGTCAAAATATCCCTCCGGATAGTCATACTTGTTCATAAATGTCTTGCGAGGCGGAGCGCTTTCCAAGAGTTGATCGCAGGTGTCAACCCGTGATCGCGGTTCTCGCACTGGTTCCCCGCGATCGCGGCTGTCATGCCCGCGGTCGCGGTTAATGCTCGAATTTATGCTCGAGTTTTTCTCGGCTTTTGGGTCCGTAAACCCGCGATCGCGGCTGTCGCCCCGCGATCGCGGTTTTGCCTCGTACTTCTCTTTTAATTCCAGCTTCTCTTCTTCATTCTCCCATCTTGGCCTTGACGTCATGCAGTTGACGTTTTGCCTTGGATTAATCTCAGTTTGAGATGGGAGTGCTCGTGACTCTCCAGCTTCGAGCTTGCTGACCGCCTGAGAGATCTGCCCTACCTGCTTCTCCAGGTTCTGGATACTGGACTTGGTCTCATGTTGGAACTGAACCATGTTTTGCTGCATGGTTCCTACTGTCTGTGTCAGCGTGGTCATGTGCTGCGCCAGTGTATTGACCTGGTCCTCTAGATTCATAGCGCGGGGAGCTCCTTGTCCTTGCGGTCTCTGCTCTGCTGGGCCTCTGAACTGCTGGCCTCCTTGGAATGGTCGCTGGGGGTACTGCTACTGCTGCTGGTATTGCTGAGGGGGTCTTGGTCGGAACTCAGGGGGGTTCTCCACATTGTGCGTGTTCCCGTACCTCAAGTTAGGATGGTCTCTCCACCCCGGATTGTAGGTACTGGAGTAGGGGTCATACCGTTGTCTTTGTTGGTACCCCCCAACAGCGTTGACTTGCTCAGTGGGCTCCTCATGGAGTGTAGGACATGCGTCAGTTGCATGCGTGATGGCATAGCAAAATTCGCACTCCTTGGCCCTCTGGGGTCCTTCCTTCCTCATCAAAACCTTGATCATCTCCTTCATTTCGCTCACTTCCCTCGCCATAGATGGGGGAACATTCTCACTTGAAGTGGCTTTCACAGCCTGGGCGCTCGCCCTCTTGCTGAATTGCCTTGAGCCTTCCGACAACTCACTGAATATCTCAAATGCAGCGGTAGGGGTTTTGTTCAGTATGTTTCCCCCACACGCCGCGTTCACCATTCGTCGCTCTTCATCCAGCAATCCCCCGTACAGATATAAGACCAAATCCTGGTCTGAATACCCGTGATAGGGACAGCTAGAGCACAACCTCTTGAAACGCTCGTAGTACTTGTAGAGCGTCTCTGTCCCATGCTGCTCAATGTTGCTCAGGTTGCGCTTGAGACTGTTCAGCTTCGTTGCTGGAAAGTACTTTTCCAGGAACGCCTTCTTCATTTTCTCCCAGGTGTTGATGCTTCCTGGGATGAGGTAGTAAAACCAGTCGTTGGCTGAATCCTTAAGTGAAAAAGGAAAAGCCCTCAATGTGATTTGATACTCAGTGACATTCCGTGGCTTCATGGAACTGCACACGGCGTGGAACTCCGAGAGGTGCTTGTTTGGGTCCTCTCCAGCTAGCCCATGGAATTGAGGCAAAAGATGTATAAGACCAGACTTGAGCTAAAAGTTCACTCCCGTGCCTAGCTCAGGGAATTGTACGGCCAGTGGCTGCTGCGTCAAGTTAGGCGCAGTCAGCTGCCTCAACGTAGGTGGTGGTACCTCGTCCGCCATCTCAAAAGTGGGATTCTCAAAGACCAAAGCTCGATTCACTCTACGTCCTTGGGAGAAAGTTCTCTCAATCTCTGGATCAGGATCTAAAGGTGGAGAGTCAACAGTACGGGTGTGGACCATAAGATAGGTCCACACACACAAGCAAACACACGAAAATCAGAAAAAAATTCAAAAACACACAAAGCATGCAAAACACCAAAAATCCGCAATTGCCTTCCCCGGCAACGATGCCAAAATTTGACGGAGGGTAGTCGTCGTACCCCTAATCAAAAGTAAATCCTAAAATCCTCACTAAAGAAAGTATAGTAAGTAAGTCAGGGTCGATCCCACAGAAAAGGAAGGAACCAATGGTGGTAGCATGCAATGTCACAAAGGGGGGTTTTATGGTTGGTTGGTTGCAAACAAAACAAAGTAGAATGGATGAAATATCAAGAGAGAAAAACACTTATCCAAGTAATGTCCACATAAGTCATTCAAAGGTTGTTCATTGATTAAGTCCTATCTTCCTATTCGGTTATTCCTGTCCCGATCTTATGTAAATTCAGAGGGAAACCTTCCACAAAGAACCCTTACCAATGAATAACCCTAGTACCACTAAAGGTTCAACCCAAAGGCAGCAATGCATATAAGAATTAACCAGGATACACAGAACGCTCGCTCAGATGCATTTACCATGTAATCAATTCCCACATACATATAATCCACAGAAGCAGATAACAATCAATGCTTGCTACTTATACTAGAGCGTTAGCCCAACAGTTCCCTAGTATTAGCAATATGAATGAAAGCAATAAACCTAGGTGATCAGTCTAGATAAACCAACAAACATTCAAATATGAATTTGCTCAAAGAAAAGATATAACTCAATAGGATAGATAGATAGGAACAAAACCTCACAACCAGATGAACGAACTCATGCTTCCATTACCGGACTAAGCCAAAGAGGCTTAGCTCCTCATAGTCATGGTAGAAACTTCAAAAGAAATAAACAACGATGAATTGAAATTGCAAAAACTAGAACTTGTCTCTAAAGAGTGGAACCCTAACCCTAATGCATAAGGAGAGTATTTATAGGGCCCTAACAAATGACCTAGCCCATTAAGAAAAATAACTGAAATAGAAATAAGAAAAAGGGAAAAGAAAACTAAAAAGATAATTCGGAATAAGTCCAAGCCTCTGCCATGTCAGACCCGCGATCGCGGGTGGTGGACCTTGATCGCGGCCCATGTGGCTCCGCGCCCTCCAATCTCTCCGCGCCCGCAGAAAACTCTCGACATGCTCCGAGGCCCGCGATCGCGGCACCCATGCCCACGATCGCGGTTAATGCTCGGCATTCTTGTCCTTTGCCTTGCACCAACTCGTCTCCTCTTCACTCCTTGGCGTCTTATCTTGATGGCTTCCTTCCTCAGTGTCTTCATTATCTCCAAAGTAGCTCAAACACCTCCAAAAACACCAACTTCGCCTCCAAACGCCATACACAAGAATGTGTCTAAATCTACCCGAATGGCACCAATAAAACCTCTAATAACTCTTAGTTAAGCCATATAAAGTAGTGCTTATCACCATGAGTGGTCTTCCTTTGCGGTTGTCGACTGTGGGGCCGCCATCGTTGCCAATAAATTGTGTAGCGAAAATTTACTCCGTTGGCAACATGCGCACCCCTCTCCATGGTAATACTGGACATCTCGTACTCGTACAACTTTTTTTTTTTGGCCCCCCGTTTAAGGTTTTTTCGGGGGGTTGACTAGTGCAGGGACAGGAGAGACTTACAATGATGGTAATTACCTTCTTCAATAAGCATGGGTCTCTTCCCTGCAGGTTAGTCGGAAACAAAAACAAAAACAAAAACAAGGCAAAAACAAACAAAACTAATGCAAAAATAAAGAAAGAAAAGCAAAGAAAATAATACATACCTCGGGTTGCCTCCCGGACAGCGCCTTAGTTATTGTCATGGCATGACATACCGCTTCCTCGTCCTCAACTTGGTTCGCTCACCTCCAATGAGCGCTCGGGGTCCCCATCAGGAGGGTGTCTCTTCTGGTCGTCTATGCTGAACCCGACCGTCTCCCCATCAAACTCCATTGTGAGCGAACCACTACTCACATCAATCTTTGTACTGGCCGTGTTCATAAACGGCCTTCCCAGCATCACAGGTGAATCCTTGTCCTGCCCAGTGTCCATGATGAAGAAGTCTGCAGGGAATACTAAGTGGTCCACCTGTACCAGCACATCCTGCAGAATTCCCTTTGGATTGACAATTGAATTGTCCGCCAGCTGGATGACAATCCCCGTCTTCTCAAGTGGCCCCACGTCTAAGGACTCGTAGTGAGCGAGTGGCAGCACATTGATGGAGGCACCCAAGTCAAGTAATGCCCTATCGAACAGGGTACCTCCAATCTTGCAGGGAATGGTGAACATCCCTGGATCATTTTCCTTCTTGGGTATCCGCTTTTGCAGTATAGCGGACACGTTCTCACTCACCACCACCTTCTTCTTCTCCTTCACTGAACGCTTCCTCTTTTGTGTGCAGATCTCCTTCAAATATTTAGCATAACGAGGGACACTAGTCAAAAGTTTAAGCAAAAGGACATTTACCTCGCAGTTGCTCACCCAGTCGAACATATCCTTATCCCTGGCAGGCTTCCTGGTGTCCGCTAGAGCCTCTGGGAATGGCGTGGGAGATTTCTCGGAGAAGAGGGGAGGAAAATCAGGTCGTACGTAGTCGTCCATGTACATAGGGGCCTGGCCGCGGCCGCGGTTTGGGGACCGCGGTCGCGGTTGCTTCAGAACTTCAGAAATCTTCTCAGCGAAGAGGCCGCGGTCACGGCCTTCGTGCCGCGATCGCGGTTTGCTCTCGACCTTGGGGGAGAATAAATCAGCATTTTCATCAGCGAACAGGCCGCGGTCGCGGCCTTCGTGCCGCGGTCGCGGCTCTTTCTCTCCCTTGCCGAACTCGCCTTCGACCTCGTTTTCTTGGTGGCTTTCCTCCTTGGTCACTTGGACCTCCTTCTCAGCAGCCTTCCTGGCCTCTATCTCAGCACCACTTCTCAGCATCATGGCGCACACATTCTCCTTCGGGTTGACTACCGTTTGAGAGGGTAGTTTCCCCGACGCACGAGCCTCTAGCCTGCTCACCACCATAGACAATTGACCCATCTGCTTCTCCAGGTTTTGAATACTGGATTTATGTTCCGGCTGATTCTGGGCCACCGTATTTGCTAGCGCTTGGATATGTGCTCCCATCTCTTTATTTGTTTGGACCATAGCATTTGACATTAATAGTATGCCTTGGTTGAGAGCTTTTATCTGGTCGTCGACGGATGTAGAGACACTGGAACTCTGGCCCTGGGGTCTTTGTTCATAAGGAGCTCTAAATTGTTGCTGACCCCCCAGGCTGCTGGTACTGCTGCGGGCGCTAGAGAAACTGTGGGGGCCTCTGCTGATAGTCCTGGGTCTCCTACCTCTGATGAGTGTTCTTCTGGTTCCTGTACCTCAAATTTGGGTGATCTCTCCACCCGGGATTGTAGGTGCTGGAGTACAGGTCATATTTTGGCCTTTGAGGGCCATATCCGCCAATAGCGTTCACCTCAGCAGTTGGTTCTTGCAGGGTGGGACATGCATCAGTTGGATGTGTATTCTCATAGCATATCCCACATGATTTGACTTGCTGCAAGCCACCTCTCATCATGCATCTTTTCATCATCTCCTTCATCTCAGCCACTTTAGCAAGAAGAGTAGAATTGGGCTGAGACTCTACAGCTTTCACGGATTGGGCGCCCGCCCTTTTACTGAACTGTCTTGAGCCCTCAGATAGCTCAAAGAAGGTCTCAAAAGCTGCAGCAGGAGTCTTGTTGAGGATGTTCCCTCCACAAGCAGCGTTCACCATCCTTCTCTCTTCATCAAGAAGACCACCGTACAAATAACGTACGAGGTCCTGCTCAGAATAGCCGTGGAAGGGGCAGCTGGATATCATCTTCTTGAACCGCTCGTAATACTCGTAGAGCGATTCACCAGACTCCTGCTCGATGTTGCTGATAGCTCGCTTCAAGCTGTTCAGTTTTGTAGCCGGAAAGTACTTCTCCAGGAAGGCTTTCTTCATCTTGACCCATGTGTCAATGCTCCCTGGAGTGAGATAGTAGAACCAGTCATTGGCCGCATCCTTCAGTGAAAAAGGAAAGGCCCTCAGCTTAATCTGATCCTCAGTCATATTCTTCGGCTTCATACTGCTACACACCGAATGAAACTCAGCAAGATGCTTATTGGGGTCTTCACCACTCATCCCATGGAAGTGGGGGAGTAAGTGGATTAACCCAGACTTCAACTCGAAATTTACGCCCTCAACCAACTCAGGAAACCGCACAGCCAGCGGTTGCTGCTGCAGGTTGGACGCAGTCAACTGCCTCAACGTCTGTTCTTCTTCAGCCATCTCGAACGCATGATTATAAAAAACCAAAGCACGATTTACTCTGCGACTCTGTGAAAGAGTCCTCTCAATCTCTGAATCAACACCAAGTAGAGGGGAGTTAGTAGCACGAGTGTGGACCATAAGATAGATCCACACCAAAGGAACACACACACACACAAACACACAGAAAAATCAACACTTGCACTCCCCGGCAACGGCGCCAATTTTGACAAGCGATTGTCGTATACCACTAAATCAAAATAAACCTAGACAAACCTAAACAAGTAGTTAGGGCAAGTAAGGATTGAATCCACAGGGAGGAAGGGATTAATCTATGTGTTGTTCGCATGCAATAGTAACAAGAGGGGGGAGTTTTTGGTTGGTTTTGTAATCAAGAAAGTAAACAAAGCAAATAAGCAAAGAGTGTAATCAAATGTGGGAAAAACACTTAACCAAACAAGATCAACTTTTCCTATGGTAGATTGGTCCTAGGTTCTCTCTATTCCTTTCCTTTGTTTATTCCTGTCCATATTCTTGTATAGTTACTAGTCCTACCAGTCCTAGAAACTCTTATTATTGAACGCACAAGAAACAATCAAGATTTAGAACAGTAATAGCATTGGGCATAGGATCAAACCAGGATACATGTCAAATAATCACAACCCGCAATAATTTAACATGCAATCAATCTTCTTTCATAATAATCTAATCCTACCAGTCCTAGATAATTGTGGATGCTACTCTAGATAAAGAATCACCGATCGGTCAATTCCAAACCATAACAATAGATAATTACTAAACCTAACTAGGTGATCAGTCTAGTCAAATCAATAACAATCCATATGAATAAGTGCAAGAAGAAAGATATAAACCCAAAGGAAATAGGAAATAGAGAATTAACCTCGCAATCAAACCATAGAAAAAGTTTCACATGTCGGGCTAAGCAATGGGTGCTTAGCTACTCATAGTACTGAAAGACATAATTGTTGAAAGGGAAAAACTCTGAATATTGAACATACGATAATCCGGGGGTTCATCTATATGGGATCCCAAATGGAGGCTATGGGAGTTAGGTTAAATAAGTTAACCTAAAGCCCAAGATCACAAACCTCATCCCTAAAAAGGAAAAATAGTAATATTTGGAATTAAATAAAACAACGCAAAAAGGAAAAACAGAAAAAGAAAACAGAAGTTCGGAGCGCGTCGGGCTGACTCCCGCTTTTGGCCGCGGTTGCGGTTTGCTCTCGAAGTGCATAATTAATTTCCGATAATTCGGCCGCGGGCGCGGCCTCCTCGCATGGACATACATAAACACTACATTCAACATACCTAATGGACAATTACTGAAGAGAGGTCACTTTGGCAACTTCATGTGTATGTCCTTTCACTTAAAATGTTAAATTTGTACAATTCAATACATATGTGTTTCCTGAAAACTATAAAAATTATATACTTGTACATAAAATGCATATCATCAGCGTCATGTACATTGATACAACTAATAGACTTTTGCAAGTTCAAAGCATCATAAAATTCAACCTTCAATTCAAATAGCAATATGAGTTTGTTGTAGAATCCCTCATTCTAATTAAGGGTATTTATGTAATTTCCAACTCTATTTCTAATAAAAGAATTTTGACATTTATTTCATTATTCCAAAAAAGGAAATATATTAGTAATACTTACCCTAAGTTGTTACAACTTTGAGTTACGGGTTATTTAAATTTATTATGACATTGTGTTAATTTAAATTTAAATTAATTATCAATTTTAACTTATATTATTTGAATTAAGATTAGTAAATTTTTAATCAAGATTTTAATATGGTTAATTTTATAAGAAGGTGTGACTTAAGCCTTAATTTTAACCTAAATTAATTTTCTTGCATCTTAATTTTGGGTTAAAATAATAATATAATTAGTATAATAAAAAGATTAGTTTGGGTAATTTTTGGAATTTTTGAAAGGGTCAATTACTAGAAATCACCCATCCATTTCCATCCACCACTGGCTCTGGCTCATCAAAATGTAACCCTTCCCCTAGCGGGAGGCCATATTGCTCAAAACCACCCCTGTAAATCGATATTACCGGAAACCACCAGTATTACGTATACCGTCAGAAATTCACCACCCGCCCCGGAGAGCCGTTTGAAAAAATGTTAAATATATGCAATTACCTTTTTGTCCCTCTCTTATTTAATAAATGTGATATCAAATTAATTTAAATAAATATATTAAATTAATAAAATTACTTAAAAACATTTAATTAAATCAACCTTTCATCCTCCTATTGCCTTCAGATCCCCAAACCCAAATCCTTTTCATCTTAAAATATTTTTTCCATTACCCCAAACAACCTCCCCAAATCCCCAGTGAACCAAACCCATCCCACAACCAGTAGCCATTGTCGCCTATCACCAGTAGCCGCTGTTGGGATGTTGCTTCCTCCCCACTGACCCTCCCACCGCTGCACCAACCACTATCACCATCAGCGTCTACCACACCCGCCTCAGACTCTTTGCCCTCACCTGATCCTTCTCCCCTCCGGCATCCCAACCATCCTCTAGGACCTCTGCTCCAAATTCGGATTTGAATCCGGGCCCTTGAAGCACGATTGCTAAGGGTTGCAGTGGAAGCGGAAGTGGCAGAGAAGGATAAGATCCACCAACGAGTCAAAGCTGGACTCAGAATCGGGCCAATGAAGGGTTGAGTAGACAATGAGAGAGATGAAGAAAGATAAGTTTTGGTTTAAATCGGGTTAGGCATTTAGGTAATTTTGGGATTTTGTACTTTTTGAATGTAATTGGGGTATTTGAACAAGGAATTGAGGCTATTGCAAATCAATTTCATTGAAGAAAATGATTGTAGAATTAGAGGGATCAATGGATGTCAGGGTTAGTTCTATCGGTGGAGGTTCACACAAGTGCACCACCGTCAAGGGGTGTTCTGATACGAATCCGATGGCTCGGATCTCCTCTAAAGTCGGATCTCGGTAGAAAATGGTCTCAGATTCTTCTCTTGGTAACCGGATAAGTACAAACCATTGGGAAGGATAGTCCGCAACTCTCTTATGTTCGCTTCGGCGAGAGTGATGGTTTTGTTTGTGAACCGTGACATGGCTCAGTCGGGGTCTAACCAGTTTTGTAACGCCGGGGCCTAAGGGAGAAGATTTACTCAACTACTACTTAGGCAGTCATTTCCAACGTAAGTAAAACGATTACAAGAGAAGGCTATATATAGCCATAATAGTGCATGACCTTGATGGGCCTTATTTAACCTAATGGGCCGAGTCCATACGCAGATGGGCTCGTACACCAAAACAGGAAATAAGCTAAAACTAGTAAGTACTAAAAACAGAAAGTACTGAAATACATAGAAAATCTAATTAAATTGGCTATGTCGGATGCCACGGGGGACGCCACAGTCTTGGTCTTTGAGAGCTCGCCGAAGCCTGGTTCTGGACCAGCCTGAAGCGCATCATTCTCCTTCCCTTAGATTCGAAGCGTCCTCGCTTCATGGTGGTGGGGCCAGGGAAAACATGCACTCCACAGCAAAGGAAAGCACTGCATCGTTGTGTGGCTCGGGTCCAACTCTCGGTATCTCAAAAATCAACATGTAGGGCTCGGATGCGGGAGTGGTCTTGGCATCGGGTCTTAGAAAGATTGTCGCGCGAGGGCCCGGTTCCAGAATCAGCTTCGCCGGAAATGTCAGGGCAAGCACGTCGTGCACGTCGGGTTCGTGACCGGGCAGAAGCGAGCTGGGCATGGGGGATGGCGCACTGCATGGCGGCGCTGCGACTGGCGAGCTGGCTTGTGGTGCAGCAGCCGGCGGGGCGACCAGGCACGCGGGGACGCGTGGGACCAGAGGCGCGTTGGATGCCTCCCTGGGGTGGACTGACGCACGCGCTGCCATGGGAGCCAAGACCAGAGGTGGCGACGTAGATGGCGCGGGAAAGAAGTCATTGCGTGAGGGTGCCGGGCTATGCAGAGCGGCCAAGAAACGCCATGGCTTATGGTCCTCGTGGTAGCATGTAGCGGGGGCCAAGGGCGAGCAAGCGCTGCGTGAGGCAGCCATGCTCCGGGAAGGCTTGGTTCCGCGAGGCCGCGTAGGTGAGCATGCGGAGGCGTATGCGGGACGTGCCGAGGGGTGGTGATGGCGCCGAGGCGGGGAGTCGTAGTCGAGGCGCCGGGGTGATGTATCGCAGCCGCAGAAGTAGTAGGAGTCATAGTCGGGGTGCCGTGGTGGGTAGTTACGGTCGCAGCGCCGGGATGAGGACTCGTAGACACAGCGCCAGGGTGGCGCCGCGTGTGCGTGGTGCCGAGGCTGCGACGCGTGGGAGAGGGGCGCCAAGTCGTAGGGGCGTCGCGCTGGCGGGGGACCTTAGACGCGACGTGGCGGAATGTAGTCCGCATCGGCCTAATATTGGCTCACGCAACCAAACCACTCATCGTCGCTCCACTCATCGACGTCGAAGTAGGGGTCGGTGAAGGACCACGTGATGTGCCGGTGATCCATGGGCGGGCGCGGGCTCGGCTAAGAGCGGGCCAGGGTGATGGATGGATAAAGATGGATAACATAAGGCAAGTAATCTGGGATTGGCAATCAATCTGGATTTGGGGTGCTTGATTTGGGGAAAAGTTGAGATTTAGGAAAGATATGGTGTTTGAATTTGGGAAGGTTTAAATTTTGAATTTTGGTTAAAAAAAGTCAACTATGAAGATTTGGGGGAGATATGGCCGAAAATTTGGGGATTTGGTTGGGCTTTGGGTAAGGTAAGTTGGTTGCGGTTAAGGCAAGGGCAGCGGACGGATCGTCAGGCGTGCGCGCGAGCGAGGGCGGTGGCGCCGCTGGAATTGCTCGCGAGCGTGTTGCTGGTGTCGGTGGCGAGATGTCGGGATCGCGCACGGGAGAGGACGCCGCTGGGGAGGGGCGAACCACGCGCGGTGGAGATGGTGGCGTTAGCGTGTAGATCAGGCGATGGCGCCGCCGGATCTGAAATCGTCGGAGAAGGAAAGACACACTTCGTACTTCTGGCTTTCTGATACGAATTCGATGGATCGGATCTCGTCTGAAGCCGGATCTAGGTAGGAAATGGTCTCGGATCCTTCTCTTGGTAACCGGATAAGTACGAACCACCGGGAAGGATGGTCTACGACTCTCTTATGCTCGCTCGGGAGAGGGTGGGGCGAGAATGAAGGTTGTATTTGTGAACCGTGACGTGGCTCAGTCGGGGTCTAACCAGTTTTGTGACGCCGGGGCCTAAGGGAGGAGATTCACTCAACTACTACTTAGGCAGTCATTTCCAACGTAAGTAAAATGATAACAAGAGAAGGCTATATATATAGCCATAATAGTGCACGACCTTGATGGGCCTTATTTAACCTAATGGGCCGAGTTCATACGCAGATGGGCGCGCATGCCAAAACATGAAATAAGCTAAAACTAGTAACTACATAAAACGGAAAGTACTAAAATACATAGAAAAGCTAATTAAATCGGCTATTTCGGATGCCACGGGGGATGCCACGGTCTTGGTCTTCGGGGGCTCGCCGAAGCCTGGTTTAGGACCAACCAGGAGCGCATCATGTTTCTTTTGTGCTCGTTGAGGTTTGAACCTGTGGTGAAAGATTGAGTTGAAAACTGAATTTTTTTGTGGAGGTTCACACAGGTGACCACCATTTTTGTTGAGGTCTAATGCCTTCTTGGAGGATGAGATGAAGATGGATCTGTAACACCCTCAAATTACCCTTTGGAAATATTACCGCCAGTGACCTCAGATTACACATCTGGGGTCACCCAATGCTTAACCATTTTATAACAAACTGTATAATAACATAAACTTTATTAAATGACATATAACTGCCCAAATAATATTTTATTTCAAATAATGTAATTACAATTTGACAACAAAATTGAATACAAATATTTATTACAGCGGAAGTCTTAAAATAAAACAACTCAACGGGTCTTGACCTTACGATCTTACGCCTAGGATCTCAACCTTAGAAAAAGACACAGAAACCGCCAACTGCCTTCACGTCGAGTCCTTGCCTTCACTGATGCGGAAACTTATCTGATGTGCCGTATGAAACGGATGACACCAGCCAGCCATGCAAAGGAAAATAACCGGTTGGTTAGTCTAATGAAAGACTATGCAATGGTACAAATAAAAAGGTTCTAAGTAGTCGTGTTAGGTTACACTCATCGCTTCTCGAATAATAGCCGATGGCGACAGTGAACCTCAACACTTCCACAAAAACACAAGAAAATGAATGATCAAGAGAAGACTCCAAAGGGATTGAGTCTTATGGGAAACGTATGACAAGTATTTGGGAACGTTAAGTTTGCACACAAGTTTTAAAACACGACCTCTATTATTTGGGTCCACGACCAACCTCACCGCGCAATACGAATCCAGATTGTAAAGAAGACTTACTCTAACAAGTGTCCGGGCGGTGTCCACGTTGTACTCCTCGCCCGAGGTATATTAATTATGTGTATAACAACACTTATCTTATTAATTCCAAAACGTTCATTCACGTTAAAGCTTTTAATACATATCATCTCGATACGAGAGATATCTTGGAAATTAATCCCGATTGTTGGCACCAGTTGTGTCCACCACCACCTATATTCAGATAGGGGTAGGTCATGACCAGAAAGTACTAGGGCAAGATCATCCTAATACCAGTTATAAAGAAACGACTAGACCTCGCAAGGTACATAGCGTTCCTACGAATACTCGTTCTAACTACACATGTAAGTTCATACAGATATCCACACCAAAACCATTACGGTAATATCATGAATAATAGCGTTGTTTCTAGCAATATATACAACCTATTATAGATTCATATTTTAACACATTGTTTTATTAAATCTGTTCCCAAACAGAAAACAATAACTTTTATCCCATTTTAATTAAAAATCAATTAACTGATAATTAAGGGAAACATTGAATAATGAGCAAGAGCAAACCACCACTTGCCTTAGTCTAGACGAATCGAAGAGATCGGGTTCCGAGATCTGGCGACTTGAATTTGAGTACGGATTCCTACGACGACGACGGGATATAAGACGGAACCCTAAGTTAGATACGATACGACAAGAAGATACGAACGAAACGAATAAACAAAATGAATGAAAGGAAAAAGGCCCTAAGCCGCGGCCGTGGTTGCCAAAGCCGCGATCGCGCTTGCTGGGCAAGGCCGCGGTCGCGGTTTTCTGGGCCAAGCCGCGGTCGCGGATGCCCATCCAGACGACGGCTTGGAGGCGGGCTTGAGCTTACCAACGACGACGACGCCGCTTGCTTCACCACCGCATATCACCACCACTCCAAGGGCTTCACGAGGCACGACCAACAACTTTCGGCGAGCACCAAAACTCCGGCGACGAGCACAACCTTTCCGACGATGAACACTTTGAGAGGGAGAGAGAGAGATTTGCAGCTTGGATGAAGGAAAAGGGTGGAAGAGACCCCTTTATATAGGGTGGAGGAAGCCCAATGTCGAGCAACCGAACCGATTTGACTTCCCCCACCGGCGAAACGTCGGAAATCCGAACCAGCGACGATTCGGGAAAAGACGAGGAAGACGACGAGGTGTAATACCGCGATCGCGGTTTGGAACCGCGGTCACGGGCATTATCGCGGTCGCAGAAACGCCGCGCCCGTTGGACTTGGGCCTTGCTTGGTTCCGAGCCTTGAGTGGGGGTTCTTCGTTCAACTGAGAATAAATATTTTCAAATAACTAGAACCCGAGCACTTCATTAACGCGCCATTATACACTTAAGTGGTTCATTCAACAGTTTCGAAAATACCTAATGCGTCTTTCTTACAAAACGAGGGTTAGGACTTTTAGGGTTATTACAGGATCTAGGTTTAGTTTCTTTTATTTATTTTGTTTTCTTTTTTTATTTTGTTTTATTTTAGAATAGAAAAATGTAAAACTTGCGCGTGCAAACGCGTTTAACGTTTTTTCAGACGGCTCTCAGAGGCGGGTGGTGAATTTCTCACGGTGTACGTATTACGGGTGGTTTTCGATTATATCGATTTATAGGGGTGATTTTGAGCAATACGGCCTATTGGACGGATGGTTGTCGGTAATTGACCCTTTTTGAAAAGTGAAATAAGGGAACTTTTGCCACAACTTTAGAAAGTTGGGCAAAAATGTGCAATTAGGCCAAAACTATGGGGCGTCGTGTGCAGTTACCCAAAATATGGATTGTCTTCAACCTCCCACCTTCATACATCGTAAGTTACACTATATCATGCACATACACACTACTGCATTATGCAGGGAGTGAGGTGGCTACTGAGGAACAAAAGATCTAGCATTTCCATGAGTGGATGAACCCATATATCAAACCATTGATGGTCCGTCACGGCTGTACTACTCTAGAGCAGTATGTTGATGCTACTTATAAGTTGGAAGTGACTTTGGAGGAGTCAGCGAAAAAGCGTAAGCGATAGAGGTCAGTGAGTAAAAACCAACAAAATGGTGGGTTCAAGTGGCTAGCTCCGCCATCAAACTTCTCTAAGTCTAGTCGCCGTAAGACTGAGACGACCCAGTCTAGTTCTATGCAGCGTTCGGGTCAGAGTAAGGGCTTTGTTTAGTGTTACAACTGCGGGACACCTAGACATAAGAGCAACAAATGTACGAAGGGGAAGAAAACATGATTCACTTGTGGGATCTGGTGCACAACATATACTAATGTGGTGCAAAACATAAACACCATATATAGTTTTATGCATCTATTTATGTCTAAAAGTGAAAATGGTGCACAACTTATACTAATATGGTGCACAACACAATCTATTTGCATCTAAAAGAGAAAATGGTGCACACATGAGGGGCATCTACAAAATTTTTTCCCCAAGCGTAGAAATCAGGAGGTTGAGTGCCAACAAGGGTCAGTTAGCCATAAGAACCAACCTCAGCAAAGGCCTGCATGGACTGCTACTACGAAGTCAATTGTTTAGAATAAGGGGAAAGCTCCGATTGCATCAGGCAGTCAGGGTCAGCGGCTCTACAAGATGCGTGAAGTCGATGGACCAAACGCTCCTATTGCTCAAGGTACTTTATACCTACATTCTACATCAGTTTGCATATTACTTGATTTCGGTGCTACACATTCTTTTATTTTAGAGAATTGTGTGAATAAGCTCGGGTTAGAATGCAATGAGACTTGCGAACCATTCATAGTAAATCTTCCCAATGGGGAACATTTAGTAGGAACCAAGCGGTTGTCGGAATTTCCAATGACCATTCACGGTCGGAAATTCGAGGCTGACTTGATCTGTATTGCCATGTCTCCATACAACATTACTCTCAGGATGGACTGGTTGACACATCACGGGGCGGGGATCGACTTCAATACGAGGACTATGACAGTTTCATCTGGGGGCTAGTATGTGTGTATGTTTAAGGGTCGTAATGACGCCGATAACAAAAAGTTGATAAACGCGATGTATGCGTTTAAGTTACTTCAACAAGGTTGTGTCTGGTACTTGTGTTATCTGGATGAACCCAAGGAGGATGAAGTTTCTATTCATGAAATTCCTATCGTAAGTGAATTTGCCGACATATTTCTGGAGGAAATTCCAGGGTTATCCCCGAATCGTGACGTGGAGTTTACTGTTGACCTGGAACCTGGTACGATGTTGATTTCCAAGGCACCCTATTGTATGGCTCCAGTAGAAATAAAGGAGTTGAAGAATCAACTTGAAGAGTTGCTTGACAAAGGATGCATAATACCAAGAGCGTCGCCTTGGGGTGCCCCGATCTTGTTTGCCAAGAAGAACAACGGTTCGTTTAGGCTTTGCATTGATTATCGGGAATTGAACAAGGTCACGATCAAGAATAAATATCCTTTGCCAAGGATAGATGATCTTCTAGACCAGATGCAGGGAGCAAAAGTCTTTTCCAAGATCGATATGAGGTCTGGATATCATCAACTCAGGATTCGTGAGGAAGATATTTCGAGTACTGCATTCCAGACGAGATATGGCCACTACGAGTTCGTAGTCATTCCATTTGGACTTACGAATGCTCCAACAGTTTTCCTGGACTTGATGTATAGATGCTTTCATCAATATCTGGATAAGTTCGTGGTGGTGTTTATTGACGATATTTTGATATATTCGCCAAATGAAGGAGCTCATGAGGAACAACTTCGTATTGCACTATCAATCCTTAGACATAATCAGCTGCTAAGCTGTCTAAGTGTGATTTTTGGCTGAAGGAAGTGGCAATTTTAGGCCATGTGATCAAAGAGAAAGGGGTGATCGTTGACCCCAGAAGATTGAAGCAATGGCTGATTGGAAGCGACCTCAAAATGTGAATGAGGTGCGCAGTTTCTTAGGACTTGTTGGTTATTATAGACGGTTCATAGAGGGATTCTTGAAGATTTGTCCACCTATGACTGGATTGCTACGCAAGTCCACAAGAAGTTTGTGTGAGATAAGAAGTGCAAGGCTAACTTTCAGAAGTTGAAAGAGTGCCTAACGTCAGCACTAGTGATGGCGCTACTAGAAGGAATTGAGGATTATGTGGTTTATAGTGATGCTTCAAAGCAAGGTTTGAGATGCGTATTGATGCAGAAGGGGAATGTTATTGCATAAGCAGCTCGGCAGCTGAAACCTTATGAAGCAATTTACCCCACCCATGATTTGGAATTAGCTGTTGTGGTTTTTGCACTGAAGATTTGAAGGCACTACATTTAAGGTGTCAGGTGTGAAATCTTCACCGACCACAAGAGTTTGAAGTATGTCTTTACACAAAAAGAGCTGAACATGAGGCAACGACGCTGGTTGGAGTTGCTCAAAGACTACGATATTGAGTTGCTTTACCATCCATGAAATTCTAATGTGGTAGCACACACATTAAGCCAAAAGACGACTCATGAAACGGTGGTAGCATTACTCACTAATCAAACAGAGTTGCAACAAGAACTGTTAAGGAGTGAAATCAAAGTTGTATTTGATCACTAACATGGATGCCTAAGTATGCTCAAGATTCAGGCTACGTTGCTTGACTAGATCAAGGAGAGACAAGTTGACGACTTGGTCTTAGTGAAGTTGTGTAGCGAAGTTCTGGATGGGAAAGCTATAGGATTTGTGATCTAGAAGAATGGATCACTTTGGTTTCAAAATCGGGTCTGTGTGACTAACAATGATGACATATGATAGTTGGTAATAAGAGAGGCTCATTCTTCTGCATATTTTGTACATCCCGGATCTAGCAAGATGTACAAGGATTTGAGAAAGAACTACTAGTGGTCTAATATGAAGTGGGATATAGCAAAGTTTGTGGAAAAATGATTGACTTGCCAAGAAGTGAAGATTGAATATCGAAGGCTAGTGGGAGAGTTAAAACCTCTTCTGGTGCCAGAATGGAACTGGGAGGATACAACAATGGACTTTGTTACGGGTTTACCCAAAACTCAGGGCCAGAAAGATGCTATATGGGTGATCATTGATCGGCTAACAAAAAGTGCTCATTTTGTGGCCATCAAGTCAACGTGGGGAACCCATAAGCAATGTGAAGTGTTCTTACACGAAATAGTTCATCTGCATGGTACGCCCAAAATCATTGTATCTGATCGTGATGGTCGATTTATCTCAAGGTTCTGTAAAGAATTGCATAAGGCCATGGGGATTGAGTTGTGATTCAGTACCGCGTTTCATCCTCCGTTGGATGGGCAATCAGAGAGGACTATTGATGCGACCCCGGTCACGACATTGACAACGTCCAACACCGAGGCGCTTGGAAATTCCTCGGCACTCCTCGTGCCATTTGAGTTGTTTTGGTATTGTGAGGTTCACATGCCAATTTCGAGACATTCTCAGACACTTTCTATTTTAGTATTTTTCGTATTTAGCAGTTTCCCTTCTTAGCAGTTTCTATCCTTAGAATGTTTCTAAGTTGGAAAGTTACTGTTTTTAGTAGTTACTATAATTGGATGTTGCCGTATTTGGCAAGTTTCTATTTTAGGATGTCGGGCCTCTCTTGTGCCAAGAGGGCCAATCCACTTATATTTCAGGCCCATCGGGCAAAAACCTTGTTTTGGCTCCTATATAAGCCATTATTTAACTAATTAATAAAGGACGTTGAATTGAATTAACCTAGCTGTCGTCGAGTGCACTCCTGCCGCTTGGGTTGATTCGATCTCAACCACACCTCTGCCGCCATCGTCGGTGACCCAACACACGCGCAAGCCCATCGAACCATCACGCCTTTTTGGCTCTCGGCCACAGCCGAGATCCCCCACCCATTCGAACCACCCCGCGACTCGCGACCTGTCCTGCGACTTGCCCCGCGATCGCGGTTGATAAGCACTACTTTGTAGGGCTTAAGTAAGAGTCTTTAGAGGGTTTATTGGTGTAATTCGGGTAGATTTAGACACATTCATATGTATGGCGTTTGGGGGCGAAGTTTGGTGTTTTTGGAGGTGTTTGAGCTGTTTTGGAGATCATAGGAAGCCACAAGGAGAAGACGCCAAGGAAGTGAAGAGAAGAGTAGAAGAACAGTGGGCTGAATTCAAATGGTTCGTTCTCTCTACTCAGATGTCCAAATGGAGTGATTCCAATTCGAGGAGTTAGATCTTGAAGTCTACTACAAGTCCTCAAAATATGAGCGCAATGCGAGTTGGGAATCAAAAGTTATGGCGTTTTTACTGAAGTGTCGCAGAAGCTGAAGTACTGGAATCCCACCACACCCAGCGGTGGGCACTGCCGCACCCGCGGCGAGGTCGTCAGAGAACTGGAGTTTCTGTTAAATGGCCGCACCCGGCGGTGGAGCCACCGCACCCGCGGTGGAGACGCGCTGAAAGTCTTTTACGAGTTTTCTTATTCCCGTTTTATTTTATTTCCGAAACTTTATTTCCAAGTTTGTTATTTTTCTTTTCTTTATTTCTGAATTATTACTTTAGTATTTAAGTTAGGTTTAAGACTCTTTTAGAAAAAAAACTTCTCTAACCCTAATTGCCACTTTTCATATTTCTCCTCTCACAAATCCTAATGGAGAACTAAACCTCCATTGTTGCACTTGACAGTTTGAAGCCAGCAATTGATTGGTTGTGAGTTTTCTACTCTTGTTCGTTTTCCTATCTAGTTGGATTAATTGTCTTGTGCTTAAATGTTTATTGGTTTATGTTGATTTATCTAGAGTAGCTACCTAGGTTTATTGATATCTTCCTAATTGCTAGGACTTGTGATTCTGGGTTCGGGTTGCATATCTAGTAGCGAACACGATTGTGCGTATAGGGGGTCCGAGCGCATAATTGTGAGAGAGAGTTAATTGCATGCTTATAGTAACGGGTTGTTTCTATTGCATGTGTCTTGTTAATCCTTGGTTGAATGCTATTGCTTTATTGAGTTCTGAAGGTTTTCGGATTTGATTTAGTAATAAGTACTATTAGGGCTGGTAGAACTAATAGTTATCTAAGATCGGGATAAGAACAACTATAGGAAAGTTGAGAACTTGAGATTGATAGAATTCCGTGATCGACCTATCTATTGTTGTGTGGATCTCTGTTGAGTGTGGCTCTTTTTCCCATCATATTTACAACCTTTTCCTGCGAACTTATTTACTTGTTTCCTTATTGCTTGTTACGAGAAACACAAACACCCCCCCCTAGTTCCTAGTTGGTGATAACAAATTGCATAAATTGATAACCTGACTCTCTGTGGGATCGACCCTGACTTGCTTGCTATACTACTTAGTAGGTATTTTGGGATTTATTTGATAGGCATCACGACTTTAGCCCTATCAAATTGGCGCCGTTGCCGGGGAGTCAATTTTACTATTCTAATTGTGTGTTTGTTTACCAACTGTTGTGTGGACCTATCTTACGGTCCACACCTGTGTTACTAATTGCTTTCATTGAGATCTCAATCCAAACAGATGGCAGCATTTGATTTTTACTATCAGCAGCAAGGCTGGCCCCATTACTATCCTGAGCCTCAAGAGACGAGCCAAAGTTCATATACGTCAATGGAGGAGAGCATCATGTCAGTTGTGCAGAGCATGATGACTATTCATCAGGGGACGAACTCCAACATCCAACTTTTAACAACTCAAGTTGGAAATTTGGCAACTCAGCTTGGAAGGTTGGCTCAAGTTGTGGCAAATATGAAGGAGGATTTTGAAAAGCCACCACCCCAACCGACCTCAGTGGCTAATGTGAGTGGCATATCACAACTGAAAGGAGAAAAGACAGAGGAGAGAGTCGAGAACCAGCGTCCGCAGGCTTGGACAAAATTCTGCGGATCAGTTCTTGGAGTATACCCTTTGGAAGCGATTCCTGTTGATTACACTCCTCCACCTCGTGATCCTAGGAAGCCACCTCCTCACCTTCCTAAGATGCTAAAAGTGAAGAAGAAGCTGGAACTCAATATGGAGCCGCGCAACTCCATAGGTGAGCATGAGGTAAATCTCCCTTTACTTGATCTGATGCATGCTGTGCCTAAATTTGCTAAATACATGAAATGCTTATGTTGGCCTAGGAAGAGAAATAAATTGACAGGATAAATTAATTTGAATGAACATGTGTCTGCTGCATTCGGAAGACATTTGCCTGAAAAGTGTAGTGACCTTGACATGTTTAGTATTCCTTGTGATATAGGTTACTCCAGGTTTGATCATTGCATGTTAGACTTGGGCTCATCTATTAATGTGTTACCCTACTCTGTGTATAAATTGCTAGATTTTGGTACTTCGCTTGAATCTGATTTAGTTATTCAATTTGCGAATGGATCCAAAGTTTTTCCGAAAGGAATAGTTGAGGATGTTCTTGTGAAGGTTAATAAGATGATTTTTCCTGTGGATTTTGTGGTGTTAGACATTGGTTATGATTTGCATGTGCCCCCTATACTGTTAGGTAGGCCTTTTCTTAAGACTGCTAACATCCGAATCATTATGAGTAGAGGTATTGTGTCTGTAAAGTATGGGGGTGATAGGGTGACATTTAAGATATTTGATCATAAGAAACACCCTCCTGATAGTAAGTCTGTGCTGTGTTCTGGATTGAGTGATATCACATGATCATAGTAGCACAATGTCAAGCCATGACAATAACTAAGGCGCTATCCGGGAGGCAACCCGAGGTATGCTTTTCTTTTCTTGTTTTTCTTTTGTTTTGGTGTGTTTTGTTTTGGTTTTTGTTTCCGACTAACCTGCAGGAACAGACCCCATGCCTATTGAAAAAGGTGTTTACCACCATTGTAAGTCTCTCTTTCCCTGCACTAATAACTCCCCGAAAAAACCTTAAACGGGGAGGGGGGGGGGGGGGGGGGGGAATCAAAAATTCAAAAAAAAAAAAAAAAATCGAAAAAAAAAAAAAAATTCCGAAAAAATTCAAATTTTTTTTTTTTACCGAAGGCTAACTGTCCAGAGTTTCTCATGGAGATGGTGCGCATCATGTTGTCAAGGAGGAAACCTTAGCTCTACATACATATTTGGCAACGATGATGGCCCTACAATTGACAGCTGAGGAGGAGGAACACTAGAGCCCACACCATGATTACATATGGGCTCCACCATGTGTTCCTAGAAGGCCGTGCAATCCTACTATCATTGTTTTACCACTATTCACCAAAGTGGTTCCCTTTTGGTTGCACGGTAAGAGAAGATTTTGGAGTTGATGAAGACACCCGCCCAACACTAGAGACCTGGGCATATATGGAGTACACCGCCAGCAACAAAGGAAGTGTCCAAGCAACTCAGCGGCGTTTGTGAGTTATTTTTTGCCCTTCCCTGTGCTTCTATTCTTTTGTCTTTCATTACATTGAGGACAATGCAATGTTTAAGCATGGGGGAGAGTTATATACTTGCTGCGTTGCTGAGGAGAAAAATGAATAAAAAGATAAAAAGCCAAAAATTGAAAAAAAGACATACATGAAAATCCTGTGATAGGTCGAAAACCCAAAAGGGCGGCCTTTTTTTTTTTGAATTTTTGGCAACGATGATGGCCCTACAATTGACAGCTGAGGAGGAGGAACACTAGAGCCCACACCATGATTACATATGGGCTCCACCATGTGTTCCTAGAAGGCCGTGCAATCCTACTATCATTGTTTTACCACTATTCACCAAAGTGGTTCCCTTTTGGTTGCACGGTAAGAGAAGATTTTGGAGTTGATGAAGACACCCGCCCAACACTAGAGACCTGGGCATATATGGAGTACACCGCCAGCAACAAAGGAAGTGTCCAAGCAACTCAGCGGCGTTTGTGAGTTATTTTTTGCCCTTCCCTGTGCTTCTATTCTTTTGTCTTTCATTACATTGAGGACAATGCAATGTTTAAGCATGGGGGAGAGTTATATACTTGCTGCGTTGCTGAGGAGAAAAATGAATAAAAAGATAAAAAGCCAAAAATTGAAAAAAAGACATACATGAAAATCCTGTGATAGGTCGAAAACCCAAAAGGGCGGCCTCGGTAATAAGAAGGTGGCTTGGACCAGCATTAGGCTGGGGTAATATGAGGTCAGGAGTGATGTGAGTATATTGTGAGCCCATCTATTGAAAAATGAAATGAGTGGCTTGGTGAAAACCCGAAAGGGCGCCTTGGCAAAATGAGTGAAAAGAAGAAGAGTGATTTTTATGAATCATCATTTTACCTGGCGTGGCGTCATAAGAAGAGGAGATATAAAGAGGATTCGGGTAGGTCACTCTGGAGGGATAAGAAGATAGATGGGAGATAGGATTAGAATTTGTTTTCACTCTATGGTGTTTGGGATAAGCTTGGGGGAAGTACTCTGCTTTACTTTTAGCTTGGTTGTGTGGGGTGTTGAGATTTTCTTGATTTGATGTTGTGTTGTGCTCTGCTTATTTCTGTATGGTTGCCTGAAGTTTATTGTGGGGTGTGATTCTTAGAGGGATTGATTTTTCTATGCTTCCTGAAACCTTGAGGATTGATTGGAGGAGTAGGTTGACTTTAGCTTACTCGAGGACGAGCAAGGTTTAAGCATGGGGGATTTGATCGGTGCTATTTTGTAGTGCATTTCTAGGGGTTGTTACCAGGTTTGAGGTGTCATTTGGTTGGATTTAGAGCACAATTGGAGATTATGGAGTTAGAGCGGAGAAGTGTGATTTTGATGGTCTGAAAAAGCTAATTGGAGACATCCAGAGGAAGAGGAGTTAACCACCTGAGGAGATGGCTAATTTCAGGAATTAATATGGGTCAATTCGAGAACAAACCGCGACCGCGGCCAAAAGGCCGCGACCGCGGCCATCACGCGAAGCAAAGCCAGATTAATTAAACAAGCCACGTGATGGGCCAATTTGGAGAAAGGCCCAAATGAAGAAGAAGCCCAATTAAAATGAAGAAGGCTGGGGCCGCGTGAATTGAATGCTGGAATGAAGCAAGTGATGACATCACCATGATGGAAGCGGGAGAAAGAATTGCTGATGCTGGGCCGATTTGTTGTGCTGGAGTGAGCTGCTGTTGATGGGCCGAGTGAAGATGAATAAGGCCCAATGGATAAGAAAAACCCAGCCCACGCGTGAAGTGGATGCCGCGTCAGAATGGAAAGCTGGAGAATTGAATTCAATTGGGATGATGTCGGCGTGACATCAGCGAAGGCAAATTGTGGATTTGCTGCTCGAATTGAAGCCGCGCGAGCTGAAGCGAAATTGGAGTTGGGCCATGATGGGCCGTGGGAGATTGAAGCCATGGGCCGCAGCTGCTTGCACTTTCGGCCGAGAACGAGAGGCTTTGCCGAGAATGGGGATTAATTTCCCCCAATTTGGACTGTTTTGTTTTCGGTTTTTACTTTATTATTTTATTATTGTTTAATTATTATTTTTACACACTTTTAGAATTAGGTTAAAAACAACTTTTAGTTAACCTAGTTGCTACGAAGAAAATAGTTAGACCTAGTTTCATTCATCGTTGTTTTTACCCTTTTGCTCAGGCAGACAATTGAAGCCTTTGGATTGATTGGATTGTGAGGTTATTCCTTTACTCTTTCTATGATTGTATTAATTTTCTCTCGTGCTTAATCTCATTGATCATATATCGATTCCCCTTGATTTGTTGATTAGGAAATCAATTAGATTGTTAATAGTAGTTCCATCTAGTCTGACAACCTAGAGAAATTAGTATTATGCTATTGGTTCCCCTTTTCCATACAACCTGTTGAGATTTTTATTGATCATATTACTAAGGATTGGAGGATACTGGTTGAGAATCTAAATCCCTTAGTTTGTGTAGAGAATTAATTGCATGCAATTGTATGACTGGTTGCTACACTTGCATGTACCTATCTATTCCTGGACTTACTGCTGCTATTGAATTAAATCGTGAAGGTTAGTAGGGATTTGTTTAATAGTTAGGGTTATTAGGACTGGTTGGACTGGTAACTAATTCAGAACAGGGATTAGGACTTTCATGAGTATTGAGGACTAGGAATAATCAATGATCGATCTATCAATCTGAAGTGTGGATATTTGTTTGGCTGAGCTATTTTCTTAATTTGATTTCAAGTCTTTGATTTTATTTATTTTGTTTATTTATTTTGGTTTTTAAATCAGAAAACCATTGGTTACTTGTTGGTATACAATTACATCGTTGGAATAGTATTTGATTCTCTGTGGGATTCGACCCTTGCTTACCAGACTACATTAGTTAGGTTTGTTTAGGATTATTTTGTATAGGTGTCACGACAACGCCTATCAAATTGGCGCCGTTCCCGGGGAGTCAAATTTTCTGTTTTTGTGATTTGTTTGTTACCAACCTTGGTGTGGACCTATCTTACGGTCCACACCCGTGCTACTGATTTTTGTATTTTCTTTGTTTTGATTTTGATTCAGATATGGATTTATGGGGAGAGTCGCGATATGACCCATACTCCTACGCATACACTCCATGGTGGAGAGATCACCCCAATTCGAGTTATGGGTACCAACAATACCCTCCATATGGTCATGACTACCATGAGTTCTACCCGGAGCCACAATCGTTCTACCAGAAGGGTGCTCCACAGCAGTACAATCCGACCTATGAGCATAGCCCGCCAGTGTCTAATCCTAGCCCCTCCATGTCAACTGAAGATATGCTCCAAGCTCTGGATAAGCACTTCAGCACTCACGTTCACGCTACGACGTCGAGTATCAAGAACCTTGAGACGCAGATGAGCCAAATGGTTGAGGCGATTACAAGGATTGATCAGCGGACTTCGGGAAATCTACCATCTCAAACGGTAGTTAACCCACGAGCAAATGTTAGTGCTATAGCCCTTAGAAGTGGAAGGCAATTACCCGTCGATCCTAGTGCTGAAGAGGACGACGCAGAAAAAGAGGGTATTCTGGAAAATGACCGCACCCAGCGGCAAGGTGACCGCACCCGCGGCGAGCATGATTTGGAAAAACAGAATGTTCTGTCAAGTTCACCGCACCCAGCGGTGGCAACCACCGCACCCGCGGCAAGCGGTACTGTTTCTCGAGAAAAATCTGGGGATTCACCGCACCCGGCGGTGGCTTCTGGACGCACCCGCGGCGAGACTTCTGGAGCTGTTGATGAACCTTATATGGACACCTACGTTCGTCCATACTTTCCCCCACTCGGTCCCGAAAAGCCACCCGCCCCATACCCAGAGGTGCTTTCGGAAGAGGAGTACTTTTTGGGAGTAGAAGAGTTCAGCGACAATGAGGAGTGCCGTGATCGCGGAAATACTCCAGAGACAACCGTTTCTCCCGAAAATGCCCCGACAGTCCCCGACCCTCCGGAGGCTGCCTATGATGAGTTTGTGCGTCTCAACTCCTTCCCGCTCGTCGCGCTGCAACCCGTCGCACCCTTCCTTGAGGCTTCCCGAGATACTCAAAGACTAAAGAACAACGCGGATATCTATGAGGCCTTCAGTGACTGCATCAAAACCGTTCCCTTGGTCACGCTAGCTGACAGCACCCCTCGCTGCAAGGCAATCTTAAAGGTGCCGGGCTTGATAAAAAAAAAAAAAAAAACGAAGGGAAAGCACAAGAAGGAGGCCTTGATTCAAGTGGTGAATCTGTATATGCTGGATACGGGGCAAGATAAGCATACAGGCCCTGAGATGCTGGGTAGACCATTTCGAATAATGGCAAGTGCATTCATAGATAAGAAAAGCGGTCCAACCATCAAGAAGTGCAGAAGAGTGGGGGTCACGTTCAACATAGAGCATACAAAGAGACAACCCCCAGTTCCAGATCCCAGGTGTTTAGTTGCTATGAGCAACCCAAGTTGAGAAGATAGAGTAATATGTCAAGCCATGACAATAACTAAGGCGTTGTCCGGGAGGCAACCCGAGGTATGTTTTTCTTTCTTTGCTTTTCTTTCTTTGTTTTTGCATTTTCTTTAGTGTGTTTTTGCTTTGTTTTTGTTCTTGTTTTTGTTTCCGACTAACCTGCAGGGAAGAGACCCATGCCTATTGAAGAAGGTGTTTCCACACCAATGTAAGTCTCTTCCTTCCCTGCACTAAGTCACCCCCCGAAAAAACCTTAAACGGGGGGCAAAAAAAAAAAAAAAGTTCTACCATAGGCCAGCTGTCCAGAGTTCCCCATGGAGAGAAGGTGTGCATCATGTTGTCAAGGAGGAGACATTCGCCCCATATTTTTATTTGGCAACGATGATGGCCCTACAGTCGACAGTTGGAGAGGAGGTACACCAGGGCCCACACCATGATGACATCTGGGCCCATTTTTTGTGTTCGCTGAAGACCGTGCAGCCCCGAATTCTTTGATTACCACTATTCACCAAAGTGGTTTTGTATGGTTGCACGGTAGATGAAGATCATGGAGTATTGAAGACGCACGCTCAACACCCGAGACCTGTGATGTGGCTAAAACCTACCCGCAAGTGTACGGGATCAGTTGTAGTAGTCAAGTGTCGATCCCACAGAGACCAATGTAATATTAATTGAAACACTATCAGTGAACTAGGCCAGAAAGATATGAAATTGGGGAAAACTATAACTAAGCTAATAAATAATAATAAAGAAAACAGATAAACAATGGGATAAATGTGTCTAAGGTTAAGGATCCCCACAATGGTGTTTCGGTAGATTCTAAACAATATCTAATTAGATTTCAATATGAATGTCATTTGAAGGTCCAACTATCTAATGTCAACACTACCTCTTTTCAGACGAATAGTGCATGTACCTAAACTCGATTAGCAGTCACTTTCGCACAAAACTAATCTCATTAAGATCCATTAAGTCCTGTATAGATCAATGGACAAGTGGAAACAACATTCGCTTTCGCGCTCAACGGAATCTACTCATCCAAGAATCTATTCGATAGACAGGTACCACAAGAGGATTAAGTCACTTTCGCACAAATAATCCTCAAGTTCTATCCTAGGGATCTACTTAGCATCAATGTCCTATTATCATTTTCTCCTTTCGGTCTCAAATTCCAATAGAAATCCCAATTACAAATCAATTAGGTCATTAAGCATCCTAGGATAGAATCAAATCACATTCACATATTCATTCAATCAAATACCGCAATCAAACCTACCTAATTCACCATTGGGATCACCCAACCTTAGAACTAGAAATTTAGCCAAGCATGATCGAAGATATAATCAAAAGATTTAAACTAGCCATCAACATATATGAATTATTCAATAAAAACAAGAGATAAGAAACTTAATCTCAATGATAAAATATAATCCAAGTTGAACAAGGCTAGAACAATAATACCGTATTCAAATCAAACAAAGCTTCAAAATTCCTTCTTGAAATTCTCCCTTGTACGTACGGCTGTCGGAACAAGCTCCCAGAACAAGACTAAAACTAAACTAAGAAAACTAAACTAAAAACTAATCTTCCAAAACTCCAAAAAAAAACTCTCCTACGTAACTCCCCTCAGTTGAAAAGTCAAAGATCCCCCTCCCAAAGCTACGTAACTCCTCTCAGCCAAAGCAACGCATACTCCCTCACAATTCCTTATTGGGCCACATGATGTCACGGCCCACCAAGGCTGGCCCAAGTTACTCTCCTTAGTGTAAGATCCAAATTCGAGCAGTTCAATCTTCTCATAAGTCTCGTATTTATTCGCCTTAAAAATACCTGAAATATATAAAAGTACGAGTGTAGATTCCGAATACAAAGTAATGCAAAATTAACTATAAAACATATAAAATATGCATGCAAATGACCTAATCTAATATGCAACTAGACTCCTAAAACATGGACAAAATGGATATTATCAAATCCCCCAAGCTTAAACCTTGCTTGTCCCAAGCAAGTACATAACTAATGAGTCCGCAAAATATACAATGGTTGTTGCAATCCAAGAGACAAGTGAGGGTGACATGAAAGTCCAAACAAATGACAACTTCCTTCCTAGCATGCTTCTCAATCAATGACAAAATGAAATTAGTTCTTCTACTCTAGACCTCACCAAGATAAATATAAAGTCACTCACACTCATGTGTTTATGATATGTGTTTCGCTCAATTCTCTACTTTGAATGCTAACTACCATAAGCTTGCAACAATATCTAGATCTCCACTGCTAGAGATAATACAAAACACACTCATGAGACATTCAAATAGGGTTGTAATGGGGCCAATGTATTAACATAGGGCATGGATAAATTTTGGCCATGTGGTGCTAAATCCAGGGAAAAAAACTTCACTAAAATAACACCAATCATATAATGATTTTACAATAAACTCAACTACAACCCAAACTAAGGATTCACCATTCTATTTTATGGGCTTCTTTTCTTCTTCTTCATTCTTCTTCTCTTTTTTTTTTCAGTTTTTTTTTTTTTTTTTGAATGAAAAAGAAGGAAGCAAACTTTTATGAACCGAATGGTATAAAACCTTACAATCAATTTCTAATGATCACCCAACATTTTATGCAACTCCCCCAAGCTTAGTCCAATTCCACGTTAAGCAAACAAAAGTTCAATCCCCTGGATGGGAAGGATATATAAATAGGCTCGGATGCTTTTGTGGAGCTTTCAAAGAATAGGCTTTAAAGCTCAAAGGGCTTCAAGAAGAGGGAAAAAATATTAGGGTGGTCAAGGATAATATAGGCTCATGAAAAATAATGTCTCAATCAAAATGTAATGCACATTAGTCCTATATGCAGTCTCGAAGAGGTATTGAAGCAAGTTCTAGAGATAACAAGCAAAGAGAGATCACACAAGAAAAATTAGAGGACTTATGCAATTGTAGTCCAAGAAAGGCTAACAAGCTCACCAGGACATTTTGTCTAGAGTATCGGTCCTAACACATCTTAATCAAAGTCCACATGCTCAAGTCATTGTCAAAGGTTTGATCAATCATATCATGCTCATAATGCAATTGCAACATTAACAACCAAGGCATATTAAGAGGATTCACAATTATATACCGTTATAAGGACCCACAAAGGAATAAACAGGGGAACAAATCCAACATCCAAATGCAAATATGATATATGCAATGCAATGCATGAAATGTTATGAAAAAATTGAAAAATTAACACTAAAACTCAACCGAAGTCTACACATGGAATTATCCCTCCCCCAAGCTTAAATTCTACATTGTCCCCAATGTAGACATAAAAGAAAGAGAAAAGGAAACTCACCAAAGATATTCAGGTATTAAGGCATCAACACACTATGTTCTGGGGTTGTGAAAATTTGGTACCAGTGCAGAAAAATTTCAGCAGCATCTGTCTTCCAGTAGCACTGTATACAATATAGGCAAAACAAACCCCAAACACAATACTACACAGGCAGATAAATAGAATTACATGCTCAAATAAATTATACACTTGATCATGAAGGAGCAAGAATCAGTCTAGACACCCAATCATCACAACATCAGCAAGCTAACAATACTTATTCATTCAAGCATCATATTGCAGCAAAATCAGGAGGTTCACAAGCACCACAACTTTCAAATAAGTTCCCATCAAAGATATAAAGTAATGAACTCATGAATTCTGCTGTGTAAGACAAGTAATCAAATGTAATTTCATACACATTCAGTAGAGAACTCATGGATGCTTGACAATATTTTCTATGCAAAGGAACCTATAAAATCAAATTTTCATTCAACCCAATTTCCACTAAGTGTTCACCAATTCAGCAATTTAACCTCCAATACAGGCGTGAGGGAAGGTGAGGTCGGACCTCGCTGGTGGCTCGCCGGTGGTGTGGGCTCATGAAGAGGAAGAGCAGTGGTGCGGTGGCACGCGAGCAGGCGGAGGTGTGGTGGGCTTGATGGTGGCTCGCGGCGGCTCGGGTCTGGGCATGGTGCGAGGTGGGTTCGGATCTGGGTGTGGTGTAGGGCTCGTAGCGGGGGTCGAAGGGAGAAGAGATGGCGGTGGCGGCTCGGTTGGTGGTGAGCAGCGGCGACGCAGGCGAGGCGGAAAACAAGGGCGACGGGGCTGAGTGGCGGCGAGGATGTGCGAAGAGAGGTGAGGAGACGGTCGATGGAGGTTTGGGTGGTGGGTTCGCCGGTGAGGGTGAGAGATGAGGGAGAGATCGGTGAGGAGGGTGTGTGGAGGCGGGAGGAATGGGAAAGAAATGGGGGAATGGAGGGTAAAGAAACTCGGTCGAGTTTCAGGAAAAAAAAATTTATCAGATGTCGACCGAAACTCGGTCCAAAACTCGACCGAGTTCTGGGCCGAGTTTCTCTCTGTAAAATCAACTCGACCGAGGATGAATTTTTTTTTTTTTCAAACAGGTACGACAACTCGGCCCAGAACTCGGTCGAGTTCTGGGTCGAGTTCCTCCCTGTAAATTCAAGCTCGGACGAGCTTAAATATTTTTTTTATTTAATTTTTTTTATTTTTATCATGAAAGTAGGAAAAGAAAATTTACCTGATGGGTTGCCTCCCATCCAGCGCTTAGTTTAGGGTCATAGCTTGACCTTCACCAATGTCATGTATTCGGATCAGGCGGGTCGGTGATACCCAACTTGATCGGATCAGGCTCTATATATGGTCTGAGTCGAATTTTCCGAACCTTGAAGTACCCCGAGTTCTTATGCCATAATTCCACTGAATCATTTTGTAGAACTCGGTTCAGGTAATATGGACCGGACCATCTTGTGCTCTTACTTCCCGGAAACATGCTCGACTTATGGTGATAGAGAATCACATGATCCCCTTTCTTGAATTCAATTGGAGCATGACCAGCAAAGCGTCTTTTTCTCTTCTTCCTTCTACTCCGAACCTCTAATTCAGATTTAACAATCTCTTCTTGCACCATACAACAAGTAAGGGTGCTAGAGGTCGGGGTAGAGCTTTCTAACACTTTGAGCTCATCAAGCATCGGGTCCTCCTTGGTCCTTTGAATAATTTCCTTCCTATCAAACTGTGGCTCAGTCCACTGATTCTTAACCCCAATCATAATAGAAGTGCATTGCTCAAAATAATGCACTTCAGGTGACTCTGTAGGCAAACTTGAGATAGCCAACTCAACAATATGATCCTTCAATTTTTGATTTTCTGTGGCTAAATCATATACTTGTGTCTTCAGAGAGTTCACCAGACCTGAAAGTGAATTAAATTGGGTTAATAAGGGATTAAGAATGTCCATGATAGATGGAAAAAGAGCAAGAATTTTCTCAACTTCCCTATCATGTCTCATAATAAAGTCATCAAGCTTGTTGTCCTGTATAAACGGATGACTCTTAACCTGGAGCGGTGTGTGTGGCATTGTCACCCAACTCTGATTTGAGGGTTGTGAGTTCCACGCGATTATTTCCCCCAGAGTAGCGCGACAGCTAGTTTTGTCATGATCTTCAGCTCCACAAGACTCACAGAAGAGGTTAGAAGTCATTGGGTTTTGGCCATAACCCAAATTATAATTTTCAAAATCATACCTCTGAGTACTTGTATAAGGCTCGGATGAAGAAAATTGATAGGAATTTACCTCATACATACCTGAATCCATTTATTCGACTTTCTCTGAAATAGCCTGAAACTAAGAAAAAGAAGGAAAACAAAAAATCAAAGCAAAAATAGAGACCTAGAAACACCAATAGAGATAACAACTAATATTAACAAATTGGTCCCCGGCAACGGCGCCAAAAACTTGATGTGGCTAAAACCTACCCGCAAGTGTACGTGATCAGTTATAGTAGTCAAGTGTCGATCCCACAGATACCAATGTAATATTAATTGAAACACTATCAGTGAACTAGGCCAGAAAGATATGAAATTGGGGAAAACTATAACTAAGCTAATAAATAATAATAAAGAAAACAGATAAACAATGGGATAAATGTGTCTAAGGTTAAGGATCCCCACAATTGTGTTTCGGTAGATTCTAAACAATATCTAATTAGATTTCAATATGAATGTCATTTGAAGGTCTCACTATCTAATGTCAACACTACCTCTTTTCAGACGAATAGTGCATGTACCTAAACTCGATTAGCAGTCACTTTCACACAAAACTAATCTCATTAAGATCCATTAAGTCCTGTATAGATCAATGGACAAGTGGAAACAACATTCGCTTTCGCGCTCAGCGGAATCTACTCATCCAAGAATCTATTCGATAGTCAGGTACCACAAGAGGATTAAGTCACTTTCGCACAAATAATCCTCAAGTTCTATCCTAGGGATCTACTTAGCATCAATCTCCTATTATCATTTTCTCCTTTCGGTCTCAAATTCCAATAGAAATCCCAATTACAAATCAATTAGGTCATTAAGCATCCTAGGATAGAATCAAATCACATTCACATATTCATTCAATCAAATACCGCAATCAAACCTACCTAATTCACCATTGGGATCACCCAACCTTAGAACTAGAAATTTAGCCAAGCATGATCGAAGATATAATCAAAAGATTTAAACTAGCCATCAACATATATGAATTATTCAATAAAAACAAGAGATAAGAAACTTAATCTCAATGATAAAATATAATCCAAGTTGAACAAGGCTAGAACAATAATACCGTCTTCAAATCAAACAAAGCTTCAAAATTCCTTCTTGAAATTCTCCCTTGTACGTACGGCTGTCGGAACAAGCTCCCAGAACAAGACTAAAACTAAACTAAGAAAACTAAACTAAAAACTAATCTTCCAAAACTCCAAAAAAAAACTCTCCTACGTAACTCCCCTCAGTTGAAAAGTCAAAGATCCCCCTCCCAAAGCTACGTAACTCCTCTCAGCCAAAGCAACGCCTACTCCCTCACAATTCCTTATTGGGCCACATGATGTCACGGCCCACCAAGGCTGGCCCAAGTTACTCTCCTTAGTGTAAGATCCAAATTCGAGCAGTTCAATCTTCTCATAAGTCTCGTATTTATTCGCCTTAAAAATACCTGAAATATATAAAAGTACGAGTGTAGATTCCGAATACAAAATAATGCAAAATTAACTATAAAACATATAAAATATGCATGCAAATGACCTAATCTAATATGCAACTAGACTCCTAAAACATGGACAAAATGGATATTATCAACCTGTGCGTCTATTGAAGACCGCCAGCAACAAAGGAAGTGTCCAAGCCAGCTCGGCGACGTTGTGAGTTATTTTTTGCTTTTCCCTGTGCTCTATTATTGTCTTTCATTACATTGAGGACAATGCAATGTTTAAGCATGGGGGAGGGTTTTATACTTGCTACGTCGCTGAGGAGAAAAAGAATAAAGAAAAAAGCCAAAAAATGAAAAAAGGCATACATAAAAATCCTGGGATTGGTCGAAAACCCGAAAGGGCGGCCTAGGCAATAAGCAGGTGGCTTGGACCAGCATTAGGCTGTGGTAATATGAGGTCAAGAGTGACGTGAGCTTTTGTGAGCACATCTATGAAAAAAATATGAGTGGCTTGGTGAAAACCCGAAAGGGCGCCTTGGCAAACTGAGCGAAAAAGAAGAAGAGTGATTTTATGATTTCTCTTTATTCTTGGCGAGGCGTCATAAGAAGAGGAGTCAAAGAAGGATTGTCGGGTAGGTCACTGTGGGAGACATAAGGAGTCATAGATGGAGGTTAAGATTAGAAGTTACTCACACTATTGGATGTCCGGGTTAAGCTTGGGGGAAGTACTCTGCTTGCCCCTTAAGCTTGTTGAGTATGGATGTGTTGTAGATGAGATTGGTGCCAGGAGCTTTGGCATGGGTTAGGTGACTCTTAGTTGGAGGATATGCTTCCTGAGACCTTGGGTGCTGCATTGGAGGAGTAGACTCTTTATTAGTTTACTCGAGGACGAGCAAAGGTCTAAGCATGGGGGAGTTTGATAAGCACTACTTTGTAGGGCTTAAGTAAGAGTCTTTAGAGGGTTTATTGGTGCCATTCGGGTAGATTTAGACACATTCATATGTATGGCATTTGGGGGCGAAGTTTGGTGTTTTTGGAGGTGTTTGAGCTGTTTTGGAGATCATAGGAAGCCACAAGGAGAAGACGCCAAGGAAGTGAAGAGAAGAGTAGAAGAACAGTGGGCTGAATTCAAATGGTTCGTTATCTCTACTCAGATGTCCAAATGGAGTGATTCCAATTCGAGGAGTTAGATCTTGAAGTCTACTACAAGTCCTCAAAATATGAGCGCAATCCGAGTTGAGAATCAAAAGTTATGGCGTTTTTACTGAAGTGTCGCAGAAGCTGAAGTACTGGAATCCCACCGCACCCAGCGGTGGGCACTGCCGCACCCGCGGCGAGGTCATCAGAGAACTGGAGTTTCTGTTAAATGGCCGCACCCGGCGGTGGAGCCACCTCACCCGCGGTGGAGACGCGCTGAAAGTCTTTTACGAGTTTTCTTATTCCCGTTTTATTTTATTTCCGAAACTTTATTTCCAAGTTTGTTATTTTTCTTTTCTTTATTTCTGAATTATTACTTTAGTATTTAAGTTAGGTTTAAGACTCTTTTAGAAAAAAAACTTCTCTAACCCTAATTGCCACTTTTCATATTTCTCCTCTCGCAAATCCTAATGGAGAACTAAACCTCCATTGTTGCACTTGACAGTTTGAAGCCAGCAATTGATTGGTTGTGAGTTTTCTACTCTTGTTCGTTTTCCTATCTAGTTGGATTAATTGTCTTGTGCTTAAATGTTTATTGGTTTATGTTGATTTATCTAGAGTAGCTACCTAGGTTTATTGATATCTTTCTAATTGCTAGGACTTGTGATTCCGGGTTCGGGTTGCATATCTAGTAGCGAACACGATTGTGCGTATAGGGGATCCGAGCGCATAATTGTGAGAGAGAGTTAATTGCATGCTTATAGTAACGGGTTGTTTCTATTGCATGTGTCTTGTTAATCCTTGGTTGAATGCTATTGCTTTATTGAGTTCTGAAGGTTTTCGGATTTGATTTAGTAATAAGTACTATTAGGGCTGGTAGAACTAATAGTTATCTAAGATCGGGATAAGAACAACTATAGGAAAGTTGAGAACTTGAGATCGATAGAATTCCGTGATCGACCTATCTATTGTTGTGCGGATCTCTGTTGAGTGTGGCGCTTTTTCCCATCATATTTACAACCTTTTCATGCGAACTTATTTACTTGTTTCCTTATTTCTTGTTACGAGAAACACAAACACCCCCCCCCCCTAGTTCCTAGTTGGTGATAACAAATTGCATAAGTTGATAACCTGACTCTCTGTGGGATCAACCCTGACTTGCTTGCTATACTACTTAGTAGGTATTTTGGGATTTATTTGATAGGCATCACGACTTTAGCTCTGTCAGCGGTCACCACCGCGAGACCCCCCATACATCCCGCGGCACTCGCAGTCTTCATTGAGCAAGAAAGATCCGTCCCGCCTTCTACCGAGATCCACTCTGACTCGTGTTTTGGGAGCCCGGAACGCATCAACTATCCAGACACTTGAGGATATACTGAGAGCCTGCTGTGTGTTAGATCGACCTACGAGTTGAGAGAATAGTTTGAGTCTGATAGATTTCACTTACAACAATAGTTGGTATTCAACCATCAAGATGGCCCCGTTTGAGGCTTTGTATGGTCGGAAGTGCAAATGTCCAATCTGTTGGGACGAGAATGCCGACAAGATATTGCTAGGACCTGAATTGGTCGAAAGGACTGTCTCAGATATTGCTCTGATTAGACAGAGAATGCCTACAGCTCAGAGTTGACAAAAGTCCTATGCTGATTTGAAGCGATGGAATGTTGAGTTCGACGTTGGGAATAAGGTGTTTGTCAAGGTGTCTCTAACTAAGGGTGTGATTAGGTTCGGAAAGGGTAGGAAGCTCAACCCTCGCTATGTTGGGCTATTTGAGATCTTTGACAGAGTCGGACTTTGGCATATCGTTTGGCGTTGTGATGCGACCCTGCTCCCCATGACGGCCATAGAAGAAGAAGCCATGACCGTGAGCTCAGAAGAGCCAAGTACGAAGACCGCGATCTTCCTCTCACTACTCACATCGAGCATAGAGACCGCGATCTTCGTCATGCGTCTCGCATCTGGTACAGAGACCGCGATCTCCTTCAAGAGTCTCCAGCCAAGCCCAGAGATCGCGTTCTATATGAAGATTCTCGCATTCAATGCTGAACGCGTTCTTTGAATATCTTTGTAAATGTTTGAACATTATTTATTTCCAGTGTTTTCTTTTGGGGTGTGTGTTCCACACGTGTCGCGTGGGCCAGCCCATTAAGCAAGACTCGGCCCATCCGAGTCTCGCTATAAAAGGCCAACTCAGCCTTCTGTTTTAGGTTACGTTCATTTTTAATCAAAGTCTGAGTATCGAGAGCTAATTGCCTCCACCTCTTTGATCGAGCGTCAAAACACATCTCTTACTTCTCATCTCCATTCCCCCGCTGCCGACGCTACGGCCACCACTCGATTCTCATCAAGATTATCCAACCTCGCTGCCGACGCTACGGCCAAGTACTCGATCTCTTTCGAGTCGTTCCCCTCCGCTGCCGCCTCTCAAACACCGCGTTCCACCATATCTCCCCCGGAAACGACGCGTGCGACTTCCCACCAAGATCAGAGATCCTTCATCCCAAGCAGGAACGCATCAACTGGAACCAGAGCCTTTGATCTTGTAAGTCGCTTGTCAAGTTTTCATTTGTTCACGGATTATTTTTTTCTCCCCCATCATCCTTGCTTCCGCCATAATCACTGGATTTTTTCTTCAAACACATGCTTGTCCTTTCGGTTTCTACAAGAGAATCTCTTGGCCGAATATTTGCTTGATCCACGCGCGAAACTGGTGTGATTTGCTTTGCATGAAATCTGTGTAATTAATAGATTACTTTCCTTAATTAATTGCTTGAATCTCGCTTGCATATCTTGCCATATTTGCTCGCGTGACCGTCATAACTCTGCATTAACTTTTTCTCTCCTATCGCGTAAATCTCGCGATTTCTTTCTTTAAGTTACTTAGCCGTTTATTTTAATTTTATTTCATTTAATTCTTATCCGATCTTCATTTAAGACTAAGATCTCAGATTTGAATTTCAAATTCAAAAAAAAAAAAATTCGCATTTCAAAAAAAAAGAAAAAAAAAACACGACATTCAAAAACAAAGAGAAGTAAAGCCAAAATAAGGCAACCTTCTCCCCTCAACGGCTAGGCTCATCTTCTTCACCTCTCCACCGTCTAGTGTCTCGTTTGTAAGTGTGTCTTGTGTGTACGCATCCTTTACGCAAGAGGTTAAGATTTCTTTCCTTTGGTTTCGCTTGCTTTTGTGCTTGCATATCACACTTGCTTTGCTTGCCTTTAGCCGCCCACACGGCCAAAAGAACGTGCCCTCTTACGTGAACACTTGCTACTTGTTGAGTGCTTACTTGTTCTCTGGCTTTATATTGTCTTTTGTGCATTTTTACTCGCGATGTCTGGTTACATTGTCTTAGGAACTGAGAACGCGACAAACCCACCCTTGGTGCCACAACAAAATCAACAAAATGAAGCCCCTAGTCTGGAGCTCTCTATGCCACAACGCGAGATACAAGAGTTACGGCACCAAGTTGCTCAACTCCAAACCATACAAGAGTTACGATGCCAAGTTGCTCAACTCCAAATTGTTCAACGCGATGAACCACCCTCCGCGCCGCAAGACAATAGATCGCGCCACAACGCGCGAGAAGCTACTACACCGCGACGATCACTTCGACGCCCACAACGCGACGAACATCGCGTGAGAACACCTGCCACAACACCCATCACGTTCGACGTTCGTGACCACCTTGGCCACCAAAGTGCGCGCACACCGCGCTATGACTACTATGGCTATGGCTACACGACGCCAACGATCCATCATGCCTTTGAGGAGTTCGACGATGAGGAATTTGAGGACTCAAGTATGTTCAATTCCGGCTCTTATTACCCCTATCTTGGAGATCCACTTGATGTGCAGGACCACCATCTGGATTGGATTCCTCCACCGCGTCTCCAAGTACGAAGAGATCGCGATCATGGAAATAGCGGCGAGTGCCGCGATGTCATGCCCAGAGATGTTCGCCGAGTCGATCACGGAGCCCAGCCACGACAGCGTCGACGCGATGACGCCTACGCGCCCAGGGAAGATTTTCCTCGCGGCGAAGCACAACAAGCACGTGAGAGGCGACGACATGCACGCGTTGAAGACCCAGGCATTCGCGCCTTTGAGAACCACCAGCTCAACCGCCGCACGCACTCATCTTGGCAATGTCAAGGCCAATGCAGGTATGATCCTAACACTACTCCATCCCTTACTACTGATGTACGTGCTCCAGTCTCAGGCTTCACCGCGTACACCCAAGGCCGTGATGCCACAATCGTGACGCCCACTTGCACAGCGTCTCGCACGCCCGTGTCAAAGGCCCCAGCCCAGGGCAATGAACCCGCACATGTCAGTGAATGCATCAAGTGTGGAGGACGAGATCACTACCAAAGGGATTGTCCCAAATAGAAGCAGGTCCTCTTCTCCACTGTTGCCGCGGAAGATGAGTCTTACGAGGAGGAGACCCCGCTTGAGACATTTGAAGGATGCAACGACAACACCGAGGAGGCCGTCACGTGTGAAGCTACCATGCTCCATGCCGGCACACCACTGAGTCTCGTCACGCGGCGCATTATCAACGTCACGGAAGGCAACCTTGTCGACCAGCATGAGACTCGCGTCCACACGCGTTGCTTGGTTAACTCCACGTCGATAAGTGACATCATTCATGGTGGCAGTTGCTTAAAGATTAACCATGAGAAGGTGGACAACCCTCTCAGCCTGCCAACCACACTTTACCCATAACCATATGACCTACAAGAGATATCTTCAAGCTCAGGTAACACTGTCTCACGACAGTGTCTTATAACCTTTTCCATTGGTTGCTACCATGATACCATTTTATGTGATGTGATTGCAATGGACGCCACCCATCTCCTGCTTGGGCGTCCATGGCAGTCCGATCGTTGCGTACTTCATAATGGGTATCTAAACACCTATGTATTTACCTACCACGTGAAGCGCGTGACTTTCTTACCTATGTCTCTCCATGAGATTTTACAGGCGCAGGTGGAGCGAGATCGCCACAAAGCTTTTCCATCGACCACGACTGCGGCCATAACACCGCGATCCTACCCCATATCTAGCGCGTCTTTAACTACCCCGAATCCTGGCGATCAAAGGACGCGTCCTCCATCAGTCCACCACAGCGCTTCCCATAACGACGTGCCCAAGGAGAGCACGCGTTACAGTGAAAATGGGAGTACCGCGCCTATGCCACCAGCTTTCGCCGCGTTGCAACCGGAGTACACCGCGGATTTGCCAGAGGCGCCACCAAACAGACTACCACCCTTACGTAGCATGCAACACAAAATCATCTGGGTGTATGGTGCCTATCCGCCATACCACGGCCGCCAAAGATTCGTGTTCGACACCAGAGACCTCGCATGGGTGCAATTGCACGGGCATGTCGAGCATAAGATCAACGATGGTGAAGCGGGGATGCTTCACCAGCAAAGTGGGGGAGGGTGATGCGACCCTGCTCCCCATGATGGCCATAGAAGAAGAAGCCATGACCGTGAGCTCAAAAGAGCCAAGTACGAAGACCGCGATCTTCCTCTCACTACTCGCATCGAGCATAGAGACCGCGATCTTCGTCATGCGTCTCGCATCTGGTACAGAGACCGCGATCTCCTTCAAGCGTCTCCAGCCAAGCCCAGAGATCGCGTTCTATCTGAAGATTCTTACATTCAATGCTGAACGCGTTCTTTGAATATCTTTATAAATGTTTGAACATTATTTATTTCCAGTGTTTTCTTTCGGGGTGTGTGTTCCATGCGTGTCGCGTGGGCCATCCCATTAAGCAAGACTCGGCCCATCCGAGTCTCGCTATAAAAGGCCAACTCAGCCTTTTGTTTTAGGTTACGTTCATTTTTAATCAATGCCTGAGTATCGAGAGCTAATTGCCTCATCCCCTTTGATCGAGCGTCAAAACACATCTCTTACTTCTCATCTCCATTCCCCCGCTGCCAACGCTACGGCCACCACTCGATTCTCATCGAGATTATCCAACCCCGCTGCCGACGCTACGGCCAAGTACTCGATCTCTTTCGAGTCATTCCCCTCCGCTGCCGCCTCTCAAACACCGCATTCCACCATATCTCCCCCGAAAACGACGCGTGCGACTTCCCACCAAGATCAGAGATCCTTCATCCCAAGCAGGAACACATCATGTTGCCACCCTCAGCACATCCAATACACAATGTGTTTCGTGTCTCATTGCTGAGAAAGTATGTTCGAGATGAGTCTCATGTTCTGAGTTATGACGACATCGACATTCAACCAAATGGGACATACGAGGAGCGACCAGTTCGTATCCTAGAGCATCAAGAAAAACTCCTGTAAAACAAATTGGTGCCATTGGTGAGGATCCTTTGGTCAAAGTCTAGAACTGAGGAAATTACTTGGGAAACCTGGGAGACCGAAGCTAATATGCGTACTCGTTTCCCTAAGCTATTTTCGGGGTAGAAACTTTTTCTTAAGGGGTAGTAATGTAATATCCCTCATTTTAATTAAGGGTATTTATGTAATTCCCAACTCTATTTCTAATAGAGGAATTTCAGTATTTTTTTCATTATTCCAAAAAGGGAAATAGATTAGTGATACTTACCCTAAGTTGTTACAACTTTGAGTTACGCGTTATTTAAATTTATTCTAGCATTGTGTTAATTTAAATTTCAATAAGCTTATCAATTTTAACCTAGATTATTTGAATTAAGATTACTAAAGTGTTGATCATGATTTAAATATGGTTAATTTTATAAGAATGTATGACTTAAGTTTAATTTTAACCTAAATTAGTTTTCCTACATCTTAATTTTGGGTTAAAATAATTTTATAAGTTTAGAATAATAAAATAAATAAGTTTGGGTAATTTTTGAAAAGTGAAATAAGGGCATTTTTTCCACAACCTTAGAAAGTTGGGCAAAAATGTACAATTAGGCCAAAACTATAGGGATGCCGTGTGTAATTACCCAAAATATGGGTAGTCTTCAACCTCCCACCTTCATACATGGTAAGGTTCCTTCCATGGAGGATTTGAAGTACAAAATTAGTGCGTTTTTGGGAATTAACCCTTTGGCAATTTGAGAATTAACCCTTGGGAATTAACCCTTAGGAAAATTTTATATCAATCTGTAGGGTTTTGAGAGATCTATTGTAACCCAATAAATACTCCTTCACCCATGGATTAGATTTATCCAATTTCACATCCAAAGCTCACGAACCCTAGCAGAGTAATCGCGGTTGTTCAACAAGGAATTTCGACAACTTCCTTGCTTCGTTTTTGCAATTGGTTCCATCCCTAGATCCACCAAGAGGTCCTCTTCAAATTCCCTCTAACCTTGGCCTCGGTGGTGCTCTGACAAAGGCGAATTTCCCTCTTCTCCGGCGAGTGTTCATCCGAATTTTCCGGTAGAGAGTTCGACCGATTGGATTTTTGATTTGTTTTTGATTAATCTTGATTATTTACATTAATCTGGATTAGTTAAAAATTATGTTAGGCTAAATTAATTTTATTTGTATTAAAATAAAATTAATTATAGTATTTGGGGTATTATCTTGTATTATGAATTGTTAAATTATAACACTTCATCCAGATAATATGTTGGGTGAGAAATTATTAGGGTTATAAATAAATTAATGGATCAATTTATTTATGATATTATTATTTAGAATATACGACTAATTGATTTTTAGTATCGTATTATTAATCGTTATGTTTGAAAGCCTTGAAATTGATTTATTTAGAGTTAAATAAATTCAATTAAAAATCGAGACTTGTATCCTTCAAATATCATTATTGAATAATATATCTAATTATAATTTATTTATTTTGTGTGATTTGGGTACATCTCGGAATCTCTTTTGGAACGAAAATAAAGCAGTGAGCCAATTTGCTTTTCGAAAGCAACCATCTCCGTTATGTCGTTCAAGCTCTTCGTAATTCAAGGCAAGTGGTTGTTCGCTCTTGCAATTTATTTCATCTTCATCTTAATTGACAATGAATCAATTGTGCTATTAAGTTGGGATAAATATCATTGATAATTTCGTTTGGGAATTTGTGTGTTAAATTGGTGTGTAAATGAACCTTATTTAATAGGGTGTATATATGCTAGCAACGACCCTCATAGTTATATATATTTATTATCATAGGGTTCTAGATGAACTTTGGTGTTGACTTGTATGCTTAGTTAGCACGAGTATTCGTAGGAACGCTATTTGCTTTGCGAGGTTTAGCTGTTTCTTTATAACTTGGTATTAGGAGGATTTTGCCCAAATACTTTTTGGTCATGACCTACCCTTATTCAAATATAAGTGGTGATGCACTTAGCTAGTGCCAATATTCAGGATTCGTCCCATTCTATATCTCGTATCGAGATTGGTTGTAGAATAAAAAGCCTTAAACGTTAATGCACATTTTGAAATTAAATAAGATAAGTGCCATTTTGCACATAATTAATATACCCTCGAGCGAGAAGTACAACGTGAAACACGCTTGGACTCTTATTTAAAGTAAGTTCCCTTTCTAATCTGGATTCGCATTATGCGGTGTGGTTGGTCGAGGATCCAAATATTCAAGTAGTCATTTTTATAAACTTTGTGTGATAAATATTATATTCCCAAACAAACATACATAATTCCTATAAGACTCAATCTTTTGGAGTCTTCTTTTTGTGCAGATCTCTTTCTATCGTTTCAGTGAGAGTATCCGAGTTATATATCGTCTACCGACTATTATTCGAGAGACAATGATAGTAACTGGATAGAATCACATAGAACCATTCCGTTTGAGCCCTTGTTTAGTCTGTCATTAGACTAACCAACCTTTCTCTTTCCTTGCATGGTTGGCTGGTGTCATCCGTCCTATACGACACATCAAGTAAAGCTTCCCAAGTTGAAGACGCGGGACATCGACGTTTAAGGCAACTGTGTTTTTGATATTGAATATTTGTTTTGACAATAAGGTTAAGATCATGTTTTTGGAGTTTGGATATTTAATAAGTCTTCCGCTGTTACTGTGATACATTATTAAGTTGCCAAATTTAGCAACATCGTTTGTAAGACAATTTTGGTTTAATCTATTATTGTTCGTATTATTTTATATATTTGCGATCAATACCGTAAGCCTTGAGTGATTTTGGATATATGTTCCGAGGTCACTGACGGTAATATTCCTACGGTAATTTAGGGATGCTACATTTGCAACAATAAAATGAAAAGTAGAGAAGAAAGTTAAACAAAGCTTTTACAAAACACACCATAGTCATATTTCTATCAGTCAAAACTCAAATGCGATTTAGGCAAAAAGTGACAAATAGAAAAAATGAATGAGATAGGGTCCACAATTTATTATAGTTCCTTAGTTTTCCAAAAAATTCTAAATGAAGACGTCACAAATAGCTCTCTAATAAATCCTTTAAGAATACTTTTTTTTTTGCCGGAGCCGGGTGTCGGGCCACCGAAGTGAGCCCACTAATCCCGTCCCTCCTCTGCCAGGCCCACGTTGTCAGGCGCACTCTCGTGGCCCAACCGCAGGTGCCCCCCCCCAGCTCAGGGGCGTTAAGTTTGCGGGCGCGTGCATCTCCGCTTCCATCCCTACGTTTCGAACACAGGGGGATTGCCCACCCCATGTTTCTACTCCCCTGGGATTTCCACTCGACTACGCCCACGGGGGCAATCCTTTAAGAATACTTAACTCCAACTAATCACTAGCCTTTTTTGGACAAACTATTACTCACATGGATGAAGTCCTAATAATTAAATAATCTTATGCAATATTCCCACCACAACTTGACATCCAATATTTGCACCGAAATATCAATTATTGGTGGTACTTGCAATGCAATAATAAAAAATTAATAAAATATCTTGTCAACCAATAACTTTTCTTTGGATCGGCTATCATCACATGGAAAACATCCTTTTAATTACCAATATTTACTATCACATGCAGTGGCGTAGCCAGGAATTGACCCCGGGGGCTAAAATCTTGTGCGGATTTTTTTTTGACTTAAATCCAACGTGACTTAAATCCTATTTCGCAAAAATCAATTTTAATTTATTTACGAAGCTTAAGGTAATTTTCACCTGAGATGAGGGGAAAAAAACTTAAATAATTTTAATTTTTTGACTTAAATCTGTTAGAATTGACTGAAATTGCATTTTCAGATGAAATAAGGGGGGAAAATTTAAGATAATTTCATTTTTATAACTTAAATTTATTAGGGCTAACTGAAATTATATTTTCAGATTCAATAAGGATAAATAATGCTTAAATTTTTTTAATTTTTTTTGAAAAAAAAATGTTTTTTTTTTCAAGGGGTGCTATAGCCCCTCCTGAGCCTGAATTGGATCCGCCCCTGATCACATGTGTATTCATTATTTGACAAAAAATTAACCTTTCATTTGGGCAGATCAATATCCGCATAAATAAGAGAATATAAATACTTTATAATTGAAATTAAACTAGTTTAGACAACAAAGATTGTTTTAACAGTGTGTTGTTTCAATTAATATATATTGATCAATCAGTTTAATTTTTTAGATCGAAAGGTTGATTTTTTCGTATGCTTTGGTTTCATCTTATTTTGATCAAAGGTACCATAAATTACTACAAAGAACCTGAATACAAGGATGATGCCAAAACATATGGCATTTGAGATAAGTGATTGTAGCAGACCATTGCCGCTGATGGCAAGGACAACCCATATTGGGAAGTAGAGTAGGCCAAAACATTACCCTTCATAGGAATATAAGTAAGACAACTATTTTGAAAAGTGGATAAAAGATCCCGAATAACAAAAAAAAACAAGCCAATATACATTTTAGGAGTAGAAGAAGAAAAGAAAGATCAACTACATATACTTCTAATCTGAAAAAAACTTGCAAAAACATTGATATCATAACTAAACGCAGCTTGAAGACAAATAATCGCATGCGGCTCAAATACTTCAAGGAGTGTACTAGGTTTTGAAGATTTTCTGATACGAATTGACCCACGCTAGGACCGAGACGCCATGAAAGGATCGATGATGTCGGGTCAAGTCGCCTCCTTGCTCTCCACTCTCGTTCAACCAAGCTCTCTTTGACTTGAAACACTAACGTGATGGTGAACTCGAGCCGGGTTTAGGCCAAAGTGATGGCCTCGGTGGGATAGGCAAGCCAACGTTATGGCTATGTTTGGTGGACGACTCAACATGATGAACAATGGTCTGATAGGAAGACCAACGTGATGTTCTTGGAGGGAATGAGCCTTGTGGGTGAAGCCCAGTTGGTTAACATGGAGAATGCCTCTACTTTGAGAATTAACCAAACTAATCTTATCTTTATTGAATCATCAAAGGAGTACTTATAGGGAATAAGAGTAAAAGATAACCTAATGGGCTTGGGCTTTGTCAAACACATAAAAGCCCAAAACAAAACATACTAAAATAAGAAGCTCTTAGAAATAGATATATTGTCTTAAAAAAAAGACTCATAAAATAACTAAGTCCAAAACAATGCTAGTGAGACGTGCCATGGGGGACGGCAATGACGCGGTCACCATGGATGCATTGCTGGTGTTGAGGAGGGTCGGGTTCCATCATTCTCCCCTTCTTAGATATGAAGCATCATCGATTCGTGCGTGTTAGACTGAGGGAGAGTGGATGAAACATGTTGGCGCGTCTCCCCTTATTATAGATGAAGGTGGAGTAAGGTAGCGTGCCAAAGACACAAGCTGGCGCGAGCATCACACATGGTATTGGAGCGAGTGACAAGTTTAGTGCTGGAACGGGAGTCACACGGGGTGTCGTTGTGATGGTTGAGGCCAGGGCTAGTGCGCTAGTGTGCCTGGTGGCGCACTAATGGGGTGTGTTGGGAGCTTAGGAAGCGTGTTGGTGTGTGTATGTAGCATTCTGGTGTGCGTATGTAGCGCGTTGGGGTGCGTAGGGAGTGCGCTGGGGTGCGCAAGGACTTGAGGGGTAGGGACACCATGGTTGGTCCGGACATAGGTACTCTTGCGCTAGCATAGTCGTGCAGACGAGCTGGTCCCAGGTGACAACGGGACACAAGCCACGTCTATACCGATCTTCTCTAAGTCGGGGCAACCACACGAGGGCATAGTCGGAGAAGTATCTGGTGGCGATGCACACATGCTCATACTCATTATAGTCATAGTGGCTAAACACATATACCGCATGGCGCACCCACTCCAACAAATGCATCGTTGTCGTCATCGTATCCAGAAAAGGTGCGAAACTACAACCTTGAATCGCGGCTGGAGCGAACCCAATCGGTGGAACCTACATAAAACATAGCATAAAACAAGGATCAAAGAATCAATTTAGGGACCAACTAGTCAAGACAAATCCTTGATGCAAAGCAATCCAAAAAATCAATGCTCGGATGGGTTGAAATATGGCTACTAATGAAGAGTAGCTGACTTGATTAGAACGGCCCATATAGAAGCAATAATATCAATTAATTAACATGAAAAGAAATACAATATTCATTAAAGAAATTAATAAAGCAAATATTTTGTTGTTAATTTAGGAGAGAAATAAAATAATATACGATTAGCTACAAACAAGAAAGATAAGATATTATGAAAATCAAATCTTTTGGGAAAGGAAAGGAGAGGGTCAGTTAGGGTTTTGGCTAAGGGCGGCGGCTAGGGTTTGGATGGGCGGTAGGATGCATTTTTGGGGCTTTTGGGGGTCAAACGATGTCCATTTTGGCTGAATTTTATATGCACGGACTTGTACAAAAGTTATGTACAAGATCATGAAATAAAATTGTAGAAAATAGATTTTTTTTCAGGACCAAATATGGGCAAAAATCGACCTGGGTTTGAGTTTTAATGGTAATGGTGGGTAGAAACAGATAGATAGCGCGTGATTAATTGAGAATGCAAGACTTGATAAGAATTCGATACGAATCGACCCATGCTAGGGCCGAGACGTCATGAAAGGATTGATGAAGTCGTGCCAAGTCGCCACGTTGCTCTCCACTCTCGTTCAACCAAGCTCTCTTCGACTTGAAACACCAATGTGATGGTGAACTTGAGCCGGGTCTAGGCCAATGTGACGGCCTTGGTGGGATAGGCAAACCAATGTTATATGATGATAATCGGGTCGTTGTTCGCTTGTGGCGGTGTCGAAGAAGTTCTTTCTAGATGAAGGTTCCCAAAATTCAGAAAACTGAAGTACTTAGGCCAAACCGAAGTTATAACAAAGTGAAATACAAATGATTTTATTGATGAACTAGAACAAGATAGAAAATCAACTCTCTCAAGGAATCCACCAAAAGAGATTGAAAGACTCTACAACTCTTGGATATGTCCACCAAGGATTGACGAGGTTGAATCTTTTGAAGTCACAAGATAGATCCACTCGTGCCTCTAGGATCCGAGGTTGTTCGAACTCTTGGATAGGTCCACCAAGGATTCGAGAAAATGACCTTGATAAGGCCACAAGATCGGTGTTGGAATCCATCAACAAAATAAAGAAAAAACAAATGAAAACAAAAATATAATGAGACAAGAGAACTTGGTTTTTTTCTTCAACTTGTCTATCTAAAACTAAGGCAAAACAAACCTGATAGCAACATGCATGAGAGACTTAATCAAAGGCCTCCAAGGAAGAGGCTCAAGCAAATGGTGAAGTCTTGTGCAAGTTCGGAATTGTTACTGTCGATTTGGTTCTGGACAGTCTTTAGTAAAACGGCCATAACTGTGGCTAGAAAATTGATCTCGTGATGATTCACGATGCGTTGGAAAGATGATTCAAAGATATACAACTTCATAGTTTACATCAATTCAATATTTCAACAAGAAGATGGTCAAAATTGAGTTTTACTGAGAGTTGTGCATGTCTTCCGCGACCGCGGAAATGTTACTGACGTTCGACTCTTTACAGAAAGTTTTCCGCGACCACGGAAGTATTTCCGCGACCGCGGAAACGGGCTCGAGTGATAGCTGTTTCGTTGTTTTATTTCTGAATTACTTATTATCTTATTATTATTTTTAGCGACTATTTAAACTAGCAAACCCTAGTTTGTAATGTTTACACTACTATAAAAAACGCTTTTTAGCCCGGGCGTTTTCCATTATATAGCCCAGATATAGCTAAAAAGGGTCCGGGCTAATGGCTGGTGTGATAATAGACCAAATAGCCCGGACCCATTGTCACACGCCCGGGCTATAATCTTCACATAATTTCCCGGTTGAACTTCACTTAATAGCCCGGATGTGTTTAATACATTTCCGGGGTAAAAAGTCCAAAATTTTCAAGTTGAACTTCACTTAATAGCCCGGATGTGTATAATACATGTCCGGGCTAAAAAGTCCAAAATTTTGAAGTTGAACTTCACTTAATAACCCGGGCTTGTACAATACATGTCCGGGCTAAGAAGTCCAAATTTTCCAATTTAATTTTTTCTCCTGTCCGGGCTGTATGTTTTTCATATCCGGGATAAAAGGTTTGTCCTAATAGGCATATATAGCTCGGACTTATAATGTCCGGGCTATATAGTATTAAATTATTTTCCCGCAAATATTTAATAAATATTGCCTATTTGAATACGTACCCTGTATTTTGCTGCATTGTACCAATATTTAACTCACACTAGAGAATAGAAACATTTATAATTGATAGCCAGATAATATATATAGATCCAAAACACTTGAGTTACAATATCATTCTTCATATAATTTAGCAAATGACTCCCAAAAGAACTTCACAACTTAACCCATACTGAAAGAAAACAACTGATATATTCTACGCCTTCTAGCAACACCACTTGTGATTCTTCATCTCTGTTGACAACTTTCCATTCGACAAACACGCCTGCATGACAATCCTTTACGCAATCAGCTAATATATATCAACTTCCTACAATGCTTTGCAGAAATTAAAGAACAAAAATATATATATCAAACAAAAAGTAGAATGACTTATTAGGTGTTATTAATAAATTCAAACTACAAGCAATAGGTAAATAGAACTTCATACCTACATAAGACTTAGGAAATAATCAAACCACTCCCGTCGAATTTCATCAACATCTTCATTTGTGTAGGAAGATCGGTCATCATACCACTATAAATATATACAACATGATATTTAGTTAGAGTAAACCTTATTTATCAAAGACAAACAATTACATATTAAAAAAGCCTTACATTGATGGGAATTACAGAACAATTTTTTTGGTAAAGTATAAGATCTTTCATAAACTTCAAAACATAGTATCCACAATCAATCACATTCTTCTGACGAGGACACTGTAAGTCATACACAAATAATTGTATAAGATTGGAAAATGTATCGAAAGAATGATGTATTATACATGTAACACTTTAATTAGGAAATTCTAACTCAACTACAAACAAGTTTAGAAAATCAGTAAATTTACCTTAACTTTATGCCACAAAGTTTCTTTTCGTGGTGTTTTCCTACCCAACTTGGCATATTTCAATTTATAGCTCCTGTTTACAACAGACGCAATTACTTCTATAAGGAATAATGCAAGAATCATACTCGACATATCAAACAAATACTTACAATGTAACCAATGACTTCGCATCCTTCTCAATTTTTCCAAGTTGTGAATCAACCCAATAAGCATGACCCAGTTGAGGATTCATCAATATCAACACCCAATGATACCTAAAAATATATGATCATTTAATTTAACTGACAAAAGTTATAAAAAAATATAAGGGCTGGTTACCTAAAATGGTAGGGTGCCACAAATATCTTATTCTTAACATCTCCTTCCATAGACTTTGCAATGTAAGTAGCCCTTTGTTCAATGCTTTGAGCCAATGGAGAAATTTGAGTAGGACAAAGAAATTTGATCATGTCATTGACACCTTTGCAATGATTGTCAAATAAATATCTACAAGAAATATGAACATGTTTATACATTTGAAACAATTGACAAAAACATAATGAAAAACAAGATAATATTGCTACTAACCTGATATATAATAACATATGAGTAATTCCAACCTCTTTCCTATCAAGCCATCTTTGAATCTCCTCCTTCCCAATTTCAATCCCCGGATGATCATAATGAAAAACTTCATCATGAAGTTTGATTTTCCGCAGCGCATTTCCACTAAAATCATCTAATATCCATTCATATTTTTCCAATGAACTCGGTTCTGATTCAGCTTCACCCGGCCCAATGACAGATTCATAAGTAAGTGACTTTCCCTTGCTCTTTTCTTTCATTATTGTATTCTTTTCAGGTTGTTCCAGATCCTTGTTAATTTAACAAAGAAAAAGAAAACTTCAGGAAATATATGAAAAATTAAGAAATGAGAATGCATTTATGTAAAAGATTTTGCACTTACCTCAATGGGAATCACAAGTGATTCAGGCCAAGCAATAAATTGTCCTATGGCCTCACTGACTGTACCAGCCTCTTCAGTAGGGCGAGGTACTACGACATCCCCTTTGATAGAGGTGACTACTTCAACTCTCACATAACCACTCTCTAATGGACGATTATGAAGTACTCTAAGACTTGAGGAAGAAGGATATACTTCAACTCTCACATTGTCCAGCCAAATACAGATCCAACAATATTTTACTATCTTATACATAAATTAAATAGTTCAGTGCTTGTACTTGTACCTCAATAATTAAGTTGCAATGCACAATTTGTACTTAATCCTATTCTATCAAGGTTTAATGGCATCATAAGAGCACATACACACACCTAAGTAATAATGCAGGGCACGGTAACTGAACAGGATAAAGATAAATGGTTAACAAGCTTATTAATAAGTAAATCACTTTAAACTAGTAGGCATATTTGATACATTAGGCATATATATTAGAATTACATAATATTTGTTGGATCCAAATCAATTAGGGCTGAACAAGTGCATTAGGCACATATATTAGCATTGTATACTTACTTGCTTAAGTCATCAAGATGGTCATCAAAGTCGACAATCTCCTCCCACTTTTGTGACGCTATATAGTCCAATAGGACTACATTAGCTGTTGGCTCCCGTGTACTGAGCCCAGCACTGCCCTCTAACCCTACCAGTTTCCAGTTTCTGGATGTATCCTTTGTGTATAACTGCAAAGAGGAGAGCACGAGTAGATGATATTGTGCGATATTTATCAAAATTAAGCTTCATCGGCAAAAAAAAGATGGGGGGAAAATGGAGGGAAGTAGAGATAGGAATTTCGGTGGGGCCAGGAGGGGTTGTGCTGGGGCAAGAGCAGGGTAGGCCTCACTGTGGGGTAGGGAGAATGCAAGGATTTATAGAAAATCAAGTGACAAACAGATAACTTGTGTAACTCAGTTTAGAAAACACTTTTTTATGGCTTCATGTTGCCTACGCAAGCTGCTAAACTACAAACATTTTGAAATAATGCATTTATGTAGTAATAATGAAGAGATGTAGATAAAAAGATCCTCCAAGATTGTTTTTTTTTTAAATGTGATATTTAGTACTACTCCGTACGCCAAGGACTTGATATTTGGCATGACCAATCAACAGAGTCATCATGAGAATTCATCCCTGCCTAGTATCTGACTGGCTAAAACCTTGGATGGAATTTAATATCCTACAGGGAATCCTGGACTTCGCATAGAAACTATATATACAAGAAATAATCTCAGGCTCACATCAATTTCTTCATCAAGTCAATTTAAGAAGATAATCAGGTAGTGAAGTTCTGCAAAATAATCCACTTTTAGTTCAACAGCATATGCCAAATAAACCTCGAATTACAGAGTCAAGCAATGCTAAACTGAAAATTTTCAAGCCTTAGATTGATCAGATGACGGTTTGTCATGACATTACCCTAAAATCTAATACGATACATGCTGAAATTCGAAAATTAAATGACTACTTGCATCACAGGATTGCGATCTTTGACCTTTGGCAATGCTGCTAGCCTTCTGTTATCTAACTAAGAATCCATATAAAACATGTATCAATAACTGAGCAGAACAAAATTGATATTGGACCAAAAATAACAAGAATACACATACCAAAAGAACTGTAGCTTCGGGAAAGTAACGATAGATATGGTCCCCAATGTTCTTTGCCACATTGCTCAGCTCATAATCATCAAACCTTTCATTTGCATGAAAATATCCAACCAAGCTCAAACCTTGACTGCCATAATATTCTTCTATTTGATCATCCAAACAACAAAAGTTACCAAGCACTTTGATGGTCCATCAATAAGCAGTTCAGAAATGACAAATTATCTCAGTATCCAAACCATTCGAGGAAACCGATTCACTCCCACTTATTCCAAATAAAATGCCAGTATGGAATATAAAGCAAGTAACCATACTTATCAACATTCAATAGTTCCAAATGGTCAACATAATGCTTTTTTATATATATTCTTAAGCACCTTCATTATATGCAGTATTCGCCCAAGAGCTTCATATCGAATTAAGCAGATGGAATTAACTTCAAGCAACTCAAAACTCATGTCAAAATGCCAACTTTTGTCTTTTTTTTTCCTAGTTCTTTTGGACAAATGCAAAAGAAAACAGGCATAAATTCTATCAAAATCTATTTAAAACAAGTCAATTTGGTCAGAAGATCAAAATTCTCATCTTCAACCCTTCAAACAATCCAAGGACTTTCACTAAATTTTCCCCAATTCCAATAGAAGCATACTCGAAACGTGAAATAAAACTCTATTGCATCAATTGCATCACTGAGATCAACAAACTCAATTGGAAATAACTACCCTCAACATCTCATAACCCTAGATCCGGAATCGATAGAGAAAGGCAGCAAACCTGCATAAGAGCGATCTCAAGAGAAGGAAGAAGACCGATCTAGTTAGAGTGGAAAAGCGGGACGGCATCGGAGATTTCCACCACACCGCTGTCACCGTTATAGCGGCCATTGTTACAATGCTAAAACTGGAAACTGGCAGATTTGTTGAATGCAAATTTGTCTCTCTTATTAAAGCTTGCTACTTACAAGAAGAAGGAGGCACGAGTCTTGGAAGTCGGAACATAGAGAGATGGAACGGAGAGAGTCGCGCAGAACGGAGAACATCGGACTTGGAGGCACCAGACCAGCAGAGGAGTCGAAAAGGAGAAAGGTGGAAGGAGGCACGAGTCTGTGAAGCAATTGGAGAAAGGAGCATGAAGACTTTGGTCGTGGAGGATGGAGACGACTTAGGTCGTGGATGAAGACCTGGGTTTTTTAGGCCGGAGGGGGAAGGCAAATAGCCCGGATATCTAAGATAGGGGATATATTTATTAGAGTTTACATCCCGGACCATAAAGATCCGGCCTATTTTCTAATAGATTAATTTTCCATGTCACTAAATAGCCCGGATATATATAAAAAATACACGCCCGGGCTATTTAGTTTTGCATGTTTTCAAACCCATTTGTTTTTAGCCCGGGCGCTTCTAAAATGGTCTGGGCTATTATGTGTTGTTTCTCAAATAAGCCGAAGCCTTATGAGGTAAAGGGCCTTAATATCCCGGATAATTGGGATCCGGGCTAAATAGTCACGGGCTAAAATGCACTTTTTGTAGTAGTGTTATGTTGATTTGAGTAGTAAAGTTGAGTACGCTCATTCCTTGAATCCCAACATCAAACCCTTCGATCCCACGGATCAAACTATCCCGTAGCTCGTTGCTTCGAGCAAATCAAACACCGTCTCTTCGGTGTCTCGTGATCATTACTTTGATCTCTCCGTTCATCTCTTTGAACGAGTTTGGAGGCTATCTCTTTAGTCCTAGGAAAGCCATCACTTTGTCTACGGAAGAGAAGTTTCAACTACAAGCTTGAGGAATCAAGATCCTACGCATTGCAAACGACACCTCAGGGGTTGTGCGCATCAACTGGCATCAGAGCCTATCCAAGCTAAGTTTGTTCTTCTCTCTTATTGTGATTCTTTGAAATTTTCCGCTCGCAAACCCGATTTTTTTTTCTCACCACCAATATTTGCCGGAATTCCTTGCCGTGAACACCACCAACACCGTCGGCCACCACCACCACCGTCCGCCACCTCTCCTTCACGGCCTCAAACCCTAATTTTCCAATAGGTTTTGAGTATTCTCTAGTTAGAGTAACCTTTGACTTTTCAATTTTTCTTAAATCTCTCCTTCTAGCAATATCTTGTTTCCTTAATTGCATATTTGATTTCCTTGTTTCTTGTTGATTACTTCTTGCTTCATCTTTGGATTAATTGCTAGACTAGTTGTTCGATCTTATTCCCTCATAGTTGCTTCGTCTTTTCTTTCTTTTCCTACACTTGCTTGTGTGGTTCTTTCTTGCTTGATTCACAATCATATCAAAAAAAAAGTGTGACCGTATAAACAAAACAAACATACAATTCTCACCTTCCATCAAACAAAACAAATAGGTTTGGGAAGACGGAAGCCTCAAAAACAAAAAAAAAGATACAAAGAAAAGGCAAGAGAATGCACCATACGGTCATACTCCATCTTCTCTTCTTTCATGTCTCTATGCAACTCTCATTGAAAAGGGTAAAAAAAATTCAACTCTCTTGTGATTAATTCTGAGAAACTTGATTTGATCTACTTGCACTTGAAAATTTGTGTGTTGTTTAGGACGTGTTTTGCTAGTTCTTGCTTTCTTGCCTTCCGTTCAAGCCTCTCCCTCCTCACGAGCAACCAAAATTAGTACGCCCAACGGAAAATTTCTTGGTTCACTTTTGAGACAAGGACTTGGCTTGGACTTGTTCTTTTGTTTGGTGCAACTTACTCCTTGCATTGTATGCTTCGTATAGGGGTACTATGGAGTTTCATACGACAAGCTTCTTCCCTTCTTGGCGGCATGACATACATGCCCGTATCGAGAAGCTCGAACGTGAGCAAGCTGAGACCATACGTGAGCAAGCTTAGACCATACGTGAGAAAGCTGAGATCATCCAACGCATTCGGGAATTGGAGGAGGTCATAGCCGAGGAGTTTGCCCGAGAGCAAACCCAACGTGATGTGGAGTTTATGTTGGTGACTCAATGCGATCCGTATCCGTTCGTGATGACTCCTTCTCCAAAAGGCGCTGATTTGGTGGATGTGGAATCCTGTCCTATGTCCTTCGATCATCCCAAGTGGGACGAGTATGAGGACGAGGTCGTCGAAGCCCTGGTCCTTGATGGTTTTTCGTCACAACGCAGCCTTTCACCGGCCCCTCCACCGCACTCATCACCGCTTCTACAGCCTATGCTCGTATCTGGTCAGCTTGAGGTTTCTATTGTTGTTCTTACCCACCTCGCTCCTACCACAATCATAGAAGTTTCGGCCGCAAAGGTGAAAACTTTGGTGTTATTCGAGGCTGATGCACAACTTGTTCTGTTGTTCTTTTTGGATGTTCGTGTCTCTCTACTTGATGATTCTTTCTTCATTCACGTCGAATCAGGAACGATTCGAAGTCAAGAAGGGGAGATTGATAGCAACATGCATGAGAGACTTAATCAAAGGCTTCCAAGGAAGAGGCTCAAGCAAAGGGTGAAGTCTTGTGTAAGTTCGAAATTGCTACTGTCGATTTGGTTCTGGACAGTCTTCAGTAAAACGGCCATAACTATAGCTAGAAAATTGATCTCGTGATGATTCAAGATGCGTTGGAAAGCTGATTCAAAGATCTACAACTTCATAGTTTACATCGATCCAAGATTTCAACAAGAAGATGGTCAAAATCGAGTTTTACTGAGAGCTGTGCATGTCTTTCGCGACCGTGGAAGAATATCCGCGACCGCGGAAATGTTAATGACGTTCGACTCTTTACAAAATAATTTCCGCGACCGCGGAAACGGGCCTGAGAGATAGTTGTTTCGTTGTTTTATTTTTCTGAAATACTTATTATCTTATTATTATTTTTAGCGACTATTTAAACTAGCAAACCCTAGTTTGTAATGTTATGTTGATTTGAGTAGTAAAGTTGAGTACGCTCCTTCCTTGAATCCCAACATCAAACCCTTCGATCCCACGGATCAAACTATCCCGTAGCTCGTCGCTTCGAGCAAATCAAACACCGTCTCTTCGGTGTCTCGCGATCATCACTTTGATCTCTCCGTTCATCTCTTTGAACGAGTTTGGAGGCTATCTCTTTAGCCCTAGGAAAGCCATCACTTTGGCTACGGAAGAGAAGTTTCAACTACAAGCTTGAGGAATCAAGATCCTACGCATTGCAAACGACACCTCAGGGGTTGTGCGCATCAAAACCTATAAATAGGAAAAATGTCGACCCTAAACTTGCAGCTCAAGACATGAGTAAATAGGGTGGTTGACTCTTGGTGTAACACCATGAATGAAAGCCCATAAATGCGTGACTCTTGATATGTGTCATGAATGACCATAAAAGCATGACTCTTCACATGACTATCTTGATGGCAAGACTTTGCACATGACCGTCTGAATGACAAGACTCTTCACATGACCATCTTGATGGCTAGACTCTTCATCTTCAACACAAATATGATATTGACTTGATACCTCGTTCTTCTTTGGCGGTGCGGTTTCTCGGATCACATCATCCTCTCCTCCTTTGAAAAGATTCATCCTCGAATCTTCGTGGCTTTATAAGCTTAAGGATCTTTCTTCGACGATGGCTCTGATACCAAATGATGACAATCAGATCGTTGTTCACTTTTTTCGGTGTCGAAGAAGTCCTTTCCAGATGAAGTCTCCCAAAATTTAGAAAACTAAAGTACTTGAGCCAAACCAAAGTTCTAACAAAGTGAAATACAAATGATTCTATTGATGAACTAGAACAAGATATACAATCAACTATCTCAAGGAATCCACCAAAAGAGATTGAAAGACCGAACAACTCTTGAATATGTCCACCAAGGATTGACGAGGTTGAATCTTTTGAAGTCACAAGTTAGATCCACTCGTGCCTCTAGGATTCGGGGTTGTTCGAACTCTTGAATAGGTCCACCATGAATCCGAGCAAAACGATCTTGATAAGGCTACAAAACCGGTGTTGGAATCCACCAACAATAGAAACAAAAACAAATGAAAACAAATATATAATGAGACAAGAAAACTTGGTTTTTTCTTCAACTTGTCTATCTAAAACGAAGGCAAACCAAGCTTTTAAATAGGAAAAATGTCGACCCTAAACTTGCAGCCCAACCCTTGAGTAAATGGGGTGGTTGACTCTTGGTGTACCGCCATGAATGAAAGTCCATAAAAGTGTGACTCTTGATATGCGCCATGAATGACCATAAAACCATGACTCTTCAGATGACTATCTTGATGGCAAGACTTTTCACATGACTGTCTGAATGACAAGACTCTTCACATGACCGTCTTGATGGCTAGGCTCTTCATCTTCAACGCCAATAAAATTGACTTGATACATCGTTCTTCTTTGGCGGTGCAGTTCCTCGGATCACATCATTATGGCTTAATTTGGCAGACGGCTCAACATGATGAACCAAGGTCTGATAGAAAGACTAACGTGATGATCTTAGAGGGGACGACTGAGCCGTGTGGGTGAAGCCCATTTGGTTAACAAGGAGAATGCCTCTACTTTGAGAACTAACCATACTAAATGTATCTTTATTGAATCATCAAAGGAGTACTTATAGGGAACAAGAGTAAAAGAAAACCTAATGGGATTGGGCTTTGTAAAACACATAAAATTCCAAGACAAAACATACTAAAATAAAAAGTTGCTAAAAATAGAAATATTGTCTTAAACAACAAGACACATAAAATAACTAAGTATAACAGAATGCTAGCGAGACACGCCATGGGGGACGCCAAGGATGTGGTCGCCATGGACGCATTGCTAGTGTTGGAGGCTGTTCAGATTCCATCATTGATATCATAACTACATACTTACAAAGATCCCATATAATATTGATATCATAACTTCATACTTACAATCCGAAAAAATTTGTAAAACATTGATATCATAATTAAACACACCTTGAATACCCCAAATAATCGCCTTTTCCTCAAACACTTTAAGGAGTGTACTAGGTTTTGAAGATTTACTCCCTAGGACAATCAAAGAACCATTAGCCTAAGCAAAACAAAACCAAGATCGGCCTTACCATTTAGAGTCTGACTAGCATCACAAAATAGACTACAAGTATGTTGCAAAGGTGAAGGTAAAAAACCCATTATAAGTGAAAAGCCTTTGAACATGAGAAGGAAAGGTAGAAACAAGCAATCTAGAAATTACAAACTGAAGAAGCTGAACCTGATCAATTCCCGAACCATCAAAGATTATGAAATTCATGTATTTCCATAGAGATTCTAATCCAAAAGAGTCAAAGTATCAATGATAGTACACCACCACTCCCAAAAAGAAAAAGGTTTGAGGTCAGAAACATGAGTAAGTGTGGAAGAAGCCCTAAGAAACTTTAGCAAAACTACAGTCCTTTAAAACATAAAGTTCAGATTCATGTTTTCCAGGGCATAACTGACAGAAATCAAATTGCACCACCTTTATGTATTTTAAAGTTTGAAGACATGGCAAGAAATGTTTAAGAGATCTCCAAACAAATTTTTTAACCTTAGGAATGACATGCATATGCCATATCATTTTCCAAGGAAGATTAGAAGCATTGTGGCTATGGAGAATGGATGAATGAGCAGGACTTAAGGCTACCAAAACAACCTTATAGGCAGACTTAATTGTGAAATTCCCGTCCCTGGAATAGTCCCATCTTCTAACATCATGAGTAAGAGGAAACAAAACATGGAACGTTTTCACCACATCAAGATCACAATCGAACAACTTATTATTCAGTTCTGGCGAATTCTAATCATACACACGCTAATCAATAAAATTTGCGACCTTCAAATGTTCTTTATGTTGCATAGGAGGAGTAATTAAAGAAAAGGAATGTGGGCGAGTGATCCATCTATCCGACCAAAAGCTTACTTGATGGCCATTACCAATTTTCCAATATTGACCTCTTTGAACCACCCAAACAGCCTGATGGATACTTCTCTACACGAAGATAGGTTTAGTTCCCAAAGAAGAATGCAACACATTTGTATGAGGAAAATATCCGGCTTTTTGAATAAGACCAGCAATAGAGTTTGGAACCTCTAATAATATCCATATTTGTTTTGCAAGTAATGGTTGTTTAAACACTTTAAAATGCCTAAACCTGTACCACCCAACTACTTAGAAACACAAAGTTGTTTCCATTTTGACTAGTGTATCTTCATTTGTTCTTGTGATCCCGCCAAAATTTTGCCACAATATTGTCCAGATCATGACATATTGAAAGAGAAAGCTTGAAACAACTCATGATATAAGTGGGGATAGCCTATAACATTGCCTGAATGATAACCTCTCTTGCTGCTTGAGAAAGAGAAGAGGTTTTCCATCCATTTTCCTTCTTTCTGACCTATCAACCACTTGTTCAAAAACAATTTTCTTTGATCTTCCAATGACTGTTGGCAAACCGAGGTATTTGTCATGATTGTCCACCTCTCTAATTCCCATCAAAGGCAATAGAGCATCTCTGTCACATCTAACAACATTAGGATGGAAAGAAACATGTGATTTATAGACATTTACTTTCTGACTTGTAGCCTCTTCAAAAATACTGAACATATGTTTGATGTTTTGACCTTCAATGAGATTGGTTGTAACAAATATAATACAATCATCAACAAACAGCAGATGAGATACATGAGGTGCACCTACTGCAACTTTAACTCCATGTCAATGGCTATTCGCATGAGAAATGTTGAGCATACTAGATAGACCTTCCATATTCAAGAAGAAAAGAAGACAAGGAATCACCTTGTGCCCCTCTGAGGTTTATAGGAAGGTGTTGAATGACCATTTAGAAGGATTGAAAAGGAAACTATACTTCCACATTTGAGCATAAGAGCAATCCATCTATCATGAAAACCCAAGTGTTGCATTATTGTTTTTTAAAAAATTCCACTTTAATTTGTCATAAGCATTGGCCAAATCCAACTTGATAGTCATAAAACCCCTTTTTCAGTTTTCTTCTTCTTCTTAATATAATGGAAACATTCAGCTGCAGCAATTGCATTATGATTTATGGATCTTCTAGAAAGAAAAGCACTTCGGTTTTGACTGATATTCTCTTCAAGCAACTTCTTCATTATATTAGCTATGCATTTAGAAATAAATTTATACACAACATTGCATAAACTGATGGGTTAGAATATGTTATACTCATTGGATTGGATGCCTTATGAATCAAGGACATAAAAGTATGGTTCAATTGAGGAGGAAAAGCAGCTCCATTTGATATGCTAAGAACAGTTTCAAAACATCCAACCCCATAGTGCTCCAATGATTTTTTTTTATAGAAAAGAGTAGGCATTCCATTAGGTCCTGGTGACTTTGTAGGATGAATATGATTCAGAGCAACAATGACATCATTCTCAATAGCAATAATTCTCTTTGTAATTCCATTCAACAAATCAGGTGGAACTTCTTGAGCATAGGAAGAAAACAAAGTCTTAAATTAAGACAGTGCAACTTGTTCCATTTCTGCAAATGAAAGTGTTAGAGTGCCATTATCTTTCATCAATTGCCAAATGGTATTTTTTTCTTTTGGTTGCAAGCCGTAACATGAAAATATTATGTATTTCTACCACCACAAGACATATCTTTAAGCATAAAAACGCTGGTGCCAAATAATTTCTTGTTTTGAAAGTAAGGTTTCCTTTTCTTCTTTCAAACGACATAAAAGATCAACCTCATCAACAATCATAGGATGTGATTGACAATATGAAATTTTCCTTGCAAGACCCAAAGTTTTCTATCAACATTACCAAATTCATACATGTTCCGGTATTTAAGAGTTGATTAAGTGACCGATAATTTTCCAAGGAGATATGGGTGACATGGAGAAGTCCAAGCATCCGGAATGACCCAGTCATATCTTGGAGAACTAATCGACATTGCATCAAAACGAAAAAGGACGATCACCTCTGAATTTGTTTGCAATCAGAGAAGCGTGATCCAAAGAAACAAAAATTGGTGAGTGGTTAGACCCCAAGAAACCCAAGTTTTAGACCTATGCGTCAAGAAAAGATTGAAGCCAATGTTGAGAGGCCATAACTCTATCCAACTTCCCTTGAACAAAAAAACTTATTTTTCTACCATTAGTCCAAGTAAAAGGACCTCTATTCCAACAGACCGGATTTAGCCACAAGAATCAAAAACTGATTGAAAAGCCTACATTGAAAAAAGATCAGCAGGAGCTCCACCATGTTTCTCATTGGAAAATAGAATATCATTAAAATCTTCAACGCAAAGCCAACTAGTACCATCCTCATGAGAAAATTGATCAAGCAAACTCCATAATAAGTGTTTGTTATGATATTGAGGCAATCCAATGAAAAAGTAACATGCCACCCAGGACTTCCATTAATACATGATGACTAATAGAATTAGTAATACCCCTCCTCTATCATCACTATTAGTAGCGAAAAAACCATAAAAAACCCAACTTGTACTATCCAATCCCTTGCATATATGTTCTTGTACTTTTAGTTTCCATAGGGAAGAGGACGTTGGGAAGTTTTTGCCTAATTAACCACCTTGCATAGGCGTGTAACTACACGATGTCTTCCCATACCTCTGCAATTAAAACTCATGATTTTCATTACTTCCGGCAGGAAAAGAATGCTTTATCTTTCACTGATATTTGAGTTGAAGGAGTTGACCTATCATCAGTCACTGGCACCTCATGCAGACAAGTCTTCTTTTGTTTTGTTTTTGAATTATAAGGAAATGGATAAGGCCTTTTTCCTCCGCCAAGTTGGATATCTTGCATTGATGACCTCATGTCTCTACCATTGCGCTTTCAAGTCTTCTTTTGGATATTATTTTAAAATCATGGAGGCTGGAGACTCCACTATCTCTTTGCGTTTACTAGACAACAATTCCATGTTAGGAGATGAGGACACTTCAGTGTAGTGTTGTTTGTCAATAGTTGGAGATAAATATTGGTGAATATTGTGATAATGTGAAATCCCCTTGGGGGTTGCCAGATCTTATTGATGCAAATATATAGTGTTACAGTAGGAGGTAGTTACAGAAACTGAATAGAGAAAAATAAAGAGAATACAAGAAATAGAAAGAGTATAAAGACTAATTCTAACAGCCTCCCGCAGTCGAAGCAGGAGGTTCTCGGATGCAGAGACTGGAGCGGAAGTCATTGAAGAGAGGTGAAGGCAACCCCTTTGTGAGAAGATCAGCAAACTGACTTGTAGTGGGAACATGAAGGAACCTTGCTTGACCCAAAGCCACTTGTTCACGAACAAAGTGTATGTCGATCTCAATGTGCTTGGTGCGTTGGTGGTGCACCGGGTTGGAGGACATGTAGACAGCACTCACGTTATCACAAAAGACGATTGTGGCTTTGCGCGTGGGACAATGCAGTTCCTTCAAGAGGGACCGAAGCCAACATGATTCGGCAATGGCATTGGCGATGGCCCGATACTCGGCCTCGGCACTAGAGCGGGAGACCATGGCTTGACGCTTGGACGACCAAGAGACGAGGTTGGGACCTAAGAACATACAGTAACCTGAGGTGGAGCGGCAAGAGTCGGGACAGCCGGCCCAGTCCGCGTCGGAGTACACCTGGAGTTGATCTGTGGGTCCGGGTTCGATGCTCAAGCCAAGGGAGGCTGTACCCTTAATGTATCGCAGGATACGCTTGATCGCCGACATGTGCTCGGTGCGGGGGTCATGGAGGTGCAAGCAGGTTTGCTGGACAGCATAGCAGATGTCCGGGCGGGTGAGATTGAGATACTGCAAAGCGCCGGTGAGAGACCGATACTCGAATGGATCAGAGACGGGTGGACCTGCATGAGCACTGAGTTTGGGCTTGGTGTCGACTGGTGTCTTACACGGTTTACAATTGCTCATGCCCGCCCGGTGAAGGATGTCAAGAGCATACCGCTCCTGACTCAGATGAAGGCCGCGACCCTGTTGCTGGACAGTGATGCCGAGGAAATGATAAAGAGTACCGAGATCAGACATGGCAAACTCACGACTCAAGGCCCGGATGATTTGTTGCAAAAGAGCGGTGGAAGAGGCGGTGAGGATGATATCGTCAACATAGACGAGGAGATGAGCTTGACTAGAGCCGGTGTTGTAGACGAACAGGGAGGTGTCGACCTTGCTACTGACAAAGCCAAGGCGACACACATGGGTGGCAAAGCGCTGAAACCATGCGCGGGGAGCCTGCTTCAAGCCATAGAGAGCTTTGTTCAGTTTACAAACATAATCAGGGAATTGAGGACTTATGAATCCTGGAGGTTGTTGACAGTAGACGGTCTCCGCCAAGGAACCATGGAGAAAAGCATTCTTGACGTCAAGTTGATGTATGGGCCATGAGCGAGCCACTGCAAGACTCAAGACGGTGCGAATGGTGGCAGGTTTGACGACGGGGGAGAATGTTTCACCATAGTCGACGTCGGGCTGTTGAGAGTAGCCACGAGCAACCCAACGGGATTTGTAGCGAGCTAGACGACCATCAGCCCCAAACTTGTGGCGAAACAACCACTTTCCTGTAACAACATTAGCATCCCGAGGCCTTGGCACAAGATCCCAAGTCCGATTTTTCATCAAGGCATCATATTCCTCCTTCATGGAATTAAACCAAAGTGGGTTTTGGAGGGCGGATTTGTATGAGGTGGGTATGGGGACTGTGGAAGAGGAGAGATTGAATATGGTTTTGGGTTTGGTGATGCCCGACATGCCTCGTGTGATCATCTGACGGGGTGGAGGCGTGGTTTGAGGAGTAGGGGATGTGATGGGGAAAGTGGGAGGACATGGGTCTGTTATGGGGTTAGTGGGAGGTGGTGTGGGGGCCTGCGTGGGAGAAGAGAGGGAATCAATAGGAGGAGAGATTTGGGGAGGGGGAGTGGCAACAGATTGGGAAGGTGCCGGGGAAAGTGGTGGGGTAGTGGGAGAATTTTGTGGGAGGGGATTTGGGTTGTTAGGAAACGATTTGCTGGAAATTGTGTGGTTGGTGGGAGATATTGTGGGGAGATTTGACGGAGTGGGGCTGGTAGAGAAAGTTAGGGGAGGTGGTGACGTGTCATCGAGGAGGAGAGAGTCCACGCCAGTAGGGGATAGAGATGTAGTTTGAGAAAAATTGGAATGTTGATAAGGGAAATTATATTCATAAAAAATAACATGTCGGGAAATTATTACCTTGTTGTTGACCAGATCAAGACACTGATAACCTTTATGGTGCGATGCATAGCCGAGGAAAACACATGGACGGGTGTGGGGTTCGAGTTTGTGTTTGGCGGTAGCGGTGAGGTTAGGGAAGCATAGGCATCCGAACACCCGAAGGTGGTCGTAGGAAGGTGATTTGTGGAGGAGGGCTTCGTAGGGGGTGGACATGTTTTGAGTTGTGGTGGGTGTGAGATTGAGGAGGTGGGTGGCGGTATTTAAGGACTCGACCCAAAACAGGGAGGAAGATGAGCATGGAAGAGAAGCGATCGGATGGTGTTGGTGATAGTGCGGATCATGCGCTCGGCTTTGCCGTTTTGTTGGGAGGTGTGGGGGCATGAGAAGCGGTAAAGGATGCCATGAGTGGTGAAGAAGTGGAGGAGAGCAGCATTGTCGAATTCGCCACCGTGGTCGAATTGGATCGATTTGAATGGGAGATTGAACTGCGTTTTGGTGTAAGCATGGAAGTTTTGTAATGTTTCTGTTGTTTGTGATTTTTGTTTAAGTGGAAAGGTCCAAATAAATTGTGTATAATCATCAATAATAACAAGAAAATATTTGAAACCACTAACACTTAACACAGGTGATGTCCAAAGATCACAATGAATAAGATCAAAAGCAGCATAAGAAATAGTTTTTGAGGAAGTAAAAGGCAGTCTAGTTTGTTTGCCAAGTTGAAAAGCATGACAGATATGCAAGTCGTCCTTAGTGCAGCTAATGAAATTTTGAGAGATAAGTTTATGAAGAGAATGGCTGCCAGGATGGCCCATTCGACAAAGCCATAGAGAAGACGGATGAAGGTGAGTCGTGGAGAGAGCCGAGTGGGGTGTTGCTGCGGTTGAGGGCGTTTGTGGAGCAAAGGGATAGAGCTCGCCTCGACTATTGCACCGATGGATCATGGTCTTGCTGGTAAGATCCTTCACAGAAAAACCAAAAGGATCAAATTCAACAGAACAACAATTATCTATAGTAAATTTCCGAACTGAAATTAAATTTTTGATGAGATTGGGGGTAACCAGTACGTTTTTGAGAGAGAGAGAGAGGGGGGTTAAGGGAGAGCTGTTTGTGGCCAATGTGGGTAATAGGTAAGTTTTGTCCATTGCCCGCAATGATTTGAGAGGAAGAAAAGATACCTGGATGAAAAACAGGAGAGAGATTACCTGCACTGGATGACATGTGAGAGGAGGCACCGGTGTCCATGTAGAAGGATGGATCAGAAGTAGTGGGTGACTGGACGCTCATGTTGTTAAGGGCGTGAATGAGGGCCTGTTGGTTCCAAGAGGGAGCAGTCGGTTGGGGCTGAAACGCCTGCTGATGCGGGCTCGGACGAAGGCCCGAACCGAGGATGCCGGGAGATCCCCAAGGGGGGTTCTGTTGGTTCCAGGTCTGGCCACCAGAGAGAAGTTTAAGGAGCTACTGAATGGGGTTGGAATTCTGGTACTGTCGTCGACCAAAGCCACGGCCTCGGCCCCGACCGCGATCGCGTCCACGGCCTCTGCCGGAAGAGGGCGGCGATGGATGCTGCGGTGGAGCACTAGGAGGCACCGATTGGGAAGGGACGCTGATGTAGGGCGACGCCGGAGAGGGACCCACGCCTGTGGCCAGGGCTGTTGCCGGGGATGGTTTGGTGTTAGCACGTCGCCGTTCTTCGAGGAGGAGAGCATTCCGGGTCTCTTGGAAGGAGGGAAAAGGATCCTTGAATTGGATGAGGGCAGCCATATAAGAGTATTGGTCGTTGAGGCCACCAATGGTTTGAAGGACGAGGTTTTCATCGGAGACTGGATTTCCGACGTCGGCGAGACCATCGGCTAGTTCCTTCAGTTGGCGACAATATTCAGTGATAGAGCGATCACCCTGAGCGAGGCTGCGGAATTCAGATTCCATCTGAATTGCCCGGGTCTTCTTGTTATCCCGGAATAGGTTTTCGATATCCATCCAGACATCGAGGGCAGTGGCCTCTTCATGGCGGACCACAATTTTGAAAATCTCAGGGGCAATGCTACCATAGATCCACGACTGGACAGTTGAGTCAAGGATTGCCCAATTGTCGTCGCCTGTGGGTGGTGAGCCGTCGACGTGGTTCTTGAGATTGAACTTTTTGAGGGTGACGAGAAAGAGATGGCGCCAAATTGTGTAATTTGGGGGCTTTTGTTCAAGGAGAACAGGGACATGGGATTTGATATTGGCCACATGAAGGGCTTGCTGAACAGCGACAGTAGAGGGAGAGAGGGTGAGGTAGGGGGAAGGAGTGGTGGAGGAGTTGCTGGTGTGAGTGGCACCGGGAGAGTGGTCGTCGCCGGTTTCGATTTCGGTGTTGGGCATGATGAGAGCGGGGGTGGTGGGAAGGAGGGAGGTTAGGATCGGTTGATTTACTGGAGAAAAAAAAATATGGGAGATTTTGAAGTTGCTCTATACCATGTGATAATGTGAAATCCCCTTGGGGGTTGCCAGATCTTATTGATGCAAATATATAGTGTTACAGTAGGAGGTAGTTATAGAAACTGAATAGAGAAAAATAAGGAGAATACAAGAAATAGAAAGAGTATAAAGACTAATTCTAACAAATATTAGCTGGCTCCTCACTTTCAATAATAGGATCATATGGTTGTTGTAAAGGGACATGACAACCTTTGCTTTTCTACAGAAACTACATCTATCTCTAAATGGCCCGCTTCAAATAGGATTTCTGTCTTCACATCATCATTGTTAACAACACCCCTATCGTTAATTACAACAAATTGTTCTACTTTTGTAGTAATATTAAAAACCTCTGGACCTGGTTCAATAGGAGATGAGGTCGAGTCATCCTGATCCTCTAAACCACGAATGATATAATCCAAAAGACAACGCCCACCTTTCCTAGTCATTTTTTGAATAGGAACTCGTTAAGATCTTCTAGAAGTTGGGCAATTTTTCGTATTGAAAGCTTACCCAAAATTTACCTAGATCTCCCAAGTCTAACAGAGCACCCCGTCGAAGTGGCAATGTAAGATCAACTTCCACACGCAGCCTCAACAAAGCAAGAGAATCCACCAACTCATATTGAGAAACAGGGACCCCATGTTTAAACAAATGTGAAATTGACACTAAGGTGTCCATTGTCATGGCAATAAGAGGGATATCATGAACTCTGATCCAGAACCATTCTGAGTCAAAGATGATTTTTTATTGTTGTTCAGAGCCAAAATCCTTGAGGATTAATAAGTTCCTATCAAAGGACCAAGAGTCGTCCTATAGAACTCTTTGTTTGTCCTCCAAGCATTCAAATTGGAAACCCATCAAGTTTAAGCTGATTTCATGTAGAACAAACCCCTAATACCCATGGAGTAGGGAAAGAGAGCTTTCCTTGAGCTAAGATAAACCCAATAAAAAAGGGTCATACTATTCGGCGCATAGGCATTTTTGTCTTTTGGCGCATAGGGCTCGAGCGTAACGTGGGAATAGGCTTCTCGCGTTACGCTCGGGAAGGCACCCGTTCAAGACCCACACGTAACGTGTGAGACTGCCCCACGCGTTTCGTGTGGGGCAGTCTCACACGTTACGTGTGGTATCACTCCACACGTAACGTGTGGAGTGGATCTGGCTTTAAAAGCCAGATCTTGCTCCTCATTTCCTTTCATTCATCCGAATCGCACCACAACAATTTCTACTCGTTACGCGTCTCTTTTCTCTCCTCGTGACGAATCGATTGACTCTGTGCGTTACGTTCAAGATCTTTGAAAGGTTAGTTAGTAGAATTTATTGTTTGGTTTTGTTTTGTTACATTTGAAGTTTTTTTGTTAGTAATTGTAGATCCATATTGTAGATCTATGTTATTTTGATGTTTAGGGTGGTAGATCTATGATTTGGGGAAGCTTTTGTGGTTGTTTTTGATTTTTTGGGTAATTTTGAAGTAATTGATTGCATGAGGATTTATGTTGAATTTTGTGTGAAAGTATGGAAGTGAAAGTGATAGTATTGATAGAATTGTAAAAATTGTGCAATTTTGGATGAATTGCATGTATTTTTTGATGAAAAAAACCCGCCGGATTAAATGAATGCTCGCCGGAGAAGATGATCGGAGAGTCGCCGGAATTTCGCCGGCGACTCACCGGTGAAATGTCGGATGTGCACATTCACACGTAACGTGTGAACTGATGTGATTTTGGAGCTTCTGGAAACCAAAAGAGAACAACTCGGTCGAAAACTCGACCGAGTTGTCGACCGAGTCAGCGTCAGTTTTTACAACTCGGTCAACAACTCGGCCGAGTTGTTGACCGAGTTGTTGCATGTGTGTTAATATCTTGAACGTAAATTTTTTTTGATTAAAATGTGTTAATATGTAACCGCAGATGGAGCCTGGGGAAAGAACTGAACGTAGGAGACGCCGCAACCTTGTACGCCAACAGTCATATATGACTGGCGAAGAGGTTAACAGGTCGGAGAGGAGGCAACGGATGGATGTGTGCTACCGGGATGATGAGACCGGCGCATACCAGACTAGAGCCGGTAGCAATAGTGGGGCTGGTTTAGGATTTCAAACTGGAGCCGGTAGCAGTAGTTGGGATGCTGGCAATCCTGGCATGATAGGAGTGCAGAGCCTAATGGCAGTGTCATCATTTATTGGGGGTAGAGCAGGCTCTGAGCCTCCGAGGGACCCGGACTATCAAGGGATCCCGCTACATGGTTATTCTGATACAATAGATCAGAATAACTACTACGGGCGAAATTTTAGTCCGCCGGCATTACCGCCGCATGTGAGCCCTCGTCATAGCCCGAGGGATTATTACCAGGGGATGAGGAGCAGGCCAACTCGTGGGAGAACCCGGCAGTATACACGAACGCTCCCTATCATCAGCCTATGGTAAGTACATTTAGTATAACATGAATTTGTTTACAATTTGTTATTGTATCTGATCTATTTAATAAATGTAGGATCATGGCTCTTCTTCGCGGGCAAGGCCACCCCGGTCAAAGAAGAATGTGAGATATGACCCTGAACTGGGGGTGAGCGTTCCTGGAGGTCCGGATAGCCCTGAACTCCTGAAGAGTTATATGAACCACGTGGCGTACCTCTTGTACCAGTGCATTGTAAGTTGCATGTAACTTTATTTCTTTTAATTATTAATCTTGTTTTAAGTAAGTCTGAAGGATTGCTTAAATATGTTCATATACAGCCGGTGCAACCCTTGAGGTTCCAGCAGCGAGGCAAGCAATTACGCTCATGGCATTGCACAACGGAAGACGCGTGGGGTAACATGGAGTTTGCGTCCAGGCTATGTCATCTACCGGACATCATGCACGAGCATGTGGATGAGACGCTGATTGGTGCCTTTGTCGAGCGTTGGCAACCGGAAACCAACTCATTCCACATGCCATGGGGGGAGATGACTATAACTCTCCATGATGTGTGGATGATCCTTGGGCTGAAAATACAAGGGAAAGACATGGGTCCCCCAAAGAAATGGCACGAGCAGCTCACACGCAATGATTTGAAGAAGGCGTTGATGGAGCAGGCGCATGAGTTTTTTGAGCTGGAGGATGGTGCTATCGTTGCCGGTAACGTGCATGCGGCAGAATTTAGGGGTCATTGCCAGGATTTGGTTGACAAGAAGCATGCGGCTGGGTTCTTGTTGTACTTGGTCGGGTCTTCCCTCTTTCCTGACAAGTCTCAGCACCGGTTGCCCGTTTATTACACTCCGTTCGTGACTGATCTCTCGAAGGTCACGGACTATGCATGGGGTACCGGTGTTCTTGCCCATGTGTACCGCAGCTTGGGCGAGTGCACAAGGAAGGAGACGCGGGTCATGTCCACATGTTTCACTCTGATTCAGGTATTACATGGCTTGAATAATTATATCTGAATTTTTGTTATAGATATATTATATATTTGTTATTTAGGGAATTGACTTACATGTAATTGTTTTGTAGGCATGGATATATCAATACTTTCCCATGTTTAGACCTGCACAGAGTGTATACTGGGACCCCCAACAGTCGATCCCGTATGCCAGAAAATGGGACATGTCGATTCAACCCAACCGAACCAGGAATTATAGGGAGGAGCTGGATGGGATGCGTGCTGAGAGTGTAAGTGCATATACGGTCCTTATCTAGTATGTTAAAATATGAAATTATATGCATGATAAGTTGTTTGAAATACAATTGTGTTTAGGTTGAGTGGATGCCATACGGCCCGATTGACTTAAACAATGGGATGTTTGCTTCATCGCGATTCCATGGAGTCATATCCTGTTTATGGGTCACCGAGCCTTATATGCCGGATCGAGTAGCTAGGCAGTTTGGGCGTGCACAACAGTGTCCAAGGCCACCGATTGTTCCAATTAAGGCATGGAGGGGCACGAAGATTAGCATCTACACGGTGAATACGATAGATCCTTATATGCATGGGATGCCCGAAATGAACATTCCATTAGCCTACAAGACATGGGTCCTCCAGTCCGTCAACCCCACCAGTGTAGCAATGATTACATGCAGTGGTACCTCCTGCATACTCATCCATTCATCATCCCTCAAGACGATCGTAACACTCAGCAGCAGGTAAGTAATCATGTAATTATATCTTATCCACTTATCTTGTGTACAACATGTTTACTAATCGTATCCACTTATCTTGTATGCAGTGCCTCGATAGTTGCTACGGACGTCTGCATCCATATCGTGATCACCACCATGGAGATGACCAATGTGAAGACGTAGCTGAGGCGTTAAGGCAATCATTGGAGCAAATGTATCCCTACCGTTCTAACCAATGAAGGCACCAGACTTGAGTTTGAATGTTTTGTTTAAGTTGTTTGGATTATGACAACACTGAATGTTATCTTGTTGGGTTTGAATGTTTTGTTTAAGTTGTTGAGTTTTCTTGAAGATTGTTGACGATTGGAGATTGTTTTTGGAATATAAATGTCGAACTCATTGCATCATAATTCATACATACATATCATTCATTACATAAATCGATCGTTTCAACCTTCTTCTTTCGTCTTGTCTTCTTTTCGGCCTTGTATGCTCGTTGCACCTTGACAAACATCTTTGCACCTTGACAAACATCTTTGCAAGTTGCTCTATGGCCCACTTGTAATTGTCTTCGTCCTCCTTCTCCAGAAACGCCCCAGCAATATTGTAGTTTTTCCAAACAGATGTGATGCCGACAATTTCAAGGAAGGGCAAATTGTAGCTGCACACATAATCATATATAAAATATTATGGCATCCTAACCTTGACATGAACAAATGAAGAGTATAATACATATGTATGTTACTAACCAGTTAGTTGCATATGTAGAGTCCAGCAGCACAATGTACGGAAATGCCTTCAGCAACGACAACTGATCCTGGCTTACGAAGAAGATATCTGTTATCTTATTGGTCTCCTTGTTGAATCTATGCTCCATGAAATATCCCTTCTCATTGCACTCATAGAAGAACTGTTGCACAACTGTTCTTCCTTCCATGCCCTTCTTTCTTATCTCATGCATTATGTTGTATACTTGCTTCATCTTGGTCAAATTGCCAGGGGACGAATGGATTGTAGTATGAATCTTTTTTGCGGCTTGCAATGGTTGAACGTCATCACCCTAATAATCTCCTTCTCTTCAGCGCTTGGTCGCCCAGCTAGTGCACTACCATACAAATTATCTGCTATGACATGATTGTGAGTTCCATGTTGTACAATGATCCTCCACAATCCCTTGGGTCCTTCTTTCAGCCTCAACATGAAAGGACACCCACACTTCTTCGACCTTGTGATGTCTCTCACTTGGTCAGCTCCTTTAGGCACGTTTTGTCCATGCCTATCACACGGTAACCAAGTCCCCCCAAGGGTCGAAGGGGTGGAAGGTTTATTCCTCCACTTTTTGATACAGAAGTGTTTACACATAGCCTTCTCCCGCGCCCACAAAAATGCTTCTTCTCTAGACTCCCAGATTTTATCCATTGTAAAGAAGCTCCAATAATCCGCAGAGACATAAACATCCTCCTCCGGTGGTACACTAAATTGAGGCTGTGTGTGTAGTGATGGAAAGCAAAACTGTGGGGTAGCATAAGATGAAGATGCTTCTGGAGGAAATGTGTTCCAATTCTGAAGCTTTTGAGGCGTTTCCCAAACTGGAAATGTCTTCTCCGGGGTGCTCCAGTCATTGAGGGAGATATTGTTTAACCCCTCGTATAAATAATAGTTCATCTGCATACACATGAAATCATCTCATCAGTATAGTGCACTAATTATAAAATGGCACGGTTAGTGACAAACTGTGCCATATTATAGAATGACACTGGTTTTTGGTGGTGATTTCACACGTAAAGTGTGGGAGAGTTTCACACGTTATGTGTTGAATACATCCACACATAACGTGTTAACACTATTCACTCGTAACGTGTGTTCTTCAATGTAACAACAACTTCGCAACCATAAACCCTAAACAATGCTCAATCTTTGTTTCTAATCCCTTAAACAATAAAATGAGATCCTTAATATTAAACAATAAATATCATGTCTAACACCCTAAACAACAACTATCATAGCTCTCAAAATCCTAACCATCAAGCTAAAAACTTTAAACATGCTCAAAACAACAACAAAAAGAGAACTTTAGGGTTACGTAATAGAATTTACCTCGTTCGGTATATCAATATCTTCCCCATTGTTGCTCCAATACTCGTTGTTGTTCGGATTGTCCATTTTTTTTACAAATATTGAGAGCGCAAAACAAGAATTTATGAGTGTTTCAAATGAGGGTTTAGGCTCGAAATGGGTTCGAAATGGGTGTTAGCCGGGAAGAAGACGGGTCATTATTACAGTTAGGTGGGGACAAGACGGTTAATTCAATGCGTTTTTTTACAGACTGTACCACACGTTACGGGTAAACCCATTGCACATGTAACGAGTTTGGAAGCTTGGCACGTTACGTGTGAGCCTCTTCCACACGTAACGTGTAGCATAGGGTTTAGGGTTTAGGCATAGGTAGGGTAGGGTTTAGGCTAATGAGGTTAGGCTTAGGGTTAGGGTTTAGAGTTTAGGCTAATGAGGTTAGGCTTAGGGTTAGGGTTTATGGTTAGGGTCAACATTTAGGGTTTACGGTTTAGGATTTAGGATTTAGGGTTTAGGGTTTATAGTTTAGGGTTTAGGGTTTAGGGTTTATCTTTAATTAATAAGGGTGAATTTGGGTATGCGAGTTACATTGTTTGTGAGAGTGATTTAGGGTTTAGGGTTTATGGTCTAGGGTTTAGAGTTATTAGGGTAAGAGTGGTTGAGGTCTTTAATGCTAGTGGTTGAGGTCATTATATACTACAACTATATACAGTTGTATATAGCTGTAGATTAGTTGTCAAACATATATCATTTCACTATATAAGAGGCATTAGGGTTGTTTGTTCACTACAACAAGTCCAACACAAGCGGGTTTTGAAGATTCATTTGTGGGTAAGCTTTTTCTTCCAGTTTCTTTCGATTTAAGATGCATTAGGGTTGTTTGTTCACTACAACAAGTCCAACACAAGCGGGGCTTGAAGATTCATTTGTGGGTAAACTTCTTCTTCCAGTTTCTTTCGATTTAGTAACCCTAATTGGCCTTTTCATATTAATGGATTTGTAGGAAACCAAGCACTACAACAAGTAATGGCATCTTCATCCGAATCATCATCAAACCCAAATAGGCACCATCAACAAATAAGTGCTCCACAATGCGAGTGTAATTTGAAAACCATTGTCCGTACTTGGGATTTGCAGTGGAACTACGGAAGGAGGTATTGGGGATGCCCAAGACTGGGGTGTTTATACAGGAAGAATATTGATTCTATGTACGAGGACAGGGCACACGCGGTTATTCGACAACAATGGCGGGAAAAACAAGATCTTGTTAAGGAGAATCAAGATCTTGTTAAGCAAAATCAAGATCTTGTTAAGCAAAATCAAGAACTTTTACAAGATCTGGATAAGATGCGTAGGTATAATCTCAAACTATATAATGATGTACATCGTATACTGTCTTGATGTCGTATCTATTGTGTAATGTTGTTTACGTACTATCAACCTTTGTAGGGAGCAAGCAATTTTATCAAAGCAGAGACATGATATGTCGCGAAGTTTTACCAGAGACTATCCTAATTTCTTCAAACGCAACTAGGCGATGTCATTTATTTTGTGCTAGGTTTTCTAAGTTTATGAAGAACTTGTATTATTTCTTGTATTGTGAGCTAAATGTGGTTGTAGTCATCCAACGTAATGAAAAATTCTATTTTATCTTCTATGTTGATTATTTTGGGGTGTTTTTTTTAGGGTTTTTAGATAAACAAATAAATACTACAAATAAACAATAATATGATACAACATTCATACACGTAACATTATAATATATAAAATAATTAATAATTCAACATTGAACCACAAATAAATACTAAAAATATACAATAATATGACATACACAAATACCCTAAAGTATAATATAATCATACAATATAATATACACTATAACACCACACGTAACGTGTGGGTACAAACCACACGTAACGTGTGGGTACAAACCACACGTAACGTGTGAAATGGACCCACACGTAACGTGTGGATCACTGTCACACGTAACGTGTGGGCCCTTACCACACGTTACGCGCGAGCCCTATGCGCTAAACGGCAAAAATGCCTATGCGCCGAAAAGTAATCCTGATAAAAAACTGTCAAGGTTTCATCTTATGAATGCTCTTTATATGTGTTGTTTAAGATTTTAAATTTAACATATTATATATACTTTATTTGGCAACATATTTTGCTGTCTTATTACATGATATGTGTAAGTTATATCTTGTGCTTAAGCATGTTGAAGAATAATTATAATATTACTTTCGCTCATACGACAATGTTGAAAAGTTTATTATAGGAAATCAATTTACTGTTCTTGATTTTTGAAGGCAAAATTGCATTAGTTTAAAAAGTATATATATATTTTATTTGAACTAATTATATACGAATGGAAACAACAATGCGATGCACATTGCATATGCACACTTTGTGCTACGATATAAATCCGAGTAGAATCTTCGCACCCGCAATTTCTTGCGGCGCACCCCATTTTGGGTGCAACAAGGATGCGCCCAAAATGGGGGTAAATTTTTTTTAAAAAAAAGTTGTAATCTTGGGCGCAACAAGGATGCGTCCAAGATTAATAAATATCTGAACCGGATTTAGTAACCCGGTTTAGGTTTAGCCGGTTCATGAATAAAATAATAATAAAAATCTGAACTGGGTTTAGTAACCCGATTTACAATTAATTTAAACTTTTAAAAATTTAAATATAATTCAAATTTTAAATTTTTTTTAAAAATCAAATATTGAATCTGGATCTGGACGCAACATGGATGCGCCCAGATCCAGATATGGGCGCTACGTCGTAGCGCCCAAGTAAATGATCTATTTACTTGGGCGGGACGACGTAGCGCCTCCTTCATCGTCTTCCTTCTTCGTCTTCATCACCTTCATCTTCTTCATCAATGGCGGATTCCGGCGTCGGCGAAGATTCCCAGGGGAGAGCGGCAGAGAGCGACGGTGAGATCCGGCTTGACGAGGGTGGGTCTTCCTTCGAGATCCCGGGGACAGCGGCCGAGAGCGGCGGCAGCGAGAGTAGTGGTGAGGCTAAGCAGCGACGGCTTGAGGCAGAGGAGTGCTCGGCGGTTGCGGCGGCAGCGGATCTGGACAGAAATCCATAATTCACGGCCGATTGGGCGACGTGGCTGGCGGCGGCGACGGCCGATTACACGGCGGGGGAGCTGACGGCCGAAATTTCGGCATCGGCGACGGCGACGGGCGATTTTCCGATGACGGCAGCGGCGGCGAGCGAGGTTCCGGTGGGGTCGGAAAATGCGTTGGAGGTTGCCGCGCCCGTTGGTGTCGAGGCGGTGGCCCAGGTTAGAGAGGCGAGCCAACCCAGATTGCCCCGAAAATATATTCGTCGCGAACGACACGAGGTACGCATTTTTTCTTATTAAATTTTATATTTAATAATATATATATAATTAATTTCTAGAAATATTTAGATTTGTTAGAAAATATTGGAATTACATAAAAATTAGTGTAATTATATTATTAGAATAAATTAGTATATTACAATTGCATATAGGTGAATTGCATATAATATAGTAGAATTGCATAAATTAGGTAATGTATAAGTTAGTATGTAATTAGAATATTAAATTAGAAATCTATTGTAGTTTTATAGCAATTAGAAATTTGTTTAAATTAGATATTATTTGAAAAAAACAGGATGTAGTCGAGAGAATCAAACGACAGATGCGGGGGGTCGTATGGTGGAATCTCGACCCATGACTGCTTCTGGTCGCAAGAACAGATACCTCCAAAACCCCCCCAAGCGCAAGAGTAGAGTCCGGAAGGATACCGTTCCAATAGCAGAACCCGTTATTGTAACGTTATCCGATCCGTTAGCGGATCCTCGTCCTCACGTGTGTTCACCTCCGGCTTCGCAGAGTCCCGTCCTAGACACGGAGGAGGCGTTTGCCGAGACAGAGAGCTTGGACGACGTTGTTATGGAGGAGCCCGTCCCCCCTCCCGCACCCCAGGAGGCCGTCCCCCCTCCCGCACCCCAGGAGATCGTCCCTCCTCCCGCACCCCAGGATGCTCCACCTGCCATAGAGCCCCCCCCCCCCCCCCCCATACGGGCTTGAGTTCCCTGATGTGCTACGGAGCTTCACGACTCATGTTGCGCACCGGATTTGGCACGCTCCTCCTCCGCCTGTACCGTCCCTCGTACGACGTTTGAGGGCTTATACTCGTCCGGCCGTGTTTAGTGAGTGGAGTCTATACATTCCGGACGAGGTGGTTGAGGGTAGTTGGTATTGGCTGGTGCAGCAGTCCGGGTTGGCCGCTCTCCGAGATTTTCAGTTTGCTAGGGTCGACCAAGTGCTGATATCAACGTTCGTTGAGAGGTGGCACCCTGAGACGAGCAACTTTCATTTTCCGTGGGACGAGATTACGATCACGCTTCATGACGTGGAGAGGATTTTGGGACTGAGGATAGATGGGTTTTCATGCCGCGATCCTACAGTTTCTATGGACGCCGACCCCAAGGAGATTGACAAGGCGCTGGGGGCAGAGATTTTCGGCTACATGTTCGGCATTGGGGGTGAGATGCAGAGGGATGCCTTTAGAGGTCGGGTTTCGGCCTTTGATTTTGCTGAGCACCTGCTTCACATGATACGGGATGAGGATGAGGCCCACTCGATAGCGGCGGGATACCTATGGCATGTTCTCTCCTGCAGCATTTTCGTGGACAAGTCCATGAACCAGCTAGTGGTGAAGATGCTGCCGTTATTCGTGGATTGGGACCGAGTGGTTGGCACGGCTTGGGGGATGAGGGTGCTTGCTTTATTGTATAGAAACCTTGGCGAGGCTTCCCGGGGAGAGGTAGCAGGCATAGCGGGGTGCACCTATCTGCTTCAGGTAAATGAACTTTATTTTCTATTTCGTTGCAGTAATTATTACGTTATTTAAATTATTATTAACCAAACCTATTATTTATTTTGCATGTAGATGTGGATATGGATGTACTTTGTATATTTTTCGGGGAACCCTAACCCTCTCCCCGGAATGGGCGACGATGAGCGATGCGCTGCTCCGTATTATATCCAGCGCTCGGCGCTGCGTGATATCGACACCGGTCGGAATTACCGGCGTATTTTGGACGAGTATCGGCCCGAGGATGTAAGCACCCTAATGTTTTTATTACTTATTGGTCATCTATGATTAAATTGCTATTTTATTGTACTTTTGTTTCGATATGACAGTCTAGATTTTACTGGTGCTTATAGGGCGTCCACTTACCGAGGGACGATCGCGTTCATGGACGTCGAGGAGCCGTACATGCATGATCGGGCGGTGCGACAATTTGGACGTCGGCAGAGCAGGCCATTGGATGTCATAGAGCCTTCGTCCGCTTCCCGGCCAGCCAGGTTTGTAGGGAAAGATACATATAAGCTTTCATTTGCTCGGGCATGCGACGGCTGGGAGCACCTCGACGAGCATCTGTGTCCATGCATTTTGGAGAGCCCGATGGCCGTCCCAGCGTGGGACGTGGACGAGGAGTACTTGGACTGGTATTTACAGATCTCACATCCGTATGTGAGCCCCTCGTCACGAGTCCAGCCTCGTATTCGAGCTTCTCCTCCCGCTGTGGATGCTTACAGAGTACGTTTCTCCACAATCCTTGTTGTAAATGTTTGCTTTGGTTATTCTTGACATTAATATTGTTGTTTTACAGCGTTTGGCCATGGCGACAGCATTCGCTCGGGAGATCACTAGAGGGGGTTCATTTTAGGGTTTAGGGTTTTAGAGGGGGGTAATTTTCAAACTAAATCTTCAACAGCATATAGAAATTTGAATGGGAATATTTAAGTTTTCTCTGATGGTCCTTCTGTAGAAGAGCTGCATAAGCACATTAATTCTTCTTTAAATTCGTAATTCCCGTCTCATATATATTGATTATATAAGCTTAAACTTTACACCTTAATGACCCTAAACGTACGTAGGAAACTCGAAGTCATTGATTTTGTAAAACGTATGTAGGGAACTTGGAGATTTGTCAAAGTATGAAAAACTCTAATTGGGCGCGGTGTGTAGAGGCGATTGAGCTCATAGGGTTTGAATCTTGTATTGAGAAATATGCAACTCATTGGTTTAGAAAAATATTATGTCCATATGTTGATATTGGGATCTTTTCGATGAAACTAAATCATATAGGCTTAAACTGTACACTTTAATGACCCTAAACCCTAACCCCCAAACCCTAAACCCTAAAAAACCCTATCCTAATCCCTCTCATAGCTAGTTGGGTGCAACGCCGTTGCACCCAAACTAGAGGGGGTTCATATGGGTGGGCGCAACGCTGTTGCGCCCAAACTGGTTGGGGTTAGTGTTCAGGGTTTAGGAGGGTTTAGGGGTTTGGGGTTTAGGATTAATATTCACACTAAACCTTCAACATTAGCTAGAGTTTTCCCACCAGCAACAGTAAACCCTATCCTAAGTACCGCCCCAACTGCCTCTGCCACCTCCACCGGCTTCACGAAAAAAACTTCAAAATATCGAGTCAATATATACCTATTCAAGATATTTTATTGAAAAAAAACTTCACGACCCTAAATACAAGACCCTAATGAATAGACCCTAACCAATAAAACCCTAAACCCCTAACCCTAAACCCCAAAAAACCCTAAATCCTAAACCCTCTCACAGCTAGTTAGGCGCAACGCCGTTGCGCCCAAACTAGAGGGGGTTCATATGGGTGGGCGCAACGCCGTTGCGCCCAACTGGCTGTGAGTAATTTATAGGTTTAGGGTTTATGGGGTTAGGGTTTAGGGTTTATGGGGTTAGGGTTTAGGGTTTACAACAAGAAAATTTGAACTCCATACTCTCCTCCTTTTCTTCTTCTTGAACCAGCTTCAAGTAAGGGCCTTTTAATTTCTCCATACTCTCCAACTGTTCCACACCATTTCAGGATAAAATATTTAACTTCACAATTTCAAACATGTACAATTTTACTTTACAGCTTGGAAAAGAAGTGGATTTACATCGACTAAACATATCCAACTCCATCCCGTTCCAACATTTGGATACCCTAAGTCCTAGGTCTAAAGAAATATGTCACTGTTACCACCCATCCTTCTTTGAATAACGTAATCTTGCATCCTATCCTGAAATGGTTGCTCCCATCCTTCAACGCTTGCATCTTTCCATCGGGTCCAAACTCCGGGCGGGGGTGGAATCGGACATAGGTCATCAACTAGCCAAACCTTTACAAATTCAAGGGTTAGAATACATTACAAAGAAATAAAGGTTAATGATGATCGAATGTGGAAATGCTTACCGGTACAAAATGGTCATGGTTGCCTACAAGGGCTATCGCATGCACTTTTGTGGGAGGTTGTGCGCCTGGGGGAGACCACATTGGGAGGCATGTGTGAGGTCCAGAATATGATAGCACAATAAGTGCCACCTGGTATCGTGTGGCAAATACCAAGCCAGCAATGGGAACTTCCATCCAGTGATCCCTCGTACACACCCCAGTAAAATTCACAGACCTGATGAGGTCCGATATGGGGGTTAAACTACAAGCCGAGGTGTACAACACTCGGCGTTCTTGTAGCTCCTTGGAAAGCTCCCATCGGACGTACCGATAATGGTCTTCACCATGCCCTAATAGTACAACAAGCGAACGGTACCCACAGTGACCATCGCCCATTACATTCTGTACTCCTCCAATGTAGGCGAACATAAACGAATCAATATTATCTCGTTCCCAGTTGAAGTCGAGGTAAATAACGTCCATGTCGCCCTGAGGTGCTCTACAAGTGCTTTCCTTGCCAGGTGAAACTCCGTTGCGTCGCTTATCGCTCGGAGGACGTCCTTTAGATCCCACTGAGGAATTTTTCCGGTCCCCGGCCTTCTTCTTCTTTTCCTCGTCCTTCTTCCTTTTTTCTTCCGCCATGTGCTCAAACCAACTAGGGTCCCTCTTGGTATCGTTCTTCTTCTTTTTAGGTCTCCCCTTCTTGGTCGAAGCGGCCGGGGGCTCTTCTGCGGTACACGATCTCGAGTCATGGAAAACTTTGTATCGGCGTGAAAAGTCGGTCTTCAGCTCTGGGTGCAATTCTTCGTTGCTCCACTCTCCAAACATGGCACCTAAGATAATATCTTCTTCTGAGATCAATATGTCATCATTCGGTGCGAGATCAGCATGCCCAACCCGTTCCCACTTGATTTGCTTCCAATAACTATGGATTTCACTTGGCCTCAATGGGGAACCGGCCTTTACATATTCTTTGATCGTGTGTGGGCAAGGCAGGCCTAGGGTGGCTCTCCAAAACACATCACGGCATTCTTTATCGGGAATTTTTCCTTGCATGTCCCTAACAACTGAAGGGTATAACATTCTTAAGCACTTTTCCGAGACCTTATACAGAATGCGCCTGAAAAATGTCTTTACCGAAGGCGGGCCGGTTACGATCTCTGTGGGCGCCTTAAAAGCACTCTGCTCCATATCACCCCTGATTTCCCGAATCTGATCAGCAAACATATTGTCGATTTGTTGCACGAGGGTCTCCAAGCATCCAACCGACGATTCAATCCCGTCCTTCAACATAGAGTGCTGACTCTCGACCCTGAAATTTAAAACTCAAGTTACGCTTAGTTGCATATATCAATTTAGCTTTTAGATGATCGCTTATTAATTTACGTGTTTGATGATCTTGTGCTGAAATGGAGTACAGTGTCACACCATGCACAGACTAGCATCTTCTTGTATTCAGCAAGCCATACCCTCTTCACTTAATCCATCATCCAGGGTAGCTTTTTCCACTTTTCCGTCAAGTATTCAAGTCGCTCATTATACACATCCTCGGTGGGCGACCTTAACAACCAACGAATATTACCACTAAAATGGTCAACATTGGGGACCCATTTCATAGCAACACCCTCCATGTTGCGGTTCACATGGACCCTACACAACAAATGCTTCATGTTGGGAAATACTATATCCACGGCTTTCACAAGACCGAGCTCTCGATCTGACATGATCGCCTTGGGTTCCTGTCCCCCGAGAATGATCTTTAGGCGGTCCAACGCCCATGTGTAGTGCTCCGTCGTCTCATCATACATGAATACGATCGCAATACAAAATGTAAGGTTGGTGCAAGTGAATCCAACAAAGGCATACCGTACCTATAAATGTACAAATTATAAGAAATAAGGTATGCAATTACATATTCAATAAGGTATGCAATTACATATTTTAGATGTAATAATAGCGATAATTGAACATATTCATACATGTTCGTCTTGTAGGTCGTATCCATGATGACGATGGTGGGGAACAAACTCAACAAATGTATAGCTCCGGGGTGAGAAATAAAAATATCACTCAAAACCTCCCTCCCTTCTTCATTGCGACGCGTCTCATAGCTTGTATAATAACATCTCGCGTCTAGAAAATCCAGCATGTACTGCGGCACCGTCAAATTGCCCCTACATTTCAGCCTCTCCCGACTCTTGTAATTGTAGAGTTGGTTCCTTGATGTCAAGCATTTGGGATCCTCGTGTAGAAATAGACTCATAATAGCCTTCAGCTTTATTCCGGAGGCTGACAAAACTTTCACACGCTCTCGTTGTTCCTGCGAAAGCCTCCCAGCAAATGCATGACCGATCAAACTACAAGAAAGCTCATGGTCATGCGATCCACAAGCGACAAATAATCTCCAACGGTCAGATTTGAGCCAATCTCCTTTCACAATCACCCCATGCAACTGAAACGGACACTCACTCTTCTTTGTCCTCGCATTGTATCTCCGTTTAGGGGTTGCCTCGGTACCGTCACCCGCCTTCTTCTTCGCCGCTCTATATGGCCCAGACTTCTCACACGACAGTATGACCTTTCGGTTATGCCATGACTTACTTATTACAATCACCATATGCAACTACAAACCTACGTTCTTAGCCCAGCTGATCATACTATCTCTATCACTCCATTCTTTATCCGTAGTAAAATGAGCAGAATAATCCACTGGAGCAGAATAATCCACTGGCGAATATTCGCTATCACTACAGTCCTCCTATTTATGATAAATAAATAAATTATAAATTAGGTGTTTTTCTAAGGGCGTTTCTTACAACGAATGTATACTTTACTTCATGATCAATTAAAACACCTAATTAACAAATTACTTCTCACATAAACTTTCAGAAAATTATTTCACAACTATATAATACAATACTGAAAATACAACTATATTATCGTAAACATTTTAATCAACTATATTATCGTAAACATTTTATACAACTATATTATCGTAAACATTTTAATCAACTATATTGTCGTAAACATTTTAATCAACTATATTATCGTAAACATTTTAATCAAAGTTCTAAACTACAACAAACTACTGTAAATTACTACATTTGAAATAAACTCTGTAGTAAATATATGCTTACCCCTAAATTATCAAGATCGGGTGCGTCATCCAAGTGCTCAACTGGACTAAGTGTAGCATCCATCCTCGACAAAGACATTATCTTCAATGGATAATGTCTTTGTCAAGGAATAGTTGCATATATATAGCAACAAGATGGATAAACCCGAATGCGTCCAAGATGGATAATGTCTTTGTCAAGGAATAGTTGCATATATATATTACAACGGTAACTTTTTGGACGCATCGTGGTTGCGTCCAAGAAGTTACCGTTGTAAAAACGGTAACTTCTTGGACGCAACCACAATGCGTCAAATAAATTGCGTCTAACATTTCTTTTTTTTATAGCCTTTTTTTTAAAATATTTTTTTTTTTAAAAAAAATAATTTTTTTTTATCGAACCCTAAAACGTAAACCGGTTTAGTAATAAACCGGTTTTTAATTAATTTTTTGAATTTCTCAAAACCGGGTACCAGCTCTTGGGCGCATCCTTGATGCGCCCAAGATTAAAACTTTTTTTTCTAAAAAAAAATTCCATTTTGAGCGCATCCTTGTTGCGCCCAAAATGGGGTGCGCCGCAAAAAATTGCGGGTGTAAAAAATAATCCCCTATAAATCCCCTTCATTTACTAGTCCTTTTTGGCTTTTAATACCTCTTGTCCCATCTCTTTCTTTTTTTCCCTTCGGGATCTTGGACCGTTAATCTGCTTCATCGACTTTTCTTGGGCCTTCAAGTTTGTTGGACAGATTGATTTACTCTTTTAGCTCTTCCTAGCCTTTTGCATTTATCGGGCCGGGTGACCCAACATTTTCTTTTATACCCCAATTGTAGTACGGGGGATTTCACCCCCTACAACCAGACCCCATGCTCTTCGTCACACGGAGCACGACCAAGGCTTGGCTTGAACAATACCTCTTTTCTACTCCATAATTCCGTAGATCCACTTTTAATCGGGGTTTCCCAAGTGTGTACATATTTTATAAGCATGATCCCTTGGGGATTTCACCCACCCTTTTATGTGACAATCTTTACCTTCTTTTGAGCGGGGTTTCCCATCCTTCCCTTCTTTTGAGTAAGGTTTCCCATCTCTTATAAGCAAGATCTGTAGAGGAAGGCCTTCTCGTATTACCCCTCCTTTTCCTCTTGGGATTTCCTAGGTTACAATTTGTCGGTGAGAGCACATTGACGATGCGCCTTGTTGCTTGCTAGTGTTCGTTTGGACCTATGATTTGTCTAGTCTTGAGGCTTTTGGCGAATTCGGTGATTCGACTGCTCATCTGCCGTCCCCTTTTATTAGGATTTGCCTTTCCGTAATCCTCGCAGTGTTCGGTTTTGGTTTGTGCTTATATCCGGAACATATCCTCTTACCCATTTTATTTATTTCCTCTATTCTTTCTTTTATTTGTTTATGAGCGTTGTGGTTTGATTCGGATTTCCTTTTTCTCACTGTGCATTTGATGACTTGTTGTTTTCATGAGGCATTTTCTTTTTGGTACCACTAGGAGGTTTTGTATAAGATGTCTGACGGGTCAGAGAGTAAGGGTTTATGCATGTCTGTGAGGTCACATGCTTCTGAGTCGTAATCTAAATGCCTTCACGATGTTTCACCTCCCTGCGGGGTTCACTCGGGTCATGGGCGATACGCCTTGCGTCAGGTTCTTCAGGTAGGACCAAGGCTCCACTTCCCCTGTCCATCCACCCTCGCATACTTTTGAGGTGCGTACCCTAATTTCCAATTGTTGAAAGGGCTTTCTTCATCGAAGGCGATGAGGATGTTTCATCCTTGACCATCGAAGACCTTTATCACGCAGCGGGAGAGTTTCTTTGCCCTCTAGGCTCTATTCTGGAGCTTCTAACTTTGATGCCCATCTAGATTTATTGTCGGTCAATTTTGACGATTTGGAGGGGGGATTTCGCCTCCTTATCCAGCCTGTCTCAATGAAGTTGCTGAATGAGATTAAGATGAGCCCCATCTAGTTCCATGCTAAAGCATGTCGCGAACGAGCCGTTACTACGTGCCATGTTGGGATTTAGATTGAGAGCCTTGCCTTAAACACTTGAAGCATTTATTTTCTTGACAGAAGTTCCAACTCATCTACAGGACCCACAAAGCTCAACATGCGTAAAAGGTCCATAACCTACGCACTTGGACAAGTGGTTGCAAAGATGGTTTTTCGTGAGAATTCCCGAAGAGCTTAGCCTTATGGTGTCCATGGTGGCTAATGAAGGCATGCCCATGACCCGAAAAGTTGGTTGGTCCCTGAGGGCGAGGGAGGTGTATGATAAGTACTTCTTCACCAAGTCACAAGATATGTTTAACTACGATGTCTTTGTGACAATGTCTAGAGCGAAGAATGTTGAGATTAGTCTACGCCACCCACAGGGAGGTGATAGTTATTTTAGTCTTGGGAGAGACACGAGCTTTCGTTTCATACCATTGACTGAGTTTAGTGTTATCTAGCTAGTCCGCGAAGTTGGGATATGCATTTTTTGCATGTTAGTGCTTTGTTTATAACTTCTTATGCTCGGTCTTTTTGTATTGTAGGTATTAACTTATTCGAGGCTATCGCAGACTTGTGTGGATTTCCGCTCCTACTCGAATTAGAGGGCGGGATCCAAGGGTGGGTGATAAGGGGACGTCGAGCCTAGTGTGGGGGTCAGAGTTAGCAAAAGCCCAGAAGAGGGTTTGGGCTCGTCCGGGTAGAAGAAGATCGTGAGGGTGATTCACAAATATATGGCCCCACCTAGTTTCATGGGTTGCGTCCAAAGAAGTGAGTCCAATAGCAGATGAATGAAGCCCATCTAGGACAAGTGCAGGAGGGCGGTTTCAAGGGAGATAGTTTCTTCTATAAATACACCAAATTTAGGAGAGAGAAGGATCCTTTTTGACACTTTTGAGAGTAATTCGGTTAGAGGAGAGAGAAAGCAAGAGAGCACACTCAATTGGTTGTTACTTTTCTTCTTCTTCTCCAAGCAAATCGTCAAAAAAACTAGAGAGAATTTGTGAGACCTGGGCGGTACACCCCATTTTTCATCTGCTTTCTTGTTGTTTTTCCCTTTCTTTTTGAATGTGTGTCGCTTACTAACTTGAGCTTCGGAGAGCCCGCCCATGGAGAAGCCATCTCCGGGGTTGTTTCAGGTGTTTCCGTCGGTCAGAAGGGTTGATCGGAGCACAGGAGTAGCCATCGACGATCGGAGAGACGAGGAAGAAGATCACCTGTACCAGAATCGAGAGCAGAGCCAGAGTTCCAATCCTACGTGAAGTAAGGATGAGTCCGATCAGCTGAGGTTGTCCCCGAAAGGATATAAATCAAGTGAAATTCGGGCCAAGTGAGTGTTGTCCTTTGGTCTCTTCACGAAGGTTGAACTGGAATTCAACACTGGCGCCGTCTGTGGGGACCATCTCACGCAGCTAGGCTCAACAACCATCCCAGCACCATGGATCACGAGTGTCCATAAGTCGTCGTGTCAGAAGAAGCCCAGACACATCGCTAAGTCCCTCGAAGTCACCCACGAGAGGTGATTCTCAGCGAAGCCGAGTGGGAACAATTTTGCCAGTTCCAGGAGTGGCAAAGGCTGTGCCAGAAGCATGTCCAGCCGCAACCCATGCCGCAACCGCGCTAGCCCGAGCGCGCTCCTCAGTAACCGCAAGATGTGAACAAGCCTCGCGAGGAGTATGGAGAGGGGCCCCCAATGGACCAGGTGTCCGTCACTCACAAACTCCCTCTATATGCCCAGGCGCAAACCTCCCCGCAGACCGTACGCGGAGCTGGTACCGCAATACTACTCGGAGCAAGCGGCCATGGAGCTCCCGCTAGCCCTGTTTGGGTCTACAGCCTTCGCGGACCATATACTGCTCGCGCCGCCTCCTCCCGATTTCAAGATCCCGACGTTTAAAGAGTACACAGTGACGACAACCCCAGGGACCACATATCCCGCTATAGGTGCCTCATGCTCGTGAGTAAGGCCGACGAGCCCACCATGTGCAAATGCTTCCTCAACACTCTGGCGGGGCCAACCCTCACGTGGATGATAAGCTTGCATGCGAAGAGCATCCACAGATTGTAGCAGCTCACGGACTCCTTCTTGGCACACTTCGGGTGCTCGCATAAAAGAAAGCTAAGCATGCAGGAGGTCATGAACGCCAGGCAGCGCAAAGGCGAATCGCTTGCTTCCTTCGTGAAGAGGTTCACCACTGAAGTGGTCCAGGCGCATGATTTTGACGAGAAGGTCGCGCGATTGGCATTCATTCAAGGGTTCAGGAATAGGGCTTTTCAGCTTCATGTGAACAAGAAATCGCCCACATCATACACCAAACTATTGGAGAAAGCCAGCCAACACATCAACACGGAAGAGCTAGCAAGATGAGGGTCGTTCGCGAGCGCGCGCCCCGCGAATGGTGGACGCAAACATGATAATCACAAATGCGAGGGGGCACCTAGGAGCCCTGCTGCCATCAAATGAATGACAAGGGAAAGCCCCGAAAAGGCAGATGGTAGCCGTGGAAATGAACGATCGTGTGGCGGCTGGAATGTATCCACAGAGGTCACAATACAGACCCCTTCGTCCGCGAATGAGTGCGCCGACACCATCACCGCCCGCGGAAGAGGGCGGCTCCAGAACCAGGTCCCGTCCCACAAAGACCTCCCCCAAACAAAGTTGCTTCATACCTGCACGCCGGCCAAAACTTTCTGAGGCTGGATGGCCAGGTGGGCACAATTTCTGGCCGGCATGTGCCCAAGGGTCCCAGCAGACGCGAAGGAAGAAGGATAGCAAATGCACCCCTCCCAGTTGGAAGGCCATTCATGAGTATTTCCAACCCTCCATGTCAGGAGCATAAACTTACTTTCAGCGCAGAGGACCTCACAGAAGTAGCCATCCCGAGCACAGACCCACTCGTGCTTCATGTGCAGATGGGCACAAAAATTGTAAAGAGAGTGATGGTGGATACCGGGAGCTCCGCGGATATCCTGCACTGGGAGGTCTTCCAAAAGATAAGCTTGGACCCCGCGGATCTATTATCCCCTGACTGACCCTCGTGGGGTTCGCGGGGGAGAGGGCCAAGTCGATCGAAGTCATCACTCTGGATCTGATTCTGGGGGACGAGAATGGCCCACAAAGATGTGAAAAGATTGAGTTCCTGGTGCTACAATCTCCCTCTGCGTACAACGCAATCATAGGAAGAATATCTCTGTGTAAGTTTCAAGCCATTGTTTCCATATACCATTTCGCACTAAAACTCCCTACGCAGGTTGGCGTCGGAGTTGCTAGAGGATAGCATGCGGAGAGCCGCACTTGTTATCTCGCAGTTGTAAGCGAGAAGAATGTTCCAGTCCTAACAATGGAAGTCGATCGCCCTAGCGCTGCAGCGCCAAGCCCCGCGGAGGAAGAGGTCGAACTTGAAGTAAGGAACAAGATGGAGGATGTAGTCTCAGAACAGGAGAGGATACACATATCCCCATTCCCACAAGAAGAGGAAAAACTCTATATGGGGCAGGCCCTCAGGGCCGAGGTACAAGAGAGGATCAAAGAGCTGCTAGCCTCCTCACAGGATGTGTTTGCCTGGACCCCCAAAGATTTGACGGGTATCCCCGCGAGCCTCATGACACATTCGCTGAACATTAGCCCAGCAGCTAAGCCTCAGAGACAGAAAAATAGGAAGCAGGCCGAAGAAAGGGCCCAATGGGCTAGAAAAGAGGTCGCAAAGTTACTAAAAGCTGGATTCATTCGCGAAGTTTAGTACCCTCGCTAGCTCGCGAATGTAGTCATGGTGAGGAAGGCGAATGACAAGTGGCGCATGTGCATGGATTTCACAGACCTTAACAAAGCATGCCCCAAGGACAGCTACCCGCTCCCGTCAATTGACCAACTTGTAGATTCTATGGCGAGACACAAGGCGCAAAGCTTCCTAGACACCTACTCGGGCTACAATCAGGTCCAGATGAACCCCGTGGATGAAGAACACACAACCTTCATACTGAGAGGGGCACGTACTGCTATACGGTCATGCCGTTTGGGCTCAAGAACGCGGGAGCCAGTTTCCAGCGTCTCGTCGACCTGATTTTCCACGAGCAAATCGGCACCACGGTCGAAGCATATGTGGATGATATTGTAGTGATGAGCAAGCCAGAGGAAGACCACGCAAAGGATATCCGTGAAGTGTTCAGAACCCTACGCATGCACGGCATGAGTCTGAACCCGAAGAAGTGTGTCTTTGGCGTGAAAGCAGGAAAGTTCCTCGGTTTCTTGATCAGTTCGTGGGGCATTGATGTGAACCTTGAGAAGGTAGAGGCCGTACTACAAATGTCCCCTCCGTGGAACACGAAGGAGGTACAAAGATTCATAGGCTCCGTGAATTACCTGACAGGTTCTGCTCGAAGCTAGCGGAGAAGGGACTCCCGTTCTTTCCCATACTCTGAGACTCACAAAACTTCAAGTGGACCCCAAAGTGCAATACAACCTTCACGGAGTTAAAGAATAACGTGGCAGCACTGCGTACTCTGTCATCCCTGGTGCCAGGTGAAGACCTCCAACTCTACTTGGCCGCCAGTTCGCGGGCTATTAGTGTCGTCCTCATCCGCGAACATGAGGTCCCTGTCTACTTCGTGAGCAGAGCTCTCATACCAGCCGAAACAAGGTACCCGCTGGTAGAAAAGATCGCGCTTGCCATAGTTATGTCCGTGAGGAAGCTACGCCCATACTTCTAAGCTCATCTGATCCAAGTACTGTCTGATCTACCTCTGCTTAGTTTGTTCAATAGGCCAAAAATGTCAGGAAGGCTCACGAAGTGGGTGATTGAGTTGTCAGAGTTTGATATAGATTACAAGCCAAGGCATGCAATCAATGCACAATCCCTTGTGAACTTCATTGTTGAAACGAGTTTTCGGGAACTGAACATGGAAGGCCTAGTAGAGGAACAAGTGATATGTACCCTCTTCGTAGACGGAGCCGCAAATAAGGAGGGTAATGGAGTTGGTATCACGCTAACGGCGCCCGAAGGGGAGAAGTTCGAGTATGCCCTCACACTCAACTTTGAAACTACAAACAACGAGGCTGAATACGAGGCTCTCCTCACGGGGCTCGAGCTGGCCCTTATGAATGGTGCCCGAAGGGTGACGTGCTTCAGTGATTCAGAAATTGTTGTAAAATAAGTGCATGAGGTCTGTGAGGCCAAGACAGGTAATCTGCCCGCGTATCAACTCAGAGTGAAAACGTTGTCTGCTACGTTCGATCACTTCGAGATACAAGTAGTCCCACGTAGGGAGAACACGAGGGCCGACGAGCTCGCGAAGCTTGCTTCGAGAGCTAAGCTATAGCAGAAGGGTCGAGTATGGCTTGACATGCGGACAGCCAGGTCTATAAATCCAGAACTCATGGTCATCAAGTACGCGGAGGACGAAGATGATTGGCAAACGCCTATGCGGAGGTACCTAACAAGTGGGGTCATTCACGACGATCCCCAACAAAGGATAAAGTTGTAGGTCAGCGCAACCAGATTCTATATGAAGGGTGAGAACTGTACAAGAAAGGATACATGATGGGGGGAGGGCTGAGGTGTATGACCCTTACCGAGGGAAACAACTTAATGCTCGAGATCCATGAAGGATTATGCGGCGGCTATGCCGGATAGCGATACCTCATGTACAAAGCCCTGAGACCAGGGTATATCATGCCAACCATGAAAGAGGACGCCACTCACGTAGTGCAAACGTGTAAGGCTTGCCAGCTTCACGCCCCCGCCTCCCATCAACCAGGAGTGGAGATACAGGTCAAGAGTGCTCCCCGTCCCTTCGCGAGATGGGGAATGGATCTTCTTGGGCCATTCCCGAAGCCCCAAGTCAGCTTCAATTCATACTAGTTGCAATAGACTATTTCACAAAGTGGATTGAGGCCATCCCTCTACCCACCACAACTGTAGAGCAAGTTAAGAAGTGTATATGGCAGAACATCATATGCCGGTTTGGCTTACCTCAAGACATCGTGACAGACCGCTATCCTCAATTCAATATGGAGAAGCTGATTAGCTTCTGTGAAGGCATGGGTATCCGACTCTGCTTCGCGTCAGTGTCTCACCCTCGTTGCATCGGCCAGGTGGATAACGCAAACCAAAGGATCTATTATGATCTCAAAAGAAGACTCACGTGAGCGCAAGGCCGATGGGCCAAGATCCTGCCTCTAGTACTATAGGTTAACCGAACAACATCCAAAAGAGGCATAGGGGAAACTTCCTTCGCGTTGACATACGACGTAGAAGTTGTTGTCCCAGTTGAGCACATCTTCTCGAGCGAGAGATTACTACACTATGATGTTGAAGAAAACTCCGAGAAGCTGCAACTCGAACTACAACTTAGAGAAGAGATGCGTGAAATGGCCGAAATACGCAAAAGCGAGTACAAGCGGCGCATCGCAGCATATTATAACAAGAGGGTGAGACCCCGAAGCTTCATGAAGGGTGATCTCGTGCTAAGGAAAAATGAAGGCGGGAAGCTAGACCCTAGATGGGAAGGGTCGTTCATTGTCGTACGCGATGTTGCACCGGGGGCTTATCGCCTCAAGGATCATGCGGGCAACATAGTTCCAAATTCGTGGAACGTGATGAGGCTTCGCAAGTACTACCCCTGAAGGGGTCCTGCCTCAGGTATGTCTTTGTGAACCCTGTCATTTTGCTAATGACGTTCAAAGTGAGCAAGGCAAGCAATAATTTCGCGAGCAATACTGTGTAGGCCACAACCGCAATAAGTGAAAGCAATATCGTTAAGGTGTGGGACTAAGGCAAGTAAAACGCGAGGGCAAGGTACGCGAGCTAAGCAATACGTTTAAGCAATACGATATGTGTGATATAAGAATGAGCAAGGCCCTAATAGCAATATCGTGTGCAATGTGTAGGAAAGCAAATATGAAAAGCAAGAATGAGAAGCAAGTACAAGAGGCAATATGTGAATGCAAGAATGAGAAGCAAGTACGAGAAGCAATACGTGAATGCAAGTTGTGAAAGCAAGTATGAAAATCAAGAATGAGAAGCAAGTACGAGAAGTAATACGTGAATGCAAGTTGTGAAACCAAGACACGAGCGTGAAGTCGTGAAAAGCAAGGAATGGAAAGCAAGTTCTATGGGCAAGGCCTAATAAGCGATACTAAAAAGCGCGAGCATTAAGAGCAAGCAAGCAATACGAGGGCAATAGTCGCGAGCAAGAAGGAACTAGCGATAAGGTATGCAGCCTATGAAAGTTGTATATTCGCAATAACTTGATTAGAGATTTTCATCTAATTATGTTGAAACAAAACAAAACAGGTAGGCCTTCGAGAGGTTGCAAAGAAGCGAAACATCTAAAGCAAGGAGCTCAACAAGAACAAGACACGTGTAATGAGAAGTTAGAGCGATGGCATTTCCTTCAATACAAAAGACAATGTAAATACATGGGTTTTTATAAGCAATTCCATTACTATTTTTCTTTCGTGCACGACATAGTGTAAAGCTGATAACAACAAAGCCCGCTACGATGACCAAAACACATTAATTGCAAATCTAAAACAGAAAAACCCACTAACCCCTGCTCATTCCTCTTTTAGTTCGCGAACTATAAGAAGGAACGAGGGGAAATGTATGCGATAAATATACAAGGAAATAGGGCCTAAAGGCCAACGGAGCAGAGGCTTTCCGCGCAAAAACCTGGCGGTGGGGGCTCTTGAACGAAGACCTGCACATGCCTCGCCTTTCCAAGCTTCGCGATAAGGGAGGTGTCTCGGTTGTCTTTTACTTCGCAGAGTCTCCGCCCCATAACCCTAGGCTTAAGGAAGAAGAACATGCGACCCACACCAAATATAGCCGCGTTTGGGAAGAGAAAGGCACGCATCACCTCGAGATTGAACTCTCCCACTCTTTCTCCCACCTCGCCCACGTCGATAACCGAGATGTAACCACCATCAAATCGGTGGATCGGAACTTCATGATAGTCACCGCGCTGACAAATGAAACGGCCGTCGTGGTGAACCTCAAAAACAAGCCCAACCATCTCGACAAGAGTTTAAAGAGAAGCAAAAGAAAGAGGAGTAAGAAAATAAGCAAGAGAAACAAGAGAAGAAATGAAGAAGAAAGTCAGAAAAACCAATAGAGGAAGCTAGTATTTATAGATGGGCAAGAAGGGGTGAATAGCAAGAGCATTAACTGCCCTCATAACAGTGGTTCACCGCGCAAATGGAGAGAGAAAATTGAGGTTATAAAACCGCCACAAAGGGAGTTGAAGTGATGCGTCAGTTAATGACAAGCCAAAGTCAAACCCTAAAATACGCCAGCTACGCGCTAGGCCTAATGATTATTGGTCAAAACCAGTCCAATCGCATTTAAGTAAAACAGCAAAACCAATACATATAGATAAGCTACGCGAAGAAAGGCAAAGAACAACAAATGCGTAAAGGCTTAGGCAAGCATAAAGTAAATCACAATTAGTGTCTGCGAAAGGACATTGTTCAAACAAGCCCAAAACATTACAAATCAACAAGTGTCAGATAACGAAGTACCAATGTATGAAAAGGAAGGAACCAAACTAAGACTGAGGAGTTGAAGCGTTCGGAGGTTCTTCGCGAGACCGCTTGAGCCTAGTCGTAGGCGTCGAGCTAGCAGGGGGTCGCCCTCCTTTATAATGGAAACATTCCAAGCCTCTAGGACCCCCTCATGATCTCCCTTTATCCCGTATGTTGCAGCCGGAATTGATGCGAGACAACCCCACGATAGGATCGTCACGAGCCGTTTCGGTCCCGTCTTTGAGGAAAGATGGAAACGACCTTCGAATTCGATGAAATTATGGAGTCTAGTCTTTAAGGAAATCAGGAACAATCCCTCAAAATTTCGTGATTATTGGAGAAGGATTGATTGATTAAACGAATTAAAGACGAACTGATCGCTACAAAGAAAAAGAGGTGTTTTGGATGGGGAAAAACTCAAGTATAACATAGCCAAGTTATACAAGAGTCCCGATATCTAATTTTTATTAATGAAAACAAGAGTATAAATAACATAATTTCGTGCCTAATGTCTTTCAAAAGAAATAATCTATATAATGCTAAAGATAAGAAAATTAGAAAAAAGATGAAACTTATAAAAGAAGAAACAAGGAAACCAAACAATCTTGGATCCCAAATCTTCTTATCTAATCCTAAAAATACTTAAAACTAATTAATAAAGCTGAATTAAAAGATAACATAACAAGAAAAACGGAATCAAATCTTATCTTAATCTAACTAATTATGAAAGTAAATAATTCACGTTGGAAATTGCACTGTCTTCAGTAAAACTAAATTTTGATCATTTTCTCGTTGGAATTTCAATTCGACATAAACTTCGGAGTTGTAGAACATTGAATCAGCTTTCCAACGCATCTTGAATCATCTTGAGATCAAAGTTGTAGACATAGTTATGGTTGTTTTACAGAGGATTGTCCAGAATTTGACGAGAACTAAAAATTTCAAACTTGCTCAAGATTTCCCATTTGCTTGAGCCTCTTCCTTGGAGGCCTTTGACTTGTCCTTCCATGGATGCTATCAGGAATAAAAGTAATAGGGGCTACCACATACTTAACAACCATTTGCTTGATGCCCACAACTCCACCAAAGAAATAACTGGGCCCCGTGAAGTAATCATGGCGAGCCTTAAAGCGGTAGTCACACACGTACTCATCAACAACCTCCTGTCTTGCTTTCTTGCAAGCCTCAGCTAGGTTTCTCACCCGCTCCTTAAGCGCTTCATTCTCCCTCAACTGGTCCTTAAGTGCCTCAATCTCTCTTGTCTTCCCATCTTTTTCATCCCTAGCGGCATCTCTCTCTTTCATCAGCTCGCCTTGTTCACTCTTCAAAGACGCGACTTCTTTGTGAAGATCCTTCACCAAAGCGTTCTCCTCTGTTAGCAATTTCACTTTCTCTTTAAGAGCCCCGAGTTCGAGCTTGTCCTTGCTCGCTTCTTCAACCAGCTGCTCGAGTGAAGCCCGAGCACTGCGGCAATACCTAGTGATCTCTGAAGAAAAACAATGAAAGAATTAGACCACTCACGATACGCATAGAGCAACATAAGGGAAAAGTAAGTGAGGAAAAGCAAGAAGAATGACAAAGACATACAAAGCTCAAGCCCTGGTATACGGAACTCAAATGGCTCGATGGGATTGTGGCAGGGACCTTCGGCTCCTTAACACGCGAAGTAGTTTTCTTCCAGCGCATCAAGTGGCAGCTCTGGAGTACCCTCCAGGTCAACGACCTGAGTATATCCCTCCCCACTACCCGCAGGCACATGTTCTCTTGCACCTTCGCCTACTTCCTTTGCGGAACTAGTCGGTTGCGCCTGCTCATCTAGGGAAAGAGGTGAGCCTTGTGCAGTCTGGTACACCACCTGCTCCACGAAGCCCTCAGGGAATTCATTTAATAACAATATTTTAGTTTTATCGTATTTAAATTTCACTATTCAAGTATATTTATTCATAATAATAAAGGGAAATGAAAATATTGTAACCTTTGTGACTCTTCATTCACCATTAGAGGTTCAAGTCTATGGGTAATTACATCAATTTAGACAATGAATAAATGTATTCATAACATGTTAATTCTATACGCATTTAATCGGCAATTTAAATATATGTTATTCTCTTTAAGTAGTTGATAGCAGATGAATTGATCGTTTGGAAACTCGACCAAACATTAACAATGATGAAAGGATGTAGCTCAAGATGAAGGTGGGTTATTTTTTATTTTTATGGTTATGCTACAGTAGTTGTTGCAAGTATGATTTTTTTTTCAGGAATCTTTTTATTGATATAAGCTTATGAAAATCGATTAAATAAGATTGATTTTATTCTTGAAATGTGATGTTTTTATTGCTATATATGGCATGTTTAAGTGTTTATCATTGTAGGATTACATGAAGGCCAAGCTCCTCAAAGATTGACGATTTAGGAAGAATACATTTCCACACCAAATTGACCGGCCAACTATGGATGCAAGTAAGCCAAATAAGATCCCAATTGAAATGAAGTTGTGTAGATTTATGATTTGTGAATGACCATGCCAAGCGTTCCTCAAAGTTGGACATCCTTAAATGGTAAAACATATATTCTTGAAATAATTAAATCATTCATTTATCTATATATATCCAATATATTATATTGTTGGTTGAAATTTTACAATAATTTCCATTAAATATTTATTTATTTCTAAATAATTAGACTTTTTAACATTTTTATATAGTTAATCATGCAGACTTTTACGGATAAATTTCTTCACAAAAATACAAGTATCATATCAAATGAAATGTATGTATGTGTAGGTATTACTTCTTTATACCAATTACATATTCACGATTCTGTTTTCTTAAACTTATTTAATTACATTTGTAATTTATTTATATACATATACGAACTATTTATGATATTATAGTTCTTGGGGTGTTTTCTTTTACTACAAACAAAATTGTATATGTAATCCAAGTAAGAGAGCGATAAAACCAAAACACACACATGACAATGCCAAAGTCTAGATATTTTGGAATAGGAAATAGATCGATACTATAGAGAAATGTCGTTAGAAACAAACCATCAAGTTATTGTAATTGTTTTGTTGTCAATTACCACTCAAATTTCTTGACCTTTATATACAATTGATTCAAATTAAGTCATAAATTATTTATACATTTCAATGAATAGAATATAATTAATGTATAAATAATACCACAAAAATTATTTCGGATTCCTTTTAATTCAAAATGTTAGTTTTTAAATAAAATACACATAAAATAAGAATCTATCTATAATCTCATATATATTCATCTATGTAGTCTTTGGGAAAATAATATAAATTTTATTTATAATGATTCTTATTAATCTCTCTCTAACAATGTATTTATATAAATCTGTCAATATAATAATGATTCTAATTATAATTATAATGTATCATATAATGTAACTTATTTCTAACAATATATTTATATAAATCTTATCTATATTATTAGTGAATTCCAGTTAAACTACACGTGAAGAGTAATTTTGAGCTTAAATAATATATTACTTTTGAAATTTGCACGAAATTCTCCTCCTAGCTGAATGGTACATCGTCACATATTGATTCTAATAAAAAATATATTTCTGTCCATTGTAGTAACCCTTAAATTTTCCTTTAAATATTCATATTATAAAGAAAGATTAATTTGAAATTATTATAAAAGCAAATTGACTATGTTGTAAATAAATCCCGCAATTCTAGCCATTAACTAGAAGAATCCAAAATATAGTACTGCTTGTCATTTCATACGGGAAAAAAATATTATCATGGAAAGTAATTAATAAATAAGGCTAATCCACAACATACGAAACTAAACCTTAAAATAACCAATGTCAAGTTGGTAACATGCGCATCCGTTACAAGGACTATACATACATGTATAAGATTGTAGATAATGATTTTGATTTTCATAAAAACCATATTTATAACACATTATTACGCTAATATTAAGCATTTTTATATATTTCTACTAATCTATAATCGATAAGAGATGAAAAATCTTAATTCATTATTGTATAGCACTTTAGATTATCGTAACTACAAATATAGCAAATATTATTGGCACTAAGGAAATCAATACATTTTTTTATGACTGTGTCATTGACTATATATTTGATACTGATTAGTTCCGTAAAAAAATATTGTTCATGTACTAAGACTATTAACAAACAATATTTTTAATTTTTCTCTCCATAGATACACTATATCAGTTTTTTATGTTGGGATGGGTCTACCATTTCGTCTGCCAACAGTATCCCGGTCTGGATGTAGAGAGATTTCAACCGATCAAACCAAACGATCAAGACCTAAAAAAAGATGCACTAAATCATTACAACGGGAGAATATTGATCGTTCTTTTGTGTAAAAAAGAGGGCCTAAGAAATAGTCATTTTTCTAATTACATTTTCTTTTAAAAACAAATAAATATTTTTTTAAATAATAATGTGTGATTCTTGCATAGCACGGGCATAGACACTAGTTATTCTAAAAATGGACCATAGGATAGCAATTTATGCACATAAGTCAACACGCCACATCATCCTTGAATTTGAGGGAAAATGCACGTGTGTTGCTCAAGTATGGGTGGTGGACTAGATCCCAGTCCGACTTGAATCAGCATCACCACATCAAAGTTAGTTTTGCTCGGAAGCTTATTGACTCATTAGGGATTTGGAGTATGAATTGAGTTGGTAATCTCAAGCTCCAGTGATTGCTCCAAGTGGCAAGTAAACGCTGAGAGGAGGGGAGGAAACCCTAGAGATCACGTCATCTTAGTAGTCGATTGTCAATCCTCAGAGATCAATGTCATATAGATTGAAACTCTACAAGTAATCTAGGCCTTACAAATAAAGAAATGGATATATCTATGACTAAGATAGTAAATAGTAAAGAAAATAAGGGATAAAAGCAAACATGATAAATATGTCTGAGGTTAAAGATCACTACAAAAGTGTTTCAGTAAACAAAATCACACTTTACCTAAATTTACTCATAATTATTTGAAGGTAATCCATATGAGGTAATCTACTAACTCTTGTCAGATGATAGTAAACTTGCTCAAATCTAACTAACAATAATTGTCGCGTAGAGCTAATCACATTCAAACACTTTAAGCACTTAGAGTCTAGAGATAAAATGAAAGGACATTCGATGTCGCGTTCCGCTAAATCCAACTCGAACCAAGAACATCTATGAATATGATAGCTTATTAATCCTCAAGACTAAATAAGTTGTTGTCGCATAAATTACAGTCAGGGTCAACCTCATAGGGATCTGATAAGAATAATCTCTTGTCAGACTGATACCTTATCTTGGTATGCTATTATTGTCAACTTCTATCGGTCTCAAACCCTAATAGGAATCCAATTTACATAGGCTACTATGAGAAAGAACACTAAGAATAAATCAAATATTATTTCAATTAAGAAAAAATTAAATTCTACATACACATTATTGGGATCACCCCAACCTTAAAATTAGGAATTTAGTCAAGCATGAATTAAGAAATATTCAAAAGATTAATAAACTAGCCATCACCATATATGAAATACTTAATAAAAATAAAATATATGAAAACTTAGTCTTAATATCGAAATAATTCAATTTGACAAGCTAGAATATAAAGGACATATGTTCAAAACATGTTAAAGGCTGAAAATTCCATGTTGAAATTATTGTGCGGACGTAGCAAATGAAATAACCTAACTAGAATCAAAACTAATTAAAACCTAAACTAATCTACATATAGGATGCGGATCAGGTAACGACTATCATTAAAATACAAACTTCTTTTAAAATGCGAACTGGTGCACAAATCTTTGTAATAAGGTGCACAAATCTATGCAACAATGTGCACTATATTATGAATACTTGTGCATCATGTTGGAAATAAATGTGCACCATTTAAATAAAATACAAGTGTAAAATTAAATAAAATACAAGTGCACCATGTCATAAATAAATGTGCACCACGTTACAAGTAATTGTGCACCACAGTTCATGTGTTTATGCACTCCATTGTATTTAAAAAAATACAAGTGCACTACTCAATAAAAATCAGGTGCACAATCCAATATATTATGGTGCACATTTTAACAGACATTGGTGCACAAACTCGTATAATTTGGTGCACAAACATTGTGCACTGCTATTGTACTTCGAAAAAAAAACAAGTGCACTACTCAATAAAAATCAGTTGCACAATCCAACATATTATGGTGCATATTTCAATAGACTTTGGTGTACAATCTCGTACTGTAACACCATTAAATTACCTTAGGAATATTACCGCCAGTGACCTCGGATCACAAATCCAAAATCACCAAAGGCTTACAGTATTGATCGCAAAATACAAATTTAAAACGAACAATAATATATCAAAGTCAAAATTGAATTACAAACCGACGTTGCAAAAATGGCAACCTAATAATGCATATCAAAGTATCAGCGAAAGACTTAATAATTCATAAACTCAAAATAGGATCTAAACCTTGTTCAACAAATATTCAAATATCAAACGAAAATGCAGCTGCCTTCAACGTCGTCTTCCTGCGTCTTCAATTTGGGAAGCTTTACCTAATGTGCCATATAGGACGAATGACACTAACCAACTATGCAAGGAAAAAGAAGGTTGGTTAGTCTAATGAAAGACTAAACAAGGACTCAAATAGAACGGTTCTTGTGATTGTATCCAGTTACTATCATTGTGTCTCGAATAATAGTCGGTAGACGATATATAACCCAAATACTCTCATTGAAATGAAAGAAGAGATATGCGACAAAAGAAGACTCCAAAGAAGATGAGTCTTATAGGAATATGTTTGTTTGTTTGGGAACATTATAATTCACACAAAGTTTGAAAACCGACCTTGAATGTTTAGGTCCACGACCAACCTCACCGCATAATGCGAATCCAGATTGGATAGAGGACTTACTATAAAAAAGAGTCCGGGCGGGTTTCACGTTGTACTTCTTGCCCGATGGTGAATTAATTATGTACAACAAGACACTTATCTTATTTAATTTCAAAACATGCATTAACGTTAAAGCTTTTAATTTCCACAACCGATCTCACAAGGAGATATAGAATGCGATAAATCCTGAATATTGGCACTAGCTAAGTGCACCACCACTTATATTCGAATAAGGGTAGGTCATGACCAAAAAATATTAGGGCAATAATCCTCCTAATACCAAGTTATAAAGAAACAACTAAACTTCGCAAGGTAAATAGCGTTACTACGAATACTCGTGCTAAACTAGCATATAAGTTCACACCAAATAGTCCATCTAGCACCCTATTTTAATATATATATATATATATATATATATATATAGGTCGTTGCTAGCAAATATATAACCAAATAAAAAGGTTCATTAATCACACCACTTATCACACAAGTTCCCAAACAACAAATAGAATTATTTATCTCAATCTAATTAAGACAATAAATTAATTGGCAATTAAGAAAAATATGGAATAAAATAGCAAAAGCGAACCGCCACTTGCCTTGAATCACGGAGAGGATGAACGGTATCACGGGAAAGGTTGCTTCTGAGTAGCAAATTGAATCCCTGCTTTAATTCTGTTCCTGAAGCAAATCCGAGACGTACCCAAATCACACACAATAAATAAATTAAAATTAGATAATTTATTCAATATCGAAATTTGAAGGATACAATGTCTCGATTTCTAATTGAATTTATTTAACCCATAAATAAATCAATTTCAAGGCTTTTTAATAAAACGATTATTAATACGATTCTAACAATTAATTACTCGTATATTCTAAATAATCATATCATAAATAAATTGATCCAATAAATTATTTATAATCCCAAAAATTTCTAACTCAAAATATTATCTAGATGAAGAGTTATAATTTAACCATTCATAATATAAGATAATACCCAATAAATATAATTAATTTAATTTAATTTTCATAAAATTAAATTAATCCTAAATTTATTTTTATAGTAATCCAGATTAACCAAATTAATCAAGATTAAGCAAAATAAAATAAAAATATAATAAAAGAAAACCAAACCCAAATCGAAAAATTCCTCCACCAAATTCGCGGTGGCGCCGGCTGTTTCAAGGCCAAAATTAGGGCTTGACGGTGAAGATCCGGCGTCGGGGCAAGAGGTCCTTTGAAGGTGGCTTCCAGGCGCAACTAATGGTGGTGGCAATTGAGGCGGAGAAGCTCAGTGGTGGCCGGAAATTGGACGACAACAGAAGCGGCGAAATTTTTAGGGCTCGCGGCTTTAAACGTGAAATTGGATGATGAAACCTCAATGGTTGAATCCCTATTTCTAGGGGTTGGAAAGAGCTCGGGAAGCACTACACAATCGTATAAAAATTGGGCTAAAAAGATCTTGATTTGGCCCCGATTTCATCGAATTATCTTGACGCATTTTTGGATATATTTCTTGTCTTCTATGAACTAATTCGATCTTATCCTTGACTTATTCTTTTCGATTCCACAAAGATTTTACGCATTTTAATCCTAGCTACAACGCTCATGGATTGATTGAACGAAATGAGCGAAAATGGGGGCGAATTTGGCCTATGTCCGCTATTCTTGAACCTCGGCCGAGAATTGGGGCTTGTGAAGAAGACAATGAACAACAGTTGGGGTCGGCCCCCCTCACTTTTGGCTTCATTGCAATATTTTTCCCAACTTTCCAAGTTATGGAAAAAATGCCCTTAAATAACTTTTCAAAAATTACCAAATTTACCCAAACTTATTTATTTTATTATTCTAAGTTTATAAAATTATTGCAAACCAAAATTAATATGTAGAAAAATTAACTTAGGTTAAAATAATGCTTAAGTTACCCTTTCTTATAATTTTAACCATACTTAACCCATTTTTAACACTTTGTTAATTTGGATAAAGCATTCAAAGTTAAATTTTGATATGTTTATTTAAATTTAAAATAACACCATGTTAGAATAAATCTAAATAGCTCACAACGTGAAGTTGTAACAACCTAAGATAAGAATCTCTTTCCTTTTTGGAATAATGAAATAAATACCAAAATTCCCTTATTAGAAATAGAGTTGGGAAATTACATAAATACCCTTACTAAAAATGAGGGTTATTACATGTACAACTTGGTGCACAAACATTGTGCACTGCGATTGTACTTTGAAAAAAAACAAGTGCACTACTCAATAAAATTGCGGTGCACAACTTCACATATTTCCCTGCACTTTTCAACAAACTTTGGTGCACAAACGCATACAACTTGGTGCACGGGAGTTGTCTTTTGCCTAGAAAATTAATATGCGAGTTCTACAGATATAATTCTTTCGTGCCATTTTTTACTTGTCCGTACGTTCACACGTAAATATTCGTCTGTATCACAACTAACTTCTCTTTATATATATACTATAGGAGAGACCTAAATCTTACATGTCAGCACCACGTTCAATTCGCCTACGTGTCATCATTCATCCAACCATCATCTGTCATATCATCCCGCTTTAAAAAAAATATAACAGTTGGTTTAATTAAATAATTTTAAAAAAAATTCCTAAATCAACAACCTTAATTTTGTAAAATTAATAATTAATTTTATATAATAAATACCCTTATCAACTATGATCCATACTACAAAATATTGGATTAAACTAAGTTAAAAAAATAAAGTAACTAAAAAATAAGTACTAGCCGATCTTACTCCATAATTAAATAAATTGGATTAACAACTACAAGATTGGACAATATTTCCAAAAACGATATGAAAAATATTTTTTTTTCCAAAACCGGTTGAAAACATATAACTAATTAATATTTTTGAAATTTTATTAAGATTTTTGAAATCAAAAGTTCTGAGAACATATTGAAAAAAATCATTCTTCAGATAGATTTATTATTTGAGATCAAATTAATTCAATATGAGAATTATAAGATCGGTCAAAAATTCCGAAAAGATATGAAAACAATATTTTTTTCCAATACCGGTTGAAAACATAAAACTACATAAAATTTTAAATTTTGTTAAGATTTTGCAAATCAAAACATTAGAGAAGATATTGAAAAAATTCATTCTTATACTAGATTTATTTTTTACGATTTGAGATAAAAAAAATTATATAAACATAATTAATCATGATTAATTATAATGTTCAGAATTATTATTTCAAGTGATGGAACACGGAGGACTTGAAATTCAATATATCATTTAGTTATTACAAAAATATTACTAGATGTTTAAATTTATTCCTACCAATATTCAAACTTGAATCAGTTTAAACTTACGTTACACTAAATTTGGTACCAATTTGAGTGTATCCTTATCCTAGGAACAATCAACATAAATGAATTTATCAAAATCTTATAATCTACTTTCAAAAAATATATATCTAGATAATCTCAAATCTAATTCAATAAGATAACCAATATTTGAATTTAAATCTCCACTGAAAAATCCTTACATTTTTTAATACTCAAACAACTATATTTTATCAAATTTAGATCACTAAAGAACTTTGACACTGAACGCCATTTAAATTAAGAGGAATTAGCAAAATATAGGTGATGGACAGTGACCTGGGCCAAGACCTTGGTCTAGCGCATCTCTGGCTTGCGCGTCCCTGGCGTCCCCCATGGCGCCGAGTGAAGGGCGTCTTCTCCAACGCAGGCTTCCAAGTTGTTCTATTTCCGGGCCGCGCCTCTCTGGCGTGCGTGCTCTTGGTGCCATCGTTTAATGGGCCACGTTCCGTTGGCATGCTCACCTTGGTTGTGGTCCCACTTGCTATTTATAGTTTTGCTAGTTATGATTTGCATTTCCATTTTTAAAATGATGTAATGGATTGGGCTTTGATGTCTTAGGCCCAAGCCCATTAGAGTTTCTTCTTCAACCCTAGTTTTCCCTTGTTTTTTCTATAAATACCCTAGAACTCCCATTGTAATCTTGAAGTTAAGCAAAGACAAACATAGTTGATAGTCACTCCTAGTTTGTCCATTGGCTTCATCTCTCTCTCTCTTGAAGGCTTTTATAGCCTTTTCTCAAAGTTCTCTAAGGAGCCATAACGTTGGCCTCCTTTCTCCACCTTCGGGTATTCATCACGTTGAATCCCGCCGCCTCTCAACCACCAAGGTTGAATCCAAAATACTCAAGAAAGGGGAACATAACGTTGTTTCCCTTGAAGGAGTTCTTGAAGAAGGCCAAGAACACGAAGAACGTGAAGAACAAGTGCTTGCTTGGGAAGAACAAACGATCCGAATCTAGATCAGTCTTGCTCCACGGGGATCGATTGCATCAATTGGTATCAGAGCCATTTCTCAAGCTAAGTTTCTTGTTCCTTTCGATCTTTAAATTTTGGCACTCAATCCCATTTCTAAGTTTGTTCTTATATCTCCATTGCTTCCGCCATTGTTCTCTTCGTAAGGTCGGTGCATGCGTGATTCTTCACTTTGTGCCCGCCCATTACCGTTCACCTTCACTTGTGCGGTTCAAGCGTGATTCTTCATTGCTTGACCGTCCATTTCCGAGGTCAAAAAATAATTTCCAAGAAAATTTACTTTTCCAAGATTCCCGTTTCCCCAGTAGCATTTCGTTGGTTCATGCAAGTAGATAACTTTGCATAAAGTTGTCTTGAATGCTTTTCATCTTTTAGATTTAATTTGATTAAAGTTGTGCTTGCTTTTCTTCCTTAATAGTTGCTTGTCTCTTCTCACCTACAATCACACAACAACATAAAGTTGTGTGACTTCTTTCACACAAAAAAAATCTTGCGTCATCTATTTCAAAAAAAAAGGTCGTACATTACAAAAGACTCACCATAGACACAAAAGGGTAAAGATTCCCCTCTTGGCGCAAGGTTTCCATTTTCTTTCCTTCCATTGTCTGAATTGCAACACATGTAAAAGGTTTGATTTGTCTTGCTATCTTTCAAGAAGATATACTTCTAACACGTGAGAATCATTGTTGACGCTTGTGTGAATCATTGCTGGCTACTTCATTTGCTTCTAGCCTTACGTCAAGCCTAATCCGCCTCACGCTTGCCCAAAGTTCTCGGCCCTTGAGTGCAAAATTTTTGGGTCGTTTGTGATAAGGACTTGGTTTGTCGATAGTTTCTCTTGCCTTTGATTGCTTTGACTCCCACTTAGTCATGTTTCGCATAGGTACAATCGAGATGGCACCCCAACCCTTGAATGTGGTTGACAACTACTCTAGGCGCGCCCCATCCCACCGCACGGAGCGCGACCTACGTGCAGCGCGCCATGGTATCGATCGCAACCTTGCACGCCGCGTTCATGACCCTGGCCGCCACGATGACCGTAGCCAGAGCGCTCCAACCGAAAGTCCCCGCCGTGTGCCTCGTTTGTACATCAAGCCCTTTGACGGTGTTAGTGACTATGCCACGTGTCACGATTGGCTCCGCAACACGGCCTTTGCCTTGCACCACTTTCCCTACAAGGATTACGAGAAGGTTGGGTGGCAACAACCTACTTCACGCACGACGCTTGTGCATGGTGGTCTCGGTTCAAACAAGGGCGTGCAGAGCGCCGTTTACGTCCCATTTCTATGAGGGACCAGCTGGCTTATGTGATGACACGACGTTTTGCAAGCGACAACCAAAGACCTGAACGGCCTCATACTCCCTCTGAGGACACCGCATCGCTTCTTGCTAGTATCATTGAGTTGCACACCGAGATCGCTGCTCTCCGAGCCGCTCAAGACTCAGAGCGTACTATAGCGCTCATTTCCGCACCCGTTAGCGCCACAGATGTGCCTAAGACATGCGTTGTGCCTCGAACCGACGAGACCGAAGTGCTTCCAGCTGACGACGACAATGTAGCCATGGCCGGCACGATGACCATCACCCGCTACATGCATGGTCCGGCATCTTGCCTCCACTACGACAATGTTCAACCAATTTCTCAGGGATGTTCCTTACTTCCTTTCCCAATTGCGTGTTTTTCAACTGTCAAGGTCTTGATTGATTTACCCCCATTGTTCTCCCCTATTGTGCAGGTGATCAATGACTTTGCACCAGTCGTGCCTCCAGACCTTTTGCTAATGATAGTTGCTACACCAAAGCCATCCCACCACACGGACAAGTTAAAGTCAGGCCGATGCGCTGAGCTCGTCACAGGGCTCCTTGAGCGCGACCATACCAACATGAAGTGCTGCATAGCCAACACCATTTGCCAAGCTATCCCGGGCCACCTATGCTGCCCTTTCGATCCTGGAGAGATATGTTCGGTCCAAGAAGGGGAGCAAGACACCTACATCTTGTTCTTTCAACAGCACCATCAGCTCACTCGCATGATTGACGCCCTCCCACACTCTAACTTTGTCTTTAAGAAGGGGAGGCGTGTCAATATGTTTCCTTCGTTCTCCCCCAGCCCTACGCACATGAATCGAGGACGATTCATATTTAAGAAGGGAAGAATGATGGACAGTGACATGGGCCAAGACCTTGTTCTAGCGCATCTCTGGCTTGCGCATCCCTGGCATCCCCCATGGCGCCGAGTGAAGGGCGTATTCTCCGACGCAGGCTTCCAAGTTGTTCTATTTCTGGGCCGCGCCTCTCTGGCATGCGTGCTCTTAGTGTCATCGTTTCATGGGCCACGTTCTGTTGGCATGCTCACCTTGGTTGTGGTCCTGCTTGCTATTTGTAGTTATGATTTGCATTTCCATTTTTTGAATGATGTAATGGATTGGGCCTTGATGTCTTAGGCCCAATCCCATTAGGGTTTCCTCTTCAACCCTAGTTTTTCCTTGTTTTTTCTATAAATACCCTAGAACTCCCATTGTAATCTTCAAGTTGAGTTTTGATAAACATAGTTGAGAGTCACTCCTAGTTTATCCCTCGGCTTCACCTCTATCTCTCTTTGAAGGCTTTCTAGTCTTTTCTCAAAGTTATCTAAGGAGCCATAACGTTGGCCTCCTTCCACCACCTTCAGGTATTCATCACGTTGAATCCCGCCGCCTCTCAACCACCAAGGTTGAATCCAAAATACTCAAGAAAGGGGAACATAACGTTGTTTCCTTGAAGGAGTTCTTGAAGAAGGCCAAGAACACGAAGAACGCGAAGAACGAGTGCTTTCTTGGGAAGAACAAACGATCTGAATCTAGATCGGTCTTGCCTCACGGGGATCGATCGCATCAATAGGCCTCCACCATATTTACATTACACCCTTAGTCCCTGAATCTAGGAATTAGCACTCATGCCTAATTTTATTACATGGGTACCTATTTATGGGTAAAATGGTCCAAAACAATTGCAACAATGCCAAAGTTCCCTATTTTCGGATTTTACATAAAAAGATAAATTCATTTTTCTATTTCCCTTTACTTTGGTTGTTTTTGGGTTATAAAAAGAATTTTTTAATAATATTTTTTCTTTTTACCTTTATGTTTTATTATTATGAAATTATAAAAGGTAAAATAAATTCTTTTTTAACAATATCCTATAATTAATTTACCTTTTTTGTTACGAAGACTAAACAACAAAATTATTACTCCCAAAACCGTTCCCTTCCCCTCCCCCCAAATTCCCTCCAAAAGCTTCTTCCCCATTAACTTTCCTCTGCATCTTCCATCTTTCTCATCTTTCCATTGTTGCAACTTCCAATTTCTTCAATCTTACATTCGTCGGCCTCCACTTTTTCTGATTCCCCCCTCTCCCAACTGAACCTCCATTGTTGCAACCTCTGAACCTCGTAAAAATAACCCTAGAAAATGGCAGTGCTTAGAGGCGGTAAAGATTCGAGCCCAATGAAGAGCGGAGACAAAAGAAAGAGAAAAGAAGACGACAGCCAAGATCGAAAGAAGAAGAAGCAGAGAGACAAAGTGCATGTGACAGGATATCTAAAGATCATTCCAAAATATCATTGACTTTTGGTTTTTTAGTGCAAAATATTCAGTCAGATTTGACAAGAGCATACGCCGCCGCCCTTGCCGACCTTGGTAGGACAGTGGCTTTCATTAATATATATATCATGACCGGAGAGGTCGACGACGTGCTTCGCCCACGTGCCCTCCCAGCCTCAGCCATGTCCTCCGTAGGAGAAGTGTAGTGACATTACAATGTCACTTAATATGTGTAATATTTAGTATTTTATGATGCATTTTAAGTTATTTTGTTTTATGTAATATATAAATGTATTTTGTTGTTGTGCTAGAACAAGGACAGTCTATCAGTCTGATCCTTTCAATGAAACAACTAATATTATCCTAACAGGAAAAGTGTTATACCCTGACAGGGTACATATTGACCAAATACAGGATAATCTTACTACAATAATTACATTAAATAAAGAGAGAAAACCATATTGAACCTGACAACATAGTTATTAAACTATGACAGGTTATTGCGAAAACTCAAGTGCTAAAACTAAGTAAGTGACTAAGTGCTAAGAATATTATGTACTTTCAACATCAAGCTGACCAAAATTTAGGGTTTTGCTTTGAAATTAGGGGTACAAGCACGAAATATGTTTCTTTCAAAACAAATAAAGTTCACATTTATTTTCCAGTAAATGCCCCCGACTAGCCTCTCACGCGACGCTTCCATCCACTCCCGACATTCTTCAGCTGGGGTTTGTTTGAAGCTGAACGACCATCCTTCAGGTACGTTTTCTTCACCTCTTCCATTCGTTCTTCTTCTTCTTCTTCATCAATCTAAGATTTAACATCTATGTGTAACTAGTTTTAGGGTTTTGTAAAATTTCACAACTAAACCCCTAAAAGATTTAGGGTTTTGATTTGAAATTATGACTTTTCGCTCCTCATTCTTCTTCACCTAATAGATCTAGGGGTTTGTTTCATTGGGGTTAGTTTTTTCAAATTTGTCGTTGCTGAAAATCATGAACTTCTTCGATTTCAAGTATTAGGGATTGTGGGTTTTGATGTGTGAAGCGATATGTATCCTGTCATGATCTAGAGTAGTTGTTGTTTAATTACAAGAATGTCAGACTCTAAAAGTGACATGAATGTTTTTAGTCAACCACAACAGAATAACTTCCAGTCCGACCCCGGATTGCCAAGAAAGGTGTTGGAGACACTAACTAATTTCAGTGTGTCATCCTGTTGCATGCTATCTGATGACCTAAGGGTGATTTCTGTCATATCCACTCATTTTTTGTTAGCTACCTTGCCAATTACTTGAATTATTGACCGAAATGATATTCTCAAATGCAGGCCCTTGAGGATGAGTTCAAGGAGGAAATGGTTGAGGATGAGCTCGGGGAGGAAATGGCTTTATTGAAGGAAAGTCGGTTGCTTACATTAGGCATCATACGGTTGCTGAGAATGTTAATGGTGACTTGTCGGAGAGGTTGTCTGGTTTAACAACCGCGCATCTGTTGGTTTGCTTGGAACGAGACGATCTAAGAAGGTTCAAGCGGGTTACGATACCTCTGTTGGTTGTCCTAGTTATTTTGATTTTGCTTGGTATAGTGGCTTATAAGCTGTAAGAAGATGGAACCAATGATTCCATTTTCAAACTTTATGCATTGTACTAGCTACACACAGACGTTTGGCATTTTGTATGCTGACTTAGCTCAATGGAAAAGACAAGTATTATCATTTTAGTCATTCTCTTCTTTTTCCTATTTTAATCACTCTCTTCTTCTTCCTATGTGATCTGGACTGCCACTCATGTTGATCGGTAGGATTATTTCAAACCATATTGAACCCGTCATGATATATATGGAATCATGACAGGATTGTGTCATATCAGTTTAACCTAAACTAGTCCATATTGAACCTGTCGGATATATATATGGAATCATGACAGGAATGTGTTAAATTATATGAATGTGTGAAAACAAATATGCGAAATATCATTAACGAAAAAAATTACATTAACTACTTTCGACTAAATATCAATTCAACCAATTCGAACCATACAAATTACATTAACTACTTTGAAACCATATCGACCTTGACTTGCTTTTGGCTTCGAAGAAAAGAAAGTTCACAAGAAAAAGTCATAAGCAAATTACATTAACTAGGTTCAAAAGTAATATGAGTGGTAAGAGATCTTCCAAGAGTTTGGATCTCTTACTACACATATTAACAGGATGCGTGCAACATCAAACGAGAAGCAAAATATGGACGAATGTTCCCAAAATATGGATCTGTTACTACACATCCCCTTAATAATATTAAGGGGATGTGTCCTCTCAGCTTGGCAAACATCTGTACCATGTCCTTTGGGTATGTCCTCTCAGCCCACATCTTGAACAACGCTTGATTGTTGCATAATTCTTCTCCTAATATGCCTTAAACCTATTAACCCTAGGACTTCCAACGTGTCTCCTCACGAGCGGTGGAAGACAAGGATTATTGGATACAGATGGAGGAACATCCCAACGACTGGTTGGGGGCACTAGGTGCACTGTTTCTTTGTATGCTTCCTTAGCCATATCATTCATGTAAAAGGGACTCACCAAGGAAAAAGCATCAAAACCCCTATCCTTCGATACAACAAGGGCATGTGTGCATGGAATCCTGTCAGTCTGGAATATCTTGCACTGGTAGGTTTAAGCGTGAAGATTCACTTCAAATCTGTTATCTCCATCTGTTACCTCCGCTTCAAAATGACTAATCCTACGCACCTTCATTGATAAAGACCTCAAGTACCTGACGTCCATAAGCTTAGTGGTTCCCTTCATAACACTATCAGCCGACCTGCATGCGTGTTCCCTCCGCTCACAGAACCACGTTGAAAAAGTTCGTAGAATCACATCAAACAATGCAACTATAGGCCAGGCACGCTCCTCTTTCAACAGTGAATTCAAACATTCAGCATTGTTCGTTTTCATTATGTTGAACCTATTTGCCGGAAGCCCTTGACCACGTGGATAACCCTGTACTTAGAACATATTTTGCAACAGGTTTTGAATCCCTTTCCAGCTTTCCTTGTTCCACAGACTCAACATGTCTCCCCTACAATATTTTGTCTTGATGTTCTAGTATATATGATTGGTGCAAAAGCCATGACCTTTGCAACAGGTTTTGAATCCCTTTCCAGCTTTCCTTGTTCCACAGACTCAACATGTCTCCCCTACGGTATTTTGTCTTGATGTTCTAGTATATATGATTGGTTCAAAAGCCATGACCTGCAAGAGTATAGTGTATTCTCAATCCCCGTGCAATACTCGTGTGATGATCAAACACGAACACAACCTCTTTCGTGTCTGCTATAACGGCTTTCATCTTGCTGGAGAAAAATGACCATGACGCATCATTCTCGTTGTCAACCACTGCGAATGTGAGAGGGTACATCTTGGGTTGTAGCTAGAAGAAGATGGCCAAAGTATTTCGCACTAAAAAAAGCTCCATCCACTGAAATTACCTGCACCAGAAAACAACCCTTAAAACAACTTATCATCATGTCATGCGCACGAACATCCTGTCATGCGCACGAACATCCTGTCATACATCTCTACTAATCCTTACTTTACTTGATTGTGCAAAAACTACTTAACAAGCATGCATACCTTCCTCAGTTGGGACAGTCCCCTTATCCAAGGACCCAAGGACCAGAAGCAGTACTTGAAACGATTGTTAGAATCTGTGGTAATAGTCGTGTGGGAGCCATGATTCATTTTTTTAGCATGTAAAGCCACGAGTTCAGCTCACTATAGCTCCCATCCGCAGTACCTCGTATCATGTCCTCGGCTAACAAGCGTGCTCAATTGGCCTTAGAATATCTGGCATCAATTCTCATGTCCTGCAAGGCACTTTGTATTTCCCTTGCTTTTGGGGCTTCCTTACGACCTCCGAACCTGTCAAACAATAAAATAGAATTGTCACTCGCATCCTGTCATACATGGCAATAAGGCATTACACGTACCTAAAACAACTTAGTTTTACCTTGGAAGTATCTTTTCATCTATTACGGATGCAGTTGCATGCTTGTTGTGACTATGTCGATAACGCAATCCACAAGTATGGGTTCCATCAAACTTTCGAACCACGAACAAACCACTTTATTTCTTTACTGAGCCACGACATCCAAATGTGCATGCTTTGTCGACACACCCTACTAAATATGTTTTTTTGTCGGACTTCTTTACCCTAAGTTTGAAACAATCCTTCAAAGCAATTGTAGTTACCACATCTTTCAACTCCTTCTTGGTATCAAATGTATCTCCCATCTTTATCATAGTATCAGCCTCGTGCATTACTTCATCATCTTCGAATTTGGCACATTCACCATCCTCATCCATTGGTTGGTAATACCTCTCTTCAACTTCAACTACATCATTCATAAAATCGGAGTCCATTTCCTCCTCCTGAAAGCCTACATTGTCACCAAGGTTATCATTCATAAAATCGGTGTGGCCTTCCGCTTCAATGTCACCAAGGATGTCCTTTTCATTTGTTTGATCATCGTCAGCAATTACGACCCAGTCACACCCCCTGTGCTTTGTTGCAGAAACAAGAACTTCTTCGTCGTCGCTACTTAGTGACCCCTTTTGCTTGGTTGTAACTTCTTCGTCTCCGCTGCTTAGTGAGACAACTTTTGCTGGTGTTGCTTTATCGCAAAACCATTTTCTTACATCATTCCTCTTCCTTTTCCGGTCATTATTGACATACATCTTGTCATCCATCCAAGAAGTTCCCCTTGCATCCTGAAGAACATCATCATGTAGTATATCATCTAGTATCATGTCACTCATGCTGGTTTCACCTTCCATAGTTCGGACAAGAGGTTGTGTTTGTGTTACCAATGGTGGGGGTGTACTTAACTCTACATCGATACAAGGTTTCTCTTCAAAAAACTCCTCAAACAAGTTATTTGCACCCTTCACTGTCAAGCTTGCATAAAGGGCTATCGGCCAGACCCCCTCTATACAAGATTTCATATTAAGAAATCTAAAGGCTTCAAGATCATCGTCGTCAGTAAGATCAAACGGTGGTAGATTTTCTTTGAAAGCTGAAGTGTAACTCAACTTTAAACAAAACATATCATGATCAACAGAGAGCTTTTCGGATATTTTTATCCATAACTCTTGAAACCTTGAGGTATCCAAGACCATAATTCCGTTAGCCTTATGTGGGCCTTCATAGGTCCAAGTTTCACCACGCAACTTCCACTCCTCGGCCCACCGCTAATCAAAGACATCATAATCTTTGTTCGACCTAAGGACAACAAAAAATAACCGTAAGAATACAAGTGGCAGTTAATAGGCATTTTCAACTCTTAAAACAATAACAACTTACACATGCCGTATTTAATGTTTGATAAGATTTCCTTCTTCTAAACAACTAACAAGTATGGCAGGATTCTTTCTTGCTAAAGAAAGGGGAATGACGTTTAATGAAGTGTGGAAGGATTATTTCTTGCTAAAGAAAGGGGAATAGTGTTTAATGAAATGTGATAAGATTAAAGAAGAATAAACAAGATGAATGAAGATGACTGTAGTCTGGCATAAATTTCAAAGATGAAGATTAAAGTTGCCAGGTAATAGAGGTAAAGCTTTGGGGGAAAATTTGTTTTGAATGGAAAGATGAACTGATTGATGTGACATGTACTTTATAAGGTTATACTTTTATCTCTTACCTTGTACTTCTTTCTTTCTTCTTTCTTTCCCGTTTTACTGCTTCTTTTATCATGTTAGGATTTTCTTCTTCTTTTAGGCTGATACTATATGCGCTACACTTTTTTGCTTTGCGCGCTACAATCTGTACGCCCTATGAGGGCGTACGCCCTGGAATGGCGTACAACTTATTTTATTATATTTTTGTTGGTGTTTTGAATTTTAATGAATTGTTGTATTATTTTCCTGTACGCTGTATTCTAGCGTACACTAAGATACAGCGTACAGGAAAATAACCGTTAGAATTTAGCATGTACGCCATGGTACGGCGTACGCCCTCTGGAGGCGTACAGAACTACCCGTTATTCCAACGGCCATATTTGTGCCTATAAAATAGCTTTTGAAGTTGACAAATGGTAAGATCGAAACAACAAATTTTACAAAAAATGTCATATTGGAGTAGTAGTGGAGAAGATGATGAAGATTTCGACGATGAAGATGCTGAAGATTATGTCGATCAAGATTTCGACGATGAAGATGCTGAAGATTATGTCGATCAAGATTTCGACGATGGCAATTTCGAGGTTAGTGTGTATGGAATGATTAAGATTGAAATTAGTTATAATTAATATAGCTTAAGTACGTAGAGGCCTATATTTATTATGTTCAAAGATAGATTAGTATTTAGTTGTAGTGGACAAGATGATTATGGTGTTACGGTAGATGCCTAAATTTTATTATGTTAAAAGATAGATTAGTATGTAGTTGTAGTGGACAAGATGATGACGATTTAGCGGTAGAGGCCTATATTTGTTTTGATATATGTTAAAAGATTAGTGATTAATAGTAGTGGAGAAGTTGATTATTGTTGTGAATTTGATATATGTTAAAAGTCTTATGTTTAGTGAGATAAGCTATCAATTTGTTTTCGTCTTTAGTTTAGTTTTGTATTACAATTATAGTTGTATTTTATAGTTAATATTGGTTAGCTACAAACATCTAAATTTAGCAAATTCCAATCCATATATTGTAACATTATTGTTTAGTTATGTATTACAATTACAGTTTAGTTATATATTACAATTGCAATCCATATATTGTAACATTATTGATGATGTAAACATGTATAGGGGAAAGATTATGGAGATGAATTTTGTACCAATCTGAGCTGGGATAGCCGAGAGGAATTGGTTAAGTGGGTTAGGAATATGGGCAAAGATTTGATGATGGTTTTAGTCATTCAGAATTCAAATGTCAGAAGTGTTAGTTTGACGTGCGAGAATTTTGGTGAGTTTAGATCGGGGAGAAAGAAAGGTAGTGACTCAGAAGAGGAAGTTGAGGTAATTCGTAAATCCCATTCGAAGAAGTCCGGATGCACATTTGAGTTGTGTGGTGTTAGATTGAAGAAGAAGCCAGGGGAAGTGACTCAGAAATGGATCCTAAATGTGATAGATGGATGCCACAACCATAAGCTTCCGACTAGCTTTCTTGGGCATCCATACATGGGCAGAATGACCCCGGATGAGGAGCGCATTGCCAAAGCTTTGGGCGAAACGTTCGTGACGCCTAGGACTATTGTTGGGAAGTTGAAGAAGTTCTTCCCCGGAAATGTTACATCCATGAAACAAGTTTCCAACTTTCTACAGAAGGTGCGTTATGAAGATCAAGGGGAATTGACGGTTACGCAATGGACTCTGAACTTTTTGAAAGAAAATAGTTACCGGGTATTTCCTCTTACAAAGGTGTCTACGAAAGAGACTGATATCCTATTTTTTGCTCACCCGGACTCGCTCCACCTATTGAAGATGTTCCCGTACGTGGTAATTATTGATGCCACATACAAGACAAATAGGTACGTGCTGGATTTGTGTTACATTTTCAACACAATATAATAGTAGTGATTTATAGCATTGATATGAATTATATGTTATATTCTATGACTTCTTACATTCATTTGTTTTCCTACATTCATCCATAGGTATCAAATGCCATTGGTGGAGATTGTCGGTTTTACTTCCATGCACAAGACCTTCAACATTGCGTATGCATTTACACGACAAGAAGAAGTTGGGCATTATAAGTTCATAATGGAGAAACTTTTGTGCTTGTTTAAAGATTTGGGTGTTATGCCGGCCGCCATCATGACTGATCGAGAGAAGGCCCTCATTAATGCAATTCGGATAGTTTTCAAAGATGAAGTAAAACACCTTTTGTGTTGGGTGCATATTAAGCACAACATAGAAGCATATGCTCTCCTAATATTGAAGGATAAAAAACAAGTGAAAAGGTTTTACGGCCAATGTTGGGCACTATGGTGTTCAACCACGGAGGAAATCTACGAAGAAAGGCTTGTGCAATTGAGGACATCATGGAAGAGTGGCCTCGTTCGATACATTGAGAAGACGTGGATGAATCCTCACAAGGAAAGCATAGTGAGAGCGTGGACTGATCATCATCTTCACTTCTTCACGAGGACTTCAAACAGGTAACCCTTGTACGATGTTCAGTAGTTTGCTTGTTCATGGCTCAATGTGGGAGTAACGCAATGCTTTTCATGTTTTGCTGCTTCTTTTATCATGTTAGAATTTTCTTCTTCTTTTAGGCTGATACTATATGCACTACACTTTTTTGCTTTGCGCGCTACAATCTGTACGTCCTATGAGGGCGTACGCCCTGGAATGGCATACAACTTATTTTATTATATTTTTGTTGGTGTTTTGAATTTTAATGAATTGTTGTATTATTTTCCTGTACGCTGTATTCTAGCGTACACTAAGATACAGCGTACAGGAAAATAGCCGTTAGAATTTAGCCTGTACGCCATGGTACGGCGTACGCCCTCTGGAGGAGTACAGAACTACCCGTTATTCCAACGGCCATATTTGTGCCTATAAAATAGCTTTTGAAGTTGACAAATGGTAAGATCGAAACAACAAATTTTACAAAAAATGTCATATTGGAGTAGTAGTGGAGAAGATGATGAAGATTTCGACGATGAAGATGCTGAAGATTATGTCGATCAAGATTTCGACGATGAAGATGCTGAAGATTATGTCGATCAAGATTTCGACGATGGCAATTTCGAGGTTAGTGTGTATGGAATGATTAATATTGAAATTAGTTATAATTAATATAGCTTAAGTACGTAGAGGCCTATATTTATTATGTTCAAAGATAGATTAGTATTTAGTTGTAGTGGACAAGATGATTATGGTGTTGCGGTAGATGCCTAAATTTTATTATGTTAAAAGATAGATTAGTATGTAGTTGTAGTGGACAAGATGATGACGATTTAGCGGTAGAGGCCTATATTTGTTTTGATATATGTTAAAAGATTAGTGATTAATAGTAGTGGAGAAGTTGATTATTGTTGTGAATTTGATATATGTTAAAAGTCTTATGTTTAGTGAGATAAGCTATCAATTTGTTTTCGTCTTTAGTTTAGTTTTGTATTACAATTATAGTTGTATTTTATAGTTAATATTGGTTAGCTACAAACATCTAAATTTAACAAATTCCAATCCATATATTGTAACATTATTGTTTAGTTATGTATTACAATTACAGTTTAGTTATATATTACAATTGCAATCCATATATTGTAACATTATTGATGATGTAAACATGTATAGGGGAAAGATTATGGAGATGAATTTTGTACCAATCTGAGCTGGGATAGCCGAGAGGAATTGGTTAAGTGGGTTAGGAATATGGGAAATATTTTTGATGATGGTTTTAGTCATTCAGAAGTCAAATGTCAGAAGTGTTAGTTTGACGTGCGAGAGTTTTGGTGAGTTTAGATCGGGGAGAAAGAAAGGTAGTGACTCAGAAGAGGAAGTTGAGGTAATTCGTAAATCCCATTCGAAGAAGTCCGGATGCACATTTGAGTTGTGTGGTGTTAGATTGAAGAAGAAGCCAGGGGAAGTGACTCAGAAATGGATCCTAAATGTGATAGATGGATGCCACCACCATAAGTTTCCGACTAGCTTTCTTGGGCATCCATACATGGGCAGAATGACCCCGGATGAGGAGCGCATTGCCAAAGCTTTGGGCGAAACGTTTGTGACGCCTAGGACTATTGTTGGAAAGTTGAAGAAGTTCTTCCCCGGAAATGTTACATCCATGAAACAAGTTTCCAACTTTCTGCAGAAGGTGCGTTATGAAGATCAAGGGGAATTGACGGTTACGCAATGGACTTTGAACTTTTTGAAAGAAAATAGTTACCGGGTATTTCCTCTTACAAAGATGTCTACGAAAGAGACTGATATCCTATTTTTTGCTCACCCGGACTCGCTCCACCTATTGAAGATGTTCCCGTACGTGGTAATTATTGATGCCATATACAAGACAAATAGGTACGTGCTGGATTTGTTTTACATTTTCAACACAATATAATAGTAGTGATTTATAGCATTGATATGAATTATATGTTATATTCTATGACTTCTTACATTCATTTGTTTTCCTACATTCATCCATAGGTATCAAATGCCATTGGTGGAGATTGTCGGTTTCACTTCCACGCACAAGACCTTCAACATTGCGTATGCATTTACACGACAAGAAGAAGTTGGGCATTACAAGTTCATAATGGAGAAACTTTTGTGCTTGTTTAAAGATTTGGGTGTTATGCCGGCCGCCATCATGACTGATCGAGAGAAGGCCCTCATTAATGCAATTCGGATAGTTTTCAAAGATGAAGTAAAACACCTTTTGTATTGGGTGCATATTAAGCACAACATAGAAGCATATGCTCTCCCAATATTGAAGGATAAAAAACAAGTGAAAAGGTTTTGCGGCCAATGTTGGGCACTATGGTGTTCAACCACGGAGGAAATCTACGAAGAAAGGCTTGTGCAATTGAGGACATCGTGGAAGAGTGGCCTCGTTCGATACATTGAGAAGACGTGGACGAATCCTCACAAGGAAAGCATAGTGAGAGCGTGGACTGATCATCATCTTCACTTCTTCACAAGGACTTCAAACAGGTAACCCTTGTACGATATTCAGTAGTTTGCTTGTTCATGGCTCAATGTGGGAGTAACGCAATGCTTTTCATGTTTTTTGATAGGGTTGAGGGTATGCATCACGTGTTGAAGCAAATTCTGAATTCTAGCGTTGGTGGTTTTAATAGAATGGTAGTAAGGATACACCATGCGATCGAGGGTCAAATTGGGCAGGTGCGTGCGACCATGGAGATGTCACGGACCAAAACACCAACAATGTTTGATGGTATGCCGCCAGAAATAAGAGTGTTGTTTTCAAGGCTATTTTTCAAAGTGTTGGATAGGTGCTTGGAAATGTTGTTTGATCTGTATAAGCAGATATTGGCGGATGATTTCCCTGATGAGTGTGATGAACACTGGATGAGAGACTGCTTCGGCCTGCCATGTGTCCACAGAATCGCAAATGCCATAATTGATAAGACGCCGATCATGCCGAGTGAGATACACCGCTTCTGGAAGCAATTGCAATGGGATAGGGTTTACACAGAAGAAGAGCCAGTTGATGACACAAAACATATGTATGTTCAAGAGTTGATATGGAAGGAAATGGATCAAATGTGGCACGCTAAAACATTGAGCAAGGACCAAGTAGAGCAAATCACCGACGTGTTCTGGAACACGCAGCACCCACATGAAACTTTGATGCAGGAGCCCACGGGAATCATTTCAAAAGGAAGGCCAAAGGGTTTGACAAAGTATGACACCAAGAGGGAGCCGAGCTTGTTTGAGCATCGAAGGGCTGAGTTAGATGAGATTGAGAAGAACAAGGCCAGTGGAAGCCAAGGTAGAGGTCGGGGTCGTGGCAAGAAGGGACCAAGAGGAGCTTCACCGGGCACTGGGACCCAAGGGAGCCAATCTGAAGGGACAGGATCGCAGCAGCTCTCTGAACAACCCGTGATTTATATGGGGGTGAACTTTGGGGTTAAGAATGTGGATTACTTTTGGTTTCCATACATTAACGGGGCCAGAGATGTATCTCCAGACGGGCATTGTGGATATCGGACACTGGCTGTATTGATGGGATCAGAAGAGACTGCATATCCTATGGTTCGAATGCAGATGGCGGGCGAGTTGTTTGACAACAGAGATCTGTACATGCCCATCTTGCTCGTACTACACCCGGGGATCACTTACGAGGACCTTATATTTCGGGTCAACTATGTCATCAGTCCTTGCAGCGAGGAGTACTGGCTCGACATGCCGATGATTGGTTTAGTGTTTGCCACGCTATACCAAGTTGCTCTTGTCCTATTATCCTGGGATGACCCATGCTTGTGCTTACCAATGAGGGCCTCTTACGAAAGCCTCGGCCCTCCAACACGGATATTGACGATGGCTCTCGTAGGAAACCGAAACCACTTTGTACCGGTATAGTTATTGTTTTTAAATAGCTAGTAATATTTGTGCTTACCCTAAAACACAAAGCTCGATCATATTTTGTGTTTTCTATGTAGGTGTCGTTGAAGGATGGTTGTCCACTACCTCCCCCTCCGTACGCTTGGCGTCGATTCAAACACCCAAGTGTCGATGGTTGGGACTATCAATTTCAGTCGAGGATTCAACAATTTTGGGATTATCGCATTAGATATAGCCGTCCTCCAGATCCTCTGGTGTAGTTTAAGATGTAGATTAGTTGAAGAAGTAGATTTACTTATGTAATCTAAATTTGAAGAGCAGATGAACTTCACATTTGTGTCTGATTTACTTGTGTAATCTCAATTTGAAAATGCTGATAATATATCTATTTTATTAACTTACATAAAATCCAACACAAATTACAACAACGATACAAACATTACATGAACTCATTTACGGCCTTGTATCTCTCTTAATTTCTGTTCATACAACGCTTTGCCCCTCACATTAAAATGATCTTTTTCCATACGGCGCAGCACCCTTGTGTGAAGGGGGATCAACTGAACAAGTTCTGCATTTTCCTTAACAAGTTCTTCATTTTTGTTACAAAGCTCTTCCTCTCGGTTAGCAAGTTGTTGTTTTTCGCTCCACAGTTGTGCTATAACCCTTTGTGTCCTCTCATCGTAGGGTGGATCAAGCCACTTCTTGAAGTCACACCCCCCTTCCATAGTCGGACATCCCCAATACCTCCTTCTATAGTTGAACGGCATATGCCACTCACGGATAATTGCAGATCTCTTACAATAGCATAGCCGGTCAGCGTTTGTTGACGATGAAGATGAAGAGGCCATTATGCGATGTAGTGCTTGATTTTCCTATGAATATGATAAATCCATTACTGAATGTTTCATAAACATAAAACTCAAACAAGATCTAAGTTGAGAGGAGAACCTTACCGAATAATGGTGATGATCCACCCAGAGCTTCAGTTACAATGGTGATAACGCAGTAACTCTAGGGATAACACTATTTATACAAGAGAAGAGTTGTGCATAACAACTAGCACACAGCTGTAAAACACTCAAATTGTGCATAACAACTATGAGAGAGATGTATCACACTGATGATACAGTTGTAAAACACTCAGATTGTGCATAAGATTGTAGAAGAAATGGGTGAAAAATTAAAAAAATGAGAAATTGGGCCCAAATAGGCCCAATATGGAAGATTGTAAAAGAAATGGGTGAAAAATGAAAAAATGAGAAATTGGGCCCAAATAGGCCCAATATGGAGGATTGTAGAAGAAAAGTGTGAAAAATTGAGAAAATGAGAAATTGGGCCCAAATAGGCCCAATATGGAGGATTGTAGAAGAAATGGGTGAAAAATGAAAAAAATGAGAAATTGGGCCCACATAGGCCCAATATGGAGGATTGTAGAAGAAAAGTGTGAAAAATTGAGAAAATGAGAAATTGGGCCCAAATAGGCCCAATATGAAGGATTATAGAAGAAAAGTGTGAAAAATTGAGAAAATGAGAAATTGGGCCCAAATAGGCCCAATATGGAGGATTGTAGAAGAAATGGGTGAAAAATGAGAAATTGAGCCCAAATAGGCCCAATATAAAGGATTGTAGAAGAAAAGTGTGGAAAAATGAGAAAATGACAAATTGGGGCCAAATAGGCCCAATATAGAGGATTGAAGAAGAAATGGGTGAAAAACTAAAAAATGAGAAATTGGGCCCAAATAGGCCCAATATGGAGGATTGTAGAAGAAAAGTGTGGAAAAATGAGAAAATGACAAATTGGGGCCAAATAGGCCCAATATGGAGGATTGAAGAAGAAATGGATAAAAAACTAAAAAATGAGAAATTGGGCCCAAATAGGCCCAGTATGGAGGATTATGTAATTATACTTGTATAGTATAGTATTTCGATTATATTTCATGTATACACTATAGTATTTGGTTATATTTTATGTAATTATACTTATATACTATAGTATTCGATTATATTTCATGTATACACTATAGTATTCGATTATATTTCATGTAATTATACTTATACACTATAGTATTTGGTTATATTTCATGTATATACTATAGTATTTGGTTATATTTCATGTAATTATACTTATACACTATAGTATTTGGTTATATTTTATGTAATTATACTTATACACTATAGTATTTGGTTATATTTCATGTAATTATACTTATATACTATAGTATTTGGTTATATTTCATGTATATACTATAGTATTTGGTTATATTTCATGTAATTATACTTATACACTATAGTATTTGGTTATATTATATGTAATTATACTTATACACTATAGTATTTGGTTATATTTCATGTATATACTATAGTATTTGGTTATATTTCATGTATATACTATAGTATTTGGTTATATTTCATGTATATACTATAGTATTTGGTTATATTTCATGTAATTATACTTATACACTATAGTATTTGGTTATATTTCATGTAATTATACTTATATACTATAGTATTTGGTTATATTCCATGTATATACTATAGTATTTGGTTATATTTTATGTAATTATACTTATATACTATAGTATTCGAATATATTTCATGTATATACTATAGTATTTGGTTATATTTCATGTAATTATACTTATACACTATAGTATTTGGTTATATTTTATGTAATTATACTTATATACTATAGTATTCGATTATATTTCATGTATATACTATAGTATTTGGTTATATTTCATGTAATTATACTTATACACTATAGTATTTGGTTATATTTCATGTATATACTATAGTATTTGGTTATATTTCATGTAATTATACTTATACACTATAGTATTTGGTTATATTTCATGTAATTATACTTATATACTATAGTATTTGGTTATATTTCATGTATATACTATAGTATTTGGTTATATTTCATGTAATTATACTTATACACTATAGTATTTGGTTATATTTCATGTAATTATACTTATATACTAAAGTATTTGGTTATATTTCATGTATATACTATAGTATTTGGTTATATTTCATGTAATTATACTTATACACTATAGTATTTGGTTATATTTTATGTAATTATACTTATACACTATAGTATTTGGTTATATTTCATGTAATTATACTTATATACTATAGTATTTGGTTATATTTCATATATATACTATAGTATTTGGTTATATTTAATGTAATTATACTTATACACTATAGTATTTGGTTATATTTTATGTAATTATACTTATACACTATAGTATTTGGTTATATTTCATGTATATACTATAGTATTTGGTTATATTTCATGTATATACTATAGTATTTGGTTATATTTCATGTATATACTATAGTATTTGGTTATATTTCACGTAATTATACTTAAACACTATAGTATTTGGTTATATTTCATGTAATTATACTTATATACTATAGTATTTGGTTATATTTCATGTATATACTATAGTATTTGGTTATATTTCATGTAATTATACTTATACACTATAGTATTTGGTTATATTTTATGTAATTATACTTATATACTATAGTATTCGATTATATTTCATATATACACTATAATATTCGATTATATTTCATGTATACACTATAGTATTTCGTTATATTTCATTCCGTTACACTTATACACTATAGTATTTCGTTATATTTCATTCTGTTACACTTATATAGTATAGTATTCGGTTATATTTTATGTAATTACACTTATATAGTATAGTATTTTGTTATATTTCATTTCGTTACACTTATATAGTATAGTATTTCGTTATATAATAACATGCAATTTAACCAAAACAACCAAAACATATATACACATGATCCAAAACACAAGTGTCTAATCCACATAAATACATGATCCTACAATCTAGTCATCATCGGGGACTCTACCGCTACCCTCTCCTCTCTCGTGCTGTGAATCAGTAAATCTCTGAGAAGCACGCGGTAAGGGATAAGTCGCAGGCGCCTCGTGACCTATCAAATCATGAATCCACGAAATAATCGTAGCAGTAACATCTGGTGGAAGCTCGTCCCTCTCCTCTAAAAAACGCCGCATCCGACCGGCGATAATCTGGGTCCGCTGAATACATGACAATGATTTCCATTACAATTAAACTGATTTTAAGCACGTAAAAAATGATAAGCGATAAATAAAATGTATCATACCATGAGAGTAGACACCGGTGGAGCTGGAGGGACGACAGGACCCAGACCTGGACGATCCTGTCTAGGAGACCGTGCGTCCACATAAGGATGTGACATCTGCTCCAGCCAATCGATGTACGCATCGTCAGTGTCCCAGGCGAAGGTGGTATGGAGCCTGTCCTGAAGCTCGATCGTCGGTCTAGGGTCGGCATCCCATGTGCACAGCTCGTCGGCGTACTGAAGATCATACGCCCTCAAGTCGACCCGCCTCTTCACCTCGCGTGGCGCTGGTGGATCCTCTGGAACCCCCTGCCTGTTACCGAACTGTCGGAGGCCTCGGTCCGGCATGTACGACTCCTGTATATCGAGGCACTGAATAATGCCTCGATACAAAGAAGGAGCGTACTGACGGGTCGTAAAGTCTAACGGACCCCACGGTGTCCAGGCAACCTAAAATTTATATTTCATGTTTTTAAATTTTTTTCGAGGCCACTATATACCTAAATTCAAAACGTATATTTATAATTTTAATTACCTAAATTTAAAGCGTAAATTCATAATATAAATTTCCTAAACGAAAAGCAATAAAACAGTAAAGTATTACCTCGTCAAATCTCACGGCGTCTAAAATGCGGCGAATAGCCATCAGCCGCTCCGAATTCCGTCCCTGAGGAACCTCCCTCCCGTCTCTCCGAGCGGCCCTCGTATCCACCATGGCCTCCAGGTCAAGGACAGCGTGACCTCGGAAAGTAGGAAAGTACGCCCAAATCCAGGCCTACATATATATAAAAACCCGTAAGCATATGATATCATATATTTTAAAAATAATTTAAAATAAATTAATAGTTACCCTCAGAAGAAGTGTAGACCCTGCAATGCCATTCGCCCTGGCCCGTGACGCCTCATCCAAATTCCGATACAGGACATCCAGTACGCCGACTCCCCAGGCATAACAACCGCTGCGGTCATGGTCATAGACTAGCGCCATGTACTTGTACTTGACGGCGTTTGTCGACTTGTCTGGGAAAGCGGTACAGCCGAGGAGCGTCATCAAGTACATGGACGCTATGCGTCGGTCATCCCTCTCTGGACTGGATAGCTGCTTAATCGACCTCAGCGAGAGGGACTCTATCGGAATACCGCCACCACCGAACCACAGGGACAACAACTCCTGGTTCGCCCCAGTAACAGCGCAGACGTGCTCTCTGACGACGGAGTCCGCCATATCTGTGGTGACGCTCAAGCCGTCGATGGGAATCTCCAGGATGCGCGCGACATCGTGGAGCGTGATAGTGATCTCGCCCCATGGGAAATGGAACGAGCTCGTCTCCGGATGCCATCGCTCGACGAACGCAGAAATAAGCACGTCGTCGACACTCCTGAAGTCCACCTCCCTCAGAGAGGTGATACGGCTCCGCTGCGCAAAATCCCACCAGGTGTCAGGAGCCGTTGTAATGTGCTAGTCCATCTCCCAATGCCACGACTTCCTGGTGTACGTCTTCAGAACCTTCCTCATCTGAAAAAGAAATAACAAAATTAGTATTATACTTATACATTTATATATAGCATTTTCATATTTTTATTAACAAATCTTAGACTACATCAAAGAGGTACCGTATCATCCACGCGCGCAACGGGTGGTGGGGGCTCTGGTAGTGCCAACGCCAATGTCATGTCCCATACGACCCTGGCGACGTGGGTCGTATACGTACCCAGGAGGTAAGGAACGAGGGGCCCTCCTGGCATCCAAGGCTCCACGGGACCCGCCTGCTCGGGAACCGGATCCGCCTGCTCCTGAGCCGGCGGATCCGCCTGCTGCGGAGGCGGATCCACGTGCTGCGGAGACGGATCCCCCTGCTGAGAAGCCGGATCCGCCTGCTGGGGAGACTCGTCCATCCCCAAGTCCTCTGCGGGTCCATCATAATAGTCGCGCTGGAAGGCCGCGTCGGCAACGGCAACTGCCTCCTCCTCCAGATCCATGGACGAGGTCGATGAGGAAGACGGAGACAGCGACGGGTCAGACCTGGTCACGCCCACCTGCACTCCCGTCGCGTCGCGACGTCCTGTGTCACGACCTGTACTCCCCAAGTCCTCTAGGACGACCTGCACTCCCGTCGCGACGTCCTGTGTCGCGTCTAGGACGGGAAGCAGATCCACTGAAGCGGCCACCGAAGCGGCCCGACGAGCCAATGCTATGACCGGATTCCTCCGCGCCAGCTGACGGGAGCCACGTCGGGGCCGTCTCACAGACAACATCGAGGCTTGCAAAGCCTTTTAATAACATATTAACTCGTCAAATTTTTAAATTCTTAAACAACTACATTATCTGCCAAAATATAGATCTAATTTGTCATCTTAATTTGCTAATATATTTCTTTAAATTCAATCACAATTGAATAACAACATAAATTCCTTAATTTTTATTTTAATTTCATATCATAAATTTTAGTTTCATATACACATTTGTTTTTCTAAATTCAAGTTAAATTATTATAACTGAAATCCAAAATTCAATACCTAAATTCAAATTCAATTTTTATAACATAAATATAAATTTCTAAAATTAATTACATATCAACAATTTCAAATCTAAATATTAATTTTAAACAAATCTATAATTAATTTCAGATCACTAATTTCTAATTGTAATACATATTTTATTCTAAATTTTAATCAATTCAAAATAAATTTCTAAAATTCATAAATAATATTTTCTAAAATATAAATAATAATTAATTACATATCACTAATTTCTAATTGAAACAAATCTAGAATTAATTACAGATCAATAATAAATTTCTAAAATTCATAAATAATTATTACAGATCACTAATTTCTAATTGTAATACATATTTTATTCTAAATTTTAATCAATTCAAAATAAATTTCTAACATTCATAAATAATATTTTCTAAAATTCATAAATAATAATTAATTACAAATCACTAATTTCTAATTGAAACAAATCTAGAATTAATTACAGATCAACAATATTTGGTTGCAATATCTATTTCTAAATTCAATACTTATTTTATTCTAAATTTTCATCAATTTAAAATAAATTTCTAAAATTCATAACTATAAATTATTCAAATATAACTATAAATTTTTTTAAATAAATCTATAATTAAATACAGATAAACTATTTCTAAATGCAATACCTATTTCTAAATGTAATATTTATTACATTCTAAATTTTCATTAATTCAAATAAATTTCAATTCCGTTCATACCTCTCGACTACCCCAGGTAGAAGTCTGACCGGGTGTCGCAGGATCGTCTCCGCGTCCGCGTCCCCCTCCTCGTCTGCCCCGCGCTCGGATAAATCGAGTCCGGCAAAAACCTCGTCCTGCATCGCCATCCGGACCACCGCCGGCCATATCTCCGACGCCGGCCACCTCTCCGCCGCCGCCGGCCACCTCTCCGCCGCAACCGCCAGGAAGCTCAGAAACGCCACCGACCACCTCTGCAGCAACAGGAACACCGCCCCCAGCCGCCAATCTCTCCACGCCGCCTGGAGAGCCATCCCCGCCATTCGCGCCGCCACGAGGCTCGCCGGAGGGGTCACCACCGGCGCCACTGCTCGCCATCGTCGGAGATGAGGAGGAGGAGAAGAAGAAGAAGAAGGAAAGAAAGGGAGGAGGAGGAGGAGGAGGAGGAGAAGAAGAGAAGCCGCAGGGGAGGAAGAAGACGCCGGAAAGCGTACGCCACGACACGCCGTAGGGAGGAAGAAGAAGAGAAGAAAAGAGAAGAAGAAGAAGACGCGGCGGCGGCCTCTTAACCTACCCTGTACGCCATATCATGGCGTACGCCATGGTATGGCGTACAGGCTAGGGCCGAGTTGGGCCGGCCCAAGTTGCCCAGCCCAACTAATTTATTTTTAAAAAAAGAAAAGAAATACAAATACGTATTTTTCTGTACGCCGTATGAGGGCGTACAAAAAAATACGTATTTGTATTTGTTTTTTTTATTTGCCACTTTTGGCTTGTTTTTTGCTATATTTTAATACGTACGCCAGGTCAAGGCGTACACCCTCATAGGGCGTACAGATTGTCGCGCGAAAAGCAGAAATTCGTCGCGTATATAGTGGCCCCGTTCTTTTATTACTTTTCCATTGAACTTGTTTATTAAAAAAATTGGATATTATTTCTTTTTACTTTCTTCTACCTTTATTTTTATGGAAATGAAAAGGTTTCTAGCTTTTTGTATTTAAAAGAAAAGGTAAATACAAATTACATGGATACCTAATTGGACATGCTTGTAATACCAAAAACAACAAGCCTATTTTTGCTAAATCTAACTTACAAATGGGTATTTTTGCTAAAAGGCCTTAAATTAATTTAGTTTGTAATTAATTTTAACTTTTGTTAATAAAACATTTAATATTACAACCTTATTCATTCTTATATTTTCAACAAGTTTTTATACATAATTAATTATGATTAATCTGAATGTATTGTTATAAAAATAATTATAATGTAAAAATAAACTAACATATGATAATAAAGAACAAAGTTCGTCAAATAATTTTAGCGAAATTTAAAACATACTTATCCAAAATGGTTTATAATGTAAGATAAGATAAGATAGAATTGTTTTATATTAATAATATGATATACAATTTATAGCTATATATTAATTAGGTGAGGTAGTTTCAGGAAACATACTTATCTAAATTGATTTTAAAAATCATTTCCCTTGGAACAAATTTTACTATTAATTTTTTTTCATAAGATAACTACTCCCTCTGTCCCAAAATATAAGCCCCATTTGACCCGGGCACATCCGTCGAAGCGGGTTTTGTATCGTTAATATCTCTAATTACATAATCCTAAAAATTATAATTTTTTGATATTATTAAAGTACTCGTTGAGACGAATCAAACAAGACCCCACATGACTATGTTTTTTCTTATATATTGAAAGAAATCTTAAACCGAAGCTTCAACGATGAACAGTGACGCGTTTTCAAATGGGGCTTATATTATGGGACGGAGGGAGTAAATATTATTAAAATTTAATATCCAACTTTGACTTTGACAACAATGTTGACACTCTTCAATTGTTGTTGTCTTTTCTACATTATGATTAGTTTTATGAGCAATAACGTATAAAAGTAAATCATATTTTAGTACCATAAATTATAGTTGACTTCTTGATTTTAATTTCATAAATTTAATCACGTGAAACGAGCACTATACTAGCCTAATCTAAACTAAGCTAACCTTCTCCCTCCACTATACCAGCCTAATTTCATAAATTTTAACTTTTGTTAATAAAACAATTAATATTACAACCTTATTCATTCTTATATTTTCAACAAGTTTTTATACATAATTAATTATGATTAATCTGAATGTATTGTTAAAAAAATAATTATAATGTTAAAATAAACTAACATATGATAATAAAGAACAAAGTTCGTCAAATAATTTTAGCGAAATTTAAAACATACTTATCCAAAATGGTTTATAATGTAAGATAAGATAAGATAGAATTGTTTTATATTAATAATATGATATACAATTTATAGCTATATATTAATTAGTTGAGGTAGTTTCAGGAAACATACTTATCTAAATTGATTTTAAAAATCATTTCCCTTGGAACAAATTTTACTATTAATTTTTTTTCATAAGATAACTAAATATTATTAAAATTTAATATCCAACTTTGACTTTGACAACAATGTTGACACTCTTCAATTATTATTGTCTTTTCTACATTATGATAAGTTTTATGAGCAATAACGTATAAAAGTTAATCATATTTTAGTACCATAAATTATAGTTGACTTCTTGATTTTAATTTCATAAATTTAATCACGTGAAACGAGCACTATACTAGCCTAATCTAAACTAAGCTAACTTTCTCCCTCCACTAAATGTCGCCTCTTCATTACATAATAAGGAGTCCCCACCCCCTCTTTGCAATCCAACGCCAAATTTCCACCTTCGTTGCAATCCAACGCCAAATTTGTTTGATGGGTAATTCACATGGCCGCTTCCCCATTCAACTTGGACCCATCTCAAAATCTACTTGTTTGGTGTCTTTAAAAATGGGTCATACTATTCGGCGCATAGGTATTTTTGCCTTTTGGCGCATAGGGTCGCGCATAACGTGGGCATAGTCTTTCCACGTTATGCGCGGAAGCTGACCCATTCAAGCCCCATACGTAACGTGTGAAACTCTCCCACACGTTACGTGTGGGAGCGTTTCACACGTTACGTGTGGTGTCCTCTCACACGTTACGTGTGGTGTCCTCTCACACGTAACGTGTGAGAATCTGGCTTTAAATGCCAGATTCGCCTCCATTCCTCTTCATTCATTCCGCCTCGCCTCCTTGTCGCTCCGCTGCGCCTCCTTGCCCCTCCCGCGTAACGCCTCTCTTCCGTCTTCTCGTTACGGATCAAGGAACTCCGCACGTTACGTTCAAGATTTTTGAAAGGTTAGTTAGTAGAAATTATTGTTTGATTTTGTTTTATTAAATTTAAAGTGTTTGGTTAGGAATTGTAGATCCATATTATAGATCTACGATGTGGAGATGATTAGGATGGTAGATCTATGTTTTGTAGAAGTTTTTGGGGTTGTTTTTGATTTTTTGTTTAATTTTCAAGTTATTTTTTTGCATGAGGACTTGTGTTGATATTTTTTGTGGAAATATGGAAGTGGAAGTGATGATATTGATAGATTGGTAAAAATTGTGGATTTTTTGTTGAATTTCATGTAATATTTGATGAATAAAAAAAAAATTGGACGGAGGGTCGCCGGAGAAGACGAACGGAGAGTCGTCGGAGGATCGTCGGCGACTCGCCGGCCGGTGAAGGAATGTGCACATTCACACGTTACGTGTGAATGTGCACCACACGTTACGTGTGGTACGATGTCACACGTAACGTGTGTCGTCGGCCAGTCGCCGGCGACTGTTGGCGACTGTCCGACGACTCTTCGGCGACTGTCCGACGATTGTAGTTACAGTAGGTATTTTTTTGATTAAAATGTGTCGATATATAACAGCAGATGGAGCCTGGGGAAAGAACCGAGCGTAGGAGGCGCCGTAACCTTATGCGCGAATAGTCGTATAGGACTGGCGAAGAGGTGAATAGGTCGGAGAGGAGGCAACGAAGGGAGCCCGCTGGGGCCGGTAATAGTAGTGAGGCTGCTGGCATGCTAGGAGTGCATAACTTAATGGCGGTGCCTTCGTTTCTTAGAGGTAGAGCAGACTCTGAGCCTCAGATGTATCCGGACTACCAAGGGAGCCCGATGCATGGTTATTCTGATACAATAGATCATAATAACTACTACGGGCGGAATTTTAGTCCGCCGGTACTACCGCCGCATTCGAGCCCTCATTATATCCCTTCGTATTATTATCAGAGGGATGAGGATCAACACAACCAGTGGGAGAATCCGGCAGCAAACCCGAACGCTGCTCATCAGCCTATGGTAAGTACATTTAGTATAACATGAATATTTTTAAAAATTGTAATTATTTCTGATATAGTTAATAAATGTAGGATCAGGCCAATCAATGGGGGACACAGGACCAGTCTAGCAATGCCTGGATTCCAAGGGATGACCCTCCGGACGAGGGAGAGGATCGTCAGGAAGCCTCTTCTTCGTGGGCAAAACCGCCCCGATCAAGGAAGAATGTGAAATACGACCCTGAACTGCGGGTGAGCGTTCCTGGAGGTCCGGAGAGCCCTGAACTCCTGAAGGGTTTTGTGAACCACGTGGCGTACCTCCTGTACCAGCGCATTGTAAGTTGCATGTAACTTTATTTGTTTTAATTATTAATCTTATTTTAAATAAGTCTGATTGATTGCTTAAATATGTTCATATACAGCCGGTGCCACCCTTGAGGTTTCAGCAGCGAGGCAAGCAGTTACGCTCATGGCATCGCACAACGAATGACGCGTGGGATAACATGGCGTCTGCGTCTGGGCTATGTCATCTACCGGACATCATGCACGAGCATGTGGATGAGACGCTGATTGGTGCCTTCGTCGAGCATTGGCAACCGGAAACCAAATCATTCCACATGCCATGGGGAGAGATGACTATAACTCTCCATGATGTGTGGATAATCCTTGGGCTGAACATACAAGGGCAAGACATGGGTCCCCCAAAGAAATGGCACGAGCAGTTGGCCCGCAATGATTTGAAGAAGGCATTGATGGAGGAAGCGCATGAGTTTTTTGAGTTGGAGGATGGTGTTATCATCACTGGTAACGTGCATGCGGCAGATTTTAGGACTCATTTCCAGGATTTGGCTGACAAGAAGCAGGCGGCTGGGTTCTTGCTGTACTTGGTGGGGTCTTGTCTCTTTCCTGACAAGTCTCAGCATCGGTTGCCCGTTTATTACACTCCGTTCGTGACTGATCCCTCGTCAGCCACGAACTATGCATGGGATACCGGTGTTCTTGCCCATGTGTACCGCAGCTTGGGCGAGTGCACAAGGAAGGAGGCATGGGTCATGTCCACATGTTTCACTCTGATTCAGGTATTAAATGGCTTGAATAAAAAAATCTGTATTTTTGTTATAGATTAATATTTGTTATTAAGGGAATTGACTTACATGTAATTGTTTTATAGGCATGGATATATCAATACTTTCCCATGTTTAGACCTGCATAGAGTGTTTATTGGGACCGCCAACAGCCGATCTCATACGCCAGTCGATGGGACATGTCACAGCCACCCAACCGGACTAGGAATTATAGAGAGGGGCTGGATGAGATGCGTGCTGAGAGTGTAAGTGCATATACGGTCCTTATCTAGTATGTTAAAATATGAAATTATATGCATGATTAGTTGTTTGAAATTCAATTATGTTTAGGTTGAGTGGATGTCATACGGCCCGATTGACTTCAACAATGGGATGTTTGCTTCATCGCGATTCCATGGAGTCATATCCTGTTTGTGGGTCACCGAGCCTTACATGCCAGATCGAGCAGCTAGGTAGTGTGGGCGTGCACAACAGTGTCCAAGACAACCGATTGTTCCAATTAAGGCATGGAGGGGCACGAAGATTAGCATCTACACGGTGGAATACGATAGATCCTTACATGCATGGGATGCCCGCAATGAACATTCCATTAGCCTATAAGCCATGGGTCCTCCAGTCCTTCAACCCCACCAGTATAGCGGTGATTACATGCAGTGGTACCTCCAACATACACATCCATTCATCATCCCTCAAGAGGACCGTAACCCTCAACACCATGTAAGAAATTGAATAATTATATCTTGTTTAATTTCGTGTACAAACTTTATATTAATCGTATCCACTTATTGTGACTACAGTGGGTCGATAGTTGCTACGGACGTCTGGATCCATATCGCGATCACCAACATGGAGATGAGCAATGTGAAGACCTAGCCGAGGCGTTACGGCAATCATTGGAGCAAATGTATCCCTACCTTTCGAACCATCGAACTTGGCTGCTTCGTCATTCGAGCATTAAACTTTGGATTTCATTGATCTTTGGAAGGTGACAACAATGAATGTTATGACTTTTGTTTGAATGTTTTTAATGAGTTGTTTGGATTATGACAACAATGAATGTTATCACTTCTATTTGACTATTTTTTATGAGTTGTTTGGATTTAGGGATGTGATAGCATGCATTTAAGCTAGTTGGTCGAGTTGGACCGAGTTGTGTGTTGCTTGAGTTTTCTTGAAGATTGGAGATTGTTCTTGGATCCAAACAAGTATTTCTCTTCTTTTTGGATTAGAAACGTCGAACTCATTGCATCATAATTCATACATATCATTCATTACATAAATCGACCGTTTCAACCTTCTTCTTTCGTCTTGTCTTCTTTTCAGCCTTGGCTGCTTCGTACTCCAACAACCGATCACACGTCCTTTGATCTACGTAATCACCCGTAGACGGGTCATGATATACCACCCACGCCGGGTAAAGAGTAGGCAAGGGCGATGTCTCGGCAAGGCCAATCTACATCAAAGTCAATGCATCATACATATGTTTTAACACAAGATAGTATCAACAAATGTGATTGTATTAACGTACCGCAATAAAATGTTGCTCTTCCTGGACATGGCAAATGCATATCGTCTTCAGCTTCTCGCCAACTGATGCTTCGTTTGGCTTCCCCCTCATAGGCAGGTATGTCGTTCCCACACCACCACCGACGGTAACGAACACACATGTGAATGCCATTGCAACCAAACATCCCATATCCGAGAGGTCCAACCACGTCTCCGGTGGGGCCGGCCTGTTCGGGGAAGGAAACCATGCTAGCTTCGCCTCCATTGCCTCAAGTGTCATAGTAGACACCCAAAGTGGCGCGAGTAGCTCATACTCTTTTCTCAACGTAGCGATCATGGTACGTCGAACAAAAGCCCACTGATCTTGCCCTAAACCCAGACCATGCACAATTGCTCTGTACCCGCAATTTCCATCACCCACTATCTCATACCATCCTCCCACGTGTGGTCTCATACACATGTGAAACTGGGTATGATATCGCAATGGGTTCTTGATCAAAGATGTGTCACCCGAAGGCTTTGCTGCAAGCGTCTTCGGTGGTCTTCCTCTTTGCTTTTTCGGAGGCGTTTCGTCCATCTGTTGGTCACTGTACTCCCATGATGACGGTTGTCTTTTGGTGGCAAAGTTTAGAGCTCCTTGAGGCTGACCCTTATGCTTGACTTTAGCTGGCTCTTGCAGAGCAGTCTGCTCTGGATGCGCAATACTTGTTAGTGTTGAGACTGCTCTTTGTTGAACCTGCACTAGCAATGTGGGGAAGACGCTTTGGGCAAATTCTTCAAGCAATGATCTATTCACTCTGCGTTCTCTGGCTTCTTCCTCTTCTTCTGTCTTCACTTCTGACAAGGTCAATTGCCTCCAGAACGGATGCAATGAGCTAGGTTCAATTGGGGCCTGGCTCCTCACATTTAGCGCCATGTCATGCACGCAAGGCAAGCCATCTCTGACCCTCATCTGGCATCTGCATATAGTGCTCCACAATGGAGCTTCTCCTTTCCTGTATTTCTCAATCAAACGAGCTAGTGCAATCGCAGAGACCTTGAAGTGCAGCTTGCAGAAAAGATGTGCGTTCGTTAGCAGTGTATATCTCTTTCCAATGCTCTCATTCAATGCCCCCTGTATCTCACCAATATGACTGCGCAACCATGTATGATATTGATCGAACACAGTGCAAAGGTTGCCATCATTGCTTGTGAAGAAGCTTTTCAGACTGGAATGGGCCCCTTCAACCCTGTATTACAATCAAGAATCCGAAATCAGTATGTTGCTGTAAAGGTCTAACTAAGTTCAAATAACTAGCTAAATTTAGAAAAAAACATAATGCACATACCTGTTAGTGGTGATAGTACCGAGCGTGAGCACTGTATCTGTTCATACAGAGACGATTCTTTCCTTGTAGGGGTCAAGCCAGTTCTTTTGTAGGTACTGGAGACATTTTGGAGATTTCCTCCAATCACACTTCAGCTTCTTCAGTGTTGCTTCATACCCTTGTATGGTCGTTTCCTTGAAGAGTTTCATGCAGTCGTTGGAAAACGCTGTGCCCCTAAACTTGTCCATGTTCTTCTTCCCGAAGTCTTCAATATTCTTCCTCATATGCCGCCTACATAGAAGGAATTTTGCTTCTGGAAACTGCTTCTCTAAGGCGTTCATCAATGCCTTCTCCCGATCAGTGACCAAACATATGGGTGCTCGTTGCACCTTGACAAACATCTTTGCAAGTTGCTCTATGGCCCACTTGTAATTGTCTTCGTCGTCCTTCTCCAGAAACGCTCTGGCAATATTGTAGTTTTTCCAAACAGATGTGATGCCAACAATTTCAAGGAAGGGCAAATTGTAACTGCATACATAATCATATATAAAATATGATGGCATCCTAACCTTGACATGAACAAATGAAGAGTATAATAGATATGTATGTTACTAACCGGTTAGTTGCATATGTAGAGTCCAGCAGCACAATGTACGGAAATGCCTTCAGCAACGACAACTGTTCCTGGCTTGCGAAGAAGATATCCGTTATCTTGTTGGTCTCCTTGTTGAATCTATGCTCCATGAAGTATCCCTTCTCATTGCACTCATAGAAGAACTGTTGCACAACTGTTCTTCCTTCCATTCCCTTCTTTCGTATCTCATGCATGATGTTGTACACTTGCTTCATCTTGGTCAAATTGCCAGGGGACGAATGGATTGTAGTATGAATCTTTTGAGGCTTTGATAAGCACTACTTTGTAGGGCTTAACTAAGAGTTATTAGAGGGTTTTATTGGCGCCATTCGGGTAGATTTAGACACATTCTTGTGCATGGCGTTTGGGGGCGAAGTATGGTGTTTTTGGAGTTATATGAGCTATTTTCGATATCATAGGAGACACTGAGGAAGGAAGCCACCAAAAGAAGACGCCAAGGAAGTGAAGACGAGAGGTTAGGAGGCGAAGCCAAGGAGTGAAGGCCGAGCATTAACCGCGACCCCGGGCAAGGGTGCCGCGATCGCGGGACTTCGGGGCATTCGAGATACTTCTACAGGCGCGAAAGAATGCGAAGAGCGCGGAGCTACAAGCAACCGCGATCGCGGTCCATTACCCGCGATCGCGGGTCATCACGGCAGACTTACTTCGGGATTTCCCGAATTTATCTTTCCTGATTTCTTTATTTCATTTTAATTATTTTCGTTTTCTATTTTCAGTTGGGCTAGGTCATTTGTTAAGCCCACCTATATATACTCTCTTAGTTTTAGGTTTTAGGAGGAGAGACTCTCATATCAGGTTTTAGTTTTTTACATCATCGTTGTTTTCTCAAGACTATGGAAGGCTAAGCACTTTTGCTTAGTCCGGTAATGGAAGCATAAGTTTATTCATCTGGTTGTGAGGTTTTATTCCTATCTATCTTATCCTATTGAGTTATATCTTTTCTCTTGAGCAAATTCTTATTTGGATGTTTGTTGGTTTATCTAGATTGATCACCTAGGTTTATTGCTTTCATTCATATTGCTAATACTAGAGAACTGTTAGGCTAACGCTCTAGTTCGAGTAGAGCATAGATTCTTATCTGCCACTGTGGAATTTATCTATGTAGGGAATTGATTACATGTTGAATGCTTCTGGTTGAGGTGTTATGTGTATCTTGGTTAATTCTTATGTGCATTGCTGCCTTTGGGTTGAATCACTAGTGGTGCTAGGGTTATTCATTGGTAAGGGTTCTTAGGGATGGTTTCCCTATTAATCTACACAAGATCAGGACAGGAATAACCGAATAGGAAGATAGGGCATAATCAAGGAACAACCTTTGAATGACTTATGTGGACATTACTTGGCTAAGTGTTTTCTATCTTTGATATTTTCATCATATACTTTGTTGTGTTTGACTTAATTGTGACCAACCAACCTACAACTCCCCCTTCTTGTTACTATTGCATGCGAACAACACATAGATTAATCCCTTCCTCTCTGTGGATTCGACCCCTGCTTACCCTAACTACTTGTTTAGGTTTTGCTAGGATTTTATTTGATTGATTAGGTGATACGACTTAAGCCTGCTATCAAATTGGCGCCGTTGCTGGGGAGGCAAGCGTTGATTTTTCTATGTGTTTGTCTGTGTGTTGTGTTCCTTTGGTGTGGACCTATCTTATGGTCCACACCCGTGCTACTAATTCCCATCTACATGGTTTTAATTCAGAGATTGAGAGAACCCTTTCCCAGGGTCGCAGAATAAATCGTGCTTTGGTTTTTGATAATCCTGCGTTCGAGATGGCTGACGCAGAGCAGACGTTGAGACAGTTGACCGCCCCTAACATGCAGCAGCAACCGCTGGCTGTGCAGTTTCCTGAGTTGGGCGAGGGCGTAAATTTCGAGCTGAAGTCTGGGTTGATCCACTTACTCCCCCACTTCCATGAGATGAGTGGTGAAGACCCCAAACAACATCTTGATGAGTTCCATTCGCTGTGTAGCAGTATGAAGCCGAAGAACGTGACGGAGGACCAGATCAAGCTGAGGGCCTTTCCTTTTTCACTGAAGGATGCGGCCAATGACTGGTTCTACTATCTCACTCCAGGGAGCATTGACACTTGGGTCAAGATGAAGAAAGCCTTCTTGGAGAAGTACTTCCCATGTACCAAACTGAACAGCCTGAAGCGAACTATCAGCAACATCGAGCAACAGTCTGGTGAATCGCTCTATGAGTATTATGAGCGGTTCAAGAAGATGATATCTAGTTGCCCCTTCCACGGCTATTCTGAGCAGGACCTCGTACTTTATTTGTACGGTGGTCTTCTTGATGAAGAGAGAAGGATGGTGAACGCTGCTTATGGGGAGAACATCCGCAACAAGACGCCTGCTGCAGCTTTTGAGATTTTTTTTGAGCTTTCTGAAGGGTCCAGGCAATTCAGTAAAAGGGCGGACATCCAATCTGTGAGAGTTTCAGAATCTCAGCCCAATTCTACTCTTCTTGCTGAAATGGCTGAGATGAAGGAGATGATGAGGAGATGTATGATGAGAGGTGGCTTGCAGCAAGTCAAATCATGTGGGTTAAGCTATGAAACGACGCATCCAACTGATGTATGCCCCACCCTGCAAGAACCAACTGCTGAGGTGAACGCCATTGGCGGATACGACCCTCAAAGGCCAAAATATGACCCGTACTCCAGCACCTACAATCCAGGGTGGAGAGATCACCCAAATCTGAGATACGGGAACCAGCAGAACAATCATCAAGGGCATGAGACCCAGGATTTTTAGCAGTACCCCCAACGGCAGTTTCAAGGAGGCCAAGCAGATCAAAGACCACAAGAACAGGGAGCTGCCCGCATCACCAATCTTGAGGACCAGGTCAACACACTGGCACAGCATATGAATACTTTGGCGCAGACCGTGGGAACCATACATCAAAACATGGTTCAGTTTCAACACGAGACCAAGTCCAGCATATAGAACCTAGAGAAGCAGGTGGGGCAGATCTCCCAGACAGTTAGCAAGCTTGAAGCTAGAGTGTCACGAACACTCCCATCTCAAACTGAAATAAATCCTAGGCAAAACATATACTCCATGACGTCAAGGCCCAGATGGGAGCTTGAAGAAGAAAAGATGGGAGCCAAGAAGTACGAGAACAAACCGCGACCGCGGGCAATTTGCCGCGATCGCGGGTCTGTTGAGCAAGTGAATGGGCAAGATGCGCCAATTAAGCGCGATCGCGGGCAGGATAGCCGCGACCGCGGGGCCCCAGTGCAAGAACCGCGATCGCGGGGTGAAAACCGCGATCAAATTTCGGAAAACGGACCATCTCCACTTACTTTCATGACGCGGTATGTCTACCCGGAGGGATATTTTGACATCCCAGTGCCATTCCCTGCAGCACTCGAAGATGACGAACCCATTGAGGGGCTGAAGGGAATGTTCGAGACATTCAGGAATTACAAGGTGACCCCCTAATTGAGCAAAACGATGCCTCGCTTTGCAAACTTCTTGAGGGAGCTATGCAAGCTCAAGAAGGAGCAAAAGGAGCGGTCAAAGAAAAAGGTGAAAGTCAAGAAGGATGTCTCGTCTGTGATGCAAAAGAAGATCTCGAAAAAGTGTGAAGATCCCGGAATGTTTAGCGTACCCTGCAAGATTGGGGAAACCGAGTTCAGCAAGACATTGCTGGATTTGGGAGCCTCCATCAATGTCCTACCACTGTCCGTCTACAACACCCTCAATGTCGGACCTCTAGAAAGCACGGAGTTTGTCATCCAAATGGCTGATAACTCCGTCATCATTCCAGAGGGCGTTGTGAAGGACGTTTTGGTGAGCGTCGACACCCTCGTCTTCCCTGCGGATTTCTTCGTCATGAACACAGGGAAACGAGGAGGACGAGTAATGCTAGGGAGGCCTTTCATGAAGACCTCCAACACAAAGATCGATGTGGGCACATGTACGGTAAGCATAAAGTTTGACCGAAGGAAGGTGGAGAACAGGCTGGAGACCATTCAGGAGCATCCCCCAGACTCAAGAGTGAAGAGCGCGGTTGCAGGAGGCAACACAGATTGAGAAGGATGAAGCGGTATGTCATGCCATGACAATAACTAAGGCGCTATCCGGGAGGCAACCCGATGTATGTATCTTTTCCTTTTCCTTTGTCTTTCTTTCTTCGTTTTGCATTATTTTTTTGGTGTGTTTTTGCTTTGTTTTTTGTATTTTTTTCTTGACTAACCTGCAGGGAAGAGACCCATGCTCATTGAAGAATGTGTTTCCACACCAATGTAAGTCTCTCCTGTCCTTGCACTAGTCACCCCCGAAAAAACCTTAAACGGGGGGCAAAAAAAAAAAAAAAAATTATTGTTGTACGAGGACGAGCTGTCCCGCAATACCATGGAGAGGGGTGCGCATGTTGCCAACGGAGGAAGTTTTTCGCTACACAAATTGTTGGCAACGATGGCGGCCCCACAGTCGACAGTTGCGATGAAAGACCACTCATGGCCCACACCCCGTTCATATCTGGGCCCATTTTTGGTGGTATTTGAAGGCCGTGCAACCCCGTTATCACTGTTCAACCACTACTCACCAAGTGGTACCTTATGGTTGCACGATAGAAGATGATGCTGGAATTGATGAGGCACCCACCCAACAACAGAGACCTGGGCATTTAATGAGAAGACCGCCAGCAACAACGGAAGTGTCCATGCCGACTCAGCGACGTTTGTGAGCTTATCCCTTCTTTTCCCTGTGCTTTATTCTTTTGTCTTTCATTACATTGATGACAATGCAATGTTTAATAATGGGGGAGGGTTTTATATTTCCTATGTCCCTGAGGAGAAAAAGAAAAAGAAAAAGAGCCAAAAAATTGAAAAAAAGGCTAAAATTGAAATCCTGGGATAGGTCGAAAACCCGAAAGGGCGGCCTAGGTAATAAGCAGGTGGCTTGGACCAGCATTAGGCTGGGGTAAAAATTGGTCTAGAGTGATGTGAGTTATATTATGAGCACATCTATGAAAAAAAATATGAGTGGCTTGGTGAAAACCCAAAAGGGTGCCTTGACAAAATGAGTGAAAAGAAGAAGAGTGAATTTTAGGAATCCTCATTTTGGCGTGGCGACATAAGAAGAGGTGATATAAGGAGGATTCGGATAGGTCACTCTGGGAGGCATAAGGAGTCATAGATGGAGGCTAGGATTAGAGGTTACTCACACCATTGGATGTTCGGGTTAAGCTTAGGGGAAGTACTCTGCTTGCCCCTTAAGCTTGTTGAGTTGTGGATGTGTTGTGAATGAGTTTGGTGCCAAGAGCTTGGCATGGGTTAGGTGACTCTTAGTTGGAGGACATGCTTCCTGAGACCTTGGGTGCTGCATTGGAGGAGTAGACTCTTTATTAGTTTACTCGAGGACGAGCAAAGGTCTAAGCATGGGGGAGTTTGATAAGCACTACTTTGTAGGGCTTAACTAAGAGTTATTAGAGGGTTTTATTGGTGCCATTCGGGTAGATTTAGACACATTCTTGTGCATGGCGTTTGGGGGCGAAGTCTGGTGTTTTTGGAGTTGTATGAGCTATTTTGGATATCATAGGAGACACTGAGCAAGGAAGCCACCAAAAGAAGACGCCAAGGAAGTGAAGACGAGAGGGTAGGAGGAGAAGCCAAGGAGTGAAGGTCGAGCATTAACCGTGACCGCGGGCAAGGGTGCCGCGATAGCGGGACTTCGGGGCATTCGAGATATTTCTGCAGGCGCGGAAGAATGCGAAGAGCGCGGAGCTACAAGCAACCGCGATCACGGTCCATTACTCGCGATCGCGGGTCAATACGGCAGACTTACTTCGGGATTTCCCGAATTTATCTTTCCTGATTTCTTTATTTCATTTTAATTATTTTCGTTTTCTATTTTCAGTTGGGCTAGGTCATTTGTTAAGCCCACCTATATATACTCTCTTAGTTTTAGGTTTTAGGAGGAGAGACTCTCATATCAGGTTTTAGTTTTTTACATCATCGTTGTTTTCTCAAGACTATGGAAGGCTAAGCACTTTTGCTTAGTCCGGTAATGGAAGCATAAGTTTATTCATCTGTTTGTGAGGTTTTGTTCCTATCTATCTTATCCTATTGAGTTATATCTTTTCTCTTGAGCAAATTCTTATTTGGATGTTTGTTGGTTTATCTAGATTGATCACCTAGGTTTATTGCTTTCATTCATATTGCTAATACTAGGGAACTGTTAGGCTAACGCTCTAGTTCGAGTAGCGAGCATAGATTCTTATCTGCCACTGTGGAATTTATCTATGTAGGGAATTGATTACATGTTGAATGCTTCTGGTTGAGGTGTTATGTGTATCTTGGTTAATTCTTATGTGCATTGCTGCCTTTGGGTTGAATCACTAGTGGTGCTAGGGTTATTCATTGGTAAGGGTTCTTAGGGATGGTTTCCCTATTAATCTACACAAGATCAGGACAGGAATAACCGAATAGGAAGATAGGGCATAATCAAGGAACAACCTTTGAATGACTTATGTGGACATTACTTGGCTAAGTGTTTTCTATCTTTGATATTTTCATCATATACTTTGCTGTGTTTGACTTAATTGTGACCAACCAACCTACAACTCCCCCTTCTTGTTACTATTGCATGCGAACAACACATAGATTAATCCCTTCCTCTCTGTGGATTCGACCCCTGCTTACCCTAACTACTTGTTTAGGTTTTGCTAGGATTTTATTTGATTGATTAGGTGATACGACTTAAGCCTGCTATCAAATTGGCGCCGTTGCTGGGGAGGCAAGCGTTGATTTTTCTATGTGTTTGTCTGTGTGTTGTGTTCCTTTGGTGTGGACCTATCTTATGGTCCACACCCGTTCTACTAATTCCCATCTACTTGGTTTTAATTCAGAGATTGAGAGAACCATTTCCCAGGATCGCAGAATAAATCGTGCTTTGGTTTTTGATAATCCTGCGTTCGAGATGGCTGACGCAGAGCAGACGTTGAGACAGTTGACCGCCCCTAACATGCAGTGGCAACCGCTGGCTGTGCAGTTTCCTGAGTTGGGCGAGGGCGTAAATTTCGAGCTGAAGTCTGGGTTGATCCACTTACTCCCCCACTTCCATGAGATGAGTGGTGAAGACCCCAAACAGCATTTTGATGAGTTCCATTCGGTGTGTAGCAGTATGAAGCCGAATAACGTGACGGAGGACCAGATCAAGCTGAGGGCCTTCTTGGAGAAGTACTTCCCATGTACCAAACTGAACAGCCTGAAGCGAACTATCAGCAACATCGAGCAGCAGTCTGGTGAATCGCTCTATGAGTATTATGAGCGGTTCAAGAAGATGATATCCAGTTGCCCCTTCCACGGCTATTCTGAGCAGGACCTCGTACTTTATTTGTACGGTGGTCTTCTTGATGAAGAGAGAAGGATGGTGAACGCTGCTTATGGGGAGAACATCCTCAACAAGACGCCTGCTGTAGCTTTTGAGATTTTTTTTGAGCTTTCTGAAGGGTCCAGGCAATTCAGTAAAAGGGCGGGCATCCAATCTGTGAGAGTTTCAGAATCTCAGCCCAATTCTACTCTTCTTGCTGAAATGGCTGAGATGAAGGAGATGATGAGGAGATGTATGATGAGAGGTGGCTTGCAGCAAGTCAAATCATGTGGGTTAAGCTATGAAACGACGCATCCAACTGATGTATGCCCCACCCTGCAAGAACCAACTGCTGAGGTGAACGCTATTGGCGGATACGACCCTCAAAGGCCAAAATATGACACGTACTCCAGCACCTACAATCCAGGGTGGAGAGATCACCCAAATCTGAGATACGGGAACCAGCAGAATACTCATCAAGGGCATGAGACCCAGGATTTTTAGCAGTACCCCCAGCGGCAGTTTCAAGGAGGCCAAGCAGATCAAAGACCACAAGAACAGGGAGCTGCCCACATCACCAATCTTGAGGACCAGGTCAACACACTGGCACAGCATATGAATACTTTGGCGCAGACCGTGGGAACCATACATCAAAACATGGTTCAGTTTCAACACGAGACCAAGTCCAGCATATAGAACCTAGAGAAGCAGGTGGGGCAGATCTCCCAGACAGTTAGCAAGCTTGAAGCTAGAGTGTCACGAACACTCCCATCTCAAACTGAGATAAATCCTAGGCAAAACATCTACTCCATGACGTCAAGGCCCATATGGGAGCTTGAAGAAGAAAAGATGGGAGCCAAGAAGTACGAGAACGAACCGCGACCGCGGGCAATTTGCCGCGATCGCGGGTCTGTTGAGCAAGAGAATGGGCAAGATGCGCCAATTAAGCGCGATCGCGGGCAGGATAGCCGCGACCGTGGGGCCCCAGTGCAAGAACCGCGATCGCGGGGTGAAAACCGCGATCAAATTTCAGAAAACGGGCCATCTCCACTTACTTTCATGATGCGGAATGTCTACCCGGAGGGATATTTTGATATCCCAGTGCCATTCCCTGCAGCACTCGAAGATGACGAACCCATTGAGGGGCTGAAGGGAATGTTTGAGACATTCAGGAATTACAAGGTGACCCCCCAATTGAGCAAAACGATGCCTCGCTTTGCAAACTTCTTGAGGGAGCTATGCAAGCTCAAGAAGGAGCAAAAGGAGCGGTCAAAGAAAAAGGTGAAAGTCAAGAAGGATGTCTCGGCTGTGATGCAAAAGAAGATCCCGAAAAAGTGTGAAGATCCCGGAATGTTTAGTGTACCCTGCAAGATTGGGGAAACCGAGTTCAGCAAGACATTGCTGGATTTGGGAGCATCCATCAATGTCCTACCACTGTCCGTCTACAACACCCTCAATGTCGGACCTCTAGAAAGCACGGAGTTTGTCATCCAAATGGCTGATAACTCCGTCATCATTCCAGAGGGCGTTGTGAAGGACGTTTTGGTGAGCGTCGACACCCTTGTCTTCCCTGCGGATTTCTTCGTCATGAACACAGGGAAACGAGGAGGACGAGTAATGCTAGGGAGGCCTTTCATGAAGACCTCCAACACAAAGATCGACGTGGGCACATGTACGGTAAGCATAAAGTTTGACTGAAGGAAGGTAGAGCACAGGCTGGAGACCATTCAGAAGCATCCCCCAGACTCAAGAGTGAAGAGCGCGGTTGCAGGAGGCAAACCAGATTGAGAAGGATGAAGCGGTATGTCATGCCATGACAATAACTAAGGCGCTATCCGGGAGGCAACCCGATGTATGTATCTTTTCCTTTGTCTTTCTTTCTTTGTTTTGCATTATTTTTTTGGTGTGTTTTTGCTTTGTTTTTTGTATTTTTTTCTTGACTAACCTGCAGGGAAGAGACCCATGCTCATTGAAGAAGGTGTTTCCACACCAATGTAAGTCTCTCCTGTCCTTGCACTAGTCACCCCCGAAAAAACATTAAACGGGGGGCAAAAAAAAAAAAAAAAATTGTTGTTGTACGAGGACGAGCTGTCCCGCAGTACCATGGAGAGGGGTACGCATGTTGCCAACGGAGGAAGTTTTTCGCTACACAAATAGTTGGCAACGATGGCGGCCCCACAGTCGACAGTTGCGATGAAAGACCACTCATGGCCCACACTCCGTTCATATCTGGGCCCATTTTTGGTGGTATTTGAAGGCCGTGCAACCCCGTTATCAATGTTCAACCACTACTCACCAAGTGGTACCTTATGGTTGCACGATAGAAGATGATGCTGGAATTGATGAGGCACCCACCCAACAACAGAGACCTGGGCATTTAATGAGAAGACCGCCAGCAACAACGGAAGTATCCATGCCGACTCAGCGACGTTTGTGAGCTTATCCCTTCTTTTCCCTGTGCTTTATTCTTTTGTCTTTCATTACATTGATGACAATGCAATGTTTAATAATGGGGGAGGGTTTTATATTTCCTATGTCCCTGAGGAGAAAAAGAAAAAGAAAAAGAGCCAAAAAATTGAAAAAAAGGCTAAAATTGAAATCCTGGGATAGGTCGAAAACCCGAAAGGGCGGCCTAGGTAATAAGCAGGTGGCTTGGACCAGCATTAGGCTGGGGTAAAAATTGGTCTAGAGTGATGTGAGTTATATTATGAGCACATCTATGAAAAAAAATATGAGTGGCTTGGTGAAAACCCAAAAGGGTGCCTTGACAAAATGAGTGAAAAGAAGAAGAGTGAATTTTAGGAATCCTCATTTTGGCGTGGCGACATAAGAAGAGGTGATATAAGGAGGATTCGGATAGGTCACTCTGGGAGGCATAAGGAGTCATAGATGGAGGCTAGGATTAGAGGTTACTCACACCATTGGATGTTCGGGTTAAGCTTAGGGGAAGTACTCTGCTTGCCCCTTAAGCTTGTTGAGTTGTGGATGTGTTGTGAATGAGTTTGGTGCCAAGAGCTTGGCATGGGTTAGGTGACTCTTAGTTGGAGGACATGCTTCCTGAGACCTTGGGTGCTGCATTGGAGGAGTAGACTCTTTATTAGTTTACTCGAGGACGAGCAAAGGTCTAAGCATGGGGGAGTTTGATAAGCACTACTTTGTAGGGCTTAACTAAGAGTTATTAGAGGGTTTTATTGGTGCCATTCGGGTAGATTTAGACACATTCTTGTGCATGGCGTTTGGGGGCGAAGTCTGGTGTTTTTGGAGTTGTATGAGCTATTTTGGATATCATAGGAGACACTGAGCAAGGAAGCCACCAAAAGAAGACGCCAAGGAAGTGAAGACGAGAGGGTAGGAGGAGAAGCCAAGGAGTGAAGGTCGAGCATTAACCGTGACCGCGGGCAAGGGTGCCGCGATAGCGGGACTTCGGGGCATTCGAGATATTTCTGCAGGCGCGGAAGAATGCGAAGAGCGCGGAGCTACAAGCAACCGCGATCACGGTCCATTACTCGCGATCGCGGGTCAATACGGCAGACTTACTTCGGGATTTCCCGAATTTATCTTTCCTGATTTCTTTATTTCATTTTAATTATTTTCGTTTTCTATTTTCAGTTGGGCTAGGTCATTTGTTAAGCCCACCTATATATACTCTCTTAGTTTTAGGTTTTAGGAGGAGAGACTCTCATATCAGGTTTTAGTTTTTTACATCATCGTTGTTTTCTCAAGACTATGGAAGGCTAAGCACTTTTGCTTAGTCCGGTAATGGAAGCATAAGTTTATTCATCTGTTTGTGAGGTTTTGTTCCTATCTATCTTATCCTATTGAGTTATATCTTTTCTCTTGAGCAAATTCTTATTTGGATGTTTGTTGGTTTATCTAGATTGATCACCTAGGTTTATTGCTTTCATTCATATTGCTAATACTAGGGAACTGTTAGGCTAACGCTCTAGTTCGAGTAGCGAGCATAGATTCTTATCTGCCACTGTGGAATTTATCTATGTAGGGAATTGATTACATGTTGAATGCTTCTGGTTGAGGTGTTATGTGTATCTTGGTTAATTCTTATGTGCATTGCTGCCTTTGGGTTGAATCACTAGTGGTGCTAGGGTTATTCATTGGTAAGGGTTCTTAGGGATGGTTTCCCTATTAATCTACACAAGATCAGGACAGGAATAACCGAATAGGAAGATAGGGCATAATCAAGGAACAACCTTTGAATGACTTATGTGGACATTACTTGGCTAAGTGTTTTCTATCTTTGATATTTTCATCATATACTTTGCTGTGTTTGACTTAATTGTGACCAACCAACCTACAACTCCCCCTTCTTGTTACTATTGCATGCGAACAACACATAGATTAATCCCTTCCTCTCTGTGGATTCGACCCCTGCTTACCCTAACTACTTGTTTAGGTTTTGCTAGGATTTTATTTGATTGATTAGGTGATACGACTTAAGCCTGCTATCAAATTGGCGTCGTTGCTGGGGAGGCAAGCGTTGATTTTTCTATGTGTTTGTCTGTGTGTTGTGTTCCTTTGGTGTTGACCTATCTTATGGTCCATACCCGTGCTACTAATTCCCATCTACTTGGTTTTAATTCAGAGATTGAGAGAACCCTTTCCTAGGGTCGCAGAATAAATCGTGCTTTGGTTTTTGATAATCCTGCGTTCGAGATGGCTGACGCAGAGCAGACGTTGAGACAGTTGACCGCCCCTAACATGCAGCAGCAACCGCTGGCTGTGCAGTTTCCTGAGTTGGGCGAGGGCGTAAATTTCGAGCTGAAGTCTGGGTTGATCCGCTTACTCCCCCACTTCCATGAGATGAGTGGTGAAGACCCCAAACAGCATCTTGATGAGTTCCATTCGGTGTGTAGCAGTATGAAGCCGAAGAACGTGACGGAGGACCAGATCAAGCTGAGGGCCTTTCCTTTTTCACTGAAGGATGCGGCCAATGACTGGTTCTACTATCTCACTCCAGGGAGCATTGACACTTGGGTCAAGATGAAGAAAGCCTTCTTGGAGAAGTACTTCCCATGTACCAAACTGAACAGCCTGAAGCGAACTATCAGCAACATCGAGCAGCAGTCTGGTGAATCGCTCTATGAGTATTATGAGCGGTTCAAGAAGATGATATCCAGTTGCCCCTTCCACGGCTATTCTGAGCAGGACCTCATACTTTATTTGTACGGTGGTCTTCTTGATGAAGAGAGAAGGATGGTGAACGCTGCTTATGGGGAGAACATCCTCAACAAGACGCCTGCTGCAGCTTTTGAGATTTTTTTTGAGCTTTCTGAAGGGTCCAGGCAATTCAGAAAAAGGGCGGGCATCCAATCTGTGAGAGTTTCAGAATCTCAGCCCAATTCTACACTTCTTGCTGAAATGGCTGAGATGAAGGAGATGATGAGGAGATGTATGATGAGAGGTGGCTTGCAGCAAGTCAAATCATGTGGGTTAAGCTATGAAACGACGCATCCAACTGATGTATGCCCAACCCTGCAAGAACCAACTGCTGAGGTGAACGCCATTGGCGGATACGACCCTCAAAGGCCAAAATATGACCCGTACTCCAGCACCTACAATCCAGGGTGGAGAGATCACCCAAATCTGAGATACGGGAACCAGCAGAACACTCATCAAGGGCATGAGACCCATGATTTTTAGCAGTACCCCCAGCGGCAGTTTCAAGGAGGCCAAGCAGATCAAAGACCACAAGAACAGGGAGCTGCCCGCATCACCAATCTTTAGGACCAGGTCAACACAGTGGCACAGCATATGAATACTTTGGCGCAGACCGTGGGAACCATACATCAAAACATGGTTCAGTTTCAACACGAGACCAAGTCCAGCATATAGAACCTAGAGAAGCAGGTGGGGCAGATCTCCCAGACAGTTAGCAAGCTTGAAGCTAGAGTGTCACGAACACTCCCATCTCAAACTGAGATAAATCCTAGGCAAAACATCTACTCCATGACGTCAAGGCCCAGATGGGAGCTTGAAGAAGAAAAGATGGGAGCCAAGAAGTACGAGAACGAACCGCGACCGCGGGCAATTTGCCGCGATCGCGGGTCTGTTGAGCAAGAGAATGGGCAAGATACGCCAATTAAGCGCGATCGCGGGCAGGATAGCCGCGACCGTGGGGCCCCAGTGCAAGAACCGCGATCGCGGGGTGAAAACCGTGATCAAATTTCGGAAAACGGGCCATCTCCACTTACTTTCATGACGCGGTATATCTACCCGGAGGGATATTTTGACATCCCAGTGCCATTCCCTGCAGCACTCGAAGATGACGAACCCATTGTGGGGCTGAAGGGAATGTTCGAGACATTCAGGAATTACAAGGTGACCCCCCAATTGAGCAAAACGATGCCTCGCTTTGCAAACTTCTTGAGGGAGCTATGCAAGCTCAAGAAGGAGCAAAAGGAGCGGTCAAAGAAAAAGGTGAAAGTCAAGAAGGATGTCTCGGCTGTGATGCAAAAGAAGATCCCAAAAAAGTGTGAAGATCCCGGAATGTTTAGCGTACCCTGCAAGATTGGGGAAACCGAGTTCAGCAAGACATTGCTGGATTTGGGAGCCTCCATCAATGTCCTACCACTGTCCGTCTACAACACCCTCAATGTCGGACCTCTAGAAAGCACGGAGTTTGTCATCCAAATGGCTGATAACTCCGTCATCATTCCAGAGGGCGTTGTGAAGGACATTTTGGTGAGCGTCGACACCCTCGTCTTCCCTGCGGATTTCTTCGTCATGAACACAGGGAAACGAGGAGGACGAGTAATGCTAGGGAGGCCTTTCATGAAGACCTCCAACACAAAGATCGACGTGGGCACAGGTACGGTAAGCATAAAGTTTGACCGAAGGAAGGTGGAGCATAGGCTGGAGACCATTCAGGAGCATCCCCCAGACTCAAGAGTGAAGAGCGTGGTTGCAGGAGGCAACCCAGATTGAGAAGGATGAAGCGGTATGTCATGCCATGACAATAACTAAGGCGCTATCCGAGAGGCAACCCGATGTATGTATCTTTTCCTTTGTCTTTCTTTCTTCGTTTTGCATTATTTTTTTGGTGTGTTTTTGCTTTGTTTTTTGTATTTTTTTCTTGACTAACCTGCAGGGAAGAGACCCATGCTCATTGAAGAAGGTGTTTCCACACCAATGTAAGTCTCTCCTGTCCTTGCACTAGTCACCCCCAAAAAAACCTTAAACGGGGAGCAAAAAAAAAAAAATTGTTGTTGTACGAGGACGAGTTGTCCCGCAGTACCATGGAGAGGGGTGCGCATGTTGCCAACGGAGGAAGTTTTTCGCTACACAAATTGTTGGCAACGATGGCGGCCCCACAGTCGACAGTTGCGATGAAAGACCACTCATGGCCCACACCCCGTTCATATCTGGGCCCATTTTTGGTGGTATTTGAAGGCCGTGCAACCCCGTTATCACTGTTCAACCACTACTCACCAAGTGGTACCTTATGGTTGCACGATAGAAGATGATGCTGGAATTGATGAGGCACCCACCCAACAACAAAGACCTGGGCATTTAATGAGAAGACCGCCAGCAACAACGGAAGTGTCCATGCCGACTCAGCGACGTTTGTGAGCTTATCCCTTCTTTTCCCTGTGCTTTATTCTTTTGTCTTTCATTACATTGAGGACAATGCAATGTTTAATCATGGGGGAGGGTTTTATATTTCCTATGTCCCTGAGGAGAAAAAGAAAAAGAAAAAGAGCCAAAAAATTGAAAAAAAGGCTAAAATTGAAATCCTGGGATAGGTCGAAAACCCGAAAGGGCGGCCTAGGTAATAAGCAGGTGGCTTGGACCAGCATTAGGCTGGGGTAAAAATTGGTCTAGAGTGATGTGAGTTATATTGTGAGCACATCTATGAAAAAAAATATGAGTGGCTTGGTGAAAACCCAAAAGGGTGTCTTGGCAAAATGAGTGAAAAGAAGAAGAGTGAATTTTAGGAATCCTCATTTTGGCGTGGCGACATAAGAAGAGGTGATATAAGGAGGATTCGGGTAGGTCACTCTGGGAGGCATAAGGAGTCATAGATGGAGGCTAGGATTAGAGGTTACTCACACCATTGGATGTTCGGGTTAAGCTTAGGGGAAGTACTCTGCTTGCCCCTTAAGCTTGTTGAGTTGTGGATGTGTTGTGAATGAGTTTGGTGCCAAGAGCTTGGCATGGGTTAGGTGACTCTTAGTTGGAGGACATGCTTCCTGAGACCTTGGGTGCTGCATTGGAGGAGTAGACTCTTTATTAGTTTACTCGAGGATGAGCAAAGGTCTAAGCATGGGGGAGTTTGATAAGCACTACTTTGTAGGGCTTAACTAAGAGTTATTAGAGGGTTTTATTGGTGTCATTCGGGTAGATTTAGACACATTCTTGTGCATGGCGTTTGGGGGCGAAGTCTGGTGTTTTTGGAGTTGTATGAGCTATTTTGGATATCATAGGAGACACTGAGCAAGGAAGCCACCAAAAGAAGACGCCAAGGAAGTGAAGACGAGAGGGTAGGAGGAGAAGCCAAGGAGTGAAGGTTGAGCATTAACCGCGACCGCGGGTAAGGATGCCGCGATAGCGGGACTTCGGGGCATTCGAGATATTTCTACAAGCAACCGCGATCGCGGTCCATTACTCGCGATCACGGGTCATCACGGTAGACTTACTTCGGGATTTCCCGAATTTATCTTTCCTGATTTCTTTATTTCATTTTAATTATTTTTGTTTTCTATTTTCAGTTGGGCTAGGTCATTTGTTAAGCCCACCTATATATACTCTCTTAGTTTTAGGTTTTAGGAGGAGAGACTCTCATATCAGGTTTTAGTTTTTTACATCATCGTTGTTTTCTCAAGACTATGGAAGGCTAAGCACTTTTGCTTAGTCCGGTAATGGAAGCATAAGTTTATTCATGTGTTTGTGAGGTTTTGTTCCTATCTATCTTATCCTATTGAGTTATATCTTTTCTCTTGAGCAAATTCTTATTTGGATGTTTGTTGGTTTATCTAGATTGATCACCTAGGTTTATTGCTTTCATTCATATTGCTAATACTAGGGAACTGTTAGGCTAACGCTCTAGTTCGAGTAGCGAGCATAGATTCTTATCTGCCACTGTGGAATTTATCTATGTAGGGAATTGATTACATGTTGAATGCTTCTGGTTGAGGTGTTATGTGTATCTTGGTTAATTCTTATGTGCATTGCTGCCTTTGGGTTGAATCACTAGTGGTGCTAGGGTTATTCATTGGTAAGGGTTCTTAGGGATGGTTTCCCTATTAATCTACACAAGATTAGGACAGGAATAACCGAATAGGAAGATAGGGCATAATCAAGGAACAACCTTTGAATGACTTATGTGGACATTACTTGGCTAAGTGTTTTCTATCTTTGATATTTTCATCATATACTTTGCTATGTTTGACTTAATTGTGACCAACCAACTAACAACTCCCCCTTCTTGTTACTATTGCATGCGAACAACAAATAGATTAATCCCTTCCTCTCTGTGGATTCGACCCCTGCTTACCCTAACTACTTGTTTAGGTTTTGCTAGGATTTTATTTGATTGATTAGGTGATACGACTTAAGCCTGCTATCAAATTGGCGCCGTTGCTGGGGAGGCAAGCGTTGATTTTTCTATGTGTTTGTCTGTGTGTTGTGTTCCTTTGGTGTGGACCTATCTTATGGTCCACACCCGTGCTACTAATTCCCATCTACTTGGTTTTAATTCAGAGATTGAGAGAACCCTTTCCCAGGGTCACAGAATAAATCGTGCTTTGGTTTTTGATAATCCTGCGTTCGAGATGGCTGACGCAGAGCAGAAGTTGAGACAGTTGACCGCCCCTAACATGCAGCAGCAACCGTTGGCTGTGCAGTATCCTGAGTTGGGCGAGGGCGTAAATTTCGAGCTGAAGTCTGGGTTGATCCACTTACTCCCCCACTTCCATGAGATGAGTGGTGAAGACCCCAAACAGCATCTTGATGAGTTCCATTCGGTGTGTAGTAGTATGAAGCCGAAGAACGTGACGGAGGACCAGATCAAGCTGAGGGCCTTTCCTTTTTCATTGAAGGATGCGGCCAATGACTGGTTCTACTATCTCACTCCAGGGAGCATTGACACTTGGGTCAAGATGAAGAAAGCCTTCTTGGAGAAGTACTTACCATGTACCAAACTGAACAGCCTGAAGCGAACTATGAGCAACATCGAGCAGCAGTCTGGTGAATCGCTCTATGAGTATTATGAGCGGTTCAAGAAGATGATATCCAGTTGCCCCTTCCACGGATATTCTGAGCAGGACCTCGTACTTTATTTGTACGGTGGTCTTCTTGATGAAGAGAGAAGGATGGTGAACGCTGCTTATGGGGAGAACATCCTCAACAAGACGCCTGCTGCAGCTTTTGAGATTTTTTTTGAGCTTTCTGAAGGGTCCAGGCAATTCAGTAAAAGGGCGAGCATTCAATATGTGAGAGTTTCAGAATCTCAGCCCAATTCTACTCTTCTTGCTGAAATGGCTGAGATGAAGGAGATGATGAGGAGATGTATGATGAAAGGTGGCTTGCAGCAAGTCAAATCATATGGGTTAAGCTATGAAACGACGCATCCAACTGATGTATGCCCCACCCTGCAAGAACCAACTGCTGAGGTGAACGCCATTGGCGGATACGACCCTCTAAGGCCAAAATATGACCCGTACTCCAGCACCTACAATCCAGGGTGGAGAGATCACCCAAATCTGAGATACGGGAACCAGCAGAACAATCATCAAGGGCATGAGACCCAGGATTTTTAGCAGTACCCCCAGCGACAGTTTCAAGGAGGCCAAGCAGATCAAAGACCTCAAGAACAGGGAGCTGCCCGCATCACCAATCTTGAGGACCAGGTCAACACACTGGCACAGCATATGAATACTTTGGCGCAGACCGTGGGAACCATACATCAAAACATGGTTCAGTTTCAACACGAGACCAAGTCCGGCATATAGAACCTAGAGAAGCAGGTGGGGCAGATCTCCCAGACAGTTAGCAAGCTTGAAGCTAGAGTGTCACGAACACTCCCATCTCAAACTGAGATAAATCCTAGGCAAAACATCTACTCCATGACGTCAAGGCCCATATGGGAGCTTGAAGAAGAAAAGATGGGAGCCAAGAAGTACGAGAACAAACCGCGACCGCGGGCAATTTGCCGCGATCGCGGGTCTGTTGAGCAAGAGAATGGGCAAGATGCGCCAATTAAGCGCGATCGCGGGCAGGATAGCCGCGACCGCGGGCCCCCAGTGCAAGAACAGCGATCGCGGGGTGAAAACCGCGATCAAATTTCGGAAAACGGGCCATCTCTACTTACTTTCATGACGCGGTATGTCTACCCGGAGGGATATTTTGACATCCCAGTGCCATTCCCTGCAGCACTCGAAGATGACGAACCCATTGAGGGGCTGAAGGGAATGTTCGAGACATTCAGGAATTACAAGGTGACCCCCCAATTGAGCAAAACGATGCCTCGCTTTGCAAACTTCTTGAGGGAGCTATGCAAGCTCAAGAAGGAGCAAAAGGAGCGGTCAAAGAAAAAGGTGAAAGTCAAGAAGGATGTCTCGGCTGTGATGCAAAAGAACATCCCGAAAAAGTGTGAAGATCCCGGAATGTTTAGCGTACCCTGTAAGATTGGGGAAACCGAGTTCAGCAAGACATTGCTGGATTTGGGAGCCTCCATCAATGTCCTACCACTGTCCGTCTACAACACCCTCAATGTCGGACCTCTAGAAAGCACGGAGTTTGTCATCCAAATGGCTGATAACTCCGTCATCATTCCAGAGGGCGTTGTGAAGGATATTTTGGTGAGCGTCGACACCCTCGTCTTCCCTGCGGATTTATTCGTCATGAACACAGGGAAACGAGGAGGACGAGTAATGCTAGGGAGGCCTTTCATGAAGACCTCCAACACAAAGATCGACGTGGGCACAGGTACGATAAGCATAAAGTTTGACCGAAGGAAGGTGGAGCACAGGCTGGAGACCATTCAGGAGCATCCCCCAGACTCAAGAGTGAAGAGCGCGGTTGCAGGAGGCAACCCAGATTGAGAAGGATGAAGCGGTATGTCATGCCATGACAATAACTAAGGCGCTATCCGAGAGGCAACCCGATGTATGTATCTTTTCCTTTGTCTTTCTTTCTTCGTTTTGCATTATTTTTTTGGTGTGTTTTTGCTTTGTTTTTTGTATTTTTTTCTTGACTAACCTGCAGGGAAGAGACCCATGCTCATTGAAGAAGGTGTTTCCACACCAATGTAAGTCTCTCCTGTCCTTTCACTAGTCACCCCCGAAAAAACCTTAAACGGGGGGCAAAAAAAAAAAATTGTTGTTGTACGAGGACGAGTTGTCCCGCAGTACCATGGAGAGGGGTGCGCATGTTGCCAACGGAGGAAGTTTTTCGCTACACAAATTGTTGGCAACGATGGCGGCCCCACAGTCGACAGTTGCGATGAAAGACCACTCATGGCCCACACCCCGTTCATATTTGGGCCCATTTTTGGTGGTATTTGAAGGCCGTGCAACCCCGTTATCACTGTTCAACCACTACTCACCAAGTGGTACCTTATGGTTGCACGATAGAAGATGATGCTGGAATTGATGAGGCACCCACCCAACAACAGAGACCTGGGCATTTAATGAGAAGACCGCCAGCAACAACGGAAGTGTCCATGCCGACTCAGCGACGTTTGTGAGGTTATCCCTTCTTTTCCCTGTGCTTTATTCTTTTGTCTTTCATTACATTGAGGACAATGCAATGTTTAATCATGGGGGAGGGTTTTATATTTCCTATGTCCCTGAGGAGAAAAAGAAAAAGAGCCAAAAAATTGAAAAAAGGCTAAAATTGAAATCCTGGGTTAGGTCGAAAACCCGAAAGGGCGGCCTAGGTAATAAGCAGGTGGCTTGGACCAGCATTAGGCTGGGGTAAAAATTGGTCTAGAGTGATGTGAGTTATATTGTGAGCACATCTATGAAAAAAAATACGAGTGGCTTGGTGAAAACCCAAAAGGGTGCCTTGGCAAAATGAGTGAAAAGAAGAAGAGTGAATTTTAGGAATCCTCATTTTGGCATGGCGACATAAAAAGAGGTGATATAAGGAGGATTCGGGTAGGTCACTCTGGGAGGCATAAGGAGTCATAGATGGAGGCTAGGATTAGAGGTTACTCACACCATTGGATGTTCGGGTTAAGCTTAGGGGAAGTACTCTGCTTGCCCCTTAAGCTTGTTGAGTTGTGGATGTGTTGTGAATGAGTTTGGTGCCAAGAGCTTGGCATGGGTTAGGTGACTCTTAGTTGGAGGACATGCTTCCTGAGACCTTGGGTGCTGCATTGGAGGAGTAGACTCTTTATTAGTTTACTCGAGGACGAGCAAAGCTCTAAGCATGGGGGAGTTTGATAAGCACTACTTTGTAGGGCTTAACTAAGAGTTATTAGAGGGTTTTATTGGTGCCATTCGGGTAGATTTAGACACATTCTTGTGCATGGCATTTGGGGGCGAAGTCTGGTGTTTTTGGAGTTGTATGAGCTATTTTGGATATCATAGGAGACACTGAGCAAGGAAGCCACCAAAAGAAGACGCCAAGGAAGTGAAGACGAGAGGGTAGGAGGAGAAGCCAAGGAGTGAAGGTCGAGCATTAACCGCGACCGCGGGCAAGGGTGCCGCGATAGCGGGACTTTGGGGCATTCGAGATATTTCTGCAGGCGCGTAAGATTGTGAAGAGCGCGGAGCTACAAGCAACCGCGATCACGGTCCATTACTCGCGATCGCGGGTCAATACGGCAGACTTACTTCGGGATTTCCCGAATTTATCTTTCCTGATTTCTTTATTTCATTTTAATTATTTTCGTTTTCTATTTTCAGTTGGGCTAGGTCATTTGTTAAGCCCACCTATATATACTCTCTTAGTTTTAGGTTTTAGGAGGAGAGACTCTCATATCAGGTTTTAGTTTTTTACATCATCGTTGTTTTCTCAAGACTATGGAAGGCTAAGCACTTTTGCTTAGTCCGGTAATGGAAGCATAAGTTTATTCATCTGTTTGTGAGGTTTTGTTCCTATCTATCTTATCCTATTGAGTTATATCTTTTCTCTTGAGCAAATTCTTATTTGGATGTTTGTTGGTTTATCTAGATTGATCACCTAGGTTTATTGCTTTCATTCATATTGCTAATACTAGGGAACTGTTAGGCTAACGCTCTAGTCCGAGTAGCGAGCATAGATTCTTATCTGCCACTGTGGAATTTATCTATGTAGGGAATTGATTACATGTTGAATGCTTCTGGTTGAGGTGTTATGTGTATCTTGGTTAATTCTTATGTGCATTGCTGCCTTTGGGTTGAATCACTAGTGGTGCTAGGGTTATTCATTGGTAAGGGTTCTTAGGGATGGTTTCCCTATTAATCTACACAAGATCAGGACAGGAATAACCGAATAGGAAGATAGGGCATAATCAAGGAACAACCTTTGAATGACTTATGTGGACATTACTTGGCTAAGTGTTTTCTATCTTTGATATTTTCATCATATACTTTGTTGTGTTTGACTTAATTGTGACCAACCAACCTACAACTCCCCCTTCTTGTTACTATTGCATGCGAACAACACATAGATTAATCCCTTCCTCTCTGTGGATTCGACCCCTGCTTACCCTAACTACTTGTTTAGGTTTTGCTAGGATTTTATTTGATTGATTAGGTGATACGACTTAAGCCTGCTATCAAATTGGCGCCGTTGCTGGGGAGGCAAGCGTTGATTTTTCTATGTGTTTGTCTGTGTGTTGTGTTCCTTTGGTGTGGACCTATCTTATGGTCCACACCCGTTCTACTAATTCCCATCTACTTGGTTTTAATTCAGAGATTGAGAGAACCATTTCCCAGGATCGCAGAATAAATCGTGCTTTGGTTTTTGATAATCCTGCGTTCGAGATGGCTGACGCAGAGCAGACGTTGAGACAGTTGACCGCCCCTAACATGCAGTGGCAACCGCTGGCTGTGCAGTTTCCTGAGTTGGGCGAGGGCGTAAATTTCGAGCTGAAGTCTGGGTTGATCCACTTACTCCCCCACTTCCATGAGATGAGTGGTGAAGACCCCAAACAGCATCTTGATGAGTTCCATTCGGTGTGTAGCAGTATGAAGCCGAAGAACGTGACGGAGGACCAGATCAAGCTGAGGGCCTTCTTGGAGAAGTACTTCCCATGTACCAAACTGAACAGCCTGAAGCGAACTATGAGCAACATCGAGCAGCAGTCTGGTGAATCGCTCTATGAGTATTATGAGCGGTTCAAGAAGATGATATCCAGTTGCCCCTTCCACGGCTATTCTGAGCAGGACCTCGTACTTTATTTGTACGGTGGTCTTCTTGATGAAGAGAGAAGGATGGTGAACGCTGCTTATGGGGAGAACATCCTCAACAAGACGCCTGCTGCAGCTTTTGAGATTTTTTTTGAGCTTTCTGAAGGGTCCAGGCAATTCAGTAAAAGGGCGGGCATCCAATCTGTGAGAGTTTCAGAATCTCAGCCCAATTCTACTCTTCTTGCTGAAATGGCTGAGATGAAGGAGATGATGAGGAGATGTATGATGAGAGGTGGCTTGCAGCAAGTCAAATCATGTGGGTTAAGCTATGAAACGACGCATCCAACTGATGTATGCCCCACCCTGCAAGAACCAACTGCTGAGGTGAACGCTATTGGCGGATACGACCCTCAAAGGCCAAAATATGACACGTACTCCAGCACCTACAATCCAGGGTGGAGAGATCACCCAAATCTGAGATACGGGAACCAGCAGAATACTCATCAAGGGCATGAGACCCAGGATTTTTAGCAGTACCCCCAGCGGCAGTTTCAAGGAGGCCAAGCAGATCAAAGACCACAAGAACAGGGAGCTGCCCGCATCACCAATCTTGAGGACCAGGTCAACACACTGGCACAGCATATGAATACTTTGGCGCAGACCGTGGGAACCATACATCAAAACATGGTTCAGTTTCAACACGAGACCAAGTCCAGCATATAGAACCTAGAGAAGCAGGTGGGGCAGATCTCCCAGACAGTTAGCAAGCTTGAAGCTAGAGTGTCACGAACACTCCCATCTCAAACTGAGATAAATCCTAGGCAAAACATCTACTCCATGACGTCAAGGCCCAGATGGGAGCTTGAAGAAGAAAAGATGGGAGCCAAGAAGTACGAGAACGAACCGCGACCGCGGGCAATTTGCCGCGATCGCGGGTCTGTTGAGCAAGAGAATGGGCAAGATGCGCCAATTAAGCGCGATCGCGGGCAGGATAGCCGCGACCGTGGGGCCCCAGTGCAAGAACCGCGATCGCGGGGTGAAAACCGCGATCAAATTTCAGAAAACGGGCCATCTCCACTTACTTTCATGATGCGGAATGTCTACCCGGAGGGATATTTTGACATCCCAGTGCCATTCCCTGCAGCACTCGAAGATGACGAACCCATTGAGGGGCTGAAGGGAATGTTTGAGACATTCAGGAATTACAAGGTGACCCCCCAATTGAGCAAAACGATGCCTCGCTTTGCAAACTTCTTGAGGGAGCTATGCAAGCTCAAGAAGGAGCAAAAGGAGCGGTCAAAGAAAAAGGTGAAAGTCAAGAAGGATGTCTCGGCTGTGATGCAAAAGAAGATCCCGAAAAAGTGTGAAGATCCCGGAATGTTTAGTGTACCCTGCAAGATTGGGGAAACCGAGTTCAGCAAGACATTGCTGGATTTGGGAGCATCCATCAATGTCCTACCACTGTCCGTCTACAACACCCTCAATGTCGGACCTCTAGAAAGCACGGAGTTTGTCATCCAAATGGCTGATAACTCCGTCATCATTCCAGAGGGCATTGTGAAGGACGTTTTGGTGAGCGTCGACACCCTTGTCTTCCCTACGGATTTCTTCGTCATGAACACAGGGAAACGAGGAGGACGAGTAATGCTAGGGAGGCCTTTCATGAAGACCTCCAACACAAAGATCGACGTGGGCACATGTACGGTAAGCATAAAGTTTGACTGAAGGAAGGTAGAGCACAGGCTGGAGACCATTCAGAAGCATCCCCCAGACTCAAGAGTGAAGAGCGCGGTTGCAGGAGGCAAACCAGATTGAGAAGGATGAAGCGGTATGTCATGCCATGACAATAACTAAGGCGCTATCCGGGAGGCAACCCGATGTATGTATCTTTTCCTTTGTCTTTCTTTCTTCGTTTTGCATTATTTTTTTGGTGTGTTTTTGCTTTGTTTTTTGTATTTTTTTCTTGACTAACCTGCAGGGAAGAGACCCATGCTCATTGAAGAAGGTGTTTCCACACCAATGTAAGTCTCTCCTGTCCTTGCACTAGTCACCCCCGAAAAAACATTAAACGGGGGGCAAAAAAAAAAAAAAAAAATTGTTGTTGTACGAGGACGAGCTGTCCCGCAGTACCATGGAGAGGGGTACGCATGTTGCCAACGGAGGAAGTTTTTCGCTACACAAATAGTTGGCAACGATGGCGGCCCCACAGTCGACAGTTGCGATGAAAGACCACTCATGGCCCACACCCCGTTCATATCTGGGCCCATTTTTGGTGGTATTTGAAGGCCGTGCAACCCCGTTATCACTGTTCAACCACTACTCACCAAGTGGTACCTTATGGTTGCACGATAGAAGATGATGCTGGAATTGATGAGGCACCCACCCAACAACAGAGACCTGGGCATTTAATGAGAAGACCGCCAGCAACAACGTAAGTGTCTATGCCGACTCAGCGACGTTTGTGAGCTTATCCCTTCTTTTCCATGTGCTTTATTCTTTTGTCTTTCATTACATTGAGGACAATGCAATGTTTAATCATGGGGGAGGGTTTTATATTTCCTATGTCCCTGAGGAGAAAAAGAAAAAGAGCCAAAAAATTGAAAAAAAGGCTAAAATTGAAATCCTGGGATAGGTCGAAAACCCGAAAGGGCGGCCTAGGTAATAAGCAGGTGGCTTGGACCAGCATTAGGCTGGGGTAAAAATTGGTCTAGAGTGATGTGAGTTATATTGTGAGCACATCTATGAAAAAAAATATGAGTGGCTTGGTGAAAACCCAAAAGGGTGCCTTGGCAAAATGAGTGAAAAGAAGAAGAGTGAATTTTAGGAATCCTCATTTTGGCGTGGCGACATAAGAAGAGGTGATATAAGGAGGATTCGGGTAGGTCACTCTGGGAGGCATAAGGAGTCATAGATGGAGGCTAGGATTAGAGGTTACTCACACCATTGGATGTTCGGGTTAAGCTTAGGGGAAGTACTCTGCTTGCCCCTTAAGCTTGTTGAGTTGTGGATGTGTTGTGAATGAGTTTGGTGCCAAGAGTTTGGCATGGGTTAGGTGACTCTTAGTTGGAGGACATGCTTCCTGAGACCTTGGGTGCTGCATTGGAGGAGTAGACTCTTTATTAGTTTACTCGAGGACGAGCAAAGGTCTAAGCATGGGGGAGTTTGATAAGCACTACTTTGTAGGGCTTAACTAAGAGTTATTAGAGGGTTTTATTGGTGCCATTCGGGTAGATTTAGACACATTCTTGTGCATGGCGTTTGGGGGCGAAGTCTGGTGTTTTTGGAGTTGTATGAGCTATTTTGGATATCATAGGAGACACTGAGCAAGGAAGCCACCAAAAGAAGACGCCAAGGAAGTGAAGACGAGAGGGTAGGAGGTGAAGCCAAGGAGTGAAGGTCGAGCATTAACCGCGACCGCAGGCAAGGGTGCCGCGATAGCGGGACTTCGGGGCATTCGAGATATTTCTGCAGGCGCGGAAGAATGCGAAGAGCGCGGAGCTACAAGCAACCGCGATTGCGGTCCATTACTCGCGATCGCGGGTCATCACGGCAGACTTACTTCGGGATTTCCCGAATTTATCTTTCCTGATTTCTTTATTTCATTTTAATTATTTTCGTTTTCTATTTTCAGTTGGGCTAGGTCATTTGTTAAATCCACCTATATATACTCTCTTAGTTTTAGGTTTTAGGAGGAGAGACTCTCATATCAGGTTTTAGTTTTTTACATCATCGTTGTTTTCTCAAGACTATGGAAGGCTAAGCACTTTTGCTTAGTCCGGTAATGGAAGCATAAGTTTATTCATGTGTTTGTGAGGTTTTGTTCCTATCTATCTTATCCTATTGAGTTATATCTTTTCTCTTGAGCAAATTCTTATTTGGATGTTTGTTGGTTTATCTAGATTGATCACCTAGGTTTATTGCTTTCATTCATATTGCTAATACTAGGGAACTGTTAGGCTAACGCTCTAGTTCGAGTAGCGAGCATAGATTCTTATCTGCCACTGTGGAATTTATCTATGTAGGGAATTGATTACATGTTGAATGCTTCTGGTTGAGGTGTTATGTGTATCCTGGTTAATTTTTATGTTCATTGCTGCCTTTGGGTTGAATCACTAGTGGTGCTAGGGTTATTCATTAGTAAGGGTTCTTAGGGATGATTTCCCTATTAATCTACACAAGATCAGGATAGGAATAACCGAATAGGAAGATATGGCATAATCAAGGAACAACCCTTGAATGACTTATGTGGACATTACTTGGCTAAGTGTTTTCTATCTTTGATATTTTCATCATATACTTTGTTGTGTTTGACTTAATTGTGACCAACCAACCTACAACTCCCCCTTCTTGTTACTATTGCATGCGAACAACACACAGATTAATCCCTTCCTCTCTGTGGATTCGACCCCTGCTTACCCTAACTACTTGTTTAGGTTTTGCTAGGATTTTATTTGATTGATTAGGTGATACGACTTAAGCCTGCTATCAGGCTTGCAATGATTGACTGTCATCACCCTAATAATCTCCTTCTCTTCAGCGCTTGGCCGCCCAGCTAATGCACTACCATACAAATAATCTGCTATGACATGATTGTGAGTTCCATGTTGTACAATGATCCTCCATAATCCCTTCGGCCCTTCTTTCAGCCTCAACATGAAGGGACACCCACACTTCTTCGACCTTGTGATGTCTCTCACTTGGTCAGCTTGTTTAGGCACGTTTTGTCCATGCCTATCACACGGTAACCAAGTCCCCCAAGGGTCGAAGGGGTCGAAGGTTTATTCCTCCACTTTTTGATGCAGAAGTGTTTACACTTAGCCATCTCCCGCGCCCACAAAAATGCTTCTTCTCTAGACTTCCATCTTTGATCAGTTGTAAAGAACCTTGAGTAATCAACAGAGACGTAAACATCCTCCTCTGGTGGTACACTAAACTGAGGCTGTGTGTGTAGGGATGGAAAGCAAAACTATGGGGTAGCATGAGATGAAGATGCTTTTGGAGGAAACGGTATCCCAAGTGAGAAGGATGGTATCTCAATAGCTGGTTGAGGCGTGTTCCAATCCTACAGCTTTTGAGGCATTTCCCAAACCGCAAATATCTTCTGTGGGGTGCTCCAGTCATTGAGGGAGATATTGTTTAACCCCTCGTATAAATAATAGTTCATCTACATACACATGAAATCATCTCATCAAGTAGTGCACAAATTATAAACCTAAATTCAAATTTTTCTTTGAGAGAGCAGATTCTGTAAAATGGCACGGTTAGTGACAACCCGTGCCATTTTACAGAATGAACCTACAACCGGTTTCTGGTGGTGATTCCACACGTAACGTGTGGGAGCGTTTCACACGTTACGTGTGGAACTCTCCCACATGTTACTTGTGGAAGCGTTCCACACGTTACGTGTATACTATCTTGCCACATAACATGTGGAATTGTTCTTCAATGTAATAGACATTTCGCAGCCATAAACCCTAAACAATGCTCAATCTTTGTTTCTAATCCCCTAAACAATAAAATGAGATCTTTAATATTGAACAACAAATATCATGTCTAGCTTGGTTAAACCCTAAATAACAAATATCATATCTTTCAAAACCCTAACCATCAAGCTACAAACCCTAAACAAGTTCAAAACAACAACAAAAAAGATAACTTCAGGGTTACATAATAGAAATTACCTCGTTCGAAAGTGAAATATCTTCCCCACTGTTGCTCCAATACTCGTTGTTGTTCGGATTTTCCATTTTTTTAATTTAAATTTAGAGTGCAAAATAAGAATTTGTGAGTGTTTCAAATGAGGGTTTAGGCTCGAAATGGATCGTTAGCCGGGGAAGAAGACGAGTCATTATTACAGTTAGGTAGGGACAAGACGGTTAATTCAATGCGTTTTGCCACAGACTGAACCACACGTTACGTGTGAGCCCCATCCACACGTAACGTTTGGGATAGCATGACACGTAACATGTGAGCTGATTCCACACGTTACGTGTGGTTCAAGGTTTAGGCATATGAGACTTTTTGTTAGGGTTTGGGGTTTAGGGTTTAGGGATATGGTATTGGGGTAGGGTTTAGGGTAATGTGGTTTAGGTTTAGGGATTAGGGATTAGGGATTAGGGTTTAGGGTTTAGGGTTAGGGTTAACTATTTATCTTTAATTAATAAGGGTGAATCGAGTATTTTAGTTACCTTGTTTGTGAGATTGAGGAGATGAACTTTTAATTAGGGTTTAGGGTGGTAAATGATTGTTGATAAGTTATTAATGCTAGTGGTTGAGTTCATTAATGCTAGTGGTTGAGGTCATTATATACTACAGTTATATACAGCTGTATATTAGTTGTCAAACACATTGCTTTTCACTATATAAGAGGCATTAGGGTTGTTTGTTCTCTACAACAAGTCCAACACAAGTGACGCTTGAAGATTCAATTGTGGGTAAGCTTCTTCTTCCAGTTTCTTTTGATTTATTATCCCCAATTTTTTTTATTAATGGATTCATGATATTTGTAGGAAACCAAGCACTACAACAAATAATGGCATCTTCATCCGAATCATCAACAAACCCACTATGTGCGTGTAATTTGAAAGCCATTGTCCGTACTTGGGATTTGCAGTGGAACTACGGAAGAAGGTATTGGGGATGCCCAAGACTGGGGTGTTTTTACAGGAAGTGGATTGATCCTATATACGAGGACAGGGCACACGCGATTATTTGACAACAATGGCGGGAAAAACAAGATCTTGTTAAGGAGAATCAAGATCTTGTTAAGAAAAATCAAAAACTTTTACAAGATGTGGATAAGATGCGTAGGTATAACCTCAAACTATATAATGATGTACATCGTATACTGCCTTGATGTCGTATCTTTTGTGTAATGTTGTTTACGTACTATCAACCTTTGTAGGGAGCAAGCAATTTTATCAAAGCAGAGATATGATAGGAAGCGAACTTTTACCAGAGACTATCCTAATTTCTTCAAACGCAACTAGACGATGTCATTTATTTTGTGTTAGGGTTTCTAAGTTTATGAAGAAGGTGAAAAACATGTATTATTTACTTTATTTTGAGATAAATGTGGTTGTAATCATCCAACGTAATGAACAATTCTATTCTGTCTTCTAGGTTGATTATTTTAGGGTGTTTTTTTATTAATTTTAGATAAACAAATAAACCATAAAAATAAACAATAATATGATACAACATTCATACACAACATTGTAATATATATAAAATAATCAATAATTCAACATTGAACCATAAATAAATACTAAAAATATACAATAATATGACATACACAAATATCCTAAAGTATACTATAACTAAACAATTTAATATACTAAAACACCACACGTTACGTGTGATGTATACCCACACGTAACATGTGGTATGGCTCCACACGTTACGTGTGAGGTACAACCACACGTAACGTGTGGTAAGGCTCCACACGTAACGTGTGGAGCCTATGCGCTAAACGGTAAAAATGTCTATGCGCCGAAAAGTAATCGTGTTAAAAATAGTCTCGAATTATTTTTAAATTAGACTTAAAATATCTAAAAAAAATAGCACGAGTGTAGATTACAAATGCAAATAAAAAAAAACTAATTATAGAGCATACAAAATATGCACGAGAATGACCTATTTTAACATGCTGCTAGACTCTTAAATTATGTATAAAATAATTTTTATTAAATTTACAAAAGCTTAAACGTTGCTTGTCCTCAACCAAGAACAAAGTTCTAAATTCCACATGAAATACAGAAATTCTCAGTATCCAATCAATAATCAAGCAAGTCGATGAAAACTTAGATATTTAACAATGTAATCGTAAAAGCATGCCAACAATCAGTCAATCACCAAAGAGACTAAGTAGTTCATCCACTCTATACCTTACTTAGGAAGACAATAAGAATCACTCTCGCTCATGTGTTTAGGGTAAGTATTTCGCTGAAGTCTCAACTTTGAAAACTCATCTACCATAAGCTTACATAAGCGTCCTAAATCTCCACCACTAGGGACCATGTACATGAAATTAATTAAGAAGACTTTTTATGGGTTATAATGGGAATAATGTAAATAGAAAGGTAGGGATACTATTTGTCCATGTGGTGCTATATCCGGAAAATAGGAACTAAACAAGACATCACCAAACTTAGATGATTTCTCACATAATTGTTTTCAGCTAAACACCCTTATTCACTTTGGATGGTGTGGTGCTTTCTTCCTTAGGGCCGCTCTTATTTATCAAAAAGGTAGCCTCGGTTATCATAGGTTGAGACCCTTGGTGTCATGCCCCTAAACCTAGGCCTCTCGCGTGACTCTTGAGGTATTTGAGGCACTTGATGTGGCATCATCACGAAAGCAGCCGAAACTTGAAACGGATGCCGAGGTAATCGCTCAAAGATGGGGCGTGAAGATTTCCCTTGGTTTGGTGTGGAAAATCTTTTCATGGCCTTAGAGGAAAAAAGGGTTCTCCAACTCATCATGAGGATGAGTTCAAACTCGTTTTTGTCATTGAGCCCAAGAACTCTCCCTAGGAACATTGGATGGACCGACGTCTTGATAGAGCTCATAGGGCTCATTGCCATGTGTGGACCCTTATGGCTCTTCATAAGTGCCATGCCCTCGACTTTCCCCAGTCATTGATCAAGTCTATCATCCAAGGCTCTTAAAAGATCAAGCTGAGTGCACTCATACACATCTCTAGAACTCAAAAGGCCTTCCTCTCGTCCTACTTCACGCATTTGGCGATAGATTTGGTGCAACGCGACCAATGTACGTGGCCTATCATCATCCATTCGACTAGACATGACTTCCTTTCCATGCTCATCCTACATCATGAACAAACAAAAAAGAAATCCAAAAGAAAAACCAAGAAACTCACAATAACAAACACCCCATGAGAGGTTAGAAAAAACCAATAAGAATTCACTAGGTTTCAAAGGTAAAGAGTATCACCTTTGAGTAAGGCAAGTGATCTACAACTTCCCAAGAGAACAAGGTGTGCACAAATCTGACTAGTACAAGAACTTCATAGAATCTGAGTTAGTTCATCACAAGGGTATCTCCCCTCTAACAATTAAAAGGCAAGACCAAGGACATGTTCTTGACACCAAAAATCATAAATGAAGTGCTCTACACAAGGTAGGGTTTGTGTGTTTTGATTGAAAAGACAATGCACCAAGGTCAATTTTAAGCATGCAATTGAAGTCCAAAATATAGAAAAGACAAGGCGTTACTTAGCCGTGACACTTGTGCAACAATTTGGAATCCAAACACTTGAAACAAATAATGGCCTCACTCGACTTCTCTTTCTTTTCGTTGTATCCGAGTTTTTCTAACTTTGACATCTTTTCCTTTTTTTTCAAGTCCGAGTTTTGTAAGATTAATTTTTTTTTTGTTATCTTCAATAATATAATTTTTTTGTTAAATTTTTATGGCCAACTTATACAATAAAACAAGAGATTATATTAGAACTTCACTAGAGAACACTTAATCTGCGTAAGAGAAGGAGACAAGCAAATTTTCTTTAATCTTCGAACTAAGTGACCTTAACTAAACTATGTAATATACATGAAATTGCATGACATAAATATAAACAAAGTTGCAATCAAAATGAATTAAAAAAAGGGTTGGTTATTATAGCTCAGAAATCCGAGGAGATGCAAAAAAAAAATTGAATGGCGACAGTTTAGAGTTTAATTGGTTCGGAAACTCTTGGAATTTCTTGCTCAATTTCTGTGAGTTAATTTTTCCGTTTTATAGGAGAGCAAGAGTTAGCCTTCAACCTCAAAATTTCAGTCAAGAACAAGCACACAAATCGCAGAAAACGTTTCGAGAAAATCAAGGTTAGATACATTCGAGCACAACAAGTCCGAAAAATGAAGCAATCAAAATTCGTGGGTTTGTTTCCTTCGTAACTGAAATTTTTTATATCAATATCCTTTCTGTCCGAATTGATCATATCCAAGCTCATTTTGTTTCTTGTCTCAACTTAGTAGGATTTGACTCATGAAAGAATCAAATCCATACCCGACTCATTCCGATTTGAATTCTTAAGGTCGAAAATGGGTTGTTGCTTCGAAATTCAAATCGACATGATTCAAATATGGATTTCCGTGTTTTAGGAGTCAAATTCTACTAATTTGATGGCCATGAACACAATGACGCACTTTGATTTAACAAATTTGAACCGGAATGGTGTGAATATGGAAAAGCTTCATTACGAAGAAAACAAACCCAAAACCTTTGCAGCACCAAACGAAAAAAACTTAATCATGAACACCAACATGAATAACCCTAAATACATGGCACTAATCGGAATTTCCCAAGAATAATACATGTCACTGTCTGAACCTCTCGCCAAATCTAATTATGTCTCCGCCCTCCACCTCTCCATCTTCAACGGATCCCTTTCCTCCCCTGCTGTCGTCGAGATCCTCCTCGCATCATCAACAAACCATAACTGTAACAATCCTTCAGATCTGATCTCCTTAATCCTCAAATCTTTAGTCGCGAAGAACCTCCATGCGTTAATTGGCAGCGAGGCCTCCACCATCACTTTTGAGTTTGAGCCAGCATCGTCGAAGGTCTTATCTGGCGCGGCATAGCCATACATAAACGTCGGATCTAATGCTTTACGATCGCAAAACCGTCACAAAATTTGTCACAAAATAAGTTTGTATCATTTTTGGTAAATATTAACATAGTTTTGTTATGGATTTACAATTTTCTAATGTTAGTATTATCCTCAGTTCTTATATGATAGTTCGTATTAGTTTTTGATAAATATTATCATAATTTGGATATTGATTTACAATTTCTTTTTGGCAAATTGGCATGGATACCCCACTTTATAAAAATGTTTGTAGAAATACCTCATAAACTACAAAATAGCAAAGCATGCCTATTTGGGTATTTTTGCCATAAATTATATTTTCTTTTTATGTTTCTGTTAAAGCAAAATTCAGAAAAATAACAAAAAAAATAATGAAAAGAAACTCAAGAAATACAATTTTGTTAAATGAAAATTATCAAAAAGCAAAAATATCGTAAAACCTTAAATCGTTTTTGTTATTAAAGATGGAAAGTAAAGATGAAAAGTAAAGATTTAGTGAGATCGTTATCAAAAGTTTTTGTTATCTTCTTGCCATTGTTTCTTCTCAATCTTGACAACCGTCCATTCAACCCTAATCAACCCTAAAACCTTAATTTGTTTCTCTTCATTCCTCCTACACCATTGAGATTAATCATGGGGTATCCTTTATGTAACATGTTAATCGGACAAGATACGGGATTTTCATCGGCCTCCATATTAATCCTGGTGTACTTGAATATTTATCTTGTCATCCAGTAGACTGGTATTTTGTTGACAAGATCTTATGGACTTTCAATTCATAATGATGTAGAATTTTATTGACACAAGTTTTAATGTGGCATACTTCAATATTTATCCTTTCGATCTGTAAACTGTTGAATAGTTGTTCTGGTACATAGTACTGAATCTCCATTAAAAAAATCATAAAATATATTAAAAAATGGATAAAGAAAATATTATAGGAAAAAACGAAAATACTTACCATTAAGCGCGTTTTCCCTCCCTTCTATAACCACGGTTATTAAAGATGGAAATCAAAGATTTTGTAAGATCTTAAAAGAAACGGTTTTGCAATCTTCTTTTCACCATTATCCTGCCTCTTTTCCAATTCACCGTAAATATATTTGTTCATCGTCTTTTTTTTTTCCAAGTTGTCATATGTAAACTTCACCGAAGCAACCATGGGTAAGTTCCGTTTCTGCCATACAAAAAATTATATCATGTTCGTCTTCTCTTTATTGCAAGTAGTATCATGGCGAGGAGGCGAGGTGAGGTGGCAAGGAAGAGAGAGAGAGGAGAGAGATCTGGGAATTGTGAGAGGCGTGGTGTAGAGAAAGAGAATGATCGAATTGTGAAATGGAAATAAAAGATGGAGAATTATTAGAGAGATCTAACTCTTAGCTTTTTTTATTGTATTTTAATATTATTGTATTTTAATATTATTATTATATATTTTGAAATGAAAAACAATTACTAACGAAATTTAGAATATATCTTTTTTTTAGATTGTTTTTTAGAATTTGGGCATTTGTTGTTATTATTTGGATATAAGCTTAATTATTTTAGGCATTCTTGCATCATTGCAAAAACCAAAGTATTTTTGCAAAAGGATTTATAAAGTGGGGTATGGGCAGTAATTCCACTTTTTTAAATTGGTATTATTTTTTGTTGAAAGCTAATAGTTTACATTATTTAAAATAAATTTTCCTAAGAATAATGTTAAATTTATACATAAAATGTATTACAAGAATTTTCATATGAAATTACACGAAAATACTAGTTTTAATTTTTTGTTCATATTTAAATAATCGATGTTGGAATGTAATTACTTTCCTTCTTTTTATGTCCTCGTAGCATAACTTGAAAAGAAGAAAGTAATGGTGTTAAAAAGAAGAAAATATATGGGACTTAAAAACCCCCAACCTACCAAACCCAACCCCCTTCCCAAACCCTAAAAATCGCCACCACCAGGCCTCATTCCCTATCTCCGATCAATCTCGACCTTAGAGTAACATTCCAGATCGGGGCTTTCGTCTCTAGCGGCCGCTCCTCTTACCGTCTGTAGCACCCTCCCCAAGGATGTCGCCGACGGCGACTTCTCCTTGCTCTTCCCCTTCCACCCTCAATACATGTACAACGTCCAGATGCTTGCCGTCGTCGCTAGCGCCACCGATGTCTACATCGACTATGGGCTATGCCTTTGCAGTCCCTATTTACCGTTGTCTGGTCCTATGGGAACGATTGGGTCGCTCTCACTCAACCCCCTCGATTCACCCCATCTCTGGAGCTCCGCGGCGCTGGCCGATGGCTTTTTCGTTGCTTAGGGTCAGATCCATCCCACACCCTCAAGATTCAATCCAATCTTCAATACCAGGTTCTGTTCGTAATTTTTCTGTAATGGATTTGGGTCTAAAACTCACCCTAACGCCCTATGTTTCAAAACTTTACGGATGACTGCTTCGCAAGCAATTTTTTGTTGCTTCTCAATGCAGGTAATCTACCTATTACAAATGTGAGTGGTGTTGCTGATTATTTCATTGTTGCCTCTCAAGTTCTTTTTTCTGAATCTGCTATGGAGAGAGGTAATGAACCCTTCTCTTCCATACTATATTCTGAACCATCCCAAAGAAAGGCTTCACAAGCCAAAATTTCAAACTAATCCCTTGTTGTTATCAACACAAATCATATTTTTGTTGCTAATAGCACCATTTCATCATCTCTGGATGATGTATTTCATAATAATATCTCTAAAAACATGATCTCAAGAGTACTTCACTACTCCTAAGAATAACATTGTTGCTGATAAACCAAAAATGGTGTTTACTCAATATTCTATGGTCACTCAATCTTCTATGACCATCTGGATGTTGAGTTTAATTATCTTATGGTTCAGCTTCCATTGTACCAAGTTATTTTGGTCTCATCAGCACTATACACTATATTAAATTTCAACTACATACTATCATGTTGTGCATATAGTACTAATATTGTGAAACATCTATTATCTAGTAAAGTACAAGGATTCAGACCCCTACAGCATCTGAACACATTCTTCCATTTGCGAGCTTTCATCCATTCTAAGCAAAGATGTCAGTTTTTCTGCTAAAAAGAGGCTATGGATACAACCTCCACATCCCCATCAGGACGCTACAATTCCTCACACAAGATTGTTCCAATCAACGACCTTAACTGGTGTCGAAATTGAATTATTTGTATTAAACAGACTACTACTTGTAACATAATTCCATACCAACTGTTTTGAATTAGTGCTTTTGTATGTTTACCCATACCAGGTGACTAAATCTAGGTGTATTCATACACCACGACATATAAGCTGACAATTTTAACAAGATAATGACAATATCATCTCGATACTTTTGACTGTCTATTGCATTTCAACATGACTAGTCGAGTATTATAATTGAAGGTGATGTAAGCAAAGGATCTAAGGTGACTCGGTGCAAGGCAATCGCTCGTTGAAGCCCCAGTTTGACAAGGCCTCCAGAAATCCATCCTATCTTCAACTGGCTCATTCTCTCTGGTATGAACTCCGAATTGGGTGATTCTAAAACCCGGAGTTAGATCTGGACGTCTAGATGATGTCCTCAAAATTGGAGCGAAATCGGATCAAGGAATAGAAAATTGATTCTACTAAGAGGTCGCTGAAAGTTCCGGGAAGGAGTTCAACGAGAAAGTGTTTTGGGATGGAGAACGATTCAGTTTTTTGTGATGATTTTTTATGGATATGTCTCCTCTTGGATGGATACACCAACAAGAGTAGACTCACTGGATCCTTACAGATATAACTCACTCAAAGGATTCAACAAAGGGAAAGCCTTGATGTTACTAACAAGCAAGAGATGAGGAAGATAGCTTTTGGCTGAAGCAATAACAGTATTCTTTGATTCAATTCAACGTCCAATGAAATGAATGCGTTTTGCCTTCTATAGGCTGCAAGGGAAAGAAACTACTAAGGCACTAGGCCTTCTAATGGCCTATCGGCCCAATAAAGGCCCATCTCGGCCAGTTGAAGCAAATGACTTAAAACATCACAAAATAAGTCTTAAAAATATCATAAAACCCAACAAAACCAAATAAATCAAGTTTTCCAAATGATGGCTCGGTTGCTCCTCAAGGAAGGTCATGGTCGGCGGTGCCGCGCGGAAAAATATGAGAGTGACGTTGAGCAGACCCGGGCTCCATTTCCTCGGCAATCCCGGTTCCAAGGGGTTCATGTGGTGTTAAGGACCCACTGGAAAGCTTGGTGGCCGAGCCAAGTGGAAAGATGGCCGAAGGACTAGAGGGGTGGCTCTCGGGTGACGGCGCCGGATTAGGGTTTGTGTCTGGCATGGCTGGGTCCGGCCTTGGGTCCTCTTGTTCCTTACTTGTGGTGTCGTCCCTTGGCTTGTCTTGATGGGACTAGGTCACATCATCCTCCCTCTCTTGAAAGGGATTCGACCTCGAATCTAGCTCGTCTAGGTCCTCATTGTCTTCCATCAAGGCATGAACCGAAGTAGCCAGATGTGGGAATTTTTGCTCTCCGGGTTCAAATGGAACTTCTCCTCTTTCTAGCTTGGAATGGTCCAAATTCGTCTCTTCTTCACTTGAAATTAAACCACTAGAGACTCCATGCAACTCTACAACTTGGTCAAGAAAAGGGTTAACAACATAAGTTGTATTATGAAGTTGAGAGCATGCAATAAAAAATGATTTCCTAGAGGCCCTATCACCAACAACAAAAGCAAAGTCCCTCCCTCTCTTAGGCCTAGGGAATTCCTTTGGCTTAGCCAAGAGCATGTGATTAAAAGCACTCCATTTGCTTCCAATGGCTAGCTTTTTACCTTTGGCTTGCTCTTTGCTTTGGGGTGACTCCCTTTGTTTCTTAGCCATATGGTCAGCCATAATCTCATAGGGAGTCATAGGATGGAGAGTAAATCTCTTGCCATTCATCATGAAACAATACTCATTAGAGACCCCTTGATGAATGACACCTCTATCATATTGCCAAGGTCTACCTAAGAGGAGATGGCATGCAGTCATGGGTAATATATCACACACAACTTCATCTTCATACCCCCTATAGCAAATGAAATGATGGCTTGGTCCTTGACCTTACGAGGAGTGTCGAAATTCAGCCAACATAAGGTGTAGAGTTGAGGGTGGGGAGTAGTATGTAGATTGAATCTACTTACTACTTCTTGGTCAACGATATTGCAACATGACCCACCATCAATGATGACACTATACACTTTCCCCTTAATGGTGCACCTTATGTGAAAGAGAGTTCCACGTTGAGTAGGCACACTAGGACTCTCTGAGACAAGCAATGTCTTTTTGACCAAAAAACATTCTCCCACGACTACCATTACATGTAACTCTTCGAACTTGTCTCCCTCCTCAACAACTTCTTCTTGCCACTCATAGTCCCCTAGAGTGTTAAGAAGAACTTGCCTCTTAGAAGGGCAATCCTTGGCCATATGCCCTTTTCCAAGGCACTTAAAGCACTTGAGATCTCTAGCTCGTCCCTGCCCTTCTTGTGGTTGGGGTTGAGGCTGAATTTGAGCGTCTCTCTTAGGCTGACTTTGTGGGTCAAGCCTAGGCTCTAGGAGTCTTGGAATAACTTGGGGAGCACTACCATTGAGAGTCCATGGCCGTGGGTTTGCAGCTTGGGGCGCCTTTGAGGGAGGTTCTTGTATACATGGTTAGTGTAATGAAGAACCTCTTCAATAGGCGTCCCTCGTATAAAATGTTGCATGTTCACCATAGCCCTAAGGTCCAAATTTAATCTATTGATGAACATAGAAATAAGATAGCCCCCGGGAAATTTAAGTCCGGACCTAAAGACCAAAGTCCTTAGCTCCTTATAAAATTCATCTGGGGTCTTATTCCCTTGTCTCAATTGCTCAAGCCGAGCATAAACTCTCTCATTATAATCATCCGGCACAAATCGGTTTCTCAAGGCGGCCTTGAGCTCTTCCCAAGTTTCAATTTGGGGATAACCTCTATAGGTCCTATCCTCTTTGTCATCTAGCCACCAATGGTAAGCAAAGTCAACAAACTTAATTGAAGCTATAGCTACTCGTTGAGCATCCGAGTAGTTATAGAACTCAAAAATTTGCTCGGTCTTTTGCTCCCAATCTAGATAAGAGTCTACCTCACATGTACCTCTAAAAGGTTGAACTTCGAGCTTGATTCCATGATGAGGTGGGCGGTCTAGCTGATCTCTATACTCTTCCTCATAGGCCACACATTGGGCTTGAAAGGCCGGCCTCGACGCTGGAATGGGGCCACGGCCAAAGCCACGGCCGAGCTGGATTCTCCTCGGCAACAAGGGCGGCGCTGGGCTTCGGGGTTGGTAGAAGTCGGCCTGAGGTGGTGGCTGGCCTCTCCCTCCATAATCTGCATAGTTAGTGCGCAAGGGAGGAATAGGAAGTAGGCCGGAAGACACATGAAATTCAGAATTCATACCTTGGCCTTCGCGTGGCATACCATGGCCTTCTATAAGGGTGGAAACAATAGGCTCTTGGGAGGTGGTAGGCTCATGGAAGGACAGCCTAGATAGCTCTTGGGAGACGCCTCCTTGAGTGTCTCCATGTTGGCCACCGTCGGCTGCGTAGGAGGTGTATGAAGCACCAACGTCTTGGCCAATGTTCAGTTGGGCACTCCCTTGGACTTGCTCCCATTTAGACTCCATATTCCTCATGAAGGCCGCTTGGTCCTCACGCATGGACTGAAGTTGTTGATTCACCTGTGTATCCGTGTCTTCTTTGTTGGCCCGGATGGCTTAGAGAAGTGTCTTCAAGGTGATGGGTGGATCGGCCACAAGGCCCTCTTCATTGGCTGGACCTTTGTCCTTGTTATGACCATCCATGGAACCTGATATTGTCATAGAAAGCAACAAAAGGACAGCCAAGCAACAACCTTCAAAGAAACTAAGCTACTCAATGGACCCAAGCGAGCAAGGAGCTCTCGACCTTGGTTCAAGGACAAGAAATTTTAGCAAGCAATACTCCTAAAGTGGCTAGGCTTAGGGTCACTAGACTCAACAAAAGAAAGAAAGAAACAAACAACTCACGTCTCAAAAGAACTTGATACACCCGAACAACAATTAAAGTAAGCAACAATAGGAAGCTACTAAGTTTGATTGCTTTACAAATGAAGCACTTGTGCAAAGAGTAAGAGACAAAAACTGAAGTGAATCACACGACACAAATGCACCAATTTCTTTGATTTTTTTTTGTCAAATGATGAACCACTTTTTCTAGGGCTTTCGCTTTTGTACTAGTCGCGTTTTTCCGATTGCATCCACTTTTTCTTGAACAATTGCAATACTTCTTTTTTTTTGTTCGACAAAGAAACTATACAATGCAGAATGTAGACTTTAGAATGAAGGAAAACAAGTGCTCAAAGACAGCAAAGAAACGGTTCCCGTATCCTAGCGTTGGCGTTTAATTCAAGCTTGAATAGCATGCAAATTCCAAGGAAACGAGGGCTGTTATGAACACGACTCAAAACTCAAATTAAACTGAATGTCACGACCTCAATTTAGACGCAACAAATGGCACAAAACATGGCTGCAACAACCAAATCCTGGCAGCAACAACTCTAACAAAAAAATCCCTAAAAAACAAGGAACTAACAACAACATCAAGAGAACAATGTGCACGGCTGTTTGCCTTGGTTTCTCAGCCAGATTTGCAGCCTCGGATCTCAGGAACTTCAAGGCCACAACTACACTAAACAACATCCAAAACACAAGACTCACTCGGCCACATCCAAGACACAAACCGGTGGTAAGACAACACACAAATTTGGCTCGTTGGTAGGCGATTTTTCTGTGATTTTTAAGGGCTCTAATTCCGACTCTAACAAACTAATACTAGACACAAATATGCAATGGAATCCAGAACAAAATAAAGCAAGACAAAGGCTGAAATCAACCAGCCAAGACGACAACAACAACAACCAACCTAGGGCTTGATGTCTAAGTCTTGCAAGCTGACTTTTCTCGACCTTAACAACATGATTTAGAGCTTTACCTTGCTTAGGCTTTGATACCCGTGCTCCATTTCCTTGGCAATCCCGGTTCCAATGGGTTCATGTGGTGTCAAGGACCCACTGGAAAGCTTGGTGGCCGAGCCAAGTGGAAAGATGGCCGGAGGATTAGAGGGGTAGCTCTAGGGTGACGGCGCCGGATTAGGGTTTGTGGCTGGCACGACTGGGTCCGGCCTTGGGTCCTCTTGTTCCTCACTTATGGTGTCGTCCCTTGGCTTGTCTTGATGGGTCTGGGTCACATCAGAAGGTACATTAACTGACACAACAGCATAAGTTCACTTACTCTAGGAAACAGGAACTACAACTTCTCAATTTCATACCTATAGCATAAACTGTAGTATGTAAACTCTCAATTTCATCCTTTTTTTTGGCATGAAACTCCAAACCATTACTAATTTCTCACCTATCGTCAAGACCAAATTGATGGATTCAATCACATCAATTTTACCCTTGCTGACCTTTATGATTTATGTTTTGATCAAGTATGGGTGGCAAAATTCTCGCGGCTTTTGTGGAATAAATCTCGGGTTTTGGCTGAGCTGTCGGTCGTGGTCGTGGTCGAGTCTGTGGCTGAATGAATACCCCTCTCGAACGAGGGCAACGTCATGGTTGAGGATCCTGAAGATCTTTCATCTAGGTGAAGGCAACGTCAAGGCAGCCCGTTCAGCACTTCCGCAGGAGCTCCTATTTTGACCCTTTTTCCGGTGGCACCCTTGTCAGTCTAGCTGACTCCTTGCCTGCCTTAGATTGTTGTGTTCCTTTTTGCTTTGATGTAATTTCCGTGCTTGTCATTGGTTCTTTTTGTTCGATTTATACCGACGCCGATTCTATCGGCCTCTTGAGCTACCCGATGTGATTATGTCGGGTACCTTGAATTTTTTCCTCGTCAAAAAAAGAAAAGAAAGTAATAGTGTTATATTTTTCCTAACACTTATTATTCCTCATGTATAAGTTTGTTATTTTGTATAATTCTTAGTAGTTTCATAAGTCATATTATTTTTTTACCTCATCTAACAGTTGATATTACTTTTCCTTATAAAAATTGCTAAAATGACATCTAGGCTTGAGTAGAATGTTATTTATATTTATTAAGGTGATTTTATGACACGTTTTGGAGAAAATAAAGTGATTAATCATAATCATGTCAAATAAATTATCAAAATCATGTTTGAGTAAAATAGGAGTTTTTGGAGAATATAAGGGTCTTATGTTAGAGATGAATTATTTGAGACAGTTAAATTTTCATTGCGATTTGAGCTAGAAATGGGCATAAGGGCCAAATTTAATTGAGATAAATAATGAAATTTGTGAGATGTACATTTAAGGAGTAAGATGATATAATATTTGGATCGCGAGTTACTATGATTTGATATTTGGCTTATAAGGAAGTTATGTATGTACTTTAGGATCCGATCATAGAAAGGAAATTGGAAGAGAAAGGTATTGTGCTTTTGATTAAGAGATATTAAGATCTTTATGATAATTTTGGAGAATCCTATGAATACTTTGATTAAGATAATCACAATCTTGAGGATAGATTTATGAGCTATTACATGGTATAATAAATGGAGACGAGATATACGTCATAATGTCATGAGTGAGGAAACGGATCGACATTCATAGGAGTAATTTCGAGGAGGAAATAATTGAGGATACTAAGCTCAAGTAGTGAGGTTGATGTGGAAATCGGTTCCTCTATCTTGGTAGTGCTAGTTTCGGGGTCGAAACTATTTTTAAGGGGGTAGTATTGTAATAACACTCATTTTATCATAAGAGTATTAATGTAATTTCTATATATTTTAATTGATAAATATAAAAGTTATAAGTTTAGTTTATTTCTTTTAGAGGAGTAAATTAATTTTTCATTAACATAAGCTAAAAAGCTGGGTTAAGATGATTGTATACAAATTATCAAATGGTCATAATAGTATGGGTAGAAATAAATAATTAAATAAATAAGTATAATAATGAATGTAGTTTGGAGTTTTAAATATTATAATAAAGGTTATATGATTTCTTATGTTTATTCCATGGAGGGATAAAATAATAAATATCATAAGTATGTTATCTATTTAAGTTATGAGTGATTTATATTATGTTAACCTTATGTTCATTATAATTTAAATAAACTTTTCAATTTAACATAAATTGTTTAAGTTGAGATATACAAAATGTTAATTAAAAGTAAAAAATGGTTAAATTTTTAAGAAAATGTGATTTAAGCTTACAACTAAGCTAATATATTTTTTCTTCAACTTAAATTTGGGTTAAAATGTATAAATAAACTTAGGATAATATTATAAATAAGTTTGGGTAATTTTTGGAATTTTTGAATAAGGACAATTTTGCCACAACATTAGAAAGTTGGGAAAAAAGTGCAATTAGGCCAAAACCTTGGGGGCCGTGTGCAAATAAGGCAAAACAGCCTTCATCTTCAACCTCCAACCACCGAAATGGAAGGTGAGCTTCCATGGACGAATTTGGTCCCAATTCGACCGGGATTTTCAAAATGAAAGCTTGGGCTTTTTAGACTTGATCAAGACGTGTCTAATCCCACAAAAATCGGGAAGAATAGCCCCAAATCAAGATCGAAGTTCTCCCCGAAAGGCAAGAATATTCGCGGACGCGTCGTGCTCGGTATATGGCAAAATTCAATTCGAATCGGGATCAATTTGCTCCGTATTCGACATGATTGTGAAGCTCTATTATGGTCAATCCAACCCCTATAAATAGAGTGTCACCCATGGATTAAATTCACACAATTTCGATTGAAAGCTCCCGATCCCCACTCGTTAGGTCGCGACTGTTCTTCAAGATTTTTCGACCACCACGAAGCTCCACCGCCGCAATTGATGCCACCAATAGCTTCCCCTTGTCGTCTTCTTCGAAATCCCCCTAGCCTAGAACTCGGAGACGCACCGTCGAGCCACCGCCGAGCCACTCCTTGCACGCCGTGAATAGTAACTGGCTGGAGGTATAAGATAATGGCATTTTGGTAATTTTTGCCTTTTTTTTTTATTAATTTCGGGTATTTTAGTTGATTAGGTTAATTTAATAACTGATTAGGATAATTTAATAATTAAGTGGGTAAAATATATAATTAGGAATATTAGTTTCTTTAATTTAATTGGGTTAATTTTAATTAAGGTTTTAAAATTTTCTATTTAAGTTAATGATGTAATTAAATTATAAAATGTGCACATATAGTTATAAATAATTATGTTTATAAATACGGGTTAAAATAAATTAATTTTGGTCAATTTATTTTAATTTGGTTGTTGATTTATGATTAAAGGAATTAATCATATCATTATCCGACAATTGTTTATTTGGACTTAAATCAATCCGATTAGAAACCGATACGAGTAATGTTCAATTTCCGATTATGAATAAATTATCTTATTATATTTTATTTTTCTGTGAATTGGGTACGTCTCGAAATCGCTATTGGCACGGAAACGAACCCAGAATCCAGTTTGTTGGTTCAGAGCAATTTTCTTCCGAACGAAATTACGCCGTTCAACCGATATCTTAATCCGAGACAAGTGGCGGTTCGCTGTTGCAATTTATTCCATATTTTTCTTAATTGACAATTAATCTATTGTCGTAATTAAGTTGAGATAAATATTTTTAATGTTGTGTTTGGGAACTTGTGTGTTAAATTTGTGTGTAAATGAACCTTATTATTGTATTGTATAATTGCTAGCAACAATTATTCTTGTAGGGTGCTAGATGACCTTTGGTGTGGACTTGGTGTGTATTTATATGCTTAGTTAGCACGAGTATTAATAGGAACGCTAATTACCTTGCGGGGCTTTGTTATTTCTGTATAACTTGGTATTAGGAGGATTATTGCCCTAATACTTTTGGTCATTACCTACCCTTATTGTATATAAGTGGTGGTGCACTTAGCTAGTGTCGAAATTCGGGATTCGTCCCATGATATATATCTCATTGTGAGATTGGTGTGGATTAAAAACTTTAACATAAATGCACGTTTTGGAATTAAATAAGATAAGTGTCGTTTTGCACATAATTAATATAACCTCGGGCGAGAAGTACAACGTGGAACCCGCTCGGTCTCTTGTCTAAAGTAAGTCCCCTTTCCAATCTGGATTCACATTATGTGGTGAGGTTGGTTGAGGACTCAAATATTCAATGAGGCGTTTTCAAAAGTTTGTGTGATAAATATAATATTTCCAAACAAATTCATTTAATTCCCATAAGACTCACATTCGTTGGAGTCTTCTCTTGAAGCATGTATATTCTTTTGTTTTAGTGGGAGTATAATAGTCATATACAATTTACCGAGTTTTATTCGAGAAACAAGGATAGTGACTATATACGACTATAAGAACCATTTCGTTTTTCACCCTTGCATAGTCTTTCATTAGACTAACCAACTGTTCATTTTCCTTGCATGGTTGGCTGGTGTCATCTGTCCTATACGACACATCAGTGGTTGGTCTCAACTGATTTGAAGTAACAATTGAAGACGAAGGCTTGCAGTTGAAGTTTAGTTTTGAAGAACTTTCAAGGTTGTTTGAATATAAGATTTAATTTCCTAATTAATGTAATATGTAAAGTTATTATATCTTAGTCATGTAATTAGGATTTATTTAAAAGTATTCCGTTGTAATTTCAATATCGTTTGTAAACTATCATTCTCAATTTACGAGAGGAATTTTAATAAAAGATTGAGTTTTATTTATACAATCGGTCCACTATTTACTCTTTATTATGATTGTATTTAAGTATAATTATCCAGATTAAAGCCTAAGGTGGGTTTGGACTTTAAAGTCTGAGGTCACTGGCATACGTGTGGCACTACCGACGTAAGTCGGGGGTGTTACAAAACCATAAAACCCTAAGCCCTAAACCCTTAAACCCTAAACCCAAGACCCTAAACCCTAAACCTTAAGCATAATGTATAGTTATTAACCCATCACCCTTTACGTATATTTATTTTTACTTGGTTTTTAAGGTTCATATGTAATAAGCACATGTTCATATATTAGTATTGTAAAGTTCATGTGTAACATGCACATGTTCATGTTTGAAATTCTTTTTACTTGGTCTTTGATATTCATATGTAACATGCACATGCACGTTCATATATTTGTTCTGTAAGGTTCATATGTAACATGCATATGTTCTTGTGTTTGAAATTCTTTTTGGCTATTCGTTGTGTGTCGATGTTCATCTCTAATAACCTCAAGGTTCATATATAACATGCACATGTTCATATATTACTTATATGAGGTTCATAAACTAGAGGTTTATACGTTGTGTGTGGATGTTAATATATTATCATTTAATGTTGATATATGATAATGTCTCATATCTCCCAGATTTAATTTAAAACAATTTAAAAATATTTGTGGTACACGAAATTAAGAAAAAAGTGGAAAAAAAAAATTACAAAAGAGTGTTGTTGGGAGGGGGGAGGTGAACCCAAGACCTCATGCTACTCCCTCCACTCCACTACTAGCTGGGCCATGAGGCTTTAGTGTTTTATTAAGAAAAAAGTAAAATATACTCACGCGTATCAGAGAGAGGTCTGCGCATCCGATCAAACGGAATGAACGGCCATGATTAGTTCATATTTCGCACCCGAAAAGGCCTTCGTACTTGATCCCGCTTCAGAACATACAAGCTCAAACTATATTAGAAACTTAAATTTAAATGCTAAAATAATAGAAACACAAATTTAAATGCTAAAATTAATGTAAAAAAGAGAGCAAATTGATATCAGTTTATTACACAGTTACGCTAAATTATAGAATTAATGGTTTCCTAGTGGGGAATCTGGTTTTATAGAAACCAACAAAGTTTTGGAGGAACGAACGATGATGCCAACTCCGTTAAGGATGTACCAATTTACATTAAGCAACAAATTGATAACTGAAATAAGACAAAAAGTTGAAACCCTGACTGCTTAGCAGAGAACAAACCCAAAACACATAGAATAAATAATATCAGACGACAAATAAAGAAATGGAAAAAACCACCTGACAAAAGTATTAAAATCAATACAGATGGATCCACAAGAACTAATGGTGAATCTAACTTTGGCTATATTTTCAGGAACAACAAGGGTAAACCAAGTTTCCTCTTTGGGGATAAATGTGGTATATCAACCCTTTTAAAAACGGAAACACTTGCAGTTAGAAATGCGCTGGTAAAGGCATATGAATTAGGCATTATCGACATTCAACTAGAATGCGATAACCTTACCATTGTGAATGTTTTGAATCAAATTTGGCACTGTCCATGGGATATTGAAATGTTAATTTCTGATATCCTGTGTGTTTTACAATTTTTCTCTTCAGTGCAAATTTTCCATGTCTTCCGAGAAACAAACATGGTGGCCGACTTCATCGCAAATGAGGTCCAACTGAGTTCCTTGGAAGACATTCGAGCTAATTTAGAATTTGTATTTCTCATCCGAAAGGATGCTATAGACTGAGAAACCGACTCTTTTGTGGTTTCTAGTCTAATTTTTACCTTATCAAAAAAAAAAATCAAACAGCATAGTTCTAAATGATAGCAATACGTGCACACGGTCAAATGAAACCAAATAAAGGTTTAATTCTTATGATCAAGAATTAGTTCAGCTAGCACAACTGCTGAGACTTCCCCAAATATAAGAAGATTGATGGTGCAGCCATGAACTTCAAAAGACAACCTCCACTGGCTCATAACCTTTCTCAATAGAAACCTTGACAGCATCAATCACAGCCTGCGTTTTCCGGCTTATAACCGGCCACCTCCTCTCCGGTTCCGACCTGTTGGAGGAGGTAGAGAAAGACGCGGCATTCTCCTCTCTTGGGAGATGAAAGTCTGTGACGTGCAGGATTCCCTTTGTTCCGAAGGAGCACTGGAAGGTGCCTAGGGTCCCGTTTGGCCAGAGTAGAGACGCCCCGCAAGATAAGATCACGCCTGACGAGTGGGTGTCATCAAGCAGGCTCGGATGCAGTACCAACCTAGAGCGCCGAGTGCGTCGAGCTCTGGCTTCACACGGATGTCGGTTTGTATGAAGTCGTCGCTAGCGGAAAAGTTGAAGATGGCTTGTACCTGGCAACGTGCAAGAAGAAGAAATTTGGGCAGTGTAGTACATTAAAAGTAGTAACTACCCAAGTGATGATCTTCAATTCTTTCTTATTGCGTGTACGTGTTATCAAATCATTGAAACAATCAAAACTTACGTCGAATTATAATAAGTGTACGTCTAGCTAGCAATTAGAATTCATAAGAGAAGTGAACCTTTAATTTTGTCCATCGGAAAAGGTATCCGATCGTAAAGATACAGGGATTCATAACTAGAAGAGAGATATATGCAAACATGACCCGCAATTCATTGTTCCTTCTACTTTGACCATCTAAGAGGAAGAATGCTATTTTTTTCTACATCATTTTTAAAATTAACGTACATAAAAGAGACCGATTTTGTATTCCTGTGACCAAATATCACCCTACAAAATTTGATAATTCTAATCAATTATCCATTTTCATACTCCTTTTGGATCATCCAGTTCCAACACTTATATTGTGATCGAATGGTTAACTTCTCGTGCATTTTCTTTTTCTTAGGCTTGCATCCATGTTTTATTGAAACTTCATAACAGTTCTGAGGAGGTAATTTTTTTAATTTGATTAATAAATTAATTATCTAATTGATAAGGTGATGGATATTTAAATAATCTAATAAAGATATGGGTCTAATTAATTGCCATAAAAGGGTAAAGATATTAATCTCCTTCTCAATTCCTAATTTTCCACGTTTTGACTCATTCGTTCAATTGCGTCATAATCTGACTTAAGCGTCAGAGAGCTAACAGGATACATAAGTCCCGCCTCTTCTTCTTCTTCTTGTACGCTGATTTCGAAGTTTAGGCTCAATTCGTGAAGATCAATCGTCGCCGGATTAATTAATTTCATAGTACGGATTTCTTCTATGACATTTAGCGCCTTCCGTGGGGAACTGGGTGGCGATGGTTGCAACGAGGAGCATGGTTGAGGGTGCGAGTTAATCGGCGAGGCAGGACGAACATGAGGCCCAGGTTTCCGCAAAGGATCGCCAACTTAGGGAGGTCATGGTGGAGCTTGTGGCGCTGCAACGCATTGTGGCTTGGGCGAGGAGAAAACGGCACATCGCCGCCACCGAGTCGAGCGGTGGAGGGGGCGATAGGCAGCAGCTCGCCAGCATCGTCGTTCTCCCGCTTGCGCAAGGACGGCGACTCAATGGTGGTGCGACCAACGATCGAGCGAGAGGTGAGCAGCATAACCCCGCAGATCAATAGGCTAGGCAATGGGGCATGGAGACGCCAACCACCAGCAATCAGGCCACCACTGTTAAGAAGCATGGAGTTCACCTTTTTCGGCATCTAGGGCAATGAGTCATCGGCCCGGTGGAACTACTATGGGAGGCGTTGTCAGTCGTCGAGGTGGCGTGTCCTGCGGGAGGAGCGAGCGAGACACCAACGGCGGCGACGGTCTTGATCTCGCAGCAAAGAGTGTCGGGATGGCAAGGCCAGCAGATCAAGTCCAAGAGACAGAAAGGCGACTCTTTCGTCTACTTGACAATCAGGGGGAGTCATTGATCAATGCACAAGAGCAAGGAGAACACAAATTGGCTCGTGTGACCTCAGCCTCTTTCGCAAGGGTTGTCCGCGATCAACCACCCCAACTAAGTTTTCTACTCCATCTTTTGATTTACATGATAGGAAGGATAATCTCGTAGGATATATAGCTTGATACTCGCATAGAATGGCTTTGTGGGTATCAAATGACACTCTAATGTGTAAAATGTTCCCTGTGAGTCTTGGAAAAATAGCCGCAAAATGGTTTATTTCCTTAGAAATGATTTCCATTAACTAATGGGATCAATTAGCTAGAAAGTTTGTTTCACACTTTATTGCAAACTAGTGTTGGACCCGTACCATGTACGGGTAGTTATACAATAAATAAAAGTTCATAATATGAACAAAATAATACCTTAATGTTAAATTTTGTCTTGGCCTTAGTGGCAATAACATCATAACTTAAGTAGGCTACCAAGTTGCGGTTTAAAATTTGTCATAAGCTCCACAATTAGTTCTACAATTCTTTGGTTAATCTTCCACCTTTTTTTGTCTCTACTATTCGTCTTTAGCAATCTAAGGATGAAGTTCTCTCTCAGCCCAAAAGAAAAAATACCCAAAAAAGTAAAAGGTATACAATACTAATTTCTACTATCTGCAAGATTAAGAACTGCTTCAAGCAGTTACAACAAAGATTTTCATGAAACATGCTTCAGATGGGCTTCCACGAGGAAGATATTCCAGCACCTTAAGAAGGGGTATGTATAAGATCCATACATATAATTCAAAATAGTTTTTGATTCTATACATATAAATTGTATTGTTAAAAATCAAAGAGATAGTAACACATGTTCACATGTATACAACAATTTTAAAGGAAGAGAGTTGAAGATGAAAAACCATCTCGTTAAATTTATGATGATGACTAAAATATGAATACGAAATTAACATACTACATAACCCAATAAAACTAAACCTCAATCTTTGCCATAATCACTAGTACAGAAATCGCGTTTTACACCGGGCGTGAAACGCATTAGACATCGGTTTTTAAACGGTGTACAGGTTAGTGATGTATTAAAGCGCAACCGATGTAAAAGAGTATTATACATCGGTTGTGAACCGATGTATAATGTCCATCAAAACCAATGTAATTAAAATTGCGGACTCAGGGGAGGTATATACATACCGATGTGTAAAGACAATGCAACCAATGTAAAATGTCTTCTACATCGGTTCGAGACACGATGTATAAACCCCAATAAACTCGTGTAATAAGCATTGGCGCGCCAAGGGGAAGACATTTAATACATCAATTTACAACCGTTGTATAAGCATATCATTACCACATGTATTTTGATAGGTTGACCCTTTTATATGTACATAGGTTTTATATACCCGATGTATAAAGCATACTTTTTTAATGGATAAATTCCTGTTAATTCACAATGCCAATTTCATGTACAATTCACAGTATTAATTTCCTGTACAATTCACAGTGTCAATAATTATAAAATGACATGCTAATTAACAAGCTGGTATTATAAGCGAACAATCGATTATCCAAAAGTATTAGATAATATCAAAATATAATATGTTCAATGAACAATAATATCTACATCATCCAATAAAACTAAACTTAATGCATTGCCAATTACTAACTAGTTGAAAAGACAACAAAATTTGCAAACAGACGTTGCTGAATGAAATACTTTTCTAGAGTAACAAAAGTGTTGATTTGGTTTGTGCTTCACTTGACCTGTAATCAATATCTCTATGTCAACCCTGATTCTACAATTGATGCATATTGTCATTTAAGCTACGACCTGAAACACATAAATCATACATCAATGTACTAGTTCATATATTGTTAAGAAAATTGACAAATAGAGAAATACATGTAATATGAATTAAAGTCAAAGGAAATACCTCTTCATTAGAAATTTTAATGAAGTACTAGAACCACTCTACACGAATTTGATCAATTTCCTTTGAGGAATATGGATGTTGGCGCTTGTTATAGTACTACAAAAGTAAACAGAATTAATATAACATATGTTTGCTACCATTTTTTACAGTCCGGTCCGGTCTAGACCGTAATTTCTACGGTCCGGACCGTGATCAAACCCATTTAAATGCCAAAAAATACGAAATCCGGTCTTCCCGGTCCGGACCGTGGACCAGACCGTTACAATCCGGTCCATACTTTAATATGTTTATGGTCCGCCGGTCTGGATCAGATGCCTGTCCTTAATCTATAGCAATTTATAGGGATCCAAACAGATGTGCAAACAAATTTCTCTAGGAGGAAAGATTTAAGTTTGATGAATATACCATTGAACTATAGCAACATAACTCCACAGATGATAGTATATATTTGTTGATACTGCAATGTGGTGCATCACAAAAGCAAATGTTAACTTCTCTCAAAGACAAACTCAACGCTATCTATAGCAATTCATGACGAGTACAACAAAAGGAATGGCTATATCAAATTATTGTGTACCAAGAAATGGTCATATTAAGTTCTATTTTTATTCTTCCATCACTTTATATAAATGAAAAAAACAATTTATGCACGTTGATTGTCCCTGCCATATAACCCTTTTGAAGAAAATTTATATGATAAAAGGTAAATAAATTAAAAAATGAAATGCGATAATGGTATTGAAACTAAAAATTTCATGCACGTTGGTAATGATTAGTGAAATTATGTCATGCTCCTAATCGTTACCTAAAAACTTGTCGATCAAAAGCTACGTTATAAATATTATCATAAAGAAAATCCAATTAATTCCCTGATACTGTTATATGTTAGTATATTTATGTATGTTCGTTTGGCCTATGTGTCTTTCGGTCTAATATTAAGGATTAAGTTCATATTATATAATGATGATTTTAACATTAAGGTCGATACCGTGATGGATCGGTTTCGGTTAATGACGTTAGAATTCGGGTGTATTGATTAACCCTCGTCCCTTGCCTTATTATATACTATAAGTATCCTTGATTATTGGTAATATATATGTGAGGTTAGTTATTAACTACCGGATAGGACAATATATATACCCATTTGGAGGTTACATGCGGTTATGGGTTTCTTTTGTGTGCAAAATCACAAATCAAAAGAGGAAAGAAAGGAGCCGTAGCCTTTGTGAGATCAAGGAAGGAAGTTGTTAATCTTTTCCATCAAAGTGCACAATAAAGGAAGGATTAAGGGAGGAAAACAAATCATCATGAAGGATTGATTCTCTGTGAAGATTAATTAATCATGGATCAAGGTTAGTTCTTTTTATCCTCCTCTTGGCAATTTGTATGGTTAAATTAGATCAAGTCTAGATCCATTTGGGGTTGATTTCATGAATAGAAATTATTAATTTGCTTACAAATGGTATCAGAGCGAGGTTAGACTTGTCTAATTCACCATTAAATTTGCATGCGATTGAATCACCATTCACTGGATTACTGGTACACCCTGTTTTAGTTTGGCAATCGTAAAGGAATAAAATTGCTAATCTATTCGATTATGGTGCCATATACTGCCAATTCAGTAGACTTCAAATTCAATAGATGATTTGACCGCATGCAGTATGGTATATATCTATGGTGATGTGTGGATTTGTATTCTGCATGTCAATTAATTAATTATGCATACTGGAGAGAAGATATTCAAACGTGAAAGCGGTTTGGTGTTGAATATCGAAATGAGTTTATGCAACCGTTATTATTTACTGTTATGGCTTCATTTTTTGTTTCCGCTTCTGCATATTAGACTCGCTATTACAGTATTTTATTTATTGAAATGGGATAAGTTGTGTTATGAAATATTAACACATTATAAGGATATTCTTATCCATTAAAGTTCAATGTTTATATTGTATATAACATGTTAGTCACCAAAGTGGCCTTGTTATGTTATATTTAGACATTTGAAATAAAAGTATATGGGTCTGTTCAATTGATCTTGATTATAGAGATGCTATGAATGACATAAAAGTTGATTGATCAATTGTTTTATTATCTATATTCTAGGAGATCACCCAAAGGTGGGTCATTGAGTATAGTTAATAATATTAAAGGTTAGTTATTACAACATGAGTTGAATAGTGTGTATATCCAAAGATAGCACACTTGTTTGACTCATGTGTGTTATAATTATTCATTAAAGTATGATATTTTAGCATCAATGATAGTGCTTGTGTTTAAGTATTGCCCAAAGGTTACTTGAATGCATGCTTTACAGTTTATATGACAATTTATGAATCTGTATTAAGTTCTCAAAGCACTAATTGGTAAGCATGTATGAATGTTTGCAGCTTCATCGAATTTGTTTGCATCTGCTAACTCTGTTATGAAGTTCAATGGGCTAAACTATGATGATTGGTCTGAGCAAATCCGGTTTACACTGGGTATTATGGCTTTGGACCTTGCAATAGTGAATGAGCAGCCCTCGGCCATTACAAATGATAGCTCCGATGCTGAAAAGTCTATTTATGAGGCATGGGAGCGGTCTAACAGACTGAGTTTGAACCTTATGAGGATGACGATAGCAGACAACATTAAGCCATCTATGCCTAAGACAGAGATTGCAAGGGATTTTATACATAAAATTAAGGAGTGTTCACAATCGGATTTGGCGGACAAGTCAATTGTAGGCAGCCTTATGAGTCAGCTGACTACGAAGAAGTTTGACTGGTCTCAGCCTATCCATGATCATGTGACGCACATGTCGAATTTGGCAGCAAAGTTAAAGGCCATGGGGATGGATGTAAATGAGACATTCTTGGTTCAATTTATCATTAACTCTCTACCTCTTGAGTTTGGCCAGTTCCAGGTGAACTACAACACCATTAAGGATAAATGGAACTTTCAGGAATTGAAGGCTATGTTGGTTCAAGAGGAGGGGAGATTAAAGAAGATGAAGGATCAAACAATTCATCTCGTAGGTCATGATGGTGCTAGCAACAGTAAAGGGAAGCCAAGTAAGAAGGACAAGAAAAAGGATAAGGCTTTCATGAAAGGACCCGAGAGCCAAATCCGAAAGGAGAAGAAGTGTTTCTTTTGCAAGAAAATGGGACATTTCAAGAAAGATTGTCTGAAAAGGAAGGCATGGTTCGATAAGAAAGGTACTCATTATAGTTTTGTTTACTTTGAATCGAACCTTATAGAAGTGCCTAATAATACTTGGTGGTTAGATTCTGGTACTACTACTCATGTGTCTCATATTAAACAGGGATTCAGTTCGATCCAGCCCATAAGAGGAGCTGAATAGTACTTGTTCATGGGGAATAGGATGAAGGCACGAATTGAGGGCATTGGGACTTATAGGTTGATCTTGGACACCGGGTGTCACATAGATCTTGAAGGATGTCTCTATGTTCCTGAGTGTGCTAGAAATCTTGTTTCTATTAGTAGATTGGACAATGTAGGTTTTTGTGTTAAGTTTGGACATGGTGTTTTTTCATTGTATCGAAATGATTACTATTATGGTTGTGGTACTTTGATTGATTCACTTTATAGGTTCAATCTTGATGTTAAGTTTTCTGAATCTTTGTTTCATATTGAAAGTCAAGGCATTAAGCGTAGTGCATCTAATGAAAGTTCTGCTTTCTTGTGGCATCAAAGATTAGGTCACATTTCCAAGGAAAGGATAATGAGGTTGGTAAAGAATGAAATTCTTCCTCAATTGGATTTTAGTGACTTAAATGTGTGTGTAGACTGCATTAAAGGCAAGCAGACTAAACACATAGTAAATAAATATGCCATGAGAAGCACTCAGCTTCTTGAGTTAATTCACACTGATATATGTGGTCCCTTTGACACTCCTTCTTGGAGCGGTGAAAAGTACTTTATCACCTTTATTGATGATTACTCACGTTATGGATATGTTTATCTTCTGCATGAAAAATCTCAGTCTGTGAATGTCTTAGAGGTGTTCATTAATGAGGTGGAAAGGCAGTTAGATAGAAAAGTAAAGGTAGTGAGATCCGATAGAGGTGGTGAGTTTTATGGAAAATTTAATGAAAGTGGACAATGTCCAGGTCCATTTGCAAAGTTGCTTGAAAGTAGAGGCATTTGTGCACAGTATACAATGCCTGGTACACCTCAGCAGAATGGTGTAGCTGAGAGGCGGAATCGTACATTAATGGGTATGGTTAGGAGCATGTTAGTAATTGTTCATTACCCCTTTCATTGTGGATATATGCATTAAAGACTGCAACGTATGTGCTTAACCGGGTTCCTAGTAAGGCAGTTCCTAAGACACCTTATGAACTGTGGACGTGAAGGAAACCTAGTTTAAGGCATCTACGTGTTTGGGGTTGCCAAGCAGAAGTAAGGTTATATAATCCACATGAAAAGAAACTTGATCCTAGGACAGTCAGTGGGTTCTTCATTGGCTATCCTGAAAAGTCAAAGGGGTATGTATTTTACTGTCTTAATCATAGTACGAGAATAGTTGAGACGGGTAATGCTAGGTTCATTGAAAATAGTCAAACTAGTGGGAGTGGTGAACCACGAAAGGTGGACATTCAAGAGATTCAGGTTGAAGTTCCTTCACCTGTTATTCCTCCTAAGGTCGTTGTACCAATTGTTGCCTCACTGTCAAATGGCACAATGGAACAACATAATGATGTCCATATCCCACAGGATGAAGTTATGGTAGATGAACCAGTCATAATTCATGAAGAGAATAATGAACCATATGAACCTTTAAGGCGATCTGTAAGGGAACATAGATCTGCCATTCCAGATGATTATGTGGTTTATGCTGTTGAAAATGAATGTGACTTAAGCCTTGATGAAGATCCGGTCTCATTCAGAAAAGCCATGGAAAGTGACAATTCTGAAAAGTGGTTGATTGCCATGAAAGAAGAAATCAAGTCAATGGGTGATAACAAAGTCTGGGACTTAGTTGAGTTGCCTAAGGGTTCTAAGACCATTGGGTCTAAATGGGTCTATAAGACTAAACGTGACTCAAAGGGCAACATTGAAAGATATAAGGCTAGACTTGTTGCTAAAGGTTTCATCCAGAAGGAGGACGTTGACTATAAAGATACCTTCGCTCCAGTGTCAAAGAAGGATTCTCTAAGAATTGTTTTGGCTTTGGTGGCTCATTATGATCTTGAGCTTCACCAAATGGATGTAAAAACCGCCTTTCTGAATGGTGAGCTTGAGGAGGAAGTATATATGGACCAACCTGAAGGGTTCTTGGCCACAGGAAAAGAACACATGGTGTGTAAGCTGAGGAAGTCAATATATGGACTGAAACAAGCTTCCAGACAATGGTATTTAAAGTTTAATGATACTATTACGTCATATGGTTTCGTAGAGATTACTGTTGATCGGTGTATCTACATAAAGGTTAGTGGGAGCAAGTTTGTAATTTTAGTCTTATATGTTGATGACATTTTGCTTGCTGCAAATGACATAGGCATGTTACATGATATAAAGAAGTATCTCTCTAAGAGCTTTGAAATGAAAGATATGGGTGAGGCATCCTATGTGATTGGAATAGAAATATTTCGAAATAGGTCACAAGGATTGTTGGGATTGTCTCAGAAAGGTTATATCAATAAAGTCTTAGAGAGATATAGAATGGAAAAATGCTCTGTAGGGATAGTTCCTATACAGAAAGGGGACAAGTTCAGTAAAATGCAATGTCCCAGAACTGATTTGGAACGAAAGGAAATGGATAGAATCCCATATGCATCAGTGGTAGGGAGTTTGAACTATGTTCAGACTTGCACTCGACCAGATATCAGCTTTGTTGTAGGAATGTTGGGTCGATATCAAAGTAATCCTGGAATGGACCACTGGAAAGCTGCAAAGAAGGTTCTCAGGTACTTGCAAGGCACCAAGGAGATCATGCTTACATACAGAAGATCCGATCATCTAGAGGTCATTGGATATTCAGATTCAGATTATGCTGGATGCGTTGATAGCAGGAAATCGACGTTTGGCTATCTGTTGCTATTAGCTGAGGGGGCAGTGTCATGGAAGAGTGGAAAGCAGTCCGTCATTGCTACTTCCACTATGGAGGCCAAATTTGTGGCATGCTTTGAGGCCACGGTTCATGCATTGTGGATGCGGAACTTTATCTCGGGGCTTGGGATTGTTGATAGCATAGCCAGACCGCTGATAATTTATTATGATAATACCGCAACCGTCTTCTTCTCGAAGAACGACAAGTACTCTAAGGGTGCTAAACACATGGAGTTGAAGTTCTTGTCGGTCAAGGATGAGGTGCAGAAGCGTAGAGTGTCTTTTGAGCATATTAGAACGGATATGATGGTAGCGGATCCGTTGACTAAGGGATTACCACCCAAGGCGTTCATTGGCCATGTAGAGCGTATGGGTGTTATAGACAAAGCCTTGCTATTCTGATTATGGTACGCTCATTATGTTTGTGACACTTCGAATTCACTTATAGTTATGTTTCTGTTTTATTAAACATGTTGTCATTATAGTATGTGTATACACTTATGGTTATTAGATGACATGTAATTGTTTTGAGAATTATGGTTTTTCTCAATTTAAAGTAGCATTGAGTTGGAATTGGTCTGTGATACATGGAAGGGATCATGTCGCTCAATGATGTGTGACCGCCATGATCCAATCAGTTCTGATTCGATTAAGGTAATTAAAGCTGAATGGACTTGAAATAAAAGATTATTGAACCATCAAGTCGACACAAAGGCCAAGTGGGAGAATGTTAGTATATTTATGTATGTTCGTTTGGCCTATGTGTCTTTCGGTCTAATATTAAGGATTAAGTTCATATTATATAATGAGGATTTTAACATTAAGGTCGATACCGTGATGGATCGGTTTCGGTTAATGACGTTAGAATTCAGGTGTATTGATTAACCCTCGTTCCTTGCCTTATTATATACTATAAGTATCCTTGATTATTGGTAATATATATGTGAGGTTAGTTATATATACCCATTTGGAGGTTACATGCGGTTATGGGTTTCTTTTGTGTGCAAAATCACAAATCAAAAGAGGAAAGAAAGGAGTCGTAGCCTTTGTGAGATCAAGGAAGGAAGTTGTTAATCTTTTCCATCAAAGTGCACAATAAAGGAAGGATTAAGGGAGGAAAACAAATCATCATGAAGGATTGATTCTCTGTGAAGATTAATTAATCATGGATCAAGGTTAGTTCTTTTTATCCTCCTCTTGGCAATTTGTATGATTGAATTAGATCAAGTCTAGATCCATTTGGGGTTGATTTCATGAATAGAAATTATTAATTTGCTTACATTATATTCTCTCTAAAGGCTAATAAATTACTTTCGGATTTAACTTCAGTATAAAGTGGGAGCTAGTAGACTAACAACTATGAAATGGATAGCTATAAGTCATATAGTTGATTCATTAATTAATCATTAGTAATTAACATTATTGATATTGTTCAACATTGTTCGATTAACCGAAATATCAATATTACTATATTAATTCATAAAGAGACTCGTGTCAAAGTAGTGTACGTTACAAGTTATATATTATTTGTTCAAGATCAAATTGTAGGTTCATTATTCATTGTTCAAAATCTTATCGCTTTTTCTTTTAAAAAAATGTGAAAAGAATAATTAAAAATAAGAATACAATCTATGAAACCAATTATCCAATACTGCATAGGTAACCCCACAAAATTTTCTAACAATATATAACTTATTAAAAAAAAACACAGTAATCTTATAATTTTCTTTCTTTATTTTCTAGTTAAAATCTCATAAAAGTTCTTGAAACAACTTAGGTTGCAACTTAGGGTGTGTTTGACAAGGTTTAATATTATCATCTTATTGTAAACTTGTAGCATGTAGGTTTACCAAACACACTTAATCACACAAGGGTCGTGATGTGTTATCAAAGATTTTCACATACTGTATATGTGAATATATACAAACTTGTATTATAATTCACAATAAACAAAGAAAACATGCACATTTATTTGGCATGTGCCAAGTACAGAACATTTCTCCCTGATTTCTTTTATAGTTTCCAATAATTCTGGCAATTACAGTTAAAAGCTCAGCCAACCATTGACATGGAAGGAGTTTGGTTAGTCCAACTACATAATTTATGCTTTCACAACCATAACAATAATACACTAAGAATGCAAGAAAAATGTTGTCACCCTCTGCTCGTGAGGCAACTTGATATAATAAGAAGGAACAACTAAGTAGCCTCGAAATTGGTATCTTTGTATCAAATTAAACCTCGACCAGTGGCGAATAAATTGATGAGACCGCGAAAAACCTATACCGAGCTTGTATGCTTGCAGGAGCTCACCGTCCAAGTTCAATACGCTTTGTTCTCCAAACGACGTGAACGAGAAAGCCAATGTCTGTCAAATAATGGATCAATCAGTTTTTAGGAAACAATCCATGCTAACTACTATAAGTTAATGTTTTCTCTGCTTTGCTTTTTTATCTTCTCTCCCTTAATTGGGATGAGAGAATGTACCTTATGATGCTCGATGAACTTGAAATCCAAGGGACTCCCTCCTTTTTTGGCGAGTTCCAGAAGTTGCCTGTAAGTAATCATAGAAAGCAAAAGGAAGCTTCAACAACGATTATGTCATAATGTCGAATTTAGACAAAAAATAGTAACATAGTGGTGATACTTACCGTAGATATAGAGGTCGAGGGCATTCTTTTATCAAGATTAGATGTAATAAGACGTCTGATAGATGAGTGTCAACAACCAAACCATTAGGAGCACTCATGCAACTTCAAGGCAATAGATCTAGAAATTCTATAATACAATTTCATGATTATTCTATACAGTTTGCCAAGTAGAGATCTCAAGTGCATAAACTAAACCAAAGATAAGAAAAAGAAGAAGATGTCACAGAGAGAGTATTACCTTTTTAATATATGTCAAATTTGTTCAGTACTATAAAACCTAGTTTCACAGCAGAAGCAGAATCTACAAATATAGCAATGTTGTAATAGTATATAACATATTCAAAGAGAAATTTAATATTCTCACTCACTATTGCTGGAATACATAGAGGGCCGTTCCGATACACGAGGATCTTAAGATAAACACTACAAACAAATCAGAGCCCTAGGATGGAGCAGATAGACGGTCAGGATTGAAGCAGAAGGAAAAAGGAAGAAAAGGGAAGTTACAGGCGCGGTGGCATGTGTAATTAAGAGTAATTTTTACGTATTATTACATGTTTGCCCCTTACCTCTAAACCGCACCAAAACGCTCTCAGACGCTCTGAAACCAACTATCCACAGAAGTTGAAGAGGAGAAGACGAAGCGAGCGATTTCAGAACTCGATCGATCGAACGCGATAGTTGAAGAGGAGAAGACGAAGCGACCAGTCTCAGACGCTCTCAGATGCTCGGAACTAACCAAGTACAAGCCAATAGAATGAAAAAACGACATGAGGAGCGACACAGATTATAGTGAAGACGACTACGAAGGTACATATCTCAGATTTAGGGTTTAGATTTCACAAAAACACCTAGATTACTCAAAATTCAAGGTTTCGAGAGTTTGTTAAATGTTGTTGCACCATTAGAAACACAGAGCTCGAAGTTAGGGTTTCTTCAGTACTTGACGTTGTTTTCCTTATGACATTGTTTTCCTTGTCTGAATTGTATGTTCGTTTCCTGATATTCATCTCTGACTTAGAGGTTCATTTCCTTCTTCCAAGAGTTCATGCCTTTGTGATAAAAAAATTAGGTTTACCTGAGGTTCATTTTGGGAGTTGGAGGTTCATTTGCTTTTACGAGGGTTCATGCCTGTGTGTACCTGACTCACATTAATACCATGAGGTTCATCTATGACTTGGAGGTTCATTACCTTCTTCCAGAGTTCATGCCTTTGTGATAAAAAATTAGGTTTACCTGAGGTTCATTTTATGAGTTGGTGGTTCATTTGCTTTTACCAGAGTTCATGCCTGTGTTTACCTGAGTTTCATTGATTCCATGAGGTTCATTTATGAGTTGGAGGTTCATTTATGAGTTGGAGATTTCATGCCTTTATGATAAAAAAATTAGGTTTACCTGAGGTTCATTTTATGAATTGAGGTTCATTTGCTCTTACCAGAGTTCATGCATGTCTTCACCTGAGTTGCATTAATTTCATGAGGTTCATTTATGACATGGAGGTTTATTTCCTTCTTCGACAGGTCATGCATGTCTTATGAACTTAAGTTCATTATGCTTTCCCTACTTGAGTTGGAACTCTTTTGATGGGGTTCATTTTATGAGTTGGATACTTAGGTTCATTTACTTTGTTACAGTTTACTTCATGGACTGAAGTTGGTCTTACAATTGTGATGTTTCTCTTAGCAGGGTCGACCGGTCCATCCAGACGACACACTAGACGCAAAGGGCTTACATACAAGGACATTGAGATAGATTACGAGAGTACAGATAGTGAGGACATTCCAATAGTAAATAGAGTGTCTGCTAGGAAGTCTGTTGTTTCAAAAAGAAAGAAAACCAGCATCAAAAGAGATCAACACCGACTAAAAAGAGCCAAAGAAAGCCTAGATAGAAGATGAGGAGTCATAAAAGATTGAGAGACATAGTGACCAAGGCTACACAGGGTCAAACTTCACAACAACAAGAACCCCCCGCAAAAAAGCAGTGCACGAAAACACCAGACATTGAAGGAAAAGCTGAAGATGAACAACTTTCTCAGGCTTCTGCACAGAAGGAATTAGAAGCCATTAAAGAAATTATGGCAACACTAGTCATCACAAATGCACAGATACCAACCACTGAAGAAGATTTGACAACACCAACAAGCATGCAAGCGACTCCAACAAGTAGGTCCCCCGCTGGAGATGTATTAGGTTTAGAAGTTCAGGAGAAGGGAAAGTAAGTTCAAGACAAGGACAGCGTGAGTTCAAAGAAAGAGAGCAAGATCAGATCATCTGAAAGTTCTGAGAGAACACCACCCACAAGACCAAGCACTAGGTCAGCGATTGCAGCTCAACACCATGTAGAGAAGGAGTTACAAGCAACTAAGGAAATTGAAGCAATACCAGTCAACACCACTGAAGAGATACCAACCACTCAAGGAGATGTATTGCGTTTAGAAGTAAAGGGGAAGGGAAATGAAGTTCAAGACAAGGGGAAGGGAAAGGAAGTTGAAGACGAGGACAACATCAGTTCACAGGAAGAGATCAAGAGCAGTTCGTCTGAAAGTTCCGAGAAAACAACAGCCACAAGACCAAGCACTAGGTCAACAGTTGCAGCTAAACACCATGTAGAGCATGGCACAACATCTTCTCAGGAGAACAAAGACACAACATCGTCGGACAGTTCCGATGATATTCAACCAACCAAACCAAACACTCGGTCCAGGGCTGCACTCCGACCAGATGCAGCAGATCAATTAGAGAGTTTCAGTGAAGAGGAGCTTGAAGACAATTTGAGGAGCAAGCCAAAGACCAAACAGATTAAAGGGAGGAAGGACAAGGGCAAGCGGAAAATGGAGGTTGACGAGGAAGAAACTGCCAAGAAAACAAAGAAAGAAAAGTGGGTTGTAGTGAAGGAAAGAGGAGAGAGAAAGTTGGTAATTACCAAGGCAGAAAAGGAGAAGCATAGAGAAACAGAGGACAACAACCAGCTGGAAATAGTCCCTGCCCACCTCAAGATAAAAACAGAAGAGGATGGATCCCAGTACAAGTGGTTGAACACAAGGAATATCTCGAAAGCGTTTGTTAACGCGCTGGAAGGTATCCCTGAACACATGAAGGCACAGGCAAATGTGTGGATTAGGGAGATGGGGTTTGAGAGCATGTTGGATTTAAAGATTAAAGGGGTGCCTCATTGCCTCGCTTTCTGGATCCTCGAAAACTATGATGAGGTCAAGTGTGAGATAAAGATGGTGGATGGGAGCACCATAAAAGTCACAGAGGAGGAAGTCTAGAGGGTGCTGATGATCCCTAGAGGGCAGAGGACGGTGGAAATGAGAGGCAAAGAGGCTGCTGACAACGCCATTATAAAGGAATGAAAAGAGTATTTTGACAATATCAAGCAAATCAGGCCAAGCCATCTGACAGTCAAGCTCAAAGCCTACACCTCCAAAGTCTGGTTCAAAAGGCTGTTCCTCGTGATGTTCATGTCGGTGCTCGTCGAAAGCAACCAAAAGGGCACTATTCCTCAGCACATGATGATCAGTGACGTTGAGGACGTAAAGGGATACAACTGGTGTCAGTTTGTAATGAGTGTCTTGCCTCAGACAACAAAAGAATGGAAGGGCAAGAAAGAGAGGTTCTACAGAGGACCAATCGTCTTCCTTGTGGTAAACAACTCTTGTTTAATTACAAAAAAATATCTACTACTGTGTATTACGTTGCATGTCATGTGTGTACTAATGTATGTATGTTCTTCTATGCAGTTGTTGTATTTAGACAGGGTATCTGTCTTTGGAAATACAATCCCGAACAACACACCCGTCTACCTAGGATGGACTGATGAGATTTTGGAGGAAAGGGAGAGCAGAGAGATGAAGTTTGGAGGATTTGGATTAGGAACACTGCAGGACCCAAGACCAGCAAAGGAGAGGAAAGAACATGGATTCATGAACAACAAGCTACAGGTAAACATCAAGGTTCAAGTTCAAAAAATAGTATAGTGGGTTCATTAGTTTAAACATCAAGGTTCATTAGTTTACAGTTGAGGTTCATTTATATATACATTAAGGTTCAGAAATTGTATTGAGGGGTCATCCGGTTACACAATTATTAGCTACATGACTTTAGACATTGTAGATCATGCATCACACATAGTGAGGGTTCACTGTAGAAACCAAGCAAAAATAATGAAACTTTAATTTCAAAAAATATTATAGTGGGTTCATCAGTTTAAACATCAAGGTTCATGAGTTTACAAGTTAGGGTTCATTCATGTATTGACCAAGGTTCAATCGGAATTGACTTGCCTGTTCATGTAATTCTGATGAGTAATACATGAAAAATGATCAAGAGGTGCATGAATAAATAGTATAAGGTTCATTAAACTGAATAAAAATGTATGATGCCGGTGATGTACTGTAGGGTAGTACTTTAATGTGAATTTGATTCATCAATCTCTGGTTCATGGAGTTGGGCAAATAGGTTCATGATCTTTCAAATTTGACATTTTTCTTACTAATTATATCAAGCAGCACAAATACGAGTGGTTTAGCTTGATTTCCTTCGTGTGTCGTGGTATTGTATGCCATTTTTGTTTTTTATTCCATATATTTACCACATAAACTTGTTTTCTTGTATGCAGGAGTGGCTGAATAACTTCACAGAGCAACAATTTGTAGTAGCAACAGAAATGTTAAAACTGACAGACATGGTGGAAAATTTGCCGACTGAGTTCAATGACGAGCCCAAGGTGAGGAGCATGATTAAGACAACGCAGACGCTGATTGGGAAGAAAAAGGCCGAGGAAGAGGAACAAAGTGAATTTGATAAGATATGGAATGATGCTGACCATCCATTCTGGAGCGATCCACAGCTGATAGAATGCTTGAGACAGGTTGAGAAGGCTGATGCTTCTAAAGAAAAGATCAAATTCTCAAATGTTGGAGCTTCCACTTCTAAGGCAAACCAGGGCATGGATTCCGCACAAACTTGGGAGGATGTAAACACCATTATGGATCAGTACACTAATGTGCTGGGAGACAGAGAAGAGGTAAGAGAGCAAGTTGAAGAGGTGGAGAAAGAGAGGGATGATGGGTTAGGTAATGACAGTGAGCAAATAAACACAGTAAGTGAAGGAGGCCTGGAAGAAAAGGGACATGGGTTCGTTCCTGTAACGGAGAACACAGAGCAAGCAGTGCATGGGGCAGAAGGCGCTGTGCAAGAGACTGTGGTTGGGAGTAAGGACAAGGGACCAACACCCGCAACACCAAAAACAAGGAAGAAGGCCAAAAAGTCACCGGATTTGACAATTTCATCCTTCAAGCTTATCAGTTCAGAGGAGTTAGAGGACTTTGAAATTGGCAAAGACAAGGATGAAGTACATGAAGTGCCTGATGCACGGAAGGACAAGGGGGTGCTTATAGGCTCAGAGGAGATAAAGAACATTAGTGTTGAGGAAGCCATGCATGAAGGACATGAAGGGGCTGATGCACAAAAGGACAAGGAGGTGGCTGAAACTGAAAAAGCAAAAGAAAACGACAAGGGCAAAGGGAAGCAACTGGAGGCTAATGCTGATGTGGTTCATGGGCCAAGGCACAAGCGACTTGGGGAAAAGCTCAAAAGCCCCTACAAAAGCCGAACTGTGGACATCTTTGCCAAGAGACCAAAGGAGGCAATGGTAGTGTACAACTACTGTCTCCACTGCAACATAGGAGGGTAAGATATAGATACCTTATGACATATTTTATTTTATTATTATGGTAAATATTAGAGATAAAGATTTACTACTGGATAACACTTCTGTTTCTATGCAATTGAATAGTGAGCCTCTATTCAAACACAAGTCTCTCAAAGTCACCGGAATGGAGTTGGCTATGGATGTGGATATCCACTACAAAGCCATTGATGCTTGGTCAACAGTTTTGAACAATAATGAGGAGGTCAAGAGCAGCAACAAACCGAGCAGAGCATTCTTGTATGTCTACCAAATGGTACGTAAAAATGGTTAAAAGTTAACAGAATAAGGTGCATGGATATATACTACCAAATGGTACATAAAAATGGTTAAAAGTTAACAGAATAAGGTGCATCGATATATACTATAAGGCTCAAAGGTTAATAAAATGAGGTTCATCATATAAAAAGTGAAGTCCTATAAAGTTCATCTCACAGAGGTTCATTTATTATAAAAGATGTTCATGCATTATTGACTAAGGTTCATGAAATTCTACATCAAGGTTCAACAGTTTATCTGTGCAGTTTTTAGCTTGAATATATAATTGGTGTACGCTAACAAAAAATCATGAAATGGTGAAACAGAATGTCAACTTGAAAGATCAATTGGGAGAGTTCATCAAGAACTTCAACTCCGCCGTGGGTGAGGTGCATGGACGAAAGATAAAGGACGTAGACATGGTAAAATTATTACTAGTCTGAGCTTGTCTGTTTTTTTATTTATTTTGTTGATAATTCTTTTTGAGTAAATTTCAAAGGTCACTAAGTGAATGCATTATTATAGGCTGTTGTACCTGTCATAATCCACAATGACTGTTACTTTGTCATTGCCATGAACATTAAGAGTAAAAGCATACATGTGCTCGACAGTGTGCCGAACAGCGGTGATATGGGCCTCTATGAGGCAACTATTCAGAAGATTGTACGTGTACAAGAGTTTATAAAATTGTTTTGTTTTGTACATTTTTTTTTGTTTGGTGAAAAATTCATTTGTTGTCTGCATTTCTTCTGTGCAGGTATCGATGACTGCAATTTACCTCCGCCAGAATCACTTGATCAAAAGAGCAAACGACCTCGAATCTGCACAGCCTAAGGCGTAGTTGATTCCTCTTCCGTGCCAATGTGACAGTGCACAAGAGCAAAGCTCTGGGTTGTATGTCATGCGACATATGGAGAAGTACATGGGGGTGCCGAATGACAACTGGGAGGACCAGATGAACAACAAAAACAAGAAGAAGGCCGTTGAAGAACTAAGGATCAAATATGTACATACCATCATCACCTCGGAAGCTAATGAAATCAAGGACAAGGCACTTCAGACCATTAGAGACAACCCTGAAGGACCCTATAAATAAACATTGGATGATTGTTAGCATTTTGGTTAGAATGATACTAGGTTGATTGTGTGGTTTGTGAAAATGTAGGATTGCAGACTTGTTTACAATGATACTAGCAGGTAGCACTAATCACGTAATTGATTGCCTAGTTAGGATGAAGACTTCAATATATTAGCAGGTTCATCGATTTTGTATTGCAGGTTCATTGGTGTTGTCTTACAGGTTCATTAATTTTCTCATGCAGGTTCATTGATTTTGACTTGTAGCCACAGTTAGTCGTGAGTGTACTCTGTCTAAGCATTGGGTTCATGATTTATAACAATTAGGTTCATCATTTACAACTAACAGGTTCATTGAGTATAGGTAACAAGTTCATCAGACATAGAATAGGTTATACACTTCAAAAATCGACCAGATGCTCATTTTGTGTTTTAAAAGAAATTTTGTGACAAAACTCATTCAATAGTTCAATAACTTTTGTCATTCAAGTACCCTAAAAATGAAATGGTAAATATGGGTTCATATAAGCTAGAAAGTATGTTCGTCTAAGTTACTAGCTTAATCGGATATAACAAGCACGTTCAGCATGTATAGCTAACAGGTTCATCAACTATAAGGGACAGGTTCATCAGAGTATTGAATACGATTATGCATTTCAACTTAAAAAAGACTACAAGTCCAACTAATTGAAGTCTACCTCTTCTTCATTCTAATTACTCATTCATTACAACTACAAGCTGCATCTAGAATGATAACAAAGAGATTGGAATAAGTTGATACGTGGTTCATCAGGTTTGCAAACCGGGTTCATCTGCTTCAACGTATAGGTTCATACACTGAAACTAACAAGTTCATCGATTGGAACTCAAACAATACGTGCACCAATGAAAGAACATAATGAACTAGTTTCATAGAGGATCATCCCATGTATACGGTATATTCCTGAAGGAGAAATAAGACGAAATGATGTATGAACTAGAATTAGAATGTGCAATTTGAATTCTTAATGTTGTTTAGCAGAGTGGCATACTTGAACTCCTCAAAATTTTAAAAAATTCAGCAAACGTAATCAAAATAAAGATGGAATGTAAAAATACTGAAGAGCACTAAGAGTCAAGCACTTCAGTGCAAGTGCGACTATTGTGAGTGGCATACTTGTTGCATCTGCCACAACGCCTTTGCCCTGCACGGCTCGAAGCAATAGATATTTCTCTTCCACTCCGGATACGCGACCCGCTTCCTTTGTTCTTGTCTTGCTCTGGTGGCAGCACATTAATGATTGAAGGGACTTCAACTCCGGCATAAGACTGCAACTGCTCAAGGTTCGACGCGCCAGAACTAGACGAAGCACCACTCGCAGACAGCAAAGTCGCCTTTTTCTCCTTAAGCAAAATCGAAAACTCTTTCATGAGGTCCGGCTTGTCCTCCAATAGCCCCACACAACTATAAAAGTAAGAAATCACCTCATTCATGACCGCCTCACGCTCTCCAAGGGCCGCACACTGAGTCACAATGGTGTCGTCGATAGTGAACACCGGTGTAATAGTGACATCCTTGGTCCAACGCGTAAGGACATACCTTTCCGGAATCCTATCAAATCCGAGGTTCCTGAACATAAAAATGAGATGACAGCAAGGCAGACCAATCCTTTGAAACATATGACAGCTGCATAAAAAATCCCCACCTTCAGCTGACTGCTCCACTGTGAAACTCTTGGATAGGCAATCCTTGACACCGTACAATTTTGTACCATTGACCTCAGACATGCTCACCATAAAGCATGATAAACAACATTCCATAATCTCATCCCGAACAAGTTTGAAAATTGACAACGTGTACACCTCAGACGCATGCTTCTCCAATCTTAAATGCGTCTTAAGATCTGGACGCATAGTCGAAGAATCAAAGTTCAGCTTCGCCTGCTTGTGTCTCTGCGTGTCCATGGCTATGTCAAAATGCATCACCAACTCAACTAGGCGGTAGTATCTGTCAGTGAAGTGACCAAACTAACTGTTTGCAGATTCCAAAACAGAAGTAGTCCTAAGCAGACCGCCAAACATCACATCCCTGAAGTAGGTTGTGATCCAAAAATGCCGGATTGCAAACATGTCATCAAACCACCTCCGCTTCACCAGAGGGAATTCATCAAGCAACGCTGCCCACTGTGACTCAAACTGTGCGGGTGAAAGGTCATGGGTCCACACAATGTTGTCCAACCTAGCCCTAAATTCTGAACCAGCGGCACTGTCGTACTTGGTCTTTGCGGGCACTTTCTTCATGATGTGCCACATACAAAGCATGTGGCGCGACTGCGGGAAAACTTGTTCAATAGCCGACTTCATGGACAGGTCTTGGTCTGTAACTATAACCTTTGGCTCGTGCACTATAGCTGCCTTGAATTTCTCCAGCAACCAAACGTATGATCCAGCATCTTCCTTGAAAATTAAACCAGCCGCAAAAGTGACACTCGACTTGTGATGGTCTAGCCTGGTGAATGGTATGAAAATCAGATTGTACCTATATGGAAGAGATGTAAACAAAGCCAACTATGCATAAGAAAAAGTGATAAAAACACTCGAACAGTTTATGATAAAAAGAGCAATCAAATCAGGATTCATAAGTACACAAGGAGATTGATTAGAGTGAATACACAACTACAACTCAGAAAATTTACAGTAGCTAGGTTCAACAGATTACGAAAACAAGGTCATTGTTGTAAAAAAGAAGCTCAATAACTATGAACATGAAGAGAAAATAGCTAGGTGCAAGATATAACATTAAATAAATTCATCTAAGTAGTTGGGTTCATCGACTATAACAAAAAGGTATATCATGTATAACTACCAGGTTCACCAAGTATGAGGGGCAGGTTTCGTCAGAGTTGTTGTAATAGGGTTATGCAGTTTAGAATGAAACGTTGTATAGATAGTTCATTAATGTATCCAATAAAGCTAGAAGGTGCATTTGGGACCTCAGCAAACAGATTGGAATATCTTGATAGCAATTTCATTGGATTTCACACTAGTTTCATCACGTCTGCATACGAGGTTCATCAGTTTCAACTGAGAGGTTCATACAATCTTACTAACAGGTTCATCCAATAAACTTAACAACAAAAGCACAAAAAATATTAAATTGAAGGCTGGTTACAGTGTAAAATAATAAAGGAAAAATGCAATGAAGAAGGATAGAAAATAACCTGTTGGTTCGGTATGTAGCATCAAACGATACAACGTCGCCGAAGAGAGAGAAGTTCTTGCGAGACACGGGATCAGCCCAAAATAAACGTGTCAAACGATCACAAGAATCCACGTCGTACTCAAAGAAGAACGCAGGGTAGAGTTCTTTTTTGTTGAACAGACGGTTGATCGTCGTTTGAGCATCAGAACCACCGATATACACCAACATATCTCGTCGGTAGTTCTTGAAGTCAACAGCTGAAGCACCGACTTGGGAGTAGCCTCCCACGAGTTCCTTGAATATCCTATGCGACCTGACTGGACCGATGTGCGCTTTCTTACAATCCATGACAAACTTTTTATGTCCGAAGTCCAGCTTCCTCATAGACTTCATAAACTGTTTATCCTTACCAACAACCATTTCATGAGTGTGGCGATCTTCAAACGCTGTTACTTTGTAGCCCTGGTTGCCCGCAAAAGTGAGGGTGAGTTTCGCCTTACTCTCAACTCTGTTTGAAGGACGTCGGCGCATGCGTTTTGTGTTGTTCTGGCCAGTTTTAAAACCTTGTCTGGTGCAATGCAAGTACTTCAATGCAACCACATCGCCTTCCATGCGTGATCCGCCAAGCCTCACAAGAAAGCCACATTCCAGTGCATATGCCTTGTAAAAATCAATCGCTTCCCCCAATGACCCGAACAACATACCAACAACTGGTTTCAGAGAATTAACAAAGATTGGAATGTGGTACACCGAACCACCTTGAGATAATCGAGCAACGGATAAATCCGAAGACATCTCAGTGTCCGAACCACTTGGATATGAACTAGGAGAACTCTGATCGAGGGAAACACTACCACTAGCACCAACAGACCCACTTCCAGGCACTGCAAACATACAGAATTTGAGGTTCATTTGTATAAGGTATAGGTTCAAAACAATCGTCCATTGAAAGGAGGAAAAACCTAATGATGAATAGGTTAAGACAAATCTGTCAAAGAACACAATAGAAACGCCAGAAAATGACCAAATTGAAAATAATCATTCTCAGATTACTAGCAAGGGTAGAACATAAATAAACACAACAACAAATTCTGAAACCCTAGAACATAACGAAACAAATTAACTTACCAGAGTCCATAGAAACGTTTATGCCAGTCAATCCAATAGCGAGAATAGATTGAAAGAGGCGAAATCGATGAAGAACAGGAACTGAAACGAGCGAGAACGAACAACTCCTCCAATGGCGATTCCGGCTACAACGAATACGGAAACATAGAGCAAAACGATCGAGATCAGAGACGCCAATAAAGACGGCTACAAATATCCAATAGCGAGAATAGATCGAAAGAGGCGAAATCGATGGAGAACATTAACTGAAATCATAGATAGCAAAGAATTACCTCCAATGGCGATTCCGGAAACACAGAGAGCGAATCGAGCGAGCCAAGGGAGACGGCTACAGTGAATGAATGTCCAATGACGAAAATGCCCCTCCGTGTATTAAATGATGGATCACTGGCAACCGTATGATGACGACACGTGTACGGCCAGGTAGATGTGCTCACGGATTACTTTAAGACCAATGCTTGTTTGATCCCCTCTCGGAATACATAAGCTAACTATTGCAGCAAATGGACGGCAAGCTGGTCATACCATGTGTAGTTGCACGGCTTCTCTCCCTTAATTGTGCACCATGTTTCATGATAACACCTTTGTCGTTCTCTAGTATTTGAAAGAGCAAGTCACAAATTTTTCCTCCCTAGAACAAAGGAAAATTAAAAATTGTTACTGAAAGTCAATTAGTTAGCTTTCCTCCCTTTTTCCATCTATTTTACCTTTCAAGCACGTATTATGTTAGACCCATCGCGTCTCGAATGAAAGCCGATGAAGATAGTAAACCTCAACACTTCTACGGAAAGAGACGAAACAGTATGATTAAGAGAACACTCCAAAAGATAGAGTCTTATGGGAAATGTATGAAGAGAAGACTCCAAAGAATCGAGTCTTATCGGAAAGTATGACAAGGGTTTGGGAACGTTATAATTTCACACAAGCGTTTTAAAACGACTTGATCATTTGGGTCCACGACCAACCTCACCGCATAGTGCGAATTCATATTGGAAAGAGGACTTACTCTAACCGAAGTCCGGGCGGGGTTCCAAGTTGTACTTCTCGCCCGAAGGTTCATTAATTAGGTGCAAATCCGCACTTATCTTATTTAGTGACACATTGTACATTTACGTTACAAGCTTTTAAAATATATCATCTCATCATGAGAGATAATCCTAGGGAATAAATCTCGAATGTCGGCACCATCTGTGTGCACCTACCCTGAGTAAGGGTACATTCATGACCAGAGAAAGTACTAGGGCAAAATCCTCCTAATAACAGTTATAAAGAAACGACTAGACCTCGCTAGGTACATAGCATTCCTACGAATACGCGTTCTAACTAAACAGTTAAAACCACACAATTATCCACACCAATACCATCATGGTAATAACAGATATAATAGCGTTGTTTCTAGCAATATATACAACCTATTATAATATCACATTTTAATCATATACATTTATAAAAAATGTTCCCAAACGAAAACAACATTTCATCCCAACTTAATTAACAATTAAAAATAATTTATAATTAACGGAAACATGGAATGATAAGCAAGAGCGAACAACCACTTGCCTTAATCAAGACAAACATAGGTTGTCGGGTTCCGGGTATCTGGGAACTGGAAACGGAATCTGGTTACGGATTCCTACGACGACAACGAACTCCTCATAAGCAACCTACAACGACACATCAAATAAATTAAGCTTGCACATATATCACTCTTCCTTCTATCAGTGTACGTAATGTAAATCAACAATAACTTTTAAGGACAAATTCAGGTTCTCAGGTATACACAACCTAAAGGCTAAAGGAGGGCGGAGCTTAAGGTTAATTGGAAGAAGAATTACACACTACTACCAACAGCCTTAGCAATATCAGAATCTGTAGGAATAGACAGCCAAAGTACACATCTGAATTCATTTCAACAAAACATACAAATGCATCCACCAAATTGAACAATCAACAATTTACACTTTACACATAAAAAGAGTGTTTTAAAGCAAACAAAAAATTGACACTCATGGGAGCTAAAATCTGGTGATCTCCGTCTAAACCAAGATCCAAAAACATGACACCTGGTGTGCATTCTCATCCAAGGTCTACAATTTAACTAAAAAGAGAACAAACACTAAAATATGGACCCAAAGAAACACATTAAGCATGGAAATTCTGTGAAGAAGATAAAAGCCAACACATGTTTATGGAAATGAGTGAATGAAATCCATTTCACCTTTTCCTACATCCTCCTGATGACAAATGCTTTGGTGAACTATCTTATTCAAAAAAAATCCCTGACTTGGGAGGAGATCGAGAGTCATACATAGAGAAAGAAGTTGAGGAAGAGAGAGATTAGAGAAACAAGTAAAATAAATGTGAAAGAGTATGATGAACTATGAGAAAACAAATACAATCTGAAATACAAAATAAATAAATAAATAAATAAGTAGTGGTGTAGTCCATTAGCAAGTCATGCATATGAAAGAAGCTAAAGGTAGAAAACTTCAATTACCCAAGTTATGCAAAGTGATCCCGGGACAAAACTTGAATGAAGGTAAGAGTTTAGTGTGATCTCGTCAGCCTTGCAATCACGTTAAAGTTTGAAAGAATTTTGTGAACTCTCAGTAGGAAACCATAATTGTCTCAAGTAAAAGGCCGTGGATTAGATAATGATATTTCCCATTCAATTGACCTTTAACTACTTGGATTAGCTAGTTTCATCCCACCTGAGTTATATTCCATGTTATGCTTGAGACCAGCTCAGTTGTTTTTTTTTTTTTTCATGAAGGTATAGCTAATATAGAGCATGCAAATCAATTAAGGACAAGTAGATACGAACAGTAACACCAGATTAGGAAAAGTATATAGAGCCTTTAAATTAGTTAAACAACAATCCTTTGATTTTATGCCAAAATTCCAAAAGCAAGACCTAATAGAGCATTCAAATTAGTTAGACATCAATCACTGCATTCAAAATTGAACACTTGAACAACTGCATTCGAAATTGAAGATAAAATTGTAAGTTCAACAGAAAGAGACAATCACTGATTTTTACAACATTTGGCAGTAAAACAACTAATTAAAAAATCATACAATTACAATACTCCAACCGTCCAGGTAATAGATTAGGATTTACAGATTTTTCAATTTCAATTGTTCACCTTTGATTAAATAAAAAACCATAAATTTTATTGGCTTGTGTATATGTTGTCCATTAGGGAGACGAACTAAAGAAGCACTAAAATTGAAGATTTGGCTATAAAATTTGGCAATAAAATTGAAGTAGGTTCAAGTCGAGAAAGGATTGAAAACAATTGAACAAACCAGGTTCAAGACGAGAAAGGAGGACCGGAGGTTGTCGTCGTGGATGTGCTCAGGGGCATTTCACCTTCCTCTGCTCTTTACAACGACATCCAAATAGCTTGACTTACAATTATACCCACCACCCATGATTGACAGCAGCAGAAATAGCCTTTGACAAACCATTCAGTCCTCGACCGTATTCATTGAAACCCCTAAGAAAATATGCACCCAGAAAGCAACCTAACATGATCCAAAACAACATTAGGCCATTAAAAAAACAATGTCAACTAAAAAAACTTGTTCATCCATTTCTGAATATAAACCCCCTACCAACAATGAATCGATCCATTGTTTTCAGTGCCTCTATGTCGAAAGCAGAAGCCATGGCTGAATCTTCCAACTGTGCACCTGTAGAGTGATCACCCAAGATGAGTTCACATTGCAATCTTCTGGTGGATGAAGCAGTTCCACAAGACAATCTTCTCGCTCACAGTAGAGGTGTGCTTCCCGGTAATTACCCCAAAAATACATTAAGCAAATTAACATATATGAAACCATATAACTATATAATGGATATGAGGTCAATACTTACAAGGCATTAATACTTCTGTTTTCCACAGGACCTCGCAAGACTAATCCAGATCCAACCTTTACATGGAAAGGTAGCAGATAAAGTTGGTAGATAGAAAGTAGGTTAGATGGCCTTTCTATAGGCATCCTATCAAATATAAAAATGATTGTCAAGCTGATGTGATTACGCCCCATCAAGAGCTTCAAGAGAGCCCGAACTTTCGAGATGGCTCAAGTGTTGAAGATCGAGCTCAAGAGCATCAAGAAGAGCCTCCTCCCGAGCCTATCACTAGGACTCGAGTCAACCTATCAAGTGGGATCGAGTCAAGCCTTCAAGTGGGCCCGAGTCAAGCATTCAAGTGGGCTCGAGTCAAGCATTCTTGTTCGGTTCGAGTTAAGCATTCAAGTGAGCTCGAGTCAAGCATTCAAGGGAGCTCAAGAAGGGTTCCTTAAGCAATGAAAGTCCAAAAAGTCCTCCCAAGGCTCGGAGCCCTCAATCAAGCCTCCAAAGAGCTCGTTTTCCTTATTGTGGCACGTCCAAGTGCATGATTCATGTTTGTGTTTTCCATATGGGTTGATGACATTTTTAGACATATTTTAAGCTTGTTTTAACTGTTGTTTTCAGCTTGTAGCCTTGCAAGGCACCGTTGGGCCTTAATGGGCCGGCCAACCTTGTTTTTGGGCTTTCCTTTGTATTTTCCCTTCCTTGCTTGCCTATAGGAGGCAACAACTCATCATTTGTGAGAACAACGTTGATTGATACTGAAATTGCAGTTATTGTGTTCTTGAGAAAGCTCTTTTTTTCTTGTTCTTGTTCGTGAGTCATATTGAGCAAACCGGTCTTGTTTCAAGGGTGAGTCATATCTCTTGAATCTCGATCTCTCCTAAACTTGAGTGGTGAGTCATATACACAAGGGTGTTAGGTGCCTATCCTTCATTAAATCAATCACCATCCATCTTCCCTTCACGAACCTTATCCAAACAACTCATCTCGCTGAATTCCTTCACGGAACTCTCTGCGACGTCTCAGTAAAATCACCATAACTATTGATTCCCAAATCCGTTCATTCTCAAATTTGGAGAACTTAAACTAGACTTCCAGGTCTATCTCCTCGATTTGAAATCAACCGATTTGGATGTCGGATCCGAGTAAATGATACCGTGGAAGTCCGGCCGGAATTCTGGAATCTGGCTGTCGTGAGCCCTTGCGTTTTGAGACGACTAAGAGCAATTCCTTGCACCGAGTCATCCTTGATCCTAGCCTACATCACGTGGTATCAGAGCTAGCAAGGTAATGCTCGAAAATTTGGTTTTTAAGTTAAAGAAAATTCAGTTGGCAAGCCTAGAAGTCAAGCCCTAGGTTCTGCATCTTGTGTCTTTGTGTTGCATCTTTGAGTCTTGTTTTTGAGTCTGGTTCTTTGTCTTGTGTTTGATTCGTCTCTTGTTGATTTTCCTGAGTTCATTGGCTATGGTTTTGGGCGGAGAAACCAAGAGAGAGCCGAGCCTAAGAGAGAATCCAAGTGGTTAGTTAGTTCCTACATATTAGGGATTTGTTGTTGGGGTTGTTGTGGACCGATTCTGTGGTTGTTGCAGCCCTTGAATTGCTCATTTTTTGTTGTTTATTTTTTTGGTCGTGATATTCAAAAAATGATGGAGTCTTGTTCGTGTCTCTTGGCTGTAAACTATCCTTGAATTTGCATGACACTTGCGCTAGAATTAAGCCTCAACGTCTAGGATATGGGAAAGGCTCGATTGTTATTAATTGGATTGTGTTGTTCAAATTTTAAAGCATATTTGCTTCCATTTAGACCTCTACTTTCAGTCATAAAAATAAACAAGAAGAAGTATTGCATTGAATCAAGGGAAAAGTGGTTGATTTCGGAAACACCCGGCCTAGTAACAAGAGGGAAGGCCATAGAAAAAGTGAATGAACACCTTGAAAAGTTCAAAAAAAAAATTTATGCATTTGGTCGTGTGATTTAATTCAGTTTGTGTACACAAGTTCTCCATTTGTATAGAAATTGAGCTTAGTAGCTTCCTTGATGTTGCTTGCTTGATTGTTGTTCAAGTGTCACAAGTTCTTGTGTTGTTTGTTGCTACTTCTTTTGTTCATTTCATTGAGTCTAGGGACCTTGAGCCTTCCCCAATTAGGAGTATTTGCTTGCTGCAAAGTCTTGGGATTAAAACAAGTTTAGAGCTCCTTGCTAGCTTAGGGTCCATTAAGTAGTCTAGTGTCTTTGAGGACTTCTTACTTGATTGCCTTTTGTTGTCTCTTTCATGTCAAGGACAAGTCAAGACAAGAACTAAAGGAGATGTCTAGCATGGGTCACATTCCCCGAAAGGACTTCTTTTACTTTTGGGCTCATGGAGCTTCATATAGGGAGGTTTGCTATCTTGCTCAACAAGAAGCTAACCCATACATGAGGTAAGATCCTAGTCCATTATTGTTGCAACTCTCAATATTATTCAGCTAACCAATATGTGTAGCCTAAGAGAGCCTATGGTTCACCTAATCTGTATGTTAGCACACCCCAAAGAAGAGAGAGAGAGAGAGAGAGAGAGAGAGAGAGAGAGAGAGAGAGAGAGAGAGAGAGAGAGAGAGAGAGAGAGAGAGAGAGAGAGAGAGAGAGAGAGCCTCAACCGCCTCGGGTTAGGACACGTTACATCGTGTGTGTCATGTGTGAAGGAAGAGGACACTTGGCTGATATCTATCCCAACCAGTACTACACCTACAAGGACGTACAACCCCTTGTGAGTGAAGTCTTGGTTGCTTCTTGTAAGGAAGAGGACGCCCAGCTGAGCTCTTGCAATGAGTCAATCCAAGTTGAAGTTGCTTCTTGTAAGGAAGATGACGTCCAGCTGAGTTCTTGCAACGAGTCTTTACAAGAGGAAGATCCCTCCCAAGATGAAGAAGAGCTCAAGGGAGAATCAGGTTAGCCTTCCACTCTAATGGAAGAGGAGCTCAGTCCAAGGAGAAAGGAGGACGAAGTTGAAGCACCATCCCTCCCTACTACAAGAGGCAATCGTTTGCCCATCATTGTGCGTAGCTCCCTCCAATCTTTGGCTACTCCATGGACCGACCTGACCCACAAGGTTCCTTCAAGCTTGCCTTTCCTACTCCAAGAAGAAGTTGAAGCTAAGGATGTTGAGCAGCCTAAGAAATCAGTTTTCAACCAAGAGAAGAAGGATGTGCCAATAGAGACTAATACAAGGGAAGTATCACTTATCTCCACCTATTCAATTCCATCTCTTGAGTTTGAAAATGAGCATATAATTCCATGTAGGACACTACACATGAAGAAATCAGTCCTTGCATGTAAAACTAGATATTCTTGTGTGCATCAAAGTTCTCTAGCACAATACATGTCTTGTGGAATGCATCTTGTTTATAATATGATCATTATGTCCATGCATGTGTGTTATATCGATCCTTGCATCACTAAGCATGTACATAGAACTAGGAAGAAGAGTGGAATAGTGTGTGCCTGCATGCTTGGATATCATGTAGTCATTGGAAGAATTGTGCTTACATTCTTAAAATTGTGTGGACGAGTTAAAGGGCCTAATTTTGCCATCGTTGTTATGAATAGGTCCTCTAAGAAAACTGAATTCAATGCATGCCCCCAACTTAATAATGCATCTTATGTTACTAACCCTTTTATTGACCAAGTTGTGGAGTTGCATGGAGTTTCTAGTCCTTTGGTTTCAGGTCAACAAGAGAAGTATGTGAGCTACTCAAAGCTGAAATCCGGAGAAATGCCTTTTGAGCCCGAAGATCAAGACGTCCCACGTGTGGCTGAATTGGTTCATTCCTTGATGAAGGAAGATGAAGACCTTGACGAGTTGGATTCAAGGTCGAATCCCTTTCAAGAGAGGAAGGATGATGTAATTACTCCCCATCAAGAGCTTCAAGAGAGCCCGAACTTCCGAGATGGATCAAGTGTTGAAGATGGAGCTCAAGAGCATCAAGAAGAGCCTCCTCCCGAGCCTATCACTAGGACTCGAGTCAACCTATCAAGTGGGCTCGAGTCAAGCCTTCAAGTGGGCCCGAGTTAAGCATTCAAGTGGGCTCGAGTCAAGCATTCTTGTTGGGTTTGAGTTAAGCATTCAAGTGGGCTCGAGTCAAGCATTCAAGGGAGCTCAAGAAGGGTTCCTTAAGCAATGAAAGTCCAGAAAGTCCTCCCAAGCCTCGGAGCCCTCAATCAAGCCTCCAAAGAGCTCGTTTTCCTTATTGTGGCGCGTCCGAGTGCATGATTCATGTTTGTGTTTTCCATATGGGTTGATGACATTTTTAGACATATTTTAAGCTTGTTTTAACTGTTGTTTTCATCTTGTAACCTTGCAAGGCACCATTGGGCCTTAATGGGCCGTCCAACCTTGTTTTTGGGCTTTCCTTTGTATTTTCCCTTCCTTGCTTGCCTATAGGAGGCAGCAACTCGTCATTTGTGAGAACAACGTTGATTGATAATGAAATTGCAGTTATTGTGTTCTTGAGAAAGCTCTTTTTTTTTCTTGTTCTTGTTCGTGAGTCATATCGAGCAAACCGGTTTTGTTTCAAGGGTGAGTCATATCTCTTGAATCTCGATCTCTCCTAAACTTGAGTGGTGATTCATATCCACAAGGGTGTTAGGTGCCTATCCTCCATTAAATCCATCACCATCCATCTTCCCTTCACGAACCCTATCCAAACAACTCATCTCGCTGAATTCCTTCACGGAACTCTCTGTGACGTCTCAGTAAAATCACCATAACTATTGATTCCCAGATCCGTTCATTCTCAAATTTGGATGACTTAATCTAGACTTCCAGATATATCTCCTTGATTTAGAATCAACCAATTTGGAGGTCGGAACCGAGAGAACGACCCCGTGGAAGTCCGTCCGGAATTCTAGAATCTAGATGTTGTGAGCCCTTGCGTTTGGAGACGACTAAGAGCAATTCCTTGCACCGAGTCATCCTTGATCCTATCCTACATCACAAGCTATTACTCGGAAAGAAAATAATGTCAAAGAAAGCTAAATAGAATTTGATAATTATCATATCTCAGTGCATAAGAAGATAAAGTATAAGCAAATACTACAAAAATCAAACACCGCCACCTCACACTAAAAATTTCAAACATCAAAAGTTTTTAAATCTATTTTAATTTTATTCAAAACTACAGAAGTATAAGCAAATAAAGTTAAATTAATCTATGGTGAGCCCTAGTATACCTCAGATCTAATAACGCCTCATCACACTATTTCACGACCTTCGCCACCCTTCCAAGGCCCGTCAATGCGGCTGCCCTTTTGCTTCGATAGGCGGCGTTCTCGGCGAGAGAGCGCTCTCCCTTTCATACAACCCCAAGCCTATTCGACTCCTTGTTTCTTACTTACGTTTCTTATATAGCTTCAGAATTGGCCACTAAAGAAGAGTATAGATAATGAATCAAAAACTTTGAGATGCCACAACAAATCGATCGAGCAAAACAGATGCGCGGAAAGATCTTTGGATACGCCCAATATCGATGGATCATCCTCTTCCTCCTCGTTGCTATTCTCATCTTCTTTTCGTCTTCTCTCACCCAAACGGTAGAACCACTTTAGATTTTGCCTTGTTTCCCCCAATTGGAGCGGTTTGACTGTTTCCGCTGAAGAATGCAAGTTTGATTCGGGAAACAGAGGGATGAAGATGTGAGACGGATTCACCGAATTTCACAAACCCTATAGCAGACTGAAATCACCACCGAACCAATAACGGAAACATTCTAAATTGACCAAATCAAAATGGAAACAACCACAATACGGGAAGAAAGAAAGAAAGAAATCAACACAATGTAGAGCACAAGAAGTTAGGGTTTCGCAGAGAAAAAAAGAAGAAGCTATTACTTGGTGATCTGCGTAATGGCCCCATCAAAAAAGATAACAGAGGTATCATAGAGTTCTTCCATGGCGTAATCCCTCATCAGCTTCAAGTGGTCCTGCAAACCCGTCAGCATCGCTGCTCCGCCCATCCTGTCTTCTATCGATAAAATTGGAGAGTCCCAATGTGAACAACGGATTACGAGATGACAAGCTCAGAATCATCGGAATCGGAGAAGAGATTAGAAATTTGGATCCGGGAGAGGAAATCTGTAATAACCCTCAATTTTAGTAAGGGTATTTGGGTAATTTTCTCAACCTCTGTAATCTCTGTATTAACCCTCTTGAACGTAATAATATACGTTTTGGTGTGTACTGGGCCTTGGATTATTTTTAAGTACTAAAAGTGAGATCTAGCAAAGATCCGCGAGCAAAGATCCGCGAGAAGACCCAGGAACGCGAACACGGCATTTCCGCGATCGCGGATTTCTTCCGCGGGCGCGGATTCGGCCAGAAGCCACTCCGCGATCGCGGTTACGTTTCCGCGACCACGGATCGCTGGTTCGCCTTCGTCTTCAATTCTCGCCGCGTTGCGACGTTTGGCTGGCCGAAGTTTCGCCGATGGAGGGAGGCCGATCGGTTGGCATGCCCTGGCGTTGAGCTCCCATTCCCCTATAAAAGGAGGTCGGGGGAAGCTTCAATCTCCATCCACATCCTCAAATCTCTCCCCTTTTCTCGTTTTGTGCCTTCGCCAGAGTTAGTGCTTCGTCGGAGTTTCGCCGGAGCTTTTGGTGGCCACCGTGGTGCCCTTGGAAGCTGGTAGTGGTGGCATTGCGAGGAGGAGAGGCTAGCATCGTCGTCTCTATCGTCGGTGATCCTCGATTCGATTCTGAGTCGCGTCGGAAGGAAGCATCCATGATCGCGGGGATGAATTCTGCGACCGCGGAAGCTGCCTAGAATTCCGCGACCGCGGAAGTCCAAACCGCGATCGCGGCTTGCTCTGGCAAGCGCGATCGTGGCTTGGACATCCACGGTCATGACTCAGGCTTTCGTTCATTTCAATTCGTATCAATTGTCGTTCGTATCGTCTTGTTCGTTTCAAATCTAACTTAGGGTTCCGTCATTTATCTCGTCGGCGTCGTAGGAATCCGTACGCAGATTCCAGTGTCCAGATCCCGGAACCTGACATCTTCGTCCATCTAGATTAAGGCAAGTGGCGGTTCGCTCTTGCTTATCATTCCATGTTCCCGTTAATTATCAATTGTTTTAATTGTTAATTAAATTGGGATGAACTGTTGTTTTCGTTTGGGAACAGATTTTATAAATGTGTGATTAAAATATGATATTATAATAGGTTGTATATATTGCTAGAAACAATGCTATTATATCTGTTATTATCGTGATGGTATTGGTATGGATTTTATGTGTGAACTTAAATATGTAGTTAGAACGAGTATTCGTAGGAACGCTTTGTACCTTGCGAGGTCTAGCCGTTTCTTTATAACCATGGTGCGTAGGATGTTCAGGCCCTAACACCCTTCCCTGGTCATGACCGTCCCCTATCCGAATATAGGGATGGTGCACTAAGCTGGTGCCAACAATCGGGATTTATTCCCAAGATATCTCTCGTATCGAGATGATATATTTATATGATAAAAGCTTTAACGTAAACATACGTTTTGGAATTTAACAAGATAAGTGTTGTTGTGCACATAATTAATATACCCTCGGGCGAGGAGTACAACGTGGAAACCGCCCGGACTTCGGTTAGAGTAAGTCTTCTTTCCAATCTGGATTCGCATTGCGCAGTGAGGTTGGTCGTTGACCCAAATGATCAATTCCTTTTTAAAACGCTTGTATGAAAACTATAACGTTCCCAAACATTTGTCATACTTTCCCATAAGACTCAATTCCTTTGGAGTCTTCTTTTCAGTGCATGTCTAAATTCTAATCATTCCGTGAAAGTTCCGGGTTATGTATCGTTCCTTCGGTTGTTATTCAAGGGACAATGATAGTAAACGGTTATGATCACTAGAACCATTCTGTTTTCACCCTTGCATAGTCTTTCATTAGACTAACCAACCGGGTTTTATTCCTTGCATGGTTGGCTGGTGTCATCCGTCCTATACGGCACATCAGTGGTTGGTTCCCGAAGTCTTGAAGTAACCAGTTGAAGAAGAGGCTTGCAGTTGCAGATTTAAGTGTCGGTATTTCAAGGTCGTTAAGTATTACTTTAATATATATTTTTATATAACCTAGTCATGTAATAGGTTTATTCTTAAAGTCTTCCGATGTGTAATTTAAAAGTCTTCCGCTGTAATTTCACTCTGTTGTAAATCGTTATTGAGAAATCTTTTAATAAAAATGGTTGAGTTTCATTTAAAAAATGTCTTCCGCTGTCTAACCTTTCGTTATTTAATATGTTTATTTAAGATTAATTGTTCCGAATAAAGCCTAGGGTGACATTGGACAGTAACGTCTATGGTCACTGGCGTGTGGCACTACCGACGTAAGTCAGGATTGGTAAAATTATGGTATCAGAGCAATGGTTTTAAAATTCTTGGCCTACTGTTAGGTTTGAGAATTTTCGAAAATTAATTTTGAAACTATTTTCAACCTATTTTCTATTAAAAAGGAATTTCGAGAATTTTAAAGTTTTAATTGTTTCTTGGAATTTAATTTAAAATAATGATTTAGCTAATGGAACTTCAAAAGTTATTTATATTTGATTTATAAATGGCGTGTTATAAGCGATTAAATTAAGTTTATGATTGTAATTTTAAAAGTGTGATTTTGATCTTAGAAGAGTTTTGTGATAATCGTATCACTAGTTTGAGAAACTAACACTATAAGTATTTTTTTTATGAGGTTTAAAGGTATAAAGTATGAAGTTTGAAAGTATAAGGTTTAATAATAAGTGGTTTTTCAAACTTTTGCAAGCTTCGAGTTGTTACTTATTCCTTAGATCCATTCTTAGGAATATCGTTTCTCCTTAGGTTTAATGTCATTTAAAGGTTGACATTTCTCCTAGAGTTACCACTTTCAAGTAGAGAAGAAGGTCGTTTCTGCGGTTAATGGTGATGGGCCAGTCAGACTGATATGAAGTTATTAGTTTGGACCCTTATAATTCGTATCATAACGTAATTGACTCAGTGTCATGCACAAGTTGGAAAAGTTCTAAACTAACGTTATGGTTCATCAACAGATGATGGACACCCGATCCACCAACCAAGCAGCTAACGAAAGTCCTAGCAATGGTTCTCGAATTCGGATGAGGAGTGCTACTCCGCAAGGGGAAGACGCGAGATCTGGCTCACGTAATAATGACCCGACCCTGCGGCAAGATGTTCATCTGGGACAAGCGGACCCCCAAGCTGCAAGGGGAGTTCCACCTCCTGCCCCGATCATGCTAAACGCAATGACCATTGGGCAGATAGTGGGGCCAGTGGTCGAAGTATTAACGGCCCAGGTGATACCGCAAGCCCAAGCGGCCCCCATACCTCAAGTCGCAGCTAGTGTGGAGGCATATATTAAGGCAAAGGGTGGGAAACAGAATCGCAAGGCTAGCTCGTTCAAGCGGCTGGCGTCGCCCACCAAGTTCGAGAAGTCTGGTCGTACTAACACCATGGCGACTTAGTCTGGCTCCGCCAAAGGCTCAGGCCGGAGTAGCGGCGAGATTCAATGCCACAACTGTGGTAAAGCTGGGCACAAGAGCCCTAGTTGCCAAAAGGTGAAGCGGGCATGTTTTAGTTGTGGGAAGGCAGGCCATATGAAGGCATACTGTAGGCAAAAGGGCCTAAGGCCAACACAACTATATCAGGCCTCAAAAGCTGGCAGTGGGCAGAACCCAAGGGCGTAAGTGTCTGCTCCGGAGCAATATGTTGCTCGTATCAAAGGCAAGGCGCATATGGAATCTTCGGGTCAAGAGCAACGACTCTTTGCGATACGTCATCCCGACGGGAGGGAAGCCCTGTACGAGTGGTAGTATTTTGTAAGGCTTTTGAGAATAAGGAGTGATGACTTGTGTCGATAGTCTCCATAGTTTAGTAATCTGTCTATTCGACTCTCTGTCAGTTGTTTTATGTAATGTTTCGAATAATAAAGAAGTGTTTCCTTGTTCCGGAAATTACTAAATTCGTTATTATTGCAAATTTTTAGTTCATACGAGACTCCGTGAGTGCCAAAAATAGTTTATGTCACGTGTGGATAAGGGCTGTCAGGACTCATAAAGGAGGGGTAACGTATGGAGCCTATGTGTCTGTTCCCTACATGGTTAACACCAGGGGCGACTCTATTACTGAATTCCTAGATCCATTCTTAGGAATCTCTCTTAATCCTTGGAGTAATGTCACATCGGTATGACATTAATTACTCCCTTCGTTGAGCTGACGAGCGTTATCTCGTGAGTTGAGTTTTACCAAAATTCCTTAATGTAAAGGAAACAAATGTACGAGGTTAATGCTCTATGGGATCAAGAATTTTCTTCTCATATGTGTACCCTAAACATTTGTTCTGGTAAAAGTACATAGGAATGAACTATATGAAGTTCAGAATGCCTAGTTGTGAGGTCATACTGTAGTCATCTAAGTGGATAGATTGCTGAGGGTATATAGAAGATAGTTCATAGGGAGTCAGTTCCTCTAAAAAGATCGTACTTTGTTACGACCTTGAGTAAAACCTTAGGACCCAAGGGTGTGATTATGGAATGTGTAAGTGAGTATATGTTCATTGCGGGCCCAGAGGGTTAAACTTTCGGAAAGGCTAAGGGTGTGAAGTCATAAGTATTATCCGAGGTTTCGTTATGAGGCTTTCCTAGAAGAAACGACATCAGGATTGGATGGAGAGTGATCGATGTCTGTTAAGGCGATTTGATGTCACGTTTAGGGAAAATAAAGTGATTGGCCGCAATTGTGCTAATTGATTTATCACGATCTCGTTTTGAGGAAACTAAAGGTTTTGAGTTGGAAGTGAGCTTTAGGGCCAAATTTATTTGGGCCAAAGAACTGAATCAATGAATTGAACCTTCAAGGGATATAAAGTTATGATATCTAGAGATTTACAAGCTCTGATATGTGGATTTTAAGAGAGCCTGACGTCTATAAGGCCGATGATATAACGCTTTTTGGAAAATTAAGTTGTGAAACGATTATTTTGGGAAAAATCTCACTTAAAATTTAAGGGTTATGGTGTAGGGCCTAGTTATTCGGTGGATATCAATACCAAAGGATGTAGTATGGGAAATTGTCTCATGTGCGTTTAAGGAGTAAAGTAACAAATGTTACTCGTATATACCCATTGAAGGATTAGGATGTGAAGTGATTGATTTTGATGGCAAGGCATCGTTCTTCAATATGGTATTTTTGAGTAAATAGAATTGAGGAACCTTAAGGGTTTAAGTTAGAGGTTGAATAATGGAATACGTTAGGTTAATCTTGGATAAATGGTAAATATCAGTAAAGCAAAAGGGTGCTTGATTTGGGATAATAAATCGTATGAGGACAACTGGTTGCTTAAGGTTTATGGGTGAATAGCAAACCCGACCGATGAAAGTTGTTACGGTTTTGAAGGTCAATAGTGTGGCATAAATTAAGTATGTGGATGATATCAAGTGGATTTGAGGAAAATGTGACCCACGTCTCTTAAGGTGATCGTATGGCACGTTTGGGTAAAACGGGAGTACAATCTTGTCGAATGGATTATTAGATCATGTTGAGATAATCGGACATAGGTTTTGGTGTGATTAATTATGGGATCACATGCGCAAAGATTTTGAGTTAAGATATGGCACAAGGGTCAATTGTGATTAAGGTAACCAATGAAATAGGTGAGCCGTGTATGTAAGGAGTAAGGCCTATATGACAAGTGAAAGTACTAAGTTGAGGTATAGTTGAATTCTATGTATGTACTTTGAGGATCTGATCATCGAAGGGAAGTTAGTAGAAAAAAATGTTGTATTCTTCTGTTTAAGGACATCAAGGTCTTTATGAGGAATAGGGCAATATAGCGAGGTTATATTGGAGATTATAATGGATACTTTGATTAAGGCAATGGTAATCTTGTCGATGATCATATCGACTCTAGCGAGAGTAAGGAATGTAGGCAGTATAGTAAGTGGAATCATGATCGAATAAATAGTTCGACTTTGGTGATACAGGTTACGAAGACCAAATTTATCTAAGGATATCGAATTAAGGAGGATAAGGTATGTACTGTGAGAGTGTTTATAAAGGGTAAGGAAAGAGAAATGTGTGTTCTCATGCTTAAGGTATAGTGAGTCTATTGCGATGATTTTTGGAGACTATTATCCTAAAGATAATTATGACTTTGTGGATATAGTCACGAGTTAATACAAGTGTAGCACATGGAGATAGGTTATGCGAGATAGTGGTATGGTTGAGGAAACAGATCGTTTTCCTGGGAGCAAGTACAAGGATAAGATGATTAAGGATACTAAGATCAGGTAGTGAGATTATGGTAAAACCGGTCCCTTTAGCTTAGCAATGCTAGTTTCGGGGTCGAAACTATTTTAAGGGGGTAGTAATGTAATAACCCTCATGTTACCATAGGGGTAATATGATAAAATGCATGGCTGGTGAAAGCAAGATATAGAATTCTCTTAAGTTGCGAAGGGTCTAAATTATTGTTAACCTTACGTTAACTGTAATTTGAACCAACATATAGATTTTAACTTAGAAATGCTTGAACCAATTTACAAATTGTTAAATGGGTTAGGCATGGTTAAACTTATAAGGTTGGGTAACTCAATTTAGGGTTTCTCCGAGTTGTTATCAGCCAAGTTTCGGGGTCGAAACTTCTTTTAAGGGGGTAGTAATGTAATAATCCTAAATTTCAGTAAGGGTATTTGGGTAATTTTCCCAAACCCTCGTTCTGCAAGTAAGACGCGTTTGGCATATTCGAAATTTCTGTAACCTCTATAATCTCTGTATTAACCCTCTTGAACGTAATAATATACGTTTTGGTGTGTACTGGGTCTTGGATTATTTTTAAGTACTAAAAGTGAGATCTAGCAAAGATCCGCGAGAAGACTTAGGAACGCGAACACGGCATTTCCATGATCGCGGATTTCTTCCGCGAGCGCGGATTCGCCCAGGAGCCACTCCGCGATCGCGGTTACGTTTCCGCGACCGCGGATCGCTGGTTCGCCTTCGTCTTCAATTCTCGTCGCGTTGCGACATTTGGCTGGCCAACGTTTCGCCGATGGAGGGAGGCCGATCGGTTGGCATGCCCTTGCGTTGAGCTCCCCTTCCCCTATAAAAGGAGGTCGGGGCCAGCTTCCATCTCCATCCACAGCCTCAAATCTCTCCCTTTCTCTCGTTTTGTGCCTTCGCCGGAGTTAGTGCTACGTCGGAGTTTCGCTGGAGCTTTTGGTGGCCTCCGTGGTGCCCTTGGAAGCTGGTAGTGGTGGCATTGCGAGGAGGAGAGGCTAGCATCGTCGTCTCCATCGTCGGTGAGCCTCGATTCGATTCTGAGTCGCATCGGAAGGAAGCATCCGCGATCGCGGGGATGAATTCCGCGACCGCGGAAGCTACCCAGAATTCTGCAACCGCGGAAGTCCAAACCGCGACCGCGGCTTGCTCTGGCAAGCGCGATCGTGGATTGGACAGCCACGGTCACGACTCAGGCTTTCGTTCGTTTCGATTCGTATCAATTGTCGTTCGTATCGTCTTGTTCGTTTCAAATCTAACTTAGGGTTCTGTCGTTTATCTCGTCGGCGTCGTAGGAATCCATACGCAGATTCCAGTGTCCAAATCCCGAAACCTGACATCTTTGTCCATCTAGATTAAGGTAAGTGGCGGTTTGCTCTTGCTTATCATTCCATGTTCCCGTTAATTATCAATTGTTTTAATTGTTAATTAAATTGGGATGAATTGTTGTTTTCGTTTGGGAACAGATTTTATAAATCTGTGATTAAAATATGGAATTATAATAGGTTATATATATTGCTAGAAACAATGCTATTATATCTGTTATTACCGTGATGGTATTGGTGTGGATTTGATGTGTGAACTTAAATATGTAGTTAGAACGAGTATTCGTAGGAACGCTATGTACCTTGCGAGGTCTAGCCGTTTCTTTATAACCATCGTGCGTAGGATGTTCAGGCCCTAACACGCTTCCCTGGTCATGACCGTCCCCTATCCGAATATAGGGGTGGTGCACTAAGCTGGTGCCAACAATCGGGATTTATTCCCAAGATATCTCTCGTATCGAGATGATATATTTATATGATAAAAGCTTTAACGTAAATATACGTTTTTGAATTTAACAAGATAAGTGTCGTTGTGCACATAATTAATATACCCTCGGCCGAGGAGTACAATGTGGAAACCGCCCGGACTTCGGTTAGAGTAAGTCTTCTTTCCAATCTGGATTCGCATTGTGCGGTGAGGTTGGTCGTTGACCCAAATGATCAAGTCGTTTTTAAAACGCTTGTATGAAAACTATAACGTTCCCAAACATTTGTCATACTTTCCTATAAGACTCAATTCCTTTGGAGTCTTCTTTTCAGTGCATGTCTAAATTCTAATCATTCCGTGAAAGTTCCGGGTTATGTATCGTTCCTTCGATTGTTATTCGAGGGACAATGATAGTAAACGGTTACGATCACTAGAACCATTCTGTTTTCACCCTTGCATAGTCTTTCATTAGACTAACCAACCGGGTTTTATTCCTTGCATGGTTGGCTGGTGGCATCCGTCCTATACGGCACATCAGTGGTTGGTTCCCGAAGTCTTGAAGTAACCAGTTGAAGAAGAGGCTTACAGTTGCAAATTTAAGTGTCGGTATTTCAAGGTCGTTAAGTATTACTTTAATATATATTTTTATATAACCTAGTCATGTAATAGGTTTATTCTTAAAGTCTTCCGCTGTGTAATTTAAAAGTCTTCCGCTGTAATTTCACTCTGTTGTAAATCGTTATTGAGAAATCTTTTAATAAAAATGGTTGAGTTTCATTTAAAAAATGTCTTCCGCTGTCTAACCTTTCTTTATTTAATATGTTTATTTAAGATTAATTGTTCCGAATAAAGCCTAGGGTGACATTGGACAGTAACGTCTGAGGTCACTAGCGTGTGTCACTACCGACGTAAGTCGGGGGTGTTACAAAATCTAGGAGAAAGCAATTTCTCCGGATTTGTTGACCTTATCAAGGAAAAGGATGATACGGAAGAAGACCGAAAATCGGACTAAGGAAAGCAGGAACTTAGACCCTAAAACTATAAAAGGGATGAATGGGATAGAAGATGGATAAGCGGAGCTTGAACATGAATACAAAATCGGTTAAAAACTCGCTCTTGCTTAAACGTGCTTAATTTTTCTATTTTTATTTTTATATTTTTAAATTTAATAGTAAAGGACATGTGTCAGCCTTAGATTTTGCCAAGTGGCGCAAAATTTTATGAAGACTTGGTTCTCTCTTATATTGTATTAGGGTTGATAGTATAGAGCTTGTTTCATGGATGCTTTATTTGATTTGAAATTGTGCTGGGGAGAGAGCCTGAGGCAGTTTTCCCCGAGGTTCATGAAATGTTACACAGACATGGATGACTGCAATGATATGGCCGTTGTTGTAGCGTTTTGGTTGGCACTCCCTCGTGATTGTAAGCTAAGGGAGATTCTGACGTTGAGAGCTCGATCTAGGATGCCTGAGTTGCAAGAGGGCCTCGGGTAGTACACCAAATTAGAAGAAGATCTGAAGCTTCCTTGGGATGAAAGATCCTAGTCCAGTGCGCATGTCAGGAAGGATTGGAATTTCAAGCGATTGTCGAAGGTCAAGCCAGGGGCCTAGCACGGATAAGGGGATAATTCCAACTACAATGATGCATGTAGTGTATACTGTGATCAAGGAGCCTCTCTACTGAATGTTGAATAAGATCAAGAACAAGCCATTGTTCATGTTATCTTAGCCTATGAGAGGGAACTCGGAGGAGATGGACCAAAGCAGATTCTACTCTTTTCATTATGAGAAGAGGCAAATGACCGAGGACTATAAGGTCCTGAAAAGCCATCTAGGGACGTTGGTCTCGTCTAGTCACTTGAAGGATTTTATTGACCATGAGCCGAGTTCAAAGGGGCATCATCGCATCAGGCGGAGAAAAAGACCCCGAAAGTTGTTAAAAAAATGAAAAGGAGCCTCAAAAACATGTGATACATGTAATTGAGACGATAGATAAGCAAACTAATGTTGCTCGACATGACCATAGGAGTCGTTGTCATGCTCTGGAGGTCATAAAGACGAAAGAGGTTGCCAAGAAGAAAGCTAAAGTTACTGGGGCACAACAATTAGTGTTCACTAACGCATACTTGGAAGGCGTACGGTTGCCCCATAATGATCCCCTAGTCCTGACTGATGACATTGGCAACTACAAGGTACGTAGAGTTTTGATCGATTCTGGTAGCTTAGTTGACATAATGTACTACGAAATGTATAAGAAGCTAGGAAAGGCTCAAGAAGATCTAATTCTTGTATCTACTCACCAGTTGGGCATTGGGTCTTTTTGGTTTTACCACTAGGATGCTTTGTGAGACGGTTCACGTTGGAGGAAAGCCAGTGATTGTAGAGTTCTTGGTGGTTAACGTCCCACCATCTTACAACGGTATGTTTGGGAGATCGTGGTTGCACTCTATGGGAGCCATTCCTTCCACCATACACTAGCTCATTGTGTTCCCCCTCGATGAGGCATTAGTGCGTGTCAGGCGAAAGTAGAGGATGGCCTGACACTGTCCAAGAGTCCATGGTAGCAGGGGTAGTGTCCACATGACATAAGCAGTCTCAAAAGTGTTAGACGAAATGTGAATCTCGCCTTCAGAAAACTTCGTTGAACATATGCAAACGATCAATATAAGTATTACCGAACCAGATTTTTTATTTAAAATTGGCCTAACACTTCAGGCCATGATTTAGAGTCCTTGATTAGGCTCCTAATAAGAAACAAGAAAGTGTTTGCTTGGAGCCCATACGAGATGTCGGACTTGAACCCGAAAACTGCTTGCCCAACGAGCTAGGCGGTCATCAATTCAACATACTGAGTCTATGATCAAGGAATTAGATAAATTGATTGACCATGGGGCAATGAAACAAGTGTAGTACCCCTACATGGGTATCTAATACCATTTCTGTGAAAAATAAGAATGTTCTGTGGAGAGTTTGTCTAGACTTCACCGTCCTGAACAAAGTGTGCCCCATGTTCCCCTTATGCAAGATTGATCAATTGGTAGACTCATGGACATGCCTGAATGTGTTATCTGGATACTTCAAGGGGCTACCATCAAATCCTCATGCAAGAGGAGGATCAAGAAAAAAATGATGTTTATGATGCCCCGAGGAATTTATTGTTACAAAGTTATGCCACTTGTGCTGAAAAACGAGGGCAACCTTTCAGAGAATGGTCGTGCGCTTGTTTGTTGGTCTGATAGGCGAGAAGGTTAAAGTGTAAATAGATGATATGGTGGTTAAAAGCATGGAACGAGAGTCTCATTTGGAGGACTTGCAACAAATATTTGATAGAATAATCCGATCTTCGCTTAAACTCATCCAAATGTGTATTTGGGGTTGGTTCAGGCAAATTTATGGGGTATTTGGTTACCAGGCGTGGCATAGAGGCGAGTCCCAATCAGATTAGAGTGATACGGGCTATTCGTAGCCCGAGTTGTGTGAAAGAGGTCCATAAATTCACAGGCATGCCAGCTGCTTTGAATCGGTTCATTAACAGATCTCCAGACAAGTGCAATCTTTCTTAAAGTTGTTGAAATGAGATAGGATCTTTCAGTGGGATGACGAGTATGAGGAATCCCTAAGGGATCGGAGTTGAAAAGGTAGTTAAAATAGATCCTCATAGTTCCTAAGGATGTAGAGGAGTTGAGACTCTATCTTTTTGTTTTAGAGAGAGTCGTGAGCACAGCCCTTGTCAAGGGGGCCCTGCGTGGCAACTACACGTGTACTATGTGAGTAAGACTTTGCTTGATGCAAAGACGTGGCATACACCTATGCAGAAGTTGTTGTTAGCTCTGGTAGTAGCAGCCAGAAACTTGAATCACTATTTCTAGGCTCACCCCAATGTAGTTATGACTTCATTTCCTATCAATGCGCTTCTTTCTAGATCAGATCTATCAGGTCATGTGGGCCATGGAATTAGGCCAATACAAAATCATGTTTATCCATAGAACCATGATCAAGGGGCAGGTTTTGGTAGACTTTGTGGCGAAATTTGTGGCGGTAGATGTCATGCTAAACAAGGAGGTATGGCAATTGCATAATAATCAACAGTAAACTTGGGAGCACCAAGTGGATGGTTCGCGAAACAAAAAAGAGCATATGCCAGATTGGTTTTAGTATCTCCCGCATGTGAGGTTATCCAAACAGTAGTGGAATTGGGTTTTGCTGTGGCGAACAACGAGGCCGAGTACAGGGCCCTAATCTTGGGGCTAACAACGTCCCATAATAGGGGATCAAATGAGTTAGTCATCTTTTCTGATTCCCAATTGATTGTGAACCAAGTCACATGCGAGTATGGGGCAAAGTCATCGCTTGTTAGAGAGTTTTAGGGAATACAAGATGCACCAAGTGCCGAGAGAGCAGAATGAGGTAGTAGATGCTTTGGCCGCATTGACATCTTCGGGTTCGGGTGAGGGTGGCTCGTTCATTCACATAGGGACCTTGGAGACCCTGATTATAGAGGGAGATGAGGTGACACCGATGGATGAGGAACCGAGTTGGATTGATCCCACCTTCGAATATCTGATTCGAGACAAGCTCCCGAGTGATAAGAAGGCAGCGCGCCAACGCGACCATTAACTTTAAACGCATCACGTTTCTACTGTCCCCTCAGGGAACCCTCTATAGAAAGTCTATTACCGGCCCATACCTCATGTGTGTGCCTCCATCGAAAGTTGACAATTTACTTTACGAGATCCATGAAGGCGTGTGTGGAATCCATGTTGTTGGCAGGAGTTTGGCCTTAAAGGCCAACACGCAGGGGTAACGATATCCCTACATGCAGAAAGATGCTGAAAGCTATGTCAGGAAATGCGAGAAGTGTCAAAAGTTTACAAAGATGATCCACCAGCATGCAGGGAACTTGCATCCGTTGACCAGCCCCTCGTATTTTGCATAGTAAAGTATAGATATAGTGGGGTCTTTCCCAAGAGCTCTAGGCAACAAATGCTACCTAATTACAGCGATCGATTACTTCACGAAGTGGGTGGAAGCGAAGCCACTCTCGAGCATCCATTATAATGACGTGAAAAAGTTTATTTGGGAGTTCATTATTACTAGCTTTGGAATGCTTTATTCCTGATAATGGGACTCAATTTGATAGTGCCTCTATTAAGTCTTTCTCCGCAGGAGATGACATTAAGAACTTCTACTGATCTGTAGGTTACCCGCATGCTAACGGACAAGCAGAAGCTACCAACAAAGCCATCTTTGCCGAGATCAACAAGAGGCTGGACAGGGCCAAGAGGCAATGGGCGGATGTAATACCCCTCATTTTTAGTAAGGGTATTTGGGTAATTTTCCCAACCCTCGTTCTATAATCGTTTCGCATTTGGCAAAGTTCGGAATTTCTGTAACACGTATTATCTCTGTAATAATTCCCTGAGCATTATAATATACAGTCGATGTATTTTGGAGGCTTAAAATATTTATTTGGGTACAAATATTAATTATTTCGAGATTTTATCACGTGTTCAATTGTTTCCCGGGCAAAAGGACGCAAATAGGCCTTTTCAGCGACTGCGGCAGGTTTCCACGACCGCGGAAAATGAAGCGTTGTCAGCCTCGCAAACAGGCATTTTTTCGCGACCGCGGAAAACGCTTCGAGCATCGTCTTCAATGGCTCGCCGGTTGGTTGGCCGTCGATTCGCCGAGGGGGGGATCCGGAGCGATTCGTCTGGCCAGGCGTTGGGGGTTGCTCGGTGGCTATAAAAGGAGGGTCAGGATGGAGGTGTTTGGCATTCGAAATCCAATCCCTCTCTCTCTCTCGTCTCGCCGGAAATTTGTGTCGTCGTCGGAGCTCTCGCCGGTGGTTTTAGTGCTCGAGTGGTGGTGCATTGGAAGCACAGTGGAGTAAGGAGTCGAAGCCCTCTCGCTCGGAGCCTTGTCGTGTCGTCGCCGGTGAGGAATTGCCCGATTAGGGTTGTCGGGTTCATGGCCGCGACCGCGGACATGAACAGCCGCGACCGCGGACGATGTCTAGATGTCCGCGACCGCGGAATCCAAGCCGCGACCGCGGTTTGCCTTAGCAAACGCGATCGTGGCCTTGGACAATCCGATCACGGATGGGACCCTCGTTTTTTCCTTTCCTTTCGTTTCCTTAGATTCGTATTATTTAATTATCGAATCTAACCTAGGGTTTCGTTGTGGGTTCGTTGTCATAGGAATCTGTAATCCGATTCCGTTCCCAGTTTCGGACCCAGGAACCCGTCGTCATTCGTTCATTCGTCTCGATCAAGGCAAGTAGAGGTTCGCTCTTGCTCATCATTCCGTATTTCCGTTAATTATCAATTGCTTTTAATTGTTAATTAAAATGGGATGAATGTTGTTTTCGTTTGGGAACAGTTTTTATAAACATATGTGATTAAAATGTGACATTATAATAGGTTGTATATACTGCTAGAAACAACGCTATTATATCTGTAATTACCATGATGGTATTGGTGTGGACTATTGTGTGGTTTTAACTGTTTAGTTAGAACGAGTATTCGTAGGGACGCTATGTACCTCGCGAGATCTAGTCGTGTCTTTATAACTGGTATTAGGAGGATTTTTTCTCTAGTACTCTCTCTGGTCATGACTGTACCCTTACTCAGGGTAGGTGCACACAGCTGGTGCCGACATTCGGAATTTATTCCCTCTGATATCTCTCATGTTGAGATGATATATCTTAAAAGCTTATAACGTAAATGTGTGTTTTGGAATTTAATAAGATAAGTGCGATTATACACATAATTAATATACCCTCGGGCGAGGAGTACAACGTGGAAACCGCTCGGACTTCGATTAGAGTAAGTCCTCCTTCCAACTCTAAATTCGCATTGCGCGGTGAGGTTGGTCGTGGACCCAAATGGTCAAGTCTTTTTACAAGCTTGTGTGATATTATAACGTTCCCAAACATTTGTCATACTTTCCGATAAGACTCAATTATTTGAAGTCTTCTCTTTATACGTTTCCCTAAGACTCGATCTTTTGGAGTCTTCTCTTGATCATTCTGTTTCGTATCTTTCCGTAGAAGTACTGAGGTTCACTATCATCATCGGCTTTCATTCGAGAAGCGATGGGTGTAACCTAATACGACTACTTAGAACCTTTCTGTTTTACCCTTGCATAGTCTTTCATTAGACTAACCAACCGGTTATTTCCCTTGCATGGTTGGCTGGTGTCATCCGTCTCATACGGCACATCAGGAAAACTTCCATTCCGTGAAGGCTAGAACCCGACGATGAAGGCAGATGGAGTTTTTAAGAGTTTTATCAAGGTTGAAGATCCTAGGCGTGAGATCGCTCCGATCAAGACCCTTATATTGTTTATTATTAAAAGACTTCCGCTGTATTAAAACATATTCTGTATTTCGAATGTATTTGGAATTTACAGATGTAATCTGAGACTTGGTTTAAATAAATATTATGATATTTCATATTACCCGTGTTATTTTCATGATTTGTATTAATGGTTAAGCCTTGGGTGGCTTCGGATGTGGAATCTGAGGTCACTGGCGGTAATACTTTCAAGGTAATATTTGGGGGTGTTACAGCGGAGGAGTTGTCTGTCGTGTTGTGGTCATACAAGTGGACCCCGAGGAGGTCGACATGAGAGTCATAATTCACCCCCACCTATGGCTCTGAAGTTGTCATCCCTTTCGAGATCGGACTCCCTACAATTCAGACTGATGCCTACGAAGAAGTTAGGAATGACCAAGCACTCAAGATCAGCTTGGGAGAGCTCCTTTGAATGATTGGTGGTGTATCAACGAAAGCTTATGCGAACTTACAAGAGGAACATCAAGCCGCGCGATTTCGGCATGGGAGACTTTGTGCTTCGCAAAGTCCTCACCAACACCAAAGACCCTACCGAGGGCAAGTTAGGGACGAACTAGGAGGGCCCCTATTGAGTCTCCTCAAGTGCCAACAATGGATTATACAAGCTTGAGGAGTTGGAGGGTAAGGCGGTCTCGCTGACATAGAATGCCTCGAACATAAGAAAGTTTATGTTTAAGCACAAACTTGGCATAAGGGTACTATTTTTCCTCTTCGTATGATTTTCTCCCATGTGGTTTTCCTGCGAAGAGGTTTTGTCGAGGCCTCCGTTCTTTTTCCTTTCCCTTGTTGTTGACTCTATTGACATTTAGTGATGCCAATGTAACACCATCTATTTCATTGCAATTATCTTGATCTTGCTATCAACAAATACATACAAGCTGTCGAGATTTTGATAGCAGGAGCTACAAAGAAATTAACAGCACGAGCTGCTTAGAAAACGAAAAGCACGAGTTACTTAGAACTAAAAACACACGGTCTACTTAGAATTTAAATGGCACGAGCTTCTTAGAAAACGAAAATCCCATCTACTTAAAAAATGAAAAGCACCAGTTGTATGAAATGATTCGGAAGAAAACATTTAGAGAAGAAGAGAAATGAAGAACTCCATTAAAGGAGCTTCCAAGCTCTGTATTACACACTCACAGGAGAGAGAAAATTAGTTTGTTACAACTAACAGAAAGCCTATTTATATCAATTTATCAGAACCGGGTTTATTAGAACCAATACTAAACCCGGTCTTGTACCTACACTCCAATATCCTCCCCTCAAGCTGGAGGTGGAGAATCAACAACTCCAAGCTTGAAAGATAGAGCCTTATGATGAGCTTCACCAAGTGGTTTAGTGAAAAGGTCAGCAAGTTGATTGTGAGAGTGAAGATAAGAGGTAGCAATGAAACCTTCATCCACACGTTCACGTACATAATGGCAATCAATGGTGAGGTGTTTGGTTCTCTCGTGAAAGACTGGGTTGGCTGCGAAGTGTTGTGTTGCTTTGTTATCACAATACATTGTGATAGGAAGAGAAACCTGTACAGATAGATCACGAAGAATGGCATGAAGCCAGACCACTTCACTAGCACAAGAAGACATACTTCTGTATTCAGATTCAGCTAAGGATTTCGACACTATTTTCTGCTTTTTAGTCTTCCAGGAAACCAAGCAATTACCTAGAAATGTACAATATCCACTAAGAGATCGAGCAGAAAACTTGCAGGAAGCCCAATCAGCATCACTGTAACTTGTAACATTCATATCAGAAGTAGTAGAGTAGAAGAGACCCCAATTAAGAGTACCCTTTAGATATCTAACAACATGCATTGCAGCCTGAAGGTGAGGAGCACGAGGAGCACTGACAAATTGACTTAAATGTTGTACTGCATAAGAAAGATCAGGTGGAGTGATATTTAAGTATAAGAGCCTACCCACAAGACGTCGATAAACCTCTGGATTTTGGAGGAACATACCCTCCTCTGTATTTAACTGTAAACCTCTGGGAAGAGGAAATAAAGCAGACTTGCAATCCAGCATTTGAGTATCTTTGAGAATATCCAATATGTATTTCCTTTGATTCAGAATTGTTCCCTTAGCAGACCTTGCTATTTCAATGCCAAGAAAAAATCTTGCTTGACCCAAATCTTTAATGCTGAATTTCTGGTCTAAACCTTTCTTGGTCAAAGCAATCATCCTAGCATCATTCCCTGTAAGGAGTAGATCGTCTACATAGACCAATGCCACAACAATTAAACCATCAACGTCTCTAATAAAAAGAGAATAATCGTGCATAAATCTAACATATCCCAGCTCATGAAGAAAACCAGTAAGTGCCTTGTTCCACTGTCTGTTAGCTTGTTTCAAACCATAAATTGACCTTTGTAAACGACATACCTGACCAGGTTGTGCCTTCTTATATCCTAAAGGAGGCACCATGAATATCTCTTTATCCAAAGAACCATGCAAAAAAGCATTGTTCACATCTAACTGATGTAAAGGCCAGTGCTGGACTGTAGCAAGAGCAATAAGTATTCTAACTGTGGATAACTTAGCCACTGGAGAAAATGTGAATTTGAAATCTTTGCCTTCAATTTGAGTATAACCTTTGGCAACCAATCTAGCTTTATATCTCTCTACACTACCATCAGGTTTATACTTCACTTTAAAAACCCATTTTAAGCCAATAGCAGTCTTACCCGGAGGAAGAGAAATGAAGAACTCCATTAAAGGAGCTTCCAAGATCTGTATTACACACTCACAGGAGAGAGAAAATTAGTTTGTTACAACTAACAGAAAGCCTATTTAAAAACCCATTTTGAGCCAATAGCAGTCTTCTTCTTGTTCGCAGATTTCAGAGTTCATGCTCAATTCACGAAGATCGTCTTTCGTCATATTCATTAATTTCGTATTATGGATTTCTGCTACGATAAGTAGGTATGTTTAATTTTCTTATGCATGATATAACTTATAAGGCCTTCAGAAGACATTATTTATAATTAATTAACCTTTTATTACACAATAAGCCATGCATGAGAAAATAACACTCTCTCCTTCACAAGGATCACATGCAATATAAAAAGAGTTCAAAAATTCATCACAAGCAAACTAAACATCACCAATATATATATAGGAAATTACTCATATGAGAAGACGAAGGAGTACCGTCATGATGAAACGTGAATAGCATTTTAGGTCAATCATTTTAATAGTAACACACACACTACCACACTCAATCTCGATCAATGGTCAACGTTGATCAGTCACTTATCAACGACCGATTAACGTTGACTGCTTGTTTACCATTGACTAGTCTTTTTTTTTTTTTGCCATTTTTCACTAGGAAAAATATTTTTTTGGATTTTTTATTCTTGGTTTCCTACATGTTTTTATATAAAAAATTGAACAATGTCTCTTATAGTTGAACAGTTATATAAGTTGAACAATGTACCTTAAAAGTTAAACAATTGGATCTTAAAATTGACAATTTTAGTTTTATAGTTGGACAACTATTTTTACTATTTATATAAGTTTGAACAATTGTATCTTAATGTTGAACTATTTTAAAAAAAAATACGGGATGGTCAACTTTCTCGGTTTTACTATATATTCTTGTTTACTACATGTTTAGGGTTTAAGGTTTTGGGTTTAGGGTTTAGGTCTATGTTCTGAACATTTTGAGTTGTATTAAGTTTATTTTACCTTATAAACGAAAGTTCAAGTGTATTGCACAATTGTTCAAATTTTAACTTTCATGCAATGAAATTAAATATTTTTTGATATATTTGAAGAAACAACTGTTCACAAATTGTTTCATATTGTTCAGTTATTTTTTAATTTTGGTCAATCTTTGAAATGTGTTTTTATAAAGTCAAAAAAAAGGGGGAAAATAGTTTAAATAACAAAAAAACTTGTTTAGAGGGAGAGATGAAGTGGTTTGAAAAATATTGAAATTGTTCAACATTAAAATACAATTGTTTACTATTATTATATATATAATGAAAACAATTGTCTAACTATAAAATTGAAATTGTTCAACTTTTATATACAAGTGTTCAACTTTCAAATGTACAATTCTCTTCAACTTTAATAATTGTTCAACTTATATAATTGTTCAACTTAAAGATACAATTGTTCAACTTTAGAGACAATTGTTGATTTTTTTAGAATTATAAATGATGAAAACGTGTAGGACACCAAGAATAAAAAACTAATGCCTAAAGAAAGGCAGTGGCTATATGCACGCGGTTTCGTGTCTAAACGGACGCGAAACTGTGTGCGTAGCATAGCAGCACGGTATCGTGCGCATAGCATAGCAGCACAGGGGTACAATGGACATTTTTGAAAAGTCTGTGACAAACCTATGCAAGGTTACCTATGCGCGTAGCTTACGCGCACCAAAAAAAAATTGCACTTTTTTTTCTTTTTCATAATCATATAGAGAATTTCAATACGAGTCCGTACATATAAAATTCGTCCAAAACGGACATCGTTTGCCCCTCCAAAAGCCCAAAAAACGAAGCCTTCCTACCCATTTTTTAAACAATTTGGTGTCCGGCATATAGCACATTGTAGTGAAATTTTTTGGTATTTTTTTGCATTTTTCTACTATAATTTTGTATAAAATTTTAATACGAGTCCGTACATATAAAATTCATCCAAAACGGATATCGTTTTCCCCTCCAAAAAGCCAAAAATCGAGAATAAAAACTTTATATACTATAGTATTTTATTATATTTCATATATTTATACTTATATATTATAGTATTTCATTATATTTCATATAGTTACATTATATATTATAGTATTTCATTATATTTCATATAGTTACACTTATATATTATAGTATTTCATTAAATTTCGTATAGTTACACTTATATACTTTAGTATTTTATTATATTTCATATAGTTATACTTATATACTATTGTAATTCATTAAATTTTATATAGTTACACTTATGTACTATAGTATTTCATTAAATCTAGTATATTTAGACTTATATACTATAGTATTTCATTATATTTCATACAGTTACACTTATATACTATAGTATTTCATTAAATTTCATATAGTTACACTTATATACTATAGTATTTCATTAAATCTAATATACTTAGACTTATATACTATAGTATTTCATTATATTTCATATAGTTACACTTATATATTATAGTATTTCATTAAATTTCATATAGTTACACTTATGTACTATAGTATTTCATTAAATCTAGTATACTTAGACTTATATACTATAGTATTTTATTAAATTTCATATAGTTACACTTATGTACTATAGTATTTCATTAAGTCTAGTATACTTAGACTTATATACTATAGTATTTCATTATATTTCATACAGTTACACTTATATATTATAGTAATTCATTATATTTCATATAGTTACACTTATGTACTATAGTATTTCATTAAATCTAGTATACTTAGACTTACATAATATAGTATTTCATTATATTTCATACAGTTACACTTATATACTATAGTATTTCATTATATTTCATATAGTTACACTTATGTATATAGTATTTCATTAAATCTAGTATACTTAGACTTATATACTATAGTATTTCATTATATTTCATACAATTAAACTTATATACTATAGTATTTAATTATATTTCATACAATTATACTTATATACTATAATATTTTATTAAATTTCATATAGCTACACTTATGTACTATAGTATTTCATTAAATCTAGTATACTTAGACTTATATACTATAGTATTTCATTATATTTCATATAGTTACACTTATATACTATAGTATTTCATTAAATTTCATATAGTTACACTTATGTACTATAGTATTTCATTAAGTCTAGTATACTTAGACTTATATACTATAGTATTTCATTATATTTCATATAGTTATACTTATGTACCATTGTATTTTATTATATTTCATATAGTTACACTTATATACTATAGTGTTTCATTACATTTCATATAGTTACACTTATATAGTATAGTATTTCATTAAATCTAGTATACTTAAACTTATATATTATAGTATTTTATTATATTTCATATAGTTACACTTATATAGTATAGTACTTCATTAAATCTAGTATATTTAGACTTATATACTATAGTATTTCATTATATTTCATACATTTACACTTATATACTATAGTATTTCATTAAATTTCATATAGCTACACTTATGTACTATAGTATTTCATTAAATATAGTATACTTAGACTTATATACTTCATATAGTTACACTTGTATACTATAGTATTTCATTAAATTTCATATAGTTACACTTATGTACTATAGTATTTCATTAAGTCTAGTATACTTAGACTTATATACTATAGTATTTCATTAAATTTCATATAGTTACACTTATGTACTATAGTATTTCATTAAGTCTAGTATACTTAGACTTATATATATAGTTACACTTATATAGTATAGTACATAAGTCTAAGTATACTAGACTTAATGAAATACTATAGTACATACGTCATAAGTCTAAGTATACCGATTAATTCAATTGACCCTTGGTCATTTAAGAGGAGCCTATCCTACACGTAATCACTCATCCAATTCGGATTAATAAAGGCTAATTTGACGGGATTTTGTCCGAGAACTTAATGTGTCGTTCGTTGGAACGAATTGAAGAAATTAAAAATTGGATCAAACCGGAATATATTGGATGGAGGAATCATAGGTATATTTTTAGGGGCATTAAAACCTTCAAAAACCCTAAAAATAGGCCCCTGATTTCGATCCCAATCCATCCAATTTCATCCATCTCTCCACAAGAACCCTACTCCCGACAGCAGTTGTTCATCGGTGAAATTAGACCACGACGAAGCTTCGTATTTGCCTTTTTCGCCACCAGTAGCTCCGACTTTGAGTCCACTTCGAAAGCCCTCTCTTTGAGACGCCGGAAAACCACCGCCGACGCCCAATTTTGCCAATTGCCGACGTGGTGCCAAAAGTCGAGTTCGGTGAGCTTCGTTTGGATCTGAATTTGCGATTTGGGTTTATTTTAATTTGTTTTCACTTAATCTTAGATTAATTAATTAATCCAGATTATTGAAAAATATTTTGGAATTAATTTGAATTTTTAACTATTAAAATGAAATTAATTAAAATTGTTATAATATTATCGTATATTATGAATGGGTAAATTATGACTATTCATTTAGATAATATTTGACTTAGAAAATTATATGATTATGAATCAATTAACTAGTTAGATTATTTATGTCATGATTATTTAGAATATATGACTAATCAATTTTTAATCGTATAGATAATCGTTTAATCAAAAAGCCTTGAAATTGATTTATTCATGAGTAAATAAATTAAAGTAAAAACCGAGACATTGTCTGTAATACCCCTCATTTTTAGTAAGGGTATTTGGGTAATTTTCCAAACCCTCGTCAATTATTCGAGACGCGTTTGGCGAAGTTCGGAATTTCTGTAGCGAGTTGGATATCTGTAAAATTCCCTGAGTGATTTAAAATACATTCAACGTATTTTTCGGGGCTTAGAATATTTGTTTGGGTACAAATATATTTATTTCGGGGTTTAATCCCATGCCAAGCTCCTTCCCGGGCAAAAGGATGCAAAATGGGCAAAACCGCAATCGCGGCAATACCCACCGCGACCGTGGCAAATCCCTAGCGTCAGAGGTTGCGTGTTCCGTCGTGCATCGTCTGCCGCGCCACCGTTGATCCGCTGATGCACCGTTGATCTGGGCGGGGGAGCTCTTCTCCTTGGGCTATAAATAGAGGAGAGTTTGGGAGAGCTTTGGGCACTCAAATCTGATCTCAGATTACTCTCTTCCTCTTTCGTTTCCATTGTCGCCGGAGTTCAAGCTCTCGCCGGATTTTCGAGGAGTCGCCGGAGCCTTCTCCTGTGGTCGTAGCAGCCTTGGAGGTGTGTTGCAGCAGTGGTTGAAGGCAGCCCTCGTCCGAGCTGTCGTCGCCGTCGTCGTGAGGAGTCGAAGCCCCTCGTCGTTGGAGCCTCGTCGTGTTCGCCGGAGTTCTTGATGTCGCCGGAGCTTGCGAGCCTCGCCGGAGTTCTGGGTCACCGCCGTGTGCAGCCAGGAGGGGCGTGGTGCTGCGCAGGTGTCCGGGAGCGAGAACCCGAGTTCATCGCCGTCGTCGCCGGTCTCCGCCATCGGGGTCGAGCTCGATGCCGCTCACGGTTGTGGTTTGCTGTTCGAGGAAAGAAGAAAGGAGGGGGGCCTTAGCCAGCTCATAGTTTGGGCCGAAAAGCCCATTAGCCTTTCTGTCCAAATTTAACCTGAGATCAATCGAGCGGTATAATTTCGACCCACTTTTATCCGTATCTGTCTTTAGGAAAATTCAATCAATATTTTTATGATTTAAAATCATAAAAATTTATTGAATTTAATTACTTGAGTTCGTCAGATAAATTAATCGATATTAATTAATTGGTCAGTTATACCGTTATTTGTCGGGTCGCGTGTGGACTCGTAGCCTTGCTAGAGCTATCTGAAGCATATGCCATACTCCCGGAAAGGATATCAACAGTAGTCGTCTCGTCTAGATTCATCGTCGAATCTACCTAAGGCAAGTGGCGGTTCTCTCTTGCTTATCATTCCATGTTTCAATTAATTATCAATTGTTTAATTGTTAATTAAGTTGGGATGAACTATTGTTTCGTTTGGGAACAAATTTTATAAATAATACGATTAAAATGTGATATTATAATAGGTTGTATATACTGCTAGAAACAACGCTATTATATATATATATTGTTACCTTGATGGTACTGGTGTGGATTTTATGTGTGAACTTATACATTGTAGTTAGAACGAGTATTCGTAGAAACACTATGTACCTTGCGAGGTCTAGCCGTTTCTTTATAACCGTGGTGCGTAGGATGTCCAAGCCCTAACACCCTTCCGTGGTCATGACCGGCCCCTATCCGAATATAGGGGTGGTGCACTAAGTTGGTGCCAATTCTTTCGGGATACGCTCCCAAGATATCTCTCGTTTTGAGATGATATATGATAAAAGCTTATAACGTGAATATACGTTTTGGAATTAAATAAGATAGGTACGATTATGCACATAATTAATATACCCTCGGGCGAGGAGTACAACGTGGAAACCGCTCGGACTTCGATTAGAGTAAGTCCTCCTTCCAAATCTGAATTCGCATTACGCGGTGAGGTTGGTCGTGGACCCAAATGGTCAAGTCTTTTTAAACGCTTGTGTGAATTATTATTATGTTCCCGAACACTTGTCATACTTTCCGATAAGACTCAATCTTTTTGGAGTCTTCTCTTCATACGTTCCCGATAAGACTCGATCTTTAGGAGTCTTCTCTTGATCATTCAAACTTTAATCATTCCGTGAAATTTCCGGGTTATATATCGTTCCTTCGGTTGTTATTCGAGGGACAATGATAGTAAACGGTTACGATCACTAGGACCATTCTGTTTTCACTCTTGCATAGTATTTCATTAGACTAACCAATCGGGTTTTATTCCTTGCATGGTTGGCTGGTGTCATCCATCCTATACGGCACATCAGTGGTTGGTCCGAAGTAACCATTGAATAAGAGACTTGCAGTTGCAGATTTCGGTGCCGGTATTTCAAAGTCATTAAGTATTACTCTAAATTTATTTTTATAACCTAGTCATGTATTAGGTTTATTCTTAAAGTCTTCCGCTGTGTAATTTAAAGTCTTCCGCTGTAATTTCACTCTGTTGTAAAAACACTCCTCTCGTTTCATGAGAGATCTTTTAATATAAATGGTTGAGTTCCATTTAAAAATGTATTCCGATGTTTAACCTTTCGTTATTTATTATGTCTATTTAAGATTAATTGTTCCGATTAAAGCCTTAGGTGACATCGGACATCAACGTCTGAGGTCACTGGTGTGTGGTATTTCCGACAATAAGTTGGGGGTGTTACATTGTCTATCTCAAATTTTGTTCTTAATTGAATTATCTAATATAATTTATTTATTGTGATTTGGATACGTCTCGGATTGGCTTTTGGAACGGAATCGAAACTGGAGGTTAAATGTTATCCGCAAGCGATTGCTCCCGTTTATCGTTCGTTTTTCTCTTCAATTCATGGCAAGTGGCGATTCGCTCTTGTTATTATATTCTATTTCTCATTAACTGACAATGAATTGGTTGTCTTAATTAAGTTGGGATAAAAATCTAAAAGTTGATGTTTGGGAACTTATGTGTATAAATATGTTGTGAAATTGAACTTTATTGCTAGGTTGTATGTATGCTAGCTATAACCTTATATATACATATAGAGACACGCTCAGGTAAAACGACTCTTATGGTGAAACGAGTGTACAATTATGGAGCATCGGATTGAGAGTATTGAATGGTTGGATTTGGAGAGTATAATAAGGATGTATGGGGCGGCTTTCATGGGATAGAATATCCCTACCGATTTTCTAAATTTCTAAAAATTAAAAACCTCCAAAATAGGCAGTTATTCACCACCATCTTCCATGCAGAGCTTCGGTCCAGAAATTTCTAAACCGTTCTGCATATCGACACGAAAAAGATGAATATTGTTATATATAATTTGCATATATGTTAATCTTGTTCAAGTTCCATCGTATATAATGCATCGACTGAATTGAAATACAATGTGTGAATATCAAAGCACATTATCTGAATATCGTTCAAGTATTATTGAATAATTGTTATTCGTGATCATGATCAATCGTATATATACTGATATTCACAAACATTGAACAAATATGCATATTATGGTAATTGATATTCCAAATTAAAACATACAAGTATATTCTGTATATCACTGTACAAGGAGAATGAGATTGGAGAGAGAAAAATTGCATATCATACAAGTATATTTTGCATATCACTGTACAAAAAATGCATATCCCATCCACACAAATGAATATCATATTCACGGCCAAGGAAATAATCCATAATTACAAATTGCATATCATACAAGTATATTCTGCATATCACTGTACAAAAAATGCATATCCCATCCACATAATTGCATGGCCGGACTCAGCGAGATCTTCCTTGGTCGCGCACGCGGCTTCCTTTCCGCGCCCGCGGCTTGTTCTTCTCAGCTTCTGATGATAATATCACTCAGCGAGATCTTCCTTGGCCGCGCCCGCGGCTCCCTTTCCGCGCACGTGGCTTATTCTGCATATCAATGTATAGAAAATGCATATCTCATCCACACAAATGAATATCACAATCACAACCAATGAAATAATCTATCATAAAAAATTGCATATCATACAAGTATATTCTGCATATCAATTTATGGAAAATGCATATCTCATCCATACAAATGAATATCATATTCACGACCAAAGAAATAATCCATAATTACAAATTGCATATCATATAAGTATATTCTGCATATCACTGTATGGAAAATGCATATCCCTTCCATACAACTGAATATCACATTCACGGCCAAAAACATAATCCATAATCACAGAATGCATATCATACAAGTATGTTTGAATATCATACATAGACGATGAACCATGGCACGAAGACAACTTTAGGTCGGTGACAATCTGCAACAATGGTGATAATTGTCATGCAAGTATGTTTGAATTTCATTCCTATGGATATCACAATCGAGATCATCAAGCACAAATGAGAAGTCGTCTGCAAAGGAGAAGTTCGTAAGAAGGATCGAACCTGGGTAATCGTGATTCGGAAAACGAGTGAGAACCACAGGGCCAAGTTTCGATACTTAAAATTGATGCCACCTTTAAAATATAATCACCTTTAATATATAACCACAAGGCCAAGTTTCGATACTTAAAATTGAACCACAGGGCCAAGTACCGAGATGAGCGGTTTGCAAAGATTGAAGATTTGCAACCATCTGAAGAAGAAAGAGGGAAGTACGCAGCAAGATTTGCGATTTTTTGGAATAAGACGGAGGAGATCCAAACGCTCTCTTCGCAGCCGCAGCGGCCTCCGGCGTGCCGTACTTCCTCAGCCTCCCCGTCTTCTTCCGCATGATCTCTAAAGGCGGCGAAGGGGCCATCCCCGCCACCGATTGAGGGTAAAGTGCAGTCGCGTTGGCCCCGTCCGCCGAACCGCCGCCATGGTTGGGTAGAAGGCCGTCATTGGTGACCTGAGAGCAGGAAGTGGTAACGCCGGAGGCAAGAGTGGAGCTGACGTTAGGGTTGAAAGCGGTGGTGGTTGGGGGTTGAGGTTGGGGTTGTTGTTGGTGGTGGTAGTAGTAGGGGCTCAAAGAGAGAGGGGTCTTCGATAAAGCTTGAAGAGACGCTTCAATGGAGGCACTTGATCTGCGAGAGAGAGGGGTCTTAGAGAGAGAGAGAGAGAGAGAGAGAGAGAGAGAGAGAGAGAGAGAGAGAGAGAGAGAGAGAGAAGAGTGGGGCGTCAATTAAGGGAACTGAATCAGAATTGGATACAATTTGAAAGAGGATGAAAATCATATAAAAAAAACGTGTGGGTAAAAAATTTGGTGTGTGCATTCCTCCCAAAATATTCTCTATTTAATCTAGTCCATCCGTTTCATCTTCATCCAATGCCCCAAATTTGTCCACTCGTTTCACTATAAGAGCCTGTTTTACTAGAGCATATATCTATATATATATATATATATATTGAAGCTCTCTTCTTTCAAGCCATCACAACGTTTCTGGGCCCACTCATTCTACGTGTCATATTGTAATTTCTTTTTAATTTGTTACCATATTGATATTTTGGATTTAAATTATTATTTCTAATTTTAAAATTAAACTTATGTAAATTCTTTTTGTGGGTCAATCGAACTATGTAATTTTAACATATCTAATTAAAAATTCAAATTTGACATTTACGGTTGAGCTCATATATAAATTTATGCTTATTTATTATTGAACTTATGATAATTTATTTTCATATGTTAATTAACCTTTGCTCACCTCTTAACAACGTCTTCCAAGCTCCAACTTACAAATTATAATAATACCCTTTTGGGAAATTCATGTTATTACCATGCGTTTAGGGTTATTTATATTGGTGGCTCGTGATTATTATTTTTCTGATTGGTGTCCCCAAGGTTTTGTATTTGTTTGCTTCATAATCAAGTTTTTCCATATTTATACTCTTTCAGTTTGAATTGATCAAATCTCATCCCACCATTGTGTTCCTCAACCTTGAATTTGTAGGATTTGACTTCTAATATACTCAAATCCATATACAAACCATCTCGATTTAAATTCTGAAACAACAATCCATTTTCGACCTTATGAATTCAAACCGAGATGGTTCGGGTATGGAATTGAGTGTGTTAGGAGTCGAAACCTATTAATTTGGGTACAAGAAACATAGTGGTGAGATTGGATTTGATCAATTCAAACCAAAAGAGTACGAATAACTTACTTAGGATGCAAATAAAACACAAAATCTTAGGGGCGCCAGAATGAAAAAAAATCACAGGACACAAACAAGAATAACTCTAAACTCGTGAACACAAACAAGAATTTCCCTATATTTTTGAGATGGTCAACTATGAATACCAACTAAAACTTACATATATGTTAACGTTTAATTCTCCAATTATTTTTTAGTAGAAAGCTTGTGTACACAAATTCAGCATACATCAATATATATACCAAAGCAGATGCTTATATTTTACATGTCAACACCATATTTATTTGGCCTATGTGTCATCACCACATTCATTTTGCCTATATGTCAGCCTTTAGTATATGTCACATCATCCGACCTTTTAAGAAAAAACTTAAATTTTATATCCCGTATTAATTAACATTAAACTTAACTTTTAACTTTATAACGATTTTTTTTTTGGAGTGAAATATTAAACCAAAATTTGAATACATAATTAGTTACGTGATTTGAGAACTAGAGAAAATTAATTGAATATTTTATTTTTACATTGTTATAATCCATAACTGATCATGAGTAGTTACGTGATCTTGGTTGGTTGTTTCTCACCGACGACGCCATTCAATTTGCAGTCCACCGACATTGTTGGCTCATGCTTCTGATTCCTCTTCTATCTCTCTCGTTCGAGCCTTCGAGGTAAGTCTCTAGTCTCTTTCCTCCAATTTCTACTTCCTCTATTGCCATGTTTCACGTCCGTCGTTTTACGGTTGCAACCAACCATTATTTGCTTGCTCCTTTATCGCGGTTGATTACGTTAGGGTTTTAGGCTTGCTTCAAGTATAATGGCAGTTGAGATATGGCTTCTTATGATTTTTCTTCTGCCAAACATCTATTTTTCAGTTTATTTGTGTTGTTCAGTGGGTTGATTTTTATCGATGGATATACTTGTCATCAATACTATCCCCCGAATTTTTTCTCTTCTCACCTGAAATTAACTGAATTTAAACGAAGCCAACGGATTGCTTGTGTTGAAAAAACTATGGCGTAATACACCATCAAACTAGGATAAAAAATGACTCTTGTGGTAGAAATTGGGATGGTAACTTAAATTGATTCTTGTCAGGCTTAAATTTGCAAGGTTCCCTGCAAATTAGGATGCCATCACTACCTGAATTGGAAACCTGTATGTAGACTGAATGTATTAACTTTCTGTCTATTTCTTCAATGCTATTATAAACCTGTGAAAACTAACTTAAATTGTGCATGTAGTGACCTTTCAATTAAATAACCAATCTCTCAGTGGAACTCTTGCTCCTCTTTCTCCCTTTTTACATTAGGGTCAGTGGTGTTCATATTTGTGTCACATGGTATAGTTATATTGTCGCAATGAACAATTACGATGTCATATAAGTTTATATTTTTGTCACAATTGCACGAATTACATTTGTGATAGAATAATTTTCAGTCGTTCACACTATCAAAGTAATCCTAATATGCAACTAGAGTATAGCATGCAAGTAGGGAATCGTACCCAAGGGAGTTAAAATGTCAATTTCAATGTAACTACTACTTTATCAACTTTAAAGAACAAATGGGGGGATTTGGTTTTCTACTAAAACTACTCAATTGCAATAGCACAAAAATCAGATTAAACAATGGGAGAAAGAGTTTCACCTAACAAGTTTCCACACATCAATTAACCAAGTTGCAATTCGGTTCATTTCATGTTCATCATAATCCTATGGATTTGTCCCAATTCTGATTTTTAGTATATTAACAATCCAACCGGTCTTGCTAATACTTACTAATTGAAAACCTAGAAGACCTCCTAAGTTGATTCAATCAATAGCATAGGGCATAAGAAATAATGGATTGCAAGCAAAGACTCAACACCGCAAGTATGACATGCAAATCAATTTCCTTTTCACAATTGAATTCAATTAACCAATTTCATGCAATTGTGATTGCTACAAGTGATTAGGGATTCCACCGTCTATCCCAATTCTAGCAATTAGAAAACTATAGAATTAAACTAGGATGTCAATCTAGCCAACAATATAGAAATCCGAATTATGCTCAAGGAAATCAATACAAAAATCCAAAGGGACGAACAAGAGATAAAAACCTTACAACTGAATTAATCGAGTGCTTCCACGCTAGGCAAAACAAGGGTCTTAGTTCCGGTTCATGTTCTTCACACAATTCAAATCCAAAAGAGAGACAAAAGAAAACTAGAAATTGTTCTTGAGAGAAAAAGAAAAGGAGAGAGAGAGAATGGAATGTGATGTATCTATCTCTGCACAAAAACGTGTCTTCTAAACCTAAACCGAAAATCACTTAAAGTCTCCATTAATTCAGAAAAACGAAACGTCAAGCAAATAAGGAAAAACGGGAAAAGTTCAGTCGCGCCGAAACCGCGACCAACCGCGATCGCTTCAGCTCGCGGTTTTGCTTCGCCAAGGTTCTGGAGTTCCTGGGGCCAAACAGCGACCTCCGGCGATCGCCTCCAGTCGCGTCCGCCCGCCGCCGCCCGCGTCCGGTCGCCGGCCACTGCTCGTGTCCGTGCCCATCAGCCCAGCTCGCGTCGGCCCGCGTCACCTCGCGTCGGCCCGCGGTTCATGGTTCCTTTGCTTCAGCTCACGACAGCCCGGTTCCTCAAGCGTCTTCTCGCCAATGTATCTTCGAGCCTCGTCTTCTACGTGTAGGTGCATCCAAACATCCATAATGTAGCTCCGCACCACAACCATCGACTTAGCTCCAAAACCGAGCCAAAATCTCCACAATAATATGCTAATAACTACTAGTTGCGCTATGTAAAATACCGCTTATCAAATTCCCCCATACTTAAACCTTGCTCGTCCTCGAGTAAGCTAAAAGAAAACTCACTCCTCCAATCAGCACACAGATTTCAGGAAGTATAAGAGAACATGATACTAGCAATCACAAGATTAAACACTTCGCCTCCAAACAACCAAAAATGAGCAATGCATATAATCTAATCCTAGCTCCAATCTAGCTCATTATCGCTCCATGAGTGATCCTACCCGAACTCCTTATAACACCACTTCTTATGACGCCAACGCCAGAATGATCCTAAAAATTCACTCTTTTTTCTTTGCACTCATTCTGCCTAGGCGCCCTTTCGGGTTTTCACCTAGCCACTCATTTCATTTTGCTAGATATCTCACATATTGCTCACATCACTCAAGTCCATTTTTGCACCAACCTAGAGTCGGTTAGACTACCTGCTTTTTACCTGAACTTTTCAGCTCATCCCAAGATTTTGATTGCCTTTTTCTCATATTTTTGGCTTTTTCTATTTCAAATTTTTCAAAAATGTATACATAAGCCATACACAAATAAACAACACCCTAAAACATGTGAATACATTCTCTCCCCCATACTTAAACATGGCATTGTCCTCAATGTAATGAAAGACAAAGTAGAAGTACGGGGAAAGAGAAAACAGAAGACTCACATACAAGACCGGATGGTCTCCCTCCAATGAAGCACAAGGTGCGGTAGTAGTGGGATGAGCAACAATGATGATCCAATAGTGCACAGCTCATCCAAAACAAAGGGTTAACATCGAAGAACTCCAAGATTGCAGAACCACAAAAGAAGAATAATGTATGACGAAATAGCAAGTCGCCAACTCCATAAGGTTTCTTAGCACAAACCTGTGATCGTAGTTTGCAACCTACAATCACAAGCTCTTCTTCGGGGAATGCCAATCTTGCATCACTCCAAGACTCATTTTTGCCTCAACCTGGGGTTGAGCGAGTCACCTTCTTTTTGCCTATGCGGCCCTTTCGGGTTTTCCGCACATCCAAGGATTTTTTTTTTTTTTTTTGAACCTTTTGGAAAAGAAGACTTACAGCGGAGGAAAACCGCGAGCAACCGCGATCGCCGTGGCTCGCGGTTTTGGCTACAGAATGTAGCTGAACCTGTGCTTCGGGCATCCTTCCCTAACCACAAAAAACACTAAAAATGACCGTTAAAAAGAAACAAAAAGAAAAAATAAAATAAAACATCTCAAACCTCGGGTTGCCTCCCGAGAAGCGCCTTGTTTAACGTCGTGGCTCGACTCAATGGTGCTCAACTCAAACCTCAATCAAATTCATCGGGTCCTTTAGGAACCCTCTCATTGAGCACCTCCTTCTTGAACCATTCATGGAAAGGTTTAAACCTTAGACCATGCTTCTTGATAGTTGACTCCTTTGGTGGCTCCTCCATCTTAACCTTCTTGGTTGCCTTCCCCCCATACTTGGATTGATCGGGGGGGGGGGTGTTTAAGCTCAACTTCTGGGGCCTGCATAAAAGAATAAGATAGGAGCTTCTTGCTCGGAGTTAGCACAATGGGGCCAATGCCCAAAAGAGAATTAGGAGACTCTCCCTTCTCGTCCAATAAAGTTGTCACTATAGAATCCTCTATCATAGGTTGTAATTCATCCAAAGGGTTAGGACTCATTGCATCAACAAAGCTCAAAGAGGTATCAATGACGGGCTTCATATCATATATGTTATATTCAACTTTATCCCCATCAAATTCCATAGTTAATTTCCCACTATTAACATCAATTTTTGTTTGTGCTGTTTTCATGAAAGGCCTTCCTAACAGCATAGGTGCCGCATCTTTGTCATGTTCCATATCCAACACAAAAAAATCAGCAGGAAATATCAAATCACCAACCATGACAAGAACATCTTCAACTACTCCCTTAGGATACACATTAGACCTATCAGCTAGTTGAATAACAATACCGGTCTCATGCAAAGGTCCTAATCCTAGGGATTCATACAAGGAGAAAGGCAAAACATTGATAGATGCACCAAGATCAAGCATAGCATTTTCAATTTTTGTATCACCTATCACACATGGAATGCTAAACCTGCCTGGATCACCACACTTTTTAGGCATTCGCCTTTGAAAAACCGCAGATACATGCTCACTAACTTTGACCTTTTGTTTCCCTTTCAATTTTTGATTCCTTTTAATAGTGCATATTTCTTTCAAGAACTTAGCAAATCTAGGAATACTCTTAACCAATTTAAGCAAAGGAATGTTTACCTCACACTTACTGAAGGTCTCAAATATCTCATTGTCATTCTCCGGTCTTCTAGTATCCTTCAACGCCTCAGGGAAAGGCGGGACCGGCTTCTGAGAGCATAGCGGTGGAAAGATCGGACGAACATAATCGTTAAGAGGCACTGGGTCCAAACCGCGAGTGAGGGCGGGCTCCGGCGATCGTCGTACTGAAGTGGTGGTTCCTGGCGCTGAACCGCGAGTGGACGCGGGTCCACGCGATCGCCGGCGCTCCATGGATTCCTCTTGGCTGCTCACTGGAATGAAACCGCGAGTCACGGCGGGTGACCGCGATCGCCGGCGTTGTTCCAGTGATTCTTCATCGTCAAGTACGCAATCGCGGTAGGTCGCCTCGAGTCGCCGTTTCCTGTTCTCACACGGCTCAGAACCGTCTTGCAATTCACCCTGTTCAGCATAAGGGTTCAATAGCTTCCCACTCCTCAAGGTAATGGCACTCACATTCTCCCTCGGGTTGACTACCGTTTGTGACGGAAATTTTCCCGACACATGAGCCTCTAGATTACTCACATATTGAGCAATTTGTGCCACTTGCCTCTCAAGATTCTGAATGGAAGACTTTGTTCCAGCATCCTTCTGCATAACCGACTGGGCCAATGACTTGATCATGTCTTCAGCTGACATGGTTTGTCTCGGGTTGTATTGTGGCCTCGGTTGTTGTTGTTGTGGTTGCAAGAGATGAGGATTTTGAACATTTTGTTGATTACTCCACCTCAGATTTGGATGATCTCTATACCCCGGGTTGTAGGTGTTAGAGAATGGATCATACTTGGGTCTTGGTTGCCATCCTCCAACACCATTCACCTCAGCACTTGACTCTTGAAGAGTAGGGCATTGATCATTTGGATGCCCCACTTCATTGCAAACTCCACATGGTCGGGCTTGAGACGGAGTGCCATTCAGCATGAAGCACTTCATCATTTCCTTCAGCTCATTCACATCAGACTCAATCTTGGATGAAGAACTCACAGCCTTGAGACTCTCTCTCTTGCTAAATTGCCTTGAGCCCTCGGATAGCTCCTGAAACATCATGAAAGCTTGGGGAGGAGTTTTGTTCAGAATATTACCTCCACAAGCGGCATTCACCATTCTACGCTCCTCATCCGAGAGACCATTGAACAAGTAGAGGATGAGGTCCTGATCATTGTACCCATGATATGGGCAACTTGCACATAACCGCTTGAATCTCTCATAGTACTCATATAAGCTCTCGCCTCCTTGTTGCTCAATAGTGGCAATGGCTCTCTTCAAACTGTTCAACTTTGTGGCCGGGAAGTATTTCTCAAGAAAAGCCTTCTTCATTTCAGCCCATGTCGTGATACTTCCCGGGGCAAGGTAATAGAGCCAATCATTTGCAGCATCCTTCAAAGTGAATCCAAATGCTCTCAACATGATGGTGTCAGCAGTGACACCTCTTGGCTTCATGCTAGAACATACCGCATGAAATTGCGCCAAGTGCTTGTTCGGGTCTTCTCCAGCAAGACCATGAAAGTGAGGCAGCTCATGAATCAATCCTGCCTTCAACTCAAAATTCACTCCTTCGACTAACTCAGGAATAGTTATAGCCAAAGGCTGTTGCTCCAAGTTAGGAGCGGTAAGTTGTCTCAACGTTCTATCAGCCATCTCAATATGGTTTAGACGTTCACGGGCTGCTCTTTGGTTCCTCAAAAATGTCCGCTCAATTTCTGGATCACAATCAACAATGGAAGAATCAGTAGCACGGGTGTGAACCATACAAATGGTTCACACCAAAAGTTGATAAACAAACAATTACAAAGAAAAGAACAATTATTAACTCCCCGGCAACGGCGCCAAATTTGATAGCGTATTTTTCAGTCGTTCACACTATCAAAGTAATCCTAATATGCAACTAGAGTATAGCATGCAAGTAGGGAATCGTACCCAAGGGAGTTAAAATGTCAATTTCAATGTAACTACTACTTTATCAACTTTAAAGAACAAATGGGGGGGATTTGGTTTTCTACTAAGACTACTCAATTGCAATAGCACAAAAATCAGATTAAACAATGGGAGAAAGAGTTTCACCTAGCAAGTTTCCACACATCAATTAACCAAGTTGCAATTCGGTTCATTTCATGTTCATCATAATCCTATGGATTTGTCCCAATTCTGATTTTTAGTATATTAACAATCCAACCGGTCTTGCTAATACTTACTAATTGAAAACCTAGAAGACCTCCTAAGTTGATTCAATCAATAGCATAGGGCATAAGAAATAATGGATTGCAAGCAAAGACTCAACACCGCAAGTATGACATGCAAATCAATTTCCTTTTCACAATTGAATTCAATTAACCAATTTCATGCAATTGTGATTGCTACAAGTGATTAGGGATTCCACCGTCTATCCCAATTCTAGCAATTAGAAAACTATAGAATTAAACTAGGATGTCAATCTAGCCAACAATATAGAAATCCGAATTATGCTCAAGGAAATCAATACAAAAATCCAAAGGGACGAACAAGAGATAAAAACCTTACAACTGAATTAATTGAGTGCTTCCACGCTAGGCAAAACAAGGGTCTTAGTTCCGGTTCATGTTCTTCACACAATTCAAATCCAAAAGAGAGACAAAAGAAAACTAGAAATTGTTCTTGAGAGAAAAAGAAAAGGAGAGAGAGAGAATGGAATGTGATGTATCTATCTCTGCACAAAAATGTGTCTTCTAAACCTAAACCGAAAATCACTTAAAGTCTCCATTAATTCAGAAAAACGAAACGTCAAGCAAATAAGGAAAAACGGGAAAAGTTCAGTCGCGCCGAAACCGCGACCAACCGCATCGCTTCAGCTCGCGGTTTTGCTTCGCCAAGGTTCTGGAGTTCCTGGGGCCAAACGGCGACCTCCGGCGATCGCCTCCAGTCGCGTCCGCCCGCCGCCGCCCGCGTCCGGTCGCCGGCCACTGCTCGCGTCCGTGCCCATCAGCCCAGCTCGCGTCGGCCCGCGTCACCTCGCGTCGGCCCGCGGTTCATGGTTCCTTTGCTTCAGCTCACGACAGCCCGGTTCCTCAAGCGTCTTCTCGCCAATGTATCTTCGAGCCTCGTCTTCTACGTGTAGGTGCATCCAAACATCCATAATGTAGCTCCGCACCACAACCATCGACTTAGCTCCAAAACCGAGCCAAAATCTCCACAATAATATGCTAATAACTACTAGTTGCGCTATGTAAAATACCGCTTATCACTTTGGTTGAATACTTCATGTCAGTATTTGTTCATATTTTTGTCACATGCTATAGTTATATTGTCGGAATGAACAATTATTTGTGAAACATTATCGTGTGTTAAAAGTTAATGTTTTTATTTGTCTCAATTTATAGCTCTCTTCCTCTCGCAACTTCCTTCTCATCTCCTCTCATCTCTACATCTCTCTTACTTTCATGTTTTGATATTGTGCTTGTTATTTGTTATGAGAGTGTGAATTAGATTAAGTTTCATATCCATTATGTATCAAATGACACTTCTTCACATGATTAATCTCTCTTTAACTTTTTTCTTTTGGTGAAGGATGTTTAGCTGAATATGAGGAAGAATGTTTTGAAACCACAATTAGGGTAGTTTGACTCAGTTTGTTTCAAATATTAACCATTTGTTATGAAAATGAGAACCATTTTGTGCATAGAAAAAACTCAAATGTTGATATTCTTTGTTGTTTGTCTATGTCCACCAGGCCAACTGAAGTGCTCCAGTCAATTAAAGAATACACAAAGGAATTTGAAATGGCTAGAAAGGTAAAGTTTGGTTTAGTTCATTCTGACTAGTAGGTACTAGGAAGTGTACAAAGTTGTCAACAATAGCCAAACATTATGCTTTCATTTTGCACCATATATTGTGTTTAATTTCACCCTAAAACATAAGATAGTTAGTTTTTATGTGGAAACCGATCCCTCTATCTTGGTAGAGCTAGTTTCGGGGTCGAAACTATTTTTAAGGGGGTAGTATTGTAATAACCCTCATTTTATCATAAGGGTATTAATGTAATTTCTATATATTTTATTTTGATAATAATAAAAGTTATGAAATTTAATTTTTTTCTTTTAGAGGAGTAATTTAAATTTTCATTAACTTAAGTTCAAATGTTGGGTTATGATAATTTTTTGGTACAAATTATCAAATGGGTTATAATAGTTTGGTATAGAAATAAATAAATGAGTACATCAATGAATGTAGTTTTTAAATTTTAAATATGATAATAAAGGATATATGATTTATTATGTTTATCCATGAAGGGATAAAATAATAAATGTCCTAAGTATGTTAAGTCTTTAAGCTATGAATGGTCTAAATTATGATTAACCTTATGTTAATTATAATTTAAATAAACTTATCAATTTAATTTTAATTAATTATTCTAAGATTAACAAAATGTTGATTAAGAGTTAAAAATGGTTAAGTTTTTTAGAAAATGTGATTTAAGCTTAAAGTCAAGCTAATTTAATTCTTCTTTTAACTTAATTATGGGATAAAATAATTATATAAACTTAGTATATTAACATAAATAAGTTTGTGTAATTTTGAGAATTTTTGAAAAGTTACTTAAGGGCATTGTTTCCACAACTTAAAAAGTTGGGCAAAATATTGCAATTTAGCCAAAAGTATGGGGGCCGTGTGCAAATAAGACAAAGTATCTTCATTAACCTCCAGCCAACACACTTGAGCTCGGCCGATGGCTTAATGGCGGAATTTAGTCTATTTTTGGACGTGATTGCTTCAATTCGATATTGGGCATTAAAGAACACGATCTTACGCATTGAATCCCTGTATCAATCGGAATTAAAAGGGGCGAAATCGTCGGGATTTTGTCTGGAAAGCTTGAATGCCGTTCGTATGAGCCGAATTGATTTCTTCAAAAATTCGATCTTATCTGATTGAATTGGGATGAGATATTTACGGGATTGTTTTGAGGGCTTTGAAGGCTACAAAAACAATAGAAATACCCCTTCGATCGTGCTCCCAATTCATTTAAATTCAATCGAAATCTCATGAACCCTAAATCTTGACCTCGGCTGTTCTTCAGTAAAATTCGACCACCACGAAGCTTTGTTTTTTCAATTGTCGACACTACTAGCTCTGCCCTTGAGCCCTCTTCAAAAGCCCCTTGACCCCGACGCTGGAGACGCACTGACAAGCCCCAATTGTTTTTTTTTTGGTCATCAAGACAAGCCCCAATTTTACCCAGAACCAGCCGGTGCCACCACGCGACTCCAATGGGGATTTTTGTCCGATTTTCGATTTTCGATTTTGTCTTTTTTATTTTTTTATTTTGCATAATCTTGATTAAATTGGTTAACCTAGATTATTGGAAAATAAGTTAGGATTAATTTAATTTTATGAATATTAAAATTAGATTAATTATACTTATTTTCGATATTATCTTATATTATGAATGGTTAAATTATAACTCTTCATCTGGATAATATTTTGAGTTAGAAAAATTTTGGATTATAAATAAATTATTGGATTAATTTATTTATGATATGATTATTTAGAATATACGACTAATTAATTTTTAGTATCGTATAAATAATCATTTATCAAAAAGCCTTGATAAATTCAATTAGAAACCGAGACATTGTACGCTTCAAATTTCGATATTGAATAAGTTATCTAATTATAATTTATTTATTGTGTGTGATTTGGGTACGTCTCGGAATTACGTTTGGAACGGAAATAAAGCAAGGAGCCAATTTGCTTTTCGAAAGCAACTATCTCCAATACGTCATTCATCTTTTTCGTTATTCAAGGAAAGTAGCGGTTCACTCTTGTAAATTTATTCCATATTTTTCTTAGTTGACAATTAATCTATTGTCTTAATTAAGTTGGGATAAATATTCTTAAGTTTTGTTCGGGAACTTGTGTGCTAAATTGGTACGAATAATGAACATTATTATTAGAGGTTGTATAATTGCTAGCAACGACCCTTATATATATTATTATTATTATTGGGTGCTAGATGGACTTTGGTGTGGATTTATATGCTTAGTTAGCACGAATATTCGTAGGAACGCTAATTATCTTACGAGGTTTAGCTGTTTCTTTATAACTTGGTATTAGGAGGATTATTGCTCTCATACTTTTGGTCATGATCTACCCTTATTTGAATATAAGTGGTGACTGGTGGTCCACTTAGCTAGTGCAGAAATTCGGGATTCGTCACATTCTATATCTCATTGCGAGATCGGTTGTGGATTCAAAAGCCTTAACATTAATGCACGTTGTATGCACGTTTTGAAATTATATTCTCACATTAACAATAATGCACGTTTTGAAATTAAATTAGATAAGTGCCGTTTTGCACATAATTAATATATCCTCGAGCGAGAAGTATAACGTGGAATCCGTCCAGTCTCTTGTCTAAAGTAGGTCCCCTTTTCAATCTGGATTCGCATTATGTGGTCAGGTTGGTCGAAGACCAAAATATTCAATGAGGCGTTTTCAAAACATTGTGTCATTTTGAATAAAGTTCATTGGTTGTCACAATATATTACATAAATTATAGGGATTTTTGTTATTGTTTTTAAAGTTACGAGCGTAGAGCAAGAAGAAGAAGTATAATAAAATTCGGGACATGGAGTGGCTTAAACGTGCACTTTTGGTCGGGTATGAAACCAATCATGTTAAGGGGGGATGATTGATTCCAAGAATGGTCCATTCCCATACTTTTTGTCAAAGCAAACTCATTTTGGTTTCGGTGATTCCAAAACCCATTCCAAATATGTTCGGTATAAAAACAAACGGCCCTTATTATATTGATGATACGCTCTTCTCAATTCCCCTCCTTAGAAAACTGTCAAATAGGGGTGTAAAATGCATAGGTCCCCTTTCAACTTCTTTGTCGCTCAACCTCCACTCTCCGCCTTTCCTCTCGTCTGATGCTCCCATCGCTGCCACACACCACCCTCTTTGTTCGTATGTCACCACTCAGCCCACTCCTCCTGATCGGAGACGACTGCAGGTACTCTTTGAAACCTTCTTTGGGTTGTAAAATCTTATCCTTCTCATATTGTGGCTGACTTGTGGTGGGCATTGTGATTGATTGGAGTGGTGATTTGCTAATTTTGATTTAGAAAAGTAAAGTGGTGGACTATTTAGAAAAGAATTAGTAGAGTTTTAGACTGTTGAATTGAGGTGTGTTAGTCAAGGAATGACAAGATTGTTCCACGGGCAGTGGAAATAATAATTCAGACAAATAGCGAAAACACAGTTACTTAGAGAGGAAAACTCAATCAATCAAACAGTTTCTTTGATAAATACCTCTACTTCTAGGTTTTACCCTAGTAGGATTCCAAATGTTTACTTGTATTATTAATCAAATTATAAAATCTTATAAGTCTTCTCTCCACCTAGTCTCACACAAATCATAGACTTTTAGACTTCAAGTGTAATCAACCTAATAACACAAGAACACAAGAAACCCCAAACAAAGTACTTCGCACGAAGTTCGTACCTTGTATCTCTAACTCGATCACCTTGTATGCTCCTAGCTGTGTTGTACCTCCTCTAAGGTATACACATGAACATATATAGTCATAGGAAGACGGCCCATTAATTCACCTAGTAGCCCACTAAGTGTTGTCTAAGGTAACTAACAATATCTTACCTAATCTTATGCACAAAATCAAATATTCACTTTTTCCATCTATAAAATATCTTAAGAGATGTTAAAATCTTTCTCTTTCTTCACGCCTTGCAGCTTAAGAAATCGTTAAAATCTTCTTTCCATAATTCGCATTCTTTCCAAAGTTCCCAGCGCATTCATCTCTGCATAGTTGCATCGCTCATTTTGCGTTATTCCCTTTCTTCTTTTCTCTTCACAGTACGCGTATCATAATTTTGTTATGCTCAGGGTCACGGTTCCATCGTTGACTCGTCGTTCCTTCACTCCTCTATTTTGCTTCTTCACCTTGTTTTCATTGTTCCCTAATTCTTTCATTCAACCTGAAACTCATAGAAACAACATAAACCATAAAACCTAATGGTGTTTATCATCATCAAAACTAGATGGAATGTCATCATTCCAACATAGACTTTAGGGCTCGTTTGATATCCATATCAAGTATATTAGATATCAGATATGGGTATGGGTATGGGTATGGGTATGGGTATGGGTATGGGTATGGGTATGGGTATGGGTATGGGTATGGGTATGGGTATGGGTATGGGTATCAGATATCAGGTATGGGTATGGGTATGGGTATGGGTATGGGTATCAGATATCAGGTATGGGTATGAGATTGATATATGATATCTTTGTTTGGTATGTTATAGATATCGGATGGAAAGGGAAGAGGAGTTATGAGTTATACCCTAGCAAAATCTAGTATATGGGGGATGTTGAAAATTAGGATATCAAGATATCAGCTGATATCCATATACTAATATACCAAACCCTAGGTATGGGTATGGGTCATATCCATACCCATACCTGATATCAGGATATAGATACCAAACGCCCCCTTAAACTTTCCAAGGATATCGTGGTGAATTTGTTTATTATCGAGTATGTTGATTTTGGGTGTGATTCAGGTTAGATGCGCCTAGAAATGAATAGAAATTTAGGGAGGATATAATGAAGATGAATGATATTTTGAAAAGGAAAAACTCTCTCTTTTACTAAAGCTCTTTATTTGTTGCTTCTTATCCATTTCAACTCAAGCTTATAAAGTATCTATTTATAAGATACTAGAACTAAATAACTTACAAGTTAAACACATAAATGGAAAAATATCTCTTGTGAATACACCTCTTCAAGTCACTTAATTCATCTTTGCATGTATCTTAAACTTCTAGCTAATTAATTAAATTAAGTTGAACTTTCAACACTCTCCCCTAAACTTAATTCTTTGTAACATTGAGCATTGCACATAACTTGGTTAATATCTCGGACTTGAGAGGCTTCATAAAATTATCTGCAACTTGGCCTTGAGTTTTCACGTACTTGACTTCTGTCTCATTCATGGAAACACATTCACGAAGAAAATGATATCTCATTTCAATGTGCTTAGTTCAATCATGGTACATCAGGTTCTTTTCCAGAGCAATGGTCGGTTTGTTATCAACAAGAACCTTTTTAGCTTCTATCTCCGGCATATGCAAATACTCTAGCAGTCAACTTAAGCAGATAGCATGACAAACACACAATGTAGAAGCAACATACTCAGCTGCACATGTGGAAAGAGTAATAATTGGTTGTTTCTTTGAGCTTTATGTAAAAGTTGTATCTACCATTTAGAACACAAAACCTGTAGTACTATTTCTATCATCAACATCTTCGGCCCAATCATTGTCACTGTAATCCACAAGCTTATACTCACCAGTAGAAGAATAAAGTAAACCATGGTTGATAGTGCCTTTGATATATCGAAGAACACGCTATGCTACTTTGAAATGCATTACAGTCGGTGCCTCCATAAACCGACTCACATGCCTAACTCCAAAAAGAATATTTGGATGAGTGCATGTTAAGTATCTCAAGCTTCCAACAAGGCTCTCAAAAGTTGTATAGTCAACTCTTTCACCTTCATCATACTTTGATAACTTGAATCCACAATCAACTGGTGTACTTCTTGGTTGTTAATCTTGCATTCTGAATTTTATTAGTATCTCCTTAGCAAGTTTCTCTTGGAAAAAAAATATCATAATCTCCTTGCTTAATCTCAATGCCAAGATAATATGATATGAGACCAAGATCAGTCATCTCAAACTCTCTAGTCATAGCTTGTTTGAAATCTCCAAACATACTCGGGTTATTACCCATGAAAATCATATCTTTAACATATAAGTAAGCAAACAAAGGATCACCATTTTCACAAACCTTGGCATAGAGAGCATACTCATTCAGGCATTTGACAAACTTGTTCCCTTGAAGTTACTTATCAATCCGGCTATTCCGAGCTTGTGGTGCTTGTTTCAATCCATAAAACGCTTTCTTCAACTTCAATACTTTATCTACATGACCTTTGATTGGGTATTAAAAATAAACATCATCTGATATCACACCACTTAAGAATGCGGGTTTCACATCCATTTGATAAATCTTCCACTTTCTTTGAGTTGCAAGTAAAATTATCAAACGAGCAGTCTTTAATCGAGTAACTAGTGAAAATTAAACACCTCACCATAGTCGATCCCATGACGTTGACTATACCCCTTTGCTACCAATCTCCCCTTGTACCTCTCAACTTTTCCTTGAGCATTCTTCTTCTCCTTGAAAACCCATGTTAGACCAATGGGCTTTTCCTCTTTTGGTAAAGTTGTCAACACCCATGTGTAATTCTGCTCAATCGACTTGATCTTCTCATTCATTGTGGCTCTCCTATTTTCATCCTTTACATCTTCTTCAAAATCTATAGACTCGGATTCATCAAAATGGTATTAAAGAGTTAGATCATTACATGGATCCTCCTCTTCAGCATAAATCTCTTCAAGACTTCTCATCTTTGGCATACTTCCACTCAGACTTCCATAGAAAGACGGAGATGATGATCGTGTCGATGTCCTTGAAGACGAAGTCAAGGTCTGAGTACATGGTGATCGGGAAGGTGTTGTAGGTTCTTGATGAACATCTTACATGTGCTCTTCTTCAGTAAAGATTGGAAATAACTCATATCTCTCTGTGTCTTCAATGCTCTAGTTCCATGCATCTTCTTCATCAAACTAAACATTTATGATAATAGCAACCTTGCTTGCAATTGGATCACAAAGCTTATAGCCTTTCAAATTTTGATCATAGCCGATGAAGACATGTTTTTTTCTTTTCTCTTCAAGTTTTGTTCTTAGTTGATCTGAGACAAGTACATAGCCAATGCTACCGAATACTCTCAAATGAGATGCATGTGACTTTCTTCCGCTCCATGCTTCTTGTGGGGATTTTTATGATAAGCTCTTTGTTGGAAACCTATTAGATCAACTGATAAAATGCACAATCAACTACTGCATCCCATAATTCTTTTGGCATCTTCTTAGTCATTAGCATGCTTCGAGCCATGTTGAGAATGGTCTGATTCTTTCTTTTAGCTACACCGTTCTATTGAGAAGATCTTGGCATTGTAAAAAATCACTTTATGCCCTCTACTTCAGAAAACTGATTAAAGTCATTGGAAGTAAACGCACCACCTCTATCGGTCCTTGGAGACTTTATACAATAACCACTAGCTCTCCTTTTCAACAAGAACTTTAATTTTCTTGGACATAGAGAACGCTTGTGAATATTCAATAAGGAAATAAACTCATGTTTTTTCTACAAAAATTATCAATAAAGAGTAGAAGTACCGATTTTTACCAAATGAGGATGGCTTGATCGGTCCACATACATCGACATGAACAAGTTGAAGTGATTGATTTGCTCTTATAGTGCTCTATTTCGGGAAGATGTTCTGAAATTGTTTGCCGAAAAGACACCCCTCACAAATTTTATCTTGTTGGTCGATTAACATTCTTCTTTGAGACATCAACTTCAAACTCTTTAAGTTCACGTGTCTGAGCCTCAGATGCCACACCCAAGGCGTCTCAATCACACAAGCTTGGAGACATTTGGCTATATCAGCCTGAATGTCAAGCAAGAACATTCTATTCGTTGTCCCAAACTCAAAATATTACTCTTCATTTTAGGAACAAAATAAACACCACCTATAAGGTTATGTTTTTAATTACATGCATATTTTATTTCTAAATAAATAATGAATCTTTCAAATTTAATTTCTCAAGAGTTTTGAATTAACTTCTCATGATATTAAATTAACGTTGAAAGAAGTTTTTTTCTAAAATCACCTCCTATAAGGTTATGTTCTGATTTTGTTCTTATTTTATTTTTAAATAAATAATGAATGTTTCAAATTTTAAATCTAATTCTTAATATAAAGGTAGATGAATTATATCAGACATAGCAATTAAAGATTCTGTTACGATAAGATAACATAATAAAGAAAAATCAATAGGTGAAAAATAAAAACCAATACAGATTAGTTAAACAAGAAGAAAAACTACGATAAACTATATCTAAAATAATAATAGTAAAAGAATTTACATAGGATAAAGCCCATGTAAATCCTAAAGTTGGCTTATGGGTCAAGTATTATAAACCCTATATATACCCTCATTGGAGGTATAATAATATACAAGTTTACACTCTCTTTACTCTCTTCTCATCTCTCAAATCTCTTCTTTTCTCTTAGTTTATAATACGTTATCAGCACGAGTCGATCTAGATTCTAGGGATGATAGGGATACAATCGCGGAGACATCTTTATAAATTCTGCATGGTTCTGTACTTCCGTCGACTTCTACCAGTTGCTCCAGGGCTGTGCTAATAATATCTTCACCTTAAGTTTTGTTATTTATTTACATTAGTTGCATTTACTTTGTCTTATTTTTTATATATTTAGCCCATATGATTGTGAAATTAATATTAAATTCATCCATTGAAGCAGATGTTGGATTCGAAGAGTCGTAACTCATACGTACTCATGGTTGCAATTGGTGATAATGGACACTGGATATGTATGTTTGCGATAACTAGTGTGATTTAATCCAATTATAATATATTTATTTACATTAGTTGCATTTACTTTGTTGTGCTTATCTGACAGCGCCTCGAGGTGAAAGGTCAAGCGCTTGCCTGTCGGGAAAGAGCCTTCTGGACCATAAGCTTGCAGCGGCCAAAGCATCCGCGTCGGCTAAAGCGTCTATGCCGACAAAAAAATGTCGTCGTAGATTCGCCTTCATCCAAGACCTCAGGGGCGAAGAGGAAGGCTATAGTCGTTGCTGAAATGCCGATAGGTGAGTTAAAGAATAGGTCTTTGAATGATTTGCTCCATACCTTAGATCCTGAAGCGAAAAGGGAAATTGGCGATTTGCACACAATCGACTGCATCGATGAAGCTGGGGTTGCAGCTTGGAAGGTAAAAGTGTATGTGTGTACATTTCTTTATTGTTTTTCTTTCAATTAATTACATAATTCATCGTGTACATGCCTTGCAATATTCGATCACTACGTTCTCGAGTGTTCAAGCTTTGAGCGACATGGCTGACAAGCGGGTTGCTCAAGTTGAGGGTAAATTAAAGGATGTTAACAATCATGTAAAGGTTGTCGAGAACAAGTTGGCATCGTCCGAGAAAAAGTTGTTGGAGGTTCAGGCTCGTCTTGATGAGTTGGAGGGCAGCATCGAGGAGCTCCGTGTAAAGGATGCTCGGATCGCTAGCGATGTGGAGATGTACTTCTGCCTTAAGTCGTGCATTGAGATGTTGGAGGAATTTGCTACGGGAACTCACGTGGATTGGAAGGTTGATGAAGAAAGGGCTAGTATGGACCTCTTGTATCCTAATGGTAATCCTGGTGATGATCTGTTCAAGCTCGTCGGCTTGGGGGAGGACAGGCCAAGAGGAGAAGCCGATCCTAAAGTGACTGAGGAAGCTGTTAAGGATGCATCGGAGGTTCCTCCTAAGGTGACTAAGGGCAAGGAAGTCGCCCCTGCAGATGTTAATGAAAAATCAGGCGAGTCTTAGATAATGTGATGACAATGTTGTGTGTGTGTTGTTTGCGAACATTCTGACTTTAGACATTTTAGTAAAGTGTTGTGCCCTATCATGGAGATGGGATGGACAATGTTTTGGCGACCCGTCCACCATCGCGGGTTGCATATTTTGTGAAATGTTTGCGTTCCTTGCGGACCTTGTGTTTGTCTATTTTTTTTGCAGGTTGATTTGTCAGTTGCGCCTTGGCCGAGACGTGTGGAAGTTGGTCAAAGCGACTTGTACATTCGAGTGTTTAGTGTAGCCTTTGCGTTTCCAGGGAAGAGTAATTATAGCGTTTAAGTATAGACGAGTACCTTACGTGGGTCAAGTCTTTGTAAATGAGATGTTTAGTATTGTCTCTCTATTCCGTGTGTGTCGATCGATCGTGTACTTTGTAAGCGCTTTTGTGTATGGAAATGTTTGTATGTTTGAATGCCATGTCTGTCTTCGGGGCCTCTTGTTCCTGTTTGAGTTGTCTTAAAATTTTAAAGAAAAGATCAAGGGGTGACCGTTGGGTGTGAGCCCAACGGCCCTCCGATGCTTAAGTCAGTGAAGTGAACCAAACAAATGTAATTAAATGAATGTAATTGAAACATGAGAAAGTATAAAGATTTAGAAATGATACAACTTTAAGTGGGTGACATTCCAGCTTCGCAGAAGTGGTTGTCCATCCTTTGTTTCCAATCGATATGCGCCTTGTCCGACAATCTCTTTGACGAGGCAGGGTCCTTCCCATTGAGGGGCTAGCTTCCCGTCGGTTGGATCTCGGGTATTTTCGAATGTTTTTTCTCAAGACCCAATCCCCTAATTTAAAGACTTTGACACAGACATTCTTGTTGTAGCTCCTAGCGACTTGTTGTTGGTATTGGATTATTCAGATCCTGTCTCTTTCTCTGATCTCGTTTGCAGTGTCGAGATTGTGGGCCAACTCGAGATCGTTTTGTTCTAGGGTTTGTAACTCGTATCTGGCAGTTGGGACGAGTAGCTCGGCGGGGATGACTGCCTCGCCCCCGTAGACCAATGAGAAGGGACTTTGTCCATTTGCATTCTTCGGTGTGGTTCTATCGGACCATAATATTAAAGGGAGTTCGTCGGCCCACCTTCTTTTTGCCCCTGTGAGGCGTTTTTTTAGATTGTTTATGATGATCTTGTTGCTGGATTCAGCTTGGCCGTTGGATTGTGGATACCGTGGTGTGGAAGTAACCAATGTGATGTTCCATTGTTTGCAAAAGGACCGCGTCTTATTACCGATGAATTGGGAGCTATTGTTGCATACGATTTCTGAAGGGACGCCAAATCTGCATAGAATGTTACGCTTTATAAATGAAATGACGTGTTTTTCTTTTACCTCTCGATATGCTTCGGCTTCGATCCATTTAGAAAAATAGTCAGTCATAGCAAGGAAGAAGATGCGTTGTCCTGACGCTGGTGGTAATCTCCCGACAATGTCCATTCCCCATCGCATGAAGGGCCAAGGTGCTAAGGTTGGATGAAGCATTTCCGATGGCTGGTGTGTGACAGGTGCGTGCCGTTGGCAAGCATCGCACTTTTTGACGTAGTCAGTCGCGTCTTTGTTCATTGTAGGCAAATAGTAACTTGTCCTGAGGGCTTTGCCGGATAGGCTATGTCCCCCAGTATGGTTTCCACATTCTCCGTCGTGTAGGGATTGCAGGACGCGTCTTACATCGGATGTTTTGAGGCAGCGTAGATATAGGCATGTGACAGATTGTTTAAATAAAACATTATCTCTTATATCAAAGGTTATGGCTTGTACCTTGAGTTTTCTAGCTTCTCCCTTGTCTGCTGGGAGTATGTCGTCTTTCAGCCACTTGATGTAGGGTGTGGTCCAATCATCTTGGTCGCCTATGAGGTCATCTCATGTGTTGTCGCCTACCTCTGCTGAGACGACTTCTTCTAAAGGTAACTCGTCTGTTGCCTGAGTGTTGTCATGACTGATCGTCTTGAGAGTTTTGGGGACTACTGGAATTGTGACATGTGCTAACGGGATGTTGCGGAAGTTGTCGGGATGTACGACGGAGCCGAGGTTTGCTAGAGCGTCAGCATGTATGTTGAGATCGCGTGGGACTTGTCCAATAGTAAAATTTTGGAATTTGCTCGCCAGTTTTTTGACGACGTCTAGATAGGCCTTCATACTGTCGTCTTTGGCGGCATACGACCCTTGCACTTGGTTGACAATCAAGAGGAAATCGCATATCACTTTTATGATCTAGATTACGAGATCTTGTGCGAGTGTCAGTCCAAATATGAGGGCTTCATACTCTACTTCGTTGTTGGTCGCATCCCATTCACATCTTATCGTGTTTGGCGGCATACGACCCTTGCACTTGGTTGACGATCAGGAGGGAATCGCATATCACTTATATGATCTAAATTGCGAGATCTTATGCGAGTGTCAGTACAAATATGAGGGCTTCATACTCTACTTTGTTGTTGGTTGTATCCCATTCACATCTTACAGCTTGGGCAATATGGTCCCCTTGGGCAATATGGTCCCCTTGTGGAAATGTGAATGGGATACGACCAACAACGAAGTAGAGTATGAAGCCCTCATATTTGAACTGACACTCGCATAAGATCTCGCAATCTAGATCATAAAAGTGATATGCGATTCCCTCCTGATCGTCAACCAAGTGCAAGGGTCGTATGCCGCCAAACACGATAGAATGAAGGCCTATCTAGACGTCGTCAAAAAGCTGGCGAGCAAATTCCAAAATTTTACTATCGGACAAGTCCCACGCGATCTCAACATACATGCTGACGCTCTAGCAAACCTCGGCTTTGCCGTACAGCCCGACAACTTCCGCAACATCCCGTTAGCACATGTCACAATTCCAGCAGTCCCCAAAACTCTCAAGACGATCAGTCATGACAACACTCAGGCAACGGACGAGTTACCTTTAGAAGAAGTCGTCTCAGCAGAGGTAGGCGACAACACAAAAGATGACCTCATAGGCGATCAAGATGATTGGACCACACCATACATCAAGTGGTTGAAAGACGACATACTCCCAACAGACAAGGGAGAAGCTAGAAAACTCAAGGTAGAAGCCATAACCTTTGATATAAGAGATAATGTTTTATTTAAACAATTTGTCACATGCCTATATCTACGCTGCCTCAAAACATCCGATGTAAGACGCATCCTGCAATCCCTACACGACGGAGAATGTGGAAACCATACTGGGGGACGTAGCCTATCCGGCAAAGCCCTCAGGATAGGTTACTATTGGCCTACAATGAACAAAGACGCGACTGACTACGTCAGAAAGTGCGATGCCTGCCAACGACACGCACCTATCACACACCAGCCATCGGAAATACTTCATCCAACCTTAGCACCTTGGCCCTTCATGCGATGGGGAATGGACATCGTCAGGAGATTACCACCAGCGTTAGGACAACACATCTTCTTCCTTGCTATGACTGACTATTTTTCTAAATGGATCGAAACCGAAGCATATCGAGAGGTAAAATAAAAATACATCATTTCATTTATAAAGTGTAACATTCTATGCAGATTTGGCGTTCTTTCAGAAATCGTATGCAACAATAGCTCCCAATTCATCGATAACAAGACGCGGTCCTTTTACAAACAATGGAACATCACATTGGTTACTTCCACACCGCGGTATCCACAATCCAACAGCCAAGCTGAATCCAGCAACAAGATCATCATAAACAATCTCAAAAAATGCCTCACAGGGGAAAAAAGAAGGTGGGCCGACAAACTCCCTTTAATAGTATGGTCCGATAGAACCACCCCGAAGAATGCAAATGGACAAAGTCCCTTCTCATTGGTCTACGGGGGCGAGGCAGTCATCCCCCCCGAGCTACTCATCCCAACTGCCAGATACGAGTTACAAACCCCAGAACAAAACGATCTCGAGTTGGCCCACAATCTCGACACTGTAAACGAGATCAGAGAAGGAGACAGGATATGAATAATCCAAAACCAACAACAAGTCGCTAGGAGCTACAACAAGAATGTCTGTGTCAAAGTTTTTAAATTAGGGGATTGGGTCTTGAGAAAAACATTCCAAAATATCTGAGATCCAACCGACGGGAAGCTAGCTTCTCAATGGGAAGGACCCTGCCTCGTCAAAGAGATTGCCGGACAAGGCGCATATCGATTGGAAACAAAAGAAGGACAACCACTTCCGCGAAGCTGGAATGTCACCCACTTAAAGTTGTATCATTTCTAAATCTTTATACTTTTTCATGTTTTAATTACATTCATTTAATTACATTTGTTTGGTTCACTTCACTGACTTAATTAAGCATCGAGGGCCGTTGGGCTCACACCCAACGGTCACCCCTTGATCTTTTCTTTTTAAATTTTAAGACAACTCAAACAGGAACAAGAGGCCTTGAAGACAGACATGGCATTCAAACATACAAACATTTCCATACACAAAAGCGCTTATAAAGTACACGATCGATCGACACACATGGAATAGAGAGACAATACTAAACATCTCATTTACAAAGACTTGATCCATGTAAGGTACTCGTCTATACTTAAACGCTATAATTACTCTTCCCTGGAAATGCAAAGCATGCTATACTAAACACTCGAATGTACAGGTCGCTTCGACCAACTTCCACACGTATCGGCCAAGGCGCAACTGATAAATCAACCTGCAAAAAAACAGACAAACACAAGGTACGCAAACATTTCACAAAATATGCGACCCGCGATGGTGGACGGGTCGCCAAAACATTGTCCATCCCATCTCCACGATGGGGCACAACACTTTACTAAAACGTCTAAAGTTAGAATGTTCGCAAACAACACACACACAACATTGTCATCACATTATCTAAGACTCGCCTGATTTTTCTTTAACATCTGCAGGGGCAACTTCCTTGCCCTTAGTCACCTTAGGAGGAACCTCCGACGCATCCTTAACAGCTTCCTCAGTCGCTTCATGATCGGTTTCTCCTCTTGGCCCGTCCTCCCCCAAGCCGACGAGCTTGAACAGATCATCACCAGGATTACCATTAGGATACAAAAGGTCCATGCTAGCCCTTTCTTCATCAACCTTCCAATCCACGTGAGTTCCCGCAACACATTCCTCCATCATCTCAATGCACGACTTAAGGCAGGAGTACGTCCTCACATCGCTAGAGATCCGAGCATCCTTTACACAGAGCTCCTCGATGCTACCCTCCAACTCATCAAGATGAGCCTGAACCTCCAACAACTTATTCTCGGACGATGCCAATTTGTTCTCAGCAGCCTTTACACGATTGTTAACAGCCTTCAATTGACCCTCAACTTGAGCAACCCGCTTGTCAGCCATGTCGCTACAAGCTTGAACACTCGAGAACGTAGTGATCGAATATTGCAAGGCATGTACACGATGAATTATATAATTAATTGAAAGAAAAACAATAAAGAAATGTACACACAATTTTTTTTACCTTCCAAGCAGCAACCCCAGCTTCATCGATGCAGTCGATTGGGTGCAAATCGCCAATTTCCCTCTTCCCTTCGGGATCTAAGGTATGGAGCAAATCATTCAAAGACCTATTCTTTAACTCACCTATCGGCATTTCAGCAACGACTATAGCCTTCCTCTTCGCCCCTGAGGTCTTGGATGAAGGCGAATCTACGACGACAATTTTTGTTGGCATAGACGCTTTAGCCGACGTGGATGCTTTGACCGCTGAGAGCTTATGGTCCAGAAGGCTCTTTCCCGACAGGCGAGCGCTCGACCTTTCACGTCGAGGCGCTGTCAGATAAGCACAGCAAAGTAAGCACACATACAGACCAAAAACCACCCACACGCATACCTGGAGGAACGAACAAGTGCCTTTGGTGACGGAGGTAGACGGTGTCGCCATTTCGGTAGGATCGGTTGTCAAGAAATTGATGTTTCGGAACGACCTCTCTCCTTCAGAGAACGACAACAGAATCTTGGTCACACCAGCAAAATCAGAATCCTCCTTTTCCTATGGATTTGGCACTAAAAAGAGACACATGTGAGCACAAGTTAAAGGAGCGTCAACTAAAAATCCAAAAAGACAAATACAAAACCTGATGTTCTCCAAACATCCCGCAAGAAGGAACAGTTGAAATCCCCCTCAAGCGATTTCTTTTCCACAAAGAAGAATCGCGACCTCCATCCACGGTCGTTAACGTTAAGGTTCAGGGCAATGAGTTGTCTATCCTGCCTAAGACGCAATTGGAAACGGGAATACCCTCGAGTACTCAAGTAATAAGAATGCCAAAGCACATCAAAATCAAAGTCGATCTCGACACTTGAAAGCAAAAGATCAATCACTCTAAGAAGTCGCCATGCGTGAGGCATGACCTGACATGGGGCAAGATTCAAGACAACCAAGAAATTTTGAACCAAGTTCGAGAAAGGGAAGGTATGACCGACCTTAAAAGGGTACTCAAATAAACAAATCCACCCATCTCGGTGCCAATCAGCATGCTCGTGAGGACGAGGAAGACGAGCGACTGTCTCAGGGGGAAACTAACCTACCTCTATAATAGTGTTTAACTCCGACTGGGTTAGGGTTCTGGCCACAGAATCCTCGGGGTTGAGAAGCTTCGAGGGGGTAAAACCATTGTCCTCATCGCCGGATCGGAAGACGACGCATTGGTCTTCTTTGATCGAGAAAACGCCATCGCAAAAGAACAACAAGAAATTTGAAATTTTACCTGTGAAAGATGATGCCTTTTGCAGTAAAAAGGAGATGGTGAAAAGAAGTGAGTTGATCGTGTATTTAAGAAGGAAAACCGCCAGCCCAATCGGTCAAAGCAATGATCCAGTAACTTGCCACCACGTCACCGATCTTCTGCAACAAAATCGGCAGGAAAAGATTGCGCATGAGGGTAAACTTTCTGAAAACATAACCTTCGCATCAACCGCAAAGGGCTCTCTCCGGCCCAGTTATGTTTTGGGGCAATTGTTGGGCTCCGAATTTCAGCAATTCATCAAGACGGCCCAATCGGTGGAAAGGCGATTCTCCCTAAGGAAACCGGAGCTGACTCTTCGGTAGACGTTAGGCTTTAGTAGATGTTGGAGTAAATATCGGCCCCACGACGTCTGTAATGACTGCCCCAAAATCTCGTACAAGTAGGTTCGGATAGGATAGCTTAAATACGAATCATATGATCATTGTAAAGTACACTATGATCACCGAATACAATCCATAATCTCTAGCTCCCGCTCTTATTTTCTCTGAAATCTCTCTAGTCCGAATTCTCATTTGCAATATCGAAGAGACCATCGACTGAATCCTTGTACTCGATTGCTCTCAAATATTTGGGAGATAAGCTTGTTTTATACTCGATTAATCTCATTTGTTCAGTTGCTAAGTTGATTTGGATTATTTTAGATATATTCAATCTCATCATTGTCTAGTTACCCTTCTTAAGGTGATTCAGGTCGGCTCGGTCTTTTCGCCCCAAAACAGAGTCATTTTGATAACATACATAAAATCTATTATTGCATTTCTGTAAGTCAGCAATGGTACTAGGTGCAACAGATGGGGTACAGGTCTTGTTTTTCTTGGTATTGGACACATCCTGCCATTGGTTAGGGGTTTTAGAGTTGTCAGAGGAGCCACCTTCAGATTCAGTGTTCATCCAAAGGTCATCTAGATTGATTGAGGTTTAGCATTTCTCAGGGACAGATATCAAATGTAAAGTGTGCTGAAGAGCACCACAATTTCCACAGCCCTTAGGGCATTCTTCAAATTTGCGTTTATACCCATGGGGTTCCCCATCCTCTTTAGGGACAACAATGGTTTTGTGGCGCACACTAGACACATCAAAATGACCCAAGTCTTCCACATAACGAGAGCCACACAATCTGGGAGAGGATGGATGGGATTATGTTTGCTTGTAAATGATTAAGATCTGGAGCACGTAGGCAATACACATAAGGATGATTTTATCCCAAAAATCAGCCTTGATTTTAAGGAGTGAACTGGGATTAGGTTGTGGGGAAGACAAATCAAGATCAAAGTGAGAGATCTTGAGGGTTTCATGGTCTAGATTCGGTGGATTGACACTGAGTTGGAGCAAGGAGGGAAGTGGCGTTGATGGCGGCCAAACAAGCTCTAGGATAGAAAGGGGGGCGTGTAGGGTTGTGCATTCGGTCCAGATCGGACCGCTTTTTCTGGTCCGATTCGGTCCGATAGACCGGAATTTTTACAATCCTTGGACCGGAGATCGGACCAGACCATATGATTTGGTCCGGTCCGGTCCGGTCCAGTCTTGGACCGGTATACGTAATTTTTTATTTTATATTTTATATAAATTAAAGTTTAATTATTTTTGCTATTTTTATAGCTACTGTGTATAATATTAGACAATATATTTTATTATTAATTTATATTTATAATAGAAATTAATATTTAATAGTGTTATGAGATATTAATACATAAAATAAAATTAAAAACAATAAAAAATTGGTCCATCCGATTCGGATCGGAAACCGGCCGGGTTTGAACCAGACCGGAACTGAAATTTTAGAAATATGTGGACCGGAAACCAAACCGTAATTCCCCGGTCCGGTCCGGTCCAAATTTGCACAACCCTACGGGCGTGTTTGGGGAGCATTTTTAGAGACATATTTTGCTCGCTTGTGTTTTTAGCTACCAATTGAATTATTACGCAAGATATAACCGAATTTATTTATTTTATTTTTCTTTGTTAGACGCTACCTATGAATATACATACATATAGATGACTCCATTAATACTTTCCTAAAGTTACCAAACGGTTTGGATCTGACCCGATATTTTTTCGGCGCAAAACCGCGCAGTCGCTTTTTTTTAGCCGCGCACTTCCCCATGGGAGGCTCGACATGCCGCCGAGAAAACCCGAGTTCCATGGGCGGCTCTACGAGCCTCCCATGATGGGTTCAGTTTAGGGATTTTTTTTTGAAATAAATAAAAATGTGTTTTTAAAAACCGGTTCATTGAAACCGGGGTTGTGGGCGGCATTTCGTGCCGCCCACGAAACTGGGTCAATGAATCGGGTTTTTTGGGGGGACAGGGTTCATAGGCGGCACTTCCTGTCGCCCAGGGTTCATGGACGGCACGTGGTGCCGCCTAGGGTTCATGGACGGCACGTGGTGCCGCCCAGTGAGTATACGTTTCACTCCCAACGGTCGATGTGGGCTGCACGTAGGGCCGCCCAGTACAGGTGTAGCCGGCTATATAAATTAGGGATGTATTGTATTGTATCCAAATCTAGAAACTCATTTTCATAATAAATGTCGTCGTCAAGCGGTTCTGGTTGGAGGGGATTGTCGGAGTCCTCTTCGAGCGCTAACACATCTGTAGATGATGAGGGTGATTTGCAGGCGCCAATTTCTCCCGAGTACTTCAAGGTATGTAATATTGTAATTTTTACTGTATAAAATAATTAGATCTTAAATGTACTTAGTCTTTGAAATGTTAAACTGTTTTGAAATAATATTTAATTTGTTGATATTAGTTTTTAGAAATTTAATTATTAATTAGTCTCTAATGTGGTAATTTTTGTATATAAATAGGGTGATTCTAGTGATGATGGATTTATAGCTATCGACTTCTCATCCCATTTTACTACTACTGAGATATTTCCTAGTAAGGAAGGATTGCGAGATTGGGTGCAAAGGGTAGGTTTTAGTCTTTTTATGGTGATCACTACTAAATCATCAAATCCTAAAAAGATTATACTTCACTGTGAGAGATCCGGGTTACCTCGGTCCGGCAAGAAGAAGGTGGTAGTCGATGGTATAAAGGTCAGCCCGATACGAGTGAATAAAACTAGGTCAAAAAAGAAGGGTTGTCCCTTTTTGCTGCATGGTACTTTTAGGGAAGGAAATGTTATTAGAGATCCTGGGTGGACCTTATCGGTTGTTAGTGGATCCCATAACCATATGCTTTCTACCACCTTGACCGATCATGCATTTGCTACCCGACTTACGAAGGAGCAGCGTAGGAAAGTGATGATTGATACTGCGGCGGGTGCAAGACCCAAGGTTATTTCTACACAGCTTAGGAATGAATATTCGAATGCAACGAGTTCGAGGAATCAGGTGTACACTGTTAGGGCTAAGGAGAGGTTGAAATCCCTGGGCAATCTGAATGTGACACAATGGTCATTGGGATTTTTGAATGAGAAAGGCTATTTGTTGGACACTACTACTAAGACGAGGGAAGATGGGAATGAGGTTTTGGCGTGCTTGTTTATTTCTCATCCAGACGCTCGACATTTGTTGTGCATGTTTCCTAATGTCGTCATTATGGATTCGACCTACAAAACCAATAGGTAAACCTTAGTCTTTTTTGTATTATGTGTAGATAATGGTATTTTCTGCGGGTTTTAATTTTTTTTTTTGTTGCATTTATAGGTACGGTATGCCTCTGTTCCAGATTGTTGGGTTTACTTGCACCAACTACACATATTGCATTGCTCTTGTGTTCATGGAAAGGGAGACGACAAACCACTATGCATGGGCGCTGAGACGATTGAAGTGGTTGTACGGGGAGAAAAATCCCGTATGCATCATGTCTGATCGAGAGCTAGGACTGATCAAGGCTGCCAAACTGGTGTTTCCGAAGGTTCGTCATCACTTGTGTCAGGTCCATGTAGACCGTAATGTGAAGGCATATGCTAAGACGATGAAGATTGACGAGAAGAAATTCTCGGGAAGTGTTCGTCGGGTGATGAGGTCTCACACAAAGGAGGAGTACAGAGAGCGGCTTGCTCACTTTAAGGGGATATGGAGTGAAGGCTTGGTGCGATATGTGGAGCAAACTTGGTTTAATGAGCATAAGAAGAAGCTGGTTGCGGCATGGTGTGATGATGTTCTCCATTTTGCCACAAGAACATCAAACAGGTAACTTTCATACAAACATTTGCAATCAAATTGGGTTATAAAATTTATTTAGTTAATTGTATACGAATATATTATTTTCAGGGTTGAGGGTCAGCACTCTATGCTTAAGGACATGATTGAGACATCCGTTGGAGGGTTCGACACACTTGTGCAGCACATCGACAACATGTTTGTTGATCAACATCGGAAGATCCGAAATGAGATGACCAAGAACTGCACTGCCTTTCCCATGGAGATAGTGAAAGGCCCTGAGTGGGTTAAGGTGTTCTTCAAGCGCATCCTTGAAAAGTGCTCTGAAAAATGCCTGAGGATGTTATATGCCCAAGCTGTGTTAGCAAAGGAGGGGAAAATTGGGAACAAATGTGCTGATTTTTGGTGGAGGTCCACACTGGGGCTGCCTTGCCCACACACAATTAAGGTCTACGTGGAGACGGGTTATCCGTTAGTGCCTGAAGAGGTTGATATTTTCTGGAAGCAGATCCGATGGGAAGGGGTGGATGCTAAGGATCTTGATGTCGATGATGGTGTTTCACTGACAGCGGACAATGTCACGGTGGATGACTTCGTTGAAGAGTACTTATATGGGACAGTTGAGGGATTTGATTTGAAGAAGATGGCGGAAAAGTGGCGTGAGTCAAAGGACCCTACATCGTGCGATATTCAAGACCCGCCATGTGGCGAGACCAAGAAGGGGAGGCCTAGGATGAATGCGAGAAAGACCGGTACAAAGAGGAAAATGTGTTGGGACGAGCATGTGGATGCAAACATGAAGAAGGAGAAGCAGAAGATGAAGATGGAGGATGAGGAGCTGGGGGTGGATGAGAAGGATGAGCCTACAGAGAAAGAGACGACCAATGTGAAATCGTCCGTTGGATCCCCGGGATCGAAAGGATGCCCTTCTAGCGGACGACCTCACAGTGGAGTTTCAACAGCAAAGGGGAGTGCCACTAAACCTGCAAAGCCGAAATCTGCTTCAACCAAGTCCAAGTCGGGTTCAAACAAGCCGGTCAAGTATCTCGGCTTCAACTGGGGGCACGAGAATATTGATCATTTCATGCTCGCCTACATTTCTGGAGTTCAAAATGTCAAAGGTGATGGTCATTGTGGGTTCCGTTCTCTTGCCGTTTTGCTGTGTCGCCAAGAAGACGAGTACATTGATGTCCGGTTAGGGCTTTCGAAGCACGTCCAGGCACATGGAGCGAACTACGTAGCGATTCTTGCGGAGGAAGCGTTGACGTTGGAAGAATTTGTTAGGAAATTGAATTATATTCCTTCACCGTGCACGGCAAACTTCTGGTGTATAATGCCTATTACTGGGTTGGCGTTTGCAACGGAACACCAAGTGGATGTTGTTGTCTTATCATGGTTCGGACCGCACACATGTCTTCCATTGTGGGCCCCCCCGGGTGCCGAGCCTCCGACAAAGGTTTATGCGATAGCACATGTAGGCAGGAGAGACCATTACGTACCGGTACGTGGAGTCCTACTCTCTCGTATTTACTTATTCTTTCATAATTTTTTAGGAACTGTATTGTTTACGTGTACAGATTTGGCTTGTTAATGACCATTGTCCCATTCCACCGCCTCCAAGACAGTGGCGCATTTACAAGGATCCAAGTGTTGATGGATGGGATAGTCATGAGCGCTTCAAGGATAGGTTCAAGAATTATGTAGAGGAGCGAACATATCATGGGCGACCTGACATACTTACCTAGGTTTTTTGGATTGTAATCGACTTTATATATGATATTGTATTTCCTTTTGTGTAAAAGTTTGATTGAGATTGATCGTATATTGTGTTTTTAATCATTTGTTTTTGAGAATTGAAAAAAATCGGGAAAATGCTATACGAGACAACAATATTACTAATCATTAACAAAAACACGTTCACGAAAACATTAAAGCGTACACTAGTTTAACATGAAAAATAAAAAAAGCTATCTAATCCCCGTCCGAATCGGCCTCCCCGCCATCATCATAGCTGCCGTTGTCCACCACAGATTCCGGATCTTCTAAAAGACCGGGGATATGGCGTCTCGGGTGTGCAGACTCTGTGTAAATGGGAACTGGAACACCAGGTCTGTAAAGAGCCATAATTTTAGCTATATGATATGGGCGACACACAGTGCCGCCCATATCATTTCATCACCACAACTCCGCTGTACAGCCCATGGGCGGCAAAGTGTGCAGCCCATGGGCGGCAAAGTGTGCAGCCCATGGGCGGCACACTGTGCCGCCCAATATGCCTATAAATAGGCCATACGGGGTCCCCTTTCTACCAAGCTTGTCTCACCCAAAGAGGCAAGCTGCAGCACAGAAAAACATGGGATCTTCAAATTTCGGTATTTGTAGGATTTCAAGTTTTTCTGTGATGCAGCAAGAAAAAAAGAGCAGATCAGCATGAACGACATGGCCCAAGGAGGTTCGTCCTAGGACTCTTGACTCGGTCAAGAGGATAATGTCCACAAGGCAATCACATCCATCTTAACGCACTGTTAGAAATGACCACAACATGACGTGAGTCTACAATGAATACAAGACAGTTCGGTTTAAGCTCACTAGTGAAGGTGGAAAAGGCGGTTGACTGTTTTCCTCAGGGACTGAAGTTCTGAAAATGCTAGACGAACCTCCTTGGGCCATGGCGTACATGCTGATCTGCTCTTTTTTTCTGGCTGCAGCACAGAAAAACATGGGATCTCCATATTTCAGTATTTGTAGGATTTCAAGTTTTTCTGTGATGCAGCTAGGAGAAGGAGCATATCAGCATGAACGCCGTGGTCCTAGGAGGTTCATCCTGGGCTCTTGAGTGAATGTATATGTATAGTGCAAGAGTTGTGTATGTCATTTGTTCCAGTGTGTATGTATTTTTTTTAAGTGTGTAAGCCATCAGTGAATGTATATGTGTTTTTAGAATTTGTACGTGTTTTTAGTATGTGTATGTAATTTAAGCCATCGGTGAATGTATATGTGTTTTTAGAATTTGTACGTGTTTTTAGTATGTATATGTAATTTAAGAATATACATGTGTTTTTTAGAAATAACACACGAAAATCCAACAAACCAATAAGCAAAGAACTAAAACTAGAAACGACGGAACAAATTAGAAACGACGGAACAAATATCTAAATACGAAACCAATAAAGCCAAAAGTCATACTTAATTTACTGGAATTTCAATCCCCAAAAACGTACAAACACAAAAGTCAAAAGTCATACTACGAACTCTCCGTCTCACTATCAGATGAGTCATCTAGATGTGGAGTGGAATCACTAGCTAAGGACACACCCGAACCCACGCCCGGTGCCCATACTGGAGGAACATAAGAGGTCGGCTGAGACGATGCCTGCTGAGCTGTTGCACGCTCCTCCGCCATCCTAGATGATTCGGCTCTCTCAAATATAGTAGCGTCTGCACTATATACATGAGAAGGCATCTGTGAAGCCCGTACAAGCGGTGGAGCTACAGGAATGACGTCACTGAAAAGGATGTCATGCAAATGCTGAAAGTGCTCCCTACACCCTAAACAACCTCCTCCAGACATAAGCTCCTGAAGATAGGCCTGGCTCATCGCATGACGCTGCAAATGAAAACAAACATTTTAAAAACATAGACTTTCATAAAATAATTTAAAAGAATAAAATGGGAAAAAAACATACCCTTTGCAAGTTGATAGCCGGAGGTGGTCCTCTACTGATACGAGGCTGGACTGGCGCATGCGGACTCACGTAAGGATGCGACACCTGTAGATACCAGTCCAGGTACGCGTCGTGGACATCCCAAGGCATCGTCGCAGGAGGACTCGCCAAGATGTGGGGGCAAAGATGATGCTCACGCTGGTCCCACATGTGCCAACGCGGGTCAAAGTGCAACTGGTATCGCCTCGTCCCCTTGAAATCAGGAGGACGAACTGCAACCAGAGGCTCAATGATATCCATCGGCCTGCTCTGTCGATAACCGAACTGGCGTGTAAGCCGATCTGGCATGTATGGCTCTTCTACACCGAGAAAACGAATAATCCCTCGATAAGTGGAGGACCTGTGACGACCTCGAAAATCAAGACCCTCGTACGGCATCCACCGTATCTGCAATTAACAAAACACGATGGACCATAAATTAATTCATTAAGCTATCTTACTGTAAATTAAAATTGAAAAACAATACGTACATCCTCTGGCCTATACTCGTCCAGAATTCGTCTGTAGTGTGACTGGTCACGGGAGGACCGGAGAGGTGTCCGGCCAATGCAGTATCGTCCAGCGCGTCGGAGGTCGTCGTCCGCACCTTCCTTGAGGTTAGGGTTGCCCGGAAAGTATACAAAGTATGTCCAAATCCAAACCTGCGTACAGAGAAAGAAAACCATTAGTTATAAACAATTCAATAATGTATATTAATAATCTAAATTATAATTTAACTATATTAAAGGACTACCTCCAAAAGACGTGCGCAGCCGGCGAACTGTGCAGCTCCGCGCCGAGAACCCTCTCCGAGGTTCCTATAAAGGAGAGCCAGAACCCCGGTACCCCAAGCAGTATGAACAACACGCTCCCAGTCCACAAAAAGAGGTAGCAGTGTGGTCTTCAGCTCGTTCGTTGACTTGTCAACGAAGATGCTAGCCGACATGGCGTGCCATAAGAAATCGGCTGCTATATCCTTTGGGTAGGCACCCTCCTCAATCATCCGCATCACATGCCTCCCAAGCTGGAATTGCTTGACCCAACCCTTCCTAAGGTCGCGGACCATGTCAGCATCATCCTCATCATAGCTGTAGTCCGAATCTATCCCAAACAAATAGCCGAACAAAGCCTCACACTCCGCCATCTCCCTATCATGACCGGTCCATGGTGACGTCACCTCAAATCTCTCGATCGGCATCCCTAAAATCAGCAGCACGTCATGTAGAGTAGGAGCTATCTCGCCCCAAGGAAAGTGAAAGGTGTTTGTTTCTGGATGCCATCTCTCAACGAATGCTGAAATGAGGTTGTGATCAACATTGCCGAACTGCAAATCAAGTAAACCTGTCAACCCCGTCTGCTGCGCAATCCAAAACCGGGAACCCTCCACAGGGACCCCTCCAGGAATACGATCCCTCCAAAATGCAAACTGCATAGGGCGTGTCTGAACCCTCAAACTCCTAACAACGTCCTCGGGTGGGTCCAACGACGCCTTCGTCCATATCAGCTCTGCAATGTGCGTATCAAAGTTCCTCAACAAAGATACAAGCTGCTCAGCTGGCTCATGCGGAGATGGGGCCTGTGTGGCTGGCTCAGACTGAGACGGGGCATGCTGAGATGGCTCATGATGTGGAGATGGGGTATGCTGAGATGGACATGGGCCATACTGAGTCTCCTGTGTGGCTGGCTCAGGCTGAGACGGGGCCTGCTGAGATGCCTCACACGGAGATGGGACATGCTGCTCATGTGACTCCTCCAGAGATAGCCGCTGTTGAGGTGAGTCATCAAGATGTGGGTCCTCCTGATGTGACTGCTGAGGTGGGTCCTCCATAATCACGTCCTCAACTGAGCGGACGGGACCAACATCGTCCTCACTAGCGCCCTCACTATCGGCCTCACTATGGCCCTGCAATACACCGCCAACCCTCCTCTTGCGAGCAGATGCAGTAGTAGGGCGACTATCTCGATCGGACTGTGCGATCTTACCCAAAACTTTCTATTTTCGCATAAAAAATATAGAAAATTGTTTTCTTACAAACAAAATCAATATATTAAAATTTTCATAACAATGACATATTTAATATTACAGTATAATTATCGCGATTTATCTATACTATTTTTTATAATGATTAAATACAATAAAATAATATATTAAATTTTATTTTCTTACAAACAAAATAATATATTAAATTTTCATTACAATGATATATTTAATATTATTTAATATTATTTAACACTATAATTGAGTTTATTACCTATACTATTTTTTATCAGATAATGATTTAATAATCTAAAATCCAAGTATATATAAATCTACAAGTGCAGTAACAATTTAATTAAATAAATTAGATTTAACGATTACAAATTTAAAAAACACCATACCTTTTCAGTTGGCCTCCGTTCATATTTTCGCTTTTGGCGAACGGGAATTTCACCCAAGTCTGACATAGCTTGATGAGCAACCGCGCACGCGACGTCAAAGGCATTCTCCGCCGCAATATCGCCCTCCTCGCCCAAAAACCCCCCAATATCGCCCTCCTCGACATCGGTTATGGGCGGCACCACGAGCGGCCCAGATTCCTCCATAGTGGGCGGCACGCTGTGCAGCCCAGCCTCGCCTCCCTCCTCGGCCCCTGCTTCGCCTCCTTCCTCCGCCAGCCTCGCTTCCTCCACCGCGTCCCTTGCTTCAGCCGCCTCCTCCGCCGCGTCGCCACCCCTCTCCCCCAGCCTCGCCTCCTCCGCCGCGTCGCCACCCCTCTCCCCCAGCCTCGCCTCCTCCAACGCCTCGTCGCTGCTGCCCCCCGTCAAACAGAGATTGGCCGCCGACGCCGCCGCCGCCAACGTCGAATCGGCCGTCGATTCTGGTACATCGCCGCCGTCTCCGCCAAGAACTCCTGCCGCAGCCATCTGATTTTTCGTCCGTTCTTCCTCCGCCAAGAACTCCCATATGTCGTCAACCGAAAATTCGCCACCGGGATCCATTTTCGCTCTCGAACTCTGGAAATCGCGATCGGAGAAGACGACCCTGGGCGGCTTTTACTAACGCCGAGAAGATGACCCTGGGCGGCAAGATGTGCCGCCCACGTTTCAATTTCAAATTCGCCCTTTGGCGGGAAGCTGTGCCGCCCACAATTTTGGGTTTACACTTGGCGGCTTACCGTGCCGCCGAGTTTTAACCCGGTTTCCAGAAAACCATATTTTTAATTTTAAAATAAATAAATTAAATTACAAAACCGGGTTCTACAAAAACCTAAAAATCTGGGCGGCAATATGTGCCGCCCAGGTACAATTCGGGTTCATAAAAAACCAGTTTGCATGGGCGGCATTAGGTGCCGCCCATGTGCAAACCGGGTTTTTGGAAGGGTATTCTGGCCGGCATGTAAAGCCGCCCAGGAGGAAGTGCGCGGCTAAAAAAAATCGACTGCGCGATTTATCGGCCTATTTTTTTTATCGGTTTTAGCACATAATTAGATCACTCCAGAATTACTAACTAATCCTTTCTTAGGTAAAAAACGGATCTTTTTAATTTCATTGGAATTTATTATTCTTAATTGAAGAATCTTAATTTACACCATCTTTTCCATTACTTACCAAGTTAGTCCAATGATAAAAGAATATCTTTCGGTATACATAACAATAATAAATGAAGTTATGCATTACGTAAATTTAGAGATTTTTTTGAAAAAATAGCACAAATTTAGAGATTTGTTAAAATGTACTAATATTTTGATATTAATTTAATTAATTATTAAGGCGGAAACCATTATTCTAATTTTTATAAAGGTTGAATGATGTGGCAGATAATGAGACATATCTCAAAGGCTGACACGTAAACGAAATGAATTTGATAATGACACATAGGCAAAATGAATTTGATGATGACACGTTGACGAAATGAATGTGGTGATGATACGTTGGCAAAATAAATGTGGTGTTGACACATAGGATTAGAGGTGACATTCGAATTGTTTGGGTTAGGTTGGGTCTCTATTTCGGTTCAGGCTATTATGGGTCGGGTCACTTTTCGATCCTACGAGTTGGGCCGGGTCGAATCGGGTTGTGCATATTTCCGTCTTGTTCGGGTTTGGGTTAGTGCAGTTCGATTTGTGTTTGGGCTAACGCGGGTTGGGTCGAGTTTGGTTTCGATTTAATGTGGACCGGGTCGGGTCGTGTTTTTATTTACCGCGGGTTGGTTTGAGTTTGTTTTGATTATGGCATGTCAGGTTGTGGTCGGTTGAGTTTGGATTTTGGATGTCGCGTATAGGGTTCTATTTGGGTGGTTCTATTTGGGTTTTTTCATTTAGTATGTTAGATTTTGATCAGGCTAGCGCACACTAGAAGGCATTGAAAATATAAAGTTAGTCATTTTGGATTAGACACTACATCAAGATGTGTTATAGTCAAGTCTATTTAGATTTTGGGTCATTTTGAGTTCTGTCCAATTCGGGTTCGGGTCCAATTCGACTTCGGGCTATTTTGGGTTCAGTTCATATTGGATTGGGTCGGTTCAGGTTTCAGGTTGTGCATTTCGACAACTTTTCGGTTTTGAGTCAGGTTCGATTCGGGCGGGTCAAGTCGGTTTTTTCCATCTTTACGCATCTCTACGCATGATTTAGGCATCTCCTTTAGTGTATATATATATATAGAACATAGATATATAATAGACTATTTCAATAATCATTTTAGAAAACTTTGACACGCTCTCGACCCTTACACGACCTACAACGACCCGGCCTGCAATCAATTAGCAAATTTTAACCCGTAAATGACCTGACCCGATATGATTAAACACGAACCCGTCGACCCGATTGACAGGTGTAGTCACCACTTTACATCAGATAGGCCCGGATAGGAATGGGATCCGTAGGTAGAAAAATGTTTACAACTTACTTTCAGAATTTACAGTTTACTAATGGTTCAGGTTTATGAATCTGTCTTTGCCCTTGGGGTGAAAGGTTTGGGAATGCCAATTAAATTGAAGCTCAAGTTTGTAGTTCCAATTCTGGATGTTACTTGTTCGCTGGTGCTCATAAATGGTCATATCCATCAGTGTTACTGGCGGAAGGACTAGCTCCCACTGGCCTCGTCGTCCGTTCCTGTCGGTTCGAGTTTAGGTGACAGGCAATATGTCAACTTCGGTAGCAGACTAGCAGTAATGCTGTCTCATAAGTACCAGTGAGGGTATACGTCGTGACTAAAACCAAAATCAAGCGGGCAAAAGTTAGCCAGGTCCCCAACCTAATATGGTTCTTCGAGCCCTTCACAACAGTTTACCATGGGCAGCAACCCAAGCTCAGCAATGGAGGTCTTTTCCAGTGTTTGATCAATAAGACTAAAAAGAAGCTTAAAGAGGAAAAAGCCAAAGAGCTGAGACAGAGTTGTATTAACTATTAAGACACTTTTGCAGTAAAGCCCTCAAAAGAAGCCAAAGATATAAAGTAGCAGCAAGTTCATACTCTCCTGCAAGTATATAGATGCACAAGATGATGCCTTGAAATAAGGTCAAGTTTTACATATTTCAGTTACCACAAACACATTATTATGAATCCACTTCCAGCAAGTTGAATGTCCAATGAAATGTCAATGCATCACTCACCTGGTATAAATCTTATCTAAGGATATGAACCTATTACTGCAAAGAAGTATATATATCTTGCAAAAGGCCACACTAGTTCATATAAGAGCTCAAAATCGATACCCCAGTCTAAGCAAAAGCAGTTCACATTTTTCTACCAAAAGCAAAATAGTGGTTTACATTTCGAAACATAGCCCACAGGGGTTCTCATAAACCGAATCAGGCAACTGTGCCAGAGAACCAGAGCTCCAGATTTTCACAAATGATAACTCCACCTTCCTTATTACCAAACAACAGTGATAACAAAAATATGTCTATGACCTTGTCTGACAAACTAAACCAGAATCCTTATTGAAGGACTACAAATAATAATGCCAAGAAATATATTTTGGTGAAAAAGCTCTATCACCTTGTATAAGAAACCAAAAATGATGTGGCAATTATCCAGGTGGAGGGCAGTGATATCAACATTTTTATGCATTTATCAGAATAATATGACACTTCAAAGAAGCAATTGCACTCAAACAACATGAGCATCTTATTCATCCATCAATACGCCATGGACTGGAAAATTGAAGCAAAAAAGTACAGCAAGCACCTCCATAAACTCAAAATCAGAAAATCCAGTGAGTAATGGTACAACTTCATAAACTGTTATCAGACTAAAACCCCTAAAATCCGAACCCTACGAAAAGGTAGGGGAAGAGAAATAGAGAAAATACCAAGAGAGGCTCAATCACTGAGCTGCTGAATCTCAGCTTTCAACTGCTCCATCTTCAAGCCCATTGATCTCTGCAGCGATGCCCTCTCTCTGTCCTCCACCTTGCTCAACAAACCCTCGAACAAGTCGAGCACTTCCTTAACCGCAGCCCTAGCGCACTCCGCCTCCTCGTTGAAGTATACCGTCTCCTTGGAATCCATCGCCGACTCGATCTCCTCCCTTGCCTCGGCGAACTTGAGGTTTATCTCGTCCACCGCCTTGTTCACGTCCACCTGCTCGCCGGAGGCTCCAGAGCTGAATTTCCTCCAGGTGTCAGAGGAGGGGAGTAAGCTCCGAGCAAGATGGAAATGGGGAGTTTGGAAGATGAATTGGTTGGAGGACGGATTTGTTTGAGATGAAATTGTTGCGAGCGATCGGGAGATATTGCATGTTTTGGGGGATTGGAATTGTTGATGAGGGCGTCGGGAAAGAAATTTGAGGAGAGAGGGTGAAAGCCGCCGATGCATTTCTCTTTGATTTTGGAACGCCGGAGAGTGAAAGAGAAAGAGCGAAAGAGGAATGGTGGAGAGTACAGGAGCATAGGGCAACGGCCAGACTTCGATATATTTTTTTGTTTTGGTGTCGCATTTTTTAAAATTACGTAAATTAACCACTAAAGAGTGCTTTTTTAACAGCTATATTCGAAGTATTTATAAAAAATTGAGTCATTTGACATTTTCGGCTTTTTTAACAGCTATATTCGAAGTATTTATAAAAAATTGAGTGACATTTTCGGCATTCTACACTTATATAAAATTTATCTAAACAACTTTTTCTTTCTTTTTACTATTTCACATCTCAAATCACTCACTTTGTGTACAACTACGTCTTTATAATTGTTAAAGCTGAAAATGATATGTTAAATAAATCAAATTAATAAATATATATTTTATATACAAAAAAAATTCAATTTTAAAATTAGAATATTCGTCTAATATATACTTTATTATTATATACATGGTTCATTTTAATAATTTATTAGTCTCTCCAATCATCTTTATATGACTTTTAGCAAAAAACGAACAAGAACTAAGGGGAAAAAAGCTGCAAAAATCCATTGAATGTATTTTTTTATTACAAGACAAACATTAGGGTCCACCTAATCAGATGACTGCCCTAAATCATTCGAATGGATTATCTTTACAATCTGAGTTCCAAAAGAATTAAAGGTAGAGTTCAATTGTAAGAACTCATATCTGTCACTAGTAATCGGACGAGTATGGTAACGGTCATCGGTGGGACAAAGAATACGTTGGAATTGTTGAAGTGCAGATGACGGGATAGGATGTGTGGCCAAGAAATCGGATGCACGGTTAGCCTCCCGAAAACAGTGGAAGACCTGAAAAGAAGAAAAGGACGAAAGAAGAGCAAAAATATCCATAATAATAGAATTGATTTCCCATGGAATTTTTCAGGTGCGTCGGATGGAATTAATAATCAATAAATTATCTCCTTCGATAATCAGTTGTGTAATATTATGCATAGCAGCAAACTGAATACCTGAAAGAGCTGCTAGGGCTTCACTACGGAGTATAGATGTTGAAGGGATTTGTTCTCGGTTGAAGAATAGAGTTTTTCCATTATGGTCTCTGAGAATATATCCAAAATGTGAGCTATTGTCATTTTTCTTAGAACCGTCAAAATTATGTTTTATCCATGTCGGAGGTGGTTTCTTCCATATCCGATTTGTAACCAGCGCACGATTTCTTCTGATGGTTACTGGTTTTATGGATTCGTTGGATAATGTCCAGTCTTGAAAGAAGTGTCATGCTTGATTTGAGGGATTGGAGATGAGGGAGGTAGTAGATTGGCGAAAGATCAAATTATTTCGGTGATTCCAGATGCACCACCAGAGAAATAGTAAAGGAGCAGGATTGGAATTGGATTGTCTGAAATAATCAAAATTGTATTGAAAATCTGAACTAAATTGTAGAGAGAAAGACGATTGAAGTTTTGATTCAAGGTTAGATATCATTAATTGAGTAAAGGGGCAAGTAAAGAAAAAATGGTTAGTATCTTCATATGTTGTTTGGCAAAGTTGGCAGGTGGAATAAACAGAGTGGTAATGACGGTTAAGGCGTTTTGTGGTGGGAAGGCTGTCTCTGACAACTGATGTGCGTAAAAGCACAAACCAGGACCTCTTTCAGTACAAGGTGAAGGGCACCTAGATCTCATGTTTAGGAACTTCTTGGCTAGACTCTCAAGAAGACACTAATATGTTTTGGGTTGTTTTTGGGTATTGGTTTGATGGAGATTGGACTGAAAAGGGAAATGGATATAACTCTTCATGAAAGAGATTCACGAAGAGTTTGGGATAAACATCTCAGGATCCTTGGATGCGACTCACCAAGAACCACAAGACGAGATTGGTCGCTCATGGATATAACGCACCATGATCAAGCAATCGCCTTTGGATATGACAGACCAAAGGGGTGTTTCGGATATGACTCACCGAAACAAGACTAAGGATTTCGAGGATAGGCACCACCTCGGAAACCATCGTCCATGAAGCTTAAGATGAGCAAACACTCTCGTTTATAATCTCCAAATCAAGCTTAAAGAAAATACAATGCTCGGCCACCTATAAATAGGTGCCAAATGAATTAAAGGAAATTACATAAATACTCCACTAAACTACCCACTAACCTAAGCATGACTTAGGCCACTAGATAGACCCATTACTGTAACACCCCCGACTTACGTCGGTAGTGCCACACGCCAGTAACCTCAGACGTTGCTGTCCGATGTCACCCAAGGCTTTAATCGGAACAATTAATCTTAAATAAACATAATACACAACGAAAGGTTAAACAGCGGAATACATTTTTAAATGGAACTCAACCATTTTTATTAAAAGATTTCTCCCAATACGAGAGGAGTGTTTTACAACAGAGTGAAATCACAGCGGAAAACTTATAAATTACACAACGGAAGACTTGAAGAATAAATCTATTACATGACTTAGTGGTAAGAATAAATCATAATTGACAACCTTTAAAAAAAATACTAATACTTGAATCTCCACCTGCAAGTCTCTTCTTCAACGGTTACTTCGGACTTCGGGGACCAACCATTGATGTGCCGTATAGGACGGATGACACCAGCCAACCATGCAAGGAATAAAACCCGGTTGGTTAGTCTAATGAAAGACTATGCAAGGGTGAAAACGGAATGGTCCTAGTGATCGTAACCGTTTACTATCATTGTCCCTCGAATAACAACCGAAGGAACGATATATAACCCGGAACTTTCACGGAATGATTACAGTTTAGACATGCACTAAAAAGGAAGATTCCAAAGGAATTGAGTCTTATGAAAAAGTATGACAATTGTTTGGGAACGTTACAGTTTTATAAAAGCGTTTAAAAATGACATGATCATTTGGGTCCACTACCAACCTCACCGCATAATGCGAATTCAGATTGGAAAGAGAACTTACTCTAACTGAAGTCCAGGCGAGTTTCCAAGTTGTACTTCTCGCCCGAGGGTTCATAATTATGTGCCTACCCACACTTATCATATCTTAATTTCAAAACGGATATTCATGTTAAAGGTTTTTAATATGATCTCGAGTAACTACGAAAGTTTACGATATCGAGTGACTACGAAGGTTTACGATCTCGAGTGACTACAAAAGTTTACGATCTCGAGTGACTACGAAAGTTTACGATCTCGAGTCACTACGAAAGTTTATGGTGTCGAATGACTACGAAAGTTTATGGTCTTGAATGACTTCGAAAGTTTATGATCTCGAGTGACTACGAAAGTTTACGATCTGGAAAGCATTTAGAGGTTGGGTCCACTAATACTAAGTTATAAAGAAACGATTAATCCTCATAAGGAATTAACGTTCCTACGAATACTCGTTCTAATCTAGCATTAAAGTTTACATTTAAATCCATAACAAAACCATTACGGTCATTAACAAGTATAATAGCGTTGTTTCTAGCAATATATACAACCTACTATAATATCATATTTTAATCACGTTATTTATAAAATTCTGTTCCCAAATGAAAACAACAGTTCACTCCGATTTAATTAACAACTAAAAGCAATGATAATTAATGGAACATGGAATGATTAAGCAAGAGCGAACCGCCACTTGCCTTAGTCTACACAAACGATTGAGCGACGACGAGTTTCTGGGTCCGGAACGGGAACGGAAGTCAGATTACAGATTCCTACGGCGACCCACAACGAAACCCTAGGTTAGATTCGACAATAAAATGATACGAATCTAAGAAAGAATGAACGAAATCGAAAGAACGAAAGTCCCGCCCGAGACCGGATTGTCCAAGTCCATGATCGCGATTGCCAAAGCAATCCGCGGTCGCGGCCATCAAGGACTTCGTCCCCGAGTGTCAAAGACAGCGGCCGCGAACGCGGTCGCGGCAGTTCATGTCCGCAGTCGCGGCCATGAACTCCGGCGACCCTAAAACAGAGAAAACTCACCGGCGACGTCGCGAGAGAGCTCGATTCGAGGGGGCTTAGACTCCAACCTTCCTTGTGCCTCCAATGCACCACTCCAAGGCTGCTACAACTCCCAGCAAGGCCTCCGGTGACACTTCGAAAATTCCGGCGAGGGCTTGGAACTCCGGCGAGCAAGCAAACGAGAGAGAGAGAGAGAGAGAGAGAGAGAGAGAGAGAGAGAGAGAGAGAGAGAGAGAGAGAGAGAGAGAGAGAGAGAGAGAGAGATTAGATTTGGGTGCCCCTAAACCCTCCAAACTCGCCACTATATATAGCCAAGGAGAGGAGGCCAGCCCCGATAAGATTGACGGAGGAGCAGGCGATCAACGGCGGCACGGACGACGAGGCTCGGAAGATGAAGCGACGCTGGCGTGTTGCAGTTTTCCGCGATCGCGGAAAAAGCACCGCGGTCGTGGAAAATGCTTGTGCCCAGCTTCGCTGAGCATTATTATTCCACGGTCGCGGAATTGCCCTTTTCGCGTCTATTTGCCCGGGAAAAGGTTTGGCATGGGTTTAAACCCCGGATTTTAAATATTTGTACCCGAACAAATATTCTAAGCGTCGACAATACGTCCAATGTATTTTCCAAGGCTCAAGGAATTTTTACAGAGATCGTACATGTTACAGAAATTCCAAATTTTGCAAACGTGTCTTGCTTTCCCAACGAGAGTTGGAAATTTACCCAAATATCCTTACTAAAAATGAGGGGTATTACATCAGTACCCCCTTAAAAGAAGTTTCGACCCCGAAACTAGCATTGCTAAACTAATGGGACCCGTTTCACCATAATCTCACTACTTGATCTTAACTTCCTTAATCATTGCATCAAGTACTTGCTCCTGGAAAACGATCTGTTTCCTCAACCATACCACTATCTCACATTGCCTACTTCCACGTACTATTCTTGTACTAACTCGTGACCATCCTCAAGGTCATAATTATCTTAGGATAATTGTCTCCTAAAATCATCGCACTAGTCTCGCTATACCTTAAGCATGAGATTATACATATTTCTCTTTCACCTTTCTCTAAACTTCTCCTAAAGTATGTACCTTATCTTCCTTAAGTCGATATCCTTGAATAAATTTGGTTTCCGAAACCTATACCACCAAAAATCGAACTATTTACTCGATCATGATTCCACTTACAACATATTGCCTACATTCCTTACTCTTGCTAGAACAGATGTGATCATTCACAAGATTACCATTGTCTCGCTCAGAGTATCCATTATAATCTCCAGTATAACATCGCTATGTTGCCCTATTCCTCAAAAAGACCTTGATGTCCTCAAATAGAAGAATACAACATTTTTCTGCTAACTTTCCTTCGATGATCAGATCCTCAAAGTACATACATAGAATTCCACTATACCTCAACTTAGTACCTCTCTTGTCATATAGACCTTACTCCTTACATACACGACTCACCTATTACATTGGTTACCTTACTCACATTTGGCCCTTGTGCCACATCTTTAACTCAAAATCTCCATTCCTGTGATCCCACGATTACTCACACCACAGCCTATGTCCGATTACCTCAACGTGATTTACTAGTCCTCTCCATAGGATTATACTCTCGTCTTATCCAAACGTGTCATACGATCACCTTAATAAACGTGGGTCACCTTTTCCTCAAGTCCACTTGATATCATCTACATACTTACTTTATGCCACACTATTGACCTTCAAAACCGTAATAACTTTTACCGGTCGAGTTTGCTATTCACTCGAAAATCCTTAGGCAAACAGTTGTCCTCATGCGATTTATTATCCCAAATCGAGCACCCTTTTGCTTTACGGATATTTACCGTATATCCAAGATTAACCTAACGTATTCCATTATTCAGTCTCTAACTTAAGCCTTTAAGGTTCTTCAATTCTATTTACTCAAAAATACCATATTGATGAACGACGCCTTGCCATCAAAATCACTCATTTTACGTCCTAATCCTTCAATGAGTACATACAAGTAACACTGTCACTTCACTCCTTAAACGTACATACGACCATTCTCTCCACTAAATCCTTTTAATTTATCGGAATCATCAACATAACCTATCCTTAAACTGTAATCTTTCCATTTAAGTGGCCTTCTTCTAACACAGTAACTTCACAACTTAGTCTTCTCCAAAGAATTGCACCATAAGCCTTCTAACTGACAAACTCACATAAAATCCAAATATCAAACCTTACAACCTTACAAGTATCATAACTCCTTATTCCCTGATCGTACAACCTACCCATTTCAATCATTTGGTCCACTTAGATTTGGCTCAATCGCCCTTTTCCTGACTCGCATCCCAAAGGTTTGTTTAACTGACTCACATAACTTATCTCTAACTTAAGATCCTTATACTCCTCACACAATCTACTATCCCAATTAAAGCAACCCTTTTTAGCATTACGGATACTTACTATCTCTCCAAGACTTAATCACATCATTTCCTGATGGGCCTCAAAATGAAACTTCGAATAGATCTTCCAAAATAATACCTATGACTTTGTACACTTGGCTTTTTGAAAAGTTTTAACCATTGGTCCTACACTGGTCGTACCCACTTATAAATCTCATAACCATAACTCTGGACTCTAAAGTCTTACTCAAGGTCGTAATAGAGGAAACGAGTTCCCTATGAACTATCCCTCTTATACATTCATTCCCTTCTCAACAATCTATCCACATCAATGCCTACAGCATGACCTCATAACTAGGCATTCTGGACTTCACCTTAGTCCATCCCTACATACTTTTACCAGAGAAAATGTACAGGGTACACGTATGAGATTTAGTTCTTAAATCTCATAGAGCATTAACCATACACATTTGTTCCTACACCCTAAGAAATTTTGGAAAACTCAACTTACGAGATAACGCTCGTCCGCTCAACGAATGGAGTAATTAATGTCATACCGTTGTGACATTACTCCAAGAACAAAGATAGATTCCTAATAATGGATCTAGGAATGAGTAACAACTTGAATCTTGCAGAAGTTTGAAAACCACTCATTATAAAACTCCATACTTTCAAACTTCATACTTTATTCTACTAACTAGGGGTGAGCAAAAGTATCTGATCCGGCCGATCCGATAACCCGTCAATCCGAATCCTAAAAGTCTGTATCCGAAAACATCCGTTTAACTTTTATCCGAATCCGATCCGATCCGGGTGATTTTTCCGGATACTTGGACCGGATACGGATCGGGATATTTTGCTTACCGGATATCCGGGAATCCGGTACTATTAATATATAAGATATATATGTTTTTATAACTAATATACAATGTTTAATTAGTTTAGAATGATATCAAAATGGTGCTTGTACATTTTTAAGTAATTAAACCACTTTAATTCTCCAATACAACATTTATTATTTTATTTATTTTAATACAATACAATCTTGATTATTATTCTTATAAAATTAAAATCCCAAGTCATGTACTAAGTGTCGCCTCACTAAACAGAGCAAATATGTTTTTTTGTCAAGATTGAGTGTTCATCATTGAATTGAATTTTGATTATATAAGTTAAAGCTACAACTTTATATATACTTGCCAATTCCTCTTCTTATATAATATATACGTTTATGGTTATCAATCTGAAAAAATTGACAAGTTTAATTGTTTGAAAACATTACAGGGAATTACAATTAGTGCTGATGTTTGACATTTAGTTGCACTTTGCGGATTGTTAGTTTTGATTGAATTAAAAAAAGTAATATTTTGATTTACTTTTTAATAGGTTTTCTAGTAATCGGATAATTTGGATATCCGAGTCGAATATCCGATCCGATCCGGATAATATTTATCGGATATCCGGTCCGAAATGGACCGGATACGGATATCAGTTTTGTGAATATTTTTTTCCGGATATCCGACATACCGGACCAGACCGGATCGGATATATCTGTTTGCTCACCCCTACTACTAACCCTTTTATATAAAAATAATTATTATAAAGTTAGTTTCTCAACCAGTGGTATGATTATCACAAACTTTTACCAAGACCAAAATCACACTTTTAAGTTACAATCATAAAGTTAATTTAATCGCTTATAACACGACATTTTATAAATCAATTATAAATAGCTTTTGAAGTTCAAATAGCTAAATCATTATTTTAAATTACAAGGAGTAAATAAAACTTTTAACTCCAACAGTTAAATCCTCAAAATTCTTTTTAATAGAAAACAAGTTGAAAATAGTTTCGAATTTATTTTTTCGAAAATTCTCAAACCTAACAATAGGCCAAGAATTTTAAAACCTTTGCTCTAATACCATAACTGTAACACCCCCGACTTACGTCGGTAGTGCCACACGCCAGTGACCTCAGACGTTGTTGTCCGATGTCATCCAAGGCTTTAATCAGAACAATTAATCTTAAATAAACATAATACACAACGAAAGGTTAAACAACGGAATACATTTTTAAATGGAACTCAACCATTTTTATTAAAAGATTTCTCCCAATACGAGAGGAGTGTTTTACAACAGAGTGAAATCACAGCGGAAAACTTATAAATTACACAGCGGAAGACTTAAAGAATAAATCTATTACATGACTTACTAGTAAGAATAAATAATAATTGACAACCTTTAAAAAAATACTAATACTTGAATCTCCAACTGCAAGTCTCTTCTTCAACGGTTACTTCGGACTTCGGGGACCAACCACTGATGTGCCGTATAGGACGGATGACACCAGCCAACCATGCAAGGAATAAAACCCGGTTGGTTAGTCTAATGAAAGACTATGCAAGGGTGAAAACGGAATGGTCCTAGTGATCGTAACCGTTTACTATCATTATCCCTCGAATAACAACCGAAGGAACGATATATAACCCAGAACTTTCACGGAATGATTACAGTTTAGACATGCACTAAAAAGGAAGATTCCAAAGGAATTGAGTCTTATGAAAAAGTATGACAATTGTTTGGGAACGTTACAGTTTTATACAAGCGTTTAAAAATGACTTGATCATTTGGGTCCACTACCAACCTCACCGCATAATGCGAATTCAGATTGGAAAGAAAACTTACTCTAACCGAAGTCCAGGCGAGTTTCCAAGTTGTACTTCTCGCCCGAGGGTTCATTAATTATGTGCCTACCCGCACTTATCTTATTTTAATTTCAAAACGGATATTCATGTTAAAGCTTTTTAATATGATCTCGAGTAACTACGAAAGTTTACGATATCGAGTGACTACGAAGGTTTACGATCTCGAGTGACTACGAAAGTTTACGATCTCGAGTGACTACGAAAGTTTACGATCTCGAGTCACTACGAAAGTTTATGGTCTCGAATGACTACGAAAGTTTATGGTCTCGAATGACTACGAAAGTTTATGATCTCGAGTGACTACGAAAGTTTACGATCTCGAAAGCATTTAGAGGCTGGGTCCACTAATACTGAGTTATAAAGAAACGATTAATCCTCATAAGGAATTAACGTTCCTACGAATACTCGTGCTAATCTAGCATTAAAGTTTACATTTAAATCCACAACAAAACCATTACAGTCATTAACAAGTATAATAGCGTTGTTTCTAGCAATATATACAACCTACTATAATATCATATTTTAATCACGTTATTTATAAAATTCTGTTCCCAAACAAAAACAACAGTTCACTCCGATTTAATTAACAACTAAAAGCAATTGATAGTTAATGGAACATGGAATGATTAAGCAAGAGCGAACCACCACTTGCCTTAGTCTAGACAAATGATTGAGCGACGACGGGTTTCTGGGTCCGGAACGGGAACGGAAGTCGGATTACAGATTCCTACGACGACGACCCACAACGAAACCCTAGGTTAGATTTGACAATAAAATGATACGAATTTAAGAAAGAACGAATGAAATCCAAAGAACGAAAGTCCCGCCCGAGACCGGATTGTCCAAGGCCACGATCGCGATTGCCAAAGCAATCCGCGGTCGCGGCAGGGATTCCGCGGTCGCGGCCGTTGAGGACTTCGTCCGTGAGTGTCAAAGACAGCGGCCGCGGACGCGGCCGACCTTGACACTGCCGCGGTCGCGGCAGTTCATGTCCGCAGTCGCGGCCATGAACTCCGGCGACCCTAAAACAGAGAAAACTCACCGACGACGTCGCGAGAGGGCTCGATTCGAGGGGCTTCGACTCCAACCTTCCTTGTGCCTGCAATGCACCACTCCAAGGCTGCTACAACTCTCGGCGAGGCCTCCGGTGACACATCGAAAATTCCGGCGAGGGCTTGGAACTCCGGCGAGCAAGCAAACGAGAGAGAGAGAGATATCAGATTTGGGTGCCCCTAAACCCTCCATACTCGCCACTATATATATAGCGAAGGAGAGGAGGCCAGCCCCGACAAGATCGACGGAGGAGCAGGCGATCAACGGCGGCACGGACGACGAGGCTCGGAAGACGAAGCGACGCTGGCGTGTTGCAGTTTTCCGCAATCGCGGAAAAAGCACCGCGGTCGCGGAAAATTCATGTGCCCAGCTTCGCTGAGTATTATTATTTTGCGGTCACGGAATTGCCCTTTTCGCGTCTATTTGCCCGGAAGGTTTGGCATGGGTTTAAACCCCAGATTTTAAATATTTGTACCCGAACAAATATTCTAAGCCTCGACAATACGTCGAATGTATTTTCCAAGGCTCAGGGAATTTTTACAGAGATCGTACATGTTACAGAAATTCCGAATTTTGCCAAACGCGTCTTGTTTTCCCAACGAGAGTTGGAAATTTACCCAAATACCCTTACTAAAAATGAGGGGTATTACAATTACTTAGAACACTATTCTAATTTATAGAAATGCTGAAAATAACAAATAAAACAACATCAAACAATATGGAATAACGTCTTCAACATAAGAGCACGTGGACTTCTACTTCACTTGATGGGCGTCGGCTTGGAGGTGTCAAGATGGGGCCTAGGGTCACGTCATCCTCTCCTTCTTTAAGAGGATTCGACCCCGAATCCGCGTCCCTTTTGAATCTGACCAGATTTTTAAATTTAAATTGGCAGCTAAGATCCTCTAAAAAATCCACACAAATACTTGCACAAAGATAGGGAATTTAGTTAGCAAGTGGGCGTGATTTTTGAAACTGATTTGGAGAGAGTGGGTTGTTTGTTGTTGGATAGATTTATGGGATGATTTTGTAAAGTTGTTGCGGAGGTAGTGGGGGTGGTGGACGGCAGTTTGGAGAGGTGGTGGCCGAGTTGAAGGCTGCCATCTCCTTCTAACCTCCAAGGAATCAACAACAACGTCCAGAATTTCTGCCTGACTTCAACTGACTCGTTCTCTCTCGTTTGGACTCGGAATTGGATGATTTCAAAGCCCAGAGTTAGATATCGAAGTCTAGTTTCTTCCCTAAAAATGTGAGAATGAATGGCACTGGGAATTAGAAGTTGTGATGATTTTACTGAGGCGTCGCAGAGGGTTCCTGAAGGCCAGATCCTCCGCCTATCTCTTGGTTGGCTGGCTGCAACCTCGAGTCCTCCTCCTTCATGTCCGACCTCTCCCTCCATGACTTGGCCCTTGTTGTTCTTCCTTTTTGCTCCTCTTTCATGTCCGGCCTCTCTTCTAGCCATAAACTGGGCGCTCTCCTCAGCCATGATCGGCCCATTGCTCCTACACCTGGATCCTTGCCTTCTTTCCGTGTGTGCTCCTCCTTGAAGAACCACGAACGTCCCCTTCGCCTTGAATGGCTCTGATACCACTTGATGTGCGTAAAAGCACAAACCAGGACCTCTTTCAGTACAAGGTGAAGGGCACCAAGATCTCCTGTTTAGGAAATTCTTGGCTAGACTCTCAAGAAGACACTGTAATGTGTTTTGGGTTGTTTTTGGGTATTGGCTTGATGGAGATTGGACTGAAAAGGGAAATGGATATAACTCTTCATGAAAGAGATTCACGAAGAGTTTGGGATAAGCATCTTAGGATCCTTGTATGTGACTCACCAAGAACCACAAGACGAGATTGGTCGCTCATGGATATAACGCACCATGATCAAGCAATCGCCTTTGGATATGACACACCAAAGGGGTGTTTCAGATATGACTCACCGAAACAAGACTAAGGATTTCGAGGATAGGCACCACCTCGGAAACCATCGTCCATGAAGCTTAAGATGAGCAAACACTCTCGTTTATAATCTCCAAATCAAGCTTAAAGAAAATACAATGCTCGGCCACCTATAAATAGGTGCCAAATGAATTAAAGGAAATTACATAAATACTCCACTAAACTACCCACTAACATAAGCATGACTTAGGCCACTAGATAGACCCATTACTTAGAGCACTATTCTAATTTATAGAAATGATGAAAATAACAAATAAAACAACATCAAACAACATGGAATAACATCTTCAACATAAGAGCATGTGGACTTCTACTTCACTTGATGGGCGTCGGCTTGGAGGTGTCAAGATGGGGCCTAGGGTCACATCAATAACTTTCCAAATGAAGTTTTGAATCTTTGGAGGAATCTTGAGTTTCCAAATCCAGGAATAAGGTTATGGTCGGAGATTAAATATGGCACAATGGTTGAGCTTGTATGTGGATGAGACAGTGAATTTTCCGTCAGAATTAAATCTCCAGAGTAGTCGATCTTCCATTGTTGTTATCGGGATGTGTATATTAGTTATTTTGTCAATGATTTGTTGAGATAATAAAGTTTGTAGATAAGGTAGATCCCATTGGTAAGATGGGGTGATAAATGCAGATACAGTGGGATCTACCTTATCTACAAACTTTATTAATCGATCTTCCAGTGTTGTTGTGAAAGTATGGAAATAGATCACAATTTGGGATCCAGGAATCCGACCAGAACCTGATTGTTTGACCATTTCCGAGTTCCCAGGCAATCCCTTTTTTAAATTCATCGCGGAGATGTAACATACGTGAAAACTGCCAGGACTGTTTAGATTTCTTACGGTAAGAGAAAAGATCTATGGATGTGAGATATTTTTCGGTGATAATTCAGACCCATAATTGTTAGCCTCAATTAGTATTTTCCATAATAATTTTATCTGAAAGGATTAGTTTATTTCTTGGGTGGTGTGGAGGCGAATTCCTCCAACTGTTTTAGGTTGACAAATGGAGTTTCGAGAAATAAGGGAACGGTAGTTGGGGTTGTATTTGTTCCAAAAGAAATCTTTAATAATTTTATCCATTTCAACACAAACAGAAATAGGGAGTAGAAAGCTATGTATTAGGTAATTAACTTTAGGGCATAAGTTTGATTGAATAAGAACCAGGCGTCCAGCTTGGGATAAAGTGTTGGCTTTCCATTTGGACAATTATTTCTTAAGATTCTGTATGTAGTTGTCAAAAATTGCGGTTTTTACACAACCTCAAACAATAGGAATGCCTAGATATTTTTCCATGGATTTGGTAACTGATAAGTTAAGAATGGATGCAAGAGAAGTGATTTGAGGAATAGTAATATTGGAGGATGTTTGCAAGGAGCTTTTATGAAAGTTGATGGATAATCTAGAGATACGACTAAAAGTGTATAGGATATCCTGAATGTAATGCATACTTTGTTGAGTGGCATTAGCAAAGATGAAGGTATCATAAGCAAAGGTAAGAAAGGGAATGCACGTTCCATTACGAGTTAATTGAATTCCAACTTTCCGATTTGGTTGTTGAGCTTCATGGGATAATGTGCGGGAGAGGTATTCCATTGCGATAATGAAGATAAAAGGGGCAATGGGGTCACCTTGACGTATTCCGCATAAGGGCTTGAATAATGGTCCAGGTTTGTTATTGACCAGTACCAAAAAGGAAGTAGAACTGATACAGGTCATGAGTTTAGTTACCCATTGAAGATAAAAACCAAATTTAAGCAAAATTGCTTTAATAAAATTCCAGTTTAGCTTGTCATAAGCCTTTTCCATATCTAGTTTAAGAGTCATTCATCCTTTTTTTATCTTTCTTTTTAGTATGGAAAGAATGGAAATTTTCGTGAGCTAATAGGATATTGTCTTGTATAGAGCGTCCTTCCACAAAAGCACCTTGGAAGGAACTAATTAGTTTAAGGAGGACTAGTTTTAATCTGTTGGCCATGATTTTGGTGATAATTTTATAAATAGTGTTACAGAAACTAATTGGTCTGTAATGGTTGATAGTAAGTGGGTTATCGTTTTTGGGGATAAGAGTGATAAATGAGTGAGCACGTTCTTTTAACATTTGACAGGAGTGAAAACAAAGCTTGTACGGCTGGAGTTGGAGATTTGCTAATGATGGGCCAAAAGTTTTGATAAAACTCGACTGGAAAGCCTTCAGGTCCCGGTGTTTTATTAGAAGGCAAGTGAAACACCACCTTTTTTATTTCTTCATAAGTTGGCAGAGCTAACAATTGGAGATTGTCTTGCTGGGTGATGAGGGTAGGGATAATATAGAGATCTTGATCTGAGAGTGTATAATTGGTGGAAGGAGTAAAACGTTGCTGCAATTCAGACGAGATCGCTTGTTGAATTAAATGGTGATATTGTATAATATATCCGTCTTTTGTTTGGAAAGTGGATATTTTTTGTCGATGCATACGTATTTTGGTTAAGGACTGATAGTATTTCGTATTTTTGTCCATATTTTGGAGGTGAGTAGATTTTGCTCGTTGTTTCCAAAATGTGTGTTGAAATTCTAAGAGTTTATTATATTTTAGTAAATGGCGTTGGTATGGGGTATGAAGGGGATGAGAATAGTTAGATCTCAAAATAGCTTCTTGTAATTCATGTAGTTCATTTACTGTTGCTTTTAGTTGTTCGAAATTGTTTTGGTGTTTTGTTTTGGCACATGATTTAGAGTAGCGTTTGAGGAGTTTTGTTTCATATAGAACTTGAACATATACAAACCAGTGTTTTTATATTTCCAGACCTTCTGAACTAGCGGTTTATAGCTAGAGTCAGAAAGCCATGCATTCTCAAAACGGAAAGGATATTTACGAAATGGATAATGTTGGTCTAAGGTAAGGGTGATGAGACAGTGGTCAGATGTAGTAAAAGGATGATGTTGGACTACAATGGAGGAGTATATGTATGTAAAAATAGGGTGGAGAAAGACACGATCTAGTCTTTTATAGATGGTATCAGAAGCAGTAGAGGATTTTCGCCACGTGAAGAGAAAACCTGAGAAGTTTGTAGTAATTAATCCAAAGTCATTTAAAAGTGAATTTAATCTATTAAATCTAGAATGATTGGGTATTGAACCACCAAGTTTATCGGAGGGAATCTGGATGTCATTGAAATCACCCATTATAACAATTAGAAGATTGTAATGGGTAATTAGACTACCTATTTCGTTCCAGTAATCAATTTTTAGTTCCTCGCGACTAGGTGCATATATGAAAAAGAGGAGGAATGTAAGTCTTGCAAACTGTAATTTAAAAAGAATAATATTGGATTCATTAAGTAAAACTAAGGTGCTTTGCAAGTTGAGGGAGTCATTAAGAAGGAGCCAAAGTCATCCACGTGATTCTTGAGCAGGTGATATGATTATAGATTTGAAGCCAATTTTACGCATAAAAGTTGGACTCAATATATTATTTGTTTTTGTTTCAGCTAGGCATAACATGTCAAGTTGGGTATGTCGTTTTGAAAATGCAATTTCCGTCCAAAAGTGTGGACAACGAATCCCCCGCGAGTTCCAGTATCCAATTTTCATATTAACTTTTGTCTTATGGAAAAAATATATTTCACTGTGGTTATGTGTGGATGATTAGTTATAGAAATGGTAGAGATATGGAGATTTGTGGTATTCATAAGATGTGTAATCAAATTATGGAGATGGTATAGCAAATTGTCATGAGGAATAACATTTGACACAAGCTAGCCATTATGTTAGTAACAAAATATAAGGAAACGTAACGATTTTGGGTAGCCAATTTGTATGCAGATTATAGATAAATTGTATAGGTTTTGCAATTGGACAATTAATGTATACCATATATAATGAACATCATCGTAGTCCTGATTTGGCATGGAAAAACAATGCAAGGTGTGGATTAGATCGATATTATCTGTTAATGAGCAAGTGTTTTTCATCTGAATTTCAGAGTATATGTCACAGAGAGTGTCACGTTTCTGGGTCATAAAAAATTTTATGGACCGCGGCCCAACAAAGAAAAAACAGAAGAAAGCAGAAAAAGGAGGAGAAGGTAGAAACATGAACACCCAACAATGAAGCCTATTGTAGTAGGCCCATAATTGGGGTTGCCAACATGTGGAAAAAGCCAATTCAAAGCCATCAGCAAAGCACAAAGACCTTGGCTGGTGATTGAAAATAGTTTGAATAAGATATTTACAGAATACCTTGAAACAATAATGTAAAAGTAGTATTGTAAAAGAAAAATAAGCCATGAAAATGCTAAAGTATTCAAGTGAAGAGGCAGTGGAAAATGTGATTGGTAAATATGATCGTAAGTAAAAAACTAAAGACAGAAGATAGTTGTAGAAAGTAAATAATTGCATTTGAAGAAAAGTTTGTAGCAAAGACAAAATAGTAATATACGGTGGCTGTAAGCCAGCATTCATAATATGGTCCTAAGGGTAGGGTACATACACACATATATAGCTATAGGAGGAACCACACCACATGCAGTAGATGGTTCCATCCGTACAAAAGAGATATAATATAACATCAGGAAGCCCTAGTGAAGAGAAAGCATAAGTATAGTACATATAATGTGGCCTAGGATCATAGAGTAACAAAATGTCCCCTAGACTAACTATGAAGTCGCAACAATGGTAGATTATAACAACCATGCATATATGATACTGGATAAGGAAAAGAGAGGTAGATCGATAATCAAGTTCAAAAGCAAGTGAGGCCAGAAACATAGGTAAGATCCACATCATGTAATAGTAATCTTGCCTTTCCCACGAGTCTTACACTTTTTGGTGGAGTTGGTTGCTGCAGGTTCAGTTGAGACAGGAACAATAGCAGGTGCAGAGGATGCGAGATGCTTGTTTGGAGAAGAACATGTGCTAGAGTTTGAGCTGCCTTCTCGGGAGTGAATTTCAATACCACCCATGCGCCTGTTGATAGTAGTGTTGGAGCATGCAGAGTGATAAAGGGAGTCAGGGGTTTGGGGGGTGGTGAAACCGTAAGGATAGAGAAGGGAGTGTCTCTGAACGGGATAGGCCATGGAGGATGAGAATGATGGGGAAGCATGGTAACTAGAAGCGGGGGTACTTAGTGGGATATTAGCTATGGCAGTAATAAGCTGGTCTCGGATAGATTGGTTGAGGAAGGGTTGAGAAATGGCAGAAAGTAAATGAGGGTTTGTAAGAATAGATATTAGGTCAAGAGGTGTTGGGATAAAAGAGGAGGTGGAAGGGCCTGAAGAAGATAAGAGAGCACTAGGCAGATGAGGGTTTTGCAAAAGACCCTTTCCCTTGTCAGAAATCTACTGGTTGTAGAGAGCATGGGAAGGCCGAGTAATGAAGTTAGGGCGAGAAGGAGGCTGAATGGTAGAGGTGAGAACGAATTGTTGATTACCAAGAAGTCGAAGACGCGTGAGTTGGGCCTGCTCTTCCTCTTCAGGAGTACCAATGAAGTTCACTTCACCTATTTGTAGTTGAATGTTGTTGAGGGGGCACTCATCAAAGGAATGCTTGGGGTCAACACAGCAGCCACACCTAAGGGAGAAGCCCTCATACCATATCATCATCGTGAGGGTGGATCCATCAGTGTGTTATATGCGGAGGAATCTTTTGAAATCAAACGCTTGCATGTTCACACAAACCCTTGCGAACTTCATTTTGTTTTTGATGTTAGAAGCTTCGTCGATCTTGAGGAACACACCTATGTTGTTATCCCGGAGAATGTAAAGCAAGAGCATTGAAGACATAAAATGGTAGCTGCGGGATGCGAAGCCAGATGTCGATTCTGAACATGTGTTCGTTGAGTGGTTGAAATGTAGGGTAGTAAGGAAGAACCACAACAACTCGGCCGTGAACATGGTATGGCCGGTTGTGCCAAACCCAGTCACGGGCCTCCCTGTTGGCAAAGACAAAGAGAAGCCATTGATTTCCTATTTCATGCACATCAATATCACCATTGACACCTATCCAAGCATCTTTGAGGCGGCCAATTTTCAATTTACATATTTTGAGATTTCGGTTTTCGGTTCGATTTTAAACAGATTATTTATATAAATACAATGATAATTTCGTAGCACACTTCTCTTTTAATTTGTGCGCCGCACCCAGCCAGCCTCCTACTCTACTTCATTTCTCTCCAGTCTCATCCCAAACAACACTTTCATCTCTCCATTTTCCAATTAATCATTCTCATAATTTGTTTAAAGCTAGTTTATAAAAATAGATCTAGTTTAAATTGACCCAGTTTATAAAAATTCAATTTTAAATTTTGTAACCTCTATATATTTTGGATTACAAAATATACACATATGGAAATTTTGTCTTGTGAGTGACACCGGTACGTAGTATGCACCATTTAAGAATAGTGGTCGTTCAATTCAGTTCAAAAATAAAACCGAATTTTTAAAAAAACAAACTAAAACCGAACCGAACCGAGTATGTTCAGTTTACCAAAATTTGGTTTTCAGTTTGGTTTTTCCGGTTCGGTTCGGTTTTAAACCGATGCTCAACCCTAGTACTTGGTACGGGGAACTACACTAGTTTGTTTTATAAGATACACTAGGTCATCACAATTGTATCTTAAATGGCATTGGACTAGGGGTCATCCTAAAATCGCCACATGGGGATAGGATAGCCCAATTTGTGCGATGCAATTTCAAAGCGACAAACAACGAGACGGAATATGAAGCACTCTGATCGGCATTACCTTGGCCAAGGAGACAAGCTTGAAGAATCTGGAAATAATTTATTGAAACACCCCTAAAATCACCTTAGAAATATTACCGCTAGTGACCCCGGAATGCATATCCGAAATCACCCAAGGCATTACGGTATTGATCGCAAAAGACAATGTAAAGCAATAATAACAATATCATTTAATTAACAATGTCTTACATAAAAACGACGTTGCAAAATAAGTCAACCTTATAATGTATCAAAGTACATCGGAAGACTTTATTCGAAATAACAACAAGATACGTAACCTTTATTGAAATCAAATAAGAAAAACTCTTGAAGTAAACTCAGCCGCCTTCAACTTCGTCTTCCCACGTTCTCAACTTGGGAATCTATTCCTGATGTGCCGTAAGGAACGGATGACACCAGCCAACCATGCAAAGAAAAGAGAAGGTTGATTAGTCTAATGAAAGACTAAACAAGGGTACCAGCAAAGTGGTTCTAGTGATCATAACCGATTACTATCATTGTCCCTAGAATAATAACCGAGGAACGATATATAACTCATAGACTTTCACGAAATGAGAGAAAAAGATATGAATCCAAAAGAAGACTCCAAAGGAATTGAGCCTTTAGGAAATATGAAGAATTGTTTGGAAACGTTTAAGTTTATCACGCAAGTTTGCAAAACGACCTTGATTATTTTGGTCCACGACCAACCTCACCGCGTAATGCGAATCCAAATTGGAAAGATGACTTACTCTAACTAGAGTTCGGGCGGGTTCCACGTTGTACTTCTCGCTCGAGGGTATATTCATTATGTGCAAAACCGCACTTATCTTATTTAGTTCGAAAACGTACATTCACGTTCAAGACTTTTATTTCATTAACCAACCTCATAAAGAGAGGAAGAGTGGGATAAAATCCCGAAGATTTGGCACTAGGTAAGTGCACCACCACTTATGCAATATAAGGGCAAGGTCATGACCAAAGGCATTAGGGCAATAATCCTCCTAACACCGAATTGTAAAGAAACGACTAACCCTCGCAAGGCATTAACGTTCCTACGAATACTCGTGCTATCTAGCAATTAAATAGCCACCCATTCACAATAATCACAACAATGTTACCTAGCAACCTATCATACTATATATAGATAAGGTTATAGCTAGCATACATACAACCTAGTAATAAGGTTCTTTTTCACATTTTTATACACACAAGGTTCCCAAACATCAACTTTAGAATTTTTATCCCAACTTAATTAAGACAACCGATTCATTGTCAATTAAGAAAATATGGAATAAAATAACAAGAGCGAACCGCCACTTGCCTTGGATTATGAAGAAAGACGAGCGGTAATCGGGATTGCTTGCTTGCTAATAGTACTTAATTTCCTATTTGATTTCGTTCCAAAAGCCAATCCAATTGTACCCAAATCACAATAAACGAATTATATTAGATAATTCATTTAATAATAAAATTTAAGATAAACAAAGTCTCGATTCTTATTTGAATTTATTTACTCATACATAATTCAATTTTTAGGCTTTTTGATTAAATTATTATCTATATGATTAAATTAATTAATCATATATTCTAAATAATCATGACATAAATAAATAAACAAAATAATGTATTTATAATCCTAAAATTTTCTAGGTCAAAATAATATTTAGATGAATAGCCAATATTTACCTATTCATAATATGAGTCTGTTTCACGTGCGAAATATGCTTACCGTGCGAAATGCGAAGCAGTCGCGTTCATAAATAGACACCACATGTTTATTTTCTGAGCGGTAATGTTCATTATCTGGGGGGTAATATTCAAGGGCACTGTACTGTTAAAAAAAAGGGGGGATAGTGAATAGTGACGCGGTGGCATAACCGTAAATATGGCGAATTTTTTTTTTTCGGTCAACAATTTTATTTATTTATTGTCTCTGATCGTTATGGAATAGACAATTATTAACGTTCACATATAAGTACTATATGTTCATTGTATCTGTCGTATAAGTTCACATATAACATGATCATGTTCCAACACATGTCTTTGAACATTCAGTGCTTATTTGTGAACGTGAATGTACAAATAAATGAACATCTAGTGCTTATTCGTGAACCTTCTATATAGGCTTTTCCAGAATGATCACGGGACGAAAATGAAAAAAAAAAGTTGTTGACAAAAAAAAAAAAAAAAACGTACGGCCGAGATTGCTTCGCATTTCGCACGGGAAGCCTATTTCGCACGGGAACCCAAATCTTCATAATATAACCTAATTTGGATTAATTAATTTAACCCAAATTAAGGCAAATAAAATCAAAATCGGATTAAAAAGCCACCCGAAATCGGGTTTGGAAATTACCCACCCAGCTGAGCAGCTACTCGCCGGAAATCGATCAAATTGAGGCGGCTCTGGCTACTCTCCGGCGGCGGTGATTTGGGGCTTTCGAAGGAGACTCCTGGGCACAGCTAATGGTGGTTTAATCGGACCAAACTCGACTCGATTCGGCCTCCAATTCCTCTCACGAACAGCTCGGAAACGTTTTTTTCGGAGTTCTTATATTCAAACGCAAAATTGGATGATTTGGGGGATCAATCGAAGGGGTATATATAGGGCTTTTGATGCCCCGGCAATATCCCTAGGATACCTCCTCCCAATTCAATTCGTATTGATCTAATTTTGATATTGATCAAATTCGCCCTAGATGTCGACACTGAATGATTTGCCCAAATTCTCGAATATTCGTCGCCTTCAATTCAGTTTGATCTTGTCATTAGATGCGGGATTATCCCCTCTTCAATGCCCATGAATTTATTTGGCCAAATAGAATCTGAAGCTGCAGAAATCCGCCAGTTAAGACGCGGTTGGAGCTTCGAATTGCACAGGGGTGAGAGGTTAAAGAAGGCACTTTCCGGAAATTACAGACGCGACCCTCCAGTTTCTCATTTGTGGCAAAAATGCCCTCTGTCATTTTAATTAATTGTGAAATTCGCCCAAAATCATTTATAAAAATTATAATATTTATTTTAACCCCAAAATTAAATTATATAAAATTTTAACTTAGGCTAAAATAATTTTAGGTAATTTTCCTTATCAATTTAACCATACTTAAATCCTTAACAATACTTTGTTACTTTGATTTAAATATTCTAGGTTAAATTTTCATAAGTTTTATTTAAATTAGACTTAACATACTGTTTAGAATAATTTAAATAAATTAATAACTTATAATGTGTTACAACTTATAACGAGAACTCTATTTTATTTCTATTTTAGGAATAATGAAATAATTACAAAATTTCTTTATTTAGAAATAGAGTTGGAAAATTACACAAATACCCTTACTAAAAATGAGGGTTATTACATTACTATCCCCTTAAAAAAAGTTTCGACCCCGAAACTTAGGTCGAAAATAATTCAGGGAATCGGCTATGCATATCCGCCTCAGTCTCCCAAGTAACCTCTTCGTCTCCGGACTTTGAGCAGATGATTCTCACCAAAGGCACCACCTTGTTCCGTTGGTGCTTCTCACGACGTTCAATGATGCGCACGAGTCTCTCCTCGTAGGTGTCATTCGCCTGGATCTCAATGTCGTCATAATTTAGAACATGAGACTCATCCAGCACGCACTTCCTCAATAGAGACACGTGAAACACATTATGCACAGGATGCCCTGACGGTGGCAATGCTAACTGGTATGCCAAAGATCCGACTCTGACAAGGATCTCAAATGGTCCCACATAGCGAGGGTTGAGCTTCCCACGCTTGCCGAACCTGAACACCCCCTTGGATGGCGACACCCTGACAAACACCTTGTCACCAACCTCAAACTTGACATTTCTACGCTTCAAACGACTCTGAGTTGTAAGCATCCTCTGTCTGATCAAAGCAATATCTGAGGCAGTCCTCTCGACCAACTCTTGTCCAAGAAGGATTTTGTCGGCATTCTCATCCCAAAAAATTGGAGATATGCACTTCCGTCCATACAGAGCTTCAAATGGAGCCATCTTGATGGTGGAATGCCAACTATTATTGTATGTGAATTCAATCAGACTCAAGCTATTCTCCCAATTGGTCAGGCGATCCAACACACAGGCTCTCAGCATGTCCTCGAGTGTCTGAATTGTCCTCTCTGACTGCCCATCCGTCTAAGGATGAAACGCAGTACTGAATCTCAATTCAGTCCCCATGGACTTATGCATCTCCTTCCAGAATCTCGACATAAATCGGCCATCACGATCCGATACAATGGTTTTAGGCATACCATGTAGACGGACAATCTAGTGTAAAAACACTTCAGACAACTTTTGGGTTCCCCAAGTTGACTTGATGGCCACGAAATGAGCACTCTTCGTGAGCCGGTCAATGATCACCCATTTAGCGTCCTTCTGACTCTGAGTCTTCGGCAAACCCATGACAAAGTCCATTGCAATATCTTCCCACTTCCATTCTGGCACTGGAAGAGGTTGCAATTACCACCTGGTCTGCGGTGTTCAATCTTCACCTTTTGACAGGTCAAGCATCTTGCCACAAATTCTGCTACAATCACTTCATGTTGGGCCACCAGAATTTATTTCTCAGATCCTTGTACATCTTGCTAGAGCCTGGATGTACAGAATAAGCGGAGAAATGGGCCTCTTTCATTATTAACTGACGAAGGTCATCTCCGTCGGGCACACAAATCCGGTCCTGAAACCAAAGTGATCCGTCATCTTGAATCACAAATCCCGGAGCTTTCCCATCCGCAACTTCACTGCTTAGCTTTACTAAGAACAAATCGTCGACTTGCTTTTCTCTGATCTGATCGAGTAGCGTAGCCTGAATTTCAAGCATACTCAGACATCCTCGTCGATGATCATACAAGACCTCGATTTTGCACAAGCCTTGTTGCAGTTTTGTTTGAGCAATGAGTAGAGCTACCACAGTCTCATGCGGCGTCTTTCGGCTCAAGGCATCAGCTACCACATTAGCCTTGTCTGGATGATACATCAATTCAATATCATAATCCTTGAGCAACTCCAACCAGCGACGCTGCCTCATGTTCAACTCCTTCTGAGTAAACACATACTTCAGACTCTTGTGGTCGGTAAAGATCTAGCATCTAACACCATAGAGGTAGTGCCTCCAAATCTTCAGTGCAAAAACCACCGCTAACTCCAGATCATGAGTTGGCTAATTCGCTTCATAGGGCCTCAAGTGTCGAGATGCATATACAATAACCTTACCTTTCTGCATTAATACACATCCCAAACCCTGCTTCGAAGCGTCACTATAGACAACATAACCATCAGTTCCTTCTGGCAGTGCCAAAACTGGTGCTGATGTCAGGCACTCCTTCAGCTTCTGAAAACTGGCCTCGCATTTTTTATCCCATATGAACTTCTTGTGAACCTTGCGGAGTAGTCCGGTCATGGGTAGAGCGATCTTTGAAAATCCCTCTACGAACCATCGGTAATATCCAACAAGTCCCAAGAAACTGCGCACCTCCTTCACATTCTGAGGTCGCTTCCAGCCAGACACAACTTCTATTTTCTACGGGTCAACCATAACCCCTTTTTCATTAATCACATGGCCTAAGAAGGCCACTTCCTTCATACATAAGTCATACTTAGACAACTTAGCATACAACTGATTTTGTCTAAGGACTGATAATGTGATGCGAAGATGCTCCTCATGAACTTCTTCGTTCGGAGAATAGATCAAGATATCATCGATAAATACCACCACAAACTTGTCCAGATACTGATGAAAGCATATGTGCATCAAATCCATGAAAACTGCTAGGGCATTCGTAAGCCCAAATGGCATGACTACGAACTCGTAGTGTCCATATCTCGTCCGGAACGCAGTCCTCGGAATATCCTCCTCATGAATTCTAAGCTGATGATAACCATAGCTCATATCGATCTTCGAAAAGACTTTAGCTTCCTGCAGCTGATCCAAAAGATCATCAATTCGTGGCAACAGGTACTTATTCTTGATAGTGACCTTGTTCAACTCCCGATAATCGATGCACAGCCTGAATGAACCATCATTCTTCTTAACAAACAAAACCGGAGCACCCAAGGTGACGCACTTGGCCTTATATAACCCTTCTTAAGTAGCTCTTCAAGTTGCTTCTTTAGCTATTGCATCTCCACTGGAGCCATACGATACGGTGCCTTGGAAATCAGCGTCCTACCAGCTTTCAGTTCAATGGTAAACTCCACGTCACGATTCAGGGGCAATCCTGGAATTTCCTCCGGAAAAAACGTCGACAAATTCACATACAGTAGGAATATTCTATAACAAGACTTCATCCTTCTTGGCCTTATCTAAATAACACAAGTACCCGATACAACCTTGTCGAAGTAACTTGAACGCAGCCATTACATTGATCAACTTTTCGTTATCGGCGTCATTATGACCCTTAAACTTACACACAAACTGGCCCTAAATGAAACTGTCACAGTCCTTGTATTGAAGTCGATTACCGCCCCGTGATGCATCAACCAGTCCATCCCGAGAATAATGTCGTATGTAGCAATGGTTATACAGATCAAATTGGCTTCGAACTTTCGGCCCTAAATGGTCACTGGAAAATCCGACAACTGCTTGGTTCCTACTACCTGCTCCCCATTGGGAAGATTAACCTCAAATGGTTCATGGGCTTCACTATATCTAAGTCCTAACTTATTTACGCAATTCTCAGAAAAAAAAGAATGCATAGCGCCAGAATCAAACAATATGTAGACTGACGTAGAATTTAGGTATAAAGTACCTTGAGCAACTGGGGCATTCGGCCCATCATCTTCATGCATCTCGTAAAGCCTCTGCCTTTGACTCCCTGATGCTATCAGAGCCTTTCCCTTGTTCTGCACAGTTGCCTGCGTAACAACACTCCCGACAGGCTTCTGCTGAGGTCGGTTATTCTGGCTCACCGACCCTTGTTGAGACTCAGCCTCCTGATTCCTTTTCCTAGGGCAAAAAGTCTTCAGATGACCCTCCTTCCCACAGGTGTAGCACGTCTTCCTCTCCCTTGTGCATACATATAGTGCTCTTGTGCCCAGGTGTCCCACAGTTGTAACACTGGATAGGGCCCTTACTCTGACCCGAACGTTGAGTTGACCCAGACTGTGTAGCCTCGGTCTTAGGCCGACTCGACTTGGAGAAGTTAGATGGCGGAGCTGGTCGCTTAAATCCACTACTCTGTTGTGGATTGTTGTTGTTGTTGTTGTTGTTCCCTGACCTCTATCGGTTGCGTTTCTTAGCCGACTCCTCTAGAGTCACCTCCAGCTTATAAGCAGCATCAACATACTGCTCCAGCGTAGTACAACCATGACACACCATCAATGGCTTGATATTTGGATTAATCCATTCATGGAAGTGTCAGATTTTCTGCTCCTCAATTTCCACCTCACTCCTAGTATAGTGCAGTAGGTGGTTAAACATTGCAGCCAGAGCAATCACCATTAACCCCTCAGTCTTCGGGTAAAGGAACTCTTTGTGTTTCTCCTCCCTCATAGCCCTAGAAAAGAAACGGTCGGTCATCTTGGTCTTGAACATTGACTAAGACAGCTCGGGATGATCAACCAATCCCGTGCTCTCCCACCATTCACTCGCCCCATCCTTCAGTTGTAGCGAGGCGATGTGCATCTTCTCAGCTTCGGTACAGACAATGTTCCTGAACAGGCGCTCCATGTGCAGGAACTAGTAGGCCACCTTGACAGGTTCTCCAGTACCGTCATAAGAATCTAGCCTCATTGAATTGATCACTTTCAGCACGCGACCATATCTTCTCCCATCTCTTTGAGCTTGCATAGGAGGCACGACAATTGTCGGTTCCTCCTCATTCTGAGCAGTTTGGGGAATGGGGTTTCCCTGGGCTTGCTGAGCCGCATGCCTGACCATCTCATTGACAGCTTGCATCACAATATGTCTTATCGCTTCAACAACAGCATTGTCAAAAACGATTGGAGCCACATGAGGATTCTGCACTCCTTCCCCTCCAGCTTGAGGGTCCACTTGAGGATGTACATTCGTTGCTGGGTTGTTGTGAGACCCAGACCCAGCTTCTTCCTCCTGGTTGGCAGCACTACCGATCTGAACTCGGGAAGCATTACTTGGTCCAACTTCCTGTCGAGCAGTGTTCCTAGTGTTCACCATCTGTTGCGTTTTAAGTTCATTAGATAAATACCCATCAAATTCAATTTGCTAGCATCAAATACTTGAAATGCAATAATCGAGGCAACCATTTAACAAACTTAATCTTTTATTAGCAAGGGAACACATTACACTATGCGTGGAAAAGAAAACATGAGGAGACTACTGCTCTATTATTTGTTCATAAAAGGAAACAATACTAAACAAAAGTCCCTAAGGGTCTACAAATCACTATTTCTTCGAGGCGTCGCAAAACAGAGCTCGGTACCCTTGGCTCGTCCTCCTCTTCTTCGGAAGCCTCAACTCCTCAGACTCGCTGGAGGAACTCTGGGGCGTCGGGTCCCTCGGCACCTCCACCGGCACAGATGGGTGGCAAAACGTGTCCAAGAATCCTGGCTGGAACTCAGAAGCCACCAGTTGCATCTCGGGGTTGGGATCCATCAACTTCATGGCCTGCTCTATGTTTTGCAGTATCCCTTGCTGTCGTGCCACCAGTTGTTGGAATGCCGACCCCAGACTATGGCTTTCTACCTGTACATCAGCCAATGACTCCTTCCAGAACCCCATGTTTTCAGCGAGCACTGGCTCGTTCACCCGAACATGTTGGGGCACAGTGTTGTCGGATGCCATGAGTGCCTCCTAAGGCCGGACCGATGCCCTTGTCCGCTCAGTCTCTTCCTCAATTTGACACATGGCCTCAGAGGTGGAAGCAAAGCCAAACGACCCTAGCATAGGCGGGATCCTCGGAATCGGAAGAGGAACACATCCTGGTGTAGGCTCCATATCAACTGGAGGCTCAAGGGGGTTGTACTCCCCCCACTCAGCATTGGGAAAACCTTGCGCCATGTAGGCCGTTGGAGACAACGGGGTGTATTCCTCTGCCACAGGGCCCATCACTGGCTCAGCCCCGTACAACTCCTCCCCGACCTCGGGCTCGGGATCCTCACTTGGATCCTCCTCCTCGTCCTCTTGTTCGGAATCCTCAATTGGATCCTCCTCCTCATCCGACGAGACCTCCACGATTGGGGCCGGCGTACGTTGTACCTCTACGAAGCCCTCGTACTCCGGATCCTCCCTCGTATCCTCTTCCTCGTCCGATGAGATATCTATGATGGAGGGTGGCCTGGACAACACTTCCTCCCTACTCTCGTAGTCAGGATCCTCACTCGGACCCCCCTCCTCGGTGGTTGCAGCTATCACCAAGTAATCAGTCTCCATTAGTGGAGTGTAGTCAGCCACCGAGCCCTCTAGCTCGACCACCTCCACCGACTCGGACTCAGACTTGATCGATAAGGCCATTGTCTGAAAAGAGACAAAGGAAAGTTAGAAAGAATACAATGGAAATTGTACTTTCTGAAATAATGCATGAGTAGATAACTACTATTGTAGGCAAAAGCTTTACAAAACATTTCACACAAGCACCGATTCAACTTCGATTATTTATAAACTCAACCTTGTCTTTTTTTTCAAGCCCGTATAGATATATATACAACTATAATAATATTATACTTTTGAAATGTACTTACCCAACCAAATATAGTATACAAACATCAAGGACATTTTGTTTTCAAGTCTCATAGAAAAGAGACTTTTTTTCAAAACAAAGTTTTGTTTCGTAAAACTCAAATAACCTCGAATAGTTTGAAAAATTTTGAGTTCTAAAAACGTTTGGCTTTGATACCATAATTGTAACACCCCTAAAATTACCTTAGGAATCTTACCGCCAGTGACCCCGGAACGCATATCCGAAATCACCCAAGGCATTACGGTATTGATCGCAAAAGACAATGTAAAGCAATAATAACAATAGCATTTAATTAACAATGTCTTACATAAAAAACGATGTTGCAAAACAAGACAACCTTATAATGTATGAAAGTACAGCGGAAGACTTTATTCGAAATAACAACAGGATACGTAACCTTTATTGAATCAAATAAGAAAAACTCTTGAAGTAAACTCAGCCGCCTTCAACATCGTCTTCCCACGTTCTCAACTTGGGAATCTATTCTTGATGTGCCGTAAGGAACGGATGACACCAGCCAACCATGCAAAGAAAAGAGAAAGTTGATTAGTCTAATGAAAGACTAAACAAGGGTACAAGCATAGTGGTTCTAGTGATCGTAACCGATTACTATCATTGTCCCTAGAATAATAACCGAGGAACGATATATAACTCAGAGACTTTCACGGAATGAGAGAAAAAGATATGAATCCAAAAGAAGACTCCACAGGAATTGAGCCTTTAAGAAATATGAAGAATTGTTTAGGAACGTTTAATTTATCACGCAAGTTTGCAAAACGACCTTGATTATTTGGGTCCACGACCAACCTCACCGTGTAATGCGAATCCAGATTGGAAAGAGGACTTACTCTAACAAGAGTTCGGGCGGGTTCCACGTTGTACTTCTCGCCCGAGGGTATATTAATTATGTGCAAAACCGTACTTATTTTATTTAGTTCGAAAACGTACATTCACGTTCGAGACTTTTATTTCATTAACTAACCTCATAAAGAGAGGAAGAGTGGGATAAAATCCCGAAGATTTGACACTAGCTAAGTGCACCACCACTTATGCAATATAAGGGCAAGCTCATGAACAAAGGCTTTAGGGCAATAATCCTCCTAACACCGAATTGTAAAGAAACGACTAACCCTCGCAAGGCATTAACGTTCCTACGAATACTCGTGTTATCTAGCAATTAAATAGCCACCCATTCACAATAATCACAACAATGTTACCTAGCAACCTATCATACTATATATAGATAAGGTTATAGCTAGCATACATACAACCTAGTAATAAGGTTCCTTTTCACATTTTTATACACACAAGGTTCCCAAATATCAACTTTATAATTTTTATCCCAACTTAATTAAGACAACCGATTCATTATCAATTAAGAAAATTTGGAATAAAATAACAAGAGCGAACCGCCACTTGCCTTGGATTATGAAGAACGACGAACGGTAATCGGGATCGCTTGCTTGCGAATAACACTTAATTTCCTGTTTGATTCCGTTCCAAAAGTCAATCCGAGATGTACCCAAATCATAATAAATGAATTATATTAGATAATTCATTTAATAATAAAATTTGAGATAAACAAAGTCTTGATTCTTATTTAAATTTATTTACTCATACATAATTCAATTTCTAGGCTTTTTGATTAAACGATTATCTATACGATTAAATTAATTAATCATATATTCTAAATAATCATGACATAAATAAATTAACAAAATAATTTATTTATAATCCTAAAATTTTCTAGGTCAAAATATTATTTAGATGAATAGCCAATATTTACCTATTCATAATACGTAACCTAATTTGGATTAATTAATTTAACCCAAATTAGGCCAAATAAAATCAAAATCGGATTAAAAAGCCACCCGAAATTGGGTTTGGAAATTACCCACCCAGCCGAGCAGCTACTCGCCGGAAATCGATAAAATTTAGGCGGCTCCGGCTACTCTCCAGCGGCGGTGACTTGGGGCTTTCGAAGGAGACTCTTGGGTGCAACTATCGGTGGCTTAGTCGGACCAAACCCGACTCGATTCGGACTCCAATTCCTCTCACGAACAGTTCGGAAACGTTGTTTAGGGTTCTTAGATTCAAACGCAAAATTGGATGATTTGGGGGATCGATCGAAGGGTTATATATAGGGCTTTTGAAGGTGTTAATACCCCCGACAATATCCCTAGGATACCTCCTCCCAATTCAATTTGTATTGATCTAATTTTAAATTTCATCAAATCCGCCCTAAATGTCGACGCGGAATGATTTGGCCAAATTTTCGAATATTCGTCGCCTTCAATTCGATTTGATAGATGCGGAATTATCCCCTCTTCAATGCCCATGAATTTATTTGGCCAAATAGAATCCGAAGCTGCGGAAATCCGCCAATTAAGACGCGGTTGGAGCTTCGAATTGCACAGGGGTGGGAGGTTGAAGAAGGCACTTTCCGGAAATTATAGACGCGACCCTCCAGTTTCTGATTTGTGGCAAAAATGCCCTACGTCATGTTTAATTAATTGCCAAACTCACCCAAAATCATTTATAAAAATTATAATATTTATTTTAACCCCATAATTAAATTATATAAAATTTTAACTTAGGCTAAAATAATTTTAGGTAATTTTCCTTATCAATTTAACCATACTTAAATCCTTAACAACACTTTGTTAAATTGATTTAAATATTCTAGGTTAAATTTGCATAAGTTTTATTTAAATTAGACTTAACATAATGTTTAGAATAATTTAAATAAATTAATAACTTATAATGTGTAACAACTTATAACGAGAACTCTATTTTATATATATTTTAGGAATAATGAAATAATTACAAAAATTCCTTTATTTAGAAATAGTATTGGAAAATTACACAAATACCTTTACTAAAAATGAGAGTTATTACATTTGTGACTCCACGCTCATCATGAACCAAATCAATAGGGACTTACACAGCACGCGATTCCAAGATGACGGCCTATCTGGAGGTCGTTCGTGATATTATCAAGTCTTTTGAAAGGTTCAGCATCAAGCAAGTTCCTAGGGACATCAACACATAGGCCAACGTGTTAGCTAATCTCGGCTCCATTATCGATCTAATGGAATACCAGAAGATTCCTTTTCTACATATAGAAGTGCCCTCCATGAACAAACCATCCAATGTGCTAATCCTCATTGATGCGAACGTCCCTGTTAATATGATCGCAAGAGCACTGGAACACAACGTCGTCAAGCCAAGCGATGAACTTGGCCTCGCTCGCACTTTTGAGGTTTCTTGCTCTCCAAACTAATGGCGGGACTCCCGTGGTTGCCGTGGAAGCCTTAGGTGCAAAACCTTGTTGAATTGCACAAAAACTCGAGAGGAATTCGTAGGAAGACACTCGAAAGAGATTGAGTCGTAAGGACCAAAGAGATGGCATTTATGAGTTCCAAGAGAGGATCTTTGATACGATAAAAGAGATGATCGATTTCTTGGACTCAAAGAGATGAGTCTTGAATTTGTAACACCACAACAAGATAAATATTTATGACGTCTAAAGCTCAAGCAAGGAGATAACCTCAACTTTGATAAACTTAAGCAAATTAAACGTAATTGTTCAAATGGCCGAACACAAGTATTTAAGCTAAGCTAAGCTAGAAAGATAGAAAATAATAATAAGAAACTCCACCAGGCTTGTTCTAGCGGCCCATGACACATGACACCCAAGCATTAAACCTCAAAATAGAAATAAACCCAAAATAGTATCAGAATATCCAAATAACCTCAAAACACTAAAGACAGAAACTGGATAGGAGACACGCTCCAGGGAGATCCGAGCATTGGGCACGCCGCAGAGGATGCACCATGGAGCGTGCCGCAGAGACAGCGCAAGACAACGACACACGACATGGGGCGCGCGACAGGGAGCGCGCCCGCGAAGACTCATCTAAATAACCTCATAACCCAAAAATGTGACTGCGGTGACATTGGTGTGTTTGGTGGCGTTGCCGAAGCTGGCGAAGCATCTCATGACCAAGGATTGGGTGGCTTGCGCGATGGCTTGCACGCGCACCCTAGTAACAGGTATGTTGGAGCAGACACTCATCTTGTCCTCCTCGTCCTTCGTCGTCAAGGGTGTGGGTAGGGAGCAATCATTCTCTCCTTCTTGGTAGCAAAGCGCCCCCGCTTCGTCCTCGTCGTGCACAAGGGGAGTGTAGGGAGACAGATCGGCCACATTAAAGCTTGGATGCGCGTCGTAGTCATCGGGGAGCTCAAGCCTATACACGTTGTTGCCAAGGCTCTCTAGGATCTTGAAGGGTCCATCTCTATAGGCATCAAGCTTGATGCATCTCTTGGCTAGGAAGAGCTCACGGCGAAGGTGGAGCCACACCTTGTCTCTGGGCTCAAAATTCACGCGGCGCCGGCCATAGTTAGCTTGCGCCTTGTATTGCGCCGTGCTGCACTCTAGTCCGCTAGTGCATGTGATGTGACTATGGTCCATCATGAAACTCAATCCATGTCACCTCCAATTCCCTCGCTTGCACCAACCCCGGCGCAGCTCGCTGCGAGCCCTTCTCGGTGCCCAAGCCCTAGCAAGGCCACAAATCGTTCAATCCACTTTCCCACGGACACGCTAGCGTCCTTGGATCTCCCTAGTCATATGTCCACCATCTAGCCCAAGTGTGCCGAGGGAAGTGCACCGGTACCCGATCCACGCCTCACACGTTCGTTTGCTCGCGCCACCACTAGGCTTTCTCCACCAAACCAAGGCCATGATCATCCTCCCGGGGTTATCACTTGTTCCCAAGCATCTAGACTCCAAACCAGGCTCATGGAGGGGCTTATGATTCCAGGAGTGCCGAGAGAAGTTCAACTTGGCTCGGTGACTTTGCTTGTGGCTTATCGGAACGGTGTTTGAAGGCTAACTCTCACATGGCTCGCGATTTTTGGCTGATATTTTACTGCAGACTTTAATATGTAGTTATTTATGTTCTGTCAAAAATTCAAGTCATTCAGACTTGAATTTCTTAGTTTAACTGCTAAAACTCTTCGGCTTGCCTAGGGTACTTGAAGAGTTGTTTTGTGGCTCGATTTTGGTCCTATAAATAGGGCCTTCTCCTACCTTTTGTAGTCATATTTCAATCATCAATCAAAGACAAAGAAAGCTCTCAAGCTTTAGTTCTCTTTTCCAGAAAAGTTTCCTTGATCGTGTGTAACATCGATCTTGTTTGTGATCATCTTCCTGGGTGAGTTGTATCCCTTGAACTTGATCCAACTTGTCTCCAAAGAGTGGTGTGTTATATCTACTCCAGCTAGTCAATTATCCCTTCACTTCCACCGCCAAACCCATCACCATCCATCCCCCTTTCACGATCTCCAACCAAACAACTCATCTCGATGAACTCCTTCTCGGATCCCTCTGCAAACCCTTAGTAGAATTGCCATATCTTTAGACTCCTAGATCGGTTCATTCTAACATATGGAGGACATAAACTAGACTTAAAGATCTAACTTCTGGCGTTAGAATCATCCCATTTGGAGTCCGGAGCAAAGATAACGACCCTGCTGAAAAAGGAACAGAATCCTGGAATTTGACTGTCGAGGAAGATCAAGATCCATTCTTGCTTGAAGCCCATCCAAGACGTCTACCTTGCACTGATAATGAGAGGAACGTGGTCCTATATCATGTGGTATCAGAGCTAGCAAGGTAAACACTTAACACTTTGGATTAGAATTCAATCTAAGTTTGTTTGCAAGCTTCTGAATTTTTGTGCCCTGTTCTTGTGAAAATGTGTTGAGTTCTGCTCTTATTTGTGTGCTTGTGATTGTTCAATTGAAGAAGACAACCTTTGAGTTACTTAAACTCCTTTTTAATTACCTCTTGAAGTTATTGAAGTGATTAAACCCACTTCATTCATTGCAAACTGAACTCTTGATTTGCTGCCATTAAACTCAGCTGGACTTCATTTATTTCTTCTTTTTGGCTGCAATAAACTTGCTTGATTTTTGTGTCTCTTGCTTGGACGAACTGACTTGAGCAAGTACTTAAAGATACGGGAAAATACTTGAGAAAACTCAAAGCCAACTGAAAGAAAAACAAAATTGAAAGTCCAGCAAATTGTAGACTTGTGCTCACCTCAGTCAAGAAGTTTGTTTTATCATTATTATAATTCTCAAGTGTAATCAAAGGCTTAAAGCCAAGGAAACTCGAGAAAAAAAAGGCCAAGAAGCCAGAAAAAGTCGAGTGGGAAGAGACAAGTTCGAGAAAGAGTGGCAAAGCCAGAAAAAAACGAACAAGTTGAATTTAAGGACCTTGTATTAGTACCTTCTTTTTGTGTCTTGTAAGGGTCAGTTCTTCCTAGTTGGTGCATAAGCTCAATCAAGGTTGTTGTGTCCATCTTTGGTTTGCAAAAAATACCCCCAAACTTGCCTTGTTTTAGAAAGCTTGTAAACTGCACTTGGAAGGAACTTTGGTCCAAACTTTTGGCACTTGATAGCTCAAGGTTCCATTGATTGGCCTACCTACTCTTGTCTTGGTTGTTTGGTTTGTGCCTTGGTTGCTTCCTTTGCTAGGAAAGACATGGACGACGAACAAGCTCCGACTGTCACCTTGGAGGCCATTATGCAAGCCCTCCAACTCAATGACACCAAGAGGGCTCAGGACAAGGAAGAAACCACACGGCTTATCCAAACCTTGGAAGAAAAGATTGAGCAACAACTCAGTTGGGTCCAAACCAACATTGGGAGACAAGAAGACCAACACTCTCATGCTTCTCAAGATCATGAGTCACCTAGGGTACAGCCTCAAGTGACCTTTCCCGGGGGTGCATCAACCTCATATCTTCCACAAATGTCCATTCCCCTTCGTTCGGCACCCACCTCTTTTGCTCCTCCAGTTGTCACCATCTCCTAAGTGCCCTTTGTGGCAACTTCCACGGCTAGTCAAGGTATGGATGACTTCCCCCAATTCAATTATCTTCCTATGCCTACGATGCCTACTAACTATGCAGGGCAAGGAGCAAGAAGACCGCTCATGATGCCTCGACGCATTGTTCTCGGACCATACCCTCCGAGAGAACAAGTGAGGGAGAGGAACACTCATCCTCCTAGGCAGCAACCACCAGCTCCTAGAGGTTACTATGAGGAAGAACATGAGAGGCCACGTGGAAGAGAGCCAACCCATGGCGTGAAGCTTGAAGTTCAAAACTTTGGAGGCACCACGAATGTTGAAGCATTCCTAGATTGGGTGTCCAAGACCGAGCCTGTGTTTGACTTCTACAACTACCATGATGCTCAGCGGGTTTCCATTGCCACCATCAAGTTTGTGGACTTTGCTTACTATTGGTTTCTTGAATACAAGGAGGAAAGGGAGTACAAGGGTTGGCCACCGATTGCCACTTGGGAAGAACTCAAGGAAGCCCTTCATGCTAGGTTTGTTCCCGAAGACTACACCGAAAAGATTCATGCTATACTGGAGCAAATTAGGCAAGGAAGTAGGACTCCCGACTAGTACTACAAGGAGCTAAGGGCTCTCATGTTTCAATCTGGACTTCGGTTCCCCGAGGGGTATGTCATCTCTAAATTTTTCCATGGCTTAACTATTGAACTTAAGTCTATTGTGAGCATGCAGCACTTCGTGAGAGGTACCCCCATTGAGGAAGTCCTACACTACACTAATCATGTGTACAAGAATCTCCCACAAAGAAGGACTCCAGTTTCTAGCTCTCGGCCATGGAATGCTCCAAGTGTCGGCGCCTCTAACCCTCCTCTTCGGCGCCAAGAACCAAGAACTGATTTAACTCATCCTCCACCAAGAAGAGTGATGCACTTCGGCCCCGTAGATCTTTCCTCTGGTGCAAGGTAAGGTCTCCAAAGTAGCTCGAACGGCGGTCGATGATGGTAGACGTGCATATGATGATGATAATGTAACCGGGATAAGCAATCAACACCGTCTCAGAGTCGCACTTCGACGGCTTGAAAGACTCAACCAATCCTTGGATATGACTCACCTTGGATCGATCAAGGTTGTTGATTCAAGTCAAGGATATTACTCACCTAAACTTAATCAACTTGCTTTGGATATTACGCACCAAAACACAAAGTAATGAACGCTCGGATATTACTCACCAAGAATTCAAATACTCAAAGAAGGGCAAACCTCCAATCACAAATGTGTTTATCAAAAATCAAATCTGCCAAATGAAATACCAAAACCAACATATAATTAGTCTAAGAATGTCATATGCTAAAAACGAAAAGCAAGTAAAAGGCTTCAAGTCTTCAAGTGGGCCGGCCCATCAAGTCCTCCTTCCTTTGCCAAGCTCTTCCTTCTCCCTAGCCCATCCTACTTCCAAGCCCACGATCCAAGCCTCCTTCCATGACGCCTTAGCCGCGCCTCCCTTTGCCTTGGCTGCCTCTTTCTCGCGTTGCCGCCGAACCTTCCGAGCCGCAGCCTGACGCCGAAGTTGCGCCTCTTGAGCCAAAGCCACCTCTTTACTGAGCCGGCGTCGAGCCTCCATGCCCTCCTCCTCAGGATTGCTTGTATCATCCTCCCCTTCTTGGGGAAGATTCGACCTCGAATCTTCACGTGGACCATCCAAGAATACAAAGTAACCAAAACTCTCAAACACCCCAACCAACCTAAGCCCTGACATACACATACTTCCCTCACTCTCACTGATCAGCGCTACTTTGTAGGGTTTAACTAGGAGTTGTTACCGGTGTTTTGGGTGCTATTTGGAGACGTTTAGAACACAATTGTAGAGATTGGAATTGAGGAGTAGAAGTGCGGATATGGTGGTTTGGAGAAGATTAAATGAAGATATATTGAAGAGAGAAGGAAGCCACCTAAGAAGACGAAGAAGTAGAACCAAGTGGAGCTACATGAGCAAATACCGCGGTCGCGGGGCTGAGGGCCGCGGTCGCGGAATCAACGCGAGGCGAGAAGTGAAGAAATCCGAAGTTCCGCGATTGCGGAATTCCAGTGGCGTGGTCGCTTAAAAGCCGAGAGCAAGAGACCAAGAATTGTATTTTCCGCGATCGCAGAAGCTTTCTCCGCGATCGCGGAAACCCATCGTCAGCACGTGTTCTCTTTCGTCCGAAGATCCGAGTTTTATTATTTTATCTTTATTTCCTTTTCTTTTATTTCGTTACTTTATTTTATTTCCTTTTAAGACTAAGTTTGTTATCTTTTTAGCATTAGGTTTTGGGTTAGGTTATTTAACCTAATTTTCCCAGCCACTTTGAGGATAGTTTTTATCATCGTTTATTATTCAGTATTGTTTTCCCTTTGAGTTATGAAGAACTAAGCACTCTTTGCTTAGTCCGACAATTGAAGCCTTCATTTGATAAACAATTGTGAGGTTATAACTCTATTTCTTTTCCTTTGAATGTATTGATTCTCTTGTGCTTCATCCCATCGATTCTTATTGATTTCGCTTGTTGGACGCAACTAGTTGATATTAGTAATTGTCTATTGCTATGGTTTGGTAATTACTGTTTGAGTTACCTTATTCATGGGTAGCAACTGCAATATTCTAAGAACTGTTTGGACTGGTTTATTGTAGAGAGAATTGATTGCATGCAATAGTATGACTGTTTGCTACTCTTGCATGTATCTATTGAAATTCCTGTGTTCATTGCTGTTGTTGAATTGAATCATGGAGGTTTTCCTGGTTATTTAATAGTTAGTATTCTCAGGGTCTGTTTGTCCTGTTTAGAACTTAAGAAAATGAATAGAACATTCATAGGAAGGAATTAGAGATAATCTAGGATCAACCAATCGAATGAATGGTGGATATTTGTTTGGCTAAGTGTTTTTCCCTAATTGATTACAACCTTTGTTTTATTTTCTTTGTTTACTTGCAATTCAAACAACCAACCAAAACCCCCCTTTGTTACTTTGACACACTAATTTACATTAAGAAAGACAACTCCTCCCTGTGGGATTCGACCCTTGCTTGCCTATTCTACTAGTTTAGGTTTTTAAGGATTACTTTGATAAGGCGATACGACTTTAGCACTTATCACTCACGCCTAGCATGCACAAAAATAAGCTTGAGGGGACTCCCCTTCTTAACTCTCACCCAATTCCTACTAGGGTTACATGCATACACAAGCTTGGAATACCTCCCTAAAGCCTCTCAAAATGCAAGAATAGAGTAGTACTCGAACCCGAGGGCACAAAAGAAATAGACTTAGCTTTCTTGGGCGGGTTGATCATCTCGTGTGGAAGCTTTCACCACCGATTACATCGCGGCTGATCCTGGAGAAATAATGTACGCGCCTTCTCCTTCGCTTGCCCCAGCTCACTCTTGCTCATGGCCTCAAAGCTATACCACACCCCGTCATGGATAACATGATGCAAATTGCGTCGGCCATCATGAATAACAAAGCGATCAAACTGCCATGGCCGACCAAGGATAAGAGCAAACTCCTTGATTGGGAGCACGTAGCACTGTACCACATCTGTAAAATCCCTCATCCGGAAGGTCACATCAACACCCCTGGTCACCGGCACTCGATGCTCATCGTTGATCCAACCCATGGTCACCTTGTGACCTAACGGATAAGTAGAAAGCTTGAGCTTCTGAACAGCAAACTCCGCCAAGATATTTCTCTCACTCCCACTGTCCACTAAAGCAATGAAAGGCATGTCACTTCCATCCAGATAGCACGTATGATAGAAGTTGAGCTCCCTCTGTAAAGGATCAACTAGTAGCTTGAGCACTTGCTCGGGGATCTCCTCCATGAGCAAATCAACCAAAGTATCCATAGGAGCCAAGTCAGACAGCTCCTCACTATCCCCAGTTCCCTCAGCAGGTGGTTCAACATAAGTGGGCTTAACTTTAATAGCTAAGAAGATCCCACCTTGAGTGTCATAGGCGCCGCACTTGGTATCTTCCACCTCAGTCGAGACGTCCATCTCATCCTTAGACTCGTACTCTCCACAAGCATTAAGCAACACTTGCTTCTTGGTAGGGAAATCTCGAGCAACATGGCCACGACCCAGACAACGAAAACAATGAATTTCCCTCGTGCGCGTGCATCTTCCTTGGCTGCGCTAGATTGGGCCCTTGCCGTGGCCTTGGCAACCTCCTCCTTGGCCACCGTCGGCTTGGGTTGGCTAGCAGGCGCCGAAGTTCCCCAAGTGTGCGCCCCACTGGATTGCCTCCTCTTAGGCAAACCCTCGTAGACCTGCTGGGCGTAGTGCATCACGCTCTCTATAGGCGGATCTGGCGCAAAGTGCTGAGCTCTAACAAGACTACCTATATCTTCATTAAGGCCATTAGCAAACTTAGAGACGACATACCTCTCAGGGAAGTTAACACCTGACCTTACCATAAGGTGCTTTAGGTTGTTGTAGTACTCAGATGGTGTATTGTTGCCCTGCCTCAAGCGCTCCAACTGCCCCTGCACAAGGTCCAAGTAGTTGGCGGGCATAAACCGCTGCCTCATAGCCACCTTGAGCTCGCTCCATGTACGGATTGGTTCAAGCCTGTCTATGTCTCTCTCGATCTTGTCTGCCCTCCACCAAGACAAGGCGAACTCTGTGAAATGAATGGTGGCCATGGCTACCCGAACATGATCCGGATGATCATAATAATCAAAGATGGCCTCAGTCCTAGACTCCCATTCCAGATAGGCCTCCACATCAGCAGTTCCAGCAAACTTATCAATGGGCACCGTAGCAGGGTGGTGCACAGGTGACTCACGTCTCTCCTCATCATACGGCCGCTCATAGCCCTGACCAAACTCACGCAACTCGGGAACATGACGGCACGACTGCATATTGGGCACAAACCGCCTCGGTTGTTCACGCACACCAGGAAACGTCGGCCTTCCCTGCACGCCATTGGCTTGCCGTCTTGTCGTTGCCAATGGCTGAGGTCGCGGTGAGGGGTACACCTCCTCTTCCTCCTCGTCTTCCACTTGCTCCGTCCATGCATCATAGGGAGTCGGTTCCCTATGTAGGTAACCTCCGCGAGCCCTTGACGTACCGCCACCTCCCAAATCGTTGAGACGGCCAGTGATGGTGGTTCCGGCCACTCCTGGCGCGCGGTCCTCCTCAGGCCGCTTCTCCAGACGCCTCTCCAAGGCTTCACTGAATTCAGTCCGCAGCTGGACGTTGTTTTGATGAAGAAGCTCTTGAATGGCTTCAATGATGGCGGGCAACACCGGCGAAGATGGCTCCTCACGCCCCGAATCCAAACCCACCATGGTAACAAGTACACGAACTATTTCGGACTAGGAACAAGCTGCAACACGCAAGTCTTTGTGATCAACCAAAACCGAAAACACAAGGTGAGAAGACGCACCTAGGGAAGTTAGGGTTTAATAGGTCCGCCCCCCCTTTGTTTGCCTTGGTGTCCAAGTAGCCCAACTTCCAAATATGAAATTAGGAAAAGATTTCTTCCAAAAAGATATTAGTGATTTTATTGAATTAATTTTGCAAAGAATAAAATCAACCAAGAGAAGATACTCCCTTATTTGGTTAATGAAGATCTTGGTTTCCTTGTGTGAAGATTTGGGGCCGCACCTTGGAAGATATGGCAAGATCTTGGCTTGCCAAAATTTCGGCCAACAAGATATGGAAATATCCACCAAAAATCCTCCAAGATATCTTAACCTAAGCAATATAACAATTTCCAAAAATGCAAGATTTTGTTTCCTAAAAATTCCCAACTCCCTTGGAACAAAAGATTCACACGGCTAGGAGAATTTAGGAAGGGCCGAATTTATATTTGGAAAGGGACTAAGATATGGGAATTTGTTAAGGAATATTGGATCTTGAAAATTCAATTTTTATTTTTCTCCACGAAAAATTCAAAGATTTGTTTAAAACCCGAAAAAGTCCATACCCTTAGAGAAAAGACGCCGGGCGGGGTCTTCTCAAGCCCTTCGGGCCGGGACCACTTGATGTACGCCCTTGGACTTCTCAAGGCTTTGTCCGGGTCCGCTACAACCTTTTAAAAACAAGAATGGCAAGGGCTACAAGCCTGCCTTTTTCCTTCCTTTTCTCTTTTCTTCATTTTTTTTAACTACAATGCTGATCCACAATTGAAAACAAGGGATCAAAACGTATTTCTTAAAAAGCGGGAAAATCTTCAGATTCAAACGAATATCTCAACTTCCCTTTTTGAAAAACCAAATCAGATTTTGCAATACACAATCTTCTAGACAAGATCTTCACACGATCTTAGGAGATATGGCTAGAAGAACAAGGAAATGGGCTTAGGGTTTACCTCTGCAGCCACCGCCCACGGCTAGGCCGCCGCCGCTCTCCTCTCGTCTTTGCCCTCTTCTTGCCAGCCACCGCCCACGGCTAGGCCGCCACCGTCTCGGAGTCGCACTTCGATGGCTTGAAAGACTCAACCAATCCTTGGATATGACTCACCTTGGATCGATCAAGGTTGTTGATTCAAGTCAAGGATATTACTCACCTAAACTTAATCAACCTGCTTTAGATATTATGCACCAAAACACAAAGTAATGAACGCTCAGATATTACTCACCAAGAATTCAAATACTCAAAGAAGGGCAAACCTCCAATCACAAATGTGTTTATCAAAAATCAAATCTGCCAAATGAAATGCCAAAACCAACATATAAATAGTCTAAGATTGTCATATGCTAAAAACGGAAAGCAAGTAAAAGGCTTCAAGTCTTCAAGTGGGCCGGCCCATCAAGTCCTCCTTCCTTGCCAGGCTCTTCCTTCTCCCTAGCCCATCATACGTCCAAGCCCACGATCCAAGCCTCCTTCCATGACGCATTAGCCACGCCTCCCTTTGCCTTGGCTGCCTCTTTCTCGCGTTGCCGCCGAACCTTCCGAGCCGCGGCTTGACGCCGAAGTTACGCCTCTTGAGCCAAATCCACCTCTCCACCGAACCGGCGTTGAGCCTCCATGCCCTCCTCCTCGGGCTTGCTTGTATCAAAGAGAAGCCCCACAAGCTCCTCAAGGTCAGAGTAGGGAAGGCGAGAGCCGCACAAGGGATCTCAAGTGTTTCAAATGCTTAGGGCGTGGCCACTTTGCCAAGGACTGCCCTATAAAGATGCAAGTTCTCCTTAACACTTTGGGAGACTATGAATCTGAGGAAGAGCTAGAAGAAAGAGAAGAGGACATGAGGAAGAAGAGGAAATGGATGTAGAAGTAGCCACCGGGGATGGCCTTGTTGTTAAGAGAACCTTGGTGACTAATGAGGCTCAAAGTGTTCCTAATCAGTGTGAGACTATCTTTCACACTCGATGTCTTATCCAAGGAAAGGTATGTAGCATGATTATAGGCGAAGGATCTTGTTGCAATATCATAGATCAAGAGGTAGTCTCTCATTTTCACATTCCTATAATTCCTCACCACCAACCTTATACTTTGTGTTGGCTTAACTCCTCTACTCCTCTTAAAGTTAAGGAAAAAGCCAAGATTCAGTTTTCTATAGTTGGCTATGAAGATGAGGTGTTTTGTGATGTTGTATCCATGACCGCTTGCCATCTCTTGCTTGGGAGACCATGGCAATTTGATAGAGGAGTAATTCATCACGGGGTCATCAATGAGTATTCTTTCCATTTGAAGGGGAAAAGGATCACACTACACCCCCTTGCGCCGTATGAGATCATGGCTGACCATGTTGCTAGAGAGCAAAGGAGACAAGCTAGAGAGGCCGAGGACAACAACAAGGGAAAGAAGTTGGCCATTGGGAAGAATCAAGCCGCCTCTAACCATATGCTCTTAGCTAAGGCCAAGCAAGTCCACCAAGCTATCAAGAGGAATGAAGTTTGTTTCCTTGTAATTTTCAAAGATGTTTTGATCTCTTCTCAAGAGTTAGCTGATCTTCCACCTCTTATCTTCTCTCTCTTGCAAGAATTCCAAGATTTGTTCCAAGTGGCCTACCTCCCATCTGAGGTATTGAACATCAAATAGACTTTATCCCGGGGTCAACCTTGCCTAATAGAGCTGCCTATAGAGCCAACCCAGCTGAGACCGAAGAGCTTCAAAAACAGGTTCAAGACCTCCTAGACAAAGGGTATGTAAGGGAAAGTTTGAGCCTATGTTCAGTTATGGTTATTCTTGTGCCCAAAAAGGATGGGACTTGGAGAATGTGCGTTGATTGTAGGGCTATCAACAACATAACCATCAAATATCATCACCCTATCCCTAGGCTTGATGATATGCTTGATAAGCTCCATGGATCTAGTGTGTTCTCCAAGATCGATCTAAGAAGTGGGTACCACAAAATAAGGATGAAGGAAGGAGACGAATGGAAAACGACCTTCAAAACAAAGTATGGACTATATGAGTGGCTTGTGATGCCATTTGGTCTCACCAATGCTCCAAGCACGTTCATGAGGCTAATGAACCATGTTCTAAGACCCTTCCTTGGTAAATTTGTTGTAGTTTACTTTGATGATATCTTGATTTATAGTCAAAATCTGCATGATCATGCTTATCATCTTAGAAAGGTTTTGGAAGTGCTTAGGCATGAGAAATTGTATGCTAATTTCAGAAAGTGTCACTTTTGCTCGGATCACGTGGTATTTCTCGGCTTTGTTATGTGAAGGGATGGCCTTAGAGTGGATGAAGAAAAGATCAAGGCTATCAAAGAATGGCCCATTCCAACCACCATGACTCAAGTTTGGAGTTTCCTTGGGTTGGCTGGCTTCTATCGCCGGTTTGTAAGAGATTTTATCACCTTAGCCACCCCACTCCCCGAGCTCACCAAGAAGAATACGACATTCAAGTGGGACGTACCCCAAGAAGAAGCTTTTGCAACCCTTAAGGAAAAGCTCACTAATGCACCACTCTTGGCCTTACCTGACTTCAACAAGACCTTCGAGATAGAGTGTGATGCTTCGGGTATTGGGCTTGGAGGAGTGCTCATGCAAGAAGGCAGGCCCATTGCCTATTTTAGTGAGAAACTTGGAGGGGTTGAGTTGAATTACCATACTTACGACAATGAGCTGTTGGCCTTGATTCGAGTGCTTCAAGTGTGGCAACACTATCTCTTGCCAAGAGAATTTGTCATACATTCTGATCATGAAGCCTTGAAGTTCCTCAAAGGTCAAAGCAAGTTGAACAAAAGGCATGCCAAGTGGGTGGAGTTCATAGAAGCATTTCCCTACACCATCAAGCACAAGAAAGGGAAAGATAAATAGTGGCTGATGCACTATCCAGACGATACATTTTAATCTCTACTCTTGATGCTCAATTGCTTGGCTTTACATTTATGAAAGAACTTTATGCTCATGATTCTGATTTTGGTGACATTTATCATGTTTGCATATCTAAGGGTAGTAAGGATCAGTTTTACATGCATGATGGATATCTATTCAAGGGGTCTAAACTTTGCATCCCTAGTGGATCTCTTAGGAGGCTTTTAGTACTAGAAGCCCATGGTGGCGGCTTAATGGGACACTTTGGGGTCATGAAAACTTTGCATACACTTAGGGAGCATTTCTTCTGGCCTTACACTTAGGGACACTAAGGATGTAGAAAAACTGTGTGCTTCATGTGTTGTGTGCTTGCGTGCTAAGTGTAAAGTTCAGCCCCATGTTCGTTATACTCCTTTGCATATACCTTAAGCCCCTGGGAAGACATCTCCATGGATTTTGTTTTGGGATTACCTCGGTCTAAGAGAGGGAGGGATTCTATCTTCGTTGGGATGGATCGATTTTCTAATATGGCCCATTTTATAGCTTGCCACAAGACTGATGACGCTTCCTATGTTGCTAATCTTTTCTTTGACCAAGTGGTGAGGTTACATGGAGTTACTAGGCCCATTGTTTCAGATCGTGATGTGAAGTTCTTGAGCTACTTCTGGAAGACCTTGAGGTCCAAGCTAGGGATGAAGCTCCTCTTTTCCACTACTTGTCACCCTCAAACGGATGGGCAAACCGAGTTAGTTAATCGAACAATTGGTGCATTGCTTAGGTCTTTATTGCGAACTAACTTGCGCAGGTGGGAAGAGTGCCTCTCCTTCATTGAGTTTGCCTACAATAGGTCCATTCATTCAGCAACCAAGCGCACTCCTTTTGAGGTTGTGTATGGCCGCAATCCTACCACTCCTTTGGATCTCATGCCCTATGCCACCAAGGATCGAGAGAGAAAGGAAGGCCTTGATCAAGCTGCAAGGATCAAGAAGATTCATGAGGACACAAGGCTGCAATTAGAGAGAAGAACCGCTCAATATGTGAGACAAGCCAACAAAGGACGCAAGGAAGTGATCTTTGAACTAGGCGACCTTGTTTGGGTGCATTTGAGGAAGGAGCGGTTCCTCTCAATTCGAAATTCCAAGCTCAAACCTCATGGTGATGGTCCTTTTCAAGTGCTGGAGTAGATCAAGGACAATGCATACAAGATCGAGCTCCCACCCATATATGGAGTTCATGATGTGTTCAACGTGGCTGATTTGGCTCCTTTAGTGGTGGATGACGAGGACGACTACCAAGATCAAGATTCGAGGTCGAATCCCTTCCAAGAGAGGGAGGATGATGTGACTATGGTCCATCATGAAACTCAAGCCATGTCACCTCCAATGCCCTCGCTTACACCAACCCTGGCGCCGCTCGCTGCGGGCCCTTCTCGGCGCCCAAGCCCTAGCAAGGCCACATATCATTCAAGCCACTTTCCCTCGGACAAGCCGGCATCCTTGGACCTCCCTAGTCATATGTCCACCATCCAGCCCAAGTGTGCCGAGGGAAGTGCACCGATGCACGAGCCACGCCTCACACGTTCTTTTGCTCGCCCCACCACTAGGCTTTCTCCACCAAACCAAGGCCATGATCATCCTCCCAGGGTTATCACTCGGGCCCAAGCATCTAGACTCCAAACCAGGCTCATGGAGGGGCTTATGACTCAAGGAGTGCCGAGAGAAGTTCAACTTGGCTCGGTGACTTTGCTTGTGGCTTATCCGAACGGTGTTTGAAGGCTAACTCTCAAATGGCTCGCGAGTTTTGGCTGATATTTTAATGAAGACTTTAATATGTAGTTATTTAAGTGCTGTAAAAAATTCAAGTCATTCCGACTTGAATGGCGTAGTTTAACTGGTAAAACTCTTTGGCTTGCCTAGGGTACTTGAAGAGTTGTTTTGTGGCTCGGTTTTGGTCCTATAAATAGGGCCTTCTCCTACCTTTTGTAATCATATTTCAATCATCAATCAAATACAAAGAAAGCTCTCAAGCTTCAGTTCTCTTTTCCAGAAAAGTTTCCTTGATCGTGTGTAACATCGATCTTGTTTGTGATCATCTTCCTGGGTGAGTTGTATCCCTTGAACTTGATCCAACTTGTCTCCAACGAGTGGTGTGTTATATATACTCCAAGGAGTCACTTATCCCTTAACTTCCACCGCCAAACCCATCACCATACATCCCCCTTTCACGATCTCCAACCAAACAACTCATCTCGCCGAACTCCTTCTCGGATCCCTCTGCAAACCCTCAGTAGAATCTCCATATCTTTAGACTCCTAGATCGGTTCACGCTCAAATTTGGAGGAAATAAACTAGACTTCGAGATCTAACTTCTGGCGTTTGAATCATTCCATTTGGAGTCCGGAGCAAAGAGAACGACCTTGTTGAAAACGGAATAGAATCCTAGAATTTGACTATCGAGGAAGATCAAGATCCATTCTTGCTTGAAGCCCATCCAAGACGTCTACCTTGCACTGAGAACGAGAGGAACATGGTCCTATATCAGCAGGGCTTGGACAAACTCCGCGCGCTGCAGGCCCTTGACGCTCTCCTTGTCTTTCATGGGGCATGACGTCAAATGCAACGATGTGTGGGGGTTGAGGCCGTAGACGACCTCGAATGGCGTCATCTTCGCCGCCGAATGCATGGACCTATTGTAAGAGAACTCAACAATAGGCAAACATTCTTCCCATATGCGGAGGTTAGATTTCAACATAGTACGCAATAAGGTCCCTAAAGACCTATTAGTGGCCTCCGTTTGGACATCAGTTTGGGGGTGATAGCTAGTGGAAAATAACAAGTGCATCCCTAACTTTGACCATAAAGACTTCCAAAAATAACTCAAAAAGCTAGTGTCACGATATGAGATAATAGTCCTAGGAATCCCATGCAATTTCACAATATGCTCAAAAATTAAACTAGCTACATCCGAAGCATTATGAGTCATCTTACAAGGAATAAAATAAGCCATCTTAGAAAAACGATCAACAACCACAAATATCAAGTCCCTCTGCTTCTTAGACATTGGCAACCCCGAAATAAAATCCATCTCCCAAGGGGTAGTCGGCATAGGCAAGGGTTTGTACAATCCATGGGGACTCGACCTAGACTTAGCCCTTTGACATGTCCCGCAACTCACGAAACCTAGTCACGTGGTGAACCATCTTAGGCCAATAAAAATGCTCCTTAAGTGCGGCAACAGTCTTGGCTACTCCAAAGTACCCTCGACCCTCATGTGCTTCCTACATCAACAACCTACAAATAGAAGTCCTAAGGATGCATAATTTTCCCTCCTTAAATGAGTAGTCATTGTCCACAATAATACCACTAGACTCTCCTTTTTTTACGCAAGTCTTAAAAGTTGTTCTAAAATCCACGTCGTGCGCATACAACTCCTTAATAAAGAAAAAAGCTTAAATTAGAAATATCAAGATGAGTCAAGAGAACGTACCTGCGAGAAATGACGTCGACGACTATATTCTCCTTTTTTTTTGTATTAGACTACGAATGAAAAAGTCTTCATGAATTCAACCCAACGTGTACGGTGGCAGTTGAGGTTGACTTGACTTTTGAGGTACTTTAAAGTCTCGTGGTCAGAGTTAATCACAAACTTGTTGGGCCACACATAGTGTTGTCACGTCTTCAAAACCAGAGATGGCCTTGAGAGGCTTGGACGCCTCGAATCGTCATCCTCCGTTTCACTTGCCGTTCCCGGCGCCGGAACCATTGGTCTTGACTCACCGGTGATCTCATTCGCGATCAAGAGAGATATATCTCAGCTCAAATCTGTGTGTGTTGAGATGGATCATATGTGCCACTCCATTACCACTAAATCTCTGCGCGATCTATGGAAAAGGTTTGCTTTTGCTCGTTTTATTTGTTAAATTTGGTCGCTGTTTGCCGTAAGTTTTACGAAAATTTTATAAATTGATGATCGTAAGGCGTTTTGTGATGTCTCGTCAGCTTTATGCGGTGTATTAGGGTTATTTTTATTAGGATAGCTAGGTCGAATGCCAGAGACAAATGTTCGTAGTAGTTTTTTTGGATGATTGTAAGCTGTTTTTTGTGTTCGCATACTACGATTAATCTACTCCGTTTAGATGAATGTAGTAAGTTCATTTAGCGGCCCAGAATGCTCATAGTAGATTGTTTCGCTTTTGATGATGCTTGGTAGAATAGTTCGATCTCTTACTAGAGGATAGAAGCTTCTCTAGCTATCACAATTCCGGAATTAATGGTTGTGAGATGCAAACATGTTTCAGTTATTATGATGAAGAATGTAGTTTTGTGCTCTTTTGTGTGGCCAATTCATCAGCTTATCTTCAAGATGGAGATGTTTGGGGATGTTTCTGATTGGGTGTTTAAATCTGGCTTTACTTTTTCTATCTAGTCACTGTAGAGATATTAATTTGAAGCAGAAGATTTAATACTAATACAACTCTAGTAACATTGTAGTGGGAGATGAACCATCTTTCTTGGAGCAAATATCCAATTATGCAGTGAGTTTGAGTGGCATACTGAGTTGCTAAATTATATTAATCTTCTTTTCAAATGAGAAATATAAAATGGTGTTCCTTAGGTTCTAAGCTTTAAGTACTGTTATCGGGGGATAGCTTTACTAAATTGGACGCGATACTCTTTCTCTTGGCACAGAAAGGTGGAACAAGTTGCTGAAGAGGCAGATTCACTAAAGGAAAGTATAGAAAATAACTTCCTAAGGCATCAGAGGCGCACACAGGAAGCCAGAGAGAGGGCTGAATTGCTTGGTAGAGTGGTATGCTTTCATGAAGAGTTTATGTAATGCTACTGTTGCAGTTGCTAATTCATGGTCTTCATTACTCCAATCAGAATGGTGATTCTTCTCATGTTTTGAGAATTTTTTACGATGAAGCACAAGCTATGCAGTCAGCCTGGAATTCTGCCAGGATGATGGAAGAAGCCTACTCGACTGGTGTGGCTATCCTGTCTAAATTTTCTGAGCAAAGAGAACGCATGAAGGTATGCTTTACTAACATTTTCTTCAGCTTAATGAATAACAAAGCAGCACAATACTTTTGTGTAACTCGTCATAATGAGATGGTGGTCTTTCGTCTTTGCAAGGCAATTTTTGTTACTTGACTTGTTCGGAAGAGGAGGCCTGTTTGTTAATATGTATGGAGCTTCAGATACTTGTAAGCTATTGCACTTAGAAACATATTGCAGGTGTTTAAGTGTGAAAATAGCAAGTACTGAAGATCTATAATTGAAGTGTACAAAGTATTGAGAGATTTTGTTTGTTAAGAATACTCAGCATTTTACATTTTGCAACTAGTTCAGTAACAGACAAAAGAAATGAAGCATAACCAGACTTTTGTTCAACTTTTAGAGGTAAGGTAGGGCAGGACGACCATTCTGTGACGCCTCCATTCCAAGTAGTGTCCTCTGGATTCTGTATGCCTGGCGCATCCAATATTAATTATTGCATAGATAAGAAACTGGTTTTGTTTGATTTGGTTTTTCAGTTATTGCTCTAGGGAATGTGACAATCATAGTACCTATTAGCTGATTATGGGTGGATGTAAATAGTTGACTTTTATTAATAGATATTAGCTGAAGCCTCCCCTCTTTACTCATGAAGACGGAAAGGAAGAAGAGAGGCATTTTGCAGAGTGCACAGCGGCACAGCGGAAGGCACTTGACATCCTAAATACTAAGGCTGATTGAGAGGCGCAACAGGGTGGATAGTTGGATCAAGTATGTGGGCATGATCCTTACAATTGTTGTTGTAATTTTGTTTTGGAGGTGGACCCGTTGTGAAATTGCCACTTTCAGATATTTGCTTGGAAGTGCTGGATTTGCCTGCTGAAGGATGCAGACTCAAGGATTCAGGAACAAGAACTCTCAGTGCCATTTTTGCACAGTTGTTGTTTTGTTTGTTTTCACAATTGCCTTTACATCCCAATTAAATGTCCAGAGGAAGAGCGTTTTGCAAAGAAATTTTAGCCTCAATTTTCAGTGTCAACTTGAGTTGTGTAACATGCTTTTGGATCCCGGTCTCATGACTGTCAACTGTTGAGAGTGGGACGAGTATATTCAAAGAAGATGTACTAGAAGGACTAAAGTGGAAACTTACGCAACAAGTGAACAAAAAGGCTCATATATTTAAAAACCGAGGTGTATTGCTCAATGTAGACTATACTCATCAATGGCTGCTCTCATACAAGTCAAATCCAGAAGCAACTACAGTCAACACGGAAATATGGAAAGAGTTGAGTTGCTGCTGCCGTCGCGACTGCATATAAGGCCAATGTGACTCAACAACTAGATGTCTGCCAGTGACGTGGATGCCTTATCTTTGACAGACACTTGGCGCATAACTTGTCTGGAGAGTAACTAACCAAACGAACCCCGGTAGAAGTGCGAGTTCCTTTGTTGAGTAAGGTTAAGCTTGGGGAGTATAGAATATTTCCTAAAAACAAAAAGGGTGGACTTTCTCCGTAGCTCTATGTTCTGTATTCCGAACAACCCAAGACAAATGAATCTGTGCAATAATGGAAAGCATGTAACATCATATAAGTTTTAGATACTGTGTACGTCGTTCTGAAAAATAAAATAAAATAAAATGGTGTTGTATGACAAAGGAGAATGCAAACCTCATTCTCATGAGCAGGAGCCATTTTCAACACCATGTCCTCCCTGCTTGGGGGAAGAAAACGACGGGTCCAACCAGCCTGCAGTCTTGGCCTTGTCAGCATAATCTAGAAAGGTCTGTTTGGCATAAGGCGCGTCCAGTACCAAGTCATCGAGAGACTCGACGACTCTTCCAAAGCCCTTGGTCATCTGGTTCATGGTGATCAGTCCTGACTTAAAGCACTCATCAAGGAAGCCCCATAATCTCTCATTTCTCTTCTCTATCAACGCCACCGTCACTTTCTTAACAATCTCATGGTGGAAGAAGGGCATGCCTACCTCCTTTATACAGTGATATGCTTCCCTAAACCCGCCTCCACACTCGTACTCCTCCACGAGTCTCCCAATTTTTTCCTTGACATCCTCAATTGCCCATCCAATGCTGCCATTGCCTCCACCGCCCCAGCATCTCAGAATACGTTCTGCAGCAAGGTGAGCGTTCAACAGTGAATTTGCCATTGGAATTACTTTATTTCCAATCGAATCTGATCCCAAACAGTAGTTCTCTATTTCTTGTAAGTGAGATGGAGCTAGCACTTCATCGACAACCACCCTTGCGAGAAACATGGCAAGGTCCTCAACAACTACCGGGTTGTCCAAGGCAGTGTCATCTGCAGACTCGATCAACATCACGAAGCCATTTATAACGTCATCTGCGGGTAAACACAATGACGACAACAAAACAGATGCCATTTCCTTCTCCCTCTTTTTACGATCCATGGCAAGATTGATCAACCGCTTAATGAATATTGTATTAAGTTCAGAAGAAGTTTTCAAATCCTCTGATTCAAGTGAATTGCAGACTTCTGATACATCACCAGACAAGAAGTACTCCTGAGCTATACCTTGAGCCTTCATCTTCATGGACTTCACAGTTTTATCTTCTAAATATCTCTTGTTCGGCTCAGTTGCAAGTGGCCTCAACGAAGAAGCATGAAGCCATCCCCCTGATGCAGCTTTCGAAATCAATGACTGTAGTATTCCTTTCGCGTCAGGGATATCTAGGGATAAGTCGTCAATATTGTCAATCAACCTACCAAACCCTTTTGACATTTGACTTGAGTTGATCAAGCCTTCCGCTTCAGTCATCTTTAGTAAATCTAGAACTCTCCCTTCAAATTTCCGCCTCTCCATCGCCAATATAAGGGCTTGCTTGACTATTTCATGGTGAAAGAATGGGACATGCAGATCCTTAATACACCTGAAAGCCTCCTTTTTGTCGCTGCTGACTACATACTCGTTCAACAAATTGGTGATTTTTTCCCTCACATTTTCAACGGTTTTGCTCTGGGCACTCCCCCATTTCCGCTCAATTACTTCGCCACGGTAAGGGGTCGATAGATAGCATTTCTCAGCTCTTCTTAACACTTCTCTTCCTTTTGAATCTTCTGGTAAGAATTCCATTTGTTTTGATAAGAATGCAGGAGGAAGGATATCGTCAACCACTGCTCGGGCTATGAATACAGCGAGCACTTCAACCACATCAGGTATATCCACAACCAAGTCATCTGCAGATTCAACTAAGTTGCAGAAACCTTGATAAACTTGCTTAGGGTCAATCACTTGAGCATAAATTGTGGATAACAAGACAGCAGCCATTTCTTTCTCTTTGTCACGTCTATCCATTGCAACTGAAACTACCTTCTTAACAAAGTAGTAATGATAGTTAGGCATGCCAAGATCAGTTAATTCAGTTGCAGTGAAGGAGATGTCGTCATTGATAAAGTACTCCTCAACGATAATTATAACCTTCTTTTTGTAATCCTCAAATGCTTTGGCTTCTACTTGCAAGTTCACTAAGTTCTTTTCCTGCATCAACAGTAACACAATTAATGGTGCTTCTATGTAGCCATCCAAGACAATAAAAGAGGGTGTTGTAGATCAAGGACCTCATTATTGCTACAATTAGGATCATCATGGTAAAAAATTGAAGTGTCTTTCTTGGTTGGAACTCCTGCAAATAATATTAGCTATTAGATGAAAGGGACAATACCCTCAAATAAAAAATGAAAGGTCAATGTTGGAATATGGAATTCAGATATTCACATTGATACAAGAATGATAGTTACACTGGAAGGGAAAATTTATTTGAACTTTATACAGAACTTTCATAATCACGAGTATACATAGAAATCTCATTTCAGAGGCTAAACATGTGGTACCTTTCTCAGCACACTCATCTATTTCAATTGAATGATCATCATGCTTGGCCGTTCCATTTGCTGCTCCATTTTCACCATGTATGCGTTGCGACATTGTTGATTCTCGAGTATAATAGGAAGAAATTTGTAGCAAGGACCTAAATTGGAAATTAACATTCTCTTTCAATTCCATGACCCTGAACTCAGCAAGTAGTTAACTGACCTAACAATTCTTACATCAGTATAAACACAAATAACAGATCATCCAGCTCTTATGGCCTTATCTTTCCTTACAAATTAACATTCTCTTTCAATTCCATGACCCTGAACTCAGCAAGGAAGGTTTACTGAACAACAAATGCCCCACCTCCAGATATCAACATGTACAATTAACTCACATGAATTAGGGCCGAAGCCGCCAATTCAAAAAAAAATCTCAACTTAAAAGTCCAGCCTTATCCAATGACATCAAGATTAGGCTTAATAAAATATCACAAACAAGACATAGAAATCAAAAGAAACTCACAGATTATCAAAGTTGCTCAGGAAAAGGATGATTGATTGGGAGTGCTTCAGAAGTAGAAAAATCAAAATAACAAAGATGCCACCTCTGAAGCGTGACAAAATGAATCGTTTCGTTTGACGTTGAATTTGTTTTTATGACAAATTACACTTAATGAATTGGGATTTCTCTGTTGTTCATCCAACAGGAGAGCAGAATCAGCGGAGGCGTAAAGATAGGAATTCACCAAAAACAATTGGTGGAACGGGCCTTGTGCTTTGTCTCCGCCGCTCTTCCGCTCTTCGTCAATTGAACGGGGAAAAAGGAGAGACAAGAGCAAACTGTATTTGGAGGGTTTTTTTTTTTCCGAAGGGGATTCCTAAACTTGGTTTCAGCTTATAACGAAAAGTTCGATTTTAACCTAGATTTTCCAATTTTTCCTAGTCATGTTTTATTAAAATAAAATAAATTTATTTATTTATTTTGTGAAAGCCTATCTCTTTTTTTTTTCTTTTTTTTATACCGGCAAACAGAAGGTATTCTTACAAACCAGAAGACATACCTAAATCATCGCAACAAATGATTTTTACAAAGGATTTACATGCTAACGGGACGCTGAATCTCGAATCTAAGTAGTGGCTTCGAGAATGAAGTTGTTGAGTGTGGTCTTGATTCTTCGAAAGGAATTCAGAAATTCCCTTGCAATCTGGAATCGAAAAACGCAACAAAACCCTAGGTTTGGTGGTTGATAATTTCGGCCATCATCAAAAACCAACAAAAAAAAATTATTTTCTGCACAGATCCGAACCTTTTCACACAGATTTTCAACATTTTCTGGTGTTTTGCTTGGTTGTGATTGTGTTTCTTGTAGATCTGCTTGCATATAGGCTTAGATAGTTCGCTTGCAACTGTGTTTGCCTTGTTTGCGCCACAAATCTGCATCTTCGTAATCCCCTTCTTTTCCCACTTAAATCACAGCATTTTTTTAAAATTTTGCTGCTGCATTTCTGTGCATTTTGCTGAACTGTGCAGCATTTCTGTGCGTTTTGCTAAATTGTACAGCATTTCTATGCGTTTTGCTGAACTGTGCTGCGTTTCTGTGCGTTTGTTGAACTATTTTTGTGTGTTTCTGTGTACCGCAACAGATGTTCGCAGATTAAAAAAAAAAACGCAGTTGTTCGCTGCATACAAAAAAAAAAAATCGAGACCACAAAAGCCAAAATAAGGCAAGTGCGTCTCTTCGCAGTGTAGGAAGGGAGAAACCGGTCTTGAATCCAGCACCTTCACATTACCGTTATCGCAGTGATTCATTTAACGTCTTCTCTATCTTTCACCGTTTGGGTTGCATATCTTGGTTGACTGTGTTGTGCTTGCTTCTGTGCTTATATCATTGCATATCTACTTTCAACATTTTCTTTGCTGAGCATTGCCTTGATTTTGTTGATTGTTGTGTGGATTGCTTTAGCCTGCTCGTAACCGCCCACACGGCCAGCCAGATTAGTGTCCAGAGTGATTGCTTGTTGAGTTCGGTTCTGCTTACCTATTTGTTGATTCTCTGTTGCTGTTGTTGTTCGCTTTGATCCTGTGGTTTGCCATTTTTTGCTGTCAGGTACCATGTCAGAAGGTGATACCACACGCGAGACAGGCACAAAGACTGCTGAACAAAAGATGCTCCGAGAGCTGCTTGCTGACAAAAAGGCAAGAGAAGCGCAGATAGCCGAACTCCAGCGTCAGAATGAAGAGCTCTTAGCTCGCCAGCAACCGGTCCCGATCACTACGGTCGCTTCTGATCAGGGTCAGCTACATGCAAATGATTTGAGCGCCCTAGCCCTGGAAAAGGCGAAGGGTAAAGCTTTGATGCTTCCCTCCACATCGGCTCCAGGTCAGCTGAAACACCTGGCGTCGCAGAGAGAGAGCATTGTAGATCCGCGGCGTCGTCGACAACGACGGTCTGCGCAGGTCGTGATCCGGGAAAAGAACCCTGAAGCTGCAGAGGCCGATGATGAGAGTTCCCGAACGTGAGGACGATCAGGTTCATTCCAGTGGTCGACATATGCAAGGCCGCTCACCGACATTACAACCTGCTACATGTCGCCCCCACTGCCAGCCGTCTGGTTCACATCTGCAGCAATGCCAGCGTCAACGTCAACAACGGCCATCCACTTCTGTGCCGTTTGATATTGATGCTTACCAGGATCATCAGAGTGTCCGCACTCCTCTTTATTCTGATGAGGAGGATCAGTTTGATGAGTACGACCTTGAGGAGGATGAGGGTCAGTTTGGATATACTGACGGATTTCATTCGTCTTTCCAGGACCCCCCTGAGCTTCAGCATCAACGGTCCAACTATGTGCCGCCCCCTTTGCTGCCTCAGAATCAGGAGGCCTATTGGCACGCTCTCCAGCCCGGGCGCCACCAGCAGGCTCGCCAGCCTCAACGCCCAGCTACGGGCCAACATCGTCCGTGACAACCTGCTCGTCTTCCACCACAGTATGGCACTCGTCACTTCGAGCACTTGGCGGACCCTACAACTCGGTTTCCGGACCGCTAGGCACATCCACCAGTCCAATGCCGAGACGTGAAGGTAAAAATCAAAAACTTCTATGGCTTATATGATCCTTCTGTCTTTCTTGAGTGGGTGCAGAACCCAGAGCATGTACTGCGCCATTTGACTATCCCTGAGCATGAGAAGGTACATCTCGTGACTCTACATTTTGAGGGAGCTGCACAGACGTGGTGGCAACGTATTACGCAGCAGCATTACCGGATGGGTTGGGCACCCATTACTGAGTGGCATCAGCTCGTGTACATCATGACTCGGAAGTATGTGCCTTCCACTTACAAGGAGCAGATGCGGACTGAGATCGCTCGTGCAAGACAGGGTACAGATTCGCCTCAGGAGTTCTTCGCTCGCCTCGAGGACATGTACTTCAAGGCTGGCGTCAGTGTTGCTCTGGGCACATTGTGCACGAGGTTCATTACTGGGCTTAACCAGCCTATCCAGGATTAGGTTGACGTCCTTCCCATTCGGGACCTCAACAATGTCGTGCACACTGCGCAAAAGTTCTTCCTCTAGCAACACCGCCAGAGGCAGAGACCATGGCAATCCACGACATCTTCCAGGTATGGTTCTAGACCCTTTCCTTCTGTTTTAGGCACTAACTCTACTCCTACATCTAGTGCCCATAGACAGGATCGTAGTAACACAGGTACCGCGTCCGCTCCCACGACGCAACGATCCGCACTGCCTGCTACTGCGCATCGTACGCGGCCGCCAAGTTCCGAGGGCGTTCGCTCTGACCGTGCACGGGACCTGGAATGCTTCAAGTGTGGTGGAAGAGGACATTACATGAGGGATTGTCCTAACGCTAAGAAGGTCCTTTTTTCCACCCAATCGGCCGGATATGAGAGCTACGACGACGCCGAAGAGGACGCCGATGAAGCCGACCCTGCAGCTGTGTATACAGCCAATGCTGAGGGCTATGTGGTCGGCGCTTCCGACCACCATGATGACCAGACCTACCACTTTGCCTTGGTCACACGACGCGTTCTGAGCGTCAAGGAGGGTGACCTCGCTGAGCAGCGGGAGAATTTGTTTCATGCTCGATGCAGACTTCAGAATGCATCGCTGAGCGTGATCATTGATTGGGGCTCTTGCTGCAACATCATCAACGAGAAGGTTGTCCGCCACTTCAACCCTCCAACGACTCCACACCCCACTCCCTATGGTCTATAATGGATTTCAGATGGCTCAAGTAACAAAGTATCGCAACAGTGTCTTATTTCCTTTTCTATTGGTCCTTATAGCGATACTATGCTTTGTGATGTTACCACCATGGACGCTATCCATCTGCTTCTGGGACGTCCATGGTTATATGATCGTCGCGTGCTCCACGACGGGTATTTGAACACTTACATGTTCAATTACCACGGGAGGCGCGTGACTCTTTTACCCATGAGCCCGCATGAAATTTTACAGGACCAGGCCGAGTGCCAACGCCAAAAGGCACTGGAGGCCGCCGGACTTCCGCCTGCAACGACATCGACCGCGGAGACCTCCAGACGACAACTCGGCCGAGCTCCAGACCGAGTTGTGGGAACAGAGGAGAACTCGGGCAACAACTCGACCGAGTTGTCGACCGAGTCAGGGAGCCAGACAACAACTCAGCCAACAACTCGGCCGAGTTCTGGACCGCGTCAGGACAACAGCTGCCAACTCGGCCAACAACTCGACCGAGTTGTGGACCGAGTCAGGGGTTGCACTGACAACTCGGCCGAGTCCGTTTCTCTTCCTGCGTCTTTGCCTTCTGCATCTTCTGGAAGGTCTTCTGCATCGTCAGCTGCTTCTGCGTCCACCTTACAAGGCACCTGTGAACCCAGGGTTCTTCTGGCACATCACAGGGACCTCACACCGACACTTCAAGGCAAGTCTGCTTGTTTCCTTCTTATTCCTCGCCTTTGTGCCACTACTACGGTAGAGCCCGCACTCTCGCCTGCTATTTTGTCTGTTTTGCAGGACTTTGAGGATATCATGCCTGACGAGCTTCCACCAGGTCTGCCACCGGTGCGTGGTATTGAGCACCATATAGATTTCATTCCCGGCGCTTCTCTGCCAAACCGCGCTACATACCGAGCTTCTCCTGAGGAAACGAAAGAGTTACAGCGACAGGTCCAAGATCTTTTGGACAAAGGTGTTGTGCGGGAAAGCTTGAGTCCCTGCGCCGTTCCTGTGATTCTGGTGCCGAAGAAGGATGGGACTTGGAGGATGTGTGTGGACTGCCGTGCCATCAACCAGATCACCATCAAGTACAGACATCCCATTCCGCGCCTCGATGATATGCTGGACGAGCTGCATGGTGCCACCTTGTTTTCCAAGATTGATCTTCGGAGTGGCTATCACCAGATTCGTATGAAGGAGGGCGATGAATGGAAGATAGCTTTTAAGACCAAGTATGGTCTCTACGAGTGGCTAGTCATGCCATTTGGATTGACCAATGCTCCATCGACGTTCATGCGACTCATAAACCATGTGCTACGGTCTTTTTTGGGGAAGTTTGTCGTTATCTACTTTGATGATATACTTGTCTTTTCTAGTAGTTTGTCTGCGCATATTGACTATCTTAGACAGGTATTAGACTGTTTGAGGAAGGAGAGCTTGTATGTCAAAAAAGGTAAGTGCGTTTTCTGCTCTGAATCTACAAACTTTCTTGGCTTTATTGTTTCCAGGGATGGGTTATGTGTGGATGACGAGAAGATACGCGCCATCAAGGAGTGGCCTACTCCGACTACCCCCACCTAGGTCCGTTCGTTCTTAGGACTGGCCGGCTTTTACAGGAGGTTCGTCCGCGACTTCAACACCATCGACGCCCCTCTGCACGAGCTGACCAAGAAGGCGACGTCCATCACATGGCTTCCGCGACATGATGCTGCATTTGTCGCCCTAAAGGAAGCCCTATGTCGCGCGCCTTTGATGCAGTTGCCTGACTTCACTCGTCGGTTCGAGGTGGAGTGTGACGCTTCCGACTATGGCGTCGAAGGGGTCCTGCTGCAGAAGAGGCGTCTGATCGCCTACTTTTCGGAGAAGCTTTCGGGAGCTCAGCTGAACTACCCGACGTATGACAATGAGTTGTACGCGCTGATCCGGGTTCTAAAGACTTGGCAACACTATCTCTGGCCGAGTGATTTTGTCATACACTCCGACCATGCTGCCCTGGCCTATCTGAAGAGCCAGACGATCCTCAACCGCAGACATGCTAGGTGGGTCGAGTTCATGGAGACCTTTCCGTACCTAATCATGCACAAGAAAGGTAAGGAGAATGTGGTTGTCGACGCCCTTTCTCGCAGATACGTGCTCATAACTCATCTCCAGTCTCGTTTACTTGGTTTTGCATTGCTCAAGAATTTGTATGCTAATGATGTTTTCTTTAAAGACATCTTTGAGCAATGTAAAATCAGTAGAGAGCATGACACGTATTTCTTGGATGACGGGTATCTGTACAAGGCTGGGAAGCTATGTATTCCCACGTCTTCTGTCAGGCACTTGTTGCTCCAGGAAGCACATGATAGCCGTGGCCATTTTGGGGTGTCTAAGACGCTTGCAGCACTTCAGGAGCACTTTTTCTGGCAAAAAATGGCCCAATGTGTTACCAAGTATTGCAAGAGTTGTGTGACATGTCACAAGGCTAAGGCACGCTCGAGTCGACATGGTCTCTACACGCCCCTCCCCATTCCTGCAGCCTCGTGGGAAGATCTTTTGATGGATTTTATCACAGGATTGCCTATGTCTCGGCGTGGTAGAGATTGCATTTTTGTAGTCGTCGACAGGTTCTCTAAGATGGCACACTTTATTGCCTGCAAGAACACCAACAATGCTACGGACATCGCTGGATTGTTTTTTGAGCATGTGGTGCGCTTGCATGGTGTCCCTAAAACTATTGTTAGTGATAGGGATACCAAATTTATGGGCCATTTCTGGAGAACCTTGTGGGGTAAGCTAGGCACCAAGCTTCTATTTTCTACTAGCAATCACCCACATACGGATGGTCAGACGGAGGTGACCAACCGAACCTTGGGATCCCTCCTTCGGACGGTTCTCAAGGCAAACCCACGAAGGTGGGAGGACTTACTTGCTACAGTTGAGTTTTCCTACAACAGGTCCATGCACTCTGCGACGAAGCTGACTCCTTTCGAGGTCATCTATGGAAGGAACCCGCTGACGCCGCTGGACATGACGCCATACCCGCTGCAGGACCAGGAGAACATTGTTGCTGGCAGGTTGGCTGAGCACATTCAGGAGCTGCATAGGAGGACACGCACACAGCTGGAGTGGCGTGCGCTGCAATACTCAGCCCAGAAGAACAAGGGCAGACGACGCTTGATCTTCGCCCCTGGCGATTTGGTTTGGCTTCACTTGCGGAAGGAGCGATTCCCTTCCGTCCGCAAGTCTAAGCTCGACCAACAGGGTGATGGTCCCTTCAGAGTGGTCAAGGCCATTGGCGACAACGCCTACCAGCTCGAGCTCCCGGACAAGTATGGGGTGCATCCGACGTTCAACGTCGCTGACTTGGCACCATATGTTGAGCCTGAGTATGATGAGGGTGAAGCGGAGACGCTTCACACTCAAGTGGGGGAAGGTGATGTAACCCAACCCTCCATGTCAGCTACAGAGGAGGAAGACGCCATGCGACTTCCACCTATGGGTCCGATCACCCGTTCCAGAGCGAAGAGTGTCCAAGCAGCGACACAATCCTTGGTGACCAGACTTGTAGCCAGTCACGACCAGATCACTACAGCGCCCGAGCTTCTGTGTCTCGTCAGCTTAGTCGTGACTGACTCCTCTACAGTTACATCCAGTCCGACTGAGACATTACTTGTTTAGTACGTTATATGAACATTATTTCTATTTTTAGTAGCTGCTATTTTTGGGTGGTTTCCATTTATGTTAAATGGGCCGCCAGATTTAGTAACTAGAGAGTCTGGCCCATTAGGTCAACTCTCTAGTATAAATATTAACTTTTGTCTTCATTTCCCATTATGTCGAAATAGAGCTTTTGTTTTCCAGTCGAGTAATCTCCTGAAACCCGGGCCCCGACGTCAACAAAATTAACGCGTTCCTAGTCGAACTATCCTGGCGCGTTAATTCGGTTACCCAACAACTATCCGCAACCAAAACACAAACCCTAATTCACCCTACACCTCACGGCTGCCTCCACCCTCGTCTCCCTAGGGCTGCCGCCGATCACCACCACCACAACTTCCCTTCCGCCGCGCCTCCTCCGTCACCGCCGCCCCTTCTTCTGCCGCATCTCCTCCAGTCCGCTGCGTCGCCCCCAGTTCCTTTGCGTTTCCGAACCACCACAGTCCGCAGAACATCATCTTCATCCCCTTCCGACGAGTTGCAACGCCCCACTACGCATTCACCGGATCCTTGACAACGATTTGTAGTCTTTCCATCGGGCAAGGTCACATCAATTTTGTTTGACTGAAGCATCAAATTTAATTTAATACAATTTGGAGGAGGTTTTTTCCATCTTGAAAATTGCCTTGAACCCTTATTTTTACAAGAAAAGGAAGTTTCTTCCAAAAAAGACCGCATTCAGTCCTTGTAAGAAATGAAAGCACTGTTGACTGTTTTATGAATATCGACCGGGATCTTTCTAAAGATCAAAGCATTATGGTCTTTCCAGATTGTCCACCAAAGAAAAAGAACCAGAATTATATTTCTGTTTCTCGAATGAAAGAATTCCAAATTGGTGTAGAAATCGTTGTCAAAGTCGACGCTAAAAGTGATACCAAAGAGTTTTTGAAGAAATTGTAGAGATTGTAAACTGAATGGGCATTTAAAAAACAAGTGGTTGGAGTCCTCGATGGGAGAATTACAGAGGGTGCAGCTAGATGGGACCCTAGAGAAGAACCTGTTTAGGCGTTCCGTAGTAGGCAAAGAGTCGTTGAAGCATTTCCAAAGATTTTTTTTTAATTTTCGGAGGAATCTTTAATTTCCAGAACCAAGTCGAGAAGCCTGGAGAGGCTGTAGGATAAGTAGTTAATGATCTAGCACTTTTGATAGAAAACTTACCGTCCGTTGATAGGTACCAAATTAGTTTATCAGGTATGTAAGTTGTAGGTATGAAGATTTTCAAAATGTTTGGGATTAAGTGAGATGGAAGAACACGCTGAAGGGCTCCCAGATCCCACTTTTTGTCGGTGATAATGTATTGTGAAATTGTGCATCTTCGGTCATTACTTTCGGCGAACTGCAAAAGAATACATTCAGGGATCTAGTGGTCTTCCCAAAACTTGATATGAGTACCATCACCAATTTGCCAGAACAATCCTTTCTTGAATTGTTCTCGTAGTTGGAGAAGTCTGGAGGATTGCCATGAGTCAGAAGGCTTTTTTTTGTACGAGAAAATATTAAAATTCCGTAAGTATTTTTCTGAGATTAATTGGACCCAGAAGGAATGAGGGTCAAATATCAATTTCTAGAGAAGTTTCATTTGCATAGCACTGTTTATGTTTTAAGAGAGTTCAAGATCAAGACCACCATACGTCTTAGGCTGACAAATAGTCTCCCACCTAATAAGTGAATGATAATTCAGACTTGAATGATTCCAGAAGAAGTCTTTGTTAATTCTATCAATCTCTTGGCAAACTCCTTTCGGAAGAAGAAAACTCTGCATTAGGTAAATTTGTTTGTGATTGTAAATTTGATTGAATTAGGACACAACGACCTGCTTGGGACATTGAGTTAGCTTTCCATTTTGATAGTTGTTTTTGTAATTTGGAAATTGCTTCAGAGAACATTTCATTTTGAACTTGTCCTCTAATAATAGGAATACCTAGATACTTTTCCATAGAACGAGTAACCTGTAAGTTTAAAATACTTGCAAGAGAAAGAGATTGTTGTCTAGAAATATTACAGGATGTTTGAAAGGTACTTTTATAGTAATTTATAGAAAGTCCAGATTTAAGAAAAAAGTCATCAAGGATTGATTTGATAAAAAGCATATTATCCTGGGTAGCATTTGCAAAAATTAATGTGTCATCTGCAAAATTTAAGAAAGGAATACAAGTTCCATGTTTAATTATCTGAATACCAACCTTTCTGTGAGAAGAGCGTGATTCTTGAATGAGAGTGCATGCCAAATATTCCATTGCAAGAACGAAAATAAATGGATCGAGCTATAGGGTCACCTTGTCGTAAGCCACAAAGAGGGTGGAAGACATATCCCGGTTCGTTATTGACCAGTACAGAGGATGAGATACTAGTGATACAAGTCATGACACGGTCTATCCATATATCTGAAAACCCGAAACTGCGAAGAACATGAGTAATGAAGTTCTAGTTTAGTTTGTCATAAGCTTTTTCCATATCTAGCTTAAGATCCATCCATCCAGTTTTCCCCTTTTTTCTTTTATGGAATGAATGAAAGATTTCATGCGCAATAAGGATGTTATCCTAGATAAGACGTCATGGAACAAATATACCTTGTAGAGGACAAATTAATTTATGGAGAATTGGTGATAGTCGATTTGCCATAATTTTAGTTATGATTTTGTAGGATGTGTTACAAAGGGTAATAGGCCTGTAGTGATTAATAGACATCGATTGATCAATTTTAGGATATATAGTAATGAATGACTGAGCAGCCTCGCGAAGTAAATGTCCTGAATGAAAAAATGATTGAATTGCAGAAGAAAGAGAGTTCCCAACTAGATTCCAGAATTTTTGGTAGAACTCAGCAGTAAATCCATCTGGACCTGGTGTCTTGTTTGCAGGCATTGTGAAAACAATCTTTTTGATTTCCGAAAGAGTTGGTGGAGAGCATAATTGACTGTTATCGTAATCATAAAGCAAAGAGGATATAATACTAAAATCTTTGGTTGTTAAGGGACCACAGTGAGAGGGGTTAAAACGAACTGCAAGTTCATCCGTAATTGTATCTCTGATTAAATAGTCATCAAAAACATGATTGCCATTCTGAGAAGTAAATGAAGTAATTTTTTGTTTGTATGTTCTTATTTTAGAAACAGACTGAAAATAACGTGTATCCATATCCGCGTTAAGGTTATGTTTGATTTTCGCACGTTGTTTCCAGTACTCATGTTAAAATTTAAGATGTTTATTATATTTTAAGAGGTTGTTGTCGTAAAGCTGCAGTGTTCGAGAATTCGTAGGATCGTGAAGGAGTTGGATTTGAAGGCTAGATAATTTTTCATGTGTCATTTGTAGCTGATGAAGAGTATTAGCAGTGTTATTTCGTTTCCAAGATTTGGAGTAAAATTTAAGAAGCTTTTGTTTCATATAGAATTTAAACATATATGATCCTTTATATTTATAATTCCAGACTTTCGAAACTAATTTAGCAAAAGAAGGTTGATCAAGCCACGTGTTTTCCAGACGGAAAGGAATCTTTCTAAAATTATGTGAATTATCCAAAGAAGTTGTAATAAGACAATGATCTGAGGTAGTGAACGGATGTTGTTGAATGATGATATTGTTGAACTTTTGTAAAAATAGGGATGCAACAGAACCCTATCAAGTCGTTCAAACGTGTTATTAGTAGAGGTAGACGATCGACGCCAAGTAAAGGGGAAACCAGAAAAAGAAGCGTCAATCAAATCGAACTCATTAGTGAATCTTAATAGACGTTGGAATCTACTGTGGGAAGTGAATGAACCTCCCAATTTATCTGATGGCGAAAGTAAGTCGTTATAATCTCCTATTATAATAACCGATAAATTGTAATTTAAAATCTTCATGCGAATGTTGTTCCAAAAATCTGACTTTTTGTCTTCTCGAGATGGAGCGTAAATAAAAAATAGAAGGAAAGAAATATCTAAACGTTCGTATTCAAGAAGGATGACGTTGTCATTATTGTATAAGGTTGTGGTATGTGTTAAAAAAGTAGAATTGGAGCAAAGAAGCCAAATTCCACCTTCAGTTCCGACGGAAGGGCATATACCTCTTTCTTTTGTTAATTTTCGAAATGAAGGAGTTAGACTTCTATATTTTATTTTCTTGGTTTATAAATGAAAAGGTCAAGTTTGCCAATGAGATTTCTATATGCATAATGCGTCACGTAAACATAATACACGGGAATAAAGAGCATAGACATAAATAAATCAGGTAATGAACAAACAATTAGAGAGTTAAGTCTAACTAGCTCAGCTTAGGGCTGAGCACGGCCTGAGAAAACCGAACCCGAACCCGATCCGAAAAACCTAAACCGAACCCGAACCCACATGACTTCGGTTCGGGTTTCGGTATGAATTTATTAGGATTTCAGGTTCGGGTTCGGTTCGGGTTCGGGTTCGGTTTTTAGTGTGTTTTTATGTACGAATGTTGTTTTGGCCCGAACCCGAATCGAACCCGAACATTCGGTTCGGTCTTCGGTCCCATTGTTTTGGGGTTTCGGGTTTCGGGCTTTTCGTGTTCGGGTCGGGTTTAGGCCCATGCTCAGCCCTAGCTCAGCTATTTGGTAGGGGTGAGCAAACGGATATATCTGATCCGATCTGGTCCATATATCAGATATCCGGTAAATAATATTCATAAAACTCATATCCGTATTCGGTAATCATTATCCAGATCGGATATTCGACTCGGATATCGAAATTATCCGTTTACTAGAAAACCTATTAAAAATTAAATCAAAATGTTAATTTTTCTAATTCAATCAAAACTAACAATCCGTAAAGTGCAAACTAAATGTCAAACGTCAACACCATTTGCAAGTCCATGTATTTTTTTCAAACAATTAAACTTGTCAACCTTTTCAAATTGAGAACCATAAACGTATATATATATATATAACAAGATGAATTGACAAGTATATATAAAGTTGTAACTTTAACTTATATAATCAAAATTCAATTCAATGATGAACACTCAGTCTTGACAAAAATACATATTTGCTATGTTTAGCGAGACGATAATTAGTACATGAATTATTGATTTAGGGTTTTAATTTTTTAAGAATAATAATCAAGATTGTTTTTTATTAAAAGGAATAAAATAAGGAATGTTGTATTGGAGAATTGAAGTGGCTTTAATTACTTAAAAATGTACAAGTACCATTTTGAGATCATCTAGACTTATTAAACATTGTATACTAGTTATAAAAACATATATATTATATATTGATAGTACCGGATTCCTGGATATCCGGTAAGTAAAATATCATGATCCGTGTCCGGTCCAAGTATCCGGAAAAATTACCCAGATTGGATCGGATTCGGATAAAAATTAAACGGATGTTTTCGGATACGAACTTTTAGGGTTCAGATTGGCGGGTTATCGGATTGGGTCGGCCAGATCAGATATTTTTGCTCACCCCTAGTGTCCAATGAGTACAAGGTTACAAGTTCGATTCATCTATAAATCCAGAATCTATCTATCTATAAATCCTACGTGTCGGTTCCACATTCAATTCGCGTACGTGTCATTTCTATCCAACCATCATCTACCACAACATCCAATCTTTTAACAAAATTTATAACAGTAGATCTCATCTTAACTATCCTTTGTTATAATTTATTATTTAAAATAATATGTGATAGCAAATTAAATAGATATCCCTAGATAGCAGATCGCAGAGTTTTTTAATAATAAGATCCTTAGAAAACTTTGAAACTATTAAAAACTTTGTTTAAAGCTACGACTGGAGATCTTGAAAGTTGCAGTATGGAAATTTGGTGACGTGTCACGCCCGCTGGTAGGTCCCTCCTCGTGATCATTCTTCGCCCTTCGTTGACTTTCCTCCTCTTGGCTAAGACGGCTTCCTTTGGACTTCCTTCCGATGACCTGAAAAACCCCAAGGGTGATGTCCCTTGGGAAGACCCTCCATAGTCACAAAGTTAGAGGTGCAATATGTCACGATGGATGAACTTTCATAAGAATTCAAAGTGGATCAACTAAAGTGTTTGGAGAAATACATCCTCTTGTGTTTTTTTTTTTTGTGCTGAACGAGTTTGAATGGTGATGATGAAGAAATTCCTTTGAGTTTTCAAGATCTCCCACAAGGGTAAATTAAAAGTTTTTGATGTTTCTCTCACAAAAAACCTCCCTCAAATGAATGGCAAACCTTCTCCTTTTATAGGCCGAAGTTGCCTCCCCTAGAGTGTAAGTAATGATGTCCCTAGGGCATAGGGGAATGGCCTAGAAATCCCTCCTCAGATTCTGCAATACGGATTTTTGGTTTCAGACGCCACCTTTATGCTCACTAAATGCAGACCGTATGGACCCGACTTGTCACATCAGACCGTACGAAACGAAGCTTCGTCCGAGATTTTTCGGTACGGACACGCAACCTCTAGATTGGATGTTGTACTTGCGGCATATGGTTTGGATAAGCTTGAATCTTGGTTGGATCTTTTCACGTGCCGAGAGTGACTGCACGTATTTGGCGGGTATGTTGGTACGGTACAAGGATGATGTTTGATTCTTCTTTTGATTGGCTTTACTCCTGTCTTCACTTAGAAGAGTGTTTTTGGTTTTTGAGCTTGTACTCTTTAAGTATGGATGAAGTTCTCCCTCCAGAGCTTCCTTGATCCCGTATGTGTAAGATGATACAGCATGTTGGTGGTTGGAATTGTACTGCATCTTTGATGATCATGAGGGTACAGTACTTCGACGATTTTGGTGATACCGCTTGTTGAGGACTTTGGAGATACAGTACGTTGATGACTTCGGTGATGCCCGCTTGTTTAAAGGTTTTGGAGATACAATATGTTGATGACTTCGGCGATGCCGCTTGTTTGAAGACTTTGGAGATACAGTATGTTGAAAATGGAGGGCTTGCATTGTCTCTTTCTTATTCATACGTTCTTCTCTGACCGTAGATGCCGTCATTGCAAGTCTTTGGGCATTATGGTTTTGATAGTGACGTCCCGTTGATGTTATATTCACGGTCTTGACCTTTTTAGAGTCAATGGCTATACTTTATTGACTTTTTAAGTTGACTATCCAAGTTGACTTCTTTTGTAAGAGAAGTTTACACGTGGTCGTTATTTAGGCGTTCCAAGTGTATGCTTCAGTTTTTGACATCGTCAGACAGCCTCATACTAAATAGGGTTTGTAGCCACTCTATGAAGAAGAAATTAAAAGAATTTCCGGTAGGAGTCAACTTGATCTTCTTCTTCCTTTTCCTTTTTTCTTATTTTTTTAAAAGAGTATGGCCCTTGACTGGGGTGCTCTTACCATCCGTTGCCTTTTGTCTCATCCGTCATTCCCTATCGGGGGTCTCGCGTGAGGCTTTTTAATGGTGGAGGGGAATTCTTGTTCATGGGCTTCTTTTGCAGTGAGGTGGGCCGTGTCTTATGCAAAATGGGCTGCATTTTTGGGCTGCTTTCTTCTCCGGCCCACTCGTAGGCCCAGAAGGGCTTCATTAAATAGAGTTGTCCATTTAGTCAAACTCACTTCACTTCCTCCTACCATCTCTACTTTACCCAGCAGTTTCCCCTTTCTTTCTCCAACTATTTCTCCTCTCTCTTCACCAGCGGTTCCTCCTTTCTCTCTCCAGCCCGCTCGCAGGTATGATCTTCTCCCCTCTCTTGGTTTTATTTTCTTCTCTACTCATTCATGGCATTTTCTGTTTTTCCATCTCTTTTTCTTTCCTTTTTTTCTGCGTTCTGGTGGACTCGAATTTCCGAGGGGGGCGGCAGGGCACCATTTATGTTCTTCCTTGTCTTCCTCTCTACTCTCACTTTCCCAGATCTGACTCTTGGTTTTGGGGTTTACTTTCAGGTGGCCGGGTTTGCTCTTCTTTCCGACCTCATTTGTGCTTTCCGATGGGTTGATGTTTTGCGCTTGGTGGAGATTAGGGTACTGATGTGGTTCGCGTGTTCCCTCTTGGTGGTGTTCTGCCGGATGTGTCTTTCTCCGGGCGGTAGCCCTTTGCAACTCTCTCCGACCGATCATCTCTCATAGGTATTTTCGCTTCCCCTATTTTCTTCTTCCCTTTCCTCTTTTTTTTTTGAAAATGGAAGAACGGCTCAGTGGAGTTTGCATTTTGATGTAGATGGCTTAGGTTTTGATTCTTCTTTTTTCGATTTTGCGTCTTTGCTCCTCTTCCTTTTTTTGAATCGTATAGGCTTCATCTTATGCTATTATTACTTCTCTTGAATTACACTTGACGTTTGATGTTGCATGCATGAATGACCCTTGATGTGAAAGCTGTAGGTTTGACCTTGACTCTCACGCCCTCCCTTTTTTATGTTTATTTTCCTTTTGGGTCTTTTCGGTGGAGACTTTTGAATTTTTATCCCCTTTCCATATTTCTAGTCCTCCATACACTGTGTCGCTTCGGTTTTATTCCTTAGGAATGTCGAACAACGACCCTTCTAGCGATGGTTCCTCTGATGGCTCCTATTATTTGTGCAAGGTGGTTTTACAGGCGGATTACGAGGATTATGAAGACACCTCTACACCGGGTGCGAGTGACGAGCGGTCTACTCCTTCAAAAAAGTTGTTGTCTCGAAAGAAAATAAAGAGGAAGCTCCAGTTGTCCCATCGTTGTCAATCCATTAGAATTTATAAGCATTTGGTACTTACAAACTCAATGGAGGAAAAAGGCGAAGGGAGTTCAAAGATACTGTTGCTCGAGGATACGGCACCCGAATCTAGTCCTGAAGGGGGCGATGGCCACGAGGGAGATGTTGTATGTGCGCTGGATCCTACACGTGATGGTGGAGTAACCGTATGTGCCTCTATTGATGCTGTGGCGAGCTCGTCTAGTGGTCTTCCTCAAATTCCCGTGGTGTCTCCTAACGATGCTGCTTATGAAGACGGAATGAGGGACCGTGGGTGTCCCACTTTCATGTCCTTGTACACTCTTAATAAGATTGCTCGCGATTATCCATGGCCTTCCGATGCTGAATTGTGCATGCCGGCTTCCGGAGGGGGAGTCACTCTTGTTACCCTAGATGCTTGGCGGTGTTCGTCGATTCCATGGCGGTCGATTTTCGGCTACCGTTCTACCCTGTTTTTGTTTCCTTCATGAGTTTGGTGTGATTAAGCCCGACCCAACTGAGCCTTAATGCGTGGAGCTTCATCAGTGTTTACTTCGTGCGTTGTCATAAATTGAAGATCTCGCCACGTGTGGATCACTTGTTGGATTTGTTTTTTATTCGAAAGACGCGGGAGCATTACAACCTTAGCTTGCCTTTTTTGAACTGCGATGCCTCCTACTCCGAGGAAATGGGAGTCGAAATGGTTCTTGGTCAGGGCAGTCGGTAACTTTGATTTCGACGTCTTTACCGCTCCGGGACCTTATTCTCCCATCGTCAAGCCGGATGCCGATACAATTAAATCGTTGAAGGATCTATTTCATAAGGACCGAGGCGAGATTTCATCATTTGAGTTCTATGTGACTAAAAAAGCGTTGGAATCCTCTAGCCTTAGCTTAATGCATTCTGTTCCTGGTGCGGTACTTGTCTCTTATTACTTCTTGTTTTACCGCATGAGTATTTTACGTATCTTTGTGGTCTATTTTTGATGCAGGGATGGAGTCCAGCTTCCCTAAATGGGCTTCTTCTCATGCGACATCTAGATCATCTCGTTCGCATGTTGATGTTCGTCCTCCTCCCTCATCCTCTCAGAAAAAGGCGTCGTTCGGGAAGTCATCTGTCAACTTTGCCATGATGTACATTGCGTCCGCGCGACCGGCTTTGCTGCGCTCTACTTCTCAGATGGGTGTTGCATCTCCTTCAAGGTCCAAGCGCCCTTGTCTTGAGCGTGAATCCCCTCCATCATCGACTAGGGGATCGCCCAAGCGCTTATGCGGTACCTTGCCGGAAGGGAGTGACGAAAAAGGTTATAATGCTACTGGTCGAGGTGCTTCTTCGACTCCAATAGTCCTTTCCCCCACGGTCTTTGCCATCACAACTCCGCCCGATCATGATCAGAGGAGGGGGAGTTCGTCGGGCAAGGGTGATACTGGCGACTCTTCTAGGACGAGCAGTGGCTCTAAAGGTCTTTTGAAGAGGATGGACAAGGGTGAGCGGTCCGCAAAGGGTCCTGATGTACTTCCAAAGTTTAGCACAAAGTCATCATCTTCCTGCGATCAAGGGTGGACTCCAGTGAAAGAGAATGTGAGGGTGTTTCTCGTGCGGTACCTCGTCCCAGCTGTGTTCCCATGTCTCCTCCTTCCCGAGTGGCTGACCAACTCTGGAAAAGGGTGGCGTTTCCTGATGGTGAAGAGGAGATTGGACGTCTCAAGGATTCTGAGTTTGTTCGAAGCTTCGACCGTGAGGCTGCTATGGTAAGTAGTCAATCCTCCCCTTTGTTCGTTTTCATATTATGACCCTTCTCTACTTATTCTTCTTCCTTTTTGTGATTCTCGTGCAGCACTTTCTATCGTTGAAGGGATGAGGTCCCGTCTTCAACGTGATGCCATTCCACCCGCATGTCGTGCTGAGATTGAATCCTTGAAGGTGGCTCATCAGTTGGTTGAGGAGGAGTTGGCGATCCTTAAGAAGCGGTATGCTGATCTTGAAAAGGAGAAGGGTGAGATGATGGCTACTAGGGACTGCACCCTTTCTGAGAGAGACCTTGTCGTTAAGGAGCGTGATGAAATCATCGAAGTGAAGGCGGATCTTGCAAAGATTGTTGAAGGTGAGCAGCAAGGCTGGGCCGCTGAGAAGAGGTCTCTCCTCAAATCTATTGAAAAGGAACGCAATTCGTTGCTGTCGGAAAGGAACGAAAGGAAGACACTCTCGAGGGTGATTGCAGACTTGGAGAAAGAGGTTGTTGATCGCGGTGATGTTGGCAAGATCAAAGCTGATGCGGTAAAGGAGTACAAGAACTCTGTTCGGATAGACTTGCGCATAGCTCATGAAACTGTACCTTGGTTGCGTAGGGGGATGGATATTGGAGCCCGTCAGTATGCGCTCAAGATAAAAGTGGATCCGAACCTTGGTGAGTCCTTTGCTCCAGATTATGACATTGGTTTTAGCCCTCCTCATGTTAACGAGTATGTTTTGCCATCCACTAGTGAGCTTGACGTGTTGCTCTAGCGTCTTGGAGGCGGGATGAATCCTGATGAGATGGAGGTGACCTAGACCCCAAGGGATGATGTGGGAGGTTCCGCGAGTCATGATGTTGGGGACGAGTGATTGGTTCATGAACCCTTGCTCACGCGACTCTTTGCTAACTCGGGCTTACGTATTATATTTTGGTTGTTGTTCCTTTTGATATAGTAGTGTATCCTTGGTGTTGAACTTTGTCGTTGTGTTTCCTATGGTCTTTTGGATCAAACAATGTTGTATGGTGTTGTTGTTGCCCCATAAGGGTAACCTTTTATAATATCGAACCCTTCGTGTTGATAGTTGTCGGCATAATATGACTCTCTTTTCTTGAATGGATGTTGTTTGATGCTTTTTTATTCTGCATTTGGCTTACTTTGTTTGTACTATTTGGTTGGTTTGCGGGAGACATTTCCTCCTTTCTTTTTAAGAGAAGAGAGCTATCGTGCGGTGACAGCATGATCTTTACGGACTTTGATGCGGGATGATGGTGGCAACACCAGCCTCAAGGGCCGTTGGACCTCATCGAGCGACAAGATGATCCTTTCGGCATCATGGATCTCACTACTGGATGACGGTGGCAACACCAACCTCAAGGGCCGATAAATCTCACCGAGCGGCAACATGATCCCTATGGCATCATGGATCTCGCTACTGGATGACGGTGGCAACACCAGCCTCAAGGGCAGATGGATCTCACCGAGCGGCAACATGATCCTTGGCATCATGGATCTCGCTACTGGATGACGGTGGCACCACCAGCCTCAAGGGCCGATGAATCTCATCGAGCGGCAACATGATCCTTACGACATCATGGATCTCGCTACTGGATGACGGTGGCAACACCAGCCTCAAGGGTCGATGGATCTCACTGAGCGGCAACATGATCCTTATGACATCATGGATCTCGCTATTGGATGACGGTGGCAACACCAGCCTCAAGGGCCAATGGATCTTACCGAGCGGAAACAAGATCCTTACGGCATCATGGATCTCGCTACTTGATGACGGTGCAACACCAGCCTCAAGGGCCGATGGATCTCACCGAGCGGCAACATGATCCTTACGACATCATGGGTCTTGCTATTAGATGACGGTGGCAATACCAGCCTCGAGGGCCTATGGATCTCACCGAGCGGCAACATGATCCTTACGGCATCATGGATCTCACTACTGGATGACGGTGGAAACACCAGCCTAAAAGGCCGATGGATCTTACCGAGCGGCAACATGATCCTTACGGCATCGTGGATCTCGCTACTGGATGACGGTGGAAACACCAGCCTCAATGGCCGATGGATCTCACCGAGCGGCAACATGATACTTATAGAATCATGGATCTCGCTACTAGATGACGGTGGAAACACCAGCCGCAAGGGTCGATGGATCTCACCGAGCGGCAACATGATACTTACGGCATCATGGATCTCGCTACTAGATGACGGTGGCAACACCAGCCTCAAGGGCCGATGGATCTCACCGAGCGGCAACATGATCCTTACGGCATCATGGGTCTCGCTATTGGATGACGGTCGTGTTCTGTTGTTCACAAGGGTACTAAACATTGAGGAGTCATAGCTCCTTTTCATTCATAACGAGGCGTACACTAGATAGTGGGTCGATACTACTCCTCCTTATAGGATTGGAGGGACCGTACCCATACGACTTCCTTGATTACCCTTTTTCTCTATGAATAATACTTCCTGAGCCTGGCCAAGTTCCAAGTCTTCAGCAATAGAGATCTTGAGGCGTTCTTCAATTTGTAGGCTCCCTCCGTTACCTTTTTGGAGATGATGAATAGACCGTCCCACTTCGGGACTAGCTTTCCTCCGTCCGCCATTCTCATCAAAAGGTTGCCCTCCTTGAGTTCCCTAGGGCGGACCCTCTTGTTATAATATCCAGCCATCCTTCGCTTATACTCATGCATGCGTAGTGTGGCAGCATTACGTCTTTCTTCTCGTAGTTGAAGCTCCAGCTTTAGTGCTTCTTCATTGTCTTTGGGGTCGAAAGTCATGTACCTTGATGATGGTATGATGGTTTCGACTAGCACCAAGGCTTCAACTCCATAGACTAGTGCAAATGGTGTCTCTCTGGTACCTCTTCGAGATGTGGTACGGTATGTCCATAGTACCAACGGGAGCAGTTCAGCCCACCTTCCTTGAGCTCCGTGTACTCTTTTCCTGAGGTTGCCAAGGATGCGAGCGTTGACGTTTTCCACTTGCCCATTTGTTTGCGGATGGGAAACTGATGAGAATTTGAGATTGATTTTAAAGCCTTCACAAAACTCCCTCACCTTCTTGCAATCAAATTGAGGTCCGTGATCCGTAACAATTATCATGGGAAGACCAAAACGACACACCATGTTTTTCCATAGGAAGCCGCACACCTTCTCTACCATGATCTTGGCCATTGCCTGTGCTTGGACCCACTTTGTGAAGTAGTCGACGATGACCAAGATGAATTGAAGTTGACCGGGTGCTTTGGGAAAAGGTCCCAGGATGTCCATTCCCCACATTGCAAAGGGGGAAGGTGACGTTAGAATTTTCATCTTGACACCTGGTTGGTGGATGACTGGAGCATATCGTTGGCATTGGTCACACTTCTTGATGATTTCTTCTGCGTCGACTTTGAGGGTCGGCCAGTAGTATGCGAGTCGGAGCACCTTCTGGGCTAATGCTCGCCAGCCGATGTGTCCGCCGTACACCCCCTCATGCACTTCCTTGATGATTACCGCTCCTCGCTCCTTGTTGATGCATATGAGGCTTGGCTGGGAGTAGCCTTTCTTGTACAGACTGTCGCCTAGCATGAAGAACCTGGCTACTTGAGTGCGAACCCTTCTTGCATCCGCTTTGTCTTCCAGATGTTTTCCTTGGGTCAGGCAGGTAACAATGGGCTTCATCCAAGTGTCTTCGACCTCTAGAGACATTATCTGGATGGATTGTTGGGGTCACCTTTCAAACCACATTCGATTTCCAACTTCGATAGGGAGGGCACTCCCCATTTTGGCCAGTGCATCAGCTTTTTGATTGGAGGTTCTTGGAATGGAGTCGAGCGTGAAGTTGTCGAAACTGATGAGGAAGGATTTCACTTTTTGGCAGTAATGCGGTAGCGTCCCAATTTTTGCTTCATACGTGCCCTTCACTTGGTTGACAACAACTTCGAAATCATTGAAACAAGATACTTTCCGAGCATCATTGAGAAGGGCGAGTTCTATTCCAGCTATCAAGGCCTCATACTCTGCCTCATTGTTGGTGATTTCAAAACCAAAGTTGAGGGAGTACTCGTACGTTTCTCCATTGGGACAATTCAACACTTTGCCGGCTCCTCCTCCTTCCTCGTTCTTTGCCCCATCGATAAAGATTTTCCAGACTTATCCCTCCATATTTTCTGAATCTTCTCCCCTGAACGATGATTCTACGATGAAGTCCACTAAAGCTTGCCCTTTTATGGTTGTCCTTGGATCATAGGTTATATCATACTCTGATAGTTCTACGGCCCACTTCATCATACGTCTCGACAACGAAGGACGATGCAGTATCTGCCTAAGAGGAAAATCGGATAACACTTGGATTTGATGGGCTTGAAAGTATGGGCGTAGTCATCGCGCTGCGAAGAGTATAGCCAACACCATCTTCTCAATTGGGAGGTACCTCTTATCTACCGGTTTTAGGATTCTACTAGCAAAGTAGACTGGATACATTGATTCTCTAGTGAGTACCGCACTAATTGCTTCCGAGCTTACGGCCAGGTACAGTTGTAGGATTTCTCCCGCTTTAGGTGGTGACAATGTGGGAAAATTGGACATGAACTCTTTCAGTTCGTCGAAGGCCGCCTCGTGCTGCTCTTCCCACTCAAACGACCCTTTCTTCTTTAGCACATTGAAAAATGGGAGGCTCCTTTCGGCCAACTTAGAACAAATTCGACTGAGATAGTTTACTGCACCATTTAGACGATGGATTTCCTTCTTGTTTCTGTGCGAGGTCATCTGTACTAAGGCGGCCACTCGATCAGGATTCACATCAATTCCTCGTGCACTTATGAGGCACCCGAGGAATTTTCCGGCGTTAACTCCAAAAGTACATTTTTCTGGGTTAAGGCTCATGCGGTACTCTCTCAACGTGTTATACACTTCCTTGAGATCCCCCATGTGTTCCTCCTCAGTGCGGCTTTTGATGACTATGTCGTCCACATAGGCCGATATGTTATGTCCCAACTGGTTCTTGAACACACGATCTACCAAGCGTTGGAAGGTCGCCCCGACATTCTTGAGTCCAAATGGCATCGCTTTATAGCAATAAGTCCGTTTGTTGGTGATAAATGATGTATGCTCCTCATCCTCTGGATTCATTCTGATTTGGTTGTATCCGGAGTATGCATCTATAAAGCTTAGAGCCTCATGACCGGCCGTGGAGTCGACCAACTCATCTATTGACGGTAGTGGATAGTTGTCCTTCGGGCAGGCTTTGTTAAGGTCAGTGAAATCCACGCACATACGCCACTTCTCGTTTGCTTTCTTCACCAGCACAACATTTGCCAGCCATTGGGGATACTGTACCTCTTTGATAAAACCTACTTGCATCAACTTTGTGATTTCTGCTGTTGCGGCTTGGGCCCTGCCGTTGGACAATTTCCGCCTTCTTTATCTAACGGTCTTCGCCGCTGGATCGATTATGAGGGAATGGGTCATGATGGCTGGTAGGATTCCCTTGAGCTCTTTGGCGGACCATGCAAAGATGTCCCGTGCCGACTTCAAGAGCTCCTTGATGGCTTCTTGTTGTTCCAAGGAGAGACCGATGCCCATGAAAAGCTTCTCATCCTCCTTCTTATAAGGCGTAATGATCTGTCTTTCAAAGTCATCAACTTCTTTGGGCAATGTATCTCTCACTTCCAAATCTGGGTCTTGATCATCTGGTGCAGCTAGGGTACAGATTTGTGCGGTAGTAGTTGACTTTGCTGACATGGCGTAACGAGACCTGCTTTCGGCTTGGTGCCCTCGAGCCTCACCGATCCTCCCATTCACTGGGAATTTGATCTTGAAATGGTATATTGACATTACGCCCTGGAATTTTGCCAACGAAGTCCTCCCGATGATGGCGTTGTATGTGGACGGGAGCCTTACTACCGTGAACTCCACAAATTCTGCTCGTCTTGCTTCTCCTTCCCCTAGAGTTATTTTTAACTCTATTGTTCCAACCACTTCAACTTCTTCTCCTAAAAAGGTGACAAGTTTGCCCGGGTGGGGCTTTAGAGAGGTTGGTGCAATTCCCATTTGCTCGAAGGCTCCCCAATACAAGATGTCCACCGATGCACCGATATCGATTAGTAATCTGTGTACCATCTTCGTTCCCATCTGAGCATGAATCACCAAGGGGTCGGCATGTAGGGCATGAATACCGACCGCGTCTTCGCTGGAGAAGGTAATGGCCAACCTTGCGTATTTCTTTCTTTGTGGATTGCTACTTCCGGCCATCACGGGTCCTCATGCTATCGTTCCAATGAACCCATCAGGTTGCGGGATATAGTTTCTATTATCATTTTTCTTGTGCGATGCTCGCCTTTCCCTTCGACCTACGGGATGATCCTGCCGGTTGTGATGATTGGTCCAGATGGCTTGCCTTTCTCTTTCCGGTTGATACCTTTGATGGCCCTCGTCCCTCGGATGGTGCTCTCCTCTGTGATACTCCTACCTTCCCCTCGATCCTTGATCCCTAGTACGGTGTTGAGCTGGATGTGCTCTCTTTACTTTCACTTGATAGGCATCCTTGGGGGGAAGCGGTACGTCAATCCCTTTATGCTTTCGGTCTCTATTTGGTGTCTTGTGATGTTCTTCTTTCTTCACGCCTTTGCCTTTGTCTCCTTTGCCTTTGGCTTTTGCTGACGTACCATGAACAACTTCATTCGCATGGACTTCGCTCATGATTTCATCCAAGAGTTCGTGATACGAGACGGGGGTCTTCTTATAGATGCTTACCTTGAAACGACTTTCAGCTAGCCCATTCATTAAGATAAGCCTCGCCATGGGTGCATCAAATGCATGGATAACCGCCACAATTTTGGTGAACCTGATGATGAAGTCCCCAAGGAGTTCGAGATCGTGCTGTCTGACTGGAAGTTGATCCTGCATGATTCTCTTCCTCTTCCTAGCACTGCTGAGGTGTGACTTAAAAAAGGCCACGAGTTGCGCAAAGGTTGATATGGAGCCAGGTGGGCGGTTCATTAACCACGAGAACACCGTTCCCTATAAGGTGGTTGGAAACGCCCGACACAAGGTAACGTCATTGAAAGGGTTGACGGTCATATGACTCTCGTACTGTCGGATGTGGATGTCTAGATCGGTGGTACCATCATAGGGCTTCATTGTAGGGAAATGAAAGTGGTTAGGAAATTGGCCCTCCATGATCTCGTCCGTGAAGATGGTAGTGCCTACAATTACGGGATCTTAATGTCGTGTCTTCCTACCGAGACTGTCCATGTGAGAGTTTTGTTCTGACATTTGCATCGAACCGGGGCTTTTAGAGAAGTGCAGACGTCATCTTCTAGAGGGGAATGGCCACTACAATTCACGCGGTACGTGGGTGGGGGGGGGGGGGGGTCAGCGATAAGTACCGCCCTCGGCTCCATAAGCGGCCAAGAAAACTTGAGGTGTATGGACCGATACTGCCTCCTTCCTATCCTTTCACATTGTTGTAGAAGTACGGTGGTTGGTGACTTCCTTGACCATGCTGGGGAGCAGTTTGTGGCCCGTATCCAGGATAGTCCGGGACGTACGACATTCCTAATGGAAAAGGTTAGTGATTATATTACGGCCCATACCACGGGACATGCGGTATCCCTCATGTTGGTTGTGGCGCATACTCCATTCCCGGCACTTGGAAATTCTACCCTTGAGGCAGGAACCCCCCATCCGGCTGGTGAGATTGAGAAAATTCTTGGAATTGCTGTGGAGCAAATTGGTTGAACTCTGGGAGATGCTGCGGGATGAACTGGTGCGGCATGGGCTCTTGAGGATGATTGGGCATTTCACCGCCTGGTCCGAAGTTCATTCCTGGAACTCCTGGATGATGGTTAGACTCAGCTGTCGCAGGAGACGCTTGTGCCGCCGGTCCTGGTGGGGAAAACTCGAAGAGATGCTGGTGCGGATCATAGTTATCCCCGACATCCTCTTGATGCTCCATTACACTCTACTACTGAGCTTGATAATGAAGGGACGACTTTGGAGAGGAAAACTAAACCAGCGAGCACGTCTTAGCCGGGGAAGTATGTTCCCACAGACGGAGCCAGTGGAGATCGAGAAAGCTGTGGTAAGGAAATTTGGTGACGTGTCACGCCCGCTGGTAGGTCCCTCCTCGTGATCGTTCTTTGCCCTTCGTTGACTTTCCTCCTCTTGGCTAAGACGGCTTCCTTTGGACTTCCTTCCGATGACCTGAAAAACCCCAAGGGTGATGTCCCTTGGGAAGACCCTCCATAGTCACAAAGTTAGAGGTGCAATATGTCACGATGGATGAACTTTCGTAAGAATTCAAAGTAGATCAACTAAAGTTTTGGAGAAATACATCCTCTTGTGTTTGTTTTTTTGTGATGAACGAGTTTGAATGGTGATGATGAAGAAATTCCTTTGAGTTTTCAAGATCTCCCACAAGGATAAATTAAGAGTTTTTGATGTTTCTCTCCCAAAAAACCTCCCTCAAATGAATGGCAAACCTTCTCCTTTTATAGGCCGAAGTTGTTTCCCCTAGAGTGTAGGTAATGCTATCCCTAGGGAGTAGGGGAATGGCCTAGAAATCCCTCCTCAGATTCTGCTGTACGGATTTATGGTTTTAGACGCCACCTCCATGCTTCACTAAATGCATACCGTACGAACCCGACTTGTCACATCAGACCGTACGAAACAAGCTTCGTCCGGGATTTTTCTATACGGACACGCAACCTCTAGATTGGATGTTGTACTTGTGGAACGTGATTTGGATAATCTTGAATCTTGGTTGGATCTTTTCACGTTCCGAGAGTGACTGCACGTATTTGGCGGGTATGTTGGTACGATACGAGGATGATGTAATACCCCTCAATTTCGGTAAGGGTATTTGGGTAATCTCCCAACCCACGTTCTGTAAGTAGGACGCGTTGAGCGTATTCGGAATCTCTGTATTAATCTTTGAACGTTATAATATATGTTCGAGGTATTTTGGGATCGTAGAATATGTTTTATGGATACTAAAAATAGATTTTAGCTTAAATCCGCGAGCCAAACCGCGACCCGAGGCCAAGGGGCTCAACCGCAGCAATTTCGCGACCGCGGGATAATTTCCACAATCGCGAAAACCTGACTCAGCTTCATCTTCGTCTTCCCCGCGTTTCATCGTTCGGGCTGCCAGCGTTACGCCGGAGGGGGAGGCCGGTCGTTTCGGTTGCTCGGCATTAGGGCCTCCTCCGCCCTATAAATAGGGGTCTTCAGTCTCATAGTTCTTCATCCATCAGATCTCAGCTCTCTCTTTCCCCTCTCTCATTTTGGGTTGGTCATCAGAGTCTTGCTCGTCGCCGGAGTTCAGGTGTCGGAGGTCGTGGTGCTTGTTGGAAGTTTTGGAGTAGCAGTGGTGGGGCGCAGTTGTCGTAGGAGCGAAGAGCCGAGTCGTCGCCATCGGTATGTCGTTCTTCGTCTCCGAGCTAAGGTCGGGGTAGGCATCCGCGACCGCAGTTCATCCGCCGTGACCGCGGGTTGCCCAGAAAACCGCGACCGCGGTCATATGGGCCGCGATCGCGGCACCCTTTGGCACAGCCATGGCTGTGGCCTTTTTTCTTCGATTCGTTTATGTTTCGTTCGTTCCGTTTATTTGTTTCGTATCGAATCCAACTTAGGGTTCCATCGTTGTTTCGTCGTCGTAGGAATCCGTGTTCAGATTCCAGTTCCCAGATCCTGGAACCTGACATCTCCGTTCGTCTAAATTAAGGCAAGTGGCGGTTCTCTCTTGCTTATCATTCCATAATTCCTTTAATTATCAATTACTTGATTGTTAATTAAATTGGGGTGAAGTGTTGTTTCGTTTGGGAACAATTTTATAAATGAAATGATTAAAATATGATATTATAATAGGTTGTATATTTTGCTAGAAACAACGTTGTTATACCTGTTATTACTGTGATGGCTTTGTTGTGGATTTTAAATGTAAACTTAATGCTAGATTAGCACGAGTATTCGTAGGAACGCTAATTTCTGGTGAGGATTAGTTGTTTCTTTATAACTTGGTATTAGTCGGATTAATTCTCTAATACTTTTAAAGGTCATGACCATTTCTTCCTATCCACCCGTTAAGGTTAGGAGGTGTTAAGCACCTTGCTAGTGCAATTTGGGATGGACGTATTGTCACCCTGTGTTATTCTCGTTGTCACTCGAGATCATATTAAAAGCTTAACGTGAATATACGTTTTGTAATTAAATAAGATAAGTGCGGTTATGCACATAATTAATATACCCTCGGGCGAGGAGTAAAACGTGGAAACCGCCCGGACTTCGGTTAGAGTAAGTCTTCTTTCCAATCTGGATTCGCATTGTGCGGTGAGGTTGGTCGTTGACCCAAATGATCAAGTCGTTTTTAAACGCTTGTGTGAAAACTATAACATTCCCAAACATTTGTCATACTTTCCCATAAGACTCAATTCCTTTGGAGTCTTCTTTTCAGTGCATGTCTTAACTTTAAACATTCCGTGAAAGTTCCGGGTTATGTATCGTTCCTTCGATTGTTATTCGAGGGGCAATGATAGTAAACGGTTATGATCACTAGAACCATTCTGTTTTCACCCTTGCATAGTCTTTCATTAGACTAACCAACCGGGTTTTATTCCTTGCATGGTTGGCTGGTGTCATCCGTCCTATACGGCACATCAGTGGTTGGTTCCCGAAGCCTTGAAGTAACCAGTTGAAAAAGAGGCTTGCAGTTGAAGATTTAAGTGTTAGTGTTTTAAGGTTGTTAAGTATTAATTTAATATATATATTTATAACCTAGTCATGTAATAGGTTATTCTTAAAGTCTTCCGCTGAAATTTCACTCTGTTGTAAAATCGTCACTTCTCATTTTATGAGAAGTCTGTTAGTAAAAGGTTGAGTTTTATTCAAATATGTCTTTCGTTGTTTAATCTTTCGTTATTTAATATACTTATTTAAGCTTAATTATTCCGATTAAAGCCTAGGATGACTTTGGACAGTAACGTCTGAGGTCACTGGCGTGTGACACGACCGACATAAGTCAGGGGTGTTACAAATGGTGTTTGATTCTTCTTTTGATTGGCTCTACTTTGTCTTCACTTAGAAGAGTGTTTTTGGTTTTTGAGCTTATACTCTTAAGTATGGACGAGTTCTCCCTCCAGAGCTTCCTTGATCCCGTATGTGTAAGATGATACATCACATTGGTGGTTGGAATTGTACTGCATGTTTGATGCTCATGAGGGTACAGTACTTCGACGATTTTGGTGATACCGCTTATTGAAGACTTTAGAGATACAGTACATTGATGACTTTGGTGATGCCGCTTGTTTGAAGGTTTTGGAGATACAGTACGTTGATAACTTCGGCAATGCCGCTTATTTGAAGACTTTGGAGATACAGTATGTTGATGATGGAGGGCTTGCATTGTATCTTTCTTATTCATACGTTCTTCTCTGACCGTAGATGTCGTCATTGCAAGTCTTTGGGCATTATGGTTTTGATAGTGATGTCCCGTTGATGTTATATTCACGGTCTTGACCTTTTTAGAATAAATGGCTATACTTTATTGACTTTTTAAGTTGACTATCCAAGTTGACTTCTTTTATAAGGGAGGTTTACACGTGGTCGTAATTTAGGCGTTCCACGTGTATGCTTATGTTTTTGACATCGTCAGACAACCTCATACTTCATAGGGTTTGTAGCCACTCTATGAAATAGAAAATAAGAGAATTTCCGATAGGAGTCAACTTGATCTTCTTCTTCCTTTTTTCCTTTTTTTTTTTAAAAGAGTATGGCCCGAGACCGGGGTGCTCTTACCATCCGTTGCCTTTTGTCTCATCTGTCATTCCCTATCGGGGGTCTCGCGTGAGGCTTTTTAATTGTGGAGGGGAATTCTTGTTCATGGGCTTCTTTTGCAGTGAGGTGGGCCGTGTCTTATGCAAAATGGGCTGCATTTTTGGGTTGCTTTCTTCTCCGGCCCACTCGTAGGCCCAGAAGGGCTTCATTAAATAGAGTTGTCCATTTAGTCAAACTCACTTCACTTCCTCCTACCATCTCTACTTTAACCAGTAGTTTCCCCTTTCTCTCTCCAACTATTTCTCCTCCCTCTTCACCAGCGGTTCCTCCTTTCTCGCTCCAGCCCGCTCGCAGGTATGTTTTTGTCCCTTCTCTTGGTTTTATTTTCTTCTCTACTCATTCATGGAACTTTCTGTGTTTCCATCTCTTTTTCTTTCTTTTTTTTCTACGTTCTGGTGGACTCGAATTTCCGAGGGGGGCGGCAAGGCACCATTTATGTTCTTCCTTGTCTTCCTCCCTGCTCTCACTTTCCCATATCTGACTCTTGGTTTAGGGGTTTACTTTCAGGTGGCCGGGTTTGCTCTTCTTTCCGACCTCATCTGTGCTTTCCGGTAGGTTGATGTTTTGCGCTTGGTGGAGATTAGGGTACTGAGGTGGTTCGTGTGTTCCCTCTTGGTGGTGTTCTGCCGACTGTGTCTTTCTCCGAGTGGTAGCCCTTCACAACTCTCTCCGACCGATCATCTCTCATAGGTATTTTCTCTTCCCCTCTTTTCTTCTTTCCTTTCCTCTTTTTTTTTGAAAATGGAAGAACGACTCAATGGTGTTTGCATTTTGATGTAGATGGCTTAGGTTTTGATTCTTCTTTTTTCGATTTTGCGTCTTTGCTCCTCTTCCTTTTTTTGAATCGTATAGGCTTCATCTTGTGCTATTATTACTTCTCTTGAATTACACTTGACGTTTGATGTTGCATGCATGAATGACCCTTGATGTGAAAGTTGTAGCTTTGACCTTGATTCTCGCACCGTCCCTTTTTTTATGTTTATTTTCCTTTTGGGTCTTTCCCGTGGAGACTTTTGAATTTTTATCCCCTTTCCATATTTCTAGTCCTCCATACACTGTGTCGCTTCGGTTTTATTCCTTAGGAATGTCGAACAACGGCCCTTCTAGCGATGGTTCCTCCGATGGCTCCTAGTATTCGTGCAAGGTGGTTTTACGGGCGGATTACGAGGATTATGAAGATGCCTCTACACCGGTGCGAGTGACGAGCGGTCTACTCATTCAAAAAAGTTGTTGTCTCGAAAGAAAATGAAGAGGAAGCTCGAGCTGTCTCGTCGTCGTCAATCCATTAGAGTTTCTAAGCATTTGGTACTTAAAAACTCAATGGAGGCAAAAGGCGAAGGGAGTTCAAAGATATTGTTGCTTGAGGATGCGGCACCCGAATCTAGTCCTGAAGGGGGCGATGGCCACGAGGGAGATGTTGTATGTGCGCTGGATCCTACACGTGATGGTAGAGTAACCGTATGTGCCTCTGTTGATGCCGTGGCGAGTTCTCCCTTCAGAGCTTCCTTGATCCTGTATGTGTAAGATGATACAGCATGTTGGTGGTTGGAATTGTACTGCATATTTGATGATCATGAGGGTACAATACTTCGACGATTTTGGTGATACTGCTTGTTGAAGACTTTGGAGATACAGTACGTTGATGACTTCGGCGATGCCGCTTGTTTAAAGGTTTTGGAGATACAATACGTTGATGACTTCGGCGATGCCGCTTGTTTGAAGACTTTGGAGATACAATATGTTAATGATGGAGGGCTTGCATTGTCTCTTTCTTCTTCATACGTTCTTCTTTGACCATAGATGTCGTCATTGCAAGTCTTTGGGCATTATGGTTTTGATAGTGACATCCCGTTGATGTTATATTCACGGTCTTGACCTTTTTAGAGTCAATGGCTATACTTTATTGATTTTGTAAGTTGACTATCCAAGTTGACTTCTTTTGTAAGGGAGGTTTACACGTGGTCGTTATTTAAGCGTTACACATGTATGCTTTCGTTTTTGACATCGTCAACGACAAAAACAAATTTGATTAACAAAATATTTCTCACTAAATTACGGATATAATTTGATTATAATTTTGCATAAAATAATTGTTAACATTGACAAATTCATCTAATGCACGTATTAAGTACTTTTATTTTAAAGGTTTATTAGATGTTATTGACGAATTTGATTTAGATTCATATTTTTAGCAACTATCAACATAAAAGGTTCTCTAGATATTTGAGATTGTTTTTTGTTCATATTTTGTAGTTTAAGACTATTTTCTTGTACAATCTATAATATTATACTCTGTTTTTTAAAATTTAATTTATAGAAAATTACTTATTTTTATAATTTACCTATTAATTAATTAATTATTTATTTATTTACATATGGTTTCTTATTGGTTTAGTTTATATTATTTAATTATTTTTTTATTTTACTTATTATACATGTTTGGCTTTATATAGTTAAAACTTAATCTATATATATTTATATATATACACTAAACGATAAGTCTTGGCCTACGTATCGACTCACATTGATCAATATATTTATATTTTTTTTATTTTATTTTTAAATCTATTAGAAATCCAAACACTACAGGAAATAGAAACCGTAGCAACAACGATACATATCGTCACTAAATTGTTCAACCCCAAACTTGAAAATGGAAACTAAAGTTATTTTTGCTAATAGTATTTACTAAGACTTTATTACGTATAAAGTGTTTTTATTATATAAGTACTTTTATGAATTTCGATAAACATGTCATACAATTATTTTACCATTTTTTCACTACACACCCTTTATAACCAAAAAATACTTATCTAAAAAATATTATATATTCAAACACACTTTATAACATAGCTTTTTTTTCAACAATTTATCTACCAAAAAGTCTTTTTCAATGCCTATACCATTTTAATCAATGAAAACTATTAAATTAACAACTCACTTTAGAACTGGTAACATCAGAAAAACAAAGTTATCGCAAGGTGCATTGCTAACCAAGCATTTATGTACGTTCAAAATATATTTGAGGACTGCACCTACTAAATTAACAACTCACTTTAGAACTGTTGTCAGAACTAAGTGTAATTCTCCTACAGTGTATTATCAAAATTTACAAAATTTTCACAATAACTTTTTACAGTTGGAAGGATCCAAAATTTCACATTTTTTTACAAAATATTCTTAAGATGTGATAGGTATTAAAGGTTTGATACTTATGCTCCTCGATTCAAAAGCATTTTTTATTTTAGTTTTATGATTTTCTTAAAATATACTTGAATTAAAGCTGGAAAATATTATTGTTTACCTTTGAACAATAAAATTAAAGATTTTCTTACATAAGAATTGTAACTACCATTTCTTAATAAGTGATATAACCTTTTTGTAAATACCTATAACTTTGTTTAAGTTGAAAACACTTATCTTTTTATATACGATATTAATTTTCAAATGTTTATTATAATTTCTTGGGAGTTGAATTTCATATCTTACTAAATGATGTTTTGATTGTGTATATTTATAGTGAATATATATAATCACGATAAGTTTATTGTAATTCAACATATGAAATAAACTTTCAATTTTGTAGAAATATAATTATGCAAGACAAACGACACACAAAAAGTATATTATTTTTATAAATTAACTATAAACATATAATAAATCTAATCCCGTACTTGGCACATGGCTAGTTACCCTCTATTATAATAATCTGGGTGTCTCTTATAGACCAAAAAACAAACAAACAATTCATGTACTTGTTTTTATTTTAAAATATAATTGAATAATTATATAATCTTTCTATGTTATTTGGATAAAAATATTTACTACTCCTAACTTTACTAATCAGACTTTTCTGATTATTTTTACTACTTTTGATATCTGTCATGCACATATTTTCAATATTGATAATTATATAATACAATAATAAGTGGACTTTAAGATCTTGTACATTTGTCTTCTATTGTGCGAAATGCGATGTATTTTGCACCGCTAGATTACTTCCATCCACGACTGAGATTACACCCGCGTCATTTGAAGTTTTTAAGTACTCTAGGGGCATTTTTGTCATTTAGGCTCTTATGTCTCCTTCGTTCCCCAAACTCTTTGAACTCAATTTTTTCTAGTTTGGCCTTGTTCTCCATGGATTCTCTTGCCCAATTCGCACTTAGCTTATGTTGGTTCATCTTTTTTTGCACTCGAATATTCAACTTCGACCTCAGATTATTTAGTAGATCGGGTTTTTTCATTCATCCCTGCCTCAGAGGGTATTTGATTTTGCTCAAATAGACGTTCCCAAACGCCATGGACGTCGGTATTGATTTTCTTTCAAACACTTCATTTATTTATCGTATTTAGGTATAGGCTCTACTTTTAGTTGCTTACATGATACAATTCGATGCCTCGTCTCGCCTATGGTGCCGGATCGTGGTCAATGGAAGCCTTCAAACTCGACGCCTTCTTCTTCTTGCTTGGATAAGTGACGACCTCTAAGGGATTGGAAGTCGATGACACTCTTGCGCTCGAAAGGAATCGAGGTTGGGCGAGTGGGTTCAAATGCAAATGGATGCAATCAGAGAGATGAGCTGTGCGGTGGCTCGGTGGGGTCGATCGAAAACAGTTTTACGCCTAGGGTTTTAACAAGGAGAAACTCACTTTGAATTAAAACTTATGCTAAACGTAACCACAAAATAAAGCCAAGTGTTGGCTTAAATAGTGCTAGGTGCTTGGCCATGGGCCGAGAAGACCAATGGGCCGATGTCCACAACATGTGATCTATACACGTCCAAAATAGAAACGCTAAATATAGAAATGACTAAGACAGGAAAATAACCATCGAACGGAAAGTCAAAATATCCAAACAAATAACCTCAAATGGAAAAAACATAAGCTCATACGCTCGCGATAAGGGTGCCGCAAGGGGCGCGACGTGCTAAGGCAATGCCGCGGTGTTGGCGATGATTGTGAATGTTAAGATGGAAGTGGATGTCAAAGTGATGCCATTGCATGCGAGCGCCCTAGAGACAATGCTTTGAGTGGTGTGCGCGATGGCGCGAGCACGAGCTTTGGTGACGGGGTCAGTGGACCTAAGGCTCATCATCTCCTCCTCTTCCTTATCCTTCAAGGTCTGGGGCGCATCACTCTCCCCTTATTGGCCGTGAATCGTCCATGATTCGTCCACGTCGAGGTTTGGGGAGACATATGGAGATGAATCCGCCACATTGAATTTGGGGTGCATGCCATAATTTGGTGGAAGCTCAAGCTTGTAGGCCTTGTCATCGTAGCGCTCCAAGATGCGAAATGGCCCATCACCGCGAGGGTCTAGCTTGATGCAACACTGGGCGGGGAACCGCTCCTTGCAAAGGTGGAGCCACACAAGGTCATCGGGCGTGAAAACGATGCGGCACCGACCCTTGTTAGCCTTGTGCTCATACTGGGCCGCAAGACGCTCCAGTTGGTCCTTGGTCTTCTAGTGGAGCGCCTTGATCATCTCAGCCCGGTTAGCGCCTTGTAGGTTCTCGGCATCATGCAAGGTATGTGGTGTCAAGTCCATGGGAATGAGTGGGTTCCTCCCATACACCACCTCAAATGGTGTCAGTTTAGTAGCCGAGTGGACATACATGTTATAAGAAAACTCAACACAAGAGAGTAAGTCTTCCCAACGGCGAGGGTTGGCCCTAAGCATGGTTCTAAGCAGTGTCCCTAGGGTCCGGTTAGTCACCTCAGTCTGGCCATCGGTCTGTGGGTGGTAGCTAGTGAGAAATGGAAGGTTAGTGCATAGCTTACCCCACAATGTCCGCCAAAAATGACTCACAAATTTCACGTCCCGATCACTCACAATGGTATGTGGAATCCCATGTAATCTAACCACATGCTCAAAGAAAAGGTTAGCTATGTTCGAAGCATTGTTGGTCATCCTACAAGGTATGAAGTGGGCCATCTTAGAGAAGCAATCTACAACCACAAATATCGAGTCCCTCCCCTTCTTAGACGTAGCTAACCCCATCACAAAATACATAGATAAATCTGAAGGAATTGTGTCCTTTAATCAAAGGTACAATTACTGATTATGAAGTGGGACCATTTACGGAGATATTTAATCCGGTGATTTTAGGTAGTCATAGTGCTTTGCTAGAAGCCAACTATGATTTATAGACTATATGTTATAAAGTATGTCATAAAGTCTATTGTTATTATTACCGGGTCCGAGGTCACACCCTTAGAGTTTGGACTGGATCAGTTTAATAGGAGACATATTATATAAGGTATATGATATAAAGTTATATATGATATAACTTGAGAGATAAGGTTTGTAAATAATAAAGAGTTATTATTAATAATAAAAGATATACTTATTTAGAAAATAAGATATCTACACATGACATTATAAAAGGAGGGCTTTTAGCAAAAGCCCATAACCCTAATTTTACACCAACATACACGGTTGCCACCATCTCCCAGAGCTCCCTCGTTCGCCTTCGATCCTTGCTCTAGCAACCGAGTCCTAGGTGATCCAGATCCAAGCTCGGGTGGACCAAATAGAGGAGTCACACGTGAGGCTCTATTCTCTCCATTCCAACAGATAGAAACATGCATCAAAAGGTATTTTAATTATTCCTATCTATGATCTATTTAGTTTATCCATGAGATCCTTGGTTAGATGTTAGGAAAACGTTTCCTGAAATTCCGCTTTATGCATCTAAAATCCCTACAGTGGTATCAGTTGCATCTTGCATAAATTGATTAGATCAAATTTAAAGTTTTTTAAATTTTGATGCATGTTCATGATTATTTTGATTCAATTAGATGGAAAATTGATATGTAGATTAAATTTGCATGATTAAAATTTTAGATTTTGATCGATTGGATTAACAAAGTTTAGAACTTTCAATATGTATATGCATCTAAAATTGTTCTACATAAAAGTTGTAAATTTTTACCCATGCATAAAATTCTGAATTTTACCAAGTTCGATTCGGATCGAACGACCAATTATTCACCAATTACCGAAAAAGGCTGCTGCAAGATTGAATCCGCGGTCGCGGTTAGGGTAACCGCGGTCGCGGATCTGCGCGTCGGATTTTCCGTGGTCGCGGTTCTGGGTTTTGAATAGAAAAAAAATTTGCGTTTCCGCGGTCGCGGTTCTGTGTTATGGGCAAACTGATGCGTTTCCGCAGTCGCGGTTACGTGTTCGTCAGACCCGGCTTGTTTCGACTTGGGTGGCATCGACCGGTTCGGCTCGGTATATAACCGAACCGATCAGGGCCTAACCAGCCCAGGCTCAAACCGGCATGGAACGGCCCAGAACGGGTTCGGTAAGACCGAACAAGTTCGTGAAAACCATGGACCGATTCGGTTTGACCAAACCGGTCTGGACTTGACTGGCTCGCGTCTGAACTGGGTTCAGTGCAGGAGGAGCTAGCCGAGGGATTGCTGGGCTGGGCCGGTGGTTCGTGCTGGGTCGGATCGCGTTCTGACGTGGTCCATATGGCTTAGCCGTGAACCGGTCTAGTTCGGTTTTCGATGGTTCGAGCATGAACAGGCGCAGGTCGGGGTTCACTTGATTGAGTTGGCTCGGGTTTGGGTCCAATTATTTGATCCAAACCCATGCCAGGCTGATTAGGTAACTTGACTCGGATACGTAGGGTGAAACTATTTTGGGTAGATTTTACAATAAAGGATTTTGTCCTAAAAGAAATAGATAAGATCTTATTTGTCTTATTAGATAATATATGATATTGTCTAAAATATATGTTCCTAAAAGTTGTTAGGAAAGATTCCCACTTACTTATATTAGGATATTTGATATCTTACTTTAATTGATGCATATCTTATCCAATATTGCAATTTAATGATTAATTATGATTAATATTACATATTAATTTTATTTGAATCAAGATAATGATATTATATTATTTTATCATGAGATGATTAATTTAATATTGGATGTTTTAAATTGTTTAATCATTGTCTATATAATATGTGATATTATATTTACATGTCTATTTTATTATGATATTATTGCATGCGGTGACTAGTATGGCCCACATTAGGATAGATAAATACGATTTGCGTATTGTTTTGGGGCGAAAGGATCGGACGACCTAAATCGCTTTAGACGGGGTAACTAGTCGATCGGGTGATAGAGAACAATCCAAACCAAGCAGATAATTGACAAGCAAAGAATAAATGTAGAATAGTGAGATGATTTTATTAGATAATGTATTGATCGGATCGAATCGAGATACAACTTATCGTAGTTTAGACCGAGTGGTCGTGTAGGACTTGACCGATGACTTTTAGGTGGCGACCGGTGGAGAGTAAGCGCAGATGATTGCTAGAGAGCTTAGCGGGCAGCGTAAGTGTTATTCTAATTTGTTTATGAGTCAGGATGCTTGTGTCTAGCGTTAATGTGTTCGTCTCCTCTTATCTTCTTCGTCGTCCAAATATGGCAAGTTCTTTTCCATTGTGACCGTTTTGTTTTTCTAATATCTTCGTCTTCAATGTCGAGAGCAATGGCAAGGATTACGCCATTTAATTGCTACAATTATAGTGGTTTGAATGTTGTGGACGTTGCGTGATCTGGGCATTAAATGTATGGCGAGATTCTCGCGATCCTGTCGGAGGGCATTCGACCAGAAAAGTCTTGTCGCCTCCTCTGGGCCTTCTCCTTTGTTCTTCCGATCTGCAACGGGCTTGGGCTCGATTCACTTGATCCACCTTCTCCGGGGATGCCATGCCCAACAATAGCCCCAAGTTGCCTTGGGTTTTCGGTTTAGGCAAGTAAAACGGAATCTGTGGCAACTTCTCTAGACACGATCTTCACCATCCATTTTTGGCGCGTTTGCTCAGGGCTACGTGGCGCGTGATCGGGGCATGATGCGACGTCTCTGCAAATCTTCACTTCCCTCCATAAATTCAGAGCAGAGGGAATCGATTAGTCTTCATCCCATCTTCCTTTGCAAGTTTCTTCTGGTAAGCTTCTCGGTCTCTTTCGCCACAGTTTTCTGATTTCTCTAGTCATAGCTCTTTGATCTCTCTCTCTTTCCATTCTCGAAATGGTTTCCATCGAGGCTTTCGAGTCGTCGAAGACTCTTTCCGATTCTCGTGAAGGCAAAACTCCTCCTCGTTTCATTTTGAAGGATTCGGATGCATTGACTAGCACTTTGTCCCAGGCGGAGCTGGATCAAGTTCTCCAAGTCGGAGGCTTTCCACCGGAGACGGTCGCCAGGTTGCCTCATCCAGACGAGAGGGCCGATGCGCGTTACGAAGGATGGATTTGCTTCTATGCATACCCGTTTAGAATAGGGCACAAATTTCCTTTCTCTCCCCTTGTCAGAGATTTTTTAGCCACTTTGGCGCTGGCGCCATGTCAAGTAATGCCTCAGGCGTGGAGAGTTCTTAGGGTTTTAGACCTTGTGAATGTTCAAACTGGGGCCGATTTTGATTTTGACGCTCTGTGGTATAACTACTTTATTGGGTCGAAGAGTTCCTGTCGCGTTCAGTTGCGTATCCGACATAGTCGGAAGCCCTTGGTGCAGAGCCCTGATGTCAACGACCGCGGATGGGGGTCGAAGTTCTTTTTCGTCGAACGTTCTTCTTTGGAGAAGGAGGGAGAGTGTCCGTTTTTGTTGACGGAGTGACGAATTGATAGTATGTATTTGTCTTCTCTTTTGCGTATTTCATGTGTCTTGACTCTTGCCTTAACTTTTCTTTTTTATAGTCCCCGAACCAGAAGATCTAGAAGTGAGTAGCCGGTCGAAAGGCTTATCGAAGATTGTCCTTGAAATTCCCGCGTCTGAAAGAAAGTTTGTGAACGTCAACCTGCTGTCGACGACTGCTGCCTCTCAAGACGACATGTCGAATGTCTCATCGTCTCGTGCAAAAGGTAGATTCTTGACTCCAGGCGTCTTTTACTGTTTTTTGTTTTGTCTTGTACTTTAGGATTTCTCCCTTTTTGTTGTTCTGTCGTGTCAGGTTCCCCTGGTGGTCGATCGAGTGCTCGTTTGAGGGTGGCGTCAGGGAAAAGTCTGATCGAGCAGAGGAAGGCGGCGGCCAAAGCCGCGTCGAGCAAACCGGATCTGGTGGATCTGACGGTTCCAGTCAAGACTGGCTCTAAGAGGAAGGCGAGTGCTCGCCCTGAAGACGTCAAGGTGGAGGACATCCCTAGGAAAAAAGAGTGCGACTGCTGAGGGGGTCGGCAAGATCGGTGCCGTCGGACAGTCGATCGCCGACCTTTTTCGCGCTCAGGACCCGACTTTGAAGTCGGAAGTTAAGGATGTCTCCCCTCTAGACTGCATTGGTGAAGCGGGATGCTCCGCGTGGAGGGTGAGTTGCCCTTTGTTCTTGTTTTTATGTTTCTTTTTGCTCGACTGCGTTTCTTGATTGTGTTTTTGTGTTGTCGTGTGTCTTTTTGTCAGGCCTTCCAGTATTTCTTGGGAGCTTACTCCGGTGTTCAAGCGATGCTTGTCAAGGCCGAGGACAGGGCTGCTAGGTCAGAGTCCGACCTTGTGTCTTTGAGGACCAAGCTGGAGGGAGCGGAGAGTCGCTGCCGTGAGACTGAGCGTCGCCTCACCAGGGAGCTGAAGAGCAGTCAAGAAGAGCTGGTCGCAAGTCAGAGGGAGTTTGAAGAGTGCCGATCAGGCGTTGAGGAGGAGGTAAGGCGGGCTCGCATTGCCGATGGCCAAATTACTGGTGACGTTGGGGCCTTTTATGCGGTGAAGTCGCGCATTGAAATGATCGAGGAGTTAAACGAGGGCAAACATGAGCTCTGGGACCTGAAAGCGGAGAAGGAGACTCTGGACTCCATGTTCCCAAAGGGCGATCCTGGTCAGGAGCTGTTTTGCTTAGCCGGCGTCGGAGATGAGGCCGTGGATGAAGGCGCCGATGAGGACGAGGCCCATCTTGGTGATGTCGAGCCGACTGATGAGATAGCTTCTCTGGAGCCAGCCCCTGCGGAAGGTAATGCCATTGCTCCCGACGCTTGATTTGTTTTCTCTGCGTAGTATGACTTTCTTTGCCCCACCTGTGTGTGGGTTTGAATATTATGTGTTTTGGCGACCCGTCCACCATCGCGGGTCACAGGATATTTCTGAATGATTGTCGTTAAAAGTCCTACAGATGTGTAGGCAGACAATGTGTTTTGGCGACCCGTCCCCCATCGCGGGTCGCGTATTTGTATAAAGATGCTTTTATTTCGATGTAATTGTATTTTTACATATAGAGTCGTATGCTAGTTTGTTTCGTACATGTTCGTCGGACCTTCCAGGAAGTTGTCGATGACGTTTTGTATTTCGTGTATGTTGGTTTCACCCGTATGCTCCGTCGAGTGGGGTTTCACCATGTGTATGTATGTAGAGCAGGCTTGCGATGTGTTTGTGTATGTGTTAGTCATGACATTATTCCGGGGAGGTAAGCAATATGTTTTATTGCGTAAATGTAATAAGGTGTTATACCTTATGTTTTGTGTAAGGCAAGCGGTGTGCCGACGTGCCTGTGTTGTCATCTCCCCGTGTTCCGATCGATCGTGTAATGTAATGTAAGCGCTTTTTTGCGGATGACAGGATCCAATGTAAATGCTGTTCTGTATTTGTGTTTTTGTACGGAGGAAGTCTTCGCTTAGTGTCAGATGATGATATGTAAAAGGAGATAGCGATGTACATGCGACAGCATGCGGTATGTATGCGACAAGTAGCAATGTATATGTGATAGCATGCGATTTGTATGCGACAGATAGCAATGTATATGCGATAGCATGCGATTTGTATGCGACATATAGTAATGTATATGCGAGGTATAAGATTTGTGTGATGTTTTACCTCATTGGTTCAGAAATGGTAGAGTTTTAGATGTGCTGCGTTCCAACTCCTCGGGATCGGTTGTCCGTCTTTATCCTTTAGCTGATATGCTCCCTGTCCGACCACTTCAGTGATCAAGTAAGGTCCTTCCCACTGTGGTGCTAGCTTTCCGTCGGATGGGTTCTAAGTGTTCTGGAAAGTTTTCCTGAGGACCCAGTCTCCGACCTTGAATGCCTTGATTCAGACGTTCTTGTTGTAGCTCCTTGCGACTTGTTGTTGGAACCTGACCATCCTGATTCGGGCTTTCTCTCTGATTTCGTCCGCTGTGTCCAGATTGTGTGCTAGTTCGATGTCGTTTTGTTCATTTGTCTGAAGGTTGCAGCGAGCGGTCGGAACCAGTAACTCAGCCGGGATGACCGCCTCACTCCCATAGACGAGAGAGAAAGGCGATTGCCCGGTCGCATTCTTTGGAGTAGTCCTGTCGGACCAGAGAATAAGTGGGAGTTCGTCTGCCCATTTGCCTTTAGCCCCTGTGAGGCGTTTCTTGAGGTTGTTGATAATGATCTTGTTACTGGATTTGGCTTTTCCGTTAGATTGCGGATACCGAGGTGTGGATGTGACCAACTTGATGTTCCACTGGTCGCAGAAGGTTCGAGTCCTATGACTGATGAATTGGGAGCCATTGTCGCACACGATTTCTGATGGGACGCCAAATCTGCACAAGATATTGCGTTTTACGAATGAAATGACGTGTTGATATTTTACCTCTCTGTAGGCTTCGGCTTCGATCCATTTAGAGAAGTAGTCCGTCATGGCAAGGAAGAAGACTCTTTGACCCGACGCGGGGGGGAGCTTTCCAACGATGTCCATTCCCCATCTCATAAAGGGCCATGGAGCTAGGGTCGGATGGAGGAGCTCCGAAGGCTGGTGATGGACGGGTGCGTTCCGCTGACAGGCGTCACATCTCTTGGTGTATTTCATGGCGTCTTTGTTCATCGTTGGCCAATAGTACCCGTTTCGTAGGGCTTTTCCCGAGAGGCTTCGTCCGCCGGTGTGATTGCCACATTTCCCTTCATGCAACGATTGTAAGATAAGTCCGACTTCTGGAGTCTTGAGGCATCGTAGGAGTAGTCCTGTAACAGATCTTTTGTACAAGATGTTATCTACGATATCGTAAGAGAGTTCTTGTACCTTGAGCCTCTTTGCTTCCGTCTTGTCGTCGAGTAGGATGCCGTCTTTTAACCATCTAATGTAAGGTAGCATCCAGTCGTCATTGGTGTCGACGATGTCTTCTTTTGATCGGTCGCCTATTTCCATGGCGACGAGTTCTTCAAGCGATGTTGTTGACTCGACGGATGTCCTTGGGACGACTGGCGTGGTGATGTGGGCCAATGGTATGTGTGGAAATTCCTTTGGGTCTAGGACGGATCCTAGATTAGCGAGTGCGTCAGCTTGGGAGTTAAGATCCATGGGCACCTGTTTGATGTTGAATGTTTGGAATTGTCCGATCAGTTTCTTGGCTACCTCCAGGTAGGCTATCATTCTGGTATCCTTGGCACTGTACGACCCTTGTATCTGGTTTATGACCAGCAGGGAGTCACAAATGACTTCGATCTCTCGGACCCCTAGGTCGCGAGCTAGGATGAGTCCGAAAATGAGTGCCTCGTATTCAGCTTCGTTGTTAGTCGCATCCCACTCACATCTGACAGCTTGAGCTATCTTGTCCCCTTGTGGCGATTTTAGCACGACCCCTAGCCCCGATCCTCTGGCATTCGATGCCCCGTCTGTGTGGAGCTCCCATGTACCTGCCTCATCCGTCGCGAGTAATTGTGTTGCTTCTTTTGTGGCTTCTTGCTCTAGGGTCGAACTGAAATCGGCCACAAAGTCGGCTAAGGCTTGCGACTTGATCGCTGTCCTGGGTTGGTACTCGATATCGTAAACACTGAGGTATATGGCCCATTTGGTCATTCGTCCGGTGAACTCAGGTTTCCTCATCATAGCTCTCATGGGATGATTAGTGCGAATAGTAATAGTATGAGATTCGAAATATGGTTTGAGTTTGTTCGAAGCCATTACCAGTGATAGCACGAGCTTTTCAAGTGATGAATATCTTGTTTCGGCCGGTAACAGTGTCCGATTGACGTAATATATTGGCGACTGTTTGCCATCCTCCTCCCTGATCAGTACTGTGCTTACGGCTGATTCTGACACTGCAAGATAAAGAAATAAGGGCTCATCGCCTTTAGGTTTGGTCAGTAACATGGGACTGGCCAGGTACTCTTTGAGGTTTTGGAACGCTGCTTCGTGTTCTTCCGTCCATTGAAAGGACTTGTTCTTCTTGAGTGCATCGTGGAAGGGTTTGCATTTGTCGGATGATTTGGAGATGAATCTGCTCAGAGCTGCTATCCGACCTGTGAGCTTTTGTACATCTTTGATGCATCGGGGGGATCGAAGGTTGATGAGAGCCTTGATCTGTTCTGGGCTAGCCTCTACTCCTCTTTGTGTCACCATGTATCCTAAGAACTTCCCTGACGACACTCCGAAGGAGCATTTAGTAGGGTTTAGTTTCATGTTGTACCTTTTGAGCACCTCGAAGCTGTCGTGTAGGTGGTCTATGTGATCTTCTTTCTTTTTGGACTTGACCAACATGTCGTCGATGTAGACTTCCATCGTGTCTCCGATTTGGTCTTTGAACATTTTGTTGACTAATCGTTGATACGTAGCCCCTGCATTTTTCAGACCAAAGGGCATTACTCGGTAACAATAGATACCTTGGCTGGTGATGAACGCTGTTTTTTCTTGATCGTCGGGTTCCATAAGGATTTGATTGTAACCGCTGAAAGCGTCTATGAAGGTAAGCATTTCGTGCCCCGCTGTGGCATCGACCATAGCGTCGATATGGGGTAAAGGGAACGAGTCCTTGGGACAAGCCTTGTTGAGGTCTGTGAAGTCGATGCAGACTCTCCATTTGCCATTCTTTTTCTGGACTACGACCACGTTGGCTAGCCATTCAGGATAGTGGACCTCCCTGATCTTTCCTGTTTCCAATAAGCTCTTGAATTCATCGTCGACTATCTTGTTCCGCTCGGGGGCGAACTTCCTGCTTTTTTGCTTGACAGGGGGATGAGATGGATCTACATTTAATTTATGAGTAATAACGTTTGGAGATATTCCAACCATATCCTCATGCGACCATGCGAAACAGTCAGCATTGGCCCTGAGAAAGTCAAGAAGTTGTTGTCTGGTCGAATCGTCCAAGTCCGACCCGACCCTTACCGTTTGGTTTGGCTTTGAAGGGTCTAGTGCGATTTCATCGAGTTTTTCCATTTCTGGTTCGACGTACCGACTAGGCCCTTCGCCGCTCTATGGTTGCTATGCGGTCTTGTGTTCGACTGCGCTCTTCATGGAAGAGACGTAGCATTCTTTTGCGGTCCTTTGATCTCCTTTGATCTCTTGGACTCCCCATTTAGTGGGGAATTTGATGACTTGATGATACGTTGAAGGTACTGCCTTCATAGCGTGTATCCATGGCCTGCCAATAATACAATTATAGGGAGATGGATAGTCTAGGACTAAGAATTTCACCTGTTGGTTGATTCCTCCAGCATATGTGGTTAGAATGATTTCACCAGTCGTATGCTTAACCTCACCACTGAACCCGACCAGTGGGGTCGACTTCTTGATTAGGTCGTTCTCAGTCAGACCCATTTCTTTAAGAGCGTCAAGGGTCAAGAGGTTTGTCGAACTCCCTGTATCGATTAGTACTCTCCGTATTAAACAATTACCAATAGACAAAGAGATTACCAGACCATCGTGGTGACTATCTGACCCGTCGGAATCGGATTCGTCGAATGTGACCGTCGGAAGGTCAGATGTCCTCCTTGGCTTGAATTCCGATGCCTCGGGCTTGTCGCCCTTGCTTTCCCTAGCGTGTCGCTTAGCCACGGAGTATGTGTTTCCACATATATCCGATCCACCTGAAATGGTATTGATAACTTTTGTATGGACGGGAGATGGGGGTTTGTTCTGTTTTACCTGATCTCGACGTTCCATGGTGGCCTTTGCCCGCTCCGAGATTACGTCGCGCAGGAGCCCCTGTGAGAGCAGCCTAGCGACTTCCTTCCGCAGGGCGATGCACTCATCGGTCGAATGACTGTGGTCGCCGTGGAATTCGCACCATCGACTCATGTCCTTCTTAACGTCCGGTCGGTCGCTCTTTCGGGGCCATCTTACCTCTTTTCCGTATTTGTCGAAACTCCTGACGAGCTCCGACACGGAAACATTGAAATTATAAGACTGGATCCTAGGAGGCAACGCCGGACCGTCTCTCCATTCCTGTGACCTATCTTGAAAAGAGTTTACCTGATTTGGTTCGTTTCGATTACGAGAATAGGGATGAGATCGTCTGTCTCGACGGTTGTGGGGGGGATTTTTACGGTCGGATGGATCGGGTCCGCATGAGGCTTTACGCGACTCTCAGTCTTCTTCCAATCTTACCTCGGCCATGGTTTTGGCTTGGACATCTTCAAAACTTTTACACGGGTACTTGGTAATCTCGTCATAGAGATTGCTGTCTTTGACCAGACCATGTCGGAAGGCCTCAATGGACGTTGTGACGTCGCAGTGGGGGATCGCCACTTTTTCCTTATTGTACCTGTTAAGATAATTCCGAAGGGGTTCGTTATACCTTTGTGTGACTCGGTAGAGGTCGCTTGATTGTCTTTCGAGCCTTCGACTTCTAGCAAATTGACTCTTGAAAGAGTTGACCAGATCCGCAAAGGATGTAATCATTCCCTGAGGCAAATGCATAAAGCACATTAGTGCGGGACCCGCGAGGGTTGTGCCAAAGCTTTTGCACATGACAGCCTCGCGGCTCTCCCTTGAAATAGATGCGGCCATTAGTTTTTGTTTATAGAGAGAGAAATGGTCATCTGGATCGGTGGTGCCGTCGAACGTCGCCATGTTGGGGAGATGGAACTTCTTGGGGATCTCAACCCTTGCGATTTCTTCAACGAACGGGGATTCTTCGAATCCGCCGGACGTTTCCTTCTCGATTGGTTGCGGGACTCCTGGGAGCCTGTTGAAGCGATCGTCGATCGTCTTCATGTGTCTGTCGAGCGTCTGCTGGAAAAGAGCCAGGACATCTGGCGGATTGGTAACCTGCGGTTTGTCGATTCGGGCCCCAGCAGACCCGATCGGTGTGGAAAAAGTGACATGGTTAGTCGAAAATGGACTAGCGAAAGGAGTTCGAGACGTACCCTCAGTGTGTCCGGGACGTCGTATGCTCGGAGGCGTCGGCTCGATGTTGTCCATGTTGAGGCGTGTTCGGACGCCGCCGTGGACGGGCACGTTCCTAGATCCTGAAGCCACTGATTGTACCTGCAACTTAAGAGACTCATTTTCACGGGTTAGTTGCGCGATCTAGGCTTCAGATTGGGTTGACAAAGCGGCTAGGGCCTCGGTCTTTTGGCGTTGCTGGGCTAGTTCTTTTTGAAGGGTGGCCATTTTTTGGGAAAGTTCTTGGAACTAGGTTGGAGTAGGATTTTCGATTGTGATTACTGCATCTTGGGTTCCGCCTTCGAGACGTGGTTCTTGGTTGTCGGTAGGTGGGTCAATAGTCATGGTTGGAAAGTTTTGGAAGGGTGATCGGCAAGTTTCCCCACGGTGGGCGCCAAATTGTTTTGGGGCGAAAGGATCGGACGACCTAAATCGCCTTAAACGGGGTAACTAGTCTGATGTGAATCCTCCACATCAAGAACCAAACAAGATCAAAGAAAAGGAACCAAGTCACCAAGACCCGGCACCAAGGCGTCTCACTCGATCCATGGCTAGAGATCTCCAACAACGCCTTGGCCCGACCCTAGCTTCAAGTCACGTGGGCTCCAACCAAGATCAAGGCCCATTCATGTTGTTTCAAGTCCAAGAAGAGCCGGCCCCGTGTGCTTGAAATCTCCCTCCATTTTGCATTTGAATTTCTAGTTTGAATTTTGTATTTTGGAGCCTATTTGCCTAGGGAGTTGTAGGCCTTTTAATGCATTGTAATCAGCCCTCCTTGGGACCTTGGCTGGCCGGTTTATCACTCCCCATGTGGGATGATAACTAGGCATTAAATGCCTTGAAAAAGGCTCCAAGAGGCAAGCCCCCATAGTAGTATAAATAGGCTTTGCTTCTTCCATTGTAAGGCACGTTTTATTTGAATCAAAAACCTCATTGAGAGCTTTCTTAAAACGTCAATCTTTCTCTTGTTTGCTCGTGAGTCATATCGAGTGTGTTCGTGAGTAATATCGAACAAATCGGTCTTGTTTCAAGAGTGAGTCATATCTCTTGAATCTTGATCTCTCCTAAACTTGAGTGGTGAGTCATATCCACAAGAGTGTTAGGTGCTTATCCCTCATTTCCATCTCCTTCAAACAATCATCCACCGTCCCCATCAAACACCAGGCCAAAATCATCCATTTCCCTTTCGCTTACATTGTTCTCTGGTTGCGACTGTTCGGGAGAAACATCATAACTTCCGATCCATCGATCCACTGTCCACCGCATTTTGAGGGATTATTCTAGACTCTCAGATCTGTCTCTGGGATTTGGAATCATCCAATTCCGAGTTCGGAGCAAGGAGAACGAGCCAGTTGAAGTCAATCACTTTTCTGGGCTTTTCTTGACGATTGCTTGAAGATCTTTCGAGCCTTTCCTTGCACCGCATCGACCCCGATCCTTGATTCACATCATTTGGTATCAGAGCCACGCGTGGAGGGTTCGAAAGAGAGAATGTCATATGAAGGAAGGAGTGAGGAACTCCATAAAGACGTTATGGAGACTGTCAACAAAATCTATGGGATGTTGTTGTCGCTTAAGGAAGCCGAGTGTCGTAAAGCCAACAAAATTGTTGTTGAGAAGAAAATTCATGATGATGAGCCAATCCCGAGTATTGTGGAGGAGGAGCCACAACCAATGAAAGAGGAGTTGCCTCAAGAGACAAGTGGGAATATTACCAAAGAGTCCTTTGAACCATCTCCAACTCCTCCAAGAAGCCAGTGACTTGAAGCGAGGAATGTTGGGTATGATGGGTATTCCACTGCCCTCATATCAAAGGGTCGGGAGTTCGATTCCCCCCTCCAACATCCTGGGGGATTAACAGGCGCAAGCCTCCCTCCAGGTTGGGGTGCAGGGGCTGCAGCCCTGCTCTGTGATCAGGGCGCCAGCGGTCAGACCGCCGATTGAGGCAGACCGTGGGCTGGGCTGTTGGGTTAGACCGCTGATCGAGGCAGACCATGGGAAGGCGGACCCAGGTGGGCTCGGATCACATCATAGTCGATCGGGTGATAGAGAACAATCCAAACCAAGCAGATAATTGACAAGCAAAGAATAAATGTAGAATAGTGAGATGATTTTATTAGATAATGTATTGATCGGATCGAATCGAGATACAACTTATCGTAGTTTAGACCGAGTGGTCGTGTAGGACTCGACCGATGACTTTTTGGTGGCGACCGGTGGAGAGTAAGCGCAGATGATTGCTAGAGAGCTTAGCGGGCAGTGTAAGTGTTGTTCTGATTTGTTTGTGAGTCAGGATGCTTGTGTCTAGCGTTAATGTGTTCGTCTCCTCTTATCTTCTTCGTCGTCCAAATATGGTAAGTTCTTTCCCATTGTGACCGTTGTGTTTTTCTAATATCTTCGTCTTCAATGCCGGGAGCAATGGCAAGGATTACGCCATTTAATTGCTGCAATTATAGTGGTTTGAATGTTGTGGACGTTGCGTGATCTGGGCATTAAATGTATGGCGAGATTCTCGCGATCCTGTCGGAGGGCATTCGACCAGACAAGTCTTGTCGCCTCCTCTGGGCCTTCTCCTTTGTTCTTCCGATCTGCAATGGGCTTGGGCTCGATTCACTTGATCCACCTTCTCCGGGGATGCCAGGCCCAACACGTATGGTTATATTTTTCTCGTACACGATCTGCGTATTGTTATGTATTTTTGTAATTTAAATTTCTATAAGAGAGTTTATTCCAATTATATGTATGACAAGAAGAAGAAGATCCTAAGAAGACCAAAGGATAGAGATCCATGGAGGGTACTAAGGATGGATATCCAGGAATAACAAGACCCATGAAGATTAGATCTTTAAATTTGGTTTTTAGGGGCCATACTAGGATCACATTTAATTATTGCATTACTTGAATGCTTTATTATTTTCCACTTTGCATGCTTGTGTGTTTGTTTATGCTATTTTGTTCACTAGTAAATAAACTGTAACACCCCCAAATATATATCCTTGAAAGTATTACCGCCAGTGACCTCAGATTCCACATCCGAAGCCACCCAAGGCTTAACCATTCATACAAATCATAAAATACACTGATAAAACGAAATATCATAATCTTTATTTAAACCAAAGTCTCGGAATTACATCCGTAAATCCCAAATCCAACAGAAATACAGAATATGTTTAATACAGCGGCAGTATTTTAAATAAATAATATAAGGGTCTTGATCGAAGCGATCACCCGCCTAGGATCTTCAACCTGGATAAAAACTCTTAAAACTTCATCTGCCTTCATCGTCGGTTCTAGCCTTCACGGAACGGAAGTTTACCTGATGTGTCGTATGAGACGTATGACACCAGCCAACCATGCAAGGGAATATAACCGGTTGGTTAGTCTATTGAAAGACTATGCAAGGGTAAAACAGAAAGGTTCTAAGTAGTCGTATTAGGCTAGACCCATCGCTTCTCGAATAAAAGCCGATGACGATAGTAAACCTCAATACTTCTACGGAAGGATACGAAGTAGAATGATCAAGAGAAGACTCCTAAAGATCGAGTCTTATCGGAAACGTATGAAGAGAATACTCCAAAAGATTGAGTCTTATCGGAAAGTATGACAAGTGTTCGGGAACATTATAATTTCACACAAGCGTTTAAAAAGACTTGACCATTTGGGTCCACGACCAACCTCACCGCGTAATGCGAATTTAGATTTGGAAGGAGGACTTACTCTAATCGAAGTCCAGACGAGGTTCCAAGTTGTACTTCTCGCCCAAGGTTCATTAATTAGGTGCATAGCGGAACTTATTTTATTTTAGTGACAAAGCGTACATTTACGTTACAAGCTTTTAAGATATATCATCTCATCGCGAGAGATATCGAAGGGAATAAATCCCGAATGGCGGCACTAGCTGTTGTGCACCTACCCTGAGTAAGGGTACAGTCATGACCAGAGAAAGTACTAGGGAAAAATCCTCCTAGTACCACTTATAAAAAAAAATGACTAGACCTCGCAAGGTACATAGCGTCCCTACGAATACTCGTTCTAACTAAACAGTTAAAATCACACAATAGTCCACATCAATACCATCATGGCAATAATATATATATAATAGCGTTGATTCTAGCAGTATATACAACCTATTATAATATCACTTTTTAATCATATCATTTATAAAATCTGTTCCCAAACGAAAACAATAGTTCATCCCAATTTAATTAACAATTAAACAATTGATAATTAATGGAAACATGGAATGATAAGCAAGATCAAACCGCCACTTGCCTTAATCTAGACGAACGATTGAGCGATGACGGGTTTCTGGGTCCGGAACGGGAACGGAAGATGGATTACAGATTCCTACGATGACGACCCATAACGAAACCCTAGGTTAGATTCGACAATAAAATGATACGAATCTAAGAAATAATGAACGAAATCGAAAGAACGAAGGTCTCGACCGAGACCGGCATTCCCAAGGCCACGATCGCGATTGCCAGAGCAATCCGCGGTCGCGGCTGGGATTCCGCGGTCGCGGCCGTCGAGGACAAGGCGTCCGCGAGTGTCATGACAGCTGCCGCGGATTCGGCTGACCTTGACACTGCCGCGGTCGCTGCTGATACGGGGTTAGCCATGTAGAAGATGGATCTAGGCAACGGATCTCAAAACAAAAGAAAACACAAGATTAGAACAACAGCGGAAGTGAAACTAATGGATAGGATAATATATAGAACCAATATAAACGACGAGAAAACCCGCTTGCTTGATAGCAAGGAACTTTGTCGAACGATCTACCAACCCGATCTCTACAATGCCACACAACCAAGAATCGCTGACGAACTTGGAGCACGGAGAGGATTGCTTATGATGTACGAAATCACCAACTCCAGAGGGACTTGACAAAGACGAAAACAACTAAGCAGGAAAGAACAATCGATTGAGACTCTCACGGGGAGCCGAGTTTTCAAAGCAAAACCCAAGCTCTGTTTTTGTGTTTTAACAATATGAGAAATCTAACTAATGAAGAAGACAAGGGAGCCTTAAATACCCATAGAGGGCCGGCCCTAGCTTCCCAAAAACGTCTAAAGCTAATTTTCTATTATCCGGAAATAGAAGGCTTAAAACAATTAAATAATAATCCTAAAATAACCAATGCAGAAATTAATAAGATTATTAAACATAGGTAACGTTGACCATTAAAGTCAACGCCTTGACTTTGGACTTGTCCTCTTCGTCATGTGATAGCGCCTGTGCCATAAACGTCTCCAGCTCTTGAAGCAGTTCCTTTGCCCTAGACCTAGTGATCGGTCCATCAAAGGTTGGCACTAATTGTAGGGATGATTCCTCATCAGCTGTAGTTCATGTCCGCGGTCGCGGCCATGAACTCTGGCGACTCCAAAGGGAGAAAACTCACCGGCTACGATGCGAGGGGGTTCGATTCGAGGGGGCTTCGACTCCAACCTTCCTTGTGCTTCCAATGCACCACTCCAAGGCTGCTACAACTCTCGGCGAGGCCTCTGACGACACTTCGAAGATTCCGGAGAGGCTTGGAACTTCGGCGAGCAAGAAAACAAACGAGAGAGAGAGAGATATCAGATTTGGGTGCCCTTAAACCCTCCCAAATCAACTCTATTTATAGCCCAAAGAAGGATCTCTCCCAGCCCAGTTCAGCGGCGAGTCAGACGATCAACGGTGGCGCGAACGGCGAGGTGCAGGCGACGCGACGTTGGCGTGTTAGAGTTTTCCGCGGTCGCGGAAAATTTCTGTGCCCAGCGCTTTTGAAACCCATTTTTCCGCGGTCGCGGAAATGTTGTCGCGGTCGCGGAAATGCCTTTTCCGCGTCTGTTTGCCCGGGGAAAGGTTTGGCATGGGTTGAAACCCCAGAATTTATATATTTGTACCCAACAAATATTCTAAGCCCCGAAAATACGTCGAATGTATTTTATATCACTCAGGGAAAAATTACAGAGATCAAACACGTTACAGAAAATCCAAACTTCTCTAAAAGCGACACAATTACAGAACGAGTGTTGAGGAAAATACCCAAATACCCTTACTAAAGATTGAGGGATATTACATCACTTCCCCCTAAAAAGAAGTTTCGACCCCGAAACTTGGCCGAAAACCCAAAAAAAAAAAATGAGGCGTTACATCACTACCCCCTTAAAAAGGTTTCGACCCCAAAACTAGGCCGAAAACAGCTCGGGAAAACGGCTAAGCATATCCTCTTCAGTCTCCCAGGTTTCCCAAGTAACCTCTTCAGATCCAGCCTTGGACCAACGAATCCGTACTAATGGTACTACCTTGTTCCGCAATTGCTTCTCGCAACGCTCGAGAATACGCACATGTATCTCTTCATAGGTACCATTTGCTTGAATCTCGATGTCTTCAAAACTCAGCACATGAGATGCATCTGGCACGTACTTTCTCAACAAGGACACGTGGAACACGTTATGCACCGGATGTGCCGATGGCAGCAATGCCAAATGATACGCTAGAGACCCCACCCTGTCAAGGATCTCAAACAGCCCCACGTAGCGAGTTTTAAGCTTCCCATGCTTGCCGAACCTGAACACTCCTTTGGATGGCGACACCCTGACAAACACCTTGTCACCAACCTCGAATTCGACATTCCTGCGCTTCAGATCCGCGTAGGACTTCTGTCGACTCTGAGTTGTCAACATCCTTTGTCGGATCAATGCAATGTCCGAGGCAATCCTTTTGACTAACTCTGGTCCGAGTAGAACCTTGTCGGCATTCTCATCCCAACAAATTGGAGATCTGCACTTTTGACCGTACAAAGCTTCGAATGGAGCCATCTTGATGGTAGCATGCCAGCTATTGTTGTATGTGAACTCAATCAGACATAGGCTGTTCTCCCAGCTAGTCGGACGATTGAGTACACAAGCTCTCATCATATCTTCCAATGTCTGGATGGTCCTCTCAGACTGTCCATCCGTCTGAGGATGAAACGCAGTACTGAACCTCAACTCGGTTTCCATGGCCTTGTGGAGTTCCTTCCAGAATCTCGATATGAATCGACCATCACAATCCGATACAATGGTCTTTGGTGTAACATGCAAACGGACAATCTCGTGTAGGAACACTTCCGATAGCTTATGGGTTCCCCATGTTGACTTGATAGCCACGAAGTGAGAACTCTTCATGAGCCTGTCAATGATTACCCATATAGCATCCTTTTGACTTTGAGTCTTTGGCAGCTGATACACACGATTATGTTGCGTGTATTGACGAAGTTTTGGCATGTTTTTAGTGGTGTTTTAGGATGCTTTGGAGATGATTTGGAGGCTTGGCGAGGAGGTGCGGAAGTTGCGCATTTGGAGTCTTAGGAGCTGAAGAGCGAGAATGAAGAATCAGTGTCACGGCGACCGCCGTGAGAATTGCGGCGGCCGCCGTTAATTCCCTCTGAGAGACGATGGCTACGACTTGGAAACGGCGACCACCGTTTAAATGCGGCGACCGCCGTTTAAATGCGGCGACCGCCGTTTAAATGCGGCGACCGCCGCAATTACGGCGCCCGCCGTGGGAGATGCAGCGGCCGCCGCTGATGGAAGCACCGCCGAGCCGATTTCCTTTTCGGATTTATTTTATATTACTTTATTACGTTTTTATTATTTCTTTTTAGGATAATTTCATAATTATTTCCTTTAGTATTTAAGGGTAGAGAAAACTTATTTCATCTATCTCGAAACCCTAATTTTCATTCTACGTATTTTTCCTACTATGAAGAACTAAGCCTCTCTTGCTTAGTCAGACGCTGAAGCTTTCGCTTTGATTAAGTTGTGAGATTCTCGTTCCTTATCTATTGCATGGAATTTATCTTTTCTCTCACTTGATTCTTATGATTGATATTGATAACCTTTAGTCTGATCAACTAGGGTTTATTGTTATTGGTCTATTGCTAGATCTAGATTGTTACTGGTTGAGCATATCTATTTCTGAGTAGCAACTGCATCGTACTAGTATCTGGTTGTGCTAGTATTATGCAGGAGAGATTTGATTTACATCCTAGGATAAAAGCTGGTTGTTTTATACTAGAATTATATCCAACTATATTCCTATCCGTAAAGCTGCTGTTAAACTGAATCTTGATAGTTTCAGGGTTGTTTGATTAGTTAGTGCTAATAGTATCTGGTTGTGCTATTAGTTATATCTGAAAAGGAATTGGAATTTCCATTGCATGTGATTTTGAGTGAGTATCTATGATCAACTTGTCATACGAATAGTGGATGTTGTTTGACTAAGTGCATTTCCCCCATTACTGAATTCATCAACTTTAGTCTACTTTGCCTTTGCATGCTAGATAACTTAAAATAAACAAAACCCTCCTTTGGTTACTTCTGATTGACACATAAATTGCATATTTAGATAGAATTCGCCTCCTTGTGGATTCGACCTTTACTTACCTAGGACTACGGTTTAAGGTTTGTTTGGATATTTTGCATAACAGTTTTAGAATGACAAAAACCTGTTATCAGCAGCCCTGTGACAAAATCCATAGCAATGTCCTCCCATTTCCACTCTGGCACTGGAAGAGGTAGCAATTCACCACCTGGTCTACGGTGTTCTATCTTGACTTTCTGACAGGTCAAGCATTTCGCCACAAATTCCGTGACATCCCACTTCATGTTGGGCCACCAGAATTTCTTCCTGAGGTCCTTGTACATCTTACTAGAGCCTGGATGTACAAAATAAGCTGACGAATGGGCCTCCTTCATCACCAACTGGCGAAGGCCATCAACGTCACGCACACAAATCCGGTCCTGAAACCAGAGTGATCCATCCTCCTGAATCACGAATCTGGGAGCTTTCCCATCCATCACTTCACTGCTTAGCTTTACTAAGACCACGTCGTCAACTTGCTTCTCCCTGATTTGATCAAGTAGCGTAGCCTGAATCTCAAGCATACTCAGGTATCCTCGACGTTGATCGTACAAGACTTCAATGTCGCACAACCCTTGGTTCAGCTTGGTCTGAGCAGTGAGTAGAGCCACTACAGTCTCGTGCGGCGTCTTCTGGCTCAATGTATCGGCTACTATATTAGCCTTGCCCAGATGATACAGCAACTCGATGTCCTAGTCTTTGAGTAGCTCTAACCAGCGATGTTGTCTCATATTCAACTCCTTCTGAGTGAACATGTACTTGAGACTCTTGTGGTCGGTGAAGACTTGGCACCTCACACCATAGAGATAGTGCCTACAAATCTTCAACGCAAATACTACAACTGCTAACTCCAGATCATGCATCGGATAGTTTGCCTCATAGGTTTTCAATTGTCGAGATGCGTACGCAATAACTTTTCCTTTCTGCATCAGTATGCACCCTAACCCATTCTTTGAAGCATCACTATAGACCACATAACCATCATTCCCTTCCGGTAGCGCTAAAACTGGCACAGAGGTCAGACACTTCTTCAGTTTCTGAAAACTGGCCTCGCACTTGTCATCCCAGACAAACTTCTTGTGGACCTTGCGGAGCAAACCGGTCATAGGTAGAGCAATCTTAGAAAATCCCTCTACGAACCGTCTATAATATCCAGCAAGTCCTAAGAAACTGCGCACCTCCTTCACATTCTAAGGCCGCTTCCAGTCGGCTACCGCTTCAATCTTCTGGGGATCAACCATAACCCCATTCTCATTGATCACATGGCCTAAGAAAGCCACTTCTTTGATCCAGAAGTCACACTTAGACAACTTTGCGTACAGCTCATTCTGTCTAAGGACTAACAAGGTGATCCGAAGGTGTTCCTCATGAGCCTCCTCACTCAGGGAATAGATCAAAATATCGTCGATGAAGACCACCACGAACTTATCCAGGTATTGGTGGAAACATCGATGCATCAGATCCATGAAGACCGCCGAAGCGTTAGTAAGGCCAAATGGCATGACTATGAACTCATAGTGGCCATACCTCGTCCGGAACGTAGTCCTCGGAATGTCTTCCTCACGAATCCTGAGTTGATGGTAACCAGATCTCAGATCGATCTTGGAAAAGACTTTTGCTCCTTGCAATTGATCCAACAGATCATCAATCCTTGGCAACAGATACTTATTCTTGATCGTGACTTTATTCAACTCTCGATAGTCGATACAAATTCGGAACGATCCATCCTTCTTCTTGACGAACAAAACCGGAGCGCCCCAAGGTGATGCACTCGGCCTTATATATCCTTTCTCAAGAAGGTCCTCGAGTTGCTTCTTCAACTCTTGCATCTCAGCTGGAGCCATCCGATACGGTGCCTTGGAGATTGGCGCGGTACCAGGCTCGAGATTAATGGTAAACTCTACGTCACGATTCGGGGGTAAACCGGGAATCTCCTCCGGAAAGACATCCGGAAACTCGCGAATGATCGGAATATCAAGAACTGAAGGCTCATCTTTCTTAGGCTTATCCAGATAGCACAGGTACCCGACACAACCTTGTCGAAGTAGCTTACACACGGCCATCGCATTGATGAGCTTGCCGTTATCAGTGTCGTTACGACCCTTGAATTTGCATACGAACGGGCCCCCAGATGACACTGTCACAGTTCTTGAGTTGAAGTCGATCACCGCCCTATGACGCGTCAGCCAATCCATACCGAGAATAATGTCGTATGGAGCCATGGCTATACAGATCAAATCTGCTTTGAACTTTCTACCCTGAATAGTAATCAGAAATTATGACAAACGCTTGGTTCCAACTAAATGTTCACCATTGGGAAGATTGACTACGAAAGGCTCACAAGCCTCATTGCATACTAAACCTAGCTTACTTACGCAACTTTCCGAGATGAAAGAATGGGTAGCACCCGAATCAAAAAGTATACACACAGAAGTAGAATGGATGTATAGAGTACCTTGAGCAGTAGGAGCATTTGGTCCATCAGCCTCACGTATCTCGTAGAGTCGCTGACCTTGACCTCCTGAAGTAGTTGGTGCTTTCCCCTTGTTCTGCACAGTTGTCTGCGCCAAAGGGCTAGGAGCCTCCATTGGTCTGAATCGGGGTCGGTTGTTATGACTAACGGATCCTTGCTGTGACTCAGCTCCTTTCTACCTTCTTTGCGGACAAAAAGTCTGCAAGTGCCCCTCCTTCCCGCAGCCAAAACACGTATTCCTCTCCTTCGGACACTCATTGCTCTTGTGCCCGGGTGTACCACAGTTGTAGCACTCCATGAGTCATCTATGTTCTCGTCGGGCCAGATTTGGCAAAGTTTGACGGTGGCGCGGGTCGCTTGAACCCACTTTCCTGAGGCTGGCTCGATCTGTGCCGGTCTCTGGCGATTGCGCTTTTTAGCCGACTCCTCCAGAGTCACCTCTAACTTATAAGCTGCATCCACGTACTGCTCCAGAGTAGAGCATCCGTGACGTACCATCAATGGCTTGATGTCCGGATTCATCCACTCGTGGAAATGCCAGATTTTCTGCTCATCACTGCACACTTCCGGCCCAGCGTACTGCAACAGGTGATTGAACTTGGCCGCAAGCTCAATCACTTTCAATCCATTCGTCCTCGGATAGAGAAACTCCTTATGCTTATCTTCCCTCATAGCTCGGGAAAAGAATCGATCAGTCATTTTCGCCTTAAACATTCCCCAGTTCAACCCAGGGTGATCAGCTAGACCAGTGCCTTCCCACCATTCACTAGCCACCTCCTTCAGCTGAAGGAAAGCAATGTGCACCTTCTCAGCTTCTGTGCACTCGACGTTTCTGAATTGTCGTTCCATGTGCGAGAACCAATACGCTCCTCTGACTGGCTCTCCTTTCTCGTCATAGTTTTCGAGCTTTATAGAGCTAATGGCCTTCAATGCTCGACCATAATTGCCTCTGTTCCTGACCGCATCCTCATGGGGTACATGGACAGCTGGCTCCTCGAATCTAGGAACCACAGGAGGAATTGGCACACCTTGTGCCTGAGGCGCGATTGGTCGCATAATATCGGTGACTGCTTGCATCACAATCCCCCGAATAGCCTCAATTGCCACAACATCGAAAATAACTGGAGCGTTGACCGGAACTTGGTCACTGCCCACAGGATTGTTGTGAGAAACATATTCGTTCTCATCCAATGGATTCGCGGTATTCCCCAAATTCAATCTGGGGTTGTTGCTTGGCCCAGCGCCAGCACGAATGGTGTTCCTTGTGTTCACCATCTGTTTATCGATCAAATTCCAAGTATTTTATAACGTTAATATCATTTCAACATGCACAACGTATAACATCGACTTAGAATAGACCAAACTTGGTAAACTTTCATTAATGAACTGAAACTGAGTTTGATAGCTCTACATCGGAAATTCTTCCAAGCGACAAGGCAAAATTGCTTGGAGAATACGATGCTATCAAAACGAAACAACCGGAATACTAGAAAAGAACACTGCTAATCTTAACACTGGCCCTCATCATGGTGCCTTGAAAAACTTCCTATAATCGGGAACTCTCATGCACTGCTTCTTCGCACGTGGTCTATCATCGGGGTCTGGTGTCGGACTTCTGGACCTACTCGGCCCTGGAGCACACGGCTCACCTCTCGGCCTTGGTGCCCTCAGCCTTTCCCTAGGCGTGGCAACACTTGGTCCAGCCCCATCAGATCCCGGTGGGTAGCAAAACTCCTCCAGAAATCCTGGTTGGAAGTCTGCCCTATTCACCTCGTGCAAAGGGTCAAGTAGCAATCTTGCTTGGCGGATATACTCCTGGAGTTTGCGGACGTCCACAAGCATTCGGGAGAGACCGAGCTCAGCCTCGTATGTCCTCTCCTCCATGTCGTCTAGGGCGTTCGACCACTCCTTCAGTCGCTCCTCCAGCATTTGGGTCCTTGGCCTGGCCTGTTGGGTCGGGACCACCCTCGGTGTACCCATCGATTCCCACGGCCTTGCCCTCCTACGAGCATTCTCAACCTCTTCGTCCACCAGGCGACGCGCTTCAGAGGAAGCCATCTGACTCTGGCGAAACACCTGTCGCGAGTCAGGACTCATCAATGGCCTCCTCAGGGTAGGAATAAACTGTGAGCCCTCAGATGCATCCCGCGGCCCACTCCTCCTCCTGACTATACCTTTAGCACTAAATGCCTCCCAAGTGGCAGGAGACAATGGCGAATACTCCGGCTCAAGTGGCAACGCCGGACTCGGGAAGATAAATTCCATCTCCGGATCCTCTGCCGGATCTTCTTCCGAGTCTTCTTCAGGATCCTCCTCCGGATCTTCTTTCGGGTCTTCTTCAGGATCCTCCTCTATTTCGAAGTCGTCGTCGTAGTACCCTCCAAGGTACTGCGCCAGCTCTTCTTCCTCCTCAGTGTCCTCCTTTGGGTCCGCTTCAGGCTCCACCTCGGGAACCTCGACCCTGATGGACACCAACACCACCGACTCCTCGAGTACGGTCTTCACCTCCTCGGGTGGACTACTAGGCTCCCCGACCTCAAAGCACGGTGGGGGAACCGGGAACTCAAGCCTAACTGGAGATGGCGGGGCCACCTCGGCTTCCTTCGGGTTCCTCTGATGAGAGATGAATGCGCCCATAATCTACGGGGCGACGAGAAAAGAATTAGTCTTTCTAAACATAGAAGCAAACTTACTATATCATACTAGAAAGAAGGCACGACTAGAACGACAGAGATTTCAAAACAACACATTTTCTAGTCAAGTATGGTTTTATTCGGAAATTCAAATTTTTTGAATTTAAACAACTTTCTCAGTTCAAAAACGGATAAACTGTTGATAAAATCTTTGCTTTCAGTAAGACGATTCGAAACCCAACCCGTTTTAAAAAAAAATCGGCTCTGATACCAAATCTGTAATACCCCTAAATATATATCCTTGAAAGTATTACCGCCAGTGACCTCAGATTCCACATCTGAAGTCACCCAAGGCTTAACCATTCATACAAATCATAAAATACACTGATAAAACGAAGTATCATAATCTTTATTTAAACCAAAGTCTCAGAATTACATCCGTAAATCCAAAATACAACAGAAATACATAATATGTTTAATATAGCAGAAGTCTTTTAAATAAATAACATAAGGGTCTTGATCGAAAAGATCACCCGCCTAGGATCTTCAACCTGGATAAAAACTCTTAAAATTTCATCTGCCTTCATCGTCAGTTCTAGCCTTCACGGAACGGAAGTTTACCTGATGTGCCATATGAGACGGATGACACCAGCCAACCATGCAAGGGAAAATAACCGATTGGTTAGTCTAATGAAAGACTATGCAAGGGTAAAACAGAAAGGTTCTAAGTAGTCGTATTAGGCTAGACACATCGCTTCTCGAATAAAAGCCGACGAAGATAGTAAACCTCAATACTTCTACGGAAGGATACGAAATAGAATGATCAAGAGAAGACTCCTAAAGATCGAGTCTTATCGGAAACGTATGAAGAGAAGACTCCAAAAGATTGAGTATTATCGGAAAGTATGACAAGTGTTCGGGAACATTATAATTTCACACAAGCGTTTAAAAAGACTTGACCATTTGGGTCCACGACCATCCTCACCGCATAATGCGAATTCAGATTTGGAAGGAGGACTTACTCTAATCGAAGTCCATACGAGGTTTCAACTTGTACTTCTCGCCCAAGGTTCATTAATTAGGTGCATAGCAGCACTTATCTTGATTTAGTGACAAAGCGTACATTTACGTTACAAGCTTTTAAGATATATCATCTCATCGCGAGAGATATCGAAGGGAATAAATCCCGAATGGCGGCACCAGCTGTTGTGCACCTACCCTGAGTAAGGGTACAGTCATGACCAGAGAAAGTACTAGGGAAAAATCCTCCTAGTACCAGTTATAAAGAAATGACTAGACCTCGCAAGGTACATAGCGTTACTACGAATACTCGTTCTAACTAAACAGTTAAATCACACAATAGTCCACATCAATACCATCATGGCAATAATATATATATAATAGCATTGATTCTAGCAGTATATACAACCTATTATAATATCACTTTTTAATCGTATCATTTATAAAATCTGTTCCCAAACGAAAACAATAGTTCATCCCAATTTAATTAACAATTAAACAATTGATAATTAATGGAAACATGGAATGATAAGCAAGAGCGAACCGCCACTTGCCTTAATCTAGATGAACGATTGAGCGATGACGGGTTTCTGGGTCCAGAACGGGAACGGAAGACGGATTACAGATTCCTACGACGACGACCCATAACGAAACCCTAGGTTAGATTCGACAATAAAATGATACGAATCTAAGAAAGAACGAACGAAATTGAAAGAACGAAGGTCCCGACCGAGACCGGCATGCCCAAGGCCACGATCGCGATTGCCAGAGCAATCCGCGGTCGCGGCTGGGATTCCTCGGTCACGGCCATCGAGGACAAGGCGTCCGCGAGTGTCATGACAGCTTCCGCGGACGCGGCCGACCTTGACACTGCCGCGGTCGCGGCAGTTCATGTCCGCAGTCGCGGCCATGAACTCCGGCGACTCCAAAGGGAGAAAACTCACCGGCTACGATGCGAGGGGGCTCGATTCGAGGGGACTTCGACTCCAACCTTCCTTGTGCTTCCAATGCACCACTCCAAGGCTGCTACAACTCCCGGTGAGGCCTCCGGCGACACTTCGAAGATTCCAGCGAGGCTTGGAACTCCGGCGAGCAAGAAAACAAACGAGAGAGAGAGAGAGAGATCAGATTTGGGTGCCCTTAAACCCTCCCAAATCGACTCTATTTATTGCCCAAAGAAGGATCTCTCCCAGCCCAGATCAACGACGAGTCAGACGATCAACGGTGGCGCGAACGGCGAGGTGCAGGCGACGCGACGTTGGCGTGTTGGAGTTTTCCGCGGTCGCGGAAAATTCCTGTGCCCATCCCTTCTGAAACCCATTTTTCCGCGGTCGCGGAAATGCTGCCGCGGTCGCGGAAATGCCTTTTCCGCATCTGTTTGCCCGGGGAAGGTTTGGTGTGGGTTTAAACCCCGGAATTTATATATTTGTACCCAACAAATATTCTAAGCCCCAAAAATACGTCGAATGTATTTTATACCACTCAGGGAAAAATTAAAGAGATCAAACATGTTACAGAAAATCCAAACTTCTTTGAAAGCGACACGATTACAGAACGAGGGTTAAGGAAAATACCCAAATACCCTTACTAAAGATTGTGGGGTATTACATAAACAACCTTTGCATGCTTAAGTCCCTCAACAGAATATTGAGATAATGTCTTTTCATATCATAACCATGAGGCCCTTGGGATTCATTGGATAGTTTTCGCCCTAGCGAGATGTCCTTCCTTGACATTGGGATAGTACGGGTATGTCTAATAGGGGCATACTGCCTTGGTATGGTTACACTCAACAAGAGAAGGTTCAGTTTTGGATCTTGAGGCATAAGGATGAGTCTTACATAAGATGTGGCCATCAACCAAGAATTATAAGGTGTTATAATTAGTAACGGGTTTACTTACCTTGATTACATGAGACTTGGGGAAGTGCCTTAGTACGCTCGAGTTTCATCTAAGATAGGATCTTGGAATCATTTTTACTCACAAGGGACAACTTAATTGAGTAGAATGTGCAATAACTTACTGTTTATAGCTTGTGTAAAATTTAAGTTCTTGCATGTCAAGCATAATTATCTACATGTTTTATTCCATTTTTGTAGTTACTATGTCTTCTGAACACCTCAAATTCACTCTCCGCTCAATTGTTGAGAAAAAACAAGTTGAACGACACAAATTTCCTTGATTGGAAAAGACATATGAGAATCAGTCTCAAGTCTGAGGGACAAGAGGATGTCCTTGAAACCCCCATCCCAGAGTTGACTGCTACCTCATCTGATGAGGATAAGGCAAGTCACAAATACTTGGAAGAAAAGAAGAGGGGAACAATCTCCACTTCAGGTATTTACGTTACTGAAATCTTATCAACCAAGTCTCATTCTTGGATATTAGATTCCGGATGTGGTTCTCACATTATTTCGAATGTGCAAGGACTGAGAAATAGGAGACAATTGCAGAAGGGTGAGATAGATCTCCGCGTTGGAAATGGAGCAAGGGTTGCTGCACTTTCCATTGGAGATTATAGTCTACCTCTACCTTCTGGCTTAGTTTAAGAACTTTATAATTGTTATTTTGTTCCTTCTATTACTAAGAATTTGATTTCGATTTCAGCTTTGAACCTTAAGGGTTATGAATTTGTCATTAAGGATTGTTTTTCCATTTATAAGAATGATATATATTTTCTATGCTCGAGCCCATGTGAGTAGTAGTGGACTATACATGCTGGATCTCAAATCTGAAATTTATAACGTTGATACAAAGGCAAAAGTTGAATATAAGTGAAGCCAATCTATGGCATTGTCACTTGGGTCATATTAGCATCAAACACATGAAGGAACTCTAAACAGTTGGTAGCCTAAAGTCATTTGATTTAGAATCATTTGAAATATGTGGGTCATGTCTGATGGGCAAGATGACAAGGTCACCTTTCACTGGTACGAGTGAGAGGACTACTGAGCTCTTAGCTCTCATATATACCGATGTGTGTGGACCTATGAGCACATAAGCTAGGAGAGGCTATCGATACTTCATTACATTTACTGATGATTTTAGTAGATATGGGTATATCTACTTAATGAAGCATAAATCTGAGTCCTTTGAAAAGTTCAAAGAATTCCAGAATGAAGTTGAGACACAGACTGACAAGAAGATAAAGGCACTCCGATCAGATCGAGGGGGCGAATATCTGAGCCAAGAATTCAACCATCACTTGAGAAGTTGTGGCATTTTGACACAATTGACTCCACCAGGCACACCACAGTTGAATGGCGTATCTGATAGGAGAAACAGGACATTGTTAGACATGGTACGCTCAATGATGAGTTTTGCTGATCTTCCTACATCCTTTTGGGGATATGCCCTCACCACTACTGTGTTCACACTAAACAGGACTCCGTCACGATCAGTTGACAAGACACCACATGAGATATGGTATGGAAAAGTTTATAGTTTGTCATTTCTGAAGATCTGGGGATGCGAGGCTTATGTAAAGCATTTACTATCTGACAAGCTAGCACCCAAATCAGACAAATGCTTCTTCATAGGTTATCCCAAGGAAACAAGGGGATATTGTTTCTACAATCCCACTGAGAACAAAGTGTTTGTTGCTCGGGATAGTGTCTTTTTGGAAAAGGATTTCTTTTCCAAGAAGCCAAGTGGGAGAAATGTTCAGCTTGATGAGATTCAAGCTGAGCAACAAACCCAACAACATGAGGACATAGACGATGTCACTAAGGAACTTGACTTTGGAGGTGTACCTTCTCAAAGGGAAACCGCCCAGATCCAAGATGCAATTCCTCAAGTTGATGAAGCACCTGAGGTCCCGCATACAAATGTGGTCAATCCAGCAGTTGAAGTCTCTCCTATTGTTGGACCACTTTGGAGATCAGACAGGCTAAGGCAACAGTCTAGACGTTATGAGGATTACGTCTTGACTGCTAGCATTGACGTTCTACTTTTAGAGAACGGCGAGCCTGCGACCTATAAGCAAGCGATGGAGAACCCCGACTCTGAGAAATGGCTGGAAGCCATGAAATCCGAAATGGACTCCATGTCTGAGAATCAAGTCTGGGACTTAATAGATTTTCCTGATGGGGTAAAACCCATTGGATGCAAATGGGTCTTTAAGATCAAGACAGACAAGTATGGAAATGTTTCTGTCTATAAGGCAAGACTAGTTGCCAAAGGATTTAGACAGGTTCATGGTACTGACTATGATGAAATGTTCGCACCGGTCGTTATGATCAGGTCCATTATGATACTTCTAGCGATTGCCGCTCATCATGATTATGAGATTTGGCAGATGGATGTCAAGACCGCTTTTCTAAATGGATATTTAGAAGAGGATGTATACATGATGTAACCAGAAGGTTTTGAGGATCCAGAGAACCCTAGGGGAATATGCAAGCTTAAGAAGTCCATCTATGGACTTAAGCAAGCATCCAAGAGTTGGAATCTTCGTTTTGATGAAGTGGTCAAAAAGTTTGATTTCATCAGATGCGAAGAAGAGCCATGTGTCTACAAGAAGTTTAGTGGGAGCAAAGTGGCCTTCCTAGTTCTATATGTGGATGACATATTACTCATTGGGAATGACATTCCTATGCTGGAGACAGTTAAGGAGTGGCTTAAGAAGTATTTCTCAATGAAGGACTTGGGAGAGGCTGAGTACATATTAGGCATTAAGATCTATAAAGATAGATCTAAGAGACTTATTAGTCTGAGTCAAGGAACTTATGTAGATAAGGTCCTTGAGAGATTCAATATGATGAACTCTAAGAAAGGGTTCTTGCCTATACAGCATGGCTTACATCTCAGCAAGAGTCGGTGTCCTAAGACACCTGGTGAAACTGAGATGATGAGCATGATTCTTTATGCCTCAACCATAGAATCCATCATGTATGCAATGACTTGTACTCGCCCAAATGTTGCATATGCTTTGAGTATGTGCAGCAGGTACCAATCAAACCCGGGTGATGCACATTGGTGTGCAGCCAAGAACATCATGAAGTACTTGAGAAGGACTAGGGATGATCTCTTGGTATTTGGAGGTGATGACGAGTTGGTCGTCAAGGGCTATACTGATGCAAGTTTCCAAACAGACAGAGATGATTTTAAATCTCAGTCTGGATACGTCTTCATTATGAATGGAGGAGCCGTCAGCTGGAAGAGCTTAAAATCCAGACATATTCTACGAAAATACCACATGATCAGACACTATGTTGATAGAAGAGACGTGAGGATATGCAAAGTGCACACAAACAACAACATTGCAGATCCTTTGACCAAGCCCATATCTAGGCCCAAGCATGACAGTCACACTCGGGCCAAGGGACTCAAGCACATTAGAGAGTTCTTTTGAGACATTGTTTATTTTATGATAAACCTTGTTTATTGTTATTACAAACATTTATGCTTGACTTATATAAATGAATTTCATATTATTATTTAATCATTGCTTGGGATTAGATAAAGTATCCAAACAATTTAATAATTATCAAATGGGCTCATCAAAACTGTTTTGGTGAATGAAACCACATTAAGTGAACTGAAATTATAAAATTGTTAGAAGTCCATGGTCTAAGTCGTTAACTTGGATACAAATGACTTAATCAAAAGACCATATTGTGAGATTGATTGATAACACCGGGTTTCATGTGTTATAGGGACATAGAGATGTCTAATCGATTACATAGATGTGTATACCGATACACATCGGACAGACCGACCTTAGGACTCCTCGAGGCTTTACTGCGAAGTTCTAGGATCATTCATGATTAGTGAGGTTGATAGCATCCATTTAATACATGTTTAGGGCATGCATTTAGGCATAAATTAGGTCGTTTGCATATGCATATTTCTCGTATTTAGTTTGTTTTGTAGATTTCTTGGATTTCGATGTCTACACAAGTTTCTATGTCATTTCAGGTATTTTACCGAGTTTAGCGGATTTATGGACTTGGCCGCTGTTTTGGGGCGAAAAGATCGGACGACCTAAATCGCCTTAGACGGGGTAACTAGTCGATCGGGTGATAAAAAACAATCCAAACCAAGCAGATAATTGACAAGCAAAGAGTAAATGTAGAATAGCGAGATGATTTTATTACATAATGTATTGATCGGATTGAATTGAGATACAACTTATCATAGTTTAGACCGAGTGGTCGTGTAGGACTCGACCGATGACTTTTAAGTAGCGACCGGTGGAGAGTAAGCGCAGATGATTGCTAGAGAGCTAGGCGGGGAGCGTAAGTGTTGTTCTGATCCGTTTGTGAGCCAGAATGCTTGTGTCCTCAGCATAATTGTGTGTCCTTTTGCCTTATCTTCCTCGTCGTCCAAAAATGGTAAGTCCTTTTCATTTGTTACCGTTATATTTTTTGTCATATATTTTATCTTCAATGCTGGGAGTAATGGTGAAGATTATGCCATTAAATCTCTGTAATTATGGTGGCTTAAATGTCGTGGCCATTGCGTGATCTGGTCATTTAATGCATGGCGAGATTCTCGCGATCCTGTCGGAGGGCATTCGACCAGTGAAGTCTCGTCGCCTCCTCTGGGCTTTTCCTTTGTTCTTCCGATCTGCAATGGGCTTGGGCTCGATTCTCCCGACTCATCTTCTACGGGGATGCCAAGCCCAACAATAGCCCCAAGTTGCCTTGGGCTTTCGGTTTAAGCAAGGAAAGTGGAATCCGAGGCAACTTCCGAAAACACGATCTCCACCATCCTTTTTTGGCGCGTTTGCTCAGGGCTACGTGGCGCGTGATCGGGGCATGATGCGACGCCTCTGAAAATCTTCACTTCCCTCCATAAATTCGGAGCAGAGAGAATCGATTAGTCTTCATCCCATCTTCCTTTGCAAGTTTCTTCTGGTAAGCTTCTCGGTCTCTCTAGCCATAGTTTTCTAATTTCTCTAGTCATAGCTCTTTGATCTCTCTCTCTTTCCATTCTCGAAATGGTTTCCATCGAGGCTTCTGAGTCGTCGAAGACTCTTTCCGATTCTCGTGAAGGCGAAACTCCTCCTCGTTTCATTTTGAAGGAGTCGGATGCATTGACTAGCACTTTGTCCCAGGCAGTGCTAGATCAAGTTCTCCAAGTCGGGGGCTTTCCACCGGAGACGGTCGCCAGGTTGCCTCATCCAGACGAGAGGGCCGATGCGCGTTATAAGGGATGGATTTGCTTCTACGCATACCCGTTTAGAATAGGGCACAAATTTCCTTTCTCTCCCCTTGTCAGGGATTTTTTAGCCACTTTGGCGCTGACGCCATGTCAAGTAATGCCTCAGGCGTGGATAGTTCTTAGGGTTTTAGACCTTGTGAATGTTCAAACTGGGGCCGATTTTGATTTTGACGCTCTGTGGTATAACTACTTTATTGGGTCGAAGAGTTCCTGTCGCATTCAGTTGCGTATCCGACATGGTCGGAAGCCCTTGGTACAGAGCCCTGATGTCAACGACCGCGGATGGGGGTCGAAGTTCTTTTTCGTCGAACGTTCTTCATTGGAGAAGGAGGGAGAGTGTTCGTTTTTGTTGACGGAGTGGCAAATTGATAGTATGTATTTGTCTTCTCTTTCGCGTATTTTATGTGTCTTAACTCTTGCTTTAACTTTTCTTTTTTGTAGTCCCCGAACCAGAAGATCTGGAAGTGAGTAGCCGGTCGAAAGGCTTGTCGAAGATTGTCCTTGAAATTCCCGCGTCTGAAAGAAAGTTTGTGAACGTCAACCTGCTGTCGACGACCCCTGCCTCTCAAGACGACATGTCGAATGTCTCATTGTCTTGTGCAAAAGGTAGATTCTTGACTCTAGGCGTCTTTTACTGTTTTTGTTTTGTCGTGTACTTTAGGATTTCTCCTTTTCTGTTGTTCTGTCGTGTCAGGTTCCCCTGGTGGTCGATCGAGTGCTCGTTTAAGGGTGGCGTCAGGGAAAAGTCTGATCGAGCAGAGGAAGGCGGCGGCCAAAGCCGCGTCAAGTAAACCGGATCTGGTGGATCTGACGGTTCCAGTCAAGACTGGCTCTAAGAGGAAGGTGATCGCTCGCCCTGAAGACGTCAAGATGGAGGACATCCCTAGGAAGAAGAGTGCGACCGCTGAGGGGGTCGGCAAGATCGGTGCCGTCGGACAGTCGATCGCCGACCTTTTTCGCGCTCAGGACCCGACTTTGAAGTCGGAAGTTAAGGATGTATCCCCTCTAGACTGCATTGGTGAAGCGGGATGCTCCGCGTGGAGGGTGAGTTGCCCTTTGTTCTTGTTTTTATGTTTCTTTTTGCTCGACCGTGTTTCTTGATTGTGTTTTTGTGTTGTCATGTGTCTTTCTGTCAGGCCTTCCAATATTTCTTGGGAGCTTACTCCGGTGTTCAGGCGATGCTTGTCAAGGCCGAGGACAGGGCTGTTAGGTCAGAGTCCGACCTTGCGTCTTTGAGGACCAAGCTGGAGGGAGCGGAGAGTCGCTGCCGTGAGACTGAGCGTCGCCTCACCAGGGAGCTCAAGAGTTGTCAAGAAGAGTTGGTCGTAAGTCGGAGGGGGTTTGAAGAGTGCCGATTCGGCATTGAGGAGGAGGTGAAGCGGGCTCAGATTGCCGATGGCCAGATTGCTGGCGATGTTGGGGCCTTTTATGCTGTGAAGTCGCGCATCGAGATGATCAAAGAGTTCAACGAGGGCAAGCATGAGCTCTGGGACCTGAAAGCGGAGAAGGAGACTCTGGACTCCATGTTCCCAAAGGGCGATCCTGGTCAGGAGCTGTTTTGCTTGGCCGGCGTCGGAGAAGAGGCCGTGGATGAAGGCGCCGATGAGGACGAGGCCCATCCCGGCGATGTCGAGCAGACTAACGAGATAGCTTCTCTGGAGCCAGCCCATGCGGAAGGTAATGCCATTGCCCCTGACGCTTGATTTGTTTTCTTTGTGTAGTACGACTTTGTTTGCCCCACCTGTGTATGGGTTTGAATATTATGTGTTTTGGCGACCCGTCTACCATCGCGGGTCACAGGATATTTCTGAATGACTGTCGTTAAAGTCCTACAGATGTGTAGGCTGACAATGTGTTTTGGCGACCTGTCCACCATCGTGGGTCGCGTATTTGTATAAAAATGCTTTTATTTCGATGCAATTGTATTTTTACATATAGAATCGTATGCTTGTTTGTTTCGTACATGTTCGTCGGACCTTCAAGGAAGTTGTCGACGACGTTTTGTATTTCGTGTATGTCGGTTTCACCCGTATGCTCCGTCGAGTGGGGTTTCACCGTGTGTATGTATGTAGAGCAGGCCTACGATGTGTTTGTGTATGTGTTAGTCATGACATTATGCCGGGGAGGTAAGCAATATGTTTTATTGTGTAAATGTAATAAGGTGTTGTACCTTATGTTTTGTGTAAGGCGGGCGGTGTGCCGACGTGCCTGTGTTGTCATCTCCCCGTGTTCCGATCGATCGTGTAATGTAATATAAGCGCTTTTTTGCAGATGACAGGATCCAATGTAAATGTTGTTCTGTATTTGTGTTTTTGTAAGGAGGAAGTCCTCGCTTAGTGTCAGATGATGACATGTAAAAGAAGATAGCGATGTACATGCGATAATAGCATGCGGTATGTATGCGACATATAGCAATGTATATGCGATGGCATGCGATTTGTATACGACAGATAGCAATGTATATGCGAGGTATAAGATTTGTGTGATGTTTTACCTCATTGGTTCAGAAATGGTAGAGTTTTAGATGTGCTGCGTTCCAACTCCTCGGGATCGGTTGTCCGTCTTTATCCTTTAACTGATATCCTCCCTGTCTGACCACTTCGGTGATCAAGTAGGGTCCTTCCCATTGCGGTGCTAGCTTTCCGTCGAATGGGTTCTTGGTGTTCTGGAAAGTTGTCCTTAGGACCCAGTCTCCGACCTTGATTGCCTTGATTCGAACCTTCTTGTTGTAGCTCCTTGCGACCTATTGTTGGAACCTGACCATCCTAATTCGGGCTTTCTCCCTGATCTCGTCCGCTGTGTCCAGATTGTGTGTTAGTTCGATGTCGTTCTGTTCATTTGTCTGAAGGTTGCAGCGAGCGATCAGAACCAGTAACTCAGTCGGGATGACTGCCTCGCTCCCGTAGACGAGAGAGAAAGGCGATTGCTCGGTCGCATTCTTTGGAGTAGTCCTGTTGGACCAGAGAATAAGTGGGAGTTCGTCTGCCCATTTGCCTTTAGCCCCTGTGAGGCGTTTCTTGAGGTTGTTGATGATGATCTTGTTGCTGGCTTCGGCTTGTCCGTTGGATTACGGATACCGAGGTATGGATGTGACAACTTGATGTTCCATTGATCGCAAAAGGCTCGAGTCTTATGAGTGATGAATTGGGAGCCGTTGTCGCACACAATTTCTGACGGGACGCCAAATCTGCACAAGATATTGCGTTTTATGAATGAAATGACGTGTTGATCTTTTACCTCTCTGTACGCTTCGGCTTCGATTCATTTAGAGAAGTAGTCCATCATGGCAAGGAAGAAGACTCTTTGACCCGAAGCGGGGGGGAGCTTTCCGACGATGTCCATTCCCCATCTCATAAAGGGCCATGGAGCTAGGGTCGGATGGAGGAGCTCTGAAGGCTGATGATGGACGGGTGCGTGCCGCTGACAGGCGTCGCATCTCTTGGTGTATTCCATGGCGTCTTTGTTCATCGTTGGCCAATAGTACCCGTTTCGTAGGGCCTTACCCGAGAGGCTTCGTCCGCCGGTGTGGTTGCCACACTCCCCTTGGTGCAACGATTGCAAGATACGTCCGACTTCTGGAGTCATGAGGCATCGTAGGAGTAGTCATGTAGCAGACCTTTTGTACAAGATGTTATCTATGATATCGTAAGAGAGTGCTTGTACCTTGAGCCTTTTTGCTTCTGTCTTGTCGTCGGGTAGAATGCCATCTTTCAACCATCTAATGTAAGGTAGTATCCAGTCATCATTGGTGTCGATGATGTCTTCTTATGGTCGGTCGCCTATTTCCCTGGTGACGAGTTCTTCAAGCGATGCTGTTGACTCGACGGATGTCCTTGGGACGGCTGGCGTCATGATGTGGGCAAATGGTATGTGTGGAAATTCCTTCGGATCTAGGACGGATCCTAGATTAGCGAGTGCGTCAGCTTGGGAGTTAAGATCCCTGGGCACTTGTCTGATGTTGAATATTTGGAATTGTCCGATCAGTTTCTTGGCTACCTCTAAGTAGGCTATCATTCTGGCATCCTTGGCATTATATGCCCCTTGTATCTGGTTTACGACTAGCAGAGAGTCGCAAACGACTTCGATCTCTCGGACCCCTAGGTCGCGAGCCAGGATGAGTCCGAATATTAGCGCTTCGTATTCAGCTTCGTTGTTAGTCGCATCCCACTCACATCTGACAGCTTGAGCTATCTTGTCTCCTTGTGGCAATTTTAGCACGACCCCTAGCCCCGATCCTCTGGCATTCGATGCCCCGTCTGTGTGGAGCTCCCATGTACCTGCCTTGTCCGTCGCGAGTAGTTGTGTTGCTTCTTTTGTGGCTTCTTGCTCTAGGGTCGGACTGAAATCGGCCACAAAGTCGGCTAAGGCTTGCGACTTGATCGTTGTCCTGGGCTCGTATTCGATGTCGTAACCGCTGAGGTGTATGGCCCATTTGGTCATTCGTCCTGTGAACTCAGGTTTCCTCATGATAGCTCTCATGGGATGATTAGTGCGAACAGTAATAGTATGGGATTCGAAATATGGTTTGAGTTTGTTCGAAGCCATTACCAATGATAGAACGAGCTTTTCAAGTGACGGATACCTTGTTTCGGCTGGTAACAACATCCGACTGACGTAATATATTGGCGACTGTTTGCCATCCTCCTCTCTGACCAGTACTGCGTTTACGGATGATTCTGACACTACAAGATAAAGAAGTAAGGGCTCATCGCCTTTGGGTTTGGTTAGTAACATGGGACTGGCCAGATACTCTTTGAGGTTTTGGAACGCTGCTTCGTGTTCTTCCGTCCATTGAAAGGACTTGTTCTTCTTGAGTGCGTCGTGGAAGGGTTTGCACTTGTCGAATGATTTGGAGATGAATCTGTTCAGAGCTGCTATCCGACCTGTGAGCTCCTGTACGTCTTTGACGCATCGGGGGGATCGAAGGTTGATGAGAGCCTTGATTTGTTCTAGGCTGGCCTCTACTCCTCTTTGTGTCACCATGTATCCTAAGAACTTCCCTGACGACACTCCGAAGGAGCATTTAGTAGGGTTTAGTTTCATGTTGTACCTTTTAAGCACCTCGAAGTTGTCGCGTAGGTGGTCTATGTGATCTTCTTTCTTTTTGGACTTGACCAACATGTCGTCTATGTAGACTTCCATCGTGTCTCTGATTTGGTCTTTGAACATTTTGTTGACTAGTCGTTGATACGTAGCCCCTGCATTTTTCAGACCAAAGGGCATTACTTGGTAACAATAGATACCTTGGCTGGTGATGAACGCTGTTTTTTCTTGATCGTCGGGTTCCATAAGGATCTGATTGTAACCGCTGAAAGCGTCCATGAAGGTAAGTATTTCGTGCCCCGCTGTGGCATCGACCATGGCGTTGATATGGGGTAGAGGGAACGAGTCCTTGGGACAAGCCTTGTTGAGGTCTGTGAAGTCGATGCAGACTCTCCATTTGCCGTTCTTCTTCTGGACTACAACCACGTTGGCTAGCCATTCAGGATAGTGGACCTCCCTGATCTTTCCTGTTTCCAATAAGCTTTTGACTTCGTCGTCGACTATCTTGTTCCGCTCGGGGGAGAACTTCCTGCGTTTTTGCTTGACAGGGGGATGAGATGGATCCACATTTAATTTATGAGTAATAACGTTTTGAGATATTCCGACCATATCCTCATGCGACCATGTGAAACAGTCGGCATTGGCCCTGAGAAAGTCAAGAAGTTGTTGTCTGGTCGAATTGTCCAAGTCCGACCCGACCCTTACCGTTTGGTTTGGCTTTGAAGGGTCTAGTGCAATTTCATCGAGTTTTTCCATTTCTGGTTCGACGTACCGACTAGGCCCTTCGCCGCTCTGCGGTTGCTATGCGGTCTTGTGTTCGACTGCGCTCTTCATGGAAGTGACGTAGCATTCTTTTGCGGTCCTTTGATCTCCTTTGATCTCTTGGACTCCCCATTCAGTGGGGAATTTGATGAATTGATGATACGTTGAAGGTACTGCCTTTATAGCGTGTATCCATGGCCTGCCAAGAATACAATTATAGGGAGACGGACAGTCTAGGACTAAGAATTTCACCTGTTGGTTGATTCCTCCAGCGTATGTGGTTAGAATGATTTCACTAGTCGTATGTTTAACCTCACCACTGAACCCGACCAGTAGGGTCGACTTCTTGATTAGGTCGTTCTCAGTCAGACCCATTTCTTTAAGAGCGTCAAGGGTCAAGAGGTTCGTCGAACTCCCTGTATCGATTAGTACTCTCCGTATTAAACAATTACCAATAGACAAAGAGATTACCAGACCATCGTGGTGACTATCCGACCCGTCGGAATCGGATTCGTCAAATGTGACTGTCGGAAGGTTAGATGTCCTCCTTGGCTTGAATTCCGATGCCTCGGGCTTGTCGCCCTTGCTTTCCCTAGCGTGTCGCTTAGCCGCGGAGTATGTGTTTCCACATATATCCGATCCACCTGAAATGGTATTGACAACTTTTGTATGGACGGGAGATGGGGTTTTGTTCTGTTTTACCTGATCTCGACGTTTCATGGTAGCCTTTGCCCGCTCCGAGATTACGTCGCGCAGGAGCCCCTGTGAGAGCAGGCTAGCGACTTCCTTCCGTAGGGCGATGCACTCGTCGGTCGAATGACCGTGGTCGCCGTGGAATTCGCACCATCGACTCATGTCCTTCTTGACATCCGGTCAGTCGCTCTTTCGGGGCCATCTTACCTCTTTTCCATATTTGTCGAAACTCTTGATGAGCTCCGACACGGAAACATTGAAATTATAAGACTGGACCCTAGGAGGCAACGCCGGCCCGTCTCTCTATTCCTGTGACCTGTCTTGGAAAGAGTTTACCTGATTTGGTTCGTTTCGATTACGAGAATAGGGATGAGATCGTCTGTCTCGATGGTTGTCGGAGGGATGTTTACGGTCGGATGGATCGGGTCCGCGTGAGGCTTTACGCGACTCACGGTCCTCTTCCAATCTTACCTCGGCCATGGTTTTGGCATGGATATCTTCAAAACTTTTGCATGGGTACTCGGTAATCTCGTCGTAGAGATTGCTGTCTTTGACCAAGCCTTGTCGGAAGGCTTCGATGGAGGTTGTGACGTTATAGTGGGGAATTGCCACTTTCTCCTTATTGTACCTATTAAGATAATTCCGAAGGGGTTCGTTATACCTTTGTGTGACTCGGTAGAGGTCACTTGATTGTCTTTCGAGCCTCCGACTGCTGGCGAATTGACTCTTGAAAGAGTTGACCAGATCTGCAAAGGATGTAATCATTCCCTAAGGCAAACGCATAAACCATGTTAATGCGGGACCCGCGAGGGTTGTGCCAAAGCTTTTGCACATGACTGCATCGCGGCTCTCCCTTGAAACAAATGCAGCCATTAGTTTTTGTTTATAGAGAGAGATATGGTCATCTGGATCGGTGGTGCCGTCGAACGTCGCCATGTTGGGGAGATGGAACTTCTTGGGGATCTCGACCCTTGCGATTTCTTCAACGAATGGGGATTCTTCGAATCCGCCGGACGTTTCCCTCTCGATTGGTTGCGGGACTCCTGGGAGCCTGTTGAAGCGATCGTCGATCGTCTTCATGTGTCTGTCGAGCGTCTGCTGGAAAAGAGCCAGGACATCTGGCGGATTGGTAACCTGTGGTTCATCGATTCGGGTCCCAGCAGACCCGATTGGTGTGGAAAAGGTGACATGGTTAGTTGAAAATGGACTAGCGAAAGGAGTTCGAGACGTACCCTCAGTGTGTCCAGGACGTCGTATGCTCGGAGGCGTCGGCTCGATGTTGTCCATGTCGAGGCGTGTTCGGGTGCCGCCGTGGACGGGCACGTTCCTAGATCCTGAAGCCACTGACTGTACCTGCAACTTAAGAGACTCATTTTCACGAGTTAGTTGTGCGATCTCGGCTTCGGATTGGGTTGACAAAGCGGCTAGGGCTTCGGTCTTTTGGCGTTGCTGGGCTAGTTCCTCTTGAAGGGTGGCCATTTTTTGGGAAAGTTCTTGGAACTGGGTTGGAGTAGGATTTTCGGTTGTGATTGTTGCATCTTGGGTCCGTCTTCGAGACGTGGTTCTTGATTGTCGGTAGGTGGGTCAATAGTCATGGTTGGAAAGTTTCGGAAGGGTGATCGGCAAGTTGCCCCACGGTGGGCGCCAAATTGTTTTGGGGCGAAAAGATCGGACGACCTAAATCGCCTTAGACGGGGTAACTAGTCGATCGGGTGATAGAAAACAATCCAAACCAAGTAGATAATTGACAAGCAAAGAGTAAATGTAGAATAGCGAGATGATTTTATTAGATAATGTATTGATCGGATCGAATCGAGATACAACTTATCGTAGTTTAGACGAGTGGTCGTGTAGGACTCGACCGATGACTTTTAGGTGGCGACCGGTGGAGAGTAAGCGCAGATGATTGCTAGAGAGCTAGGCGGGGAGCGTAAGTGTTGTTCTGATCCGTTTGTGAGCCAGAATGCTTGTGTCCTCAGCGTAATTGTGTGTCCTTTTGCCTTATCTTCCTCGTCGTCCAAAAATGGTAAGTCATTTTCCTTTGTTACCGTTATATTTTTTGCCATATATTTTATCTTCAATGCTGGGAGTAATGGTGAATATTATGCCATTAAATCTCTATAATTACAGTGGCTTAAATGTTGTGGCCGTTGCGTGATCTGGTCATTTAATGCATGGCGAGATTCTCGCGATCCTGTCGGAGGGCATTCGACCAGTGAAGTCTCGTCGCCTCCTCTGGGCTTTTCCTTTGTTCTTCCAATCTGCAGTGGGCTTGGGCTCGATTCTCCCGACTCATCTTCTCCGGGGATGCCAGGCCCAACAGTCGCGGGATTTAAATGGCTAGTCTCGGGATAGATTGCAAGAGAGGAGGCCTGATTGCGTGAGCTGATTATGCAGCCCATTAATTAGAAGATAAGCGGGCCATTAATTGAATAAGTGAGTTGTGGCCCACGATCCATAACAAGAGGCCCGCAAATGATGAAAGTTCGGCCCAATTGAGTGAAGAAGAGGTCCGCGTGAATTGAAGGAGTGACAAGCGCGCGGTGCCAAGAGTGGGCTGCTGGAGTTGGGCCATTCGTTGGGCTGACTTGGAGCTGGGCCACATGAGTGGGCCTTGATTTAATTAAATGAAGAAGAATTGGTGTGGACCGGCCCAAATTACAAGCAAGCAGCACATTAATCCACCGAGCCGGATGATTTGTTTCTCGTTTTCTTAATTTCTTTTCTTTTATTCTTGTTCCTTTTATTTTTATTATTTTCCTTTTATTATCTTTACCATATTTTTAGAATTAGGTCAAGACACCTTTTGTTCAGCAGTTACCTCTGATCAATCGTTCATTCTAGTTTTGGAGTTTTTGCTACAAACCTATGGAGAACTAATTTCCATTGCTTAGTCCGACGATTGAAGCCTTCAATTGATATACGGTTGTGAGATTCTAATTCTATTTCTTTTCCTTTGAATGTATTGATTCTCTTGTGCTTCACCCCATTGATTATTATTGATTCCGCTTGTTAGACGCAATTAGTTGTTATTGGTAATTGTCTATTGCTAGGGTTTGGTAATTACTATTTGAGTTGCCTAATTCATGTGTAGCAACTGCAATACTCTAAGAACTGTTTGGGACTAGTTTATTGTAGAGAGAATTAATTGCATGCAATAGTATGACTGTTTGCTACTCTTGCGTGTATCTATCTAAATTCATGTGCTCATTGCTGTTGTTGAATTGAATTGTGAGGTTTTCATGGTTATTTAATAGTTAGTATTTTCAGGGTCTGTTTGTCCTATTTATAACTCACGAAAAGGAATAGGAACATTCATAGAAAGGAATTAGAGAGAATCTAGGATCAACCAATCAAATGAATGGTGGATATTTGTTTGGCTAAGTGTTTTCCCCTAATTGATTACAAACGTTTTGCTTTTGTTTCCCTTGTTTACTTGTTTGACAAACAATCAACCAATTCCCCCCTTTGTTACCTTTGACATACGACTTTGCACTCTGAAAGATTACTTCCTCCCTATGGGATTCGACCCTTTCTTGCCTTTGCTACTATAGTTTAGGTTTGTTTAGGATTATTTTGTTTAGGCGCCTCGACAACGCCTATCAAATTGGCACCGTTGCCGGGGAGGCAAGTTTTAATTTTTCTTTGTGTGTGTTTGTGTGCTAGTCTTTGTGTGGACCTATCTTATGGTCAACACCCGTGCTACTGACTCTCCACTCTTAGCTTTGGATACAAAAATTGAGAGAATGCTCTCCCATAGCCGCAGAGTAAATAGATCTTTGGTTTTTGACAACCCAACTTTTGAGATGGCGGACGAAGCACGCACGTTGAGGCAGCTGACTGCCCCTAATCTGCAACAGCAACCGCTGGCTATGTAGTTTCCTGAGCTGGCTGATGGCGTCAACTTCGAGCTCAAGTTAGGGTTGTTCCACTTACTCCCTCACTTCCATGGGATGAGTGGTGAAGATCCTAATAAGCACCTGTCGGAGTTTCATGCAGTCTGCACTAGCATGAAGCCCAGGGGAGTGACTGAAGACCAGATCAAGCTGAGGGCCTTTCCTTTCTCTCTGAAGGATTCGGCTAATGACTGGTTCTATTACTTGGCACCAGGGAGCATTGATACATGGGCCAAGATGAAGAAGGCCTTTCTAGAGAAGTACTTTCCTACTACAAAGCTCAATAGCCTGAAGAGGAGCATTAGCAACATTGAACAACAGGCTGACGAAACTTTGTATGAGTACTACGAGAGATTCAAGAGGATGTGCTCGAGGTGTCCATACCATGGTTATTCTGATCAAGATCTTATTCTGTACATGTATGGAGGACTTCTGGATGATGAGCGTAGGATGGTGAATACATCCTGCAGCGGTAATATCCTCAATCTGACTACGCAAGCTGTGTTTGAGATGTTGTCTGAGCTGTCTGAGGGCTCAAGACAATTCAACAGGAAATCACCAACTCGCTCAGTACACGTTGTAGAGTCATCATCACCATCTCTATAGTCTGAAGTGAAAGAATTGAAGGAGATGATGGTCATGATGATGAAAGGCAAGCAAGAGCCTGCAGCGGAAGTGAATGCGGTTGGAGATTATGGGCCTCAACGACCAAGACATGATCCCTACTCCAACACTTATAATCCTGGGTGGAGAGATCATCCCAATTTGAGGTGGGGGATTCAGCAAAATCAACATCTTCCACCGTAACATCAACAACAAATCTCTAGGCCTCAGAAGCAACCTTCAAACTCTACTACGTCTAACAAAGTCATGATCAAGGCCCTTGCACAGAACATGACCACCCTTGCACAAGGTGTGACCACACTACAAAATAATTTGATGCAATTCCAGCAAGATACCAAGTCGAGTATTCAAAATTTAGAGAAGCATGTTGGACAGATCTCTGAGGCAGTGAGCAAATTGGAGGCTAGGGATTCGGGTAAACTGCCATCACAAACGGAGTTGAATCCGAAGGCTAATGTGAGCGCCATCATGACAAGAGATCGGGAGGATGCATATGTCCGTCCGAACTTTCCTCCATTGAGTTCGTACAAGCCCGTCCCACCCTTTCCCAATGCACTGAAGGACACAAGGAAGTTGGAGAACGATAAGGAGATGTTCGAGACTTTCAGAAACTGTGAGGTAAACGTTTCCCTGCTTAATTCGATAAAAAGTATTCCTCGTTATAATAAGTTTCTCCAAGAATTAGATACAATTAAGAGGAATCAAAAAGAGAAAAGCAAGAAGCATGTTAAAGAAACTGAGCATGTGTCTGCTGTGCTTCAAAAGCAAATGCCGAAGAAGTGTAGTGACCCTGGCATGTTTAGCGTACCTTGTGAGATAGGTGACACCATGTTTGATAACGCCATGCTAGATTTAGGTGCATCTATTAATGTGTTGCCTTTTTCTGTGTATGAATCTCTAGGACTTGGGCCATTGCAGGATACCCAGATTGTTGTTCAACTAGCTGATAATTCTTCTGTTAACCCGAGAGGGATTATTGAGGATGTGTTGGTTAAAGTTGATAAATTGATTTTCCCTGTTGATTTCTTTGTGTTGGATATACCACCTGCTAAGCATGTATCCCCTATTATGTTAGGCAGACCATTTCTGAAAACATCCAGCACAAAAATAGATATGAGTAGTAACTCACTGACCATGGAATTTGAGGGGGACAAGGTAGAATATCACATTAACGATACTAAGAAGCACCCTCCTAATAATTCTATGCATTCTATTGATGTTGATCATTCTTTATGCTACATTGATAAGATTGCACCTATGGTGCGAGATACGCTTAATTAAGATTGATCACAGGCATTATGTCGAGCCAAGGAGAGTAAACAAGGCGCTGCTCGGGAGGCAACCCGAGGTAAGTTTTTCTTCCTTTAAAAAAAATGTAGTAAAAGCGGCTTTTGGAGTTGTGCATGGTTAGCAGCCCGGTCTGTAAACCGTGCAGGACTCCATAAACGCATTCGGAATTTCCCCGTAAGTTTTACACGGACAACTGCACGGTTTTCAAACCGTGCCAAATTTACGAGGCTAATTCCTGATGGGTCGCACGGTTTGCAAATCATGCCTAATTTCCGAATGGGGCCTCGAATTTACTGCACGGTTAATGGCACGGTTTGCTAACCGTGCCACTAACCGGGAAAAAAAAAACAGTCTTCGTTCCTTTTCTTTTTTTCCCTTCGCCTTCATTTTTTTTTCCTCTGTCTGCCCTACTTCACGCATAGCAGCAGTGCCCCCATCTTCGTCTCTCGCCCTTCACACCATCTTCATCTCTCCATCTTCGTCTCTCCGCCCCCACTTCTCCTCCGGTGCACCACCCTCTGGAGACACGAGTCCACCTCCGGCGAGACGTAGCCCGGCTCGCGCATCTGAGCCCAGATCCGAGCAGCTTCCAGCAACCATGCACGACCCGGTCCGATCCGCACATCCCCCCTGTGCCCAGATTTACAAGCCCAATTTCGAACCCTCCAAGCCACCCCTTCTAGCCTAGACCCGAACCCTCTTTTGTCAAATCTCAATTCCGGATTTAAGGTATACCTTCTTTTGACTTTGCTCTTAATTGATTAAGGTATATGCTTTTACTTTTGGGTTTGTTTTGTCTTTGTTGTGTACAGTGCTACTAGAAGATAAGCTGCTGAAAATCTTATGCACTAGTACTAATTTTCACAACCCCGGAGCATAGAATGTCGATGCCTGAATGCCTGACTTGTTTGGTGAGTTTCTTCCTCTATCTTTCTTCTTTTACATTGGGACGTAAGATTTAGCTTGGGGGAGGAATTCACATGTAGACTTGCATGTCCATATTAGTTCATCCTAGATTTAGTTGCATTTTTATTTGATTTTTCTTTGTTTTTGCATTTGTTTGTATCTCTAGGTTATTGGTAGTTTCCCTTAAGTTCACTTTACATTGCATTTTCGCATTATGGATGCTTGATATGATGCCATGTTTAATCTTTTGTGGGTCTTTATAATGGTATATGATTCATGAATCTTCTTAATATGTTTTGGCTGTTGAGATTGCAATTACATTATGAGAATGATATGATTGTTCAAACTTATGACAATGGACTTGAGATGTGGACTTGGATTAAGATATGTTAGGACCATTACTCTAGACAAAAATGTCCTAGTGAGCTTGTTAGCCTTTCTTGGACTACAATTGCATAAGTCCTCTGATTTTCTTGTGTGCATCTCCTTGTTTGTTATCTCTAGAACTTGCATTAATACCTCTTCGAGGCTGTATTTTAAGACTTTTATGCATGACATTTTGATTGAGACATTGTTTTTCTTGGTGAGTCCATATTTCCCTTATCTACCTTTTACATATTTTCCCGTTGCTTGAAGCCAATCTGAGCCTTAAAGCCTTTTCTTTGGAAGCTCCACAAAAGCAATCTGAGCCTATATTTATCTTACCCATCTAGGGAATTGAATTGAATCTTGCTAATGTGGAAATGAGCTAAGCTTGGGGGAATTGCATAAACTGTATATGTTGTTGGTTGATGGTTAGTATGTGGATTGTAGAGATTGCATCATTCTGGTTATTATGTGCCTCCTTCTTCTTCTTTAAAAAGAAAAAAGAAAAAAGAAAAGAAAAAAGAAAAGAAAAGAAAGAATAAGAGAAGAAGAAGGAAAGATTTGTTCAAGTTAAGAATGAGAAGTTGTAATGTGGATTGAGGTGTTGAGCTGAATTTGTGAGTATTTATGTTTGGTATTATTCTTTGTGAAATTCTTTTCCCTGGATTAGCACCACATGACCTAAATATCTCCATGCCCTATGATTTTACCTTGGCCCCATTACAACCTTATATTCATGTCTCTTGATTGTGTTATGTGTATAGTCCTTAGCAGTGGAGATCTAGATATTGATGCAAGCTTATGGTAGTTAACATTCGAGGATGATAATTAAGAGAAACACATACCCGAAACACATGAGCGGAGCGACTTTGTTACCTTGGTGACGTCTGGAGTGGAGGAACTAATTACATTCTTGTCTTTGATTGAGAAGCATGCTATGACAGAACTTGTCATTTGTTTGGGTTTTCATGGTCATTGCTCATTTGTTCTTGGATTGAAACAACCGTTACATATTTTGTAGACTCATTAGTTATGTACTTGCTTGAGACAAGCAAGGATTAAGCTTGGGGGAATTTGATAACATCCATTTTATACATGTTTAGGGCATGCATTTAGGCATAAATTAGGTCGTTTGCATATGCATATTTCTCGTATTTAGTTTGTTTTGTAGCTTTCTTGGATTTCGATGTCTACACAAGTTTCTATGTCATTTCAGGTATTTTATCGATTTTAGCAGATTTATGGACTTGGTCGCGGGATTTAAATGGCTGGTCTCGGGATAGATTGCAAGAGAGGAGGCCTGATTGCGTGAGCTGATTATGCAGCCCATTAATTAGAAGATAAGCGGGCCATTAATTGAATAAGTGAGATGCGGCCCATGATCCATAACAAGAGCCCGCAAATGATGAAAGTTCGGCCCAATTGAGTGAAGAAGAGGTCCGCGTGAATTGAAGGAGTGATAAGCGCGCGGTGCCAAGAGTGGGCTATTGGAGCTGGGCCATTCGTTAGGCTGCCTTGGAGCTGGGCCACATGAGTGGGCCTTGATTTAATTAAATGAAGAAGAATTGGTATGGACCGACCCAAATTACAAGCAAGCAACACATTAATCCACCGAGCCGGATGATTTGTTTCTCGTTTTCTTAATTTCTTTTCTTTTATTCTTGTTCCTTTTATTTTTATTATTTTCCTTTTATTATCTTTACCATATTTTTAGAATTAGGTCAAGACACCTTTTGTTCAGCAGTTACCTCTGATCAATCGTTCATTCTAGTTTTGGAGTTTTTGCTACAAACCTATGAAGAACTAATTTTCATTGCTTAGTCCAACGATTGAAGCCTTCAATTGATATACGGTTGTGAGATTCTAATTCTATTTCTTTTCCTTTGAATGTATTGATTCTCTTGTGCTTCATCCCATTGATTATTATTGATTCCGCTTGTTGGATGCAACTAGTTGTTATTGGTAATTGTCTATTGCTAGGGTTTGGTAATTACTATTTGAGTTACCTAATTCATGTGTAGCAACTGCAATACTCTAAGAACTGTTTGGGACTAGTTTATTGTAGAGAGAATTAATTGCATGCAATAGTATGACTGTTTGCTACTCTTGCATGTATCTATCTAAATTTCTGTGCTCATTGCTGTTGTTGAATTGAATTGTGAGGTTTTTATGGTTATTTAATAGTTAGTATTCTCAGGGTCTGTTTGTCCTGTTTATAACTCACGAAAAGGAATAGGAACATTCATAGGAAGGAATTAGAGAGAATCTAGGATCAACCAATCAAATGAATGGTGGATATTTGTTTGGCTAAGTGTTTTCCCCTAATTGATTACAAACTCTTTGCTTTTGTTTCCCTTGTTTACTTGTTTGACAAACAATCAACCAATTCCCCCCTTTGTTACCTTTGACATACGACTTTGCACTCTGAAAGATTACTTCCTCCATGTGGGATTCGACCATTGCTTGCGTTTGCTACTAGTTTAGGTTTGTTTAGGATTATTTTGTTTAGGCGCCTCGACAACGCCTATCAGAGGTCCTTAGACATGAGTATGATATAGTTATCATCTGATTGATGGTATGTCTTTGACGTTGTCAAACGCTGACCGTAACAGGCAGTTATAAAGGCAGTGATTGGGATTGCCAAAAGTTGAGTGGGAGCTGTAGTCTTACAAGATTGAATATGTCCTCCTATTCCGTGTATAACATGATACATTTGTAAAGGATTGGTGTCTCGGCCACTTGAAGAGTGAGAACTGTGAAAACGCATGGCCATGCTCGGATGGATTATTAGTAATCATCTGGATTGACAGTTTGATCTCAAGAGTTCAAGAAACGTATTTGGCGGTAAAGATGAGTTTCATCATATAGTCAAATATGACACTAAGTGACAAAGGAATTTTAACATTGCACACTTGTTTTAAGGACAAGTGGGAGATTGAAGGAATTGTGTCCTTTAATCAAAGGTGCAATTACTGATTATGAAGTGGGACCATTTATGGAGATATTTAATCCGGTGATTTTAGGTAGTCATAGTGCTTTGCTAGAAGCCAACTATGACTTATAGACTATATGTTATAAAGTATGTCATAAAGTCTATTGCTATTATTACCGAGTCCTACGAGGTCACACTCTTAGAGTTTGGACTGGATTAGTTTAATAGGAGAAATATTATATAAGGTATATGATATAAAGTTATATATGATATAACTTGGGAGATAAGGTTTGTTAATAATAAAGAGTTATTATTATTAATAAAAGATATACTTATTTAGGAAATAAGATATCTATACATGGCATTATAAAAGGAGGACTTTTAGGAAAATCCCATAACCCTAATTTTACACCAACATACACGGCTGCCACCATCTCCCAGAGCTCCCTTGTTCGCCTTCGATCCTCGCTCTAGCAACCGAGTCCTAGGTGATCCAGATCCAAGCTCGGGTGTACCAAATAGAGGAGTCACACGTGAGGCTCTATTCTCTCCATTCCGACAGATAGAAACACGCATCAAAAGGTATTTTAATTATTCATATCTATGATCTATTTAGTTTATGCATGAGATCCTTGGTTAGATGTTAGGAAAACGTTTCCTGAAATTCTGCTTTATGCATCTAAAATCCCTACAAAATCTTCCTAGGGTGCCGAAGGTACGGGTAAGAGAATATACAATCCGGGACGCGATCTAGCCTTGGCTCTATGGCAAGTCACACATCCCCTACAAAATCTTGTGACATGTCGTGTCATGTGAGGCCAATAAAAGTGCTCTCTAAGGGATGCTAGCCTGCTAGTGTTTTGGCAATGCCAAAGTGTCATCTGCCCTTATATGCCTCTTAGATCAAAAGACGCCTAATAGAGGATTGGGGTATGCATAGCTTCTCGACCCTAAATAGGTATCCCTCATCCACAAAATAGCTCTCAAACTCACCCTTGGATGCACAGGTTTCATAAATTGACTTAATATAAGCATCTTGCAAATATAAGTCTTTAATCAAAGAAAACCCTAAAACCTTAGCATCCAAATGAGTTAAGAGTACGTACCTGCGAGAAAGCACTAGTACAAAAATAGTGATTAACCACACTTTTTTGTAGCGGATTTATACAAGTCCACGTTTATATGAGTGAGCGCGGAGTAAAGTATTTTTTCCATAAAAATTAAAATTTGCATCATGGTTCCGTAAAATAACTATGGTAAGGTATACATGGATTCACATGGACCACGGTTTGGCTTTTAACAACTGCAGTCTTGATGATTCAAAATAATAAAATAATTAAACATATCTCCCGCAGTAACACACTCTTTGAGTCTTTCTCCTCTACTTTCTCTTTCTGTGTTCTCCGCCATTTCTAGCTAGGGCTTGGAGTTGGATGCACGGCTACATCCAAATCAGCGGCACCATTTCTCCCCCTACATTCTCCATTAATCATTGTCTCAGTCCCCTGATGACTGATTCGGCTCCAACATTGGTGCATCAATTGCTTCCTTATGCGACAGAGACGTCATTTGGAATGTAGCCCTCAGGATGTTGGAGGGACTCAATTGGGTCCGCTACGGGATGATGGGGGTGCCTCCATTGAGATGATGGTTCAAGGACATTGTCGTCTGGGACAAACTCCAAGAAATTGTCTCGGGGTGGTCGACACTCATGGTCGCTGCAAGAGCCATAGCGGTGAGCGTGGTGCTGAGCGTGCTTGCGGAAATCCCGCGTGTTGACATAGGGCATGTTGTGGTCATGGAGTCACATGTCGGAACATGTGTCAGTGCCTTTGTCAGAGTCCTCCTCATGGGGCGCAGATCTGTGTTGGTAGCGGTCATGGATGGGGGTGGCACCTGGCAGCTCTCAATGATTGAATTGAGCCGCCGCAGGGACGCATGTTGCGAGGTCGAGGGAATGAGGCCTTTGCCCTTGTCGGGATGCTACACGTCACCATCAAGGATCTGCACTTGCAAAGGCGGGTCCATCTGAAGATGTAGGTTTGGTGCTGTCGGAGGCCCACGGGTTTGTTCTTGCAAGAGAGCAAGTTGTCGTTTCAACTCGGCAATTTCAAGGTCCTTTTGTTGTTCGGCCGTGAGGACATTGGCCTGGTGGTCTTCTTGTTCGTGGTCTGACATGGTAACTAGAGAGACCATAAACACAACCAAGGATCAAATCGATCTAGGAGTATCAACGATAAGAATCAGATCAAGTCAACTCCAAACTCAAGCAAATCAAGTTCTCACTCGACATGGGTCAACTAAATTTGGCCGTCCTTGAGGGAATGGAGGCAAGGCAAGGTCTAAATTCAGGCAATAGCAAGCAAGCACAATCACACAAATCAAGTTGATGCAAGTTATAGATTGATTGTCAAGAGTAGTAAGACAAGTTGCATGTAAAATTTTAGTCACTTGTGAAGTTGCAATTAGACGGAGGAGAGAAAGCTTAATGGACTTGTGCCGATGGTAAAGGATTTCCTTTTGCCTATGGCGTGATTTTTGCTTTTATTTTAGAATAACCGACTTGTCTTTTTTTTAAATATCGGCACAAGATTTGCGGATTGTAACAAGAATGAAACGCAAGATACTATGCGTGAGATTAGGAAAGAGAATCAACAATTAATGGAAACTAAATATGCTCAACTAATTTACTAAAGAAGATAATCGAAAAATAATTATATAAAATAGGTCAAGATATGATAAGATATGCTAGCTAGATATTGCTGAAATTTAAGGGAAGGGGGTCTCTTTTTTTGTTTTTTTGGAAATTTCTTGTGGTCGAAGACTTGGTCTTGTGATAGACCGCGTCTAACCTAAGGCTAGGGTTCTTGACGGCGACAATGGATGACGTTGGTGGCGGAATCAAGGGAAAATGGTGGTGATGGATCGGTGTGGATTTAGAGCGAGAAAAAGATAAGAAGAGTCGGAAATACTTAACCTTTGACTGTTGGAAGCTGATACCAGTTGATACGATTCGATACTCGTCTCGCCTATGGTGCAGGATTGTGGTCAATGGAAGCCTTCAAACTCGACGTTGCCTTTTTCTTGCTTAGATAAGTGACGGCCTCTAAGGGATCGAACGGAAATGGATGCAATCGGAGAGATGAGCAACGTGGTGGCTCGGTGGGATCGATCGGAAACAGTTTGACGCCTAGGGTTTGGAAGAGGAGAAACTCACTTTGAATTAAAACTTATGCTAAACGTAACCACAAAATGAAGCCAAGTGTTGGCTTAAATAGTGCTAGGTGGGCGGCCGTGGGATTTAGAGCGAGAAAAAGATAAGAAGAGTCGGAAATACTTAACCTTTGACTGCTGGAAGCTGATACCAGTTGATACGATTCGATACTCTTCTCGCCTATGGTGCAGGATTGTGGTCAATGGAAGCCTTCAAACTCGACGTTGCCTTTTTCTTGCTTAGATAAGTGACGGCCTCTAAGGGATCGAACGGAAAGGATGCAATCAGAGAGATGAGCCACGCGGTGGCTCGGTGGGATCGATCAGAAACAGTTTGACGCCTAGGGTTTGGAAGAGGAGAAACTCACTTTGAATTAAAACTTATGCTAAACGTAACCACAAAATGAAGCCAAGTGTTGGCTTAAATAGTGCTAGGTGGGCGGCCATGGGCCAAGAAGACCAATGGGCCGATGTCCACAACATGTGATCCATACACGCCCAAAATAGAAACGCTAAATATAGAAATGACTAAAACAGGAAAATAACCTCAAAACAAAAAGTCTCAAAATATCCGAACAAATAACCTCAAAATGGCAAAAATATAAGCTCATATGCTCGCGACAAGGGTGCCGCGAGGGGCGCGTGCTAGCTGGGGCGCGATGCGCTAAGGCAGATCCACAGTTACCAATGTCAAGATGGAAGTGGATGTCACAACGGTGCCATTGCATGCGAGCGCCCTGGAGACAATGCTCTGAGTGGCGCGCGCGATGGCGCCAACACGAGCTCTGGTGACGGGGCCGATGGACCTAAGGCTCATCATCTCCTCCTCATCCTTATCTGTTAAGGTCAGAGGGCATCATTACGTGTTGCAATTTCATGTTTTTTGTACTAACCTTTCAAAATTTATTTAATTTTGCATACAAAAATCAGTTTTAATGTCTTGAATTGTAATATGAGTTGTTACAAGGTGTTCGATGTTAAGGTATTCAACCAAGTGGAACAACCTATTGTTGGAAATGATCATCCCCTGATTGAGAAGCTTGAGATTGACTATGGTGGGTGAGTTGAGAGATGCCCGCAATCTGTTCGATGAATTGCTTGAAAGAGATGTTGTGAGACGGAGATGCTTGAGATAGAAATTCGTACCAATTTCAGTTCAAATTCATTAAACTAAAGCCTTCTATTGTGTTCATCGCCCTCAAGTTAGTAGGATTTGACTCCTAAAACACCCAAATCCATCCATTGTTGAATGTTTGTATCAAATGATTTTTTGTTGTTAGATAATCCAAACAAATGTTATATACCTCAGTTGGTTTTCAAATATGCACAGATTATGAACCTCATACGATTAATTATGAACATTGTGGTATTTATTATGAACATGTCATACTGTTGTGTTGAAGTTGTGAATGGTTGAATTGTTGTCTTATTTGTGTTGATTCCTACAATTGATTAATTTAAATATGGAATCTTTGTGTTGATCCAATGGATTGATTTGAAGCTTTTTATTTTATTTTTTGTTAGCTTTTTTGTTTTTGCTTTTGTGTTTTGCGAGAAGTTCACAAGGTGTTCGATAAAATGCCTGAGAGAGATGTTGTGAGTTGGACATGGACGAATACCCTCTAGGGTGGATGAATCGATTTATGTTTGCATTTCTTTAGACATTTGATATGAAGAACATAACAAAGTCATGATAAAGGCAAAAAAATAAAATGAACCACAATGGGCTTAAAATGAACATTTACATTATAATATATGAAACTTATATGACTATACATGAATACATTTTTTTATTTATATGGTGCACGAAGTATGGAAACGAAGACAAAATATTCAGGAGAATAACCTTAGATGACTATATATGAACATCAACATTTTAGATATGAACCCTTAAGGGAATAAGTATATGAAGTATGAAAAAGAAGATGAAATGTTCAGAAGAATAAATATAAACCTTAGATGACTATATATGAGCATTAAGATTTTAGATATGAACTTGAACATGATACGTGAAAACACGACTTGAAATTAGACTTTTCACAAGCACGATATGTAGCCTATGAGGGATTCAAACCCACATCCATGTGTACCAACACATTGCTCTGCCATTTGAGCTAATAGGCTTTGACAAAATCAATTATTTGAACATTTTTCAAATGATTAAATACGAATCTTAGAGGATTATATATGAACATTCAAACGTAAGACATGAACTCAATCGTCCACATAGTTTATTAACCCTCATATGAATCGTAGATAATTTTGAATAAAAAAATCTTAAAGTTTTTATAACAAATTAGATTCAATGTACCTATGAACCATAAAAGCACTAAATTAAATGCAATTTTTTCACAATGTACGTTATAACAATAGTTTATTACTAGTTTTGATTTTTCAACTTGACTATGAACCCTAAGAGTATCTCTATTCACACAAATTCAAATTGTTTCAAGCAAATTGCAAAACTCATAAATATAGATTGAATATGTATAGACTTGTCAACTGTCATTTTTTCTCTGAGTCGAATACTGGTAGAGTAAATTCGGGTTACAAATCAAGTCGGGTCGGATCATTAAAAGTTATTTGGTGGTTTAGGTTGACCCAACGGGTCAAGAGAGTTCTTTTTTATTACACGCTCATTCTTAAAATATTACTCCCTCTAATAGATATGAGAATTGTCAGTTCCGAAAAATTCAAAAGAAGGTGGAACCACTAGTTCCACCCGGTTGGGATCAAGTTTTTTAAAAAATATCTAAAAAATGAGTAGGTGCCAGTTCCACGGTTCCGTAAAATGGGAAACTGGCTAATTCCCGATTCGAACCAAGCCGGGGGCCATCTCTACCCTCAAATCTTAATTTAGTATTGTTTTAATACTTTAATTTTGATTAAATTTATATGTCATTTCAGCTTTTCTAGGCATTTAATTAAGGGTGAGTAATGAGAATTATTATTGAAACTCGTTCTTGTTGACTATTTTGCTTTCAAATTCTTCATTTATTGACTAAAAAATATTGTGAATATTAAATGTGAAAAGATTTAGGAAAAATTAAGATTTTGAGTATAATATTCTTCTTCAATATTGTGTCCAAAGAAAAAGAAACTTAATTTAGATCGGAGGTAGTATTAGATAGTTAAAAATGATATAACTATGTCAAAATAAACTACAAAGTGTTCAAAAAGAAATAATTATTATTTATATTGAGATTAGTACAACGAAATTATAATTTTATATTTTAATTTATATTATATTAACTTATAAATTGTTGAATTGGAAAAATGATACAAGTATATAATGATATTTTTTAGGATACTCAAACATATTAAATGTATTCATATCTCATTTATTATATATATTTCAATTAATATATTACTAATACTTCACATTTACTTATTAATTGGGTCGGGTTCGGGTTGGTCGGCTTCGAGTCACACATTATTGGTTTAAAAATTCTTTAACAGTATCTTTGATGGGTCATTGAATGTTGCCAATCTGAGTTGTCATTGATTTTCCTTAATTTTGCCTTAAGGACATTTTAATATTTTCATTATTCAGAGATTTATCCTTTACAAAATTTATCTGCATATCACTCCCTTGCCCTTTCTTGGCAATTCTTTCCTTTTCACTTCCATGATGGATTTATTTTCCCATAATTTTTCTTTCATCTTAAATCTCGTTTATCATGCGAATTAACAAACGTGTTAATTTCATTTGTCTTCGTCAACACTTGTTTTCCAAGAGATTTTGTCTCATCACTTTCTTGAATATATTCTTCAGCTAAAATTTCAAATCGAGATCATATGGTGCCAATCGTGATCCTTGAATTGATTAGAAGTCGGTTTTGTTGCAATTCCAATGCTAGAGCGGGACTGAACAGTGTTTGGTTCATATTAAACTATCGAACCAAGTGTGGGCATTGTGTCTTTACCCTTGATGACGATGGTCTGTGAAGATCAGATTTTGGCATCATATTATTCTAGCATATTCTTCTGCTATTGGGTTCCTCCATTCACCCTTTTCCTTTTCCTTGGTTAGAAGATCTAAGGCGGTGGTACTTAGATGGAAACATCTAAGTTCGAAAAGTCTCATCATACTCAGGGTGTACAAAAACCTTTTCTTAGCCATATCCTCTACAAATTTGTCATGGGTTTCTTTATCATTTAGGGGTAGGGTTGTCATTGGGGTGGGTTCGGGTAGGGACTACCCTCTTCATCCCCGTTCAAGTTTATGCTCCTTGTCCTCATCCTCATCACTATTCATGAATGAAAATCATCCTCATCCCCATCCATGTCGGGGAGTCCCCTTCCCGTCTACTTTTCTCCATTTACTTTCCGCGTGTATTTCCCCGTTAGATACCAAATTTAAATTACTTATTGATTTCATTTGTTAATAAATAAAGCCATATAATTTTATCATAAATTAGGTAAATTGTTAAACTTATAATCATATTCAACATTGATAATATATACGAAAAAACATATTCAAGGAGGTGGTGGAGGTTGTTGTGTGCCAACTCTAGTTATGGGAGTGGGATGTTGGCATGTTGATCAGTTGGAATCCCGACCCATCTCCATATCACTGGGTCGTGGACGTTTAGTTGGGCCTTGGTGAGTGATGGGATTTTCAAGACCTTTATCTGTAGCTTGTGGGGTTGTATTCTTCTTGGGCTTAGGGTTCATGCCTGATCTCTTCCCTTTTTCGTGTGATGGCCCAACCGCATTAAGGTTTGACTTTGGTGAGTTGATAGACTGAAAAGAAAATGGGGTTTCTGAAAGTTGTGGCTACTATACTCTACCTGTAACAAGCTTCCTTGATCCTGTCGGTGTATGGGTAGCCGTTATGTCGTTTGTTTCCTTGTACTAGGCGGATACAACAGATGGAGGACCCACCGAATAACCAAAAAGGGCTAGAAATCTATTCCTTGTCAGATTAGGGTTTCCTATAGTCTGTTGACCCTTCCGCTCTAGGCGATCCTACCTTGGCTTCCATTGCTTGGTCCCTGGCATCATCCCAGTACCAAGGGTATCATCCTCCAGGTAGGTGTACGTCAACTGCCACCAACAACTCTCCTTTATCTTGCCTCCCAGGATTCACAAATGGCGACGCTATTTTTGACATTCCAGGGATGCCATTAGAAGGACCCTTAATGTTTGGTCCTTCAAGGGACGTGGCTGGTTTCAGTGGGTAACGGCCTGCTAGTTGTCTGTAGCGGCTGTATCACATGTAGATCATAGTGAGCCCTTTATACTTAACCCTATTCGCTTCGCCGTTCACAAAGATAGTCCCTCAGAGAGGTTTGGACAGGTTCAGCTCTACACAAATGCGTGCATACTTTCCTCTCGTGGCCTAGAGGGTATGTTTATCGACTTTCAAAGGTACCTCAATATTGGCTACGATATGATGAAGGATTCTCTCATCATAAAGGGTGATAGGAAGGTTTGAGAGCCTTACCTAGGTACAAATGGATGAGATGATGTCCTTGTTGGGATTAAAGGAGGATCCCAACGACGAACCATTAGGCATCGTCTGAAGATGTTCCAAGGGCCACCCAAAAGTCTTGCTCTTGCTCAAATCTGACCACCGAGTACCCATGCATTATGGAGATTCATGATCACCATATGCCCATTAGATTTCCACATCTCTTTGAGGCGCCTTTCAAATATTTGGAATGCAACTAGCCAACCGAGGAGCTTCACAATCACTGAGTTAGACCTGGTTTTAGCTAGGGCTTTCATGAACTCTGGAGAGATAGTGATGCTAGGTGGGCCATCCTCTCCCCTCTGGGGATGTCAATTTGAACTTTCTTAGCTAGTGAGTTGTCATCCAAAACTTCTTTGAGTTGTGAGGAAAATCCACTTGTAAGCATGTCCTTGATCAAATGAGTTGTGCTTGAAATGTCTTTAGTAGTTCAATTACCCACTATTCCACCATAGATTGGGTAGCACGTTCTATTAAGGATGAGGTAGATTGATTTGTGTTGAGGGTCAAGTTAGGGTTACAAATGATATTATTAAAGCGTTAAGAGTGAGAATAGTTAGGTTGGATGAGTCACTATAAGGGGGCCGCCCAGGAGCTACTTCAAGCATAGGATAGGGGTGTCACTATTGACATGCAAGGTGGTGGTGGTGATGGCGGCCTCGGATGGGAGGGGGAAGTTTTTCTGGGAGAGGCAAGTCATTGGGGGCGTTTACTAGATGGAGTAAGAAAATTAGGAAGCCTACACGAGTAATAGAAAAGGTCAAACATAAGGAAGGAGCGTATCTTGCTCCCGACGCTTCCTTCTTATTTTATTTTATTTACATATTATAAATTTATTATACATTTCTTTCTTGTTTACCATACCACTAGCGTTAGCCCAAATTTGACTTGTACTCTCTCGCAGACTCCATCCAATTCCCCCTCATCTTTCTCGATCTCTTTCTCTCTCCTACAAAATAGGGTTTCGAAGGTGAGAACCTGATCTTAATCATCGTTTAATTACCTGAATTTGGTAGCATCTCGTTCCTACGTAGTTTGGTCTTTGCTATTCCGTTAGCTCCTGAAGAATCCAAAAAAAAAAGAACGTATTCTTTGATGCCTTCTGAAGTGCCAACGGTGGATTTTGGGGAAGATTGGCCACCTGGGTTCCGATTTCACCCTACTGACGAGGAATTGGTCCTTTACTATCTCAAGCGTAAGATTTGCCGGCGCAAGTTGAAGCTTGATGTCATTCGCGAGGTCGATGTTTACAAGTGGGATCCAGAGGAGTTGCCTGGTATTTTTCATCTTTGTTTGATCTGAATGTAATCTCCTTCGATTTCTTATATTTGTCGTATGTGATGAGTTATGAATTCTGATCTTAACTGCCTACTCTATTTTTTCTGTTTGTTATGATACAGTTGCTTGATTGCGCTTTGACTTCAGTTATTGGCTGCTCATACTTGTGTCTTTATGTGGATTCATGCGAGAGTTTGTTTGATAATCTTTGATAGAACTGAAAATCTGTGTCATCTTTCTCTGATTCCGTTGGTTTGATTATCTGGATACATGCCAGATTTTTTTTGCTATGCTTGATCTTTGATTACTCCTGATAAGTACTAAATTAGCTGTTCCTCCTTTCTCATGGTTAAAGATTGTTCCAGTTTTAGCCGTTGTTGGATATTCTAGGGAGGAGATTTAAAGCATGAGGAAAGAAGAGAGAAAGTGATTGGCAGGGACGGATTTAGCTTTTCCTTTGCAACTTCTAATTTTTTCCCTAATAGTATTGGTTGTATCAAGGTAATTGTTGTCTCTCCTACAGCTTATTTTAGTCAGTTTTATATGTTGACTGGAGTTGTGCCTGGTTAGTTGGTCTGCTAGGTAGCTATTTGCCAGCTAGCTATTCTTCTGGTGTGTTACTTCGTCTTTTTTCACTGGTGTACTTGTGCGTGATAAACTTTTTATATATGATCATTTGCAATGTCTGTAGTTAGTGTCACTAAGCATTGCTTGATATCTCTTACTTTGCTAATTTGTGATTAGATTGCACTTATAGATTATCATGTTCATTTTTCATGGATCAAGCTTAGTTGAAACTTACACAGCTTACATTTTGCAATCCTGGTACAGGTCTGTCCATCCTAAAGACTGGAGATAGACAATGGTTCTTTTTCAGTCCCAGGGATAGGAAGTACCCGAATGGATCAAGATCAAACAGAGCTACGAGACATGGTTATTGGAAAGCAACTGGGAAGGATCGAACAATCACCTGCAACTCCAGAACTGTTGGGATAAAGAAAACCCTTGTCTTCTACAAAGGCCGTGCACCTAGTGGAGATCGCACGGATTGGGTAATGCATGAATACATATTGGAAGAAAGTGAGCTTAGGAGATGCCAAGAAGCCCAGGTTTGCAGCTTGAGTTGAAGATACTGGATTGCTGCCCTTCTCACAAATATTGTATTGTGTATGCTGATGTCTTTTCATGTCTATTTTTTTTTCAGGATTATTACGTTCTATACAAGGTCTTCAAGAAGAGTGGTGCTGGACCCAAAAATGGGGAACAGTATGGAGCCCCATTTAGAGAGGAGGATTGGGCTGATGATGAACTAATCGAACCCAGTAACTACAATGACCAAAACAAACATGTCAAGCAATCAAACGGAATGGAAGATGTGTGCAAAGAAAAACCTCAAGTTCAGTTCACATGGAATGATGTTGAAGAGTTCATGAAGGAATTGGTTGATGAGCCTGCTTTAGAAGGACCTCATGTTGATGACTTTGAATGTGCAGCGCCACAAGTAAGCTATTTTTTAAAATTCTTGTTCCAAAGATCTAAGAACACTTTTGAGGAGTTCAGAAAGAACCCACTATCTAGGATTTGAAAGATACTCTCATTTTGAGAGCATATCAGACCATCATGCAAATGATTGATTTCTGTTAACTTGCGTGAAAGCCTATTTAGTTTGAGAAATGATGTTTCCTATTGGGATATAAGTGAACACATATTATCTTCTGAAGGTTAAGCATACCCAAAAGCATTGTGTTTTGTCTTTAATTCACAAGGATGAACCAAAAAATTTAAATCTTATCTATTGAACTACTCTAAATAACTAGTATAGGCTGTAATTGTGTGTCACTAGAAAAACTCTCATTTATGCTGCTATGCTAGGTCATTGGAATCCTGCATATGTTCACATATTTATTGCATGCTTACATTTGGGTATTATCTTCTATTGATGGCTGTTCCATTGGTGGATCGATTGAATCCTATTGTTGAGTGGGATAAATGTATTCTGCCATATTCTAAAACAAGTTGTTTATTGGAACTGAAAAACTTATAATTGAGTTATTTGTATGCCACAGGTCTTCGGTGAAGGAGATCAAAGTACTCTTACTGATACTTCTTTTGGCAAAGTCGTAGATGCTGATCTATGTAATATGCCTTCTCCCTACAGTCAACAAAATGTGGGGGTTACTTTGGAGATGGCATTATCGTCCACCTCACAAGCACAGCGGCATGATGCATATGATGTGGCTTCTACTCGTGTGGCTAACCTGGAGCAGCATGTAATCGAGGAGGATTTCTTGGAAATGGATGATCTTCTAGGTCCAGATATTACCCATGATGTTGGTGAAGTTATGCCACAATGTGCTGATGGTGAACTTACTGGTGGTAGTTTGGAATGGGGTGATGGATTGAGTGAGCTTGATTTGTACTATGATGCAGAGATGTTTCTTCGTGAACTGGGTCCAGTTAATGAAGCTACATCTGCTCATTCTTATCTGGATCTCCAAGCTAGCCAAATGGTCCACCAGGATCAATTAGAGAGGAGACAACCTTCCTATGCCACGAACAATGTAGGCACCCAGCAGGGGACTTTTGATCAGACTTGGCATTTTCCTACTTCAGATGAGCCAAATCCAGAAGCCATGTATTTTTCAAATACAGGTATATCAATTCAGTTTGCATAAGGATACTCATTTCTCCTGACATCTAGACTTACAAGTTTTTTATACTCTTCACTTATCTTTTGGATGGAGCCCTTGCTGGTTAGCAAGGATCTGATGTCCCGAATTTTCAGGATAGATGAACATAGATGAAGTCTAAGTTCATGTCTGTGCGCACTCTTTGTGAATCTAACTTCCTTGATACTTTTCTGTCGTGTTCTTGTGTAATATTGGTGCATAAAATTGTGTCAGCACTTGAGCAAGATGCTGCTGCTTCTCTTGGATGGCTTGTAAATCAATACATAATAAGTCTTTTATTGTTTTTGAACTCGTAATATAATAGTTTCTTGCTGTGTTCAGGTGATGAATGTAGTGAGAATGTCACACCAAATGCCACAGGATCAAATTCACATCAAAATCAAAATGGCAAAGGTGTAGAAGGAGATGACAAGTGGTACACTTCTGCATTGTGGTCCTTTGTTGATTCCATCCCAACTACTCCTGCATCTGCTGCTGAAAGTGCTTTGGTAAACCGGGCATTCGAGAGAATGTCCAGTTTCACCCGGTTAAGAATGAATCTCAAGAACACAACTGATGCTGCCGCTGCTGCAGAAGCAGCAACCAATAATTGGCCAAAAGGATGTAGGATGAAGGGATTCTTTATTTTATCATTCATGGGGGCATTGCTTGCTGTTCTGTTTGTTTTAATAGGCACTTTTGGTAGGATTATGATGCCTCGTGAATATGTAATGTAATTAAAAAAACCAAGTCCTTGAAAGTGAGAATTCAGAGGCCATATTGGATTGGAAGCTGAACCAAATTACTGAGTAAATAGTATTGCCCCCCATGACGTTGATCTAGTTTTGGAGTTTTTCTAATGAAACGAGAAGCCCTCAAAAAAATCTGACATGCAGTAAGTTTACTTTGATGCTCCCCAGATTATAGTCAGACTTGTGTTTTCCCCCCCTCTTCTCCTCTGATGTTATCTAATTATTATTACCTTGATCTGATGGATGCAAGCTAATGGCATCAAAAGTTCAGCCTTGGAGAGAATTATTGTTTGATACAAGAAGCAAACTTAGCGAAGTCAAAAGAGTTCCAGAATCAAGATCTTGTCTTGGTCGGGTACTCTTCATTTTCGACTCTGGGTGTTGTAATTCTGATATGTTTACGTATAAATTTGTGTAGTGCATTATTTTATTTCTTTCTTTCCTGGAAACTATTTGGCTTCTACGGATGCAAAGTGCTTTCTAACTTCAACTTTTGTGGATATTTTTAAGTGCAATGTTTTACTGGACATTTTTTTATGCGTGATTACGTTACGTAACTGGGTTAAAAAATAGGGGTTATAAGGTTATTAGGATTTGGATTTTAGGATCGGATCAGTGAGGAGTCTTTGGGATCGGATCGTGAATCATAAGATTTTACATTATAACTAAAAGTATGTAGTAACAACGTTATATTATATGATCTTTATATATTAAGATTAAAACCATTATAAATATTTGATATTGGATAAATAGTAATGTTATCAAGATAATTAGAATAATGATAAACTATTTTCATATATAAATCTTGATTGTATATATAAGTCATATAATAGAGTGTCATTTTTAAGTGTATATAGCTTATATCAATTTCATACTTGAATAGTCATATGTGAAGACTCGATTGTAGGATCGTTAGAATCGTATCTAGGATCGGAATCGTACACAAGATTTTACCCATTTTATTTTGTAAATTAAGATCCTACCTCTAATAAGATTCCAACTAGGATTGGGGATCGTTTTGTCTAACCTGGATCGTAGGATCTTTAGAATCGTAGATCCGGATCGGGATTCTGATAACCTTGAGGGGTTAAAAAAGGGTGATGTTAGATACGTTCAAATTTTGTGCTTTTTACGCTAAAAAAAGTCACGCATACGTAAAGCGTGGGCGGGATTAAGGTCACGGTCACACATCTCATAAGCGGGACATTTTATTGGATATCCGGTTTTCGGAACAAAAAATCACAAAAGGGCACGGTCACGCAATGCGTGACCCTGACTATTAATTTTTTTTTTTTAATAAAAATATTTGCGTGACCGTGTAATTATAACTAAGTATTGTGTAATTATAACTTCATTATCGTATTATTCAAATATTGGTTGTACTACGTATAGTGTAATCTTAAGTTCATTATCGATCGTATTATTCGAATTTTGGGTCCTAAATCCCATACCATAGAAAACCCTAGGATAAGTAGGCTTTTAGATTGAGGATTTTCAAAACTATGTTATTTTCATACCTTATCATGCTTGTAGCACATAGGGAGTTCATAACGTTTTTTGTCTTGTTTCGGGGTCCCAGGATACCCTAATTCCCACATCCTAGAAACCCTAAGGTAATCGGGGTTTTAGATTTAGGATTTTCAAACCATGTTATTTTCATACCCTATCATGCTTGTAGCACATAGGGAGTTGATACCATTTTTTGTCTTATGCCGAGGTCCCGGGACACTCTAAATTCCATACCCTAGAAACCCTAGGGTAAGTAGGGTTTTAGATTTAGGGTCTCAAAACCATGTTATTTTCATACCCTATCATTCTTGTAGCACATAGGGAGTTCATACCATTTTTTGTCTTGTTTCGGGGTTCCGAGATACCCTAAATCCCATACCCTAAAAACATTAGGGTATATAGGGTTTCAGATTTAGGTTTTTCAAAACCACATTATTTTTACACCTTATCATGCTTGTAGCATATATGGAGTTCATACCATTTTTTGTCTTGTTTTGAGGTTCCGGGATACCCTAAATCTCATATCCTAGAAACCATAGGATAAGTAGGGTTTCAGATTTAGGGTTTTCAAAATCATGTTATTTTCATATCCTATCATGCATGTATTACATAGGGAGTTCATGCCATTTTTTGTCTTGTTTGAGGTTCCAAGATACCCCAAATCTCATACCCTAGAAACCCTAGGATAAGTAGGGTTTCAGAGTTAGGGTTTTTACAACCTTGTTATTTTCGTACCCATCAGGCTTGTAGCACATAAGGAGTTCATACAATGTTTTCGTTAATTATCAATTGTTTTAATTGTTAATTAAATTGGGATGAACTGCTGTTTTCGTTTGGGAACAGATTTTATAAACGTGTGATTAAAATGTGATATTATAATAGGTTGTATATATTGCTAGAAACAACGCTATTATATCTGTTATTACCGTGATGGTATTGGTGTGGATTTGTTGTATGAACTTAAATATATAGTTAGAACGAGTATTCGTAGGAACGCTATGTATCTCATTGCGAGTGCTGGCCGTTTCTTTATAACCGTGGTGCGTAGGATGTCCAAGCCCTCACACCCTTTTCCTGGTCATGACCTACCCCTATCCGAGTATAGGGGTGGTGCACACATCTGGTGCCAAACATTCGGGAAATGTTCCCAAGATATCTCTCGTATCGAGATGATATACTTATATGATAAAAGTTGTAACGTGAATATACGTTTTGGAATTAAATAAGATAAGTGCGATTATGCACATAATTAATATACCCTCAGGCGAGGGGTACAACGTGGAAACCGCCCGGACTTCGATTAGAGTAAGTCCTCCTTCCAAATCTGAATTCGCATTGCGCGGTGAGGTTGGTCGTGGACCCAAATGGTCAGGTCATTTTAAACGCTTGTGTGAAACTATAACGTTCCCAAACACTTGTCATACTTTCCGATAAGACTCGATCTTTTGGAGTCTTCTCTTCATAAGTTTCCCGTAAGACTCGATCTTTTGGAGTCTTCTCTTGTTCATACATTTTTGTATGTTTTCGTAGAAGTGTTGAGGTTCACTGTCATCATCGGTTATTATTTGAGAAACGACAGGTGTAACCTAATACAACTACTTAGAACCTTTCTGTTTTACCCTTGCATAGTCTTTCATTAGACTAACCAACCAGTTATTTTCCTTTGCATGGTTGACTGGTGTCATCCGTCTCATACGACACATTAGGTAAACTTCCTTTCCGTCAAGGCTAGTACACGACGTTGAAGGCAGATGGAGGTTTTAAGAGTTTTCCAAGGTTGAAGATCCTAGGCGTGTGATCGCTCCGATCAAGACCATTATGATATTTATTATTTTAAAATACTTTCGCTGTATTGAAACAATTTCGTATTTGGTCGTATTTGACATTTACAGATGTAATTTGTGACGATGGTTTGAATAATATATGAGTATTTAATAAAGTTTTGTATTGGTATATGATTGTTATAAAATGTTAAGCTTTGGGTGACCCCAAGTGTGTAATCTGAGGTCACCGGCGGTAATACTTTCAAGAAAATATTTGGGGGTGTTACAGTGATTACATTATACTTAGTATTACCGATATTCGAACAATACGATAATGAAGTTTCGATTACATTATACTTAATATAATCGACATTCGAATAATACGATCGATAATGAACTTGGGATTACATTATACGTAGTACAACCAATATTTGAATAATACGATAATGAAATTATAATTACACAATACTTAGTATAATCGATATTCGAACAATACTATAATGAAGTTGTGATTACATTATACTTAGTATAATTGATATTCGAACAATACGATAATGAAGTTTTGATTACATTATACTTAGTATAACCGATATTTGAATAATACGATAATGAAGTTAAAATTACACTATCCTTAACTCATTATTTTCATACTATATAATCTTGAAACCCATAGAACATCCATAACCTGTCTTGTCTTGTTTTTGGAGTTTCAAAGACCCTAAATCTCATATTTTGAATATAGAATATCTTTTAATTTTTTTTAAAAACAAATAATTTATCAGTAAAAAAAAGTAATAATATTTTTTATTTTTTAATAATGTGTGGCCGTGACTATTTTAAAAATATTTTTATTAAATATTTTTATATAAATATTATTAAAATATTAATTTTTTTATATTAAATTTTTTAACAAAATATTTTTAGTAATTTTTTATACAAATATTATTCAAATGGGTGTCCTTTTGTCATTTTTTGTTCTGCAAAACTAGATATCCAATAAAATATCCCGCTTACACGATGCGTGACCGTAACCTTAATTCCGTCAACGCTTTGTGTATGCGTGACTTTTTTTAGCGTAAAAAGTACAAAATTTGAGTATATTTAGTGCTCATGATGCACGGTGTGAAAATCAATTTTCAGTGGCTCAAATATCCTAAGCGATGGAGCATTTGCGCCTGTATACTCCCACAATTTTGCTTTAGGTTAAGATATATTATGAAGATCATAAAAGATAATCCAGTGTTGAACGTTCTCGATTTTGGTCGAAATCCAGGGTCGAAAGTTGTAGTTGATGATAGTTGTTATTTAATATATAATTGTTTTTTTTTGGAAAATATGATGTTGTGGCTTGAGTATAATGGTTTTGTAATAGGATCATGTAATGGAATTCGGTTTTGTAAATTGGAAGGATCATGGTTAGGTTGATTAGGTTAGGTAATGAACTTTGTATAATTGTCATCATTTAGCTATGGTTTAATGAAATGAACAGATCAATTATTGTCTTAGTTTGACTTTTATTATCTCATATATATATTTACCATAAATCATTAATTTATTTCGATAATTTCATCTAGGTTTAGTATATGAGTATAGGTTTGCCTTAAAATTTATTTAACTTCAAAATGGAAAAATAAAATAAAATAATTTTAATCAAATTAAAAGTACATAAACAAAGGTGAAAAATACTTTAGAAATCAATAATATCCATTAATCTATTCAAGAAAGTTTTCAATTAGGTAACGAGGCAAGCCAAGGAATGGAGTGCCCTGCCACATCCCCACTTCGTTTTTACAAGGCAAACATAATGCTCCCATTTAAATAAAAGACAAGCCTGAATTATCACATCGGATAATTTTTCCAACATAGATCATACCTAGAAGTCTGTGTTATAAATGCTAATATGGCGTTAGGAATCATGGACGAGGACGCATGAGTCTGCCAAAAGGACCGGATAAAAGTCCTCATTGTTGTGAACATACATCATGAGTGGCAAGAATATCAGCGACTATGTCAGATTTTCTGTAACAATGAAAAACCATGACAAAATCAAAGTAATTCATTAGGGAATCAATATCTAAGATAATTGTCCTAACACCCCAAGGAACTTTCTAAATTCGCTTAATTGAATCAATGATAAATATATTATCTCCTTCAATTACAAGTTTCCTGGTCTGTAAGGATGCAACCTTTCGAGCATCTTCCAATACTGCGTAAGCTTCTGTCTGTAAAATTGAAGTATTGGGAATATGCTTTCTATTTAAAAAGATGACTTCTCCAGAATGATTTCTTAGAATAAAACCGATGTGGGATGAGTCATCAACTCTCTTGGAGCCATCGAAGTTTAGTTTGATTTGAGGTTTTTTTCCAGATTCTATTTTTAAGAGACGTTCGTTTACTTTTACACTTTTATGCATATATTATTGAGAAGTAGACATTTTCTATTCTTGAAGTTGTAAGAACGCAAGGTTAGTGGGGAAGGAACCTATTGAGATGGTGGTTTATTGAAGATAATGGAGTTTCTTCCTTTCCATGTCAGCCACCACCAGAAGTATATAATGTCACTATTTGTGTTAAAAGTGCGAAAAAATTGAAGATCCGTCCAGAAGTCAGATGTCGATTGAAGTACGAAGGTTAAACATGTTTTGTTTTCAGTTTGGTGTATTAATTGCAATGTGTAGGGGCATGTAAAACAATGATGATTTATGTCTTCATCAACAGAATTACATAAACTGCAATGAGAACCTTCGAGTAATGTCTATTTAGACGTTCCGTTGTTGGAATGGAGTCTGTGAAAACTTCCCAAAGGAAATATTTTATCTTAGGATTGAGTTGTAATTTCCAAATCCAATGAGGGAAATAGTGACTCCAGTCTAGAGTAGCCGTATGTGTAAGAGCTCGCGCCAATTTGAGAGTGAAATTATTATCAAGAGATAATTTCCAAATAAGCTTATCATCGAGGTTAGAGCTCAAAATTCACATAGATAGGATTTTAGATACAATATAGGGTGGTAAAAGGCTTTGAAGTTTAGAAATATCCCAATTACGAGAAGGAGTAATGAATTACGAAACTTTAAGACCAATGTCACTATTGCCGAAGTATGGTTGAAGATGACAATCTGGAATCCAGTGATCAGTCCAAAAGTTAATCTTATTTCCATTTCCCAACTGCCAAAAAATACTTTGTTAAATATGCAATGTATATGGAGTTGCCTTGAGAATTGCCATGATTGGACGAATTTATTCTTATATGAGAAAATATATAACATGAGAGCCTATATATTTTTCTGTAATAGTACAAACCCACAAACTGTTAGGCTTGTTCAGAAGTTTCCATATGAGCTTTATTTATAAGGATTTGTTTAGATTTTCAGCTTGTTGGAGGCCAAGACTAGCAACACACTTTGGTCGGCAAATGTTTTCCCAACTAATGAGAGGGCAAAGGGTAGAAGAGCTCTTATTCCAAAAAAAATTCTTTGTTAATTTTGTCAATGTCCTTGCAAATACTTGTGGGTAATAAAAAAAACTTTGTATTAGGTAACTTACTTTTGAAAAATGGTTAGATTGGATTAAAATTGTTGTTCCAGCTTGGGAGGGAGTGTTAGCTTTCCATTTAGATACTTTCTTTTTAAGACGTCGGATGTAATCATCAAAGATTTTCCTTATTAATCTCCCTTTGACAATTGAAATGCCAAGGTATTTTTCAATACTTTTAGTTTTCTGAATATTTAACACATGAGCAAGAGCAACAACTTATTTATTAGTTAAGTTATTAGAGGTTTGAAAAGAACTTTTATGACAGTTAATTGCTAAACCGGTCTTTAGAGTGAAATTGTCCAAAATAGATTTTATATGTACCATATTGTATAAGTTGCGTTAGCGAAAATTAATGTGTCATCGACAAAGTTGAGAAAGGGAATACACATACCATTACGTGTCAATTAGATACCCACTTTTCTGTTAGATTGTTGGGATTCAAGAATCAGTGTACGTGTTAGAACTTCCATAGCTAGAATAAATATAAAGGGTACAATATGGTCACCTTGTCGAAGTCCACATCGGCTAACACCGAAACTCTTACCCCATTTACTCTCCCCGCCACTGTAGCTCCATCGTACTCTATACTCTACCACACTGTAGCTCCACTGTACTCTATACTCTACCACATTGTAGCTCCACCATATTCTATACTTCACCGCCCTTTATGTCCCATTTGCGAGTTGAGCACTGACTTGAGCGTCGGAGTGGCAAGTCCGGGGTCACCCTCGGACCCCTCTTCTTTTTCAGGCCGAAACTCGAGACCGGACGGCGTCTGGCGTGACCGGAGGTAGCCGATGGGGAACGGGGAGAGAGGCCTTCGGGAGAGACGAGCCGGAGTTGGTTTCATGTGAACCGCCAACTGCTTCCTTGCGGAAAACCGGATGATCACAGAGGGTTTAATCATGGGGGTGATAAGAAAAGGCTAGTGAAGGCCGAACATGTAAAGCTTCTTGAGAACTTTGATATGTTCTACGGTTATCCATAGAGTAGGCTTGGATATTTTGATTTCCATTAGAGTTTAGAAACTTGTTTGAACAAGAGAATGAAGACAATGGAGAGAGCAAGAACACTGTACACCACACTAAGGCTGCCATACTCCATACAGGGAATACTTGTTGTTTTCCAGGTAATATGATATTGCATTTGAAGTTAAATTTTGGATATTTGTTTTGCACTTGGTTTGATGCACTGATAGGATTACTTAATAATACTGTCATGATATGATTATAAAATGCAAAAGTGGATGTGTTTGTCGATTTGTATGTTGTAGAACTATTTTACTTGTTAGGATCATTTATAGATATTGACAGGGTGTGACTAGGATTCACTTGATTTAGTTCACTTGAAAAGGGTAATTACAAATTTTGTAAACATGGAAATTTTGCGTTTAACTTTTTTTTCATTTGGTTTGATGTATTGACATGATAATTTACTAATACTGCCAGGTTGTGATTATAAATGCAAGTTTGGGTGTTTGTTCGACTAGGAAATTTTAACTTGTATTGCTAGGAAAATTTTCAAAGGCTGACTTGATATAAATATTAGTGCAAATATGGATTTATGAAGCTATCCCATCAACTGGGATCACTTTTTCCAAGAAATTGAACGAGTATGCCAATCCACGTGGTTTACGGAGGAAACACCTGAGCTTGGAGTTAAAGAGTTGGCACTGAAAATCGAAAAAAGGATTTGAAACCTACCTTACAACTTGAGGAATAAGCACTTTTGTCAAACTGTTGGTTCTCAATGAAGTAAGCGATGAGCACTTCGATACCATAGTGAAGAAGTTTGAGGGTAACAAGAAAACAAGGCAAGGTGTGAGGAAAGAAAGTAAGCCTGATCTTGGAACGTCTCAGAAAAAGGATTCACTTGATCTTAGGGTGATAATGTGTGCCATTACAGAATTAGCTAAGGGCATGGAAAGAATTGAAAAGTTTCTTATTGAGAGGATTCAGAGGTTGGAAGAGAGATTTGAGAAGCAAGTTTTGCCCAAGAGGAAAACTCAACCAGTAGATAATTATGTTGAATTATCTACTGAAAAGGATGATGACTACTCAGTTGAGGTATAAAATGGTGTGTTGGTTTAACATATATGATATTTGCAAGAATAAATCCTAACTCTTATTTAGTTTATTTATTGTGACTTATAAGAGGGAAAAAAATTCAAATACAGATGACAATGATGATGACGAGTCATCAAATCACCAAGAATATGATGATGAGTGTCACATGGTAAGAAATTGTGTTTTGGTTTATCAAATATGATATTAATAAGAATACATTTTCTCTTTTGGTTTTTATGCTGTGACAGGGGGGAATGAAACTACAAGCATATGAAAAGGAAAACCCTATATACACACGGATTATTTTATCTTTTCGCACACACTGTGGTGCGCCTAAAATAAGCGTACATGCAGAGGGGTATAATTTGGCATGAAATGGTAAATCCAGTGCGCGAACATGAGGTGTACCAAATAATAGAAAATATTCGCCCAGTTGTTGATGCGCCTATAGAAGGCGCACCAATTGCTGGGGCATTAATTGGGTCGCGTCAATTAAAGGCCGGGCCATTGGTGCATCTTCTGTAGGTGCGCCAATGGTGGTATTGGTGCGCCTCGCGCTGGCATACCAATTTAGGTTATAGCCAGTGCGATACACACCGGGTTCTTCTTCTTCCCAACGACGGAGGCGGCATCATTTTTTTCTTCTTCCTCTCGATCTCCCTCTTCCTCTTCTCATCAAATTAGGCATGAAGCCAACAGTAGCGAACGTCAGTGTTTCTGGCGGTAGTGACGATAAGGCTCCGGTAGCGGTCGGTGACGTAGAATTTATGGCGGTGGTTGGAGGTGGCGGAGGCGGGCAGATGAGGGTTGTGGTCGGAGGAGGCGGCTCAGAGGTTGGGGCAGTGGCTGGAGGTGGCACCGGATCGGAGGTGGATGGGGTGGTTGGTGGTGGTGCCAACTTGGAGGTGGTGGCTGGAGGCGGCGACAACACGAAGGTGGTGGAGGCGGTGGCTGGAGGCGGTGGAGACAACGGCCGGAGGAGGCGGTGTAGAGGTGGAGGCGGCGGTTGAAGGAGGTGCCGTGGAGGCTTGGGTTTACCGTGGCGGAGGGAGACGTCGGGGCGGAAAGCGAGACGAGATTTTATTAACGGGTGAAACTCGGACTCGAGTCGGGGCACGGGTTCGAGGCGGGACAATTATACCGGGCGAATCCCGGATCCGAGCTGGCGCACGAGTTCGAGGGATGCCAACTAGTAGTGCGGCCGTCGACAATACATCGACTCCTACACCCGGAGCGGACGATGTCGAGACACCCACTTGTTACTCGTGTGTGGGGAAGCCAAGGGGTATGTAATTTTCGAATTCCTAAATTATATTTTTTTATTTAATAACACTATTATATGATTTATAATTTAGATATTTTATTAAAATAGAGCTGGATTTAAATTTGTAATTAGTTTAGGAATTAGATTTGAAATTGGAAATGAAATTAGTTTAGGAATTATATTTTAAAAATTAGTGTAGAAATAGTTGTAGAATTAGATTTGAAAAACGTTAGTGCAATATTTATGAAAATAGTTATGAAATTAATTTTGGAATCAATTTTATAGATAGTTTGAATTTAATGTTTTTAAAAAAGTTTAGAAATTAATAGATAGATAATCGAGATTGATGATATAATCAGTAAATTAAGTTGCTAATGAAATTATGGATAGATTTAAATATAAATTTTAAATAATTAGTGAAAATAATTAATAAAACTTATTAATCTGTAATGAATTATTACAGATTATAAATTATAAATTAGTAAATGGTAAATTATAAATTATAAATTGTAATTAATTTATATATAATAAAATGAATAATAAAACTTAATAATAATTTTATTAAGTTTAATTTAGGAAAGTAAATCGAAGAAGAAGGTCGAAGTAGTTTGTGAAACCCAAAGAAGAAGTCCGGTGCAAATTCGAGTTGTCCAAATCGGTTGAAGAATCAGAATGAAATTGAGGAAAGTACCAAATTTATGAAAAATCAAAATGAAATTCAAAATCTAATTTAGTGTAATAATTTCGTTTAAAAATTTGAATAGAAAATTAATTAAATGAATCTAATGTATCTTAATAATCTTTAATTTTAACGTGTACGGGAAGTTTTTTCTTCGTTGTCGGTGTGATCGTCCGGTTTTCCGCAAGGAAGCAGTTGGCGGTTCACACAAAACCAACTTTGACTCGTCTCTCCCGGAGGCCTCTCTCCTCGTTCCCCGCCGGCTACCTCCGGTCACACCAAACACCGTCCGGTCCCGAGCCCCAGCTTGAAAAAGAAGAGGGGCCCGAGGGTGACCCCGGGATTGCCACTCCGACGCTCAAATCAATGCTAAACTCACAAATGGGGCATAAAGGTCGGTGGAGTATAGAATAGGGTGGAGTGTGGTAGAGTGTAGAGTACGGTGGAGCTACAATTTGGTAGAGTATGGAGTACGATGGAGCTACTGTGGCGGGGAGAGTAAGCGGGGTAAGAGTTTTGGTGTTAGTCGATAGGGTGGGAGAGAGAGGCCAACCAGAGAGCGGGTTGAGAATCCCGTTTCCAGTTATAGCCCCCCCCCCCCCTTATATACCTGAGGCTAGATAGCCCTTTTGTTGCACAGCAGGCCGATGACGGGAGGAGCCGACAGGATAGAGTGGGAAGAGGGGCCGCGGACAGTGTAGACGAATTGAGCTAAGATAGTGCTATTTGGGGCCTTGCTTCGAGTTGGGCCGTTTTGCTAATTGGGATTTTCCCATGCTTTGGCCTACACACTTGGGATGGGCTAAATCTGGCTTCCACACAGCCCCTCAAGCCACGCGGTCGAGGTCCTCTTGATCTTTAAAGGAGCCGGCTGGCTTGGCATGGTCACGAACCTTCTCAACTGGCCGCGGAAGGGAAGACTGTTTTTGTCGCCATTATTGTAAGGCAGACGGCAGGTCCCATATGTCCCATCTGGAGGAGCGACTATAAAAAGGGCAGTGTCGTTTCATTTCTTGCTCGAATCTCTCCTTCTTCTTTGCTCAGATTGATTAACACACTTGCCTCGATACTTGCCTTAAACACTTGCTCTGGACAATTGCTCTTATACTTGCTCTGACTCTTGCTTCCTTCCTTGCAGTTTCTTGCTTGCCCGGGTCCTTCGAACCAAACACAAATCCACTTACTTCTTCTCTTTCCTTTTGCAGATGTCCAGGTCACAAGATGGTCGGAGGGGCGGGATCCCCTTTGAGCCGAGAGGACACCGTTACTTTGCGTCTGCAAATTGCGATGCCAAGTTATGCCGATAGCAGCGTGTAAAGTCTGTATGAATGTGGCTCTGAGCGCTTGCAGGTCGTTGCCTTTGATTCTCCTCCTTAATCCCTCATCCAGGAGGGATGTGAGCGCCTCAGGTAGAGGTGCTTTACGGGAGGGGGATTGCGGTCGGTGTCCCTCAGGACGCTCTTGGCTTTGGAGCGCCACAGCCGCCTGGACGAAAAGGTGAAATCGCTTTCAAGGGGATGTAGGGCGGAGTGGAGCAGGGGTAGTGAGGGCTGCATTTTGCTTCCATGCGAATGGGGGACCCTTGTTCGCCTTGCTGGCTTCCTGGTTGTGGCGCATGGGGTGGTGGTGGTGCTTGAGGCTGAGGGTGAGGGGCTTGCCCTGGTGAAGCCGTGCAATTGGGGAAGAGAAGATGCTCTCTTGAATCTCCTCAGTCAGAGGGTGTCAAGCTGGCTTGCTGCTTTGATAGAGGCTAAAGTCATATGCCCAATCAAAGTAAAATCCTTAATAACCTAAACTAGTAGAATAGGTAAGCAAGGGTCGAATCCCACATGGAGGAGTTGTCTTTCTTTATGTAGATTTGCATGCACAAGTAACAAAAGGGGGTTTTGGTTGGTTGGTTGTAAACAAGTAAACAAAGGAAACAAAAGCAAAGATTTGCAATCAAATTGGGAAAAACACTTAGCCAAACAAATATCCACCTTTAGTTTGGTTGATTGATCATTGATTATTCCTAGTCCTCAATCCTCATGAATGTCCTAATCCCTATTCTGAAATAGTTACCAGTCCTACCAGTCCTGATAACCCTAACTATTAAACAATCAAGAAACTATCAAGATAAATCTAACAACAACAGTAAGCTCAGGAATAGATATGCTCATGCAATACTTAACAACTCGTCAGTACTCGACATGCAATCAATTCTCTTCACAATAAACATTCACAACTCGTTCCAGTAAATTGTGTTTGCTACTCTGAAGTAGGGATGAACAATATTAATCTCAACAAGTTGACCAGATTAGGAGAACTAGCACTATAGATAATACCAATCTCAACTAGTTTGTCAGGCTAGGGAAACTAATATTAATAATACTAACCACAACAATTGATGAACTAGATCAACCAATAGAATTCAAAACCCTAATCCTGCAATATGAATAATATCAATAAAACTAGGTGGCCAATCTAGAGAAATCAATATAACTCAATGGGATGAAGCATAAGAGAATCAATAACATTCAAGGATAGAGTAAATGAATAATCTCACAATCAAATTCAAACCAAGGCTTCAATTGTCGGACTAAGCAAATGGTGCTTAGCTCCTCATAGTCTTCGAAGCCATAAACTCTAAAGGAAAATAAAACGTAAAAAAGCGATAGATAAAAAGTTGCTGCTAGGAAATTATGTTAAGTAACCTAAAACCAAACCTAATGCTAAAAAGATAACAAACAAAGCCTTAAAGGAAATAAAATAATCCTACCGGAATAAATAAATAAAAGAAAAAGAAAGAAATAAAATAAAATAAACTTCGGATGAAATCTTCGGAAAGTCCTCGGACGCGCCTGACACAGATTTCCGCGACCGCGAAAGAATTTCCGCGATCGCGGAAAATACCCTGATGCTCTCGAATTAACCGCGACCAAAGCTTGCTCAACCGCAACCAGCCCTTGCCTAACCGCGATCGCGGATTACGCTCTGCAGCTCTTCTTCGTCACGGCTCGTGGTCTTCTTCCGTGGTCTCCTTCCATCTTCAATAAGTCTTTGTTTAGCTCCTCCATACCACTAAAGTCACACTTTTTCTCCTCAATACATACTCCACAATAACGCTATAAACACCTCCAAATGGTACCTAAAACTCCGGTAACAACTCCTAGTTAAACCCTACAAAGTAGCGTTGATCAAACTCCCCCATGCTTAAACCTTGCTCGTCCTCGAGTAAGCTAAAAGAAACCTACTCCTCCAATCAAATCCCCAAGGTCTCAGGAAGCATAGAAAAACCATCTCCACTAAGAATTGCACCTAAACATGAAACTCCAAGGCACCAACACAATAAGCACAACACATCACATAACCAAACACCAAGCTAAAAGGAAAGCATAGTACTTCCCCCAAGCTTAACCCGAACACCATAAAGTGAAAATACATCTAATCCTAGCCTCCATCTATCTTCTTATACCTCCCAGAGTGACCTACCCGAATCCTCCTTATATCACCTCTTCTTATGTCACCGCGCCAGGTAAAATGATGATTCCTAATAATCACTCTTCTTCTTTTCACTCATTTTGCCAAGACGCCCTTTCGGGTTTTCACCAAGACACTCATTTCATTTTTCAATAGATGGGCTCACAATAAACTCACATCACTCTTGACCAATTATTACCCTAGCCTAATGCTGGTCCAAGCCACCTGCTTATTACCTAAGCTGCCCTTTCATGTTTTGGACTTATCTCAGGATTTATTTTTGTCTGTTTCAAATTTATTTGACTCTTTCTTTTTCATTATATTTTTTCTTTCTCCTCAACGACTAGCAAGTATAGAACACTCCTCCATGCTTAAACATTGCATTATCCTCAATGTAATGAAAGACAAAAAAGATGAAGCACATGGAAAGGCAAAAAATAACTCACAACCGTCGACGAGTTGACTTGGACACGAAAAGTTGTTGTTGGCGGTAAATCAATAAAAGCTCATGTCTCTGGTGTTGCGGCGGGTTCATCTTCCAATAATCTCCACCGTGCAACCAAATAGATCCATTGTAGGGTGTAGTGGAATATCAAGGAATCGGGGTTGCACGGCCTTCAACGAACACATGGTGGAGCCCAGATGTAATCGTGGTGTGGGCTCTAGTGTTCCTCCTCCTCACCTGTCAAATGTAGGGCCATCATCGTTGCCAAATAAAAATGTGGGGCTAATGTCTCTTCCTTGACAACATGATGCGCACTGTCTTTCAGAATAAAGCGCAGACAGATGGGCCACGATCGCGGAAAATCGCCGAACTTTTTTTTTTCATTTTTTTTTTCGATTTTTTTCTTCTGATGAACAGTACCGCGGTCGCGGAAAATTTTCCGCGATCGCGTTTTTTCTTCTTCTTCCAACTAAACCCTAAAATCGCCGCGAGGCCGCGATCGCGGAACATTTTCCGCGATCGCGGATTCTTCTCGAATTGTTTACCGCGGTCGCGGGGCTGAGGCCGCGATCGCGGTTTTTCTTCTGTTCTTCCTGCGGGTTAGTAGAAAGACAAAACGAAAAACAAATGCAGAAGCGAAATAAAGCAAAATAAAACAATAATAACTAATGACATGAAAACGAAAATACATGAAAAGAAATACATACCTTGGGTTGCCTCCCGAGCAGTGCCTTAGTTATTGTCGTGGCTCAAATTGGTGTTCTCCCACTCAACTTGGGTTGCTCACAACAATTGAACTCTTGGGGTCTAGGTCAGGGGGATGCCACTTTGTATGCTCTATGTTGAGCTTTACGCCCATTATCCTGCACTTCATGGTGAGTGGACCACTGTTCATATCAATGATTGCACTTGCCATTGTCAAAAACGGCCTACCCAGCATCTCAGGGGCTGCATGCTTATCCTGCCCTGTATCCAGCTTATAGAAATTTGCCTTTTGAATCCTAGTTTCCTTATTGTGCTTCCCCTTCGGCTTCTTCTTGATCTTGCGCAGCGCCTTCAAAAATTCCTTGCAGCGAGGGATGCTGTTTTCCAGTTTGAACAAAGGAACGTTTGCCTCACAGTTACTGAAGGTTTCAAATAAATCCTTGTCGTTCTCCACCTTTCTGGTGTCCTTCAGAGCCTCGGGAAAGGGTGCGAGAGGCTTCAATGAACTGAGCGGAGGAAAGTTGGGGCGCACATATGTGTCGTAGGCAGCGTCGAGAGGGTCTTGGGCACCAGGGGCTGTTCCGCGATCGCGGGTATCCGTCTACGGTCGCGGAAAATCATCGAGCAACCCCCCTTCAGTAGCGACTTTTCCGCGATCGCGGAAATCCATCCGCGGTCACGGAAATTCTCCGATTTTTTGCTCTTTTTCAACAACACATTCACGGCCCTCCTCCTCGCGGTCGCGACATTCTTCCTGTTCCCAGAAATAATCTTCTTCAGAGAGCACATCGCGGTCGCGGATATCGTCTGGAATGCCCAACTCCTCAGTGAGTAAACCGCGGTCGAGGTACACCTCCCGCGGTCTCGGGTTCTCCTCTGCAGACATCTTGCTGTATTCTGCACCTGTCTCACTATTTTTATCTTCCCTTTCCGCTAAGAGGGCGACATGCTGCTGCTCAGTACTTTGGAGGGACATTGAAAAGACATCCTCTCTTTGGTGCACCACTGGGTGAGATAGTGGTTTCTCCGATGCCCTGGCCTCCATACTGCTTATTGCTTGAGCCATTTGCTCAATCTGCTTATCCAAGTTCTGGAGCATGGACTTCGTCTTTTGTTCACGTTCGATGAGAGATCGAAGCATATCCTCAGTAGACATGTGGGAACTTGGATCGGATACTGGTGGGCTATACTCGTAGGCTATATAGTATTGCTGTGGAGTACCCTGCTGATAGAACGAATGTGGCCCCGGGTAGAAGTCCTAGTAGTCATGATCATAAAGAGGGTATTGTTGGTTCCCATAACTCGAATTGGGGTAATCTCTCCACCCTGGAGTGTATGCGCAGGAGTATGGGTCATATCGCGGCTCCTGCCGGAATTGGGGAAATCTCTCCATCTCTGTATCAAGAAAAATCAAAAAGGGAAAAAAAAGAATCAGTAGCACGGGTGTAGACCGTAAGATAGGTCCACACAAAAATCGGCACACACACACACAAAGAAAAAACAAAACTTGCCTCCTCGGCAATGACGCCAATTTGATAGAGGCTGAAGTCGTATGCCTAATCAAAGTAAAATCCTTAATAACCTAAACTAGTAGAATAGGTAAGCAAGAGTTGAATCCCACAGGGAGGAGTTGTCTTTCTTTATGTAGATTTGCATGCACAAGTAACAAAAGGGGGGTTTTGGTTGGTTGGTTGTAAACAAGTAAACAAAGGAAACAAAAGCAAAGATTTGCAATCAAATTGGGAAAAACACTTAGCCAAACAAATATCCACCTTTAGTTTGGTTGATTGATCATTGATTATTCCTAGTCCTCAATCCTCATGAATGTCATAATCCATGTTCTGAAATAGTTACCAGTCCCACCAGTCTTGATAATCCTAACTATTAAACAATCAAGAAACTATCAAGATAAATCTAACAGCAGCAGTAAGCTCAAGAATAGATAGGCTTATGCAATACTTAACAACTCGTCAGTACTCGACATGCAATCAATTCTCTTCACAATAAACATTCACAACTCGTTCCAGTAAATCGTGTTTGCTACTCTGAAGTAGGGATGAACAATATTAATCTCAACAAGTTGACCAGATTAGGAGAACTAGCACTATAGATAATACCAATCTCAACTAGTTTGTCAGGCTAGGGAAACTAATATTAATAATACTAATCACAACAATTGATGAACTAGATCAACCAATAGAATTCAAAACCCTAATCCTGCAATATGAATAATATCAATAAAACTAGGTGGCCAATCTAAAGAAATCAATATAACTCAATGGGATGAAGCATAAGAGAATCAATAACATTCAAGGATAGAGTAAAGGAATAATCTCACAATCAAATTCAAACCAAAGCTTCAATTGTCGGACTAAGCAAAGGGTGCTTAGTTCCTCATAGTCTTCGAAGCCATAAACTCTAAAGGAAAATAAAACGTAGAAAAAGCGATAGATAAAAAATGGCTCTAGGAAATTTGGTTAAGTAACCTAAAACCAAACCTAATGCTAAAAAGATAACAAACAAAGCCTTAAAGGAAATAAAATAATCCTACCGGAATAAATAAATAAAAGAAAAAGAAATAAATAAAATAAAATAAACTTCGGACGAAATCTTCGGAAAGTCCTCGGACGCGCCTGACACAGATTTCCGCGAGCGCGGAAGAATTTCCGCGGTCGCGGAAAATACCCTGATGCTCTCGAATTAACCGCGACCAAAGCTTGCTCAACCGCGACCAGCCCTTGCCTAACCGCGACCGCGGATTACGTTCTGCAGCTCTTCTTCGTCACGGCTCGTGGTCTTCTTCCGTGGTCTCCTCTCCATCTTCAATAAGTCTTCGTTTAGCTTCTCCATACCACTAAAGTCACACTTCTTATCCTCAACTACATACTCCACAATAACGCTCTAAACACCTCCAAATGGTACCTAAAACTCCGGTAACAACTCCTAGTTAAACCCTAAAAAGTAGCGCTGATCATCCTTCCTCTCCACGGGATTTCCTTGCATCTTTCCCTCTGCGTGTTTTGCCAGCTCTTCGGGCTTGGGGTGGAGCCCGATGGAACGTGAGTCATGTCCATGTTCGCCTCGAATCCCCTGGCTTGTAGCTTCCGTGGGGGCATCAGAGCTCGCGACTGGTGACTGTGCTCGCCTTCCTTCTCGATTTCGGTCTCCTTCTTTGCTAGATTTTTTCTTGTAAACTTGCGGCCGAAATATGCTTGCAACTTGTAATCTTTCCTTGTAATCTTGATTGACATGAATAAAGAATATGAGTTTTTTCTCACTGCTTGTTCTAGTGTTTATTGCTTGCTTTCCTTTGTTCGCGTTCGTACTATTTCTTCCTTCCTTGTGCTTCGCTAAAGGCCGCGGGCAGTGCTCGCGGATACTATGGTCTCGTCTCGTGTGGTGTAACTTTTACTCATTGCTTTATTGTTGTTCTATTTGTAATAACCCCTAAAAGTCCCGAACTGTCGTTTTGTAAGAAAGACGTGATGGGCAATTTCTGTAAATCTCTGTAATAATCATTTTGAACGAAATATTATACGTTAATAAGATTTTGGGTCATAAAGTAATTAGGGAATGCTAAAAATATAATTTAGCATGTCCCCGATCGAGACTCGCGACCAAAGGCTAAGAAAGGCGATCGCGCCCAATCCACGACCGCGGCTCAGTTTCCGCGACAGCGGAAATCCGCTTGTTCGTCTTCTTCCCGCGTTGCGTCGCTTCATTGGTCGGCATTTCGCCGGTGGGGGGAGGTGAACCGCTTGGGTTGTCGGCATTGAGGCCCTCCTTCCCCTATAAAAGGAGGCCGATGCAGCCTCATTCTTCATCCATCAGATCTCCATCTCTCTCCCTCTCAAAGTTTTGCTCATCACCGGAGTTCTTGTGGTCGCCGGTGTTTTGGTGCTCGCCGGAGTTCGTTTGGTGGTGCTTGTGAAGCCCTTGGTTGCTGTGGTAGTGAAGCAAGCGGCGTCGTCATTGTTAAGCTCGATCCGCCTCCAAAGCCGTCGTTGGAAGGGAGAACCACGACCGCGTGGATGAATTCCGCGACCGCGGCTCTGCCCAGATTTCCGCGACCACGGATGTGCAAACCGCGACCGTGGCTTGCCTTAGCAAGCATGATCGTGGCTTGGGCATCCACGGCCATGGCTTAGGCTTTTGTTTACCTTCGTTTGTTCCGTTGTTTCGTGTTGTATCGTATCTAACTTAGGGCTCCGTCGTTTATCTTGTCGTCGTCATAGGTATCCGTACGCAGATTCCAGTCTCCAGATCTCGGAACCCGACATCTTCGATTCGTCTAAATTAAGGCAAGTGGCGGTTCGCTCTTGCTCATTATTCCATGTTTCCCTTGATTATCAATTAATTGATTGTTAATTAAGATGGGATAAAAGTTATTGTTTTCTGTTTGGGAACAAATTTAATTAAACGATGTGTTAAAATATGACTTTATAATAGGTTATATATATTGCTAGAAACAACGCTATTATGCATGTTAATTACCTTAATAAGTTTTGGTATGGATTTAAATGTGAACTTAAATGCTAGTTTAGCACGAGTATTCGTAGGAATGTTAATTCCTTACGAGGATTAGTCGTTTCTTTATAACGTCGGTGTTAGGAAGTAAGTGCCCTAACACTCTCTTGGTCATGACCTACCCCTATCTAAATATAGCGGTGGTGCACTCAGCTGGTGCCAATATTCGGGATGTATTCCCAATCTTAAGGGATTTATTCCCAATGTCTCATTACGAGATGTGAAATTAAAAGCTTCAACGTTAACATGCGTTTTGGAAGTAAATAAGATAAGTACGGTTATGCACATAATTAATAAACCCTCGGGCGAGGAGTACAACGTGAAAACCGTCCGGACTCTTGCTAGAGTAAGTCTTCTTTCCAATCTGGATTCGCATTGCGCGATGAGGTTGGTCGTTGACCCAAATTGTCAAGGTCGTGTTTTAAAAGTTGTGTGAAAACTTAACGTTCCCAAACATTTGTCATACGTTTCCCATAAGACTCAATTCCTTTGGAGTCTTCTTTTCAGTGCATGTGTAATTCTAATCATTCCGTGAAAGTTCCGGGTTACGTATCGTCCCTTCGGTTATTATTCGAGGGAGAATGATACTAAACGGTTACGATCACTTGAACCATTCTATTTGTACCCTTGCATAGTCTTTCATTAAACTAACCAACCGGGTTTTATTCCTTTCATGGTTGGCTGGTGTCATCCGTCCTATACGGCACATCAGTAGTTGGTCCCCGAAGACTTGAAGTAACCAATCGAAGAAGAGGCTTGCAGTTGAAGATTTAAGTGACAGTGTTTTAAGGTTATTAAGTATTATTTTAATATGTATTCCTATAAACAAGTCATGTAATAGGGTTTATTATAAAAGTCTTCCGCTGTAAATTCACTCTGTTGTAAAATCGTCATCTCTCATTTAATGAGAGATATTTTATTAAAAGCTTAAGTTTTATTTAAAATGTCTTCCGCTGATTAATCTTTTACTATTTAATATAATTATTTAAGCTTAATTGTTCCGATTAAAGCCTAGGGTGACTTTGGACAGTAACGTCTGAGGTCACTGGCGTGTGACACTACCGACATAAGTCGGGGGTGTTACAATTATGGTATCAGAGCAATGGTTTTAAAATTCTTGGCCTATTGTTAGGTTTGAGAATTTTTGAAAATTAATTTCGAAACTATTTTCAACCTAATTTCTATTAAAAAGGAATTTCGAGAGTTTTAATGTTCGTACTAAATTTAAGATTTTCAAATCGCTTAAGGTTTAAAAGCAATAGTGTCCTAATATTAAATGAATGAAATGGTATTCAAAATGGTGTTAAAAGTAATGTTTAAACTCTCTTGTGTTAAACATCAATTTTCATAGTACTTTTATAGAATAATATTATAAACGTTTAAAAATTAAGTTGTGTTATAACTCTAAAAAGTGTGGTTTGGATTTTGGTAAGGGTTTACAAAGAAATAATAATGTTATTATTTCAAACAATAACTACAATGATTTTGCCAAGTTAGGTATAAATGATCTATATGTATAAAGTATAAGGCTTAATAATAAGTGGTTTTCAAACTTCTGCAAGCTTCGAGTTGTTACTTATTCCTTAGATCCATTCTTAGGGATATTGTCTCTCCTTAGGTTTAATGTCATTTAAAGGTTGACGTTTCTCCTAAAAGTACCCATTCTCAAGTAAAGGGAAGGAGATCGTGTTGCGGTTAATGGTGAAGGGCCAGTCAAACTGATATAAAGTTATTAGTTTGGACCCTTATAATTCGTATCATAACGTAATTGACTAAGTGTCATGTATAAGTCAGAAAGGTTCTAAACTGACGTTATGGTTCATCAACAGATGGTGAACACAAGGAACACAATTCGTGCGGGTGCTGGGCCAAGTAACAACCCCAGGACGAATATGAGAAGCGCCGCAAATCAAGGGGAAGAGAGCGAGTCTGTCTCTCACAATAACCCCGTAGACAATGGCCAAGTTCGGGCTAATCCTCGGGTGGTATTCGACGCTGCGGCCATAGAGGCCATTCGAGAGATCGTTATGCAAGCGATCACCGAGATAATTCGGACAGTCGCACCACAAGCACATGGTGTTCCGGTTCCTCAGGTTGTCCCAGAATTTGAGGAGCCAGCGGTTCATGTACCTCAAGTCGATGTCGTCAAGAACAGAGGAAGTTACGGTCGAGCCTTAAAGGCCATAAGCTCAATGAGGCCTGACAGTTATGACGGTATTGGAGAACCAGTCAGAGTGGTGTATTAGTTCTCGCATATGGAACGGTTGTTTAGGAATGTCGAGTGCACTACGGCTGAGAAAGTGCACATCGCCTCCCTTCAACTTAAGGATGTGGCTAGCGAATGGTGGGAGGGCACTGGTCTAGCTGATCATCCCGGGTTGAACTGGGGTATGTTCAAAACAAAGATGACTGACTATTTCTTTTCCCGTGCTATGAGGGAGGAGAAGCATAAGCAGTTCTTTTACCCTAAGACCGATGGGTTGAAGGTGACTGAGCTTGTGGCTAAGTTCAATCTCATGTTGCAATATGTTGGACCGGAGGTGTCGAGTGAAGAACAAAAGATCTGGTACTTCCACGGATGGATGAATCCAGAAATCAAACCTCTGATGGTGCGTCACGGTTGTTCTACGTTAGAGAAATATGTGGATGCGGCCTACAAAATAGAGGCCACACTGGAAGAATCCACCCAAAAGCGGGAGAAACAGAATAAAGGAAGGGGTGGGCAACATGATCGCCAGGTTGGTACATTCAAGCGACCGACATCGCCCACCAAGTTTGAGAAGTCTTTTCGTGCTAAGACCGAGACGACTCAGTCTGACTCTGCCAGAGGCTCAGGTTGGAGTAGCGGAGTGATTCAATGACACAACTGTGGTGAAGCTAGGCATAAAAGTTTTAATTGCCAAAAAGAGAAGCGGGTATGTTACAATTGTGGGAAGGAATGCCACATGAAAACATACTGTAGGCATAAGGGTCAGGGACCAACGCAATCATATCAAGCCTCGAATGTTGGCAATGGGCGGAACCCAAAGCCAGAGGTGTCCGCTCCTGAGCAATCTATTGCTCGTAATAAAGGCAAGGCGCCTATGGAGTCCTCGAGTCAGGGGCAACGACTCTTTGTGATTCGTCACTCCAATGAGAACGAAACCCTGAACGAGTAGTTGTATTTTTGTTTAGCCTTTTTAAGAATAAGGAGCGATGGCTTGTGTCTATAGTTTCCATAGTTTAGTAATCTGTCTATTCGACTTTCTGTCAGTTGTTTTAATGTAATGTTTCGAATAATAAATAAGTGTTTCCTTGTTTCGGAAATTACTAAATTCGTTACTATTGCAAGTTGTTGTGCATACGAGAATCCTTGAGTGCGAAAAGTAGTACATGTCACGAGTTGATAAAGACTGTTTGGACTCCTAAAGGACAGTGTTGGGTTGGGACATGTGTGGGTGTTCCCTACCTTGTTAGCGCTAGTTTCGAGGTCAAAACTATTCGTAAGAACCCCTCTATTTTCTTGAAATAATGTCAAGTTGGGCATCGACATTATTTGTTCCCTTCCCTCGAATTCATGAGCATTGTGTCAAGAGGTTAATGTTGTAAGGATTCCTTGCTATAAGAACTTGGTGTGTGTGGTAATGCTCTATGGGGTTTGAGGTTATTCTTCATGTGCATACTCGGAGCATTAGATGGAGTAGTGAACTAATATAAAGCTCAAAGTACTTACATATGAGTAGTATAATATATATATTTAAGTGAATAAATGTATAAGAGAGATATTTCTTAAGGAGTCGTTTTCTCTAAGATAATCATTCTCTAATACGATCTTGAGTAAACTTTGGAACTCAAGAGTTGTGTTTATGAGGTTTATAAATGAGTGTGTCCACTATGGGACCAATGTTAAAAGCTTTGTGGAAGAGTTAAGTGTGCGAAATCACAAGTATTATTTTGGAAGACCTATTTGAGGTTTCGTTACGAGGTATTCTTAAGGAATGATATAATGAGATGATGATACGAGAAGCGTTAAGGTGATTAAGTCTTGGGTAAATATTAAATTTCAGAAGCAAAAGGTTGCTTGATTTGGGATAATAAATTGTTTGAGAACGATTAAGTGTTTATGGAGTTATGGGTGAATAACAGACTCAGTCGGTAAAAGTTTGTTGTAACTTGGGTGGATTAAAAGTAGGAGATAATGTAAGTGTACGGATTTTATCAAATGGACTTGATGAAAAAGGTGATCTTATGACACGTGTTGGATGAACTAGGTGATTGATTATAATCGTGTTAAACGGATTGTTAGCATCATGTTTGAGGAAAACATGAATACGATGTTGTGCGGTTAATTGTAAAAAGGATTAAGGAACCTTAAAGGTCTTATGTTAGAGCTTGATTAATGGAAAGATTTTGGGTTAAGAAGATGGCATAAGGGCCAAATTTAATTAAGGTAAATAATGAGGTAGATGAGGTGTATATGTAAAGGGTAGGCCGATATGACAATGGGAGGTACTAAGTTGGAGTTATAAGTGAATTTTATGTAGGTACTTTGAGGATCGGATCATCGAAAGGAAGTTAGTAGAAAAATGTTGTATTCTTCTGCTTGAGGACATCGAGATCTTTATGATGAATAGGACATAATAGCGACATTATATTGGAGATTACAATGGATACTCTGATTAAGGTAATCATAATCGTGTGAGTAACCATACTGATTCTAAATGAGGGTAATGAATGAAGGCAGTATGTAGTGGGTGGAATCAGGATCAAATAAATAGTTCGACTTTGGTGATGTAGATTACAAAGACCAAATTTATTTAAGGATATCAACTTAAGGAAGGTAAGGTATGAACTTTGAGAGTGGTTTTCAAAGAGAAAAGTTGAAAGAGAAATGTGTGTTCTCATGCTTAAGGTATAGCAAGTCTATTGCGATGATTTTGAAGACTATTATCCTAAGATAATTATGACCTTGTGGATATAGTCACGAATTATTACAAGTAAATATTGATTTATATTAGTCTAATTCTTACTTTAATACCAATTGCTTTACATTTATTGAAAGTACTATACAAGACAATACTAAGGGTGGTATAAGTGTATTAAGCACCTTATACAATGTTAGTGAGTAAATTAATCAAAATAATCCTAACTTTTGGAGCTACTAGAAGGATAATCATGTGCTTCGCACGGGATGTGGGTAGCTTCTAATTTTTTCTTGTGTAATGTGATTATTTATTAATGCGTTTGTTTAAGTACATTGTGAAGTTAGATGGGTTATATTGTAAAGTGTTGATGTTTCATATTTGTTAAGTTAGTGAGTTTTGTTTTTCGAGATAGAGTTTTTTTATTTGAAATAAATGGTTTTTATTTGATTTGTAATCATGAAGCATATTATTGTTGGTTATTTTTTTATGATTTGAGGGTGTTAGTATTATTTATGCATGCTTTATTAACACAATATGATGATGTTTATTTATTAACTTTGTGTTACATATATAGCGTTATATATAAGTTTGTAAAAGGATATCCACAAAGTCATAATTACCTTAGGATAATTGTCTCCCAAAATCATCGCACTAGTCTCGCTATACTTTAAGCATGAGAACACACATTTCTCTTCCAACTTTCTCTTTATAAACCTCTCTCAGCGTACATACATTATCCTCCTTAAGTTGATATCCTTAAACGAGTTTGGTTTTCGCAATCTATGTCACCAAAATCGAACTATTTATTCGATCATGATTCCTCTTACAACATACTGCCTCTTACTCTCGTTAGAACAGATATGATCATCCACAAGATTACCATTTCCTTAATCAGAGTATCCATTACAATCTCCAATATAACCTCGCTATATTGCCCTATTCCTCATAAAGACCTTGAAGTCCTCAACTAGAAGAATTCAACTAACTTCCTTTCGACAGTCAGATCCTCAAAGTATTTCATTGGTTACCTTTCGACAGTCAGATCCTCAAAGTACATACATAGAATTCAACTATACTTCAACTTAGTACCTCCACTTGTCATATAGACCTTACTCCTTACATACACGGCTCACCTATTTCATTGGTTACCTTAATCACATTTGGCCCTTGTGCCATATCTTAACTCAAAATATTTTACTCATGTGATCCCACAAGTAATCACACCACAACCTATGTCCGATTATCTCAACATGATCTAATAATCCATTTCAAAAGATTATACTCTCGTTTTACCCAAACGTACCATATGATCACCTTAATAGACGTGGGTTGCCTTTTCCTCAAGTCCACTTGATATCATCCACATTCTTACATTATTCCACACTATTCGACCTTCAAAATCGTAGCAAACTGTTACCGGTCGAGTTTGCTATTCACCCAAAAATCCTTAAGTTACCAGTTGTCCTTATACGATTTATTATCCCAAATCAAGCACTCTTTTGCTTTACGGATATTTACCATTTATCCAAGATTACCCTAACATATTCCATTATAAAAGTTCTAACTTAAACCTTTAAGGTTCCTCAACTCTATTTACTAAACGCACATATAACAATTTCCCATGCTACATCCTTTGGTATCGATATCTTCTGAATAACTTAGTCCTTATTCCATAACCCTTCAATCTTAAATGAGCTTTCTCCCGAAACAATCGTTCCACAACTTAATTTCCAGAAAGTGCTATATCATTGGCCTTACGTCCCACCCACTTAAAATCTTCATATCAAGCCTTGTAAAAACTCTAGATATCATAACTCCATACCTCTTGAAGGTACACTTCATTGATTCAGCTCCTTGGCCGAATTAAAATTGACCCTAAAGCTCACTTCCAACTTAAAACCTCTAGTTTCCTCAAACAAGATCGTGATAAATCAATTAGCACAATTGCCGCCAATCACTTTATTTTCCCTAAATGTGACATCAAATCGCCTTTAATAGACGTCGATCACTCTCCATCCAATCCTTATGTTGTTTCTCTTAAGAAAGCCTCATAACGAAACCTCAGATGAATCTTCCAAAATAATACCTATGACTTCACACCCTTGGGTCTGAGGTTTTACTCAAGGTCGTAATAGAGTACGATCTTTTCAGAGGAACTGACCCCCTATGAACTATCTCTGGAATACATTTATTTTCTTCTCAACAATCTATCCTTATAGATGACTACAGAATGACCTCACAACTAGGCATTCTAATCTTCATATAGTTCACTCCTACGTACTTTTACCACAACAAATGTTCAGGGTACACATATGAGAGAGACAAAAATTCTTCGTCCCATAGAGCATTAGCCACATACATTTGTTTCCTTTACATTAAGGAATTTTGGTAAAACTCAACTCACGAGATAACGTTCGTCCGCTCAACAAAGGGAGTAATTATTGTCATACCGATGTGACATTACTCCAAGAACAAAGAGAGATTCCTAAGAATGGATCTAGCAATTCAGTAATGGAGTCGCCCCTGGTGTTAACCATGTAGGGAACGAACACCTAGGCTCCATACATTACCCCTCCTTTATGAGTCCTGACAGCCCTTATCCACACGTGATATAACTGTTTTTGGCACTCACGGAGTCTCGTATGAACGAACAATTTGCAATAGTAATGAATCTAGTAATTTCCAAAACAAGGAAACACTTCTTTATTATTCGAAACATTACATAAAACAACTGATAGAAAGTCGAATAGACAGATTACTAAACTATGGAGACTATCGACACAAGTCATAGCTCCATATTCTTAAAAACTTACAAAATTATACCACTCGCACATGGTTTCCCTCCCGTCGGGGTGACGTATCACAAAGAGTCGTTGCTATTGACCCGAAGATTCCATAGGCGCCTTGCCTTTATCACAGGTAACAGATGGCTCCGGAGCAGACACTTCCATCCTTGGGTTATGCCCACAGCCAACCATTGAGGCCTGACATGCTTGTGTTGGCTTTAGGCCCTTCTTCCTACAGTATGCCTTCATGTGGCCTTCCCTCCCACACTTGTAACATATCCTCTTTGCCTTTGGGCAATTAGGACTCTTGTGCCTAGCTTGACCACAGTTGTGGCATTGAATCACGCCGTTACTCCAGCCTGAGCCTTTGGCGGAGCCAGCCTGAGTCGCCTTGGTCTTAGTACGACCAGACTTCTCGAACTTGGTGGGCGACGCCGGCCGCTTGAACGAGCGAGCCATGCGATTCTGTTGCCTACCCTTTGCCTTAATCTGTGCCTCCACACTAGCTGCGACTTGAGGTATGAGGGCCGCTTGGGCTTGCGGTATCACCTGGCCCATTAATACTTCGACCACTAGCCCCACTATCTGCCCAATGATCGTCGCATTTAGCACAATCGGGGCAGGAGGTGGAACTCCCCTTGCAGCCTGGGGGTCCGCTTGTCCCTGAAGAACATCCTGTCGCAGGGTCGGTTCATTATTACGTGAGCCAGATCCCGCGTCTTCCCCTTGTGGATTAACACTTCTCAGCCGAATTCGAGAATCGTTGCTAGGACTTCCATTAGCTGCCTGGTTGGTGGATCGGGTGTCCATTATCTGTTGATGAACCATAACGTTAGTTTAGAACTTTTCCAACTTGTACATGACACTGAGTCAATTACGTTATGATACGATTTATAAGGGTCCAAACTAATAACTCTATATCAGTCTGACTGGCCCACCACCATTAACCGCAGAAACGATCTTCTTCTGACTTACTTGAAAGTGGGAACTCTAAGAGAAATGTCAACCTTTAAATGACAATAAACCTAGGGAGAAACGATATTCCTAAGAATGGATCTAAGGAATAAGTAACAACTCGAAGCTTGCAGAAGTTTGGAAAACCACTTAGTTTTAAACCAGATACCTTCAAACTTTATACTTTATACCTTTAAACCTTATATATAAAAATAATTATCTATAAAGTTAGTTTCTCAAACTAATGATACGATTATCACAAAACTTGTACCAAGACCAAAATCACACTTTTAAAGTTATAATCTTAAACTTATTTTGATTGCGTATAACACGCCTTTTATAAACCAACGATAAATAACTTTTGAAGTTCAAAATAGCTAAATCATTAGTTTAAATTAAATTACCAGAGTTACTTATAACTTTTAAATTCAACATTGAAACTCTGGAAATTCCTTTTTAATAGAAGATAGGTTTGAAAATAATTTCAAAATTAGTTTTCGAAAATTCTCAAACCTAACAATAGGCCAAGAATTTTAAAACCATTGCTCTGATACCATAACTGTAACACCCCCGACTTATTGTCGGAAATGCCACACGCCAGTGACCTCAGACGTTACTGTCCGATGTCACCCTAGGCTTTAATCGGAATAATTAAACTTAAAGGAACATATTAATTAACGAAAGATTAAACAGCGGAAGACATTTAAATACGAAACTCAACCCTTTTATTAAAAGATCTCCCATCAAACGAGAGTAGCGTTTTTACAACAAAGTTAAATCTCAGCGGAAGACTTATAAATTACACAGCGGAAGACTTTTTAGAATAAACCTATTACATGACTAAGTTATAACAATATATTAAAGTAATATTTGACAACCTTAAAACACTAACACTTAAATCTTCAACTGAAAGCCTCTTCTTCAATTGGTTACTTCAAGTCTTCGGGAACCAACCACTAATGTGCCGTATAGGACGGATGACACCATCCAACCATGCAAGGAATAAAACCCGGTTGGTTAGTCGAATGAAAGACTATGCAAGGGTGAAAACAGAATGGTTCTAGTGATCGTAACCGTTGACTATCATTGTCCCTCGAATAATAACCGAAGGAACGATATATAACCCGGAACTTTCACGGAATGATTAGAATAGACATGCATTGAAAAGAAGACTCCAAAGGAATTGAGTCTTATGGGAAATGTATGAAGAGAAGACTCCAAAAGATTGAGTCTTATGGGAAAGTATGACAAATGTCTGGGAACGTTATAGTTTTTATACAAGTGTTTAAAAATGACTTGATCATTTGGGTCAACGACCAACCTCACCGCGCAATGCGAATCCAGATTGGAAAGAAGACTTACTCTAACCGAAGTTCGGGCAGTTTCCACGTTGTACTCCTCGCCCGAGGGTATATTAATTATGTGCATAATCGCACTTATCTTCTTAAATTCCAAAACGCATATTTACGTTAAAGCTTTTATCATATAATATATCATCTCGATATGAGAGATATCTTGGGAATAAATCCCGATTATTGGCACCAGCTGTGTGCACCTCCCCTATACTCGGATAGGGGATAGTTATGACCAGGAAAGGGTGTTAGGGCTTGGACATCCTATCCACCACGGTTATAAAGAAACGGCTAGACCTCGCAAGGTACATAGCGTTCCTACGAATACTCGTTCTAACTATATATGTATAAGTTCACACATAAAATCCACACCAATACCATCATGGTAATAACAGATAGAATAGCGTTATTTCTAGCAATATATACAACCTATCATAATATCACATTTTACATCATATCATTTATAAAATCTGTTCCCAAACGAAAATAACAATTCATCCCAATTTAATTAACAATCTGAAATAATTGATAATTAACGGAAACAAGGAATGATAAGCAAGAGCGAACCGCCACTTGCCTTGATCGAGATGAACGAATGACGACGGGTTTCTGGGTCCGGGAACTGGAAACGGAATCGGAATCGGATTGCGGATTCCTACGACGCCAATGAACCCACAACGAAACCCTATGTTAGATTCGATAAATAATAATACGGATATAAGGAAACGAAAAGAAACGAAAGAAACGAGGGTCCCATCCGTGACCGGATCGTCCAAGGTCACGATCGCAATTTCTAAGGCAATCCGCGGTCGCAGCTTGGATTCCGCGGTCGCGGATGTCTGGACATCGTCCGCGGTCGCGGCTGTTCATGTCCGCAGTCGCGGCCATGAACCCGACAACCCTAATCGGACAAATCCTCACCGGCGACGATACGACGAAGCTTCGAACGAGAGGGCTTCGTCTCCTGGCACCACGACGCCTCTACTGTACCACCACTCGACCACTAAAACCACCGGCGAGAGATCCGACGATACGAGAACTCCGGCGACACGAGCGAGAGAGAGAGATTGGATTTCAGATGCTCCAACCCTCCATCCGAGCCCTCCTTTTATAGCCACCGAGCACCCCAACTCCCGGCCAGACGAACCGCTCCAAATCCCCCCCGACGAATCGACGGCCATCTCAACCGACGAAGCCATTGAAGACGAGGACGAAGCATTTTCCACGGTTGTGGAAATATTCCTGTTCGCGAGGCTGACGACGCATCATTTTCCACGGTCGGGGAAATCTTCCGCGGTCGCGAAAAAGGCCTATTCGCGTCCTTTTGCCCGGGAAATGATTGAACACGTGCTAAAACCTTGCAATAACTAATATTTGTACCCAAACAAATATTTTAAGCCTCGAAAATACATTGAATGTATATTATAATGCTCAGTGAATTATTACAGAGATTATACGCTTTACAGAAATTCCGAATTTCGCCTAACGCGTCACGATTACAAAATGAGGGTTGAGAAAATTACCCAAATACCCTTACTAAAAAATGAGGGGTATTACAAATATCCACTTCCTTGTTCTTAATTTCTTTAGCAACCTCAGGTGTGGTTTTAGCATCGTACATGGTAGAATCCATCTCCGTAAATGGCATTGCTAAACCGCACCTGAGATTCTTAAATAGGATCATCCACTGTCATCGAAAACATTGCCTCAATCTCTTCAATGCACTTGATAACGGCATGGTCAGAAAAGAACCGATCTTGATTATCTTGAGACTAGGAAGATTGGTGTTGAGAGTTAGAAACAACCTTGAGGTTGATAATCTTATCACATGCTTCATTGATCTTCAGAAATGTTGAAGCCTCGGATACCTTCTTAGGCGTGTCCTTAATATGATTGTAGAACTTCTTGATATATTCGGCAATTATTCGTGCCAAATCAACATACTCATGGATGTAGGCATAAAAGCTTCCCTCCTCTTCGTTAAAGCCCAGATCAAGCCCTAAATCCCCTTCCTCTAAAGGTTCACTCTCAACAACGTCCTCAACAACTGGAGCTTGTGGTTCTGGAAGTGCAACAGGAGGTGCAAGATTTGGTGGATCTATAACATCCCCTATACCAAAACCACCAAGATCAAGCTCGGCATTCTTCCTTTATTTCAACATTTTAGACATCTAGTTACGGATTATAAGGTGCTCTCTCAGATTGGTCTCTCCCATCAAGCTCAGTCTGTCACAATACATAGTCTGCACAAATAAAACTAAGATTACAAATACACTATTGTGAACAACTTAAGAAAAACAACGACACAAAACTAAAATATTATGATGCACAAAGATTACAAATACAGAAGCACAAATAATTCATACACTTTGTGCAAAAAAATGAAATATGAGGAGCACAACACAATTGTAAAATGGTTCACAAACTATTATATCATGGAGCACAAATTTGAAACATCAAGGTGCAAAAAAAAAACATCACGATGCATAAAAAACTTCTATCATTGGTGCACAAAAGTACCTTATCATGGTGCACATATCAATATAAAAATGATGCATATGAATAAACATATAAGCAGAAAAATAAGTGACCTACAAGAAGAAATATTAGAGGACCCATGTACGACGCTATACTAGGAGCATGTTTCCTCAACTCACATTACCTCCTCCGGAGTAACTCACGCCAATTATAGTCCTTTATTCGGTCAGTTAAATCCCAGTTAAATAACTTTAGAATTTTTGTTGTTGCAGAATCATTCCCATTGCTCTCGATAAGAAACGAGTAAAAAAGAACAACGAAATCTAGATCGGACATGAAATCGGCACCCTTGTTTTCAATAAGATTCTTACTCACGTCCGTTGCTAAGACAATACCTATTTTGGAATACCTCCCCCTCAAATTTCTAACTACACCTTTATTGGTGATGTAGTTAGGAATAAACTTTATTAAACCTCTTGGCAAACCAAGGTATTGCTACACATCTATATCCTCTAATCAGACATTAGGCAAATCATTACCCATCCAAAGAGAGCAAGAGGGTCCATCAAACTTGTCCACTAGCCAGTAGCACAAAGCGCTTGGCAACTCATTCACCTTCCATGTAAGCAGGTAACCAAAGCCCATACGAGTCAACGCAACCCTCTAAGCTGCATTAAACCCATAAATTGAATTTATGAGTACAAATAAAGAGCCCCTTGCTTTATGCCTTCTAATAGGGGCTTTGCTTTTAGTAGCCACAGGCGCAACTGATTTTGATTCTTCCTCCAAAAAAAGCAACAAAGGACATCCGGGAAGCATCTGAAGAAGAAACCGTTTTTATCTTTGATGAAGGGGTGGTATCAAATGTGACCTGACGTTTGCCTACAATAAACAAAAACAAAAATGCAACTATATAAGATTGACGAATGCACAAGATTATAAAAACAATGAAGCATAATTTGTTGGTTAAACAAAACAAGAAATTAAGCTTCGTCTTCTTCTCAGCAGGAGGAGAACTCATATCAACTACAACAATTGAGTTCTTGACCTTCATATGTTGCTTTGAAAACAATCAATATCATAAAGATATAATAACTAGTAAATATTGTTGAACCATTCAACTTATAGTAAACTGGTTCACAAAAGTGAGCCTATTGGTGCACAATGTATAATAACAGTGGTGCATAACTTGAAGTAAGCTAATACACAAAAAAGAGTGAAACTGGTGCACAAACTTTTCATAATGCATTGAACAAAACAAAGTTAAGTTGGTGGACAAGTGTATAATAAAGTGGTGCACAACTTAGAAAACAATATGAAATAAGAAAAGGGAAACTGGTGCATACATATAAGTAATCTGATGCACATAGAAAAACAAAGTATATCACCTCTTAAAAGAATCCTCAACTTCTTTAACAAAATCTCCTACTAATTCAGGGACTTCAGCCTCATCTCTTAGAACCTGAAAAACTTACAAAATTGATAGAGTGTTACACGGAACTGGTTGCTCGGTTGCATCACTTGATATGTCCACTTGGCTACTTGCTTATTTCTCTTAAAAAAAACATTCTTGTTCTTCTTCGAAGAGTCTTTGCTTTGTACATATATTGTGAAGCATAACACAATTTAGAAAATAGGTGCACAACATAATCAAAGTGTTGCATAAACATATAGTGATGTAGTGCACAAAATGTATGGCGTTGTGGTGCACATGATACATTAATGTGTTGCGCAACATAACAAAGGCATGTACTAAATACACAACATAGTAATGTGGTCCATAAATAACAAAACAAGATAAAGTACTAGGGTGTACAATAACAGAACAAGAAATGCACAATAAAAGGAGGTGTACGAGAACTGTGGTGCACAACAATGACTAATGTGGTGCACTAAAATGGAGTATTAAGGTGCACAAGAAACAGTACTGTGGTGCACAAGTTAAACTAGTGTAGTGCACAACAGTGACTAATATGGTGCACTGAAATGCAATAATGAGGTGCACAAGAAACAATACTGTGGTGCACAAGTTAAACTAGTGTAGTGCACAACAGTGACTAATGTGTTGCACTAAAATGTAGTAATGAGGTGCACAAGAAATTGTATTATAGTGCAGAAGTTAAATTAGTATAGTGCATAACAGTGACTAATGTGGTGTACTGAAATGGAGTAATGAGGTGCACAAGTAACATTATTGTGGTGCACAAGTTAAACTAGTGTATTGCACAACAGTGACTAATGTGGTGCGCAAAGATACTTTAACAGGTGAACAAGTCTATAGTACAGTGGTGCACAAGTTCAGAAAATATGGGAACAACAAACAAAAAGTTGGTGCATCAAGTTTTGAATATTTGTGTATCAAAATACAATAATTTGTGCACCACTATATCTTGCTTTTGTGCACTTGAATTTGTGAAATGATTATTTTTTTACTTTTTTCATTAAGTTGAGGCAGTGAACAAAACATGTGCTTAGTGGTGCACAAATGATTTGATGGAATGTGTACAACGTAATAATGAAACAGTGCACAACATGAGAAATATTAGTGCATAAACATAGTGAATTGGTGAACAGGTAGACTAATACTGGAGAACAAACAAAGTGAATTTGGTGAACAATCAAAACGAATTTGGTACACAAAAAACATGAGAATATAACATAATATCCCCTAAACACGACAATCATTAGTAAATCATGAAAATCTAAAAATCAAAACAAAACATCAATACACAAAGAACAAAAAAGAAAACGAGAACAACTTGTACACTCTTATGCAGCGAAAAAAACTGAAAGGTTACAAAATCAACAAACAAAAATGTCCAGGGGTTATGAATATGATTATTTCACCTCGAGACAGGGAAGATGAAGATTCACTTTGATTTCCAGCCATTTGGCAAGAGCTAGAGTGAAGATTACGAAAGAGAAAGGAGAATCGATGTGAATGAATCAGAAAGATGGAAAATTCGTTCGCTAATCGCCTCAAATCCACTTAACAAAGAGAGAGCAAAGAGAAGAGAGAGCATAGAAACGTCTCAAATGACTTTTTTTCAAGAAGAAAGGCAGTGCGCATGTAAACTATGCTATAATAGGCGCATCTCTACTTCCTTTCCCTCCCACTCGCGTGATGCAAGCCACACGATCAACCCTATCTAACGGTCCAAATTTGTTCGCGATTTCACATTTTAAAATCATTTTGCACATGAACCATTTATAATGGAGATTTGGCATTTAAAATTACGATGATAAAAGAGAATTGGTCAAATCATTTACCAATGGTTGTACACGAGTTAAACAAGGAAGATGTTGTAGGGCCCCAAGATGTCTGAGAGGGAATATCCAAAATAGTTGTTTCTCTTGCACATAGTAAGTTTCAAGAAAATACGCCTCAAAGTGTTGCAGCATTGGATCCACATCCCGTTCGACCTCAAAGAACAATGAAGCTTTTTGACAAGAGAAAGTCTCCTTTTAAATCAAAATATGTTTTTTATTTATAAAAGACGAACGTTAGAGTCCCTTCAGGAAGAAAAGTCCATGGTATCCCTAAATCATAATAATTGATGATTTTAACAAATTGTGTACATACTTTATATGTAGAATTCAGAAGGATGAATTTTTATCTCAAAATCAAAGAGTCTTGAGCCGAGATATTGGTCATGGAAAGTATATTGAACATCCCTTTTTAGAGCGTGAAGACTAATGATGTTGTTCACAAGATGATCAGTTGTGCAATTGGCTACCAAAATAGATTCAAATGAAAAAAACAGAGATTGAATATCTAGGAAATTAATACGGATCTTCCAAGGAACATTTCAAGTTTCTTTAATGAAACTGATTAGAATAAGATTATCTTTTTCAATAACTAATTTTTCAATACTGAAAGCTATCGATTTACAGATTCTGATGAGAGACAGAATGTGAACGAACAAAGGTTGAAAGAGATACCTACCTTGTCAGTGAAACCTTTGTTTTTTTCCTTTCTTTTCTATAGTTTAACTTTAAATTATTTCATATCATTATCTATGTTTTTTGACAATTTTCTTTTTATCTAGCTAGGCGTTTACATTAAGCGCAATGACATTGTACATTAAATGCATTGGCATTGATACATCAATAGATTGTGTCTGGTATGTTTAAAGTGAAGTGTTAGATCCGTGGGCTCAAGTTTTGCAATACCCTGGACTTATGTCGGTAGTGCCACACGGTAGTGACCTCAGACTCTAATGTTCAAAGTCACTCTAGGCTTAATCCGAATAATTTTATGTGTAAATACATTTATAACAAAAGAATAATAACGGAAAACTTTAAAGACTAAGAATCAATCTTTATTAATATTCTTCTCGTAAATTGAGAAGATACAAGTTTTACAAAACAATATGAAATTGCAACAAAACAATTTACATAAATCCTAATTACAAGACTAGATTATATAATGCTTTCAATTATTACATTAACTAAGAAGATTAAACTCTATACCCAAAACAACATCAAAATATATTTCGGGACAAAACTTCAACAGCAAGCCTTCTTCTCTGATTCGTTACTTCTAGATAACCTAAGACACGTGGACTAATATGTCGTAGGGACAGATGACACCAACGAACCATGTAGGAAAAATATTGGTTAGTTAGTCTAATGCATGACTAAGCACGAGTATTTATGTGAGTAACTACGTGGTCATATCTAGTTGCCATAATTGTCTCTAAAATAAAAGTCGATAGATGATATACAACTAAAAATACTTCCACTGAAACATAAGATGGACAGAGAGGGACTTGCACCAAAAGAATACGTGAATGAATGTGAGTATTATGGGAAGAAGATATGACTGCTTCAGAACATTTTAAGTCAACACACAACATATATAAAACTCCATTGAATAATTGAGTCCGACCAACCACACCGCATAATGCGAATTCAGATTGGAAAGACGACCCACTTAAACTAGAGCACGAAAAATCGAGACCGTAACGAGTGACTCATTGTGAACTCACATTGATGTGATCAGGGCTATCATCAATACTGAAGAGGAACACAAAGTGTTTGAGCATTGGAAGAAGATTTGAAAAAGACGCTCACCAATTAATATCGAAGAAGCTTTGTCTTGGATTTCACATAATGGCGTTGAAGATGAAGTTTTTTGTCTCAAGAAAGCCATATGAAGAGTCTCCTCATGAATTTGGTCATATGAAGAGTCTTGACATCAAGATAGTCATGTGAAGAGTCATGCTTTTATGGTCATTCAAGGCGCATATCAAGAGTCACGCTTTTATGGACTTTCATTCATGGCGTTAGACCAAAAGTCACCCACCATCCTTTACTCATGTCCAGGTGAAGCATCTTTGTTTTCCTATATAAGGCGTGTGTTGCCTTGTAGTTTAGGATCAAGTTGAAGAATAAACTCAAGTGTTTCTCTTGTTATTTTTATCTAATCAAATTCGTAGTTTTATTTCTTCTCTTTTGTCTTCTTGATCTTTGTGGACTTTACAAAGATCTTGTTGAATTCCTTTGGTGGCCATATCCAAAGCAAAGCAACGCGCATCGAATTCTTATGTTGAAGGTGGCCATATACTTCAACCGTCGAGTTCAACCTTGTTGAGTCCTTGGTGGCCATATCCAAGTCCTTGCCGAGTCTTTCAAACTTCTTGAGTGGATTCTCTTGAAGTGTTGATTGCCTATCAAAAATCCAGCCTTCCTACATGAAGAGTCCATCCATTTTCCCACGCAACTCGCCACAATTGTGCTTATACTTGAATCATCAAGCAAGGAGACCCGAGTTCCCTCAAGATCAGTACTTACTTTGAAGCATCGACGCATCAAGGATCCTTTTTCTCTCATTACACTCATTGTACTCGGTAGGTGTCCCAGACACTTCTTATTTGATTATTAATAAGAAGCATAGTCAAGACCTAATCAGTATTAGGAAATAAGCCTCCTAATACCAAATTATAAAGATATCATTACGCTTTGCAAGTCCATAATATCCTTGACACACACGACTATTAAAGTTCATACGTAATGACTATAAACTCCGCAAATAACAAAAAGTCCACATCCAATATCGTCATTACGACGATAACAACATTAATTATATATACCTATATATAACTATATATATCTATAATAATTATTTATCTATATAAGAAATTATTTTAAGCACACAAGGGTCTCCAAACATTTATTTAGGTTTTATAAATTAACCAATTAATTAATAATTAATTTTAATATAAATTATCGGTCAAAAGAATAATTAAAATGGCAAGAGCGAACCACCACTTGCCTTAAATTTGTTTGGAATGAAGACGACACGAAGATTGACGATCACTTGCTTTTGGAAAATCGACTTTTCATTTCAGTCCGATAAAAAAGTGGTTCCGAGGCATACCCAAAATAAATTACCATGATTTTGGTTAATTCCATAAATCTCATAATCCATTCCAACAAGGTTTTATAGATAAAATTTATAAAACCCAATTGTTGAATCATCTACCTAATCCATTATCAATTTGAACTCCTAAATATACCAAGACTAGTTTATTTATTTAATTTACCATTAGTACTTATTCAATAATTTCATATATACTAGTTATAAACTATAGTTGTTGATTATGCCATCATAAATTGATGTACCCCTATTATTATTAATATTATTATTTATTTTATTTTATTTTATTTTTTACCCAAACAAATAATAAACAATTTTATAGATATGATCAAGCTTGATTATAGGATTATTAGCATACTCTTACTTAATGTAATAATACCATTACCAGAACTCACAATCATCACTAGTACGCACCAACTTAGACGGCCGAGGCTCGGAGGGTGGTTTAGGGGCGGACAACAACGTCACTGGGGCGGCGACATGAAGAGGCTGGTGGCGACGCATGGTGGAAGGCTGGTGGCGCAGCGTCGAGGCCTTCAGACAACATTGAAATAGGGCTTGAACACGCCGGACTTGTAGGGCTCAATTGGGTTTGATCGGAAGCCAAATAGGACGGGGCGGGCTCGATTGGGACCTCACGAGCCAGGCTACCTCTGAGATGAAGATTTGCGGCGTTCAAATACCACCGGCGCTGTAAAACGTCCAAAATAGAATGTTCGAAAAATAGGAGACGAAGGGAGTCTTTGATCATTCTTGGTAAATTGGATGACAAAAACACAACGATTTTCTTGGTATTTATTGGGATTTCATAGCCTTTGTCATCAAAAACATAATGCAATAATTTCCTCGCTTTAATTGATCCGAATTACGTCCAATTTTGAAGTTTCCCATTTGAGTGAGCTCTAATGCAGCATCTACTTCTAAGGAAAAACTAGTGAAGATTCAGGAATCAATCAACGCCGAAATAATGGGGTTTTGATTTCCATGGATTGATCTCAATCCAGGATTTTACGGATTGCAATTCTATTCACAAACGTGCCCGAATTTCATGTTTGAAATCACAATCGAAATGAGAAAGAAATGGTGGTTTGGTTTGATGAACAACAGTCCAAATCTTGTTATTTGCACACATTCTCCTAAATTTTTTGCTTAATTGCGCTATCTTGCCCAACTTTCTAAATTTGTGGCACTTACGCCTTCTTTCAAATCCAAAAGTTCTACTAAAGTTCCCAACTTTATTATACATACACAATTCCACTTTTTTAGCCTCATAACTATATTAATGTAATCTTTTGTTCATAAAGTTTCAAAATTTATTATATAATATGGTTAAGAAATTTTAATAACCTTAAATCCAGCTTATATGTACAAAAGGTGATTAATAAACTTAATTTTTTACTTAGGATAATGTTAATTTAAATTATTCTTCCTCGAAAATTAAATAAAATGTAATTCATATTTTAATTATTATCCTCAAAGCATAAATTACCTTAATACCTTTTGATCAAGGAGGGTTATTATAAGTTTTGAATCATGAAGAAAGTAGTAAGAGTTATGATACACCAAGGAGATTTTTTATGAGCACATATGGTTTGGTATTTTATATGCCTTTCTTTATTATCAAATGCATTGTTTATTTATTTGAAATGGACATACTTTATGTTTATTATTTATTGTTTTTTACCAGATAGTTTTCAAGCATTAGAAATTACGTACTAGAGCTATAAAAAAATGATTGATTCCGTTTTAGCGGCCTGACCCACTCGCATTTGGATCCAATTGAACATGTTCGAAATTTTTGGTAACCCGAATTTATCGAACCAAATCTAACCTGAAAATGTATGACCCGAACCCGACCAACCCGAACCAGACCCGATTAACGAATAAATATAGAGTATTAGTAAAATATAAAATACAATATATATGGTAAATGACATATAAATAATGGTAATATTCTCAATTATTCAAAAAAAAGAACATGGTTGTAATTATATAATTTTTGTAATTCAAACGTTTATGAATTAATATAATATAAATTAAAAATACAATATTATTTTGGTCTACTAATATCAATTACATTAAGTAAATAATAATTATACTATTTTTTAATTGATTATTTTTATTTTGACATATTTAAATTAGCTTTTAATTATTTAATAATATTTTAATGGTGAACAAAATATTAAAAAAATGACGCTTTTGACCTGTTAGTAAACCTAAACCTCTCGCTAGCCTATAACGACCAGACCCAACTTGACCTCTTATCCGAATTAACATGACCCATTCTCAACCGAACCTGAAATAACCGAACCTAAACCCGACTTGAAAAACCCGATTGACAGGTCTATAAATGACGCATTATCATTTGATGAGCAATCATAATTTCAAGAGATATATTGCATGACATTTGTATGATACCAAACTTGAAGGTTGTTCATATCAAGGTAGTATGGATGATTTTGATAATAACATATAATTAGTTTAGTGTGCATTATTTTTGTTAAAATGCATTTATACTGTAATTACTGGATGTCTTTTTCTTTTTTGTGTGAAAAATAATAAACAATATGTTTTCACAATTTACTCAAATGATCATTGATTTCTCATCACAATTAATATGAGGCATGGAAGATTAGATGTAACTGACACCATCAGGGATGCTGGAGTTCTAAGCAAAATGAACACACTATTGGTAGATTACTGGCTCCGTGCTTTTTACTTGAATTGAACTTAAGTGCACATTTCACCGGCCAATTAATTGTGTTTTCATGATAATATTATGTAATCTAAATGGATATGTTTGTTGACTACCTTAGAACTTTGTCAAAGAATTGTGTCATTTAATCAAAGGTGCAATTATCGAACATGGAATAAGACTATTAATGGAGGTTTATAATCTGGATATTTTAGGGATCGTAGTGCTTTGCTAGAAGCCAACTACGATTAATGGGCTTAATCGGGTTAGGCCCATGACTATAATAACCGGGTCCTATGAGGTCACACACATAGAGTTATCGGGCTGGATCAAACCAAACCGAAAGCCCATGTGGGACATGGAGATTTCGGCCATAGGCTCATATTGGAAAATTGGCTTTTATTATTAATGCATAAAAGTTACCATTAATAATTACTGGATAAGAAGATGTCTTATTATAAGATATACGGATACAATTTAAAGATATTATATCCATTACTAAAGATAAGATACGATCTTATAAGTAATTGTTACGAACAAGGAAAACACACACTTTTCTCCTCCTCCTATCAGTACGGCCGAACCCTAAGGAAGAGAACCAAGCTCGCGTTTTGTTCGTTCGTTCTAGCAGACAACATCAAAGGCGATCTAGATTCCAGACTCGTGTGGACCAAGTAGAGAAGCCACACTTAGGGCTTTCGATCTCCGTTGAAATCATGTAGGAACGTTTCAGACTCGCATTAAACGGTATGTAACTCTACTTCTACTTGATCCCTATTGATTCATGCATGAGATCCTTGTTAGATGCTAGAAAATAGTTTCCTGAAATTCCGCTTATACGCATCTAATCCCAACAGTGGTATCAGAGCTTCCTGCATAAATTGATAGGATCAAAATATTAAAAGAGTTAATTTTGATGCATGTCTTGATTCAAATTAAGTGGTAAATTGATATGTAGGTTAATTTGCATGATTAAAATTGTGATTTTGATTTATTGGATTAGTAAAGTTGGGAACTTCATAAACTAATATGCATGTAAAATTGTTCTACCCATGCTTGATTCATGTGATTTAATTATGCAAGAGATATGATTTTTGTAACACCCCCAAATCTTAACCCATTTGGAAAGGTATTACCGCCAGTGACCCCAGTGTTCCTTACCGAGATCACCCAAGGCTTTACCGGTTTAAATACAATTTAAGGCATACAATGATACATAATGATCAAAGTATCCAAATCAAAACATCAATCAAATGAAACATGAGTTACGGGATTACATCCCAATCCCGAATAGGCCAAACACAGAGTTTAAACAAAGTACAGCGGAAGACTTATAAAAGATATTACAAAAAGGGTTGTGATCGTAATGATCACCTGCCCAAGGATCTCAACCTGATTAAAAGAAATTATTAAAACATCCAAAAACAACCGTCGTCTTCATAGTCAATCTAGTCTCCTCATATCTTCGCTCTATCTGATGTGCCGAATCGAACGGATGACACCAGCCCACATGCAGAGAACAAATTTCATGGGTTAGTCTACTTGAATAGACTAGCAAGGGTACAAAGCAGAATGGTTCGAGTGATCGTAACCGTTTACTATCATTGTCCCTCGAATAATAACCGAAGGGACGATACATAACCCGGCACTTTCACGGAATAACAACAAGAGGTATGCACAAGAGAAGATTCTGGAAGACTGAATCTTCACAGAAATCGACTCGAAAGAAGACTCCAACGGAAATGAGTCCTTAAGGAAATATGACAAATCTGGAATGTTTACAGCATCATACAACAATGATTAAAAGCTGACTGAGATGCTTCGGCTCATAACCAACCTCACCGCTTATAGCGAATCCAAATCGGAAGGAGAATGTACTACATTCATGTCTGGATCTTACAGAACCACATAACGATTTAAAAACTGACTAAGATGTTTCGGTTCACGACCAACCTCATCGCTTACAGCGAATCCAGATTGGAAAGAGAACGTACTCTGATCAACAGTCGAGACGAGCTTTCCTAGCTGCACTATTTACTTAGCTGCACTACTCGCCAAAGGTATATTAATTATGTGTACTCGGGCACTTTATCTTATTTAATTCCAAAAACCCACATCACGTTATAGGCTTTTAAATCATCTCATCCATCGGGATAAAGAGATATCGTCGGGAACTAAATCCATGGACGGAGTTGACTCGGGAACTAAATCCCTAAAGTCGGCTCGGGAACTAAATCCCTCGGGAACTAAATCCCTAAAGAAGATTTGACTCGGGAACTAAATCCCAAAAGTCGAATCGGGAACTAAATCCCACGGGAACTAAATCCCTAAAGTAGAGTTGACTCGGGAACTAAATCCCAAAAGTCGAATCGAGAATTAAATCCCACGGGAACTAAATCCTTCAAGGCGGAGTCGGGAACTAAATCCCTACAAACGGCATTAGAGAAGGATGGTAGAAACTAAATCCTAACCACCATGTTATCAAGAAACGACTAGCACTCGCAATGAGATACACAGTAGCGTTCCTACGAATACCCGTGCTAACTAAACAGTTCAACACAGTAATCAATCACAACAAAGCCATTGCGGCCAGAAACAGATAAAATAGCGTTGTTCTAACAATATACAACCTATAATAATATCTGTATTAATTCACATATATATATAATAGCGTTGTTCTAACAGATATACAACCTATTATAACATCATATTTTAGTTTTCCAAAACAGTTAACAAAACCGTTTCCAGATGAACACAATAATCATTCCAAATTAATTACTCAGATAAACAACTGATAATTAATGTAAATATGGAACGATGAGCAAGAGCGAACCGCCACTTGCCTTAATCCGTAGAATAGTCTAAAGATGACAACTGGATTCCGGCTCGACACGGGTATAGATCCGACAGCACAACAACCTTCGAGTCGACCCATAAAAGGAACCCTAAGTTAGATCCGACATAAATAATACGAATCTAAACACGGCGAAAGAACACGGAAGGAAAGACGCCACGATGACAACCAACCAAGCCAAAGCCACGAAGGCATTCTGGGCACTGGCGGCGGTCGCCGTTCTTGGCGGCGGTCGCCGCATTCATCACGGCGGTCGCCGTGAAGAACACGGCGGTCGCCGTGAAGAACACGGTCGACAGAGACGAGAGAAATCTCACCCCAAAACACGAGTAGTTCGGCCTCCTTCGACTTGATTTGGCTTCTAACCTCCAAGGCTAACCAAAAGCTTCACAAAGGCACTTAGGAAACACACCAAAGCAACACCGGCGAGACCTTCAAACTTCGGCAAAAACCAACTCCGATGAGAAGGAAATCCGGCAGCGATTCGGGGTTGGAAGGGCTTCAAAACCCTCTCCCAAACACTCCTATTTATAGCCAAACACCTGGGAGCCTCAACCAAACCCTAAGACGCGGCCGAAAGCAAGATCGGCGTGCCTCGATTACCGCCGGCGACCAACGGGCAATGTCCACTGGACAAAACACGGCGGGCGCCGTTTTTAGCCTGCGGCGGCCACGCGGCGGTCGCCGTAAATGCGGGGGTCGCCGTAAATGCGGCGGTCGCCGTTGCTAGGCCTGTCACGGCCAGCTAGAAGCTGACACGCTGACTCCTCGGGCCCAACCACGGCGGTCGCCGTTTCTCCCTTTTTCCGCCCATTCAGCTTTGAACGAACCTGATGTTAAACCGGGATAAAAATTATCGTATGCGAACGACAATTAAAATCTAAGGCACCTTGTCTGTATATTATTTCACTGAGAAAAATATTACAGATACAGAGCACATTACAGAATGTCTCAAACTCTCTGTATTAAATCCGACGTACACAACGGGTACTCGGGAAAATTCCAAAATTCCCAAAATAACCTTACAAAAATACGGGGTATCACATCACCTCCCCCTTAAAAGAAGTTTCGACCCCGAAACTTGGCCGAAGAAAAAAAACAACTCGGGAAAGTGTCTGAGCATCTCTGCCTCGGTTTCCCAAGTAACTTCCTCAGTCCCAGACCTGGACCACAGAACTCGTACCAACAGTACGATCTTGTTGCACAGTCGCTTCACACGGTGTTCGAGAATGCACACTGACATCTCCTCTCAGTACCATTTGCCTGAATCTCGACGTCCTTATAGCTCAGCCTACGAGACTCATCTTGGCACGAATATCCTTAGCAATGATATGTGGAACACATTATACACTAGGTACGCCGATGGCGACAATGCCAAACGGTACGTTAGAGATCTTACTCTATCCAGAATCTTGAATGGTCCCATGTAGCGAGGGTTAAGCTTCCCACGCTTACCAAACCTGAAAACATCCTTGGGTGGCGATACTGTGACAAGTACCTTGCCACCAACCTCGAACTCAACACTTTAACGCTTCTGATCTGCGTAAAACTTGTGTCGACTCTGAGCGGTCAACAACCTCTGTCTACTCAGAGCAATGTTCGAAGTTGTCCTTTCGACCAACTCTGGTCCAAGTAGAATCTTGTCGGCGTACTCAACCCAACAAATCTGAGATCTACATCTGTGACCATACAAAGCTTCGAACTGAGCCATCTTGACCGTAGCATGCCAGCTATTATCGTACGTGAGCTCAATCAGACTTAGACTGTCTTTCTAGCTAGTCGGATGATCGAGTACGTATGCTTCTTAGCATATCCTCCAGGGTCCAGATAGTCTTTTCAGACTGACCATCTGTCTGAGGATGAAATGCTGCTGAATCTCAATTCAGTTCCCATGGCCTTGTGAAGTTCTTGCTATAAACTTGACATGAATCGGCCATCTCGATCCGATACAATGGTCTTAGGAATGCCATGTAAATGGATAATCTCCTAGTGGAAAACTTCTTCTGACCTCTGGGTCACCCAAATAACCTCAGTTTCCAATGCAAACACTATTGCTGCTAGTTCTAGGTCATGTGTTGGTTAGTTTGCTTCATAGGTTTTCAATTGTCTAGATGCGTATGCAATAACCTTGCCCCTCTGCATCAAAGACACATCCCAACCCATTTCTCGAAGCATTAACTATAGACCATATAGCCATCATTCTTTCCGACAATGCCCAAACTGGTGCATAAGTCAGACACTGTTTCAACTTCTTGAAAACTGGTCTTGCACTTGTCATCCCAGACAAACTTCTGGTGAACCTTGTGGACAGACTGGTCATAGGTGGAGAGATCTTAGAAAAATCCTTCCATGAACCGTCTATAATGTCCTGTAACCTCTAGGAAACTGCGCACCTCGCTCACCCTCTGAGGCCGCTTCCAAACAACTACTGATTCACTCTTCTGGGGAATAACCATAACCTCATTCTTATTGATCACATGGCCTAAGAAAGCCACTTCTAGATCCAACAATCGCACTTAGCCCACTTTGCGTACAGCCGACTTGGTCTAAGGACCGATAAAGAAATCCGCAGATGTTCCCTGTGAGCTTCCTTGCTCGGGAAAAATATCAAAATACCATTGATGAAGACCACTATGAACTTATTCAAGTACTGGTCTAAAACATCGATGCACTAGGTTCATGAAAACTGCTAGAGCATTCATAGATCCAGATGGCATGACTACAATCTCGTAGTGACCATCTCTCGTCCGAAATGAAATCCTCGGAATATCATCCTCACGAATCCTGAGCTGATGATACCCAGATCTCAGGTCGATTTTGGAGAAAACTTTTGCTCCCTGTAGTTGATCCAACAGATCATCACTCCTTGGCAACAAATACTTGCTCTTGATCGTGACTTTATTCAACTCTCGAAAGTCAAAATAAAGTCGAAACGGTCCATCTTTCTTTTTGACACATAAAACTAGGGCACTCCTAATCAAGGTGATGCACTCAGCTTTATATAACTTTTGTCAAGAAGATCCTTGAGTTGCTTCTTCAACTCTTGCATCTCAACAGGAGCCATCCGGTACGGTGCCTCAGAGATCGGCGTGGTACACGGCTCGAGATCAATTGCAAACTCCACAACACGATTCGGGGTATCAGGAATATCTTCTGGAAAGACACCCGTAAATCCTCTAACCACAGGAATATCAAAACTGAAGTCGATCACTGCCTTATGACGCTTCCGTCAATCCATACCGAGAATAATTATCGTATGGGACCATGGTTATTTAGGTCAAATCGCTTTGAATTTCTTACCCTTGATGGTAATCGACAATCCGACGGACGATTGGTTCCTACTAAATGGTCACCATCTTGGACCAGCCCACTACATGGTTCACAGACGACTCACTAGTGGCTCCGAGCCCAGGCCCAGTCATTACCAGCGTCCACTGTTGCCATGAGCCGTTGTCCATATATCTCAACCCATCCTTGGTAGCTCCACCTAATTAATAGGCAGCCATCTCCTAAGAGGTTGTTGGTGAGTCTCGAACACGAGACCTTACCCCATACCAAGCAACGAAACATTAACTTGGTATAAACCAAAGGTTCATATATAAGAAGAGTTACAACAAAAGGTTCACAACCTCGTTGCACACACAACTTAACTTAACTTACAACCATCCAAAATGAAAGTCTGGGTAGCACCCACATCAACAACACATTAACAAAAGCATAACGCAGATACAAAGTACTCTAAGCATTAGGAGCATAGGGTCCATCCGCCTCACGCATCACGTATAGGCGTTGACCTTGGCTTCCTGAAGCCACCGGGGCTTTCCCCTTGTTTCTCGCAGTTGTCTGCATTGAAGGACTAGGGGCTTCCACCGGACTGAACCTGGGTTGGTTGTTCTAATTAACAAATCCCTGCTGTGACTCAGTCCCTTTCTGTCTCCTCTGCGGACAAAATAACTGCAAGTGTCCTTCCTTTCCACAGGCATAGCACGTTTTCTCCTCCTTCGGACACACATTACTCTTGTGCCCGTAGGTACCACAGTTGTAGCACTGGATCAGGCTATTGCCCTGACCCGAACGTTGCGTAGACCCATCCTGAGTCATATTCGTTTTTGCTCGGCTAGATCTGGCAAAATCAGATGGTGGAGCGGGACGTTTAAACCCACTTGCCTTAGGCTAGTTCTCCCCTTGCCTCTGGCTATCACACTTCTTGGTCGACTCTTCCAGAGTCAACTCTAACTTGTAGGCTGCATCCACGTACTGCTCCAAAGTTGAGCATCCGTGATACACCATCAGTGGCTTAATATCTGGGCCCATCCACTCATGGAAATACCAGATTTTCTGTACCTCACTGGATATCTCAGGTCCAGCATACTGTAGCAAATGATTGAATTTGGTTGCCAGCTCAGTCACCTTCAATCCATCAGTCTTAGGGTATAGGAACTCCTTGTGTTTCTCCTCCCTCATAGCACGAGAGAAGAAACGGTCTGTCATCTTTGTCTTGAACATCTCCCAGTTCAAAACAGGGCTATTAGCTAAGCCGGTACTCTCCCACCACTCACTAGCATCCTCCTTTAACTGAAGAGAAGCTATATGTACTTTCTCAGCTTCAGTACAATCAATGTTGCGGAACAACCGCTCCATGTGGGAGAACCAATGGATCACCCCGACTGGTTCCCCTTTCCCGTTATAGCTGTCAGGCCTCATGGAATTAATGGTCTTCAGAGCACGACCATAGTTGTCTCGAGTCCTAACTATATTCTCCTGGAATACACGGTTTCCTGGCTCCTCAAATCTGGGAACCGGTGGGGGAATTTGCACACCTTGTGCCTGTGGCATACTCGGTCGCAGTATATCAGTCACTGCTTGCATGACCATTCCCCGAATTGCCTCTAATGTTGCAGCATCAAATGCCATTGGAGCGTTGGTCTGCTCTTGACCATTGCCTCTGGGATGGTTGTTGTAACCAAACTCCTGCTCGTCTTGTCCAACATTTCCTACAGTTGGTCTGGGGTCATTACTCGGCCCAGCACCAGCACGGATAACGTTCCTTGTGTTCACCATCTGTTTACCGATCAAATTCCAAGGATTTTTACACATTAATATCATTCTGATATATTTATCGTAATAAAATCAACTTAGAATAGATCAACTGGTAATTTCTATTGATGGACTCAAACCGAGTTACTAGGTTCTACAACCTCAACTCACAACGAGCGAACTGGGAATCAAGCCTAACTGGAGATGGCGAAACCACCTCGGCTTCTCTCGGGTTCCTCTGAAGAGAACAGAATGCACCCATATCTAGCGGGGCAACGGGGAAGGAATTAGTCTTTCTAGACATAGAAGCAAGCTTACTATATCAGACTGTACAAAAGACATGACTATGAACGGTGTTTTTGAAATTCTTTTCACTTTGAAAATTCAGAACCCTTTTAAAGCATTTTCAAAAACGGATAAATGATTTATAAAAATCCCAAATCCGTTTTAAAACCTTTGGCTCTGATACCACAACTGTAACACCCCCAAATCTTAACCCATTTGGAAAGGTATTACCGCCAGTGACCCTAGTGTTCCTTACCGAGATCACCCAAGGCTTTACCGGTTTAAATACAATTTAAGGCATACAATGATACATAATGATCAAAGTATCCAAATAAAAACATCAATCAAATGAAACATGAGTTACGGGATTACATCCCAATCCCGAATAGGCCAAACACAGAGTTTAAACAAAGTACAGCGGAAGACTTATAAAAGATATTACAAAAAGGGTTGTGATCGTAATGATCACCTGCCCAAGGATCTCAACCTGATTAAAAGTAATTATTAAAACATCCAAAAACAACCGTCGTCTTCATAGTCAATCTAGTCTCCTCATATCTTCGCTCTATCTGATGTGCTGAATCGAACGGATGACACCAACCCACATACGGAGAACAAAGTTCGTGGGTTAGTCTACTTGAATAGACTAGCAAGGGTACAAAGCAGAATAGTTCGAGTGATCGTAACCGTTTACTATCATTGTCCCTCGAATAATAACCGAAGGGACAATACATAACCCGACACTTTCACGGAATAACAACAAGAGGTATGCACAAGAGAAGATTCTGAAAGACTGAATCTTCACAGAAATCGACTCGACAGAAGACTCCAACGGAAATGAGTCCTTAAGGAAATATGACAAATCTGGAATGTTTACAGCATCATACAACAATGATTAAAAGCTGACTGAGATGCTTCGGCTCACAACCAACCTCACCGCTTACAGCGAATCCAGATCGGAAGGAGAACGTACTACATTCAAGTCTGGATCTTACAGAACCACATAACGATTTAAAAACTGACTAAGATGTTTCGGTTCACGACCAACCTCATCGCTTACAGCGAATCCAGATTGGAAAGAGAACGTACTCTGATCAACAGTCGAGACGAGCTTTCCTAGCTGCACTATTTACTTAGCTGCACTACTCGCCAAAGGTATATTAATTATGTGCACTCGGGCACTTTATCTTATTTAATTCCAAAAACCCACATCACGTTATAGGCTTTTAAATCATCTCATCCATCGGGATAAAGAGATACCGTCGGGAACTAAATCCATGGACGGAGTTGACTAGGGAACTAAATCCCTAAAGTTGGCTCTGGAACTAAATCCCTCGGGAACTAAATCCCTAAAGCAGAGTTGACTCGGAAACTAAATCCCAAAAGTCGAATCGGGAACTAAATCCCACGGGAACTAAATCCCTAAAGTAGAGTTGACTCGGGAACTAAATCCCAAAAGTCGAATCGGGAACTAAATCCCTCAAGGCGGAGTCGGGAACTAAATTCCTACAAACGACATTAGAGAAGGATGGTAGGAACTAAATCCTAACCACCAGGTTATCAAGAAACGACTAGCACTCGCAATGAGATACACAGTAGCGTTCCTACGAATACTCGTGCTAACTAAACAGTTCAACACAGTAATCAATCACAACAAAGCCATCGCGGCCAGAAACAGATAAAATAACGTTGTTCTAACAATATACAACCTATAATAATATCTGTATTAATTCACATATATATATAATAGCGTTGTTCTAACAGATATACAACCTATTATAACATCATATTTTAGTTTTCCAAAACAGTTAACAAAACCGTTTCCAGATGAACACAATAATCATTCCAAATTAATTACTCAGATAAACAAGTGATAATTAATGTAAATATGGAACGATGAGCAAGAGCGAACCGCCACTTGCCTTAATCCGTAGAATAGTCTAAAGACGACAACTGGATTCCGGCTCGACATGGGTATAGATCCGACAGCACAACAACCTTCGAGTCGACCCATAAAAGGAACCCTAAGTTAGATCCGACATAAACAGTACAAATCTAAATACGGCGAAAGAACACGGAAGGAAAGACGCCACGACGACAACCAACCAAGCCAAAGCCACGAAGGCATTCTGGGCACTGGCGGTGGTCGCCGTTCTTGGCGGCGGTCGCCGCATTCATCACGGCGGTCGCCGTGAAGAACACGGTCGACAGAGACGAGAGAAATCTCACCCCACGAGAAGGAAATCCGGCAGCGATTCGGGGTTGGAAGGGCTTCAAAACCCTCTCCCAAACACTCCTATTTATAGCCAAACACCTGGGAGCCTCAACCAAACCCTAAGACGCGGCCGAAAGCAAGATCGGCGCGCCTCAATTACCGCCGGCGACCAACGGGCAATGTCCACTGGACAAAACACGGCGGGCGCCGTTTTTAGCCTGCGGCGGCCACACGGCGGTCGCCGTAAATGCGGCGGTCGTCGTCGCTAGGCCTGTCGCGGCCAGCTAGAAGCTGACACGCTGACTCCTCGGGCCCAACCACGGCGGTCGCCGTTTCTGAACGGCGGTTGCCGTTTCTCCCTTTTCCCGCCCATTCAGCTTTGAACGAACCTGACGTTAAACCGGGATAAAAATTATCGTACGCGAACGACAATTAAAATCTAAGGCACCTTGTCTGTATATTATTTCACTGAGAAAAATATTACAGATACAAAGCACATTACAGAATGTCTCAAACTCTCTGTATTAAATCCGACGTACACAACGGGTACTCGGGAAAATTCCAAAATTCCCAAAATAACCTTACAAAAATACGGGGTATCACAATTTTTGGCATGTTTTAAATCATTAGAAGGAAAATTTGAGTTTCATAAGATGGATCAATCCCCTAAATTTTGTATTTCACAATTCTGATTTTTTTTAATGAAATTGTTTCATACATAATTTTCTGAAGAAAAAAAAAACAGAAAAAGGGGACCGAACCAAATCGGATCCAGTTCTGTAACACCCCCAAAACTTAACCCTTTTGGAAAGGTATTACCGCCAGTGACCTCAGTGTTCCTTACCAAGATTACCCAAGGCTTTACCGGTTAAATACAATCATGAAATACTAATGATACATAATGATCAAAGCATTCAATCCAAAACATAACATTGTCAAGGAAACATGAGTTACGGGATTACAACCCAATCCCGAATAGGTCAACACAGAGTTTAAACCAAATACAGCGGAAGTCTCATAAAACACCTTACAACCAAAGTCATTGTCCAAAAGATCTCAACCTGATTAAAGAAATAATTAAAACGTTCAAAAACCACTGTCGACTCCATAGTCCTTCTAATCTTCTGAGCTACTTTCGATCTGATGTGCCGAATCGAACGGATGACACCAGCCAACCATGCAAGGGAAAATATTGGTTGGTTAGTCTAAATGAATAGACTAGCAAGGGTACAAAGCAGAATGGTTCAAAGCAGTCGTATTAGGTTAGACTCCTCGTCCCTTGAATAATAATCGAGTACGCTTGTCAACCACCATACTCCTACTGGAATAAACAAGAGGTATGCACAAGAGAAGATTCTGGAAGACTGAATCTTCACAGAAATCGACTCGAAAGAAGACTCCAACGGAAATGAGTCTTTAAGGAAGCATGACAAGTCTGGAAAGTTACAGAATCATACAACAATGATTTAAAACTGACTGAGATGCTTCAGTCAACGACCAACCTCACCGCCTTTCAGCGAATCCAGATCGAAAAGAAGACGTACTACATTCAAGTCAATACGACTCTTCCTAGCGGCACTATCACCTAGCTGCCCTACTCGCTGAGCGTTCATTAATTATGTGCGTCAAGGTAGCACTTATCTGATTATGTTTCAAAAACACACATCACATTATAGACTTTTACATGTGTACCCCACCAATGGGACGACACATCTTAGTATACATTTCGTCGAGAGTGACGTACACCGAAAGGTTTGTGACACCAGCTAAGTGTCATGTCTCTACACACTTGTGAAAGAGACCGATCATGATCTTAGAATAGTACCGGATGGAGACGAGCCACCCCGATACAAGATTATAAAGAAACGATTGGACAAAGTCCGAGTAACGTTCCTAATAAACAGTGCTAACTAAACAGTTACAACACAATAACAGTTACAAAATAACTCCACATAAAGGCCCGAAAGGCGATCACAGATAATAGCGTTGTTCTAACAGATATACAACCTATTATATGATTTTCAAAACAGTTTATCAAAACCGTTTCCAGACAAACAGAGTATTCATTCCAAATTAATTACTCAGATAAACTACTGATAATTAATGTAAATATGGAACGAACGAGCAAGAGCGAACCGCCACTTGCCTTAATCCGCAGAATAGTCTAACGACGACAACTGGATTCCGGGCTCGACACGGGTATAGCTCCGACAGCACAACAACCTTCGAGTCGACCCATAAAAGGAACCCTAAGTTAGATTCGACATAACCGTAGTACGAATCTAAAAATGATGAAAGAACACGAAAGGAAAGACGCCACGACGACAACCAACCAAGCCAAAGCCACGAAGGCATTCTGGGCATTGGCGGCGGTCGCTGTTCTTGGCGGCGGTCGCCGCATTCATCACGGCGGGCGCCGTGAAGAACACGGCAGTCGTCGTGAAGAACACGGCGGTCGCCGTGAAGAACACGGCGGTCGCCGTGAAGAGCACGGCGGTCGCCGTGAAGAGCACGGCGGTCGCCGTGAAGAACACAGACAACAGAGACGAGAGAAGTCTCACCAAAACGATGCGTGTTTTGACCCCTTTTTGCCTTGCTTGGGTTCTGACCTCCAAAGGCAACCAAAAGGCTTCTAAAGGGATTCTGGAAACACCACCAAACGACACCGACGAAAGCTTCAGAATTTCCGGCGAAGGCACAAACTCCGGCGAGAGGAAAATTTGGCAGAGGTTCGGTGTTTGGGATGGCTCAAATCTCTCCCCCAACACCTCCTTTTATAGCCAAAGCATCTGGAGCACGAAAAATATGGGCCTAAAGCTAGTTCGGCGCTCGCCAGAAACCGCACCGACGACCAACGGGCAAGGACTGCTGGACAACGATGGTGGCCATTACGGCGGGTGCCGTAATTTACGGCGGTCGCCGCGGTCTGGCACACCAGCTGCCACCTCGAGCATTGGGATGGCGGGCGCCGTGACTTTACGGCGGTCGCCGTTCTTGGATCCAGCGACGGCGGTCGCCGCCACTGTACGACGGTCGCCGTGACAGGCTTTTCCCGCCCGTTCAGCTTCGAACGAACATGACGTTAAACCGGGATAAAAATTATCGTACGCAAACGACAATTAAAATCCAAGGCATGTTGTCTGTATATTATTTCACTGAGAAAAATATTACAGATACAGAGCACATTACAGAATGTCTCAAACTGTCTGTATTAAATCCGACGTACACAACGGGTACTCGGGAAATTCCAAAATTCCCAAAATAACCTTACAAAAATACGGGGTATCACAAGTTCGGCACACACCCCGGCTCATGGGGATGAGCCCAGCGGGTGTGGACCGAGGTTGGGTGCGGGCTAGTTCGCGCGATGCAGACCCGGTTGGACCCGGTTCTGTGCATTCTGCTGAACCCTGGTTGTGGCTCACGGTTGGGACCAGATCCGGGTTGGACCCGGTTAGATCCGGTGCACCGTGGTTTGCGGTTCTGCTGAACCATGCGGTTCGCACTGGTGGAAACTGGTCTGGGCTGGGCTCGGGTCGGTCTGCAGGGGCTGCATGGTTCGGTGGGGCACGGGTTGGTCCGTGCTAGGCTCGGGCGCGACTTGGTCTGGTTGGGTAGATTTGGCGTTTTGGGATAATTTTCTAAAATATAAGATACGATCTTATTTGCCTAATAGGATAATATTTGATATTATCTACAATATAATTGATATACGATATATTGTATAGCACATCTAGTAGTTATTAGCATGATTTAGATGATGTTTGGATATGATTTGATGGTAATTCTGTAATCCGGAAGAGAAGACGAGAAGTGAAGAAATCATGGGATTTATAGAGGTTTGAAGTGCATTGAAGAGTAGAAGAATAGTGTGCTGAATTCAATTGGTTCGTTCTCTTTACTCAGATATCCAAATGGAGTGATTCCAACTCGAGGAGTTAGATCTTGAAGTCTACTGCACGTTCGCAAAATATGAGCGCAATCTGAGTTGGGAATCAAAAGTTATGACGTTTGTACAGAAGTGTCACAGCTGCTGGAGTACCACCGCACCCGCGGCAACATCACCGCACCCCGTGGTGAGCCAGCAGAGAAGAAGGCGCGAAGTTCCGAAGTTCTGGAAGACCACCGCACCCCGCAGTGGGTATGCCGCACCCGCGGTGACGATGTGTTGAAGACTTTTCCGGATTTATTTCCGGAATTTCTATTTCCTTTTTTTTATTTCTGAAACTTTGTTTCAAAGTTTGTTATTTCCTTTTATTTATTTTCTGAATTATTTGCCCTAGTATTTAAGGATCTAACCTAGACTTTGTTTAGGTTAACCTAGTTGTCACCTTTCATAGTTTTTTCTCTCACAAACCCTATGGAGAATTAAACCTCCATTGTTGCACTTGACGTTTTGAAGCCTTCAATTGATTGGTTGTGAGTTTTCTACTCTTGTTCGTTTTCCTATCTAGTTGTATTAATTCTCTTGCGCTTGAATGTTTATTGAATCTTATTGATTTATCTAGACTGATCACCTAGGTTTATTGATATTATCCATATAGCTAGGACTTGTCAATTCCGGGTTTGGGTTGCATATCTAGTAGCAAACACGATTTACATAAGCGGGTTGCGAGTGTTCATCGTGAGAGAGAGTTAATTGCATGCTTATTGTAACGGGTTGTTTCTATTGCATGTATCTTGTTGAATCCTTGGTTGAATGCTATTGTTTTATTGAGTCTTGAAGGTTTTCGGATTTGATTTGGTAATAAGTACTATTAGGGCTGGTAGAACTAATAGTTACCTATGATCGGGATAAGAACAACTAAAGGAAAGATAAGAACTTGAGATTGATAGAATTCAGTAATCAACCATATCTCTTGTTGTGTTGATCTTTGTCACATGTGACGTTTTTCTCCATCATATTCACAACCTTTGCCTGCGAATCTGTTTACTTGCTTTGTTTTAATTACTTGGTTCAAAAATCATACAAACCCCCCCTAGTTCCTAGTTGGTGACTTGAAAGATACAAGAATTGATAACCTGAATCCCTTGGATTCGACCCTGACTTGCTTGATATACTCTTTAGTAGGTACTTTAGGATTTCTTTGATTAGGCATACGACTTTAGGCCTGTCAAATTTGGCGCCGTTGCCGGGGAGTCAAAATTTATGTATTTGTGTTTTTGTTTGTTACCGACTTTGGTGTGGATCTATCTTATAGTCCAAACCCGTGCTACTGATAATCCACTTGTTGATTTAGATCCAGAGATCGACAGGACGTTCCACAGGAACCGCAGAGAACACACCACCCCACAAGCTGCAATGGGTGACCAAACGCTTCGGCAATTGACTGCGCCGAATCTGACTATGCAACCACTAGGTGTGACAATCCCCGCCATAGGAGATGACGTGAATTTTGAACTGAAGCCGGGGCTGATTCATTTGCTCCCGTCATTCCATGGATTGAGTGGAGAGGACCCAATCAAGCATTTGGGTAAATTCCACACTGTGTGCATGAGCATGAAACCGGCGAATATCACTGAGGAGCAAATCAAGATGAGAGCCTTTGGGTTCACTCTCAAGGATGCAGCTGATGATTGGTACTACCATCTTCCCACCGGAAGCATAGACACTTGGGCCAAGCTTCATAAGGCCTTTCTTGAGAAGTATTTTCCTGCCAAGAAGGCGAATAGCTTAAAGAAGAATATAAGCAATATTGAACAAGAGGATGATGAGACCCTTTATGACTATTATGAACGGTTCAAGAGGCTTTGCTCAAGCTGTCCATTCCATGGGTACACTACTCAAGATCTAGTGCTTCATCTCTACAATGGTTTGCTGGATAATGAGAGACGAATTGTCGACGCTGCTTGTGGAGGCAACATTCTCAACACAACACCAGCGACAGCCATGGAAAAGATTTAGGAGATGGCAGAGGGGACAAGAAATTTCGGTAGAATTTCTACCAAGAGAGGAGTCAATGCCGTGAACTCCAATGACTCTGAGCTAGCGAGCGAGATTGCTGAATTGAAGGACATGGTGAGGAGACTAGCGCTGCAAGGAACTCCTCAACAACTCAAAGCATGTGGGATTTGTGCTGACCAATTCCACCCCACCGATGCATGTCCTCAATTGCAAGATGATCTGAATGCTGAGGTGAACCATGTAGGAGGTTATGGACCTCCAAGACCTCGGAACGATCCCTACTCCAGCACATATAATCCGAGATGGAGAGACCACCCCAATTTCAAATGGAGGGATCAACCAAATCAACAACAACAACCTCAGCCTAGACCTCAAGTTCTACAAAGGTCACAAGATCAACAACCTGGTACGTCTGCTTCAACTGAAGATATGCTCCAAGCCTAGACTAAACATTTCGCCACACATGTTCAAGCTACGGCGTCGAGTATCAAGAACCTAGAAACGCAGATGGGACAAATGGCTAAAGCGATCACTAGAATTGATGAAAAAACTTCGGGAAATCTACCATCTCAAACGGTAGTGAACCCACGAGCAAATGTTAGTGATGTGATGCTTCAGAGTGGAAAGCAATTGTCTGTCGCTCCTATTGCTGAGAAGGACGATTCAGGAAAATGGGAGTTTCTGGAGGACCACCGCACCCAGCGGCAAGAGGACCGCACCCGCGGTGAGAATACAGAAGAGGACCAGAACATTCTGTTGAAGCTACCGCACCCAGCGGTGGGACCTGCCGCACCCCGCGGTGACGATGCTGTTTCTCGAGAAAATTCTGGGGACACACCGCACCCCGCGGTGGAGGCTGACCGCGCCCGCGGCGGATCTCCTGGAGCTGCCAAAGAGCCATACATCGACACCTATGTTCGTCCGTACTTCCCCCCTCTCGGTTCTGAGAATCCACCCGCCCCGTTCCCAGAGGCGCTTAAGGAGAGAAGAATTATCGACGACAAGGACCTCTTCGAGACGTTTAGCAAGTGTGAGGTAAACATCCCTTTACTCAAGCTTGTTAAAAGTATTCCCAAATATGCTCGTTTCTTGAAGGAACTTTGCACAATCAAGAGGAAACAGAAGCAGAAGCAAAAGAAGCAGGTCCAGGTGAGCGAGCAAGTTTCTGTTGTGTTTCAAAGGCGCCTGCCCAAGAAGTGCAGTGATCCAGGTATATTTTCTATCCTCTGCGTCATTGGTGAGACAAAGATTGATAAAGCTATGTTAGATCTTGGTGCAGCTATTAATGTCTTACCATTGTCATTTTATGAGTCTCTTGGTCTGCCGCCATTACAGGACACTAGGCTAGTTATTCAATTAGCTGATGGAACCAATGTTTACCCGAAAAGGTTTGTTGAAGATGTCCTTGTTATGGTAGATAAGCTGATTTTTCCCACTGATTTTTATGTGCTTGATATGGGTGGTGGTACAGGTGCACATATGTTGTTAGGTAGACCATTTATGAAAACCGCAAATACCACAATTGATGTCAGAAGTGGGAAATTAACTATGGAATTTGATGGGGATGGAGTTGAATATAACATATATGATATGAAACCCGTCATTAACACCTCTTTGAACTTTGTTGATGTAATGAGTCCTAACCCTTTGGATGAATTGCAACCTATAATAAAGGATTCCATAGTTGACTTGCTTGTCGATATTACCGTATCTTCTAATCTACAGGAAGTCGCGGCTTTATTGGATGAGAAGGGTGAGTCTCCTACTTCTCTTTTGGGTAGTGGCCCCAATGTGCTAACTCCGAGCGAGAAGCTCGTTCCCTCTACTGTGCAGGCCCCTGAAGTTGAGATTAAACACCCCCCTGATCGATCTAAGTATGGGGGCAAGGCAACTAAGAAGGACAAGGTGAAAGAGCCGTTGAAGAAGAGGATTGGTCTAAGGTTCAAACCTTTCCATGATTGGTTCAGGAAGGAGGTGCTGAATGAGAGGGTTCCTAAGGAACCTGATGTTGTGGATTGAGATTGTCTGAGTCTCATGTCGAGCCAACGACAATAACTAAGGCACTGTCCGGGAGGCAACCCGAGGTTTGTATTACTTTTCTTGTTTTTCTTTCTTTGTTTTTGCATTGCCCCAGGTGTGTTTTGTTTTTGCTTTGTTTTTGTTTTTCTTTGTTTCCGACTAACCTACAGGGAGGAGACCCTATGCGAATTGAAGAAGGTGTTTACCACCAATGTAAGTCTTCTTTCCCTGCAATAATAAACTCCCCGAAAAAAACCTTAAACGGGGAGAAAAAAAAATTTTATCCGAAAAAACCTTAAACGGAAATAAAATAAATAAATAAGAGTTCTACCGTAGGCCAACTGTCCGGAGTTCCCCATGGAGAAGGTACGCATCATGTTGTCAAGGCGGAGACATTAGCCCCACATATTTTTGGCAACGATGATGGCCCTACAATCGACAGCTGGAGAGGAAGAGTACCAGGGCCCACACCATGATGACATCTGGGCCCATTTTTTGTGTTCATTGAAGGCCGTACAACCCCGAATTCTTTGATATACCACTATTCACCAAAGTGGTTTCCTCTTAGTTGCACGGTAGGAGAAAACTATGGAGTTGATGAAGACACCCGCCCAACACTGGAGACCTGGGCGTTACTGAGTATACCGCCAGCAACAACGAAAGTGTCCAAGCAGCTCGGCGACGTTGTGAGTTATTTTTTTGCTTTTCCTTATGCTTATATTCTTTTTGTCTTTCATTACATTGAGGACAATGCAATGTTTAAGGATGGGGGAGAGTTCTATACTTGCTACATTGTTGAGGAGAAAAATAAAAAAATTGAAAAAGCCAAAAATTTGAAAAAAGGCTAAAATAGAAATCCTAGGATAGGTCGAAAACCCGAAAGGGCGGCCTAGGCAATAAGCAGGTGGCTTGGACCAGCATTAGGCTGGGGTAATATGAGGTCAAGAGTGACGTGAGTTTATGTGAGCACATCTATTGAAAAATGAAATGAGTGGCTTGGTGAAAACCCAAAAGGGCGCCTTGGCAAAATGAGTGAAAAGAAAAAGAGTGATTTTTAGGAATCATCATTTTACCTGGCGTGGTGACATAAGAAGATGTGATATAAGGAGGATTCGGGTAGGTCACTCTGGGAAGTATAAGAAGATAGATGGGAGACTAGGATTAGAACTTATTCACTCTATGGTGTTCGGGATAAGCTTGGGGGAAGTACTCTGCTTTCCTTTAAGTTTGATTGTGTGGGGTGTTGATTTGAGGAGTTGTATGTTATGTTTTGCATCACTTGTTTTGGTTGTCTTGGAGCTTACTGTGAATGTGTTGGTATTTCTAGTGTCATTTTATCTTGTGCTTTCTGAAGCCTTGGGGTTGAATTTGGAGGAGTAGGTTGACTTTAGCTTACTCGAGGACGAGCAAGGTTTAAGCATGGGGGAATTTGATATGCGATATATTGTATAGCACATCTAGTGGTTATTAGCATGATTTAGATGATGTTTGGATATGATTTTATGGTAATTCTGTAATCCGGAAGAGAAGACGAGAAGTGAAGAAATCATGGGATTTACAGAGGTTTGAAGTGCATTGAAGAGTAGAAGAACAGTGTGCTGAATTCAGTTGGTTCGTTCTCTTTACTCAGATGTCCAAATGGAGTGATTCCAATTCGAGGAGTTAGATCTTGAAGTCTACTGCAAGTCCTCAAAATATGAGCGCAATCCGAGTTGGGAATCAAACGTTATGACGTTTGTACGGAAGTGTCGCAGCTGCTGGAGTACCACCGCACCCGCGGCAACATCACCGCACCCCGCGGTGAGCCAGCAGAGAAGAAGGCGCGAAGTTCCGAAGTTCTGGAAGACCACCGCACCCCGCGGTGGGTATTGCCGCACCCGCGGTGACGATGCGCTGAAGACTTTTCCGGATTTATTTTCGGAATTTCTATTTCCATTTTATTTTATTTCTGAAACTTTGTTTCCAAGTTTGTTATTTCCTTTTATTTATTTTATGAATTATTTGCCCTAGTATTTAAGGATCTAACCTAGACTTTGTTTAGGTTAACCTAGTTGCCACCTTTCATAGTTTTTCTCTCACAAACCCTATGGAGAACTAAACCTCCATTGTTGCACTTGACGTTTTGAAGTCTTCAATTGATTGGTTGTGAGTTTTCTACTCTTGTTCGTTTTCCTATCTAGTTGTATTAATTCTCTTGCGCTTGAATGTTTATTGAATCTTATTGATTTATCTAGACTGGTCACCTAGGTTTATTGATATTATCCATATAGCTAGGACTTGTCAATTCCGGGTTTGGGCTGCATATCTAGTAGCAAACACGATTTACATAAGCGGGTTGTGAGTGTTCATCGTGAGAGAGAGTTAATTGCATGCTTATAGTAACGGGTTGTTTCTATTGCATGTATCTTGTTGAATCCTTGGTTGAATGCTATTGCTTTATTGAGTCTTAAAGGTTTTCAGATTTGATTTGGTAATAAGTACTATTAGGGCTGGTAGAACTAATAGTTACCTATGATCGGGATAAGAACAACTAAAGGAAAGATAAGAACTTGAGATTGATAGAATTCAGTAATCAACCATATCTCTTGTTGTGTGGATCTTTGTCAAGTGTGACATTTTTACCCATCATATTCACAACCTTTGCCTGCGAATCTGTTTACTTGCTTTGTTTTAATTACTTGGTTCGAAAATCATACAAACCCCCCCTAGTTCCTAGTTGGTGACTTGAAAGATCCAAGAATTGATAACCTGATTCCCTTGGGTTCGACCCTGACTTGCTTGCTATACTCTTTAGTAGGTACTTTATGATTTCTTTGATTAGGCATACGACTTTAGGCCTGTCAATAATTTCCTAAAAGTTGTTAGGATAGATTCCCACTAAATTAAGATAAGGATATTTGATATCTTACCTTGTTTAATACATCTTATCCAATAATGCATTTTAATGTATAATTTTGATTAATTCTATATATTGATTTTAATTTGAATTAAGAATTTGATATTGAATTATTTATCTCATGAGATGATTTGTTTAATTTAATAATGTTTTATTTAAATTGCTTATTGTTATTAATTAGATTAATATTGTTGATAATATTTGATATTATTATTGCATGCATGTTTTTTAATATTATGATATTATTGCTTGCATGAGGTGACTAGTATGGTCCACTTTAGGATAGAAAGTACGATCTGCGTATCGTTATGTTTTCTTGTACACGATCTGCGTATCGTTATGTATTTTTGTAATTTAATTTTCAGTAATTAGATTATTTAGAAAATTATGTATTACAAGAAGTGAAGATCCTATGAAGACCAAGGATGGAGATCCATGAAGGGTACCAAGGATGGAGATCCATGAAAAACAAGACCCATAAAGATTAGATCTTTGATTTTGGTTTTTAGGGGCCATACTAGGATCACATTTAATTATTGTATTTTGAATGCTTTATTACTTTAAGCCTTGCATGATTGTTTGTTTATGCTATTTTGTTCACTAGTAAATAGACAACCATTGCATGCTTAAGTTCCTAAAAGAATATTGAGGTATTGCCTTTTCATGTCATAACCCATGAGGCCCTAGGAATTGGTTAGATAAGTTTTGCCAAAGCGAGGTGTCCTTCTTTGACCTTAGGATAGTGAGGGTGGATCTATATAAGGGATTCATAAATCTTGATATGGTTATACTCAACAAGATACCAAAAGGCAAAGTTTTGGATCTTGAGGCATAGAGATGAGTTTAACATGGGATGTGGACCATCAACCAAGAATTATAAGGAGTTATAATTAGTAAATGTTACTTACCTTGATCACATGAGACTTAGGGAAGTGCTAAAGTACGCTTAGGTCTTATCTGAGATAGGGTCTTGGAATCATTTTATTCACTAGGGACAAACTTAATTTGAATAAAATGTGCATCTGCTTAAATTTTAAAGCATGTTTAATTTTGAGCTTTTGCATGTCAAGCATAAACTTATTTGCATGTTACTTCCTTTGTAGATATCATGTCTAGCAACGATAACTTGAAATTCACCCTGTGCTCAATTATTGAGAAGAACAAACTCAATGGAACAAATTTCCTTGATTGGGAACGGAACTTGAGAATTGTTCTCAGATCCGAAGGACGTGAGGACGTTCTAGATATCCTTATCCCTACCTTGACTGATGCTTCTTCTACTGAGGAGAAGGCGAAAGAAAAGGACATAAGAGCTAACTCGGTGCATGTCACCTGTCTTATGCTCGCTACTATAGAACCTAGCCTTCAAAAGAGGTTTGAACGCCAGGATGCTCATACAATCATTGGAAACCTGAAAGTGTTGTTTTAGGAACAAGCCAGGATTGAGAGGTATGAGACTCACAAGGCCATATTAGAGTGAAAACTTGAGAGGGGAAAACCAGTAAGTACCCATTTGTTTGACATGATTGGTCTCTTTGACCGAATGAAAACATTGGGTTCCCCATACAGCCAAGAGTTGGCTACTGACATCATACTACACTCCTTGCATGATGGATTCTCCCAATTCAGGTTGAACTACCATATGCATAGAATTGGAAAAACTCTAAATGAACTCCATGACATGCTCAAAACAACTGACCAAAATATCCATGTTGATAACAAGAAAGAAGTTCTTTTGGTCAACAGAGGGAAAGGGTTCAAGAAGGGGCCTAATGGGAAGCAGAAACAACAAAACCAAGGGAAATGCAAGAAAGTTGCCAAACCCAAGGCAGTTGAGAAGCCAAAGGTGGCTGCTGAGCATGACTGCTTCTACTGCAAGGCCAAGGGGCACTAGAAGAGAAACTGCCCCAAATACCCGGAAGACAAGAAGAATGGGACTGTGAGCTCCACTTCAGGTATTTTTGTTATTGAAGTCTTAACAACCAAAGCTACTACTTGGGTATTAGATACCGGATGTGGTTCTCACATTATTTTGAATGTGTAGGGACTAAGAAGTAGGCGGCAGTTGGAGAATGGAGAGATAGACCTGCGCGTTGGAAATGGAGCTAGGGTTGTTGCACTTGCCGTAGGAGATTATAGTATGTCTTTACGTTCTGGCTTACTTTTAGAATTGAATAATTGTTATTTTGTTCCTTCAATTACTAAGAACCTTATTTCGACTTCAGTTTTGGATATCGAGGGTTTTGAATTTGTCATTAAGAATGGATGCTTTTCTATTTTCAAGAATGAATTTTTTTATGCCAATGCTTCTTTGAGTAATGGACTCTATGTGTTGGACCACAAGTCTGAAATTTATAACATGAATACTAAGAGGCAAAAGACGAATGATTGAGTGAAGCCTATCTATGACACTGTCGCTTGGGCCATATTAGCTTGAACCGCATGAAGAAACTCCATAAAGATGGAATTCTAAAATCAATAGATTGTGAATCTCTTGAGACATGTGAGTCATGCCTAATGGGGAAGATGACAAGGTCACCTTTCACTGGGACAAGTGAAAGGGCTACTGAGCTACTGGCCCTAATACATACTGATGTCTATGGACCAATGAGCACAAAATCTAGAGAAGGCTATCGATACTTCATCACATTCACTGACGACATGAGTAGATATGGGTATATCTACTTAATGGCGCACAAATCTGAATCCTTTGAAAAGTTCAAAGAGTTTCAAAATGAAGTAGAAACTCAAACTGACAAGAAGATAAAGACACTTCGATCAGATCGTGGTGGTGAACATCTGAGCCAGTAGTTCGATCATCATCTGCGAAGTTGTGAGATCATAACACAACTGACTCCACCAGGCACACCACAACTGAATGGTGTGTCTGAAAGGAGGAACATGACCCTATTAGACATGGTCTGATCAATGATGAGTTTTGCTAACCTTCTAGTATCCTTCTGGGGATATTCCCTCATAACCGTTGCGTTCACACTAAACAGGACTCCGTCTAGGACTATAGACAAGACACCAAATGAGATATGGATCAAACCGAACCGAACCGAAAGCCCATGTGAGATACGGGCTTAATCGGGTTAGGCCCATGGCTATAATAACCGGGTCCTATGAGGTCACACACATAGAGTTATCGGGCTGGATCAAACCGAACCGAAAGCCCATGTGGGACATGGAGATTTCGGCCATAGTCTTATATTGGGAGATTGGCTTTTATTATTAATGCATAAGAGTTACCATTAATAATTACTGGATAAGGAGATATCTTATTAGAATATATATGGATACAATCTAAAGATATTATATCCATTACCAAAGATAAGATACGATCTTATAAGTAATTATTACGAACAAGGAAAACACACACTTTTCTTCTCCTCCTATCAGTACGGCTGAACCCTAAAGAAGAGAGCCAAGCTCACGTTTTGTTCGTTCGTTCTAGCAGACGACATCAAAGATGATCCAGATTCCAGACTCCTATGGACCAAGTAGAGAAGCCACACTTGGGGCTTTCGATCTCCGCTGAAATTCTGCAAGAACGTTTCAGACTCGCATCAAATGGTATGTAACTCTACTTCTACTTGATCTCTATTGATTCATGCATGAGATCCTTGTTAGATGCTAGAAAATAGTTTCCTGAAATTCCGCTTATATGCATCTAAACCCAACACTTTGAAGAATCAGTAGCAAATTGCATCATTTACAAATGAAAAAAATGTAAAAAGTCGAAGGTTGTTGTTGCCTTCACATTGTCCACTAGAGAAACATCATATTAGCATTTATGTCATTCATCATATGGATACATATACAGGCTTAAGGATGCGTGATTGGAACTATCGTTTCAGACCTGCTATGTCAGTCCAAATATTTTATGTAAGTGATAAGGTAATTTCTTATTGTTGATATGCCTTGAATCTGATCATACGTTGCTTGCGGTAGGATGGGGGTCTCGCTGCGCTCCCTGGCCTGGGGGTCCGGGGGGCGGAGACGCCCCCGGCCCGACGGTATAGGGTAATTCCTATTTGGACTTAAGTTTTCTACTTGGGCTTAGACTTGTGGGCCAAGTCAGTTTAGGGTTGATTTACGGTGATATATATACTCTCTTTCTCCCAATCTCTCCATGTATTCTGAAATCTGAATTGTCTGCCTCCTAATAAAATTAGTTCTCCTTCTACTCGTGGACATAGCCAACACAACGTTGGTGAACCATGTCAATCCGTGTTTTGTTATTTTTGTTTTCTGTTTGTTTTTCTGCATCCGTAATAACAAACTGGTATCAAAGCGTCAGGTTAGATCTGTGCTTATAATCTGGTAAGAAGATGTCTGCTATGAACGTGAAGATCAAAAAGTTTAATGGGAGAAACAATTTCAATTTGTGGTAGATCAATGATGTAGGCTAGGATCAAGGATGACTCGGTGCAAGGCGTTGCTCTCCGAAGGATCCCAAACGCAAGGGCTCACGACAGCCAAATTCCAAAATTCCGGCCGGACTTCCATGGGGTCATTCTCTCGGCTCCCACCTCCAAATTGGGTGATTTCAAAACGACGAGATAGATCGGGAAGTCAAGTTTAAGCTCTCCAAATTTGAGAATGAACGGATTTGGGAATCAATAGTTATGGCGATTTTACTAAGACGTCACAAAGAGTTCCGTGAAGGAATTCAGCGAGATCAGTTGTTTCGATGAAGGACGTGAAGATGGACTGAGATGGAGATGGATTAGAGATGGATTGATAGAGGGATAGGCACCTAACACCCTTGTGGATATGACTCACCACTCAAGTTTAGGAGAGATCGAGATTCAAGAGATATGACTCACCCTTGAAATAAGACCGGTTTGCTTTGATATGACTCACAAAGCAAGATTAATGTTACTCACAAGCTATGGAGATTGAAGATCGTCTTCTTACATGGAGGATAGAGTTTTTGGAACACAAACTGCTTTCTTAATCTGATTAAACGTGTTTCTAAACAAGCCCTAATCATCCCTTTTAAATGGCCACTTAAAAAAAAGAAAAACAATGCAAAAATCATTAGAAAGAAACTAGAGCTGCCCTCCTAATGTTTTTCTAAACATAAACAATCCCAAAAGCCTTAAAATAAGTCTAAAAATGTCTTAAAACCCATAGGAATTACTCTAATGTAAATCATGCACTCAGACGCGCCACAATAAGAGAAACGAGCTCCTTTGAGGCTTGATTGAGGGCTCCGAGGTTTGAAAGGACTTTCATTCTCCAAGAATCCTTCTTGAGCTCCCTTGATTGACTTGACTCGAGCCCACTTGAAGGCTTGACTCGAGCCCACTTGATAGGTTGACTCGAGCCCTAGTGTGAGGCTCGGGAGGAGGCTCTTCTTGATGCTCTTGAGCTCCATCTTCAACACTTGAGCCATCTCGGAAGTTCGGGCTCTCTTGAAGCTCTTGATGGGGTGTAGTCACATCATCCTCCCTCTCTTGAAAGGGACTCGACCTCGAATCCAGCTCGTCAAGGTCTTCATCTTCTTCCATCAAGACATGAACCAATTCAGCCATATGTTGGACGTTTTGATCTCCGTGGTCAAAGGGGACTTCTCCGGATTTCAGCTTTGAATGGCACACAAACCTCTCATCTTGACCTGAAATCAAAGCACTAAAAACTCCATGCAACTCCACAACTTGGTCAATAAAAGGGTTAGTAACAAAGATGCATTATTAAGTTGAGGGCATGCAATGAATTCAGCGTTCTTAGAGGACCTATTCATAACAACAATGGCAAAATGGGGCCCTCTAACTTGTCCACACAACTTTAAGAATGTAAGCACAAATCTTCCAATGACTACATGATATCCAAGCATGCATGCACACATTATTCCACTCTTCTTTCTAGTTCTATGTACATGCTTAGTGATGCAAGGAACGATATAACACACATGCATGGACATAATGATCATATTATAAACAAGATGCATTCCACAAGACATGTATTGTGCTAGAGAACTTTGATGCACACAAGAGTATCTAGTTTTACATGCAAGGACTGATTTCTTCATGTGTATTGTCCTACATTGAATTATATGCTCATTTTCAAACTCAAGAGATGGAATTGAAAAGGTGGAGAAAATTGATACTTCCCTTGTATTAGTCTTCATTGGAACATCCTTCTTCTCTTGGTTGAAAACTGATTTCTTGGGCTGCTCAACATCCTTAGCTTCAACCTCTTCTTGGAGTAGGAAAGGCAAGCTTGAAGGAACCTTGTGGGTTAGGTCCATCCATGGAGTAGCCAAAGATTGGAAGGAGCTACGCACAATGGTAGGCAAACGATTGCCTCTTATAGTAGAAAGAGATGGTGCTTTAATTTCCTCCTTCTTTCTCCTTGGATTGAGCTCCTCTTTGATTAGGGTGGAGGGCTGACCTGATTATTCCTTGAGCTCTTCTTCATCTTGGAAGGGTTCTTCCTCTTGTAGAGACTCATTGCAAGAACTCAGTTGGACGTCCTCTTCCTTACAAGAGGCAACCAAGACTTCACTCACAAGGGGTTGGACGTCCTTGTAGGTGTAGTATTGGTTGGGACAGATTTCATCCAAGTGTCCTCTCCCTTCACACATGACACACACGATGTCAGTTTCCTAACCCGAGGCGGTTGAGGGCTCACTCTTTCTCTCCTTTGGGGTGTGCCAACATGCGGAGTATGTGAACCATAGGCTCCCTTAGGCTGCACATATTGGCTAGCTGAATATTATTGAGGGTTGTAAGAATAAGGGATAGGCTCGTACCTCGTGTATGAATTAGCTTCTTGTTGAGCAAGATAGTGAGCTTCCCTATATGATGCTCCATGTGCCCGAAAGTAGAAGAAGTCCTTTCGGGGAGTGTGGCTCATGCTAGACATCTCCTTTAGTTCTTATCTTGACCTGTCCTTGTGACGTGGCTAAAATATGCAATGCAAATATCGTTGAATAGCCTAATCAAAGTAAAAGTCCTAACAAACCTACTAAACAGATGTATAGCAAGCAAGCAAGGGTCGAACCCACAGGGAGGAAGTAATCAATCTATGTGTTTATAAGCATGCAAAGTAACAAGGGGGGTTTTGATTATCAAACACAGTAAAGTAAACAGCTTTGGTTGATTTGAGAATATGATTGGGGAAAGTAGTTCCACTAGAACGAGATCCACAATACAGAGATATAAGTCGATCACTGAAATCTTATAAATCCAAGTTCTTTTACTATTCTTATGGTTGTTCCCACCCTGATCGTTATTAACTACCAATTCAGAAAGTTGTTGATAGTACTTACTACAGTATCAATGGAAGAAAACCTTACCACTAATAAAGCAATAGCAATGCATGCAAGGATATAGGATACATGCGAATAGAAGAAAACCTTACTACTCAACATGCAAATAATTCTCACTCACAATTAAACACTCGTATTCCACTATATGTTTAATCATGTATGCTACTAGATATGCACTCGTATTCCACTATATGCAATCCTAGCAATTGATAAATATTACTCAACCTAGTTGGCCAGGCTATAAAGAATAACAATAAATCAATACTCAATATAACCAAGAGAATTAAACCAACACATACAAGAATAAGAACAAGAAATAGAAATCTCACAAATGAATCAACTGTATTGCTTCAAGAGTCTAGTAGAACAAGGGGAAATTAGTGCTCCATTGAGATGCAAATGAAACCCTAATTGAGAAAAACTACGATGATAAAAGTGTCTCCTTACTCAAGACCTGGACAAGGTCTTAAATAGGCTAGGGAAAATAAGCTAAACCTAGAAATAATACTAAAGGAAATAAGAAAATAAAAATAGGAAATCCGGAAATGCAAATTAGGAAACAATGTCTTCGCTGGCCGCGAGGCGCTTAACAAGTCCACCGCGGGGCGGTGACTCCCACCGCGGGGCGGTGACTCCCACCGCGGGGCGGTGACTCCCACCGCGGGGCGGTGGCTATCCTCTGGCGCGACCAGTTCTTCTATGAGGTCCACCGCCGGGTCGCGGTGGCTTCTGGCGCGGGGCGTCAACTTCTGCCCTCTCCTTCCTTCAAATCTTCACTCCTTCTCTTCTGCTCTTCATTACTACCAAGTGTTGGTAGTATTCTCCAATTAATCTCCAGCAGATCCTCATCCATCTTCATCTTCTTCAAATAAGCTGTAAATCCCTTGATATCTTCAATTCTCTCCACATCTTCTGGATTACAGACTTAACCCTAAATCTAGTCATAAACTCCTCTAAGTAATGCTAATACTTGCTAGTTAAGGTGTATGAAATGACACCTATCAAATTCCCCCATACTTAGACCTTTACTCGTCCCGAGTAAGCTAATGATAAACCTACTCCCTCAATCAAACACCAAGGTCTCAGGAAGTACAAGAAAATATGACACCAGCAATTACAACATCTCAACAATCAGCTCTAGATAACCAAAACAATACGCACAACACAACAACACAATACAACACAACACCATAGAGTGACAATACTAATCCTAGCCTCCCATCTATCTTCTTATCTCTCCAGAGTGACCTACCCGAAACCTCCTTATATCTCCTCTTCTTATGACGCCTCGCCAAGAATAATGAGAAATCCTAAAATCACTCTTCTTCTTTTTTGCTCATTTTGCCAAGGCGCCCTTTCGGGTTTTCACCAAGCCACTCATTTCAATTTTCAATAGATGTACTCACATAAGCTCACGTCACTCTTGACCACATATTACCCCAACCTAATACTGGTCCAAGCCACCTGCTTATTACCTAGGCCGCCCTTTCGGGTTTTTGACCTATCCCAGGATTTCATGTATGCCTTTTTTTTCAATTTTTGGCTTTTTTCATTTTTTAATTTTTCTCCTCAACAACGTAGCATGTAGAGAACTCTCCCCCATGCTTAAAGATTGCATTGTCCTCAATGTAATGAAAGACAAAAGAATAGAAGCATAGGGAAAAGCAAAAAATAACTCACAAACGCCGCTAAGTTGGCTTGGACACTTCCGGTTTGCTGGCGGTAATCTCAGTATACGCCCAGGTCTCTGGTGTTGGGCGGGTATCTTCATCACATCATCATCTTCTTCTACCGTGCAATCCAAGGGAATCACTTTGGTGAGTAGTGGTAAAACAATGATATTAGGATTGCACGGCCTTCTAGGAACACATGGTGGAGCCCAGATGTAATCATGGTGTGGGCTCTAGTGTTCCTCCTCCCAGCTGTCAATTGTAGGGCCATCATCGTTGTCAAATAATGTGTGAGGCAAGTGTATCCTCCTTGACAACATGCTGCGCATCATCTCCATGGGGAACTCTGGACAACTATCCTTCGGTACCACTTTTTTTTTTTTTTTACTCCCCGTTTAAGGTTTTTTCGGGGAGTGACTTAGTACAGGTAAAGAAGACTTACATTGGTGTGGAAAACACCTTCTTCAATAGGCATGGGTTTCTTCCCTACAGGTTAGTCGGAAACAAAAACAAAAACAAAACACACCGAAATCAAATGCAAAAACAAAGAAAGAAAAACAAGGGAAAAGAATTACATATCTCGGGTTGCCTCCCGGACAACGCCTTAGTTAACGTCGTTGGCTCGACATCCTACTCATCCTCTCAACTTGGGTTGCTCATAGCAACTGAACACCTGAGATCTGAATCTAAGGGGTGCCTCTTTGTATGCTCTATGTTGAGCGTGACCCTCAATCTCCTGCACTTCTTTGTGGGTGGACCGTTGTGCGTACCCATGAACGCACTTGCCATCTTCAGAAATGGCCTACCCAACATCCCAGGGCATGCATGCTTATCTTGCCCCGTATCCAGTATGTAAAGATTCGCCACCTGTATCAAGTTCTCCTTCTTATGCTTCCCATTCGGTTTCTTCTTGATCATGCCCAGCACCTTTAACATTTCCTTGCAGCGAGGGGTGTTGTCTGCCAGTGTGGCCAAGGGAACGGTTTTTATGCAGTCACTGAAGGCCTCATAGATATCCTCATTGTTTTTTAGCCTTTGAGTATCTCGGGAAGCCTCAAGGAAGGGTACGACGGGTTGCAGTGCGACGAGCGGGAAGGAGTTGAGACGCACAAACTCATCATAGGCAGCCTCCAGAGGGTCGGGGACTGTCGGGGCATTTTCGAGAGAAACGGTTGTCTCTGGAGTATTTCCGCGATCGCGACACTCCTCCTCATTGTCGCTGAAATCCTCCAGGCTCAAAAAGTACTCCTATTCCGAAAGCACCTCTGGGAATGGGGCGGTTGGCTTCTCGGAGTCAAGAGGGGGAAAGATCGGACGAACATAAGTATCAACCCAAACCTCATCAGCATAACTGGAATTTTGGACGTCGGGTCGCGCTGGTCTCACCGCGGGGTGCGGCGAAATCTCGCTTTGAAGAATTCTGTCACCGCGGGGGCGGTGGTCATCGCCGCGGGGCGGTGGGTGTGAGGAGGGATAACTGAGGCTCACCATCGGGTCGCGGTCAGTGTCGCCACGGGGCGGTGACATGCATGCTTCTTTACTGGCCTCAGATCCATCGTACCGCCGGGTCGTGGTGAGAGGTGACGCGGGGCGGTCGGTGATTTTCTCCATCTCATATTCGCTCTCCTTTTCAGCACTAGGAGGAACGACCAGTTGCTTTCCACTTCGGAGGGTAATGGCACTCACATTTTCCCTCGGGTTTACTACCGTTTGAGATGGTAGATTCCCCGAAATCCTTGCATCGATCTATGTAATCGACTCCACCATCTGGTCCACCTGCCTTTCTATATTCTTGATGCTTGACTCCCTAGTTTGAACACGAGCGGCGAAGTGTTGAGTCAAGGTCCGGAGCATCTCTTTAGTTGACATGGAAGAACTTGGATTGGACACTGGTGGGCTATGCTCGTATACTGGATAGTACTGGTGCAGAATACCCTGCTGATAGAATGACTGTGGCTCTGGATAGAACTCCTGGCAGTCAAGGCAATATGGAGGATATTGATGGACCCCATAACTCGAATTGGGGTGATTCCTCCACCCTGAGTTGTATGTGTAGGAGTATGGGACACATCTCGGCCTCTGTGGATCAAAACCTCTTGCAGCGTTTACTGCAGCTGCATGTTCAGGAAGTCTTGGGCAATCGTCAGTGGAGTGCAGCGGATCATGACAGAGTCTGCAAGCTCTAACTGACCTTGCTGCACTGGAAGTTGGGTAGTATCCCCTCTCTGGCGGAAATGAGTAGGGATATGGGTTATCGCGCGGTTCTCCCCAGAAATCCATATCTGTATCAAAAAGCAAAAACAAAAACACACGAAAATCAGTAGCCCTGGTGTGGACCGTAAGATAGGTCCATACCAAAGTAACATGCATACAAACAAACACACAGAAAGATCAAAACTTGCCTCCCCGGCAACGGCGCCAAATTTGACGTGGCTAAAATATGCAATACAAATATCGTTAAATAGCCTAATCAAAGTAAAAGTCCTAACAAACTTACTAAACAGATGTATAGCAAGCAAGCAAGGGTCGAACCCACAGGGAAGAAGTAATCAATCTATGTGTTTATAAGCATACAAAGTAACAAGGGGGGTTTTGATTATCAAACACAAAAAAGTAAACAGCTTTGGTTGATTTGAGAATATGATTGGGGAAAGTAGTTCCACTAGAACGAGATCCACAATACAGAGATATAAGTCGATCACTGAAATCTTATAAATCCAAGTTCTTTTACTATTCTTATGGTTGTTCCCACCCTGATCGTTATTAACTACCAATTCAGAAAGTTGTTGATAGTACTTACTACAGTATCAATGGAAGAAAACCTTACCACTAATAAAGCAATAGCAATGCAAGCAAGTATATAGGATACATGCGAATAGAAGAAAACCTTACTACTCAACATGCAAATAATTCTCACTCATAATTAAACACTCGTATTCCACTATATGTTTAATCATGTATGCTACTAGATATGCACTCGTATTCCACTATATGCAATCATAGCAATTGATAAATATTACTCAACCTAGTTGGCCAGGCTATGAAGAATAACAATAAATCAATACTCAATATAACCAAGAGAATTAAACCAACACATATAAGAATAAGAACAAGGAATAGAAATCTCACAAATGAATCAACTGTATTGCTTCAAGCGTCTAGTAGAACAAGGGGAAATCAGTGCTCCATTGAGATGCAAATGAAACTCTAATTGAGAAAAACTACGATGATAAAAGTGTCTCCTTACTCAAGACCTGGAAAAGGTCTTAAATAGGCTAGGGAAAATAAGCTAAACCTAGAAATAATACTAAAGGAAATAAGAAAATAAAAATAGGAAATCCGGAAATGCAAATTAGGAAATAATGTCTTCGCTGGCCGCGAGGCGCTTAACAAGTCCACCACGGGGCGGTGACTCCCACCGCGGGGCGGTGACTTCCACCGTGGGGCGGTGGCTATCCTCTGGCGCGACCAGTTCTTCTCTGAGGTCCACCGCCGGGTCGCGGTGGCTTCTGGCGCGGGGCGTCAACTTCTGCCCTCTCCTTCCTTCAACTCTTCACTCCTTGTCTTCTGCTCTTCATTACTACCAAGTGTTGGTAGTCTTCTCCAATTAATCTCCAGCAGATCCTCATCCATCTTTATCTTCTTCAAATAAGCTGTAAATCCCTTGATATCTTCAATTCTCTCCACATCTTCTGGATTACAGACTTAACCCTAAATCTAGTCATAAACTCCTCTAAGTAATGCTAATACTTGCTAGTTAAGGTGTATGAAATGACACCTATCACCTTGACATGAAAGAGACAACAAAAGGCAGCCAAGCAAGAAGTCCTCAAAGACACTAAACTACTCAATGGACCTAAGCTAGCAAGGAGCTCTCGACCTTGGTTCAAGGACCAGAAATTTCAGCAAGCAATACTCCTAAAGTGGCTAGGCTTAGGGTCACTAGACTCAACAAAAGATAGAAAGAAACAAACAACACACGTCTCACAGAACTTGATACACCCGAGCAACAATTAAAGCAAGCAACACTAAGAAGCTACTAAGTTCGATTGCTTTACAAATGAAGCACTTGTGCAAAGAGTAAGAGACAAAATTGAAGTGAATCACACGACAATGAGGCTGCAAATTGGCTAATTTTTTTTGTCTAATGATGAACCACTTTTTCTAGGGCTTTCGCTTTTGTACTAGCCGCGTTTTTCTGGTTGCATCCATTTTTTCTTGAACAATTGCAATACTTTTTTTTTGATTCCATGCAGCAGCTAAACAATGCAGTAATTGAACTTAAAAAGAAAAATTGAAGAAAACAAGTGCTCAAGATAGCCAAAGAACCGTTCCGGTATCCTAGCGTTGACGTTTTAATTATAGCTCGACTAGCATGCAAATTCTTAGAAAACGAGGGCTGCTTTTTGAACACGACTCAAACTCAAATAATACTGAATAACACGGACACAATTAACTCAAAAGAAAATGGAAGAGATAGATATGGAAGTCTAGTGTAAGCAATCCAAGTTTGAGAATGAAGGGATTTGGGAATCAATAGTTATGGCTATTTTACTAAGACGTCACAAAGAGTTCCGTGAAGGAATTCAGCGAGATGAGTTGTTTGGATGATGGACGTGAAGATGGACTGAGATAGAGATGGATTGATAGAGGGATAGGCACCTAACACCCTTGTGGATATGACTCACCACTCAAGTTTAGGAGAGATCGAGATTCAAGAGATATGACTCACCCTTGAAACAAGACCGGTTTGCTTTGATATGAATCACAAAGCAAGTTTGATGTTACTCACAAGCTATGGAGATTGAAGATCGTCTTCTTCCATGAAGGAGAGAGTTTTTGGAACACAAACTGCTTTCTTAATCTGATTAAACGTGTTTCTAAACAAGCCCTAATCAGCCCTTTTAAATGGCCACTTAAAAAAAATTGCAAAAATCATTAAAAATAAACTAGAGGCAGCTGGCTGCCCTCCTAATGTTTTTCTAAACATAAACAATCCCAAAAGCCTTAAAATAAGTCTAAAAATGTCTTAAAACCCATAGGAAAAACTCTAATGTAAATCATGCACTCGGACACGCCACAATAAGAGAAACGAGCTCATTTGAGGCTTGATTGAGGGCTCCGAGGTTTGGAAGGACTTTCATGCTCCAAGAATCCTTCTTGAGCTCCCTTGATTGACTTGACTCGAGCCCACTTGAAGGCTTGACTCGAGCCCACTTGATATGTTGACTCGAGCCCTAGTGTGAGGCTCGGGAGGAGGCTCTTCTTGATGCTCTTGAGCTCCATCTTCAACACTTGAGCCATCTCGGAAGTCCGGGCTCTCTTGAAGCTCTTGATGGGGGTGTAGTCCATCAATCAAGATGCGAGCTTTGTTGAAAAAACAAGGCTTGTGGGCGCCGCTGTCGAAGGACGAGAAGGGCAACGCTGTTGAGATGGCGACTCTGGAGGAGAAGGCACATTCAACGATCATGTTGTGTCTTGCAGATGACGTCATTACTGACGTCTCAGACGAAGGGACCGTTGCTGGTCTGTGGTTGAAATTGGAGAGTTTGTACATGATGAAGTCTCTAACCAACAAGTTGCTTCTGAAACAGCGCCGGTTCGGACTGCGAATGCAGGAAGGTACGCAACTTAGGGATCACTTAGATCAACTGAATAAAATATTATTAGAACTGTGTAATATTGATGTCAAAATTGAAGATGAGGATGCTGCTTTCATTCTGTTGGTATCTCTACCACTTTTATACGAGAACTTTATGCAATCGTTTATTGTTGGGAAAGATACAATTATTTTAGAAGAAGATAGATCGTCTCTTCATAGCAGGGAGTTGCGTCATAAGGCATTTGGTACAGGTACAGATAATCAAGCCTTTGGGTTAACTGCCAGTGGCGGTAAGGGACATGGAAACGGTAAGAAGAAGAAAGACAAGAAGTCATTTTCAGAAGGGTCCTAAGCCAAATGATGTTTGTAACTACTGCAAGGATAAAGGGCATTGGAAAATTGATTTCCCTAAGAAGAAGAAGCAACCGGAAAAACAACCAGGGTCTGCTGCTATAGCAGAAGGTGACACCAACTCTGAAAAGGATATTTCCCTAGTTGTTGATGGACACACTCATCATTCTAATGTGTGGGTTTTAGATTCTGGGGAATCTTATCATATTTGTCCAAGTGGCTAACAATTTTGTCTGCAAGGCAGTTGGAATTGGCTCAATCAAGATGAAGACACATGATGGTAGATTCTGCACATTGAACAAAGTCAGGCATGTTCCATTGATGACAAAGAATCTGATATCTCTGAGTCTACTGGACAGTAAGGGTTTCAGATGGTCTAGAAAAGATGGAGTTTTGAATATCTGCAAGGGATCTGATGTAATTCTGAAAGGTGTCATGCATGGTACTTTGTATTTTCTACAAGGTTCCACGGTTACAGGTTCAACTGATGTTGCATCGTCAGAGATTCACCAGGAAGATATGACTAAGTTATGGCATATGAGGCTTGGTCATATGGGTGAAAGAGGGATGCAGATTCTGTCCAAGGATGATCTTCTTGGTGGTCACAAGGTCGAAAGTCTGGAGTTCTGCGAACACTGTGTCTTTGGGAAGCTACATCGCAACACGTTCCCTAAGGCTATTCATAAAACAAAAGGCACGCTGGATTACATCCACTCATATTGTTGGGGTCCATCTCGAGTTGAGTCATTGGGAGGCCACATATACTTTGTGTCTATGATTGATTACTACTCAAGGAAGACTTGGGTCATCATGTTGAAGCATAAAGGTGAAGCCTTCAAGAACTTCAAGCAGTGGAAGGCATTCGTGGAGAATCAAACATGGAAGAAGATCAAGAGGTTGTGAACTGATAATGGTCTGGAATTCTGCTCGTCTGAGTTTGATCAGTTTTGTAAGGATGAAGGGATTGCCCGATATCACACAATCAGGGATACACCACAACAGAATGGTGTAGCTGAGCAGATGAATCAGACATTGCTGGAGAGAACGAGGTGCATGCTCTCTAATGCTAGCTTAGAAAGAAGGTTATGGGCGGAAGCTGTGAGTACAACTTGCTACTTGATAAACCGTGGGCCACACACATGCATACAGTGCAAGACACCTACTGAGATGTGGTCAGGTAAATCTGTTGATTACTCCAATCTGAAAGTTTTTGGTTGTACATTCTACTATCATGTTAATGAGGGTAAACTAGAGCCACGAGCAAAGAAGGGAGTATTTGTGGGCTATAGGGATAGAGTTAAGGGATACAATCTGGTCTCCATTAGAGAAGAGGGTTATTCTGAGCAGGAATGTAGTCTTTGATGAAAATTCTATGCTTAGATCCATAGTAAAGTCCACAGTTGCAACAAAGAATGGTAGCATTGATAAACAGGTGGAGTTGCAGGTCAATCAAGGTGAAAGTGATTTGCAACAACACGAAGAGGGTCAAGAGCTACAAGCAGAAACTGATTTGCCAGAACCTATAGCACCAGAAACTCCACCATCTGAAACTACACATTGTAGTATATCTCTGGATCAACCAAGGAGGGTTGGAGTTGGGTGACGTGGCCGAAATATGCAATGCAAATATCGTTGAATGGCCTAGTCAAAGTAAATGTCCTAACAGACCTACTAAATGGATGTATAGTAAGCAAGTAAGGGTCGAACCCACAGGAAAGATCTGATGAAGTATGCAATTATGATTGACAAGTAACAAGGAAGGGGGGTTTTAGTTATCAAGGAGAATAAAGCAAACAAGTTTGATTGAGTTGAGAATATGATTGGGGAAAAGAGTTCCACTAGAACGAGATCCACAATACAGAGATATAATTTGATCACTGAAATCTATTCAATCCAAGTTCTTTCACTATTCTTATGGTTGTTCCCACCCTGATCTTAAGTACTACCAATTCTCACAGTTGTTGATAGACTTATCACAATATCAATGGAAGAAAACCTTATCACTAATAAAGCAATAGCAATGCACACAAGGATATAGGATACATGCAAATAGAAGAAAACCTTACTACTTAACATGCAAATGATTCTCACTCACAATTGCGCACTTGTATTCCACTATATGCAACAATTATGTTTGCTACTAGATATGCACTCGTATTCCACTATATGCAAACCCTAGCAATTGATAAATATTACTCAACCTAGTTGATCAGGCTATGAAGAATAACAATGAATCAATATTCAATATAACCAAGAGAATCAAACCAACATATATAAGAATAGGAACAAGGAATAGAAATCTCACAAACACATCAACTGTATTGCTTCAAACGTCTAATAGAACAAAGGGAAATTAGTGATCCATTCAGAGGTGAATGAAACCCTAATAAGAAAAACTGCGTAATGTAAAAGTAGTGTCTCTTCTTAACCTAGAAAAGGGTCTTAAATAGGCTTAGGAAAAATAAGTTAACCTAATGGAAATAACAAAGGAAATAAAATAATAGAAATAAGGAAATCCGAAATGCATAAAAGGAAATAAAATCCTTCTGGCCGCGGGGCGTTACGTGCCTCACCGCGGGGTGGTGAGATCCTTCTCTGGCATGGCCAACTCTTCTCTGAGACCCACCGCCGGGTCGCGGTGGCATCTGGCACAGGGCGGTGAAATCGCCCACTCCTTCTTCGGCTCCTCTTCTTCTTCTCTTCTATTCTTCATTACTACCAAGTGTTGGTAGCCTTCTCCAATAAACTCTAGCAGAACCTCATCCATCTTCATCATCTCCATCTCTGTCTAAGTTGTAAATCCCTGGATATCTTCACTTTTCTCCACAACTTCTGGATCACAAACTTAACCTCAAATCTCATCCTAAACTCCTCCAAATGATGCTAATAATTGCTAGTAAAGGTGCATGAAATGACACCTATCATTGGGCCACCAAAGAGATCTGGTTTTGAGAATATGGTGGGTTATGCACTACAGGTTGCTGAAGAGGTGGATACTCATGAGCCATCCACCTACAAAGAAGTTGTTTTAGGTATTGAGTCTGAGAAATGGCTTGCTGCAATGGGAGATGAGATGGAGTCCCTTTATAAGAATCAAACATGGGATCTATTCCTATAACCTCCAAGGAGAAAGATCATTACTTTCAAGTGGGTGTTCAAGAAGAAGGAAGGGGTATCACCTGCAGAGGAGTCAAGTATAAGGCTCGAGTTGTTGCTAGAGGTTTCAATGAGAGACTACAATGAGACTTTCTCACCAGTGGTCAGACACACTTCCATCAGAGTGCTGCTAGCAATAGTGACACATCAGGATTTGGAGCTTGAACAACTTGATGTGAAGACAACTTTCCTACATTGAGAGTTAGAAGAAGAGATATACATGACTCAGCCAGAGGCAGTGGTACAAGAGTTGAACAACTTGATGTGAAGACAACTTTCCAAGTTCCTGGAAAGGAGAACTATGTTTGCAAGTTGAAGAAGTTTTTATATAGACTTAAGCAGTCTCCAAGGCAGTGGTACAAGAGGTTTGACAACTATATGATGAAGCTGGGCTACTCTAGGAGTTCATATGATTGTTGTGTCTACTACAACAAGCTAAAAGATGATTCTTTCATCTATCTGGTGCTATATGTAAATGACATATTGATAGTTGCTAAGAGAAAGTATGACGTTAAGAAACTAAAGGGTCTTCTCAGTGCTGAGTCTGAGATGAAGGATCTGGGTGCAACTCGAAAAATACTAGGAATGGAAATTCTTAGAGACAAAAATCAGAAGAAGCTTTTCTTGTCACAAAATGGTTATATCCAGAAGTTGTTGGCCAGGTTTGGAACGTCTTCATCTAAGCCTATTGACACCCCGAGTGCTGCTAATATCCATCTCACCACCATGTTTGCTCCTCGGTCAGAAGAGGAGAAGGAGTATATGTCTTGGGTTCCTTATGCTAGTGTTGTAGGAAGTTTGATGTATGCCATGGTATGTACAAGGCCAGATCTGGCACATGCAGTCAGTGTTGTGAGTAGGTTCATGGGACAACAAGGAAGAGAACACTGACAGGCTGTGAAGAGGATTTTCCGACACCTTTGAGGTACATCTGATGTTGGCCTCATCTATAGTAGTGATACACAGTGCCTGGTTACAGGCTATTCTGATTCTGATTAAGTTGGAGATGTTGACATCAGGAGATCTATGATTGACTATGTGTTTACCCTGGGTGCATCTGTTGTTAGCTGGAAAGCAACTCTGCAACCGATAGTGACTCTGTCTACTACCGAAGCAGAGTATATGGATTTGGCGGAAGCTAGTAAGGAAGGGATCTGGTTGAAAGGGATGGTTAGTAATCTGGGTCTACATCATGATCAGGCTATAGTGTATTGTGACAGTTTGAGTGCATTCTGTTTAGCCAAGGATCAGGTCTACCATGAGAGGACCAAGCATATTGATGTGAGGTATCATTTCTTGAGGAGTGAGAGGAGGATCAAGGTGAAGAAAGTAAGTACTGCTGATAATCCTATTGATATGTTCACCAAGCTGATTCCTCATAACAAGTTTTAACTTTGTTTGGACTTGCTAAATGTCACAAGCTGTTAATTGTCCTACGGGGCAAATCTGAGACAGAGGAGAAGTCTGTTCATCTGGCACTGTGTCTGGTACATCTGGCACTATAGCGGTGCGTCTGGAACATTTGTCCGGAGGATTTAAGTCAAGGTGAAGATTTGTTGACATGCCTTGAATCTGATCACAGTTGCTTGTGGTAACACGGGGGTCTCGTTGCGCCCTCTGGCCTGGAGGTCCGGGGGGGGAGTTTCCCCCGGCCCGACGATATAGGGTAAATCCTATTTGGAATTTAGTTTGGGCTTAGGTTTTCTACTTGAACTTAGACATGTGGGCCAAGTCAGTTTAGGGTTGATTTAGGGTGATATATATACTCTCTTTCTCCCAATCTCTCCATGTAATATGAAATCTGAATTGTCTGCCTCCTAATAAAATCAGTTCTCCTTCTGCCCGTGGACGTAACCAACACAATGTTGGTGAACCATGTAAATCCGTTTTTTGTTCTTCTCGTTTTCTATTCGTTTTCCCGCATTCGTAATAACACTTATTTATTTATTAGTATTCCTATAATTAATATATAAGTTAATTATGGTAAATAATGATGCATATTTAATGGGCCCATAAAAGAAGATGGGTTTGATAGCTTATTTTCAAATACAGAAGGAGGTATAAGAGGTATTCATGAACAAAACACTTCATTTCATATTTTCGAGAGCTATCATATTTTAGATCTGACTTGAACGTTTAAGGGTCCTCCGGGAAAGAAAAGCCCCGTCCTTACCATTCGTTCTTCTCAGGTTTAGGCTTCGAGGGTTTTAAGAGGTTATTTTGAAAATTCAATCGTCGTCACCATCATCAATTATTATGGTGCATATTTTTGCTACCACATTAAGAATAAAGTATTGCTATATGATATTGACTCAAAATACGAGTGATGCTACATTGAGAGATAATATACTGGAAATTCATTTCAGCCAAAAGAGGCACACAAAGGCCTGACAAGAGGTTGAAAGTATTTGGTGTCCAAATGAAACACTTTTGTAGTTGTGAATTTTGTATGTAATGGTTGGTGAAAACAACTTATTGTGTTTTTTTTATGTTACGAGTAGGTTTAAACTACAAGTACACTTTTGAATGTAGATGTGAAGTTGACGACACTTTTTTGCTCGTTATGTGTTGGTATGTTTTGTAGAAATGCATTTTTATATGGATGTAATACCCCTCCTTAAATTATAAGGGTATTTTTGTAATTTTTATGATAATAAATGTTATAAATTCATTTATTTCTTATTGATAAAAATTAATTTAAATTAAAATATCTTAGGTTAAAAATTATGCTTAAATAATTTTTGGATGAATTATAAAATGGGTTTTACATTAATATGCTATGTAAGATATTAAATAATTAGAATATTTTTTTAATAAAATAAAGTTTGAGAAACTTTGTATTACATTTTTGTAATTAATGAAGGATGCGTTTTCCAAACTTTTGAAAGTTTGGGCCAATGATACAATTACCCTAAAATATGGGGACATGAGTGTATTTAGGCGGAAGTTGTAGATTTCATACAAATCCAATCAACTATCATCAATTCAACCCATTCTGTTGAATTTGAGTTGTTACCAATCCAGTTACTTATGAAATCCGTCTGAACATTGACTTAATTAATCCTTTTTTGTCCGGTTTCATCCACGTTCGTTCTCTGTTTTTGAACGTATATTAAAAATCGTACGATTTTATTGGAAATGTTTTCTCGTTCGAGGTCTCCAAGCAAACCCTTCACATAAAAATTTGACACAATTCCGCTCGAATTGAAGCATCGAAGCACTCGAAACTAGGGTTGTTCAAAACTGGCCCGGATCGGAAAAGACTGGATCGGAGAAATTACGGTCCGGTCTTCGGTCCGGATATTTTTCTTAATCCAGTTCCGGTCCGGTCCGGTCCAAACCCGGAAAAAATCGGTGCGGACCGGTTGGACTGTTTTTTTTTTAAATTAAAAAATAATAAGTTAGGATTTTTAATATTATTTTATTTAGATATTTCCCTTAAATTAATAAGTGAAAATTAATAAGTGAGGAGTTTACATATTTTTTAGATATTAAATAGGAGTTTAATTTTTTATTTTTTTTTAAAATTCCGAATAAGACCGGTCCGGTCCGGTTTCCGGTCCATACTTTTGAAAAAATCTGGTTCGGTCCAGACCGGATGAACACCCCTAGGACCCTATAAGAATCTGGCTCCTCTAGAAAAAAATTGGTTCCTCTAGAATAGCTAGTTATTAAAATGCTCTCTTTGGGGAGCAGCCGGCCCTAGCATTGGGGCTGGGCTGTGCTGCTGACCCCGTTCCTCCGCCGAGCCCGCTCCGCTTCTCGCCGCCGCTCCGACCGAGCCTTTCTCCGCACCGGGCCCCTGCTCCGACCGAGCATAACACCACCGCCGCCGCTATCATGGCAACCCAGAAGAGCCGCCGCCGCTTCGACTCCGGCCACCTCCTCCACCAGCACACAACCGAAGCTTCGAGGCTCCCCCTCCCGCCCAACAACAGCCCTCTCACGGCGCCTTCGTCTCTTTCTCTGCGTGCTCGGCGGAGGGAACGAGGAGCCGGTGAGGTCCCGGTTGGTGTGGATCCCGGCAAAGAAATATCCAGATCTGGATCCCCGAGCGAGTGGGTCTCTGAGCAAGCTTCGGTGGCCACCCCCAAACCGAGAGTTCCGGCCACTCCCCCGAGCGAGAAGCTCCATCCGCCATTTTCTGTGTAGCTCCGGCCACTCCTCCCGAGCGAGAAGCTCCTCTGGACTTCCGTTTTTTTTTCCGGTTCTGTTGTGAGACTTTCTTTGGCTGATAGGGCTTGCCTTGACGATGAATCGAGTTGTAGTCCCTGCTTCGTAGAGGATGACCTTCCTTTCGGCGGCGCAGCGTTCGTTGTGCTTTACTCACCTCTTCTCTTGGCTTCCTTGCTCTCTCTAGCTCTAGTTTGTTTTTCTTTTGTTTGTTTTATTTCGTTGTTCTTGTTTCTTGTTGTTGTTGTCTTGCCGGTTTGTCCGGTTGCCAGTTTCTGGCCTCTCGAAAATGTATTCTTCGAATTCTTACTGAATAAAAAAAAAAATTATAGTAAGATTTACCACTATCGTAAAACACAGGCCCACCCCTACTTCACGTGCCCCCAAATCAGCTTCCTCCCCAAAATCAAACCCTTACATGGTGAAACTGAGAGTTCCCTCCCTGGTGGGTTTTCTCTCTTTTTTCTGAAGTTCTGTTCGGTGACTTTTCTGCTTGGGTAAGCTTGCTGTAAGTATTGTTCTTCCTTCCTTCTCTTCTCTTTTCCTCTTTCTTTTTCTTCTTCCCTATGAACTGATACATGCACTTAGTTATGAACCAATTTATGACACCAATTAGGAACTGATTCTCGATCTTGTACCAATTGATATTCCACTATATCTTAAATCATTTCTTTCTTTACGATTTCAGCAAGCCCTCTTTAGTCATCCACTATACATCTCATATAAGGATCCCCCACCGCTCCACCACTTCCTCAACCACCAGACCAGATCTGGAACCCAGATTCTATTGCTTCTACGCATCTCACCGAACCCAGGTCAGCGTAAAAGGGACTTCTTCCCTCGTCACCGCTTGCCATCAAGCTCTAAGCTGCATCTCCTTAGTCCTTGTGACCCACCGCCATAGCTTTAAGGTTGTACGTGAATCCATACCTGACCAAGCTTGTTCAACCGAGCTTGCTCTTAAGTCCACCGTTTGGCTCAAACTCAGAGCTCACCGCCGACAAAAGAACTGCCATGTCGGTAAATCTCGCGTTTTCTGTTGCTTCATATCTGACCAATTCCAATTGAGCCACCACAGCCATCCATCCCACGTGTTGCTTCATCCCCGCATTGCCCTGCTCCAATCCTGGATCTACTTTGGCGCATATTTCAGGTAATGGTCTTCATGATCCTTATTTTTCATAATATCAAATGTCCAGAAATTCATATTTCAGATTTTAGCTTCTATCTTAAATTATGTTTTCTATATTTATTTCTTCTTCAAGGCAGATTTAAGGTATTTTATATCGGATATTTCATTCATGACAACTTCACAATTTTTCACACTATGACTACGTACATATTGTCCTATGATACATACTTTGTCTCTCATTTACTGATTTGTGGGTTCCTAGATCTGTTTTTGGTCCACTTTTTTGGGTCCCCATTTTCTTCTTTTTCTTTCGCTCTCTGGTTTTACCAGATTGGGCTTAGGCCCACCTGCTGGTTTCTCCACTTCCTTAAGAACATGACCCATGACATTTCCATGACCTCTTATACATCTTCATTTAATCATGACAATTACTTAAACTACAACCTACTGCACAACATTGAATTCTTACTATGTCTCTACTATTACTACATTATTAAATTTCATTCAACCACAACCCACAAAATCAATCCTAAATTATTACGACTTAATGTCACTGTTTTCTCCAACGATATAACATGAAGATTGGCTATTGGAACTGTAGAGGGGTTCGTCGGCTCCATTCTGGACTGAAATCGCCTTCATGAAACGTCATAATCATTTGACATGTTATACGAAACAAAAACAAATGACTTACCGAGTCCTACTTTCTTTGATAAACTAGGCTTTAAATTCATTGTAACATCTCCTGCCTCCGGACCTAAAGGTGGCCTCTGGCTCCTTCTTGGCAATTCACCAATTATCCAATCTCTTAATTTATTGTTTAATGACAACAATATTATTTTATTACAGATATCTCATAAAGACCTCTCCTTCCTTTTATTTTTTCTTTATGCCCCTAGTCGAGAAATTATGAAAAATGACTATTGGGAACAGATTGGACATCTAATCATTTCTTACAACCTTCCAGTTATGTTAATGGGCGACCTAAATGATATCCTTATTCCTTCAGATAAACATGATGGACTAATACCCTCTAACCTCAGATTTAATAAATTAAATAGTTTCATTTCGGATTTTGGACTCATTGACACCAACTATTCAGGGTTTCCCTTCACTTGGCGCAAATCGGCTTCCACATCGAACACAATATACGAACGACTGGACCGTGTCTTTATACACCCGATCTTTACACTATATTCTCCTCCATTACTGTTCAACATCACCCTTTTACAACATGTGATCATTGTCTCATTACTACTTCGTTGATCCATCTATAACCTTTCCGAAAATTTCCCTTTCGTTTTGAAACAGCTTGGACAACTGAGCCTACTTACAAGTCACTGGTCCACCATGTTTGGAAATATAAATTCTCCGGCTCCTTCATGTTCAAATTATATATGAAACAAAAATTACTGAAATCATATTCTAAATCTTGGTCTAAACTGAAAAACCATAATAACTTTGAACAACTAAAGATTACGGAACAAAAACTTTAGGATCTCCAAACTCAATTATTACAATCTACCACCAACCAACAACTGTTTCCCTGTATAGAAGACATCTCCTCAAATATAATAAATTGCTTGAATTCCAGCACCGATTTTGGCAACAATGAGCTAAGACCATTCATCTCACAAACACGGATGAGAATACAAAATACTTTCACTCGTTGGCTAAAATTAGAACTTATAAACAAACAATTTCTTCATTCCAAACTCAGGATGGATGTATTTTCCATGATCACTACCTCATTTAGAAGATGATTTCTTGGGAATTGCAATCTCGTTTCACACCATTGCCCCCGCATGCTATAACTTCCATGAGCTTAGACATTATTCCAACGCTTATCACTTCTGTGATAATTTACGATTACTTTCTCCACCTACTTACTCTGAAATTAAGCAAGTAATCTTTGACATGCATGCAAATAAAACACCAGGCCCAGACAGATATCCAACAGACTTCTATCAAACTTACTGGCCCTTTGTTGGGAAATCCTTCACCAGTGCTATTCAGGCTTTTTTCCATTCCAGACAACTTCTTACTTCAGGCTTTTCTATCAATTTCCATAAAAGATCCTTTCAGACCTCGTCCAATATCTCGTTACCTCAACAACAATCGCTTGCGAGTGTCCTCAACATCCAAGTTACCACTTCCATGGAAAAATATCTGGGTATTCCCATCGTTCGTGGGAGAGCCAAATGAGAAATCTTCGATTATGCATTACATAGCCTCAAAAAACAACTTTCTAAATGGAAAGCCAATTCCTTATCTCAAGCTGGAAGATTGACCCTCATCCAATCCAATTTGTTATCCAAAATAAATTACTTAATGCAAAGCTTCTTACTCCCACAACCTGTCTGCAATGACATAGACAAAATTAACAAAGATTTCTTCTGGAACAAATCTAATCCTAAATATCACCCTCTGATTAGTTGAGACAATATATGTAGACTAAAATTTGTTGGTGGTCTTGGTCTGTATAAAGCTTTGGATATGAACAAAGCACTTCAACTTAAATTACTATGGAAATTACTAACTGATCAGGAATCTTTATGGTGTCGTATCATTGTTGAAAAATATCTTCGCCTACATGATCTCTTTTCTTATAAGAAGAAGCCTAAGCAATCATGGAAATTATTGTGCCGTGATTTGTTCCGTAATGGTCTATGCTGGGAACTCTTCTCTCTTACTTCAACCACTCCACTCCTCTTGATATTACAATTTCTTACTTCATAACAACCGCTAATTAATGGAATTTACAATTACTTCAACAATTTGTACCATCTTCTGCAATTAATCATATTCTCAAGGTTTACATTCCTTCATTTCCTCTTGAGGATCGTCTGATCTGGAAATTGACCTCAGACGGTAAGTTCTCTATCAAATCTACTCGTTCCATTTTTCATTCCAACTTACCACATTTCGCACCTACACCTCTCTCTTGGATTTGGAAACTACATCTTCCGCCAAAAATCTAGAACTTCATTTGGAAAGCTATGGTTGATGCTCTACCCACCACTGAGCGCCTCAACCGTCATTTCTCCAGAGTACCAGCATGTTGTAGCCTTTGTCAATGAAATAATGAGGATTTGAACCATTTCTTTTTCACTTGTCCATTTACACAGCATATGATCTCTAAGCTAGAACATAAACTGCATCTCTCGTTTTCATTCCAGCTCACATTTGATTTCCTATTTAACTTTGAGTATTTCAGACAATCTAATACATCCATTATCCCTTTATTTTTTCTTTGGTGGTCTCTTTGGAACCATAGAAACAATTTGATCTTCAGAACTGATAATCAAACCTCACATACCGCTAACACTTGCCCGGTTCAACATGCACTTTTCCACCTCCAAGATTTGACTCTTTCGACTACAAGTATCAATAAAGCACCCATTAGACATAATCGTCTACGCCCCACGAATCGCACCTGGAAGAAACCATCCATTAATTGGGTCAAACTAAAGTTTGGTGGCTCTAAAAAGCAGGACGACTCCTCACACTTGGGTTACCTTCTACGTGATCATTACGACAACATTCTCTCCTTTCATCGGCAACAAATTCAATCTACCTCGGCCCTTAAAGCCGAAGCTTTAGCTGCGCTATTTGGTATTCAATGTGCTACTCAACGTCGGATCCAACATCTAATTCTTGAGGGTGACAATCTTGTGGTCATGAATTCCATCAGAGCCACTTGGAAAGTACCCTGGGAAATCCACAACATTATTAATGATATTACAACTTTACTTTCTTTTTTTGTATCTTTCCATGTACACCTCTGCTTCCGTGAGGCTAACAAAGCAACAGACTTTCTTGCTACTAATCCCATTCCTCTTCCTGCTCTTGAAGCCTTTCAGCGACTCACCTCTCCTCTTACTCCGACTCCTTCTGCGGATTCTCTTGTTCATCATAGATATGAGTTTATCAGTCTGAACTCTACTTTTGATAATTTCGGTACCCAATTTATAAAGATCATCCATTTGAATGATTTAGGATAGTCTTTTAGTTTGAAAGGATCATAATGTTTGCCTTTACCAAAAAAAAAAAACCTTATATGATGACCCCTAATTTCTAAATTTTTATGTTCAGGAGTGTGATTCTCATAACCTTGGGATAGCCTACCCTTTTTATATAATCCAAATTACTTTTAGGAATTTACCATCTAATTTAATTTTGTGTGTTAATGACACTAGTACTACTACTTCCTAGTATGTAGAGTACTACCCCCTAGTACGTAGAAAAATAAAAGTTAATGTCCTTTAGTATTAAGCTTCTGCAACTCTAAAAAGTATATTAAAGGTACATATTTCTAGTTTACTCTACAAAGAGTTGAAGAGGCTAAAATATTTCCATTTCAAAGAATTGGGTACCCAATTGTACTTGTATGATTTATAATGTAATTTTTCTTTTACATGAAAAACTTACATGCTATTCTCTTCATTTTATAAAGGATTCATTACAAAAGTTATACATGAATATGAATCATATTTTAAAAATATTTATATAATAAATTTAACATTTTTCTTTATATAAATATATATATTCAAATTTTAAGTATTAGAAGTATATTCAAATCATGTTTGGTAATATACATAATTTTCAAATCATTAATATCACAACTTTAAGGGGTAGGTTCCCACTGTACATACTACTATTTTTTTTGTTGAAACTTTACATACTACTATTAGTTAACGTTTTTAGAGTTTTTCTTATAGATAAGCTCTCCTTGATAACCTTGGTACGAATTACGATTTCATTTTACACTTTGTATTTTATTATAAATATTTAGTGAGTCTTAATATACAGATTCTACTTTTAAATTAGTATATAAGTTATATAGTACCACATTAGTATATGCATTTTATATAATTATAAGATGAAAATGATAATCTATTAATATATCACTAAGTAAGATACGATATTTGAGTTATGTAATATTACATTAAAAGATGTGTAGATTAGTTACATTGATGTTCCAAGCATTATTTAAGTATTAACTTTAGACTTATGTTGTTTACTTATCTTACACTAATTTCATATAAATTGAAGTGACTTAAATCTAAAGTTGAACAATTGACTTTCCAACAAAATGAAAACCCTAGACTCCGAAAATGCTCTCGCCGTCGCTCCCAAACCCCGCTCATGCAATCGTCCCTAACCTCTTGTTCCCCCTACAAATCCAACCAGATCTAGACTTATTTGTATTTCTTTTCACAAGTTCACTGTTATCCTCCCCCTTCTTGTTTACTTTGAGCTTGGTTTCAAGAGACCTAATCAACCAAAATTCTTTCCTTGACAAAGATAATCAACAAAATCATGAAGCTTTCTAGTTTTCAGGCTTCACCATCCTCTATCAATCACCCATCTCTGAAATATGTCCCCTTCTCATCAAACCCGCATCTCAAATCACAAAAAACAAGAGCATAAACAGTGAACAAAACCTAATACTCCGTCTGACTAAACCAAGTGATGGGTGGAGGTTGGTGGAAATCAGAGCCGACATATGCTATGGGATCTCATATGGATGGTTTGGTGGCTCTTATTCAGCCCTTTGTGCTCTCTCTCTACTCCGGCGAAGGCAGTATGTCGTCCTCTTAGATTTACTTGCAACAATGGCTCAACATCAGTACATCGAAACATCAGTGGGCTCCGTGGCTACCCTTTCGCCGTGTCATGCTGGTGGCATGTGGGTGGGCTCCGTGGCTACCCCCTTCGACATGGTTCCCCTCTGACTCCGACGTGATTTCAGGACGACGCCACCTTGACCAAAAATCAGATTTGAAGAGGCATGCCTCACTGTTTCTTTTTTACCCGTTTATATGACCCCGTTGTGTTGGGATGCACACTTTTGTTGATGGAGCTTTCCTAAATGATGAATCGAGTTGTAGTCCGGGCTTGTTAGAGGATGACCATCCTTCCGACGGCGCATCGTTTGTGTGTGCTTTACTCACCTCATCTTTAGGTTCTCTTTGCTTTGTCTCTTATTAGTATGTTTCTCCTTTGTTGTCTTTTTCTTCTCTTGATTGTTGTTTGTATTGCCGGTTTGTCCGGATGTCGAATTGTTCGGCCTCTCGAAGTTGTACTTCATGTTTGTTTGTAATGTCGAATTTTTACTTTATCCAAAAAAAAAGTTGAACAATTGAATTTACATTGTTCTCCAAGACATTCCTTAACTCATTCTATTGTTTTTCAAAAGTTATGTGGTGACTTCCACAGAATTAATCGTTATTCATATAAGCTTATTCACATTTGATAAGAACTTGGTAACATGAAGTATGGATTATATAAATTTATTTGTTAGACAAATTTAATAAAAGTATATTTATACTTAGTGTACGTATAAAAAGTCTTGTCCTTTAGGATATAAGTTATGTACTACCTATCACTTTAGCATGTGTTCATTTATATAAACATATATCTAAATGAATATATGAACAAAAACATTATTCTTAATAAACAAGAACATATATAGTTGATTACATATGAACTGATTATCATGACAAGCACCTCGATCATTAGTATGTGTATTATATATAATTGTAATATGAAAGTTATAATCTTATAATATATCACCAAGTAATATAAAAGATATTTGAGTTATGTAATAGTACAATTATATTACAATAAAATAACACTTACTCAATATAACACTTACTCAAAATAACACTTACTGAAAAAGATTTTATAATGTTTTTTAATCAATCATGAGTAATTTGAGTTTTAGATGGTAGTTATATATATATATATATATAGAGTCAGGCTCCGGTGAAACGGAGGTTTACGGTAAAACGTGAGGAGGAATGAGAGCCAACCATTTTGGGACAATGGAAGGCTATGATGGAACATTCATCATAGCAAACATACACCCTCTCACACACAATCACACCCCATGGTCAACATCTAACCATTGACCGATCAATGGTCAACGGTTAGTTTGACCGGTCAACGGTCAACGTTGATCGTTGACCGGTCAAACTGACTTTTGTCCTTTTTTTTTAACAATTAATTTTTTTTTAAAAAATATATTTTTTATTCTTGTTTTTCTACACGTTTTTTATCATAAAATTATCATTAAAAAAGTTGAACAATTCCTTATTAAATTTGAACAATTGTATATCAAAAGTTGAACAAAGTTTTTTGAACAATATATAAAGTTGAACAATTGTACAAACAAAGTTGAACAATTGTATCTTAAAGTTGAACAATTTCATTTTGATGGTTAGACGACTGTTTCACTAAGCAATTTTTATTTTTAATTTTTTTGGGCAAGTTTTTTTCTTCATTTTTTTATTGTTTTTCTACACGTTTTTATCATAAAATTTTAATTAAAAAAGTTGAACAATTCCTTATTAAATTTGAACAATTGTATGTTAAAAGTTGAACAATATTTTTTGAACAATATATAAAGTTTAACAATTATACCAAAGAAGTTGAACAATTATATCTTAAAATTGAACAATTTTATTTTTATGGTTAGACGACTGTTTCAGTAAGCAATTTTTATTTTTATTTTTTTTGGGCAAATTTTTTTCTTCCTTTTTTTCCTTGTTTTTCTACACGTTTTTATCATAAAATTATAATTAAAAAAGTTGAACAATTATTTAATAAATTTGAACAATTGTATGTTAAAAGTTGAACAATGTTTTTTGAACAATATATAAAGTTGAACAATTGTACGAACAAAGTTGAACAATTGTATCTTAAAGTTGAACAATTTCATTTTTATGGTTAGACTATTTCACTAAGCAAATTTTAGTTTTTTTTCTTCCTTTTTTTCTTGTTTTTCTACACTTTTTTATCATAAAATTATATTAAAAAAGTTGAACAATTCCCAATTAAATTTGAACAATTGTATGTTAAAAGTTGAACAATGTTTTCTGAACAATATATAAAGTTTAACAATTATACCAAAAAAGTTGAACAATTGTATCTTAAAGTTGAACAATTTTATTTTTATAATTACACATTTGTTTTGACTAAGCAATGGTTAGTTTTGTTTTTTGTTTTTTTGGCCAATTTGTTTTCAGGATAAAACATTTTTTATTTTTTTTGTTTCCTTACACGCTTTCCTCATAAAATTGTTTCTAAAAAATTGAAAAATTCTCTATTAAATTTGAACAATTGTATCATACAAGTTGAACAACTTTTTTAACAATATATAAAGTTAAACAACTGAACCAGAAAAAGTTGAACAATTTAGATTGCATGAAAATTCAAACTTATAACAAAAGATAAATTGGGCAATACTTCATTAAAATTTTAACAATTGTCAAATAAACTTGAAGTTTTGTTTATAACGTAATATAAACATAATACAACTAAAAAATGTTCAAAACATAAACCCTAAATCCTAAATGTGTAGATAAATAAAAATAGAAAATGACAAAAACGGCCATGCACAACTAAAAAATTATTTAAAAAATGAAATTGTTCAACATTGAGAGACAATTGTTCAAATTTATATACATAACGAATACAGTTGTCGAACTATAAAAATGAAATTGTTCAACTTTAAGATACAATAGTTCAACTTTTCATATACAATTGTTCAACTTTAATATTGTTCGAATTTTAATTGTGCAATTTTAAACATACAATTATTCAACTTTAAGAACTAATTGTTTAATTCTTTTCATACAAATTTTATAATGAAAACGTGTATAAAAAAAAGTTTAAGAAAAAAATTAATTTTTTTTTAATTAAAAAAAAATAATTGACCGTTGACCGGTCAACGCTGACCGTTGACTGGTCAACGCTGACCATTGACCGGGATTGAGTGTGGTAGGGTATATGGTAATATTAAAATGAATGATCTAGAATGCTTCTCACGTTTCACCCTAAGGGTGCTCCTCACATGAAACTAACTAACTATATATATATATATATATATATATATATATATATATATAGGATTAGCTTCATGTGAGGAGCACCCTTAGGGTAAAACGTGAGGAGCATTCTAGACCATTCATTTTAATATTACCATACACCCTACCACACTCAATCCCGGTCAATGGTCAGCGTTGACCGGTCAACGGCCATAATTTTTTCTTAAAAAAAATTATTTTTTTTATACACGTTTTCGTTATAAAATTTGTATGAAAAGAATTGAACAATTAGTTCTTAAAGTTGAACAATTGTATGTTTAAAGTTGCACAATTAAAATTCGAACAATATTAAAGTTGAACAATTGTACATGAAAAGTTGAACTATTGTATCTTAAAGTTGAACAATTTCATTTTTATAGTTCGACAAATGTGTTCGCTATGTATATAAATTTAAACAATTGTCTCTTAATGTTGAACAATTTCATTTTTTAAATAATTTTTTAGTTGTGCATGGCCGTTTTTGCCGTGTTTCTATTTTTATTTTCCTACACATTTAGGATTTAGGGTTTATGTTTTGAACATTTTTTAGTTGTATTATGTTTATATTACATTATAAACAAAACTTCAAGTTTATTTGACAATTGTTAAAATTTTAATGAAGAATTGCCCAATCTATCTTTTGTTATAAATTTGAATTTTCATGCAATTTAAATTGTTCAACTTGTATGATACATAGTTCAACTTTTTTGGTATAATTGTTAAACTTTATATATTGTTCAAAACATATTGTTCAACTTTCAACATACAATTGTTCAAATTTAATAAGAAAATGTTCAACTTTTTTAATTAAAATTTTATGATAAAAACATGTAGAAAAACAATAAAAAAAGGAAGAAAAAAACTCGCCCAAAAAAATAAAAAATAAAAATTGCTTAGTGAAACAGTCGTCTAACCATAAAATGAAATTGTTTAACTTTAAGATACAATTGTTCAACTTTGTTCGTACAATTGTTCAACTTTATTTATTGTTCAAAAAACTTTGTTCAACTTTTAACATACAATTGTTCAAATTTAATAAGAAAAATTTCAACTTTTGTAATTAAAATTTTATGATAAAAACGTGTAGAAAAACAATAAAAATAAGGAAGAAAAAAACTCGCCCAAAAAAAATAAAAAATAAAAAATGCTTAGTGAAACAGTCGTCTAACCATAAAAATGAAATTGTTCAACTTTAAGATACAATTGTTCAACTTTGTTCGTACAATTGTTCAACTTTATATATTGTTCAAAAAACTTTGTTCAACTTTTAATATACAATTGTTCAAATTTAATAAGGAATTGTTCAACTTTTTTAATTATGATTTCATGATAAAAACGTGTAGAAAAACAAGAATAAAAAAATATATTTAAAAAAAAAAATCTGGACAAAAGTCAGTTTGACCGGTCAACGATCAACGTTGATCATTGACCGGTCAATGGTCAGATGTTGACCATGGGGTGTGATTGTGTGTGAGAGGGTGTATGTTTGCTATGATGGAACATCCATCATAGCCTTCCATTGTCCCAAAATGGTTGACTCTCATTCCTCCTCACGTTTCACCGTAAACATCCGTTTCACCGGAGCCTGACTCTCTCTCTCTATATATATATATAAAATAAAACAAGTTGGGAGCAATATTAATTGAAATGTAAAATTCGAAATGAAAAAAGTGAGATGTTTAGTGGATCGGTCTGTTTGAGTATAAACCTCACTGAGTCATCGACCATGATATTTCCTTATTAATTAAGATTTGTTTTATTCATTTTTTATTCAGTGAAACAGCCTTACCATAACAAAATTTAATCCCTAGTTTAATAATTGTTAGATCACAAAATTAAAGATTGAGAATGACATTACTATTTACCTTAAAAAATATTTTTACTAGAATTTGACCCTATATATATTATTTTATATTTTTTTAAAAATGTGACTTATTATACGTCATTATTCATAAAAACTTTATGCACGTTTTGATAAGAACTTAGTAATAAGTAGTATGGACCATACAAACTGATTATTAGCCAAAGTTAGTAAATTAAAAGTATAGCTACACTTATATGAGTATTTGATTAATCAAAATAATATGATCATTCTCAAAAGCTTATTGCACATAAATCATGTATGCTTAATAAGAATTATAACTAGTTTAAGAACTATAATTAAATTATAAAGATTATGAACTCAAATAATTTTTAGAGTAAGAAGTGTCATCCTTTAATATATTGTACATTTGTACATAGCATTGAAACACAATTTTAAATTATAAACTCAAACTAAATAATAATAAACAACTAATATGAACTAGAACTCAAACATAATAAACAAAACATATTAATTTGATAAGAAAGATATCATAGAAATTAAGTAAAGGGGATGCTTCTAATCATATGCTCTTGGCTAAGCCAAAGAAACTTGTTCAAGCTCTCAAAAAGGGTGAGGTGTGTCTCTTACTCATCTATAAGGACACCTTGCTTTCTTGTCCTGAACTTGAAGGACTCCCTACGACCATTGCCCAACTCTTGCTTGAGTTTGGTGACCTCTTTCAAGAGAACGTGCCTAGTGGCTTGCCACCGGTAAGAGGTATTGAGCATCTAATTGACTTTATACCGGGGGCCACACTTCCTAATTGGCTTCCTATAGGGCCAACCCATAAGAGACTACAAAGTTGCAACGTCAAGTGCAAGAATTGCATGACAAGGGCTATGTGAGGGAAAGTCTTAGCCCTTGCGCAGTCCCCGTCATCCTAGTTCCTAAGAAGGATGTCTCTTGGAGAATGTGTTGATTGTCATGCAGTCAACAACATTACTATCAAGTATCGCCATCCCATTCCTAGGGTAGATGACATGCTTGATGAGTTGCATGGGGCAAGTGTATTTTCAAAGATAGACCTTAAAAGTGGTTACCATCAGATTAGAATGAAAGAGGGCGATGAGTGGAAATCAACCTTCAAAACTAAATATGGGTTGTATGAATGGATGGTAATGCCTTTTGGTCTCAGCAATGCCCCTAGCACATTTATGAGGCTTATGAAGGATGTTATAAGGCCATTTCTTGGTAAGTTTGTGGTTGTATACTTTGATGATATCTTAGTGTATAGCCATGATCTACATGAGCATGTTGAGCACCTTAGAAAGGTCCTTGAGGGTCTTAGGAAAGAGAATTTGTATGCCAATTACAAGAAGTGCCACTTTTGCTCAGACCATGTGGTATTTCTTGGATATGTGTTGTGCAAAGACGACTTGAGAGTTGATGAAGAAAAGGTGAAAGCCATTCATGAATGGCCTACACCTACGACTATGACTCAAGTCCATAGCTTCCTAGGCTTGGCTGGCTTCTACCGCCGGTTTGTGATGGATTTTAGCACCTTGGCCACGCCCCTCACTCAGTTAACCAAGAAAGGTGTGGTTTTCAAGTGGGAAACTACACAAGAAGAGGCCTTTACCACTCTTAAGTATAAGCTCACACACGCACCACTTCTTGCATTGCCTAACTTTGATAAGATTTTTGAAATAGAGTGTGATGTGTCATGCATAGGACTAGGAGGTTTGCTCATGCAAGAGGGCAAACCAATAGCCTTTTTTAGTGAGAAATTAGGTGGGGCTGAGCTAAATTATCCCACCTATGATAAGGAGTTATTGGCTCTTGTGCGTGTGCTTAAAGTATGTCAACACTACTTGTTGCCAAAAGAATTTGTTATACATTCTGACCATGAAGCATTGAAGTACTTAAAGGGGCAAAGAAAGCTCAACAAGAGACATGCTAAGTGGGTAGAATTCCTTGAGTCTTTCCCATATGTCATCAAGCATAAGAAGGGCAAAGACAATGTGGTGGCTGATGCACTCTCCCGGAGGTACTCTCTTTTGACTCTTTTGGATGCTAGATTACTTGGCTTTTCTTTTATGAAAGAACTCTATGCATGTGATCATGATTTTTGTGATATATTTGCTGCATGTGTGTCTAAGGGTAGCAAAGACCAATATTATTTGTATGAGGGTTTCTTATTTAAGGGTCATAAGTTGTGCATTCCTAAGGGTTCTACTAGGAGAATATTAGTACAAGAAGCTCACGGAGGGGGGGGGGGGGGGGACTAATGGGACATTTTGGGGTCCTTATGCCCATGCATACTCTTAGAGAACATTTCTATTGGCCATGCATGCTTAGGGCAGTAGAGAAATTATGTGCTTCATGTACCACTTGTCTGCATGCTAAGTCTAGGATTCAACCTCATGGTCTCTACACTCTCAAGTCCCTTAGGAAGACATTTCCGTGGACTTTGTTTTGGGTTTACCTAGGTCTAAGAGAGGGAGGGAGCCCATCTTTGTTGTTGTGGATATGTTCTCCAAAATGGCTCATTTCATTGCATGCCATATAACTGATGATGTATCTCATGTTGCTAACCTATTCTTTGATCAAGTTGTGAGATTACATGGAGTTCATAGGTCTATTGTTTCAAATGGAGACGTGAAGTTCCTAAGCTACTTTTGGAAGACACTATGGGCCAAGTTTAGGACAAAGCTTCTATTCTCCACTACTTGTCATTCTCAAACGGATGGACAAACTGAGGTAGTCAACCGTACCCGTGGTGCTTTGATTAGATCAATGTTGCAAACTAACTTGCGAGTGCCACTCCTTCATAGAGTTTGTCTACAATAGGTCGGTCCACACAACTACAAAAAAGACCCCATTCAAAGTGGTGTATGACCTCATTCCCAAGACGTCACTTGAGCTCTTGCCATATGCTATCAAGGACCGATAGAGCAAAGAGGGTGCTGAACAAGCTTTGAAGATACAAAAGTTGCATGAACCTGGCTGCAACTAGAAAGGAGGACAATGCAATACAAGAGGCAAGCTGACAATGGGCGCAAAGAAGTGCTCTTTGAACCTAGATATTTGGTTTGGGTGCACTTGAGGAAGGAACATTTCCCATCACTTCGCAACTCCAAGCTGAAACCAAGAGGAGATGGTCCATTCCAAGTTCTTGAGAAGATCAATGACAACACCTATAAGCTAGAGATGCCTTAATCCTATGGTGTTCATGACGTCTTCAATGTGGCTGATTTGGTTCCTCTCTAGGTGGAGGAAGATGAAGACCTTGACGAGCTAGATTCGAGATTGAATCCCTTTCAAGAGAGGGAGAATGATGTGACCAAGTCCCATCAAGAGAGCCAAGATGACCATGGTGACTTGAGTGGTGGCTCAAGTGTCCAAGATGAGCCTAGTGAAGCCTTAGACGCCAAACCAAGCCAAGACTAAGATGATGAGCTTCCACTTGGTTCTATCACAAGGGCCCGAGCAAAGCAACTTCAAATGGAGCTAAAGAAGGGACTCACAAGCCTCGGAGCTCAAAGCCTTGTTCCTCTTGAGCCGATCAACCTTATCATGGCACGTCTGGGCACGTGAATCACGTTTCTTTTATCTAATTGCAGTTCGTGACATTTTTAGACTTGGTTTAAGTGTTATTTCTCAGTTTTTAAGTTTTAAGCTTTTGTTAGGCTTAATGGGCCATGTTGGGCCGCAACCTCTTTTCCCTTTAGCATTTTAGCATATATGTGGCTGCTTTGTTGTTTTGGAAGATACGCTTAATCATAATTAGAATTGGAGAAATACAATTTCTTTTGGTTGAGAACAAAATCTCTCTTCCTCTTTTTGCTCGTGAGTTGCATCGAGTGATTGTCGGCTGTTCTTGAGTGTGTTAGATCCCAAGTACAACTAGCCTTGTTCTCCTTAGTTTGGCGTGTTGTATCCAAACCGAGAAGAGCCCTATCATGCCTTGTTCCACCACCATCATCACCATCGCCACGCCTTCATCAACTTCATCCACCAATCCTCTAGATTCTACCACTCATTCTACCTTGGAGCCGCCCTTGGAGTCTCCTTGCATCGGCAATACATCCCAGCCGAGAGCCTTGCCTTTAGAGACGTTGAAGAGCAACTCCTTACACCGAAGGCACCTCGATCATTGCTCCTATCAGGTGCTTCGTGGTTCCCTCAAGGTGAAATCCTCCTATCCCCCCCATTCTATTCCTATAAACTTTACTACCAGCCTTATCTCATCTACAGATTAAACATGCTATTACTTGTTTTTTGTATCACCATATATATTAAAACTCGCCAAAACATGTTCTCTGCTTATTTGACCAAATATTTGTTCTTTACTTACTCGGATGAGATGATATACTATTGTGAGTCTCCTTCTGCTAAATTATTTACCAACTGTTCCCCTTTAACAGTGAATAAAGGTAAGCAATCCATTGTTAAAATTACCCGGACTGTGGCTTCAAAAACCAGAAGCAGTGTGTGAAACTCACCCAAATTAAACAAAGATAATAACACTGAAGCTTTCACAAGCCATAATTGGTGTTAAAAACTATTCTACAACAAGTCTCGAACCTCTTTCTTGTTTGAGAGGGGTTACCAAACCCAGTGGAGCCCCATGATCAACCCCTAACAATCCTAAGGCCTCTGTTTGGAAATGGATAGAGAAGGATAAGCTGATTTGTTCAACTGACCCCTATGGTATGGTGGAGATCCTATCAATGAATGAAAGCTATGTTTCTTATGATTATCAACTGCTTTTCATTCTATTATTCTACCTTCTTTCTGTATGGGTGTTATCTCTGTATATTACTCAATTCTATTATGTTTATCCTAATAACTATTATATTACATCAATCCCTAATATGAATAACAGAGATAATCCTTTGACCCTGTATGATTTTGATCATTCTTGTATGATTTTCTGGATATCCTTCTTTGATGGTGGGATGTTCCTAGAATTTACAATCCACCTCTATACTATAACTGAAGAAAAAACCCTTCATCTAAGATAAATATGTATTCCATGGCTATGCTTAAAAGGAGATACTTTTATCTTTGGCAACCAGTTTTGACCTTACCACCTTATTTGGTAACCTTATGGATGTTGCGCTTATTAGTCATAAACACCAAACCCGAATGGTATATGGAAAAATCATGGATTTATTGAGTCTCAACTCTCAGGAAGGAAAAATCCTTATCATTTGTGATGAAAAACAAGTCTGGGCCAATCAACAAGTCCATTGTGATGAAAAACCCGAATGGTATATGGAAAACTCATTGAGTTATTACATCCCATTCAACAAAGTTAAACAACCTAGTTACTCATTTCCTATATTCTTTATAACTGATGTATCCTCTATAACAAAAACAATAGTCATATCAAAACCGACTTTAACCTCTATTGGGCCTTATCCTATAGGTAACATTGATCCCCTAAGGGACCGATATAATCTTCCATTATCATTACTATATAATCTACTAAATAATGAATACCATCAATCTGCAAGAACAATAATAATTGCAAAAAAAAATACACTTGTTTTTATGAAGATAAGCCTTTGGAATTGTCGAGGCATTGATCGAAAAAATCGTTGGCCTGATGTAGAATCCTTCTGCAAAATTGAAAAAATACAAATCATGGATCTGGTTGAAACCAGAATTGGTAAAGAACCAAAACACCATCTCTGAAGGAAGGCTGCATTTGATAACTTCCATTACTCACCTGCTAATGACTTCTCGGGCGGTATCTGCGTTATGTGAAAGCATACTAGTTACAAAATGAAATCTGCGAACTATCTCGCATTGATAGTCTCTTCATGGCTATAAAATATAAAATTCTATACAAAGACATTTGCATCATGATTATATTCGTATATGCACCCCAAAGGACTATAAAAATATTCATTTCTGGTCTCTCTTAACCAATTTCATATCACAGACAAACCTATCATGTCTCTTAATAGGTGATTTTAATGAAATTCAGAATAATATAGAAAGAAAAGGAGGTTGTTATCTCCCACCATCTAAATTTCTCAGATTGAATAACCTCAAAAATAGTTGCGATCTAATCGACATTCCAACTCAAGGTGGTGAATTCACATGGAGAAAAAATATAACTGAAATAAATAACATGTACTTCTAACTAAATAGAATTCTAATTCATGACCAAATCCTACAATAGTTTCCTGGCATCTTTACAAAAAATCATGCTTTTACCTCATCAGATCACTACCCTATTTCTGTTGAATTAGACAATCAATCTCATACCAAAGCTCAACCATTCAGATTTGGGAAAATGTGGACCTACTGAAATGATTTTGAAAACATAGTTAAACAAGCTTGGTATATAAATCCTCAAAACTACCATTGATACTAACTCTAACTACTTTCAAAATAGATTAATATCTAAAATAGATATTGGAGCCAATGTGCTAAAACAAAACATATAAAACCCATTGATACTAACTCTAACTACTTTCATCCAGTAGCTACTGGTAGGCGCAGTAGGAAAATTATTAGAGAAATTCATACAAATGATGACACGGTCATTATAGGTCTTGAGAATATCCGAAAAGAAATTAGAACTGATTTTTAAAAGAGATTAAAAAAAGAAATATAAACAATAATACTCTAACAACGTACCTCACTAATATTAATAGTGAAATTACTACTAAAGATAACGACGCACTAACCAAACCTGTCACAAACGAGGAAATTAAAAAAGTTGTGTTTGGTATTGGTAGTAATAAATCACCTTCTCTTGATGGTATGTCTGCCTTATTTTATCAAAAATATTGGCATATTGTGGGTCCCATGGTCACAAAAGCAGTTAACAACTTTTTGCACTTTGGAAAACTACTAAAACAAATCAATCATACATTTATAACCCTTATACCTAAATGCGATAACCCTAACTCTACAAACCACTATAGACCAATTAGTCTATGCTCAACTATTTATAAAGTTATCTCAAAAATCATGACTGATAGGATGAAACCTATCCTGAACAATCTGATCCACCCACTACAAGGGGCTTTTGTAGCTGAACGAGATATCCATGATAATATTCTGATTGCTCATGAAATATTCCATTCCTTCCGGTCTAAGAAAAGAAAGGAAGGATCGGTTGCGATTAAACTCGATATGGAAAAAGCATATGAAAAGATTGAATGGGAATTCGTTCTAAAAGTCCTTGAAAAATTTGGATTCGCCACACGATTTATCAGGTGGATTAATAAATGCATTGAGACAATATCGTTTTCGGTTCTTGTCAACAATGGACCAATTGATGTTTTTTACCCAAAAAGAGGTCTACATCAAGGGGAACCCTTTATCTCCCTTCCTATTTATACTAGGAGCAGAAATCCTAAATAGAAAACTACAACTTGAAAGTGCAAGTAGTAACAACTAACTGGGATTCCAAATTTCTAGAGGGGAACCAATATCCCTTTCCTAGCTTTTGCTGATGATATCCTTATTTTCGCAAAGGCCAACCACTCAGCTTGCTAAAAAATTAGAACTATTATTGAAGAATACTGCTCAATCTTTGGACATTGTGTTAATTACCAAAAGTCAGCATTCCAAACAACAAACAACATATCCAATCAAACCTAAAACTTAATTCAATACGTACTAAGTGTAACAACCCCATAATGATGAGGTGTTACAGTGCCAGAGATTCCCAAAGGAAATCCCCACAGGCGGTTAAGAAAGAAAGAACTCGAACTTGGAAAAATAATGTGAAGGCGGAAGTAAGTCCAAAGGTTCAAGGTATATCAAGAAAATATAGTTCAGACAAGAATCCAAACGCAGCCTAAGAATTAGAGTATTAGGAGAAATACCAAAATCCAACAAAATGAGTTTAGCACATCAAAGTGTTGCTAACTCATGCCAGAATAAAAAAGAAACATCGTGATAATAAACTAGCTTAGCAAACAACATATTCACAACTAAGGTGATCAAAAACTGAAATAAGTCCCATCCTAACATGCATCAAGTTGCCGGACCTCCTCCATGCTATGAACCTATATGAATACCTGACCATGCATAAACATAGCCAGTCCCCCACCGAAATGGTTTTAGTCTCCAACCACACTAGCAAGTTATATAAGACATTTAATACGCGTAGAAGTACAAGGAAAAGTTATCTTAGATAAGCAGATACATAGAGAGAATCACATTCAGATATGGCATAACAAGAACATACATCATCTAAAATACATGCATAGGTGCATGAAAAATTACAGATAAACATGTCACTACAGAATGTATCATAGGCTCTACTGGCAATGCTATCCAATCCTACCTAACGATATACCATGATATATTTATATACATGCCATGCTAACTTATTACTCAGTACCAATTTACACAACTTCAGATAACATCCAATCAAGTCACAAATTTCAAAAAATGATAATTGATCAGTCAAAATCTATACTCGAGTATGTTTTTTTACTGTAAAAGAAACTCATTTAAAAACCAAATGCGAAAATGTTTTGAAAATCTGTCCAAGTTTGTCTTGGACACAAAGTATGGCAACTTGCAAAAGAAGAGGACTAGCTCAAGCTCTCGCTCTTGACCCACATCAAGCTCTAACACCTCCAATGCTCAGCCAAGATGCCAAGAACCAAGAGTGGAACCTTACAAAAGCCACCCAAAGAGGGAACTGCCACCACCACTTGGAAGAGAAGGAGAGCCACGCACAAGGGAACTGAAGTGTTTTAAGTGCCTAGGCCGAGGTCACTTCGCCAAGGACTGTCCAACCAAGAAGCAAGTGTTTCTCAACACTCATGGTGAGTATGAATCCGAAGATGAAGTCTTATAAGAAGCCGTGAGGGAAGAAGATCAAATAGAGGAGGAACTACACCTACAGGCGGCCGTGGGGGATTGCTTTGTTGTCAAGCGCACTCTAGTTGCCAATGATGCTCCACCAAGCATTCCCAACCAACGTGAGACCATCTTCCACACAATATGCTTCATTCAAGGTAAGGTTTGTAGCATGATCATAGACGGAGGCTCGTGTTGCAACATAATTGATCAAGAGGTACCGTTTCAAACTCTCAACTTCACCTCATCTTCAACCTTATACTTTGTGTTGGCTTAATTCTTCTACTCCTCTAAAAGTCAAAGAGCAAGCCAAGGTTAAGTTCTCCATTGGAGGTTATAAGGATGAAGTTCTTTGTGATGTGTTGCTTATGACCGCTTGCCACATTTTGCTTGGAAGGCCATGGCAGTTTGACAGAGGGGTCATCCACCATGGGGTTACAAATGAATACTCCTTCCATTTGAAAGGAAAACGGATCACTCTTCACCCCTTGGCACCACATGAGATCATGACTGATCACGTTGAAAGGGAACAAAGGAAGTTGGCCAAGGAAAAGTAAGGGCAAGGGCAAGAAAATGGCCATAGGGAACAAAGGAGGCGCATCCAACCATATGCTTCTAGCCAAGCCAAAAGAACATTCTCATATTCAAGGAACCATTATTTTGCTTCCAAGAGCTAGATGATCTCCCTAAGCCTATTGCTTGTCTTTTGCAGGGATTTGAAGACTTGTTCCAAGAAGATATTCCTAGTGGGTTGCCACCCATTAGAGGGATAGAGCACCAAATTGACTTCATCTCCGGTGCCACACTTCCAAACCGAGCTGCCTATAGAGCCAATCCTGAGGAGACAAAGGAGCTCCAAAGGCAAGTTCAAGAGCTACTTGACAAAGGGTACGTGAGAGAGAGCCTTAGCCCATGTGCCGTTCCCGTCATCCTGGTTCCCAAGAAAGATGGAACGTGGAGGATGTGCTTGGATTGTCGAGCCATCAACAACATTACCATGAAGTATCGACATCCAGTCCCAAGGCTTGATGATAGGCTCGACGAGTTGCATGGAGCAAGCATATTCTCCAAGATTGACCTTAACAGTGGCTACCACCAAATAAGGATGAAAGAGGGCAACGAGTGGAAAACCGCCTTCAAAACCATGTATGGCTTGTATGAGTGGATGGTCATGCCTTTCAGACTCACAAATGCCCCAAGAACATTCTTGAGGTTAATGAATCATGTTCTACGGCCCTTCCTTGGTAAATTTGTGGTAGTTTATTTTGATGATATCTTGGTATATAGCCACAACTTGCATGAACATGTTAATCACCTTGGACAAGTCTTAGAAGTACTTAGGAGTGAAAAATTGTATGCTAATTTCAAGAAGTGTCATTTTTGCTCCGACCATGTGGTGTTTCTAGGCTTTGTTGTGTTCATGGAAGGGTTAAAGGTTGATGAGGAAAAGTGGCCAACTCCCACCACCATGATGCAAGTGTGTAGCTTCCTTGGGTTAGCCGGGTTCTACCGCCGATTTGTGAGAGATTTTAGCACTTTGTCCACGCCCCTCACCGAGCCCACTAAGAAGAATGTGGCCTTCAAGTGGGAGGCTACGCAAGAGGAAGCTTTTATGGCTCTCAAGGAGAGGCTCACGCATGCACCACTCCTAGCCTTGCCCGACTTTGACAAAACCTTCGAGATCGAGTGTGATGCATCTAGAATTGGTCTTGGAGGAGTGCTCATGCAAGGAGGCAAGCCAATTGCCTACTTTAGTGAGAACTTGGGAGGCTTTGAGTTGAATTACCCAACATATGACAAAGAGTTGTTGGCCCTAGTTCGAGTGCTCAAGGTATGGCAACATTACCTTCTACCAAGAGTATTTGTCATCCACTCGGACCATGAAGCATTGAAGTTCTTGAAAGGGCAAAGCAAACTGAACAAGCGGCATGCCAAATGGGTTGAACTCATTAAGGTCTTCCCTTATTGATGTAAGCATGCATGTGCTTCATCAAGGATCTAGCTCGGGCCCACCAATGCAGCCTCCGACACCATCCATGACGCGTGCCCGTCGCCGAGCTCAAGGTGAAGATCAAGGAGAGGAGGATGATGTATGCCTTGCTCACATCAAGAAGCAAGCCATATGCGCACCGCGGCTTCCTCTAGCAACGCCGATGCGAAGAGCCCTTAAGCTAAGGTTTCTCCATTTGACGGCACCAACGACCTCATGGACAATCTTACAAGGGCCCCAAACCAAATATATTCCATAGTGCGGGTATAGGAGACGAGTTGGATGTTAAGAAGGGGAGCCCCCTAAAATTCTTATGTATACCTTCTAGAAGCATTCCTCAAGCCATCGCTAAGTCAAGAAGGTTTAATTGCTTGGGTATCATTGAGCTTTCATGTTATTCCTTACTTCCTTGGTTTTAAATATGCAGATTCGAGGTCGAATCCTTTTCAAGAAGGGGATGATGATGTAAGCATGCATGTGCTTCATCAAGGATGTAGCTTGGGCCCGCCAATGCAGCCTCCGACACCGTCCATGACGCGTGCCCGTCGCTGAGCTCAAGGTGATATTCAAGGAGAGGAGGATGATGTGTGCCTTGCTCACATCAAGAAGCAAGCCATATGCGCGCCGCGGCATCCTCTAGCAACGTCGATGCCAAGAGCCCTTAAGCTAGGGTTTCTCCATTTGACTGTACCAACGACCTCATGGACAATCTTACAAGGGCCCCAAACCAAAGATATTCCCTATGAGGAAAGCTCACCAATGTTGGAACCATTTATAGGAGGGTTGCCGGACGAACCAATTGCGGATTCTACAACGCCGATAATGTTGATGACCCGAACTAGGGAAAGGTGGCGTTTTCAATTGGTCCAGCCAATTGGTCTGATTTTTGGATATGTTTTGAAACCTGGTCTGAACTGCAAAATGTCAACATTTCGGGTCCAACGGAATTATGAGCTACGAGATATTGGTGTTTCTCTCCCAGTATTAAACAAGCCGGAACAGACAAACCACTCAGCGGATTGGGCTGATATTTGGAGAGGATTCAGTGCTTTGGCTTATCTTGGAACTTTCCAACATTCAGGCCCATTGGAGTTCGGAGGAAGAAGATATGATGCTTGGAAGCTACGGATTCTCTAGTTTGATTTGGGAAGATCTCATGGATTCTTGAAGATCCCTATTTTTTAGGAAATAGCATATTCTTAGTGATTCTTTCTTGCAAGAGGGGTTAAACAATTCAGCCTATTTATATGTTTTTGGTATTCCAATTTTAGGTAGCTTTGATTATTGAGAGAAAACACATTGTGTTCTTAATTCCTGGACTGGAATTTGATTGTTGCGAGTTTGAGGATTCGACTTGTTTCAATTGCGAGTTTTGCTTGTTTTGGTGGACTCCGATCTAGCAAATCTCAACCCTAGTTCAAGAGTGTTGGTGGACTCCATCAGTCAAGGATTCAAACCTTGTTCGACTCTTGGTGGACTCCACGAGAAGAGCAAGTCATTCAAGTCGTCTCGGTGGACTCCAAGACGACGTTGTTCGGTTATCCCGATTCGTGTTCGTTCCACGCCTTCAAGATCTCAACATCCATCCCTCGTGCCTTCATTTTTGACCATTTCGAGAGTCTTCACTTCAGCCGTGCGTTCCTTGGTGTATTGGCAAGCGGTTCGTGGCGTTTTACCTTCCCTGACGCGATCCTCCGAGGGCGAAAGCCATCACTTATGTCATCAAACATAAGAAGGGAAAAGACAACATAGTGGCCAATGCACTATCAAGGTGGTACACTCTTCTATCTCTTTTGGATGCTAAGTTGCTAGGATTTTCCTTCATGAAAGAACTTTACGCTAGTGATGAGGATTTTTGTGAAGTCTTTCATGCATGCATGTCCACGGGAAGTAGAGACCAATTCTATTTGCATGATGGATTCCTATTCAGAAAGTCTAAGTTGTGTGTTCCTAGGGGGTCAACTAGGCGGTTGTTGGTCCAAGAGGCCCATGGTGGGGGACTCATGGGACACTTTGTTGTGCTAAAACCTTGCATACCCTCCAAGAACATTTCTATTGGCCTAACATGCATAATTCAGTCAAGAAGTTTTGTGCCTCATGTACTACTTGTTTGAAAGCTAAGTCTAAAGTTTAACCACATGGCTTGTACATACCTCTGCCCATTCCCCAAGCTCCTTGGGAAGACATCTCCATGGATTTTTTGTGTTAGGATTACCTAGGTCTAAGAGGGGTAGAGATTCTATTTTTGTTGTGGTAGATCGGTTCTCTAAGATGGCTCACTTCATTGCTTGCCATAAGACCGATGATGCTTCACATTTTGCTACTCTATTCTTTGACAATATTGTGAGATTGCATGGAGTTCCTAGGTCTATAGTATTTGATCATGATATGAAGTTCCTCAACTACTTTTGGAAGACATTGTGGGCCAAACTTGGTACTAAGCTTATCTTTTCCACCACTTGCCATCCTCAAACGGACGGCCAGACTGAGGTAACTAATCGTACTCTTGGTGCCTTAATTAGATCGATATTGCAGACTAACTTGCACAGGTGGGAGGATTGCCTACCCTTCATTGAGTTTGCATACAATCGATCCATTCACACCGCCACCAAGAAAACACCATTTGCAATGATGTATGGCCGCAACCAACCCCAGAATGCCTTTGGATCATTTACCATATGCCGTCATGGAGTGGGAAAGCAAGGAAGGGGCCGACCAGGCCAATAGGATTCAGAAGCTTCATGAGGACACTCGGTTACAGCTTGAGAGGAAGGCCATGCAATACAAGAGACACGCTGACAAGGGCCGCAAGGAGGTGCTGCTTGAGCCCGAAGAATTGGTGTGGGTGCACTTGAGGAAAGAGAGGTTCCCGACCCTCTGCAACTCCAAGCTCAAACCTAGAGGAGATGGGACATTTCAGGTGCTCGATAAGATCAACGACAATGCCTACCGCATTGAGTTGCCACCCACCTATGGAGTCCATGATGTGTTCAACGTCGCCGATTTGGTGCCCTACTTGGTGGATGATGTAGCCGACCTTGATGCACTGGATTCGAGGTTGAATCCTTTCCATGGAGGGGAGGATGATGTTACTATGCCCCATCAAGTACCACCTACAAGCAAGGCCTCCACACTATCCTCTGACTCTCCGAGTTCCCCAGACAGTTCCCTGTATAGCAAGGCCTCCACACTTTCATCTGACTCTCCGAGTTCCCTAGACAATTCCCTACACAGCAAGGTCTCCACAATTCCGTCTGACCATCCTCCTATCACCGCGCCTCCTAAGCTACCACCGAGGGAAATCACGCGCGCTCGAGCTAGGGAGCTTCAAGCCAAGCTCAAGAGGGGTCTCCTAAACTTTGGAGCGATGAGCCAAGACCTTGTGGGTTCGATGACATTGCTTGTGACCCACCAAGCCACCTAAGGAACTCCACCGCCGGCATTTTACACAAGACCTTCTAGAAGAAATTCCAGCCAGCCACTTTAATATTTTTAGCTTATTTTTAGTATTTTTGAGAGTTAAAGACTACTATAATAAAGGTTTTACATGGGGAGGGGGAGATTCTAGGAGTTAAGATTTTGTGGCCATGTGAAAGGTTTGCCGAGGGCTTCCTTGGAGGCCTATTAAAGGCTGAGGCCTTTCCCTTGTAAAGATATCTTGAACTTAATCAAAAACCTCTCAAAGAGTTCAGTTTTCCTTTGGAAAATTCCAGCAACAACACTAGTTCGTGAGTAGCATCGAATTACCTATCGGTCCTCTTATTTGGGTGAGTTACATCCTTTAGGCGTTGATCATATTTGTTCTACCTAGTGGTGCGTCATATCCACTTAAGAAGATCACCTATCTTCATCACCATCCCAGCCAAACCCAGTTTCCATCCACTCCAACTTCCCTTCATGAAATCAGTCCACAATTCCACTGAAAAGAAGTTCTTCCTCCCATAGGACGTGGCATCCTGTTGGTGGTTGTCTTTCTTGGCGTTTCCTTGCACCGAGGCTGAAGAGATCGTCGATCCTATCAACATGGGTAGCACTCTTATCCTTTCAAAGGATAACAAATCTAGGGTATTACAGTACTCGCAAGAAAATGTTTAGTCCTTACTGAGAAAAGAAAGCAATACGTGTTGATAGGATCGACGATCAATTTAGCCTCGCTGCAAGGAAACGCCAAGGAAGTCAACCACCAAGAGGATGCCACGTCCGAATGGGAGGAAGAACTTCCTTACGGTGGAATAGGGAACTGGGTTTGGCTGGGATAGTGATAGGGATAAGTGATCTTCTTGAGTGGATATGACGCACCACTAGGAAGAACAAGGTTGATCGACGCCTAAGGGAGGTAACTCACCCTAAGAAGAAGATCGATAGGTAGTTTGATACAACTCACGAACTAAGGTTGTTGCTGGAATTTTCCATGGGAAAACTGAACTCTTTGAGAGGGTTTTAATTCAAGTTGAAGATGCTTTTACAAGGGAAAGGCCTCAGCCTTTTATAGGCCTCCATAGAAGCCCTCGGCCAACCTTTCACATGGACACAAAATCTTAACTCCTAGACTCTCCCCCTCCCCAAGTAAAACCTTTATTATAGTAGTCTTTAAGTCTCAAAATTACTAAAATAAACTGAAAATATTAAAGAGGCCGGTTGGAATTTCTTCTAGAAGATCTTATGCAAAATGCTGGCGGTGGAGTTCCTCTGAGGGAACTGTGGGTCACAAGCAATGTCATCGATCCCACAAGGTATTGGCTCGTCGCTCCAAGGTTTAGGAGACCCCTCTTGAGCTTGGCTTGAAGCTCCTTGGCTCGAGCGCGCGTGATTGCCCTTGGTGGTAGCTCAGGAGGCACGGTGATAGGAGGACGGTTAGAGGGAACTGTGGAGACCTTGCTGGGCAGGGAACTGTCTGGGGAACTCGGAGAGTCAGACAAAAGTGTGGAGGCCTTGCTGGGCAGGGAACTGTCTGGGGAACTCGGAGAGTCAGACAAAAGTGTGGAGACCTTGCTGGGCAAGGAACTGTGTGGGGAACTCGGAGAGTCAGACAAAAGTGTGGAGACCTTGCTGGGCAGGGAACTGTCTGGGGAACAAAGAGACCTTGTTGTGCACTACCTAAGTCGCCCTTTCGGGTTTTCGACTTATCTCAGGATTTTATTTTTGTCTTTTTCCAAATTTTTGACTTTTTTCTTTTTCATTTTTTTTTCTTCAGACGACTAGCAAGTATAGATCACTCCCCCATGCTTAAACATTACATTGTCCTCAATGTAATAAAAGACAAAAAGATGAAGCACAGGGAAAAGCAGAAAAGTACTCACACCGTCGCCGAGATGGCCTAGATGTGGACGGTGGTGCTGGCGGTAAATCAATGAACGCACATGTCGCTGGTGTTGCGGCGGTCCTGCTCAAGTAAACTCCACGTGCAGCCAAATAGATCCACTATAAAAGGAAGTGGCACATCACAGAAACGGGCCTGTACCGGCCTTCAACGAACACAGAATGGGAGCCCGAATGTAATCGTGTTATGGGCTCTGGAGTTCCTCCTTATCAGCTGTCGAATTTCGGGGCTATGGTATCCTCCTTGGCAGCAAGATGCACGACGTTCTTCAAAGTAAACGTCGGACAGCTGTGCCGCGATCGCGGATGTAAGTTCGCGGTCGCGAAAAAGCACGTTTTTTTTTTTCGAATAAAATTTTTTCCCGGTGAGGGGACTTACAGTCGGGAATTCCGCGGTCGCGGAATTGTTTCTGGTGCTCATAGAACACCGTCTTCGAATTTATTGCTTCGGGTTTCCTACCTGCAGATTAGTCTAAAACAAAAACGAAACAACAATAATGAGTGCTAGAAAGGAAAAGACAAGAAAATAATTTCGTACCTCGGGTTGCCTCCCGAGAAGTGCCTTGGTTATTGTCGTGGCTCGACATGGTGCTCTCCAGATCAACTTGGGTTGCTCACATCAACCGAACACTTGGGGCTACAATCAGGAGAGTGTCTCTTTGCATCGTCAATGTTGAAACCGACCCTCACCCCATCAAATTTCATGGTGAGCGAACCACTACTCACATCAATTTTTGTATTCGCCGTGTTCATAAACGGCCTACCCAGCATCACAGGGGCTGCATGTTTGTCTTGCCCCGTATCCATCACAAAGAAATCCGCAGGGAAAATCATCTTGTCAACTTCTACCAGCACATCCTGCACCACTCCTTTGGGATACACATAGGAATTATCCGCCAATTGGATCACTATCCCCGTTTTTTGTAATGGCCCAAGCTCTAAAGATTCATAAAGCGAGAGAGGCAGCACATTGATAGATACACCCAAATCCAGCATGGCTTTGTCGAACGTGGTGTCACCTATCTTGTAGGGAATACTGAACATGCCTGGGTCACTACACTTCTTGGAAAACTGCTTTTGCAGCATAGCGGAGACATTCTCACTCACCAGGACCTTCTTCTTTGTTTTCACTGCTTTCTTTCTCTTTATCTTGCACAATTCCTTCAAAAAATTTGCATAGCGAGGGATGCTTTTAACTAGCTTGATCAAAGGGATATTTACCTCGCAATTACTGAAGGTCTCAAAAAGTTCCTTGTCATTTTCCAGCCTTCTGGTGTCCTTCAGTGCCTCGGGGAAGGGCGCGGGCGGCTTTAGTGAACTGAGCGGAGGGAAATACGGGCGAACATAATCGTCGTGGACATCAGTTGGCAAACCGCGGTCGCGGGTTGGATCCCGCGGTCGCGGATCAACATCTGCACAATCTGGGCCTCCAGGGAGTTTTCCGGGGTCGCGGATTTCTGTCCGCGGTCGCGGATTTCCTTCAGAAAAGTCATTGTCTCTAGAAACTTTTCCGCGGTCGCGGAAATTCTCCGATTTTCTTCTCGCTTCCAGGAACAAATCCGCGGTCGCGACTGTCCTCTCCGCGGTCGCAGAATTCTTTCTGTTGCCCTCGAACTTCTTCCATTTGTGTTCCGCTCCTCAGTGTCATTGCATAGACATTTTCCCTCGGGTTTGCTACCGTTTGAGATGGTAGCTTCCCCGAATCCCGGGCTTCCAGTCTGCCCACTGCGATAGAGATTTGCCCCACTTGCTTCTCCAAGTTTTGAATACTAGATCTGGTCTCATGTTGAAATTGTATCATGTTGTTCTGCATGGTAGACACCGTCTGAGTAATACCGGTCATGCACTGCGCAAGAGACTTGATCTGATCGTCAACAGACATAGATGAACTGGAACTTTGGCCTTGAGGTCTAGGCTGGTGTTGTGGTCTGAATTGTTGTTGTTGACCTCCAGGCTGTTGAAATTGTTGTTGGCGCTATAAGAATTATGGCGGCCTCTGGTGAAACTCTTGATTATCATGACCTGTAGGAGGATTCTGCTAGTTCCCGTATCTCAAATTGGGGTGATCTCTCCACCCTGGATTGTAAGTGTTGGAGTACGTGATGTGACCATGCCACATCAAGGTCAAGACACCGAGGACAACCTAGGCGCCGCCGAGGACATGGATGCCGAGGAGCACTCTGTGGGCACTATGGAGGCCCAAGAACTGGATCAAAGCACGGAGCTTATGGATGACATACTTGGAGCTAGAGATGACCAAGACATGCATGGGAGGGACACAGCCAAACCAAAGGAAGACATTGGCCAAGACAAGGCTAAGACATTGGCCAAGACAAGGCTAAGACATCGGCCGCGCCGGGCACAAGCAACACCAATGACAACACCCAAGAAGACAAGGCAACCACTGGTTCCATCACGAGGTCTAGGGCTAGGAAGCTTCTCCAAGACCTCCACAAGGGGTTGACATGCCAAGCCGCCCTAAGCCACGCCGAGCCTGGCCTGGTTCTTTGCATTCATCAAGGCACCGGCGAGCACGGCGCTAGCGGCAAGTGAACTTTCAAGAGGGGCGCCGAGCCACCTGGCCCACTTTGATCGGCGCTCCAACCATCATGGGCTGGCCCACTTACCCCACTATCATGGGCCCAAGCCTTGGCCGAGAGAATCTTTAAAGTGCTTGAAGACATTTACATTTGAAGATAATGACTTACCTTATTTGGACATTTCGGTATTAAAATTGGGGTTTAAGTTTGTGCTTGATGTTTGACATTTCCTTAGGCATTCTTGCCTTTTTTGTAAGCCTATATAAGGTCTCTTTGAGAGCTGAAAAGGGCACGTAAGAATAACAAAAATTGCTTGAGCAAATCTCTCTCTCCCTCGTCTATCTCTTTCTTGCGTCAAATTCTAAGTGTGCCGAGTGAGTTCATCTCTCACACTTCCTCTTCCCTTTCACTTCTGCAAGCAATTCTTCTTCCCTCTATAAGAAGACATTGTGTGCCTACTATCCACCATAACTCCGCCTACAAACCACCTCCAAGCCTCCGCTACGCCACCGTCCATCCGAGAAACCCTAATTGGCGATTCCAACTCCGGCGACGAGCAAAGCTTGCACCGTGGCCTCACGATCCCTTGAACCTAACATTTGGTATCAGAGCACATAAGGTTTGCTCAAATTCCTAATTTAAATTTAAGGTTCGAAGTCCTACAAGTTCTTTGTTTTCGTGCCTTTGCATGCATAGTTGTGAGTCTTGTGTCCGAATATTGTTCTTGCTTTGTTCTTGACTTTTGTTGCGTTTTGAGTCTTGCATCTAGTGTAGATCTAGAAGTTAGATCTCCCTATAGGGAGTGGCCATTTTTAGGAGTTGAAGTTATACTACCTTCAAATTAGGAATTATTTTGTGCTTTGAATGCATTTAATGTTTGCTAAAACTTGAAAAGTGTAACCTTCAACCTCTTTAAGCACATTTAGTCGTGCATTTAGTATAGGATCTTGAGTCTTTTGCTTTCCTTATTTGGAACATATACAATCCGAGTTGAATTGCCTACGTTAATTGCAAACCAGGCCTTCTTGTGGAGGAACGAATCCGAAGTGCGTACGCTATTGTTACTCGAATTACCTTGCAAATTTCTTGTTAATTTTCTGCATTTCATATGTCAAAAAAAAAAAGAGAAGAAGAAGACGTACACTTTCTTTGTGAAGCATTTGTAAGTGAAGTTGTAATTCCTTTTGCTCGAGCTAACATTAGTAAGTGGTAATAGGAGACAAGTACTTACAAGTATTTCTTGAGTTGTGAATTAACTTAAGCTTTGACAAGGATTGTGGTGCACTTTATTTCCAATTTTTGTGACTCTTTTGCATATAGGAGCCACCCTAACCCAAGAACTTGTTGGATTCCGAGTCCTAATTTAAATTAGGCAAATTTGGCAATCTTACTTGTGACGTATCTTTGTTGGAGTTTCTTTGGTTTTTGTTGGCTGTCGTGTGCTTGTTTTGTGAAGGTTGGAGATGGTGAATCCCAAAGACAAGAAAGCGGCTGATGAGGACCCCAAGGAGGCCTCGGCAATCACTATGGAGGCATTCCTCAAAGCCATTCAAGCTTCTCAAGAGGAATCCGACGAGCGCGCCCGACAACACTTGAGCGCCATGAGGGAGGAGCAAGCTACCTTCATGTGCGCCATGGAGGAGAAGTGGAGCACCATGCAGGGCGTCTCCTCCGTCCAAGGCCAAGGAGGATCTTTGCCGCAAGCAAGTACCGACACCTCCTCCGTGCTAGGCCTTGCGCCGCCGGGTGATCAGCTCTCGGTGCCCATGACTGCTTGGCCGTTGCCAAATCCGGGAGTGACCAATCATGCCTTGACCAAGGGCTTCCGAGGGCATGCACATCACATGAGCACTACAAGGGAAGAATATGCTTCTTCTAATTTTTCATTGCCTTTTGCTCCTACTACTATGCCTTTTAGATCTAACCATGCAGATTCCGGATTAAGGATTGGAGAGCAATAAAGAATGCAGCCCCATGATGTCCCTAGGTCTCAAGGACCCTTGTTGCATCCCCTAAGGAATGCACCAAGCCGAGGCGGAGCATCCCAAGGACAAGGACAAGGCGGCTATGTGGCCTACAAACCGCGTGGCACCGGCGGCCATGGCAATCAATATCCGGCCAATTTGGAGCAACCTCGACCACATGGAGTTAAATTGGAGGTACAATGCTTATGTTTAAATTGTGAGCCCGAGGTATATCTTGATTGGGAACAAAAGACTGATCAAATATTCCAGTACTATAACTACTCGGAAGCTCAACGAGTAGCTATAGCTACAATCAAGTTTGAGGGATTTGCCTATCAATGGTGGCTTGGGGACAAAGAGGAACGAGAGTTCCTTGGGCACCCCCAAGTGACCACATGGCAAGAGCTCAAACGGGCTCTTAGAGATAGGTTTGTTCCGAATGACTATGCCGAGCGAGTTCATGAGAGATTGGAACAACTTGATCAAGGGAATAAAACCCCAGATGAGTTCTATACGGAGCTAAGGACCTTGGTATTTAGGTCCGGGCTTAGAGTTCCCGAAGGGTATCTTATTTCCAAGTTCATTAACCATCTCAACAATGAACTCAAAGCGGTCGTGAGTAAGCAATATTTTCCTCGTGGGACGCCTATGGAGGAAGTGCTTCATTATACTAATCGTATGTATAAAGCATTATCTTCTAGACGCCCTCAAGGGAATAGCTCACGCCCTTGGCAAAGTCCCAAAGGAGCACCACCTCCACCTAGACGCTTGGAACCGACTAGGGGTGATAATCCTAGTCACCCTAGACGAGAGTTCCCTAGTAAAGTCCAACCCCAACGAAAGGAGGGCAAGGACCGAGCAATGGACATCAAGTGCTACAAGTGTCTAGGAAGAGGGCACTTTGCCCGGGATTGCCCCTCAACAAGGCAAGTTCTTCTTAACACTCTAGGGGACTATGAGTCTGAGGATGAGTGTGAAGAGGAAGTTGTTGAGAATGAGGAAGAATTGGAAGAGCTTCATGTTGTGGCAGCCGAGGGTGAGTGCTTTTTGGTCAAAAGAGCACTATCCGTCTCGGAGAGTCCAAGTGTACCTAGCCAACGTGAAACTATCTTTCACACTAGGTGCACCATTAAGGGAAAGGTGTGTAGTGTCATCATTGATGGTGGCTCTTGTTGCAACTTGATTGATCAAGAAGTGGTGAGTCGATTCAATCTATTGGCCACTTCTCATCCTCAGCCCTACACACTTTGTTGGTTGAATTCCGACAAGCCCCTTAAGGTCAAGGACCAAGCCACCATCCAGTTTGCTATAGGAGGATATGTAGATGAGGTTGTGTGTGATGTTTTGCCCATGACCGCATGCCATCTCCTCCTAGGCCGCCCATGACAGTTTGATAGGGATGTCATCCATCAAGGGGTGACAAATGAGTATTCTCTTATCATGAACGATAAAAGAATCACTCTTAAACCTATGATGCCCCACGAAATCATAGTTGACCATGTGGCTAGAGAGAAAAGGAAGGCCAACCAACAATTAGAGCAAAACAAAGGTAAAAAGATGGCAATTGGAAGCAAAGGTGGTGCCTCTCATCTTTTGCTATTGGCCAAGCCTCTTATGCCTCAATTCATTGCATGCCCTCAGCCTTCCATTAAATTTTATGAGGCTAACCCTATTAATGAAAAGGTTGTGGTGTTGCCTAGAGTTTCTAGTGGTTTTATTGCAGGTCAAGAAGGCAAGTACATCAAGGGCTCAAAGCTGGAGTCCGGGATGGTCCCATTTAAGCCAGGAGAGGAAGGCGCTCCATATGAGGATAGCTATTGCGTGGAAGGAGACGAATACCTTGACGAGCTGGATTCGAGGTCGAATCCCTTTCAAGAGAGGGAGGATGATGTGACCATGCCACATCAAGGTCAAGACACCGAGGACAACCTAGGCGCCGCCGAGGACATGGACGCCGAGGAGCACTCCGTGGGCACTATGGAGGCCCAAGAACTGGATCAAAGCACGGAGCTTATGGATGACACACTTGGAGCTGGAGATGACCAAGACATGCATGGGAGGGCCAAAGCCAAACCAAAGGAAGACATTGGCCAAGACAAGGCCAAGACATCGGCCGCGCCGGGCGCAAGCAACATCAATGACAACACCCAAGAAGACAAGGCAACCCCTGGTGCCATCACGAGGTCTAGGGCTAAGAAGCTTCTCCAAGACCTCCACAAGGGGTTGACATGCCAAGCCACCCTAAGCCACGCCGAGCCTGGCCTGGTTCTTTGCATTCATCAAGGTGCCGGCGAGCACGGCGCTAGCGGCAAGTGAACTTTCAAGAGGGGCGCCGAGCCACCTGGCCCACTTTGATCGGTGCTCCAACCATCATGGGCTGGCCCACTTACCCCACTATCATGGGCCCAAGCCTTGGTCGAGAGAATCTTTAAAGTGCTTGAAGACATTTACATTTGAAGTTAATGACTTACCTTATTTGGACATTTCGGTATTAAAATTAGGGTTTAAGTTTGTGCTTGACGTTTGACATTTCCTTAGGCATTCTTGCCTTTTTTGTAAGACTATATAAGGTCTCTTTGAGAGCTGAAAAGGGCACGTAAGAATAACAAAAATTGCTTGAGCAAATCTCTCTCTCCTTCGTCTATCTCTTTCTTGCGTCAAATTCTAAGTGTGCCGAGTGAGTTCATCTCTCACACTTCCTCTTCCCTTTCACTTCTGCAAGCAATTCTTCTTCCCTCTATAAGAAGACATTGTGTGCCTACTATCCACCACAACTCCGCCTACAAACCACCTCCAAGCCTCCGCTACGCCACCGTCCATCCGAGAAACCCTAATTGGCGATTCCAACTCTGACGATGAGCAAAGCTTACACCGTGGCCTCACAATCCCTTGAACCTAACAGTACGGGTCATATCTTGGTCTAGGAGGACCGAAACCTCCTATAGCGTTCACTTCAGCAGTGGGTTCCTGCAGCGTGGGACATGCATCAGTAGGGTGCATCGTGTCATAGCAGATCCCACAAGACTTGACTTGCTGCAGGCTGCCTTTCATCATGAACCACCTCATCATCTCCTTCATCTCAGCCATCTCAGAAAGTATTGAGGACAATGGCTGAGAGTCTACAGCCTTGACTAATTGGGCGCTCGCCCTCTTGCTAAATTGTCTTGAGCCCTCAGATAGCTCAAAGAATATCTCAAATGCTGCAGCTGGGGTCTTGTTTAGAATATTTCCTCCACAGGCTGCATTCAACATCCGACGCTCATCGTCAAGAAGCCCACCATACAAATATAGCATGAGGTCTTGGTCAGAATACCCATGGTAGGGACAACTTGAGATCAACCTCTTAAACCTCTTGTAGTACTTGTACAACGTCTCAGTAGCATGCTGCTCTATGTTGCTGATGTTCCTCTTTAGGCTATTGAGCTTCGTTGCAGGGAAGTACTTCTCTAGGAAAGCTTTCTTCATTTCCCCCCATGTATCTATGCTTCCTAGGGCCAAATAGTAGAACCAATCATTGGCCGAATCCTTCAGAGAGAAAGGAAAGGCCCTCAGCTTGATCTGGTCTTCCGTAATATTCCTGGGCTTCTACTGCTGCACACAGCGTGGAATTCAGACAAATGTTTGTTAGGGTATTCTCCACTCATCCAATGGAAGTGGGGTAGTAGATGGATCAGCCTAGATTTGAGCTCAAAATTCACGCCATTCGCCAACTCAAGAAACTGCACTGCAAGCGGCTACTGTTCTAGATTCGGGGCAGTCAACTGCCTCAAAGTCGGTGCTTCCTCAGCCATTTCGATCGGCGTACGGGCAGCTAGACGGTTTCTAGACAGTGTCCGTTCAATCTCTGTATCAAAATCTAAGAGTGGGGAGTCAGTAGCACGGGTATGGACCATAAGATAGGTCCACACAAAAGTTGGCACACAATAAAACACAACAAAAAATTAAAACTAAGCCTCCCCGGCAATGGCGCCAAATTTGATGAGGCTAAAGTCGTTATGCCTAATCAAAGTAAACCTCAAAAACATAACTAAGTATAGTAGGCAAGCAAGGGTCGAATCCTACAGGGAGGTAGCAATCTTTCTAAGTGCAACAGGTTGTATACCAATGGTAACAAAGGGGGGTTTTGGTTTGTAATCAACGTAACAAAGTAAATCAATGCAAAAGATGAAATCAATGTGTGAGAAATAACTTAGCCAGACAAATATCCACCATTCAGTTTGATTGGTTGATCATTGATTATTTCTAATTCCTACCAATGAATATTCCTATTCCTTTTCTTAAGTTATAAACAGGACAAACAAACCCTGAGAATACTAACTATCAAGTAACCAGGAAAACCTCCGGATTCAAATCAATAGCAGCAATAAGAACAAGAATTTCAATAGATACATGCAAGTGCAACAAACAGTCTTACTATGCATGCAATCAATTCTCTCTACAATAAACAAGTCCAAACAGTTCTTAGAAATAACCAAACCCTAGCAATAGATACTTACTAATATCAACTAGATGATCAGACTAGTCAAATCAGCAAGAATCAATGGGATTAAGCACAAGAGAATCAATATATTCAAAGGAAAAGAAATAGAATTATAATATCACAACCAAATACAAACGAAGGCTTCAATCGTCGGACTAAGTAATAGTTGCTTAGTTCTTCATAGTCTTCAAAGCATAAAACTCTAAGCGAAAATCTGAACAATAATGAATAGTAATGAAAAGGCTGCTAATGAAAAGAAAGATATAACCTAGCAAAACCTAGTTTCCATAAGATAGGAAACAAAATCCTAAAAGGAAAATAAAATAAACTAACAGAAATAAAAGAAATAAAATAAAACGAAGTAAACTCGGACGAAATCCCGCTCCCGCGTGTATGAACAGTATCCGCGACCGCGGAAAACTTTATGTTGTCTCTTCGCTATTTCTTCAATCCGCGACCGCGGCGGCTCCTTCCGCGCCCGCGGAAATGTTCCTAGAGCGTCTTCAGCGTCTTGCTTCATTCTTCACTTGTGGTCTTCTCCTCCATCTTCAATATGTCTTCATTTAAGCGCTTGAAACCACCAAATCAACACTTCTTCTCCACAACTCCATTCTCCTAACTTATGCTCTAAACCCATACAAATGGTAGCTAAAACTCCGGTAACAACTCCTAGTTAAACCCTACAAAGTAGCGCTCATCAAATTCCCCCATGCTTAAACCTTGCTCGTCCTCGAGTAAGCTAATAGAAACCTACTCCTCCAATGAAATACCCAAGTTCTCAGGAAGCACAACAAAACCATCTCCACTAAGAACTACACCTAAACATGAATCTCCAAGTACCAACACAATAAGCACAACACATAACTAAGCTTAAAGGAAAGCAGAGTACTTCCCCCAAGCTTAACCCGAACACCATAGAGTGAAAGTAACCATCTAATCCTAGCCTCCATCTATCTTCTTATAACTCCCAGAGTGACCTACCCGAATCCTCCTTATATCACCTCTTCTTATGTCACCACGCCAGGAAAAATGATGAATCCTAATAATCACTCTTCTTCTTTTCACTCATTTTGCCAAGGCGCCCTTTCGGGTTTTCACCAAGCCATTCATTTCATTTTTCAATAGATGGGCTCACAAAAACTCACATCACTCTTGACCTCTTATTACCCCAGACTAATGCTGGTCCAAGCCACCTGCTTATTACCTAAGCCGCCCTTTCGGATTTTCGACTTATCCCACGATTTTATTTTTGTCTTTTTCCAAAATTTTGACTTTTTTCTTTTTCAATTTTTTTTCTTCAAACGACTAGCAAGTATAGATCACTCCCCCATGCTTAAACATTGCATTGTCCTCAATGTAATGAAAGACAAAAAGATGAAGCACAGGGAAAATCAGAAAAGTACTCACACCGTCGCCGAGGTGGCCTGGATGTGGACGGTGGTGCTGGTGGTAAATCAATGAAAGCACATGTCGCTGGTGTTATGGCTGTCCTGCTCAAGTAAACTCCACGTGCAGCCAAATAGATCCACTATAAGGGGAAGTGGCACATCACAGAAACGGGCCTGAACGGGCCTTCAACGAACACAGAATGGGAGCCCGAATGTAATCGTGTTGTGGGCTCTGGTGTTCCTCCTCATCAGTTGTCGAATGTCGGGCCATCATCGGTGCCAAATATAATTGTGGGGCTATGGTATCCTCCTTGGCAGCATGATGCGCGCCATTCTTCAAAGTAAACGTCGGACAGTTGGGCCGCGATCGCTGATGTAAGGCCGCGGTCACGGAAAAATGCGAACTTTTTTTTTCTTTTTTCGATTTTTTCTTTTTTTTCGGTGAGGGGACTTACAGTGGGGAAATCCGCGGTCGCGGATTTGTTTCTAGTGTGCGTAGAACACCGTCTTCGAATTTATTGCTTCGGGTCTCTTACTTGTAGATTAGTCTAAAACAAAAACGAAACAACAATAATGAGTGCTAGAAAGGAAAAGACAAGAGAATAATATCGTACCTCGGGTTGCCTCCCGAGCAGCGCCTTGGTTATTGTCGTGGCTCGACATGGTGCTCTCCAGATCAACTTGGGTTGCTCACATCAACCGAACACTTGGGGCTACAATCAGGAGGGTGTCTCTTTGCATCGTCAATGTTGAAACTGACCATCACCCCATCAAATTCCATGGTGAGCGAACCACTGCTCACATCAATTTTTGTGTTTGCCGTGTTCATAAACTGCCTACCCAACATCACAAGGGTTGCATGTTTGTCTTGTCCCGTATCTATCAAGAAATCTGCAGCCTTGACTGATTGGGCGCTCGCCCTCTTGCTAAACTGTCTTGAGCCCTCAGATAGCTCAAGGAATATCTCAAAAGCTGCAGCAGGCGTCTTGTTCAGAATATTTCCTCCACATGCTGCATTCACCATCCGACGCTCGTCATCCAGGAGTCCACCATGTAAATATAGCATGAGGTCTTGGTCAGAATACCCATGGTAAGGACAGTTTGAAATCAATCTCTTGAACCTTTCATAGTACTCATACAACATCTCAGTAGCATGATGCTCGATGTTGTTAATGTTCCTCTTCAAGCTATTGAGCTCCGTTGCAGGGAAGTACTTCTCCAGGAAAGATTTCTTCGTTTTCGCCCATGTATCTATGCTTCCTGGGGCCAAATAATAGAATCAATCATTGGCCGAATCCTTCAGAGAGAAAGGAAAGGCCCTCAGCTTGATCTGGTCCTCAGTAATGTTCCTTGGCTTCATACTGCTACAGACCGCGTGTAATTCAGAGAGATGCTTGTTGGGGTCTTCTCCACTTATCCCATTGAAGTGGGGTAGTAGATGGATCAACCCAGATTTGAGCTCAAAATTCACGCCATGTACGTTGTTGTTGACCTCCAGGCTGTTGAAATTGTTGTTGGCGCTGTAAGAATTGTGGCGGCCTCTGGTGAAACTCTTGATTATCATGACGCGGAGGAGGGTTCTGCTGGTTCCCGTATCTCAAATTGGGGTGATCTCTTCACCCTGGATTGTACGTATTGGAGTACGAGTTATATCTTAGCCTTGGAGGGCCGAAAACTACAATATCATTCACCTCAGCAGCAGGTTCCTGCAGCGTGGGACACGCATCAGTAGGGTGCATCGTGTCATAGCATATCCCACAAGACTTGACTTGTTGCTGGCCACCCTTCATCACGAACCTCCTCATCATCTCCTTCATCTCATCCATCTCAGCAAGTAGTGAGGACGATGGCTGAGAGTCTGTAGCCTTGACTGATTGGGCGCTCGCCCTCTTGCTAAACTGTCTTGAGCCCTTAGATAGCTCAAAGAATATCTCAAAAGCTACAGCAAGCGTCTTGTTCAGAATATTTCTTCCACAGGCTGCATTCACCATTCGACGCTCGTCATCCAAAAGTCCACCATACAAATATAGCATGAGGGCTTGGTCAGAATACCCATGGTAAGGACAGTTAGAAATCAATCTCTTGAACCTTTCATAGTACTCATACAACGTCTCAGTAGCATGATGCTCGATGTTGCTAATGTTCCTCTTCAAGCTATTGAGCTCCGTTGCAGGGAAGTACTTCTCCAGGAAAGCTTTCTTCATTTTCTCCCATGTATCTATGCTTCCTGGGGCCAAATAATAGAACCAATCATTGGCCGAATCCTTCAGAGAGAAAGGAAAGGCAGTCAGCTTGATCTGGTCCTCAGTAATGTTCCTTGGCTTCATACTGCTACAGACCGCGTGCAATTCAGAGAGATGCTTGTTAGGGTCTTCTCCACTCATCCCATTGAAGTGGGGTAGTAGATGGATCAACCCAGATTTGAGCTCAAAATTCACGCCATCTGCCAACTCAGGAAACTGCACAGCAAGGGGCTGCTGTTCTAGATTCGGGGCAGTCAACTGCCTCAAAGTCGGTGCTTTCTCAGCCATTTAGATCGGCGTACAGGCCGCTAGACGGTTTCTAGAAAGTGTTCGTTCGATCTCTATATCAAAATCTAATAGTGGGGAGTTAGTAGCACAGGTGTGGACCATAAGATAGGTCCACGCAAAAGTTGGCACACAAACAAACACAAAGAAAAATTAAAACTTTGCCTCCCCGGCAACGCCCCCAAATTTGATGAGGCTAAAGTCGTTATGCCTAATGAAAGTAAACCTATAAAACCTAACTAAGTATAGTAGGCAAGCAAGGGTCGAATCCCACAGGGAGGTAGCAATCTTTCTAAGTGCAACAATTGTATGTCAACAGTATCAAAGGGGGGGTTTTTGGTTTGTAATCAACGTAACAAAGTAAATCAATGCAAAAGATGAAATCAATGGGTGAAAAAAACTTAGCCATACAAATATCCACCATTCAGTTTGATTGGTTGATCCTAGATTATCTCAATTCCTTCCTATGAATATTCTGTCCCTATTTTGAAATAGTTATCAGTCCAACCAGTCCTGATAACCCTAACCGATAAACAATCAAGAAACTATAAAGATTTAATCTAACAGCAGCAGTAAGCATAAGAATTAACCAGGATACATGCAACACTAAACAACCCGTCACCATTTAACATGTAATCAATTCTCTTCACAATAAACTAGTCCAACCAGTCCTAGAATATCATGTTTGCTACACTAGATAAGGGATTTCAACCAGAAATATCCAAACCCTAGCAATAGACAATTACTAATATCAACTAGTTGATCAGACAAGTCAAATCAGCAAGAATTAATGGGATTAAGCACAAAGAGAAGAGATATAATCAAAGGAAATGAAATAGAGTTATAATCTCACAACCAAATACAAACGAAGGCTTCAATCGTCGGACTAAGCAATAGTTGCTTAGTGATAAGCGGTATTTTACATAGCGCAACTAGTAGTTATTAGCATAGTTTTGTGGAGATTTTGGCTCGGTTTTGGAGCTAAGTCGACGCTCGAGGAGCCGGGCTGACATGAAGAGACGACGTTGAAGCTAGGAGAAGCAGCTTGACGCGGGCCATGGCGACCCACCGCGGGCCGACACGGGCTGGGCTAGAGCTGGCTGACGCGAGCAGGCGGCGGCAGGTGGACGCGACTGGCCGCGAGTGGCGGCGGGCGGCGGCGATCGCCTGTGGTCGCGTTTTTTGCTCCAGGAAGTTCTGATCTTTGGCGAGGCGAAACGGCGAGCGGAAGCGATCGCGTCCGGTCGCGTCTCTGGCGTTTCTAAACTTTCCCGATTTCCTTTTTGGCTTGACGTTTTGTTTTCCCTTAATCAATTCAGACGTTTTGTTTGTCAGTTTAGGTTAGATTAGCACGTTTTTGGCAGACATTGAGCTATCCTTCACCATTCCCTCTCTCTCCTCTCATCATCTATCTTTTCCATCTCTTTTCTTTCTTTGTTTTTCTCAAGAACGTTTTTCTAGTTTTCTCCATGGTTTTGGATTTCGTGAAGAACATGAACCGGAACTAAGACCCTTGTTTTGCCTAGCGTGGAAGCACTCGATTAATTCAGTTGTAAGGTTTTATCTCTTGTTCGTCCCTTTGGATTTTTGTATTGATTTCCTTGAGCATAATTCGGATTTCTATATTGTTGGCTAGATTGACATCCTAGTTCGATTTTATAGTTTTCTAATTGCTAGAATAGGGATAGACGGTGGAATCCCTAATCACTTGTAGCAACCACAATTGTATGAAATTGGTATATTGAATTCAATTGTGAAAAGGAAATTGAATTGCATGTCATACTTGCGGTGTTGAGTCTTTGCTTGCAATCCATTATTTCTTATGCCCTATGCTATTGATTGAATCAACTTAGGAGGTCTTCTAGGTTTTCAATTAGTAAGTATTAGCAAGACCGGTTGGATTGTTAATATACAAAAAATCAGAATTGGGACAAATCCATAGGATTATGATGAACATGAAATGAACCGAATTGCAACTTGGTTAATTGATGTGTGGAAACTTGCTAGGTGAAACTCTTTCTCCCATTGTTTAATCTGATTTTTGTGCTATTGCAATTGAGTAGTTTTAGTAGAAAACCAAATCCCCCCCCCCATTTGTTCTTTAAAGTTGATAAATTAGTAGTTATAGTGAAATTGACATTTTAACTCCCTTGGGTACGATTCCCTACTTGCATGCTATACTCTAGTTGCATATTAGGATTACTTTGATAGTGTGAACGACTGAAAATACGCTATCAAATTTGGCGCCGTTGTCCGGGAGTTAATATTTGTTCTTTTCTTTGTAATTGTTTGTTTGTCAACCCTTTGGTGTGAACCATTTGTATGGTTCACACCCGTGCTACTGATTCTTTGATTGTTGATTGTGATCCAAAAATTGAGCGGACATTTTTAATGAACCGAAGAGCAGCCCGTGATTTGTTGAACCAAACTGAGATGGGTGACCGGACGTTGAGACAGCTTACCGCTCCTAACTTGGAGCAACAACCTTTGGCTATCACCATTCCTGAGTTAGCCGAAGGAGTGAATTTTGAGTTGAAGGCAGGATTGATTCATGAGTTGCCTCATTTTCATGGTCTTGCTGGAGAAGACCCGAACAAGCACTTGGCGCAATTTCATGCGGTGTGTTTTAGCATGAAGCCAAGAGGTGTCACTGCCGATGCCATCATGTTGAGAGCATTTGGATTCACCTTGAAGGATGCTGCAAATGATTGGCTATATTACCTTGCTCCGGGAAGTATTACGACATGGGCTGAAATGAAGAAGGCTTTTCTCGAAAAATACTTCCCGGCCACGAAGTTGAATAGCTTGAAGAGAGCCATTGCCACCATTGAGCAGCAAGGAGGCGAGAGCTTGTACGAGTATTATGAGAGATTCAAGCGGCTATGTGCAAGTTGCCCATATCATGGGTATAGTGAGCAAGATCTCATCCTCTACTTGTTCAACGGTCTCTCGGATGAGGAGCGTAGGATGGTGAATGCCGCTTGTGGAGGTAATATTCTGAACAAAACTCCTACCCAAGCGTTTGAGATGTTTCAGGAGCTATCCGAAGGCTCAAGGCAATTTAGCAAGAGAGAGAGTCTCAAGGCTGTGAGTGCTTCTTCATCAAAGATTGAGTCTGATGTGAATGAGTTGAAGGAGATGATGAAGTGCTTTATGCTGAATGGCACTTCATCTCAAGCCCGACCTTGTGGAGTTTGCAATGAAGTGGGGCACCCAAATGATCAATGCCCTACTCTTCAAGAGTCAAGTGCTGAGGTGAATGGTGTTGGAGGATGGCAACCAAGACCAAATTATAGAGATCATCCAAATCTGAGGTGGAGTAACACGCACAATGTTGAGAACCCTCATCTCTTGCAACCACAACAACCGAGGCCACAGTACAACCCGAGACAAACCATGTCAGCTGAAGACATGATCAAGTCGTTGGCTTAATCGGTTATACAAAAGGATGCTGAGACAAAGTCGTCTATTCAGAATCTTGAGAGACAAGTGGCACAAATTGCTCAATCCGTGAGTAATCTAGAGGCTCATGTATCGGGAAAATTACCGTCACAAACGGTAGTCAACCCGAAGGCGAATGTGAGTGCCATTACCTTGAGGAGTGGGAAGTTATTGGACCCTTATGCTGAACAGGGTGATTTGCAAGACGGTTCTGCACCGTGTGAGAACAAGAAACGAGGACCCGAGGCGGCCTACCGAGATTGTGTGCTTGATGAGGAAGTGTCACCGGAACAACACCGGCGATCGCCCTCACCCGCGGACACTCGCCGTTTCACGCCAGAAAGTTGCCCAGAAAATCAACCTCACCGGCGGCGATCGCGGTCACCCGCCGGAGGTCGCGGTTTGGCGGCAGAACTCCCAGCTCAGGAACGGCGATCGCGGGGACCCGCCGTGGCTCGCGGTTTGAGCCCAGATCTTGTCGACGAGTATGTTCGCCCGAGCTTTCCACCGCTTTGCTCTCAGAAGCCGGTCCCGCCTTTCCCTGAGGCGTTGAAGGACACTAGAAGACCGGAGAGTGACAATGAGATGTATGAGACCTTTAGCAAGTGTCAGGTAAACATTCCTTTGCTAAAATTGGTTAAAAGTATTCCTAGATATGCTAAGTTTTTAAAAGAAATTTGCACTATCAAAAGGAATCAAAAATTGAAAGGAAAACAAAAGGTCAAAATTAGTGAGCATGTTTCCGCGGTTTTTCAAAAGAAAATGCCTAAAAAGTGTGGTGACCCGGGTAGGTTTAGCATTCCATGTGTGATTGGTGATACTAAAATTGAAAATGCTATGCTTGATCTTGGTGCATCTATCAATGTTTTGCCTTTGTCCTTGTATGAATCCCTAGGATTAGGACCTTTGCATGAGACCGGTATTGTTATTCAACTAGCTGATAGGTCTAATGTGTATCCTAAGGGAGTGGTTGAAGATGTACTTGTTATGGTTGGTGATTTGATATTTCCCGCTGATTTTTTTGTGTTGGATATGGAGCATGACAAAGATGCGGCCCCTATGCTGTTAGGTAGGCCTTTCATGAAAACAGCACAAACTAAAATTGATGTTAATAGTGGGAAATTGACTATGGAATTTGATGGGGATGAAGTTGAATTTAACATCTATGATATGAAGCCCGTTGTTGATTCCTCTTTGAACTTTGTTGATGTAATGACTCCTAACCCTTTGGATGAGTTACAACCTATGATTGAGGATTCTAACATGACAGCTTTATTGGATGAGAAGGGAGAGTCCCCTAACTCTCTTTTGGGCATTGGCCCCATTGTGCTAACTCTGAGCAAGAAGCTTTTTTCTTCTTCTTTTGTGCAGGCCCCGGAAGTTGAGTTTCAACACCCCCCTGATCCATCGAAGTATGGGGGGAAGGCAACCAAGAAGGTAAAGATGGAGGAGCCACCGAAGGAGTCAACTACCAAGAAGCATGGTCTAAGGTTTAAACCTTTCCATGAATGGTTCAAGAAGGAGGTGCTCAATGAGAGGGTTCCTAAAGGACCATATGATATAGATTGAGGTTGTGTGAGTAGTATGTCGAGCCACGACAATAACTAAGGCGCTTCTCGGGAGGCAACCCGAGGTTTGAGATGCTTTTTTTTTTTCTTTTTGTTTATTTTTTAATTGTCATTTTTAGTGTTTTTGTGGTTAGGGAAGGATGCCTGAGGCACAGGTTCAGCTACAATCTGTAGCCAAAACCGCTGTAAGTCTTTCTTCCTTTCTATCAAAAAAAAAAATAAAAAATAAAAAAAAATCCTTGGATGTGCGGAAAACCCGCAAGGGCCGCATAGGTAATAAGAAGGTGACTCGCTCAACCCCAGGTTGAGGCAAAAATGAGTCTTGGAGTGATGCGAGATTGGTGTTCCCCGAAGAAGAGCTTGTGATTGTAGGTTGCAAACTACGATCACGGGTTTGTGCTTAGCAACCTTCCGGAAGTTGGTGATTTGCTGAATTCGCCATTCATTTTTCTTCTTCCGTGGATCTTCAATTTCGGCGTTCTTCCTTGTTACCCATTGTTTTGGATGAGCTGGACATTATTGGATCATCATTGAGCTCATCCCACTTCTACTACACCTTGTGCTTCATTGGAGGGAGACCATCCGGTCTCGTATGTGAGTCTTCTGTTTTCTTTCTCCCCGTGCTTTTACCTTGTCTTTCATTCCATTGGGGACAATGTCATGTTTAAGTATGGGGGAGAGAATGTATTCACATGTTTTATGGTGTTGTGCACTTGTGTATGGCTGATGTGTATGAATTTTTGAAAAATTTGAAAAAGAAAAAGCCAAAAATATGAGAAAAAGGCAATCAAAATCCTGGGATGAGCTGAAAAGCTCAGGTAAAAAGCAGGTAGTCCGACCGACTCTAGGTTGGTGCAAAAATGGACTTGAGTGATGTGAGCAACATGTGAGATATCTAGCAAAATGAAATGAGTGGTTAGGTGAAAACCCGAAAGGGCGCCTAAGCAAAATGAGTGTGAGTGATTTAGGATTTTCTTGCTTGGCGTTGGTGTCATAAGAAGAGGTGTTATAAGGAGTTCGGGTAGGATCACTCATGGAGCGATAAGGAGATAGATTGGAGTTTATGCATTGCTCATTTTTGATTGTTTGGAGGCGAAGTGTTGAGTCTTGTAATTGCTAGTTTCATGTTCTTCCTTACTTCCTGAAACCTGTGTGCTGATTGGAGGAGTGAGTTTTCTTTTAGCTTACTCGAGGGCGAGCAAGGTTTAAGTATGGGGGATTTGATAAGCGGTATTTTACATAGCGCAACTAGTAGTTATTAGCATAGTTTTGTGGAGATTTTGGCTCGGTTTTGGAGCTAAGTCGACGCTCGAGGAGCCGGGCTGACATGAAGAGACGACGTTGAAGCTAGGAGAAGCAGCTTGACGCGGGCCATGGCGACCCACCGCGGGCCGACACGGGCTGGGCTGGAGCTGGCTGACGCGAGCAGGCGGCGGCGGGTGGACGCGACTGGCCGCGAGTGGCGGCGGGCGGCGGCGATCGCCTGTGGTCGCGTTTTTTGCTCCAGGAAGTTCTGATCTTTGGCGAGGCGAAACGGCGAGCGGAAGCGATCGCGTCCGGTCGCGTCTCTGGCGTTTCTGAACTTTCCCGATTTCCTTTTTGGCTTGACGTTTTGTTTTCCCTTAATCAATTCAGACGTTTTGTTTGTCAGTTTAGGTTAGATTAGCACGTTTTTGGCAGACATTGAGCTATCCTTCACCATTCCCTCTCTCTCCTCTCATCATCTATCTTTTCCATCTCTTTTCTTTCTTTGTTTTTCTCAAGAACGTTTTTCTAGTTTTCTCCATGGTTTTGGATTTCGTGAAGAACATGAACCGGAACTAAGACCCTTGTTTTGCCTAGCGTGGAAGCACTCGATTAATTCAGTTGTAAGGTTTTATCTCTTGTTCGTCCCTTTGGATTTTTGTATTGATTTCCTTGAGCATAATTCGGATTTCTATATTGTTGGCTAGATTGACATCCTAGTTCGATTTTATAGTTTTCTAATTGCTAGAATAGGGATAGACGGTGGAATCCCTAATCACTTGTAGCAACCACAATTGTATGAAATTGGTATATTGAATTCAATTGTGAAAAGGAAATTGAATTGCATGTCATACTTGCGGTGTTGAGTCTTTGCTTGCAATCCATTATTTCTTATGCCCTATGCTATTGATTGAATCAACTTAGGAGGTCTTCTAGGTTTTCAATTAGTAAGTATTAGCAAGACCGGTTGGATTGTTAATATACAAAAAATCAGAATTGGGACAAATCCATAGGATTATGATGAACATGAAATGAACCGAATTGCAACTTGGTTAATTGATGTGTGGAAACTTGCTAGGTGAAACTCTTTCTCCCATTGTTTAATCTGATTTTTGTGCTATTGTAATTGAGTAGTTTTAGTAGAAAACCAAATCCCCCCCCCATTTGTTCTTTAAAGTTGATAAATTAGTAGTTACATTGAAATTGACATTTTAACTCCCTTGGGTACGATTCCCTACTTGCATGCTATACTCTAGTTGCATATTAGGATTACTTTGATAGTGTGAACGACTGAAAATACGCTATCAGTTCTTCATAGTCTTCAAAACGTAAAACTCAAAGGGAAAAACTGACTTGAATCTCAATTATGAAAAGGCTGCTAATGAAAACTAGGTTATAACCCTAGCAAAACCTAATACTAAAAAAAATAAGAAATAGAATCTGAAAAGGAAATAAAATAAACTAACGAAATAAAAGAAAAGGAAATAAAATAAACAAAAGCTCGGACGAAATCTCGCTCCCGCGTGCATGAATAGTAGCCGTGATCGCGGACATATATTCGCGACCGCGGAAAAGTTCCCGTTGTCTTCGCTGCTTCTGCATATTTCCGCGACCACGGCTAGTTGATCCGCGACCGCGAAAAACCTTCTGTAGCATCTTCTTCTCTTCTGTTGTGGTCTTTCCGTGGCTTTCTCCTTCATCTTCTTAAGTCTTCATTTAAGCTCTTCAAAACCACCAAATCAACACTCCTTCTCCACAACTCCATTCTCCTACCTTATGCTCTAAACATATCCAAATGGTACCTAAAGCTCCGGTAACAACTCCTAGTTAAGCACTACAAAGTAGAGCTGATCAAATTCCCCCATGCTTAAACCTTGCTCGTCCTCGAGTAAGCTAATAGAAACCTACTCCTCCAATGAAATACCCATGGTCTCAGGAAGCACAACAAAACCATCTTCACTAAGAACCGCACCTAAACATGAATCTCCAAGGCACCAACACAATCAACACAACACACAAGCTTAAAGGAAAGCAAAGTACTTCCCCCAAGCTTAACTCGAACACCATAGAGTGAAAGTAACCACCTAATCCTAGCCTCCATCTATATTCTTATAACTCCCAGAGTGACCTACCCGAATCCTCCTTATATCACCTCTTCTTATGTCACCACGCTAGGATAAATAAGGAATCCTAATAATCACTCTTTTTCTTTTCACTCATTTTGCCAAGGCGCCCTTTCGGGTTTTCACCAAGCCACTCATTTCATTTTTCAATAGATGGGCTCACAAAAACTCACATCACTCTTCACCTCTTATTACCCCAGCCTAATGCTGGTCCAAGCCACCTGCTTATTACCTAAGCCGCCCTTTCGGGTTTTCGACTTATCCCTGGATTTTATTTTTGTCTTTTTCCAAATTTTTGACTTTTGACTTTTTTATTTTTTTATTTTTTTACTTCAGATGACTAGCAAGTATAGAAAACTCCCCCATGCTTAAACATTTCATTGTCCTCATAGTAATGAAAGACAAAAAGATAAAGCACAAGGAAAAATAGAAAAGTACTCACACCGTCGCCGAGGTGGCCTGGATGTGGACAGTGGTGCTGGCGGTATATCAATGAAAGCACATGTCGTTGGTGTTGCGGCGGTCCTGCTCAAGTAAACTCCACGTGTAACCAAATAGATCCACTGTAAGGTAAGTGGTACATCAAGGAAACGGGGTTGCACGGGCCTTCAACGAACACAGAATGGGAGCCCGAATGTAATCGTGTTGTGGGCTCTAGTGTTCCTCCTCGTTAGCTGTCGAATGTCGGGCCATCATCGGTGCCAAATACAAATGTGGGGTTAATGTCTCCTCCTTGGCAGCATGATGTGCACCGTCTCTCAAAATAAAACGCAGACAGCTAGGCCGCGATCGCTGAAAAAGTGCAGCGATCGCTGAAAAACGTGTGTTTTTTTTTCGATTTTTTTTTGATGAACAGTAACCGCGGTCGCGAAAAATTTTCCGTGGTCGTTTTTTTTTCCCATCAAAAAGGGAGACTTACAGTGGTATTTCCGCGGTCGCAGAAGGTTTTCCGCGGTCGTGGAAGGATTTCCGCGGTCGCAGAAATGTGTTTGGTGCATCATGAACACCGTCTTCGAATTTGGCTCGGGTCTCCTACCTGCGATTTAGTCAAAACACAAAAAACACACAAATCAAAACATGAAATGAAAAGATACGAAAAGCATTACATACCTCGGGTTGCCTCCTGAGCAGCGCCTTGGTTATTGTCGTGGCTCGACTTGGTGCCCTTCCACTCAGCTTGGGTTGCTCACATCAACCGAACACATAGGGCTACAATCAGGAAGGTGTCTCTTTGCATCGTCAATGTTGAATCCGACCCTCACCCCGTCAAACTCCATTGTGAGCGAACCCATACTCACATCAATTTTCGTATTTGTCGTGTTCATAAACGGCCTTCCTAGCATCACAGGGGTTGCATGTTTGTCTTGCCCCGTATCCATCACAAAGAAGTCCGAAGGGAAAATAACCTTATCAACCTTCACCAGAACATCCTGCACGACTCCTTTGGGATACACGGTAGAATTATCTGCCAATTGGATCACCGTCCCTGTCTCATGCAATGGTCCAAGTGTAATACCCCGTATTTTTGTAAGATTATTTTGGGAATTTTGGAATTTTCCCGAGTACCCGTTGTGTACGTCGGATTTAATACAGAGAGTTTGAGACATTCTGTAATGTGCTCTATATCTATAATATTTTTCTCAGTGAAATAATATACAGACAAGATGCCTTAGATTTTAATTGTCGTTCACGTACGATAATTTTTATCCCGGTTTAATGTCATGTTCGTTCAAAGATGAACGGGCGGGAAAGAGGTGTCACGGCGACCGCCGTAAAGTCGCGGCGACCGCCGTAGTGAGACCCAAGCACGGCGACCGCCGTAAAGTCACGGCGCCCGCCGTCCCAATGCTCGAGGAGGCAGCTGGTGTGTCAGGCCACGGCGACCGCCGTAAATTACGGCGCCCGCCGTAAGTGCCGTCATCGTTGCCCAGCAGTCGTTGCCCGTTGGTCGCCGGTGTTGTTTCTGGCGAGCGCCAAACTAGCTCTAGGCCCTCTTCTTCGTGCTCCAGACGCTTTGGCTATAAAATGAGGTGTTGGGGGTGAGGTTTTGAGCCATCCCAACACCAAACCTCTGCCAAATTCGCCTCTCGCCGGAGTTGTGCCTTCGCCGGAATTTCTGAAGCTTTCGTCGGTGTTATTAGTGGTGTTTCAAGCAGCTCTTTTGAAGCCTTGTGGTTGCCTTTGAAGGTCAGAAACCAAGCCAGGCTGAAAGGGGTCGAAACGCGCTTTGTTATGGTGAGATTTCTCTCGTCTCTGTCGACCGTGTTCTTCACGGCGACCGCCGTGATGAATGCGGCGACCGCCGCCAAGAACAGCGACCGCCGCCAGTGCCCAGAATGCCTTTGTGGCTTTGGCTTGGTCGGTTGTCGTCGTGGCGTCTTTCATTTCGTGTTCTTTCGCCGTGTTTAGATTCGTACGGTTTATGTCGAATCTAACTTAGGGTTCGTTTTATGGGTCGACTCGAAGGTTGTTGTGCTGTCGGAACTATACCGTATCGAGCCCGGAATCCAGTTGACGTCTTTAGACTATTCTACGGAGTAAGGCAAGTGGTGGTTCGCTCTTGCTCATTCGTTCCATATTTACATTAATTATCAGTAGTTTATCTGAGTAATTAATTTGGAATGAATATTCTGTTTGTCTAGAAACGGTTTTGATAAACTGTTTTGAAAATCATATAATAGGTTGTATATCTGTTAGAACAACGCTATTATCTGTGATCGCCTTTCGGGCCTTTATTTGGATTTATCCTGTAACTGTTGTGGTGCTGTAACTGTTTAGTTAGCATTGTAGATAGGAATGTTACTCGGACTCTGTCCAGTCGTTTCTTTATAATCTGGTATCGGGGTGGCTCGTCCCCATCTGGTACTATTCTAAGATCATGATCGGTCTCTTTCACAAGTGTGTAGAGACAGGACACTTAGCTAGTGTCACAAACGTTTCAGTGTACGTCACTCTCGACGAAACGTATACTAAGATGTGTCGTCCCATTGGTGGGGTACACATGTAAAAGTCTATAATGTGATGTGTGTTTTTGAAACATAATCAGATAAGTGCTACCTTGACGCACATAATTAATGAACGCTCAGCGAGTAGGGCAGCTAGGTAATAGTGCCGCTAGGAAGACTCGTGTTGACTTGAATGTAGTACGTCTTCTTTCCGATCTGGATTCGCTGAAAGGCGGTGAGGTTGGTCGTTGACTGAAGCATCTCAGTCAGTTTTAAATCATTGTTGTATGATTCTGTAACTTTCCAGATTTGTCATACTTCCTTAAAGACTCATTTCCGTTGGAGTCTTCTTTCGAGCCGATTTCTGTGAAGATTCAGTCTTCCAGAATCTTCTCTTGTGCATACCTCTTGTTCATTCCAGTAGGAGTATGGTGGTTGACAAGCGTACTCGATTATTATTCGAGGGACGAGGAGTCTAACCTAATACGTCTGCTTCGAACCATTCTGCTTTGTACCCTTGCTAGTCTATTCATTTAGACTAACCAACCAATATTTTCCCTTGCATGGTTGGCTGGTGTCATCCGTTCGATTCGGCACATCAGATAAGAAGTAGTTCAGAAGACCAGAAGGACTATGGAGTCAACGGTGGTTTTTCAATGTTTTAATTATTTCTTTAATCAGGTTGAGATCTTTTGGACAATAACTTTGATTATAATATACTTTCTTAGACTTCCGCTGTGTTTGTTTTAAACTCTGTATTGACCTATTCGGGATTGGGCTGTAATCCCGTAACCCTTGTTTCCTTGACAATGTTACGTTTTGGAATTTAGTGCTTGATCATTGTGTATCAATTGCATTTCATGAGTTTGGATCATATGCGGAGCACTCTTCCCGTGCGGACGTGCGGAGCATGCACTTTAGGGCCTTATTTGTGCACTTTAATGTCTTATTTGTGCACTTTTTCAAAAAAAAAAAACCTTTAAAAATTGTTTTCCAAGCATTTTTCAAAATTTTTGCAAAAGTGCACAAATAAGGCTCTAAAGTGCACAAATAAGGCCCTATAGTGCATGTCCGCACGTCCGCACGGGAAGAGTGCTCCGCACCGGAACCGCACTCTGCATTTCATAAATCGTATTTAAGTGGTAAAGCCTTGGGTGATCTCGGTAAGGAACACTGGGGTCACTGGCGGTAATACCTTTCCAAAAGGGTTAAGTTTTTGGGGTGTTACAGTTGTGGTATCAGAGCTAAAGGTTTTAAAATGGGTTTGGAATTTTATAAACCATTTATCCATTTTCGAAATGTTTTAAAAAGGGCTCTGAATTTTCATGCTGAAAAGAATTTAAAAACACCGTTCATAGTCGTGTCTTCTTTATAGTCTGATATAGTAAGCTTGCTTCTATGTCTAGAAAGACTAATTCCTTCCTTATTGTTCGATAGGATGGGTGTCTGCTTTTCTATGGGTAGGGGGTCGGAAGACGCCACGTCGGACCAGCCGAGGCTAGATTTTCCGATACCTCAACGATGTTTCGAGGTTGGAGGCCCGAGTAGCCCGCCCGAAGACGTCAAGCACGTTCTCCCCGAGTCGGTTGTCCTTGTAGCTAGGGATGCTATGGTCCCTGAGGCTGTACCTGTGCCGCCACCAAGGGTGGAGGAAGTACAGGAATGGGAGCAGGAAGATGAGTTATCAAGGTATGAACAAGGGTTTTACCAAGACGACTTTCTGCTGAGACCAATTCACGAGGAGATCGAGTAGGAGGAGGAGGAAGAGGAGATGCTTGAGCAAGATCCTGTCGAGGAGGAGAATATGATCGAGGATGATTCCGAGGATGAGGATCCCATCGAGGATGATCCCGAGGATGAGGATCCCATCGAGGATGATCCCGAGGATGAGGATCCCATAGAGGATGATCCAGAAGAGGATCCAGAGTTGGACCTTGGAGGGCAGAATCAGGAGCCCGGTACAGGATTGTCACCAGTGCCAGAGTACGCACCCATGTCAGAAGCTGATTGGGAGGCACTGTATACCGAGTACGGTATTAGGAGAAGTGATAGGGAATCTCAGCCTATCCCTACTCCAAGAAGATGGAGGTCGGAATCCGAGCTGCAAGAGATCCTCCGCCAGAGCGAGGTAATCTCTGCAGATCAGCAGAGTCAGTGGGATGAGTTGACCGCCAGTACTCAGAGGAGGGCTGGAATAGGAGGACCAGTCATGGACGACCCATACTTTACCATGACTGAGCTAGGACTATGTGCTTCAGGGTCAAGCAGGGTGCGAAACCCATCGCCAGAGCTCGATGGTGAGCCTAGCCCGAAGAGACCATGCACGAGTAGCCAGTCGTATGGGAGGCATTTTGGAACGCCTTGAGGAGGAGTGGCGTTGCCTATCGTAGTAGTTTCGTTTCTTAGTATTCCAAGTTGTACTTTGTGTAATATTTCAGTATTACGGCAAGTACTCTGAGAAACACTTATATTTTCGAGCAATGTTGTCCAAACGCTCGAATGATAAACTTATGTGTAACTTGTGTAAGAGTTCGAAGGTTCATCTATAAAATGCCAAGTTGATCTATTCTGAGTGATTTATTTACATTGATATATTGCATAAGTATATTGCATAATATTAATGTATTGAATGCTTGGAATTGGATCGGTAATCAGATGGTGAACCCAAGAAGCACGAGGAACTTGACTCGAGCCAGTACTGGGACTAGTCAAAATCCCAGGACAACAGGAAGAGGTGTTCAGGATGAACACGAGTCTGAGTCTCGCATCCAGCAGAGACATGAAGGTCAGGATCAGACCCAAACGCCAGCGCTGTTTGACGCCGCAGCTGTGGAGGCGATTCGTGGAATCGTGATGCAGGCTATTGCAGATGTTTTGAGACCAAGCGCGCCTCAAGCACAAGAAGTGCCTACTCACCCAGTGGTTCCTGATGTTGTGGAACCCAGAAACCCTGTGATTCAGGAGACTGCCGTCAGGACAAGAGACATCTATGGTCGCGCTCTAAAGACCATCACTTCTATGAGGCCCGATTGCTATAATGGGAAAGGGGAGCCAGTGGCAGTGACTCATTGGTTCTCCCATATGGAGAGGCTGTTTAGGAACGTGGAGTGTACGGAGGCCGAGAAGGTCCATATCGCTTCTCTTCAGCTGAAGGAGGAGGCTAGCGAGTGGTGGGAGAGCACTGGTTTGGCTGAGAGCCCAGTGTTGACTTGGTCGATGTTCAAGACCAAGATGGTTGATCGCTTTTTCTCTCGTGCTATGAGAGAGGAGAAGCATAAAGAGTTCTTATACCCTCAGACTGATGGTCTGAGAGTGACCGAGTTGGCATCTAAGTTCAACCATCTGCTACAGTATGCCACTGCCGAGATTACCAGCGAGGCCCAAAAGATCTGGTACTTCCACGAGTGGATGAACCCGAATATCAAGCCATTAATGGTGCACCACACATGCTCTAACTTGGAGCAGTATGTGGATTGTGCCTATAAGCTGGAGGTAACTCTGGAGGAGTCGACCAAGAGGCGCAACCGACAGAAGTCGATGTAGAATCAGAACCAGGGAGGTGGTTTTAAGCGCCCTGCGGCACCGTCTAACTTCGCCAAGTCCGGCCGAGCTAAGACGGAGATGACGCAAGGGGGATCGACTCAGCAGTCAGGGCAGACCAGGAGTTCAGTTAAGTGTTATAACTGCGGTACTACTGGGCACAAAAGCACTGAGTGTCAGAGGGAGAAGAGGTCATGCTTTGGGTGTGCACGTGATGGTCATATGCAAAAGTTCTGCAAGCAGGGGAAGCAGAAGGGAGTAGAGTCGCAGCAAGGGTCAGTTCATTAGAGCAACCGACCTAGGTTTAAGCCTGTCGAGACTCCTAGCCCTTCAGTGCAGACGACTGCTCAGAACAGAGGAAAGGCCCCAGCTGTTTCTGGAAGTCAGGGCCAACGCTTGTACGAGATGCGTGAGGCAGATGGACCCAACGCTCCGACTGCTCAAGGTACTCTATACCTTCACTCTACTTCAGTGTGCATTCTGTTTGATTCTGGTGCTACGCATTCCTTTATTTCGGATAGCTGTGTTAGCAAGTTAGATTTAGTGTGCAACGATTCGTGCGACCCTTTTGTCGTTAATCTTCCTAATGGAGAACGTTTGGTGGGAACCAAGCATCTATCAGACTTTCCGATTACCATTCAGGGTAAGGAATTTGAGGCAGATTTAATCTATATAGCCATGGCTCCATACGACATTATCCTCGGTATGGATTGACTGATGCATCACAAGGCGGTAATCGACTTCAGTTCAAGAATGGTGACGGTGTCATCCGGGGGCCAGTTCGTGTGCAAGTTCAAAGGTCAAAATGACGCTGATAACGGCAAGCTGATCAATGCGATGGCTGCGTTTAAGCTACTACGACAAGGATGTGTCGGGTACCTTTGTTACTTGGATTCACCTGTGAAGGATGGCCCTGAGGTTCTTGATATTCCTGTAGTTAGGGAGTTTTCGGATGTCTTTCCGAAAGAAATTCCTGGATTACCCCCAAGTCGTGACGTAGAGTTTTCAATTGATCTCGAGCCTGGTACGGCGCCGATTTCCAAATCCCCGTATCGGATGGCTCCAGCTGAGATGCAAGAATTGAAGAATCAACTTGAAGATCTTCTTGACAAAGGTTATGTCAGGCCGAGTGCATCGCCGTGGGGTGCCCCGGTATTATTCGTCAAAAAGAAGGACGGATCGTTCCGACTTTGTATCGACTACCGATAGTTGAACAAGGTGACGATCAAGAACAAGTATCCTTTGCCTAGGATTGATGACTTGTTGGACCAATTGCAGGGAGCAAAGGTTTTCTCCAAGATCGACTTGAGATCTTTATATCATCAACTCAGGATTCGTGAGAAGGACATTCCTAGAACTGCATTCAGGACCGGATATGGTCATTACGAGTTCGTAGTAATGCCTTTTGGGCTTACAAATGCTCCAGCTGTCTTTATGGACTTGATGAACCGATGTTTTCACCAGTACTTGGATAAGTTCGTGGTGGTCTTCATAGACGACATCCTGATCTATTCTCCGAATGAAGAAGTCCACGAGGAACATCTGCGGATTGCCTTGTCAATCCTTAGACAACATCAGCTTTATGCTAAATTGTCCAAGTGTGAATTCTGGATAAAGGAAGTGGCTTTCTTAGGCCACGTGATCAATAAAAATGGGGTTATGGTTAATCCCCAATAGATTGAAGCGGTGGCTAAATGGACACAGCCCCAGAATGTGAAGGAGGTGCACAGTTTTCTTGGACTTGCCGGGTATTATAGAAGGTTCGTAGAAGGATTTTCAAAGATCGCTCTACCTATGACCAGTCTACTCCGCAAGGTCCACAAGAAGTTTGTCTGGAATGACAAGTGCGAGGTCAGTTTCCAGGAGTTGAAGCGACGGTTGACCTCGGCACCCGTGTTAGCACTCCCAGAGGGGAACGACGATTATGTGGTCTATACTGATGCTTCCAAGTGTGGTCTTGGTTGTGTTTTGATGCAAAGGGGCAGAGTCATTGCTTACGCATCTAGACAACTCAAGACTTACGAAGAAAACTATCCGACCCATGATCTTGAGTTAGCAGCGGTTGTCTTTGCGCTGAAGATTTGGAGGCATTACCTCTACGGTATAAGATGCCAAGTCTTCACCGACCACAAAAGTCTCAAGTATATATTTACTCAGAAGGAGTTAAATATGAGACAACGCCGCTGGCTAGAGTTGCTCAAGGACTATGACATGGAGTTGTTGTATCATCCGGGCAAGGCTAATGTAGTAGCTGATGCACTAAGCCGGAAGACAACGCATGAGACGGTAGTTGCTCTACTTACTGCTCAGACCAAGCTAAACCAAGAGTCATGCGACATTGAAGTCTTGTATGACCAGCGTATAGGGTACCTGAGTATGATGGAGATTCAGGCTACACTGCTGGATCAAATCAAAGAAAAGCAAGTCGATGACATTATCTTGGTAAAGTTAAGCAGTGAAGTGATGGATGGGAAAGCTCCCAGTTTTGTGGTTCAGGATGATGGATCACTTTGGTTTCAGGACCGGATCTGTGTGCCTGACACAGAAAGTCTTCGTCAGTTGGTGATGAGAGAAGCTCATTCATCTGCTTACTCTGTGCATCTTGGCTCTAACAAGATGTATAAGGATCTCAGGAAGGAGTTTTGGTGGCCAAACATGAAGTGGGACGTAGCAGACTTTGTGGCAAAGTGCTTAACTTGCCAGAAGGTCAAGATCGAACACCGCAGGCCAGGTGGTGAGATGCTACCTCTCCCCATACCAGAATGGAAATGGGAGGACATTTCCATGGACTTCGTCACTGGGCTACCCAAGACTCGAAGTCAGAGAGATGCTATCTGGGTAATTGTGGATAGGCTTACGAAGAGTGCTCATTTCATAGCCATCAAGACCACATGGGAAACCCAGAAGTTAGCAGAAGTTTACCAGAAGGAGATTGTCCGCTTACATGGCATTCCTAAGACCATTGTATCGGACCGAGATGGCCGTTTCATGTCAAGGTTCTGGAAGGAACTTCATAAGGCTATGGGAACCGAGTTGAGGTTCAGTACAACATTTCATCCTCAGACAGATGGCCAGTCTGAAAGGACCATCCAGACTCTGGTGGATATGCTTAGAGCTTGTGTGCTCGATCGTCCGACTAGCTGGGAGGACAGCTTGAGCCTGATTGAGTTCACGTACAACAATAGCTGGCATGCTACAATCAAGATGGCTCCGTTTGAAGCTTTGTATGGTCGCAGATGCAGATCTCCGATTTGTTGGGATGATAATGCCGACAAAATTCTGCTTGGACCAGAGTTGGTCGAAAGAACGGCTTCAGACATTGCTTTGATCAGACAAAGGATGTTGACCGCTCAGAGTCGACAGAAGTCCTACGCAGATCGGAAGCGCAGGACTGTCGAGTTCGAGGTCGGTGACAAGGTTTTTGTCAAGGTATCGCCATCCAAAGGAGTTTTCAGATTTGGTAAGCGTGGGAAGCTTAACCCTCGCTACGTGGGACCATTCGAGATTCTGGATAAAGTAGGATCTCTAGCGTACCGCTTGGGATTACCGCCATCGGCTCACCTAGTGCATCACATGTTCCACGTATCGTTACTCAGAAAGTATGTACCAGATGAATCTCATGTGCTTAGTTATGAAGACATCGAGATTCAAGCTAATGGTACTTATGAAGAGTTGCCCGTGCGCATTTTGGAGCGTCGGGAGAAGCGTTTGCGCAACAAGATCGTGTCGTTGGTACGAGTGTTGTGGTCCAAGTCAGGGACCAAAGAAGTTACTTGCGAGACGTGGGAAACCGAGTCAGATATGCTCAGGCGTTTTCCCGAGTTATTCTCAACCTAAGTTTCGGGGTCGAAACTTCTTTTAAGGGGGAGGAGATGTAATACCCCGTATTTTTGTAAGATTATTTTGGGAATTTTGGAATTTTCCCGAGTACCCGTTGTGTACGTCGGATTTAATACAGAGAGTTTGAGACATTCTGTAATGTGCTCTGTATCTATAATATTTTTCTCAGTGAAATAATATACAAACAAGATGCCTTAGATTTTAATTGTCGTTCGCGTACGATAACTTTTATCCCGGTTTAATGTCATGTTCGTTCAAAGCTGAACGGGCGGGAAAGAGGTGTCACGGCGACCGCCATAAAGTCGCAGCGACCGCCGTAGTGAGACCCAAGCACGGCGACCGCCGTAAAGTCACGGCGCCCGCCGTCCCAATGCTCGAGGAGGCAGCTGGTGTGTCAGGCCACGGCGACCGCCGTAAATTACGGCGCCCGCCGTAAGTGCCGTCATCGTTGCCCGGCGTTGTTTCTGGCGAGCGCCGAACTAGCTCTAGGCCCTCTTCTTCGTTCTCCAGATGCTTTGGCTATAAAAGGAGGTGTTGGGGGTGAGGTTTTGAGCCATCCCAGCACCAAACCTCTGCCAAATTCGCCTCTCGCCGGAGTTGTGCCTTCGTCGGAATTTCTGAAGCTTTCGTCGGTGTTGTTAGTGGTGTTTCCAGCATCTCTTTTGAAGCCTTGTGGTTGCCTTTGAAGGTCAGAAACCAAGCCAGGCTGAAAGGGGTCGAAACGCGCTTTGTTTTGGTGAGATTTCTCTCGTCTCTGTCGACCGTGTTCTTCACGGCGACCGCCGTGTTCTTCACGGAGACCGCCGTGATGAATGCGGCGACCGCTGCCAAGAACAACGACCGCCGCCAGTGCCCAGAATGCCTTCGTGGCTTTGGCTTGGTCGGTTGTCGTCGTGGCGTCTTTCCTTTCGTGTTCTTTCTCCGTGTTTAGATTCGTACGGTTTATGTCGGATCTAACTTAGGGTTCCTTTTATGGGTCGACTCGAAGGTTGTTGTGCTGTCGGAACTATACCGTGTCGAGCCCGGAATCCAGTTGACGTCTTTAGACTATTCTGCGGAGTAAGGCAAGTGGTGGTTCGCTCTTGCTCATTCGTTCCATATTTACATTAATTATCAATAGTTTATCTGAGTAATTAATTTGGAATGAATATTCTGTTTGTCTGGAAACGGTTTTGATAAACTGTTTTGAAAATCATATAATAGGTTGTATATCTGTTAGAACAACGCTATTATCTGTGATCGCCTTTCGGGCCTTTATGTGGATTTATCCTGTAACTGTTGTGGTGCTGTAACTGTTTAGTTAGCACTGTAGATAGGAACGTTACTCGGACTCTGTCCAGTCGTTTCTTTATAATCTGGTATCGGGGTGGCTCGTCCCCATCTGATACTATTCTAAGATCATGATCGGTCTCTTTCACAAGTGTGTAGAGACAGGACACTTAGCTGGTGTCACAAACCTTTCGGTGTACGTCACTCTCGACGAAACGTATACTAAGATGTGTCGTCCCATTGGTGGGGTACACATGTAAAAGTCTATAATGTGATGTGTGTTTTTGAAACATAATCAGATAAGTGCTACCTTGATGCACATAATTAATGAACGCTCAGCGAGTAGGGCAGCTAGGTAATAGTGCCGCTAGGAAGACTCATGTTGACTTGAATGTAGTACGTCTTCTTTCCGATCTGGATTCGCTGAAAGGCGGTGAGGTTGGTCGTTGACTGAAGCATCTCAGTCAGTTTTAAATCATTGTTGTATGATTCTGTAACTTTCCAGATTTGTCATACTTCCTTAAAGACTCATTTCCGTTGGAGTCTTCTTTCGAGCCGATTTCTGTGAAGATTCAGTCTTCTAGAATCCTCTCTTGTGCATACCTCTTGTTCATTCCAGTAGGAGTATGGTGGTTGACAAGAGTACTCGATTATTATTCGAGGGACGAGGAGTCTAACCTAATACGTCTACTTTGAACCATTCTGCTTTGTACCCTTGCTAGTCTATTCATTTAGACTAACCAACCAATATTTTCCCTTGCATGGTTGGCTGGTGTCATCCGTTCGATTCGGCACATCAGATAAGAAGTAGTTCAGAAGACCAGAAGGACTATGGAGTCAACGGTGGTTTTTCAATGTTTTAATTATTTCTTTAATCAGGTTGAGATCTTTTGGACAATAACTTTGATTGTAATATACTTTATTAGACTTCCGCTGTGTTTGTTTTAAACTCTGTATTGACCTATTCGGGATTGGGATGTAATCCCGTAACCCTTGTTTCCTTGACAATGTTACGTTTTGGAATTTAGTGCTTGATCATTGTGTATCAATTGCATTTCATAAATCGTATTTAAGTGGTAAAGCCTTGGGTGATCTCGGTAAGGAACACTGGGGTCACTGGCGGTAATACCTTTCCAAAAGGGTTAAGTTTTGGGGGTGTTACACCAAGTCCCAACGATTCATACAACGAGAGAGGCAAAACATTGATAGATGCACCCAAATCCAGCAGGGCTTTATCGAACGTGGTGTCACCTATTTTGCAGGGAATACTGAACATGCCTGGATCACTGCACTTGTTTGGCAACCGCTTTTATAGCATAGCGGAGACATTCTCACTCACCAGGACTTTCTTCTTTACTTTCACTGCTTTCTTTCTCTTTATCTTGCACAATTCCTTCAAAAACTTTGCATAGAGAAGAATTCTTTTAACTAGCTTGATCAAAGGGATATTTACCTCGCAATTACTGAAGGTCTCAAAACGTTCCTTGTCATTTTCCAGCCTTCTGGTTTCCTTCAGTGCCTCGGGGAAGGGTGCGGGCGGCTTCAGTGAACTGAGCAGAGGGAAATAGGGGCGAACATAATCTTCGTGGACATCAACTGGAAAACCGCGGTCGCGGGTTGGATCCCGCGGTCGCGGATCAACATCTGCAAAATCTGGGCTTCTAGGGAGTTTTCTGCGGTCGCGGATTTCTGTCCGCGGTCGCGGATTTCCTTCAGAAAAGTCATTGTCTCCAGAAATGTTTCTGCGGTCGCGGATGTCTTGCTGCAGTCGCGGAAATTTGCCGATTTCCTTCTCGCTTCCAGGAACAATTCTGCCGTCGCGGTTGTCCTCTCTGCGGTCGCGGAATTCTTTTTGTTGCCCTCAGACTTCTTCCATTTGTGTTCCGCTCCTCAGTGTCATTGCACAGACATTTTCCCTCGGGTTTGCTACCGTTTGAGATGGTAGCTTCCCCGAATCCCGGGCTACCAGTCTGCCCACTGCGATAGAGATTTGCCCCACTTGCTTCTCCATGTTCTGAATACTAGACTTGGTCTCATGCTGAAATTGTATCATGTTGTTCTGCATGGTAGACACCGTCTGAGTAATACCGGTCATGCACTGCACAAGAGACTTGATCTGATCGTCAACAGACATAGATGAACTGGAACTTTGGCCTTGAGGTCTAGGCTCGTGTTGTGGTCTGAATTGTTGTTGTTGACCTCCAGGCTGTTGAATTTGTTGTTGGCGTTGTAAGAATTATGGCGGCCTCTGGTGAAGCTGTTGATTATCATGACCCGGAGGAGGGTTCTGCTGGTTCCCGTATCTCAAATTGGGGTGATCTCTCCACCCTGGATTGTACGTGTTGCAGTATGGGTCATATCTTGGCCTTGGAGGGCCGAAACCTCCAATAGCGTTCACCTCAGCAGCGGGTTCTTGCAGCGTGGGACACGCATCAGTAGGGTGCATCGTGTCATAACTTATCCCACAAGACTTGACTTTCTGCTGGCCACCCTTCATCATGAACCTCCTCATCAAATCCTTCATCTCATCCATCTCAACAAATAGTGAGGACGATGGCTGAGAGTCTGCAGCCTTGAATGATTGGGCGCTCACCCTCTTGCTTAACTGTCTTGAGCCCTCAGATAGCTCAAAGAATATCTCAAAAGCTGCAACAGGCATCTTGTTCAGAATATTTCCTCCATAAGCTGCATTTACCATCCGACGCTCATCGTCAAGAAGCCCACCATACAAATATAGCACGAGGTCTTGGTCAGAATACCCATGGTAGGGACAACTTGAGATCAACCTCTTAAACCTCTCGTAGTACTCGTACAACGTCTCAGTAGCATGCTGCTCTATGTTGCTAATGTTCCTCTTCAAGATATTAAGGTTTGTTGCAGGGAAGTACTTCTCCAGGAAAGCTTTCTTCATTTTCTCCCATGTATCTATGCTTCCTGGGGCCAAATAATAGAACCAATCATTGGCCGAATCCTTCAGAGAGAAAGGAAAGGCCCACAACTTGATCTGGTCCTCAGTAATGTTCCTTGGCTTCATACTGCTGTAGACCGCGTGGAATTCAGAGAGATGCTTGTTGGGGTCTTCTGCACAACAAGCGGTTGTTGTTATAAGTTCGAGGCAGTCAACTGCCTCAGCGTCGGTTCTTCTTCAGCCATCTCGTTTTGTGTATGGGCTGCTACACGGTTTCTGGAAAGTATTCTTTCAATTTCTGTATCAAAATCTACAAGTGGGGAGTCAGTATCACGGGTGTGGACCATAAGATTGGTCCACACAAAAATTGGCACACAAAGAAATATTAAAACTTTGCCTCCCCGACAACGGCGCCAAATTTGGCGAGGCTAAAGTCGTTATGCCTAATCAAAGTTTACCTCAAAAACCTAACTAAGTATAGTAGGCACGCGAGGGTCGAATCCCACAAGGAGGTAGCAATCTTTCTAAGTGCAACAGTTGTATGTCAACAATAACAAAGTAAATCAATGCAAAAAATTAAATCAATGGGTGAGAAATAACTTAGCCATATAAATATCCACCATTCAGTTTGATTGGTTGATCCTAGATTATCTCAATTCCTTCCTATGAATATTTCTGTCCCTATTCTGAAATAGTTATCAGTACAACCAGTCCTGATAACCCTAACCGATAAACAATTAAGAAACTATCAAGATTTAATCGAACAGTAGCAGTAAGCATAGAATTTACTAGGATACATGCAACACTAAACAACCAGCCAACATTTAACATGTAATCAATTATCTTCACAATAAACTATTCCAACCAGTCCTAGAATATCATGTTTGCTACACTAGATAAGAGATTTCAACCAGAAATATCCAAACCCTAGCAATAGACAATTACTAACATCAACTAGTTGATCAGGCCAGTCAAATCAGCAAGAATCAATGGGATTAAGCACAAAGAAAAGAGATACAATCAAAGGAAAGGAAATAGAGTTATAATCTCACAACCAAATACAAACGAAGGCTTTAATCGTCGGACTAACAATAGTTGATTAGTTCTTCATAGTCTTCAAAACATAAAACTCAAAGGGAAAAACTGACTTGAATCTCAATTATGAAAAGGCTGCTAATGAAAACTAGGTTATAACCCTAGCAAAACCTAATACTAAAAAAAAAAGAAATAGAATCTTAAAAGGAAATAAAATAAACTAACAAAATAAAAGAAAAGGAAATAAAATAAACAAAAGCTCGGACGAAATCTCGCTCTCGCGTGCGTGAACAGTAGCCGCGATCGCGGACATATATCCACGACCGCAGAAAAGATGGTGCGCATCATGCTGCCAAGGAGGAGATCAATAAAAAAAAATCTGAAGGCCCAACTGTCCGAGTTCTACTTTGAGAGATGGTGCGCATCATGCTGCCAAGGAGGAGATCAATCGCCCGAAATTTTTAATTGGCACCGATGATGGCCCGACATTCGATAGCTGACGAGGAGGAATACCAGAGCCTGCTACACGATTACATTCGTGCTCCCATTCTGTGTTCACAGAAGGCCCGTGCAACCCCGATTCTTTCATATGCCACTACCCCTTACAGTGGATTTATTTGGTTGCACATGGAGTTTACTTGAGCAGGACCGCCGTAACACCAGCGACATGTGCTTTCATTGATTTACCGCCAGCACCACCGTCCACATCCAGGCCACCTCGGCGACGGTGTGAGTACTTTTCTGATTTTCCCTGTGCTTCATCTTTTTGTCCTTCATTACATTGAGGACAATGCAATGTTTAAGCATGTGAGAGTGATCTATACTTGCTAGTTGTCTAAAGCAAAAAATAATAATGAAAAAGAAAAAAGTCCAAATTTTGGAAAAAGACAAAAATAAAATCCTAGGATAAGTCGAAAACCCGAAAGGGCGGCTTAGGTAATAAGCAGGTTTCTTGGACCAACATTAGGCTGGGGTAATAAGAGGTCAAGAGTGATGTGAGTTATTGTGAGCCCATCTATTGAAAAATGAAATGAGTGGCTTGGTGAAAATCTGAAAGGGCGCCTTGGCAAAATGAGTGAAAAGAAGAAGAGTGATTATTAGGATTCCTCATTTTTCCTGGCGTGGTGACATAAGAAGAGGTGATATAAGGAGGATTCGGGTAGGTCACTCTGGGAGTTATAAGAAGATAGATGGAGGCTAGGATTAGATGATTACTTTCACTCTATGGTGTTCGGGTTAAGCTTGGGGGAAGTACTCTGCTTTCCTTTAAGCTTGTGTGTTGTGTTGATTGTGTTGGTGCCTTGGAGATTCATGGTTAGGTGCAGTTCTTAGTGGAGATGGTTTTGCTGTGCTTCCTGAGACCTTGGATATTTCATTGGAGGAGTAGGTTTCTATTAGCTTACTCGAGGACGAGCAAGGTTTAAGCATGGGGGAATTTGATCAGCTCTACTTTGTAGTGCTTAACTAGGAGTTGTTACCGGTGTTTTAGGTACCGTTTGTATGGGTTTAGAGCATAAGTTAGGAGAATGGAGTTGTGGAAAAGGAATGTTGATTTGGTGGCTTTGAGAGCTTAAATGAAGACTTATTAAAAATGGAGGCAAAACCACAAGAGAAGACCGAAGACGAGAGCAAGAAAAGCTACAGAAGGATTTTTGCGGGCGCAAAAGTAGCTGCCGCGGTCGCGGAACACATGCCAGAAGAACGAAGCTATAAGAACTTTTCCGCGGTCGCGGATACTGTTCATCAACGCGGATCCGTATTTCGTTTCGTCCGAACTTCGTTTTATCTTATTTCTTTTCTTTTATTTCCGTTAGTTTATTTTATTTCCTTTTAGGATATTGTTTCCTATCTTATGGAAACTAGATTTTGCTAGGTTTTATACTTTTCTAAGTAGCAGCCTTATGATTCATTATTCAAGTTTTACATTAGTTTTTTTCCCTTTGAGTTTTACGTTTTGAAGACTATGAAGAACTAAGCAACTATTGCTTAGTCCAACGATTTAAGCCTTCATTTGTATTTGGTTGTGAGATTATAATTCTATTTCTTTTCCTTTGAATATATTGATTCTCTTGTGCTTAATCCCATTGATTCTTGCTGATTTGACTAGCCTGATCATCTAGTTGATATTAGTAATTATCTATTGTTAGGGTTTGGTTATTTCTGTTTGAAATACCTAATTCAGAGTAGCAATTGAGATATTCTAAGAACTATTTGGACCGGTTTATTGTAGAGAGAATTGATTGCATGCATAGTAAGATTGTTTGTTTCACTTGCATGTATCTATTGAAATTCCTGTGCTTATTGCTGCTATTGAATTGAACCTGGAGGTTTTCTTGGTTACTTGATAGTTAGTATTCTCAGGGTTTGTTTGTCCTGTTTATAACTTAAGAAAAGGAATAGGAATATTCATTGGTAGGAATTAGAGATAATCAATGATCAACCAATCAAACTGAATGGTGGATATTTGTCTGGCTAAGTTATTTCTCACCCATTGATTTCATCTTTTGCATTGATTTACTTTGTTACGTTGATTACAAACCAAAACCCCCCTTTGTTACCATTGGCATACAACATGTTGCACTTAGAAAGATTGTTACCTCCCTGTGAGATTTGACCCTTGCTTGCCTACTATACTTAGTTAGGTTTTTGAGGTTTACTTTGATTAGGCATAACGACTTTAGCCTCATCAAATTTGACGAGGCTAAAGTCGTTATGCCTAATCAAAGTAAACCTCAAAAACCTAACTAAGTATAGTAGGCAAGCAATGGTCGAATCCCACAGGGAGGTAGCAATCTTTCTAAGTGCAACAAGTTGTATGCCAATGGTAACAAAGGGGGGTTTTGGTTTGTGATCAACGTAACAAAGTAAAATAAAAGCAAAGGATGTAATCAATCAGTGAGATGTAACTTAGCCAGATAAATATCCACCATTCATTTGATTGGTTGATCCTAGATTATCTCAATTCCTTCCTATGAATATTCATGTCCCTATTCTAAAATAGTTATCAGTCCAACCTGTCCTGGTAACCCTAACTATCAAAGAATCATGAAACCTTCAAGATTTAATCTAACAACAGTAGTAAGCATAGGAATTAACCAGGATACATGCAATACTAAACAACCCGTCAGCATTTAACACATAATCAATTCTCTTCACAATAAACTAGTCCAACCAATCCTAGAATATCATGTTTGCTACACAAGATAAGGGATTTCAACCAGAAATATCCAAACCCTAGCAATAGACAATTACTAACATCAACTAGTTGATCAGGCCAGTCAAATCAGCAAGAATCAATGGGATTAAGCACAAAGAGAAGATATATAATCAAAGGAAAGGAAATAGAGTTATAATCTCACAACCAAATACAAACGACGGCTTCAATCGTCGGACTAAGCAATAGTTGATTAGTTCTTCATAGTCTTCAAAACATAAAACTCTAGGGGAAAAACAGAACGATAATGAATAGTAATAAAAAGGCTGCTAATGAAAAGAAAGATATAACCTAGTAAAACCTAGTTTCCATAAGATAGGAAACAAAATCCTAAAAGGAAAATAAAATAAACTAACGGAAATAAAAGAAATAAAAGAAAAGAAATAAAATAAAATGAAGTAAACTCGGACGAAATCCCGCTCCCGCGTGTATGAACAGTATCCGCGACCGCGGCAAGATATCCGCGACCGCGGAAAACTTTCTGTTGTCTCTTTGTTGTTTCTTCAATCCGTGATCGTGGCAGCTCCTTCCGTGCCCGCGGAAATGTTCCTGGAGCGTCTTCAGCGTCTTGCTTCATTATTCACTTGTGGTCTTCTGCTCCATCTTCAATATGTCTTCATTTAAGCGCTTGAAACCACCAAATCAACACTTATTCTCCACAACTCCATTCTCCTAACTTATGCTCTAAACCCATACAAATGGTACCAAAAACTCTTGTAACAACTCCTAGTTAAACCCTACAAAGTAGCGCTGATCAAATTCCCCCATGCTTAAACCTTGCTCGTCCTCGAGTAAGCTAATAGAAACCTACTCCTCCAATGAAATACCCAAGGTCTCACGAAGCACAGCAAAACCATCTCCACTAAGAACTGCACCTAAACATGAATCTCCAAGTACCAACACAATAAGCACAACACACAACTAAGCTTAAAGGAAAGCAGAGTACTTCCCCCAAGCTTAACCCGAACACCATAGAGTGAAAGTAACCATCTAATCCTAGCCTCCATCTATCTTCTTATAACTCCAAGAGTGACCTACCCGAATCCTTCTTATATCACCTCTTCTTATGTCATCACGCCAGGAAAAATGAGGAATCCTAATAATCACTCTTATTCTTTTCACTCATTTTGCCAAGGCGCCCTTTCGGGTTTTCACCAAGGCACTCATTTCATTTTTCAATAGATGGGCTCACAAAAACTCACATCACTCTTGTCCTCTTATTACCCTAGCCTAATGCTGGTCCAAGCCACCTGCTTATTACCTAAGCCGCCCTTTCGGGTTTTCGACTTATCACAGGATTTTATTTTTGTCTTTTTCCAAATTTTTGACTTTTTTCTTTTTCATTTTTTTTTCTTCAGACGACTAGCAAATATAGATCACTCCCCCATGCTTAAACATTGCATTGTCCTCAATTTAATGAAAGACAAAAAGATAAAGCATAGGGACAAGCAGAAAAGTACTCACACCGTCACCGAGGTGGCCTGGATGTGGACAGTGGTGCTGGCGGTAATTCAATGAAAGCACATGTCGTTGGTGTTGTGGCGGTCCTGCTCAAGTAAACTCCACATGCAGCCAAATAGATCCACTGTAAGGGGAAGTGGCACATCACAGAAACGGGCCGTTACGGGCCTTCTACGAACACAGAATGGGAGCCCGAATGTAATCGTGTTGTGGGCTCTGGTGTTCCTCCTCATCAGCTGTCGAATGTCGGACCATCATTGGTGCCAAATAAAATTGTGGGGCTATGGTATCCTCCTTGGCAGCATGATGCGCGCCGTTATTCAAAGTAACGTGGGACAGCTGGGCCGCGATCGCGGATGTAAGGCCGCGGTCGCGGAAAAATGCGATTTTTTTTTCGATGAGGGGACTTACAGTGGGGAAATCCGCAGTCGCGGATTTGTTTCTGGTACACGTCGAACACCGTCTTCAAATTTATTGCTTCGGGTCTCCTACCTGCAGATTAGTCTAAACCAAAAACGAAACAACAATAATGAGTGCTAGAAAGGAAAAGGCAAGAAAATAATTTTGTACCTCGGGTTGCCTCCTGATCAGCGCATTGGTTATTGTCGTGGCTCGACATGGTGCTCTCCAGATCAACTTGGGTTGCTCACATCAACCGATGTGAGCAACCCAAGTTTGTCTTGCCCCGTATCCATCACAAAGAAATCCGCAGGGAAAATCAGCTTGTCAACTTCTACCAGCACATCCTGCACCACTCCTTTGGGATACACATAGGAATTATCCGCCAATTGGATCACTATCCCCGTCTTCTGTAATGGCCCAAGCTCTAAAGATTCATAAAGCGAGAGAGGCAACACATTGATAGATGCACCCAAATCCAGCATGGCTTTGTCGAACGTGGTGTCACCTATCTTGCAGGGAATAATGAACATGCCTGGGTCACTGCACTTCTTGGGCAACCGCTTTTGCAGCATAGCGGAGACATTCTCACTCACCAGGACCTTCTTCTTTGCTTTCACTGCTTTCTTTCTCTTTATCTTGCACAATTGCTTCAAAAATTTTGCATAGCGAGGAATGCTTTTAACTAGCTTGATCAAAGGGATATTTACCTCGCCATTACTGAAGGTCTCAAAATGTTCCTTGTCATTTTCCAGCCTTCTGGTGTCCTTCAGTGCCTCGGGGAAGGGCGCGGGCGGCTTCATTGAACTGAGCGGAAAGAAATAGGGGCGAACATAATCGTCGTGGACATCAGCTGGCAAACCGCGGTCGCGGGTTGGATCTCGCGGTCGCGGATCAACATTTGCACAATCTGGGCCTCCAGGGAGTTTTCCGCGATCGCGGATTTCTGTCCGCGGTCGCAGATTTGCTTCAGAAAAGTCATTGTCTCCAGAAACTTTTTCGCGGTCGCGGAATTCTTTCTGTTGCCCTCATACTTCTTCCATTTGTGTTCCGCTCCTCAGTGTCATTGCACAGACATTTTCCCTCGGGTTTGCTACCGTTTGAGATGGTAGCTTCCCTGAATCTCGGGCTTCCAGTCTGCCCACTGCGATAGAGATTTGCCTCACTTGCTTCTCCAAGTTCTGATTACTAGACCTGGTCTCATGCTGAAATTGTATCATGTTGTTCTGCATGGTAGACATCGTCTGAGTAATACCGGTCATGCACTGCACAAGAGACTTAGATGAACTAGAACTTTGGCCTTGAGTCAGACAAAAGTGTGGAGACCTTGCTGGGCAGGGAACTGTCTGGGGAACTCAGAGACCTTGTTGTGTAGGGAACTGTGGAGGCCTTGCTTGTAGGTGGTACTTGATGGGGCATAATCACATCATCCTCCCCTCCATGGAAAGGATTCGACCTCGAATCCAAGTGCCCTACATGAAAATTAGAAAATTGAGGCTCTTGAACTCCACCAAGAAAATCTGAGAATGTTGTCACGAAAATTCCAAGTTCTATATGAAATGCGAAGATGCATGCACAAACTATTCCACTCTTCTTCCTAGTCCTACGTTCAAGTTTAGGAAATAAACTAACAACATAACACGCATGTTTGTACAAAATAATACCATGAACTAGATGCATCCCACATGACATGTATTGAGCAATGGAACTTGGGTGCATGCATGAGTACCTAGTTCTACATTCAAAAACTGATTTAAGCACGTGGAATCCTCTACTCTTTGAAAGATATTAATTATCAAGCGAAGGGAATAATAGAGTAGAAAGCAAGGTAAGGGCATGTGATACTTCCCTAGAATGAGTCCTAGAGTGGACTTCCTTCTTTTGCATCAACCTCGTCTTGTTGAAGAATTGGCAAGCTTGAAGGAACCATATGTGTCTGGTCCGTCCATGGAGTACCTAGTGAAGCTAAAGAGCTTCGCTTGATGGTAGGCCGGAACTTGCTTCTTGGAGGAGTTGGAGATGGTTCCAAGGTTTCCTCCTTTTTTTTTGGCCTTAGCTCCTTTTTAATGATCATAGGAGGCTGACACAGTTCTGCCTTGAGCTCTTCATCACATTTGGTTGGTTCAACCATTGGGAGAGGCTCTTTGGTTGGCTTCGGTTCATCCAACCTTGGTGGAAGTTCTTCACATGTCGCTTGGACTCTTGGTGGGGACTCACATGATACAACCATGATGATATCTCTCTCAAAGCATGGTATCTCATCATCCTTCCCCTTGTATATGTAGTAGTGATTAGGGCAAATGTCGGCCAAATGGCCTCGCCCTTCACACATAACACACACAATATCACGTGTTCTAATTCGGGGCTGCGGGGTCACTCTTTCTTTGCCCTTAGACGTGCTAAAACATGATTTTGGTGAGTCATAGACTCCCTTATCCTGCACGGAAGGGTTAGATGAGTAATAATATGGCCCAAAAGAAGGGATAGGTTGATACCTTGGTGGTATGTCCCTAGGAGCTTGTTGTTGCCTCACATGTTCTTGTTGCTCTTCCTTGCTTGTTTGGAAGGATTTCAAGAGAGTTTCCATTGTGACAGGTGATGATGGTTCTTGGATGTTGACTCCTTTTTGTTGGTTGGTGGGATCCATGGCAACTCCCTTGCAAGTTAGCAACCAAGGCAATACCCAAACACGAGAACTAAAGAGAAAGCATTTCGACCAAGGGAACTGAACCAGCAAGTGCCCAAAATTTTGTTGTAGAAGTTGTCACAAAGTTCAGAAATGCAAGCTCTCAAAACAAGGCTTAATTGGGGTCGTTTTGCAAACAAGAAATCCACAAAAACTTTGATCAAACTTGGTATTTTATGCAGCGAAATTGAACCAAAACAAGTCACCAAAGAAGGTACTAAACAAGGTCCTCAAACACAACATGTTCGCTTTTTCCTGGCTTTGCCACTCTTTCTCGAACTTTAGACTCTTACTCGAATTTTTCTGGCTACTAGCCTCTTTTTTTTCAAGTTTTCCTTGAACTATAATCCTTAGATTACATTTGAGAGAACAAAATTGAGAGCAATGAACTTCACTGAGTTGAGCACGCAACAATTGATGAAGAAATGTTCAAACTAGAGTGTTTTTAGTTGACATGAGTTATCTCAAGTAATTTCCCATATCTTTAGCTCCATGATTGGTCCATTTGACTCATAATGCACACAAATTTGACCAAGTTTTATGCAGCAAAAGAAGAAAGAAAAATTCAGCAAAACCGGCGCATTAATGGTAGGAAATCCCAATAGATTTTTGGTGGAATTAATGGAAGTGAGTTTGTTTAATTCATGTATTAACTCAAGGCAGTTTATAACCAACCAAATGTTGTCTTCTTCCTTGCATAAGCCATGATTTTATCAAAGAATTTTCAACAAACACGAACTCAACAATGGCACAAAAATAGGATTGCTTGCAAGACGAACTAAGATCGACTTTAGAATAAGATTTCGAGCGTTACCTTGCATGGCTCTGATACCACATGATAGGATCGACGATCTCTTCAGCCTCGGTGCAAGGAAACACCAAGGAAGTCAACCACCAAGAGGATGCCACGTCCGAATGGGAGGAAGAACTTCTTTACGATGGAATAGGGAACTGATTTCGTGAAGGGAAGTTGGAGTGGATGGGAACTGGGTTTGGCTGGGATAGTAATAGGGATAAGTGATCTTCTTGAGTGGATATGACGCACGACTAGGAAGAACAAGGTTGATCGACGCCTAAGGGATGTAACTCACCCTAAGAAGAAGATCGATAGGTAGTTCGATACAACTCACGAACTAAGGTTGTTGCTGGAATTTTCCATGGGAAAACTGAACTCTTTGAGAGGGTTTTAATTCAAGTTGAAGATGATTTTACAAGGGAAAGGCCTCAGCCTTTTATAGGCCTCCAAGGAAGCCCTCGGCCAACCTTTCACATGGCCACACAATCTTAACTCGTAGACTCTTCCCCTCCCCAAGTAAAACCTTTATTATATTAGTCTTTAACTCTCAAAATTACTAAAATAAACTAAAAATATTAAAGAGGCCGGCTGTAATTTTTTCTAGAAGATCTTGTGCAAAATGCCGGTGGTGGAGTTCCTCTGAGGGAACTGTGGGTCATAAGCAATGTCATCGATCCCACAAAGTCTTGGCTCGTCGCTCCAAGGTTTAGGAGACCCCTCTTGAGCTTGCTTGAAGCTCCTTGGCTCGAGCGCGCGTGATTGCCCTTGGTGGTAGCTCAGGAGGCGCGGTGATAGGAGGACGGTTAGAGGGAACTGTGGAAACCTTGCTGGGCAGGGAACTGTCTGGGGAACTCAGAGAGTCAGACAAAAGTGTGGATGCCTTACTGGGTAGGGAACTGTCTGGGGAACTCGAAGAGTCAGACAAAAGTGTGGAGACCTTGCTAGGAAGAGAACTGTCTGGGGAACTCGGAGAGTAAGACAAAAGTGTGGAGACCTTGTTGTGCAGGGAATTGTGGAGGCCTTGCTTGTAGGTGGTACTTGATGGGGCATAATCACATCATGTGTTTTTCATGCAATTTCACTAGAGGCAAGTCTATCCTAAACAAGTCCATGAGAAGCCAGACTGAGAGAAACAATACAAGGTGAAACAACATGTGTGGTAGTGAAGAGCAATACCCCGCAATGCAATACGTTCAAAGGCAAAAGGCCTGACGCAAGTAGTATGTGGAAGTAAGGTAACCATCCCGATGTGATAAGCTATATGAATTACGTTTGCAAAGTAATAGTGCGATAGTCACTAAATAAGCAATATAAAACTTTCAGGCGATGTCTGCGAAGCGATGCCCAAGGAAGCAACACTAAATGAAATAGAGCATCACAGAGTAGCACACAAAACAACAACCGATAAAGAAAGAAAGGCACTACTAGAGTAACAACGGCATGTACAGAGGTTGTAAAGACAGAAAAACGCGATTCATTTCTTCAAGTAGTCAGCATACTTAAGATGTCACTAATTCACGCTATTTAATCGTTATATTTTATATGCTTGTTTAAGGAAATGATTCTAGTAGAAAGTATTAAAAGTAAATTACTCCCCAACACCCAAAACGCAAGATAGGAAAAAACACCAAGCTAACAAGTAGCATTACACTTTTTCCCATCCCTCTTATCTCCATATGTGTACAAGAACAGAAAAATTCACAAATATGTAGAAAAGAGGAATGCGGGTAGAATATGAGAATAATAGAAATAGACAAACATGTTAGGATGTGAACTTTCAGGAACTCTGGTTCCCTCCTTCAGTTTTCCTAGTTTTGACGATGACAAATACTTTGCTATTAATACTTCCATATGTGTAGTTGAACAGGGAACTTAGGCTCAAGAAAAGAAGAACAGAGACCAAGATGCCATAATTGGTTACTTAGGAGTGCCGGGCTAATTGGAGAAGATCTCTGCGCGTTGGTTGTTTAGGGTAGATCTTTTATCTTAGAGAGAGAAGATAAAAGATATCATTGTTTCTATATATTTAGGAGGTCATTTAAATATCTTTTATGGAAACTAAACGATGTAAAATCGGGAAATATATTGTTTGGTAACAAATATTATCTTTTCGGATTTCTTTCGGTTATTTTAATTATGCAAATCGGCTAGCTATAGATCCTAATTCTATACGGTTGAATTGTATAAGTAAAGTAATCGAACTCTCTCATTTCTCACACATTCATTTAGAGTTGAACGTGAAGAGAAATCGTGCTTGTTCTTGTGAGGAGAACTGTGTAAGTCTCTTGCTTTTTGTGCTTGATTAGGTCGAACTAGGTAGAGAGTCTGAACTGTGTCTTAAGTCTTTAATCTGTGTGTTCTACTCTAGTTTATTGTAATCGAAGCTTGAATAAAAGAAGTAGACTTTGAAATCTATTTGAAAGAGAGATAGTGGGTTTTATCCTGGATAACTAGTTCATTATCAAAGGCTCCCACTCTAAGGAACTTGTCTTGAATCTAAGTTACTTATTTCCGCTGCTAAGGAACTGAACTTCTCTGAAGGCTCAGTTCCCTTTGATTACTAATATCTACGATCCTACAATTGGTTTCAGAGTAGGCGCTCTAGATTTGTGTTAGTTTACAGACTTCAGGATGTATAGTGCAAGCAAATTCGATTTGGGGATCTCAATCAACAAGCCTCACATTCGGAAGAAGGGGGAAGAAGAATGGTGGGAGAAATGCATGATAAACCACATTCAAACTATTGACTATCAATGCTGGCGCGTGATTGAAAATGGTGATGGCGTTATTCCTAAGGTTTGGCTGAAGCATATTGGAAGCCTGAGTACTACACCATCAAGGAAAATAATGCTAAGGCTCGTCAATTCATTCTCAATGGGTTGACAAGAGAAGACATGGAAAAGGTGATAGGAATTGAAACCGCCAAAGGTATTTGGACAGCTCTCAAGGAAATGCATGAAGGAAGTGAGGAAATCAAATAGAGCATAAAGTTCGCTCTAGAAGGAGAGTACCATACTTTTGATGTAATAACCCCTAAAAGTCTCAAACTGTCATTTTGTAAGAAAGACATGAGGGGCAATTTCTGTAATCTCTGTAATAATATTATTATACGTTAGTAAGATTTAGGGTCATAAAGTAATTAGGGAATGCTCAAAATCATAATTTAGCATGTCCCCGATCGAGACCCGTGACCAAAGGGTAAGAAGCACGATCACGCCCAATCCGCGACCGCGGATCTGTTTCCGCGACCGCGGAGACTCGCATGTTTGCCTTCTCGTCGTTTCCGATGTCCGACGTTCCGTTGCTCCGCGTTTTCTCCGAGCGGCGGGTTAGGGGGAGCCTGACCGGTTGCTCTCCCTCACATTTAGTGGGGGAGCTGCCTCCTCACCCTATAAATAGGGCCGAGGCCGAGCTCTCCTCCATCACCATCTTCATCCTCCATCTTCTCCTCTCGTTAGCTCGGTCGTTGTCGGAGTTGTCACCGGTGTCGTCGTTGTCGACCCATTGTCTGAGGAACCTTGCAATACTAGCGTTCCAAAGACACCAACGACGCTCCATTCGGTCGCCGTTTAAGCCGTCGTCGAGCCGCCCAAACCTTACTCCATTCTTGCTCTGTTCTGCGAAAAACAGAGGAGCGAGTGGGCGACCACTGTCGCTGCTGCGTGACGCCGTGTCCAGAGGTGTGGGTCGTTGCCGCACTGCCCAATCCGATCGCCGCCTTGAGTCACCGCTATCTCCGCCGGTATTTTCGGTCGCCGCCGTCGCCGATTTCCACCATCGTTGAGCTCGGTGCCGCTCAGTGTAATTAGAAATATCTTTCCGCGTGAGGGAGAAAGGAGGGGGGGGGGGGGGGACCTAGCCAGTTCTTAGGTTGGGCCGAGAAGCCCAATATCATATCTGTCCAGATTTAACCCGAGATCGATTGAGCGGTATAATTTCGACCCACTTTTATCCGTATCTGTCTTTAGAAAAATTCAATCAACATTTTTATGATTAAAATCATAAAAATTTATTGAATTTAATTACTTGAGTTCGTCAAAATAAATTAATTGATATTAATTATTTTGTCAGTTTATATCATTATTTGCTGGATCGCGTGTGGACTCGTAACCTTGCTAGAGTTATCTGAAGTATAGGCCATACTCTCGGAAAGGATATCAACAGTACTCATCTCGTCTAGATTCATCGTAGAATCTACTTAAGGCAAGTGGCGGTTCGCTCTTGCTTATCATTCCATATTTCATTTAGTTATCAATTACTTTTGATTGTTAATTAAATTGGAATGAAGTGTTGTTTTCGTTTGGGAACAGATTTTATAAATGTGTGATTAAATTGTGATATTATAATAGGTTGTATATATTGCTAGAAACGACGCTATTATATATGTTGTTACCGTGATGGTATTGGTGTGGATTTTATGTGTGAACTTAAATATGTAGTTAGAACGAGTATTCGTAGGATAGCTATGTACCTTGCGAGGTCTAACCATTTCTTTATAACCGTGGTGCATAGGATGTTCAGGCCCTAACACCCTTCCCTGGTCATGACCGTCCCCTATCCGAATATAGGGGTGGTGTACTAAGCTGGTGCCAACACTTGGGATTTATTCCCCAGATATCTCTCGTGATGAGATGATATTCCTTAAAAGCTTTAACGTGAATGTACGTTTTGGAACTAAACAAGATAAGTGCCCTTGTGCACATTTAGTGGGGGATCTGCCTCCTCACCCTATAAATAGGGCCGAGGCCGAGCTCTCCTCCATCACCATCTTCATCCTCCATCTCCTCCTCTCGTTAGCTCGGTCGTTGTCGGAGTTATCGCCGGTGTCATCGTTGTCGACCCATTATCGGAGGAACCTTGCAATACCAGCGTTCCAAAGACACCAACGATGCTCCATTCGGTCGCCGTCGTTGAGCCACCCAAACCTTGCTCCATTCTTGCTCTGTTCTGCGAAAAACAGAGGAGCGAGTGGGCGACCACTGTCGCTGCTGCGTGACGCCGTGTCCAGAGGTATGGGTCGTTGCCGCACCGCCCAATCCGATCGCCGCCTTGAGTCACCGCTATCTCCGCCGGTATTTTCGGTCGCCGCCGTCGCCGGTTTCCGCCATCGTCGAGCTCGGTGCCGCTCAGTGTAATTGGAAATTTCTTTCTGCATGAGGAAGAAAGGAGGGGGGGGGGGGCTAGCCAGCTCTTAGGTTGGGCCGAGAAGCTCAATATCATATCTGTCCAGATTTAACCCGAGATCGATTGAGCGGTATAATTTCGACCCACTTTTATCCATATCTGTCTTTAGAAAAATTCAATCAACATTTTTATGATTAAAATCATAAAAATTTATTGAATTTATCTACTTGAGTTCGTCAAAATAAATTAATTGATATTAATTATTATGTCAGTTTATATCGTTATTTGCTGGATCGCATGTGGACTCGTAACCTTGCTAGAGTTATCTGAAGTATAGGCCATACTCCCGGAAAGGATATCAACAGTACTCGTCTCGTCTAGATTCATCGTAGAATCTACTTAAGACAAGTGGCGGTTCGCTCTTGCTTATCATTCCATATTTCATTTAGTTATCAATTACTTTTGATTGTTAATTAAATTGGAATGAAGTGTTGTTTTCGTTTGGGAACAAATTTTATAAATGTGTGATTAAATTTTGATATTATAATAGGTTGTATATATTGCTAGAAACGACGCTATTATATATGTTGTTACCGTGATGGTATTGGTGTGGATTTTATGTGTGAACTTAAATATGTAGTTAGAACGAGTATTCGTAGGAACGCTATGTACCTTGCGAGGTCTAACCATTTCTTTATAACCGTGGTGCATAGGATGTTCAGGCCCTAACACCCTTCCCTGGTCATGACCGTCCCCTATCCGAATATAGGGGTGGTGTACTAAGCTGGTGCCAACACTTGGGATTTATTCCCCAGATATCTCTCGTGATGAGATGATATTCCTTAAAAGCTTTAACGTGAATGTACGTTTTGGAACTAAACAAGATAAGTGCCCTTGTGCACATTTAGTGGGGGAGCTGCCTCCTCACCCTATAAATAGGGTCGAGGCCGAGCTCTCCTCCATCACCATCTTCATCCTCCATCTCCTCCTCTCGTTAGCTCGGTCATTGTCGGAGTTATCACCGGTGTCGTCGTTGTCGACCCATTGTCGGAGGAACCTTGCAATACCAGTGTTCCAAAGACATCAACGACGCTCCATTCGGTCGCCGTTTGAGCCGTCGTTGAGCCACCCAAACCTTGCTCCATTCTTGCTTTGTTCTGCAAAAAATAGAGGAGCGAGTGGGCGACCACTGTCGCTGCTGCGTGACGCCGTGTCCAGAGGTGTGGGTCGTTGCCGCACCGCCCAATCCGATCGCCGCCTTGAGTCACCGCTATCTCCATCGTCGCCGGTTTCCGCCATCGTCGAGCTCGGTGTCGCTCAGTGTAATTAGAAATTTCTTTATGCATGAGGGAGAAATGAGGGGGGGGGGGGGGGGCTAGCCAGCTCTTAGGTTAGGTCGAGAAGCTCAATATCATATCTGTCCAGATTTAACCCGAGATTGATTGAGCGGTATAATTTCGACCCACTTTTATCCGTATCTGTCTTTAGAAAAATTCAATCAACATTTTTATGATATAATCATAAAAAATTATTGAATTTAATTACTTGAGTTCGTCAAAATAAATTAATTGATATTAATTATTTTATCAGTTTATATCATTATTTGCTGGATCGCGTGTGGACTCGTAACCTTGCTAGAGTTATCTGAAGCATAGGCCATACTCCCGGAAAGGATATCAACAGTAGTCATCTCGTCTAGATTCATCGTCGAATCTACTTAAGGCAAGTGGTGGTTCGCTCTTGCTTATCATTCCATATTTCATTTAGTTATCAATTACTTTTGATTGTTAATTAAATTGGAATGAAGTGTTGTTTTCGTTTGGGAACAGATTTTATAAATGTGTGATTAAATTGTGATATTATAATAGGTTGTATATATTGCTAGAAACGATGCTATTATATCTGTTGTGTGAACTTAAATATGTAGTTAGAACGAGTATTCGTAGGAACGCTATGTACCTTGCGAGGTCTAGCTATTTCTTTATAACCATGGTGCGTAGGATGGTCAGGCCCTAACACCCTTCCCTGGTCATGACCGTCCCCTATCCGAATAAAGGGGTAGTGCACTAAGCTGGTGCCAACACTCGGGATTTATTCCCCAAATATCTCTCGTGATGAGATGATATTCCTTAAAAGCTTTAACGTGAATGTACGTTTTGGAACTAAACAAGATAAATGTCATTGTGCACATAATTAATATACCCTCGGGCGAGGAGTACAACGTGGAAACGTCCCGGACTTCGATTAGAGAAAGTCTTCTTTCCAATATGGATTCGCATTGCGCGGTGAGGTTGGTCGTTGACCCAAATGATCAAGTCATTTTTAAAACGCTTGTATGAAAACTTTAACGTTCCCGAACATTTGTCATACTTTCCCATAAGACTCAATTCTTTTCAGTGCATGTCTAAATTCTAATCATTCCGTGGAAGTTACGGGTTATATATCGTTCCTTCGGTTATTATTCGAAGGACAATGATAGTAAACGGTTACGATCACTAGAACCATTATGTTTTCACCCTTGCATAGTCTTTCATTAGACTAACCAACCGGGTTTTATTCCTTGCATGGTTGGCTGGTGTCATCCATCTTATACGGCACATCAGTGGTTGGTTCCCGAAGTCTTGAAGTAACCAATTGAAGAAGAGGCTTGCAATTACAAATTGAAGTGTCGGTATTTCAAGGTCGTTAAGTATTACTTTAATATATATTTTTATAACCTAGTCATGTAATAGGTTTATTCTTAAAGTCTTCCATTGTGTAATTTAAAAGTCTTCCGCTGTAATTTCACTCTATTGTAAATCGTTATTGAGAAATCTTTTAATAAAAATGATTGAGTTTCATTTAAAAATGTCTTCCGTTGTTTGATCTTTCGTTATTTCATATGTTTAATTAAGAATAATTTTTCCGATTAAAGCCTAGGGTGACATCGGACAGTAACGTCTGAGGTCATTGGCGTGTGGCACTACCGACGTAAGTCGGGGGTGTTACAATTATGGTATCAGAGCAATGGTTTTAAAATTTTTGGCCTATTGTTAGGTTTGAGAATTTTTGAAAAATAATTTCGAAATTATTTCAACCTATTTTCTGTTAAAAAGGAAGTTCGAGAGTTTCAATGTTAAATTTAAAAATTTTAATTATTTCTTGGAATTTAATTTAAACTAATGATTTAGCTTTTTGAACTTCAAAAGTTAATCTTAGTAAGAGTTTTGTGATAATTGTATCACTAGTTTGAGAAACTAAATTTATAAATAATTATTTTTATTAAGTTTAATATATTAAGGTTTAAAGGTATAACGTATGAAGTTTGAAAGTATAAACTTTAGTAATTAGTGGTTTTTCAAACTTCTTCAAGCTTCGAGTTGTTACTTATTCCTTAGATCCATTCTTAGGAATATCGTTTCACCTTAGGTTTAATGTCATTTAAAGGTTGACATTTCTCCTAGAGTTCCTAGAGAAGAAAGTCGTTTTTGCGGTTAATGGTGGTGGGCCAGTCAGACTGATATAAAGTTATTAGTTTGGACCCTTATAATTCGTATCATAACGTAATTGACTCAGTGTCATATACAAGTTGGAAAAGTTCTAAACTAACGTTACGGTTCATCAACAGGTGATGGAAACCCGATCCACCAACCAAGCAGCTAACGACAGTCCTAGCAATGGTTCTCGAATTCGGCTGAGGAATGCTACTCCGCAAGGGGAAGACGCGGGATCTGGCTCACGTAGCAATGACCCGACCCTCCGGCAGGATGTTCATCATGGACAAGCAAACCCCCAAGCTGCAAGGGGAGTTCCACCTCCTGCCCCGATCATTCTAAATGCGACGACCATTGGCCAGATAGTGGGGCTAGTGGTCGAAGTATTAACGGCCCGGGTGATACCGCAAACCCTAGCGGCCCCCATACCTCAAGTCGCAGCTAGTGTGGAGGCGCAGATTAAGGCAAAGGGTGGGCAACAGAATCACAGGGCTAGCTCGTTCAAGCGGCCGGCGTCGCCCACCAAGTTTGAGAAGTCTGGTCATACTAAGACCAAGGCGACTCAGTCTAGCTCCGCCAAAGGCTCAGGCTGGAGTAACGGCGTGATTCAATGCCACAACTATGGTCAAGCTGGGCACAAGAGTCCTAGTTGCCAAAAGGATAAGAGGGTATGTTACAATTGTGGGAGGGAAGGCCACATGAAGGCATACTGTAGGCAGAAGGGCCTAAGGCAAAAACAAGCATATCAGGCCTCAAAAAATGGCAGTGGGCAGAACCCAAGGGCGGAAGTATCTGCTCTGGAGCAATCTGTTGCTCGTATCAAAGGCAAGGCGCCTATGGAATATTCGGGTCAAGAGCAACGACTCTTTGTGATACGTCACCCCGACGGGAGGGAAGCCCTGTGCGAGTGGTAGTTTTCTTTTGTAAGGCTTTTGAGAATAAGGAGCGATGACTTGTGTCGACAGTCTCCATAGTTTAGTAATTTGTCTATTGGACTTTCTGTTAGTTGTTTTATGTAATGTTTCAAATAATAAAGAAGTGTTTTCTTGTTCCAAAAATTACTAAAATCGTTATTATTGCAAATTGTCCGTTCATACGAGAATCCGTGAGTGCCAAAAACAGTTTATGTCACGTGTGGATAAGGGCTGTCAGGACTCATAAAGAAGGGGTAACGTATAGAGCCTAGGTGTTCGTTCCTGTTAGGAAACGGAACTCTGGAACTTCAGTTCCCCTGAGAGTTCCTTTCCTCAGTTTCTCTACTTTTGAAGATGACAAATATTATGATACTAATGTTTTATCTCAAAGATGTGCTTTAAGGAACCACATGAATATACCGAAGGCAAGAAAGCCAAACAGGACAAGAGAACCAAAGGAACAAGACAAAGGAAGGAACCCAGAGGAACCCAGGTGTGCCCAGAAACGTAGCATGCGAGGTTGCGATTCCCGAGAAATCTGGGAACACCAAACCTCGGACAAAAGGAGGTGAAAGCGACTTGAGAGAATATTCCAAAAGCCTGCCACCATCCAAGAGCAAGACTCCAAGATGCCTAGAACAATGAACCTCAGACAGAGAAAGGTGAAAGCGACAGGACATGGAACCTATCGTTGTCCAGAAGACAGTTCCCAAGCGCCCAGAGTGTTGAACCTCGGACAAAGGAAGCTGGAGAACGACTTGGCTGAAGAGGTTGACTAACCTAGAAGGATTCTTGTAGGATGGTGATTGTTAGATAAAAACTTAAGGAACTCACAATATCAATTCTCAGTTCCTTTCGCAGCGAAAATAAACAATCAAACAAATGACCAGTTCCTTATAGTGGAAACCTTTGATTGCCAACTAGCAATCTAGGATAAAAACCACTACCTTTCTTTCGAAAGGATTTCAAAGTCTACTTCTTGATTTCTTATCTCTTTTGGTTACAGCTTATCCTAGGAACGAACACACAGTTCCTTTGCCTTACACACAGTTAGACAATCCTAGATAACTTAACACAATCAATAATCAATCCAAGACATAGACTTTCGCACCTAGGAACTATCACTTACAGTCACAGGAACTTAGCACTCAGCTCTTCTTCCTTGACTGGTTCCTCTTGATCTCGGTTTGCTTTGATGATCTTGTTTGGAGGTTCACACTAGATATTTGCTAATGAGTGTGAGTCGTGTTTTTGTGCTTAAAGATAACCCTTGGGTTAGTCTTCCTTTTATAGAGGATTCTTCGCAGCTCGATCCTCTCTGGGTTACCACAGATTGAGCTTGCCCTAGGATGAGTGGTTCTCCTTGGTCCACGTTGTTCTTGACATGTGCAAACAACCTAGGCAGCTCAGAATCCTTCTAGGTTAGTCAACCTCTTCAGCCAAGTCGTTCTCCAGCTTCCTTCTTCCGAGGTTCAATAATCTGGGCACTTGGGAACTGTCTTCTGGACAGCGACATGTTCCATGTCCTGTCGCTTTCACCCTTTCTGTCTGAGGTTCAGCGTCTCTAGGTTTCTTGTTGTTTGCTCTTGGACAATGGCAGGCTTTTGGAAGCTTCGGACAAGTCATTTTCAACAACTTTTGTCCGAGGTTGTGTGTCCCTAGATTTCTCGGGAATCGCAATGTCGCATGCTGCGTTCTGGGCACACCTGAGTTCCTCTGGTTTCCTTCATTTGTCTTGTTCCTTTGGTTCCCTTGTCCTGTTTGGCTTTCTTGCCTTCGGTATGTTCTTGTGGTTCCTTAAAACACATCTTTGAGATAAAACATTAGTATCATAATATTTGTCATCTTCAAAAGTAGAGAAACTGAGGAACAGAACTCTCAGGGGAACCTATGTTCTAGAGTTCCGTTTCCTAACAATTTCCCCCTTTTTGATGATGACAAATACAAGGAACCTGGCAACATAATAAGACTTTGAATCTTATGAGACCATATTGAGATAAAGGGATTTACAACATTTCAGATTAGTGTTTGAACATTCAATGGTTGCAAATTCCCCCTAAGCAAGTGAACGAGTTGATTTTAAATTCCCCCTTAGAAGTAGAACTAGTTCAGAGTTCCTATTAATCCAGTAGTCTCAAAGTTCAAGGTTCCTATCCTTTTCTTTCCCCTTTTGACATCATCGAAAAGATTAAGTACAAGTTAAGAACATGATATCCAAGTAAATATGCGATTGCATCAAACCCATAAAAGGCATAATGAAAACTTAAGGCAAAGACAAATCGATCATGGGAACGAAACTAAAGATTATCATTAAAGCTTCACTGATCATTGTTCAAAGACACACAACATCCAACAAAAACTACAGTCGACAAAAGACAACAACACTAACAACAAAAGGCAAGGATAACAACAAAAGCAATCTTAGGGAAGACAACAATGGGATAGAAGAGGGGAGTAGGATCCTAAGGGAAACTACTAGCTCGCTGTGGTGTTACAGCACAAGGAACCATAACAAGCGTTCCTATGGCGTAGTAGCGGCCTCCTCTTCTTCAACTTTGTCGTCGATTCCTATATGTTGGCCCGCGGCCTGATGAGCACTGATTGCACCTTACTAATCCTTCTGTAGAACTTCCACCAAACTTTTGACAGTAGAACTAATGTGCCCCAACTCTCTTACTTGATCATGGAGGGCGACCGGGATAGCAGTCGAGCCCACCATGATAGCCTTTTCAATACGATCCAGAGCAGTAAGGATCGCAGAGGAGTCTGGAGAGGGGTTGAGATGTGGCTGGGAACTAGAAGGGGCCTTGGAACTGGCCTTTTCCTTAGGCAGTTGAGCTTCAGAAGGGGGGTCTTGTTGTTCCTTTGTCTTCAACTTCCGAACTGTGGCCAAGGTAAGACACTTGCTGTAGACTGTCTCAGGCAGATCAATTGGGTACTGGTGAAGGTTGGAGAGAATATTTTTGATGATATGAGGGAAGGGTAACATGAGAGTCATGGGATGAGCAGAACTGCATGTGGGCTAAGACAATGCGAGGGAGATCCAATTGAACACCAGAGAGCACCTTGTCCATGTAGATGGCATCTGTGATGAGAACATTATTCCGGTGCTACTGTCTGGGAACCAGATTGCGGGTGATCTAGAAGTGTAACAACTTGTTTGTGATGGAGAGATCCTTTGTCTCCAAAGATGAGGGGGAGGCACCATCATAGATTTTCTTGACCACTGCTCCCTTGGATTTGTAGCCCTTTCCTTTGGGCCATCCCTTCTTGTGAGGCAGAATGTCAAACCCAGACCTTGACTCGATCCCTAGAGCAGATGCAATAAGGTTGGCGGACAGAGGATAGTTGGTTCCCTTCCATATAAGAATGGCGTCGTTACAGGGAGAGTTCTCATTCGCAGGCACAAACTCCATAGACTGGTAAAACAAACGGACAATCTCATCAGAAGCAGAGAAAGGTTCAAACAGCATCTCGTCCCATCCTTGAAACTGCAGCAGAGAATGGAACTCATTCAGGGCTTCTCCAAACATTTCCTCATCTTCTTCTTCCAGTTCTTGGGTCCAGAACTCCTTGCCGATTATGAGAGGCTTAAGGATCTTCCTTTTAGAGAAGAAAGAGGAGACCTGACCCAGGGAGGAGGAGGTAGAGATGGAGGAGATTTTAGCTCTTTTTGTGGATTTGGTTTCATAGGGAACTATGGCTTGAGAATTTCTCTTTCTTTGTTGCATTCTAGTGGCGACAGAGGGACCAGGGTTAGAAGGGGTTTTGGATTTAAGGCTTACTGGTGAGGGCTCAGTGCTGAGGAGATCTTGGAGAGACTTGTCAGGCGAGGAGTCATGAGAGCCCCCTTCGGAGGCGGATTTGGTGGCCGATTCAGAGGCCAGAGTGATGGCCATGGCTTTCTCCTCAGCCTGTTCCTTTGGTGGCTCCTCAATTTTCTCTTCGGGTTGCTCCACTGGTTTCTCCACATGGTTCTCTATTGCTTTCTCTTTAGGTTGGGATTTTTGAGAGGAGGTGGCAGAAATGGGCTTAGAAGATGAAGCTGCCTTCTTTTCTCGAAAGGCTTTGAGAATGGCAGCCTCTTCCTCATTCAGGATAACATTAGGGTTTTGGTTCGCCATTTTTGAGGATTTATGGATTTCTGTGTTTGAGAGAGAGAGAAGTAGAAGATCAGAGAAATGGCGAGTTGTGGGATTAGCTTGGATGAACAGGGCAACTCTTTAAAGGCGGTGAAGATCTCTGAAGATCAAGAGCAGAGGTGACCGTTGAATCAAATCCAGCCGTAGAGAAGATCAAGGCCAATCTGGAGCATTAATGGAAGTTGCAGCTTTTCGGAACGGCTAACTCAATTTTGAAAATTTGTCCATTCAGAGAAGAGAGAGAGAGAGAGATTCTGCCACTGATGAGACGTGCCTTATCCTTGCGGATTTTCCATAAATAGCTTCTGGGAAGAGCCAAACGAGTCGTTGGAGAGACGCTAAGTTCTGGTTCCTTTCTGGCGATATTTTTAGCGAGCTAGAGGGATGTATGGGAACCTTTGGTGTGGGTTAAAACAATGGAACCAAAAATAGTACGTTCCCATACAAGAAATCAGGGTAGGCTATTTTTTGCATTCCACAATAATTCTCAGAGAGGGTTTTAGAGATGGATCATAGAGAATTAACTTGAGCAATGAGGCAAGGGTGGGTCTTAGTACACAATCATCATTTTGGCTTGTATCGTTGGGAAAGAAATATGATCAGATTGTGACTTTTGGGCCATGAAGAAAATTTGAACAATGAGGAATTAAAGAATAATGAGAACCAAAAGGAAACGAGCCACAGAGATTTATCTAAGCCTTTTTAAGAAACCATTATGACAAAAAGGGTTTGTGGCAAAAGATATAACACAAGGACATCAAGAATCAACAAGTTAAATATCTTAAACTAGTCAATCAGGGGAACTGGAAATAATTCTTAGAATTAAGGTCACTACTGAGTAATAGGAATCATTCCTAGTTCCAATCTAAGGTTCTCGAAAGGAACTCTATTCAATGCCTTGGTGAATATATCTGCAATCTGATCTTCAGTTCTACAAAAATTCATAATGATGTTTCCCTTCTCAACATGATCTCTAAGAAAATGATGTCTAATGTCAATATGCTTGGTCCTAGTATGATGCACAGGATTCTTAGAAATGTTTATGGCACTAGTGTTGTCACAAAGAATAGTGAGAGGGCCATAAGACATACCAAAGTCCGCGAGTTGTTGCTTTAGCCAGAGAAGTTGGGAACAACAAGAGGCAGCTGCAATGTACTCGGATTCTGTGGTGGAGAGGGAGACTGAGACTTGTTTCTTTGATCCCCATGACACAAAGCAAGGGCCTAGGAACTGTGCGTTTCCAGAAGTGCTCTTCCTATCCACCAAGTATCCAGCATAATCAGCATCAGTGAAACCCATCAGCTCAAAGGGACATTCTTTGGGGTACCAAATGCAGAGATCGTCAGTTCCCTTGAGATATCGAAGTATTCTCTTCACAGCAGCCAAGTGGGTTTCTCTTGGACAAGATTGGAACCTAGCACACAAGCCAACAACAAAGACAATGTCTGGTCGACTGGCGGTTAGGTACATGAGTGAACCGATCATACCTCTATAGAGCTTCTCTTCCACTAGAGGACTCGAATTGTCCTTATCCAGATGTGCAATGGTGGATATGGGAGTGGAGAGAGGCTTGCATGAATCCATTTTGAACTTCTTCAGTAGTTCCCTGACATACTTTTGTTGATGGATTTGAATGCCATCTTCCTTTTGAGTGATTTGTAATCCGAGGAAGAAAGTGAGTTCCCCAATTAAACTCATTTCAAATTCACTGCTCATCAAGTCTTTGAACTTGTCTACAAGGGACAGGTTAGTGGAACTAAAAATGATATCATTAACATAGATTTGAACCACTAAGATGTTACCTTCTTCTTCTAGGATGAAGAGAGTCTTATCAATAATTCCACGCCTGTAGCCATTTGAGAGTAGGAACTGGGCAAGACGATCATACCAAGCTCTGGGAGCTTGCTTGAGGCCATAGAGTGCCTTGTCTAGAAAGTAGACATGATTTGGATGATCGTCGTCTTCGAAACCAGGAGGTTGTTTGACATAGACTTCTTCTTGAAGAATTCCATTGAGGAAGGCTGTCTTTACATCCATTTGGAACAACTTGAATCCTTTGTGTGAAGCGAAGGCAATCAACAATCTTATTGCCTCAATCCTTGCCACTGGAGCATAGGTTTCATCATAGTCGATGCCTTCTTGTTGATTGTATCCTTGAGAAACAAGTCTTGCTTTGTTCCTTATCACAGCTCCTGTATCATCCAGCTTGTTTCTGAAGACCCATCTAGTTCCTATGATGTGTTTATCCTTGGGACGGGGAACTAGATGCCATACTTTGTTTCAAACTGATGAAGCTCTTCTTGCATAGCTTGGATCTAGTCCGCATCCTTCAGTGCTTCACCTATGTTCTTTGGTTCCACAGTAGGCAGAAAGGCATTAAAATCAAAGAAGGTTAGATGTTCATACCTGACTGGAGGCTTGACGACTCTTCTTTCTCTGTTGGGAGCCAGAGCATTTGATGTGGAGATATTCTGAGTTGAGCATTCAACTTCCTTGTTAGGATCACCTTCTCCATTGAGGATCATGTGGGAAGATGATTCATTGAAGTCTCCACAGATGTTGTCGTCATGCTCATGGTTCCCAGAAATGGATTGTTGTTCATTATCCATGGGAACCGGTAGGGGATCCATTGGAGGGTTCCGATCAGCAGGACATGAACTGGGAGGAGTGACATTTTCATCTGGATCTTCTTGAGATGGCTTGGGAAATGGATCTTCAAAGGAACAGGTGGTATTCTGCATAATCTTTCCAAGTGATTTTTCATTAAAAGTAACATGAATACTTTCTTCTACCTTTTTAGTCCTTTTGTTGAAGACCTTGTATGCCTTACTGCCTGAGGCATAACCAATGAAGATTCCTTCATCAGTTCTTGGGTCAAACTTGCCAAGATTGTCCTTCCCTTTGTTGTGCACAAAGCATTTGCATCCGAACACCCTCAGATGTGAAATGTTGGGAACTCTTCCTTTTAGGAGTTCATAGGGTGTCTTCTCTGTGATTGGGCGAAGCATGGCTCTATTGATGATGTAGCACGCTGTGTTGATCGCCTCAGCCCAAAATGATTGGGAGAGTCCACTTGAGATCAACATAGTTTGAGCCATGTCCTCCAATGTCCTGTTCTTCCTTTCTACTACTCCATTCTGTTGAGGAGTGTATGGTGCAGAGAAGTTGTGATCGATTCCATGCTCACTGCAAAAGGTTAGAAATTCTCCATTTTCGAATTCGGTACCATGGTCAGACCGAATAGCATTTAGTGAACAATCAAGAGATTTTTCTAACAAGGGAACCAAGTCTTTAAAGCGATCAATGACTTCACTTTTAGATTTAATGAAAATGGTCCAAGTAAAGCGAGAGAAGTCATCGACAATAACAAAAATATACATGTTCCCTCCTAGGCTTTGAACTCTCATGGGTCCACAAAGATCCATGTGGATGAGTTCAAGAGGCCTTGAGGTGCTTACCATGTTTTTGGATTTGAAGGAACTACGAGCCTGTTTTCCTTTTACACAGTCAGAGCATGGTTCCTTAGATGTGCCACTCTGCTTTGGCAATCCTCTGACTAGTTCCTTTGAGTGTAGCTTTTGAATCAGCTTAGTGCTAGCATGACCGAGGCGTTGGTGCCATAACTCAGCTTGGTCATTCACGGTTGAGAGACATAGTTTCTCCTTGGGGACGAAGGATGGATCAACAATGTAAACATTGTTGAATCTCTTGCCTCTTAGGATGATTTGTCCCGAGGAGTCAAGAACTGAGCATTCGTTTGATCTAAATCTGACTTCATTGTCTCCTTGATCACACAGCTGTGACACACTTATTAGATCAAAACCAAGACTATCAACAAGGTGAAATTTGTTTACCTGAATGTGATCGTTGAGTTTCACAGTTCCTATTCCATAGATTTTCCCTTTGCTTTTGTCTCCAAAGGATATGTTCCCTCCTTGGAGAAGTTGAAGAGAGGTCATTTGATTTCTTCTTCCGGTCATATGGCATGAGCAACCACTGTCAATGTACCATAGTTGGGGTTGCCTCTCTTCTTTCTGCACACAAGGGAACTAAGATTTCTGAACCCAGCGAAGCTTGGCTTTACTAGGGGGATTAGCATTCCGAGTCTGTGAATAACGAGGGAACGGGTTCCTTTCATGGTAATGAGTACTTTTCTCCTTTTCAAAGTTCCTTTTCTTAGCACAATCAGTGTTGTAATGACCATTCTTACCACAGTAGGAACACAAACGATTGTAAACAACATGTCCATATTTTCCTTTTCTTGGCCTAAAAGGTTTTTCAGTTTTCCTTTTGTTAAAATCAACATTGTTTCTAACCTTGCTATGGGCCATGTCAATATATTTTTTGTGAGCAAAGGAATTGGTGAACCATTGGTTTTCAGGAACCATCTTTTCTTTTCCCTTTGGTTCCTTCTTAGGACTTTGAGAACCTTCATTGAGACGTTTGGCAACCTCAGCCTTGTTCTCAAGGACCATGATCTTCTCTGATAGGAATTGATTCCTATCACGAGAAGTGGCCAGAGCAATATTGAGGTTCTCATTCATCTCAACAAGTTCTCGCCTAGCCTTTTCTTCTTCAGCATCATTGTTCCCTTTATTATTGACATATCCTATTCCATGTCGTTGTCTCACAAAAACAGTTTGATTTATCGTTTTTTCATTAATGAAATTAGTGAGAATGTCTAACATATCCATTATGGATTGAAGCATGTCATTTCCAGGTGGATTAGCATGCAAGGGAACTTTGACAGAATCTATGCTATTTTCATCACAAGATTTGCAAGTTTTAAGGTGACTAGCATGCACATTCCTAATATCAATGAGTTTGGAGTGAGTTTTAGCTAGGTCTTTCTCAGTTTTATCAAGTTTCTTACTCCAAACAGAATTCTCAACAGTCAAGCAAGCAATTTCATCTTCATAATCATCTAGTTTCTGTTGAAGGGAACTGGTTTCCTTTCCTAGTTTCTTTATGATCTTAAGAAGTTGTTTCTTATCACAATCAACTAGGGATTTTAAGAGATCGTCAGAAGTTACCTCAAGGTCTTCTGAGTCGCTTGAGTCTCCTTTTGCCATGAGACATCTTCCTCCAGAGAAGCCACTGAGATCCAGTTCCTCATCTGAGTCTTCTCCCCATGAGGCTACGAGAGCCTTCTTTCTTTGAGGTCTTTCCTCTTCCTTGGACTCTTCTTTGTTGGGACAGTTCTTAGCATAGTGTCCCTTCTCCTTGCACTCGTAACAGGAAACTTCTTTGAGATCTCTTCTTGGTCCATTGTGAGAGGAACTGCCCTTTTGGAACCTTCCCTTCACAAATAATTTTTTGATGTTCTTTATGAAGAGGGCTGTTAGTTCATCCTCTTCTTCTTCAAGATCTGAGTTCTCTTCCTCCATCTCGAGCCTAGAGAAGGCTTTGGAGATCTTGAGGGCAATTCCTTTCTCCAGTTTCTTGTCGGTATTGGCTTTGGTGTGCTCTCCTTCTTCAACCTCCAGTTTCCCTATGATTTGTGTCAAGGGAAGGGATTGGATGCTTGGAGTGTTCTTCATGATTCCCTTCAGAAGGGTGAATTTGGAGTTGAGTCCATTGATGACCACTAGGGACTTGGAGACTTCATCAAGATCGACTCCCGCCGCTGTCAACTTTCCAATCAATCTGTTGAAGCGGGAGTAGTACTCTGAGATGGTCTCAGTTTCCATCATTCTGAACGTGTGGTATTCTCCTTCCAAAGCAAACTTTTTGCTTTGCTTTAGTTCCTCACTTCCTTCATGCATCTCCTTGAGAGCTTTCCACATTTCCTTCGCTGTCTTGATGCCTATGACCTTGTCCATGTCTTCTCTGTCCAATCCATTGAGGATGAACTGCCTGGCCTTGGCATTCTTCTCCATGATGACAGAGTGTTCTGGTTTCCAATCTTCTTCCTTCATGGTAAGATCGACGTGGCCATCTCCATTTTCGACTATCCTCCAGCATTGATAGTCGTTGGTCTTTATGTGGCTTTCCATGCACTTTTCCCACCATGTTTCTTCTCCTTTCTTTCGGAGATGTGGCTTATTGGTGGAGATTCCGAGCTCAAACTTGCTTGGTTGAGACATGATCAGCAAACTTAATAAAGATCTAGAGCGTTTCCTGCTCTGATACCAATTGTAGGATCGTGATTGTTAGCTAAAAACTTAAGGAACTCAGAATATCAATTCTCAGTTCCTTTCGCAGCGGAAATAAATAATCAAACAAAAGACCAGTTCCTTATAGTGGAAACCTTTGATTGCCAACTAGCAATCTAGGATAAAAACCACTACCTTTCTTTCGAAAGGATTTCAAAGTCTACTTCTTGATTTCTTATCTCTTTTGGTTACACCTTATCCTAGGAACGAACACACAGTTCCTTTGCCTTACACACAGTTAGACAATCCTAGATAACTTAACACAATCAATAATCAATCCAAGACACAGACTTTCGCACCTAGGAACTATCGCTTACAGTCATAGGAACTTAGCACTCAGCTCTTCTTCCTTGACTGGTTCCTCTTGATCTCGGTTTGCTTTGATGATCTTGTTTGGAGGTTCACACTAGATATTTGCTAATGAGTGTGAGTCGTGTTTTTGTGCTTAAAGATAACCCTTGGGTTAGTCTTCCTTTTATAGAGGATTCTTCGCAGCTTGATCCTCTCTAGGTTCCCACAGATTGAGCTTGCCCTAGGATGAGTGGTTCTCCTTGGTCCACGTTGTTCTTGGCATGTGCAAACAACCTAGGCAGCTCAAAATCCTTCTAGGTTAGTCAACCTCTTCAGCCAAGTCGTTCTCCAGCTTCCTTCTTCCGAGGTTCAATAATCTAGGCACTTGGGAACTGTCTTCTGGACAGCGACAGGTTCCATGTCCTGTCGCTTTCACCTTTTCTGTCCGAGGTTCAGCGTCTCTAGGTTTCTTGTTGTTTTGCTCTTGGACAATGGCAGGCTTTTGGAAGCTTCGGACAAGTCGTTTTCAACAGCTTTTGTCCGAGGTTGTGTGTCCCCAGATTTCTCGGGAATCGCAATGTCGCATGCTGCGTTCTGGGCACACCTGAGTTCCTCTGGTTTCCTTCATCTGTCTTGTTCCTTTGGTTCCCTTGTCCTGTTTGGCTTTCTTGCCTTCGGTATATTCCTGTGGTTCCTTAAAACACATCTTTGAGATAAAACATTAGTATCATAATATTTGTCATCTTCAAAAGTAGAGAAACTGAGGAACGGAACTCTCAGGGGAACCTAAGTTCCAGAGTTCCGTTTCCTAACAATTCTGAGCTGCCTAGGTTGTTTGCACATGCCAAGAACAACGTGGACCAAGGAGAACCACTTATCCTAGGGCAAGCTCAATCTGTGGTAACCCAGAGAAGATCGAGCTGCAAAGAATCCTCTATAAAAGGAAGACTAACCCAAGGGTTATCTTCAAGCACTGAAACACGACTCACACTCATTAGCAAATATCAAGTGTGAACCTTCAAACAAGATCATCAAAGCAAACCGAGATCAAGAGGAACCAGTCAAGGAAGAAGAGCTGAGTGCTAAGTTCCTGTGACTGTAAGTGATAGTTCCTAGGTGCGAAAGTCTGTTTCTTGGATTGATTATTGATTGTGTTAAGTTATCTAGGATTGTCTAACTGTGTGTAAGGCAAAGGAACTGTGTGTTCGTTCCTAGGATAAGCTGTAACCAAAAGAGATAAGAAATCAAGAAGTAGACTTTGAAATCCTTTCGAAAGAAAGGTAGTGGTTTTTATCCTGGATTGCTAGTTGGCAATCAAAGGTTTCCACTATAAGGAACTGGTCATTTTTTTGATTGTTTATTTCTGCTGCGAAAGGAACTGAAAATTGATATTCTGAGTTCCTTAAGTTTTTATCTAACAATCACGATCCTACAATTGGTATCAGAGCAGGAAAAGCTCTAGATCTTTGTTAAGTTTGCAGATCATGTCTCAACCAAGCAAGTTTGAGCTAAGAATCTCCATCAACAAGCCACATCTCCGAAAGAAAGGAGAAGAAACATGGTGGGAAAAGTGCATGGAAGGCCACATTAAGACCAACGACTACCAATGCTGGAGGATAGTCGAAAATGGAGATGGCTATGTCGATCTTACCATGAAGGAAGAAGATTGGAAACGAGAACACTATGTCATCATAGAGAAGAATGCCAAGGCCAGGCAGTTCATCCTCAATGGATTGGACAGAGAAGACATGGACAAGGTCATAGGCATCAAGACAACGAAGGAGATGTGGAAAGCTCTCAAGGAGATGCATGAAGGAAGTGAGGAACTAAAGCAAAGCAGAAAGTTTGCTTTGGAAGGAGAATACCACACCTTCAAAATGATGGAAACTGAGACCATCTCAGAGTACTACTCTCGCTTCAACAGATTGATTGGAAAGTTGACAGCGGCGGGAGTCGATCTGGATGAAGTTTCCAAGTCCCTAGTGGTCATCAATGGACTCAAATCCAAGTTCACCCTTCTCAAGGGAATCATGAAGAACACTCCAGACATCCAATCCCTTCCCTTGACCCAAGTCATAGGGAAACTGGAGGTTGAAGAAGGAGAGCACACCAAGGCCAATGCCGACAAGAAACTGGAGAAAGGAATTGCCCTCAAGATCTCCAAAGCCTTCTCTAGGCTCGAGATGGAGGAAGAGAACTCAGACTTAGAAGAAGAGGAGGACAAATTTACGGCCCTCTTCACAAAGATCATCAAAAAATTCTTTGTGAAGGGAAGGTTCCAAAAGGGCAGTTCTTCCCACAATGGACCCAGAAGAGATCTCAAGGAAGTCTCCTGTTACGAGTGCAAGAAAAAGGGACACTACGCTAAGAATTGTCCCAACAAGGAAGACTCAAAGGAAGAAGAAAGACCTCAGAGAAAGAAGGCTCTCGTAGCCTCATGGGGAGAAGACTCAGATGAGGAACTGGATCTCAGTGGCTTCTCTGGAGGAAGATGTCTCATGGCAAAAGGAAACTCAAGCGACTCAGAAGACCTTGATGTAACTTCTGACGATCTCTTAAAATCCCTAGTTGATTGTGATAAGAAACAACTTCTTAAGATCATAAAGAAACTAGGAAAGGAAACCAGTTCCCTTCAACAGAAACTAGATGATTGTGAAGATGAAATTGCTTGCTTGACTGTTGAGAATTCTGTTTGGAGTAAGAAACTTGATGAAACTGAGAAAGACCTAGCTTAAACTCACTCCAAACTCATTGATATTAGGAATGTGCATGCTAGTCACCTTAAAACTTGCAAATCTTGTGATGAAACTAGCATAGATTCTATCAAAGTTCCCTTGCATGCTAACCCACCTGGAAATGACATGCTTTAATCCATAATTGATAGGTTAGACATTCTCACTAATTCCATTAATGAAAAAACGATAAATCAAACTGTTTTTGTGAGACAACGCCATGGAATAGGATATGTCAATAATAAAGGGAACAATGATGCTGAAGAAGAAAAGGCTAGGCGAGAACTTATTGAGATGAATGAGAATCTCAGTATTGCTCTTGCCACTTCTCGTGATAGGAATCAATTCCTATCAGAGAAGATCATGGTCCTTGAGAACAAGGCTGAGGTTGCCAAACGTCTCAATGAAGGCTCTCAAAGTCCTAAGAAGGAACCAAAGGGAAAAGAAAAGATGGTTCCTGAAAACCAATGGTTCACCAATTCCTTTGCTCATAAAAGATATATTGACATGGCCTATAGCAAGGTTAGAAACAATGTTGATTTTAACAAAAGGAAAACTGAAAAACCTTTTAGGCCAAGAAAAGGAAAATATGGACATGTTGTTTACAATCGTTTGTGTACCTACTGTGGTAAGAATGGTCATTACAACACTGATTGTGCTAAGAAAAGGAACTTTGAAAAGGAGAAAAGTACTCATTACCATGAAAGGAACCAGTTCCCTGGTTATTCACAGACTTGCAATGCTAATCCCCCCAGTAAAGCCAAGCTTCGCTGGGTTCAGAAATCTTAGTTCCCTTATGTGCAGAAAGAAGAGAGGCAACCTCAACTATGGTACATCGACAATGGGTGCTCATGCCATATGATTGGAAGAAGAAATCAAATGACCTCTCTTCAACCTCTCCAAGGAGGGAACATATCCTTTGGAGACAAAAGCAAAGGGAAAATCTGTGGAATAGGAACTGTGAAACTCAACGATCACATTCAGGTAAACAAAGTTCACCTTGTTGATAATCTTGGTTTTGACCTAATAAGTGTGTCACAGCTGTGTGATCAAGGAGACAATGAAGTTAGATTCAGATCAAACGAATGTTCAGTCCTTGACTCCTCGGGACAAATCATCCTAAAAGGGAAAAGATTCAACAATGTCTACATAATTGATCCATCCTTTGTTCCCAAGGAGAAACTTTGTCTCTCAACTGTGAATGACCAAGCTGATTTGTGGCATCAACGCCTCGGTCATGCTAGCACCAAGCTGATTCAAAAGCTACACTCAAAGGAGCTAGTCAGAGGGCTGCCAAAGCTAAGTGGCACATCTAAGGAACTGTGCTCTGACTGTGTAAAAGGGAAACAGGCTCGTAGTTCCTTCAAGTCCAAAAACATGGTAAGCACCTCAAGGCCTCTTGAACTCATCCACATGGATCTATGTGGACCCATGAGAGTTCAGAGCCTAGGAGGGAACAAGTATATCTTTGTTCTTGTCGATGACTTCTCTCGCTTTACTTGGACCATCTTTATTAAATCTAAGAGTGAAGTTATTGACCGCTTTAAAGATCTGGTTCCCTTGTTAGAAAAATCTCTTGATTGTTCACTCAATGCTATTCGGTCTGACCATGGTACCGAATTCGAAAATGGAGAATTTCTAACCTTTTGCAGTGAGCATGGAATTGATCACAACTTCTCTGCACCATACACTCCTCAACAAAATGGAATAGTGGAAAGGAAGAACAGAACTTTATAAGACATGGCTCGGACTATGCTGATCTCAAGTGGACTCTCTCAATCATTTTGGGCTGAGGCGATCAACACAGCTTGTTACATCATCAATCGAGCCATGCTTCGCCCAATCATAAAAAATACACCCTATGAGCTCCTAAGAGGAAGAGTTCCCAACATCTCACATCTGAGAGTGTTCGGATGCAAGTGCTTTGTGCACAACAATGGGAAGGACAATCTTGGCAAATTCGACCCAAGAAGTGATGAAGGAATCTTCATTGGATACGCCTCGGGTAGCAAGGCGTACAAAGTCTTCAACAAAAGGACTAAAAAGGTAGAAGAAAGTGTTCATGTTATTTTTAGTGAAAAATCACTTGGAAAGATTGTGCAGAACACCACCAATTCCTTTGAAGACCCGTTTCCCAAGTCATATCAAGAAAATCCAGATGAAGATATCACTCCACCCAGTTCCTGCACTACTGCTCGGAACCCTCTAATGGCTCCTCCACCAGTTCCCATGAACAATGAACAACAATCCATTTCTGGGAATCATGAGCATGACGACAATATCTGTGGAGACCTCAATGACTCATCTTCCCACATGATCTTCAATGGAGAAGGTGATCCCAATCAGGAAGCTGAATGCTCAACTCAGAATGTCTCCACATCAAATGCTCTAGCCCCCAACAGAGAAAGAAGAGTCGTCAAGCCTCTAGTCATGTATGAACATCTAACCTTCTTTGCCTTCAATGCCTTTCTATCTATTGTGGAACCAAAGAACATAGGTGAGGCACTGAAGGACGCGGACTGGATCCAAGCTATGCAAGAAGAGCTTCATCAGTTTGAAAGGAGCAAAGTATGGCATCTAGTTCCTCATCCCAAGGATAAACACATCATAGGAACCAGATGGGTTTTCAGAAACAAGATGAATGATACAGGAGCTGTGATAAGGAACAAAGCGAGACTTGTAGCTCAAGGATACAATCAACAAGAAGGAATCGACTATGATGAAACCTATGATCCAGTGGCAAGGATTGAGGCAATAAGATTGTTGATTGCCTTCGCATCACACAAAGGGTTCAAGTTGTTCCAAATGGATGTAAAGACGGCCTTCCTCAATGGAATTCTTCAAGAAGAAGTCTATGTGAAGCAACCTCCAGGTTTTGAAGACGATGATCATCCAGATCATGTCTACTTTCTAGACAAGGCACTCTATGGCCTCAAGCAAGCTCCCAGAGCTTGGTATGATCGTCTTGCCCAATTCCTACTCTCAAATGGCTACAGGCGTGGAGTTATTGATAAGACTATCTTCATCCTAGAAGAAGAAGGTAACATCTTAGTGGTTCAAATCTATGTTGATGATATCATTTTTTGTTCCACTAACTTGTCCCTTGTAGACAAGTTCAAAGACTTGATGAGCAGTGAATTTGAAATGAGTTTAATTGGGGAACTCACATTATTCCTCGGATTACAAATCACTCAAAAGGAAGATGGTATTCAAATCCACCAACAGAAGTATGTCAGGGAACTACTGAAGAAGTTCAAAATGGATTCATGCAAGCCTCTCTCCACTCCCATATCCACCATTGCCCATCTGGATAAGGACCACTCGAGTCCTCTAGTGGAGGAGAAGCTCTATAGAGGTATGATAGGCTCACTCATGTACCTAACCGCTAGTCGACCAGACATTGTCTTTGTTGTTGGCTTGTGTTCTAGGTTCCAATCTTGTCCGAGAGAAACCCATTTGGCTGCTGTGAAGAGAATACTTCGATATCTCAAGGGAACTGACGATCTCTGCATTTGGTACCCCAAAGAATGTCCTTTTGAGCTCATGGGTTTCACTGATGCTGATTATGCTGGATATTTGGTGGATAGAAAGAGCACTTCTGGAATGGCACAGTTCCTAGGCCCTTGCCTTGTGTCAAGGGGATCAAAGAAACAAGTCTCAGTCTCCCTCTCCACCACAAAATCCGAGTACATTGCGGCTGCCTCCTGTTGTTCCCAACTTCTCTGGCTAAAGCAACAACTCGCGGACTTTGGTATGTCTTATGGCCCTCTTACTATTCTTTGTGATAACACTAGTGCCATAAACATTTCTAAGAATCCTGTGCATCACACTAGGACCAAGCATATAGACAAGACATCATTTTCTTAGAGATCATATTGAGAAGGGAAACATCATTATGAAATTTTGTAGAACTGAAGATCAAATTGCAGATATATTCACCAAAGCTTTGAATAGAGTTCCCTTCGAGAACCTTAGATTAGAACTGAGAATGATTCCTATAAACTAGCAGTTCCTTTAGTTTAAAGTTTCTCTCCAGTTCCCTTGATTGACTAGTTCAGAACTCTTTACTTGTCTTTATCTTGGAATCTTTGTGTCATTTCTCTTGCGTTAGACCCTCATATTCATAATGGTTTCTCAAAAGGCTTTGACAAATTTTTCTAGTTCTTCTCCTTGGTTGTTCATCTCTTATTAAAATTCAACCATTGTTCAAGTTTCTTTGTTGGCCCAAAGGTCACAATCTGATCATCTTTCTAACCCAATAATACAAGCCGAAATGATGATTGTGTACTATGACCCTCCCTTGCCTCATTACACAATCTATTTCCCTATGATCCTCTTCTTAACCCTCTCTGGGAACTAGTGTGTAATGCGATAAATGGCCTTCCCCGATTTCTTTTATGGGAACGTACTTTCAGGTCCTATGTTTTAAAACCCACATCAAAAGTTCCCATATATCCCTCTAGCACACTGAAAATTTTGCCAGAAAGGAACTAGGATGGGCTACCCCTTTAACGGCTAGTAAGAGAATTGCTCCTCCCAAGACAGTATTTATGGCAAATCTCACAGCGTCAGAGACGTCTTCTCAGCCTTGAACAATTGCCATTTTTTAGCATCTAATCTTTGAATTTGTGACCGTTGCAAAGGCGCAAAAGCTTCAAGAAAATTAGCCGTTTCAACTCTTCAGAGTTCCCAGAAATATCTCCAATGGCTTGATTCTCAACGGCTCCAAAATTGCTCAAGGGTTATTTAAGGTTTCCTGTTTGATTGAGCCGAGCACTTTGTTCTCTCACGCCTTCTCTCAATCTCATGTTCACCTGTCTCTCTCAAAACACAAAGCTCCTCAAATGGCCAAGAAAAACCTAAATCTTAACCTTGCTCAATTGGAGGTAATCAGGCCGATAAGATGACAACAGGCCAAGATGAAGGAACTGCAGAAAAGAAGGAAACTGAAGAGGAGGCCACTACGCTGCCATAGGAACGTCTCTCCTAGTTCCCAGTGCTATAATATCACAGTGTGCTAGTAGTTCCCTAGGGTCCTACTCCCCTCTTCTATCCTTTTTTGTCTATGTCAAGCTGTTTGTGATCTTTTGTTTCTTTTTCCACTATGCATCTCTGGATAATATACTTGACTTTAATGATTAATGAACTCCTTTGGCAATGTTTCTAATGCATCATTTGTCTTTGCCTTAAGTTTCTATTATGGTCACTATCATGGGTTTAACGCAAATTGTTTATTTCACATTGATATCCTATACTTGATAAGTAACTTGATCTTTTCGATGATGTCAAAAGTAGGAAGAATGGATAGGAACCTTGAACTATTGGAACTACTGGACCTATAGGAAATCTGAACCCGTTCTTTTTCTGAGGGGGAACTTGAATAACTTAGTTCATCTGCTTAGGGGGAATTTGCAACTATTGAATATTCTATCATTATTTTATAAAGTTGTAAATCTCTTAGCTCAACTGTTCTCATGAATTTCATGTCCTTATTATACTGCCAGGTTCCTTATATTTGTCATCATCAAAAAGGGGGAAATTGTTAGGAAACGGAACTCTGGAACTTCTTTTCCCCTGAGAGTTCCTTTCCTCAGTTTCTCTACTTTTGAAGATGACAAATATTATGATACTAATGTTTTATCTCAAAGATGTGCTTTAAGGAACCACAGGAATATACCGAAGGCAAGAAAGCCAAACAGGACAAGAGAACCAAAAGAACAAGACAAAGGAAGGAACCCAGAGGAACCCAGGTGTGCCCATAAACGTAGCATGCGAGGTTGCGATTCCCGAGAAATCTGGGAACACCAAACCTCGGACAAAAGGAGGTGAAAGCGACTTGAGAGAAGCTTCCAAAAGCCTGCCACCATCCAAGAGCAAGACTCCAAGATGCCTAGAACAATGAACCTCGGACAGAGAAAGGTGAAAGCGACAGGACATGGAACATGTCGTTGTCCAGAAGACAGTTCCCAAGCGCCCAAAGTGTTGAACCTCGGACAAAGGAAGCTGGAGAACGACTTGGCTGAAGAGGTTGACTAACCTAGAAGGATTCTGAGCTGCCTAGGTTGTTTGCACATGCCAAGAACAACGTGGACCAAGGAGAACCACTTATCCTAGGGCAAGCTCAATCTGTGGGAACCCAGAGAAGATCGAGCTGCGAAGAATCCTCTATAAAAGGAAGACTAACCCAAGGGTTATCTTCAAGCACTGAAACACGACTCACACTCATTAGCAAATATCTAGTGTGAACCTCCAAACAAGATCATCAAAGCAAACCGAGATCAAGAGGAACCAGTCAAGGAAGAAGAGCTGAGTGCTAAGTTTCTGTGACTGTAAGTGATAGTTCCTAGGTGCGAAAGTTTGTTTCTTGGATTGATTATTGATTGTGTTAAGTTATCTAGGATTGTCTAACTGTGTGTAAGGCAAAGGAACTGTGTGTTCGTTCCTAGGATAAGCTGTAACCAAAAGAGATAAGAAATCAAGAAGTAGACTTTGAAATCCTTTCGAAATAAAGGTAGTGGTTTTTATCCTGAATTGCTAGTTGGCAATCAAAGGTTTCCACTATAAGGAACTGGTCATTTGTTTGATTGTTTATTTCCGCTGCGAAAGGAACTGAGAATTGATATTCTGAGTTCCTTAAGTTTTTATCTAACAATCACGATCCTACAGTTTCCTATATGGTTATCACTAGGGGCGACTCTATTACTGAATTCCTAGACCCATCCTTAGGAATCTCTCTTTATCCTTGGAGTAATGTCACATCGGTATGACATTAATTACTCCCTTCGTTGAACCGTAGAGCGTTATCTAGTGAGTTGAGTTTTACCAAAATTCCTTAATGTAAAGGAAACAAATATATGTGGTTAATGCTCTATGGGATTAAGAATTATTTCTCATATGTGTACCCTGAACATTTGTTTTGGTAAAAGTACGTAGGAGTGAACTATATGAAGTTCAGAATGCCTCGTTGTGAGGTCATACTGTAGTCATCTATGTGGATAGATTGTTGAGAAAAGAATAAATGTATATAGGAGGTAATTCATAGGGAATCTGGTTTCTCTAAAAAGATCGTACTCTATTACGACCTTGAGCAAAACCTTAGGACCCAAGGGTGTGATTATGGAATGTGTAAGTGAGTATATGTTCATTGTGGGCCCAGAGGGTTAAACTTTCGGAAAGGCTAAGGGTGTGAAGTCATAAATATTATCTGAGGTTTTGTCATGAGGCTTTCCTAGAAGAAACGACATCAGGATTGGATGGAGAGTGATCTACGTCTGTTAAGGCGACTTGATGTCACGTTTAGGGAAAATAAAGTGATTGGCTGAAATTGTGCTAATTGATTTATCGCGATCTTGTTTTGAGGAAACTAAAGGTTTGAGTTGGAAGTAAACTTTAGGGCCAAATTTATTTGGGCCAAAGAACTGAATCAGTGGATTGTACCTTCAAGGGATATAGAGTTATGATATCTGGAGATTTACAAGGTCTGATATGTGGATTTTAAGAGAGTCTGACGTCTATAAGGCTGATGATATAGCACTTTTTGGGAGAATTAAGTTGTGAGACAATTGTTTTGGGAGAAAGCTCACTTAAAATTGAAGGGTTATGGTGTAGGGCCTAGTTATTCGGAGGATATTGATAAATAAGAGGATGTAGCATGGGAAATTGTCGTATGTGCATTTAAGGAGTAAAGTAACAAAGGTTACTCGTATGTACCCATTGAAGGATTAGGACGTGAAGTGATTGATTTTGATGGCAAGGCATCGTTCATCAATATGGTATTTTTGAGTAAATAGAATTGAGGAACCTTAAAGGTTTAAGTTAGAGATTGAATATGGAATACATTAAGTTAATCTTGGATAAATGGTAAATATCAGTAAAGCAAAAGGGTGCTCGATTTGGGATAATAAATTGTATGAGGACAACTGGTTGCTTAAGGATTTATGGGTAAATAGCAAACTCGACCGGTGAAAGTTGATACGGTTTTGAAGGTCAAATAGTGTGGCATAAAGTAAGTATGATAATGATATCAAATGGACTTGAGAAAAAGGTGAACCATGTCTATTAAGGTGATCGTATGGAACGTTTGGGTAAAACGGGAGTATAATCTTGTGAAATGGATTATTAGATCATGTTGAGATAATCGGACATAGGTTATGGTGTGGTTAATTATGGGATCACATGCACAAAGATTTTGAGTTAAGATATGGCACAAGGGCCAAATGTGATTAAGGTAACCAATGAAATAGGTGAGCCGTGTATGTAAGGAGTAAGGCCTATATGACAAGTGGAAGTAATAAGTTGCAGTATAGTTGAATTCTATGTATGTACTTTGAGGATCTGATCATCGAAGGAAAGTTAGTAGAAAAATGTTGTATTCTTCTGGTTGAGCACATCAAGGTATTTATAAGGAATAGGGCAATATAGCGAGGTTATATTGGAGATTATAACATATACTCTGATTAAGGCAATGGTAATCTTGTGGATGATCATATCGATTCTAGCGAGAGTAAGGAATGTAGGCAGTGTAGTAAGTGGAATCATGATCGAGTAAATAGTTCGACTTTGGTGATATAGGTTACGAAGACCAAATTTATTTAAGGATATCGAATTAAGGAAGATAAGGTATGTACTGTGAGAGTGTTTATAAAGGGTAAGGAAAGAGAAATGTTTATTCTCATGCTTAAGGTATAGCGAGTCTATTGCGATGATGTTTGGAGACTATTATCCTAAAGATAATTATGACTTTGTAGAGATAGTCATGAGTTATTACAAGTGTAGCACATGGAGATAGGATATGCGAGATAGTGGTATGGTTGAGGAAACAGATCATTTTCCCGGGAGCAGGTGCAGGGATGAAATGATTAAGGATATTAAGATCAGGTAGTGAGTTTTGGTAAAACCAGTCTCTTTAGTTTAGCGATGCTAGTTTCGGGGTCGAAACTATTTTAAGGGGGTAGTAATGTAATAATCCTCATATTACCATAAGGGTAATATGATAGAATGTATGCCTGGTGTAAGCAAGTTATAGAATTCTCTTAGAATGTATGTCTGGTGTGTAAGCAAGTTATAGAATTCTCTTAGGTTGGGAATGTTCTAAACTATGGTTAACCTTACGTTAACTATAATTTGAACCAACTTATGGATGGGTTAGGCATGGTTAAACTTATAAGGTTGAGTAGCTTAAAGTAAGGTCTTTTCTCCGAGCTGCTATCGGCCAAGTTTCGGGGTCGAAACTTTTTTTAAGGGGGTAGTATTGTAATAACCCCTAAAAGTCTCAAACTGCCATTTTGTAAGAAAGACGTGACGGGCAATTTCTGTAATCTCTGTAATAATATTTTTGAACGAAATATTATACGTTAGTAAGATTTTGGGTCATAAAGTAATTAGGGAATGCTAAAAATCATAATTTAGCATGTCCCCGATCGAGACCCGTGACCAAAGGGTAAGAAGCACGATCGCGCCCAATCCGCGACCGCGGATCTGTTTCCGCGACCGCGGAGATTCGCATGTTTGCCTTCTCGTCGTTTCCGATGGCCGACGTTCCATTGCTCCGCGTTTTCTCCGAGCGGCGGGTTAGGGGGAGCCTGACCGGTTTCTCTCCCTCACATTTAGTGGGGGAGCTGCCTCCTCACCCTATAAATAGGGCCGAGGCCGAGCTCTCCTCCATCACCATCTTCATCCTCCATCTCCTCCTCTCGTTAGCTCGGTCGTTGTCAGAGTTGTCACCGGTGTCATCGTTGTCGACCCATTGTCGGAGGAACCTTGCAACACCAGCGTTCCAAAGATACCAACGACGCTCCATTCGGTCGCCGTTTGAGCCATCGTCGAGCCGCCCAAACCTTGCTCCAGTCTTGCTCTGTTCTGTGAAAAACAGAGGAGCGAGTAGGCGACCACTGTCGTTGCTGCATGACACCGTGTCCAGAGGTGTGGGTCGTTGCCGCACCGCCCAATCCGATCGCCGCCTTGAGTCATCGCTATCTCCGCCGGTATTTTCGGTCGCCGCCGTCGCCGGTTTTCGCCATCGTCGAGCTCGGTGCCGCTCACGGTAATTGGAAATTTCTTTCCGCGTGAGGGAGAAAGGAGGGGGGGCCCTAGCCAACTTTTAGGTTGGGCCGAGAAGCCCAATATCATATCTGTCGAGATTTAACCCGAGATCGATTGAGCGGTATAATTTCGACCCACTTTTATCCGTATCTGTCTTTAGAAAAATTCAATCAACATTTTTATGATTAAAATCATAAAAATTTATTGAATTTAATTACTTGAGTTCGTCAAAATAAATTAATTAATATTAATTATTTTGTCAGTTTATATCGTTATTTGCTGGATCGCGTGTGGACTCGTAACCTTGCTAAAGTTATCTGAAGCATAGGCCATACTCACGGAAAGGATATCAACAGTAGTCGTCTCGTCTAGATTCATCGTCGAATCTACTTAAGGCAAGTGGCGGTTCTCTCTTGCTTATCATTCCATATTTCATTTAGTTATCAATTACTTTTGATTGTTAATTAAATTGGAATGAAGTATTATTTTCGTTTGGGAACAGATTTTATAAATGTGTGATTAAATTGTGATATTATAATAGGTTGTATATATTGCTATAAATGACGCTATTATATCTGTTGTTATCGTGATGGTATTGTTGTGGATTTTATGTGTGAACTTAAATATGTAGTTAGAACGAGTATTCATAGGAACTCTATGTACCTTGCGAGGTCTAGCCATTTCTTTATAACCGTGGTGCATAGGATGTTCAGGCCCTAACACCCTTCCCTGGTCATGACCGTCCCCTATCCGAATATAGGGGTGGTGCACTAAGCTGGTTCCAACACTCGGGATTTACTCCCCAAATATCTCTCGTGATGAGATGATATTCCTTAAAAGCTTTAACGTGAATGTATGTTTTGGAACTAAACAAGATAAGTGCCGTTGTGCACATAATTAATATACCCTCGGGCGAGGAGTACAACGTGGAAACCGCCCGGACTTCGGTTAGATTATGTCTTCTTTCCAATCTGGATTCGCATTGCGCGGTGAGGTTGGTCGTTGACCCAAATGATCAAGTCGTTTTTAAAACGCTTGTATGAAAACTTTAACGTTCCCGAACATTTGTCATACTTTCCCATAAGACTCAATTCCTTTGGAGTCTTCTTTTTAGTGCATGTCTAAATTCTAATCATTCCGTGGAAGTTCCGGGTTATATATCGTTCCTTCGGTTATTATTCGAAGGACAATGATAGTAAACGGTTACGATCACTAGAACCATTCTGTTTTCACCCTTGCATAGTTATTCATTAGACTAACCAACCGAGTTTTATTCCTTGCATGGTTGGCTAGTGTCATCCGTCTTATACGGCACATCAGTGGTTGGTTCCCGAAGTCTTGAAGTAACCAATTGAAGAAGAGGCTTGCAGTTGCAGATTTAAGTATTGGTATTTCAAGGTCGTTAAGTATTACTTTAATATATATTTTTATAACCTAGTCATGTAATAGGTTTATTCTTAAAGTCTTCCGCTGTGTAATTTAAAAGTCTTCCGCTGTAATTTCACTCTGTTGTAAATCGTTATTGAGAAATCTTTTAATAAAAATGGTTGAGTTTCATTTAAAAATGTCTTCCGTTGTTTGACCTTTCGTTATTTAATATGTTTAATTAAGATTAATTGTTCCGATTAAAGCCTAGGGTGACATCGGACAGTAACGTCTGAGGTCACTGGCGTGTGGCACTACCGACGTAAGTCAGGGGTGTTACATTTGAAATGCTTGAAACAGAAAAAATCTCTCAATATCACTCTCATTTCACTAGACTTGTTACGAAACTCAACAACGCTGATGTTAAGCTTGATGAATGGTCTAAATCTCTAATAATCATCAACAGACTCAACTCAAAGTTCACCCTCATCAAGATAGTCTTAAAGACTACCCCTGGAATTCAAAGTCTTCCCTTAACTCAGATCATTGGAAAACTTGAAGTTGAAGAAAGGGAGGCTCTCAAGATGAGTTCTGCCAAGAAAATGGAGAAAAGAATTGCTTTAAAAATCTCAAATGCCTTCTCAAGATTGGAAATGGAAGAAGAAGACTCAGATCTTGAAGAAGAAGAAGACGAGATGACCGCTCTTGTCAATAAGCATATAAAGAAGCACTTTATCAAGGGAAAGTACAAGAGATCCTTCCAGAAGAGAGATCTCTCAGACTATGCTTGCTATCAATGCAAGGAAATGGGACATCTGGCTAAGAATTGTCCAAAGAACTCAAATGAATATGACAAGCCTATGAAGAAGAAAGCTCTATTTGCTACTTGTGGAGATGACTCAGAGGACTCAGATGGGGAACTGGATCTGAATGGAATCTCTGAAGGAAGGTGCTTAATGACTAAGGAGGATTCAACCGAATCGGATGACTCTAAGGTATCCTCCTCTGACTTTACTAAATCTCTTCTTGAATATGATAAGAAACAATTGATCAAGATTATTAAGAAACTTGGGAAGAAAAACAGTTCCCTTCAAGAAAGATTAGAAGAATGTGAAGACGAAATCTCATGTTTATCTACTGAAAATTCTTTTTGGAGCAAGAAACTTGATGAAACTGAAAAACTACTTGCTAGTTCATCTAAGAAATGTGATTCATGTTTAACTCGTGAAAAGGAACCCATGCATGCTATTGATTCTGTTGTTTCTCACACTGACTCTGAAAAGACCACCTCTACTATGCTTCTTGAAATCACGAGTAAACTGAATGATCTCACTGGTTCTATCAATGAGAAAACCGTGAATCAAACTATTTTTGTTAAGCAAAGGTATGGTCTTGGTTATTCTAATAAGGAAGCTTCTGAGGACATATGCTCCGATGAGAATGAGAAACTGAGAAGGGAACTGATTGAAAAAAATGAAACCCTCAATCTAGCTCTCTAGACTTCTCGTGATAAAAATCAGTTTTTGGAAGAAAAAGTAAAGGTTCTTGAGAAGAAACCTGATGGTAAGCAAACCTGGTTTGATGGACAAAATGCTCACAAAATGTATGTTAATCAAGCTTAGGGAAGCAAAGGTTAGGGAAGCAAAGGTAAGTGAATTGATTTTGTGCAGAGAAAGCATGAGAGGCCGTTTAGACCCGGTCGTGGCAAATATGGTCATATTGTACATAACCGTGTTTGTTGGCATTGTGGTCTGGTCACTATATCAATGAGTGTCCTAAGAAAAGGAACTTGGAGATGAATAATAAGAAGAAGATGCATACAATTGTTGATTTGAATAATCCTTATTATTATGCCCCTGTTCCCCAGCAACATAGGAACTGTCAAACTAATTTACCCAGAAAAGCTAAGCTTGGCTGGGTTCAAAAAGCTTAAGTTCCATTGTGTAGGAAGAAGTGAGGCGATAGGACAAATGATACATAGACAGTGGTTGCTCGTGCCATATGACTAGAAACAGAAGCAAAATGTCTACACTTCAGCAACACCGTAGAGGAAACATTTCTTTCAGGGATAAAAGAAAGGGAGCAGTTTGTGGAATTGGTAATGTGAATCTTACAGATCACATCAAGGTAAGCAATGTTCATCTTGTTAAAAATTTGGCTTTTGATCTAATACGTGTGTCACAACTGTGTCATCAAGGAGGCAATGAGGTTCGCTTTACCTCTAAGGAATGCTCTGCGGAAGACAATCAGGGAAAAGTGATCTTAAAGGGAAAAAGGTTTAATAATGTCTATGTTATTGATCCAAAATTTGTTCCCAAAGGCAAGCTGTGTCTTTCGTCAATTGAAGATCAGACGAATCTATGGCATCAACGACTGGGTCATGCAAGCATCAAGCTAATCCACAAGCTACATCAAAAGGAACTGGTCTGTGGCCTTCCCAAAATCAATGCTGAAAAGTCAGATCTCTGCTCTAACTGTGCTAAAGGGAAACAGGTTTGTAGTACATTCAAGTCTAAAACAATGGTAAGCTCCTCCAAACCTCTAGAAATCATTCACATGGATCTTTGTGGTCCTATGCGAGTTCAAAGTATTGGTGGAAACAGGTATATTCTGGTACTTGTTGATGGTTTTTCTAGATTCACTTGGACAATATTTATAAAATCTAAAAGTGAAGTCCTTGAAAGGTTCAGAGAACTAGTTCCCTTACTTGAAAAATCTTTGAATGTATCTCTTTGTGCTATTCGTTTCGACCACGAAACTGAGTTTGAGAATGGATACTTTCTAACCTTTTGCAGGGAACATGGAATTGATCACAACTTCTCAGCCCCTTACACTCCACATCAAAACGGGGTTGTCGAGAGAAAGAACAAGACTTTGGAAGACATGGCTCGCACCATGCTCATCTCGAGTTGTCTTCCTCAGTCTTTCTGGGCAGAAGCTGTCAATGCAGCTTGCTAAATTCTAAATCGGGCAATGTTATGCCCTATGCTTGAGAAGACGTCTTATGAGTTACTTAGAGGCAGAGTTCCCAACATCTCTCATCTAAGAGTCTTTGGATGCAAGTGTTTTGTTCACAACAACGGTAAGGACAATCTGGGGAAGTTTGATCCCAGGAGTGATGAAGGCATCTTCATTGGATATGCTTGCAGTAGCAAAGCATACATGGTCTTCAACAAACGGAATAAAAAGGTAGAGGAACGTATTCATGTTATTTTCAATGAAAAATTGCCTTTAAAGTCTGTGCAGGATCCCTCAGTTCCTTCGGAAGATCCGTTCCAAAGGACAAATGAAGACTCAGATGATGAAGCTCCCTCCAAGCATAACTCTTATCCCAACATGTCTGGTCCTTCTCCACCCACAGTTCCCTCAATTGTGGTTGATCCAAAACCTGCAACATCTTCTGATAGCACTCCAGTTCCCTCCATCCCTCAAGATGTTGTTGTTGCTTCAGTTCCCTCTACTCCTCAAGCTGATGAGGACACTCCTGCTCCTGTGGCTGATCCAACTGCAACCTCTTCCATTGGCGCTGAACCCGCTGATGCTGAAACTCCTGAAACTGACTTGTTCCTCGCCCTCAAAACAGACACATCATAGGAACTAGGTGGGTATTTCGCAACAAGTTGGATGATTCAGGTGCAGTGTCAAGAAACAAGGCTCGCTTGGTAGCTCAATGCTACAATCAACAAGAAGGAATTGACTATGATGAGACCTTTTCCCATGTGTCAAGATTGGAGGCCATTAGATTACTCATTGCTTATGCCTCTCACAAAGGTTTTAAGCTATACCAAATGGACGTAACGACTACATTTCTCAATGGAATTCTTCAAGAAGAGGTATATGTCAAGCAACCTCCAGGATTCAAAGATGATGATCACCCTGACCATGTCTACTTTCTGGACAAGGCTCTCTATGGTCTTAAGCAAGCTCCTCGAGCTTGGTATGATCGTCTTGCCCAGTTCCTAACAGCCAATGGCTATCGACGTGGTGTGATCGACAAAACTCTCTTCATCTTGGAAGTCAAAGGTGAGATTCTTGTAGTCCAAGTATATGTTGATGATATTATCTTTGGTTCTACTAACTTGTCGCTTGTAGAAAAGTTCAAAAATCTGATGAGCATCGAGTTTGAAATGAGTATGATTGGGGAACTATCCTTCTTTCTCGGACTACAGGTCACTCACAAGGATGATGGCATTCAAATCCATAAAAAAAAATATCTTAAGGAACTCTGAAGAAGTTCAAAATGGATTCTAGCAAAGCCATCTCAACCCCCATTTCCCTAGCCACTCGTCTCACTGCAGATCATTCAGGACTGAAAGTGGAAGAAAAGCTATATCAAGGCATGATTGGTTCCTTGATGTATCTAACTGCTAGTAGGCCGCATATTGTTTTTTCTGTTTGTTTGTGTGCCAGGTTTCAAGCTGATCCAAGGGAATCTCACTTATCTGATGTGAAGCGCATATTTCGTTATCTAAGGGAACTGACAACCTATGTCTTTGTTATCCCAAGAATTGTCATTTCAATCTTCTTGGATACACAAATGTTGACTACGCGGGCTACTTGGTTGATCAGAAGAGCATGTTTGGCATGGCACAGTTCCATGGACCATGCTTGGTCTCTTGGGGCTCTAAGAAGCAAAATTCCGTTGCTCTCTCCACCACTGAAGCTGAATACATTGCAGCTACCACCTGCCGTTCCCAACTTTTATGGCTTAAACAACAACTTGCAGAATTCCGTTGCTCTCTCCACCACTGATTCTTTGTGATAATACTAGTGCAATCAATATTTCAAAGAATCATGTGTATCACACTAGGACTAAGCATATAGATATGAGGCATCATTTCATGCGTGATCATGTTAAAAAAGGAAACATTGTGCTAGAACACTGTAGGACTGAGGATCAAATTGCCTATATATTCACCAAAGCATTGAATCGGGAACCTTTTGAGACCCTAAGGTTACTTCTGGGAATGATTTCCATAAACTAGTAGTTCCAGTAGCTTTCATTAGTTCCCTCAATTTGACTAGACTTGATCTTTTCTATTATTCTTTGAAAATATTGATGATAATTGATCTTATACTGACCTCGCATGTCTTGTAATCGTTGCTCTAAAGCATGTTCTTAATATTCTTGCATGATCTCATCATTTCATGATATGATTAATCTTGGATTGCATCTCCTTGTTGGCCTTAAAAGTATTCGATTTGATCCTATTTAACCGTCATTATAATCCGACATGATAATTGACTACTAAACACTCCTAAGCCTGACTGCATTGCATAATTCCCTATGATCCATCTTTAGTCCACAATTGGGAATTATGCTTGTGGTGTCAAAATGCCAACCTTACTTTCTTGATATGGGTATGTATTATTCTCGAGTGTTGCTTGGTTCCTTACATAAATGTACCCATATCTATCCTACTCTATGTCAAAATCTGAAAAAAGGAACTCAGAATTGCTTCCAACTTCTAGATTTCAAATTTGCTAATACTTCGCTGATTCCCGAGGACACTAACTGTGTAGGGAAGAAGCACCAAACAAAAGCAGTGTTGTTTGTCTCCCCGGTTCCCTCTGATGTTGCTTCCCCCTTCTCCTCCAAGAAAATTTTAGAGTCGCTGATCATTGGCGAGGAATTCTGGCATTCCGCCGATGACGATCTCATCTCCTCTACTCACTCTGTCTTAGAACTTCAGGGGTGGGACAAACTGATTGTGGAGCCGTTCTCTGTCAACGAGGATCTTATTCGTCTGTTCTACCAATCCATGGAGTTTGTGCCGGCGAAGGATGATAAACCTGCTAATGACTCCATCATCACTTGGAGAGGTAACTTTATCCCTCTTTCTGCTGCTGTCATTAGTTCCGCTTTGGAAGTTCCCACTGGTGAAGGCTACGATATCATCGTTAAAAGGAATTGGCCTAAAGAATATGGAAAGGCCATCCTGAATGTTGTGTTTGATGGTTCCCCACCTGCTAAGGGACCTCTGCTCACCAAATTCCTTCGCCTGGACAAGAAATTGCTGCACACTTTTCTGATCAAGAACATCATTCCCCGCTAAGAGAAGCGGGATACTGTGTTGATTGGAGATGCTATCTTGTTGGAGAAGCTAATTTCGGGAGTTCCCATTGACCTTCCTCATATCACGCTGGGTCACATGTAATACTATAAGGCGCACTCTACCCATACCCTCCCTTATCCGCATTTGATAAAGAAGCTCTTATGTTGCCTTGGTCTGTATCCGAGTGGTGTCGAGGAAACTCCGTTTTCTCGGTTCCTTACTATGACCACAGTTGGGCGTCTGCTGCATAAGGCTCATTTGGATGAGAAGTCTGAGGATGAGAAGGATAAGGAAAAGGAGGAAACTCAGCAAGGGCCTTCTGAACCACGCTTGGTCCCTGATACCCATGTGCTTTTGGAGAGTCTGGGGCGAATTGAGCATGCCCTTGTTAATGGGTTCAACCATGTTGCCTCTGTTGTTGAGAAAGGAAGTAACTTCACCAATGAGAGGGTGGTGGAGTTATGGAAGACTTTTGCTGCACTGGTGAAGGAGATTGCGAAGTTGGTTGACAAGAAGGTTGCGCAAGAGGCAACGAAGGCTAAGGAGTAGTTCTCCTAGTTTCCTACTCAGTTGACACGAAGCCTTAAGCTCCCTTAGGATCCCACTTTCATATTATGATCCATTTTGTGTGTCTCCGAGTGTTTTAAAGTGTTCTATGTTCTCCGTGCTTTAATCATATTTAATGAAATATTTTGGTGTCCTTGCGTTGTTAAGTCCTGCTTTCAACTTCCACTATGGTGCCATTTCTCTATAGTTTAGAATAAGTCTTTCATTCTCTCTAAATTTTCTTTGCTTATCATCTAACTGGTTCTTTTCGATGATGTCAAAAGGGGGAATGAACTCTGCTATCTGGAACTAATAGGTTGAAAGGAACTTTTGTACTTGTTGTTACCTTAAAGGGGAATTCAGATAATCGATTTATTTGTTGAGGGGGAATCTGCAATTTACTAATGATCATTCTACATCTAGCCTCATATATCATGCTCATGTCATTCATGCCTATTATAGATATGCCAGGTTCTACTTGTTTATCATCATCAAAAATGGGGAAATTGTTAGGATGTGAACTTCCAGGAACTCTGGTTCCCTCGAAAGTTCCTTCCTTCACTTTTCGTAGTTTTGACAATGACAAACACTTTGCTAATAATATTTCCATATGTGTAGTTGAACAGGGAACTTAGGTTGAAGAAAAGAAGAAAAAAGACGAAGACGCCAGAATTGGGAACTGGCACAGGAACTCAAAAAATAACGATTAGCTGCTTAGGAATGCCACGCTAATTGGAGAAGATCTCAGCGCGTTGGTTGTTTAGGGTAGATCTTTTACCTTAGAGAGAGAAGATAAAAGATATCCTTGTTTCTATATATTTAGGAGGTTATTTAAATATCTTTTATGGAAACTAAATGATGAAAAATCGGGAAAGATATTGTTTGGTAACAAATCGTATATTTTCTCATTTCTTTCGGTTATTTTAATTATGCAAATCAACCAGTTATAGATCCTAATTCTATACGGTTGAATTGTATAAGTAAAGTAATCGAACTCTCTCATTTCTCACGCATTCATTCAGAGTTGAACGTGCAGAGAAATCGTGCTTGTTCTTGTGAGAAGAATTGTGTAAGTCTCTTGCTTTTTGTGCTTGATTAGGTCGAACTAGGTAGAGTGTCTTAAGTCTTTAATCTGTTTGTTCTACTCTAGTTGATTGTAATCGAAGCTTGAATAAAAGATGTAGACTTTGAAATCCTTTCGAAAAAGAGGTAGTGGGTTTTATCCTGGATAACTAGTTGGTTATCAAAGGTTCCCACTCTAAGGAACTTCTCTTGAATCTGTTAAGTTACTTATTTCCGCTGCTAAGGAACTGAACTTCTCTGAAGGCTCAGTTCCCTTTGATTACTAACATCTACGATCCTACAAAAATGTACGAAAGTAGACATGACGCCAAAATATAGAACAAAGAGAAACTAGAGCCCTAAATGACGGAGACTGCGTGAAGGAAAACTAGGACGGCGGGGGTCTTCAATACAATTGGCCATATGCCCATCCCGCCCGAGAGCAACGATGGCATCCATATCCTCATTACCAATGACCTCTCGTAGACGTCGGGGATGCTCACTAGGAGGAAAGTAGAAAACTTGACCCGCCCTTGGCCATGAATCCTAGAACATCATTGCTACAAAAGCCCCAAAGTCGTAATGCTCTACATCCCCGATCACCTGCACCGCTCGATTTCCCCTCACATATAAAGGAAGCATGCGGTGGTCCCCCCGCTGGCATAAAATTCATCCTCTATGGTAGATAACCAGAACCAGGCACACCATCACTCCAATGACAAAAGGAGAGGAAATCAAAGAGCTAGAAAACTCAAATCTCTGAAAACTTTGAAATATGAGAACTGTGAAAAAAATCCTGGAGGCCGGAGTTTATGGAGAAGCATACGGCAGTCCCCCTGCTGGCATAAAATTCATCCTCCGTGGAGGATATCTAAAACCAGGCGCACTATCGCTCCAATGACAAAAAGAGAGGAAATCAAAGATCTAGAAAACTCGAATATCTGAAAAACTTCGAAACTTTAGAACTGTGGAAAAAATCCTGGAGGTCGGAGTATTTATAGAGAAGACTCCAGCAAGCGCAATAAATGTTAAGCAATACTACGTAAAACGCGCACAATATCAATGCATCAGTAATAGTCAATGGGAATAAAAATTAAGTCAAAGCCTAAAGGGGCTAGCTTTGAACCTAATACCCCAGTCATCAGTCAAATCAAGCAAGGATTTGAAAATTACAAAAAAGAAGAATAGTACAAGAAAGTCAATTGGTGCGAGAGAGCCATATTCAAGAACTTTTTTCCAAAGTAGGCACTTTTTAGAACTTAATTCTTAATCTAGGCTCGATATGGAACTTTTTCTGAAAATAGGCTCGCTTTTCAACTTCGAAATTGACTTTAAAAAAAAATAAAAAAAATGAATAGTCATTGTATAAAACAAGGACTCTTAAAAAAAACAATGGATAGTCTCTGTTTAAAATAGAGACTCTTCAATTTTTTATTTTTAAAAAAAATGGATAGTCGCTGTTTGAAAATAGACTATCCATTTTATTTTAAAAAACAATTGGGGAGTCGTTGTTTGAAACAAAGACTATCTATTTTCTTTTAAAAAACAATTGGAGAGTCGCTGTTTTAAACAGAGACTATCCATTTTTAATTTTTTTTTATTTTAAAAACAATTTCGAAGCTGGAAAGCCATCTTAATTTCAGAATATGTTTCATACCGAGTCTAGATTAGGAATTAAGTTCTAAAAAGTTCATACATTGGAAAAAAGTTCCCACATTCCAAGCGTAAAAAGTTCCAAGTCACGAGTATTTCCCAACAAATGCCAACCAGGAAGGTAAAAATACAAGGCCTAGAGGTATCCAAAAATAGGGCATCTAAGATAACAATGAGTTTGCGAACATGAAAATAAGCATAGGAAGTTCTATAGGATCGTGATTGTTAGATAAAAACTTAAGGAACTCAGAATAACGATTCTCAGTTCCTTTCGCAGCGGAAATAAACAATCAAGCAAAAGACAAGTTCCTTATAGTGGAAACCTTTGATTGCCAACTAGCAATCCAGGATAAAAACCACTACCTTTCTTTCGAAAGGATTTCAAAGTCTACTTCTTGATTTCTTATCTCTTTTGGTTACAGCTTATCCTAGGAACGAACACACAATTCCTTTGCCTTACACACAGTTAGACAATCCTAGATAACTTAACACAATCAATAATTAATCCAAGAAACAGACTTTCACACTTAGGAACTATCACTTACAGTCACAAGAACTTAGCACTCAGCTCTTCTTCCTTGACTGGTTCCTCTTGATCTCGGTTTGCTTTGATGATCTTTGTTTGGAGGTTCACACTAGATATTTGCTAATGAGTATGAGTTCTTGTTTTTGTGCTTGAAGATAACCTTTGGGTTAGTCTTCCTTTTATAGAGGATTCTTCGCAGCTCGATCCTCTCTTGGTTCTCACGGATTGAGCTTGCCCTAGGATTAGTGGTTCTCCTTGATCCACGTTGTTCTTGGCATGTGCAAACAACCTAGGCAGCTCAGAATCTCTCTTGGTTGGTCAACTACCTCAGACGAGCCTTGTGGTGTCGTTGTCAAAACGCTTTCGTCCGAGGTTGAGTAAGCTGGCCGCTTGGGAACCGTCTGTTGGACAGCGACGTCTTCATGTGCTGTCGCTTTCATCATCTCTGTCCGAGGTAGAGGTTCTCTAGGCATCTTGTTCTTTAGCTCTTGGACCTTGGCAGACTTTTGGAAGCTTCGGACAAGTCGTTTTTGACACCTTTTGTCCGAGGTTGTGTGTTCCCAGATTTCTCGGGAATCGCAATGTCGCAAGCTCTATTTCTGGGCACACCTAGGTTCCTCTGGATTCCTTCAGCTGTCCTGTTCCTTTGGTTCCTTGTTCTGTTTGGCTTTCCTGCCTTAGGTAATTTCCTGTGGTTCCTTAAAATACATCTTTGAGATAAAACATTAGTATCATAATATTTGTCATCTTCAAAAGTAGAGAAACTGAGGAACGGAACTCTCAGGGGAACCTAAGTTCCAGAGTTCCGTTTCCTAACAAGTTCGATTCAAAGAGCTGGGGGGCTCAGGCTCATTCGTCTTGGTACCGCTCGGCGAAGCCGATGAAGTAGTTGTGTGGAATTTCAGAGAAGAAAGAAGAAAACTCTCAATTGATCAACAATGGAGGAACACAAAACCAGAGACCAGAACAAGTCTCGGTGTTTCACAAGAGAAAAATATCTCAAAAGTGAAAGTAAAGTTAACAAACTTTGCAACAAGCTATTTAAATAAAAACAAGTGTCTAACAACTTTATTTACATTCAATAGCCAACTGCCAGCTCAGCTCCAAGGCCCCACCCATTCTGTTAGCTCCGGCTTGAGGATGAGAGGCAACTGTTCCATTGGATGGCTTTATGAAGAGAGACGCATAGAAGAAGATGACTCTCAACATCCCCCCTCAAGTTGGAACTCTCTGAACGTTCATCTTGGAAAGCAAGAAATCATGATGAGCTTGAGGGAGACACTTGGTCATCAGGTCAGCAAGTTGAAGAGAAGAAGGGATGTAAGAAGTATGCAGGAAACCAAGCTGTACTTGGTCGCGAGTGAAGTGGCAATCAATGTCAAGGTGTTTAGTCCGTTCTCGATAACAGGGGTTAGCCGCCATTTGCTGTGCTGCACGGTTATCACAGAATAAAGTGATAGGAAGAGAAATGGAGAGGCAAAGCTCGCGAATAACGTAGCTAACCCACATCAATTCTGCAGTGGTAGCAGCCATGCTTCGGTACTCAGCCTCGGCCGACGAGCGAGACACGGTGGCCTGCTTCTTAGTTTTCCAAGAGACCAAAGAGTGACCCAAGAAAATGCAATACCCAGTCAATGATCGCCGAGTAGTGAGGCATGATCCCCAGTCAGCATCGGTGAAGCCTACGAGCTTGAGAGAACTCTGCACAGGGTAAAACAAACCAAGGCTTGGAGTGCCAGCCAAATACTTCAATAGATGCTGAGCAGCTTGCCAGTGAGGCAAGCGAGGAGCAGAGACAAATTGATTGAGATGCTGGATGGAGTAAGAGAGATCAGGCTGGGTCAATGAGAGATAAAGAAGCCTCCCAACAAGTCGGCGATAGCGCTTAAGATGCTCAAACAGGGGACCAACATCAACGCCCAACTTTAGGCCAGCAAGAAGTGGAAAATTCACAAACTTACTATCCAACATATCACAATCTTTGATGATGTCAGTAGAATACTTGCATTGGCTGAGATAGATACCAAAGTCATCACGAAACAATTCCATGCCTAATAAAATATCTAGCTAAGCCCAAATATTTCATAGTAAAGCGAGCATGTAAAGCACCCTTGATGTTGTTAATGGCAATAGAATATGTCCTAGTGATCAAAATGTCGTCCACATAGACTAATAATGTTGTATAAGATGACTCTCGAATGCGCAGGAACAAAGAATAATCATTATTTGATTGAATAAAACCATGATCACCCAGGAATTGACAGAGTTCAAGGTTCCATTGACGTGATGCATGTTGAAGCCCATAAAGAGAGCGTTTGAGGTTGCAAACCTCACCAGTTTTGGCCTTGTCATATCCCTCGGGAGGCACCATATAAATTTCCTCATCAATAAACCCATGAAGAAACGCATTATTATCGTCAAGTTGAAAAATGGGCCAGGTATTAGCAGCAACAATGGCAGTGAAAATACACACTGTAGGTAACTTAGCCATAGGGGAAAACGTATGCTTGTAGTCTTTGCCAAGTTTTTGGTTGAATCCTTTAACCACCAATCGTTCTTTGTAGCGTTCAATGGTTCCATCACTGTGAAACTTGACTTTGTAAATCCATTTAGACTGAATAGCTTTATGACTAGGAGGCAAAGCAGTTAATTCCCATGTTTCATTTGTCTCAACCGCAGTTAACTCCTTGTCCATGGCCTTAACCCGATTAGAATCCTTTACAGCATCTGTGTAGCGGTATGGTTCTGTGGTAGACATGACAGTAGCAAGGGAAGCAAAATACTCCATGTGCACATGACTGACCACATAGTCACTCATCCAAGTAGGACTGTTTCAAAGACGTGTAGATCGTCTAACCTCTGTCATAGAAGGATCAACTACAAAAGTAGAAGTAGGAGAAGAGGATGAGTGACAAGGAACCTGATTTGGAGAAATCTCATCCAGGAAGGTCTCAGTAAAATCTGATGTAGGTGGAGGAAACAAACGAGAAGAAGATGCTATATCAACATGAGGAAAAACTGTAGGAGCAAGAGAAGACTTAAATGGAAAAGAATCCTCATGAAACTCCACATCGCGGTTGTAAAAAACTTGCTTGGTTAAAAGGTCATACACCTTATAACCCTTTTGATGAGAAGGGTAGCCAATAAAGACACAATGCCGGCCTCGTGGAGCAAACTTGTCAAGTGCCTTCCTGGGTACGCCGGCATAACAAAAACAACCCATGACACGCAAGTGATCATAGGAAGGAACATCCTGGAGCAAGATTTCACAAGGTGTTTTCCATTTAAGTCGAGACATTGGCATGCGATTAATAAGGTATGTGGTGGTTAATAAGCAATCACCCCAAAATTAAAAGGGCAAATGTGCTTGCAAACGCAGAGCCCTGACCGTATCAAGAAGATGGCGGTGTTTGCGTTCTACAACACCATTCTGCTACGATGTATAGACCATGCCCCGTTGATGGATAATGCCAAGCTTAGCAAACAAGTTTTGGCATTCCCAGTTGACAATTTCAGTCCCATTGTCGGATCGGATCTTCTTGGGAACAACATGAAATTGATTTGGTACATAAGCAAAGAAATCTTGCAAAATGTGACTAATCTGTTGCTTGTTGTGAACCAGAAAAGTCCAGGTTGAATGACTATGATCGTCCACAATCGTGAGGAAATACGATGCACCATACAAAGCAACAACCTTATACGGACCCCAGAGGTCAACATGTAGCAAATCAAGCAATAAGAAGCATAAGACTCACTATGTGGAAAAGGAAGCCTATGAAATTTGGCTAAAGAACAAATGTAACAATCCAAAGCAACACCAACTTGTGCTTTACAACTAGGAAAATGTATCAATTTTTAATGGGATATATGCCCCATCCGCTTATGAAAAAGTAGAACTAAATCATCAGCACACTGATGACCAGAAGTTTTATCAATGCAGATTGACAAACAGCCCTAGCAGTAGCTTTCTGTGAACAAGATCCAACTCTCAACTTATAGAGTCCTCCTTTCTGTTCCCCTGCTGTGATATCTGTCTTAGTTATGAGGTCCTACAGAACACAACGATCCTTTAAGAATAAGGCACCAAAACTGTGAGTCTTAGTCAATTTGCTCACTGAAAGCAAGTTGTACTGAAACTCTGGAACAAACAAAACCTCTTCAAGAACCAATCCATTGTCCAAGAATTTAGTGCCAATAATCTGTATTGATTTAGAAGTACCATCTGGCAACACTATATCAATTGGATAATGTAACTTGCAATGACTAGAAAAGAACTGGAAGCGTGAAGTCATATGATCAGTGGCTCCACTGTCCATAATCCACTCTTCACAATCCCTTGAGGAAGCATCTGATGTAAAGCAAAGTTACATGAATAGTCCATGAAGGACATACTGGGGCGTGTAATAGACATACGCATCGAATGTAACATCTGTGCCAGCGAGGATACGCATCGGATGTAGCATTTGGCTTCGCGAGAGATCCATCGATAAAGCAGAGCTTCATCTTCGCATCCAGCGCCATTTTGATATGTCGACTCCACATCAAAAAATTCCTTTCATCAAACACCACATTAGTGATTAGCAGTCCAGGAGAATTAGAATTCCCTAGCATCAGAGGATTGCTTTGCAATGCAATAAAGGCCTGTTCGCACGAATTTGCATATTCGTTCACCATTGTCGAAGTTTAGTAAACAAGTAAATGAAGAACTGTAGATTGTAGGAAGCGGAAGCAAAAAAGAACGATCAATAGATGATGTAGAATTGAGAAATTCCAAACAGCTCTAATACCATGTGGAATTTTAGAGAAGAAAGAAGAAAACTCTCAATTGATCAACAATGGTGGAACACAAAACCAGAGACCAGAACAAGTCTCATTGTTTCACAAGAGAAAAATATCTCAAAAGTGAAAGTAAAGTTAACAAACTTTGCATCAACCTATTTAAACAAACGCAAGTGTCTAACAATTTATTCACATCCAATAGCCAACTGCCATAATGTGCTCAAGCACATGCTAAGATCTCTTTTTGTACAAGGTGAAGGGCGCCAAGATCTCGATTTAGAAACCTCTCGGCTGAACTCTCAAAGATGACCTTTTAATGTGTTTTTGGTTGTGTTTAGGGAATAACTTGATGGATGCTGATTTGGAAAGGGAAAGGATATAACTCTTCAAGAAGAGAATTCGTAAAGAGTTTGGGATAGGCAACTTATGATCCTTGGATGCAACTCACCAAGAAACACAAGACAAAATTGATTGACAATGGATCTAACGCACCAGGATCAAACAATCTTCTTTGGTTATGACGCACCAAAGGTTGTTTTGGATGTAACTCACCAAAACGAGAACTAAGACATTCAAGGATATCACACACCTTGAAGCCATCGTCCAAGGAAGCTCAAATTCACCAAATTCGGTTATCTTTCCATTCAACCTTAATCAATTACAATGCAAGACAACCTATAAATAGGTTGCAAAATAAATTAAAGAAAAACACAAAATAGCAAGCACTACGTGGGCCACTAACTAGCCACTCATAAACCCACTAGCTAATTTAACTAATTCAAAATTAACAAAAAGAAATAACAAAAACACATAAAACATCTTCCTAAGTTAGTCTTCAAGGCATGGGCCGTGGGATTTGGCCTTGGCTCCTTGGGCCGACACTAGACTTGGCCGTGGTCATGGGCTCAGCCTTGGCTCTTCCTTGCGCCTTGAGCAGCCTTCGAAGCAAGATGGTGGCTGACTCGGCCTTGTCAAAGTTCTTGATGTGATCCAGGGTCACATCATCCTCTCCTCCTTGAAGAAGATTCGACCCCGAATCTTCGTAGTCTTTTCTTGCGAATAGCTCATGCGGCATCTTCCATTTGCTCTTGGGCGTCTGCTATCTTGTGGGAAGCCACAAGGATCTTTTTGTTTCTAGCATAAGGCGTGAAGCTAGGGAGGAGAAGGTTGAGTGGATGGCAGCCTTGGGGAAGTGGGGAGAGGAATATGGAGGTTGTTAGATTGTTGAGAGAATCTTGGGGAAGATTTGTTACAACCTCCATAAGAACTCTTGCACAAATCTAGGGAGAGTGGCTTGGGATTGGGTGGGCCGTGGGAAGAGAGGTAGTGGGAGGGGTAGTAGGCGGTTGGGTTATTGGAGATACTCTTGGGAAATATTTGGTAGTGGGGAGAGAATCTTGGGGGGGGGGGGGGGGGGGGAAGTAACCAACTAACTGCTCCAAGATCTCACCGCCAGATTTTCTTCCCCTTATTTTTGTGTGTGTTTAATAACCAACAAAATAAATACAATTCAGTTGGTTATGAACAAGTTTTGGACGTTGGGCCATTGGTGGAGGTGGTGGACAGTGGTGGTGGTTGGCTGGCCGTAAGCTCGACGTCCTCCTCAGCCATGTTCGGCCTCTCGCTCCCATGACTTGGCCCTTGCTTTTCTTCCTTTTTCTCCTCATAGCTAGCACCACCGTACAAGGCAAGCCCTCCGAGGCTCCTAGGACAAGACAATGCCGGCTGCGGCGAGCGACGGCCAACATGACATCTCCTTGGCGATGACTCGGAAATCCTTGTCTAATGGTGACAAAATTTGGTGGAGATGCCTTATATGAGGAGTGGAGCCAGTTGGTAAAATTTGGCCCACCGACGTTGTGAAATGAATGGCCGTGGCCGCGGCGGTGGATGTGTAGGTGGCAACGGCTGGGGCTCCTTTGACGTCTCCGCCGCCCTTCACCTTGAACCGCTCTGATACCACATAATGTGCTCAAGCACATGCCAGGATCTCTTTATGTACAAGGTGAAGGGCGCCAAGATCTCGGTTTAGAAACCTCTCGTCTGAACTCTCAAAGATGACCTTTTAATGTGTTTTTGGTTGTGTTTAGGGAATAGCTTGATGGAGGCTGATTTGGAAAGGGAAAGGATATAACTCTTCAAGAAGAGAATTCGAGAAGAGTTTGGGATAGGCAACTTATGATCCTTGGATGTAACTCACCAAGAAACACAAGACGAAATTGATTGACAATGGATCTAACGCACCAGGATCAAACAATCTTCTTTGGTTATGACGCCCCAAAGGTTGTTTTGGATGTAACTCACCAAAATGAGAACTAAGACATTCAAGGATATCACACACCTTGAAGCCATCGTCCAAGGAAGCTCAAATTCACCAAATTCGGTTATCTCTCCATTCAAGCTTTTTCAATTACAATGCAAGGCAACCTATAAATAGGTTGCAAAATAAATTAAAGAAAAACACAAAATAGCAAGCACTACTTGGGCCACTAACTAGCCACTCCTAAACCCACTAGCTAATTTAACTAATTCAAAATTAACAAAAAGAAATAACAAAAACACATCAAACATCTTCCTAAGTTAGCCTTCAAGGCATGGGCCGTGGGCTTTGGCCTTGGCTCCTTGGGCCGGCACTAGCCTTGGCCGTGGTCATGGCCTCGGCCTTGGCTCTTCCTTGCGCCTTGAGCATCCTTCAAAGCAAGACGGTGGCTGACTCGGCCTTGTCAAAGTTCTTGATGTGATCCAGGGTCACATCATGCCAGCTCAACTCCAAGGCCCCATGCATTCTGTTAGCTTGAGCTTGAGCTTGAGAATGAGAGGCAACTGTTCCATTGCAACCGCCCAAGCATTACCCTCTTTTAGGACAAGAACATCCCAAGATTCCAAAACACCTTTGTGACCCTCCTTTATTGTCCCAAGTGCAGGAACATTGTACGGAGTAGCGAGATAGGGCTTGTACCCAATACGTTTGTTTAGGTTTGAAAGAGATTGTAGAAACCTTATGCTTATTAGCCATCTGATGTATTCCAAGGAAGGCTCCCAGATAGTAGTAAGGTTTCGCGAAATGATCTATGCGAAGTCGGAACCGGAAGCCACTTAGAATGTCCATCACTAGTTCCAGGCATGTTTTTTTCTCGTGACTCCGGCAGCTCTTACACCTACTCCTGAAACTGGGAGAGCTCAACTCTCAGTTGCTCATTCTCAGCAAGCATCGCCTCGAGTTGTTGGTTTAGTGCCTCCTTGGACGCCACTTCCTCCTTTATCTTTTTGCTCTTAGCAGCCTCAACAACAATGGATGAATCACGTTCTGATATCAAGGTATCACGTGCATATGCTAGAGAGTTGCATTCAGACTTCAGAGTTTCATTCTCAAACTTCAAAACATCACATTCTAACTCTCTAACCACCACTTTCTCGTGGAGCTACGCCATTAGAGGAGATTCCTCTACACCTTTTGAAACCTCTCCTTTGAGCCTCTCTATTTCATCCTTGTCAGCCTCAATCTCCCTGACATGTGATTTTATTACAGCACCAAGATGGTAGACCCCATTAATCATCTGAAAAAGTAAAATAGGGATGATTGAAGAGTATAGTGGTGCAAAAAAAGAAAAGCTACGCGAACATCAAAATACTCTAGCATTATATAATAAGTAAGTAGGAAGTGCAAGAACTTACAAGGGTTTCACAACGATCAATTTCGTTTAAACCCCTACCAATCACTTCATTCTGACGACCAAGGTCCCTTGAATCTTGGCTAGCATCATGAGCTTCTCCTAGTGGAGGAAGGAGTAGCAAGGCCTCTTCGCGAGCCACGAGCTCGCAAGAAATGATCTACGTCGGCATGGTTTCAGATGTTCCTTAAGAACTTCCCCATGTACTTCTTCGTCCCCTTCCGGTCCGCATAAGGCAAAGAAGTTGGATGTAACCTCCTAGAGAAGGTCACTGATGCGATTCTTGGTGGACCCCACAAGCCATGGACTCACCTGGGTCCTGTGGGCTGTCAACCATCCAGCCAGTCCCTCAGTCGGAGCACGCCGGCTGGCGAGGCCTATCCCAACCAAGAACGCCATGGGCTGCAGCCCATACACCCCAACCTGCAAGGGCCTATTATGCTTTAATTGCAGGATGTTGCCAGGGGGATCGAACCCCTGACCTTTGACATATCCCCAATTCCATGGAAGATATGCCAACCAACTACACTGTAGTGTAGTTGGTTGGCATATCTTCCATAGAATTGGGGATATGTCAAAGGTCAGGGGTTCGATCCCCCTTGACAATATCCTGCAATTAAAGCCTAATAGGCCCTTGCAGGTTGGGGTGTATGGGCTGCATCCCATGGCGTTCTTGGTTGGGCTAGGCCTCGCCAGCCGGTGTGCTCCGACTGAGGGACTGGTTGGGTGGTTGACAGCCCACAGGACCCAGGTGAGTCCATGGCCTATGGGGTCCACCAAGAATCGCATGAGTCACCCACCATGTCAACAAGTCCATTTGCTCAGGATTCTACCCAGCTTCCTCCACTAGCATCTCATCCAAGAAAGGTGACATAGCCATGATGTCAGAAATAGTACTAACTTCTGAAAAATCCATACTTGCAACACAAAAAACGCGAGATCAATAGATTCAACCAAAATAAGTAAAGAGTTAGACGTGGGTCATGAAGAATAGGCAGTCCCCTGAGAAATGGAAGATCACCCCGAACCAAAAGACGTAAACCATAGGACGAGGCGACTCTGCCTAGACTCTTAAGCCGCAGATAGGTGAGGGACCCTCACTGCAAGGAGGGAGAGCAAAGCTTAGGCCTGCCGCTTCCTACCTCGCGGGATTGACATAACTTTCAAACATGAAATTCTTCTCCCGTTTGAACTTAGCGACAAGCTCCCGTTTGTCTTTTTTGTTGACCACATTTTGCGACAAAGCCACCCCTGGGCAAGGAGATATGTTCACACCTTAACCATTGGAAAACCTCACTAAGAACCACCTCTTTTCACAACGATCAAGTCGAATAGGCTTGCCCATGTTTTGACCATACTCAGCCTTCAACGACTAGTACCCTTCTTTCATTTCACGCGATGAAAACATGAGTCGAAGGGTTTCCATCAAGGAGTTAGCCCCATTTCATGGAAACTAAGGTAGAAATAGATCATGTTCCTCCAAGCATTGGGGTGGAACTAAATAGGGCTAATTTTCATGGCATTTAGTAGATCAATCGTTGGTTGTGGCATAAGTATGCGAAAACCCAGCTCTAGAGCTGTGAGGCTGACCGTCATGAAATTAGGGAACGAATGTATATAGCAAGCTCCATCCTCAGGTAACGTCAATGTAGTCCCTTCAGGGAAAGAAAAGTCCCCAATAATCCTCCTCAAATCAATTTATGTAAGAAGGGATACCTCTCCGTCCCCTTCCCTGAATACAAAGTCAGCTCAAAAAGGAAGCCTTGGGACTGGCTTCTTGTAGAGACGCGGTTTAATCAGCCCAGGAAGAACACGCGAAGGGCTAGGATTGCAAAGGTTAGGCTCGGTGCGAGAAAGGTCGACTGTAGGCGCCCTGTCGTGCTGAAGCTTAGAACGGAGTTCCTCTATAGGAGTGGAAGAAGAATAGCCGTCAGATTCTTCAAGATCGCTCATGAAAACAAGTCGACGCATGTAGAAGCAAGACAAGTAATACCTACAAGTGAACACCAATAAAAGTCAACCAAGTCGAAAAGGGTTTCCTCAGCAAGTCGGTCGAGGAAAATAAGTAATTGGGGTGAGTTTCTTTCTAGTGACAAGTGAAAGAAGATGCCAATATGAAATACCGCATTACAATAGAGAAATAACCGAGTTGAGGAAGACATTACGTGATGTGACCAAGTCCTATCAAGAGCATGAAGAGAGCCCAGACATCCAAGATGGCTCAAGTGATGGAGAGTCTAGTGAAGGCCAAGAGCATCAAGAAGAACTTCCTCTCGGGGCTATCACTAGGGCTCGAGCCAAGCATCTCCAAAAGGAGCTCAAGAAGGGTCTCTTGAGCATTGAAGCCCTCACAAGCCTCGGAGCTCTCGACCACCTTGTTGCTCCGCCAGCCATCTCACTCCTTCTGGCGCGTTCGAGCGCGAGATCTATGATCATGATTTTATATGGGTTGATACATTTTTAAGACATGGTTTTAAGCTTGTTTTAAGCTTTGTTTTCAGTTTTTGCCAAACTTGGGCCTTGTTGGGCCGCCAGCCAATTAATGGCTTATTTCCTTAGGCGTTTGCTTTGTTTTTCTCCTATAGAGGAGCTGCTTGTTCATTCAGTAAGAACCATGTTGAAATTCAGAGAAATACAGTTATTTGTTCCAGCCAAAACTCTCTCTTCCACTCTGCCTTTGTGAGTCAAATCGAAGCATCCCTTCGTGATTTATTTGAGTGTGTTGCATCTCAAAGAGGCCATCGATCCACCCTTCTTGTTGGTGTGTCAAATCCATGCCAGGAAAGGTGTCTATCCATCAACTCCATCATCCATCCATGCCAGCCATCCTTTCCACCGAGTGCCTTGTCGCCGCCGAGGAGAGGCCTTAGAGTCCCTTGTGTCGGCCATCTTCGCCCACAGCCGCAGTTTGTCTCATCTAGAACTTCCACTGCCATCACCACTATCCTTGAGGCATCACCCCTCCATCTCCACGGATCTGCCTTGTGATAGCCTTGAAGAAACCATATGAGTCCCTTAAGTCGGCCAATCCTTCCATCGCCGCAGCCTGCCTTAGGGAGCCTTCGAGGCAACACCTTGCACCGAGTAATCCTTGATCCTAGCATACATCACATGGTATCAGAGCTAGCAAGGTATTCTTCTAAATCTCGGCTTAAAGTTAAAGAAATTTAGTTTTTGCAAGCCTAGACGTCATACCCTAGGATATGAGTTGTTGTCGTCTTGGCTGCGTTGTTTGCTTCTTGTTTCGTGTCTTGAATTGTTGTTGTTGTGTCTTGTTTCATTGCTTTGTGTCCAGTCTAGTTTTGTTGATTTGTTGAGTCAAAAATTGGCTGCAAAAACGAGAGGAAAGACCAAGAGAGAAGCCAAAACCGAATCTATTTTAAGATCCCATAAACTAGGAATCCTTCTAACCACTTGATCCCCCACGCCAGTTGCTTAGTTGTTGTGTTGATTGCGTCAAACCCATCCCTAAATCATACAAAAAAATTGTTGTTGGCCGTGTGGAGTCTTGGTCCTTGTTTGGATGCATTCGTCCTTTGAATTTGTTTGCTATTTGTGCTTGAATTGAATCCTTCAACGTCAAGGATACGGGAAAGGCTCATTACTGCTTGTGTTCTTTTTGTTCAAAGTGTAAAGCTAGAGTTTTGCATTCAAGAATACCCGGCCTATTAACAAAAGGGAAGGCCATAGAAGAAGTGATTCAACATCTTGAAAAAAGTCAAAAAACTTTGATGCATTGGATGTGTGATTAATTTCTGTTTTGTGCACAAGTGTTACTTTTGTAAAGCAATTGAGCTTAGTAGCTTCTTTGACGTTGCGTGCTTTAATTGTTGCCCAAGTGCTTCAGGTTCATTGTGTCATTTGTTGCTTGTTTCTATGCTTTCTATTGAGTCTAGGAACCTTAAGCCTACCCATATTAGGAGTGCTTGCTTGGCTGAAATTCTTAGCTTTGAATCAAGTCTTAGAGCTCCTTCCAACTTAAGTTCCATTGATTGATCTTGTGTTCTTTGAGGACTACTTTGCTTTGCTTCCCTTTGTTGCTTCTTAATGTCAAAGACAGGATAAATGGACGGACAAAACAAGGACAAGGGTACCTCAAATGAAGACCATCCAACCAACTCTCCCATCACCTTGGAGACTCTCCTACAAGCCATTCAAACGAACAAGGAGAACACGGATGACAGAGTCCGTCAACACATGCAAGCCATGAGGGAAGAGCAAGTGGCTTTCATGAGGAACATGGAGGCTAAGTGGGAGCAATCCCAAGGAGGGCCACGACTGAGTGGAGCTAATGAAGTTGGAGGCTCATCCAACTCTTACCAAGTAGAAGGCGGGACCCATGGAGCCTTCCCCCAAATGCTCTCTAGGCTGTCCATCCATGACACCACCACTTCCCACGTGCCTCTTATGTCTACAACTAGAGAAGGCCAAGGTATGCATCCTGAAATTCTTGTGACTTCCGGTGTCATTTATTTTCCTCCCTTGTGGTCTAATCATGCAGATTTTGGAGCAAGACTCTACACACAAGCCCAACACGACTTCTACCACCATAGGAGCCATACGCCTCCCTTGCTGTCGAGGAGAAATGTGTTGGGCCGTGGCTTTGGCCATGGCCAATTTCCAGCTCCAAGGCCGCCATTTCAAGCACAACCAGTGGTTTATGAAGATGAGTATGGAGAGCACCAAGGCCGGCCACACCACCATGGCATCAAACTCGAAGTTCAGCCATTTGGAGGTACATGTGAGGCAGAAGCTTATTTAGATTACGAGCAAAAGACCGAACACAATTTTGAGTTTTAAAACTACTCGGATGCCCAACGAGTAGCTATAGCCTCAATTAAGTTTGTTGACTTTTCTTACCATTGGTGGCTTGAGGATAAAGTGGAAAGGACTTTTAGAGGCTATCCTCAAATTGAGTCTTGGGAAGAGTTAAAGGATGCCTTGAGAAACCGGTTTATGCCGGATGAGTACACCGAGCGAGTCCATGCTAGGCTTAAGCAAGTGAGGCAAGGAAGTAAGACCCCGGATGAGTTCTATAAGGAGCTAAGGACTTTGGTCTTTGTTGAATCGTTAGTGTGTTAAACAGGGAACGGTATGACTGTTCCCTGGGCAACGGAAATATCCAAAGATTCAAAGTAACAACAAAGTTCCATAATGTATACTTGTATTATTAAGAATTGTACAATCTCACAAGTCTTCTCTCCACCTATACCCTAGGTTACAAGACTTTGAGTACAATCAACTCTCAATGACACAAGAACACAACAAAACCCTAAGTTGTACAATCTCACAAGTCTTATCTCCACCTACTCACACACAGTTCCTAGGCTTCTAGACTTTGAGTGCAATCAACTAGTAACAACACAAGAACATAAGAAAATCCTAAGCAATCAAGTACATACCCGTACATTGCCTTGGATCTCCGATCTCAACTTTGCAATAAGATCCTTGTAGTCTTCAATGGGATAGCTGAGATAACCTTTCCCTAAGGTATCCTCATCTATATATAGTGGTAGAAAATATCTCTTACCAAATTACCAAATAATTAGCAACCCCTCTATATAAGATAACGGTGAAAGATTTTCTTTCCAACTAAACAATTCAGCTCATAAATACATAGTTTCCATCTATAAACTTTCCTAAGATTTATTATCTTCTTCTTCTTCTCCAAGCAAAACTCGAAATCTCGTTTCCTTGTATAATTGAGGCTATCTGGGAACAGCTGGCACATATCTGTGTTCCTCATCGTTCCACAAAAGTTGTTTCCATATATAGAATTTTCTCCTGGGAATAGCTGGCACTTCCTGCATTCTGCATTGTTCCTTATATGTTGTTTCCATGTATAAAAGTTTCCTTGTATGAACAATACGCGTGCTTCATTCTCCAATTTTGCTTCTGCGTAATTGTTCCTTGTTTCCACACGTTCCATTGCATTCCTCTGCTTTCTCTTCTTCATGCGTTTTCCATTGTTCCCTAATTCTTTCATCAGACCTGAAACTCATAGGAACAACAAGAAAACATAAAACCTAATGGTGTTTAGCATCATCAAAACTAGAGGGAATGTCAAGGTTCCAACAATTTCCCCCTTTTTGGTGATGACAAACCCATTCAAAAAAATTGTTCGATCAAAACAGAGTAATAAGCAAGGCAATATAAATCAACATGTATCTCAGTTTAAATGTATAAGCAAAATTTTATGTAAAATGAGTAATTGCAATTCATACCTTCAAGTTGCATCATCGTTCCCCCTTAGCACTAGCATCGTCTAGAAATTCACAAAGAATTAGGAACAATTAAACTGTTACCTCCTTTAACTGAGTTATCGCACAATTTCCACACTTCCCCCTTTTGGCATCATCAAAAGATCAAAAAGAAACAGTGGAACAACATATCTAAGCAACGGTTACCAGCAAAAGAAAAGTTCATTCAAATACAGGGAATTGATTACACAAACCAAAAGACAAACAGGCAAACAATCACAAAATGATCATAATGCAAACATTTAAACAAGATAACATATAATAAATTCAAGAGACGAGGGTCAGACGGGCTGGATAGGAGAGGTGTCCACTCAAGACTCAGAATCCTCCTTCTGGGCCTTGTCCTTGCTGAGGAAGTGTTCAAGAAGCAGCGACATAATATTCTTAATTTCGTGCAGCTCAACAAGCATTTGGCCTTGCACAGAGCTGTTCCTTGAAGTTCCTTCACCAGGCTCGCATTTCAGTGCTTCGGAAGGGGGCAATGTTCCCTTATCATCCCCTTGATACTTCATTTTGCTGATGTTCACCATGTCGAGCTCAGTGACCATGGGAACCTCGTCTTCTTATTTGTAGACCTTCTTTTTCTTTTCTTTTCTTTTCTTTCTTTCTTTCTTTCTTTCTTTCTTTCTTTCTTTCTTTCTTTCTTTCTTTCTTTCTTATATTCCTCTTCTTCTTCTTTTTTTAACTCTTTTTGCAGCAAAGTAGATGTTCCTCTCTGTATTTCCATCAGATCAAAATTTAATTTCTCCTTCTCAGCGAAGCAACGTCCTTCTGCAATTCTCAACGTTCCTCTTAACGTTCCCAGCACTGACGTTCCTGTTCACTGTTCCCCCTCAAGCCAAGTCCCATCTAGAAGATTCCAAGTTACTTGAGTGGATGGAAACGCCGGTTTGGATATTTTATGGGGTTCACGCAAAATATCAAAGATATATCCAAACAAAAAATATGGGTAGGGAACAATGACGATCCAGATAATGATTCCCAGTAAAAATAGGTAAATGAAGAGAAGTTCATAGGGAACGTTTACCTGGATCCAAGCTGGGGACGGCAGTGCAACCAATTTTCATTTTGGCTTGTAGTGAGGGTTCAGATAATCAAATCGGTTGCTTTGGGCTTGAAAGAAGATGTTATCATGTAAAAATATAGCACATATGATCAAGAATAGAAGTTGCAAGAAGTTTTTGATATAATGTAACACAAAGCACATAGCAAGGTAAATAAACAAGTCAATTGCAAATAACATGCCACACAGAAGTTGTTCCCTAGGTTATAATTGATCGATCTAGCCAATCAATGAGGGAATAGTGGAAGTGGAGTTCCTCAATTTAGAGAGATCATCCCAAGGAGCATTCTCAAATACTCAAAGGGTTTTCTTTCTAGTGCTTTGGTGAAGATATCTGGAACTTGTTCCTCTGTCCTGCAATGATCCATTCTAATGCAATTTTTCTCAACATTGTCACGGTGAAAATGATGACGAATATCAATATGCTTAGTACGTGAATGATGAACAAGATTTTTGGAGATGTTGATAGCACTAGTATTATCACACATAATGGGAACAGTGCCAAGAGACATACCAAAATCCTCCAATTGTTGTTTGAGCCATAATACATGGGCACAACAAGTGGCAGCAGCTACGTACTCAGCATCTCTTATCTCCAAGGGCAACGCTTCCCCTAGAGTGTTGTTGAAGTGAGGTGAGGTGATCTCTAGTTCCCGTCATATGGCATGAGCATGCGTTGTCAATGAACCACCTGTTGTTCCCCCTCACTTCATCCTGCATTGAGAAGGTTAGTGTTTCGCGACCCAAGCAAGCTTGGCTTTACCTGGTCGCTTAGAGACAAAGTGATATTCTCTAGGCTTAGCATTACACATGTTAGGAGATGCATCATAATCATTCAAATCAGCATTGTTACTTCTACTGTTCCTTCGCTGAGTGTGCTCTTCAGTGAACTTTTGTTTCTTAGCAACGTTTCTCACAACATGGTCGTTGTTCCCACAGTGCCAGCAAATCCTATAATAGTCCCCCAAGGTGTACTTACGGTTTGAGACGGGCATTCTACGTTGCTTGGCTCTAATTGGGTCAGGTGTACTAGGCAAATTTCCGTGGGATTGGATGAGATACATCTTATGGGCATGTTGACCTTGGTACCATGATTGCTTTTCACTCAACCCACTCTCTAGAGTTTTCACACGCTCTTCTAGGTACAAGTTCCTATCCTTAGTACTCTGAAGTTCCCTATCCTTTAGCTCTCTAAGCTCAGGTATGGTTATCTCATATTCCTCACTCTCTAGTTTTTCTCCTTTATACCCCAGACCATACTTGGGCTCAACAAAGGTAATTTCTTTTTCCTTAAGCTTTTGCTCAACTAAGATAGAGTGAATTTTATCAATCTGAGCTTTCATCTGAGACAGTTCCCTAACAGTGCTAAAGGAACTACGGTCATTGTGAGTAACATCACTTCTAACACAAGGAACAACAGAGGAACTAGCAATTTTAGATAAAGATTCATTCAATTCAATGCATTTATCCTCAGCATCACTTACTTCATTTTGGGTTTTAAGATTCTCATTATACATGCTTTTGATAAGAGAGATCAAGGACTTTTTATCAAAATTAACAAGAGATTCAAAGAAATTTTAGGATCTACCTCTTGTTCTTCACTTGATGACTTCAGAGTCATTGTACACATTCTGTTGTTCCCCCATGCCTCTGGCTCGTCATCATCAGAGTTGGCACACTCATGACCCCAAACAGCAATGAAAGCTTTCTTCTTGTCGTTCCCAGTATTGTCACCGTTGGTGTTGTCTGAGTTGTTCTCTATACCGACTTCATGAGTTGAACACATTGTTCCCTGTGAATCTGAAAAGAACACATAATCTAGAGCAAACCCGCTCTGATACCAATTGTTGAATCGTTAGTGTGTTAAATAGGGAACGGTGTGACTGTTGCCTGGGCAGTGGAAATAAACAAAGATTCAAAGTAACAACAAAGTTCCATAATGTATACTTGTATTATTAAGAATTGTACAATCTCACAAGTCTTCTCTCCACCTATATCCTAGGTTACAAGACTTTGAGTGCAATCAACTCTCAATGACACAAGAACACAACAAAACCCTAAGTTCTACAATCTCACAAGTCTTATCTCCACCTACTCACACACAGTTCCTAGGCTTCTAGACTTTGAGTGCAATCAACTAGTAACAATACAAGAACATAAGAAAATCCTAAGCAATCAAGTACATACCCGTACCTTGCCTTGGATCTCCGATCTCAACTTTGCAATAAGCTCCTTGTAGTCTTCAATGGGATAGCTGAGATAACCTTTCCCTAAGGAATCCTCATCTATATATAGTGGTAGAAAATATCTCTTACCAAATTACCAAATAGTTAGCAACCCCGCTATATAAGGTAACGGTGAAAGATTTTCTTTCCAACTAAACAATTCAGCTCATAAACACATAGTTTCCATCTATAAACTTTCCTAAGATTTATTATCTTCTTCTTCTTCTCCAAGCAAAACTCGAAATCTCATTTCCTTGTATAATTGAGGCTATCTGGGAATAGCTGGCACATATTTGCGTTCCTCATTGTTCCATAGAAGCTGTTTCCATCTCCTCCTAGGTAGGCCTTGGCAATATGATAGGGGTGTCGTTCATCAAGGAGTGTCTAATGAGTACTCTTTCTAGATGAATGGCAAGAGGAGTACCCTACATCCATTGGCTCCCCATGATATTATGGTTGATCATATGGCTAGGGAGCAAAGGAAGTCTCTTGAGCAAGCTAAGGGCAAAAAGCTGGCCATTGGAAGCAAAGTAGGTGCTTCTAATCATATGCTCTTAGCTAAGCCCAAGGAAGTTGTTCAAGCTCTTAATGAGGGTGAGTGATGTGCTACGTATTTGCAAGGATCTTTTTCTAGCAAGGTGAATGGCGCCAAGATACTTAAATGGTGATGATATCGGCCAAGCTCTCTAAAAGGAGTGTGTTTAATGTGTTTATGGAAAGGGAAAGATATAACTCACCAAGATGAATCAAGGAGAATTTGGGATAAGCAACTCAATTCTTTAGGATATGACTCACCTAGAAGAATCAAGAAGAGGGATAAGAAACTTGAATTTCATAGGATATAACCCACCAAAGGAATTCAAGAAGAAGCCAATTGATAGTAGATATGACTCACTACTCTCAATCAACCTAGCCATGGATATTACTCACCAAGGCCATGAAATGAACATTTAGATATGACTCACTAAATGCATCAAATCATTCAAGAAAACTCTCAAAAGAGAAAAGACACAAGAGTTGCTCAAAGCTTCCTTTTTCAATTAAAGCGTTTTTCGTCCCCATTACAAGTGCAAGGCAACCTTTTTAAACTGCCAAAGAAAACCGAATTGAAGCCCACTACTTGGCCACTAACTTAGCCACTATGTTGGCCACTACTTGGCTATTTTTTTAGGGAAATAAAAACTAAAAATAACACCTAAAATCTTATCCTAAGAATATGGCATTTACTAAAAAATAGGGATCTTCAAATCTTCAAGAATCCATGAGACCTTCCCAAATCATGCTAGGAAATCCGTAGCTTCCAAGCAGCATATCTTTCTTATCCGAACTCCAATGAGCCTGAAGTTTTGTCAGGTTTAAATTAAGCCCAAGAACTGAAGCTTCTCCAAAAATCAGCCCAATCCGCTAAGTGATTTGTCTGTTCGGGCTTGTTTACTCCTGGAAAAGAAACATCAATATCTCCTGGCTCATAACTCTGTTGAACCCAAAATTTTGAATGTTTGCAGTGCCAACCAGGGTCCCAAACATATCCGAAAATCTGACCAAGTAGCTGGACCAATTGAGAACGCCACCTTTCCGTAGTTCGGGTCATTAGTATTGTCGGCGTTGCTAGAGGAAGCCGCGACGCGCATACGGATTGCTTCTTGATGTGAGCCAGGCACACATCAGTGAAGTGTGCTTCTTGCTCATTTGTAAGGACATCTTATTTGCCTCTTCGGACCTTGAAGGACTGCCTAAGGCCATTGCTCAACTCTTGTTGGAGTTTGATGATCTCTTTCAAGAGGAGGTGCCAAGTGGTTTGCCACCGGTAAGAGATATTGAGCATCAAATTGACTTTATACCGGGGGAAACACTACCTATAAGGCCAACCCTGAAGAGACCAAAGAATTGCAACGTCAAGTACAAGACTTGCTTGACAAGGGCTATGTGAGCGAAAGGTTTAGCCCTTGTGCAGTCCCGTTCATTCTAGTTCCTAAGAAGGATGGCACTTGGAGAATGTGTGTTGATTGGCGTGCAATCAACAACATTACTATCAAATACCGCCACACCATTCCTAGGCTGGATGACATGCTTGATGAGTTGCATGTGGCAAACGTCTTTTCCAAGATAGACCTAAAGAGTGGTTGCCATCAAATTCGTATGCAAGAAAGTGATGAATGGAAAACAACCTTCAAAACTAAGTATGGGCTGCATGAATGGATGGTAATGCTTCTTGCTCTAACTAATGCCCCTAGTATATTCATGAGACTCATGAACCATGTTCTACGGCCATTCCTTGATAAGTTTATGGTTGTATACTTTGATGACAAACTAGTGTATAACCATGACCTTAATGAGCATGTTGGCCACCTTAGAAAGGTTCTTGAGGTTCTAAGGAAGGAGAAGTTGTATGCCAATTTCAAGAAGTGCCACTTTTGCTTGGATCATGTGGTATCTCTTGGATATGTGGTGTGCAGGGACGGCTAGAGAGTGAATGAGGAGAAGGTGAAGGCTATTCATGAATGACCTACACCCACGACATTGACTCAAGTCCATAGCTTCCTTGTCTTGGCTGGCTTCTACCGTTGGTTTGTGAGGAATTTTAGCACCTTGGCTACTCCTGTCACCAAGCTCACAAAGAAGGGTGTGGCTTTCACGTGGGAAGCTGCCCAAGAAGAAGCCTTTGCCACTCTTAAATCTAAGCTTACGCATGCACCACTTTTATCTTTGCCTAATTTTGATAAGACTTTTGAGATAGAATGTGATGCATCGGGTATAGGTCTAGGAGGTGTGCTTATGCAAGAGGGCAAGCCAATAGCTTATTTTAGTGAAAAGCTAGGTGGGGCTGAGCTGAATTACCCCACCTATGACAAGGAATTGTTGGCTCTTGTCCGAGTTCTTAAGGTGTAGCAACACTACTTGTTGCCCAAAGAGTTTGTGATCCATTCGGACCATGAGGCATTGAAGTACTTAAAGGGCCAAAGCATGCTCAACAAAAGGCATGCTAAATGGGTCGGATTTATTGAGTATTTCCCTTATGTCATCAAGCATAAGAAGGGAAAAGATAATGTGGTGGCTGATGCACTCTCTCGAAGGTTTTCACTTCTAACTCTTTTGGATGCAAAATTGCTTGGCTTTTCTTTTATGAATGAACTCTATGCATGTGTTTCTGATTTTTGTGATATTTTTGTTGCATGTGTGTCTAAGGGTAGCAAGGATCAATATTATTTGCATGAGGGGTTTTTATTCAAGAGTCATAAATTATGCATTCCTAAGGGTTCTACTAAGAGACTATTAGTGCAAGAAGCTCATGGGGGAGGGCTAATGGGACACTTTGGGGTTCTAAAGACTATGCATACTCTAATAGAACATTTTTATTAGCCACACATGATTAGAGATGTAGAGAAATTTTCTTCTTCATGTACTAGTTGCTTGCGTGCTAAGTCTAAGAGCCAACCCCGTCGTCTATACACCCCTTTACCTCTATCTCAAGTGCCTTGGGAAGACATTTCTATGGACTTTGTTTTGGGTTTACCTAGGTCTAAGAGAGGGAGGGACTCCATCTTTGTTGTGGTAGATAGGTTCTCAAAAAAGGCTCACTTCATTGCATGCCATAAGATAGGTTCTCTTGGATTTAAGTGGGTTTCCTTAAGCCCTTGGAGAGACAAGGCGACAGCCAAAGATGGGATTCGCCGGGGAAAGTGTCGTGGAGGTGAGGGCTAGACGGAGGTGGCCGCGGCTGGACGTGAGGCCGGCCGAGGCTAGGGTTTGCTGGCGGCGCCGGCAAAGGGAAGCCAAGGGAACCTCCCTTGGAGGGTCCTTGGTTGATGTGAGCTTAGATATAGATTGTGAGTTGTTTGAATAAGAAAACGTGAGAGATTGAGAAAGAGAAGAGATTGAATGCTTGAGTTGATAGAATAATTGGATACCTCAGGGGAGGATTCCTCTAACCCAAGGTAATGTTCCAATTCTATATTTAATGTTCCAATTCTATATTCTTCAACTAGTGAACAAAGGAAGCCAAGAAAGGCTTAAATAGTCTAGGGTTTTAGAAGGACTAGGAGCCCATTTGCAAATGGGTCCACACATCCTAAAATAGAAAGGCACATGATTTAATTGACAAAAGGGGAAAAGGGGATAAAAGCCATAAAGACTTAAACAGGAACGCGTGCTAGAATGCCTTGGAGTCAAAGCATCGGATGCTTGATTGTCGTGACATTGTGGCATCGGCGTCTTGGCTACTCCGAGATGAGGAACACAAGTAGGTGCGGGGTTTGGGCCAGAGGCTCTTCGGTGCCTTGGTTCATGAGGGCACGGTGGACTAGGGGGTGATGGCTTGGGCCATGGCTCGGGCCCGGGCCCTAGTCACCGGGCCTTGAGGCTCCTTGTTGATGAGTGGTTGGCACTCATCACTCTCCCCTTCTTGAGGTAGAATTGTCCCTAATTCTTCATCATATTCCGGGGGCACATAAGGAGTGAGATCGGCCACATTGAAGGTTGGATGGGCACCATACTTGTCGGGGATGTCGACCTCATAAGCATTGTCCCCGAAGCGGCGAAGGAATTTGAAGGGGCTATCTCCGCGTTGGTTGATCTTTGACTTGCGGTGGTCTTTGAACCTCTCCTTGCGCAAGTGGACCCACACAAGGTCGTCGGGTGCAAAGACGACACGACATCGGCTTTTGTTGGCATGGTGCTCATATTGGGCGGTGCGTCGCTCTAGTTGGGCCCGGGTGCGCTCGTGGAGCTCTCGGATGAAATCAGCCCGCTTGGCGCCTTGAGCATGCTTGGCGATGCCCAAGGGATGCGGCACCATGTCAAGAGGAGTGATGGGGTTACGGCCATAGACCACATCAAACGGCGTGAGCTTGGTTGTCATGTGCATGGACCTATTATACACAAACTCAACATACGAGAGTAAGTCCTCCCACTTGCGTGGGTTGGCCCTAAGGATGGCTCTAACCTCGGTTTGGCCATCCATTTGGGGGTGACAACTAGTGGAAAATAAGAGATTGGTTCCTAGTTTCCCCACAAGGTCCTCCAAAAATTTCCCACAAACTTGGGGTCCCGATCGGACACTATAGTCCTAGGGATTCCATGTAGCTTGACAATATGATCAAAGAAGAGGGAGGCAACTTTCGAGGCACTATTAGTGGTCTTGTAAGCAATAAAATGTGCCATTTTAGAGAACCTATCAACCACTACAAATATGGAATCCCTCCCCTTCTTAGAGTTTGGCAATCCGGTAATGAAGTCCATGGAAATGTCCTTCCAAGGGATCGAGGGAATGGGCAATGGGGTGTATAGGCTGTGGGGTTGGGTCCTAGAGTTGGCTTGATGGCAAGTAATGCAAGCCTTGCAACACATGGTGACATGATGGGACATTTTGGGCCAAAAGAAATGCTCTCTAAGGGTTGCAAGTGTTTTAGCCACACCAAAGTGTCCACGGCCCTCATGTGCCTCCTTAATCAAAAGGTGCCTAATTGAAGAGCTAGGGATGCATAAATTTCCGACTCGGTATAAGTAACCCTCATCCATAAAATATCTCCCAAACTCACCTCAAAGGGAACACTTCTCAACAATGGTGCTAAAGAAAGGGTCATGTGAATAAAGAGATTTAAGCATAGAAAAACCCAATACCTTAGCATCAAGATGAGAAAGAAGGGCATACCTCCTTGAGAGTGCATCGGCTACCACATTGTCTTTCCCTTTCTTGTTCTTGACCACATATGGAAATGTCTCCATAAACTCCACCCATCTAGCATGGCGCCGACCAAGGTGAGCTTGGCTCTTCAAATAAGCAAGAGCCTCATGATCCGAGTGAATGATGAATTCCTTTGGCCACAAATAATGTTGCCAAGTTTTGAGCACCCGGATCAAGACATAGAGTTCCTTGTCGTACGTGGGGTAGTTGAGGGAGGCGCCCAAGAGTTTCTCACTAAAGTAAGCAATGGGGCGGTGGTCTTGAAGAAGTACTCCTCTAATGTCAATGTTGGAGGCATCACACTCCACTTCAAAGACTTTAGAGAAGTCGGGGAGTTGAAGAAGCGGGGCATTGCATAGGCGCTTCTTAAGCAAAGTGAAAACGGTTTCATGCTTCTCATTCCAATCAACCTCGGCACCTTTTTTGGTAAACTCGTACAAGGGGGCGACAATGGTGCTAAAGTCTCGGACAAAGCGCCTATAGAAGCCAACAAGGCCGAGGAAGGATCTCACCATGGTGGCGGTTATGGGGCGTGGCCATTCCTTGATTGCACGCACCTTCTCATCATCAACGCGCATCCCATCTTTACCCACCACGTAGCCAAGGAAAGTGGTGGAAGGGGCACAAAATGTGCACTTGGCAAGGTTGGCGTAAAGCTTCTCCTTGCGTAGGCACTCAAAAACAGCCCGCAAATGTGTCGTGTAGTCCTCCAAGGTCTTGCTCTAAATGAGGATGTCATCGAAGTAGACCACCACAAACTTGCCCAAGTAGGCCCTCAAGACATGGTTCATGAGGCGCATGAAGGTGCTAGGGGCGTTGGTGAGCCCAAATGGCATGACTAGCCACTCATATAAGCCATATCTGGTCTTGAAAGCGGTTTTCCATTCATCACCCTCTCTCATGCGGATTCAATGATAACCACTCTTGAGATCCACCTTAGAGAAGAAGATGGCACCATGAAGCTCATCAAGCATATCATCAAGCCTCTGAATGGGGTGACGGTACTTGACGGTGATTTGGTTAATGGCTCGGCAATCCACACACATCCGCCAAGAGCCATCCTTCTTGGGCACAAGGAGCACCAGGACCGCGCAAGGGCTAAGACTCTCCCGGACATGGCCTTTGTCCATGAGCTCTTAGACTTGCTTTTGAAGCTCGGCGGTTACCTCCGGGGCTAGCCCGGTTCGGAAGGGAAGCGCCCGGCACACCGAGTCAATTTGATGCTCGATCTCGCGCACCGGGGGTAGTCCAACCGGAAGCTCGGCCGGTGTCACGTCGACAAACTCCACCAACACGGCCAAGATGCAAGGCGGCAAAGGGGAGCCATCCTCCTTGGAGGCTAGGCAATGGCGGGGCACCAAGAGGAAACAAGGCCGCCGGCCTTGAAGCACCAGCGTGAGGTGGCGTTGGCGGGACAAGAGTAGGCGGGGCTCACATCGCCCTTGGAGGGGGCCGGTTTGCTGCACGCGGCTGCGGGAGAAGCCGCCGACACGGGCGCCGTGGTGGGGGTGGCGGAGGCCGTGCCGGTGATGGTCGTGCCAAGCGGTGGCTGTGCACCGGCGGCTGCGCGGACACCCTTGCCCGAGCGTTGTGGCGCCGAGGCGGAGGTCGCCGTAGTTGCCGACGACCCGGGCGCCGCATGTGGATGGGCGGTTGTCGGGCCGGTGGTGAGCGCACCGGTGGAGTTGGCCGCGCGCTCACCCTTGCCTTGGCATTAAGGGGCCAACGCGCGGGTGGGCTCCGGGGTCCCATCCATGGGCTGCGGTGCCGCGGCCGTGGACGCCTCCAAGGCCCTTAGGCGGTTGCGCTCCACTTGATCTTCAAGGATTTCCCGGGAGGACATGGGAAAAAGGGTGATGCGTTTTCCTCCATGGACAAACACATAGGTGTTGAGGAAGCCATAGAAATAACATCACATAGAACTTTATCAACATAATGCCCAATAGAGAAAGTGATGTGGCATTGTCGTGATACCAAATCACCTTTACCTTCGCATAGCCATTAAAGGCTATATGGTTGAGGATGTGGAGTGGTGGAGAGGTTGAAATGCTTGACCACCCGCTCATTGACTATGTTGGCGCACGAGCCTCCATCCACAATTACGCTCAAGGATGCGGAGCCCATGATACATCTCGTGTGGAAGAGATTCTCCAGTTGATCCTGGATGTCAACTTCCCGAGCCAAGAGCACGCGGCGGGCCACAAGGCTAAGGGGTGTGCCGGCTCCATGCTCAAGTGGGGAACAATCAAAGGTCTCATAGGACTCATCCTCGGCCTTCTCAAACTCATCCGCGGCCGGGTTCTCCTCTTCATCCTCGAAGGACTCGTAGCCACTTTGGGAGGAGAACAAGACGCGCTTGTTGTTGGGGCAATCCCGTTGGTAGTGCCCGCGGCCGCCGCACTTGAAGCATGCTCTATCACTTGCTTTTTCCGGGGGAGGGGCTTGAGGGCGCGTGCCCAGTGCGGGGCCTCTAGGAAGGTGAACAAGGTGTGCGGCTCCGGTGGGTGTGGCCGTGGCCGCGGCTGGATTGGTGCACGGCTGCGGGGTGGCGCGGCTGCCCTTGGGAGGGCCCAAAGAGGGTCTTGGGGCACCGGCGAACCGAGGGGGATGTCCACGGGCCCAAGCGGCCTTCTTCCTTTGGAGTTGATTTTAGATCTTCATGGCCGTGTGGGTGAGGGTGTTCATGTCCCGGATGGGGAGTAGGATCAACGACTCACAAATGTCCACATTGAGGCCGCGGAGGAACATAGTGCGGAGAGAGGCGGGGGTGGTGGACACGTCGGCCTTTTGGATAAGCTCCTCGAGTTCGACAAAGTACTCAAGCGGCATGCGGGTGCCATGGAGGGCTAGGGAAATTTGGAGGCACATGTGCTCAAGGTAGTCCTCCGGCACATACCGCTTAGTCATGGCATAGATGAGTTGGTTCCAAGCCACGACCGGCGGTAAGCGGTGCCTCCCTCTCTCGGTGGTGAAGCAGAACCACCAAGCACGGGCATGGCCGGTGAATTGGAGCGTGGCAATCTCAACCCGCTCATGATCTTCATATTGGCAATGATTGAGGGCATACTCCGTGGCTTGCTTCCAATCAATGAATTTTGCCGCGTCGTAGTCCCCCTCAAATGGCTCGATGCAGACCTTGATATCCCGGCGTTGGCCAAAGTGTTGTATGGGCCCGGCCGGTTCACGGCGGTCATGGAATAGGCGGGCTGCTTGCCCACGGCCTCGGAAATCAGCCGGCGGTAGAGGGAGCTATTGTGGGTCACGGCGATCCAAAGGGCGCCGGCGATGGGCATGGCGTCGACCATGAGGACGGGGGAGCAAGTCGGCCAAGGGGTCATCCTCATATGGCTTGTGAAAGACTTCATCTAACACGTCATCTTCCTCATGGGCCCCAAACGCGTCATCTCCTTCATCAAAGCCCTCGAAATTGCCATAACCATATCGGGGGTTTGGTAGGTCATCGTCGGCGGGGGCCCGGGTGGCACGTGGATATGGCTCGCCATCAAAGGGGGCTACGGAGTGGTGAAGATGCCGGCCCAACAGCAGTCGAGCATCGTGATGGCCTCGTGAGTCGGCGCGCGCGGGTTGGTGGTTGTAGTAACTCGGCTCCCGGGGCGGTGGCAAGCGCTCGGCAAAGGCCCGGGCATCAGAAGGCGGTGAAGGGTGCATAGGCCCCTTGGCCCGAGCTTGCGCCGTGTGATCATGGGGGGGGGGGCTCGGCCGGGCCATGGGATGAGGCGCCAGTGTAGATGGGCGCGGGCCGGGCCATGGGATGCGGCGTCACGGTCGGCGCAGTTGCTTGAGGGCCGGCTGCATGGTAGCCAAGCTAAGCTCAAGGGCGGCCATGCGAGCATCAGCGGCCTCCTTTTCACGGTAGAGCACGGCCAATTCGGTGTGGGCCACGCACAAGGCCTTGGCGGAAGCCTCATTGCCTCGGCTTTCCTCGGCAAGTCTAACCGCGAATGACTCGGGTGAGAGTGTTGGCATGGAGCTCCGAGGGATCCTATTGTCGGCATCCAAGGGATCCTCCATGTGTGGACTCACCTACAAGAGGCCACAAAGCAAACCAAGTAACAAATTCAAAGGCAACAAGTAATCACACGTAAGGAAGGAAGAAAACTAAATTATGCCTGAGACAACAACCACACACAAAGGCAAAGGCTCAAACAAGAGGTGTCAAGGTGGAGAAATGCATGCGTCTTGAGAATTGGTGTGGAATCGAGACACCTTCAACCCATGCCAAATTGTATCCTTTAGGCTAAGTGGTAAAGTTCAACTTGAAACTTAGGATGACAAGCCTAGTGGAAGTAGCAATTCGGCCACCCTATGGGCCGTAGAAGAGAGGAGTAGTCATGGCAAAAGGACTAGAAGTACATGGGAGGAAGGCCTTAGTGGCCCAAGTTGCCAAGTGAGGGTGAGAGAGCCCACCAAGGGTTGTGGCCCAACCGAAAAGAGAGAATAAAGACTCTTGACCTTCCCTTTTCTTTTTTTTTTCTTTTTTTTTTAAATTCGGGTCTTGTTTGCCTTTTTCTTGACCTCTTGAACTTTGTTAGGCTTTTTCTAATTTAAAGGAAGGCAAGGCCGAAATGTACACCTTTGTATCTTGGAAAAGAAAGTGGAGGCACAAAAAATTTTGTTTGCTTTTGGTAAGGGGTGGCAACAAGGGATTTTTGTTTTGACTTGCCAAGGTCCCTTTTGGGGTGGGACAAGGCTAGAGAAATGAAGAAAAGTAAGGTGTCCTTTTGCCATAAATGATTCCACCTCTTTTTGGAAGACCCACTAAGGAAGCTTCCTTGCTTTCCTCCCACTATCAAATCAGCCAAAGGTACAAGTTGTCCTTTACCCAAAATAGGCTAAAGGAGCCAAAGAAGGACATTTAGGAAGGTGGGTGTGGTCCCTCCCAAAGGACAAGGTACATGCAAGAGGTGGGAGATTCAAATTGGACAAACACACATGGCCGGCTGGGGGTATGGGCTAGGCGGCAGTAGGGGAGGTGGTGGGTGGTGATACGTTGGCAGGGGCGGCGGTCCGGCGACCGATGGTGTTGGTGAGCGGCAGCGGAATTTTTGTTTTTTTTGTTTTGAGCTCGTTTTTGGGAGGGTAAAGCAAGGCAAATAAAATAAATACTAAACTAGAATGGAAACAAGAAAAAAAGGCATCGAACAAGAAAAAAACTGGGCATGCAAAACTAAACACAAGACATGAAGAAACAAGACAAAAATTCAAGCTAGCAAGGAAGGAAATGAGCAAAAACACATGGTCAACATGGGAACAACAAGAGAAAATATACAAGCTAAGGAAATAAGCATGAAAAACGAATTTGAGAGAGGAGAAAGGGAACATAGCTTGGGCTTTGGCTCTTGATACCAATTGATGAGAATCAAACCCCCAAAGGAGGCTTTCTTCCCAAGAAGAGCTAGATCGTGGCCAAGCTAGTGTTCTTCCTTCTCTCTTGGATTTGAGTGGGTTTCCTTAAGCCCTTGAAGAGCCAAGGCGGCAGCGAAAGAGGGGATTTGCCGGGGAAAGTGTCGTGGAGGTGAGGGCTAGCCAGAGGTGGCCGCGGCTGGACGTGAGGCCGGCCGAGGCTAGGGTTTGCTGGCGGCGCCGGAGAAGGGAAGCCAAGGGAGCCTCCCTTGGAGGGTGCTTGGTTGATATGAGCTTTGATCTAGATTGTGAGTTGTTTGAATAACAAAACGTGAGAGATTGAGAAAGACAAGAGATTGAACGCTTGAGTTGATAGAAATAATTGGAGACCTTAGGGGAGGATTCCTCTAACCCAAGATAATGTTCCAATTCTATATTCTTCAACTAGTGAACAAAGGAAGCCAAGAACGGCTTAAATAGTCTAGGGTTTTAGAAGGACTAGGAGCCCATTTGCAAATGGGTCCACACGTCCTAAAATAGAAAGGCAACTACATGATTTATTTGACAAAAGGGGAAAAGGGGAAAAAGGCCATAAAGGCTTGGATAGGAACGCACGCTAGAATGCCTTGGAGTAGAAGCATCGGTTGCTTGATTATCGTGGCATTGTGGCGTCAACGTCTTGGCTACTCCGAGATGAGGCACAGGAGTAGGTGCGGGCTTTGGGCCGGTGGCTATTCAGTGCCTTGGTTCATGAGGGCACGGTGGACTAGGGTGGTGATGGCTTGGGCCATGGCTCGGGCCCGGGCCCTAGTCACTGGGCCTTGAGGCTCCTTGTTGATGAGTGGTTGGCACTCATCAAAGACCATAGTTTCGGATAGGGATGCTAAGTTTCTTAGCTATTTTTGGAAAACTTTGTGGTCTCGAATGGGTACCAAATTACTTTTTCCACCTCAAGTCATCCTCAAACGAATGGCCAAACCGAAGTTGTTAATAGGACTTTAGGAGCTCTATTGCGTGCCTTGTTGAGTACTAACCTGCGTAGGTGGGAAGAGTGCTTAGCTTTTATAGAGTTTGCCTACAACCGCACCATCCACTCGGCTACTAAAAAGTCTCCCTTCGAAGTAGTCTATGGTCGGAATCCTACTACTCCTTTGGATATGGTTTCGTATGCTCTCAAACATCCTGAGGACAAGAAAGGTAAAGTTCACGCCGACTTTGTCCAGAGATTGCACGCGTCGACTCGTCAAAGGCTTGAGGAGCGCACGACGCAATACATCAAGAAGGCCAAAAACGGAAGGCGTGAGGTGATCTTTGAACTTGGAGATCTCGTGTGGATCCACCTAAGGAAAGAGAGATTCCCAGAACAGCAATGTTTCAAGCTAAAGCCGCGAGGAGATGGACCATTCCAAGTGCTCAAGCGCATTAACAACAATGCATACCAAATTGAGCTGCCAGGTGAGTATGGTGTTCATGATGTGTTTAATATAGCTGACTTATCTCCTTTTATTGTGACAATTATACGGAAGAGGACCATGCAGATTCAAGGTCAAATCTTCCCCAAGGGGGGAGGATGATGCGAATGCCAATCCGCATCAAGGGCAGGCGGCGTCACCTCTAGGGCATGAAGAAGGAAGCGGCGAAGTTCCTACAAATGAAGCACCTTTTGCACACAAGGCTAGTTCAGGTGTGGATGTGCCAACTACCTCAACGGCGCCCACCAAACCTCTCACTCGTGCGGGCGCCGAGCATTGGCACGCATGGAACAAGCTTAGTCTGACACTCACCAAGCCTCGGGCGTGCTCACGTGTTCCCAAGCCAAGAAGGTGCTCAAGGACCTTCAAATAGGCATATATGCTCAAGGAGTGCCGATGCAAGAGGAGAAGTGCCTTGTGACTGCCCTAAGGCACGAAGAAGAACATGCGACGGCAGCGACAAGGGAAGGTGAACACACTTGGTCGGCCCAACTCATCCACTTGGCTCCCAACTTTTTCCACAGCCTATTGGAACCCAATTAAAGAAAAGGACCTCCATTTTCCCGACCAAAGTTGAAGAGGGTCTGGCTAAGACAATCAAAGACAAGCCATCGTCGACACCGGCAATGCCATGACCATACTCTAAAGCGTTCTCTCTAATGACTTGTGCGTTTGGGCCCATTGTTTGTGGGCTTCAAGTTCACGAGGCCCATAATAACATATCCAAAATTCAGCTCATTTGGAGATCATTTGCTACCGGTTAACTGAAGACAATTCGGGTTGTGTTTTGGAGCAACCTTTGGACTTTCTTTGCTTTACTATAAGTAGTTGTTTTGTTGCCATTGTTAGGGACGTTTAAGCTTAATTTTTCTTCAAGTGTTTCCAGAGAAAAACCTTAGAAACTCCTGAGTTTTGACATCTTGTTTTTGTGTGAATATCCAAACACATGTGGTTTGAATCTTGGTGTGTTCATCCGAGATTTCATCTACGTTGTTCTTCTGTTTTCTTGTTGAGTTTATCCAAGCCTAAACAGTAGCCTATCCTTCTCAAATCCCACTTCTAAGTCCCCTCAAATTGTCACGTCTAGATCTATCCCTTTTCCTTTTCCTTCTCTTGAACTCACTAAACTCTTGTGGAAGTCAATCGGTGCTTGGGTGGCGATTCTACCTTGAACCAGTCCGGATCCTTGCTTGGGGCGTATCATAAGGTCACTTTAATATCAGAATTCTACATCATCGTCACCACAAGTTGATGACGGTTCCGTCGTCACCACAAGTGGATGTCATTAATCCTTACATTACACCCTAAAAACACTATGTACATGAACCTCACCTTAGCTTATACCCACTCATTTACTCATAGCAGTACATACATACACACATTATGTACACATACTCAAATCAAGTGCTTGCAAGTTGCAATAACTATATGTGTGACTACTCTTTTAGCCCTTTTTGTACCGACCACCTAGGAAAAGCCACACGTAGCAAACAAAAGGGAGTGCACTTTAGTAAGTCCAATTATAACAAAAACTACAAAACCTTCATAAATCTTACAAGTATGAATCCATCTACTGATCTACAATTATACATATATATAAACAACCAATGTTTTAAGTCGGCATCAAGCAAGTCATAACTAATGCTTAATTTATTCTTTTTACATTAAATAGCAAGCGGGACCAAGGCATCAACAGCAAGCTCATGAAAAAAGTAACAAAGTTAAGCAACCCTAGAAGGTGAAACAAGGCTCTTAGTATAGTCATACACTTTAGGTGAACCCCAAGTCCCGTCAAAAAAAGGAAGATACTTCATTTGTGTAGAATGAGGATCATTTATAAGGTACAAGTTTTGTGTCTAGATCTAATACAATCATCTTTGCATTTCTCAAATATTCAACAAGACCTGCCAAATTTGAAAAATCTACGGTCAACTTCTCTACATAAATCGGATTACTATCACCATCATGAGACTTTTTCAGTTTCGAGATGTTGATCATATGAACATCTTCTCCCATATCATACCAGTGAGAAAAAGCAAACGCAACAGGATGTTCTCCTATAACACTCAAGCTTGTCTTCACACACCTTGAATATCTATGTGGCAAGCAATGAAACTTGAAAACATCCACTGATGCATCAAACATTCAAACCACATCAGGACTTGACTAGTAACTGATCCCTCATGAAAATCGTATATACCAACAGGGACCACCACATACAACATTGCCACAAGATATGTGATTGATTTACCAAGGGAAATTAACAGGCTCGATCATTCTCCAAGTGTTTGTTCTAGTATAGTTATATACTTCAACCTTGAATGGGCGAAATATTGCAGTAAAATTCTTGATGTAGTGCAATATTCCAATGACCTTATAGCAACTTGTTTTCTCATCATGTGCACACCCAATAGAAACTGATGTGTCCTGTGTGAGGATCTCCAAGCTTCAAAAAAAGTTCGACACTGAAACCTAAGCAATTCCTCATCGGCGCCGGCGGTGCACTTGCTTGACAAGCAAGGTTTGGCCGAGCTTTTTTAAGTGAATGAAGGCAATTTTTGTAAGGGGATAAGCTACTGGAAATGTTTGGATAAATGCACCAAAAATAACCAGAAGAATCGTAGATTGGATCGAGGATAAAAAAAAGGATATAGTAGTCGGTTGCTTCAAAAAAAAAACTTGTACCGATTATATATAAAAAAAAGGATATAGTCGGTTGCTTCAAAAAAAAAGTGCAACCGAGCAAAACATAAGCCTCAAGCGATTTCGGGGAACCCGATTAACCATTGGCACAAGTCCATTAAGCTCTTCTTCCATCTTCTCTTACAACACAACGAACTTGACTTGCATGCTTTGATTTACTTTTTGCATAACTTAAATTTCATTTCCATTTTTGCGTGACTCATATGGTTGTTTGTCAAGCTATTGGTTTGCAATTGTCTCCACTTTCACTACCTCCCTTATGGACAACCAAAGTAGTTGCCCCGTGAGATTGATTTGTTGGGTTGTTGAGCCTCTCTTGTTGATTGCAATTTTTTTCCTTTTATTGTGTTTCATCCTTGTTTGCTTGTGGTGATGGTGACAATTGGTACCGAATCGGATGAAGCCTTCGTTGCCCTTCAAGTAGAGCATGATGCCTTCGCCAAAGATCGCACACATTTAGAAGCCGAGAATGCAGAACCCAAGCGCCAACTAGCGCTTGCAGCCTCTAGAGGGCCACCGCCTGGTCCATCCACTACAACCATAGGTGTAGACCCCGGCCTTCCACAACCTCCCCCGGCCGACACTTCCCGCCACCAGGACAAGGACAAGGGCCATATGTCCTCCTCTTCCCAACAACACCCTCTTTGCCGCCATAACTCCATCATAGAGAGCCGCCAAGAAGCTAACATCAATGAACGCTAAGAGCCTCATCCGCTGTCCCACTTTGGCTCGCAAAACGACGAGGACTACTCTGATGAGCACGAGTCCCTGGCTACTGACTTGGGTCCCTACCCATTTGTCGACACTGGCGATAGACGTGCCTGCTTCGACCGCATGCAGCGCATGGAGCAACACCATGCCGAGATTGAGCGGTGCCGAGACGCTGCGCGTGGCCAGCGTAGCAGCCGCGAATGACCAATTGCTTCAACGCGTCACAACCCCAGCCGTGACTAGGCACCCACGTCGGTTCCGCGCCGTGCCACATGTATAATTCTCCTATTACTTTTCAGGAATTTGATTATGACAATGCCAATGACCCCAATCCCAACAATTTCCACCCTCCCCTCGGTGACCCTATCGATAGCCAACAGTTCCCGATGAACTACATACCGCCTCGTATGGACACGGCTACACATGGCTTTAGTAAGCATGGTGGCGACCCTTTCGCTGACCATGATGCGCGCGCTTGACACCCCGCTCCAGAGATCCCAGGCTATGGCCACGACAAAATAGATGGCCGTCGCCGCCAACGGCATCACCATCGGCATCATGATGATCCCGGTGCATATGAGCCCCGACATCATGACTACGATGACTACGACAAGCGCTATGTTGAATGCGCCACGGATGCCCGACACTGTGAGGACCGCCGCCTCGTGGCTCCCACTTTTGTTGGTCACTGAGATATCAAGGTAACTATTGAACATTTCTTTGGTGAATATGATCCTTCCACTTTTCTTGATTGGGTGCAGGCTACCGAGTACGTGCTGTAACATTGCCAATACGAGGAGCACGAAAAGGTGGAGATTACGATGCTCCATTTTCGGGGTGCAGCCCTGACAGGCCTAAAGTCGTATGCCTAATCAAAGAAATCCTAAAGTACCTACTAAAGAGTATAACAAGCAAGTCAGGGTCGAACCCAAGAGAATCAGGTTATCAATTCTTGTATCTTTCAAGTCACCAACTAGGAACTAGGGGGGGTTTGTATGATTTTCAAACCAAGTAATTAAAACAAAGCAAGTAAACAGATTCGCAGGCAAAGGTTGTGAATATGATAGGGAAAAACGTCACATCTAACAAAGATCCACACAACAAGAGATATGGTTGATCACTGAATTCTATCAATCTCAAGTTCTTATCTTTCCTTGAGTTGTTCTTATCCCGATCATAGGTAACTATTAGTTCTACCAGCCCTAATAGTTCTTATTACCAAATCAAATCCGAAAACCTTCAAGACTCAATAAAGCAATAGCATTCAACCAAGGATTCAACAAGATACATGCAATAGAAACAACCCGTTACTATAAGCATGCAATTAACTCTCTCTCACGATGAACACTCGCAACCCGCTTATGTAAATCGTGTTTGCTACTAGATATGCAACCCGAACCCGGAATCACAAGTCCTAGCTATATGGATAATATCAATAAACCTAGGTGATCAGTCTAGATAAACCAATAAGATTCAATAAACATTCAAGCGCAAGAGAATTAATACAACTAGATAGGAAATCGAACAAGAATAGAAAACTCACAACCAATCAATTGAAGGCTTCAAAACGTCAAGTGCAACAATGGAGGTTTAGTTCTCCATAGGGTTTGTGAGAATAAAACTAAGATAGGTGGCAACTAGGGTTCTCTAAACAAAGTATTGAAAAGACTCTTAAATACTAGGGCAATTAATTCAGAAATAAAGAAAAGATAATAACAAACTTGGAAACAAAGTCTCGGAATAAAAATAAAACGGGAAATAAAAACTCGGAAAATCTTCAGCACGTCGTCACCGCGGGTGTGGCAACACCCACCGCGGGGTGCGGTGGTCTTCCAGTGCCCAACTCCTCTTCCCTGACCTTCTCGCCGCGGGTGCGGTCAGTGTCACCGCGGGGTGCGGTGGTTCTCCAGAAACCTTGTGTCTTCTCTCGCAACTTCTCATTGCATCCTTCGCACCGCTCCTCAACTCTTCTCTTCCATGTGCTTCAGAACTCTGTAAATCCTATGCTTTCTCCACTTCTTGGCTTCTCATCCGGATCACAGAGTTAAAACCAGAACACACCTAAAACTCATCTAAATCATGCTAATAACCACTAGATGCGCTATACAATATATCACCTATAAAATTCCCCCATACTTAGACCTTACTCGTCCCGAGTAAGCTAAAGACTAGACTCACTCCTCCAATCATGCTCTAAGGTCTCAGGAAGTACGAGAAAACACGACACTAGTAGTTACAATATATCAACAATACGCTGCAAAACAACCAAAACAAGTGATGCAAGACTCATCTAATCCTAGCTCCATCTAGTCACCTTATTGCTCCAAGAATGGCCTACCCGAGTCCTCCTTATGAATCCCCTTCTTATGTCGCCAACGCCAAGATGAAGAATCCTAATAATCTCTCAATTTTTTTTCTTTCACTCATCTTGCCTAGGCACCTTTTCAGGTTTTCACCTATCCACTCATTTCATTTTTCTAGATGTTCTCACGTATGCTCACATCACTCCAGTCTATTTTTTGCCCCAACCTAGTGCTGGTCAGACTACTTGCTTTTTACCTGTGTCGCCCTTTCGGGTTTTCAACTCATCCCAGGATTTTGATTGCCTTTTTCTCATATTTTTGGCTTTTTCGTTTTTTTTTTTTAGAAACAAATGCAATGCAATGTCAAAAGAAACTGTGCACAGAAACAAGAAAACTGTACATAAAGATAACTAGTGAGTCTACTCCCTCCCCCATACTTGAAGTACGCATTGTCCTCAATGTGGAAAATAGAAGACAATCATAATAATGGGGAAAAGAAAGGAGAACTCACTGATGTGGTGGTGGTCCGGGCGGGTATGGAAACTGGCCGAAAAACTGCATCTGCTGCTCACCCAACTGTTGGATCCTCTGGTCCTGCTGATCCATCCTCTGAAATAACTGGGTCTGGAAACCCTTAAAACGGCCATCGATTCCCTGCTGCCATTGCTGCTGCTGCAGCGTCATAGCCTCCATCTGTCTGTACATCATGTCCTGCCAGGGGTCCATGGGCGATGGTCCCTGGCCTGCAGCAGACATCTCCTCGTCATCCTTATCATCATCAGCGGCCGCCTGACTTGAGCTACCCGCGGTAGCCCGCCTTCGTCGAGGCTGGGGAGGACACTCCATGATCCCTGTAGCAACCGACCCCACTGGTGGGGTGAACGGGTCAGAAGGGAGGAAGAAATCACTAAGCGCGAGACCATAGGGGAGCAACCTCGGCAATGCCAGGAGGTGGATCTTATCAGTATAAGAGCACCAAAATGGCTGCTTCTTCACCACCTTCAGCATATTGCACTTCCTGAGCAGATTTACATCAAAGACATGCGAAAGGATAGGCTCTTGAATCTGGTCGACCCTAAAAGCCTTCTCTGCAATGAGGGTGATCAAACCACCCTGAATAATATCTCTCATCTCACCCTTTCGGATCCTCTGAAGTGCGCCGAGGATGATCTGTACCCAGTCGGGGACCAATGCCGCCTGGGGTAAGACGCTGTAAAACCAATGCAAATCCTTGAGGGGCACCTTGTTATCCTCCTTGTGCCCCAGAAAGGTCCCCATCATCAGCTTGTGCAACAGCCGCAGACAAGGGTGAGTGAACTTATTGTTGTATTCATCACCCATATAGTAAGGCAGTCCAGTTGCTGCCTCCCAAAAATCGCACAACGCAGCCTCAGTGGTGCCCTGTCTCCAATCATCACTGGGGGGCCTAGTCACCCCAATAGCATCTCTCATCTCCCCAGCAGTCACAGAATACTCCCTCCCCTCATACTTGAATGACAAAGAAATAAGCGCTTCGCCGTCCATGGTGCACCGGAATATGGCGATAAATTGCTTGCATAAATTGTCATAAGAGGGGGCATATCGATCAATAAACCTCCCTAGCCACGCATGCTCTAAACAAAGCGTTGTACACTCAAGCAGCCTCAACTTCTCTAAAGTGCCCCTATCCAGAAATTTTGTCGGGAGGACACTACGCACTTTCACGATTTCATACTTCTCTTTCTCCTTAGGGGTCATCCCGACCTTCCTTGATCTCGACATTGTAATTGAATTACGGTGTTGAAAATGAGAGAGAAGGAGGGACTCACTGTAAAAAGCACGAAAATCACCTTCTGACAAGTCGCCGCGGGGTGCGGTCAGTGTCATCGCAGGGTGCGGTGGATCTCTTCTTCTTTCTGTTGCGTCGCCGTGGGTGCGGTCAGGGCTCCACCGCGGGGTGCGGTTCTGGCGATGGGCGATTCTCGAAGTGGCAAACACGATGCGAGCCTTCAAGTATGCGAACCCATGTGGCCGGTCCTATGGCTTGGGTTGTGTCTCGATGGGGGTCGACTCGGCTCGGAGAAGGTGAAGCCGGCGCGGGCGCAGTGGATCAAGGGAGGTGCGGTGGGGGTTAAGGGTTTGTAAGGTTTGGGGTTTGAGATGGGGTTCTTGGGTGAAATTTGGTTGAAAGAAGGGGTAGATTTGGGTGTGGGGATGTGGATTTGTGGAGGGGATGGTGAAATTTTGGAGAGAATGGTGGAGATTTGGTGAAAGTTGAGAAGGTTTGAAGGATTTGGGTGTTGGGTTCTTGGGAAGCAAAAGGAGAATGAGATTTGGGGGCTAGGGGTTTGAGGAGGAAGAAGAAATTAGGTTTTTTTTTTAAATCCGTTTAAGGTTTTTTCAGGTTTTTTTTTCAACGGAAAATAAAGGGGTGCCCACCGCGGGTGCGGTGGGCTGCTCACCGCGGGTGCGGTGGGCTGCTCACCGCGGGTGCGGTGGGCTGCTCACCGCGGGTGCGGTGAGCTCTCCAGAACTCCTTTGCATCTTATTCTTCGTACCTATACGTTAGTACGCAGGCGAAAACGAAAGAAAACATAAATGAACTACCTAGCTAATCTATGAAAATGCAAAGACAAAAGAAAGAAAAAGAAAACAATACCTCGGGTTGCCTCCCGAGCAGCGCCTTGGTTCACGTCGTTGGCTCGACGTAGATTCTTGTCTATTCATTTTTAGCACTTGGCTCCTCAAGAGTCATCTCATCAATTGCCTCGGTGTGGAAACCCTCATGGTAAGGTTTTAACCTTATACCATTAACCTTGAATGTCTTCTGAGTCTTTGGCTCGATTAAATCAACAGAACCATGTGGGTAGACTTTAGCAATAACATAGGGTCCTATCCACTTCGATCTAAGCTTACCTGCAAAGAGTTTCAGGCGAGATTGAAACAAAAGGACTTTATCGCCTGGTTGGAAGTCCTTCCGCAAGATATTCTTGTCATGCCATGTCTTGGTTTTCGCCTTATAGATAACAGTGTTGTCATATGAATCAAGGCATAACTCTTCCAACTCTTGCAGCTGTAGCTTGCGGAACTCTCCTACCTCATCAATCTACATGTTGCACTTCTTCACCGCCCACCATGCCTTATGTTCTAGCTCTACAGGAAGATGGCAAGCTTTGCCAAATACGAGCCGGAAAGGAGACATTCCAATTGGAGTTTTAAAAGTGGTTCGGTAAGCCCACAATGCATCATTAAGCCTCACACTCCAATCCTTCATATTGGGTACCACCATCTTCTCAAGAATGGTCTTGATCTCCCTATTGGACACCTCAGCCTGCCCATTGGTCTGTGGATGATAGGCAGTGGAAACTCTTTGTGTGACATGATACTTCTTCAGCAGGGCGGTCACAGTCTTGTTGCAAAAGTGGGTTCCCCGATCACTAATCAAAGCTTTGGGGATTCCAAACCTGGAGAATATGTTCTCTTTCAAAAAACCTGCCACAACTTTAGAATCATCAGTACTGGTGGCCTTCGCTTCCACCCATTTGGAAACGTAGTCCACCGCAAGCAAAATATAGAGATTCCCAAAAGAACTAGGAAAGGGTCCCATAAAATCAATACCCTACACATCAAAGACCTCACAGAAAATCAAAGACGACTGTGGCATCTCATTTCTCCTAGAAATATTACCCATCCTCTGACATCTATCACACACTTTACAAAATGCAAATGCATCCCGAAAAATGTGGGGCCAGTAGAAACCCGCATCTAACACCTTCCTAGCAGTTTTGTTCACACCAAAATGACCCCCACATGCTTCAGAATGACAAAAGTTAAGGATAGATTGTACCTCGTTATCCGGAAGACATCGACGGATTACCTGGTCGACACAGTGTCTCCAGAGATATGGATCGTCCCAAATATAGTGTCCAACTTCTCTTCGCACCTTCTCCCGTTGCGCCTTGGTATAATCCGGAGGGAATTCCCCACGAACCAAGTAGTTCACAATGTCGGCGTACCATGGTCGGAAAGAACGGATCCCGAGAACGGACCTGTGGAAGTAAGACTCGAGCGAAGAGACGCTGACAGCACAGAAAACTCTTTCTGTCCCCTTCACCGCGGGTGCGGTCAGTATCACCGTGGGGTGCGGTTCTCTTCTAGAATCCTCGACAAAAACAACATCGCCGCCGCGGGGTGCGGTACATCCCACCGCGGGTGCGGTGCTCTGGCCGCGGGGTGCGGTGGTTCTCCAGAACCTCCACTTTGAAGAGTGTGTCGTCCAGGAATGTTCCATGGATGGGATTTTGTTTCTCTGGCTTGTCTTCCTCGTTCACAAGCCTACTCAGGTGATCAGCCACCAAGTTCTCTGCTCCTTTCTTGTCTCTTATCTCCACATCAAACTCACTCAGCAGAAGAACCCATTGAATTAATCTCGGCTTTGCTTCTTTCTTCGTCATTAGGTAACGAAGGGCGGCGTGATCTGTGTATATGATCACCTTCACTCCCAAAAGATATTGCCTAAATTTCTCCAAGGCAAACACCACAGCCAGCATCTCTTTCTCAATAGTGGAGTAGTTTCGTTGCGCTCCATTCAGAGTCATGGAAGTGTAGTGAATCACATGAGAGGCCCTTCCCTCTTTCTGCCCCAAAACTGCTCCAACTGCATAATCACTGGCATCACACATTATCTCGAACGGTCAAGACCAATCAGGTGCCTGGATGATCGGTGCACTTGTCAGGCGTTCCTTCAAACAATCAAACGCCTTCTTGCACTCCTCATTCAGCTCAAAGGTCACCTCTTTCTTCAGCAGCTCGCATAAGGGAGATGAGATCTTCACCTAGGAAGGAACGAACTCCGCGTACGTTAGTAGGATAAGGCAAAGACTGAATTACATCAATCTTCGCCTTATCAACCTCAATACCCTTAGCAGAGACGATATGACCTAACACAATCCCTTGTTCTACCATGAAATGACACTTTTCGGAATTGAGAACTAAGTTAGTTTCAACACATCTTTTAAGCACAAGTGTCAAGTGGTTCAAACATGAATTAAAGCTATCCCCATGTACCGTGAAGTCATCCATGAATATCTCAATGAAATTCTCAATATACTCAGAGATGATACTTACCATACATCGTTGAAAAGTACCGGGTGCATTACATAGTCCAAAAGGCATTTTGCGGTATGCAAAAGTGCCAAAGGGACATGTAAAAGTAGTCTTCTCCTGGTCTTCGGGCGCTATGGCCACCTGAAAATACCCTGAGTATCCATCTAGAAAACAATAGTAGGGGTGCCCAGCAAGGCGTTCTAGCATTTGATCAATAAAAGGTAAAGGAAAGTGGTCTTTTTGAGTTATCGCGTTCAGTTTACGGTAATCAATGCAGACTCTCCAACCCATCTGAGTTCTTGTAGGGACCAACTCTCCTTGTTGATTCTCAACCACTGTGATCCCTCCCTTCTTGGGGACAACCTGAGTGGGGATGACCCATTGACTGTCGGAGATAGGGAAGATCATGTCAGCTTGAAGGAGTTTCAGCACCTCCTTTATCACCACCTCCATCATAGATGGGTTAAGCCTTCTTTGTGGTTGTCTAGATGGCTTGGCGTCGTCTTCTAGCAAAATCCGATGCATACATGTGGAGGGACTAATCCCTTTGATGTCAGCAATGGTCCATCCCAGCGCGGTCTTGTGCTCCTTTAATGTCTCCACTAGCTTCTCCTCTTGCTCCCTTGAAAGCTTACTAGACACAATGACTGGAAAAGTGTTGTTGACTCCAAGAAAAGCGTACTTGAGATGACCAGGGAGTTGTTTGAGTTCACTCTCGGGAGCCTGTACAACAGAAGGAACAAGCTTCTCGCTCGGTGTTAGCAAGTTGGGGCAATGCCCAAAGGTTCAATAGGAAGCTTACCGTTCACATCCATCTGAGATAGGACCACCTGCATGTTAGTTGACAAAGCATATTCCGTGTGGGACTCATCTATATCATTCTCAATAATGGATTGCAACTCATCCGAACCAGAAATATCAAACACATCTTGCACAATGGGTTCAATCACATCAATAGAGCACAAAGAATGGTCATCAACGGGGTGTTTCATAGCATCATCGAATTCCATAGAATTCCATAGTAAGTGTCCTACTTACATAATCAATCTTAGTCCTAGCAGTTTTTAAGAATGGCCTTCCTAACAAAATAGGTGCAGCATGCATATCATATTCCATATCTAGGACAAAGAAATCAGCAGGGAATATCAAATTGTCAACCATGACCAAAACATCCTCAACTACTCCCTTAGGGTATACACTAGACCTATCAGCAAGTTGCACAATAATTCCTGTTTCATGCAAAGGTCCTAATCCAAGTGATTTATAAAGAGAGTAAGACAAAACATTGATAGATGCACCCAGATCAAGCATAGCTCTTTCGAATCTAGTGTCATCTATGATACAAGGGATGCTTACCATACATGGGTCAGCGCACTTCTTGGGCATACGCCGTTGAAACACCGCTAAGACACGTTCGCTCACCTTGAACTTCTACTGCCCTTTAAGCTTTTGATTTCTCTTTATCGTGCAATGCTCCTTCAAGAAACGAGCATACTTGGGAATACTTTTAACAAGCTTAAGCAAAGGGATGTTTACCTCACACTTGTTGAATGTCTCGAAAAGATCCTTATCATCGACGATTCTTCTCTCCTTAAGCGCCTCTGGGAATGGGGTGGGTGGCTTTTCAGAACCGAGAGGAGGAAAGTATGGACGAACGTAGGTGTCCACATAAGGTTCTTTGGTAGCTCTAGGAGATCCGCCGCGGGTGCGGTCAGCCTCCACCGCGGGGTGCGGTGTGTCCCCAGAATTTTCTCGAGAAACAACATCGTCACCGCGGGGTATGGTAGGTCCCACCGCTGGGTGCGGTAGCTTCAACAGAATGTTCTGGTCCTCTTTTGTATTCTCACCGCGGGTGAGGTCCTCTTGCCGCTGGGTGCGATGGTCCTCCAGAAACTCCCCTTTTCCTGAATCGTCCTTCTCAGCAATAGGAGCGACAGGCAATTGCTTTCCACTTCGGAGGGTTACATCGCATAGTTTTCCCTCGGGTTTACTACCGTTTGATATGGTAGATTCCCCGAAGTCCGTGCATCAATCCTTGTGATCACCTCAGCCATCTGCCCCATCTGCGTCTCTAGGTTCTTGATACTCGACGTCGTAGCTTGAACGTAAGTGCTGAAATGTTTCGTCAAAGCTTCGAGCATATCTTCAGTTGAAGGAGACGCATCAGGTTGTGGACCTTGTGGCCTTTGTACAAAAGGGGGTATGGGCTGAGGTTGTTGTTGTTGATTCGGTTGATCCCTCCATCTGAAATTTGGATGGTCTCTCCATCCGGGATTATAAGTGTTGGAGTAGGGATCATGTCGAGGTCTTGGAGGTCCATAACCACCTACATCGTTCACCTCAGCATTCGAATCATCTTGTAATTGAGGACATGCATCGGTGGGGTGGAATTGATCAGCACAAATCACACATGCTTTGAGTTGTTGAGGAGTTCCTTACAATGTAAGTCTCCTTACCATGTCCTTCAACTCAATGATATCACTTGCATACGCAGGGCGATTAGAGTCAGCAGCATTAACTCCTCTCTTGGTAGAAGTTCTACCAAAATTTCTTGTGACCTTTGCCATCTCCTGAATCTTTTCCATAGCTGCTGTCGGTGTTGTGTTTAGAATGTTGCCACCACATACAGCGTCAACGATCCTCCTTTCACTGTCCAGCAGACCATTATAAAGATGAAGCATCAGGTCTTGATTGGTGTACCCGTGGAACGGATAGCTTGAGCAAAGTCTCTTGAACCGCTCATAGTACTCATAAAGGGTCTCGTCAGCCTCCTGCTCGATGTTGCTTATAGCCTTTTTCAAACTGTTTGCCTTCTTTGCAGGGAAATACTTTTCGAGAAACGCCTTATGCAATTTGTTCCACGTGTCTATGCCTCCAGTAGACAGATGGTAATACCAGTCATCAGCAGCGTCTTTGAGGGTAAACCTGAAAGCTCTCATCTTGATTTGTTCCTCAATGACGTTCGCCGGTTTCATGCTCATGCAGACAGTGTGGAATTTACCCATGTGCTTGATTGGGTCCTCTCCACTATGCCCATGGAAGGTTGGGAGCAAATGAATCAGCCCCGGCTTTAACTCAAAGTTTACTCCCTCTCCTACAGCAGGAATAGTCACAGCCAAGGGTTGCTGTTGCAGGTTGGGCGCTGTCAACTGCCTCAACGTTCGATCTGCGTCACCCATCTCAAATGCAGGGTTGTCAAAAACCAAAGTACGGTTGACTCTGCGATCCTGGGAAAAAGTTCTCTCAATCTCTGGATCAAAATCAAAAAGAGGTGAATTAGTAGCACGAGTGTGAACCATAAGATAGGTCCACACCAAGGTTGGTAACAAACAAACACACAAAAACAGAAAATTTGACTCCCCGGCAACGGCGCCAAATTTGACAGGCCTAAAGTCGTATGCCTAATCAAAGAAATCCTAAAGTACCTACTAAAGAGTATAGCAAGCAAGTCAGGGTCGAACCCAAGAGAATCAGGTTATCAATTCTTGTATCTTTCAAGTCACCAACTAGGAACTAGGGGGGGTTTGTATGATTTTCGAACCAAGTAATTAAAACAAAGCAAGTAAACAGATTCGCAGGCAACGGTTGTGAATATGATAGGGAAAAACATCACACCTGACAAAGATCCACACAATAAGAGATATGGTTGATCACTGAATTCTATCAATCTCAAGTTCTTATCTTTCCTTTAGTTGTTCTTATCGCGATCATAGGTAACTATTAGTTCAACCAGCCCTAATAGTACTTATTACCAAATCAAATCCGAAAACCTTCAAGACTCAATAAAGCAATAGCATTCAACCAAGGATTCAACAAGATACATGCAATAGAAATAACCTGTTACTATAAGCATGCAATTAACTCTCTCTCACGATGAACACTCGCAACCCACTTATGTAAATCGTGTTTGCTACTAGATATGCAACCCGAACCCGGAATCACAAGTCCTATCTATACGGATAATATCAATAAACCTAGGTGATCAGTCTAGATAAACCAATAAGATTCAATAAACATTCAAGCACAAGAGAATTAATACAACTAGATAGGAAATTGAACAAGAGTAGAAAACTCACAACCAATCAATTGAAGGCTTCAAAACGTCAAGTGCAACAATGGAGGTTTAGTTCTCCATAGGGTTTGTGAGAGTAAAACTAAGATAGGTGGCAACTAGGGTTCTCTAAACAAAGTCTTCAAAAGACTCTTAAATACTAGGGCAATTAATTTAGAAATAAAGAAAAGAAAATAACAAACTTGGAAACAAAGTCTCGAAAATAAAATAAAACGGGAAATAAAAACTCGGAAATGCTTGAGCGCGTCGTCACCGCGGGTGCGGCAACACCCACCGCGGGGTGCGGTGGTCTTCTAGTGTCCAGCTCCTCTTCCCTTACCTTCTCGCCGCGGGTGCGGTCAGTGTCACCGCAGGGTGCGGTGGTTCTCCAGAAACCTTATGTCTTCTCTCGCAGCTTCTCCTTGCATCCTTCGCACCGCTCCTCAACTCTTCTCTTCCATGTGCTTCAGAACTCTGTAAATCCTATGCTTTCTCCACTTCTTGGCTTCTCATCCGGATCACAGAGTTAACACCAGAACACACCTAAAACTCATCTAAATCATGCTAATAACCACTAGATGTGCTATACAATATATCACCAATCAAGCCCGCACATGGTGGCATTGGTTTGTCACTGACTGCATACAGCGCAACTTGACCCCTATTGAACAGTGGCACCAACGTGTATTTATGATGACTCGGAAGTATGTGCCCTAAGAGTACAAGAATAGGATGTGGATGGACATCGCGCTCGTTCGCCATGGCTCCATGACGCCTTTGGAGTTTTTCTCCAAGCTTGAAGACATGTACTACAAAGCGGGAATGAGTGTTTCCCCTTCTACCTTGCCCATGAAGTTCCTTAGTGGCCTAAACATCTCCATCAGGGACTAGCTTGAGATTCTTCCCATCAAGGATCTCAACAGCCTAACCCATACGGCCATGCAGCTCCACAACCAGCTTGTGCGCATGAAACAATCCACGTGGCCGCCCTCTGCTTCCAAAAGGTATGATTCTCGTCCTAGTCAATCATTTTCCTCTCATGTGCGTTCCCCTGTGCAGGGTAGGACACGTGCACCTCAAGGAAGCCACGACAACACAAGGCATGCGGACGCGCCTCACAATGTTTTTTGGCCGCAGTTGTTGCCACACTTGAAGAAGTCGAGACCAAGCTTGCTTCAGGTGTGGCGAGCGTGGTCATATCTAGCGTGATTTCCCCAACAAGAAGAAGATTTTACTCACTTAGGGCTCGTGCTACGAGTCATTCGATGATGAGCCGACCGAAGACATGGCCCCCAAGATTGACGACACCAAGGTGGACGATGCGTACATTTGTACCCCGCATGAGCTGGACGCAAGCACCCCTTTGAGCCTTGTTACTCGGCGCGTGCTCACGGTGAAAGACGCAGCCTTGATGGATCAATGAGAAAACCTATTTCATACACACTCCTTGTCCAGACCGCCTCCCTGAGCATCATCATAGACGGTGGTAGTTGTTGTAATATCGTCAACAAAAAGGTGGTCAACCATCTTAAGCTGGCAACGACGCCCCATCCTCAACCGTATGGCCTTCAATGGATTTCTGAGTGTAAGGGTGATGTGGTAAACATGCAATTCCACATAACATTTCCAATTGGGCATTATACCGATACAGTTGTATGTGATATTGTGGCAATGGATGCTACTCATCTCCTCCTTGGCAGGCCATGGAAGTTTGACAAGAAGGTCGTGCATGATGGCATACTAAACACTTATGTGTTTATGCATGGTGGTCGGCGAATCACCTTGCTACCCATGTCACGTTAGGAGATCCTCCACGACCATGGTTGCGTCGCATGCCACAGACGATGCTGCAGCCAAGGATGTGTGGCCGCGCCCCAGCGGCAACTTTGGCAAGCGCCAGCATACGGACAATAGTGCAAGCGGTCGCTCCCCCGCAATAGTGACTTCGGGCACACAGGCTGGAAAGCACAACGCCGCACGTGACAGCGACAACGAAGGCACCGTTCCCACACTCCAGGGCCACTGCGAACACCGCCTGTTGATGGCACACTCTAGGGATCTCACTCCAGTTTTTTAGGGACGTTCTCTTTGTTTTATATTACTTACCTCTATGTGTCTTTCTATTTCTAAGGACCTCCATGATTTACCCTCGTCTATTTCCTCCCTCTTGTAATTATTTCCAGACGTCATGCCCGGGTAGCTACCTAAGGGCCTACCCCCTATTTGCGGCATCGAGCACCAGATTGACATGGTTCCAGGTGAATCATTGCCAAATCGGGCTGCCTACCGTGCCAGTACTGAGGAGACGAAGGAGCTCCAACGCTAGGTGCATGATCTAATGGGCAAGGGCTACGTCCGCGAGAGCTTGAGCCCTTGTGTCGTTCCTGTCATTCTCGTGCCCAAGAAGGATGGCACATGGCGTATGTCTGTTGACTGTTGCGCAATCAATCATATCATCCCATCCCACGCCTCAACGACATGCAAGACGAGTTACATGGAGCCACTCTCTTCTCCAAAATTGAACTCAAGAGTGGCTACCATAAAATCAGGATGAAGGAAGGCAACAAATAGAAGACAGCCTTCAAGACAAAGTACGACCTCTACGAATGGCTGGTTATTCCCTTCGGCCTCACCAATGCCTCAAGCACCTTTATGCGGCCCATGAACCATGTATTTAGACACTTTTTGGGGAAATTTGTCATCGTTTATTTTGACGATATTTTGGTGTACAACCGTAGCTTAGAGGACCATGTAAACCACCTTTAACTGGTCATAGAATGCCATAGGAGCGAACACTTGTATGCCAATTTGGAAAAATGTGTGTTTTGCTCGGACACCACGGTGGACACCGAGGAGGTCCGTGCCATTCAAGAGTGGCCCACCTCCACAAACCCGTCCATGGTTCGATCCTTTTTGGGGTTGGTTGGCTTCTACCGACGTTTTGTGCGTGACATTAGCACAATTGCCGCCCCATTGCACGAGCTCACCAGAAATGTGCCTCCGTCAATTGGAATGACCAGCATGAGGCCGCCTTCCAGACTCTTAAAGACAAGTTGTGCAACACTCCCCTGCTCTAGTTGCCCGACTTTAACAAGATGTTCGAGGTTCAGTGTGATGCATCCAATTTTGGCATCGACGGCGTTTTGCTTCAAGGATGGCGCCCCATCGCCTACTTCAGTGAGAAGTTTTCCGGCGCCACCCTCAACTATCCGACCTATGACAAAGAGCTTTATGCTCTAATTCGGGTGGTGAAGACGTGGCAACACTATTTGTGGCCAAATGAGTTCGTAATCCACACGGACCATGAGCCCCTTGCTTACCTGAAGCACCGATCCACACTCGGTCGGCGCCATGCTCGATGAGTAGAGTTCATGGAGACATTCCCCTATGTCGTCCTCCACAAACAAGGCAAGAAGAATGTGGTCACCGACGCCCTCTCTCACAGGTATGTCCTCTTGACTCAACTTGATGCAAAGTTTTTAGGCTTTTCCTTGATTAAAGATTTGTATTTATTTGATGCATTCCTTAAACCTATCTATGAGACTTGCACATCCAAAGGTGAGTTTGAGGGCTATATTCTAGACGGGGGATATCTTTTTCGAGTTGGGAAGTTGTGTATACCCCAATCCTCCATTAGGACCCTCCTTATACAGGAAGATCATGAGGGACGTGGCCATTTCGGCATTGCCAAAACCTTAGCCGCCCTCAAGGAACACTTTTATTGGCCACACATGACTCGCGAAGTCACTAGGTTCTGTAATGCTTTCGTGACTGGCCATAGAGCCAAATCTAGGTCGAGCCATTCCTTGTACACTCCTCTACCCATGCCATCGACCCCTTGATAGGATTTATCTATGGATTTTGTGATGGGGTTGCTGATTTCTAAGAAGGGGAGATACGCTATCTTTGTGTTTGTAGATCGCTTCTATAATATGGCTCATATTATCCCCTGTAGGATGACCAATAATGCTTCAGATATAGCTAACCTATTTTTTTAGCATGTGTTAAGATTACATGGGATTCCATGTACCATTGTGAGTGATAGGGATGTGAAAATTGTGAGTCACTTTTGAAGAACTTTGTGGGGAAAGTTAGGCACCAAACTCCTAATTTCCATCAGCTACCACCCGCAAACCGACGGCCAAACTAAGGTAACCAACTGCACCCTAGGGACCTTGCTTAGGACCATGCCTAGGGCCAACCCGCACCATTGGGAGGATTTACTATCTTGTGCTGAGTTCTCTTATAACAAGTCAGTGCATTTGGCAACTAGGCTCACTCCTTTTGAGGTCGTTTTTTGCGGCAACCCGCTCACGCCACTGGACCTGCCTCCGCTACGCGCCGACGATAACGTCAAAGGAGCCAACTATGCCGAGTTCATCCAGGTGTTGCATGCTAGGACAAAGGAGCAGCTGGAACAAAGAGCCCACTAGTACAAGGCCAACAAGGGCCGGTGCCGTGTCACATTTGCGCCTGGTGACCTTGACTGGGTGCATATGCACAAGGACCGCTTCCTCACCAAGTGCGGCAGCAAGCTGGACCCTCACGGCGATGGTCCTTTTCGGTTAATTCATGCCTTCAGCCCTAATGCTTATCAACTCGAGTTGCCCGCGGACTAAGGAGTTCATGCCACCTTTATTGTGGCCGACTTGTCCCCTTATGTGCCCCCGAACATTGACATTGACGAATCGGGGACAATTCGAGGCCAAGAAGGAGAGAGTGATACAACCCCGGACGGGACATTGATGGAATCCCAAGAAGGGGACATGATGAGTGTCTGATCTGAAGGCCCAATCACCAGGGCACATGCCAGAGCCATCGCCCTAGCCACACAAAGCATCACGGCCAAGGGCTTCGTGCATAACAGCTCCACGGCTTCGGCAGTGCCCAAGGCCGTGTCCTTCTCCGCTATCAAAGGCCCTGCAGGCCCCGTCGCGGTGCCACGACTTCGGCAGTGGCAGCACTTCCTCGGCTCCCTCGACGTCGTGCTTATCCTAGTTTTAGATTGTAATTATTTTTAGCAAGTTTAATTTTAGCAAGTTTCTCTTTTTAGGTGTGTGTGTCTTCTATGCTTAGGGGCCCGGCCCATTAGGTTTGTTTAGGCCCATGGGTGCACTTTCTTGGCTTTATGTGCCTTGTCGCTTGTAATTCATTGCTGCTGTTGAATTGAAGCTTAAGCATTTCGTTGAGAATTGTCTCTGACCTTGACCCTTCGACGTCACCTTTGTTTCTTCGATCGATCCTCGTAACGGATCACCAAACCTCCGATCACCTAAAAGCAATCAAAACCACTCGTCCCACCTGGCTTTCCTCCGAGCACAAGAGTGTCGGCAGCCTTCGCCCGTGAAGTTTGTCATCTATTCGGCTTCACAGGAAGAGAAGGACACTAGGACCCGCTTTCTACCTAGATCCGTCATCTACTCGTGAACGAGGCTTTGTTTACTTATAAACACCTAAATCTCTCTACTAAATTCAGATGAACACACCAAAAAAAAGTGTCAAAACCTATGGTTCTTGAAGGCTTTATGCTCTGGGAAAAAGCTCAAAAATATTATTTAAGTTCATCATGAAAAGAAATGTTGGTTGCAAGCCAACTTATAAACACAAAAAAAAACATAAATTGTCTTAACACATTAATGTGCCACGTCACCACCAAAATTGAGGGCAAAGGCACAAGCCAATTTTGAGATGGCCTTGCTTCAGCGTCTGGACAGTGCTGGCGTCGGAGACTCCTTGACATCCAATGCCATCTCCCGGTAAACCTTCAAACTCTCTGCCACTCCTGGGTCCATTGTCTTGTGGGGATGTCAAGAGTGAATAGTCGGATTTTGGCCTCATTTGGAGTTCCTTGGCCTGGTGAATGCCGCTGCTCCCCATCTTGGCCAATGCCCGGCGTCGGGGTGCCTTCTTGGATGAGTGCCATCACCGAGTCATTTAGCATGTGGCTCGGTGCTCCATAGCTCATAAGGCCTCTTTTGATTCCATCTTGGAGTTGCATAGCTTGGGCTCCTTTGGACTTGCACCTTGATGTGATCCCACCTCCCATGACGGCCACAGAGGAAGAGCAAGCCATGAGCCTTCGTTCAGAGGGCCCAGTGACAAGCTCTAGGTCCAAGGCCATCGCCGACGGCGTGCACTCGCTAGTCACTTGCATCATCGCTAGCCAAGGAAGCCCAGAGACCGAGCCCAGACTCATCGTCCTTGCCACCATCGGCATCAGAGTATCGAGCACATCTCAGCCGGCACCGGGTGCACCCAATGCCGAGCCACTCGACCCATCATCGTCGCCGCTTGTAGTGTCTACATCCATTGCCTCGCCCCCACCGGGTGCACACATTGCCGAGCCACTCGACCCATCGTCGCCGCCGCTTGCAGTGTCTACATCCATTGCCTCGCCCCCATCGGGTTTAGACATTTAGAGGATTATTTTCCATGTGTTTTCGCACTGTTTTGAGACATTTCTATATTTAGTAGTTTGCTTGTTTTAGATACTTTCTATTTATAGTTATTTCCATATTTAGGGTGTGTGCCTATTGCATGTTGCATAGGCTAGCCCACTAGGCTCGACTCGGCCCATCCGAGTTCTCGCCTTTAGTATTTAAGTCAAACATTGTTATTGTTTTTACTTAGGTTCAATTTTAATCAAGGCTTTAGTAGAGTGTTTATCCTCCTACCGTGACTTCACCCTCTATCTTCGCATCCCTTTAACCCACGCCGATGCTACGGCAACCGCTTGAACCCTCAAGCAAAGTCTTCCTTCGCATCTCCCTTCACTCCGCGCCAACGCTATGGCAAAAGGACTTGTCTTGTCAAGTCATCTATCCCCAACTCACACACCAACATCATCCGTTTAATCGCTTCCGCCGTCGCTATCGAACCCATATCCATCGATGTCGTCGTCACTAGCATCGCTTGTGACACTCACCCTTACCATCGCTATCGCCGTCGCCATCGCAGCCGCCTTCACCATCGCCGCCGTCTCCACTGTCTTGACACTCATCTTGACATCCATCGTCGCTGCCGCCGATACCACCCAGACATTCACCACTGGGTTCGCCATCGGTCACCACCGTGTCCGATAACCTCTAAAGTTACTGTTCACCGTCGCCACCTCTTGTCAACCTTTCGTGCAATACAACAAGAGTTTGCACCCAAGGGTTCCACGACAGGTTTGACAAGGAAAGTTGTGACTTCTCGCCCAAGACTAGATCCAAGGTGTCACCTTTGACAAGTGTGCTCGTCATCGGAGGCAAGAACACATCAACTGGTATCAGAGCCCAGCAGTCTTGTAAGTCACGAACTCAAGTTTGCATCTTGTTCACAATTTTTTTTTCTTGACCACCATCTTTGCTTTCGCATCATTGAAAGACAAACCAAAAGTTTCCATATTTAGTTTGTCCTTCGGTTTCTACAAGATAATTCCTTGGCCAATTTTTTTTTCTTGCTCCCTAAGTTTTGGTGTGTTTGGTAACTTTGATATCTTGCATGCTAGAATAGATTGTTTCCTTATTTCTTGCATTGATAGAGTTTCCTTATTTGTTTGCTTTACTTTTTGGGTTTGTTAGCCGAATTTCCTTATAAGATATCATCAAATCTTATCTTCTTTCTTTCTCCAATCTCTAAGATCACACGCGTGATCCTTTTTGTTACTTGGGCCGTTATTTTTTTTCCTTTTTCATAATCCGATATCTTCAAGCAAAAGATAATATATTTGGATATTATTATTAAAAAAAAAAGATCATCCAATCGGATATTCAAAAAAAAAAGTTTTCAAGTTAGGGAAAGCCAAAATAAGGCAACCCTAACCCACTCGCTATGGTCTAGGCTCACTTCTCAATCCCTCTGCCGTCTAGGTGAGCTTCCTATAAGGTATTGTCTAGCTATTTTGGTTGCTTTGTTTACGTGGTCTAGGGTTTCAATTTGTTCTTGTGTGTTTGATTGATGACTTGCTTCTCACACCATCACTTATGACTAGCCTAGCCGTCCTCACGGCAAGCCCATACAAGCCCTACCCTTCGTGAACTTTGTGACTTGATTAGTGATTTCTTGGTTGTTGGTCTCTGTGCTTGTTGTTCGTTTTTACTTCCATGTCTGGCCCTATTGTTATAGGAAGCATGACGGTCAACACATCTAGTGAGGACAACGCAGGTGCCGACAACACCAACCCACAGCCCCAACCATTGGGTCTACAACAAGACCCACCACCACAGGATCCACCACAACAAGATCCCCTTATAGAGTTGTCCGAGGAGCAAAGAGTAATCCAAGCCCTTCGACAACAAGTGGCTCACTTGGAAGCCATGCAAAAAGCAGCACAACTCGTTCCCACTCCAACCCCAGTGATCGCTATAGACGCGCCTTGCAATGTTTTTTGGCCGTAGTTATTGCCACACTTGAAGCAGTCGAGACCAAGCCTGCTTCAAGTGTGGCAGGCGCGATCATATCTAGCGTGATTGCCCCAACAAGAAGAAGATTTTACTCACTCAGGGCTCGTGCTACGAGTCATTCGATGATGAGCCGACCGAAGACATGGCCCCCAAGATTGACGACACCGAGGTGGACGACGCATACATTTCTGCCCCGCATGAGCTGGATGCGAGCACCCCTTTGAGCCTTGTTACTCGTTGCGTGCTCACGGTGAAAGACGCAGCCTTGATGGATCAATGAGAAAACCTGTTTCATACCCGTTCCTTGTCCAGACCGCTTCCCTGAGCGTCATCATAGACAGTGGTAGTTGTTGTAATATCGTCAACAAAAAGGTGGTCAACCATCTTAACCTCGCAACGACGCCCCATCCTCAACCGTATGGCCTTCAATGGATTTCTAAGTGCAAGGGTGATGTGGTAAACATTCAATGCCATATCACATTTCCAATTGGGTATTATACCGATACAGTTGTATGTGATATTGTGGCAATGGATGCTACTCACCTTCTCCTTGGCAGGCCATGGCAGTTTGACAAGAAGGTCGTGCATGATGGCATACTAAACACTTATGTGTTTATGCATGGTGGTCGGCGAATCACCTTGCTACCCATGTCACCTTAAGAGATCCTCCACGACCATGGTCGCGTCGCATGCCACAGACGATGTTGTAGCCAAGGATGTGCGGCCATGCCCCAGTGGCAACTCTGGCAAGCGCCAGCATGCGGACAATAGTGCAAGCGGTCGCTCCCCCGCAATAGTGACTTCGGGCACACAGGCTGGAAAGCACAACGCCGCACGTGACAGCGACAACGAAGGCACCTCTCCCACATTGTTTTCTATTACTTTCTTCTACGTGTCTTTCTATTTCTAAGGACCTCTATGATTTACCCCCGTCTTTTTCCTCCCTCTTGTAAATATTTCCAGACGTCATGCCCGAGTAGCTACCTGAGGGCCTGCCCCCTGTTTGCGGCATCGAGCACTAGTTTGACATGGTTATAGGTGGATCATTGCCAAATCGGGCTGCCTACCGTGCCAGTCCTGAGGAGACGAAGGAGCTCCAATGCTAGGTGCATGATCTAGTGGACAAGGGCTACGTCCGCGAGAGCTTAAGCCCTTGTGTCGTTCCTGTCATTATCGTGCCCAAGAAGGATGGCACATGGCGTATGTGTGTCGACTGCCGTGCAATGAATCATATCATGGTGAAGTACCGTCATCGCATCCCGCGCCTCAACGACATGCAAGACGAGTTGCACGGAGCCACTCTCTTCTCCAAAATTGATCTCAAGAGTGGCTACCATAAAATCAGGATGACGGAAGGCGACAAATAGAAGACAACCTTCAAGACAAAGTACGACCTCTAAGAATGGCTGGTTATGCCCTTCGGCCTCACCAATGCCCCGAGCACCTTTATGCGGCTCATGAACCATGTACCTAGACACTTTTTGGTGAAATTTGTCGTCGTTTATTTTGACAATATTTTGGTGTATAGTCGTAGCTTAGAGGACCATGTAGACCACCTTTAATCGGTCGTAGAATGCCATAGGAGCGAACACTTGTATGCCAATTCGGAAAAATGTGTGTTTTGCTCGGACACCACGGTGGACACCGAGAAGGTCCGTGTCATTCAAGAGTGGCCCACCTCCACAACCCCGTCCATGGTTTGATCCTTTTTTGGGTTGGCTGGCTTCTACCGACATTTTGTGCGTGACATTAGCATAATTGCCGCCCCATTGCACGAGCTCACTAGAAAGGTGCCTCCGTCGATTGGAATGACCAGCATGAGGCCGCCTTCCAGACTCTTAAAGACAAGTTGTGCAACGCTCCCCTGTTCTAGTTGCCCGACTTTAACAAGATGTTCGAGGTTGAGTGTGATGCATCCAATTTTGGTATCGATGGCGTTTTGCTTCAAGGATGGCGGCCCATCGCCTACTTCAGTGAGAAATTTTCCGGCGCCACCCTCAACTATCCGACCTATGACAAAGAGATTTATGCTCTAATTCGGGTGTTGAAGACGTGGCAACACTATTTGTGGCCAAAGGAGTTCGTAATCCACACAGACCATGAGCCCCTTGCTTACCTGAAGCACCAATCCACACTCGGCCGGCGCCATGCTCGATGAGTAGAGTTCATGGAGACATTCCCCTATGTCGTCCTCCACAAACAAGACAAGAAGAATGTGGTTATCGATGCCCTCTCTCACAGGTATGTCCTCTTGACTCAACTTGATGCAAAGTTTTTAGGCTTTTCCTTGATTAAAGATTTGTATTTACTTGATGCATTCCTTAAACCTATCTATGAGACCTGCAAATCCAAAGGTGAGTTTGAGGGCTATATTCTAGACGGTGGATATTTTTTTCGAGTTGGGAAGCTGTGTATACCCCAAAACTCCATTAGGACCCTTCTTATACAAGAAGATCATGAGGGATGTGGCCATTTTGGCATTGCCAAAACCTTAGCCGCCCTCAAGGAACACTTTTATTGGCCACACATGACTCGCCAAGTCACTAGGTTCTGTAATGCTTTTGTGACTGGCCATAGAGCCAAATATAGGTCGAGCCATTCCTTGTACACTCCTCTACCCATGCCATTGACCCCTTGGGAGGATTTATCTATGGATTTTGTGATGGGGTTGCTGATGTCTAAGAAGGGGAGATACGCTATCTTTGTGGTTGTAGATCACTTCTATAATATGGCTCATGTTATCCCTTGTAGGATTACCAACAATGCTTCAGACATAGCTAACTTATTTTTTGAGCACGTGGTGAGATTACATGGGATTCCATGTACCATTGTGAGTGATAGGGATGTGAAATTTGTGAGTCACATTTTGACGAACTTTGTGGGGAAAGCTAGGCACCAAAATCCTAATTTCCACTAGCTACCACCCTCAAAACGACGGACAAACTAAGGTAACCAACCGCACCTTAGGGACCTTGCTTAGGACCATGCCTAGGGACAACCCGAGCCATTGGGAGGACTTGCTATCTTGTGTTGAGTTCTCTTATAACAAGTCAGTGCATTTGGCGACTAGGCTCACTCCTTTTGAGGTCATTTTTTGCCGCAACCCGCTCACGCCGCTGGACCTGCCTCCGCTATGCACCGGCGATAACTGTTGAATTCCTTAGGTTTTGATGGTTACAAACACTCAACTAATACGTGTACCAAGTGTTTCAGGGACAAGAAGAGTTATCCCAGGGAGCTTTGCAACACAGGATCTCAGAGGGAACAAAGGCTTGCTTAGCGCTTTGTTACCTCTCAAGGAACTGTAGTGACGGACCAGATCAAGGCTGCAAAAGGAAAGAAGCCATCCAGCGTGATGAGTTAAGGAAACAAACCAAGAAGCCACGCGGTAGAGGATGAAGACTTCGGCTCCAAGGATCAAGCCGGAATGTGTGAAGATATGGAAAGAGAGAAAAGACCCGATCATGTTATCCTAGGAATCTTCCCTAAGATAAGGCGATTGGAGAGAGAAGAATAATATCCAATCGGTTGGATTAATTAGGGAACTCCTTCCTTAATTAATATAATCGGTTGTGATATCTTATCTTCCAAACAAAATCATATCTTTGTAATCCGATTCTAGTTTTTCCTAATTTGTGTCAATTAGGGTTTCTGCCGAGTTATATTTAAGTAAAGTGAGGATTCATTTCTTAGAGACGACTTCACGGCTGAGAACGACTTTGAACGACTTTGAACGAGAAAAAGAAAAGAAGAGAAAGAGAGTGAGGTGCGTGTGAGTCTTTGAGAGTTGAGTTTGATTCATCGTTGTAGAAGAGGTTTTGAGTCTAGCTGGTTGTTTAGAGGTCGAAGTCCAGGATACAAGTGTAATCAAACAAGAAACTAATAAGACAAGTACGCAGTTCAAAATCCTCTCAAGCGAAAGCTTGAAGGTAGTGGTTTTTCCTTGAGAAGCTAGTTTTGCTAATCAGGGTTTCCACTATATATCATGAGTTCGTTTTGTTATCTTTCTTGCTATTTTAATCCGTTCTGCCTTCTGTGGGAACAAAGCTTTTGTTCTCTCAGACGTAACTCTAACGATCCAACAATTGGTATCAAAGCCTGGTGCTCTAGATTGTTTTCGTTACAGAATTTGCAGGAAAGATGTCATCGTCAAGCAATGCAATCGGTGATTCGTTCTGGAAACCACCAACTCTGAAGTCTGGTGAGTATAGCTGGTGGGTGGAGCAAATTGAGTCCCATATTTGTTCCCTTGATGGACAGCTCTGGAAAGTTATAGAAGTCGGACCTTTTGTGATCAAGAACAAGACAGATGAGACAAAGCCAAAACCAAAGGTCGACTACACCGATGAGGATTGGAAGAAACTGGAGAAAAACAGCAGGGCTAAGAAGATCCTTCACATGGCCCTTCTTCCCTCCGATCTCAAGAAAGTCATGAGCTATAAGACTGCCAAGGAGATCTGGGATGCCCTGAAACGTCTTCATCAAGGAAATGAAGACTCGAAGAAGAACAAGATCCTTTTCATGTTCAAGGAGTACGACCAAATTTCTCAAGGGAAAGATGAACACATTCAAGAGTACTACTCCAGGTTCCATGGGCTAGTTGGTCAGCTTCAGTACCTTGGTGAAACAATGCCAGACTGGAAGTTGACTCATCACTTCATGCAAGGTCTCAACACTCAGTGGGATGCCATTGCTCTTGCCCTCTACTCTCAAACAGACGTTAAGACTCTTACTATGGAAGAGGTGGTTGCTAAGCTGGAAAGCAACGCCTCTGTCTATAATCATAAGATAAACAAGAAAGGAGAGGAGAAGGCGAAGAGCATTGCCCTGAAGGTGGAAATGGCATTTGATCTGTCTCAAACGGGCGATGAAGATGAGGATGGCGATGAAGATGTTGCTCTTATCACAAGGGCAATGAGGAAGATATGGTCTCGGAACAAGGACTCGCCCAGTTCCTTTGAAGGGAACAGAGACATGAAAGATGTGGTTTGTTACCACTGTCAGAACAAGGGACACATGGCCAGAAACTGCTTCAAGAATAAGGCAGGAATGCCTCCAGCAAATGAAGGAAAGCAAGCAATGGTTGCCACCTGGTGAGAATCAGACTCAGATGACGAAGATTCGTCACATTCCAGGGATGTATGCTTAATGGCCGTTGAAGTTCCAAACGAGACAAAGGGAGAGGTAATCAACGATGAGGTAACTGAATCTGATCTTATATCAAGCTTAAGATGCAAATCTAAAGAAAGCTTGATCTCTCTCATTAAGACTCTCGTTCGCGAGAGTAATCTTTTCAGTGAGCAACTCGAAGAGAAAGATGAATCGATCTCAGGTCTGATCGAAGAAAATCAGGTTTGGGCTGAAAAAGTGCTCATGCTTGAGAAAGGTTCATCTTCCTCTTCAAACACATGCTTTGAATGTCCAAAACTCACTAAAAAGATTAAGTCTCTAGAGTCCACTGTTTCCTCACTCGAGGCTGAGTCTTTAATGTTAAAACTAGGAAATGCAAAACTTTCTAGTGATCTAACCAAACTCAGTGAGGAACAGAAGGACGAGCCAAAAGGTATTGTCTTTGTTGCAGCCAAGAATGAAAAGAAACCTGAAAAGAAGGAAGTACCTCGCTTTGGAATTGGCTATCAACCTAAGCTTCCTGTTGATGACACTAAGAAAAAAGGCTCCAAAGTCGAAGGAAAACAGTCTGTAAAAGAAAAGGGGGAATGTTCCTCCGGAGGGAACAAAGACAAAGACTGTTCTAATTCAACTGAGGAAGGCAAGGCTTGGTATCATGGACAGAAGGCTCATGCAATTTGGCTGAAGCAATCCCAAAGCAGTAAGTCCAATAATATTGATTTTCAGTCAAGGATTGCTAACAAAACAATTTGGCCAGGACAGAGCAAGTATGTAGATCTGAAGTGTCAAAGGGTCTGTTGGTATTGCGGGCATTCTGGTCATTACAAGCAAGAGTGCCTGCTGAAGCAACATAATGAGGAGATTGCTCGCACTACTAGGGAGCATATAGAAGTTGAACCTCCTAAGATTAGATATGTTGCTCCCAAACCCAGAAAGTATAAGCTTGTCTGGGTTCGCAAGAACTAACTCTTTCTGTGCAGGTTAAAGTGAGGAATGTTCCTAGTGTTTCATTCATTCAAGGGTCAGTTACTTGACAGGGAACAAAGCGAGTCTCACCTCACTTCTGCATGGAATACTTGAGACTCAGAGGCCTGGTGTCAGAGGTAAAGGTGATATGGACACGGACTTAATGATTAATCTGTACCTTGTGTGAAAATTTCAGGTACCGTGTACATCTAGGAAGGACATCACTGTGTCGAGAAAGATTGGCAAATGGGGGATCAAACGCCAATCTTCTCATTGGAACACCTGTTGGGAAACTCTACATTCAGTTCCATACGAAGTCTGGTTTGTTCCCCTAACTACATGTCTATGTGTTGTGTTCCCTCGATGATTGGCTAGATTACGTGGTAAACTGTGAAAGTCGAATCTTCATGCCTTATTATGCATTAGCTTCGTTGGGTATTAATTTTTGAAAAGCTTGACTATGTGCCTTTACTTCCTTTATGTATTGAATGTCTTGCATGGTCATCTATGTTATCATATGTCACATGAATCAGCTCTATTTCGGCCCAAAAGAATCAACTTGATGATTTGTTCCCTCATTATAAGCCCAAATGATAGTTGATTCTACAGCTCACCCGTAACCGCCATGCTTGATGTCTCCTATGAGCCCATCTTATCATCCACATCTGGAGACCTCTTAGGCATGATGTAAAATTCAATCGCAAAAATCATATATTTTGGTGTGATGGTCTTTTATACCCTCTATGGTAACTAACCCCCTGTATCACACCCTACTACTTTTTGTTTTGGCGGGAAAACGGTTCGGCCTCTGTGGCTTGCAGGTCTGAGATGACGTGTGTATCGCAGAATGTAATAATGGAAACTTTGTGTTGGGACGCGCCGTGCATTAAGGGTTGATTTGATGGAAAGAAGTTAGGAAGAGATCTTTCGGCTGATTCAATTGGATTTGGACGAGATTCTGGCAAGTTTTGGGAAAGTGGAAGATTGCAATTTTTATCTTTTGGAAACTGAAAGGATCAGATTTTATCTTTGGAATTTCTGGAAGATTTTGTGATGGCTATATAATTCGGGTCTCCAAGTAAGTCCCCTCTTCACTATTCCCTTATCTTCCTCAAGTTATCTTCCTCTCTACCTCTCATCTTCCCATTGGTATCTCTCTCTCTCACAAAAAAATGGCCTCAAACACTAACCTTGCCAAAGACCTCCAAAACCTCCTTGCCAAACTGTCCTCCATGGGGACAGACCCCGCTCTCCTCGCCGCCATTACCCAGTCCCTACCTTCTACCTCCACCACCCTAGCGACCACCACAGTTACACCTCTGCCATCACCCACCCAGGACCAACTCGCCATGGTCCCCTACATAGCCCCAATCGCCCCAAACACAGAACCCATTCCACAAAACCCTAACCCTAAAATCTCCCCGACCGTTCCCACTGCCATATCCTCTACTGAAAGAGATGAGGTTTATTCCTCTCCAATCCATCCTGACCCCATTGAAGAGGAGATAAAGGAGTTACCTAGAGAGACCACTCCAGTCATCACTGAGGAGCACGTGGCTGTGAAGGAGAAGATTTAGGGAGTTGTAAGGTGTATCGCCAAGGAATTGGTTGAGGAAGAAGATGAGGAGGAACCTCTTATTTCTCTAAAGTCATCTGGAAGGATAAAGACTGCATACTCCTCCAAGAGGAAGACCCGCTCTCAGAAGAAGTCCGAGAAGGCTATCACAGTCATTTCTGACGAGGAGTCAGAACCCCTCACTGGGAACAAAGCGAAGAAAGCCAAGGTCTCTGCTGGTCTTCTCCGCAAAAGTCAACGTCGTCAGCCCGCCAAGGCCAAAGGAAAGGTGGGGGCTGATGAAGTCAAAAGCATGAGCCATAAGTCTGTGGTAAAAGAATTGCTGGTGGACCCGGAGTTCCTTAAGAAGAATTATCTGGAGGAGGTGTATGCAGTACTGGATGCTCAGAAGTGGACTCGGCTGTTCATGGAAGAAGAATGAGTGGATGAGGACTTGATAAGGGAGTTCTATTCGTCTTATGTGATGGAAGTCAGACCCCACGCCGTTCTGGGGAGCTACAAGCTTGGAGGGAAGGTACATCTGTTTTCGAGCATTGAGTTGGGAGTAGCTTTGGGAGTCCCACATGAGGGGTATGGCGAGTACCCAAAAGGAAGATGGCCTAAGGATTTTCCATATTCTGAAGCAGTGTGGGCAGTGGCTGGCATTGAGAATGCTCTGGGAAGTGGTAATCTTGACATATCTGAGATGTCTTCCGTCAACAAAGTATTATACCACTTCTTGATCAGCAACATAACGCCCAGGGGACAGAAAAGGAACCGACTGCTGATTTTGGATATTGTCCTCCTATCTACGCTATTGAAGAAGGAACCCATTTGCCTCCCCAGGATTATGATGCAGCACATGTCCCATGCTAGGAACACAGACCAGCATGCTCTTCCGTTCCCTCGAGTTGTCAAAAAGATTCTTGAGTACCATAAAGTCTACAACTCTTCGGCGGAATCGAGTTTCTTCTCCCGCCCCTTCGATGTCAGTAATCTGCACAAGATGAAGTTTGTTCTTCAAGGTGACGAAGGCTGGGTGAAACTGGATAGTATTCCGGCTGTTTCTGAGACTATGGAAGATTCTGAGGTGGACAGTTCTGAGGGGGAACTGAATGAGAAATCATCTCTGGGGAAGGATCTAAGAAGTCTTTGCCAGGCAGTACAGGATTTGGCTGCTCAGTAGACGCTTCTCTTGGCAGACGTACGTGCGCTTCTCTCCCATCACGCATCAGCTCCATCGGCTGGTCATAGTGATGCCTAACCGTTTACCTGCCATCCACCCACTCCTTTGTTCCGTTGCTCATCTATCCTCCTTAGTTGTTTTTATTTCTCTCTGACTTGTGTGCCCTGTGTGGCTTAATGACTGTGTTTAGATGTTTTGCATGTTTTGGCTGTCTTTGCATGTTGTTTAAGTTTTTTTTAAATAATGACAAGGGGTGTTTTTTTGTTTATCTGGCATTGATCTTTCTTCTCTAACTCTTTACTGTGTTTTTGATGATGCCAAATGGGGGAAAAAGACAGGTAGCATTGTCTGAGGGGGAACAGAACAGGTAAAACGTATTGCTGGACTTAGGGGGAACTAACAGTGTATTAATGGGAAACTTTCTTGTCATATGTTGTCTTTTTCTAGCTGGTATATGCTTTATTGTTATGGGTGTTTGTCACCATCAAAAAGGGGGAATTTGTTGAATTCCTTAGGTTTTGATGGTTACAAACACTCAACTAATACGTGTACCAAGTGTTTCAGGGACAAGAAGAGTTATCCCAGGGAGCTTTGCAACACAGGATCTCAGAGGGAACAAAGGCTTGCTTAGCGCTTTGTTACCTCTCAAGGAACTGTAGTGACGGACCAGATCAAGGCTGCAAAAGGAAAGAAGCCATCCAGCGTGCTGAGTTAAGGAAACAAACCAAGAAGCCACGCGGTAGAGTATGAAGACTTCGGCTCCAAGGATCAAGCCGGAATGTGCGAAGATATGGAAAGAGAGAAAAGACTCGATCGTGTTATCCTAGGAATCTTCCCTAAGATAAGGCGATTGGAGAGAGAAGAATAATATCCAATCGGTTGGATTAATTAGGGAACTCCTTCCTTAATTAATATAATCGGTTGTGATATCTTATCTTCCAAACAAAATCATATCTTTGTAATCCGATTCTAGTTTTTCCTAATTTGTGTCAATTAGGGTTTCTGCCGAGTTATATTTAAGTAAAGTGAGGATTCATTTCTTAGAGACGACTTCACGGCTGAGAACGACTTTGAACGAGAAAAAGAAAAGAAGAGAAAGAGAGTGAGGTGCGTGTGAGTCTTTGAGAGTTGAGTTTGATTCATCGTTGTAGAAGAGGTTTCGAGTCTAGCTGGTTGTTTAGAGGTCGAAGTCCAGGATACAAGTGTAATCAAACAAGAAACTAATAAGACAAGTACGCAGTTCAAAATCCTCTCAAGCGAAAGATTGAAGGTAGTGGTTTTTCCTTGAGAAGCTACTTTTGCTAATCAGGGTTTTCACTATATATCGTGAGTTCGTTCTGTTATCTTTCTTGTTATTTTAATCCGCTGTGCCTTCTGTGGGAACAAAGCTTATGTTCCCTCAGACGTAACTCTAACGATCCAACAATAACGTCAAAGGAGCCAAATGTGCTGAGTTCATCCAGGTGCTGCATGCTAGGACAAAGGAGCATCTGGAACAAAGAGCCCACTAGTACAAGCACAAGGACAACAAGGGCCGGTGCCGTGTCACATTCGCGCCTGGTGACCTTGACTGGGTGCATATGCCCAAGGATCGCTTCCTCACCAAGTGCGACAACAAGCTAGACCCTCACAGCGATGGTCCTTTTTGGTTAACTCATGCCTTCGGCCCTAATGCTTATCAACTCGAGTTGCCCGCGGACTAAGGAGTTCACGCCACCTTCATTGTGGCCGACTTGTCCCCTTATGTGCCCCCGAACATTGACATTGACGAATCAGGGATAATTCGAGGCCAAGAAGGGGAGAGTGATACAACCACGGACGTGACATTGATGAAATCCCAAGAAGGGGACATGATGAGTGTCCGGTCTAAAGTCCCAATCACCAGGGCACATGCCAGAGCCATCGCCCTAGCCACACAAAGCATCACGGCCAAGGGCTTTGCGCATAACAGCTCCACGGTTTCGGCAGTGCCCAAGGCCGTGTCCTTCTCCGCCATCAAAGGCCCTGCAGGCCCCGTCGCGGTGCCACGACTTCGTCCATGGCGGCACTTCCTTGGCTCCCTCGACGTCGTGCTTATCCTAGTTTTAGATTGTAATTATTTTTAGCAAGTTTAATTTTAGCAAGTTTCTCTTTTTGGGTGTGTGTGTCTTATATGCTTAGGGCCCCGACCCATTAGGTTTGTTTAGGCCCATGGGCGCACTTGCTTGGCTTTATGTGCCTGGCCACTTTTAATTCATTGCTAATGTTGAATTGAAGCTTAAGCATTTCGTTGAAAATTGTCTCTGACCTTGAGCCTTCGACGTCACCTTTGTTTCTCTGATCGATCCTCGTAACGGATCACGAAACCTCCAATCACCTAAAAGAAATCGAACCCACTCGCCCCACCTGGGCTTTCATCCGAGCACAAGAGTGTTGGCAGTCTTCGCCCGTGAAGTTTTTCATCTATCTGGCTTCACACGAAGAGAAGGACACTAGGACCCGCTTTCTACCTAGATCGGTCATCTACTCGTGAACGAGGCTTCGTTTACTTATAAACACCTAAATCTCTATACTAAATTCAGATGAACACACCAAAAAAAAGTGTCAAAACCTATGGTTCTTGAAGGCTTTATGCTCTGGGAAAAAGCTCAAAAATATTATTTAAGTTCATCATGAAAAGAAATGTTGGCTGCAAGCCAGCTTATAAACACAAAAAAAAACCTAAATTGTCTTAACACATTAATGTGCCACGTCACCACCAAAATTGAGGGTAAAGGCACAAGCCAATTTTGAGATGGCCTTGCTTCAGCGTCTGGACAGTGCTGGCATCGGGGACTCCTTGACATCCAATGCCATCTCCGGGTAAACCTTCAAACTCTCTGCCAGTTCTGGGTCCATTGGCTTGTGGGGATGTCAAGAGTGAATAGTCGGATTTTGGCCTCATTTGGAGTTCCTTGGCCTGGTGAACGCCGTTGCTCCCCATCTTGGCCAATGCCCGGCGTCGGGGTGCCTTCTTGGATGAGTGCCATCACCGAGTCATTTAGCACGTGGCTTGGTGCTCCATAGCTCATAAGGCCTCTTATGATTCCTTCTTGGAGTTGCTTAGCTTGGGCTCCTTTGGACTTGCACCTTGATGTGATCCTACCTCCCATGACGGCCACAAATGAAGAGCAAGCCATGAGCCTTCGCTCAGAGGGCCTAGTGACAAGGTCTAGGTCGAAGGTCCACTAGTACAAAATGAGGCTTTCCCTGCGGACACATTTACTACGGTTCCGTGTTTTTTCGTAGTAATTCTGTTAAATGAGATAAATTACTAGGGTTACTTGAACAACCGTAGTTATTTGACGTCCTTTTAACCACGGTTCTGGTACAACCGTAGTAAAACTGATGTTAAAAATACTTATCAACCGTACTTAATGAGTTAGATAAGATATTTTACCATGGTTCTCACACGACCGTAGTAAACCAGTCGAATAAAAACTACGGTCCGTTATGTTTTTGCAGATATTTTACTACGGTTATGGACAACCGTGGTAACAATGTTATCAAAAAAACTACGGCGTATTTTTCAACCATAGTAAATGAGTTACATAAGCTATTTTACTACGGTTGTAACACAACCGTAGTAAACCAGACGTATAAAAACTACGGTCCGTAGTGTTTATGCAGATATGTTACCACGATTGTTTGACAACCGTAGTAAACATGTTGTTTAAAATACTACGGCTCATTTATCAACCGTAGTAACTGAGTTACATAAGCTATTTTACCACGTTGGTAAAACAACCGTAGTAAACCAGGCGCATAAACACTATAGACTGTAGTGTTTAGGCAGATATTTGACCACGGGTTTGTGACAACCGTAGTAAACATGTCGTTTAAAATACTACGACTCGTTTATTAACCGTAGTAAATGAGTTACATAAGCTATATTACCACGATTCTAACACGACTTTAATTAATATATGTATATAATTAACATTATTAATCACAACTATTGTAAATTATACGTAAATGTTTACCATCAAATTTTTATTTTTTTTAATTAACTTATTTACTATGATTCTTACAATTTTTTGAAGTATATATATGGACTTGCACCTTGATGTGATCCCACCTCCCATGACGGCCATTCATACACGCCATACTTTGTCTTCAAAGCAGTTTCCCACTCATCTCCTTCTTTCATCCGGATTTGGTGGTATCCACTTTTGAATCTATCTTGGAGAAGATTTGGGAGCCATGTAACTCATCAAGCATGTCATCCAATCTAGGGATGGTATGCCTATACTTGATGGTAATGTTATTGATGGCTTGGCAGTCCACGCACATTCTCCAACTTCCATCCTTCTTAGGCACAAGTTGGCTGGCACGGCACAAGGGCTTAAGCTTTCCCTCATGTAGCCCTTGTCAAGTATCTCTTGGACTTGCTTCTGCAGCTCCTTTGTCTCCTCTGGATTGGTCTTATAGGCTGCCTTATTTGGCAATGTGGCACCAGCCACAAAGTCAATTTGATGTTCTATCCCTCGGATGGGCGGTAAGCCACTGCAAATCTCCTCTTCAAATAAATCGTCATAGTCCTGCAAAATAGACGCAATGGGCAAAGGTAGATCACTCAATTATTGTGAGGAAAACATAATAGTCATAGGCATAAAAAGGAAACAAACTTTTCTTCCCTGAATAGCCTTGTCAACTTCTTTGGCTTTAGCCAACAACATGTGATTGCTAACCCCGGAGTTAGTGTGTATGGCTAGCTTCTTGTGGCCTCATTTGCCTTGGAATTTTTTTTTCTTTCTTTGCTCATTGGCCATATAGTCAGCCATGATCTCATATGGCGCCATAGGGTAAAGAGTGATATTCTTTCCAACCATGTGGAATGAATACTCGTTGGTGACCCCATGATGGATCACTCCTCGGTCATATTGCCACGGCCTACCAAGTAGCAAGTGGCATGCCATCATAGGAAGGACATCATATAGCACCTCATCTTCGTAAGCTCAAATGGAAAACCAAATTAAGGCTTGTGTTTATACCTTGAGAGGAGTTGAGTAATTTAGCCAATTGAGCATGTAGGACTGATGGTGAGGTGCGGTCTTGAGGTTGAATCTCTTAACCACTTATTGGTCAATGATATTGCAGCATGAGCCCCCATCAACAATCACACTACACACCGTCCCTTGGATGTGACACCTCGCGTGGAAAATTGATTCACGTTGAGAAGACAAAGGCGGCACGTCACTAGCAACGAAGGTCCTCTTGACCATAAAACAATCTCCTATGGCCGCCGTGACATGAACCTCCTCTTCTTCATGTTGAGTGTCCTCCTCCTATAGGGCTTCCTCTTCATCCTTCGACACATAGTCTTCATGCTTATTTAAGAGCACTTGCTTCCTTGTAGAGCATTCCCTTGCATAATGTCCTCACCCTAAAAACTTGTAGCACTTCACATCTCTAGCGCAAGAGTTATCTTCCTTTTGGGGGCCTTGACTAGGTGGTTGGCCTTCTCTTTTAGGTCGGGCTTTGGCTAGGTACAACTTGTTCTCTTGGCGCCTAGGGGCAATTGAAAAAATGTTGGAGCTTGAAGTGGAGCCCTAAGGCTGAGAACTTGTAAAACTCTTCCTTCATTGTAAATTTTGGTAAACTTGGGTAGCATAGTGTAGTACCTCCTCAATATGCACGTGAGAACCAAGTTTTTGCATCTCCACCACTTGGCTAACGTCAGAGTTCAAGCCCGTGGTGAATTTGGACACTAGATAGCCCTCTGGAAAATGAACATTTGAGCGAAACACCAAGTGCTTTAGCTCTTAACAGAATTCCTCCGGAGTCCAGTTCTCTTGCTTCACTCTCTCGAACTTGACTTGGATTCAGTATTGGAAATCTTGAGGCACGAATCGGAACCTCAAAGCCTCTTTAAGCTCCTCCAACATGGTGATTGGTGGATAGTTGTTGTAGGCTCTCTCCTCTTTTTCCTCAAGCCACCAACAGTAGGCCAAGTTAGAATAGTAGATAGTGTCAATGGACACCCTTTGCATGTCGGCATAGCCATAATACTCAAAAGCAGCCTCAGTTTCAACCTCCCAATCAAGTGTTCCTGCATAGTCCTATATGGAGAGCTTGATGACGTGGTGTGGTTCCCTCTCTTGAGCTCTAGCTCCATCTCTTTGGCCAAAGGCAAAGTGCCTAGGCCCTTGAGCCCATGGTGGGATCCTTCGGTCTCTAGCCCCTTTCTCAGTGTTCTTGTTGTTCAAAGGGCACACGCCTTGGATGCAAGAGGGGGCCAACTGGGGGTTGATAAGGCCACCTCATCATCCTCTCATGCAAAGGAGAGTTGGCCGGGGCAAGTAGCCGGGTCGGTGCTTGATTGATGGCATTAGGGGAGAACTGGTTCTCCATGTCATCTAGGAGGTGAGTGTGGCCACTTGAAGGCCTGGACAAATTTGTGCTCTCTCCGGCTTGGTATGAAGGCCTTTCCTCTCGAAAGCTCTCTTGGAACTCCCTTTCGTTTGGGTAGCTAGGCTAGCTTGTGGTGTAACTCCTCCTAGGGCTGCCAAGCCTTTGCTCTAGCTTCTCATCCATCGCTTGTAAGAGGTCTAGCCGAGTTCTTTAAAACAAGGCTTGGATATCCTTAAGCGTGAGAGGCTTGTCATAACTATCGGGATCCATGATACCCTTCCCTTTGTCTCCATGTATAGACATATCTAACACAAGGCAACAACACACAATTTATTCCAAAACAAATTCACAGAGTAGTGGTGAAATACCTCCAAGTGGCTTCCTTATCTGATGTTTCTCATGGCCTTCTTCTTTCACTCTAAGGCAAGCATCTTAGTGACTTGTTTCTAACCCGCTTACAAAACCTCTTAGACTCACACACACTTGATCGTGGACCCCACTAGGAAATCCTACCCAAGTGCTTGAAACCACAATAAGAAAATTGTAAGGCTTTACGCGCACTAGGGTTTGGGCTCCGAGTTGTGTTTAAAAAATGGATGCACTTCTTCAATCTCGACGTATACATGTTATGCAACTAAAAATATAAATAAGACACACAAGAAATCTACTAAGTACCTAGCCCCTATCAAAAACTCTTTTTGGACGCACCAAAAACTTTTCTTGCTTGCTCTTTTCTTTTTGGTTTGACCACTATTTCTAAGGCCCTCCCTTTTGTAACTTAGGCCGAGTCTTTCTGGTTCAAACCTTTCTTTCTAGAGCTACTAATTTTCAATCACATGTTGGGAAGTTTTCCCTTAAAACTTGACATGTTTGTTTTAGCAATTGCAACACAACGAGACACTTAACAATTTCGTTCACCACTTCTAACTTGGGACTAAGAACCTTTCCCGTAACTTATGCTTGTTATGTTATAGATTTGTTCACATAAAATGCACAAGTACCAATGAAAAAGTGCAGTCAAAAGAAGTGTAGGCAAATATGGTAAGTGGCGGTTACAACTTTTGGGATTTAAGACCAAGTTAAAGCATGTATTCAATGGGGTCAACAAAAGTTGATGTTTGCAAGTAAATGGGCGGTATTAGAAATGCAATGGTCGTATTTTACCCTTAGAAAATTGCAGGCAATGTGGAGTACTCACACAACAAGCAAATTGCTCAACACAAGATGACAAACGCAAGTATGGCTAGAAGAAAGTACTCGATAAAACTATAGCAAAATTTCCTTGAATTTTCAACAACGAGGGTTGGATTGACACTTACCTTGAGGGAATCTCTGATAACAAATGATGTGTCCCTTGTGAGGATCTCCAAGTTTCAAGAAAATTTTGACACCAAAACCCAAGCAACTCCTCCTCGGCACCAGCGATGGAATCGCTTGACAAGCAAGGTTTGGCCGAGCGTTTTGAAGTGAATGAAGGCAATTTTGTGAGGGGATAAGCTACTGGAAATTTTTGGATAAACGCACCAAAAGTAACCAGAAGAATCGTAGATTTGATCGAGGGTAAGCACACCTAAATCTCTCTACTAAGTTCGGATAAACACACCAAACAAAGACGTCAAAACCTAAGGTTCTTGAAGGCCTTAAAAAATGTTGGCTGCAAGCTAGCTTAAACAAAACCTTAAATTGTCTTAACACATTAATGGTATCCTTAAAGTGGGACTCTTGATGAGCTAGTGGAATTTCAATTCCATTTGCCTTTAGTTTTGGAGATGCCAGAGAGAATTCAATGTGCTACGTCACCACCAAGAATGAGGGCAAAGGCATGAGCCAATTTTGAGATGACCTTGATTTAGCGTATTGACAATGACAGCGTTGGGGACTCCTTGACATCCAATGCCATCTCTGAGAAAACCATCAAACTCGTTGCCACTCCTGGGGTCCTATTGCTTGTGGGGATGTCAAGAGTGCATGGTAGGAGTTTGACCTCATTTGGAGTTCCACCGTTGCTCCCCATCATGGCCAATGTCTGGCGTCGGGGTGCCTTCTTGGATGAGTGCCATCACCGAGTCATTTAGCACTTGGATCGACGCTCCATAGCTCATATGGCCTCTGGTGATGCCCTCTTGGAGTTGCTTGGCTTTGGCTCTCATGAAAACTCCTTTGGCTAGCGAGTTGCCGAGATGGCCTTGATTAACCCTAGCCAGCGCCCGAACGTGTGAGTGGCGCTGTAGGAGCTAGATAGCTTGGCTCTGACACTCTTGCGCTCCTTTGGACTTTCACCTCCACTTCATCAACATCCTCTAAGATGGCTTCCTTGCGTGACAAGTTTCTGTGGATGCCTCCCTGCACTAACATTGGCGTCGACGGCATTGTTGAATCGTAGTGTGTTACACAGGGAATGGTGAAACTGTTCCCTGGGCAGCGGAAATAACAGAGATTAAGTAGTAACAATAAGACAGTTCCTTAGAGAGGAAACTCTATCAACCAACTAGTTGAAAAGAGAAAACCTCTACCTCTAGGTGTTACCCTAGGAGGATTTCAAACACGTGTACTTGTATTATTAATCAAGTTGTACAATCTCACAAGTCTTATCTCCACCTAATCACACACAGTTCCTAGGTTTCTAGACTTTGAGTGCAATCAACTAGTAACAACACAAGAACACAATAAAGACTCTAAGCAAGTACTCACAATACTAGTTCGTACCTTGCCTTGAACCTTTGATCTCAATCGCAATAGCTCTTCAGTATGCTTCCTTAGTGATGACCGAGATACCTTATCCTAAGATATCCTCAACTATTTATAGTGGCAGCCAAGACCTTGTTACCAAACATCTAAGACATCTATCGATTTCTATACATGGTAACAGTCTGAGATTTCTTTTCCTTCTAAACAACTTGGCTCATAAACACATGGTTTCCATAAGTAAACTTTCCTAAGACATGCTATCTAGCTCTTCTCTCTCCGAGTAGATCTTCAAAATAAGGTTTCCATAAGTAGCGTTTTTCACTGGTAACAGCTGGCAACTTCTGAGTTCTTCATTGTTCTTAATACGTTGTTTCCAAGTATAAAAGTTCCTTGTATGAACTATACGCGCGCTTCATTCTTCAATTTTGCTTCCGCGTAACTGTTCCATGTTTTCACCATGTTCCTTAGCAATCCTCTGCTTTCTCTTCTTTCATATGCTTTTCATTGTTCCCTAAATCGTTCACAATCCCTGAAACTCATAGAAACAATGTAAACCATAAAACCCAATGGTGTTTATCATCATCAAAACCAGAGGGAGCGTCATGGTTCCAACAATTTCCCCCTTTTTGGTGATGACAAACCCTTTCAAAAATGTTCAATCATAACATAGGGTAAAAAGCAAAAAGATGTAAGTCATAATGTTTCTAAGATCAAATGTTAAGTAAAATTTTATATCAAATGAATAAAAGCAAGTCATACCTTCAAGTTGCATCATCGTTCCCCCTCAGCACTAGCATCGTTCAAAAATTTGTAAAGAATTAGGAACAATAAAGCTATTACCTCACTTTACTGAGTTCATCACAATTTTCCACACTTCCCCCTTTTGGCATCATCAAAAGATCAAAAGATAAACAAGGGAACAATAGGACTATTTTTTGCAAATTAGGAGCAAAATGAAGTTCATATATCGAGCAGGGAATGATTATAAAAGATCATAGAAAACATAGCAAACAACTAAACAAAACCAAAAGAGCAAGCAAGATCACAAAATAACATAATAAGTCTAAGAGAAATAGAGAAAGACGGGCTAGGATAGGGAAAGGTGTCCACTCAAGACTCAGAATCCTCCTTCTGGTCTTTATCCTTGTTGAGAAAATACTCAAGAAGCAGCGACAGGATGTTCTTGATCTCGCGCAGTTCAGTCAACATCTGGCTTTGCACAGAGCCACCCTTTGATGTTCCCTCTCCAGCTTCTCGCTTCACGATCTCTGACACAGGCAGAGTTCCCTTGTCATCTCCCTGATATCTCATCTTATTCACATTCACCATATCCAACTCGGTGACCATGGGAACTTCCCCTCTTGCTCTGTAAGGCCCCTCTGCTTGTAGAATAAGTTTGATGACGTTTGGGTAGGCTAGGGAGTGAGTCTTCGCACTGCACTTTTCCATGTGCTGTAGAATGACCCTAGGAAGGTCAATTTTCTCAATGTGCCAAAACCTGTCCAGCAGCAGCAGATCGGTGGCAGTGATCGCGTTCCTCTTCTCTTGCCTAGGAACGACAGCTTGCATAATGATATGATGCGCTATTCGCTGAGGCAGAGTGAGTGCAGACACATGAGTGGCTCCAAAGAAACTGAGAAAATAAAATCAACATTAATGACAAATAATGTGAACTATAAATAATCGGTTGACAATTCTACTACCAACATTGAAGGGAATCAATGTTGCATTGAAGGTAATATGCCAGATTGCATCACATGAGAAAATAAAACCAGCAAAGCATGTACTCTAGTTCAAAAGACACTGACTACCATCTAAGGATCAAGATCAACCTTTTTCTCCTCCACATCAGTTGCAACAAAACTAATCTTCTTGTCCTCTACATCAGCTCAACCACGCAAAATTCTTGAGAGTTCATGTCACACACCAACAACCAATATTCTTGACTGGAGATCACGGTTTATTAATCAATTAGGATCTATATCTTATAATGATAATTCTCATTTAATTGTTGTTCCGTTGATATATTGGAGAGTTTCAACTCAAACCTAAAATCTACAACATTCTATATCAAATTCACACAAATCAATGCCAATTTTAATGAGAAAATTTATAATTATGAAACTTATTTAGCTCATATTGTAAGCGAACAACCAGATAAATCAAGAACAAACCTCATAAAGAAGCTTCGTATCAAAAGAATGCAAATCCAAGATCCTCGACCCGAGCTCATCGGTGGATACATGAGCCTAAGTCCATCACTGTTCTTCTTCACCAAACGGGAGTCTTGTCCACGTCGACGGAGAGTCATAGAAGCCAGCATCTCTCTGCGTCGGCCTTATACCTGCCTGTAGTACCCACAATCATGTCCAAAACGACAAAAATCAACAAATTCGGAGACAAAGACATTTTGGTTAGGGATGTTTATTTCTTAACATTAGCCCCTCTGGTTGATGTGATTATGGACCACATCAAGGCCCATGCGATACATGACAAGATCGAGAAGCTTGGATTGACGCCGCTCAAGTTAGGGTTTTTCAAACCTGTCGAGAAAACTTCGTCAAAACTGAGCCATGTTGAGACCATCCTTCATGTTATGAAAAATGAGGAGACCTTACCAAAAACAAGGCCATTTGGAGCATAAATGCCCAAGGTGTTGCGGGGAGGCACAAGGAGTGTCGAGCAAGCAAAGGAGGCCAGCGCACATCTCATAGGTCGGGTCCGAACTCACCGCATACATGGGGGTCCATGAGGCTCATATGGACCCAAGGAAGCTACTGACCAATTTGGCTCGAAAAGCACGAGTGGATTGAGATATGGCTTGAGAATGCTTCAAGTGCCGCACATGCCGACGCCAAGAGAGACAAGCCTGACTTTGGAGCATATGCACGTGGACTAATTAATGGTTTTGGGCCAGGGTTTAGCCAATTTTGTGAGGCCAATTATATGCTTGTCTTTGCCAATAAAAGCCAAATGATTTTGCTTAGATAAGGGTTCGTAAAGTTGAGACCAAACTTGTTTTTGTTTTCGTCTTTAATAAAATTTCAGCATTTGTTTCATCTTCTTCCTTTTATTTCTGATCATGTGGAACCTATCAAGATCCCTGAGTGCTTCTCTCTGGTGGACCTATCCAAGCAGTCATTCAACCCCGAACACAAGACGCGCCGATAGACCTATCCGTCGATTCAAGTGTTCAACTTCTACAAGACTTCGTGGACCTATCCAAGCCCCTTGAAGATTCTTGGAATCATCTTGTGTGGATTCACAAGAGGAGTTGATTGCCGATCCCCTACTCTACACAACCATGTGAAGAACATCATCCACTTTTCACGCAAATTCTTCCAAAAACCACTTCAAGAAGTTGTCGTCGTCCCAACTCTCTTATTTCTTTCATGAGATTCAAACTTACTTCAGGAATTGTTGTTCAAGGATCCTAAGGGACACATCACTTGTACATCGGCGACATAAGACTCCAAAACGATGTTCAAGCTTCCGATCTGGTGGAGCGTGGTGGCGGAAAGGTAGTTCGAGGTGTTGCTTGTCGTCAATGATGGTGAATCCGATAACAATGCTCGTCGTTCAAGGGGCGGTACTGGATGACGAAGGTGCGGAACTGGAAGACATCGATCGATTCGATGCAGGATCTGACATAGGCAAGAGATTTGGTCGAATTTCTGATGATTGATGGAGAAGGATCCCCGGTGATTGATTGAAATGATGGGTGAAGGCAGAGCTGGAAAGGTGAGGAAGAGAGCAGTGAAGATCGAGGACTAAGGAGGGGTACACGGGATTAATAAAATATATTAAGGGAATGTATCCTTAATTATGTTAGTGTAAAAGGATTTTCTACCAAATTCAGTCTTTTTTGTATGAGTTTTGTCAAATTTTGATATAACTAAGTCAAAATAAACCATTTTATTATTATTTATGGGAGTTTAAAATACAAATATGTACTAATTTAAATTAAAAGAATTATTAAAATTTTAATCTTTTGCATGTATGTCGGTAGGTAAGATTATGACAATTGATATTGCATTAATAAGCTGTTTGCATGCATGTCGTGGTAGGTAAGATAATGACAATTGATTTAGCTTTAGTTTTGGTTATTTGGTTAATCATTTAACAAAATAGAAAAAAATATTAAATGATTTCTATTTGCCTATAAATAAGATGTAGTGATCATTGCAAAACTCACTCATTCCTCACTCATTTCTAACTTCTCAATCTCTCATTTCTCGCTTCACAATCTCCTATTCCTCTCTTCTCAATCTCTCATCATGAATCCAAACCAAAGTCACTACCATAATAACTTTAAAAAATTCCTTAGATTCGTATAATATGCATTATTATACGCATATGCTCTCCTAAGATTCAGCTCTAGCAACATTTGGAGGTGCATCTACAGAAAATTCTCAAGCGAGGGATCTCCCAAGCTTCAGCACCCAGCCAGAAGGTGTCGATGATTCACCGAACCGAATTTAGCGTAGCGGTCGTGGTCATGGATGTGGACGTGGTCTTTCTTCTCGTGGTAGTGATAGTGGTGCTTGTGGAAAAAAAAAAGTCTACTAGACTGAGAATGACGATATGCTCCTCACTAGTGGGTTTAGAAACACTAAAATTGACTCCGTAACAAACATCGATCAAACTTCAGAAGCATCCTAGTGGCGAATTCAAGGGTATGTAAACTCTTGGTGACAACTAGACCAAGTCGAGTGAACTTTGAAAAGTTAGAACTCGAGATGGCATAAACCTAACCATAATGTTGCTATGTTTTTGTGGTAAATATGAGGAGTCCTCTAGAAAAATGATAATGGGCAGTCAGAAGAATATGTTCTTTGAATGTCGCATCAATTGTATTTTAATGATGAGGGAAAGAGGTTTATTGATATGAATTCATGGGATGCTCTTCGTAATGAGACAAAATGGAGTCATGATTATTTAAACAAAATCAACCGGATGATCCCAAGCTCAAGAAATATTGCAAGCTCAAAAAGATCAAGATCTGATATAGAAGGTGATGCTCCTAATCTAGATACCCTGACAAGTGCTTTCACTTGGTTTAGAGAGTACCAAGGATGCTAAAAGGAAATGGAAAAAAGTAGCAATTACAAGTTGTGCTAAAGATGATGAGCTAATTAAGGTGATTGCGAGAGAAAAAGAGACCGAGTTTTAATAAAGTGCATGAATTGGAGATAGCAAAGGAGGCATGTAAGAGGGGGGGAAATTTGCATTTTGGTACGGTGAAGAAGATAGATATGGAACAAAAGAAGATGGAGATAGAACAAAAAAAGATGGAGACGATCCACAACATGTTGGACATGCTCCAGTATCTTATGGGGCAAACTATTCTTCTACCAGAAGGAAAAGCTCTCAAGATTTCTTTAATGAAAGAACTCGCAGGTTAAATTTTTTTCATGTACTCAAGAGGAAGATGTATTACTGTTTATTTTCTGCCTTACATGTTTGGATTTTGGAATGCATGTTCCATCTTGTAATGCAAGGTTCAATCTTATAATACATATTTCAAACATGTAATACATGTTTTGATCTCGCAATGTAATTTTCTTGATGTAATGCATGTGATAGCTTCTTTGAAGAGTTGCATGTCATAACTTCTACAAAGATAACAAGTCATTGATTGTTTGAAATCATGCATAGAAAATTCATTTCATATACAAAGATAGCATGTCTTGGCTTATGCAAAATTAATTCATTTGCACAAGTAATTGATAGCATGCATATAGATGTACTTGCATATGCAGACATATCATGTGATATCCTCTTTTTTTTTGGTTTTAGGATTTAGCATAATGATAGCTTTAATGGGTTGGCATATAAAATCTCTTTAAAGATAGCATGTGATGGCTTTAATGGGTTGCCATGTGCATTCTTTTTCAAAGGTAGCTTGATTTTCAGTTTATGAACATAGCATAATGATAACTTTAATGGCTTGATGAACCTATAAATAACAAAGAGTAATATGTGCTAGCAATGGCCCTTAATAGTTGGTGAAGGTGATGTGGTTGCGCTCTCGCAAGAACCATTTCCAAAAAGTGTCGAGCTTGTCGGGCTCAACCTTGGGGGCGCAGCTGGAGCACACGGTAGAAGCCTGGTCGCGGATGTCACGGGCGATGCACTCGCTTTTTGTGGGGCATTGTAGCGCTGGTTTCCATCGGTCATTGTCGCGGTGTCCTTGTGATGTGTTGTGGGCGTCATGACAGAGGGATCTGGCGCTGGCATGTGAACCAGCAATGGCTCCGAGCAGTGCGCATGGCATCCAGAGCCTTTTGACGACTCCTCTCGACATGATCCTGGATAATCTCTTGTGGTGACATAGGCAGCAAGGACACCCGTTTGCCTCCATGCATGAAGGCATACATGTTAAGGAACTCATCATGGATTGCATTCTTGTCAAACTGCCAAGGTCGACCAAGCAAGAGATGAGTAGCATCCATTGTAGAAAATATCACAAAATCCGTATCTTGATAATAACCAAATTGAAAAGTGATGTGGAATTGTCGGGTTACCACATTGCCCTTACCCTCGAAATCCATTGTGAACTATACGGTTGAGGGTGGGGGCTCGTGACCAAATCAAGGTGTTTAGCCACCTTGTCGTTGATAATCTTGTAACGCGAACCACCACCTATGATGACACTCAAAGAAGTTGATTGGACCAAGCACCTCGTGTGGAACAGGTTCTTGCGTTGGTCCACCAAATCTCCTTCTTTGACCGTGAAGACGCCTATTCGTATGGGGCACAAGAATAGGCGTCCTCGTCTTCTTCCTCATCGTAGTGGGCATTGGCCTCCTCGAAGGGCAATTTATCAAATGACTCGTACCCAACAACTTTGGTATAAAGGACCTTATCAAATAACTCGTACACGGCAACCACACTTGAAAAAGGCATGGTTGTAAGCTTAGTTGTCACGCTACGGAAGGGGCGCGGCGTTACAGGCAGGCGGTATGGGTGTGCGAGCGTCATGGAGGTCCTTCCGAGGATCGGTCCTAACATGCGGAGAAGACTACACATTAGCGGAAAAAATAGACTATGGTTAGAATTATACCTGTTTGGAGGCGATGAGTTCCATTAATCACACTTCTTGTGTAATTGTTGCTCGTTGAGCTTCATGGCTGCATGGATGAGCTCATTGAGGTCCTTGATTGGAAGCACCTCAAGTTGGTCTCAGATGAGAAAATGGAGTCCGCTCAAGAACTTGGTGCGAAGGGCTTATGAGACTACACTCACGTTGGCCCTGCAAAGAACACCAATGGTGTCTTGATGCCTTGTCGAGCGAGGGCGATCTTCAATAGCATGTCTTTTTTGTAGTCCTCCGACACTTAGTGTCAGGTCATGACATACACTAATTATTCCCAAGAAGTGACTCGAGGCCATCCTCTCCGACGGCGGTGCTGCACGAAGCGATGCCACCAAGATCGAGCAATGTTCGTGAAGTCCAATGTCGCAACCTCCACTTTCTCATTCTACGCGTATTGACAGTAGTTAAGCACATAAGTCATTGTCTAGACTTACCCCAAAGACATTGCAACATCATACTCATCGGCGAATGGATCAATCTTGACATTGCAGTGCGTCGCTCTTTGTAGCGCCGCTCATCGTAGCATCGGTCATTGTAGTGCAAATCAATGTGGTCATCTTGGAGCCTGTAGGGGCGCCTCTCATCTCGCTGATGCCAGGGGTGGTTGCGGCACTCGTTGCCATGGAACTCATGGTCACGAATGCCGACTTCGGATGTAGGCCTCATCTTCATCCATATCTTATGTGACCCTGCCTCCCATGACGGCCCAAGACGAGGAAAAATCCATGAGCCTACGCTCAGAGGTCCCAGTGACAAGGTCTAGGTCCAAAGCCATTGCCACACCGTCGCGTCACTTGTCGCACGCGTCGTCGCTGGCCAAGGAAGCCCAGACGCCAACCCAAGACTCGCCGTCCTCTCCAACATCGGCATCGAAACATCGCATTCATCGCAGCCGACAATGCGTGCACCCACTCGTAAGGCCATCGACCCTTCGTTGTCATTCCTCGCGGTGTTTGCATCCATGCCTTCGCCGCGTTCTTTTTGAGACGCTTTCTGTAATTGTTATTATTGTTTTTTAGATAGTTTCCTTTTATAGTCCTTTCTATTATAGGGTTTGTGCCTTTTGCATGCTTGCGTGGGCTAGCCCACTAGGCTCGACTCGGCCCATCTGATGTCTCGCCTCTAGTATTTAAGTCAAACTATGTTATTTGTTTCAACACGTTCAATTTTAATCAAGGTTTCAAGTAGAGTGTTTATCCTCCTTCCCTTAATCGGACGTCACCCTCTATCTTCACATCCCCATTCCCTCCCCCGTCGACGCTACGACAATTGCTTGAACCTTCAAGCCAGTCTTCCTTCGCATCTCCCTTCATCCGCAGTCGACGCTACAACACCAAAGGCTTATATTTTCAAGTCATCTATCCCTCATCAAATCACTTCCGCCATCTCTATCCAGTCGTCCCACCCGTCGCTTCCATTGCGTCCATCATCGCCACTAATTCCATCGCATTCGCCATCGTCCTTGCCATCGACGTCGTCTTTGTTGTTGTGACACTCCGCCTCGCTGACACCGCGATCTTCCAGGCCACCTCCACCGGGTTCGCTTCGCCACCATCTTGTCAGCCTTTCGTGAAAGACAACGTGACTTCTCGCCCAAGACTAGATCCAAAGGTGTCGCCTTTGACAATTGGCTTGTCATCGGAGGCAAGAACACATCAATTGGTATCAGAGCCCAGATGTCTCGTAAGTCACGAACTCAAGTTTACATCTTGTTCACATTTTTTTTTCTTAACCCCTATCATTTATTTTCGTAAGATCTTGAGAAAAACCAAAGTTTCCATATTTGCCTAACCTACTTGGTTTCTACAAGATAAACTCTTGGCCAAATTTTTTTTCCTTGTTCCCTAAGTTTTGGTGTGTTAGGTAATTTGTTATCTTGCATGCTAGAATATTTTGTTTCCTTGTTTCACGCGTGGATAGAGTTTCCTTGTTTGCTAGATTTTGCTTTTTAGTTAAGTTGACCGAATTTCCTTATAAGATATCAATCAAATCTTATCTTCTCTCTCCTATCTCTAAAGATCACACTTGTGATATTCTTGTTACTTAGACCGTTTTTTGTTTTGTTTCCTTTTGCAATCCGAAAAGATCAAAAGATAAGATCTCGGATATTATTAAAAAAATATATATCAAAAAAGATATTCAAAAAAAAAAAGTTACCAAGTTAGGTAAAGCCAAAATAAGGCAACCCTAACCCATTCTCGGTCTAAGCTCATCTTCTCAACCTCTCCACCGTCTAGGTCAAGCTTCCTAGAAGGTGATTTCTTGCTAATTAGGTTACTTTGTTTACGTTTGTTTTAGGGTTTCAATTTGTTCTTGTTTGTTTGATTGCAACTTGCTTGATACACCATCTCTTGTGCAAGCCAAGCCGCCCTCACGGCAAGCCAAACTAGCCCTACCTACGTGAACTTTGTGACTTGACTAGTGACTTTCTTGGTTGTTGTTTTTTGTTGTCTTTTGGTTCAATTTTACTCCTATGTCTGGCCATATTGTTATAGGTAGCATGCCGGTTGGACAACATGAAGACCAACTTGTAAACGACAACACCAATCCACATCCACCGCCGTTGGGTCTACCCCAAGACCAACCATCGATTGACCCCCCACAACAAGACCCCATCATGGAGTTGTCCGAGGAGCAAGGAGAGATCCAAGCTCTTCATCAACGCGTTGCTCAATTTGAAGCCAGAGAACGCGCGGCACAAATCGTGCCCACTCTAACACCCATGAGTACTATGGACGGGCCGGCTCAACCACGAGCCACCGACGTCGGTCCATCGAAGACAAGAGTCAACAAAGACAAAGGGATCATGCCTTCAACATCTCAACCTCAACCACAACTCAATCGTATGCAAAGTGTCATTGAGAGTCGCCAAGGCTTCGTTTCGCACACGGACCGCTACGTGCCCAGAGCCACACCCGCTGGCTTTGACACCAGCTCCGACAACGACCGTGACACCCAAGACACTCAAGGTGAGTTTTCTGAACCATACAACTTTGATGATCGGTATGCCTCTAGGAGAACCCAGAGACGTGTACCGGGATCAGCGCCTCGCGAAGGCCGCCCTCGCCGAGCCGAGCAAGCCGACGCGACACCAAGGAGACCTAGTCGCCGACCAAGTGGGCATACGCGACGCGATGATCAAATGAGGACCCCAACTACCCAGCCACGGAGCCATAATTTACGCGATCATCTTCGACACCAAAGTGTTCGGACGCCGCGTTACGGATCCGATGGCTACGCGTCGATCACACCCAATGTCCACGACGACTTCGACGAGTATGACGATGAGGAGATCGAGAACTCAGGTATGGTCAACCCTAATTTTTTTCACCCCCCTCTTGGAGATCCACTTGAATTGCAGGATCACCCTTCGGATTGCATACCTCCACCGCGTCTCCAGCCCCAAGGAGAACGCGTTCGTGACATTGGCGGCGAGTGCCGCGATGTTATACCAAGGGACATTCGCCGAGCTGACTACGATGACTAGCCACAAAGATGCCGACGCGACGACGCCTATGCGCCAAGGGATGAGTTTGCTCGCGGAGAAGATTACCAAGACCGCGATAGACGCTAGGTTGGACGCGATAGACCCCATGGTGTGCGCACCTATGAGAATCCTCTCTACTCCGTCGCGCCAAACAACGCGTTAAACCAAGCACCTGCCCAGCCTCGATACCAACGACACGAAGTCAAGGTAAAGATCAAGCATTTCTTTGGTGAATACAATCCCACTGTTTTTTCTTGAATGGGTGAAGGCTACGGAGTACACCCTATGCTATTTCCGCATTCCTCCTGAGGAGCATGTTTACGCCGTGACACTTCACTTACGAGGAGCAGCCCGAGTGTTGTGGCATCGCTTCGAGGATGACTGCATGCGTCGCCATAGAACACGAGTCACTGAATGGCATCAACTAGTCTACGTAATGACCAAGAAATACGTGCCTCCAGACTATAGGGATCAAATGAGAATGGAAATTGCCATGGCTCGCCAAGGGTCAATGAGTCCACTCGAGTTCTTTTCCAAGCTTGAAGACATGTATTACAAGGCCAACATCTCTGTTGCACCATCGACTTTGAGGACAAAATTCTTGAGTGGCTTGAACACCAACATCCGTGATCAACTCGAGATTTTGCCCATCAAAGTTTTGAACACCCTCACACACACGGCGATGCAAATCCATGCACAATTCTCTCGCCGAAAGTCTTACACTTTTCCAAGTGGCCAACCAAGGTATTCTTCTAATCCTAGTGGATTACCTTTTACTAATGTTCGCCATAGTGTCTCTACCACAGCCGCGTCGAGCCAAGCCCCCAAAGCGAAGCCTTCGACGCCAAGCACCACGCCACGCCAGAACGCGCCCAGACAAGCTCCAGTGGGCACAGATCGCGCGCGCGACGTCGAGTGTTACAAATGTGGTGGAAGAGGCCACTATAAGAAGGACTGCCCTAATACTCACAAGGTGTTGTTCTGCACCGCGACTGCCGGCTATGAATCTGTCGACGACGAGGAGCCAACACTCGAGGCCATCGATGAAGGAATCGAAGAGGAGGAAGATGCCTATGACTGCAAACCCACTTCTCTGCACGCGGGCACACCATTGAGCTTGGTGACACGTCGTCTCCTCACAGTCAAGGAAGCGAGCCTCCACAACCAACGCGAGAACTTGTTCCATACAAGGGCTCTCGTCTAGACGGCTTCCTTGAGTGTTATAGTTGATGGAGGATCATGTGCTAACATTGTCAATGAGAAGGTCGTGACACACTTCAAGTTGCCTACGATGCCTCATCCACAGTGATGTGACCCCGCCTCCCATGACGGCCCAAGACGAGGAAGAAGCCATGACCGTGGGCTCTGAAGAGCCAAGTACGAAGACCATGATCTTCGTCATACTCCTCGCATCTGGAACAGAGACCGCGATCTCATTCAAGCATCTCTATCCAAGACCAAAGATCGTGTGCCTCAACGCGTCTTCCTACAAGCGACTCAATGTTGAACGTGATCTCCTTCAAGCGACTCAACCTCCTTCAATGCTAGTCGCGTTCTATCTGAATATTCTCGCATTCAATGCCTTTAACGCATTCTTTTGAGACACTTTCTATATTTAGTATTTATAGCGTTTTAGATAGTTTCTATTTATAGCGTTTCTTTTCTATTTTTGGGTTTGTGCCTTTTGCATGCTTGCCCGGGCTAGCCCATAGGTTCGTCTCGGTCCAAGCCCATTAGGTCTTGGCCGAGCTCTTTCGCTATTTAAAGCCTCCTTTGTTATTGTTATTTCCTTACATTCAATTTAATTCAAGGTTTCAAGTCGAGTGTTTATCCTCCTTCTCTTGATCGGATGTCAAAACCCTCTATCTTCGCATCCCCTTCCCTCCGCCGCCGACGCTACGGCAAGTGCTTGAACCTTCAAGCCAAGTCTTCATTTGCATCTCCCTTCCTCCGCAGTCGACGCTACAACACCAAGGACTTGTCTTTTCAAGTCATCTATCCCTCATCAAATCGCTTCCGCCAACGCTATCCTTTCGCCCCAACAACCGCTTCCACCGCGTTCACCACTGCACCAACACCGTGTTCACCAACACGTTCATCATCGCGTTCATCAACGCCTTCGCAATCTTCTTCACTACTGTGACGTTCAACGTGACTTCTCACCCAAGACTAGATCCCAAGGCGCCACCTTTTGACAATTGGCTTGTCATCAGAGGCAAGAACACATCAACTGGTATCAGAGTCCAACAGTCTTGTAAGTCACGAACTCAAGTTTGCATCTTGTTCACAAATTTTTTTTTCTTCACCCCATCGTCTGCTTTCGTAACATCTCGCGAGAACAGAGAAGAAAAAAAAAAGAGAAAAACCAAAAGTTCCATCTTTGCAACACCTTCGGTTTCTACAAGATCCTATCTTGGCCGAATTTTTTTTCTTGTTCCCTAAGTTTTGGTGTGTTAGGTAATTTGTTATCTTGCATGCTAGAAAATTTTGTTTCCTTATTTCACGCATGGATAGAGTTTCCTTGTTTGCTAGATTTTTATTTTTAGTTAAGTTAACCGAATTTCCTTATAAGATATCTATCAAATTTTATCCTCTCTCTCCTATATCTAAGATCACACTTGTGATATTCTTGTTACTTGGACCGATTTTATTTTTGTTTCCTTTTGCAAAATCCGAAAAGATCAAAAGATAAGATCTCGGATATTAAAAAAAAATCGAAAAGATATTCAAAAAAAAAAAATTAGGTAAAGCCAAAATAAGGCAACCCTAACCCACTCTCGGTCTAAGCTCATCTCCTATATCTATCCGCCGTCTAGGTCAAGCTTCCTAGAAGGTACTTTCTGGCTTATTAGGTTGCTTTGTTTACGTTTGTTTTAGGGTTTCAATTTATTCTTGTTTGTTTGATTACAACTTGCTTGATACACCATCTCTTGTCAAGCCAAGCCGCCCTCACGACAAGCCCAAACTAGCCCTACTACGTGAACTTTGTGACTTGACTAGTGATTTGCTTGGTTGTTGTTATTTGTTGTCTTTTGGTTCATTTTTACTCTAATGTCTGGCCATATTGTTATAGGTATCATGACGATTGAACACGGTGAAAACCAACTTGGAGTCGACAACAACAACCCACCTCAACCACCATTGGATCTACCCCAATACCAACCACTGGTTGACCCCCCACAACAGGACCCTCTCATCGCGTTGTCCGAGGAGCAAAGGGAGATCTAAGTCCATAGACAAGAGAACGCAGCTTTGAGAGCCCAACAACGCGATGCACAACTCGTGCCCAATCCTATTCCCCTGAGTACAATGGATGGTCGCTATAGCTACTCGTTGAGCTTCTGAGTAGTTATAGTACCGAAAAAATTGTTCGGTCTTTTGCTCCCAATCGAGATAGATTTCCGGGTCACATTGTGAACCAAAAGATTGTACCTCCAATTTGATGCCGTGGGGTCATGGTTGTTCATTGGCGTCGCCATATTCCTCTTCATAGCCTCCGGTACCCCTTTGTGGTACATAAGGCATCCTTCCACCTTGGTGGTAGCCACGGCCCATGCCTCATCTTCCGGCTATCCTCCTTCCTAGATCTGGATACCTAGTGAAGTCATAAGGCATTCCCCTTGGCTCCTCTCTATTTCTTGCGCTTGGCCCTGCAAAGTTAGTATGCAACGGAAGTATACTAGTAGTAATAGGCGCAAAGAATGGAGAAGAAAGATTAGGGTTCAAACCAAAGTCTTCCCTTGAAGTGCCAAAGTTGAAGGAGGGTGATGAAATCCTTCACGCAAGGATGTACCCGCCAGATCTTGAGCTAGGAGAGGTATGGTCACTTGCACTCCTTGAGCGCCGAGAGGTGGTTCGGCCACTTGGGTGTCTTGCGCGCCGCCTCCTTGGGTTGCGCCTTGAAGTTGGCTCGGTGAAGGATTGTGGACAAGGTTCCACTTCTCCTCCATGGCCCTCATGAAGGCAGCTTGCTCGTCTCGCATGGTTTGTAGATGTTGACGAGCGCGCTCATCGGCCTTTTCCTTGGAGGATTGAATGGCCAAGAGCAAGGTCTCCATGGTGATGTTTGAGTCATCCTTGGGGTCGTCCGAAGCAACATTCTTGTCCTTAGTTCTCACCATGATGTCCTACACAAGAGAAACCCACACACAACAGCCCCACAAGATAGAAGACAACAATGATTTCTAAGCTAGTAAGCAAGCCACAAAATTTGGTTTAAATCAAAGAAATTTCGTAGCTTTACTAGCTCACTAATTCGGCTGAGGGAAGGCTTTCTAAATGCTCAAAGTGACTCCAAAAGACAAGATAAAAGTGCACCACAACCTTAGCTAATTCTTGTGCTAAGTCCACAATTTTCACACCACTTTTTGCAAGTACTTAGCCTTGTAGTATCTTTACACAAGTTGATTGAGCACGTAGACTGAATGAAGCACAAGATCAAGCTTTACAACACTTTCAATAGTAAGGACAATCTCAACACAAAGATTTCAAACTTTCAACAAACCACTTTTCCAAGCCTTAGTCTTTTTCTTTGTTGTTGTAGGCTTGACTCTTTCGGTTTTTCTTTTGCCTTTTTTTTTTGATTCAGAGAACACAATGACAACTGAACAAAGACTAAACAAAGAAAGTAATAATCGTAACCTAATCAACAATTAGATACCCAAGCCTTTCCTACGCATCAATGGTGTTCGATTGCTTCGGTTTGCACAAGAAGTACCCTTAGTTGATTAAATGCCAAATACAAATAAAAAGGACTCAAATTACCTATCTATATGCTACTAATAAGGTCACGGCTGGATTATGCAGAAAGAGTACCGAAAATTTTAAAAAATTCACTTGTAACAACTTGAACAAACAAACCCTAAAATCTAGGAACCACTAACAAACTCTATCCTAGGGAATCACGGCTGCTAAGACTCGATTCAAACTGCAGGCTTCGTCCCCCTACCCTCAATGCAGACTCAAGAACAAGTACTCAACAACACAAGGACGCATGCAAGCAAAAATCCTACGAACAACTAGGAAATCAACAATGCAAGGCACGAAAATTTAGAGCAAGTAAGGGTCCGATTTTTCTTGTGATTTAAAGCAAAGTTTGGAGAAAATACTTACTTAGCTCTGATACCAAATGTTATGCCCTCGGATCTATGGAGCCTCGGTGCAAGGATTTGCCCCCTTTGATGTCGAAATCGGATGATCTCCAACAAGCAAGAATAGGTGAACCCTCAGCAAGTGTTGATGGGGGATGGATGACGGCTGTTGTGGATGATGGGAGATGAAGGATAAACACCTTCTTATGCCTAGATATAACATACTAGACAAGAGAAAGCGACCTAGAGAAATTGAGATGTGACTCACTCGAATCTCTCAAGGCAAACAAACTCGATTTCACTCACAAGTTTGAAGGAACAAAGAGAGCTTTTTAGAAACTGAAATTCTGCTGTTCTTGATTCAAATTCAACGTGGCCAAACTATCCCAAAGCGTTTGCCCTAGTATAGCTAACAACCGGTTACTAAAGGGAATTAAAGAAAAATCACTAAAATGACCACTATCCTAAAAACGTGCCCACTTTCTTAACATAATTAGTAGGCATTTTAGGGAATTAAAAATAAATACCAGAATGTATGAAATCCACAATATCAAAGCAAGAAATCAATCGGTCTTCAAATGGGCCTCTTTTGAAAGTCAAGCCGGGCGTGGCCGACGCCGAGAATTCCGGGGGCGGCTTCAAGGCACAAGAACAGGCAGGGTTCGACTTGGTTCGGCACTCCTAGGGTCATTAAGCCTCTCTTGAGCTGGTGGTGCATTAGACGAGCTCGGGCTCGGGTGATGGTGCCAGGTGTGAGCTCGTGCCTTCGCTCCTCTTCACGTGCGGCCGCAAATCTAGGGCTAATCCTGGGGCCCGACAATGGGTGCAATCGCTCGGCACTGGGGACCCCACTGGTCTTGGGTGATGCCATAGGTACTGTGGGGGTCTTGGTGTCCGAGGGAAGTGGAGGTGTGCATGACGAAGTCTCCATGCTCCATTTGTGGCCTGGCGCGGATTTAGGGTTTGCCTCGGCTTCGGCAGTCTCGGCCATGGGTGGCTTTGGTTCCTCTCGAGGGGTGGGCACTTCACTGGCCATATGTATAGTCATATCAGGACTCCTCTAGCGAATTTTGCTCCCTCTCCAGTTTATTCACCTACTATACCACCGAGAAATCTGATCACTCGGGAGACTCTTGATCAGATGACTACTTCTAGGGCTTGCCGTTTTATCGAAGAAATGACTGAACATGTGAGAAGGAGGGCTCAACCTTGGGAACAATACTTTGCTTCTAACAACATTGTGCCTCAACAGGTCAGAGTGAACATCCTAGTGCTAAAGCAGCATATGAAGAGATGGAAAGAGTCATTGGACAACATGAAAGAAGAGGCTTACGATCACGAGTCGACTCTCAAGTTTTTGGTGCAATGTGTCAAATCAGTGCTGCAAGACATAGAGCATGCCAGAAAACTGACAGATACCAATTCAAGGCAACATTTAAAAGCCTTAGAGCTTCAAGCTGGATTTATGGACAAGTTCTGCCATCCACCAGTGCCAGCTGAGAGGTCGAGTGTTCCGAAGTCTAAGGAATCAAATAGACATGCAGAAGAGTCGAGGGAGGACCTACCTCCGAAGAAGGACTATTTAAGCTAAGGCATATAGAGACCTATTTCGGGACCCCAAGAAGAAGTAGTCACTTTTAGTGCACTAGTTGTTTTTCTTTCTAGTGTTTCCACTTATGAATAATAACGAAGCAGTATTCTTCAGATGTTATTTCCTATTTGAACATCTTGAGTATTATCTAACTTGAATTTTGATGTTTTCCTTAAAAATAATGGGAACATTTATTAGATTGTTATATTTACTTATTCCTAAGCAATATAATATTTGAATGGGTTATATCTAATAAACGTAAATGCAACCAGATGGTGAACACTAGGAATGCTGCTCGTCAAGGTGTTGGACCAAGTAATGCCTCTCAGATCCAAATAAGGAGTGTAGCTAACCAGGAAGATGAAATGGGTCTGGTTCCCACAACGACCCAGCTATGAATGTTCCGCCTCAGGCTAACCCTTAGGTAGAAGGGGAGTGGGTGCAAATACCTTTTGTTGCTCCAGTTGTCTTCGACGTTGCTGATGTTGAGGCAATCAAGCAGATTGTGATACAAGCGGTCACATAAATGGCTAGTCTAGGGGTTCATCAAGCTTAGGAGAATCCAGCTCCTCATGTCATTCATGATGTTGAGAAGCTGATGAATATTGCGCCTCCCATGCCTTCTCAAAAAAATGAAGGAAGCTATGGTCGTGCACTAAAAGCGATCAACTCCATGAGGACCGATTCCTATGACGGTACTAGAGAACCCGTCAAAGTAGCCTATTGGTTCTTTCACATGGAACGTCTGTTCATGAACATAGTGTGTACTGATGTTGAGTAGGTGCACATTGCCTCATTACAACTGAAATATGGGGCTAGTGAATGGTGGAAAAGCACGGGATTAGCTGATCATCCCAAGCTGACTAGGTCTATGTTCAAGACCAAGATGACTGATTCCTTTACCCAAAGACTAATGGGTTGCATGTAATTGCTTTGGCTACGAAGTTCAACCACCTACTGCATTATATAGGGACTGAGGTGGCTCCTGAGGAATAGAAGACCTGGCATTTCTATGAGTGGATGAACCCGGATATTAAGCCATTGATGGTGTGTCATGGCTATACTACTCTGGAGTAGTATGTTGATGCTACTTATAAGCTGTATGTGACTCTGGAAGAGTCAGCTAAGAAGCGTAATTGACAGAGGTCGGTGAGTAATAATCAACAGAATGGTGGGTTCAAGCGGCCAGCTCCACCATCAAACTTTTCTAAGTCTAGTCGCCCTAAGACTGAGATGACCAAGTTTGGTTCTACACAACGCTCGGGTCATAATTAAGGCTCTATTTAGTGTAATAACTATAGGACACCTAGACCATAGAGCAATGAGTGCACGAAGGGGAAGAAAATGTGCTTTACTTGTGAAAAGGAAGGGCATGTGTAGACTTTCTACCCTAAGAGAACAGACATTAGGAGGCTAAGTACCAACAAGGGTCGTGATGTGAATCCTTCCCATCAAGTCAAGTCCTCCGAGCCAAGGCGCTCACCAAGGCTAGACAACCATGACCCTAGTCGAGAAGACCCATCAAGCCAAGAAGAGGGCGCACCCATGAGGCTCACACGAGCCAAGGTTAGGGAACTACAAGCCAAAGCTCCACCTTGGACTCGCCACACTTGGACCTTCAACTAGTCGTCTAGGAGACTTCTTCTCCTTGATTACAATATCGGCGCCAAACGAGACCTAAGGCACTTCTCAAGGGCCTTTTTGAGACATTGATTTCATGACATTATGAGACTTTGCTTAATTTTGGCTTAATTTTGAATCAAGAAAACACTCTCAAGAGAGAATTGTCATCCTTAAGCTCATGCAAATTGCTTCTTTGTGAGTCATATCAAAGCAGCCAATTTGCTCCTTGAATCCCCTTGGTGAGTCATATCCAAGCTAGGTTCAAGAACCCTTGTTCAACGTGGTGAGTCACATCCATAGAGAACAAGCTATCCCTCGGCTCCTCCACCTTCCACCGCCGCCGCTTCCACCCCTCAAACTACACTTCATAAGCCACCCAACCACCACCAAGCGCCACCTCCATCGCTTCCACGCCTCCCTCAAACCGAAGCCCTAATTCACCTTCCATCGCTAGGGTTTCCACCAAAACCACCACTCTTCCCTCCTCCATAAGTCAAGGCTCGCATCGGCGCCACCAGGCCCCTTTTGCAACACCATTCCTAACATCCTCCACCACCATTGGAGACCAAGGCCGCCGCAAGCCGCCTCCAACGCTGCCCTACAGCCCGCTCCCAAAGGCGCCTCCCCGGATTGCCGAAGGTTGACGACCGGCCAAGCTCTTGCACCGAAGCTCATCCAAGTCGATCCTTGTCAAGTGGTATCAGAGCCACGCAAGGTTTGGCCATCAAATCTGTCTTTCTTTAGTGCAATTTGTTCATTAGAAGTGCAAGCTTAGGTTGTCTAGACTTTAACTTCCGAATTTGGCCTTGTTTTGTGCATTTCTCCATTGTTGTCTTGATCTTTTGCTTGCTTTGACTTCTGAACTTTCTGAGGTTAAAGGAGACCGTTGGCATGCTCAAAATCCAGTTACAAAACACAAAAAAAACGTAAGTCAAATCAGCCATCATTTGCTAGTTCATTACTTTCCTTATTTGGCTTTATTACCATATTTGCTAGCATTCAATATCTCCTCTTTGCAGCCAATCCTTAGCCACGACTTTTACCTTGACTTTGGTGTATATTCTTGCTTACTAAGTTGCTGCATAAATCAAGCTTTGGACTTAGGTTAAGGGAATTTCACTTTTACATTTCTTGTGGCTAAGACAACACCGAAATTGTGCGAAAAAGAAGATTGTTGGTGTGATTGTTCTCGAAATTTTGTGAGACTTTGATTGTTAATTCAGTATTGTAATAAGCTTCAAAACTTATAGCTTGCTCAAAAAAAAAAAAAAAGAGAAGAAAAGTGCTCAAGAAAAACCCGGCCTAAATAGGAGAGGTTATAGAAAAAGTGAGCCATTGAAGAGCAAATTTTCTTTCTTTTCTTTCTTTTGTTTACGTGAGGTGTTGATTTGTTTGTGGCTGCTTGGGTGTGATTGTGGTCGGTACCTTCCTTTCCATTGCTTGTGGTTCCGACTTGGTAGTGAAAATATACACCAATTTTTACCCTACCCACAAACCTAGCTCGTAACCTCACTTGAGCCTGCTATTTCTTGTGAACACTTTGTGCTTGATAATTTCAGATTGTGTGGGCCCTTGTGTGTGCTCAAGGGACCATTTGCTTTGATTATCTTGTGGTTGCGCTTTTAGTGCTTTTGCTAGGTTATCATGGGATACAACCTCAAGGAATCCGGTTGGGGCAAAAGCGCCTTGACCATCAATGAGACACCCACCTTAGAATCTGTCATGGAGATCCTAAGAGGGATAGAGAGCCGCCTTGATGGGCAAATACTGGAATCCCAACGAGAGAACCAAGCGGCCATGAGAAGGCTAGAGGCTAGAGTCGAGGCCTCCAAGCACAAGTTGGATGACATGTCAAGGATTTGTGTGAGCATTGTGCCCTCAAAATTGGAAGCTACTTCTTCCCACAACAAGCCCGGCGACATGGCCATACCCACCTTGCCCGGTGCCTCCGCCAGTCAAGCGCCGGCCATCACTTCCTCTAGTGACTTCCAAGGTATGACTCTCCCACTCTCTGCGCCTATAACTTCTATGTTTATAGCTGTGGCCACTAATTTTTCAGGCCAAGATGCGAGAAAGCTTCATGAGGAGGTGAATGCCACCTATGAGCCGCAAGAGAGCCAAGCTAGGTTCACGGCGCCTCTCACCCTTCCATTGAGGAATATCCAAGGCCGTAGGCAAGGCCTAGGCTTGGGACGTGCTGCTGGACAAGGCGCAAGGCAAGATGATATGTTTGATCAAGGAGATAGATATGAAAGACAACAAGATCCCTTCCAACAAGGTGGCCGAGGCTACTACCCGCCAAGGCACCATGACTATGATCAACCAAGGATGCCCAAGACCAACTTGGACGTGGAAAAGTTTGGCAAGTCGGCTGACCCGGAAGAGTGCCTCAATTGGATTAATAAGACCGAGCAAGTCTTTGATTTCCAAAACCTCAATGATGCCCAAAGAGTTACCGTGGCTAGCATCCGCTTTGAAGGCTTTGTGGATCAATGGTGGGCCGAGGACAAGGAGGAGAGAGCACAAGCCGGCTATGACCCTATTGACACTTGGGAAGAGCTCAAGTTGGCACTCAAGCATCGGTTTGTCCCGGAGAACTTTGCAGCCCGGATTCATGAGAGGCTTCAACAACTCAAACAAGGTACTAGAACCCCGGATGAATATTATAAAGAGTTCAAAACTTTATTGTTTAGGTCCGGTATTAAATTTCCTAATGAGTATGTTGTGTCTAAATTTGTTGAGAATTTGAATCATGAGCTTAAGGCAATTGTCACATTGCAACACTTTGCAAGAGGCACCTCGGTGGAAGAGGTCCTCCATTATACTAACCATGTTTATAGGACATTACCTCAAAAGAAGAGCTATCCACCTAGCTCAAGCTCAAGGCCGTGGAGTAATTCAAGCTCAAGCAACTCCACCTACCCTCCAAGGCAAGAAGCCGGCGCCATGCAGCCAAGAAGAGAGCCACCGATACTATCCCCAACACCGAGAAGGAAAGGCGAGCCAAGGACAAGTGAGATCAAGTGCTTCAAATGTCTAGGCCGTGGGCACATGGCCAAGGACTGCCCCTCTCGCCGCCAAGTGTTGCTTAACACAATAGGGGAATATGTGTCGGATGATGAGATGATAGAGGAGCCCGGAGACGTGGAGGAAGAGGATGAGGAATTGCAAGTCAAGGCCGAGACACAAGGTGAATGCTTTGTGGTTAAAAGGTCCCTTATGGCCAATGAAGCGCCAACCCCTCCCAACCAAAGAGAAACCATCTTTCACTCAAGATGCCTCATCCAAGGTAAACTTTGCAACCTTATCATAGATGGAGACTCGTGTTGCAACATAGTAGATCAAGAGGTAGTGAAAAGGTTTGCTCTCCCTACTATTCCTCATGCTCAACCCTATACTTTATGTTGGCTGAATTCTAACACTCCTTTGAAGGTTATTGAACAAGCTAAGATAAGCTTTTCCATAGGGGGATACAAGGATGAAGTCGTTTGTGATGTCCTTCCTATGACGGTTTGTCATATCTTGTTGGGTAGGCCATGGCAATATGACCGTGGAGTTATACACCAAGGAGTCACCAATGAGTACTCCTTCCATCTCAATGGGAAAAGGTTTACATTACATCCTATGTCACCCCAACAACTCATGGCGGAACACATTGCCAAGGAAAAAAAGGAGAAGTTACTCCTCACCGAGAAGAAGATCCTTGAAGACACCTATGGTAAGCTTTCTTTCCCTTCCTTTTTCCTTCTTTCTCACAACTTTGCTGCCCTTTTTTTCAAAGATAGACCGGAGCTACAAGCATATAATAAGGGACTGTACAAGGATCACTTGACTCCACTTTGGAAGCAAACTTACAAGGATAATGAAGATGTCTACCTTGTTGAGGATTCGGGGACGAATCCTTTTCAAGGAGGGGAGGATGATGTGAATCCTTCCCATCAAGTCAAGTCCTCCGAGCCAAGGCGCTCACCAAGGCTATCCAACCATGACCCTAGTCGAGAAGATCCATCAAGCCAAGAAGAGGGCGCACCCATGAGGCTCACACGAGCCAAGGTTAGGGAACTACAAGCCAAAGCTCCACCTTGGACTCGCCACACTTGGACCTTCAACTAGTCATCTAGGAGACTTCTTCTCCTTGATGACAATCTCGGCGCCAAACGAGACCTAAGGCACTTCTCAAGGGCCTTTTTGAGACATTGATTTCATGACATTATGAGACTTTGCTTTAGCATTTCATGCATGTTTTTAAGTTGTAATTTTTGCAAACAAATCATGTGAGGGCCAGCTTGCTAGGGTTAAATAGCCGCCCCCTCCCTTGTTTTCATTTTAGCTTAATTTTGAATCAAGAAAACACTCTCAAGAGAGAATTGTCATCCTTAAGCTCAAGCAAATTGCTTCTTTGTGAGTCATATCAAAGCAGCCAATTTGCTCCTTAAATCCCCTTGGTGAGTCATATCCAAGCTAGGTTCAAGAACCCTTGTTCAACGTGGTGAGTCACATCCATAGAGAACAAGCTATCCCTCGGCTCCTCCACCTTCCACCGCCGCCGCTTCCACCCCTCAAACTACACTTTATAAGCCACCCAACCACCTCCATCGCTTCCACGCCTGCCTCAAACCGAAGCCCTAATTCACCTTCCATCGCTAGGGTTTCCACCAAAACCACCACTCTTCCCTCCTCCATAAGTCAAGGCTCGCATCGGCGCCACCAGGCCCCTTTTGCACCACCATTCCTAACATCCTCCACCACCATTGGAGACCAAGGCCGCCGCAAGCCGCCTCCAACGCCGCCCTATAGCCCGCTCCCAAAGGCGCCTCCCCGGATTGTCGAAGGTTGACGACCGGCCAAGCTCTTGCACCGAAGCTCATCCAAGTCGATCCTTGTCAGGTCGGTTCACCATAATAACCGACCACAACATAGGCTGCCGAGACTGCTAATACTGCTACACAGTCCACTGCTCAAAACAAGGGGAAAGCCCTGATTGCATCAGGTAGTCAGGATTAGTGGTTGCACGAGATGCGTGAAGTCGATGTGTACTAATGATGAAGGGGGAAGTCATTGCATACGCATCTCGTCAGCTGAAGCTTATGAAACAAATTACCCGACTCATGATTTGGAATTATCTTTGTGGTTTTTGAACTAAAGATTTGGAGGCACAACCTTTACGGTGCCAAGTCTCAAATCTTCACTGACCATAAGAGTTTGAAATATGTCTTTACACAGAAAGAGCTGTACATGAGGGAACGATGCTCGTTGGAGTTTCTCAAGGTCTACGATATTGAGTTGCTTTACCACCCTGGAAAGGATAATGTGGTAGCCGATGCATTGAGCCACAATATGACTCAAGAAACTGTGGTAGCATTACTCATTGCCCAGACAAAGTTGCAACGCGAATTGCTAAGGTGTGAAATTGAAATTTTATTTGATCACCGACAAGGACTCCCGAGTATGCTCGAAGTTCAGGCTATGTTTCTTGATCAGATCATGGAGAGACAAGTTGGCGACATTGTCTTAGTGAAGTTGTGTAGCAAAGTTCTTGAGGGAAAGGCTCTTGGATTTGTGATTGGGGAGGATGGATCAGTTTGGTTTCAAAATCGGGTCTGTGTACCTGACATTGATGACATACTTCAATTGGTAATGAGAGATGCTCATTCTTCTACGTATTTTGTACATCCCGGATCTAGCAAGATGTACAAGGATTTGAGAAAGAACTTCTCGTGGCCAAACATGAAGTGGGACACAGCAGAGTTCATGGCAAAATGCTTGACATGCCAGAAAGTGAAGATTAAACATGGAAGGCTAGGGTTAGAATTGCAACCTCTTCCAGTTCCAAAATGGAAGTGGAAAGATATAGCAATGGACATTATTATGGGTTTACCCAAAACTCAAGGCCACAAGGATGCTATATGGGTGATCATTGATCGGCTAAAAAAAAATTCTCATTTCGTGGCCATCAAGTCAACTTGGGGAACCCATAAGCTATATGAAGTGTTCTTACAAGAGATAGTTCATCCTCATGGTACTTTCAAAACCATTGTATCTTATCGTGATGGTCGATTTATGTCATGATTCTGGAAGGAATTGCATAAGGACATGGGAACAGAGTTGAGATTCAGTACCACGTTTCACCCTCAAACGGATAGGTACTCAGAGAGGAGAATCCTAACACTTGAGGATATGCTGAGAGCTTGTTTTTTAGATTGACCAACAAGTTGCGAGAACAGTTTGAGTCTGATAGAGTTCACTGACAACAATAGTTGGCATTCAACCATCAAGATGGCCCCGTTTGAGGCTTTGTATGGTCAGAAGTGCAGATCTCCAATCTATTGGGATGAGAATGCCGACAAGATATTGCTAGGACCTGAATTGGTTGAAAGGACTACCTCAGATATTGCTTTGATTAGACAGAGGAAGCTTACAGCTCAAAGTCGACAGAACTCTTATGCTGATTTGAAGCGAAGGAATGTTGAGTTTGACGTTGGAAATAAGGTGTGTAGGGAAAGCGTGGGAAGCTCAATCCTCGCTATGTTGGGCCATTTGAGATCATTGACAGAGTCGGATCTTTGGCATATTGTTTGGCATTTTTGCCCTCAGCACATCCAGTGCACAATGTATTTCATGTCTTATTGTGGAGAAAATATGTACCGGATGAGTCTCATGTTCTGAGTTATGATGAAATAAGATTCAACCAAATAGGACATACAAGGAGCAACTTGTTCGTATCATAGAGCGTCGAGAGAAACACCTGCGTAACAAAGTGATGCCATTGGTGAGGATCCTTTGGTCTAAGTCTGGAACCGAGGAAGTTACTTGGGAAACCTGGGAGACCGAAGCTGATATGCATAGTCGTTTCCCTGAGCTATTTTCGGGGTCGAAACTTTTCTTTAAGAGGGTTGTAATGTAATATCTCTCATTTTTAGGTGGGGGTATTTATGTAATTTCCAACTCTATTTCTAATAAAGGAATTTTGGTATTTATTTCATTATTCCAAAAATAGAAATAGATTAGTGATTCTTATCCTAAGTTGTTACAACTTTAAGTTATGGGTTATTTAAATTTATTCCACCATTATATTAATTTAAATTTAAATAAACTTTTCACTTTTAACATAGATTATTTGAATTAAGATTAACAAAGTGTTAATTAAGATATGAATATGGTTAATTTTATAAGAAAGTGTGACTTAAGTTTAAGTTTAGCCTAATTTAAAATTTCTTACATTTTAAGTTTGGGTTAAAATAATTATATAAGCTTAGAATAATAAATTCAATAAGTTTTGGTAATTATTGGAATTTTTGAAAAGTCATGGGCACGTTTGACACAACTGTAAAAAGTTGGGCAAAAAGTTGCAAATAGGCCAAAAATGAAGGGCCATGCACAATAAGTGGGTGTCTTCAACCTCTAGCTTCACACAAAAAAAACTTACCTTCCATGGAGTATTTCATCCACAAATTTGGTTTGTTTTTTGAAATTAAGTGATGAGAAATAGGATCGTTGTATGCTCAGTATCAAGGAAGATCGCTCGGGTTGATGCGTCCCCTAAAGCTTGGAAAACTCCTTGGAAGTTCGGTGGATGGTTGATGTGTTTTGGAGGCAGAATTGGTGAAGTATTTTTGTGATTTTTGGAGAATAGGAATTCTGGAAAATGAAAGGGATAGGTGACCTTCTCCAAGGTGGATATGACACACCACAAAGGATAGGGACAAGGCTCAAGTGGTTTGGGATATTACGCACCTAAAGAACACAAGAACAAGTTCGATGTGACTCACGAACTTGGAGGAAATTCCAGAGAGATATTTCCGATTGAAAACTGAATGTTACTTGATGTTTTTTTATTGATTTCTGAGTGCCTTACAATGGGTAAAGATGCAGCTATATATAGCCCCCAGGTCGACCCAAACTCCCAACCCTTCAAGTTCCTTGGCACATGAAGAGGCGGCCATGTAAGATAAGATCATAATACGTAGAAGTGAGAAAGTCTGGAGTGAATTTGAGTAGTCTCAATCACTGCTCGAACGAGGTCAGGCATGCTCCATTCTGGGGGTAATTGCTTATCGGCACCACCCACTTTGTGGATTCATTGCAGATTTTCTCAAATAGGTGGTCCAACTCAGGTGGAGCGCTTTGCGCGTCCGACCTAGTGGAAGAAATAGTACTAGATGTATTAAAAGAGTCTGTATCATCCATAAATAGAAGATCACTAGGGGTCACCATAGAGTATCAATTGGTTATCCATAAAGATAAGGAAAGCTTTCTTGTAGTTCCGCTTTTTGCTCAAAAATGAAGAAAGACTTGTCGGAAATCACTGGTTGGTCCAACCAAGAAAGGCATGGGATGGGCCTTAGATTTGATTCTTTTACGAGATTTCGAGTTGGATGAAAACAACGCCCCTAAAGGCCTTCTCAACTGTCTTTTCTACATGATATGTACAGAGGAGTAGTTGCGAGTGTCAGAAAAAATGGCTTTGATCCAGCCGAGCCAGTAGACGTCTTAAGGTAAGCTCTTCCTGTTACAGTGTCTGTTGTAGTTTCTGGGAGTTCTGTTCCAGCCTTTCCAATTGCAATTGCTAGACTAGAAAGTGCTTTGCCCACCACATACATTATAGGATAATTTTATAGTGCTCTTGCCCCTAGTCCTATTGTGGGACTATGAGTCCTTCCTCTAGCCGTTGAGAGTTCAGCCATTGGAGTGCTTTCTCTTAGTTTTCAGGCTCTAGAGCAAGAAAAGAGGTAGGCAAGCATATCTTTTTTTTTAAGGCTGGTTTTCAAGCTCTTAGATTTCTTCTTTCGGCAATGAATTAAGTAAGCCTATGAGAGAGCTTAGGCTGGCTAGTCTTTCTTGGCTTAGGTGGATTGCTTTGAATAGAAATGTTTTCTCTGGTTCACTGAGGTAGTTCGACTAGCTTGAAGGCGGGTAATAGCCTTCTTAAAGTTTAAGGAAGAATGAACTCTTAACTCGGAATCAAAAAAAAGTCCAATGAAGGGGCCAGTCCCCTTATCACTAAAGCAACCAAAGCACGGTTGGTTTACTCGCCGAAGGGTCTGCTCTTTCACTGCGTGACGACTGAAAAGAGGGTCCCCGAAGAAAGGGGAAACTAAGGCTATCAGTTAAACTACGAAATTCAAGTCGGAATGACTTGATATTTTGACAGCATTTACATAACTACATAGTAAAGTCCGCATTAAAATATCAGCCAAAACGCTCGAGCCATTTGAGAGTTATCCTTCAAACACCGCTCAGACTAGCCACAAGCAGTGTCACCGAGCCAAGTTGAACTTCTGGGCTGTTCAGGGTAGATGTCGTGGAAGTAATTGTCATGAGAGTTGTATCCCTTTCTCTTAGCTTTCCAATGACTACTCATGGACCTCCATTGGACATTAATAGCTCCCAAAATAGCCAAAATACTGAGGAGGTGTCGGAGGGACAAATTCTTCGGTTTTGTCACCTTCCAACATCCAAGCGATTTCTTTGTTTTAATCTTTTGTTCTTCCTCAAATATGATGCCATCCATAGTCATATCATCCTCTCCTCCTTTAAGAGGATTCGTCCTCGAATCCACATGCACTTCAAGAGTTAGAGGAGATGTACTACCTTTCTTTTCCTCCATGGTGACGATTTTGACAAGTGGTTGCTGAAAAGGGCACTTTGCCTCATTTTCTTTCAGTTCTAGCTCCTCTTCAACAACTTTCAGTCTTGGCTCCTCTTCAACATCTTTGGGCATGTAACTCACAAATGATTCTTCCATAGGCGCTTCATCATCATCGAGCGGCGTCTCCATTTGTAGAGGTTCTTCGACAAGCCTTGTTATAGCCCCCTTTGGTGACTCCTCTTGAATGGCTTGAACTTTTGAATCATCAATAAGTTGGATCAACTGCTTCTCAATATTCCTCCAAAAGTTATTGTTGTGCTCATTCATCTTAGACAATATGCGCTCTTGCTCTTGAAAAATCCTTGCGCTTTTCTCTCGGAACATTTGTCGGATTTGACCAACGACGTTTACCATGTTGTCACTTTGACTTGACATGATTCCTTTTGAAAATTCCTTGAAGGTAGCTCTGATACCAAATGATGAGAAATAGGATCGTTGTATGCTCAGTATCAAGGAAGATCGCTCAGGTTGATGCGTCCCCTAAAGCTTGGAAAACTCCTTGGAAGTTCGGTGGATGGTTGATGTGTTTTGGAGGCAGAATTGGTGAAGTATTTTTGTGATTATTGGAGAATAGGAATTCTGGAAAATGAAAGGGATAGGTGACCTTCTCCAAGGTAGATAAGACGCACCACAAAGGATAGGGACAAGGCTCAAGTGATTTGGGATATTACGCACCTAAAGAACACAAGAACAAGTTCGATGTGACTCACGAACTTGGAGGAAATTCCGGAGAGATATTTCCGATTGAAAACTGAATGTTACTTGATGTTTTTTTTATTGATTTCTGAGTGCCTTACAATGGGTAAAGAGGCAGCTATATATAGCCCCCAAGTCGACCCAAACTCCCAACCCTTCAAGTTCCTTGGCACATGAAGAGCCTTATCAGTTAAACTACGAAATTCAAGTCGGAATGACTTGCTGTTTTGACATCACTTACATAACTACATAATAAAGTCCTCATTAAAATATCAACCAAAACGCTCGAGCCATTTGAGAGTTATCCTTCAAACACCGTTCAGACTAGCCACAAGCAGTGTCACCGAGCCAAGTTGAACTTCTGGGCTGTTCGGGGTAGATGTCGTGGAAGTAATTGTCATGAGAGTTGTAGCCCTTTATCTTAGCTTTCCAATGACTACTCATGGACCTCCATTGGACATTAGTATCTCCCAAAATAGCCAAAATACTGAAGAGGTGTCGGAGGGACAAATTCTTCGGTTTTGTCACCTTCCAACATCCAAGCGATTTCTTTGTTTTAATATTTTGTTCTTCCTAAAATATGATGCCATCCATAGTCATATCATCCTCTCCTCCTTTAAGAGGATTCGTCCTCGAATACACATGCACTTCAAGAGTTAGAGGAGATGTACTACCTTTCTTTTCCTCCATGGTGACGATTTTGACAAGTGGTTGCTGAAAAGGGCACTTTGCCTCATTTTCTTTCAGTTCTAGCTCCTCTTCAACAACTTTCAGTCTTGGCTCCTCTTCAACATCTTTGGGCATGTAACTCACAAATGATTCTTCCATAGGCGCTTCATCACCATCGAGTGGCGTCTCCATTTGTAGAGGTTCTTCGACAAGCCTTGTTGTAGCCCCCTTTGGTGACTCCTCTTGAATGGCTTGAACTTTTGAATTATCAATAAGTTGGATCAACTGCTTCTCAATATTCCTCCAAAAGTTATTGTTATGCTCATTCATCTTAGACAATATGCGCTCTTGCTCTTGAAAAATCCTTGCGCTTTCCTCTCGGAACATTTGTCGGATTTGACCAACGACGTTTACCATGTTGTCACTTTGACTTGACATGATTCCTTTTGAAAATTCCTTAAAGGTAGCTCCGATACCAAATGATGAGAAATAGGATCGTTGTATGCTCAATATCAAGGAAGATCGCTCGGGTTGATGCGTCCCCTAAAGCTTGGAAAACTCCTTGGAAGTTCGGTGGATGGTTGATGTGTTTTGGAGGCAGAATTGGTGAAGTATTTTTGTGATTTTTGGAGAATAGGAATTCTGGAAAATGAAAGGGATAGGTGACCTTCTCCAAGGTGGATATGACGCACCACAAAGGATAGGGACAAGACTCAAGTGGTTTGAGATATTACGCACCTAAAGAACACAAGAACAAGTTTGATGTGACTCAAGGACTTGGAGGAAATTCCGAAGAGATATTTCCGATTGAAAATTGAATGTTACTTGATGTTTTTTTTGATTGATTTATGAGTGCCTTACAATGGGTAAAGAGGCAGCTATATATATATCTCCTGGTATGCTCAGTCATTCCGAATGATGAGGAATGATGAGAAATAGGATCGTTGTATGCTCAGTATCAAGGAAGATCGCTCGGGTTGATGCGTCCCCTAAAGCTTGGAAAACTCCTTGGAACTTCGGTGGATGGTTGATGTGTTTTGGAGGCAGAATTGGTGAAGTATTTTTGTGATTTTTTGGAGAATAGGAATTCTGGAAAATGAAAGGGATAGGTGACCTTCTCCAAGGTGGATTGACGCACCACAAAGGATAGGGACAAGGCTCAAGTGGTTTGAGATATTACGCACCTAAAGAACACAAGAACAAGTTCGATGTGACTCACGAACTTGGAGGAAATTCCGGAGAGATATTTCCGATTGAAAACTGAATGTTACTTGATGTTTTTTTTTATTGATTTCTGAGTGCCTTACAATGGGTAAAGAGGCAGCTATATATAGCCCCCAAGTCGACCCAAACTCCCAACCCTTCAAGTTCCTTGGCACATGAAGAGCCTTATCAGTTAAACTATGAAATTCAAGTCGGAATGACTTGATATTTTGACAGAGCTTACATAACTACATTGTAAAGTCCGCATTAAAATATCAGCCAAAACGCTCAGGCCATTTGAGAGTTAGCCTTCAAACACCGTTCAAACTAGCCACAAGCAGTGTCACCGAGCCAAGTTGAACTTCTGGGCTGTTTGGGGTAGATTTGGTGGAAGTAATTGTCATGAGAGTTGTAGCCCTTTCTCTTATCTTTCCAATGACTACTCATGGACCTCCATTGGACATTAGTAGCTCCCAAAATAGTCAAAATACTGAGGAGGTGTCGGAGGGACAGATTCTTCGGTTTTGTCACCTTCCAACATCCAAGCGATTTCTTTGTTTTAATCTTTTGTTCTTCCTCAAACATGACACTATCCATAGTCATATCATTAAGGCTTGGGAAATTTCGGTAACACCAAATCATTCACATACAACTTAAAATAGGGTAGATTCATCCCTAAACAAAATCGGATTTTCATTCGTAAGGCAAGATAAATGCACTAACGCGTCATCTCATTTTTATGGCAAAATGGATCCGATTCAGGATCGTTTTGGGCCAAATTTTATATCAATTTGTAGGGTTTTAAAATATCTATCAAACCCCAATAAATAGAGCTTCACCGAAGGATTAGATTTATCCAATTTCGAAGCAAAAGCTCAAGAACCCTAGAAAAACGATGCCGCTGTTCAACCAAAGATTCCGACCACCACCTTGCTTTGTTTTTGCAATTGGTACAACCCATAGATCCACCAAGTAGTCCTCTTCAAAAGCCCTTTGGTCCCAGCCCCGGTAGTGCTCCGACGAAGGCGAATTTCCCCTTCTTCCGGCCGATGTCTTGCGTGAACGCGCGGTAGTGTTTTTGCCCGATTTCAATTTTGGAACGGAAATAAAGCAGGGAGCCAATTTGCTATTCGAAAGCAACCATCTCCTATACGTCGCTCCACTTCTTTGTAACTCAAGTCAAGTGGCGGTTCAAACTTGCAATTTATTCCATATTCATCTTAATTGACAATGAATCGATTGTGCTATTAAGTTGAGATAAATATTATTGGAAATTTTGTTTGGAAACTTTTGTGTTAAATTGGTGTGAAATGAACCTTATATATTAGGTTGTATATTTTCCTGCAACGACCCTCATTTATATATATATATATTAATATATTATTATAGGGTGCTAGATGAACTTTGGTGTGGATTTTGTGTGGACTTGTTTGCTTAGTTAGCACGAGTATTCATAAAAACGCTTTTTACCTTGTGAGGTTTAGCGGGTTCTCTATAACTTTATATTAGGAGGACCATTGCCCTAGTACTTTTGGTCATGACCGTACCCTTATTCGAATATCAGTGGTGGTGCACTTAGCTAGCGCCGTTATTCAGGATTCGTCCCATTCTATATCTCGTATCGAGATTATTTTGGATTAAAAGCCTTAATGTTAATGCAAGTTTTCAAATTAAATAAGATAAGTGATTTATGCATATAATTAATATACATCGGGCGAGAAGTACAACGTGAAACCCACCCGGACTGTTGTTTGATGTAAGTCCCATTTTCAATCTGGATTCGCATTGTGCGGTGAGGTTGGCCGATGACCCAAATATTCAAGTAGTTGTTTTTAAACTTTGTGTCATAAATACAATGTTCCCAAACAAACATACATAATTACTAGAAGACTCAATCGATTGGAGTCTTCTTTTGGTTCATACCTCTTTCTATCGTTTTAGTGAGACTATTCGAATTATGTATCATCTACCGACAATTATTCGAGAGACAATGATAGTAACTGAATAAATTCACATAGAACCATTCCTTTTGTGCCCTTGTTTAGTCATTGATTAGACTAACCAACCTTTCTCTTTCCTTTCATGGTTGGCTGGTATCATCCGTCCTATACGACACATCAGGTAAATTTTCCCAAGTTAAAGAAGTGGGACGTTGACATTGAAGGCATCTTTTTTGGTATTTGACATTTGTTTTTACAATAAGGTTGAGGTCCTGTTATGTAACCTTGATATTTTTATAAGTCTTCCGCTGTTACTTTTGATACATTAATTAAGTTGCAATCTTTATCAACGTCATTTGTAAGACATTTTGGATTAATTTGTAATTGTTCGTATTCTTTTTTATATTTGAGATCATTACTTTAAGTTTTGGGTGATTTAAAATATGTGTTATGGGCTCACTAGCAGTAATATTCCTAAGGTAATTTAGGGGTGCTACAGTGTTAGCTTTTCTATTATCGATTTCATTAATGTAGTATTATTTTGGATATCGCTTCATAGATTGTAGAAGACAAAGTAAAAGGTTTATAATGAATTTGTAGAATTGGGATTGTCGCATTTTGGACTAAGAGTGATAAATGAATGGTTGAATTGTCTGAGAATTCAATCGTGGTTGATCACTCCCTTTTTGAATATTTTGTAATTGTTCTTGAAGTACTCTTTGGTTGATCACTCCCTTTTTGAATCTTTTTTCAAAGTCAGTTTGATCTCAATTCTAATGTTTTCTTCTCCAATGATAATTGTTCCATCATGAGTGGATATTTGTTTAATTAATTTCTTGCTCCTTTTTCCACTTGCTACTCGGTGGAGGTAGTTTGTGTTTAAATCAACATATTTAACATGGTGTGTCTTATCTTTTTGAAAGGATAGTAGTTTGTCCTTTTTGTTTTAAAGTCTATTTTGTCTGTCAACCAGAGATTGTATAGGTGTTCTGCGGGAGATTATTTGGAATTTGGGAAGTTGTTCTTCAATTTCTTTTAATTGTTTGAAAATGTTCATAAACGTAGTTTGGTTTCAATTTTTCGCACTATACTTAAGAGCCTGTGTTTTTTTGCAAGTTTAAACATATTAATACCTTCTACATTAATCCGCCAAGCTTGTTTCACCACATTTTCAAACTCTCGTCGCTTTATCCATATTTTTTTCAAATTTAAAGGGTTGTCATTTGGCTTTATTTTGATTTTCAAGTTGTACTGATATAGGGCAATGGTCAGATGATGTAAATGCATGGTTTTGATAAGTGCTATTCTGAAACCAAGTTTGAAGTTGGTTATGTACTAGGACTCTATTCGGTTTTTCATATGTATTATTTATATATGTTCTCTTTTTCCACCATGTAAATTCATTTCCAAATGTAGGTATATGTCACAAAGATCACAATCATTCTTGAATTTTATTAGTCTTTTACACAAGTTGTAACATGAAATAAGTTGGTCCTTGATGCAGTAAAAATGTTGGGGTATATTATTGTTTGTCGAGGTTGTAGTTTTATTGGCAAACTTAAGAGAATCCATAGAAGCCTTAACGAGTAGTAGATTTAGTATATTATGGTGATTAATGTGTTTTGTTATTTTCCCGGTATGATATTTTTGTACAAATTGTAATGGTTCTGAAATAGGATATCAAGTCTTGCATGCCAAAAGCAAAGCACAAGGAATTGGAAGTATATTTTAGAGATTAGATATTTAGTAAGAATGTTTGTTTGAGAGATCATAACATAAACAAGGGAAATGCATTGATTGATAGATAGGGTCATTAACAGAAAGTTAGGACTTACACAAGTAGTTCTAGCATAGAAGAAATTGAAATCACTTGGATTTAGCAACAAAATTGATCTAGGAAAGTTGCTTGGTACATTGGTGCTCAAATTGATATAGTAGATAATCCAAATACTCCTAAGAACAATAATATATAGAGGACAAAATCAAGCAATTTTGCTGATAAATCTTCATAAAAAAGCAGATTGATATAGTAGATAATTCAAATACTCCTTAGAGGTGGCAGTATCATCCACCCCTCTTGAGTTTTCCTCTTGCTCGAACCAGAGGTTAACATATCTTTGGATTGAACTTCCATAATTCCCATTTTCTGGACAATAGATCTAGTAGTGTTGGTAGAGAAGAAAGAAGCATTGTCAGCTGCTAACTCCTCATCTTGATTGTCAGACATAAGATATTGGTTGAGTTCTTCTTCTATAAATTCTTCTATGGGGTCATGGTTGTTGATTTTTGGACCTTCATTTGGAAGAACATCATCAACAAGATGAAAACATATTCCGATTGGAGATCATCCAGGGAGTCCTCATTGTTGAGCAAAGGGATCTCAAGAGGGAGAGGATGCACCAAGCTAACCTTTATGAACACATGATCTGGGATAGAGTTGTCTAGGTTGAGGTTTTCAGGTTGTATAATAGGAAGTTTGACAACAAGGAAAATAGTGTTAGGATCCATGGGACTAGGACTCTTAGGGTTAGGAGCAAGGTAAGGAGCAATTTTAACAGATTGGGTGTCAACTGGTAGGCTAGGGGCAATAGTCTCCTTTAGAGAAGAAGCAAGGGTTTGATGATCAACTTCACTCATGGTGGTATCACAAGCTATCCCCATAGAAGGGACTGAGTGGGTAGTGATCTCAGTATTGAGGTTGAGCGTGTTTTAAAGCTCAGCAGAGCGGAGATGAAAACCCTATGTTGTGAGAGCACTTGGTTTGGTGTTGTGGGGTGGCAGGGTTTCATGAGGAACCTTTGGAGAAGGCACCTTTTGAGAATCCTCAGAGGATTCATCAGAGAGATTAAAAAGATGGATATCACTTTTGTTCGAGGAAGGTGGTGTTTTGCCTTTGGAAGATTGGCCTTTTGAGGGATGGTTTTTCTGATTTTTCCTACTTATGACATGCTTCCATTTTTCAGAAGCAGGGGAGGAGTAAGTATATTTTTTTGGGACAACAAATGAGGAATTGGTTTTTTGAAAGCAATTTGCTACTTGGGAGGGTTATATTGCCTAAGAGGGAAATTGTTGAAGACATGTTGTGGATAACCATAGTTACCACACCCTTCAAGGAGGTCTCTATACCAAAGAGAAAAAAATTTCATTTCACCAAATTCATCCGGGATAAGGATTTTGTTGCTCACAATTTGACCAAAGTCAGTGTTAAGGCAAAACCAAGCAAATTTTGCCTACTTTCTTTTCTCTTAGTTGGGATAAATTTTGAGCAGAGAACCAACATTGTTTTGCTCAATGATGACTTTAATTGCCTCATAGTTACAATATTCTAGGGGTAGCAAGGGAATTCTAACCCACATATCTAGTATAGAAATGGATTAAGTTTGGGGTTGATGGATGAAGCCCAAGGTTTGAGGAGGCAAAGTTGACCAAATACATGGTATGGTTTATTTTCCTAGATGGTTTGTTGGTCAAGTGGGTTGGTAAATCTCACCTAACACCATCCATATTGTTTTTCAATGAATCTAAATCACCCTTGATTTCGTTCCAGTCAAATTTCATCTTCTATTTCATAGATTTGAGGATGCACGTAGCTCAAGTAAAGTGAGAGGAGAGATTTGCCAAGTTATTGATGGTCAATCTTTCTCACAAATTTGAAGTGGTTTGGTTTACAGTTAGCCATGGTTGTTAAAAGAATGTCGATTTTGACATATCTAGTGTGAATGTCGAACACTTGATTTATGAATATGAATGGCAATAAAACTTCCCATCTATAGGTGTTTTGTTTCTAAATATGAATGCTCTGAAAAAATTGTTTGCTATGCTTAACTTTTTTGGCTCCCATTTGGATGTTTTATATCTCCTTAATGTGTATGTGCCTTATTTTGAGTGTTCATGAATGTACAAATCAAACAAATTTGTCTTCTTGTTTGTGAATATGAAGCACACACACTTCTACATTGTCAACATGTGTATTGTTTGTGTATAAGGATCCTTCTCTCTGTTTACACATAATTGATTTTTTTTCATGCTGGGTGGACTGAATGAAATATGTGACATTCATAGCTTGAAGCAATATACTTACTTTTGATTGTGAATACGAATGACAAGACCTTGAACTTTATTTTCTAAATTTGTAGGAACATGTGGTGTGTTTAGATCTTTCCTTTGAGGGACACAAGTTGTAGTGTGTTCCAATTTTCTGAATTTGTAGTGATCAAGTTGCCACTTAATTTGAAGTGTATGTTATATATATTGAATATTACTAGATGGATACACTCGATGCTTTATAGTGTAGATAATCTGTATTTGTTCCCTTTCCAATATATATGAAGATGCAACATTGCTTATGCTTTGTCAAGTCCCAATTCGAGATGCAAACTTGAAGGAATTAGGTTATAAAGAAAAAGGTTGATGTGCTAAAATGTAATTTTTACAGAAATTTATATCTTTCAATTTCTGTGCTTACTGAATTTTATATGTTTCAGCTTTCATGAGTGTTCTAATGAGTGTTCTTATATATGTTTGGGAAAATTTCAAATCTTTTGAAAAGTGAAAGAAATGTATTTTTGCCACAACTTGGAAATTCGGGCAAACAAATGCAATTAGGCCAAAAATGGGGTCGGTCATCTCCATCAATGAAGTTTTGGCTCAATTTTTTGTCCCGGTTTCTTCAATTGGACCATCGGCTTTGAAGATTCACTTATCCTAAATCATATCCTACCAAAATTAGAATTTATAACCACCTAGATTGATAGAATTTTACTCTCAAACGTAAACAGCCAAGTAAAAACGAAATTTGGTTAGAATCCAATTTCGATCTCGTTTGAGATCGGTTTGGGCCGAACCTTACGGGGTTGGAAAGCTAACTCTTAGAGCTTCAATTCCCCTATAAATACTTCCACACCCATGGAAGGAATTTATCAATTTTGAGCTTTAGGGTTTCAGCAATCCACGAAAATTTTGGGAACTTTCAGAAAGAAAATTCCCCTTTGATAGGGCACCTCTAGTTACGATTCAAATACCAAAATCTTCGTCTTGAAGTGTAGAAGCAAAATACACCAACCACGATTCATTTGGAGGTTGGATGAGAGAGAATCGAACCAATCTTCGACGGTGTATTTTGCGCGAGTTCGATAACGAAGCAATTTCGATTTGTTTTGGTTTTGGTTTTGCTTAATTAATCACAATTAGGTATACTAATTCGGGTTAATTAGTTATACATTGAGTTAGTTTAATGTTATGAGTTTTAAAATCGAATGAAATATATTTTAGAATATTATCTTAGGTTGTAGCATGTTAATACTTAACATTACAATTGGATAATATGTTGGGTTACCAAGGTGATAAATAAATTAAATGATTAATTTATTTATGCTATGGTTATTTAGAATATACGACTAAAGGATTTTTAGTCTCGTATACATGTAGCCTTGACAATTGATTTATTTAGACTTAAATAAATTCAATTAGGATTCGAGACATGTGTTGTTCAATTTCTGTTTTTGAATAAATTATCTAAGTATAATTTATTTCTTGTTGAATTGGACACGTCTCGAAATTACTTTTGGAACGGAAACAAAGCAGGGGTCTTCTCTTGAATCATGCCTTCTCTTCCGTGAGGTTGGTCGAGGACCCAAATATTCCGTCCTCTTTCTAATCTGGAATCGCATTTTGCGGTGAGGTTGGTTAAGGACCCAAATATTCAAATGAGTCATTTTTAAATCTTGTGTGATGAGAATAAATGTACCCCTACTACATATAATTTCCATAAGACTCAATTCCTTTGGAGTCTTCTCTTGAATCATGCCTTCTCTTCCATTTCAGTTGAAGTATAGTAGTCATATATTGTTTATCGAGTTTTATTCGAGGAACAAGGGTAGTGACTATATACGACTACAATAACCATTCTAGTTTTCATCCTTGCGTAGTCTTTTATTAGACTGACCAACCGTTCCTTTTCCTTGCATGGTTGGCTGTTGTCATCCGGTGATGCGACCCTGCCAGTAGATCGTGTGCCAATGTCGGGCAATGCTTCATCGCGTGCCTCAACGCTAGCCAACGCAAGCCATCACCAGAGAACGCGTTCTCCTTCAAAGCGCCACCAGCCAAGCACAGAGACCGCATTCTATCCCAAGATCCCTTCCACCATCAATGACCGCGTTCATTTAGAGATTGTTTGTTATTTCTGACATTATTATTTTCAGTGTTTTTCTTTTGGGTGTGTGTTTCACGCGTGTCGCGTGGGCTAGCCCATTAAGCGAGACTCGGCCCATTCGAGTCCCGCTATCTCCCATAAAAGGTCATCTCGACCTTCTATACTAGGTCACGTCTAATTTGAATCAAAGCCTAAGTTGAGAGCCTATCGCCTCCTTCCTTTGATTAGACGTCAAACACATCTCTGTCTTCTCATCTCCTTCATTCCGCCGCCGACGCTATGGCAATCGCTTGATTCATCAAGCCAAGTCTTCCTTCGCATCTCCCTTCACTCCGCTGCCGACGCTACGGCCCAAGACTTGTCTTTTCAAGTCATCTATCCCCTCTAACAATCGCTTCCGCCATCGCAGCACCACCATCAATCATCGCGTTCTCCCACTCATGCGACGCCCCAAACACAGCATTCCACTCATCCAACCACAGAAACCACCCGTGCGACTTCCCACCAAGATCATCGATCCGGCATTCACAAGCAGGAACGCATAAACTGGCATCAGAGCCTTTGATCTTGTAAGTCGCTTGTCACGTCTCATTTGTTCACAAATTTTTCTTCTCCACCATTTTGCTTCCGCCATTGTCAAAAAAAAATCTCTTCAAACACATGCTAGTCCTTTCGGTTTGTACAAGAGAATCTCTTGGCCGATAATTGCTTGATCCCATCGCGAAACTTGTGTGATTTGCTCGCGTGAAATCTTGTGAAATTAACTGCTTAATTGATTCCGTGAATTTCGCATGCCATAAATGCCATATCTTCTTGTTGATTGACCGCCATAAATCTGAATATTCTTCTCTCTCCTATCGCGTCAATCTCGCGATTTCTTTCTATATTAGTTACTTTGCCGATTTTATTTTGTTTCAGTTAATTCTTATCTGATCTTCAATCAAAATTCAAAACAAGATCTCGGATTTGAATTTCAAATTCAAAAAAAAAGAAAAAGTAAAGGTCGCATTTCAAAAAAAAAAAAAACGCGACTATTTAAAAAAAAATATTAAGAAGAAGGAAAGCCAAAATAAGGCAACCTTCTTTCCCCCTCTCGGCTAGGCTCATCTTCTTCATCTCTCCACCGTCTAGCGTCACACTTGAAGGTTTGTCTTGTGTGTGCGCATTGTTTACGCAAGAGGTTAAGACTTCATTCTTTTGGTTTCATTTGCTTTTGTGCTTACATATCACACTTGCTTTGCTTGCCTTTAGCCTCCCTCACGGCCAAAAGAACGCGCCTTCCTTTGTGAACACTTGTTACTTGCTAGTTGCTTGCTTGCTCTTTGGTTTTGTATTGTCTTTTGTTCGTTTTTACTCGCGATGTCTGGTCACATTGTCTTAGGAAATGAGAACGCACCAAATCTACCCTTGGTGCCACAACAAGACCACCACAATGAAGATCCCCTTTTGGAGATCTCAGATGAATAACGCGAGATACAAAAGTTACGATGCCAAGTTGCTCAACTCCAATCCATGCAGCGCGTCACACCCGTGATGACCGCGCCAACATAAATGATCCTAATGGATGCAGCGGGAGGACCGTGACAAACTGACGCTGGTCCAAGCCAACAACGCGTGGATATGGGCAAAGGGTTGATGCCTTCGACCTCCAACCACGCCTACAATGGCTTCAATCAGTCATAGAGAGTCGCCAAGGATACGTGTCGCAACGCGATCATTACGTCCCACGCGCAAAATCTAACAACTACGACATCGGCGACGACCGCGACAATGATTATCAAGGTGAGTTTTCTGAACCATACGACTTTGATGACATGTATGCATCTTTGATGACAGGTTAGCTGCTGCGACGCCGCGAAGACCCAGTCGCCGTCCTAGTGGGCGCATGCGACGCGATGATGCCGCTTTGGGGATGCCAACTACCCAGCCACGAAGCTACGATGTGCGTGAACACCTACGACATCAAAGTGCTCGGACGCCACACTTTGGGTCCGATGGCTACGCATCAATCACACCCAGAGTCCAAGACGACTTCGACGACGAGGAAGTTGAAGACTCAAGTATGATAAATTCTGGATATTCTTACCTCTCTCTTGGTGATCCTATTGAGTTGTCGGATCGGCCCGCGGACTGGGTTCCGCCACCGCAGATCCAGTTCCAACCCCAACAACCATTCCAGGGCAACATGGAACAGGGCATACGCGGCTAGCGCCGCAAAGAAAGGATGCGCGACTATCGTCACCAAGGCGAGGAAGACGCCCAACTGCGGCGCCAACGCCACGATGATGTCAATGCGCCCCATGGTGAGTTCGCAACTCACAATGTCCAATGAGACCATGATCCACATCATGTAGCGCACCCTCACATGGAAGCTCCGATCGCGCCCCGCTACAATCGCCATGAAGTGAAGGTAAAAATCGATCACTTTTTGGGTGAATATAATCCCGCTATATTTCTTGAATGGGTGCAGGCAACGGAATACATGTTGCGATATTGCCACGTGCCACCAAAGGAGCATGTCGACGCGGCCACCCTATATTTCCGCGGTACGGCACGCGTATGGTGGCACAGGTTCGTGGATGATCGCGTTCACCGCCGTCTCACGCCCATCACAGACTGGCACCAACTTGTCTATGTGATGACAAAGAAGTATGTCCCAACCGACTATAGGAACTAGATGAGGATGGACATTGCCATGGCTCGCCAAGGAACTAAGACACCTCTCGAGTTCTTTTCCCAGTTGGAAGACATGTACTACAAGGCAAGCATTAGCGTTGCCCCATCTACGCTAAGAAAAAAGTTTCTATGTGGCCTGAATGCGCCAATCCATGACCAGCTTGAGATCTTGCCCATCAAGGATCTCAACACGTTAACCCACATGGCGATGCAGGTTTACAACCAGCTCGCGCGTCACAAGCACTCCTCTTGGCAACCAGGCCACACCAGGTATGAATCTAACCCTGGCCATTCCCCTACTACTGATGTGCGCGGGCCAGTCACAGGAACCACCGCGTCCAGCCAAGACCGACATGGCAAGAACGCATTGCCCACCTCCAATGCAGCTCACGCGACCACCACAAAGGGCTCCTCACAGAGCACTGAGCGTGCACATGACCTTGAATGTTTCAAGTGTGGAGGGCGCGGCCACTACAAAAGGGATTGTCCGAATAACAGAAAGGTCCTCTTCTCCAACACTACAGCCGGATATGAATCCTATGACGAGAAAGTAGCACCGCTTGAGGCCATTGACGAAGAAGACCTCGAGGCCGCTTATGTGTGTGAGGCTGTCGTGATCCATGCCGGCACACCTCTCAACCATGTCACAAGTTGCACTCTCACCGTCAAAGAGGCCAATCTAGTCGACCAACGCGAGACCCTATTTCACACGCGTTGTCTGGTCATGACGGCGTCCCTGAGTGTAATCATCGATGGAGGAAGCTGTTGCAACATCGTCAATGAGAGGGTGGTCAACCATCTTAGCCTGCAGACAATGCCTCATCCACAACCATATGGCCTACAATGGCTATCTTCAAGCTCAGGTCACACTGTCTCACGGCAGTGTCTTCTACCCTTTTCCATTGGTCCCTACAAAGACACAATTTTATGTGATGTGATTGCAATGGACGCCACACATCTCTTGCTTGGGCATCCATGGCAGTTCGATCGTCGCGTGCTTCATGATGGGTATCTAAACACCTATGTGTTTACCTACCACGGAAAGCGCGTGACTCTCTTACCTATGTCTCCCCATGAGATTTTATAGGATCAGGTCGAGCGTGATCGAGAAAAGACTATGGACGCAGCAATGACCGCGTCAACACCAAGCAGCAGGAGATCGCGTACTTCCTTAGGGCAAGACAACATTTCCAAAACCACCGCGCCCAAGGATAAAACGCATTACATGGACATTGTCCACACCGCGTTGAAAGCCTCTTGTGACCATCGTGTGCTTCTCGCGCGGCCACCCTGTCAACCTGTGCCCAGCCTGACACCTCAGAGGTCGTTCGCCAATCTGTCGTGCACTTCGAAGGAACATGAGCACACAACCGCGGCCAACCGCGCTGAACAAGTGCACGAGATTCGTCGCATAACGCATTACGCGCCGATACACACCAGTGGCCTCTATTGCATCGTGTTCGAACTCGGGGCCAAATGTGGCTGCAATTGCGCGCGTTGCGTTTTCACTCGAGGGAGACCCATAAACTACACTCCCACGGACATCGATCATTCCGCATTGTACTTTCAATTGAAGATACAACTTCCCCTCTAACATTCGATGATGGTGAAGCGGGGACGCTTCACAGCCAAGTGGGGGAGGGTGATGCGACCCTGCCAGTAGATCGTGTGCCAATGCCGGGCAATGCTTCATCGCGTGCCTCAACGCTAGACAACGCAAGCCATCACCAGAGAACGCGTTCTCCTTCAAAGCGCCACCAGCCAAGCACAGAGACCGCGTTCTATCTCAAGATCCCTTCCACCATCAATGACCGCGTTCATTTAGAGATTGTTTGTTATTTCTGACATTATTATTTTCAGTGTTTTTCTTTTGGATGTGTGTTCCACGCGTGTCGCGTGGGCCAGCCCATTAAGCGAGACTCGGCCCATCCGAGTCCCGCTATCTCCTATAAAAGGTCATCTCGACCTTCTGTACTATGTCACGTCTAATTTGAATGAAAGCCTAAGTTGAGAGCCTATCGCCTCCTTCCTTTGATTGGACGTTAAACACATCTATGTCTTCTCATCTCCTTCACTCTGCTGCTGACGCTACGACAATCGCTTGATTCATCAAGCCAAGTCTTCCTTCGCATCTCCCTTCACTCCGCTGCCGACGCTACGGCCCAAGACTTGTCTTTTCAAGTCATCTATCCCCTCCAACAATCGCTTCTGCCATCATAGCACCATCATCAATCATCACATTCTCCCACTCACGCGATGCCCCAAACACCGCGTTCCACTCATCCAACCATAGAAACCACCTGTGCGACTTCCCACCAAGATCATCGATCCGACATTCACAAGCAGGAACGCATCAGCCGTCCTATAAGAAACACCAGCTTCTTCTTCTAAGAGTGGAGAAGCAGGATACCGACTTTGAAAGAAGCCATTGTTTTGTGTTTTTGGTTTGCAATAAGGTTGAAGATCCTGAAGTTAGATTTTAGGTTTCTAACCTACTATGTAATTTTAGCATTTTCATTAAGTCTTTTGCTACTATCTTTGATATTTGTTATGGTTTTCCGTAACGTCATTGTAAGACATTTTTGAATTAATTTATGATTGATTTGTATTATTTTGTATTTGCCATCAATACTATAAGCCTTGGGTGATTTCGGATGTGCGTTCCGAGGTCAGTGGCGGTTATATTTCTAAGGTAAATTTAGGGGTGTTACATTTTGAAAATAAGGTGGTTTTAGTGAATTCATTTCATCATACAAATATTAAGGTTGTAATCTTAAAATTCAGTTATTTTAATCAACATTAATAAATATCATAAGATATTTTACTGTAATAAATATTATAATCTATTATCCTAAAAAAAAAAATTAGTCATTAGATTTTGTCTCAATTCAATATTTTTGCTATATATTATTTAGTTATCGAATTTTCCTCTAATTTTTTTTTAAATTATGAAACGATTTAATTTTACACTGATTATAAAAAAAAAATAAAAAAATTTATACAAATCCCATGCAGGGCCCGAGAATTAAGCTAGTTGTATCTTAAGGTTGAATAATTGTATACTATGTATATAAAGTTGCACTATTATCATATGAGTTTGAACAATTGTTAAATATAGTTGAACAATTGCTAAAGTTGCGCAAGGGGTATTTACAATGTTTATGTTAGATCATTAATATTATATTCTGGAGGTCTAGAGCCTTAACAGAAAATGCAGCTGAAATGTAAAGCAGAAAGTAATGACTATTTGAATGCATTTATCGTGGAAACTTGATGTGACCCTACCACCCATGACGGCCCAAGATGAGGAAAAAGCCACGAGCCTACGCTCATAGGGCACAGTGACAAGGTCTAGGTCCAAAGCCATCGCCGCCGCCGTCGCGTCACTTGTCGCACACGTCGTCGCTGGCCAAGGAAGCCTAGACGCCAACCCAAGACTCATCGTCCTCTCCACCATCGGCATCGAAACATCGCGTTCATCGCAGCCGGCATCGCATACACCCACTCGCGAGGCCATCGACCCTTCGTCGTCATTCCTCGCGGTGTTTTCATCTATGCCTTCGCCGCGTTCTTTTTTAGACGCTTTCTATAATTGTTATTATTGCTTTTTAGATAGTTTCCTTTTATAGTTCTTTCTATTTTAGGGTTTGGGCCTTTTGCATGCTTGCATGGGCTAGCCCACTAGGCTCGACTCGGCCCATCCGATGTCTCGCCTCTACTATTTAAGTCAAACTATGTTATTTGTTTCAACACGTTCAATTTTAATCAAGGTTTCAAGTAGAGTGTTTATCCTCCTTCCCTTGATTGGACGTCACCCTCTATCTTCGCATCCCCATTCCCTCCGCCGCCGACGCTACGGCTATTTCTTGAACCTTAAAGCCACTCTTCCTTCACATCTCCTTTCACCCGCAGTCGACGCTATGACACCAAAGGCTTGTCTTTTCAAGTCATCTATCCCTCATCAAATCGCTTCCGCCATCACTATCCAGTCGTCCCACTCCTCGGCCCTCGCTTCCATCGCGTCCATCATTGCCACTAATTTCATCGCGTTCGCCATCGTCTTTGCCATCGACGCCGTCTTCGCTGTTGTGACACTCAACGTGACACTCCGCCTCGCCGACACCGCGATCTTCCAAGACACCTCCACCGGGTTCGCTTCGCCACCATCTTGTTAGCCTTTCGTGCAAGACAACGTGACTTCTCGCCCAAGACTAGATCCAAAGGTGATGTGTTCTTGCCTTCGATGACAAGCCAATTGTCAAAAGGTGGCGCCTTGGGATCTAGTCTTGGGTGAGAAGTCACGTTCAACGTCACAGCAGTGAAGAAGATGGCGAACGCGTTGATGAACGCGATGATGAACGTGGTGGTGAACACGGTGTTAGTGCGGTAGTAAACGCAGTGGAAGCGGTTGTTGGGGTGAAAGGATAGCGTTGGCGGAAGCGATTTGATGAGGGATAGATGACTTGAAGAGACAAGTCGTTGGTGTCGTAGAGTCGACTGCGGGTGTCGTAGCGACGACTGCGGTTGAAGGGAGATGCGAAGGAAGACTGGCTTGAAGGTTCAAGCGGTTGTCGTAGCGTCGGCGGCAGAGTGAAGGGGATGCGAAGATATAGGGTTTTGACGTCCGATCAAGGGAAGGAGGATAAACACTCGACTTGAAACCTTGAATTAAATTAAACGTAAGGAAATAACAATAACAAAGTTGGGTATAAATACTAAAGGCGAGACGTCGGATGGGCCGAGTCGAGCCTCGTGTAACGCCTCGCTTTTATTTGGTTTATTCGGCTAAGTTTCGGGGTCGAAACTTTTTGTAAGGGGGAGGTGATATAATACCCCTCATTTTAGTAAAGAGTATTTTTGTAAGTTTTCCAAACACTCTAATTGTAGTCAAATTATTTTCAGAGAAGTTCAGACTTTCTACTAAATACTTGATCTCTGTAATAATTCCTTGAGTAGAATAAAATACATTCGACGTATTTTGGGGCTTAGAATATTTGTTCGGATACGAATATGTTTAAACCGGGGTTAAAACCCATACCCATAATTCTTCGCGGACAAAAGTGGGCAAAAGGCACAGAATTTGCCTTGACCGCACCCGCGGTCATACCCACCGCACCCGCGGTCAGAATTGGTCGCCACCGCACCCCGCGGTGAGACCCACCCCACCCGCGCCGTCATGATTTCTTTTCTGCTCTGCCGAACTTCGCCTGAGCTTCTTGTCGATCTTGTCGGAGCTGAAGCGGTGAGGCGGTGGGGGAGGTGCCAACTGAGCTCCTTGCTTGGCCTATACAAGGTTGAGGCTTGGAGGAGGAAGACATATCAAATCTCTATCTCTCCAATCTCTCTCTCTCTCGTTCCATTGTTGCCGGAGTTATAAGCTTTCGCCGGAGTTCTTCAAGGTCGTCGCCGGATCTACCATAGGAGGAGGAGATGCCCTCAAGGTGGTGTTTGGTGGCCCAAGGAGTTTGGAAGTCGAAGCCAATCCAAATCGAGCCCAACGCGTCGTCCCCGGTAAGATCTCGTCTTCGTCCCCGACGACTGCACTTGTGACCGCACCCGCGGTAGGGCCACCGCACCCGCGGTATGCCTTGGCGATTGTGGATGTGGCCTTGGGTTTTGTGATTTCGATCGGGACTTCGTTCCTTCGATTTCATTCGCCTTTCTTTAGATTCGTACTATTATTGTCGAATCTAACTTTGGGTTTCATTATGGGTCGTTCCGTAGGAAATTATAATCCGAGTTCTTCCTCGTTTCGGACCCGGAAACCCGTCGTCTCGAACTTCGTTGAGCCTCGTCTAATCTAAGGCAAGTGGCGGTTCGCTCTTGCTTATCATTCCATATTTATATTGATTATCAATTGTTTAATTGTTAATTAATTTGGGATGAATATTGTTTTCATCTGGGAACAGTTTTGATAACTATATGTGATTTAAAAAGAGATATTATAATAGGTTGTATATATTGTTAGAACCAACGCTATTATATATATATGATTGAAATACAGATATTATAATAGGTTGTATATATTGCTAGAAACAATGCTATTATATCTGTTATTGGCCTCGATGGCTTTGATGTGAATTATTGCTCTTATGTTTTAACTATTTAGTTAGAGCGAGTATTCGTAGGAACACTATGTACCTTACGAGGTTTAGTGGTTTCTTGATAATGGTACTAGGAGGATTTTCCCTAGTATCTTCGGTCATGACCTTACCCTTACTCAGGGTATGTGAACACAGCTGGTGCCGCCATTTGGGATGTATTCCCTGGGATGTATTCCCTTTGATATCTCTTGTGAGGAGATCCGATAAAGAGATCTTAAAAGCTTATAACGTAAAATGTACGTTTTGGAATTAAATAAGATAAGTGCTTTAGTGCACATAATTAATATACCCTCAGGCGAGTAGTGCATCTTAGAGAGTAGTGCAGCTAGAAAACTCGTCTAGACTTTGGTCAGAGTAAAGTTCTCTTTCCAATCTGAATTCGCATTGTGCGGTGAGGTTGGTCGTGAACCGAAACACCAAGTCAGTTTTAAAACGCTTGTGTGAAATTGATGTTCCCAAGCACTTGTCATACTTTCCGATAAGACTCAACCTTTTGGAGTCTTCTCTTCATATGTTTTCGTAAGACTCATTCTTTCAGAGTCCTTTCTCTTGATCATGCCTTTTCGTATATTTCAGTAGGAGTATGATGGTTGAATATCGTCACTGACTTTTATTCGAGAAGTGATGAGTCTAACCTAATACGACTACTTAGAACCTTTCTATTTTACCCTGGCATAGTCTTTCATTAGACTAACCAACCGATTATATTCCCTTGCATGATTGGCTGGTGTCATCCGTCTCATACGACACATCAGATAAACTGCAGTTCCGATGAAGGCTAGAAACGACATTGATGGCAGTTGGAATTTTGAAGAGTTTTACCAGGTTGAGATTCCTTGACGGGTGATCATTTAGATCAAGACCCTTGTGTCCTTTATGTAATAAGACTTCCGCTGTAATATATTTGATTATGTATTTTGAATCATGGATGTAATTCCGAAACATTTGCTTTAATAAAAAGTTATGATATTTTGTATTATAACTGTTGTTTTATGATTTATATAAGCGGGTTAAGCCTGGGGTGGCTTCGGATGTGAAATTCGAGGTCACTGGCGGTAATACCTTTCAAGGATATATATTTGGGGGTGTTACACCTCGTGGGCTAGCCCATGCAAGCATGCAAACGCACAAACCCTAAAAGATAGAAAGACTATAAAAGGAAACTATCTAAAACATGCAGGAAATACTAAATATAGAAAGTGTATCAAAAGAATGCGTTAAATTCCTAACGCGATGAAGGTATGCAGTCAAACATCGCGATAGATGACGACGAAGGGTCGATCGACTCGCGGGTGTGTGCACACGATGCTGACTGAGAAGAACGTGTTGTTCTGATGTTGATGGTTGTGAGGACGACGAGTCTTGGGTTGGCGTCTGGGCTTCCTTGGCCAGCGACGATGCGTGCGACAAGTGACGCAATGGCGGAGGCGATGGCTTTGGACCTAGACCTTGTTACTGAGCCCTCTAAGCGATGACTCATGGCTTCTTCCTCGTCTTGGGCCATCATGGGAGGCAAGGTCACATCACCCTCCCCCACTTGGCTGTGAAGCGTCCCCCCTTCACCATCATCAAACTTAGGCTCAACATATGGTGTCAAGTCCGCAACGTTGAAGGACGCGTGGACTCCAAAATCTGGTGGGAGCTCGAGTTGATAGGCATTTTCCCCTAAGGCCTTGATCATGCGGAAGGGTCCATCTCCACGTGGTGCCAATTTGTTCTTGCGCCGCGAGGGGAACCTTTCTTTTCGCATATGCACCCAGACAAGGTCTTCTTGGGCAAAGATGACGCGGCGGCGGCCAGAATTCTTCTGCGAGGCATACTGCGCGGCCCTCCTCTCCAGTTTCTCCCTGGTGCGTCGATGAAGCTCCTGCACTTGCTCGGCACGGTTGGTGGCGGAGACATGCACTGGGTCTCGCATTGGTCGTGGCCACTGATAGGGGCTAAAGTCGTGTGCCCAATCAAAGTAAAATCCTTAACAACCTAAACTAGTAGAATAGGCAAGCAAGGGTCGAATCCCACACGGAGGAGTTGTCTTTCTTTATGTAAGGTTGCATGCAAAAGTAACAAAGGGGGGGGGGGGGGGTTGGTTGATTGTTGGTAAACAAGTAAACAAAGGAAACAAAAGCAAAGATTTGCAATCAAATTGGGAAAAACACTTAGCCAAACAAAAATCCACCTTTAGTTTGGTTGATTGATCATTGATTATTCCTAGTCCTCAATCCTCATAAATGTCCTAATCCCTGTTCTAAATTAGTTACCAGTCCAACTAGTCCTGATAACCCTAACTATTAAACAATCAAGAACTATCAAGATAAATCTAACAGTAGCAGTAGGCTCGGGAATAGATAGGCTCATGCAATACTTAACAACTCGTCAGTACTCGACATGCAATCAATTCTCTTCACAATAAACATTCACAACTCGTTCCAGTAAATCGTGGTTGCTACTCTGAATTAGGTATGAACAATATTAATCTCAACAAGTTGACCAGATTAGAGTAACTAGCACTATAGATAATATCAATCTCAACTAGTTTGTCAGGCTAGGGAAACCAATATTAATAATACTAATCACAACAATTGATGAACTAGATCAACCAATAGAATTCAAAACCCTAATCCTGCAATATGAATAATATCAATAAAACTAGGTAGCTAATCTAGAGAAATCAATATAACTCAATGGAATGAAGCATAAGAGAATCAATCACATTCAAGGATAGAGTAAAGGAATAATCTCACAATCAAATTCAAACCAAGGCTTCAATCGTCGGACTAAGCAAAGGGTGCTTAGCTCCTCATAGTCTTCGAAGCCACAAACTCTAAAGGAGAATAATACGTAGAATGAAAACTGAATGAATCAAAGTGGCTGGGAAATTAGGTTAAATAACCTAACCCAAAACCAAGACTAAAGATAACAAGTCTAATCTAAAAGGAAATAATAAAATCGAACTAAAAAAAATAAAGTAAAAAGAAATAAAATAAAAAGTAAAGTTTGGGTTTCTGACGAAACCCGTGCGGCTCGCTGATGCACATTTCCACAATCGCGGAAAATTCCGTTTCTGGCTCCTTGCTCTCAAATTATCCGCGATCACTCCTCTTGCTCGCCTGCGGTCGCGGATTCCTCGTTGTTGCTTCGTGTGGCTTTTTTCTTCGACTCTTCCTCGGTCTTCTCAAGTGGTCTCCTCTCCTTCTTCAATAAGTCTTCGTTTAAGCTTCTCTAAACCACCAAATCCACATATCTACTTCTCAACTTCATTCTCCACAATTGTGCTCTAAACATCTCCAAATGTACCCAAAACACCAGTAACAACTCCTAGTTAAACCCTACAAAGTAGCGCTGATCAATGACAAATCAAGTGGTGTCAAGGGGTTCATGCCATACACCACTTCGAACGGTGTCAACTTGGTCGCTGTGTGCCTGCATCTATTGTAACAAAACTCGACAAGTGATAGTAAGTCCTCCCAACGCCTAGGGTTGGCTTTAAGCATCGCGCGAAGGAGGGCTCCTAGGGTTCTATTAGTGACCTTCGTTTGGCCATCGGTCTAGGGGTGATAGCTAGTAGAAACTAAGAGTTTGGTGCCTAGCTTACCCCAAAGAGTTCTCCAAAAAATACCAACGAACTTAGAATCCCTATCACTCACTATAGTACGCGGGACTCCATGAAGACGCACCACATGCTCAAAGAATAGATCGGCAATCTCACTAGCACTATGGGTTGTCTTACAAGCAATAAAATGTGCCATCTTAGAAAACCTATCTACGACCACAAAAATAGAGTCTTTACCTCGTCTAGAGAGGGGCAAACCCGTGATGAAATCCATAGATAAATCTTCTCAGGGGGCACTCGGTATGGGCAAAGGAGTGTAGAGGCCGTGAGGACTAGACTTAGCTTTGGCTCTCTGGCAAGTCACATAACTTCTACAAAACCTAGTCACTTGGTGGGTCATCTTAGGCCAAAAGAAATGTTCTCGAAGCGCAGCCAATGTCTTACTAATCCCAAAATGTCTGTGACTTTCGTGTGCTTCCTAAATCAAAAGGATCCTAATGGATGACCTAGGGATGCATAGGCGACCAACCTTGTATAAATAACCCTCAGAAAGGAAGTATGACTCAAAATCTCGAAATCTAAGGCAATGCTCAACTATAGGGGCAAAGAAAGGATCACTAGCATATAATTCCTTAATCAAGGCAAAGCCTAAAACTTTAGTTTGTACATGAGTCAAGAGAATATACCTGCGAGATTACACGTCGGCTACAATGTTCTCAAGAAATTCTACCCAACGAGCATGGCGTTGATTGAGGTGGGCTTGGCTCTTCAAATAGCTCAAGGCTGTGTGGTCGTTGTGGATGACAAATTCACGCGGCCAAAGGTAATATTGCCATGTCTTTAGCACGCGTATGAGGGCATATAACTCTTTGTCGTAGGTGGGGTAATTTAGTGTGGCCCATGTGAGCTTCTCACTAAAATATGCAATGGGCCTCTTCTCTTGGTGTAGCACACCACCAATGCCTATGTCTGAGGCATCACACTCCACCTTGAAGTGTTTGGCGAAGTCGGGAAGATGGAGCAATGGTGCCTGGCACAAGGCCCTCTTCAAAGCCGAGAAGGCTTTTTCGTGGGACTCAGGCCACAAGACAGTGCTTCCCTTCTTTGTCAATTCATGCAATGGCGCGGCAATGGAAGAGAAGTCTCGAACAAAGCGCCTATAAAATCCTGCGAGGCCTAGAAAGCTTCACACCTGTGTCGGCGTCGTCGGAGTTGGCCACTCTTTGATGGCCGCGATCTTTGCCTCGTCGACGCGTAAACCATCACTACTCACGACGTAGCCCAGAAAATTTGTGGACGCGGAGCAAAAACTGCACTTGGCCAGATTGGCAAATAGGCTCTCGCGTCGAAGGCATTCGAGCACAAGTCGAAGGTGATCGACATGCTCTTCCAGACTCCGTGAATACACAAGGATGTCATCGAAATAAACGACGATAAACTTGCCAAGGAATGTTCTCAAGACGTGATTCATAACACGCATGAAGGTGCTGGGTGCGTTCGTGAGCCCAAATGGCATGACAAGCCACTCGTAGAGCCCGTACTTTGTCTTGAACGCGGTCTTCCACTCATCACCTTCTTTCATCCTGATCTGGTGATAACCACTCTTCAAATCTATCTTGGAGAAAAGTGTGGCGCCATGAAGTTCATCAAGCATATCGTTGAGGCATGGAATAGGATGCCTATACTTGACGGTGATCTGGTTTATCGCGCGACAATCAACACACATTCTCCATGTTCCATCTTTCTTGGGCACAAGGATCACATGCACAACACAAGGGGAGAGAGATTCCCTTATGTAGCCGTGATCCAACAACTCTTGCACTTGGCGCTGTAGCTCTTTGGTCTCTTCTGGGCCAGCTCTATATGCAGCGCGATTGGGCAAGGAAGCACCTAGTACAAGGTCAATCTGGTGCTCAATGCCTCTCAGTGGAGGCAAACCTTGTGGCAACTCATCAGGAAATACATCGTCGAACACGGCAAGCAAGGTCGCGATGACTGGTGGCACGAACGCGGTGTTCGACGACTCAGGGATGCATGGAGTGGGCACAAGCAAAAAACATGGAGCTTTGCCAGTCAAACACTTATTGAGGTCACTGGGCCTGGCTAAAAGCACGCGTTGCTCACACTTTCCTTGCAAAGGAGACGTCTTTGGCAACAGCGCGACAAACTTTGTCGATGGCGAGGCGCTACTCGAATGTTGTGGGGCACTTGGTGTCCCAGCTATGGCGTTGTGCGTCTTCTTATCAGTGCCCGATGGAGATGACATTTTGCCAGCTTTGGAAGAGTTTGGCCTCTAGAGTGCCTCTGGACACTCTTTTGACCTAGTAGACGCGGCCTCTATGGCTCTCTGGCGATCGCGTTCAACCTGGTCCTGCAAGATCTCATGGGGAGACATTGGATGCAAAGTGATGCGCTTCCCGTGGTAATTGGACACATAAATGTTCAAATAGCCATCGTGGAGCACGCGCCTGTCAAATTGCCATAGGCGCCCAAGCAAAATATGGGTGGCGTCCATTGCAATGACATCACATAAAACTGAATCACAGTATTGGCTTATGGAAAATGAAATTAAGCATTGGCGAGATACTGTATTACCTGGACTAGATGATATCCATTGGAGGGCATAAGGCTGGGGATGAGGCGTCGTGGGCAACTTGAAGTGTGTCACGACCTTCTCATTGACAATGTTAGCACATGATCCTCCATCAACAATGACACTCAAGGAAGCCTTCTGGACGAGAGCTCTTGTGTGGAACAAATTCTCCCTTTGGTCGCGTAGGCTTGCTTCCTTGACTGTGAGGAGACGATGCGTCACTAAGCTCAATGGTGTGCCCGCGTGTAGAAAAGCGGGTTCGCAGTCATAAGCGTCTTCGTCCTCTTCTACGTTGCCTTCATTGTAGCCGGCGGCGGCGGCGGAGAACAACACCTTGCGAGCATTGGGGCAATCTTTCTTGTAGTGGCCTCGTCCACCACACTTGTAGCATTCGAGGTCGCGCGCGATCTGTGCCCACTGGGGGTTGTCTGGGCGCGGTCTGGTATGGCACGGTGCTCGGCGTCGAAGGCTTCGCCTTGGTTGCTTGGCTAGACGCGGTTGTGGGAGAGGCACTAGGGCGAGGGTTAGTAGAAGATAAACCACTAGGGTTAGAAGCATACCTTTGTCGGCCACTTGGATAAGTGTAAGACTTCCGGTGAGAGATTTGTGCATGAATTTGCATCGCCGTATGTGTGAGGGTGTTCAAATATTTGATGGGCAAAATCTCGAGTTGATCACGGATGTTGGTGTTTAAGCCACTCAAGATTTTTGTCCTCAATGTCGATGGTGCAACGGAGATGTTGGCTTTGTAATACATGTCTTCAAGATTGGAAAAGAACTCGAGTGGAGACATCGACCCTTGGCGAGCCATGGCTATCTCCATTCGCATTTGATTCCTATAGTCTGGAGGCACAAATTTCCTTGTCATCACGTACACGAGTTGGTGCCACTCCGTGACCCATGTCCTTTGGCGTCGGACGCAGTCATCCTCGAAGCGATGCCACCACACTCTCGCGGCTCCTCGGAAATTAAGTGTCGCGGCGTCGACATGCTCCTCATGGGGCACTCGACAATATCGAAGTGTGTACTCCGTAGCCTTCACCCATTCAAGAAAAACAGAGGGGTTGTATTTACCATAAAAATGCTCGATTTTTACCTTGACTTTGTGTCGTTGGAATCGAGTCTGGGCAGGTGCTTGGTTGAACGCGTTGTTTGGCACGGCGTCGTAGAGAGGGTTCTCAAAGGCGCGCACTCCATGTGGTCTATTGCGTCCAACCTGGCGTCTGTCGTGTTCTTGGCGATCTTTGCGGACATACTCATCCCTGGGCACGTAGGCGTCATCGCGTTGACGTCTTCGCGGATGGGCATCGTAGTTGTCGTGTCGAATGTCTCTTTGCATAACATCGTGGCGCTCGCCGCCAATGTCACGAACGCGTTCTCCTTGGGGCTGGAGACGCGATGGAGGATCCAATCCGAAGGGCGATCCTGCAATTCCAGTGTATCTCCAAGAGGGGGGTGAAAAAAATTAGGGTTGACCATACCTGAGTCCTCGATCTCTTCGTCGTCATACTCGTCATGGACATTGGGTGTGATCGACGCATAGCCATCAGATCCGTAATGCGGCGTTCGAACACTCTGGTGTTCAAGGTGATCGCGTACATCATGGCTCCGTGGCTGGGTAGGTGGGGTCCTCAATTGATCATCGTGTCATGTATGCCCACTTGGTCTGCGACTGGGTCTCCTCGGCGTCGCGTCGGCTGGCTCGGAGAGGGCGGCCTTCGCATGGAACGGAGTCCGGTACGTGTCTCTGGGTTCTCCTAGAGGCATAGCGATCATCAAAGTTGTATGGTTCAGAATACTCACCTGGAGTGTCCTCGGCGTCGCGGTCGTAGTCGGAGCTGTTGTCGAAGCCAGCGGTTATGGCTCTGGGAACGTAGCGGTCCGCGTGGAAAACGAAGCCTTGGTGACTCTCGATGACACTCTGCATACGATTGAGTTGTGGTTGATGATGAGATGTCAAAGGCATGATTCCTTTGCCTTTGTCGACTCTTGTCTTTGATGGACCGGCGCCGGTGGCTCGTGGTTGAGCAGGCGCGTCCATAGTACTCAGGGGAATAGGATTGGGCACGAGTTGTGCATCGCGTTGTTGGGCTCTCAAAGCTGCATTCTCTTGTCTAAGGGTTTGGATCTCCCTTTGCTCCTCGGACAACGCGATGAGAGGGTCCTATTGTGGGGGGTCAACCAGTGGTTGGTCTTGGGGTAAATCCAACGGTGGTTGAGGTGGGTTGTTGTTGTCGACTCCAGGTTGGTTTTCACCGTGTTCAATCATCATGGTACCTATAACAATATGGCCAGACATGGGAGTAAAAACAAACCAAAAGATAACGAAGAACAACAACCAAGCGAATCACTAGTCAAGTCACAAAGTTCACGTAGGTAGGGCTAGTTTGGGCTTGCCGTGAGGGCGGCTTGGCTTGACAAGAGATGGTGTATCAAGCAAGTTGCAATCAAACAAACAAGAACAAATTGAAACCCTAAAACAAACGTAAACAAAGCAACCTAATAAGCAAGAAAGTACCTTCTAGGAAGCTTGACCTAGACGGTGGAGAGGTTGAAAAGATGAGCTTAGACCGAGAGTGGGTTAGGGTTGCCTTATTTTGGCTTTCCCTAACTTTGGATTTTATTTATTTATTTTTAAATATTTTTTTTCTTTTTTAATATCCGAGATCTTATCTTTTGATCTTTTCGGATTTTGCAAAAGGAAACAAAAAAAAAATCGGTCCAAGTAACAAGAATATCACAAGTGTGATCTTAGATATAGGAGAGAGAAGATAAGATTTGATAGATATCTTATATAAGGAAATTTGGTTAACTTAACTAAAAAGCAAAATCTAGCAAACAAGGGAACTCTATCCACGCGTGAAATAAGGAAACAAAATATTTTAGCATGCAAGATAACAAATTACCTAACACACCAAAACTTAGGGGACAAGAAAAAAAAATCGGCCAAGATAGGATCTTGTAGAAACCGAAGGTGTTGCAAAGATGGAAATTCTGGTTTTTCTCTTCTTTTCTCGCGAGATCTTACGAAAGCAGACGATGGGGGGAAGAAAAAAAAATTGTGAACAAGATACAAACTTGAGTTCGTGACTTACAAGACTGCTGGGCTCTGATGCCGGTTGATGTGTTCTTGCCTCCGATGACAAGCCAATTATCAAAAGGTGGCGCCTTGGGATCTAGTCTTGGGTGAGACGTCACAACAGTGAAGAAGATGGCGAACGCGTTGATGAACGCGATGATGAACGTGGTGGTGAACACGGTGCTGGTGCGGTAGTGAACGTGGTGGAAGCGGTTGTTGGGGCGAAAGGATAGCGTTGGCGGAAGCGATTTGATGAGGGATAGATGACTTGAAGAGACAAGTCGTTGGTGTCGTAGCATCGACTGCGGGTGTCATAGGGTCGACTGCGGTTGAAGGGAGATGCAAAGGAAGACTGGCTTGAAGGTTCAAGCGGTTGTCATAGCGTCGGCGGCGGAGTGAAGGGGATGCAAAGATAGAGGGTTTTGACGTCCGATCAAGGGAAGGAGGATAAACACTAGACTTGAAACCTTGAATTAAATTGAACGTAAGGAAATAACAATAACAAAGTTGGGTATAATTACTAGAGGCGAGACGTCGGATGGGCCGAGTCGAGCCTTGTGGGCTAGCCCATGCAAGCATGCAAAGGCACAAACCCTAAAAGATAGAAAGACTATAAAAGGAAACTATCTAAAACACGCAAGAAATACTAAATTAAGAAAGTGTATCAAAAGAACGCGTTAAATTCCTAACGCGGTGAAGGTATGCAGTCAAACATCGCGATAGATGACGACGAAGGGTCGATCGACTCACGGGTGTGTGCACGCGATGCTGACTGAGAAGAACGCGTTGTTCCGATGTCGATGGTTGCGAGGACGGCGAGTCTTGGGTTGGCGTCTGGGCTTCCTTGGCCAGCGACAACGCGTGCGACAAGTGACGCGACGGCGGAGGCGATGGCTTTGGACCTAGACCTTGTTACTGGGCTCTCTGAGTGATGGGTCATGGCTTCTTCCTCGTCTTGGGCCGTCATGGGAGGCAGGGTCACATCAAAAGGTGTCACCTTTGACAATTGGCTTGTCATCGGAGGCAAGAACACATCAACTGGCATCAGAGCCCAGTAGTCTTGTAAGTCACGAACTCAAGTTTACATCTTGTTCACAATTTTTTTTTTCTTAACCCCCATCGTTTGTTTTCGTAAGATCTTGAGAAAAATCAAAGTTTCCATATTTGCCTAACCTACTCGTTTTCTACAAGATAAACTCTTGGCCGAATTTTTTTTCCTTGTTCCCTATGTTTTGGTGTGTTAGGTAATTTGTTATCTTGCATGCTAGAATATTTTGTTTCCTTGTTTCACGCGTGGATAGAGTTTCCCTGTTTGCTAGATTTTGCTTTTTAGTTAAGTTAACCGAATTTCCTTATAAGATATCAATCAAATCTTATCTTCTCTCTCCTATCTCTAAAGATCACACTTGTGATATTCTTGTTACTTAGACCATTTTTTCTTTTGTTTCCTTTTGCAATCCGAAAAGATCAAAAGATAAGATCTCGGATATTATATAAAAAAAAGATATCAAAAAGATACTTTCAAAAAAAAAAGTTACCAAAGTTAGGTAAAACCAAAATAAGGCAACCCTAACCCACTCTCGGTCCAAGCTCATCTTCTCAACCTCTCCACCGTCTAGGTCAAGCTTCCTAGAAGGTGATTTCTTGCTAATTAGGTTACTTTGTTTACGTTTGTTTTAGGGTTATAATTTGTTCTTGTTTGTTTGATTGCAACTTGCTTGATACACCATCTCTTGTGCAAGCCAAGCTGCCCTCACGGCAAGCCAAACTAGCCCTACCTACGTGAACTTTGTGACTTGACTAGTGACTTTCTTGGTTGTTGTTCTTTGTTGTCTTTTGGTTTGTTTTTACTCCCATGTCTGGCCATATTGTTATAGGTAGCATGACGGTTGGACAACGTGAAGACCAACTTTGAGTCAACAACACCAATCCAAATCCACCGCCGTTGGGTCTACCGCAAGACCAACCACTGATTCACCCCACACAACAAGACCCCATCATGGAGTTGTCCGAGGAGCAACGAAAGATCCAAGCTCTTCGTCAACGCGTTGCTCAATTTGAAGCCAGAGAACGGGCAGCACAACTCGTGCCCACTCCAACACCCCTGAGTACTATGGACGCGCATGATAGCTCCTTGACCCCCTCGATGACGGCGAAGGACGAAAATGGAACAATAGGAGTGCACTCGAAGAGAGCCAGACGCCAAGGAGTAACCTTTGACTTTTCAAGTTAGAGTAACCTTTGACTTTTCAATATCCCTTAAATCTCTCCTTCTAGCAATATCTTGTTTCCTTACTTGCATATTTCAATTCCTTGTTTCTTGTTGATTACTTCTTGCTTCATCTTTGGATTAATTGCTAGACTAGTTGTTAGATCTCCTTCGCTCATAGTTGCTTTGTCTCTTCTTTCTTTTCCTGCACTTGCTTGTGTAGTTCTTTCTTACTTGATTCAAAATCATATCACCAAAAAAAAAAAAAAGTGTGACAGTATAAACAAAAACAAACATACAATTCTCACCTTCCATCAAACAAAACAAAAGGTTTGGGAAGACGGAAGCCTCAAAAACAAAAGAAACAATAGAATAGGCAGAGAACGCACCATACGGTCATACTCCATCTTCTCTTCTTTCATGTCTCTACGCAACTCTCATTGAAAAGGGCAAAATTTTAAACTCTCTTGTGATTAATTCTGAGAAACTTGATTTGATCTGCTTGCACTTGGAAATTTGTGTGTTGTTTGGGACGTGATTTGCTAGTTTTTTCTTTGTTGCCTTCCATTCAAGCCTCTCCCTCCTCACGAGCAACCAAAATTAGTACGCCCAGCGGAAAATTTATTGGTTCACTTTTGAGACAAGGACTTGGCTTGGACTTGTTCTTTTGCTTGGTGCAACTTACTTCTAGTGTTGCATGCTTCGTATAGGTACTATGGATGTCCCTACATCGAGCGCCTCTCCTTCTATGGGCCACCACAGCCCCGGACACATGGACTCCGTCTTTGAGTGAATTGACACACTTCGTGCACTGAGTGAAGAAAACAATTGCCAACTCGCCGCGCAGGCTGCTGAGCTTGCCCACCTTCGTCGGGCCATGAGTGACATGAGGTTGCCCACGGCTGACCCAATGTTGAACCCTCCAGCCACAAATAGCCGGCCAATGGACCGCAAGGGTCCCCTTCTCAATGTCCTCTTCTCGAACACCTCCGGCTATGAGTCTTTTGACGAGGACACCCCCGACGCCGGACCGATATTTGACACCTACGACGATGAGGAGGAGGAGGAGATGGACAGCTACATATGCAGCTCTGTGGATGAGCAAGGCAACATGCCTCTTATCTTGGTTACATGCCGCATTCTTAACGCCAAAGAAGGTACCTTACTTGACCAACGTGACAATTTGTTTCATACTAAGTGTGCGGTCTAGGGTGCTTCTTTGAGTGTGATCATAGATGGTGGGAGTTGCTACAACATCATCAATGAAAAGGTGATCCAGCACTTCAAGTTTGAGACGCCTCCATAACCCGGCATTCATGGCACATGCGAGCACCGACTTCTCTTAGCCCGGTCCCGGGATGTCTCTCCAATAAGTCAGGGACGTCTTCCTTGCTTTTTACTTGTTCCTTTCGCGTGTCTCTTTCATGTTAAGGTTTTGGTTGATTTACCCTGTACGGTGTCTACTCTTTTGCAGGAACGCAGCGTAAGCCGGCGTACCGTGGAGTTTGGGCCCGGAGGCTTGGTATGGCTGCACTTGCGTCGCGATCTCTTTCCATTCAAGCGACGCCACAAGATGGATGCTAGAGGTGATGGTCCATTTCAGGTGCTACAAAGCCTTGGTGCCGACGCCTACCGCTTGAATTTACCTAATGACTATGGTGCGCATCCTACGTTCAACGTCGCTGCTTTTCCTTCTTATATGCCTCCTGCTTTTGACGATGAGGACGAAGCTGGGACGCTTCGCAGCCAAGAAGGGGAGATTGATAGCTCCATGACCCCCTCCACGCTTGAGGAATCAAAGATCCTGCGTTGCAGATAACACTTCGAGGGTTGTTCGCATCAGCGCCGGCTCAACCATGAGCCACCGACGCCGGTCCATCGAAGACAAGAGTCGACAAAGGCAAAGGGATCATGCCTTCGACATCTCAACCTCCACCACAACTCAAAAGTATGCAAAGTGTCATCGAGAGTCGCCAAGGCTTCGTTTCGCACACAGACCGCTACGTGCACAGAGCCACACCCACTGGCTTCGACACCGGCTCCGACAACGACAGCGACGCCGAAGACACTCAAGGTGAGTTTTCTGAATCATACAACTTTGATGATCACTATGCCTCTAGGAGAACCGAGAGACGCATACCGGGATCAGCGCCTCGCGAAGGCCGCCCTCGCCGAGCCGAGAAAGCCGACGCGACGCCAAGGAGACCTAGTCGCCGACCAAGTGGGCATACACGATGCGATGATCAATTGAGGACCCCAACTACCCAGCCACGGAGCCATGATGTACGCGATCATCTTCGACACCAAAGTGTTCGGACACCGCGTTACGGATCCGATGGCTACGCGTCGATCACACCCAATGTCCACGACGACTTCGACGAGTATGATGACGAGGAGATCGAGGACTCAGGTATGGTCAACCCTAACTTTTTTCACCCCCTCTTGGAGATCCACTTGAATTGCAGGATCACCCTTCGGATTGGATACCTCCACCGCGTCTCCAGCCCCAAGGAGAACGTGTTCATGACATTGGCGGCGAGCGCCGCGATGTTATACCAAGGGACATTCGCCGAGCCCACTACGATGACCAGCCGCAAAGACGCCGACGCGACGACGCCAACGTGCAAAGGGATGAGTCTGCTCGCAGAGAAGATCACCAAGACCGCGATAGACGCCAGGTTGGACGCGATAGACCCCATGGTGTGTGCGCCTACGAGAATCCTCTCTACGCCGCCGTGCCAAACAACGCATTCAACCAAGCACCTGCCCAGCCTCGATACCAACGACACGAAGTCAAGGTAAAAATCGAGCATTTCTTTGGTGAATACAATCCCTCTGTTTTTCTTGAATAGGTGCAGGCTACGAAGTACACCCTACGCTATTGCCGCGTTCCTCCAGAGGAGCATGTTTACGCCTCGACACTTCACTTTCGAGGAGCAGCCCGAGTGTGGTGGCATCGCTTCGAGGATGAATGTGTGCGTCACCACAAAACACGGGTCACTGAATGGCATCAACTAGTCTACGTAATGACCAAGAAATACATGCCTCCAGACTATAGGAATCAAATGAGAATGGAAATTGCCATGGCTCGCCAAGGGTCAATGAGTCCACTCGGGTTCTTTTCCAAGCTTGAAGACATGTATTACAAGGCCAACATCTATGTTGCACCATCGACTTTGAGGACAAAATTCTTGAGTGGCTTGAACACCAACATCCGTGATCAACTCGAGATTTTGCCCATCAAAGATTTGAACACCCTCACACACACGGCGATGCAAATCCATGCACAAATCTCTCACCGAAAGTCTTATACTTTTCCAAGTGGCCAACCAAGGTATTCTTCTAACCCTAGTGGATTTCCTTTTACTAATGTTCGCCCTAGTGTCTCTACCACAGCCGCATCGAGCCAAGCCCCCAAAGAGAAGCCGTCGACGCCAAGCACCGCGTCGCGCCAGAACGTGCCCAGACAAGCTCCAGTGGGCACAGATCACGCACGCGACGTCGAGTGTTACAAATGTGGTGGAAGAGGCCACTATAAGAAGGACCGCCCCAATACTCGCAAGGTGTTGTTCTCCACCGCGACCGCCGACTATGAATTTGTCAACGACGAGGAGCCAATACTCGAGGCCATCGATGAAGGCATCGAAGAGGAGGAAGACGCCTACGACTGCGAACCCGCTTCTCTACACGCGGGCACACCATTGAGCTTGGTGACGCGTCGTCTCGTCACAGTCAAGGAAGCGAGCATCCACGACCAACGCGAGAACTTGTTCCACACAAGGGCTCTCGTCCTGATGGCTTCCTTGAGTGTTATAGTTGATGGAGGATCATGTGCTAACATTGTCAATGAGAAGGTCGTGACACACTTCAAGTTGCCGACGATGCCTCATCCACAGCCTTATGCCCTCCAATGGATTTCTTCCAGTCCAGGTAACACAGTATCTCGCCAATGCTTAGTTTCTTTTTCCATAGGACAATACTGTGATTCTATACTTTGTGATGTCGTTGCTATGGATGCCACCCATATTTTGCTTGGGCGCCCATGGCAATTCGACAAGCGCATGCTCCATGATGGCTATTTGAACACTTATGTGTTCAATTACCACGGGAAGTGCGTCACCTTGCATCCAATGTCTCCCCATGAGATCTTGCAGGACCAGGTTGAGCGTGATCGCCAGAAAGCCATTGAGGCCGCGTCTACTAGGTCCAACGAGTCCCTAGAGGCACTCCAGAGGCAAGACTCCTCCAATTCTGGAAAAAATTTGTCTTCCCCGGGCAATGACAAGAAGAGGACCAACGCGATAGGTGGAACACCAAATTCCCATCTGGATCGTCATGGCGCCGCTGCTGGTGCCGCTGGGAAGGCCAAGAAAGGCACTCTAGAGGCTTGGCCATGTTTTTCCAATTCTGGCGCGAGCAATGGCCCACATATGCCCAGTGCCCAAAAAAAATCAACCAGCTCCTCGCCATCGACAAAGTTGGCCGCGCCATAGCCGCTGACGCCTCCGTTGCAAGGCAAATGTGAGCGACGCTTGCTTTTGGCCAGGCCCAGTGACCTCACTGCGTGTATGACTACCAAGGCACCATGTTTTCTGCTTGTGCCAACCCCATGCATCCCAGAGTCGTCGCGCACCATGCCAGTGCCGCCTGCCATCGCTACCTTGCTCACCGCGTTCGACGATGTCTTCCCCAACGAGTTGCACAAGGATTACCTCCACTGAGAGGAATTGAGCACCAGATTGACCTTGTGCCAGGTGCTTCCTTGCCCAATCGCGCTGTGTATACAGCTGGCCCAGAGGAGACCAAAGAGCTCCAGCGCCAAGTGCAAGAGTTGTTGGATCGTGGAAATGTGAGGGAATCTCTTTCCCTTGCACTGTGCATGTGATCCTTGTGCCCAAGAAGGATGGCACATGGAGAATTTGTGTTGATTGCTGTGTGATAAACCAGATCACCGTCAAGTATAGGCATCCTATTCCATGCCTCGACGATATGCTTGATGAACTTCATGGTGCCACACTTTTCTCCAAGATAGATTTGAAGAATGGTTATCACCAGATCAAGATGAAAGAAGGTGATGAGTGGAAGACCGCGTTCAAGACGAAGTATGGGCTCTACGAGTGGGTTGTCATGCCATTTGGGCTCACGAACGCGCCAAGCACCTTCATGCGCGTGATTAACCACATCTTGAGAACCTTCCTTGGCAAGGTTGTCGTCGTTTATTTCGATGACATCCTTGTGTAATCACAGAGCCTGGAGGAGCATGTCGATCACCTTCGCCAAGTGCTTGAGTTCCTTCGACGCGAGAGCCTATTCGCCAATCTGGCCAAGTGATCATTTTGCTCCGCGTCCACAAATTTTTTGGGCTATGTCGTGAGTAGTGATGATATACGCGTCGACGAAGATAAGATCGTGGCCATCAAAGAATGGCCAACGCCGACGACATCGACTCAGGTGCGAAGCTTTCTCGACCTCGCGGGATTTTATAGGCGCTTTGTTTGAGACTTCTCCTCCATTGCCGCGCCTTTGCATGAGTTGACGAAGAAAGGAAGCACTGTCTTGTGGCTTGAGTCCCACGAAGAAGCCTTCTCGGCTTTGAAGTGGGCCTTGTGCCAAGCACGTTTGCTCCAGCTTCCCGACTTCGACAAGCACTTCAAGGTGGAATGTGATGCCTCAGACATTGGCATTGGTGGTGTACTGCACCAGGAGAAGAGGCCCATTGCATATTTCAGTGAGAAGATCACAGGGGCCACACTCAATTACCCCACCTACGACAAAGAATTATATGCCCTAATACGCATGCTAAAGACATGGCAACATTACCTTTGGCCGCGTGAATTTGTCATCCACAGTGACCACACAGCCTTGAGCTCTTTGAAGAGCCAAGCCCACCTCAATCGACGCCATGCTCGTTGGGTGGAATTTCTTGAGACATTTCCTTATGTCGTGGTCCACAAGAAGGGAAAGGAGAACATTGTCGCCGACGCGTTATCTCGCAGGTATGTTCTCTTGACTCATGTGCAAACTAAAGTTTTGGGTTTTGCTTTGATTAAAGAATTGTATGCTAGTGATCCTTTCTTTGCCCCTATAGTCGAGCATTGCCTAAGATTTCGAGAATTTGAGTCATTATTCCTTTCTAAGGGTTATTTATACAAGGCTAGTCGCCTTTGCATCCCTAGGTCATCCATTAGGATCCTTTTGATTCAGGAAGCACACGAAAGTCGTGGACACTTTGGGATTAGTAAGACCTTGGCCGCCCAAAGAGAACATTTCTTTTGGCCTAAGATGACCCATCAAGTTACTAGGTTTTGTAGAAGCTGTGTGACATGCCAAAGAGCCAAAGCTAGGTCAAGCCCACAGGGCCTCTACACACCATTGCCCATTCCTAGTGCCCCCTGGGAAGATTTATCTATGGATTTCATCACGGGTTTGCCCCTCTCTTGACGAGGTAAAGACTCTATTTTTGTGGTCGTAGATAGATTTTCTAATATGGCACATTTTATAGCTTGTAAGACAACCCATAGTGTTAGTGAGATTGCCGATCTATTCTTTGAGCATATGGTGTGTCTTCATGGAGTCCCACGTACCATAGTGAGTGATAGGGATTCTAAGTTCGTTGGTCATTTTTGGAGAACTCTTTGGGGTAAGCTATGCACCAAACTCCTATTTTCCACTAGCTACCACCCCCAGACCGATGGCCAAACGGAGGTCACGAATAGAACCCTAGGAGCCCTCCTTTGCACGATACTCAAAGCCAACCCTAGGCGTTGGGAGGACTTACTATCACTTGTCGAGTTTTGTTACAATAGATGCAGGCACACGGAGACCAAGTTAACACCTTTCCAAATGGTGTATGGTATGAATCCATTGACGCCGCTTGATTTGTCGCCGCGACCATTGCGAGACCAAGTGCATGTCTCCGCCGCCAATCGCGCTGAGCAAGTACAAGAGCTCCATCAACGAACCAGGGACCAATTGGAGAGAAGGGTCGCGTAGTATGCCTCCCAGAAGAACAATGGCCGCCGCCGCGTCGTTTTTGCACCCGAGGATCTCGTTTGGGTGCACATGCGAAAAGAAAGGTTCCCCTCGCGGCGTAAGAACAAATTGGCACCGCGTGGAGATGGTCCATTCCGCGTGATAAAAGCCATTGGGGACAATGCCTATCACCTCGAGCTTCCCCCAGATTTTGGAGTCCACGCGTCCTTCAACGTCGCGGACTTGACACCATATGTTGAGCTTGAGTTTGATGATGGTGAAGCGGGGACGCTTCACAGCCAAGTGGGGGAGAGTGATGTGACCCTGCCACCCATGATGGCCCAAGACGAGGAAGAAGCCATGAGCCTACGCTCATAGGGCCCAGTGACAAGGTCTAGGTCCAAAGCCATCGCCGTCGCCATCGCGTCACTTGTCGCACGCAACGTCGCTGGCCAAGGAAGCCCAGACGCCAACCCAAGACTCGCCGTCCTCTCCACCATCGGCATCGAAACATCGAGTTCATCGCAGCCGGCATCGCGTGCACCTACTCGCGAGGCCATCGACTGTTCATCGTCATTCCTCGCGGTGTTTGCATCCATGCCTTCGCCGTGTTCTTTGTGATACGCTTTCTATAATTGTTATTATTCCTTTTTAGATAGTTTCCTTTTATAGTCCTTTCTATTTTAGGGTTTGTGCCTTTTGCATGCTTGCATGGGCTAGCCCACTAGCCTTGACTCGGGCCATCCGATGTCTCGCATCTACTATTTAAGGCAAACTATGTTATTTGTTTCAACACGTTCAATTTTAATCAAGGTTTCAAGTAGAGTGTTTATCCTTCTTCCCTTGATCGAACGTCACCCTCTATCTTCGCATCCCCATTCCCTCCGCCGCCGACGCTACGACAATTGCTTGAACCTTCAAGCCAGTCTTCCTTCGCATCTCCTTTCATCCGAAGTCGACGCTACTACACCAAAGACTTGTCTTTTCAAGTCATCTATCCCTCATCAAATCGCTTCCGCCATCACTATCCAGTCATCCCACTCCTCGCTTCCATCGCGTCCATCATCGCCACTAATTCCATCGCGTTCGCCATCGACGTTGTCTTCGCTGTTGTGACACTCAATGTGACACTCCGCCTCGCCGACACCATGATCTTCCAGGCCACCTCAACCAGGTTCGCTTCACCACCATCTTGTCAGCCTTTCGTGCAAGACAACGTGACTTCTCGCCCAAGACTAGATCCAAAGGTGTCACCTTTGACAATTGGCTTGTCATCGGAGGCAAGAACACATCAAAACTCAAATTAACCAACTAGTTAATCAGGGAAAAACCACTATGATGTGCTTGTGCTCAATCAAGTCTATCAAGATCAAGCGTCAGCAATATCACCAAGGGTCACAAGGGCCACAAAGGTTGTCCTCAAATCCTCCAAGTGCCATACATAACTCAAGTGCCAAGTCGCCCACGTTAGGTGCTGAATTACAATAAGGGCTTCATAACTCCTCGAGCTAACTTGGTCCAATCACTAAGCCATATTCACCACATGTTACTAGTGTCCTAAAATCTAATTGGATTTAAGAATGTTCATGCAAATCCTCTGCCAGAGGATCACGCCCAAAAGCCAAGCTACGGCTAGGGTTTTCCTTGTCCTACTCGGTGTTCTCCTACTTCTAGGAGACTTTCCTCAAGCCATAACTTGTCCACCATCCTTATTCCTTAAAATTATCCCTATGAGCCCAATTGTGCTCAGACAATTTGGTTTGGGCTTGGAGGTTTTGATCCAAGCCCAAATGTGGCCATCGTTGCCGCCATCCTACACTGTGGCAAAGCCAAAAGGCGCATTTTCAAATGGCTCGTGCGTTTCCCCTCAAATTTAATGGAGAGGCTCTTCATTTACTCCTATTCAATTTTTCAAGAGCAATCATTAGAATTCGAAATGGTTACTTGGGAATCAATCTCAGAATAATGAAGAGGCTACTTCTCTTTACTTAGGATAGTTCAAGGGTTATTTCCTTGTATTTTCCATGGCTATATAAGATAGCCTTGTTGCTCCTATTTCATCATCTTGTATTCATCAATAACATGAGTTATCTACCTAAGTTCCTTTGGAGATATTCCAATCAAACTTCTCGTTCTTCGTGAGTTTATCAAAGACAGTCAAGTTGAGTTCTTGGTGCGTATATCCAACCTTAGCTTGACAAATTGTTCAAGGAATTGTGATGAGTCTATTCAGAACTACTTTTCACTTATCCTTCAGCCAAAACCACAAAAATAAACCCCCTTAATCAGATCTAAATTGAATTCAAAACAACCCTGAAATTCCACCGAAAGAAGGATCATCTTTGCATCGACTCAAGCACAACTTGGAGGGAGACTTCACCTTGATACTGAGATCAAATCAAGGATGGGATTGCACCAATTGGTATTAGAGCTTCTCTTAAAGGTTAGTGTTCAAAACCTTGACTTGTTGTTGTGTCAAAATCTTGCATGCTTATTGAAATTTCTGGACTAAACGTATCTTCCTTGTTTGAGTGTGTCCTTGCTAGAATTTTCTGAGGTTGAAGACAACCTTTTGTCTACCTTAAACTGAAAAAAACTTTCCCTAACAAAATTCCAAAAATGAAAGCCGAAAGACATCAATTTTGTGTAGTCACTTTTGCTTGTATACTTTATGCATTTCCAGCCTTTAGAACCGACCTTTCTTTGCCTAATTTTAATTGCACCTTGTCTATTCTTATATTATGCTATTCTATGATCAATATGTAATTAAATTAAAGTGAACTAAGGTCGGTACAATCAGTAAACTTGCTAGACAAAATCTCTGCCTATAATTGTGAACTCTTGCTAGAAGTTGTAATTTCAATCATTTCTTGTCTTTCTTTGGCCATAAAATCAGAAATAAAATTTCATACTTGACAAGAAAATGAAGTTGGACTTAGAAAAATTCGGATCCAACGAGAAAGAGAAATCGAAGGCCTTGTTTGCAATTTCTTGTTTATATTGAACTTCTCACTTCATTCATGTCCTTGTGGATTCTTTCCTGCATCTAAGGTGGTACTTATATCTAGAACTTTGTCCATTCCTTTGTTTTCACTAACTTCACGCCCTTCCTTGTTTTTAGTGCTTCTCTTGATTTTTGTTGTCTTTTCTTGTTTGTTTCTTTCGCTATGTCTCAGGTTCAATACAAACCATACAATGATGAAGTCTATTATCACTCGGCCTATGAAGAAGAGTGGTATTACAAACCACATTACCAAACAGTTTTAGAAGAGGTGGCATACCGACCAAGAAAATAAAGGCTTCCCACCACTGGAGCAGGGAATTATCCACCACCTTACGAACCAATTATTTTTTCTATGAGCTAGTCTACACAACATCATGAGATTTGGTACTCCAATGCACGTCAATGCCAACCAAAAAATCTAGTGGAGAAAAAATGTTCCCTAAAACGCTCCATTGATATAGGAGTGTTATCCAAGACAAACATGTTGAAAAATCCTTGGCCAAAATTGATGTCGTGAAACTCAAAGAAGAAATAAATGTTGCCAAAATTGATTTCGTGAAACTCAAAATTGATGTCGTGAAACTCAAAGAAGAAATATATCTTGTAATCATCAAAGACCTAAGTTATCTACATAAGTTCCTTAGAGATATTTCAATCAAACTTCTTGTTCTTCGTGAGTTTATCGAAGAGAGTCAGGTTGAAATCTTGGTGTGTAAATTCAACCTTAGCTTGACTAATTGTTCAAGAAGTATAACGAGTCCATTAAAGCTGGTAAATATATAGAAATGGGGATGGAACCACGTCACGGTTCACCAACACTATCGCCGATTGCATCTTTGCTTTCGACCCCTCTCACCCCAACTCGATTCCATCGAGCACAAGAGACCCGACAACCTCCATTCACGTGAAGGTTGCCACTTATCCCGTCGTGTTCGAAGAGAAAGAACTCCAAGGCTCATCTCCTACCAAGATCCGTCGTCAACGCGTATTCGAGGCCATCGTTATGCATCAAAATTCTTCCAAAAGTAGATCAGGAACTTTACATCACAATCTAAAACAGTGGACCTAGGAACTTCATGCAACCACACAACTTGGTCAAAGAAAAGGTTAGCAACATGGGAAGCATCATTAGTTTTGTGGAAAGCTATAAAATAGGCCATTTTAAAAAATTGATCTACCACAACATAGATTGAATCCTTCCCTCTATTAGGCCGAGGTAATCCTAAAACAAATTCCATGGCGATGTCTTCCCAAGGGACTTGGGGAATAGGCAAAGGAGTATAAAGACCATGGGGCTGGACCTTAGACTTAGCATGCAAACAAGTAGTACATGATGCACAATACTTCTCAACTAATTTTAGCATGTGTGGCCAAAAACAATGTTCTCTAAGAGTATGAAAAGTCTTAATTTTCCCAAAATGTCCCATGAGTCCACCGCCGTGGGCTTCTTGGACCAACAACCTCCTAGTTGACCACTTAGGATCACAAAGTTTCGCTCTTTTGAACAAGAAGTCATCTTGTAAGTAAAATTGATCCTTACTTCCTCTAGACATACAAGCTTCTTAGGCATAAAGTTATTTCATAAAGGAAAATCCAAGCAACTTAGTATCAAGAAGAGATAGAAGAGAATATCGCCTTGAGAGTGCATCGGCCACAACATTTTCCTTCCCTTTCTTGTGCTTGATAACATAGGGAAAAGCTTCAATGAACTCAACCCATTTTGCATGTCGCTTGTTCAGTTTGCCCTGGCCCTTAAGGAACTTTAAGGCCTCATGATCAGAATGTATGACAAATTCTCTTGGCAAGAGGTAATGTTGCCACACTTGGAGCACTCACACGAGGGCCAACAACTCCTTATCATAGCTGGGATAATTCAGCTCGGCTCCTCCTATATTCTCACTAAAATAGGCAATTGGATTGTCCTCTTGCATCATAACTCCTCTAAGACCTATTCCTGAAGCATCACATTCAATCTCAAAAGTCTTGTCAAAGTTTGGCAAAGCTAGAAGTGGAGCTTGTGTGAGTTTGTCCTTAAGAGCACAAAAAGCTTGTTCTTGTTGTACGCCCTACTGAAAGGCCACATTCTTCTTTGTGAGCTCAGTGAGTGGAGTGGCTAAGGTGCTAAAGTCCTTCATAAATCATCGATAGAAGCCAGCCAAGCCAAGAAAGCTACGCACTTGAGTCATTATTGTAGGAGTTGGCCATTCTTGGATTGCCTTCACCTTCTCCTTATCAACTCTCAAGCCATCCCTGCACACCACAAAGCCAAGAAATACCACGTGATCCAAACACAAGTGACACTTCTTGGAATTGGCATACAACTTTTCCTACCTAAGCACTTCTAGAACCCTTCTAAGATGAATAACATGATCATGCAAATTTTGGCTATATATCAAGATATCATCAAAGTAAACTACTACGAATTTACAAAGAAAGGATCGTAGAACATGGTTCATTAGCCTCATGAACGTGCTTGGCACATTGGTGAGTCCAAATGGCATGACGAGCCACTCATACAATCCATACTTGGTTTTGAAGGTTGTCTTCCATTCATCTCCTTCTTTCATTCTTATTTGGTGGTACCCACTCTTCACGTCGACCTTGGAGAACACACTAGCGCCATGCAACTCATCAAGCATATCATCAAACCAGGGAATAGGATGATGATATTTGATGGTTATGTTATTATAGCCTTACAATCAACACACATTCTCCAAGTTCCATCCTTTTTGGGCACGAGAATAAGTCTACGAGTTCTTGGACCTGTTTTCAAAGTTCTTCAGTCTCAGCTGGGTTCACCCTATACGCAGCCCTATTAGGTAAGGTTGTTGCTGGAATGAAGTCAATTTGATGCTCAATACCTCAAAAGGGAGGTAGTCCTTTTGGAACTTCATCTTGGAACAAATCTTGAAAGTCCTACAAGAGAGAAGAGGTGGAAGGAGGTAGATTAACTAGATCTTGATAATTGATTAATACATCTTTAAAAACTACAAGGAAACAAACTTCACTTCCCGTGATGGCTTGATGGACTTCTTTGGCATTAGCCAAAAGCATGTGATTAGAGGCGGCTTGATTCTTCCCAATAGTCATTTTCTTCCCCTTGTTGTTGTCCTCAACCTCTCTAGCTTGTCTTCTTTGCTCTCTTGCAACTTGATCAGCCATGATCTCATGTGGAGCAAGTGGGTGTAGTATGATCCTTTTCCCCTTCAAATGGAAAGAGTACTCATTGCTGACCCCTTGATGAATTACACCTCTATCAAATTGTCATGGTCTCCCAAGCAAGCAAGAGATGGCAAGCGGTCATGGACAATACATCACAAAACACCTTGTCTTCATAGCCACATATAGCAAACTGAATCTTGGCTTGTTCCTTAACTTTAAGAGGAGTAGTGGGGTTAAGCCAACACAAAGTATAAGGTTGATGATGAGGATTTGTAGGAATTTGAAAACGAGCGACTACCTCTTGATCTATGATATTACAACATGATCCACCATCAATAATCATACTACATACCTTACCTTGGATAAGACATCTAGTGTGAAAGATAGTCTCACGCTGATTAGAAACACTCTGAGTCTCATTAGCCACCAAGGTTCTCTTGACAATAAAGCATTCCCCTGTGGATGCTTCCACATGCATTTCCTCTTCTTCCTCATGGTTCTCTTCTCTTTCTTATAAGTCTTCTTCAGATTCATAGTCTCCTAAAGTGTTAAGGAGAACTTGCTTCTTTGTAGGGCAATCCTTGGTAAAGTGGCCACGCCCTAGGCAGTTTAAACACTTGAAATCCCTTGTACGGTTCTCTCCTTCCCTTCTCTGACCTTGAGGAGCTTGTGGGGCTTCTCTTCTCGGCTGATGGTGAAAGGGATCAATTCTTGGCTACTGGCACCGAGGAGGAGGGTTAGAGGAGCCGACACTTGTGGCATTCTATGGCCGAGAGCTAGAAACTTGAGTCCTTCTTTGTGTGAGATTCTTGTACACATGATTAGTGTAGTGTAGGACTTCCTCAATGGGGGTACCTCTCACGAAGTGTTGCATGCTCATAATAGACTTAAGATCAGTAGTTAAGCCATGGACAAATTTAGATATAACATACCCATTGGGGAACCGAAGTCTGGATCGAAAGATAAGAGTCCTCAACTCCTTGTAGTACTCATCGGGAGTCCTACTTCCTTGCCTGACTTGCTCTAGTTTGGCATGACTCCTCTTGGGGTAGTCCTCGGGAATAACCTAGCATGAAGGGCTTTCCTTGAGCTCTTCCCAATTAGTAATTGGTGGCCAGCCCTTGTACTTCTTTTCTTCTTTGTATTCAAGCCACCAAAAATAAGCAAAGTCCACAAACTTAATGGTAGAAATGGAAACTCGTTGAGCATCATGGTAGTTGTAGAAGACATGCAAACACAACCTCGGTCTTAGATACCCAATCAAGGAATGCTTCTACATGCGTAGTATCTCCAGATTTTTGAACTTCAAGCTTCAGACCATGAGTTGGCTCTCTTCCATGTGGCCTCTCATATTCTTCCTCATAATAACCTCTAGGAGCTGGTGGTTGCTGCCTAAGAGGAGGAGTATTTCTCTCCCTAACTTGCTCTCTCGGAGGGTATAGACCTAGTACATTGCGCCGAGGTATCATGAGCGGCCTTCTTGCTCCTTGCCTTGCATGGTTAGTAGGCATAGGAAGAGAATTGGATTAGAGGAAGTCATCCATACCTTGTTTAGCTCTTGAAGTCGCCATATATGGTATATAGGAGGTGGTAGCGACTGGCGAAGCATAGGAGGCTGGTGGAGAGCGAAGTGGTATGGAAGCTTGTGGAAGATGTGAAGTTGATGCAGCCCCAAGAATGGATACTTGAGGCAGTACCATAGGAGACTCGTGGTCTTGAGAAGCATGAGAATGTTGATCTTCTTGACGACCATTATTGGTCTGGGCCCAACTGAGTTGTTGCTCAATCTTTGCTTCCAATTTGACTTTCAAGGCTTGGATAAGCCTTGTCGTTTCTTCTTTGTCATGAGCTCTCTTGGCGTCATTAAGTTGGAGAGCTTGCATGATGGTCTCTAAGGTGACAACTTGAGATTGGTCGTCGTCCATGTCTTTCCTAGCAAGGTTAGCAACCAAGTCAAAAACCAAACAACCAAGACAAGAATAGGTAGGCCAGTCCATGGAACCTTGAGCTATCAAGTGCTAAAAGTTTGCACCAAAGTTCTTTCCAAGTTCAGTTTGCCAGCTCCAACGAAAACAAGGCCGTAGGGTATTTTGAAAACACACTACTCAACTACACCAAAACTGACTTGAACCGGTAGTCAAACAAGAACAATAGAACCAACCAAGTCACGAGAAGGCTACTAGGCATACAAGATTTTCAGTTTACAAAGTGGTCTCATACTAGCTTAGCTTGGTCTCTCGTGGGGTCCGAGTTATTCTAAGTCCCACCTCTTTTCCGCTTATGCTTATCGTGGGATTCGAGTTCTTCTAAGCCCCACCTTTTTTCACCAAGATAAAACTTTCCTTTGTATGGGATTACAACACAAGATTCTTGACTTTTGTCGAATCTGATTTTTTTTTTTACAGCAGCAAAAGATTACAATTTTTTTTAGTACTTTTACTAAGCTCAATTGCCTTACAAATGGAGAACTTGTGTACAAAAACTGAATTGAATCACACATCTAAATGCAGCAATTTGTTTGAATTTTATCAATATGTTGATCCACTTTTTCTATGGCTTTCACTTTTTAGCTAGCCGAGTTTTTCTGGAGTCAACCACTTTTTATTGAATCAAATGCACTACTTTTTCCTCTTTTTTTAATGAAAAGAGACGTCTAATGGCAGCAAAGATGGTTTACAACTTGAACAACAAATTCCAAACAAGAGCAATTGAGCCTTTCCCGTATCCTGGATGTTGAGGCTTCAATTCAAGCGCAAGTGTCATGCAAATTCTACGAACGTTTGCAGCCAAGAGACACGACCAATGACTCAACCAAAATTTGAATAACTCGGAAAACAAAACAAACAACAAAGTGGAGCAAACCAGGCGCTGCAACAACCAAAGAATCGGCCCCATCAAACCAAAGAAGATCCCCTTAAATTGTAGGATCTAAGCAACAACTTTGATTCTCTCTCAGGTTCGGTTTCTCTCTTGGTTTTTCCGCTCAGTTTTGGCAGCCAATTCAATGTAGGAATTCAAGACAAGACGACTCAAACACAAGCCAAAACAAAGGACTCAAAGCAACAACGCAATAACGTAGCCTAGACAACAACAACACCAAACCTAGGGCTTGACGTCTAAGCTTGCAAAACTGAAAATGCTTCAACTTTAAAGCCAAATTTCAAGCAATACCTTGCTAGCTCTGATACCACGTGATGTAGGCTAAGATTAAGGTTTACTCTGTGCAAGGTGTTGCCCTCCGAAGGCTTCCTAAGGCCAGTCGCGGCGAGAGATGGAAGATCCGGCGCGCGAAGGACTCCAGCGGTTATGGCAGGGCTATTCCAAGGCAATTCAGTGGAAATGTGTTGGGGATGCCTTAGAGAGTATGTTGACGATGATGGATGAACGAGACAAGATGGACGGTGGTTGTGGAATGCAGTGGCTGGCGCTAAAGGCTAGGAAGGTTCTCTTGCGGCGACGGCGAAGCAAAGGAAAGTGATGGTGGCCGGTGTTGATGATGGATGGTGGAAGTGCTGGATAGGCTCCTTTTCCGGCTGGATATGACCCACCAACAAGAAGAGGAGGACATTGGCTTCCTTGAGATATGACGCACTCAAGAAATTCAACAATGAAAGCTTTGATATGACTCACAAAGCAAGAGCTCAAAGAAGAAAGTTCGGCTGAAAACAAATAACTGTATTCTTCTCAATATTCAATGTATCTTGTGAAATGAAAGTGATGATGCCTCTATAGGCCAACAAGGGAAGGAAACGGCTAAGGCTTAAAGCCTCCTAATGGCCAAGCGGCCCAACTCAGCCAAACTGAATTAAAACACTTAAAAACAATCATAAACCATGTCTCAAAATGTCATAAAACAAACAAAATCATAAAAGCCAATCATGTGCTCGGACGCGCCTCAAGGAGTGTCATGGCCGACAAGGAAATGAGGTGTCTGAGGCCTCCAAGGCTTGTGAGAGCCTCCATGCATACAAGTCCCTTCTTGAGCTCTTCTTAAAGGTGCTTAGCTCGAGCTCTAGAGATAGCCCCGGGAGGAAACTCGTCTTGATGCTCTTGGCCTTAACTAGACTATTCTTCACTTGAGTCACCTTCATCACTTGAGTCATCTTGGGAGTCCGGACTCTCTTAAGTATTATGATGTGACCACGTCACATCCATTTTTGGACCATAAATTTCATGCCAAAAATCTTATGCATTGTCCCCACAACTTGAACCTTGGTGTAGCACGATGTTTCAATGCAAGACATAACAATTCAAGTAAGCTTAAGTGCAGCAAAGTAGCATTTAATGTTGACAAAAAAAATCGGTTGAGTTAAAAGAGTTGGAATCAAATGTATTCTTTAACTCCAAGTAGTAATAGCAAGTAAGTTTTAATAAACCAAAGGTTGTCTTCAACCTTGGGCATTCACACACAAGACTTTTTAGAGGAACATCAGCAAACTTCGGCAAACTCAATCAACTTGGACGAGAACAAGGCATGAAAAATTTAGAAGCTTGCACTCCAACTTAGATTGACTTTATTCCAAAGTTTGAGCGTTTACCTTGCTAGCTCTGATACCACATGATAGAGGACCACACTCCTCTTGTTTCTCGGTGCCAGGTAGACACCAAGGTGGCTCCCAATCAAGGTTGAAGTCGACCTGATCAATGATGGAGGTGGTGAACAAGATGGTTGACGATTTGGATGAAGTGATTGAAGGGGACGATCTTGTGATGGGTTGATGATGATGGACGAACTGAGGATAACTTGATGGAGATCAAGGGATTTGATAAGCGATCTTTCAAGAGTGGATACGACTCACCACTTTGTAAGAACGAGTTGTTTTTCTACGAAGGGATATAAGGCACCCTAAGAAGTTGATCAAGGTTGTTCGATACAACACACGACCAAGAAAAGGATTTCTGGAAAAACAAATCTCCTGGCTGCTTTTTGATTAGGTATAGACATGATTACAAATGGAGCAAAGAGATGCCTATTAATAGGCTCACAAAACTGATCACAAGGCCAACCTTTCATGTGGGCGGTGATCCCTCCAACTTTGCTAGAGTTTTAATGCCCCAAAAACACATAAAAATTAAAAAGAAATACTAATAATAATTCCAAGACATTTATTTGGCTGGAGACATGATAAGCTCCAAGTGGTTCAGCGGCTGCGGATGGCTCTTACGACACCGGTCGAGTAAATATCAAGTACATCGGGCCAAGAGGGAATTGGCTCGGCGCTTCAAGGCTTAGAAGTCTCTTTTTAAGCTTAGCATGCAGTTCTTTGGCTCACGCACACGTAATGGCCTTGGGTGGTAGCTCATTGACAAGGTCCAAAGGTGGAACCCTAGCGGCGGCGCGCGTGGGGGAGAGTGAGCGGCGTTCGTGGAGCACCCTAGGACTTTCTCCGGACAACCTTGGGTGAGGACCCTTCTTAAAGCTTGAGGAGCCTTGTGGAGCTTGGATGTGCGGGACAACATGTGTGGGGGCCGAAGGTGCCGTGGGGGTGTCGGGCGCGGGCAAGGAGGTGCGGCACTCATCATGCCTGAGCAAGTCTTCTACGGCGCTCTTGTGTTGGACCAACTCATCATGGCCAAGGGATTATTGGGACGTCTTGGTGTGCAAGTGAAATCGTGGAGGTGAGGTGATTGCCTTGGGTAGCACGGATAGCCCCGATGATGGTGTAGGCACAACGGCCGTTACGGCGGCTTGAGTGACAAGGCCCTCATGGGACATGGTCACATCAGTTTCCATCCATGTTGCAAACCGAGCAATGCTTATTCTCTCTAATGGATTGTTTCAATCCTTCTTTCTTGGAATATATCCCATCTTGAGAAGCATTAGATCCCACGATGAATACTGCTAGTTTTGGCACTGTGATAGAGATCTGTTTCTTTTTTGAACTTGAAGAACAAGATAGCATGCTCGATTAGTTAGGATTTGGCTCTTGATAGGATCATACTCTGAGTTAAGATTCACCAAGAAATGGAGCAATCAGTCTTGATTCTCCAACTCCAGAACCCTTTCCATCACCTTGCAAGTACACATTGAAAGAATTCCACAACTACATGGTGGAATAGCATTCATACATTGCAACTCATCCCTAATTTGGTATAATAACTTGTCACTAACAAGCTTCCTTGGATGATTTTCATCAACTTTTGCTTCAATTGATAAAGAATTGGTGTATTGCTCTGACTATACCTGTTAACAATCTCCAGCCATAACTCTCTAGTTGAGTTCATCAATATAAATGAATTCAAGAACTCATGCACCATAGAACTGAGAATTCAGCATGGAACCATCTCGTCGCAACGAATCCAGCGAGGAACATCCCTGGATGCATCCTCTGGACGATCGATTGTTCAATCCATGAAGCTAAGCTTCATCTTCGCTCCCAATGCTCTGTGTAGCTGTCTACTCTAGGCAATAAAGTTGGTGCTATCGAATAACATATACGTCAATTGAGCTTTCAGATTCTCTGAATTGGATATCGATAATGGATCATTTGAATTATGTGATACCCAGTAGTTTTGTAAGGTTATTTTGGGAATTTTGGAATTTTCCCGAGTACCCGTTGTGTACATCGGATTTAATACAGAGAGTTTGAGACATTCTATAATGTGCTCTGTATCTGTAATATTTTTCTCAGTGAAATAATATACAGACAACATGCCTTGGATTTTAATATTCGTTTGCGTACGATAATTTTTATCCCGGTTTAATGTCATGTTCGTTCAAAGCTGAACGGGCGGGAAAAGCTGATCACGGCGACCGCCGTACAGTCGCGGTGACCGCCGTCGTGGATCCAAGAACGGCGACCATCATACAGTCACGGCGCCCGCCGTCCCAATGCTTGAGGTGGTAGCTGGCGTGCCAAGCTATGGCGGCGACTGCCGTAAATTACGGCGCCCGCCGTAATTGCCACCATCGTTGTCCGGTAGTCCTTGCCCGTTGGTCGCCGGCGTGGTTTTGGCGAGCGTCGAACTAGCCTTCGTAGGCCCATTTTTTCGTGCTCCAGATGCTTTGGCTATAAAAGGAGGTGTTGGGCGAGAGATTTGAGTCATCCCAAACATCGAACCTCTGCCAAATTCTCGTGTCGTCGGAGTTGTGCTTCGCCGGAGTTTGCAAGCTCTCATCGTTGTCGTTTGGTGGTGTTTCCAATAGCCATTTTGAAGCCTTTTGGTTGCCTTTGGAGGTCAGAACCCAAGCAAGGCGGAAAGGGGTCGAAACGCGCATCGTTTTGGTGAGATTTCTCTCGTTTCAGTCGTCTGAGTTCTTCACGGCGACCACCGTGTTCTTCACGGCGACCGCCGTGTTCTTCACGGCGCCCGCCGTGATGAACTGCGGTGACCGCCGCCAAGAACAGCGACCGCCGCCAGTGCCCAGAATGCCTTTGTGGCTTTGGCTTGGTTGGTTGTGGTCGTGGCGTCTTTCATTTCGTTCTCTTTCGTCGTTTTTAGATTCATACTACGGTTATGTCGAATCTAACTTAGGGTTCCTTTTATGGGTCGACTCGAAGGTTGTTGTGGTGTCGGAGCTATACCCGTGTCGAGCCCGAAATCCAGTTGTCGTCGTTAGGCTATTCTGCGGATTAAGGCAAGTGGCGGTTCGCTCTTTCTCATTCGTTCCATATTTACATTAATTATCAGTAGTTTATCTGAGTAATTAATTTGGAATGAATACTCTATTTGTCTGGAAGTGGTTTTGTTAAACTATTTTGAAAATCATATAATAGGTTGTATATCTGTTAGAACAACACTATTATCTGTGATCGCCTTTCGGGCCTTTATGTGGATTTATCCTGTAACTATTATAGTGCTATAACTGTTTAGTTAGCACTGTTAGATAGGAACGTTACTCGGACTCTGTCCAGTCGTTTCTTTATAATCTGGTATCGGGGTGGCTCGTCTCCATCTGGTACTATTCTAAGATCATGATCGGTCTCTTTCACAAGTGTGCAGAGACAGGACACTTAGTTGGTGTCACAAACCTTCCGGTGTACGTCACTCTCGACGAAACGTATACTAAGATGTGTCGTCCCAATGATGGGGTACACATGTAAAAGTCTAATAATGTGATGTGTTTTTGAAACATAAATCAGATAAGTGCTACTCAACGCACATAATTAATAAGCCTTGGGCGAGTAGTGCAGCTAAGTTATAGTGCAGCTAGGAAAACTCGTCTCGACTTTGATCATAGTACGTTCTCTTTCCAATCTGGATTCGCTGTATGCGATGAGGTTGGTCGTGAACCGAAGCATCTCAGTCAACTTTTAAATCATTGTTGTATGATTCTGTAACATTCCAGATTTATCATATTTCCTTAAAGACTCATTTCCGTTGGAGTCTTCTTTTCGAGTCGATTTCTGTGAAGGTTCAGTCTTCCAGAATCTTCTCTTGTGCATACCTCTTGTCTATTCCAGTAGGAGTATGAGGGTTGACTATCGTCATCGATTATTATACGAGAAGCGATGAGTCTAACCTAATACGACTGCTTCGTACCATTCTGCTTTGTACCCTTGCTAGTCTATTCAAGTAGACTAAACCACGAACTTTGTTCTCTGCATGTGGGCTAGTGTCATCCGTTCGATTCGATACATCAGATCGAAAGTAGCTCAGAAGATTAGAAGGACTATGGAGTCGGCGGTGGTTTTTGAACGTTTTAATTATTTCTTTAATCAGGTTGAGATCTTTTGGACAATGACTTTGGTTGTAATGTACTTTCTAAGACTTCCGCTGTATTTGGTTTAAACTCTGTGTTGGCCTATTCGCGATTGGGTTGTAATCCCGTAACTCTGTTTCTTTAAAAATGTTATGTTTTGGAATTGAATGCTTTGATCATTATGTATCATTTGTATTTCATAAATTGTATTTAAACGGTAAAGCCTTGGGTGATCTCGGTAAGGAACACTAGGGTCACTGGCGGTAATACCTTTCCAAAAGGGTTAAGCTTTGGGGGTGTTACAGTTGTGGTATCAGAGCCAAAGGTTTTAAAACGGGTTTGGGATTTTTATATCATTTATCTGTTTCGAAAATGCTTTAAAAAGGGATCTGAATTTTCAAAGTAAAAAGAATTTAAAAACACCGTTCATAGTCATGTCTTCTGGATAGTCTGATATAGTAAGCTTGCTTCTATGTCTAGAAAGACTAATTCCTTCATCGTTATCCTATAGGAGATGGGTGCATGTATATCTCTGAAGAAGGGGTCGGAAGATGCCGAGATGGATTCACCGTCTACCGGGAGGCTAGACTTCCCTATACCCCAGAGATGCTTCGAGGTTGGAGGCCCGAGTAGCCCACCTGAGGAGATCAAGCATGTGCTTCCTGAGTCGGTAGTCCTGGTGTCAAGGAATGTTGTAGTTCCTGTGACAGCACCAGTGGAGCCACCAAGGGAGGAAGCAATGCAAGGAGATGAATCGTCGAGGTACGCGAGAGGGTACTACCATGACGATTACCTGATGGATATGATTATTGAAGGGAGCGAAGAGGAAGAAGAGGAAGAGGACCCCATCGAGGATGATCCCGAGGAGGATACCGAGAGGGACCTCAGCGGACAAAACCAAGAGTCCGATGACTTGAGGCACTTGCTGGTGGATAGTCAGGAAACGGGGATGCAATTTATTCACCCCAGTACAGAGTTACCACCTATGCAAGAGTTTCCACCAGTGCCAGAGTACGCACCCCATGTCAGAAGCTGATTGGGAGGCACTGTATACCGAGTACGGTATTAGGAGAAGTGATAGGGAATCTCAGCCTATCCCTACTCCAAGAAGAAGGACGTCAGAATCTGAGCTGCAGGAGATCCTCCACCAGAGCGAGGTAATCTCTGCAGAACAGCAGCGTCGGAGGGATGAGCTGATCGCCAGTACTCAGAGGAGGACTGGGATAGGAGGGCCAGTCATGGACGACCCATACCTTACCATGACTGAGATAGGACCATGTGCTTCAGGGTCAAGCCGGGTGCGAAACCCATCGCCAGAGCTCGATGGTGAGCCTAGCCCGAAGAGACCATGCACGGGTAGCCAGTCTTATGGAAGACATGTTAGAACGCCTTGAGGAGGATTGGCGTTGCCTATCGCAGTAGTTTCATTTCTTAGTATTCCAAGTTGTACTATGTGTAATATTTCAGTATTGCGGCAAGTACTCTGGGGAACACTTTTATCTTCGAGCAATGTTGTCCTAGCGCTCGAATGATATACTTATGTGTAGCTTGTGTAACAGTTCGAAGGTTCATCTATAAAATGCCAAGTTGATCTATTCTGAGTAATTTCTTTACGTTGGTATATTGCATAAGTATATTGCATAATATTAATGTATTGAATGCTTGGAATTGGATCGGTAAACAGATGGTGAACCCAAGAAGCACAAGAAACTCGATTCGAGCCGGTGCTGGGACTAGTCAAGATCCCAGGCCAGCAGGAAGAGGTGTTCAGGATGAGCACGAGTCAGAGTCTCGCGTCCAGCAGAGGCGTGAAGGTCAAGATCAGACCCAAGCGCCGGCGCTGTTTGATGTCGCAGCTGTTGAGGCGATTCGCGGGATTGTGATGCAGGCAATTGCAGACGTATTGAGACCCAGTGCACCTCAAGCGAAGGAAATGCCTACCCACCCAGCGGTTCCTGATGTTGTGGAACCCAAAAACCCTGTAGTTCAGGAGAATGCCGTCAGGGCTAGAGACAGCTATGGTCGCGCTCTTAAGACCATCACTTCCATGAGGCCCGATTGCTATAACGGGAAAGGAGAGCTAGTAGCAGTGACTCATTGGTTCTCCCATATGGAGAGGCTGTTTCGGAACGTGGAGTGTACTGAGGCCGAGAAGGTCCATACGCTTCTATTCAGCTGAAGGAGGAGGCTAGCGAGTGGTGGGAGAACACAGGTTTGGCTGAAAGCCCAGTGTTGACTTGGTCGATGTTCAAGACCAAGATGGTTGATCGTTTTTTCTCTCGTTCTATGAGAGAGGAGAAGCATAAAGAGTTTTTGTACCCAAAGACGGATGGTCTGAAAGTGACCGAGTTGGCATCTAAGTTCAATCATCTTTTACAGTACGCCACTGCCGAGATCACCAGCGAGGCCCAAAAGATCTGGTACTTCCACGAGTGGATGAGCCCGGATATCAAGCCGTTAATGGTGTACCACACATGCTCTACCTTGGAGCAGTATGTGGATTATGCCTATAAGCTGGAGGTAACTCTAGAGGAGTCGACCAAGAGGCGCAACCGACAAAAGTCGATGCAGAACCAGAACCAGGGAGGTGGTTTTAAGCGCCCTGCGCCACCGTCTAACTTTGCCAAGTCCGGCCGAGCTAAGACGGAGATGACGCAAGGAGGATCGACTCAACAGTCAGGGCAGACCCGGAGTTCAGTTCAGTGTTATAACTGTGGTACGGCTGGGCACAAGAGCAATGAGTGTCAGAAGGAGAAGAGGTTGTGCTTTGGGTGTAGACGTGATGGTCATCTGCAAAAGTTATGCAAGCAGAAGGGAGTAGAGTCGCAACAAGGGTCAGTTCATCAGAGCAACCGACCTAGGTTTAAGCCTGCCGAGACTCCTAGCCCTTCAGTGCAGACGACTGCTCAGAACAGGGGAAAGACCCCAGCTGTTTCTGGAAGTCAGGGACAACGCTTGTACGAGATGCGTGAAGCAGATGGACCCAATGCCCCAATTGCTCAAGGTACTCTATACCTTCACTCTACTTCAGTGTGCATTCTGTTTGATTTTGGTGCTACGCATTCCTTTATTTCGGATAGCTGTGTTAGCAAGTTAGATTTAGTGTGCAACGATTCGTGCGACCCTTTTGTCGTTAATCTTCCTAATGGAGAACATTTGGTGGGAACCAAGCATCTGTCCGACTTTCCGATTACCATTCAGGGTAAGGAATTCGAGGAAGATTTAATCTGCATAGCCGTGGCTCCATACGACATTATTCTCGGTATGGATTGGCTGACGCGTCACAAGGCGGTGATCGACTTCAGTTCAAGAAAGGTGACGGTGTCATCTGGGGGCCAGTTCGTGTGCAAGTTCAAAGGTCGAAATGACGCTAATAACGGCAAGCTGATCAATGCGATGGCTGCGTTTAAGATACTACGACAAGGATGTGTCGGGTACCTTTGCTACTTGGATTCGCCTGCGAAGGATGGACCTGAGGTTCTTGATATTCCTGTAGTTAGGGAGTTTTCGGATGTCTTTCCGGAAGAAATTCCTGGATTACCCCCGAACCGTGACGTAGAGTTTTCAATTGATCTTGAGCCTGCTACTGCGCCAATTTCTAAGGCACCGTATCGGATGGCTCCTGCTGAGATGCAAGAATTGAAGAATCAACTTGAAGATCTTCTTGACAAAGGTTATGTCAGGCCGAGTGCATCGCCGTGGGGTGCTCCGGTATTATTCGTCAAAAAGAAGGACGGATCGTTCCGACTTTGTATCGACTACCGAGAGTTGAACAAAGTGACGATCAAGAACAAGTATCCTTTGCCTAGGATTGATGACTTGTTGGACCAGTTGCAGGGAGCAAAGGTTTTCTCCAAAATCGACCTGAGATCTGGATATCATCAACTCAGGATTCGTGAGCAGGACATTCCTAGAACTGCGTTTAGGACCAGATATGGTCATTACGAGTTCGTAGTGATGCCTTTTGGGCTTACAAATGCTCCAGCTGTCTTTATGGATTTGATGAACCGATGTTTTCACCAGTACTTGGATAAGTTCGTGGTGGTCTTCATCGACGACATTCTGATCTATTCTCCGGATGAAGAAGTCCACGAGGAACATCTGCGGATTGCCTTGTCAATCCTTAGACAACATCAGCTTTTTGCTAAATTGTCTAAATGTGAATTCTGGATAAAGGAAGTGGCTTTCTTAGGCCACGTGATCAATAAAAATGGGGTTATGGTTGATCCCCAAAAGATTGAAGCGGTGGCTAATTGGACACAGCCCCAAAACGTGAAGGAGGTGCGTAGTTTTCTTGGACTTGCCGGGTATTATAGAAGGTTCGTAGAAGGATTTTCAAAGATCGCTCTACCTATGACCAATCTACTTCGCAAGGTCCATAAGAAGTTTGTTTGGAATGACAAGTGCGAGGCCAGTTTCCAGGAGTTGAAGCGACGGCTGACCTCGGCACCCGTGTTAGCACTCCCAAAAGGGAATGACGATTATGTGGTCTATAGTGATGCTTCAAAGTGTGGTTTGGGTTGTGTACTGATGCAGAAAGGCAGAGTTATTGCTTACGCATCTAGACAACTCAAGACTTACGAAGAAAACTATCCGACCCATGATCTTGAGTTAGCAGCGGTTGTCTTTGCGCTAAAGATTTGGAGGCATTACCTCTACTGTATAAGATTCCAAGTCTTCACTGACCACAAAAGTCTCAAGTATATATTTACTCAAAAGGAGCTAAATATGAGACAACGCCGCTGGCTAGAGTTACTCAAAGACTATGACATGGAGTTGCTGTATCATCCGGGCAAGGCTAATGTAGTAGCTGATGCACTAAGCCGGAGACAACACACGAGACTGTAGTTTCTCTACTTACTGCTCAGACCAAGCTAAACCAAGAGTCATGCGACATTGAAGTCTTGTATGACCAGCGTAGAAGGTACCTGAGTATGATGGAAATTCAGGCTACACTGCTGGATCAGATCAAAGAAAAGCAAATCGATGACATCATCTTGGTGAAGTTAAGCAGTGAAGTGATGGATGGGAAAGCTCCCAGTTTTGTGGTTCAGGATGATGGATCACTTTGGTTTCAGGATCGGATCTGTGTGCCTGACACAGAAGGTCTTCGTCAGTTGGTGATGAGAGAAGCTCATTCATCTGCTTATTCTGTGCATCCTGGCTCTAGCAAGATGTACAAGGACCTTAGGAAGAAATTTTGGTGGCCAAACATGAAGTGGGACGTGGCAGACTTTGTGGCAAAGTGCTTAACTTACCAGAAGGTCAAGATCGAACACCGCAGGCCAGGTGGTGAGTTGCTACCTCTCCCAGTGCCAGAATGGAAATGGGAGGACATCGCCATGGACTTCGTCACTGGGCTACCAAAGACTCGAAGTCAGAGGAATGCTATCTGGGTAATTGTGGATAGGCTTATGAAGAGTGCTCATTTCATAGCCATCAAGACCACATGGGAAACCCAGAAGTTAGCAGAAGTCTACCAGAAGGAGATTGTCCGCTTACATGGCATTCCTAAGACCATTGTATCGGACCGAGATGGCCATTTCATGTCAAGGTTCTGGCAGGAACTTCATAAGGCTATGGGAACCGAGTTGAGGTTCAGCACCGCGTTTCATCCTCAAACAGATGGCCAGTCTGAAAGGACCATCCAGACCCTGGAGGATATGCTTAGAGCTTGTGTACTCGATCGTCCGACTAGCTGGGAGGACAGCTTGAGTCTGATTGAGTTCACGTACAACAATAGCTGGCATGCTATAATCAAGATGGCTCCGTTTGAAGCTTTGTATGGTCGCAGATGCAGATCTCCGATTTGTTGGGATGATAATGCTGACAAAATTCTGCTTGGACCAGAGTTGGTCGAAAGGACGGCTTCAGACATTGCTTTGATCAGACAAAGGATGTTGACCGCTCAGAGTCGACAGAAGTCCTACGCAGATCGAAAGCGCAGGACTGTCGAGTTCGAGGTCGGTGACAAGGTTTTTGTCAAGGTATCACCATCCAAAGGAGTTTTCAGATTTGGTAAGCGTGGGAAGCTTAACCCTCGCTACGTTGGACCATTCGAGATTCTGGATAGAGTAGGATCTCTAGCGTACCGCTTGGCGTTGCCACCATCGGCTCACCCGGTGTATAACGTGTTCCACATATCTTTGCTCAGAAAGTATGTGCCAGATGAGTCTCATGTGCTTAGTTATGAGGACATCGAGATTCAAGCTAATGGTACTTATGAAGAGTTGCCCGTGCGTATTTTGGAGCGTCAGGAGAAGCATTTGCGCAACAAGATCGTGCCGTTGGTACGAGTGCTGTGGTCCAAGTCAGGGACCGAAGAAGTTACTTGGGAAACGTGGGAAACCGAGTCAGATATGCTCAGGCGTTTTCCCGAGTTATTTTCGACCTAAGTTTCGGGGTCGAAACTTCTTTTAAGGGGGAGGAGATGTGATACCCCGTATTTTTGTAAGGTTATTTTGGGAATTTTGGAATTTTCCCGAGTACCCGTTGTGTACGTCGGATTTAATACAGAGAGTTTGAGACATTCTGTAATGTGCTCTATATCTGTAATATTTTTCTCAGTGAAATAATATACAGACAACATGCCTTGGATTTTAATATTCGTTCGCGTACGATAATTTTTATCCCGGTTTAATGTCATGTTCGTTCAAAGCTGAACGGGCGGGAAAAGCTGATCACGGCGACCATCGTACAGTCGCGGTGACCGCCGTCGTGGATCCAAGAACGGCGATCGCCGTACAGTCACGGCGCCCGCCGTCCCAATGCTCGAGGTGGTAGTTGGCGTGCCAGGCTATGGCGGCGACCGCCGTAATTGCCACCGTCGTTGTCCGACAGTCCTTGCCCGTTGGTCGCCGGCGTGGTTCTGGCGAGCGCCGAACTAGCCTTCGTAGGCCCATTTTTTCGTGCTCCATATGCTTTGGCTATAAAAGGAGGTGTTGGGGGAGAGATTTGAGCCATCCCAAACACCGAACCTCTGCCAAATTCTCGTGTCGTCGGAGTTGTGCTTCGCCGGAGTTTGCAAGCTCTCGTCGGTGTCGTTTGGTGGTGTTTCCAGCAGCCCTTTTGAAGCCTTTTGGTTGCCTTTGGAGGTCAGAACCCAAGCAAGGCGGAAAGGGGTCGAAATGCGCATCGTTTTGGTGATATTTCTCTCGTTTCAGTCGTCTGAGTTCTTCACGGCGACCGCCGTGTTCTTCACGGCGACCGCCGTGTTCTTCACGGCGACCGCCGTGTTCTTCACGGCGCCCACCGTGATGAACTGCGGCGACCGCCGCCAGTGCCCAGAATGCCTTTGTGGCTTTGGCTTGGTTTGTTGTGGTCGTGGCGTCTTTCCTTTCATTCTCTTTCGTCGTTTTTAGATTCGTACTACGGTTATGTCGGATCTAACTTAGGGTTCCTTTTATGGGTCGACTCGAAGGTTGTTGTGCTGTCGGAACTATACCCGTGTCGAGCCCGGAATCCAATTGTCGCCGTTAGGCTATTCTGCGGATTAAGGCAAGTGGCGGTTCGCTCTTGCTCGTTCGTTCCATATTTACATTAATTATCAGTAGTTTATCTGAGTAATTAATTTGGAATGAATACTCTGTTTGTCTGGAAGCGGTTTTGTTAAACTGTTTTGAAAATCATATAATAGGTTGTATATCTGTTAGAACAACGCTATTATCTGTGATCGCCTTTCGGGCCTTTATGTGGATTTATCCTGTAACTATTATTGTGCTGTAACTGTTTAGTTAGCACTGTTAGATAGGAACGTTACTCGAACCCTGTACAATCGTTTCTTTATAATCTGGTATCGGGGTGGCTCGTCTCCATCTAGTACTATTCTAAGATCATGATCGGTCTCTTTCACAAGTGTGCAGAGACAGGACACTTAGCTGGTGTCACAAACCTTCCGGTGTACGTCACTCTCGACGAAACGTATACTAAGATGTGTCGTCCCAATGATGGGGTACACATGTAAAAGTCTAATAACGTGATGTGTTTTTGAAACATAAATCAGATAAGTGCTACTCGACGCACATAATTAATAAGCCTTGGGCGAGTAGTGCAGCTAAGTTATAGTGCAGCTAGGAAAACTCGTCTCGACTTTGATCATAGTACGTTCTCTTTCCAATCTGGACTCGTTGTATGCGATGAGGTTGGTCGTGAACCGAAGCATCTCAGTCAACTTTTAAATCATTGTTGTATGATTCTGTAACATTCTAGATTTGTCATATTTCCTTAAAGACTCATTTCCGTTGGAGTCTTCTTTTCGAGTCGATTTCTATGAAGGTTCAGTCTTCCAGAATCTTCTCTTGTGCATACCTCTTGTCTATTCCAGTAGGAGTATGAGGGTTGACTATCGTCATCGATTATTATACGAGAAGCGATGAGTCTACCCTAATACGACTGCTTTGTACCATTCTGTTTTGTACCCTTGCTAGTCTATTCAAGTAGACTAACCCACGAACTTTGTTCTCTGCATGTGGGCTGGTGTCATCCGTTCGATTCGGCACATCAGATCGAAAGTAGCTCAGAAGATTAGAAGGACTATGGAGTCGGCGGTGGTTTTTGAACGTTTTAATTATTTCTTTAATCAGGTTGAGATCTTTTGGACAATGACTTTGGTTGTAATGTACTTTCTAAGACTTCCGCTGTATTTGGTTTAAACTCTGTGTTGGCCTATTCGGGATTGGGTTGTAATCCCGTAACTTTGTTTCTTTAAAAATGTTATGTTTTGGAATTGAATGCTTTGATCATTATGTATCATTTGTATTTCATAAATTGTATTTAAATGGTAAAGTCTTGGGTGATCTCGGTAAGGAACACTGGGATCACTGACGGTAATACCTTTCCAAAAGGGTTATGTTTTAGGGGTGTTACAAATTCATCACTCCTAGTTGCAAGTCTGTTCATTCATGCCATTGATGGTGACCTTGAAGTTCATATCTAAGTATGAGCACTCAAAACCAATTCTCTCATTGAAAGAACTCACGAAGATTCAAAAAACAGAAAGAAAAATGGATCAAACTCTCACTTTCGCTCGACTAAATCTCTCGCTCTGATATCATATAGAATTAGGATCGTAATTCAATTAAGATATTCCATTGGAAAAATTGGAAAGCAAGACAATTGAGAAATTTTCTCTCGGTATTGAAGTGAAAGTAGTAACAAATTACAAGAGCAACTAAGCTTATATACACTAACAAAATCGGCTAATTACCTCCGGCTAACAACAAAGCTCTAACAACCTAACAAACCAACTACCACATGCCACGTCAGTGACAAATAATCATGATAATCCTAATGTTACATCAGTAACATGTAACTGAGTCAATAGAGTCGTACGCAAATTCTATCATAAGAGCCCTCAGAATATAATCCGGCCCATTTAATTATTTAGACTTGGTTCATAAGTTTAAAGTTGTTTTCCTCAATAAACCCATTTATAAATAGTTTGAACTAGTATTTATGCACGTTCTACGCACGAAATATTTCTTATTAATTTCTAAAAATTGTTTAAATTTAAAAAATATTTTATATTATATTTTTAATTTTATTATTTTGACTCTACTTTCATTGATAAATATATAAATATGCAACAACTAACATATATAAAATAAAATTAGCCTTATTCTACATGTGCAACATATCTACTTCGTTTTGATATGTATTATTAAATGAGTCTTATTTGGGAATTCTTATTTTTAAAATTGTCTTATAACTCCATCTTTTAAATTTAAGTATATCAATTAAATTACATTGTAATTTAATAGCATGTAACTATTATCAAGGCATTAATTTATATTAAAAATATATATTTCTCTTCAATTGTTTTGCTTCACAATAGAGTTAAACAATATGTTTTGTCCTCAAATACTGGATCACTGAATGATATGAAAAGACAAAAAAATACAATCAGATATTGGACTATTAAAAATTGGGCCACACATGCATGGACGGTCCTACTGCATCCCAAATGGAATAGGTGTCAACTGCTAAGCATTTCATCTCTCACAATTAACACATTTAAGTATATGAAGATGAAATAACAACCAAAAAAAGCTTAAGTCAAACGGAATTTTAACCGGAAAAAAAAAGAGCCAAGTGAAACGGTTGTATCACATTACAACTATATTTAAATCACAAGAAGTTCAAAGGTTGTACAACATAAAACGGCAAACAACAAGCTTTTTAACACACAAAAAAACAATTGAAACGGTTGTACTACATCATAGCTATATTTAAATCAAACGTTCAAATTCTATTGTCGTACCCGTTATACTACTGTCGTCCCCTGGTGATCCAGCCTTAGTGACGACCCCAACAATTTAATCATTGGCAGTCTAATAGCTACATATTTAAATCAAAGTTTGTACATCACAAAATAAAAAAATTAAAGCAGAAGTTAGAATCTTATCCCACAAGTGAAACGGTTCTATCACATTATAGTTATATTTAATATATAAATTACATTAGCATTACACTTACCTTATCTCTTCCTATATATATATATATATGATACCTGACCACCCCACTACTCTTCGCTTTGCTACTCCATCCTTCACACACAAATAACAATCATGAAAGAAACTATATACCACTAAACCAATTAACCGAAGGGTTTAACTCTAACATGTTTGTCGCAAGTGGGATGTCTTCGACAGGATCAATTACATACATCATCACATGCTTCATTCTATCTGATAACATGGTACGTAAACAAAGCAAGGATATATTTGGTTTAATTTTCTCTCTAATTCAATAAATAACTGAAAGTTACAGACAACTTTATGTTGTCATCTCTAGAGTGACAGATCCACAAGGTTTCAAAATATTTTGACTAAAGGGGATCAAAATTACTTTAAACACACAAGAAAAATTGTGTTTAAGGAAGCTTTCAACAAGCTCACCACGCAAAATAAGGTAGCAAATTTCTTTGTATTTAGATCAACTCATTATCTGTATTTAGATCAACTCATTATAATTGTTAATATAAATGTTTTTTGTTTGAAGGGGATCAAAATTGCTTTAAACACACAAGGAATATTCTGTTTAAGGAAGCTTTTAGCAAGTTCACCACGCAAAATAATGTACCAAATTTATCTGTATTTAGATCAACACATTATAATTGTTGATATAAATTGATGAAAATTATGTTCTCTACTTATACAAGGGCTGCACGAAATAAAGCAAGTTGACGCAATGCATAAAGCATTAACTCATGTACAATAACGTAAAATTTTCTATGTAATTCAGTTATATTGTGTTTATTTTTATATTTTATTTTCAGCATGGAGTAGTGTTTAATAATCTCATACTCACTACCTTGCTGACATTATGAGGACATGCAAATGTGTTATACTCAACATATAGAATCATTTGGACAAGTATATTAATGACTAAAAGGGAAGCAATTTAAACTCACCTTTTTAGATACACTTTCTTCTTCCAAAATAATAAGGCAGCCTCTACACATACAATTGGGAGATAGTGGGCAACACCTTAAATAGACATGGTCGCTGAAGTAAGCATAATTATTAAGTTAAAGATGTGAATGAGGATTCCCGATTGTCGAGGAAAGATCGCCTCCGTCGCGCCCCATTGTTTCAACTTCTGGACTTCACTAAGACATTTAAGGTGGAGTGCGACGCTTATAGGATTGGATTAGAGGTGTCCTCCTCCAAGAAGGGCGCCCAATTGCTTACTTCAACGAGAAGCTCAGCGTATCGAGTTGAACTACCCCACTTATGATAAAGAGCTATATGCTCTTATTCAGGTATTGAGAACTTGGCAACATTACCTTTGGCCCAAAGAGTTCGCCATTCACTCTGATCATGAGGCGTTGAAGTACTTGAAGGGGCAAAGAATGATTAGCAGGCGACATGCCAGAAGGGTAGAGTTCATTGCGACGTTCCCTTACGTCATTAAACATAAGAAGGAAAAAGAGAATGTGGTGGTTGATGCCCTTTCTCGTAGGTATGTTCTCTTGAACCAATGGGATGCTAGGTTACTTGGTTTTGCTGTGATTAAGGAGCTTTATGCGCTTGATGTGTTCTTTTAGGATATTTATGATAATTACTTGACTAAGGGAGCCTTGAACAACTTTTATGTGGATGATGGCTACTTGTTCAAATCTGGAAAATTGTGTATTCCTAGCTCATCTATACATAAGTTGTTAGTGCAGGAAGCCCATGAGGGAGGCCTTGGAGGCCATTTTGGGGTTACTAAGACTTTGCATGCTTTATAGGAAAACTTCTTTTGGCATAAGATGAGTCACCAAGTGCTACATTTTTTCAATTCTTGTGTGTGTTGTTTGAAAGCTAAGTCTAAGTTGAACCCCATGGATTGTATACTCCTCTTTCTCTCCCTACAGCCCCATGCGAGGACATTTGGATGGACTTCATTATGGGATTTCCAAGGACTAAGAAGGGGAGGAATTCTGTATTTGTTGTAATCGATAGTTTTTCTAAGATGGCTCATTTTATGACATGCCATACGACCGATGATGTAATGCATGTGGCTGACCTTTACTTTTATGAGATAGTTAGGTTGCATGTTGTGCCTTGCACTATTGTTTCTGACCGTGATGCTAAGTTTTTGAGTTGTTTTTGGAAAACCTTATGGTCTATGTTGGGGACTAAGCTACTCTTCTCTACTTCATGTCATCTTCAAACAGACGGCCAGATGGAGGTAACTAATCAGACTTTGGGTACTTTACTTTGTACTATGCTTAAGTCTAACCTTTGAAAGTGGGAGGGCCCTTTGTGGAGTTTGATTATAACAAGTCAGTTTACTCTGCAATGAAGATGACTCCTTTTAAAGTTTTATATGGCCGCAACCCTCACAATGTGATGGATCTCATGCCTTAACCCATGAAGGAGAAGGAGCACTTTCATGCCTTGAAGCGGGCTGAGTTCGCGTGAGCGCTCCATGAGCGTACTCGGGTGCAACTGGAGAGACGTGTTAAGCAATACAAGCGCCATGCATCCAAGGGAAAGAAGAAAGTGATTTTTGAAGCTGGCGACTTGGTGTTGTTGCACTTGCAGAATGAGAGGTTCCCCACAAGCAGAAGTCCAAGTTGGATGCTAGAGCGGATGGTCCTTTTCGGGTTCTCCAACGTTTTAGGGACAACGCTTATCTTCTTGAGCTACCTGGTGACTATGGTGTCCATTTAACATTCAATGTTGCCGACTTTGTCCCTTCATTGTCGATGACTACTCTGATGACGAATCGAGGACAATTCGAGTTCAAGAAGGGGAGAATGATGACACCCGCCCGACGATGACTAAAAAAGACATCGAGGAGATGATTCAAGTGCCAACACACGGTCCTTTCACAAGGGATCGGGTTTGGAAGATCAAAGAGGAGACAATTGGACTCATACGACGCTTGGCCGCCACCATAGACGAGCCCCGGAAGCAACGGCTTGTCACCCTACTAGCCTAAGGAGACGCCACGACCTTCTAGCAAGATTGCATGGACCGTGCACTCAAGTTTATAGTCGTACGGTTTAAATTAGTGCTGGTGCGCTCCACTTCGAGAGAAGCGCACATGCCGTGTCGTCGAGTGCACGGTTGTGCGGTCGGGTATTTTTATAAATTCAAGAGCAATGCACCATTCGTGCGGTCGAGTGCACGGTCGTGCGGTCGAGATTATTCCGAGTTTCTTCCGGGTTTATTTTTTATGCGGGATTTTCATATTTTTCTTAAGCCTTTAGGGTTTTATGTTAGACCCCTAGTTCTTATTTAAGTGGATTCTGATCTCATTAGGATTCATATGTTAGACCTTTAGTTCATACTTGAGTTTGAGTTCTCGGTTGAGTTGCGAAAGGTGAATGAAACCAGATCTTGTCTCCAAGATGGGACCAAACTTTACCAAACTTCAATCGTGGTGAAGGGAGTTTGTCATGTATCAATGTATCACCTCTAAATTCACCCACAACACCTTAAAATGTTGTCCTTCATAATTCACCCAACCACGTTTGTTTTTGTGTCTGACTTCCTCGCATCCAACTGGGTGTAACTGCTGAATGCCATAACTTTTAAGGCATCGTTCATATCTTTCTTTGATGAGAAAATATCTCCAACCTTCATTCTATCATTGCATATCCCCTTGCAACCCCCTCGTTTTCATCCATAACTTATGTTTTCACATGCGCTTTTGCGAATACCTAACACTTTTCTTTAATCTCTTGCAGTATATATTTTGCCTCCTTGTTCTAGTCTTGTTCCATTAAGGCTGAATAATGCATGGCTTCTTCATAAATTGCTTTGTGGTATGCATCCCATTCATCATTATTTTCATCCTTGTGAATCTCTCCTACACTATCTTCAATCTCTACTTCCCTGACCTTTGTCTTACTCAAAGCATTTGTTGAAGCATCTTCATCACCGCTACTCAATGAAACAACATCCACAACTAGGCCTTTCCCTTTTCCTTTGCATTTCTCCCATGTCCTCTTCACAATCGATCATGATCGGTGAAACGATGATGTTGTCCATGTCATATCCGCGTCAGAGTCCTGTTGTTTCCAGCATTTATTCTGTCCATTTGAAGACTATATGTATTGTGAAACCTAACATGCCTTCGATAGTCATGTTGTTTTTCAGTTAAAGGAGGTAGAGTTAGATCGACTGTTGTTTCCATCACTGCGTCCACTTCTTAAAACCGAGGCTTTATCTCATACTTTTATTCCTTCTCTTCCCTCCTCCTTTCCTTCCTTATTAAACTCGCGTACATCTCTATTGGCCAAAACTTTTCCCTTTTGGTCATATTCAGAAGCTTGTACGTTTCGAGATCATCATCTTCGGCTATGTCTACCAGTGGAAAGTATCTTTTGATGGTGTCATATATTTCAAAAATAGATCGAACTGTTCAGGATCAAATCCATTCTTCTCACCAACCTTCTGAATTAGCGTACCATAAATACCTTTGTTTTCCTTGGCCCTTCGTAAAGACCACCTAATTTTAATCATCTTTCACTGAACGCCATGTATCAGAGTTAAGTAGAAAGAGTTTGTATTTAAAATAATAAAAACATATTTCCTTATTATCAGTTTATTCCGTTAGTTCCACAAAATGGAGAAATAAACACAAGTTCACGTTTATGCGGTTACTTTCGCATTGTTGCTTGTATGAGGATTATTTTCTTCTACTTTTTAGAATCCAAAGGTATCTTCTTTAGAGCTATTCAATGCATTTCAATGTCTGCTTTTGGAATGTTTGTTGGCGGGAAGAATATGCTTTCAAGATTGGGTTTTGAGATTGTTGATCAAGATGAAACACAAGACTTGATCCCCAAACTTTAACTTTCACTTACGTACGATAACTAGCCAGGCTTTGGAGGCAAATATGTACAGTAAATGGCTCCTTTTCCTTACCCCTCACCCGCCAAAACACCTGGCCCCTAATTAGCAAAGGTAAAACCCCTTCATTAGCTTCTTAAAGTTTTCTTTTTACTTTTTCTTTTTTCGATTTTTGCTCATTTTTCACTTTTCCCAGATTAAAAAAAAGGTAAATTCACACCTCTTTTTATACAAAAATAACCCACTTGGCCTATTCTTGCAATTGTGGAAATCATGGTGTATTTTTGCAAAGGAAACAAGCTCATGGGATCTTTATACAAATGGGTCAATCTAATATGTATAATACATCCTTATTATAAAATGAATAATTGATTATTATAGTGTATCAATTTTATGCTTAGATTAGATATATAGTAAGGAAATATAATTAAATTTTAAAAAAAATGTTGAATCTAGTTTCAATTAAAAAAGAGTATAAATAATTGATAAAAAGAGTTATTAAAGGACATGTAGAATAATTTCACATATTTTTATGGGATACTCTCCAAACTTTTATTAAGAAAATTAAAATTAAAATTATTTTTAAGTAAAACTCCTAACCTTCTCTTCTTACTTATTGCCCTTATATTAGCATAAACTAATTAAATCTTAAATAAATTACTAGTAGTACTAGGCGTTCAACATTAGAGTTAAGATAAAAATGGTCAGTAATAAAATTAAAGAGCCCTACATATAGAGTTAAAAAAATGAGGTTGTGGAGTGTCGAACATAGGCATTTTCTAGTAGTATTAGGCGTTCAACCAACTGAGCTTAATTTTTCCTCTAACTATATGGACATCTTTTTTATTCGCGATGCCCCACTTTTTTGGAGGTCATGTTCTAAATGACTCTTTGGACACTATAAGGGTCGAGCCTTGTCGTCGGCCAATCTATTGTCTTTCTCCATGTGCTGTTGTGAAGACATGACCACAAGCAACCCAAGGCGAGGCTGCACAACGGATCCCTAGCACAAAGTCTCTACGAAACAATGACACAAGGTGACAAATACAAGTTCAAAGAAGTAAGCGCCAGATCGAGTATTTAGTAACCAAAAGATCAACCAAATAAAGCACAAAATTTGGAAAATGATGGCACATGGTTCGGCTTAGGGGGTAGGGGCTTGCGAGAACGTGGGTTTGGTGTAGCAATAGGGTACGACTTCTAACACATGGAAACAATTATAAGACGTAGACATGGATAGAAAAGATAATTGAATTTAGCATGCAATGCACCTCGACTTCTTCTCTTTCTTCTTTCTTTTTAAGAGGAATGCTCAATTTCTCGATCACTTTAAATCTCTGATCACCTTTCTAAATGTCATGCGCTTATAGATCATGTTCAAATTTCAAAAGTCATATATTCATCATACCTATTGTTGATTTCCGATTTCAACGAGGTGAAATAATTAGTGCCCAACACGTCACTAATCCCGATGTTCCTTATTATTGATTCCATAAACGTAAACTTTCATGTCAATCGGCTCTCTCCATTGCCAAAATGCCTCCCCTCTAGCTTGCTTCAAACCTGAAAAAGGACCCGAGGGCTCCCCCGGACTTGCAACTCCGACGCCCAAGTCAGTTTTCTAGTATCGATTATTCCATCAAAGGCATATCTATTAAACTAGCATATACCTTCAAGCATCCAAATAAGACGTCAAGCAAGTATAATTGATCTCAAAAGCTATAAAAATATATCCTTCATCAAGTTAAATGGTAAAATTCACTAGCCTTGTCTAACTGTATCTTTAATTCATCATCTAGCCTATCAAAAGAGCATCTGAGCTAGCTCCGCGATGCCTAATCTTGACAATAAGATCCAAACTGGAAGTTATATAGCACAAGGGCAATTTTAAATCAACCTACTCAATCCATCTTACCACCTAGCCTCTAAAATTAACCCTTATATACACTAGTAAGGATGACTTCATGAAACATATTGTACTTGCTACAAGTACTGCTCAATTGCTAAGAGTATATATAACTATATAAGAGTTCTGAGCCTTTGAACTCCAATTCTAAAGCAGTATTAAAGCAAGCTTGCATTATAAAACTCTTAATAGATAGAATCCATCATAATTAAAGGACTCTAGGCAATTATACGAAATTAATCTTACTGTATTGGCGGTAGATATCATGTATGGAGGCAATGCAAACCGAAAGAGGGCTGGGACTCTCAAAATGTCAAATCCAAGAGCGAGACGAGGAGATCCGACATCACTGGACTCGATGGACGCACCACCCCGTTTGTACACCTCGTCGAGCATATTTACAGAGCAAGGAAGGGAAGTAATGGCTGTTGGAGATCGCCATCGTCTCACATGGTGGAGCTGAAGGAGATTGTGTCCGTCCTCCTCCCCCGAATTGTGGCTCTCTCCCTCTGAAAATTGCTCCCGAAATAGCCTTCTGAAGCCCCTCTCCACCTCTGCGAATTGCGGCCATGATGTGCAGATGAACATGGGATTCATCTCTCCTAATTCCCTTCCGCTTGCCTCCTAAGTTGTGGCGCCATTCTCCCGTCATCCCTCTTGGAGCTCCCGAGAGCCCCTTTGCTTCCCTCTTTTCCCCCAATTGCCCCCTCTCCTCAATTGCCTTCCAACTTCTTTCTACCCTAAAAAATGGGTCATGGGCTTCTTCCTTTCTGTGGGCCGTAAGCCCAACCTATTCTAGCCCCCACATCCAACCCCCCAAGCTCTTCGGCTTCGCGTAGTGAAGGTGAAGGCTTGGTTCATTGATGGCCTTGTAAGAGCTTGCACTCGCTCGGGTGCTTCACGGACCTTTCTTGCGAGTTGCCCCCTCTCTTCTCTTTCTTTTCAAAGAATGACTTAGCCAATTTATGTATTTTGGTAGGTTCTCTCTTAGTCAGATTTGCTACTTTATAGTTTGCGAGAGAACTCATCGAGTAGGCGCGGAGCCCCGAGATATTACACTTCGAGTTCGCGAGGGGACTCGTTGAGTGGGCGCGGAGCCCCGAGAAATTGCATTTCGAGTTCGCGAGGGAACTCGTCGAGTGGGCGCGGAGCCCCGAGATATTGCACTTCGAGTTCGCGAGGGAACTCGTCGAGTGGGCGCGGAGCCCCGATATATTATACTTCGAGTTCGCGAGGGAACTCTTCGAGTGGGCACGGAGCCCCAAGATATTGCATTTAGAGTTTGCGAGGGAACTCATCGAGTGGGCGCGGAGCCCCGAGATATTGCACTTAGAGTTCGCGAGGGAACTCATCGAGTGGGGAAAAGCCCATGCACCTAGTTTTTGAAGTCCGGGAAGGACCGAATGAGGGGACAAAACCTCATTTACCTTTTCGAAGTCCGCAAAAGGACTTGTAAGGAGCTTGGCTCGCTTTTGAGTTGCTTTTATACTTTCTTTCGAGTGTTGCTTTTACTCGCCATTTCGTTTTGTATTTTTGATTTGTATCGTTTTTCTCGAGTACGAATTGCTTTAAATACTTGCATTGCTTTTTCTCGCGCATATTGTTTTTGTTACTTGCTTTCTCTAAGCTCGTGGAGGGCGTATGGTCGGAAAGCCATGAGCGAAGGGAGGCCTTCGTGAAGGCTATGAGGCCATTGAGCAAAGGCGAGGGTCTTCGTGAAGGAGGTACCTTTGTGAAGGACTTGTGTGAAGGACCCCTTCGTGTAGAATGTGCCTTCGTGAAGAATGGCCTACATGAAGCATTTCCTGTGTGAAACATTGCCTTCGTGAAGAACACTAGGCGCAAGCCGGGAGGCCACGAACATGGGCCATGAGTACTACGCGAAGCAACTTCACTAGTTTTTCTTGCGTTGTTGTTCAACTTGCTTTTACATGTATCGCCTTTTCCCTTGCCATTCTACTTGTTTTTCTCGCGTATTGCTCTTTTTTCTTGCTTTCTTGTATTGCTCTTTCATATTGTGTTTCATACTCACGCATTTTTTGGCTTGTTTCCTTGTATTGCTCTTTCGAATTGTATTCACAAATTGCTTCTCAAGACTGGCGTTTCACACATCGCGTTCACTAATTGCTCTCACTTGCTTGCTTACACATCACACTTCACATTGCTTCTTAGGGGTATTGCTTTGTATCGCGCATTTCGTATTGCTCAAACGTGTTGCTTTTCTCGCGTACCTTGCACTCGCGTATTGCTTTCTCATATTGCTTTCGCGTATTGTTTTTCTCGACTTGCTTCTCAAGACTCGCGCACTTTCTGTATTGCTCCTCAAGACTTGCTCTTTCGTATTGCTTTTCTACTTGCCATTTCGTATTGCATTCACATATTGCTTTGTTTTTGCTCGTTTCATGCATCGTCTTGGTTTTAATTTACATCTCATTCGTTATTCGGTTCTAGAGCTATGAAGACTTGTTATGACTGGTTGAAACCTCATCGTCTTATTTTTGTAGTTCACGAATGGAACATATGAGGGGGTGAAGCCCCAACGTTTATTATTTTGAAGGTCCGCGAAGGGACTGAGAATCTCGGCGTGTCGTTTTTAGGGTCCGCGAGAAGACTCAAGAGGGGAAAGAGCCCATGCGCTTAGTTTTCGAAGTCAGCAAAAGTACTTTTGAGAAGTCTGGCTTGCTTTTTAAATCGTTTTTATACTTTCTTTTGAACGTTGCTTTTACCCGCCATTTCGTTTTGTCTTTTAATTTGTATCATTTTTCTCGAGTACGAATTGCTTTAAACACTTGCATTGCTTTTTCTCGCGCATATTGTTTTTCATGATTTGATTATACAATATTGTTCAATAGATATTGCTTTACACATATATTGGCTAATACTTGCCAAGCCCAATATCGTTAAATATTACGGGTATTGCTACGCGTATTGGCTCGATGGGGCTTAGCACAATACCGTCTGGTATTGTTCTACAACTTGCCTTGCATGCGTATTGGCTAATACTTGCCAAGCCCAATACCGTTAAATCTTGTTGGTGTTGCCACGCTTATTACTTTCGGGTATTGCTTTCACGTATTGCTCTTCAGACTTGCTTTTCAGACTTGCTTTCAACACTTGCTCTTAACACTTGCTCTTAACACTTGCTCTCTCTAAGCCCGTGGAGAGCGTATGGCAGGGAATCCTTGAGTGAAGGGAGGCCTTTGTGACGGCCATAAAGGGAAGACCTTCGTGAAGGGGACCCTTCACGAAGGGGACCCTTCACGAAGGGGGGAACTTCGTGAAGGGGGGACCTTCGTGAAAGGAAGGGACTCAAGCCGGAAGGCCATGAGACATGCCAGGAGTTCTTCGCGAAGGTCCAGAAGGCCAAGAGCAAAAAACGGGGAGGCCAAGGGCGAAGGCCGGGGAGGCCAAGGGAGAAAGTCGGGGAGGCCTTCGCGAAGGAAACTTTGCTAGATTTCTCGTGATGTTGCTCAACTTTCCTTAAAGTGCAGCGCCTCTTCCCTTTCGGCCTAATATTGCCTTTCTACTTGTTCTCTCGTAAAAGGCATAATTGGTGGCGAGCGGAGTGATACCATAGATTGCGTCGGCTTGAGGGACGTACGAGCCCCAACCATTGTAAGGCATCGTGAAGCCTACACGAAAATAAAAGTAGAGCATAGTGAGAGTTATGCGAAGCATAAGTGAAATGGAGTGAAGGTTAACCAAAACCGAAGTGAAGTGTAGTGGAGCTTGGTTCTTTGCTCCTTGCTCCTAATCAAGCTCGTCGTTGGAAGTTCTCCATAGGGTGGGCATCTCGGCATGACATGAGCGTTCCTAGTGTGTGAGGAAATCCCGACGGTCAGCGCCAGTGTTGATTCCCGGTTTCAACGAGGTGAATTAACTAGTGCCCAACACGCCACTAATTTTGGTGTTCCTTATTCTTGATTCCATAAACGTAAACTCTCATGTCAATTGGCTCTCGTCGTTGCCGAAATGCCTCCCCTCTAGCTTGCTTCAAACCTGAAAAAGGACCCGAGGGCTTTCCCGGGCTTGCAACTCCGACGCCCAAGTCAGTTTTCTATACGAGAAGAATATATTCATATAGGGAGAAGCTAAGGTTGAGAGATTTTACTAACCCGTCAAATTACCTTCACCGAGTACACTCACCCTTATTTCATTAGTATGGTGTCGAAACTTCTAGTATCGATTATTCCATCAAAGGCATATCTATTAAACTAGCATATACCTTCAAGCATCCAAATAAGACGTCAAGCAAGTATAATTGATCTCAAAAGCTATATAAATATCTCCTTCATCAAGCTAAATGGTAAAATTCACTAGCCTTGTCTAACCATAGCTTTAATTCATCATCTAGCCTATCAAGAGAGCATCCGAGCTAGCTCCGCGATGCCTAATCTTGACAATAAGATCCAAACTAGAAGTTATATAGCACAAGGGAAATTTTAAATCAACCTATTCAATCCATCTTACCATCTAGCCTCTAAAATTAACCCTTATATACACTAGTAAGGATGACTTCATGAAACATATTGTACTTGCTACGAGTACTGCTCAATTGCTAAGAGTATATATAACTATATAAGAGTTCTGAGCCTTTGAACTCCAATTCTAAAGCAGTATTAAAGCAAGCTTGCATTAAAAAACTCTTAATAGATAGAATCCATCATAATTAAAGGACTTTAGGCAATTATACGAATATAATCTTACTATATTGGCGGTAGATATCAGGTATGGAGGCAATGCAAACCGGAAGAGGGTTGGGACTCTCAAAATGGCGAACCCAAGAGCGAGACAAGGAGATCCGACATCAGCGGACTCGATGGACGCACCACCCCGTTTGTACACCTCGTCGAGCATATTTACAGAGCAAGGAAGGGAAGTAATGGCTGCTGGAGATCGCCATCATCTCACATGGTGGAGCTGAAGGAGCTTTTATCCGTCCTCCTCCCTCGAATTGTGGCTCTCTCCCTCTGGAAATTGCTCCCGAAATAGCCTCTTGAAGCCCCTCTCCACCTCTACAAATTGCGGCCATGGTCTGCAGATGAATATGGGATTCATCATTCCTAATTCCCTTCCGCTTGCCTCCTGAGTTACGGCGTCGTTCTCCCGTCATCTCTCCTGGAGCTCTCGAGAGCCCCTTTGCTTCCCTCTTTTCCCCCGATTGCCCCCTCTCCTCAATTGCCTTCCAGCTTCTTTTCACCCTAAAAAATGGATCATGGGCTTCTTCCTTTATGTGGGCCTTAAGTGATGTGATCACGGATCCCATCAAGAGCCTCACAAAAGACGAGACCATCCAAGAACCGGCGGAGCCTCATGCACACGTCTAGACCTTGTCACCATAGGATCCACCAAGCCATGAATGGACGTGAGGGATTATTTGGGAAGATATTTTATGTGTGTTTTGTTATTTCGTTATTTCCATTTTGTTAATTAGCTAGTTAGTGGGTCAACTTAGTGGCCTAAGTAGTGCTTAGGTTAGTGGTTAGTTTAGTGGAGTTAATTATGTAATTTCCTTTATTTCATTTGGCACCTATTTATAGGTGGCCGAGCATTGTATTCCTTAAGCTTGATTTGGAGATAAAAACGATAGTTTGGTTCATCTTAAGCTTCATGGGCGATGGTTTTCAAGGTGATACCTATCCTTGAATCCTTAGTCTTGTTTTGGTGAGTCATATCCAAAATACCCTTTGGTGTGTCACATCCAAAGGTGATTGCTTCGTCATGGTGCGTTACATCCATGATCGATCGGTCTCATCTTGTGTTTCTTGGTGAGTTATATCCAAGGCTCATAAGATGCCTATCCCAAATGCTTCTCGAATCTCTTTCGTGAAGAGTTATATCCATTTCCCTTTTCAGTCCAATATCCATCAAGACATTACCTAAACACAACCCAAAACACATTTAAGTGTCATCTTGAGAGTCTAGCCAAGAAGTTCATAATCCGAAGATCTTGGTGCCCTTCACCTTGTATAGAAAGAGATCCTGGTTTGTGTTTACGCACATCATTAAGCCCAACCAATTCTAGCTCCCACACCTATAACACTTAATAAACCATCAACCTACATGTTTGTAACCATCAAAACTGATAAATCAATTGTTTAAGATGTTGGTGATCAATCATGGTTTTGATAAATATTGATTAGTTGAAGAATTCAGAAACATAATGGCACAGCTGAAGCAAACACATAATAACAAAATATAGTAATGAAGAGAAAAATAATACGGCATGTACAACTCAAATTAACTATATGCAGTTCATATGAAAACAAGTTTTACCATTCACTGTAGCAGTAAACTTGACCGGATCATAACTTGAAGCACTTTAAAGTAAACAATCTTATTTCCCAAAAATTCCGGTCTACGTAGAAAACGTGGATATGATGAGTTTGGTATTAATCGAAAGTTTGGAGAATGCTTCATATTTGTGAGACATATTATTTATTGGCGTTTGATAATATAAGAATGATTATTACCTTATACAATGAGAATGATGCACATTTAGGTAAAAATTTATCCATATATAAGTAAAAACTTATATATTTTAGAAACACATGTACATATAAGTAAAAATTACACACTTTAGAACGTGCACAAGTTTTTGCTTACATGTACATAAGATTTTTACTATGTGAGCGTGAAAGTGCATAAATTTTTGCTTATATTTGAATTAATTTTAAAAGTACAGAGGGTTTTTTCTATATGTGCGTAAGTTCTTATTTCTATATGCATCATTCTCATTTTATATGGCATAATCATTCTCACTTGATCAATGCCCTTATTTATTTTTTGTAAACACTCATATTAACTTAACTAACATATAAATCAATCCTTCTAATAATATAGCGGACTGGCTTTGGCAAAATATCCAGGACCAAAATATACTAAAAAATATTATTGTGTGATTTCCTTACCGGATCCGGTCCAATGATTTGGGTTGCCATGTCCATAATAAAAAAGATTTTATTTATAAAATAAAATAAATATGTTTTATTAATTTTTTAATTGGTCTTTATTTAAAACATAGAATTTTAATATGTGTAATAGATTCTTGTTAGAAAATGACCAATTTATTATTATGATGTATCAATTTTATGCTTAGATAAGATATATAGTGAGGAAAATATAATTAAAATTGTAAAAAAATGTTGAATATAGGTTTTAGTGGAAAAATGTATAAATAATTGATAAGTAGAGTTATTATAGGATATGTAGAATAATTTCGCATATTTTTATAAGATACTCTCCAAACTTTTATTAAACGAAATGAAAATGAAAATGAAAATTATTTGTAAGAAAAATTTGTAACCTTCTCTTTTTACTTATATCCCTTATATTAACCAAATTTTATTAAATTTTAAATAAATTACTAGTTATTTTTCTCACAAAATGAAAACAACAAATAGATAAATAGATAAATGTCATCCTTTTACATTAGTGAAAAAAAGCTAATTGGGGAGTGAGTGGATGGTGGAACTACATTAAAGTTAAGCCAAAATGGCAAGGAAAGGAAAGAGTCCTTAGAGATAAAAGATGAAGTCGTGGAGTCCGTAGAGTTAAAAGATGAAGTCGTGGAGTGTTGCGTTTTACTAATAATACTAGATGTCCAACTGACGAGGCTAAAGTCGTTATGCCTAATCAAAGTAATTCTCAAAAACCTAACTAAGTATAGTAGACAAGTAAGGGTCGAATCCCACAGGAAGGTAGCAATCTTTCTAAGTGTAACAGTTGTATGTCAACAGTAATAAAGGGGGGTTTTGGTTTGTAATCAATGTAATAAAGTAAATAAAAGCAAAGGATGTAATCAATTGGTGAGAAGTAACTTAGTCAGACAAATATCCACCATTCATTTGATTGGTTGATCCTAGATTATCTCAATTTCTTCCTATGAATATTCTTGTCCCTATTCTGAAATAGTTATCAGTCCAACCAGTCCTGATAACCCTAACTATCAAATGAACAAGAAACTATCAAGATTTAATCCAATAGCAGCAATAAGCATAAGAATTAACCAGGATACATGCAACACTAACAACCCGTAGCATTTAACACGTAATCAATTCTCTTCACAATAAACTAGTCCAATCAGTCCTAGAATATCATGTTTCCTACACAAGATAAGAGATTTCAACCAGAAATATCCAAACCCTAGCAATAGACAATTACTAATATCAACTAGTTGATCAGGTCAGTCAAATCAGCAAGAATCAATGAGAATAAGCACAAATAGAAAATATATAATCAAAGGAAAGGAAATAGAGTTTATAATCTCACAACCAAATACAAACGAAGGCTTCAATCGTCGGACTAAGCAAAAGTTGCTTAGTTCTTCATAGTCTTCAAAACACAAAAACTCTAAGAGAAAAACTGATGTAAAAACTTGAATAATGAAAAGAGGCTGCTACTTAAGAAAAGTAAAACCTAGCAAAACCTAGTTTCCAAAGGATAGGAAATAATATCTAAAAGGAAATAACGAAATAAAAGAAATAAAAGAAAATGAAATAAGATAAAATGAATCTTCAGACGAAATCCCGCTCCCGCGTCTGTGAACAGTATCCGCGACCGCAGACAGATTTTCGCGACCGCGGAAAAGTTACTGTTGCTTCGCTGCTTCTCGTGTTTTCCGCGACTGCGGCTAGTGGCTTCCGCGACCGCGGAAAGTCTTCTATTGTTCTCTTCAGCTTCTTCTTCTCCACTCGTGGTCGTCTCTTGTGGCTTTCTCCTCCATATTCTAAATCTTCATTTAAGTCCTACAAAACCACCAAATCATACTTTCTTCTCCCTAACTCCATTCTCCACAATTATGCTCTAAACCATCCGAATGGTACCTATTACTTTGGTAACAACTCCTAGTTAAATCCTACAAAATAGCGCTGATCAAATTTCCCCATGCTTAAACCTTGCTCGTCCTCGAGTAAGCTAATAGAAACCTACTCCTCCAATGAAATACCCAAGGTCTCAGGAAGCACAGCAAAACTATCTCCACTAAGAACTGCACCTAATCATGAATCTCCAAGTACCAACAATCAACACAACACACACAACATACAAGCTTAAAGGAAATCAGAGTATTTCCCCCAAGCTTAACCCGAACACCATAGAGTGAAAGTAACCATCTAATCCTAGCCTCCATCTATCTTCTTATACCTCCCAGAGTGACCTACCCGAATCCTCCTTATATCACCTCTTCTTATGTCACCATGCCAGGAAAAATGAGTAATCCTAATAATCACTCTTCTTCTTTTCACTCATTTTGCCAAGGCGCCCTTTCGGGTTTTCACCAAGCCACTCATTTCATTTTTCAATAGATGGACTCATAAAAACTCACATCACTCTTGACCTCATATTACCCCAGCCTAATACTGGTCCAAGTCACCTGCTTATTACCTAAGCCGCTCTTTCGGGTTTTCGACTTATCCCAGGATTTTATTTTATTTTGTCTTTTTCCAAATTTTTGACTTTTTCTTTTTCTTTATTTTTTTTCTTTACTCAGACGACTAGGAAGTATAGATCACTCCCTCATGCTTAAACATTGCATTGTCCTCAATGTAATGAAAGACAAAAAAGATGAAGCACAAGGATAAGCAGAAAAGTACTCATACCGTCGCCGAGGTGGCCTGGATGTGGATGTTGGGGCTGGCGGTAAATCAATGAAAGCACATGTCGCTGGTGTTGCGGCGGTCCTTCTCAAACAAAACTCCACGTGCAACCAAATAGATCCACTGTAAGGTGTAGTGGGATATCAAAGAAAACGGGGTTGCACGGCCTTCAACGAACACAGAATGGGAGCCCAAATGTAATCGTGTGGCGGGCTTTGGTGTTCTTCCTCGTCAGTTGTCAAATGTCGGGCCATCATCGATGCCAAATAAAATGTCGAGCAATGTCTCCTCCTTGGCAGCATGATGCGCACCGTCTTTCAAAATAAAATGCAGACAGTTGGGCCGCGATCGCGGAAAGAGGGCCGCAAACGCAGAAAATCGCCGATTGTTATTTTTTTTCCAGGTACGGGGGGGACTTACAATGGCTTTTCCGTGCCCATGGAAATGTTTCTGGTGCAAGTTGAACACCGTCTTCGAATATGGCTTTGGATCTCCTACCTGTAGGTTAGTCTAAAAACAAAAAGAAAACAACAATAATGAAACCTAGAAAGGAAAAGACAAGAAAAGAATTACATACCTCGGGTTGCCTCCCGAACATCGCCTTGGTTATTGTCGTGGCTTGACTTGGTGCTCTCTAGATCAACTTGGGTTGCTCACATCAACTGAACGCTTAGGGTTACAATCAGGAGGGTGTCTCTTTGCATCATCTATGTTGTGCTCGACCCTCACCCCATCAAACTCCATGGTGAGCGAACCACTACTCACGTCTATCTTCGTATTTTCCGTGTTCATAAACGGCCTTCCCGGCATCACAGGGGCTGCGTGTTTATCTTGTCCCTGATGCGTTCCTGCTTGTGATGCCGGATCTATGATCTTGGTGGGAAGTCGCACGCGTCGAAAGTGGGGTTGAGGAGGTGGAACGCATTGTTGGAATGGTGGCTCGAGATGGAGAGCAAAGCCGTAGTGTCGGCAGCGGAGGAGATAGACCCGAAAGATCGAGTGAGGGCCGTAGCGTCGGCAGCGGAGGGGATAGACTCGAAGAAGATTGAGTGGTGGCCGTAGCGTCGGCGGCGGAGTGAAAGAGATGAGAAGACAGAGTTTGGGGTGACGCAGATCTAAGAGAATTGAGGCAAAAGCTCTCGACAAGTAATCTTAGATTAAAATGATGCGTGACCTAGTACAGAATGTCGAGTTGACCTTTTATAAGAGATAGCGGGACTCGGATGGACCGAGACTCGCTTAATGGGCCGGCCCACGCGACACGCGTGGAACGCACGCCCCAAAAGAAAATAACTTAAATAACAATGTTCAGAAATTCCAAAACAATAACATAGATCGCATTCAACTGATGGTTGAGAGAATCTTAACGGAGAACGCATTCTCTTGACTGGATTGAAGGCGTGTGAGGGAGAACGCAGTCTCTTGCACTCCTTGGCTTGCGACAACGCGGACAACCATGGATTGTGTCGCGTTGGCGATTGCTTTGGCACGCGATCGCGTTATTGGTCCTTCTGAGAGAATGCTCATAGCTTGCTCTTCTTCTATAGCAGTCATGGTGGGCAGGGGCGCATCATCCTCCCCCACTTGGTTGTGAAGCGTCCCCACTTCACCATCATCGAATTCGGGCTCCACATATGGTTCCAAGTCGGCGGCGTTGAAGGTCGCGTGGACACCATAGTCTGGAGGAAGGTCGATCTCGTAGGCATTGTCTCCAATGGCCTTCATAACCCGAAAAGGGCCATCATCGCGTTGAGCCAGTTTTGATTTGCGCTTTGTTGGAAAACAGCCTTTGCGAAGATGCACCCATACCAAGTCCCCTGGGGCAAATATAACGCGGCGTCGGCCACGGTTGTGCTGGGTGGCATATTAATCAGCGCGCCGTTCCAGCTAGTACCGGGTTCGTTGATGCAACTCCTGGATCATCGCGGCGCGGTTAGCCGCGCTAGGGTGCTCATTATCCTTCAGAGGCCACGGAAGCATGTCCAACAGAGTCAGTGGGTTCCTGCCATAGACCACCTCGAACGGTGTAAGCTTTGTCGCGGAGTTCCTAGACCTGTTGTAAGAAAACTCAACAATTGCAAGTAAGTCTTCCCAACGCTTTGGGTTGGATTTGAGCATGGTCCTAAGGAGGGCTCCTAGGGTTCTATTGGTTACCTTAGTTTGGCCATCTGTTTGTGCATGGTAACTAGTGGAAAACAAGAGTTTGGTACCCAATTTTCCCCAAAGGGTTCTCCAAAAAAGGCCTACAAATTTGGTATCGCGATCACTCATGACAGTCCTTGGTATCACATGTAAACGGACCACGTTGTCAAAGAACAACGCAGCGATCTCACTAGCAGTATGTGTGGTCTTACACGCGATAAAATGGGCCATTTTTGAAAACTTGTCCACAACTACAAAGATTGAATCTTTACCCTTACGAGAGAGAGGCAAACCTGTGATGAAGTCCATGGACAAATCTTCCCAAGGGCCTAATGGGATGGGCAGAGGCGTGTAGAGACCATAGGGATGGGAGGTAGATTTTGCGCGTTGACACGTGACACAACTGGTGCAATAGCGCGTCACCTGGGTGGTCATGCGCGGCCAAAAGAATTGCTCGCGAAGAGCAGCTAATGTCTTCGTAACCCCAAAATGACCGCGTCCTTCATGGGCTTCCTGGATGAAGAGTTTCCTAATAGGTGAGCTAGGAATGCACAAGCGCCCTGCTTTGTACAGGTACCTCTCATGAAAGAAATATGTCTCAAACTCGCGGTCCCTAAGACAGTGTTCTACAATTGGCTTAAAGAAGGGATCAATCAGATATAAATCCTTAATCAACGCGAAGCCAAGAAGTTTAGACTGAAGATGAGTCAGGAGAACATACTTGCGAGAAAGGGCGTCGGCGACCACATTCTCCTTACCTTTTTTATGCATGACGACGTAAGGAAACGTCTCTATAAATCCCACCCAACGAGCATGGCGGCGGCTTAGATGGGCTTGACTCTTCAGATAGCTGATGGCCGCAGGGTCTGAGTGGATCACGAACTCGCGTGGCCACAGGTAGTGCTGCCATGTCTTGAGGACGCGAACAAGCGCGTAGAGCTCCTTGTCGTAGGTGGGGTAATTCAAAGTTGCCCCAGTGAGCTTCTCGCTGAAGAACGCGATGGGCTTCTTCTCTTGCTGGAGGACTCCACCAATCCCCACATTGGACGCGTCACATTCCACTTCAAAGTGTTTGGTGAAGTTTGGGAGTTGAAGTAGTGGCGTGTTGCACAGTGCATCTTTCAACGCGTTGAACGCGTGATTGTGGCTGTCCTTCCAATTCACCGCGGCGTTTTTCTTTGTGAACTCATGGAGTGGCGCAACAATGGAGCTGAAGTTACGGACAAATCTCCTGTAGAAGCCTACCAAGCCAAGGAAGCTTCTAACCATTGTCGGTGTGGTGGGTGTTGGCCAATCCCGGATGGCCTTCACTTTGTCGTCATCTACGCGGAGTCCATCTTTGGATACCACGTAGCCCAGAAAGTTGGTAGTGTCGGATGAAAAACGACACTTGCCAAGGTTGGCATACAAGTGTTCGCGTCTCAAGCACTCTAACACAAGCCTAAGGTGCTTTACATGATTCTCAAGACTACGCGAATACACCAGAATATCATCAAAGTAAACTACAACAAACTTCCCTAGAAATTCCCGCAATACATGGTTCATGAGCCTCATGAAGGTGTTCGGCGCGTTGGTGAGACGAAATGGCATGACTAGCCATTCATACAGCCCATATTTGGTCTTGAACGCGGTCTTCCATTCATCACCCTCTTTCATGCGAATCTGGTGATATCCGCTCTTCAAGTCAATCTTGGTGAAGTGGGTCGTGCCATGCAACTCAACGAGCATGTCATCAAGGCGCGGTATTGGATGCCTGTACTTGACTGTGATTTGATTGATGGCACGACGGTCAATACACATGCGCCATGAGCCATCTTTCTTTGGGACCAGGATTACAGGGACCGCGCAAGGGCTTAGGGATTCCCTTACGTAGGCGCGATCCAGAAGTTCTTGCACTTGGTGCTGTAGTTCCTTGGTTTCATCTGGACCAGCGCGATATGCAGCGCGATTAGGAAGGGAGGCACCAGGCACCAAGTCAATTTGGTGCTCAATGCCTCACAAAGGTGGAAGGCCCTGGGGAAGCTCCTCTGGGAATAAGTCTTTGAACTCATCGAGCAGCTCAGAAATCGCGTTCGGCAAAGCTTCCTGGATAGGGCTCTCTGGGTTGCAACGCGTGGGCACTAAAAGGAAACATGGGGCCTTGCCATTCAAGGGGGAAGTGAGGTCGCTTGGTCGCGCCAGCAGCAGTCTGTGCTCACAAGTGCCTTTCAACTTGGTGTTTTTTGGCGTGGTCTTCGACCCGTTATTGGAACGCGTTCGATCAGTGGACGCGTTGTCGGTGGTAGCGACTTCGTGGCCAGTGGAAGAACGCGTGCTACTTGGACTCTGATTCTTGGAGGCTTCCATTGCCTTCAATCGATCACGCTCAACCTGGTCTTGTAAAATCTCATGAGGAGACATAGGTAAGAGTGTGACGTGGTTCTCGTGGTAAGTAAACACATAAGTGTTTAAATAGCCATCGTGAAGAACGCGCCTGTCAAATTGCCATGGGCGCCCCAGCAAAAGATGTGTGGCGTCCATTGTAATGACATCACAAAGGATAGAATCTGTATATTGACCAATGTAGAAAGAAATCTGACATTGACGAGTTACAGTGTTACCAAAACTCGAAGAAATCCATTGTAGACCACATGGTTATGGGTGAGGAGTGGTGGGGAGGTTGAAATGAGTGACCACCTTTTCATTGATTATGTTGCAACAACTGCCTCCATCGATGATGAAGCTCAAGGACGCGGTCTTGACCAAGCAACGCGTGTGGAATAGGTTCTCGCGTTGGTCGCCAAGAGTTGCTTCCTTAACAGTGAGGAGACGTCGCGTTACAAGGCTCAGAGGCGTGCCTTCATGTAGCGCGGTGGCTTCACAGGTGTAAGCCTCCTCGTCATCTTCGAACCCTTCTTCGATGGTCTCAAGGGGTGTGTCCTCGTCTTTATAAGACTCATATCCTGCGGAGATGCTGGAGAAGAGGACCTTCTTGTTGTTTGGGAAATTTTTCTGGTAGTGCCCTCTTCCTCCACACTTGTAACATTCCACGTCACACGCGCGTTCTGGAGTTGGTGATGTACCCTTTGATGGCGGAGCGCGAGGAGCATTGTTGGATGTTGTCGCGATCTTTCCCTGTCTGGTTTGATTTGACGCGGTGGTTCATGTGGGTGGGCCACGCACATTAGTAGAAGGGAACCGACCAGAGTTAGAATCGTAACTTCTTTGACCTGGAGTTTGACAAGTGGATTGCCGACGACGCGTTTGTTGTTTGTAGATCTGCATTGCGGTGTGAGTCAAGGTATTCAGATCCTTGATCGGCAAAATCTCGAGTAGGTCACGAATGGAGACATTCAAGCCACTGAGAAATTTCATGCGCAGTGTGGACGGGGCGACACTGATGCTGGCTTTGTAGTACATGTCCTCCAACTGGGAGAATAACTCCAAAGGTGTTTCGGAGCCTTGCCGCGCCATAGCGATCTCCATGCGCATCTGGTTTCGATAGTCTGATGGCACGTACTTCTGGGTCATGACATACACAAGCTGGTGCCAATCTGTGACGGGAGCAAGGTGTCGACGAATGCGATCGTCCACGAACCTGTGGTACCAAACGCGTGCAACACCTCGGAAGTGTAGCGTTGCCGCGTCAACATGCTCTTTTGGGGGGACTTTGGTATAGCACAAGGTATATTTTTATGGCCTGCAACCACTCAAGAAACACAGCGGGATCATATTCCCCAAAGAAATGCTCAATTTTTACTTTTACCTCATGGTGGTTAAGTCTTGGTGGATGTTGAGCAGGTGGTGGTGCATAAGTGCGCTGGTCAGCTTCTTGAGCGCGATGACGATGACGGCGAACTTGGCGATCCTGGAAATCGTCAGCGACAACGTCCCTAGGAGGCGCGTTATAGTCAACGCGTCATTGTCTTCTTCTCTGAGCAGGGGCATCGTGTTGTCGGCGAAAGTCACGCAGAATGTCCTCATGGTGGTGGCCACGAGTGTCACGTCTTCGGTCGCCTGGGATGCGATGTGGTGGCCTTACTGGTTGGAGTGGTGGTGGAATCCAATCCGCGGGCCTATCTTGGAGTTCAATGGGGTCACCAAGGGGAGGATGGAAGGAGCTTGGATTGATGAGCCATGCGTCTTCCATCTCCTCATCGTCGAACTCATTGAAATCATCATGAATTGTTGGCGTCGTCGATCCATAGCCATCGAAGCCATAACGCGGAGTGTGCGTACTTTGATGGCCAAGGTGGTCGTGGACGTGGAAAGGCACTGGGGTGGGATCATGGCGACGGTGACGCGGCACATCGTCTGGGGCGCGATTGGATCGACGCGATAGACCTGAGTCGTGTTATTCTCGTCTGGCTCGGCCGACAATTGGTGTTGAGGGAATCTCGCGGTGGCGTCTTGTCCCCCTTGCTTCATACCTGTCATTGAAGTCAAAGGGTTCAGAGTACTCACAATGGGAATCCTCGTCGCGGTCGGAGTCGTTGTCGTGGCCGGCTGGTGTTGCCTGTGGTGCATAGCGGTCATGATGCGACATATAGCCTTGGCGGCTTTCGATCACCGATTGGATCCTTTGAAAATGCAGTTGCAAGTTGGAGGAGGGGGGCATGACTCCTTTGCCCTTGTCAACACCCTGTTTACTTGGTCCGGCTTCATTTTGACGCGGTGTGGCCAAGGTGTCCATAGGTACTTGCAAAGTTGGTGTGGGTTATGCCGCCGCAACGCGTTGTATGGCCTGGAATTCGGCAACTTGGCGCCTAAGTTCTTGGATCTCGCGTTGTTCCTCCGAGAGCTCTAGAATGGGGTCTTGTAGAGGAGGGTTGGCGAGCGGTACCACTTCATGTTGCGCGTTGTTTTGTGGTGGAGGGTGGTTGTTGCCTTCTCCTTGAACATTCCCTCTGGTGGGTGCCATGAGGCTACCTATCAGAATATGACCAGACATCGCGAGTAAAACGAAAAAAAAGACAATTCAAAACCAAAGAACGAGGAAGCATTGAACAAGAAACAAGTGTTCACGTAGGAGGGTGCGTTCTTTTGGCCGTGAGGGCGGCTAAAGGCAAGCAAAGCTAGTGTGATATGCAAGCACAAAAGCAAACGAAACCAAAATAAAGAAGTCTTAACCTCTTGCGTAAACAACGCGCACACACAAGACACACTTCCAAGCGTGACACTAGACGGTGGAGAGATGAAGAAGATGAGCCTAGCCGTTGAGGGAAGAAGGTTGCCTTATTTTGGCTTTACTTCTTTTTTGAATTGTCGCGTTCTTTTTTTTTTTTTTTGAAATGCGACTTGACTTTTTTTTTTGAATTTGAAATTCAAATCCGAGATCTTAGTCTTTGAGTTTTGATTGAAGATCGGATAAGAATTAAATGAAATAAAATAAAAATAAACGGCCAAGTAACTTAAGGAAAAAAATCGCGAGATTGACGCGATATGAGAGAGAAGATTTAATGCAGATTTATGACGGTCAACACAAGAAAATATGGCAAGATATGTTGGCGAAATTCACGCGATTAATTAAGAAGATCTTTCAATTAATTACGCAGATTTCATGCAAAGCAAATCACACAATATTCGCGCGTGGATCAAGCAATTATCGGCCAAGAGATTCTCTTGTAGAAACCGATTGGACAAGCATGTGTTTGATGAGGGAAAAAAATTGTGACAATGGCGGAAGCAAGATGATGAAGAAGAAAAAAATGTGAACAAATGAGACTTAACAAGCGACTTACAAGATCAAAGGCTCTGATGCCAGTTGATGCGTTCCTGCTTGTGATGCCGGATCTATGATCTTGGTGGGAAGTCGCACGCGTCAAAAGTGGGGTTGAGGAGGTGGAACGCATTGTTGGAATGGTGGCTCGAGATGGAGAGCGAAGCCGTAGCGTCGACAGCGGAGGAGATAGACTCGAAAGATCGAGTGAGGGTCGTAGCGTCGGCAGCGGAGGGGATAGACTCAAAGAAGATCGAGTGGTGGCCGTAGCGTCGACGGCGTAGTGAAAGAGATGAGAAGACAGAGTTTGGGGGTGACGCAGATCTAAGAGAATGGAGGCAAAAGCTCTCGACAAGTAATCTTAGATTAAAATGATGTGTGACCTAGTACAGAAGGTCGAGTTGACCTTTTATAAGAGATAGCGGGACTCAGATGGACCGAGACTCGCTTAATGGGCCGGCCCACGCGACACGCGTGGAACGCACGCCCCAAAAGAAATTAACTTAAATAACAATGTTCAGAAATTCCAAAACAATAACATAGATCGCATTCAACTGATGGTTGAGAGAATCTTAACGGAGAACGCGTTCTCTTGACCGGATTGAAGGCGTATGAGGGAGAACGCGGTCTCTTGCGCTCCTTGGCTTGCGACAACGCAGACAACCATGGATTGTGTCGCGTTGGCGATTGCTTTGGCACGTGATCGCGTTATTGGTCCTTCTGAGCGAATGCTCATAATTTGCTCTTCTTCTGTAGCAGTCATGGTGGGCAGGGGCGCATCAGTATCCATCACAAAGAAATCCGCAGGGAAGATAAGCTTATCAACCTCTACCAGAACATCCTGCACCACTCCTTTGGGATACACATATGACGAATCCGCTAATTGAATCACTGTCCCTGTCTTTTGTAATGGCCCAATCTCTAAAGATTCATACAGTGAAAGAGGCAACACATTGATCGATGCACCCAAATCCAACATGGCTTTGTCGAACGTGGTTCCACCTATCTTGCAGGGAATAGTGAACATGCCTGGGTCACTGCACTTCTTTGGCAACCGCTTTTGTAGCATAGCGGAGACATTTTCACTGACTTGGACCTTCTTTTTCTCCTTCACAGCTTTCTTCCTTTTTATCTTGCACAGTTCCTTCAAAAATTTGGCATAGCGAGGAATGCTCTTAACTAGCTTGATCAAAGGAATGTTTACCTCGCAGTTGCTGAAAGTCTCGAAGAGTTCCTTGTCGTTTTCTAGCTTTCTGGTGTCCTTTAGTGCCTCGGGAAAGGGTGTAGGTGGCTTCAGTGAATTGAGCGAAAGAAAATTTGGGCGAACATAATCGTCGTGGACATCAGCGGGCAAACCGCGGTTGCGGATTGGGTCCCGCGGTCGCGGCTCATTGTCTAACAACTATGGGGCTCCAGGAAGTTTTCCACAGTCGCGGATTTCTGTCTGCGGTCGCGGATTTGCGTCGAAAAATTCTTCATCCCCAGAAACTTTTCCGCGATCGCGGAAATTCGCCGATTTTCTTCTCGCTTCCAGGAACAATTCCACGGTCGCGGCTTTCTTCTCCGCGGTCGCGGAATTCTTTTTGTTGTCCACGAGCGTCCTCCAGTTATGTTCCGCTCCTCAGCGTCATTGCACATACGTTCTCCCTCGGGTTCACTACCTTTTGGGATGGTAGCTTCCCTGAATCCCGGGCTTCCAGTTTGCTCACGGCCAGAGAGATCTTCCCCACTTGCTTCTCCAAGTTCTGAATACTAGACCTCATCTCTTGATTTTGTTGGGCCATAGTGTTTGCCAACGTTCAAACACTCTGAGCGAGAGACTTATTTTGTTGGACCATCTCTTGATTTTGTTGGGCCATAGTGCTTGCCAACGTCGATACGCTCTGGGTGAGGGTCCTGATCATGTCATCACCGGACATAGATGAACTTGAGCTTTGGCTCTGAGGTCTAGGGTCATATTGTGCTCTAAATTATTGTTGTTGACCTCCTGGCTGCTGAAATTGTTGTGGGCGCGGTAGGAACTGTGGCGGCCTCTGGTGAAACTCTTGATCATCTCGGCCTTGAGGAGGATTCTACTGGTTCCCGTATCTCAAATTGGGGTGATCTCTCCACCCTGGGTTGTAAGTGTTGGAGTACGGGTCATATCTTGGTCTAGGAGGACCGAAACCTACTATAGCATTTACTTCAGCAGTGGGCTCCTGCAGCGTGGGGCATGCATCAGTAGGGTGCATCGTGTCATAGCATATCCCACACGACTTGACTTGTTGCTGGCCACCCTTCATCATCTCCTTCATCTCAGCCATCTCAGAAATTAGTGAGGACGATGGCTGAGAGTCTGTAGCCTTGATTGTGTGAGCGCTTGCTCTCTTGCTAAATTGTCTTGAGCCCTCAGATAGCTCAAAGAATACCTTAAAAGCTGCAGCGGGCGTCTTGTTCAAAATATTTCCTCCACATGCTGCATTCACCATCCGACGCTCATCATCAAGGAGTCCACCGTACAAATAAAGTACGAGGTCTTGGTCTGAATACCCATGGTAGGGACAGCTTGAAATCAACCGATTGAACCTCTCGTAGTACTCGTATAACGTCTCAGTGGCCTAATGTTCGATGTTGCTGATGTTCCTCTTCAGGCTATTGAGCTTGGTCGCAGGGAAGTACTTCTCCGGGAAGGCTTTCTTCATTTTAGCCCATGTATCTATGCTTCCTGGGGCCAAATAGTAGAACCAATCATTGGCCGCATCCTTTAGAGAGAAAGGAAAGGCCCTCAGCTTGATCTGGTCCTCCGTAATGTTCGTGGGCTTCATACTGCTGCAGACAGCGTGGAACTCAGACATATGCTTATTGGGGTCTTCTCCACTCATCCCATGAAAGTGGGGTAGTAAGTGAATCAACCCAGATTTTAGCTCGAAATTCACGCCATCCGCCAACTCGGGAAACTGCACAGCAAGTGGTTGCTGCTCTAGGTTCGGGGCAGTCAACTGCCTCAAAGTCGGTGCTTCTTCAACTATCTCAAAGCACGGGTTATCAAAGCACAATGATCTGTTTATCCTGCGGTTCCTAGAAAGTGTTCTCTCGATTTCTGTATCACAAGCTTACAGTGGAGAGTTAGTAGCACGGGTGTGGACCATAAGATAGGTCCACACAAAAGTTAGCACACAAACAAACACAAAGAAAAATTAAAACTTGTCTTCCCCGACAACGGCGCCAAATTTGACGAGGCTAAAGTTGTTATGCCTAATCAAAGTAATCCTCAAAACCCTAACTAAGTATAGTAGGCAAGCAAGGGTCGAATCCCATAGGGAGGTAGCAATCTTTCTAAGTGCAACAGTTGTATGTCAATAGTAACAAAGGGGGGTTTTGGTTTGTAATCAATGTAACAAAGTAAATAAAAGCAAAGGATGTAATCAATTGGTGAAGTAACTTAGCCAGACAAATATCCACCATTCATTTGATTGGTTGACCCTAGATTATCTCAATTCCTTCCTATGAATATTCTTGTCCCTATTCTGAAATAGTTATCAGTCCAACCAGTCCTGATAACCCTAACTATCAAATGCACAAGAAACTATCAAGATTTAATCCAATAACAGTAGTAAGCATATGAATTAACCAGGATATATGCAACACTAACAACCCGTAGCATTTAACACGTAATCAATTCTCTTCATAATAAACTAGTCCAACCAGTCCTAGAATATCATGTTTGCTATACAAGATAAGGGATTTCAACCAGAAATAACCAAACCCTAGCAATAGACAATTACTAATATCAACTAGTTGATCATGCCAGTCAAATCAGCCAGAATCAATAATAAGCACAAAGAGAAAAGATATATATAATCAAAGGAAATGAAATAGAGTTTATAATCTCACAACCAAATACAAATGAAGGCTTCAATCGTCGGACTAAGCAAAAGTTGCTTAGTTCTTCATAGTCTTCAAAGCACAAAAACTCTAAGGAAAAAACTGATGTAAAAACTTGAATAATTAAAAGAGGCTGCTACTTAAGAAAAGTAAAACCTAGCAAAACCTAGTTTCCATAGGATAAGAAATAATATCTAAAAGGAAATAACAAAATAAAAGAAAGGGAAATAAGATAAAACGAATCTTCGGACGAAATCCCGCTCCCGCGTCTGTGAACAGTATCCGCGACCGCGGACAGATTTCCGCGACTGCGGAAAAGTTACTGTTGCTTCGCTACTTCTCGTGTTTTCCGCGACCGTGGGTAGTGGCTTCCGCGACCGCGGAAAGTCTTCTGTTGTTCTCTTCAGCTTCTTCTTCTCCACTTGTGGTCGTCTCTTGTGGCTTTCTCCTCCATCTTCTAAATCTTCATTGAAGTCCTTCAAAACAACCAAATCACACTTTCTTCTCCCCAACTCCATTCTCCACAACTATGCTCTAAACCATCCGAATGGTACCTAAAACTTTGGTAACAACTCCTAGTTAAACCCTATAAAGTAGCGCTGATCACCAACCAACTGAGCTAATTTATTTTTCCTAAATATATGGACATGTTTTCTATTAATGAGGTCCCACATTTTTGGAGTTATATTCGGAATCACCTATTGGCCACCATAAGGGTTTGCCCTGGTCCTTCCAAAACGTAAATATTCTTGAACTTTACATGTCAAGTTCAATTACATACTTACAAGACATCTTTATTAAGTTAGGATCATATAATGAGTATAAATAGGGTGTAAAATAAGGACAAATTTCATCCATTGGATTGACTAGATTCTATGGCTCAAATTCACTCCATCTTTTAAAAGGCTGAGGGTATTTTGGGCAATTCAATTATATTTTCAACTTCTTCTCCTCTCTTCCTCAAGTCCCCCGATCAGTGCCTACCTCCATTGTTGATCAACCTGTTGCAGCTTCGTTCCTTCTTTTTCTTCTTCGATTTTCGTTCATTTACAACAAATCGCGATGTCTACTGGTAAGTTCCTTCGTGATCTTCTTTGTTTTGCGATTTTGTTCTAGATTGCTTTTTCCGATCGATCTATCAGTGCCACCATTGTTGATCTACTCTTTTGCTTAATTTTTGTTGTTTCGTCCGTGATTCGTTCTGGCATCTCTATTTTAATTAATTTCCTATGCATTTCTGTCTTTGTGTTTAGAGGATTGTGCTTCCTTCAATTTTCATGTTTATTTGTGTAATCATTGTTTGATTGCGCTTTCTTATTGATTTAAATTGAAAGTTTGATTTTGATTATGTATGAGTTGTGCACTTCTTTGTTGTTCATCACTTTCCTTGATCATTCCCTAATTGTGAATTTTTGTTTCTAGCTAAGCATTTGACCTTGCTGTCGTTTTATTCGTTGTTTGTGCACTTTTAATTCCTGTGAATTCTAATGCAACTGTAGATGGTGATTTGTCTACTGTGGAGCCAGTTGATGGTAATGGTGTTCCGTCATTGGATCATGATTCTGACAATAGTGATAGTTATGTTATTCAACTATCCCAAGGCCAAACAACTTACTTTGTGCCTTTGTGTTCGGATGGTATGAAACCAATAGTTAGTAAGGTTTAGTTCACTTGACGAAGGGATTGCTTTCTGCAAGATTTATGCTGCTGAATGCAGTTTTGACGTACGTAATGGTTGTTGTCACAAGGACAAAAAGGATGGTGTTGTTATTCTGAAATATTTGGTTTGTTCACGAGAAGGTTATAAGCTTGGGCAAAGAAATTCTGGAAAGCGGTCAAGAGTTTCAAACATGATGGGTTGAAATATTTGGTTTGAAAGAAGTAAGCATTGGTAAAAGGCGTTGTGGAAGATGCAAGAAACTCGATTTATGTACATTTGATATTAAATATGCACCTCATGCACTAATTTATGCACCTTTATCACTTATGTATGTACTTTTTGTATCTGGTCATGCAATGTAGCTTGCTATATTTTGTCACTAGTGATGCAAATGTGTTGTGTACATACAAGTAAAGAAATTATTGTGTCAAATCAAGCATTTAGCCAATAGAGAATTTCACGTGTCAGATTTTTTTTTATGAATTTGATGAGGTTTGTTAAAATTGTGTTTTGTATATACAAGTAAATTTTTATTTTTGTATTCTCACGAGGTTTGGTCCTTGCCATTTTCTTTTTGTATGCAGGTTGTAGTGAAATGCCATATCAATAAGTGACTAGTACGGGAGTTATGTTAATGATGCTTGGCGATTTTCTCACATTACAACTTTTTGCAAGTCATAGTTTTTTTTATATGAACGAACAGTACATTCTGTTTTATTCCTTCATATGTACATGTTTAGTTGAACAAGAGCATTGCTTTTCTGCAATTGCAATTATAAAAAAAAAAACCAAATCCAAATCCAAAAAAGATTTAGAAACTAAATATGCACCTTAAGCTATTGTTTAAGAGCTTGTTTATGCACCATTGTGCAATACAAAAGGGATGTAATGAACATAAGTAGTAGGTGTCTGTTATTATTTACAACCAACCAAAAAACACACCAACAATGCAACATACAGAATATATCCAATCATTAGAAACAGTAATAGCCAGTAATTCATCCATTCATTACATCCCCATCAAATGTCATTCCAACAAGTCAAGCAACATTTTGCATTGCTACATTAGCAAAATGTATGCTTACAAACATCCAAATTCAACATATATTGACCTAGTTTTTTAGAGCAGTCATTAGAGTTTTAATTGTGCATACATGCATAATTACAAAATCGGGTGTATCGGCCTTTTTTTTTTTACAAAATTAGTGCTGCATATATAGACAACATCATCCAATCAACCATTCTATACTGCTTTTCCCTTGGCATTCTTCAGCTACTGTTCTCACAAACATTCCTGGCACAGTTCTTGTGTCTAATCTTCCGTGCTTTGAGGAAATGGTTATTCTCGCCTTTTTTACCGGCCTAGCTTCTACTTGTGCTAGTGTTTTGTCATCATTTTCTTCCATTTCAGTTTGTGCTAGTAGTAGTTTATTCTCTTAACTGTTTTGAATTGCAGCAACTTCAATTTCTTGTGTTTGAGCCCTCTTTCTTGTTATTTCTGATGCAATTTTTTTTTGTGTTGCCCTATTTGATGCCATATAAATAGGCAAAATATCAGAATGACAATTTAAGAGCATTGAAATAGAAATCATAAATCCAGAGTTAAGCATGCACTTTTATTTGTAATACACGCATTATAGCCAATTATCTATGCACATTATAATTTTTTCTGTTAAGAACACAATCTTTTTTATTAATTGGCAATACTACCACATAGATAAGTGTGCACTTTATCCATATATACATGCACTATTAGATGGAACTTATGCACTTTAGGGAAACAGAGCATCTTTAGAGTGTATAACTTGGGAACTCTAGCCAATTACATATAGTCAAACACATAACTTGTTAACATTACCTCTATTTTCCGCAAGGGAGTCCCCTTCTCTTGTGCTTTGTCTTGTCCAGTGTCTAATGGTGTTTCACTGTCTGGCTTTTCTGCAAGCTTGTTCTCATGTAACTTCTTGCTTCTTGTCTCTATTTTATAGTAAAATCACTTAGTTACATTGTTTTTTTATGTTAATAAAATGACATATAAAACACCCTTACCTCTTTGGTGATTGTTGTCATCCCCAGTTATCATAGTTGCATCCTTGAAGTGCAATACTATAGATTTCTTTTCAGTTATTGTCCATTTGTCTATTTATTTTAGCACATGCAAATGTACATATTTTAGACACTAAAACATGCACTTTATTTACATACACTAGGAGCTTAACACATAAAAAAACAAGCAAACATGTGAGATATCTACAAATTATAGACTATTATTTATGCACTTTAAGCATGTCGAAGTTGAACTTTTGTCATTTATTTATGCACTTTATTGTCTCAGTGATCATGTAAAAGTTTGAAGAGTTCCTAAAAACAAGCTGAAAGTTCTAACGATACATGCTTTACGCAAAGATCGTTATGTTTCAAGAGTCTAAATATGAAGTTTATACTCCAGTTCATGTAGAACCTTAGACATTCAGGTGTTTTCCAACCAAACATTTGTAAGCCCTAGACAATTCATAATATAAAATTGCATGTGATTTCCTCATGTTAAATTCATACAGCCTCAAAGCATCTCAAACTTTCAAGCTTTTACAAGCACTCTAAGCGACTTGTGTGCACAAATCGACATTTATCAATTGAAATTAGTTACAAACCTAAACTTGTTGAAGTACTTGTAAATCTCCATTAATCGATCAGAAATTGAAATTAAGTACTTGAAAAAGATGCTTACCGCGTGTTCTGACAGATTCCCCTTTTGTATGCTTGCTTTCCCTCGCCATTGCAACACGAACTTCAAATAAGAGAGAGGAGCGAAAAACGGTAGGATATGAACGAAGATGTTGAGCAATCGAGAGGTGTTGTTTTGTGGAGTAGTGTGATTCAAGATTGATTCACGAACGAGAGCATCTATAAGAATGTGAGATTAGGGTTTTTCGTATCGCCTCAGGGGAGACGATGTTGAGGGAGAGTGAAAAATGAGAGAGCGTCTAATTTTTTTTGGGTTTTGTATTAGTTATAGGGGCATGGAAAAGTTGAGAAAATTACATGGTATGCCACCATTTCACTTAAATCAGCTGAGAGAAGCTTCTTTTAAAAAAATTGATCTTTTTATCATGGTCGTCCATTTGGATGCTCTAAAGGCTAAGAAAATTCCCTATTTTACACCATAGGAGTGTTATGTACCTGAACCCAACTCTACCTTTATTACATAATCTTTATTTTGTAAACATATGTTTACGGTTGTAAAAGTACATTATTAAAACTAAATGATAGCCCTTCGGATCTATGAAGCCTCTGTGCAAGAATTGCTCGAAATGTTGGCGAAATGGTCCGATCTCCAAAGGTGAAGAACAAGGCAACTTCGGCTCTTTTTAGGGTTTTTGGGGGTGATCGGTGGAACGATTGAATGGGGGTGGAATTGCGATGGATAAGTAATTTCTTATGTGTGGATTTGACGCACCAAACACAAGGAAGCAACCTAGAGGGATTTGAGATACAACTCACTCAATTCTCTCAAGGGATTCAACCCGATTTTACTCACAAGTTGAAGAACGAAAATAAAAGCTTTGAAACTGGGAATTCTCTTGATTCAATCTGATTAAACGTACCTAAAACAATTCCAAAGTGTTTGCATAAGTAACCTAACAATCGGTTACCAAAAACAATTAAAGAAAAACACTAAAAATAGCCCACTAAGGCTAAACACGTGCCCACCTTCTAAACACAACTAATGGGCACATTAGGGAATTAAAATAATGTTTAATAATGTCTAACAACCCAAGAAATTAACCGGAAATGTTTCGGAAATGCAAAATGTCTAAAAACCCAAGAAATTAACCAGAAATGTTTCGGAAATGCAAAATGGCTTCAAATCTTCACTTGGGCTATTAACCCGGACGTGGCCGGCGCCGAGATATCCGGGGGAGCTCCATTGCATGGGACCGGGCTAGGCTCGATTTGGCTCGGCACTCCCTGAGCCATTTGACCTCCCTTGAGCTGGTGGTGAAGTGAGTCAGCTCGGGCTCGGGCGATTGAGCCAGGTGTGGGCTCGTGCCTATACTCCTCCTCACGCGCGGCCGTGAATCTAGGGCTTGACCTAGGGCTCGGCAAATGTTGACTTGGCTCGGCACCAAGGGCTCCAATGATCTGAGGTGACTCTGTGGGAGTTGTGGGAGTCTTGGTGGCCGAGAGAATTGGACGTGTGCCGAGAGGAATCTCCATGTGGCTTGGCGGGCCATTAGGGTTTGCCGGCGGGATTTTAGGGTTTGTCCGGGTTGTCTTTGCCTTGGTCTTGGACATGGGCTCCTCTTGCATGGTGGACACTTCACTGGCCATGAGCATATTCATATCATCCTCCCTCCCTTGAAAGGGATTCGACCTCGAATCCAGCTCGTCGAAGTCTCTTTCTCCTTCCAAGTAATAGCTTTCCTTGTGCGGTACACCTCCTTGACCTACAATAGAACTACAAGACAAACTATGCAACACCACATCCTTCTCATTAATAGGGTTAGCCTCATAAAACGTAGGGAAAGAGGAAGGGCATGCAACGAATGAAGGCATAAAAGGCTTGACCAAGAGCATATGATGCGAAGCACCACCTTTGTGTCCAATTGCCATCTTCTTACCTTGGTTTTGCTCTATGTGTTGGCCGGCCTTTCTTTGCTCCCTAGCCACATGGTCAGCCATGATTTCATGGGGCATCATAGGATATAGAGTGATTCTCTTATCATTCAAGATAAAAGAATACTCATTGGTCACGCCTTGATGGATGACACCCCTATCAAATTGCCATGGTCGACCTAGGAGGAGGTGACATGCGGTCATGGGTAAAACATCACACACAACCTCATCCACATAATCTCCTATAGCAAACTGAATGGCGGCTTGGTCCTTGACCTTAAGGGGCTTGTCGGAATTCAACCAACAAAGTGTGTAGGGTTGCGGGTGAGAAGTGGTCAATAGATTGAATCTACTCACCACTTCTTGATCAATCAAGTTGCAACAAGAGCCACCATAAATGATGAGACTACACATCTTTCCCTTAATGATACACGTAGTGTGAAAGAGAGTCTCACGTTGACTAGGTGCACTAGGACCTTCCGAAATGGTTAGTGCTCTTTTGACCAAAAAGCACTCACCCTCGGCGGCCACAACATGCAATTCTTCCAAACCATCCTCATTCTTAACAAGTTCTTCCTCCCATTCATCTTCGGACTCAATGTCCCCTATAGTGTTGAGAAGAACTTGCCTTCTTGAGGGGCAATCCTTGGCAAAGTGGCCATGGCCGAGACACTTAAAACACTTAAGATCCCTAGCCCGGGTCTCCCCCTCCTTTTGTTGGGTTTGATCCGAATTAGGGGCCTCCCTTCTAGGGTGACTTGAGTTGTCACCTCTAGTGGGTTCTAAGCGTCTTGGCATAGGTTGCGGTCCCTTGGAGCCACTCGATGCATTTTGCCAAGGCCGTGAACTTTGAGCTTGGGGACGCTTTGAATGAAGTTCCTTATATATACGATTCGTATAATGAAACACTTCTTCCATAGGGGTCCCTCTAGAAAAATGTTGCTTGCTCACTATGGCTCGGAGCTCGGGGCTAAGGTTGTTAATAAACTTAGAAATAAGATACCCCTCGGGAACCCTAAGTCTAGACCTAAAGACCAAAGTCTTTAGCTCCATATAGAATTCATCCGGGGTCTTATTCCCTTGCTCTAACAACTCCAACCTCTCATGCACCCTATCCGAAAAGTCGTCCGAGACAAATCTATCTCGGAGAGCTTGCTTTAGTGCTTGCCAAGTAGTGATTTGGGGGGTTCCGAGGTACTCTCGTTCCTCCTTGTCCCCAAGCCACCATTGGTAAGCAAAACCTTCAAACTTAATGGTCGCTATAGCTACTCGTTGAACTTCCGAGTAGTTATAGTACCTAAAAATTTGATCGGTCTTTTGCTCCCAATCAAGATAAATTTCTGGATCACATTGAATACCAAAAGATTGTACCTCTAACTTGATACCATGAGGCCGTTGTTGATCATATGCAAACTCCTCACGTTGGCCACCATAGTCCTCATCATAGTCTTCATAAGCTCTTCGGGGTGCGTAGGGCATCCTCCCACCTTGGTATTGACCTCGGCCCATGCCTCCTCTTCCGGCCATCCTCCTTCCCGGGTCTTGATACCCATTGTATGCATTCGGCACTCTTCTTGGATCCTCTCTATAGATGGCGTTCGGCGCTCCTCTTGGTTCTCCTCTATAAGTAGTACTTGGTCCTGCCATGTTAGTGCACAAAGGAACCATACTAGTAGTAAAAAGGGCAATGTAAGAAGAAGAGGTATTAGAGACCAAACCAAACTCTTCCCTTGAGGCAGCCACATTCGGTGGAGGGTGATGAAACCCTTCACGGAGAGACACGTTCGCCAACTCTTGAGCTAGAAGCGGTATGGTCACTTGGACCTCTTGAATGCCGCTTGATGGCCCGGCCATTGGGAGGAATTGGGCTCCACTTCCTTGAGGCGCGCCTTGATGTAGGCTCGGAGATGGACTGTGGGACAACCTCCACTTCTCCTCCATGATCTTCATGAAGGTTGTTGGCTCATCTCGCAAGGCTTGTATTTCTTGGCGGGTCCGCTCCTCAGCTTGGCGCGCACGCTCTTCGGTCTCGTCCTTGGACGATTGGATAGCCAAGAGTATGGCTTCCAAGGTCACCTCCGTAGCCTCCTTAGGGTCCTCCGCAGCCACATTCTTATCCTTGGATCTCACCATGACTTCCTACACACAAGCAATACCACACAACAGCCCACAAGATAGAAGAACAACAAATGCTACCTAAGCTAGCAAGCAAGCCACAAATTTGCTTTTAAATCAAGGAAAATTCGCAACCTTTACTAGCTCAAAATATAGGTCAAGGTAGGCTGTCTAATATGCTCAATATGACCAAAGACAAGATAAAATTGCACCACAACTTTTAGGCTAGTCCTTGTGCTAAAGTCCACAACTTTCACAACACAAATGCAAGTACTTAGCCTTTGAAAGTTCCTTTACAAAGTTGATGACAATTCTGGCCGATTATTCACAAAATAACAACTTCACAATGTATCCAAAAGAAAGAAAATTTCACACAAGATATCAAACTTGAACAACCACTTTTACAAGCCAAGTCTTTTTCTTTTGTTGTAGGCTTGACTTTTCCGGTTTTTTCTTCTTTGATCTTTCGTCTCCTTTTTTTTTTTTACACTAGAACAACTTGATAAACTGAAAATTACAGAATTGAAATCGGAATCAACACTTAGGAATTTTCAAGGCTTTTCCTACGCAAGTTGAAGTGAATTTTTGCTTCGGTTAGACAAGAAAGAACCCTAGGTTGATTATATGCAAAATACGAATGGAAAATACTCAAATTAACCTAAACTAAATGAACTAATAAGGGCTCGGCTGGTTCATGCAAATTGGAAGCCAAAATTTGAAATTCAAATGCATGCAACAACCGAAACAAGAAAACCCTAAAATCTAGGAAGGAAATCCTAACCTCTCTCTCTAACAATGCACGGCTAAAAACTCCTAAAACAATCTGAAAATATCGACCCCTTTCTCTTCTATGCAGACTCAAGACTCAAATGCAAACACACAACGAGAAAATGCAAGACAACCTAAGAACACTACGCATGAAATGATGCAAAGACACGAAAATGGAGAGCAAGTAAGGTACTGATTTTTCTATAGATTTAAAGGCAAATTTGAGAGCAATACTTACGTAGCTCTGATACCAAATGATAGCCCTTCGGATCTATGAAGCCTCTGTGCAAGAATTGCTCGAAATGTTGGCGAAATGGTCCGATCTCCAAAGGTGAAGAACAAGGCAACTTCGGCTCTTTTTAGGGTTTTTGGGGTGATCGGTGGAACGATTGAATGGGGGTGGAATTGCGATGGATAAGTACTTTCTTATGTGTGGATTTGACGCACCAAACACAAGGAAGCAACCTAGAGGGATTTGAGATACAACTCACTCAATTCTCTCAAGGGATTCAACCCGATTTTACTCACAAGTTGAAGAACGAAAATAAAAGCTTTGAAACTGGGAATTCTCTTGATTCAATCTGATTAAACGTACCTAAAACAATGCCAAAGTGTTTGCCTAAGTAACCTAACAATCGGTTACCAAAAACAATTAAAGAAAAACACTAAAAATAGCCCACTAAGGCTAAACACGTGCCTACCTTCTAAACACAACTAATGGGCACATTAGGGAATTAAAATAATGTTTAATAATGTCTAACAACCCAAGAAATTAACCGGAAATGTTTCGGAAATGCAAAATGTCTAAAAACCCAAGAAATTAACCGGAAATGTTTCGGAAATGCAAAATGGCTTCAAATCTTCACTTGGGCTATTAACCCGGACGTGGCCGGCGCCGAGATATCCGGGGGAGCTCCATTGCATGGGACCGGGCTAGGCTCGATTTGGCTCGGCACTCCCTGAGCCATTTGACCTCCCTTGAGCTGGTGGTGAAGTGAGTCAGCTCGGGCTCGGGCGATTGAGCCAGGTGTGGGCTCGTGCCTATACTCCTCCTCACGCGCGGCCGTGAATCTAGGGCTTGACCTAGGGCTCGGCAAATGTTGACTTGGCTCGGCACCAAGGGCTCTAATGATCTGAGGTGACTCTGTGGGAGCTGTGGGAGTCTTGGTGGCCGAGATAATTGGACATGTGCCGAGAGGAATCTCCATGTGGCTTGGCGGGCCATTAGGGTTTGCCGGCGGGATTTTAGGGTTTGCCCGGGTTGTCTTTGCCTTGGTCTTGGACATGGGCTCCTCTTGCATGGTGGACACTTCATTGGCCATGAGCATATTCATATCACTAAATTAATGAGTTCTTTTTGTCGTGAAAAATTAACATAATGATGCAATGGCACAATGTTTCAATGGATTTACATGAGAGGGATATCTAAATAACAAAGAAATAATAAAAAGTGGACCATGATATACCTACACTTAATGTAAAATAGTATAAAATATTTCGCTAATAGATTATAAACACGTGCCACTTTATATTTTAAAATAATAAAATAACCAATAAGCATAGATTTGACATCGTGCCCTTTTTTGGTCTTTTCATCTACTATTTATTAATTAAAGCCTATTACTAGTTGTGTGCTATTAACCGGTCCACGTACAAACTACAACATTTATTTCAATTAAATAAATAAAGAAAATCAAAAGTTGGGTAAACAAGTTGTTAGGAAGTGAACTTTTGGGAACTTCAGTTCCCTACTATAGTTCCCTTCCTCAGTTTTCCTAGTTTCGATAATGACAAACATCTTTGCTATTAATGTTTCTATTAGTGTGATAAACAGGGAACTTAGAACTCGGAAAGCAAGGAACAGAGACGCTATCGCCAGACTTGGGAACTGGCGAAAGGAACCCAAGCTAGTCGACGCCAGAAACACTTGAAGAATTATGTAAAGGCGGCGGCGAGCTGTTTTAGGGTAGATCTTAGCTAGAGAGAGAGCTAAAGATTCTATCCGATTTCCATATATAATAGGAGCGTAAAAGATTATCTCTCATGGAAACAAAGTTGTAAAAAATCGGTAAAGATAATATTTGGTAACAAATGTTATCTTTAAAGATTTCTTTTGATTATTTTATTTATATGATTCGGTTATTGAAGATTCACTATCTCATTAACTAAATCATATAAGTAAAGCGGTCAAACCTCTCTAAAAAAAAACACGCATTAACGAAAAGAAGCTTTCTGAAGTGTAGAAGAAGAATTGTGTTGTGTTCTTTGAAGAAGAACGAAGTAAGTCACTTGCTTGTTACTTGGTTAGGTTGAACTAGGTAGAGAGTCTTTAGTGTGTCTAAGACTTTAATCTGTGTGTTCTATTCTAGTTGATTGTAACCGAAGTATTAATACAAGAAGTAGACTTTGAAATCCTCTTGCAAAAGGAGTAGTGGGTTTTATCCTGGATAACTAGTTGGTTATCAAAGGTTCTCACTCTAAGGAACTTGTCTTGAATCTGTTCGTGTTTTCTTATTCCGCTGCTTAGGGAACTGAACTTTCAGTTCCCTCGATAACTAACAACGTACGATCCTACACAAGTTCGACCCAAAAAATTAAGAATAAACAATATCGAAATAAATACTTGTAATTCGTACATCACCTTCTTTGTTGGCTTCTTCTCGACTTCCTTATTTCTCATTAATGAACAAAGGCAAGTAGAAAAGTCTTTCTTTTTAAATTGTGTAGAAGAAAGATTGAGGACATTAAAATTTGAGAGAAGATAGAAGAGGTTTATAATTTTAGATTGCATTTCTCCTTTCCTCTCACTCATATCTGTATTCTTCATGCATTCTCACCTCATGCCAAAGCAAGTTTTTTCCCATTTCAGAACAACAATCAACTATTGTAAGAGTATAAAATCCTCCATTCTTTACTTACAATTCACAAACTTCCATTCTCCCTTTTTTCAACTCATTTATCCACACCAATTTTGAGAAGAACTCAAGAAAACTCAGGAAAAAAAAAACACAAAAATCAAATAGATTGGTCTTTCATGGCGTGTCTACCTCAGCGACTCCTCTGTCACCGGCAACGTTCTTTGACGATACCGACCTTGTCCACTCCCTCTCCGGCGCCTACCTTCCGCCACTAGTACGACCTCGCCGACCTCGTATTCCGCGGACAAAAAACGAGGAAGATGAAGGATGAAATAAAGAAAGAATAAGGTGAATAAAAAAAACAAGAAGAATAAGGAAAGAAGATGAAAATTTTGATAATGATAGGAGGGAAATGAAGAATAGGAAAAAAGGTAAAAAAAATCAGTACTTTAATCGTTCCTCTTAGGGCTGGTTTGGTATAACATTTGGAATCGCGTTAAAATCAGGAATTGGAATGGAATGAGAATTAAAATAAATCATTCCTGTAACATAGTATTTGATATGTTTTCGGAATCAATCATTTCAAAAAATTTATTCTTTGGTTAAGTGTGAGAATCAAATCTCATTTAATATTAGTATATGTATTTTTTAATATTTTAACAAATTTACAAGACATAAGATGAGGGAGTAATATTGGGAAGAGAGGATGAACTTTTTTTTTTGGGAATGGCTCATTCTATGATTTTAGATGGGGAATCAATTTGTTCATAAGTTTTGGAATGGGTGATTCCAAGGAATCAAGTTAATTATCATTTCAAGCTCTACCAAACATAAATACGGGAATCAACCATTCACATTCCGATTTCTCATTCCCTTGGAATCGTACCAAACGAGCCCTTAATACCGAGGAGCATTAAGGTGTAATACTTTTTAGACAATTAAAATATATTTATATCCTTTTATATTTACGAAAAGTGTAAGATGTATCCTACATCCATGGCTTATGAGATTATTCCGTACTTCTCCTCCCAAATAAACCTACACAACTAGCAACACTAACCTTCAATGTGTTATTTACTTATTTCCCCTATCCCCTTCACTCTCACCATCAAGAATCTCCCGGTTTACTCGACCAAAAAAAAATCTCTTGGTTTCTCTCTCCTCAATTCTTTGAGTATGAATTCATATATGCTCTTTATATCATTTTAATAATTGCTTATCAAGTTACTATTACATCATCTAAATTAAATGTCGTTTTAGCACTTGAATTTTGATTAATTTATATACTTCATATGTTATTTTAGGATTTTTAGACAATTAATAAAAATGTGTTATGAGAATTGTTGTTGCAATTTGTTTTTGTTTACTTCTTTTCTTCTAGTGTCTATACTCTTTATTCATTGATTTAAAATGTTTGTGATTATTTATTACGTGAAAAGATTGGGCACAAATGTAAAATTATAGCTGTATTTACTACTTTTATTAAATATTGTGTCAAGACTAAATGACAATTATTTTGACCAACACTTGTTTTCTCATCATCTCTAGTTTCTTGCAGAATTAGTTGTTTTCTTTCATTGAATGAAGGAAAAATAACTTTAAATAATATCAACTATCGCCTATGAACCAAAAATAATACGAACTTTAAAAATTGTAAAAATGTACCCGAACTTTGTCAATATTAACCCAAAATGATATGATCCATTTTTCCGATAAAATCTCTTACGGAGATGCTGATGTGGCACCAAAAAACATAATTTGGTAAAAAAAAATCACATATCAGCTCATTTATATATTTAAAAAACAAAAATAAAAATATCAAAATAAAAATAATAAAACGAACTTCTTTAGCAATTTGCATCTACTGAAGCACAAACCAAAAAAACAATCCCTTGAAGAGGGCTCGAAGTGGACGCTCGAAGAGAAAGGTCCGAAATTCAATCTCCGTCATCGTTTTGTAAAACTAATTCCTTAAATTTTAGGTTTGTGCTTCAGTAGATGGAAATTGTTAAATAAGTTCATTCTTTTGATTTTAATTTTAATTTTTTTTTTCTTTTTTATTACTCCGTATATAAATGAACTGATGTGTGAAAAAGTTTGTCAACTTCTAGTTTTTGATGCCACATCAACATTTCTGCGCGAGATTTCACGGAGAAAAATGAACCATACCATTTTAAGTTATTATTGATCGTAATTCCGATAAGTTTTTAAAATTTTTAAAATTAGAATTATTTTTTATTCCAAGCCATAATTATCACCGAATTCTCGTCCAAATCCTCAAATAATCTTGTGAATAGAAGAAAAGTAGCTCCTCTCCCTCTCTCTTTACTTTTGGGTTCTGGACTTGTGTGCCCTTTTCATTGAGATCTGTTCTGAAATGGGTTTTTCCCAAAGCACAAATTGCGCTGCTTCCAGCCAATTTCTTGAAATTGGAAACCCGCCCATTTCAAAGAGGAGTGCCAGTGGCTGCAGTGAGGAGAGCTACAATGACCTGAAATTTCAGTCCAATTTAGTGAAGATGATTTGGGACTTTGGGTTGGCCTGTTTCCTGCCATCTTGCTTGAGCAAACATCAGATCCTGGAAGAATCAAAGGAAAGCACCCAGAAAGATGGTCGCAGTTTAGAGCACAAGAAGGCTTGGTTGCTTGCGGAGTCTGGTGGGTGTGCTGCTGCTGCGCTCACAAATGGCGATGAGCTCAACTCCGTTCACTCCTCTTTCAGATTCCGCTTCTGCTCGCAGGTGGAGATGGACTCTCTGAACATCAACTACTCCCCTTGTACCACCATCTTGATGGTCAATTTGGACAGTAGTTTGTCTGAATCACGGTCAAGTGAGCTGAAATGGAAAAGGGTCGAATCATTGGACATGAGCATTTCCCCTGCAGCACAGTCATTGATCAGGTTTAGCTATGATGAAATCCTCGCTGCTACTAGAGATTTTGCACAAGGTAATGATCTGGGTTTTCATTGTTTTCTTATGTTTAGTGGCGTCTGGTTCCAGTTTGGATTTAGTTAAGGAATTAGGAACAAAACATTCTGATATGGTTTAGTTTGAGGAATGGGGTTGTAAAATGGCGTTTGTAAACAATTTGATCTCTCATTCTCAAATCCATCAACCAAAAGCCGCCTGGATCGCTGTACCATTTTTGTTGATGTGGGTGTATGTTTGTAAATTTGATCAGGCAGAGTGTTGGGAAGAGGCGCGTTAAGCTATGTGTTCAGAGGCAGAATTGGGTTCTTAAGAACTGCAGTGGCAGTAAAGAGATTGGACAAGGAGGATGCAGAATCTCCCAAGACATTTTGCAGGGAGTTGATGATTGCAAGCTCTCTCCAGCACCCAAATATTGTGCCTCTCTTGGGGTTTTGTATAGATCCAGAGGAGGGATTGTTCTTGGTGTACAAGTATGTCTCCAGTGGAAGCTTAGAGCACCATTTGCAAGGTATTCTCTCTCTTCCAATTTTGTCAGAGTTTAATTCTGATTTTAGATCCTAAATTTTGAATCTGAAAATCTCAGCTATGCTATACCCTTTTTGCAGACAAGAATAAGGGAAAGAAGGGCTTTGCGACGCTTCCATGGTCTGTTAGGTACAAGGTCGCGATTGGAGTAGCCGAAGCCGTCGCATATTTACACAATGGAACCGAAAGGTGTGTTGTTCATAGAGACATCAAGCCCTCTAACATCCTACTGTCCTCCAAGAAAAGGCCAAAGGTGAAAATTCTGGTTCAGATATCAGAATTTTATATTTGATCAGGCTATTTCTTGTGTGTTGACCTCTTTCTAACATGTTTAGATCGATTCTTTGTGCAGTTATGTGATTTCGGATTAGCCACTTGGACTGTAGCTCCTTCAGTTCCTTTCCTTTGCAAGACCGTGAAAGGAACATTCGGGTATGATCCTGATCTGCAGGAACTTGTCATATATATCATGTTAGCTCGCTTAATAAAACTCCTAAATTCTTGCAGCTACCTTGCACCAGAGTATTTCCAGCATGGAAAGGTGTCCGATAAAACCGATGTGTATGCCTTTGGAGTAGTCCTACTTGAGATACTCACAGGGAAAAAGCCAATCGAAACAAACAGACAACCCGGTGAAGAAAACTTGGTTCAGTGGGTAGGTTCATCACAAACCTTTGTTTTTCTGATACAAGTACCTGCATGTGAATCAATTAATGATCAATAGCATTTATTTTTTTGATACAAGTTTATATTTGTATCAAATAATGATCAATTATCGATTTGGTAGTTAATACCATCCCTAGTAGCAACCTAAAGATGGCTTGCGATTACAGCAAAGAATTGAATCCGAGTACTAGACTTGGCCAATTAGATGAAACTTGTACTTGAAGCTATCTTTTTCATGCATAGTTATCCTACCCAACCCGAGCTAACTTTTGTGTGATGCAGGCGAAGCCACTATTGGACCAAGGAAGGACAAGTAAGCTTGAGAAGCTGCTCGACCCACGGGCCAAGCTAACCCCTAGGAGCTCAGCTCAGATATCCTGTATGGCCAGGGTAGCATCGGCCTGCCTAAGCAGTGACGAGTCAAGCAGGCCAGGGATTGTTGAAGTCGTTTCCCTACTGAGAGGAGAGGAACAGTCTTGCTACGTAAATCAAAAGACGGGTTCTTCGAGATATATGGCTAACACTTACGCCCAACAACAGCAGATGAAGAACGAGATCACGAATCACTTGGCTTTGGCCATGCTGGGAGTCTCAGAGCTGGAGGACTACGATTACTTGCACAACAGATGATCGGAAAGGAAAGCCGTTTTTTTTCTGTTTGCTTTTTCTCTTTCTTTTCTTTTCATTTCGATTTTCCCTACATTTCCTAATTCATGGCGTTGTTTCATATTATGCTTGATTGGCCATGGCAACATTCTTTTCATCTGTGAGTTGTTTCTTGATCCGTAATCGTAGTTGAAATAGGGTTAGTGTGGTCGATACGTTCGAGCTGCTTCATAGCAAGTATAGCATCATTTTCTGATGAGAAATTGTTCACTTAAGGACCTTCACCAAGATATGAAGGTCTGAGTGCTGCATTTTAGGACAAGGAAAGCTCAGAACATCAGTCATTAATAAGGGTATTGTTATTGAATTGCTCACTTGTACACCAGGTATGTTCAATTTTAGTGTAATTAAGTTTTAAACGATGGAGATTTAGCTCACACGGCTGAGAAAAATGGCGTCGTCTCGTACTATTTAACCTTGTTGTATAACAACATAATCTCCAAAGTCAACAATACCGGTGATGAAGTCTACTTATGGCTCACAAGCCTCTGTTTTATACCCCGATTTACACTTACAATTTATCAGTCCGGTTCATGTGCGGACCGGCCTTAAAATATAATATATGGACCGGCTTCCCACCATCGGAATGAAGACTTCCAACGGCCATGATTGAAGATGTCCACCAGCTTATTTTTGAAGCGCACGCGTTGGATGATATACACGGTGGCATAATCGTAAATTAGGGACAATGACTGAGAAAAGGACGTGCGTGCCCTTAACGGTTTAAACACAAAACCATTCAACTGCTCTCCATTCAAAAACTTCAGCGCTTCGATTCGAAGCGCTGAAGTTGCCCACCACATAGCCAAGGAAAGTGGTAGAAGGGGCACAAAAGGTGCACTTGGCAAGGTTGGCATAAAGCTTCTCCTTGCGTAGGCACTCAAAGACGGCTCTCAAGTGGGCCGTGTGGTCTTCCAAAGATTTGCTATAGATGAGGATGTCGTCGAAGTGGACCACCTCGAACTTGCCCAAGAATGCCCACAAAACATGGTTCATGAGGCGCATAAAGGTACTAGGAGCATTGGTGAGCCCAAATGGCATGACGAGCCACTCATACAACCCATACTTAGTCTTGAAGGCAGTTTTCCATTCGTTGTCTTCTCTCATGCGGATTTGATGATAGACGCTCTTGAGATCCACCTTAGAGAAGAAGATGGCACCATGAAGTTCATCAAGCATGTCATCTAACCTTGGAATTGGATGGCGGTACTTGACGGTGATTTGATTAATGGCTCGGCAATCCACACACATACGCCAAGACCCATCATTCTTTGGGACAAGAAGCACTGGGACCGCACATGGGCTAAGGCTCTCCCGGACATGTCCTTTGTCCATGAGCTCTTGCACTTGCTTTTGGAGCTCGACGGTCTCCTCGGGGCTAGTGCGGTAGGCTGTGCGGTTTGGAAGTGAAGCGCCCGTCACCAAGTCAATTTGGTGCTCAATCCCGCGCACCGGGGGAAGCCCAACCGGAAGCAAAGTCGGCGTGACATCGACAAACTCTTGCAACAAGGCCGAGATGCAAGGCGGCCATGAGGCACCATCCTCCTTGGCGGTGAGGCAACGTGAAACAAGCAAGCCCGAGGAGGAGGTCATGGAGGCTCGACGCCGGCTCGGTGGAGAGGTGGCTTTGGATCAAGAGGCGCAACTTCGGCGTTTGGCCGCGGCTCGGAAGGTTCGGCGGCAACGCGAGAAAGAGGCAGCCAAGGCAAAGGGAGGCGCGGCTAAGGCGTCATGGAAGGAGGCTTGGATCGTGGGCTTGGACGTAGGATGGGCTAGGGAGAAGGAAGAGCTTGGCAAGGAAGGAGGACTTGATGGGCCGGCCTACTTGAAGACTTGAAGCCTTTTACTTGCTTTCCATTTTTAGCATATGACATTCTTAGACTATTTATATGTTGGTATTGGCATTTCATTAGGTAGATTTGATTTTGATAAACACATTTGTGATTGGAGGTTTGCCCTTCTTTGAGTATTTGAATTCTTGGTGAGTAATATCCGAACGTTCATTACTTTGTGTTTTGGTGCATAATATCCAAAGCAGGTTGATTAAGTTTAGGTGAGTAATATCCTTGACTTGAATCAACAACCTTGATCGATCCAAGGTGAGTCATATCCAAGGATTGGTTGAGTCTTTCAAGCCATCGAAGTGCAACTCCGAGACGGTGTTGATTGCTTATCCTGATTACATTATCATCATCATATGCATGTCTACCATCATCAACCGCCATTCGAGCTACTTTGGAGACCTTACCTTGCACCAGAAGAAGATCCGCGGGGTCGAAGTGCATCATTTGGTATCATAGCCAAAGCGAGGTAAAATGTTCCAATTTGCTTGACTTTGTTTTCTTAAAGTTCTCACGGGCTTTGATTAACCTTGTCCTAGAGCCGAGTGAAGCGAGAGCCTAGCCAAGCCCACCCAAGAGGGTTGAGTGCCGGCAAGAAGAGGGCAAAGCCGAGAGGAGAGCGGTGGCGGCCTAGCCGTAGGCGGCGGCTGCCGAGGTGAACCCTAAGCCCCTTTCCGTGTTCTTCTAGCCATATATCCTAAGATCGTGGGAAAATCTTGTTTAGAAGATTGTGTATTGCAAAATCTGATTTGGTTTTTCAAAAAGGGAAGTTGAGATATTCGTTTGAATCTAAAGATTTTCCCGCTTTTAAGAAAGACGTTTTGCTCCCTTGTTTTCAATTGTGGATCAGCATTGTAGTTAAAAAAAAAGAGAAAGAAAGAAACGAAGAAAAGAGAAAAGGAAGGAAAAAGGCGGGCTCGTAGCCCTTGCCATTTTTGTTTTTTAAAAGGTTATAGCACACCCGGGCAAAGCCTTGAGAAGTCCAAGGGCGTACGTCAAGTGGTCCCGGCCCGAAGGGCTTGAGAAGACTCCGCCTGGCGTCTTTTCTCTAAGGGTAGGGACTTTTTCGGGTTTTCAAACAAATCTTTGAATTTTTCTTGGAGAAAAATAAAAATTGATTTTTCGAGATCCAATCTTTCCTTAACAAATTCCCATATCTTAGTCCCTTTCCAAATATAAATTCGGCCTTTCCTAAGGGAGTTGGGAATTTTAGGAAATAAAATCTTGCATTTTTGGAAATTGTTATCTTGCTTAGAGTAAGATATCTTGGAGGATTTTTGGTGGATCTCTCCATATCTTTTTGGACGAAATTTTGACAAGCCAAGATCTTGCCACATCTTCAAGGGGCGGCCCAAATCTTCACACAAGGAAACCGAGATCTTCATTAACCAAATAAGGGAGTATATTATCTTTGTTGATTTTATTCTTTGTAAAATTAATTCAATAAAATCCCTAATATCTTTTGGAAGATATCTTTCTTAGTTTTTCAGATTTGGAAGTTAGGATACTTGGGCTCCAAGACAAGCAAGGGGGCCGAACCTACTAAACCCTAAATTCCCATAGGTGTGTCTTCTCACCTTGTGTTCTCGGTTTTGGTTGCTCACAAAGACTTGAGTGTTGCAGCTTGTTCCTAGTCGAAAATAGTTCGTGTACTTTTGACCATGGTGGGTTCGGATTCGGGGCGTGAGAAGCCATCTTCGCGGGTGTCGCCCGTCATCATTGAAGCCATTCGAGAGCTTCTTCATCAAAACAACGTCTAGTTGCAGACTGAATTCAGTGAAGCCTTGGAGAGGCGTCTGGAGAAGCTGCCTGAGGAGGACCGCGCGCCAGGAGTGGCCGGAACCACCGTCACCGACCGTCTCAACAATTTGGGAGGTGGAGGCACGTCAAGGGCTCGCAGAGCTTACCTACATAGGGAACCGACTCCCTATGCTGCATGGACGGAGCAAGAGGAAGACGAGGATGAAGAGGAGGTATACCCCTCGCCGTGACCTCAGCCACCGACAGCGACAGGACGGCAAGCCAATGGCGCGCAGGGAAGGCCGACGTTTCCTGGTGTGCGTGAACAACCGAGGCGGTTTGTGCCCAATATGCAGCCACACCGTCATGTTCCCGGGCTGTGTGAGTTTGGTTAGGGCTATGAGCGGCCGTATGACGAGGAGAGACGTGAGTCGCCTGTGCACCACCATGCTAAGGTACCCATTGATAAGTTTGCTGGAACTGCTGATGTGGAGGCCTATCTGGAATGGGAGTCTAAGACTGAGGCCATCTTTGATTATTATGATCATCTGGATCATGTTCGGGTAGCCATGGCCACCATTCATTTCACAGAGTTTGCCTTGTCTTGGTGGAGGGCAGACAAGATCGAGAGACACATAGACGGGCTTGAACCAATCCGTACGTGGCGCGAGCTCAAGGTGGCTATGAGGCGGCGGTTTGTGCCCGCCAACTACTTGGACCTTGTGCAGGGGCAGTTGGAGCGCTTGAGGCAGGGCAACAACACACCATCTGAGTACTACAACAATATAAAGTAGCTTATGGCAAGGTTAGGTGTTAACTTCCCTGAGAGGTATGTCGTCTCCAAGTTTGCTAATGACCTTAATGAAGATATAGGTAGTCTTGTTAGAGCTCAGCACTTTGGGCCAGGTCCGCCTATAGAGAGCGTGCTGCAATACGCCCAACAGGTCTACGAGGGTTTGCCTAATATGAGGCAATCCAGTGGGGCGCGCACTTGGGGAACTTCGGCGCCTGCTAGCCAACCCAAGCCGGCGGTGGCCAAGGAATAGGCTGCCAAGGCCTCGACAAAGGCCCAATCTAGCGCGGCCAAGGAAGATGCACCGCGCACGAGAGAAATTCATTGTTTCCGCTGTCTGGGTCGTGGCCATGTTGCTTGAGATTGCCCTACCAATAAGCAAGTGCTGCTTAATTCTTATGGAGAGTACGAGTCTGAGGATGAGAAGGATGAGATGGACGTCTCGACTGAGTTGGAAGATACCAAGTGCAGCGCCTATGACACTCAAGGTGAGAGCTTCTTAGCTATTAAAGTTGAGCCCACTTATGTGGAACCACCTGCTGAGGGAACTGGGGATAGTGAGGAGCTGGCTGACTTGGCTCCTATGGATACTTTGGTTGATTGGCTCATGGAAGAGATCCCCGAGCAAGTGCTCAAGCCGCTAGTTGATCCTTTACAGTGGGAGCTCAGCTTCTATCATACATGCTATCTGGAGGGAAGTGACCTGCCTTTCATTGCTTTAGTGAACAGTGGGAGTGAAAGCAATATCTTGGTGGGGTTTGTTGTTCAGAAGCTCAAGATTTCTACTTATCCGTTAGGTCACGAGGTGACCATGGGTTGGATCAACGATGAGCATCGAGTGCTGGTGACCAGGGGTGTTGATGTGACCTTCCAGATGATGAATTTTACAGATGCGGTGTAGTGCTACGTTCTCGCAATCAAGGAGTTTGCTCTTATCCTTGGTCGGCCATGGCAGTTTGATCGCTTTTTTATTCATGATGGCCGATGCAATTTGCATCATGTTATCCATGACGGGGTATGGTATAGCTTTGAGGCCATGAGCAAGAGTGATCTGGGGCAAGCGAAGGCGAAGGCGCGCACATTATTTCTCCAGGATCAGCCACGCCGTAATCGGTGGTGGAAACTTCCACACGATATGATCAACCCGCCCAAGAAAGCTAAATCTATTTCTTTTGTGCCCTCGGGTTCGAGTACTACTCTATTCTTGCCTTTTGGGAACTATAGGGCTTATCTCTTGCTATTTTGTGAGGCTTTAGGGAGGTATTCCAAGCTTGTGTATGCATGTAACCCTAGTAGGGATTGGGTGAGAGTTAAGAAAGTGAGTCCCCTCAAGCTTATTTTTGTGCATGCTAGGCGTGAGAGTGAGGGAAGTATGTGTATGTCAAAGCTTAGGTTGGTTGGGGTGTTTGAGAGTTTTGGTTACTTTGTATTCATGGATGGTCCATGTGAAGATTCAAGGTCGAATCTTCCCCAAGAAGGGGAGGATGATACAAGAAAGCCCGAGGAGGAGGTCATGGAGGCTCGACGCCGGCTCGGTGGAGAGGTGGATTTGGCTCAAGAGGCGCAACTTCGGCATCTGGCCGTGGCTCGGAAGGTTCGGCGGCAACGCGAGAAAGAGGCAGCCAAGGCAAAGGGAGGCGCGGCTAAGGCGTCATGGAAGGAGGCTTGGATCGTGGGCTTGGACGTAGGATGGGCTAGGGAGAAGGAAGAGCTTGGCAAGGAAGGAGGACTTGATGGGCCGGCCCACTTGAAGACTTGAAGCCTTTTACTTGCTTTCCGTTTTAGCATATGACATTCTTAGACTGTTCATATGTTGGTTTTGGCATTTCATTGGGTAGATTTGATTTTGATAAACACATTTGTGATTGGAGGTTTGCCCTTCTTTGAGTATTTGAATTCTTGGTGAGTAATATCCGAGCGTTCATTACTTTGTGTTTTTGTAACACCCCCAAATATCCTCTTGAAAGGTATTACTGCCAGTGACCTCGGATTCCACATCCCGAAGTCACCCCAGGCTTTTCCAGTTGATATAAACCATCAAACAACAGTTATAATACAAAATATCATAACTTTCATTAAAACCCAAAGTCTCGGAATTACAACATAATTCCAAATACATCAAAATACATAATCAGAATCATTACAGCGGAAGTTCTTAATATAAAACATATTTAACACAGCGAAAGTCTTTGAAATAACAACAAAAGGGTTTTGATCTCAATGATCACCCGCCAAGGATATCGACCTAAATAAACTTGTCAAAACACCGTTTGCCTTCATAGTCGTTCTAGCCTCCTCGGATTTTCAATTTATCTGATGTGCTGAAACGAACGGATGATACCAGCCAACCATGCAGAGAACAATTTCGGTTGGTTAGTCTAATGAAAGACTATGCAAGGGTACAAAGCAGAGTGGTTCAAAGTAGTCGTATTAGGTTAGACTCATCGCTTCTCGAATCAAAACCGATGACGATAGTCAACCACCATACTTATACTAGAATATATGAAAAGACATGATCAAGAGAAGATTCTGGAAGACCGAGTCTTACAACAATCAATCCCAAAAGAAGACTCCAACAAATGTTGGGAACGTAAAATAATTCATATTCAAAAACGACTTGATGTTTCGGTTCACGACCAACCTCACCGCTCACGGCGAATCCAGATTGGAAAGAGAACGTTACTGTGATCAAAGTCAAGACGAGATTTTCTAGCTGCACTATTACCTAGCTGCACTACTCGCCGAAGGTCTATTAATTATGTGCGACTAACGACACTTATCTTATTTAATTCCAAAACGCGCATCACGTTATAAGCTTTTATATCCACATCGCAGAGTCCAAGCCTCTATATCTACATCACGGTTGGTCATGACCAGAAAGTTTGGCATAGGGTCTTGATCACCCTATTATTTGCCAAGTTATAAAGAAACGAATGGACCTCGCAAAGTCCAAACGTTCCTACGAATACTCGTGCTAACTAACAGTTCAATACAGTAATAATCCACATCAAAGTCATCAAGGCCCACATCATAACTATATATCTATAATAGCGTTGATTCTAGCAGATATATAACCTATTATAATATCAGATTTTAATCATATTAATTAACAAAACTGTTCCCAACATAAACAATAAATCATTCCAAATTAATTAACAACTAAACAATTGATAATTAATGGAAGTATGGAATGATGAGCAAGAGCGAACCGCCACTTGCCTGGAGTAGATTCGGCGATGAATCTAGACGAGACGACTACTGATGATATCATTTCCAAGGATATGGCCTATTCTTCAGATAACTCTAGTAGGATTACGGGTCCATACACGATCCATCATATGACATATTAATTAATATCAATTAATTTGTCTGGACGAACTCAAGGAATTAAATCCAATAAATTCTTATGATTTTAAATCATAAGAATATTGATTGAATTTTCCTAAAGACAGATACGGATAAAAGGTAATCGAAATTATAACGCTCGAATAATTTCGGGTCAAATCCGGACGGAATGGAACTTGGGCTTCTCGGCCCAACAACAAATTAAACAAGGGATGGGGCCCACCTTCACTATTCCTCCTTCTTCAACCCATCTTCTACCCTGCCTTCTTCCCGACTGCAACAACGACAACACAAGCAGGGGAGCTCTCGCCGGTGAGGACGCTCGTCTCCGGGAAAGGGCCATAGCACGCCGGCTACAGCAGCAACTCGAACAACAGCTTCAACAATAGCAGATCGGGGGCACGATGGTGGTTCGACAGCAGTGCAGCTCCGTCGTCGCCGGCAGTAGAAGTAGCAGCACCTCCAACTCGGCGAACAGTAGACCTCAGCCACAGCAGCGAACCTCAGCAGTGGCCCACAACTCGCCGGTGGTGGCTTCACGCAGTAGCCCGTCGACGCCGGGAAGGAGCTACCGAGAGGGAGTACGAGATCGGGTCTTGGGTGCCCCTCAACCCCTTCCAGTTCTGTCTCCTTTTAAAGCCCCAGGAGGAGCCCCCGACCAGCCCCGACCAGACATGCAGGAGAGCCCAAGTGGCATGGCCACAGGGATAAGATTCAGGAGATCAAGTGGCGAGATCAAGTGGCGTGCAGGGATAAGATTGTAGCTGGAGGATAAGATTTGGTATGGGTTTTAAACCCCAGAAATTATTTGTTTGTATCCAAACAAATATTCTAAGTCCCGAAAATATATCGAATGTATTTTATACCACTTAGGAAATTATTTTGGAGATCATGGATGTTACGGAAAATCCAAACTCCACTGAAAGCGAAATAATTATTGAACGAAGGTTGGGAAAAGTTACCCAAATGTCCTTACTAAAAATTGAGGGGTATTACAGTTTTGGTGCATAATATCCAAAGCAGGTTGATTAAGTTTAGGTGAGTAATATCTTTGACTTGAATCAACAACCTTGATCGATCCAAGGTGAGTCATATCCAAGGATTATGATGGCTTTCGCCCTCGAAGGATCGCGTCTGGGGAAGGTAAAACACCACGAACACCTTGCTATTTCTCCAAGGAATGCACGACTGAAGTGTAGACTCTAGAAATGGTGGAACGAGAGGTTGATGGTTAGATCGGATGATGTGGATCGAACACGAACCGGATAGGCGAACAACGACAACTAGGAGTCCACCCGGTTGCCTTGAATGACTTGTAGAACCCAAGGAGTCCACCTAGGGTTCAAAAAGGTTTGATAAATCCCTCACAAGAGTCCACTCGCGAAAGAAGAATCAGTTTGAGTTTGAATGCGTCGGAATCCACCTAAACACTCACACTCATAATTGAATTGAAGTCGAATCCTCAAACTTAAATTCAATCAATAATTCCAATCCAGGAATAAGAGAAACACAAGGTTCTTAATTTGATCAAAAGCTGAAAAATGAAATGCCAAAACCAACATATAAATAGTCTAAGAATGTGCCAAAAACGGAAAGCAAATAAAAGCCTTCAAACACCTCTAGTGGGTCGGCCCATCAAGTCCTCCTTCCTTGCCAAGCTCTTCCTTCTCACGAGCCTCCCCATGTTCAAGCCCACGGTCCAAGCCTCCTTCCATGCCACCTTGGTCGCGTCTCCATGTAAAGCCTCCTCGTCACCGAGCCGGCGCCGAGCCATGCATCTTGGTCTCCTTCTCGGGCTTGCTTGTATCATCCTCCCCTTCTTGGGAAGGATTCGACCCCAAATCCTCATGTAGGCCTCCCATGAATACAATATAGCCAAAGCTCTCAAACGCCCCAACTATCCTAAACCCGGACATACAAATGTTCCTCTCACCCTCACGTGTAGCATGCACAAAAAAAAGCTTGAGGGGACTCCCCTTCTTAACTCTCACCCAATCCCTACATGGGTTACATGCATATACAATCTTAGAATACCTCCCCAAAGTCTCACAAAACAACAAGAGATAAGCCCTATAGTTCTCAAAATGCAAGAATAAGGTAGTACTAGAACCTGAGGGCACAAAAGAAATGGACATAGCTCTCTTAGGAGGGTTGATCATCTCGTGAGGAAGCTTCCACCACCGATTACGTCGTGGCTGATCCTGGTGAAATAATGTGCGCGCCTTTGCCCTCGCTTGCCCGATCTCACTCTTTCTCATGGCCTCAAAGCTATACCACACCCCGCCATGGATAACATGATGAAAATAATTGCATCGGCCATCATGAATAACAAAGCGATCAAACTGCCATGGCCGACCAAGGATAAGCGCAAACTCCTTGATTAGAAGCATGTAGCATTGCACCACATCTATAAAATCCCTCATCCTGAAGGTCACATCAACGCCCCTGGTTACCGGCACCCTATGCTCATCGTTGATCCAACCCATGGTCACCTCATGACCTAACGGAAAAGTAGGGAGCTTGATCTTCTGAATAGCAAACTCCGCCACGATATTTCTTTCACTCCCACTGTCCACTAAAGCAATGAAAGGCATGCCATTTCCCTCCAGATAGCACGAATGATAGAAGTTGAGCTCTCTCTGCAGAGGATCAACTGGCGGTCTGACAACTTGCTCGGGAATCTCCTCCATGATCCAGTAAACCAGTGTATCCATAGGACCCAAGTCAATCAGCTCATCAATATCCCCAGTTCCCTCAGCAGGCGGTTCAACATAAGTGGGCTCAACTTTAATAGCTAAGAAGCTCTCACCTTGAGTGTCATAGGCGCCACACTTGGTGTCTTCCACCTCAGCCGAAACCTCCATCTCATCCTCAGACTCGTACTCTCCACAAGCATTCAACAACACTTGCTTCTTGGTAGGACAATCTCGAGCAATATGGCCACAGCCCAGATAGCGGAAACACTGAACATCCCTCATGCGGGGCGCACCTTCCTTGGTTGCGCTAGACTGAACCTTTGTCGGGACCATGGCAACCTCCTCCTTGGCTACCGCCGGTTTGGGTTGGCTAGTCGACGTCGGAGTTCCCCACGTGTGTGCCCCACTAGATTGCCTCCTCTTAGGCAAACCCTCATAGACCTGCTGGGTGTAATGAAGCACGCTCTCTATAGGCGGATCTGCCCCAAAATGCTGAGCTCTAACAAGGCTACCTATATCTTCATTAAGACCATTAGCAAATTTAAAGACCACATACCGCTCAGGGAAGTTAACACATGACCTTGCCATAAGCTGCTTCAGGTTATTGTAGTATTCAGATGGCGTGCTGTTGCCCTGCCTCAAGCGCTCCAACTGACCTTGCACAAGGTCCAAATAATTGGCCGGCACAAACCGTCTCCTCATAGCCACTTTGAGCTCGCGCCACGTGCGGATTGGTTCAAAACCGTCGATGTCTCTCTCAATCTTGTCTGCCCTCCACCAAGACAAGGCGAACTCTGTGAAGTGAATGGTAGCCATGGCTACCCGAACATGATCCGGATGCTCATAATAGTCGAAGATGGCCTCAGTCCTAGACTCTCATTCCAGATAGGCCTCCACATTATCGGTTCTAGCAAACTTATCAATAAGCACCTTAGCATGGTGATGCACAGGCGACTCACGCCTCTCCTTGTCATTCGGTCGCTCATAGCCCTGACCAAACTCACACAGCCCGGGAACATAATGATGCGGCTGCATATTGGGTGCAAACCGCCCCAGTTGTTCGCGCGCACCTGGAAACGTTTGCCTTTCCCGCCCTCCGTTGGCCTGCCATCCTGCTGCCGCCGGTGGCTGAGGTCGCGGCGAGGGGTACACCGCCTCCTCCTCTTCCTCTTCATCGTCGACTTGCTCCGCCCATGTAGTATAGGGAGTCGGCTCCCTACGTGGGTAGGCGCCTCGGCCTTTGGATGTACCTCCGCCTCCCAAGTCGTTGAGCCGGCCGGTGATGATGGTTCCGGCCAGTCCCTGCATGCGGTCCTCCTTAGGGTGCTTCTCTAGTCGTCTCTCCAAGGCGTCATTGAATTCAGTCCGCAACTGGACATTGTTTTGATGAAGAAGCTCTCGAATGACTTATATGATGGAGGGTGACACCGGAGAAGATGGCTCTTCTCGCCCCGAATCCGAGCCCACCATGGTCACAAGCACACGAGCTAATTCGGACTAGGAACACGCTGCAACACGCAAGTCTTGTGAGCAACCAAAACCGCAAGCACAAAGGTAAGAAACGTACCTAGGGGAATTGTAGCTCTATAGGTTCGGCCCTCCTTGTTTGTCTTGGCTCCCAAGAAGCTTAGTTTCCAAATCCGAATTTAGAAAAAGATTTCTTCCAAAAATATGTGAGTGAGTTGGCTTTAATTAAATTACCTAAGGAAATAAATTGAAGGAAGATAAAATACTCCCTTGTTGCCTTGTATATTATGCAGCCACACCCCCTATGGAAACCACACAATCTCGGCTTTCCTTGTGTGTAGTGGGCCGCAACTTGGAGAATAAGGCAAGGCCTTGGATTGCCAAAGATTTCGGCCAAGGGAAGGAAAGAGATCCCCGAAATTTCATTGTGATATCTTACCCAAACAAGGCAACAATTACCAAAATTGCTAGATTTGTTTTCCAAAAATGCTCACTCCCCCTTGGAAAGAAAATCTCACACGGCTAGGGGCTTTTTACTAAGGGACGAATTTATTTTTGGGAAGGGCCACGATATGGGAAACTTGTAAGGAAAGATTGGATTTTGACAAATCAATTTAATTTTCCTCCAAGAAAAATTCAAAAATTTGTTTGAAAACCCGGAAATGTCCCAACCATTGGAGAGAAGACGCCGGGCGTGGTCTTCTCAAGCCCTTTGGGCCGGGACCACTTGACGTACGCCCTGGGACTTCTCAAGGCTTTGCTCGGGTCCGCTACAACCTTCTAAAAACGAAAGTGGCAAGGGCTACAAGCCCGCCTTTTTCCTTCCTTTTCTCTTTGCTTTCTTCTTCTTCTTCTTCTCTCTCTTTATTTTTATTTTTATTTTTAACTACAACGCAGAAACACAATTGAAAAACAAATGGAGCAAAACGTCTTTCTCAAAAATTGGAAAATCTTCTGATTTTAAACAAATATCTCAACTTCCCTTTTTGAAAAACGAAATCTGATTTTGCCAAAACACAATCTTCTTAACAAGATCTACCCACGATCTTAGGGGATATGCCTAGAAGAAGAAGGAAAGGGGGTCTAGGGCTCACCTCGACAGCCTCCGCCCACGGCCAGGCCGCCGCCTCTCCCTCTCGGCCTCACACTCTCCTCGTCGGCGCTCAACCCTCTTGGGTGGGCTGGTCTAGGCTCTCGCTTCGCTCGGCTATGGGACTAGGTTTAAACAAAGCCCGTGAGAACTTTAGGAAGACAATTTCTAGCAAAATGGAACATTTTACCTTGATTTGGCTCTGACACCAAATGATGGCTTTCGCCCTCGAAGGATCGCGTCTGGGGAAGGTAAAATGCCATGAACACCTTGCTATTCCTCCAAGGAATGCACGACTGAAGTGTAGACTCTAGAAATGGTCGAAATGGTGGAACGAGAGGTTGATGGTGAGATCGGATGATGTGGATCGAACACGAACCGAATAGGCGAACAACGACAACTAGGAGTCCACCCGGTTGCCTTGAACGATTTGTAGAACCCAAGAAGTCCACCTAGGGTTCAACAAGGTTTGATAAATCCCTCACAAGAGTCCACTCGCGAAAGAAGAATCGGTTTGAGTTTGAATGCGTCGGAATCCACCTAAAAACTCACACTCACAATTGAATTGAAGTCGAATCCTCAAACTTAAATTCAATCAATAATTCCAATCCAGGAATAAGAGAAACACAAGGTTCTTAATTTTATCAAAAGCTGAAAAATGAAATGCCAAAACCAACATATAAATAGTCTAAGAATGTGCCAAAAACGGAAAGCAAATAAAAGCCTTCAAACTCCTCTAGTGGGCCGGCCCATCAAGTCCTCCTTCCTTACCAAGCTCTTCCTTCTCACGAGCCTCTCCACGTTCAAGCCCACGGTCCAAGCCTCCTTCCATGCCACCTTGGTCGCGCCTCCATGTAAAGCCTCCCCGTCACCAAGCCGGCGCCGAGCCATCTTGGTCTCCTTCTCGGGCTTGCTTGTATCAGATTGGTTGAGTCTTTCAAGCCGTCAAAGTGCGACTCTGAGACGGTGCTGATTGCTTATCCCGGTTACATTATCATAATCATCTGCACGTCTACCATCATCAACCGCCGTTCGAGCTACTTTGGAGACCTTACCTTACACTAGAAGAAGATCCGCGGGGTCGAAGTGCATCACAACGGTGAGGCACCAAGAGGAAGAAAGAGTGTCGGCCTTGAAGCACCTGTGTGAGGTGGCGGTGGCGAGGCAAGAGGAGTCGAGGCTCGCAACGCCCTTGGAGGGGAGCCAGGCCGCCTTGCGCTGCATGGGTGCTAGATGTCGCCGACACAGGCGCCGCACTGTGGAAGGCGGAGGCCATGCCGGTGATGAGCGCGCCAGGCGGTGGCTTGGCACCGGCGGTTGCGAGCTCACCCTTGCCCGGGCATTGAGGCACCGGGGCGGGGGGCGATCTATGAGCCGACGACCTGGGCGCCGCGCCAGTAGAGGCGGAGGCCGGGCCGTTGATGAGCAGGCCAGGTGGTGACCGGGCATCATGGGCCGCACGCTCACCCTTGCCTTGGCGTTGGGGGGCCAAGACATGGGCGGGGGTGGAGGCATCATCCTTGGGTCGCGGCTGCAGTGGCGTGGCGGCTTCAATGGCCTTGAGTCGGTTTCACTCAACTTGATCTTCAAGGATTTCCTCGGGGACATGGGCAATAGGGTGATGCACTTCCCACCATGGACAAACACAAAGGTGTTGAGGAAGCCGTTATGGATCACTCGCCTATCAAATTGCCAAGGCCTTCCTAACAAAAGGTGAGTTGCATCCATAGAATTAACATCACATAAAACTTTTTCAAAATAATGCCCAATAGAGAAAGTGATGTGGCATTGCCAAGGCCTTCCTAACAAAAGGTCATGGATCACTCGCCTATGCACTTCCAACAGCCATGATTGAAGATGTCCACCAGCTTATTGTAGAAGCGCACGCGTTGGATGATATACATGGTGATGTGACCCTGCCTCCCATGACGGCCCAAGACGAGGAAGAAGCCATGAGCCTATGCTCAGAGGGCCCAGTGATAAGGTCTAGGTCCAAAGCCATCTCCGCCGCCGTCGAGTCACTTGTCGCACGCGTCGTCGCTGGCCAAGGAAGCCCAGACGCCAACCCAAGACTCATCGTCCTCGCCACCACCGGCATCGAAAGAATGCGTTCATCACAACCGGCATCGCGTGCACCCACTCGCGAGGCCATCGACTCTTAGTCGCCGTTCCTCGCGGTGTTTGCATCCATACATTCAACGCGTCCTTTTGATAGTTTTGATACATTTTCTATATTTGGTATTATTGCTTATTTTAGATAGTTTCCTTTTATATTCTTTTCTATTTTTGGGTTTGTGCCTTTTTGCATGCTTGCATGGGCTAGCCCATAGGTTCGTCTCGGTCCAAGCCCATTAGGTCTTGGCCGAGTTTCTTTGGATATTTAAAGCCCCCGTTGTTATTCTTATTTCCCACGTTCAATTTAATTCAAGGTTTCAAGTCGAGTGTTTATCCTTCTTCCCTTGATCGGACGTCACCCTCTATCTTCGCATCCCAATTCACCCCGCCGCCGACGCTACGGCAATTGCTTGAACCCTCAAGCCAAGTCTTCCTTCGCATCTCCCTTCATCCGCAGTCGACGCTACGACACCAAAGGCTTGTCTTTTCAAGTCATATATCCCTCATCAAATCGCTTCCTCCACCGCTATCCATTCACCCCATCAATCGCTGCCATCGCACCAATCATCGCGATCTCTCGCTCGCGAACCGCCACAAACACCGCGTTCCACGGCAGGCTTGACGACGCCGAGTGACTTCCCAACCAAGACTAGATCCAAAGGTGTCATCTTTGACAATTGGCTTGTCATCGGAGGCAAGAACACATCAACTGGCATCAGAGCCCAGCAGTCTTGTAAGTCGTGAACTCAAGTTTGCATCTTGTTCACAATTTTTTTTTACCCCCATCGTTTGCTTTCGTAAGATCTCGCGAGAAAAGAAAGAAAAACCAAAATTTCCTTTTTTGCTCATCTATTCGGTTTCTACAAGGTAATACCTTGGCCGAATTTTTTTTCCTTGTTCCCTAAGTTTTGGTGTGTTAGGTAATTTGTTATCTTGCATGCTAGAATATTTTGTTTCCTTATTTCACGCGTGGATAGAGTTTCCTTGTTTGCTAGAGTTTACTTTTTAGTTAAGTTAGCCGAATTTCCTTATATAAGATATCATATCAAATCTTATCTTCTCTCTCCTATCTCTAAAGATCACACTTGTGATATTCTAGTTACTTAGACCATTTTTTTTTGTTTCCTTTTGCAATCCGAAAAGATCAAAAGATAAGATCTCGGATATTATAAAAAAAAAAAGATATCACAAAGATATTCAAAAAAAAAAAGTTTCCAAAGTTAGGTAAAGCCAAAATAAGGCAACCCTAACCCACTCACGGTCTAAGCTCATCTTCTATCTCTCTCCGCCGTCTAGGTCAAGCTTCCTAGACAGTACTTTCTTGCTTATTAGGTTGCTTTGTTTACGTTTGTTTTAGGGTTTCAATTTGTTCTTGTTTGTTTAATTGCAACTTGCTTGATACACCATCTATTGTGCAAGCCAAGCCGCCCTCACGGCAAGCCAAACTAACCCTACCTACGTGAACTTTGTGACTTGACTAGTGATTTTCTTGGTTGTTGTGCTTCGTTGTCTTTTGGTTCGTTTTTACTCCAATGTCTAGCCATATTGTTATAGGTACCATGACGGTTGAACACGGTGAAGACCAACTTGGAGTCGACCACACCAACCAACATCAACCACCGTTAGGTCTACCCCAAGACCAACCACCGGTTGACACCCCACAACAAGAACCGCTCATCGCGTTGTTCGAGGAGCAAAGAGAGATCCAAGCCCTTTGACAAGAGAACGCAGCCTTGAGAGCCCAACAACGCGCCGCACAACTCGTGCCCGCTCCAACACCCCTGAGTACTGAGGACGCGCCGACTCAACCACGAGCCACCGACGTCGGTCCATCGAAGACAAGAGTCGACAAAGGCAAAGGGATCATGCCTTCGACGTCTCATCATCAACCACAACTCAATCGTATGCAAAGTGTCATCGAGAGTCGCCAAGGCTTCGTTTCGCACGCGGACCGCTACGTGCCCAGAGCCACAACTGTTGGCTTCCACCGGCTCCGACAACGACTGCGACGCCGAAGACACTCAAGGTGAGTTTTCTGAACCATACAACTTTGATGATCGCTATGCCTCTAGGAGAACCCAGAGACGCATACTGGGCTCAACACCACGTGAGGGCCGCCCTCGATGAGCCGAGCAAGCCGACGCGACGCCAAGGAGACCTAGTCGTCGACCAAGTGGGCATACGCGACGCGATGATCAATTGAGGAAACCAACTACCCAGCCACAGAGCCATGATGTACGCGATCACCTTCGACACCAAAGAATTCGGACGCCGCGTTATGGATCCGACGGCTACGCGTCGATCACACCCAATGTCCACGACGACTTCGACGAGTATGACGATGAGGAGATCGAGGACTCAGGTATGGTCAACCCTAATGTTTTTCACCCCCCTCTTGGAGATCCACTCGAATTGCAGGATCACCCTTCGGATTGGATACCTCCACCGCGTCTTCATCCACAAGGAGAACGCGTTCGTAACATTGGCGGTGAGCGCCACGATGTTATACCAAGGGACATTCGCTGAGCCGATTACGATGACCAGCCACGAAGACGCCGACGCGATGACGCCTATGCGCCAAGGGATGAGTTCGCTCGCGGAGAAGATCACCAAGACCGCGATAGATGCCAGGTTAGACGCGATAGACTTCATGGTGTGCGCGCCTACGAGAATCCTCTCTACTCCACCGCACCAAACAACGCGTTCAACCAAGCACCTGCCCAACCTCGATACCAACGACATGAAGTCAAGGTAAAGATCGAACATTTCTTTGGTGAATACAATCCCTCTGTTTTTCTTGAATGGGTGCAGGCTACGGAGTACACCCTACGCTATTGCCGCATTCCTCTTGAGGAGCATGTTTACGCCACGACACTTCACTTCCGAGGAGCCTCCCGCATTTGGTGGCATAGATTCGAAGATGACTATGTGCGTCGTCATAGGACCAGAGTCACAGAATGGAATCAACTAGTCTACGTGATGACCAAGAAATACATGCCTCCAGACTATAGGAATCAAATGAGGATGGAGATCGCCATGGCTCGCCAAGGGTCGATGACTCCACTCGAGTTCTTTTCCAAGCTTGAAGACATGTATTACAAGGCCAACATCTCCATTGCACCATCGACTTTGAGGACAAAATTCTTGAGTGGCTTGAACACCAACATCCATGATCAACTCGAGATTTTGCCAATCAAAGACTTGAACACACTCACCCACACGGCGATGCAAATCCATGCATAAATCTCTCGCCGAAAGTCTTACACTTTTCCAAGTGGCCAACAAAGGTATTCTTCTAACCCTAGTGGTTTGTCTTCTACTAACCCTCGCCCTAGTGCCTCTACCACAGCCGTGTCGAGTCATGCCCTTAAAGCGAAGCCGTCGACGCCAAACACCGCGCCACGCCAGAACGCGCCCAGACAAGTTCCAATGGGCACAGATCGCGCACGCGACCTTGAGTGTTACAAATGTGGTGGAAGAGGCCACTATAACAAGGATTGCCCAAATGCTTGAAAGGTTTTGTTTTCCACGGCCGCCGCCGGCTACGAGTCATGTGACGACGATGAGCAAACCTTAGAGGCCATCGATGAAGGCATCGAAGAGGAGGAAGACGCCTACGACTGCGAACTCGCTTCTCTGCACGCGGGCACACCATTTAGCTTGGTGACGCGTCGTCTCCTCACAGTCAAGGAAGCGAGCCTACGCCACCAACGCGAGGGCTCTCGTCCAAACAGCTTCATTGAGTGTCATAGTTTATGGAGGATCTTGTGCTAACATTGTCAATGAGAAGGTCATGACACACTTCAAGTTGCCTACGACACCTCATCCACAGCCTTATGCCCTTGAATGGATTTCTTCTAGTCCAGGTAATACAGTATCTCGCCAATGCTTAATTTCATTTTCCATAGGTCAATACTGTGATTCAGTTTTATGTGATGTCATTGCAATGGACGCTACCCATATTTTGCTTGGGCGTCCATGGCAATTCGACAGGCGCGTGCTTCATGATGGCTATTTGAACACTTATGTGTTCAATTACCATGGGAAGCGCGCCACTTTGCATCCAATGTCTCCTCATGAGATCTTGCAGGACCAGGTTGAACGCGATCGCCAGAAAGCAATTGAGGCCGCGTCTACTAGGTCAATAGAGTGTCTAGAGGCACTCCAGAAGCAAACCTCCTCCAATTCTGGCACCCTTTCATCTCCACCAGGCACTGGCAGGAAGAAACACAATGCCATACAAAAATTGGCCAGCGCCTCACCATCGACAAAGTTTGCCGATCTGTTGCCGAATACGTCTCCTTTGCAAGGAAAATGTGAGCAACACGTACTTTTAGCCAGACCTAGTGACCTGACTGCGTGTTTGACTGGCAAAGCTCCTTGTTTTCTACTTGTGCCAACCCCATGCATCCCTGAGTCATCACATGTCGCGTCCGTGCCGCCAGTCATCGCGGCCTTGCTTGCCGCGTTCGACGATGGTTTTCCCGATGAGTTGCCACAAGGATTACCTCCCCTGAGAGGCATTGAGCACCAGATTGACCTTGTACCAGGTGCTTCCTTGCCCAATCGCGCTGCGTATAGAGCTGGCCCAGAAGAGACCAAAGAGCTCCAGCGCCAGGTCCAAGAATTGTTGGATCGCGGGTACGTAAGGGAATCTCTATCCCCTTGCGCTGTGCCTGTGATCCTTGTGCCCAAGAAGGATGGCACATGGAGAATGTGTGTTGATTGTCGCGCGATAAACCAGATCACCGTCAAGTATAGGCATCCTATTCCACGCCTCGACGATATGCTTGATGAACTTCATGGCGCCACACTTTTCTCCAACATAGATTTGAAGAGTGGTTATCACCAAATCAGGATGAATGAAGGTGATGAGTGGAAGACCGCGTTCAAGACAAAATATGGGCTCTACGAGTGGCTAGTCATGCCCTTTGGGCTCACGAACGCGCCAAGCACCTTCATGCGCGTGATGAACCACGTGTTGAGAACTTTCCTTGGCAAGTTTGTTGTCGTTTATTTCATGACATCATTGTATATTCACAAAGCCTGGATGACCATGTCGATCACCTTCGCCAAGTGCTCGAGTGCCTTCGACGCGAGAGCTTATTCGCCAATCTGGCCAAGTGCTCATTTTGCTCCGCGTCCACAAATTTTCTGGGCTATGTCGTGAGTAGTGATGGTCTGCGCGTCGACGAAGAGAAGATCGCGTCCATCAAAGAGTGGCCGACACCGACGACGCCGACATAGGTGTGAAGCTTTCTCGGCCTCGCAGGATTTTATAGGCGCTTTGTTCGAGACTTCTCCTCCATTGCCACGCTATTACATGAGTTGAAAAAGAAGGGAAGCACCGTTCTCTGGCTTGAGTCCCACGAAAAGGCCTTCTCGGCCTTGAAGAGGGCATTGTGCAACGCGCCATTGCTCCAGCTCCCAGACTTCACCAAGACCTTTGAGGTGGAGTGCGATGCCTCAGACATAGGCATTGATGGTGTGCTACACCAAGAAAAGAGGCTCATTGCATATTTCAGTGAGAAGCTCACAGGGGCCACACTCAATTACCCCACCTATGACAAAGAGTTATATGCCTTAATCCGCGTGCTAAAGACATGGCAACATTACCTTTGGCCGCGTGAAGTTGTCATCCACAGCGACCACGCCGTGTTGAGCTACTTGAAGAGCCAAGCCCACCTCAATAGACGCCATGCTCGTTGGGTGGAATTCCTTGAGACGTTTCCTTATGCCGTGGTCCACAAGAAGGGAAAGGAGAACATTGTCGCCGACACGTTATCTCACAGGTATGTTCTCTTGACTCATGTGCAAACTAAAATTTTGGGTTTTGCTTTGATTAAAGAACTGTATGCTACTGATCCTTTCTTTGCCCCTATATTCGAGCATTGCCTAAGATCGCGTGAGTTTGAGTCCTATTTCCTTTCTGAAGGTTATTTATACAAAGCTAGTCGCCTTTGCATCCCTAGGTCTTCCATTAGGCTCTTTTTGATTCAGGAAGCACACGCGAGCCGTGGACATTTTGGGATTAGGAAAACCTTAGACGCGTTAAGAGAACATTTCTTTTGGCCTAAGATGACCCACCAAGTGACTAGGTTTTGTAGAAGTTGTGTGACGTGCCAAAGAGCCAAAGCTAGGTCTAGTCCTCACGGCCTCTACACTCCATTGCCCATTGCGAGTGCCCCCTGGGAAGATTTGTCTATGGATTTCATCACGGGTTTGCCCCTCTCTAGACGAGGTAAAGACTCTATTTTTGTGGTCGTAGATAGATTTTCTAAAATGGCACATTTTATTGCTTGTAAGACAACCCATAGTGCTAGTGAGATCGTCGATCTATTTTTTGAGCATGTGGTGCGTCTTCATGGAGTCCCGCGTACCATAGTTAGTGATAGGGATTCTAAGTTCATTGGTCATTTTTGGAGAACTCTTTGGGGTAAGCTAGGAACCAAACTCCTATTTTCCACTAGCTACCACCCCCAGACAGATGGCCAAACGGAGGTCACAAATCGAACCCTAGGAGCCCTCCTTCGCACGATGCTAAAAGCCAACCCTAGGCATTGGGAGGACTTACTATCACTTGTCGAGTTTTGTTACAATAGATGCAGGCACACGGTGACCAAGTTGACAGCTTTCGAAGTGATGTATGGCATGACCCATTGACGCCGCTTGATTTGTCGCCGCGACCACTGCGAGACCCAGTGCATGTCTCTGCCGCCAATCACGTAGAACAAGTACAAGAGCTCCATCGAAGAACAAGGGACCAATTGGAGAGAAGGGCCGCGCAGTATGCTTCCCAGAAGAACACTGGCTGATGCCGCGTCGTTTTTGCACCCGGGGACCTCGTCTGGGTGCACTTGCGAAAAGAAAGGTTCCCCTCGCGGCGTAAGCACAAATTGGCACCACGTGGAGATGGTCCATTCCGCGTGATAAAGGCCATAGGGGAAAATGCCTATCAACTCGAGCTTCCACCGGATTTTGGAGTCCACACGTCCTTCAATGTGGCGGACTTGACCCCATATGTTGAGCCTGTGTTTGATGATGGTGAAGCAGGGACGCTTCACAGCCAAGTGGGGGAGGGTGATGTGACCCTGCCTCCCATGATGGCCCAAGACGAGGAAGAAGCCATGAGCCTACGCTCAGAGGGCCCAGTGACAAGGTCTGGGTCCAAAGTCATCTATGCCGCCGTCGCGTCACTTGTCGCACGCATCGTCACTGGCCAAGGAAGCCCAGACGCCAACCCAAGACTCGTCGTCCTCGCCACCATCGGCATCGAAAGAACGCGTTCATCACAGCCGGCATCGCGTGCACCCACTCGCGAGGCCATCGACTCTTAGTCGCCGTTCCTCGCGGTGTTTGCATCCATACATTCAATGCGTCCTTTTGATAGTTTTGAGACATTTTCAATATTTGGTATTATTGCTTGTTTTAGATAGTTTCCTTTTATAGTCTTTTCTATTTTGGATTTGTGTCTTTTTGCATGCTTGCATGGGCTAGCCCATAGGTTCGTCTCGGTCCAAGCCCATTAGGTCTTGGCCGAGTTTCTTTGGCTATTTAAAGCCCCCGTTGTTATTCTTATTTCCCACGTTCAATTTAATTCAAGGTTTCAAGTTGAGTGTTTATCCTCCTTCCCTTGATCGGACGTCACCCTCTATCTTCGCATCCCCATTCACCCCGCCGCCGCGTTGGCCAGTGTTCTTCCCAGAAGAACACTGGCCGACGCCGTGTCGTTTTTGCACCCGGGGACCTCGTCTGGGTGCACTTGCGAAAAGAAAGGTTCCCCTCGTGGCGTAAGCACAAATTGGCACCACGTGGAGATGGCCCATTCTGCGTGATAAAGGCCATAGGGGAAAATGCCTATCAACTCGAGCTCCCACCGGATTTTGGAGTCCATGCGTCCTTCAATATGGCGGACTTGACGCCATATGTTGAGCCTGTGTGTGATGATGGTGAAGCGGGGACGCTTCATAGCCAAGTGGGAGAGGGTGATGTGACCCTGCCTCCCATGACGGCCCAAGACGAGGAAGAAGCCATGAGCCTACGCTCAGAGGGCCCAGTGACAAGGTCTGGGTCCAAAGCCATCTCCGCCGCCGTCGCGTCACTTGTCGCACGCGTCGTCGCTGGCCAAGGAAGTCCAGACGCCAACCCAAGACTTGTCATCCTCGCCACCATCGGCATCGAAAGAAAGCGATCATCACAGCCGGCATCGCGTGCACCCACTCGCGAGGCCATCGACTCTTAGTCGCCGTTCCTCGCGGTGTTTGCATCCATACATTCAACGCGTCCTTTTGATAGTTTTGAGACATTTTTTATATTTGGTATTATTGCTTATTTTAGATAGTTTCCTTTTATAGTCTTTTCTATTTTTGGGTTTGTGCCTTTTTACATGCTTGCATGGGCTAGCCCATAGGTTCGTCTCGGTCCAAGCCCATTAGGTCTTGGCCGAGTTTCTTTGGCTATTTAAAGCCCCCGTTGTTATTCTTATTTCCCACGTTCAATTTAATTCAAGGTTTCAAGTCGAGTGTTTATCCCCCTTCCCTTGATCGGACGTCACCCTCTATCTTCGCATCCCCATTCACCCCGCCACCGACGCTACGGCAATTTCTTGAACCCTCAAGCCAAGTCTTCCTTCGCATCTCCCTTCATCCACAGTCGACACTACGACACCAAAGGCTTGTCTTTTCAAGTCATCTACAATTGTTGGTTCATGAAAATAAAAGGTTCATATGCTATAAGTTGTAGACTGGAATCCAGTAGGTGTCTTAATTACAAGGTTCATGTAGTTACTATATGAAGTTCATGTGTTTTTGAAGTCAGGTTCATGTGATTGTTTTTTGTTCATATCACTTAAGGTTCGTAAGTGTAATGACTTGCTTTAAGTAGCTATTGTGGTAGGTTCATATGCTTTAAGTTGCTGGTTACTGGTTATTGACATTCAGGTTTATGTTCTTACAACTGTTGGTTCATGAAAATTAAATGGTTCATATGCTAGAATATCAAGTTCATTTAATGCACACAAGTTCATGGTTATTGACATTCAGATTCATGTTCTTACAACTGTTGGTTCATGACAATAAAAGGTTCACATGCTATAAGTTGGGGACTGGAATCAAGTAGGTGTATTACAAGGTTCATGTAGTTACTGTAAGAAGTTCATGTTTTTTAGAAGTCAGGTTCATGTGATTTTGTTTAGTGGTTCATATCACTTAATGTTCGTAAGTGTAATGACTTCCTTCAATTATGTAATGTGATAGGTTCATATGCTTTAAGTTGTTGGTTCATGTGGAGAATCCAAACTTAAAAATGTTCTTTAAATATGTTTGCAGAAGACATACCAATAGCTACACTAGCTTTGAAAAAAGCTAAGTTGAATCCTAAAAAACGAGTACGGGATGAAACAAAGTCTGTTGGCCAAACACAGAGAAGCCAACCCAACAAGCATGTGGGGGAGAAGGCGCAAAAGGAGGCATCATCAGAGGAGACTGAAAGTGATGAGGAGGAATCCCCTAAAAAGACTGTTTCAGAGGATCTAGGGGACATTGATGATGATGAACCAAGCAACAACTACAACATTGAGGAGGAGGAGACGTCAGGGAATGAGAGTGCGAGCAAAACAATCAGGTTGGGAAAGAAAAAATCGTGTGCAGTAAGGAGAAGGTGACAACACAACCTCAGGCAAAAAAGAGAAAGTTGTCGCCGAGGAAAGGAATGAGAAAGACGACTGCAGAGCAAGGACCATCTGAGGTTGAGAAACCTACTCCGAAGAAGCGTAACCCCGGGTTAAGGACATTAGATAAAGCATCAACTTCAAAAGGGAAAACGCGCAAGGAGAAAGGGAAAGAGCTCATGATACTTAAACAAGACAACAGTGACTGGGAAATCCAACGCAAGGAGAAAGGGGGATATTGGACTATGTTCAAGCATTAGTGCATCATTAATAATGTTCAAGCATTAGTGCATCATTAATCACCAATTCCTTGCAGAGGTTCAATTATTTAGTGAATGTCATCCGTGATTGGAAAATCCAACGCTTTAGTATAGTTTCAATTTGCTTGACATGTTGATAATTTAAGTTGGATGTCTTTAGCTTATCATCAACATGATAAAAAAATGTGCTAAGTTTTGGTGAGAGTGAAAGCATCATACAATGTCACAAGTGGTTTTATATGTATGTTTCCAATCAAGTCTATCAGCTTAAAGGAAGAGCAATGTGTGATTACACATGATGTGGGTTCGAATCCCACATAGATTGCAAAACTAAATGATGAATGAGGCTTCATCTCACCAACTGCTACACCTCTATATTGTTCTATGGTACTAATGCAATATAAATGAAATGAGTCAGCCTTTGACATGGGTTCACTACGATCAATATACATGTAAAGTCTAGAAAGAGTCAAGAATCAGTTCATGTCTCATTTGTACAAGAAATTAACTAAGCCTTTGGGTATCTTGCGAAATTTGCTTAACCCTAAGGGTACCAAACAAAATTTCCGTAAAGGAAAAATACATCAAGGATGATTCTCTCTTTGAAATTAAAAAACAAAAATACTCATGGCAGTTTGCAAGGCTATTGAGCCAAAGAATTGATTTTTTTAACGTGCCTAGTTGGTTGTGGCACCACAATTGACTTTTGGAATGATTGGTGGCTGGGAACAAAATCACTAAACAATATGTTAGGCCAAAATCTAGAAGGTCTTTGGGTCTTAGATTTCATTACACTGGAAATGGAATGGAATGTTGAAATGCTACGTGTGCATTTACCAGAAACTGTAGCCCAAGAAATTCAAAAAATTATTTTCACTATCCATAACTGTGAGGATAGAATTATATGGAAACCATTTGTAAATGGAAAATTCTTGGTTAGCTCAGCAGCTACATCTATCAATATGGGCAGTCCTCAAGCGTCAGCCCAAAATTTAGAATGGATCTGGAAGCTTGATATTCCACCAATGGTCAAGCACTTCAAGTGGAAGGCTTGCTCGAATTTACTCCTGACTACTGACACGTTAAATATGCACTATAGTAGGGTAGCTGCTCAATGTACCCTATGCAAGAAGACGAATGAAAACCTAAACCACCTCTTCTTTGGTTGTAACTATACGAGAAGCTGGAAACACGATGAATGAAAATTTAATATCAACAATGCGAACGAACAACTTTGTACATAATCTAGCAAATAGCAAAAGCTCAATAAGTAACTTTGAGTTGGCATGCTACACATGGTGACCTAATGGTCACTCTAAATAAAGTTTTGACTCCTCAAAGGTGTGTAAATAGAATGTACACGTGGGATGGAAAAAGCCACCTAATGGTCACTCTAAATAAAGGTTTGACTCCTCAAGAGATCGAAATGGGGAGTGCAACATAGGGTTTATTATTAGGGATAGTAGCGGTCAAATTATATTTTTTAATAAGAAACGCATCCACTCCACCTCATTTTTACAAGCAGAAGCCATTCCCATGTAGGTTGGTGTGGCCCAGGCATATAGGCTAGGGATAGAGAAGATAATCATTAAATGCAATAATTTAACCGTCATCAATGCCCTACAAGGAAATTGGGACACCCCTTGGGAGATCTAGATGATTATTGAAGACACACATACATTTTTTGCTTATTTTTTAAAATCAGGATTCAACATTGCTACTGAGAAGCAAACTAAGCAGTTGACTTCCTAGCCTCTAAACAATATGACAAATTTAAGTCGTATATGATAGATGACTCAGAATCTGTAAGATCATCCAGGTTGGACCTTCGTTAGGAAGACAACCTAGTTCTTAACTATGAAAAAAAATACAATACCAGTTACAAACTATAATAACCCTCCTTAGATTACAAGGGTATTCTTGGAATTTTTATTTTAGAAAAAAAGGTTATGATATTTATTTTTATTTCTTTTAAAGAATAATAATTTATATTGGCATTTAAGTAAAAAATTATGTTTAGGATAATTTTTGTACAATTTATAAAAAATGTTACACTAATATAGTATGAAAGTCATTAAATAAGTGAAATAACGGATATAAAATAAAGTTTGGAAAATAATGTATTATTTTTGTAATTAAAGGACTATTTTGCAAAACTATTGAAAGTTTGAGCCAAAAATGCAATTTACCCTAATAATAAGGGGCACGAGTGTGATTAGACGGAAATTGGGTAGCTCTACATTCGATCTTATTCCTTTGCTTTGTGCGTGTAGGGTTCTTGCAAAGTTCATCCAAATTCAATCTTTTAAACCAACTTAGGGGTCGTTTGGTTGCATAGAAAACTCACAGTGAAAATGGAATCACTCAAGTGTTTCCCCGTTACATGTTTGGTTGATAACTTTTGTTTGTTTTTTATTCCATATTTGGACAGAATCAAAACTTCAATATGTTTTCACAAGAAATTGGTGGGTAGCAAAGCTCTTCTTCTCCCACATGCACTTCTCTCTCCCACACAACTACAAGCCGACTTACCTCTTTCCACCTGTCGCTCCCGTGGACTCCATTCCCTCCTCGTCTTCTCGTCGGTTTCGCCGACTCCACCAGATCACCAAATATCCCCCTCTTTGTCTTCCTGCAAACTTCATCTGTCGCCCTCTTTGACTTCCCGCCTCTCTCATTGACTCCACCCGCTCATCTTTGTTGGAACTCATTTTTAATGTGGCGCCGATAACTTTTTCGAGCACAATTCCGGTGGGCTCCGGCCAATGACAACACCGGAAAATGGAAGCATTGGCTTCATCTACGCGAGCACATTCTCGTAATGTACTCATACGATACATGGGAGTTAGTCGATTTGCCACAAGGGTGTAAAGCACTTGGGTGCAAATGGATTTTCAAAACAAAATTGAAAACCGATGGCTCAATAGAGAAGCACAAGGCTAGGCTTGTGGTGCAAGGATTCCGGCAAAAAGAGGGCTTGGATTTCTTTGACACTTATTCTCCGGTTACGAGAATAACTTCTATAAGAATGCTAATAGCAATAGCAGTATTACGAAACCTCGAAATCCATCAAATGGATGTGAAAACTGCCTTTCTAAATGGAGAATTAGAAGAGCAGATATATATGAAATAACCTGAGGGTTTTGTTGTCCCTGGACAGGAACACAAGGTGTGCAGACTTGTCAAATCTCTATATGGACTCAAACAAGCTCCAAAACAGTGGCATGAAAAATATGACAATGTAATGATGTCAAATGGCTTCAGCATCAATGAATGTGACAAATGCATCTACTTCAAAAACACTCCAACTGGGTACATTTTGCTGTGTTTGTACGTAGATGACATGCTTATTATTGGAAGCAATAAAGACATGATCAATCGAACTAAGAACATGCTTAGTGGGAAGTTTGACATGAAAGACTTGGGACTAGCATATGTCATACTAGGGATCAAAATCACTAGACACTCTGAAGGAATTATCCTGTCTCAAGCTCACTATGCTGAAAAAGTACTTGAGAGATTCAAGAACTACTCAAGTGGGACTGCAAAGAGTCCTGTGGACCCTCATCTCCACTTGACTAAGAACTCGGAGGATGCAGTATCACAATTGGAGTATGCATGTGTGATTGGAAGTCTGATGTACTTGACAAATTGCACAAGACCTGACTTGGCGCACTCAGTAAATGTACTAAGTCGCTACACAAGTAATCCAGGACACAAACACTGGAAAGGAATAACTAGAGTATTGAACTACTTGCGATATACTCAAAGTTATGGGCTGCACTATGGCAAATACCCAGCAGTTCTGGAATGATACAGTGATGCAAACTGGATATCAGATTCTAGAAACTCAAAATCCACAAGTGGATATGTATTTACACTTGGTGGTGTAGCAGTATCATGGAAATCTTCCAAACAAACACCGTTGGCCAGATCCACTATGGAATCTGAGTTCATTGCTTTAGACAAAGTATCAGAGGAAGCTGAATGGCTTCGGAATTTTTTGGAAGATATCCTGATGTGGGATAAACTAGTGTCAGCATTATGTATACACTGTGATAGTCAATCGGCTATAGCACGGGCACTGAGTCGTTTGTACAATGGTAAGTCACGTCATATAAGAAGATGACACAAAACCATTAGACAACTACTCTCAAATGGTGTAATCTCAATAGATTACATCAAATCGGCTGACAACCTAGCGGATCCATTTACTAAAGGTCTGTCACGAGATCAAGTTGTCAAATCATCAAGAGGAATGGGTTTAAAGCCTATGACCAAAGAGGATGCTTGATGGAAAACCCCACCTACGTGACTGGAGATCCCAAGATGTAGGTTCAAAGGGAAAACTAAATCAAGATGAATCCAGATGAGCATTGGGAGACTCAGTTCTCCTGTCAGTTCCTAGGATGATGAACAGTGCTACCTATATGAGTTAAGGTTAAGCTTGGCTTTTAATGATTCCATTGCTTTGAAATAAAAGTGGGGTATGACATGATACTCTTTATTGTCAATCACCTTATGAGTGTGAAATTGGGCCGTTTCTAGGAGAATGAAGAGAGGCTACATTCTCCAAGTTCACTCATGAATAACCAGGGATGTTCAAGGCCAAAATGAACACAACAAGAGAACCTAGTTCTGTGAGAAGATGAAACTGTGTGATAGTTGTTGTTTCGGTTTACATCAAAGCCCGGGTGGTTCAAGACATCATGTTCACTACCTGGTCGAGTAAATCCGATAGCTACTCACTATGGGTGGTTCAAGGCTGAAAAACGCTACCAACCCACATGCAGTGATTTTTCGACTGTACTCTCAAAAGTCTTTCTATCTTTTAACATATGTTTAGAATCATTTCTATTCATGTGGGGGATTGTTGGAACTCATTTTTAATGTGGCGTCGATAACTTTTCTGGGCACAATTCCGGTGGGCTCCGGCCAATGACAACACTGGAAAATAGAAGCATTGACTTCATCTACGCGAGCACATTCTTGTAATATACTCATACGATAAAAATGAATTCCGTTTGAATGAGAAATGGAGGCCCAAAGTTGGTTACATGCAAAGCATAACTTGGAAAAATGTTGGAATAAAATTTTGTCCCACATTGAAAGTTTGGAGAAGCAAACATTTGGAGTCTAAATTGAAGAAGATGGAGAGGCGGGACCCACCATGGCTATACATATATATTGGGCCTAAATTACCAATCACGTATATATTCTAGATTCAATCCGATCCAACATTTAAGCGAAGCAAACATTGGCACTAATTAACCAATGATGGTCGTCTGGTCTAGATTTGTCACAGAATCTAATTAAGGTGATTGATGGTTCACTCTTATTATTTCAGTTTATCTTTTGATAGACAAGTAATATTAAAATTAGTTGTTAATTAAATGAATAATTTCTAAAACCTATTTAATTGTTTGGGACATTATGAGAAATTAAATGTTATAAATTAGCTATATTCGTAATAATATATATATTATTATATTATCTCGTATGTAGAATTACTTGTCGCATTAACGACGATATTATTTTTGGACTTTATAGTCAATATATGTCTGAGATATTATGACCTTGTGAGGTATAATGACCTCATTGTAACTCAGTATTAGTTGGAATAACTTCATAATACTTTTAAGGTCATGACTATTGTTTCTTATCCACCCGTTAAGGATAAATAGTGTTTAAGCACCTTGTAAGTGCAATTGGGCTGGACATAATGTCATCATGTGTTGTTCTCGTTTTATTTGAGATCGTGATAAAAACCTTAAGATTAAATGTGATGTGTTGAATTAAATAGGATAAGTGCTGCGTGCACATAATTAATAAACTAGAGTGATAAGTGTTGCGAGGACAAAGTTAATAAAACAGAGTGATAACACATATGTGATTAGGTTGGTCCTACCCAATTCTTCAATGGAGTTTATATATTTGTGTGTTGATTAAAACGTTCCCGAACAAAATCATATCTTCTTCCAATAGTACCCACATGTCATTCGGGTATTCTCTTGATGCATATCTTTGTCCATCCTTTGCATCAACGGAAGTCTTGTAGTTATCTATCGTCTATCGGGTTTTATTCAAGAAACACTGTTTATAACTAGATATGACCATACAGAACCTCACATAAAGTTTCATTGCTAGTCTTTCGTTAGACTAACCAACCGTTTTTTTCCTTGCATAGTTGGTTGATGTCATCCGTCCTATACAACACACAATTAACTTGTCTGAGGTTATTTGGGACTACCAAAATGGAAAAGAAGAGATGTAATTGAGTTTTAGTTTTGAAGTCTATTTCAAAGTTGTTTGGAGAAAGAGTTTAATTTTCTTAATTAATGTAATAAGTGATAGTATTATAAATAAACTAGTCACATAATTAAAGTTTATTTAAAGTGTTACTGTGTAATTTAATATTGTCTTGTAAAACTGGTACCCCCAATTTACAAAGATAATTTTAATAAAAAGTTGATTATTTGTTTCAAAAACCTTTCGCTATTATTTATTTCATTACAAATGTATGTATATTTATGCATAAATTGTCCGGATTAAGCCTTTGATGAATTTGGATATTAAAGTCCGAGTTTACTAACGTGTAACACTTTTGACATAAATCAGGAGTGTTACATGAACAACACCTTAACCTAGATTAGTAAGGATATTAGGACACACATATATAGGACAATGTACAGGTGCAAATGGAGGGCCCTGTATGGATGTGTGGACGCTTTGTGGCCGTTGGAAAGTTTTGGTATACAATTCGGGTATTAATAATTATGACTCATGGCCAACCATAGCTATATATCAAGGACAAGCAGAGCTCGAGGTATCACAAGGATGGACTCACCTTACCACCTTTATCACGCACCAACACAAAGAGTCTTAGTTTTTGTTTATCTCCAACATGCAAGGGATGTTGTAGGCCTATCTTGCTTATTATTCCATTAGTTACTATTTTTAGAACTCTTGTTATAATTTAAGTAAAATGGCCAAATTTAGTAGATTCCTGAACTTAAGTTATGAAACATTGGAGTACTTGCACTTTTATATTCCATAATTTTAAAACAATTAGTTTATTAAGTTATTTAGAGATAGGATTAGAAAAGAGAGGAACTAGGGTCGACCATGTGCTTCGAGGAGCCTCCTCTCTTGCACAACACACGTGTTTGCTTGTTTAAACTCTTTTCATTCTTAGGTTAACTTAGATTAAGACTCATGAATAACTTTGCATACTTATTTTTTACTTTTCACCAGCCCAAAACATTCATACTGTTCATCTTTACAACTCTCAATCAAGTGTTCGTGCTCCATTGAAACCAAGATCGAGTTCACATAAGAGACACCCTAGTTCTGTACTGAAAGTTGCCATTGGGTCAAATCAAGTTGTATATCGTGCGTTTTGGCTCAAAATTGGAGGGTTTATAGAAGACTCATCCAAGAAGGTGCTCAAGTTGAAATTTATGGAATCAGAGTCATGTGCAAAAAAAAAAAAGGCTTTGCCAAAGGAAGGACCTAAACAAGAGAAGCATCCTGACTAAGAAGCAATCTCACATCAAATAGGATAATGTGACTTTTTTGTAATAAGTGGATCTTAATAGAATAAGAGTCGTTGAATGTGGTTTAAGTTAAAGATCAAGGTTAAAGTTTCATTAAAAGTGTATGTGACAATCACATGATACATTAAAAGCGGCATTTTCATATTTAAATGAGTTTAAAAGAACATAAGTTATCGAATGTGTTTGCGATCAATGCGCCACAATGTGTAAGTGCCTTAACGTGTCTGAGGTTGTACATTAGTTTTCTAATAAAATGTGTATTAGTGTTTTAGAGGTTTGACACTTCACTAACACTTCATTTTTGTGCCTCAGTGTGCGTGAGGTGTGCCGCACAATTGTAATACAATGTGCACTAGTATTTCGCACATACTGAGGCACAACCCCACAATGTATGTGAGGCATGTGCCTCAGTGTGTGCGAGGTCATGCCTTAGAGTTGTAATATAATGTGCATTAGTTTTGTACGTAAATATTTGGCACATGCTTCATTAATAGACTTGTTTAAGAGCATGTGTATTTCATTGTGTGTGAGGTTGTGTCTCAGTGTGTGTAAGGTTGTGCCTTAGAGTTGTAATAAAATGTGCATTACCATATTAAAACTTTGGCACATACTTCATTAAAAAGACTTGCGGAGGAGCATGTATGTCATTGTGTGTGAGGTTGTCTGCATGAGAGTTACAATACCATGTGCATTAGAGTTTTATAGGTTTGGCACATGATTCATTAAAAGACTTGTGTAGAAGCATGCGTGTTAGTGTGTGGGAGGTTGTGCCTAAGTGTGTAAGGTTGTGTCTCATAATTATAATATAATGTGTATCACTATTATCATTAATGTGTGTTAGTATTCAAGAGTGTTTAGATGATAGTTTTAATACAAATCAATGTTTGGGAAACATCAATCAGCAATCGGTCTATAGTAGTCAACTTCTGTCAACATTAGTTAATAAGGGTCAATGCCTAAGACTAGTCAAATTAGCCCTGACTGAAACAATTGGGCCTTAATCGGGTCCTTAGAAGTGAAGCACAAACTTCAAAGGCATCCATTGTAATGCACATTTATGAACAAAGTGATACTGAGACCCACAACCCATGTTCGCATGTCTGCACGGGAAGTATTGTTTGCATATGATCAGTTTCACTATATACATATGCATGTACGAGTATTATCTAAATATATCGCTTTTCTTATTAAACGCACATAAAACCTTACTTCAATGCACCGCCTCAATACTTATCCTCATATCTTACACATGGTTAAAGAAAATCCTAACTGAACTAGCAAGGATCCACTGCTTTTCGCCTTAACCTTTATTAAGGTTTTATTATCTAATCTCATGTATTTTATTATCTTATATATATAGGAGCTGCATCAGGTAAATATCATGTCATATGTGAAAACCTACTTAAAATAAGAATCGTTTTCAATCGTTGATTTACACTGAGATGGGAAAAAGGGGGGATTATGACACATGGTGACATTTTGTAATGATAGCAAACGTTATAAAAATACGTCTAATTGTTTAAAAGTCAATCAAATCTCAACTTCGTTTTTCAAAAATAAGTCCAATTGAGATGGGAAAAAAAGCGGATTATGACTTGACTCATTTAAATGAGTTGGCTGATCAATATGGTCGATCAATGGTTGGTCTCCGGCGTTGACCATCTGTCTTCGATGTTGACTGATCGATGTTTTTTTTTGCCAACCAACTTGTGTGATTCGATTTAGGTTCTCGAATGAGTCCTAGATCGCCTTTGGAATAGATCTTAGTAAAAAAGTCATAGCTTGTTCGGATCTACTCGAACACACTCGATTGAATGGCTTCCAACGTGATGAAAACCAGTGAATGCTCACATCCCCTTACGCTAAAGAGGTTCTTCGAATGCACGGGCAAGAACAATGGATGAACTCGCCAATGGAATTGATCCAACGTGATGGACCAAACAATGGAGGTAATATGATGCCTAATAATTAAATAAGAGTAACCAAGAGGGGGATGACTAGGGTTTATGAGGAGAAAACTCTCAACTTCAATAAACTAAACTAAACGTAATGATAAAAATGACAAGAGTTGGCTTATTTAGCTAAGAGTACGCAGCCATGGGCCGAGTAGGCTTATTGGGCCGGCGCTCGCACATGGGCTACGCACACGCCTAATATAAAAACTACTAAAAATGGAAATAAAAAGTACTAAAACTATTAAGTGTCCAAATAACCTCATAATAAACTAAGTACAAAAGTAATACAAATGAGACGAGCCATGGGGGACGCCAAGGATGCGGTTGCTATGGACGCGGTTGCCGACGCTAGAGGTTGGCCGGATTCCATCATTCTCCCTTTCTTAGATACGAAGCGTTCTCAATTCATGTGTGTCGGGTTGAGGGAGATACGATGAAACAAGTTGGTGTGTCTTTCCTTCTTAGAGACGAAGGTGGGGTGGGGCAACACGCCAAATACACAAGCTAGCAACGCGTCCACGGCGACCGCGTCCCTGGCTTCCCCCATGGCGCATCTCATTTGTATTACTTTTATACTTAGTTTATTATGAGGTTATTTGGACACTTACTTTTTTAGAACTTTCTATTTAAGATTTTAGTAGTTTCTATATTAGGAGTGTACGTAGCCCATGTGGGAGCGCCAACCCAATAAGCCTACTCGGCCCATGGCCGAGTACTCTTGGCTATATAAGCCAACTCTTGTCATTTTCATCATTACGTTTAGTTGAGTTTATTGAAGTTGAGAGCTTTCTCCTCATAAACCCTAGTCGTCCCCCTCTTAGTTACTCTTATTTCGATCTGAGGCATCACGTTGACTCCATTGTTTGATCCATCACATTGGATCAATTCCATTGGGGAGTTCATCCATTGTTCTTGCCCGTGCTTTCGAAGAACCTCTTTAACGTAAGAGGCCATGATCATTCAATTTTGGAAGCCATTTAATCAAGTGTGTTCGAGTAGATCGTGAGAAGTTGCGACTTGTTTGACCACAATCCGGTCCGAAGGCGATCTAGGACTCATCCGAGGACTCGAATCACATAAATTGGCATCAGCTTCTAGCGTTCAAGTTAAGTTTATCATTCTCTCAACTTTATCATATTTCACTCATATCTATCATCTCGATCTACCACCATCCCGATCTATCAACATTAAAACTCAAAATCAAAGTCGATTTCTTCCCAGATTTCTTCCAAAAAAATTCTTGTTAGCAAATATATTTCATAATCTTGTAGAGAATTTCGATACGAGTCCGTGCATATAAAATTCACCCAAAACGGACATCATTTGACCTCTCAAAATGCCAAAATACGCACAATTCGCTTCCTCCACGCCCTTTCTTCCATACCACCGCCCCACACTTCCTTCTCCTAGGGTTAGACGAGCCTTCAAGTTAAGGCAAGTCTTTAGCCTCAATTAAAAAAATAAAGGAAAAGAAATTAAAAAAAATATTCGGCCATATTCCGTATCTTGCAATATCTCTTGTTAGCATTATTTTCAAGATCTTGTCTGATTTTCATAGTTGTTAATTTGTTCTCTTGTTTAGTATTTTAGTTAAGCATATCTTGCTATTGCCATAATTAGCTGCATCATATTCTCTTCTTATCTCACGCATATCTCCTTGATTGATTGTGTTTCTTTCTTTCTCTATATATTAAAATCTTGTTGCCGTCAATTATTTAAAAAAAAAACAGAAGTCTTTAATTAATAAATAAATAAAAAAGATGAGAAGTCGTCAGTTAAAGAAACGAGCAGAAAGAAAGCCAAAGGCTAAGCAAAATTCCATATCACCTCGGCAACAAGACCATTAAGCATACCCCTCCATCGTCTAGCAACCACATTAAGGTTCTAACTTAGTTGCATGCAACTTGTCATGCTATCCTCGAAAATCAAATTGCAAATTTGTGTTTTGGATTGATTTTGTGGTATTTGCTTGATTGATATTGCTTGATTGTCCTATTACTTGCCATAACTCCCTAACAGACAACCAAAGTAGTAACCAAAACCGAGTGAAATTTGAGCTGTCATTGAGACTAGGTTCGACTTGTCTTGATTTGTTGTGTATTTGATATCACTTTGTGATTTTTATCTCATTGGGAATTATGTTTCACATAGGTACCATGGAATTGGCTCGCCATCCCCTCAACTTCATCAGCGATGCACTGATGCATCACACATTGCACAACGAAGGCCGATTCTATGATGCCCATGACCGCGACCCTACTAGAAGACGACCAGACTGGCGCCCGCCTGAGCGCAATGACATCGACGATCATCATGTGGCCCATGACCAGTGAGCTCCTAGCCAATGCCCCCTCCATGACTCACAATTGCGTCTTGAGCCATTTGCCGGTTATGATGACCACGACACGTTCTTGGAGTGGGTGCGCACACGGCTTATGTGTTTAGCCTCTACAACTACGATGTGTATGAGAAGGTGCACATCGCCACCAGATACATTACCGACTATGCCCGAGCGTGGTGGCTCCGACTCCAAGACGATCGAAAAACGTGGTTGGCCTCCCGTCGTCACTTGGGTCTAACTCGTCTATGTCATGGCTAGGTGCTTTCCCACGGAGACCGACAAAGAACGCAAGAGTACCTATTCCTGGAACAACCATGGCGTCCCTAGCCGTCACGCACCAACGCTCCCCCTGAGCGCCCCAGCGCGACAATCACTCTATTGCCTAGTGCGGTGACTACTCTATCCCTCAACATGACACTCATACCCACGCTGACAACGACCACGCTCATCCTTACTCCTATGGTGCTTGTCCCCGAGACCGTGCCTTGCGCGATGATCTCCCTAGTGCCTTCCGCAGTGCCCACGTCTGTGCTTGCACATGGGCCCACCGTAATGCTCGTGCCATCTTATGTATTTGGCGTGCTGTCCCACCCCGCCTTCGCCTCTAAGAAAGGGGAGACATGCCAACTTGTTTCATCGGTTCTTCCTCAACCCGACACGCACGAATCGATGACGCTTCGTATCTAAGAAGGGGAAAATGATGGAAATCGGCCAGCCTCCAGCACCAGCAACGCACCCATGGTGACCGCGTCCCTGACATCCCCCATGGCGCGCCTCATTTTCATTACTTTTATACTAAGTTCATTTTGAGGTTATTTTCCCGGATATTTTTTAACTTTCCGTTTTGAGGTGATTTTGCTATTTTTAGTAGTTTCTAGTTTTGGGCGTGTGTCTCTTATGTTAAGTCCACCGGCCCATTAGTGTTGTTTCGGCCCATTGTAGAATGCCTTGGCTATATAAGCCAAGACTTGTCTTGTTGTTCTTTACGTTTAGTATTGAGATTTTTGTGAAGTTGAGAGCTCTCCTCGCTCTCCTCCATTAATCCTTAGACGTCATCTTTGAGTTTGTTCGACCAAATCCAAGACCATCACGTTGGTCTTCAAGTTAGGGTTCATCACGTTGAACTCTCGAGTGAGCTTCGTCCTCTATCACGTTAGAGGCCGAGAGCTTTCATTGGTTGCCATCATGTTGGCAATCATCAATCCCTGCGATTCCGAGGAGATCCGGAGAAGCGGCGACTTGCTTGATCACGATCTGACTCGACGACGATCTAGGACTCATTCGAGGACTCAAATATCATCATTGTGTTTATTTTACAATCTAGGTGCACAGTGTGTAATACGTACAAAAACACATATAGTTCAACCAAGTCTTTTTTCCTGACCAACTTGTGTTTGTCTTGAAAATTCAAAATGCATAGTGTACAATAGAAAAACACATATAGTTCAATCCGGGTTATTTTTTCCCCGACCAACATGTTTTTGCCTTAAAAATTCAAAATACACATTTCGTACAATCCAAATGCACATAGTGTATAGCATAAAAGCACATATAGTACAACCAAGTTTATTTTTTCCCCAACGGCTTGTGTATGCCTTTAAAATTCAAAATGCACATAGTGTATAATACAAAAGCATATATCAATCAATATTATTTTCCCTCGACCAATTTGTGTTTGGCTTAAGAAATCAAAGCGAACATACTCTACAATCCAAATGTACATATTGATTATTGTACAATATAAAAGCACATATAGTTCAAAATAATGTATATATTGGATGTGCATTTGGATATAACTTGATGTGTATTTGAATATAACTAGATGTGGATTTTTGAACTATACGTGGATTTGGGTTATAGTAGACATGCACTTTTAATTACGTGTGCATTTAGATTTATTCAGTATGCGTATTTGGATATAACCAGATATGGATTTCAAATATAATGCGATTTGCATTTGGATTTCAATGGATTTGCAATTGGATGTGCATTTTGTACACATTAGAAGTATTTTTGAATATAACTTGATGTGCATTTGGATATAACTTGATCGACACTTGGATTTAGTCAGTATGTGCATTTGATTTCTGTTTTATGTGCATTTGAGTTATATTAGACGTGAACTATACATGCATTTGAATTTAGTTGGATTTTCAATTAAGTTTGACTTGTTGTACATTTTGAACTATATGTGTATTTAAATTTAAATGGATAGTCATTTAGAAATGTCTAGATATGCATTTTTACATTTTGGATGTGCATCTATCAATGACTTGAATTATGTGTATTTCAGATTGTATTATATGTGCATTTCGAATGCAATATATGTGCATTTTAAAAATATATGGCAAAACAAAAGTCAATCTATAAAAAAAGTTGACATAATTTACCTCGTTCTCACTTTAAAGTGATTTTCGTGTGGATAGGGGTGGTGACACTTGATTATCCCCTATATATATAATCAAATATTACATAAGATATATTACCACTTTGGGAAATAAATCAGAAAAAATATAAATTTATTTTAAAAATATGGCAATTAATAAAATCAATGGCAATAATTCCTAGAAAGTATTATATCGTAATATATCTTCAGAGAAGACTTTGAATCTATTGGGTTTGTAACTTCCAACTCTCAACAACATTCTTGATCAAGCTATGGTTGGCTTTAGCGAACACGGTGAATTCCTCAAAGGAGATGCTGCCGTCGCCATTGGTGTCGATGTCGGCCATCATTCGTTGGACCTCGTCATCCGTCACTGAGCGAAGCGCCTTTAGGGCGTCCCCGAGCTCCATGGCCGAGATCGTTCCATCACCATTAACGTCAAAACGCCTGAAGATTTGTTCGCGCTCAACTGCGTCTTGGGGGGTTTCAGCAAACATGGCGGTTAATTAACCCCGAGTTTGATGGATTATTCAAGATATTTTTGATATTTTTTGTTGGAATAAATGAATGGTTTAATTTGAATACTTAAGGGGAAATTTGTTGCCCAAATTGGAGGATATATTTTATTAGTTTGTGGTATGGGTCTTTTAGCTAAACAAACGGACAACCAAACGAGTGAAATGGCAAGAGAGGCATGCCTATATTTAGTGTGTGACGAAAGAAAAATTTCCAAATGTTTGTCACCCACCCACCATATGTTTTTGATAGTAACATTATGGAGGTAAAATATACTATATATAAATAAAGTAGAAATGTAGAATGTTCCTGACCACACGTGTCGTCTATGTAATAAGACACTTCATGTTTGCCACAGGTTGATGTGATCACGTCCGTACCACATCAAGACCAACTTAACCAAGATTTCATAAGCTCATCAAGGGACGTCCAAGAGCCATCTAATGAGTCACAAGGGGTGTCAAGTGCCATGCCCAAGAAAGGCCACGCGACGCTCACGCCTTCGCTCACGCCGGGCGCTAGTCTACAACTAGGGCTTTGCAATTCCTCGAGCCAACTCGATCGAATCACCGTGCCTTCTTCACCATAGGTGTATAGGGAGAAGACGAACTCATTGGAGTCAAGAAAGATAATGCAAAACTTCAGCCCAAGGTTTGTGTCGATGCCTTTCCTCCACCAACCTCAAGTGATCGAGCGCCTCGACTAGGGTTTTCCCAACTCTCAAAGGCGTTTTCCCATTTATAGGCAACTTCGCTCAATCCATAACTTGCCAACCATCCTTCTTCATCAAGGGAAGCCTATGGAGCCAAGGAGTGCCATACAAATATGAGTTTGTTGCGGACAAGTTGAGCCAAGATCAACCGAGCGTGACGCCGGCCACACACTTTCCTTCATGAGTTTATCCAAGATCGTTGCTTTGTAAGTGGTGAGTTTATCCACAAGGAATTCAATTTTTTATTCAAGTATTTTTGGTGTGTTTATCCATTCTTTATTGAATATTTATCCCCTTACAAATTTCTACAAAAATCCCACGGAAAGGCTTTGTTGGCGACCATACCTTGACCCAGATTGAAGATCCTAGGTTTGATTCTCATCATTTTTTATTAGAGAAAGGTTAGGTAAAGTTTCAAACCAACGCTCGTCTTGTTTCCATGTTTAGGCCTTGTTTGTGCTCACTAGTGCTTAGTCGTTTTGCCTTATTGTTTCCTTTGTTCTTGCCTTCAAAATTCTTGATATTTTTCTTGATATTTTCGTGATCCATGGACCATGGCCATAAACCTGAGGTTGAAGGAGACTTAAGGGTTGAAAAAATGGCTGCCATCATTAGGATTTACATGAACCTTGAATGTCAACTTTGTAACTCCTACCGCTTCATTTAATGCATTGATTGTCCACTTTTTCCTCAGCCATTACTTGTTGTCTTAAATAGCTTTGACTGGCCTCTTTAAGCCTAAATTTCACCATGTTATTGATATAGCTTTCATACATTGTCATTCTTATAGTTTTGTTTCGGCTTTTCCTAAGTTAAGTCAAACTAGTGCCGTTTTGAGCCATCTGAACTTCTTGCGTATATTGTCTTGTTTCCTTTCAATTTTGGCCTTAAAAAATTAAGCAAAATTCGGACTTGACAATAAGAAAAAGAAGTGGAGTTAAAAAAAATCTAGACTTAGCGAAAAGTTAAATAAAAAGGAGCCAAACTTAGAAACTCTCAGACTACACGAAAAAAAAAAAAGTCAAGCAAATGCCAATTTTATAGTTAGTTAAAACTAAAAGTTTGAGTTTGTTTCAAGACTAAGTCGTTCCTTAACTTTACTATATTTTTGACATACTTGCTTGCTAAAACTTGGTTGTGGTGCAATTCCATTTTCCAATCCAAGCAATTAGCCAAAACCATGCATAAGTCGAGCACTTCTACTCTTATCCTTGCTTTCAAGATCTTGCTTGGTCTTTACTTGTGCTTTGTGAAAATATTGTTGTGATTGCACTAACTAGGATCGAGTGAAGGTCTTGAAATATTTCCACGTTAGTGCAGGGCATGTTGTGTTGGAAGGTTGAAGACGTGTGTTTGTTGGGAGGTAGTTTCTTACTTGTTCTTATGATTTTTTTATTTATTTTTCTAAGCTTACTTGTTTGCTTTGTTAGTGTCTAGGGTCCATTTTTCTGTTTTTCTTTTGTGTCTTGAATTAGTATGCAGGGAGTCAAGGGCAAGGAACATGTGGAGAGACCTAGAAAGGAATGGAGGTCACTAACCTTGAGTGTAGTATGCAGGGAGTCAAGGGCAAGGAACATATGGAGAGCCCTAGAAAGGAATGGAGGTCACTAACCTTGAGTGACGTACAAATACTAGAGCGCACTCGCCTACACATCCTAATAGCCATAGATAAAAAGCTTGATCAAATGCTTAGGGAGACAAGGAGAGATGGATCCTTTGTGATGTGACCCTGGGTCCTATCATGACCAAGAGCTTGCGGACCAGAGCTAGAGCATTTCAAGAGAACCAAGAGAGCCAAGATGACCAAGGTGACTTGAGTGATGGCTCAAGTGTCCAAGAAGAGCTTCTAAGCCAATCACAAGGGCCCAAGGCATTGCATCCATCAAGAGCTCAAGAAGGCCTCGAAGCTCCAAGTTTAGCTTCTCTTGAGCCATTCAATCTTCCCATGGCGCATTCGGGCGCATGAACTATGTTTTATTTATTTCATGGAGTTTATGACATTCTTAGACATTGGTTTAATTGTGTTTTTGTTAATTTTTCAATTTAATCCTTTGTAAGGCTTAAATGGGTCATGTGGGCCGCCAATCATTTCTTTTGTTTTTCTTAGTATTTTCTTGTTTTTTCTTTTTGTTTTTGGCCTTTACAAGGCAACAACTCTTTTATTTTAGAAACACGTTGAATCGGATTTGAGAATACAATTATCACATTCTAGAAAAGATCTCTTTTGGCTGAGAACGATCTTCTCATCCTTCCTTGCTTGTGAGTTGCATCAAGCTTGTTGATTGTTCATTGAGTGTGTCAAATCTCAAGGAACAACCAGCCCTTGTTCTTCCTTTTGTTGGTGAGTTGTATCCAGCCAAGGGGAATATCTATCCCTCATTGAAATTGTGACCATCATCTCCATGCTTCATCATCTCCATCCTTCATCATCTCCATCCTTCATCATCTTCATCCTTCCTCATCTTCATCCCTTCATCATCAGGCCGAGATCATCATCAACTTCATCTAAAAACCATAAAAAATTGAAGAGGCGTCCACTTGATTCAAAACTGAGATCTAGATCAACCGGGGCTTCAACGAGCGATTGCCTTGCACCGAGTCACCTTAGATCCTTGCGCTTATCACGTGGTATCAGAGCTACGTAAGTTATTGCTCGAAACCTTGGTCTATGATGATAGATAATTCAGTTCTGCAAGCTTAGATTTCATGCCAATTGAATTCGGACTGATTACACTTGTTTTTTTCTCTTGAATTTAGTTGCGTCTTTTCCTTCTTGTTGTGTCTCGTTTGAGTCGAGTTTTTGGTCTGCATTGTGTGTGTCAAAAGGTTGAAGGCGATGTTGGATAACTAATTGGCACATCTCCTAAAAATCAGCTAAAAGTCCAGTCAATAATTCAACCCCACGTCCAGAATCTTTATGTTATTTTCTTTATTTTATTTTTAATTAGCAGTCCCTAAAATATATCCCCAGTAGTTGTCCACGTTTTTGAATTTTCTTTTCAATATTTTCTGCATTATTCCATGCTGAACATGTTGATTACTTGTGCATAAATTGAAATCTGCAACGTTTAAGTAATAGGAAATGCTCCTTGTTCAAATTAGTAATTCTTGTTGCATTTTATTTCTGTAAATGAGCGTTTATAGTCACACAAAAAAAGATCAAAGAAAAAGTGATTGAAACCAGAAGCTCAATCAAAGAAATAAAAAAGTGGTTGATTCAGAAATACCCGGCCGAGAAACAAAAGAGAAGGCCAAAGAAAAAGTGAATCAACATAGAAAACGAGTAGGGCAATTGCATAAAGTATTTCAGTTGTACTTTGCTTTGTACTTCAAGTGTAATCGTTGTAAGTGCAAGAGAGCTTAGTAGCTTCTTTGGTGTTGTTGATCTGGTTGAATGCACAAGTAACTCAGGTTCATTAGTGGAATGTGCTACTTTGTTGTTCTTTTACTTTGTTTGAGTCTAGGACCCTAAGCCTACTCTGCATAGGTGAGCTTGCTTGGCTGAAAATCTTAACTTTTAAATCGAAGTTGAAAGCTCTTACTAGCTAATGGTCCATTGATAAGCTTAAGTTTCTATGGTCCTTGTGATTAGTTTTGCTTCAAATACTAACCTTGCAAGGAGAGTACATGGAGATGTCTAGCTTGGGCAGAATGTCACAAAGGGATTATCTTTACTTTCGGGCTTATGGTGTGTACCCTAACTCCCAAACTCACATGAGCAACTACAAGGATTTTTGTGGCCAAGGTCAAGGAGCTAGAGAGCCTATCAGTAGGCCCATGGCACCACAAAATGTGCTACGACACCCACCTCCAAGGGAGCACATTAGAGAAAGGAATCTTCTTCCACTTAAGCGGCAACAACAAACTCCAAGGAACATGCCACCAATGAGGTCCTTTTATGGAGACTATGGCTATGACTATAGCTATATTAGAAGAAGAAAGATGTCTCGCCCCGACAAGTTATCAAACCATCCCTTCTTTTAAGCCTTATTGTATTTCTTATAACCCTTCTGATAAGGCATTGTCGTGACACCTAAACAAAATAATCCTAACAAACCTAAACAAGTAGTCTGGGCAAGTAAGGGTCGAATCCACAGGGAGGAAGTGATCTTTCTAAGTGTTTATAAGCATGCAAAGTAACAAGGGGGTTTTTGGTTATCAAACACAGAGTAACAAGGATGAAAGCTTTTGAGAAAGAATAAGTATGATGGGTGGAAATATTCCACTAGACAAATATCCACACTGCAAAGGAAACAGGTTGATCACTGATAACTATTTTTCCAAGTTCTTTTCACAATCTTATAGTTGTTCCCACCCTGATCTTAAGTACTATCGATTCTCACAGTTGTCGATAGACTTATTACTACGTCAATGGGAAAGTACCTCTGATTCTCACAGTTGTCGGTGTACTTTACCACTAACACAACAATAGCAATGCACACAAGGATATAGGATACATGCAAATAGAAGGTGCTTCCTTACTACTTAACATGCAAATGATTCTCACTCACAATTGCACGCTCAGAACCCCTATACGCAACAATCGTGTATGCTACTAGATATGCACTCGTATTCCACTATATGCAAATCCTAGCAATTGATAGATGTCGATAAACCTAGTTAGCTACGCTAGAAGAATCAACATAAACCAATAGACAATATGCTCAAGAGAATTAAACCAACTTTATAAGATATAGAACAAGGAATAGAAATCTCACAACCAATCCATTGCAATGCTTCAATCGTCTAGCGAAATAAAGGTGTTTAGCTCTCCATGGGTTGAAAACCCTGGAGACAGAATGAAAAACGAACTTCTAAAACTAAATTGTAGATTGTGTGTTACTAGGTTAACTAAATGGTTTTTAACCTAATTCTAAAAAGGTGTACAATAAAATAATAAAATAACAATAATAAAATAAATACCAAAAATAACAAACGCAATTTGGGGAAATTATTCCCGTAATCTCGCAATTCTCGGCAAGCTTCTCGTCCCAGCATCAGCTCGGCCCAACAAAGCATCAGCGGCCCAACTAAGCAGCTTCTCGGCATGGCCCACTCCAAGCAGCGAATTCTCCAAAGCAGCCAACGAATGGCCCTTGTCATGGTGATGTCATGCTTCCCGCTTCACTTTCCGCTGCTTCACGCGGATGAATTCATTTGGGCCTTTCCTCCTTTGTGCCTAATTTCCTTTGGGCCTAATTTCTTCCAAATTCCAGCAGTCACGTGGCTTGTATTTAATTTCGCTGCTTCGCCTCATGTGATGGCCGCGGGGCGCCAGCTCCCACCGCGAGGCGACACTTCTCACCGTGGGGCGGTGACTTTCTCTGAGACCCACCGCCGGGTCGCGGTGGCTCTGGCGCGGGGCGGTAGAAATTCGCCCACTCCTTTCTCTTCTGCTCTTCATTACTACCAAGTGTTGGTAGTCTTCTCCAATTAATTTCCAGCAGATCCTCATCTTCTCCAAATAAGCTGTAAATCCCTGGATATCTTCAATTCTCTCCACATCTTTTGGATTACAGACTTAACTCTAAATCTAGTCATAAGCTCCTCTAAATAATGCTAATAATTGCTAGTTAAGGTGCATGAAATGACACCTATCAAATTCCCCCATGCTTAGACCTTTACTCGTCACGAGTAAGCTAATGATAAACCTACTCTCTCAATCAAACACCAAGGTCTCAGGAAGTACAAGAAAATATGACACCAGCAATTACAACATCTCAACAATCAGCCCCAGAGTACCAAAATAATACGCACAGCACAACAACACAATACAACACAACACCATAGAGTGACAATACTAATCCTAGCCTCCATCTATCTTCTTATCGCTCCAGAGTGACCTACCCGAAACCTCCTTATATCTCCTCTTCTTATGACGCCTCGCCAAGAATAATGAGAAATCCTAAAATCACTCTTCTTCTTTTTGCTCATTTTGCCAAGGCGCCCTTTCGGGTTTTCACCAAGCCACTCATTTCATTTTCCAATAGATGTACTCACATATGCTCACGTCACTCTTGACCACATATTACCCCAGCCTAATGCTGGTCCAAACCACCTGCTTATTACCTAGGCCGCCCTTTCGGGTTTTCGACCTATCCCAGGATTTTTATTTTTGCCTTTTTTCAATTTTTTGGCTTTTTCTCTTTTTTAATTTTTCTCCTCAACAACGTAGCAAGTATAGAACTCTCCCCCATGCTTAAATATTGCATTGTCCTCAATGTAATGAAAGACAAAAGGATAGAAGCACAGGGAAAAGCAAAAAAAATAACTCACAAACGTCGCCAAGCTGCTTGGACACTTCCTTTGTTGCTGGCGGTCTTCTCAATAAAGCCCAGGTCTCTGGTGTTGGGCGGGTGTCTTCATCAATTCTATAATTTTCTTCTACCGTGCAGCCAAAAGGGAACCACTTTGGTGAATAGTGGTATAGCAAAGATGTCGGGGTTGCACGGCCTTCTAGGAACACATGGTGGAGCACATATATAATCATGGTGTGGGCTCTAGTGTTCCTCCTCCCAGCTGTCAGTTATAGGGCCATCATCGTTGCCAAATAATGTGTAGGGCAATGTATCCTCCTTGACAACATGATGCACACCATCTCCATGGGGAACTCTGGACAGCTAGCCTTCGGTACCACTTTTTTTTCGAATTTTTTCGAATTTTTTTTTTCGAATTTTTTTTCCCCCCGTTTAAGGTTTTTTCGAGGGGTGACTTAGTGCAGGGAAGGAAGAGACTTACATTGGTGTGGAAACACCTTCTTCAATAGGCATGGGTCTCTTTCCTGCAGGTTAGTCGGAAACAAAAACCAAAACAAAAACAAATCTAAAAAACACTAAAGAAAATGAAAAAACAAAGAAAAGAAAAACATACCTCGGGTTGCCTCCCGGATATCGCCTTAGTTATTGTCATGGCTTGACATCCTACTCATCCTTTCAACTTGGGTTGCTCATAGCAACTGAACACCTGGGATCTAGATCTGGGGGGTGCCTCTTTGTATGCTCTGTGTTGAGCGTGACCCTCAGTCTCCTGCACTTCATTGTGGGTGGACCGTTGTGCATACCCATGAATGCACTTGTGATAGCATCCATTTCATATAGATTTAGGACGTGAATTTAGGTGTTATAATAGGTTGTTCTCTTGTGTTCTTGCATCTTTTCTAGTTAGTTTCATTGTTTTGTTGAGTTTAGATGTCTACACAAGTTTCTGCATGTTTCAGGTGGATTTGCGGGTCTTTGGATGCGCATTGGAGTTCACTAGGATCCTATCAGGAAAAGGGGGCGGAAAGGATGGATCGCATGGCAGATGGAGCATTCTGATGTGCTGCACGGTTAACCCTTAACTGTGCCAAACACCCCTTAACCGTGCAGCTGTGCAGAGGTGAAGATGGAGCATTCTGATGTGCTACACGGTTAACCCTTAACTGTGCCAAACACCCATTAACCGTGCAGCTGTACAGAGGTGAAGAATGAACACGCTGTAATTTGGCACGGTTTGTCCTTAACCGTGCCAAACTGCCCTTAACCGTGCTCGATGTAATTTTTGTGACGTTTCGTTTCTTCCGACCTTTCTATATTGGGGGGAGTATAAATACTTTTTGGACCGGTTGTTAGAGGCCCCTTATGCTATTCTAATCGTTTTTTGAGAGACACATAGAACCCTAGTTGTGTTTTGGAGATTTATCTTGAAGATTGTTGAAGATTGGAGATTGTTTCCTGGATTCGATCAAGTATTTCTCTTCTTCTAATCTAATTGAATGATTTTTCTGATTCCTACAATGTTTTTGATTGATTTTCCAAGCATGCTAGGCTAAACCCCTTTTATCTAGGGTTGGGGTGATCCCAATAATGAATTGGTAGACTTGTAATTGTGTTTGTCTGAATTGGTAGCATGAATTCTTATTTGATTCAATTCTAGGGTTCATATTGCTATTGATAATTTATCAATTAGAATTCTATTAGGTTGAGTCTGAAAGGAGAAATATAATGAATTAATTAGACAAGGTATGAGTCTGAAAGGAGATTACTATTGTTGGAATTACTAAGAATTGAACCTGAATAAACTTGTTTGTTCTTGCGGAGTTCTAAGTTATCATAGAAATCCTAGGTTAGTCTGGAATTAGCGGAGCCCGAAAGTGAATGTTACTCCGGATTTATCATAGATTCTAAGTGCTCAAGGGGTCTAAATTTGACTAGCTTTGGGCGACAGCGACTGTTAGTTGGAATTTAGATACTTCTACTATTGTCTGAAAGGAATTAGTAGTGATATTTGATAACTTGCCGTCAAACGAGTTCATGCTATTCTAAGACAACACATACATAAGTTTACCAAGGCATTGTTGTGGGGATCCTTAATCCTAGATATTTCCCATCCTTTGAATTTACTTACATTTGCGATACTTATTTCTTAGGTTAATCAAACAAACCTTCCTTACGGCTTAGCTTACCAGTTTAGTTACAAAAGGTACTACATTGTCCTCGTGGGAATGACACTTGAACAGCTACAACTGACCCCATACACTTGTGGGTAGGTTTTTGCCACATCAAGTTTTTGGCGCCGTTGTCGGGGACTATTGCTAGTATCAGTTGTATTCCCTATAACTGGTTTGACTAGGTGTTTTGTGTGTTTTGATCCTTTTCCTTTTGACTTTGGTTTCAGGTTTGTTTTCTTCTGATGCGGAGAGTCCTGAGCGCGAATAATCTCAATGACTTTGATCCCAAACTTGAGCGTACTTTTCTCCTAAGAAGAAGGCAACAACATGAAATTAGAGTGCAAGATATGGCTGGTAGAGGGAACGGTGGCTTGTTGGGTGATGAAGAGAAGCCACGTATGACTCTTGGTGATTATGTGATGCCAAATCACCTTGGTCCTATTTCTGGTGTAGTCCGACCTCCGATGGCAGCCCGTAACTTCGAGCTGAAACCCTCCCTAATCAACATGGTTCAGCAGAATCAATTTGGAGGTCTCCCTTCTGAAAACCCACACCAGCACTTGGCTACTTTTATTGAGCTGATGGATACAGTGAAGATTCATGATGTTTCTCAAGATGCACTTTTCCTGCGTGCTTTCTCATTCTCTCTACGAGATAGGGCCAAAGCTTGGTTCAAGGCCTTACCTCAAGGCTCTATTACCACTTGGGATGAGTTGGCCAAGGCATTTCTCACCAAGTACTTCCCACCTAAGAAGACAGCTGAGATGAGGAATCAAATTCTTGCTTTCAAGATGAAAGATGACGAGTCTCTTTATGAAGGATGGGAGAGATTTAAGGAGTTATTGATGTTGTGCCCTCATCACGGGCAAGAGAAATGGACCTTGCTACATGTCTTCTACAACGCTGTTGATAGTTCAACTAGACTGATTATTGATGCTTCAGCTGGTGGTAGAATTATGGCAATGGAAGTTGATGAAGCTTGGGAGAAGATCGAGAACACTGCTCAACACTCTCATTATTACAGTGATACTCGCTCAACTTCAAAGAAACCAGCAAGGATGTATGAGGTTCATTCTGAAACGCATCGACAAGCTCAAATGGATGCTATGGCACAAGAGATCAAGAGGCTGAATTTGTTAGTTCAGAAGTCTCAAGGGCAGGGTGCAGGGTCATCCAGTCAGGTTGCATCTGGTGTAGCTTGTCAGTTTTGTGGAGAGGGTGATCATACTATTTCATCATGTCAACTTTTTTCTGCTCAAGGTGACACCCAAGGTGAGGCAAACTACATGAACAACTTCAATCGGGGCCCTAGGAATGATCCGTATTCCAATACCTATAATCATGGGTGGAGGAATCATCCAAACTTCTCCTACAAGAATGACGATGCTCAGCAAAGATCACCTCCAGGGTTCCAACCGGGACTCTCTCAACCGCAAGCACCCGCTCAGACCTTTGATAATTCCGCACTTCAGTCTGTGTTGAGGGAAATGGATAAAAATCAAGGGATCATGGCTTCTCAGTTGGAAGCCCTATCCAAGAAGGCTGAAAACTTTGAGAGCTTGCCTAAGAGGATGGACCAATTGGAGAGTCAGTTGGCCCAAATTGCTATGAATGTTCCTAGGCCTGCTGGTCAACTTCCTGGTCAACCTGAAGTCAACCCTAGGGAGCATTGCAGGGCTGTCTCTCTGAGTGAAGAAAAACAGTTGGAAGAGAACAGTCCAAGAGAAAAAGAAGCGATAAAGGAGCCTGTGGAGAAGCCACAAGAAGAAGAACCCAAGTATGTTGCTCCCCCGCCATACAAGCCACCTCTGCCTTTTCCTCAGAGAAGGATTCAGATACAGCTAGAGCACCAATTTGTGAAGTTTAAGGAGATGATGAAGAAGTTGTATGTTGACATACCTTTCGCAGATCTCCTTACTCAAATGCCTACGTATGCTAAGTTCCTGAAAGAGATTCTGATCAAGAAGAGAAGGCTGGAGGACTATGAGACTGTGGCCCTGACAATGGATTATGCTGAGAAGATGCCAAAGAAACTACAAGATCCGGGTGAATTCTTTATCCCTGCATATTTTGGCAATCTGACTTATAATTGTCTTTGTGATCTCGGGTCTAGTGTCAATGTTATGCCTTTGTCAATCTGCAAAGAACTGAAAGTGGGTGAGCCTGTTCCATCCAAGATGCGTCTCATTATGGCTGATAGTTCTGTTACTCATCCTGTGGGCATAATAGAAAATGTTCCTGTGAAAGTGGGAAAGTTTTTCATACCGGGAGATTTTGTGATACTTGACATGGAGGTTAGTGATAAGACTCCCATCATTCTTGGAGACCATTTTTAGCCACTGTTGGGGCTAATATTGATGTCAAGGATGGGAAGCTTTCATTCACAATAGGGGAAGAGAAGATTGAGTATAAATACTTCAAGGACTACTTTCTTGAGATATACAAAGACATTCCACCAACTCCTATCAAGGGTACTTGTTGTAAGATTGAGGTTGATCCCGGGCAAGATGAGATCATATCTGACATTGATCGTCTGCTGAATATGTCTTTGAGAGATACGGACGTAGATGATGGAGAGAATGCCAATGCAAAGAAAAGGCAAACACCAACGAAAAGGAAGGCGGCCAAGACAAAGGTTGAGTTCAAGAGTGGAAATATGGTGTTGTTATCCCATGAAAAATCCAACATGTTTCCAAGCTCTAAAGGGACAAGATGGTCAGGACCGTATAGGGTCACTCGAGTTCTAAAAGATGTGACAATTGAGTTATGGCATAACAACTCTGGAAAGTTTAAGGTGCAGAGTCGTCGATTGAAGCATGTTGTCACGCCTGATCCGATCAAGCAGGGTACCACCAACCCTCCCGATCCGAGTACTTGAAAGTGGTGGGAGGTCAAGCTAATGACCCAAAAGAAGCGCTGCTTGGGAGGCAACCCAAGACTCTAGATGTGAGTTTCCTCTTCTTTTGTTCTTTTTCTACATTGGGACAATGTAGGATTTAGCTTGGGGGAGGAATTCACATTTTAGACTTGCATTTTAGTTCATCTTAGATTTTAGGTTTGTTTTTGTTGCATTTTGTTTGCGTTTGAACTTTTGTGTTAGTTTCCCTTTTGTGTACTTTGTTTGTAATGTCTGCACTATGGATGTTTGACTTGATACCCTGCTCGATCCTTTGTGGGTTCTTATAATAGTGCATGTACCATGAATCCTCTTAATATGCTTTAGCTGTTAATATTGCAACCGCCTGGTGGATGTGATATGATTGATCAAACCTATGACAATGACCTGAGCATGTGGACTTTGACTAAGATACGTTAGAACCGACACTCTAGACAAAATGTCCTGGTGAGCTTGTTGGCCTTCCTTGGACTACATTTGCAAAAGTCCTCTCGTTTTCTTCATGTGTGTGAACTCTCTTTGTGTGCTAATTCTAGAACTTGCATTAATATCTTCTTTGAGGCCACGCTCACGACTTATGTGCATGACATTAATAGGATTGAGGCATTGTTTTTATTAACCCTTTTCATCATTGGCCACCCTACTCATGTATCCTTTGCTTGAAGCCCGTTGTGCCTTATTGCCTATTCTTTGGAAGCTCCACAAAAGCATACCGAGCCTATAAGTTCATCCTTCCCATCCGGGGATTAGGATAGTTGAATTGTTGTTGCTAGAGTGGATTTTAGCCAAGCTTGGGGGAGGTTACATATATGGTGGTTAGAAACGTGTATAAATTTGAAATGTGTCTCATTTCCATGTTTCTTCTTAGGCTTCTTAAAATAAATAAATAAATAAATAAAAGAGAAAAAAGATTGAAACAAAGAAGAAGAAACAATTAAATAAAAGGGAGGAGACCATATCATATGTAAGGGTTAAGTTGTATGGGTTGAAGGTTGAAATTCAATTAAAGGTTATTTTCGCTTGGTGTTGTCTTGGTAAGATCCTCTTCCCCGGATTTAGCTCTTCATGGCCTAAATATTCCTATGCCCTATGTTATACCTTGGCCCCATTACAACCTTGGAAAAGCCCTCATGATTTTTGTTGTGTGCATGGTTCTTAGTGGTGGAGATTAAGAACATTGTTGCAAGCTTATGGTAGTTAGTATTCAAGGTCGAGAATTAATATTGAGTGAAACACATGCCTAAACACATGAGTGTGAGTGACTTGTTTTTTATTCTAGTGAGATCTGGAGTGGAGGAATTGATTGTACTCTTGTCATTGATTGAGAAGCATGCTAGGACGGAAGTTGTCGTTTGTTTGGCCTTTCATGGTTATTGTTCATATGACTTTTGGATAGAAACAGTTGTTGCATATTTTGAGGACTCATCGTCATGTACTTGCTTGGGACAAGCAAGGGTTAAGCTTGGGGGAATTTGATAGCATCCATTTCATATAGATTTAGGACGTGCATTTAGGTGTTAGAATAGGTTGTTCTCTTGTGTTCTTGCATCTTTTCTAGTTAGTTTCATTGTTTTGTTGAGTTTAGATGTCTACACAAGTTTTTGCATGTTTCAGGTGGATTTGCTGGTATTTGGATGCGCATTGGAGTTCACTAGGATGCTATCAGGCAAAGGGGGCGGAAAGGATGGATCGCATGGCAGATGGAGCATTTTGATGTGCTGCACGGTTAACCCTTAACCGTGCCAAACACCCCTTAACCGTGCAGCTGTGCAGAGGTGAAGATGGAGCATTCTGATGTGCTGTATGGTTAACCCTTAACCGTGCCAAACACCCATTAACCGTGCAGCTGTGCAGAGGTGAAGAATGAACACGCTGTAATTTGGCACGGTTTGTCCTTAACCGTGCCAAACTGCCCTTAACCGTGCTCGATGTAATTTTTGTGACGTTTCGTTTCTTCCGACCTTTCTTTATTGTGGGGAGTATAAATATGTTGTGCGTAAGCACATGCCAAGATCCGTACAGTACAAGACGAAGGACACCAAGACATTGATTTGGCAACTTCTTGGCGAAACTCTCAAAATAGGACATTTGTTGTGTTTACACTAGTATAGAATGGGCTATTTAGCCTGGGCGTTTTTTTAAATATAGCCCGGATATGGAGCAAAATAGGTCCGGGCTTCAGGTTAATGTGATAATAGATCAATTAGCCCGGATGTAGAAAACACGCCCGGGCTAAATAATCAAAGACCTTTTAGCCCGGATCTTTTGACATCCGGGCTAAAAAGTGTAGTTATTAACAAAAAATAGAAAAGGACCATTTAACCCGGATCTTTACAGATCCGGGCTAAAAAGTCCTATTTTTTGGAAAAAATAAATAAATGTCCATGATGCTCAAGTCCACTGCAGGCCGTGTAAACATGTTTTTACTGATAATTTACACACTAGAAACATCCAAATGTAAGCTACAATCGATACAACTACACACAATATCGGCATTTTTTGAACAATCATGACCCCATACTTGGGTCTTCCACACTGTTTCATAATTGACCAAATCACAATGTATCTGTTAAGATGGGGAGTAGTCTTTTGTCTTATATACAAGGCAAGTCTCCACTAATTAACCGATGTGGGACTCTAACACACCCCCGCAAGTGTGACGGGCCATACACGGCAACAAGCCACACTTGGCCCAACAACCAGGCTCTGATACCATGTCAAGATCGACAATGGGTCTAGCCGGAGGGGCCCAGATATAAGCCCAAAGGAGTTCCACCCTAAAACCAATTGGCAATAGGGGGAGTAGTCTTTTGTCTTATATACAAGGCAAGTCTCCACCAATTAACCGGACTCTAACAGTATCAAACAGGAAGAAGTAAAGACATCTTGCTCTAGTTGGAAAAGCTCTATGAACAAGTTAAATTGTTCATACCTCACAAATCTGATTTCTTTGATCAAATATAAGAGCTCGCTGTCCACCAGGCTCTTCCTAGAATAAGATTCTGCATTTACTAGTTAAAAATAGAACTTGATTTAGAGAAACGATAGTTTGAACTTAATTTCTGACTTTGATGAAAAATAGAATTTTACATGCACAATTATCCTTTGTAAACAAGCATTTACTAGTTAAAAATTGGAGAAAAGATAGAAACATATACCAATGAAGAACTTGATTTCTGCAACTTCAAAGCTTTCACTAGTTGGGACGTTCCTTGTATAGTAGCAGCATGAGATCTCTGAACGTTGGAACTTATGTCGTCTGAAAGCAGACATTGAGTTTAAAGTTCAATCAAACTATAATTCTAACAATGTGGAAGTCCTAACATAAAAGGATGAGCATAAAGTGTGTATAGAGCGAGTGGCTAACCAATCAGAGCTCCTTGGTTATGGACTAGTACTGCTAGATCATTAAAAATCTCATTCACCTCGCCTATCTGCTGCTGAATTTCTTGTATACCTTGCTCTCTTTCTTCAATGATAGCTTCATTGAAAACAAGTTCGTTGTCTAACATTACAACCTCTTGAATGCACAAGATATGAATAATTCTCAGGACCCATGTTCATGAAATTTCAGAAATCAACAATTTATATTTTAGAAGTTTAGTTGCTTACTGTCGAAGCGCATAGGGACAAAGTAGTCAGGCACCTTTTCAGAATTGCATTTGCCACCCAAAAGAGAACTAAAAAGAAGCCAAATGAATGAAATCATATATAATCCCCCACTCACCTTCTGGATGCCAGAAGAAGAGCTTGCTGTAGAATTGAATAAGAAGGAAAAAATTATAAATCAATATTGCTCAGAAACATATAAACAACTAAAACCAATTTAGGCAACGGTATATTGGCTACACTCAAGACACTAAACAGAGCAAGAAATCTTTAGAATGCTTAGGATTCGTAATGCAAGCATTGTTATGAACTTCCACAATATTCATAAAAGGTTATTATATAAGACTTGTTCTTCCATCTACATAACACTGAAAGGAGATAAATTTACAGGACTCTTTCTATAAAAGCTCAACCTCAAACTAGAATAAGATACGCTAAGGGAACAAAAAGTTTTTAGCCATATTACCAACTAAAGTTCTTAATAAACAAAGCTAGGTTCCTTTCTAGAATTATGTTAACATACCTTGACACTTCCTTGGGAACAAAAGGGGCATAAGCAGTTTCTCTCTGATCTGCAAGCCCCTGTGCTTTCTGGAATTCCTTGAGAATTGATTGAAGTCCTTTGCAATTTTAGCATCAGCAATCTTCTTGCTAACCTGCATATTGGAGGGAAGCATCATCATAAAAAGACTGAAGGAGAACGGAAAGAGGAAAATGAATAAAAGGGAGATTGATCGATACTTACACTGACTTCAGAATGGAAGTCTGTTTTACTAGCTTCCCTGAGCATTGCGGAGGTGTCTTTAACCAGCTGCCCAATTGTAATCTTGTCTTATGCCTGTTGATAGTGAACATAATGAATAATTTTAACTTAAAACACAAACTGTTGAGTTTTTTAGAGCAAGCATTAAAAAAATAAAAAAATAAATAACTCGTATGATCCTTGTTGCAATTTAAAAGTCACCTTTTACCTATGAGCTTATCTTACTTGTTTTTGGTTCTTGATCCTACATATGCTGTCATCAACCTCGACAACTCGTCACCGAGACTGGCCTGCAGTTTTTGCGGGAAGAGCAGCTCAGGGATTTCAATAATTTTGATCACTGAGCTTGAAGCTGCATTTATCTGGGAAGACAGCAGATCAAGATGAGTTACTTCTTGCCCATACAATATTCAAAGACTCCTTATCTGACTGCTACACAAAGTTCACAGATGAAGGGGCATGAAGCTGTGAAGTAGAAAAGGCACAGCTTAATGAACTGCTGCAACTTCTTTGTTTTTTCTTGTATAACATAGATGGTAGAATAGATGATATGTAATGAAATAGAGCTCAAAGCTCCTTATTCCTCCTGATGTTCAATTTACAATTTGTTTTCACTCCCTTTTCATGATTATGTCAATCTAATTTACCAATTTCACAGAAGCTGAACAAAGCAGTAGCATAAAGCAGACCTAACAGTCCTTGAGAGTTCAGTAATTTCTCTGATTAGCTCGTGAAGGTTAGCTAATCATTTTTTGGCACAAGTGTGGGTCTAAATAGTAATACAAGATGTTATCTAGAAGGTGAGAGACAATATTCTGACAGTTAAGAGTTCACGAATGATGATGAACGGCGGCTATAGTACAGACAATATCACCTCTATTTTAGATTAAAGGCACCACCATATTGCAAACAACATTGTCAACCAAAATGCAACTTCAAAGGTTCAACGGAAATGAAAAAGTATCCTGACTAACATAGTAACGTCAGACACCAAAATTTAATTTTGAGCAGTACGACTACTAATATTCAAAGAAACAGCAGCACTTGAAACCATGTGTACAGCATTTATGCCACGAGAGTGCTAGCAAAAACGAGATTATGATCAAATTAGACAAACAAATCAAAGATAAACAATATTGTTAAAGAATCAAGTCTGTTCAGATAGCAAAATATCACCTCAATTTTGTGGGCTAATCCGAGTCTCATTTGTCCAGCAAGCTTTTCAACACCTCAATTTTGCGAGCGACAGTGCAGCAACACCACGGACAGGAAGACCAACAACTCGGAGCCTTCTTTTGTTCCTTCGTCGACAACACCTCGGAGACAGGTTGAAAGAAGAACCGTGAGAACACATATCTTTTAATGCTAATTAAATTTCAATTCTCTCATCCATATTTCCTTTACATAATTACAGCTCTAAAATATTTCCCCCTTCCATTTACAATACAAGGACAAGCTAGTCATATTGGTGTATGGATTGCAATGTCATATTGGCGTATGGATTGCAATGTCAGGCACTCAGGCCCCTTCTATTTATCCGTATGGAATATAATGCATGTGTTATATATATGGCCCATATTTCCTTCTGAACACTCCACAGACCTTATTAACTACCTTATCAATTACTTTATTACGTGTAATTGGCTGAAAATACATTATCAAGTAAAAAAAATACCAATAGAGTATGTCAAAAACCCAGCTATAAGAGAATCCTTTTACTCGATATACAATGTATCTAGCATCTTCTTCACATCTCTATTTTCATTTTTCAACCACAACAGCCAACCTCACTAATACCATGGTAGTAATGTTTTGCTTTGGTTGCTGAAGTAGGTAGTGGAATGTTAACAAGCAAGTAAGCAGCTCTGAGATCAAGACCACTGTTCTTTCCAGCTATATATCAGTATTAAAAAATCAGCACTTCAACAATAACTGATATCACCTGGAGGGTAACTTCTCTAGACAATATAAACAATCACCCTTTTTACTGACTTGCAGAATAAAGCCAGTAGGTGACGTTAGCATCGCCATCAGCCACAACTGATGACTACTACTAAAGAAGCAGATCACAACATTTTAAGCAGAGAGGGGGCGAACAGAGCAATGGTGTATCAGTTTAACCAATCAAACAAGATGCAGCAATAATGATAAGTATCTTGCTATTCAACTTCATAATTAACCACAACAGAACACGCTAATACAACAAGCATCCATGAAATTCAATAGTCGAATGCTAAGCTGTTCAGTACTGAGTTGCATGAAATTCAACAGAACACACTAATTTTCCCTTTTTCTATGCTTAATTCCCCAAAAACACGCACACAAGAGTAAGAAAATGAAGAAAAACACAGTAAAACACCCTGAATCCCTTCAAATTAGGAAGAATAGATGCTTAATCCCGAGAAACAGAATCGAAAAAAGAAAATCGAAAATGTTGCATAACGAAAAGGAGAAGAGGAGATTGCTTACCAAAGAAGACCGAGCCCTAGGAGACCACGAACAATCACTGGAAGATCGAGCCCTAAAAGACCACGAACAAGCACAGGAAGATCGAGCCCTAGGAGTTTGCAGCAACCACGATCGAGCCCTAAGAGTTTGCAGCAAGCACTGGAAGATGAGCCCTAGCGATTTTGTGAAGACGCGGGTCGAAGTAAAAGAAATTGCTAAGTATGTGGCGATAGGAAATTTATCTTTTTAGCCCGGTTGACTGAAAACCCGTGATGAATAATCAACTTTATATGGATTAAATAGCCCGGATATTGCATGGTTATGTATATCCGGGCTATATTTATCTATGCGGAATAAGATTTCAACTATATAGCCCGAATATGCATATTAAAAACACGCCCGGGCTATATAATTTTAACGTAAAATTTGAAATTTAGTATTTAGCCCGGACTCCCCTCCGTATATCCGGGTTATTTGTTAATCCCAAAATTAAAATGCAATTTTTATGGCTTATTAGCCCGAATATAGATGATCCGGGCTATTTATTTACGGTGTAAATGAACATTTTTGTACTAGTGTTAATTGTGACTCTAAGCAAGAACTTGATGGAGATTTGACTCAAAAACTGAAATGGATATAACTCTCATGAACGAGGTTCATGAAGAGTTTGGGATAAGTATCTCTCGACCCTCGGATACGACTCACCAAGAACCTTGAGACGAGGTTGAACACTCATGGATATGACACACCAAGAATACCCAACCGCCTTCGGATATGACACACAAAAGGGGTTTCGGATACGACACACCGAAACAAGACTAAGACACTCAAGGATATCACACACCTTGAAGTCATCATCCAAGAGGCTTGAAATGAACAAAACGCTCACGTTTTTTTAATAATCTCCAATTCAAGTCTGATTGAAATACAAGGCTTGGTCACCCTTATATAGGTGCCATAATGCATTAAGGAAATTACATAATTAATTAACTACCCACTAACATAGGCCACTAACTAGTTAAGCCACTAACTGGCTAAACCCACGATCTACCCACTAATTAATTAACGTAAAAATAGAAATAACAAAATAATAAAACATAAATCAACCATCTTTCGCGGAGACAGTTTCTGGCCTAGTTTCAGAAGCTTCGTTCTCTCCCGTCCGTGATCGGAATGGAGTGATTCCAACGCCCATAGATAGATCTTGAAGTCTAGTTGCACGCCTCAAAATTTGAGAGTGACCGGAGTTGGGAATCAGAAAATACGGTACTTTTACTGAGGTGACCCATGGTCACATCCATGCAGCTCGGTTGCTTCTTCCTCTTCATTGAACCGATCTTAACATGTCTTTGAGGTGACCCATGGTCACATCAAAATACTTTTTGGACCGGTTTTTAGAGGCCCCTTATTCTATTCTAATCTTTTTTTAGAGACACATAGAACCCTAGTTGTGTTTTGGAGATTTATCTTGAAGATTGTTGAAGATTGGAGATTGTTTCCTGGATTCGATCAAGTATTTCTCTTCTTCTAATCTAATTGAATGATTTTTCTGATTCCTACAATGTTTTTGATTGATTTTCCAAGCATGCTAGGCTAAACCCCTTTTATCTAGGGTTGGGGTGATCCCAATAATGAATTGGTAGACTTGTAATTGTGTTTGTCTGAATTGGTAGCATGAATTCTTATTTGATTCAATTCTAGGGTTCATATTGCTATTGATAATTTATCAATTAGAATTCTATTAGGTTGAGTCTGAAAGGAGAAACCTAATGAATTAATTAGACAAGGTATGAGTCTGAAAGGAGATTACTATTGTTGGAATTACTAAGAATTGAACCTGAATAAACTTGTTTGTTCTTGCGGAGTTCTAAGTTATCATAGAAATCCTAGGTTAGTCTGGAATTAGCGGAGCACGAAAGTGAATGTTACTCCGGATTTATCATAGATTCTAAGTGCTCAAGGGGTCTAAATTTGACTAGCTTTGCGCGATAGCGACTGTTAGTTGGAATTTAGATACTTCTACTATTGTCAGAAAGGAATTAGTAGTGATATTTGATAACTTGCCGTCAAACGAGTTCATGCTATTCTAAGACAACACACACATAAGTCTACCAAGGCATTGTTGTGGGGATCCTTAATCCTAGATATTTCCCATCCTTTGAATTTACTTACATTTTCGATACTTATTTCTTAGGTTAATCAAACAAACCTTCCTTACGGCTTAGCTTACCAGTTTAGTTACAAAAGGTACTACATTGTCCTCGTGGGAACGACACTTGAACAGCTACAACTGACCCCATACACTTGTGGGTAGGTTTTCGCCACATCAACTTGCCATCTTCAGAAATGGCCTACCCAACATCTCAGGGCCTGCATGCCTATCTTGCCCCGTATCCAGTATGTAGAAATTAGCCACCTGCATCAAGTTCTCCTTCTTATGCTTCCCCTTCAGTTTCTTCTTGATCAGGCCCAACACCTTTAACATTTCCTTGCAGCGAGGGGTGCTGGCAGCCAGTGTGACCAAGGGAACGGTTTTTATGCAGTCACTGAAGGCCTCATAGATATCCTCGTTGTTATTTAGCCTTTGAGTAACTCGGGAAGCCTCAAGGAAGGGTGTGATGGGTTGCAGCGCGACAAGTGGGAAGGAGTTGAGACGCATAAACTCATCATAGGCAGCCTCTAGAGGGTCGGGGACTGCCGGGGCATTTTCGAGAGAAACGGTTGTCTCTGGAGTATTTTCGCGATCACGACACTCCTCCTCATCGTCGCTCCACTCCTCCAGTCCCAAAAAGTACTCCTCCTCAGTCAGCACCTTGCAAAAACAGGTATCCACCCAAACCTCATCAGCAGAGCTAGGATTTTGGATGCAGGGTCGCGGTGGTCTCACCGCGGGGCGGTGGCTGTGAGGGAAGATTACTGAGGCTCACCGCCGGGTCGCGGTCAGTGTTGCCGCGAGGCGGTGAAATAGTTGGGGCTTCACGCCGGGTCGCGCTGAGAGGTGATGCGAGGCGGTCGGCGATTTTCACCATCTCATATTCGTCCTCCTCTTCAGCACTAGGAGGAACGACCAGTTGCTTTCCGCTCCAGAGGAATACAGTACTAATGTTTTCCGTCGGGTTTACTACCGTTTGAGATGGTAGATTCCCCGACATCCTTGCATCGATCCGTGTAATCGCCTCCGCCAACTGTCTCATCTGCCTTTCTAAATCCTTCATGCTTGACTCCCTAGTTTGAGCACCAGTGGCAAAGTGTTGAGTCAAGGTCCTGAGCATCTCTTCAGTTGAGGGATTTGGATTGGATACTAGTGGGCTATGCTCATAGGCAGGATTGTATTGTTGCGGAGCACCCTGCTGATAGAATGACTGTGGATCTGGGTAGAACTCCTGGTGGTCATAACCATATGGATGGTATTGATGGTACCCATAACTCAAATTGGGGTGATCTCTCCACCCTGGAGTGTATGCGTAGGAGTATGGGTCATATCGCGGCTCTCCCCAGAAATCCATATCTGTAACAAGAATCAAAAAGGAAAAACAAAAGTCAGTAGCACGGGTGTGGACCGTAAGATAGGTCCACACCAAGGTAACACGCACACAAACAAACACACGGAAAAATCAAAACTTGCCTCCCCGACAACGGCACCAATTTGATAAGGCATTGTCGTGACACCTAAACAAAATAATCCTAACAAACCTAAACAAGTAGTCTGGGCAAGTAAGGGTCGAATCCACAGGGAGGAAGTGATCTTTCTAAGTGTTTATAAGCATGCAAAGTAACAAGGGGGGTTTTGGTTATCAAACACAGAGTAACAAGGATGCAATCTTTTGAGAAAGAATAAGTATGATGAGTGGAAATATTCCACTAGACAAATATCCACACTGCAAAGGAAATAGGTTGATCACTGATAACTATTTTTCCAAGTTCTTTTCACAATCTTATAGTTGTTCCCACCCTGATCTTAAGTACTATCGATTCTCACAGTTGTCGATAGACTTATTACTACGTCAATGGGAAAGTACGTCCGATTCTCACAGTTGTCGGTGTACTTTACCACTAACACAACAATAGCAATGCACACAAGGATATAGGATACATGCAAATAGAAGGTGCTTCCTTACTACTTAACATGCAAATGATTCTCACTCACGATTGCACGCTCAAAACCCCTATACGCAACAATCGTGTATGCTACTAGATATGCACTCGTATTCCACTATATGCAAATCCTAGCAATTGATAGATGTCGATAAACCTAGTTAGCTACGCTAGAAGAATCAACATAAACCAATAGACAATATGCTCAAGAAAATTAAACCAACTTTATAAGATATAGAACAAGGATAGAAATATCACAACCAATCCATTTCAATGCTTCAATCGTCTAGCGAAATAAAGGTGTTTAGCTCTCCATGGGTTGAAAACCCTGGAGGCAGAATGAAAAACGAACTTCTAAAACTAAATTGTAGATTGTGTGTTACTAGGTTAACTAAAGGGTTTTTAACCTAATTCTAAAAAGGTGTAAAATAAAATAATAAAATAACAATAATAAAATAAATACCAAAAATAACAAACGCAATTTGGGGAAATTATTCCCGTAATCTCGCAATGCTCGGCAAGCTTCTTGTCCCAGCATCAGCTCGGCCCAACAAAGCATCAGCGGCCCAACTAAGCAGCTTCTCGGCACGGCCCACTCCAAGCAGCGAATTCTCCAAAGCAGCCAATGAATGGCCCTTGTCATGGTGATGTCATGCTTCCCGCTTCACTTTCCGCTGCTTCACGCGGATGAATTAATTTAGGCCTTTCCTCCTTTGGGCCTAATTTCCTTTGGGCCAAATTTCTTCCAAATTCCAGCAGTCACGTGGCTTGTATTTAATTTCGCTGCTTCGCCTCATGTGATGGCCGCGGGGCGCCAGCTCCCATGGCGGGGCGGCACTTCTCACCGCGGGGCGGTGACTTTCTCTAAGACCCACCGCCGGGTCGCGGTGGCTCTGGCGCGGGGCGGTAGAAATTCGCCCACTCCTTTCTCTTCTGCTCTTCATTACTACCAAGTATTGGTAGTCTTCTCCAATTAATTTCCAACAGATCCTCATCTTCTCCAAATAAGCTGTAAATCCCTGGATATCTTCAATTCTCTCCACATCTTCTGGATTATAGACTTAACCCTAAATCTAGTCATAAGCTCCTCTAAATAATGCTAATAATTGCTAGTTAAGGTGCATGAAATGACACCTATCATCTTCCGTACAGGCCAAGGGAGTCTATGACTCACCTAACATATCTTTTAGCATGTCCAAGGGAAGAGAAAGAGTGAGCCCACAACCCCGGGTTAGAGCACGTGATATCGTGTGTGTCATGTGTGAAGGGAGAGGCCACTTGGCCGAAATTTGTCCAAACCAATACTACACTTACAAGGATGAATGATCCTTTGAGAGTGAAGCTTTGGTTGTTACTAGTGAGGGAGAGGAGGACAAAAATGCATTGAAAGCTAGCCACCCTCCTATAGAATTAAGCAACATTGAAGAGCCACCTAATGTGATTGATGTCGAGGAAGTTCAACTTCAAAATTTTGTCAAGAACCATGTGGAAGAAGTGGACGTCAAACCAGTCCAAGAACCTCCTCAAATGGCTGAACCAAGTGTCGTCAAAGAGCCAATGCAAATGCCCCGTGATGGCAATGACATGATTGGACTTAAGAAGCGGAGTTCCTTCTTTGTCTCAACCTTGACTTCAAACCTCTTAAAGGAAGAAGTCCCAAAAGCAACCTTTTTGAAGTTTAAGTGGGGCGTTACTGTAAGTGAGTTTTATCACTCAAAGAAGCCTCGGGCGGAATATAGGGGAGTGCCATTATCTTCCTACTCTTTAACGTCATTAAGTGATGTTGTGCATGATTATAAGAATGCAACTATGGATAGAACATTTTCTACAATGGCAAGCTATTTTACATCTAGGACTATGTTCTCTTGCTTGCATTATAGTACCATGTCTCAAATCATGTCCAAGAAGTTGCATCTAGTTCTTTTTCTTACCTTCATCATTGCTCTCGATACCTCCAAGATTCCCTAGCTTCCACAACCTTATGGCTACTCCTAGGATGGATGAACTGCCTACACTTACAATATGCCTTCCACTTAGGCTATTGGGAAATGAAGATACTGTGCCATTCCTTGTTGAGGTCAAAGCGAGATCCTTGTCCAAGAAGAGCATGACACAAGAATGAAGTACAAGGAGTCACAAGTTCAGGGACGAACCCTGCACTCCTACATGCTTTGTCTTGCCATCCATGTTTGTGCTTATACTTGAATCTCATAGTAGGTCATCTTACTTGTGGCATGGATCATTTACATTTCGTATTAGGCATTCTTGCATGCATCATAGTTTCCTTTCTCAAGACATGTCATATAGGTAGCAACTAGATCATAGTGTTATGTTCATGTTCACATATGCTTGTTATGTTGCTAGTAGCATGCTTAAGCATATTCATAGGTATAGAAAGAAAAGTGTCTTAGCTTGTGCATACCATTCAAACCTTGGAAAATTTGAATTGCTAGATGAGTATGAAGTTCATAATAAGATTGGTGGGACTGATTTCGTGCTTTTCTTTAAAGAAAAGGATGCCATGGACAAAGAGGTTGATTCAAGATCAAATCCTTTTCAAGAGAGGGAGGATGATGTGATTACGCCCATGCCACGTCAAGATCAATTTAACCAAGCCTTCCAATCCCACCAAGGGACATCCAAGAGCCACCTAATGAGTCACAAAGGGTGCCAAGTGCCATACCTAATCTAGGCCATGCGATGCCCACGCCTTCGGCCACACCAGATAGTGGTCCATAACTAGGGCTTCACAATTCCTCGAACCAACTTGATCCAATCACCGTTCCTTCTTCATCACATGTGTATAGGACAAGACAAACTCATTGGAGTGAAGAAAGCTCATGCAAAACCTCAGGCCAAGATTTGTGCCGATGCGTTTCCTCCACCAACCTCAAGTGTGCGCCTCGGCTAGTGTTTTTCCAACCATCAAACGCATTCTCCCATTTGCAGGCAACTTCCCTCAAGCCATAACTTTCCAACCATCCTTATACATCAAGGGAATCCTATGGATCCAATGAGTTTCGGGAAATATAAGTTTGTTGCGGACAAGTTAAGCCAAGATCAACCGAGTTTGACATCGGCCACACACTTTCCCTACTCATGAGCTCAAATTCAAACCACACGTGCATTTGCTTTCAAATTTGAAATCCACGTGCCAAATGATGGGTATTGTTAATGCTCAAATTCAAACCACACGTGCATTATGCTAATATATGGTCCATTTGACGTCGGTGCCAAGAGTTGACACGGGGGGAATTGATGGGTGTTGTTAATGCGCTGGTTAAGACATTTATTCTCTATTAAATTTTGTTTTTTGTGTCATTGTTAGGGAGGCCAAATTAAGATTAAAACTCAAGTTTTCCTGCTGAAAATCCTTGAGAAACTCCAGGTTCTTCGTCCATTGTCTAATGAGTTTATCTAAGATCGTTGCTTTGTAAGTGGGGAGTTTATCCACAAGCAATTCAACTTTTTTTCCAAGTATATTTGATGCGTTTATCCATTCTTGATGGAATACTTATTCTCTAAAAAAATCATTAAAAAATCCCACAAAAAGGTCGATCAAAACCTAAAATCTAGTTCTACCACACGTCATTGCCGAGGATTTGGACGAAGTTGCTTTGGTGGCAACCTTACCTTGACCCCGATCGAAGATCCTAGGTTTGATTCTTATCACATGTTATCCCCATAAGTTTACACATAAGTTTATATAATTTCTCAAATGAAATCCATATCTTTTACTTATTCATTTCATCAAACAAATTTTCCTTTTTAGTATATATAATTTTCTATTTTTTAGATATTTTTATTTCATTTCTACAAAATATCACATATCTTAACTTTCCTTTCTAGGTATATGGATTATAGTAGATAATTTTTATCCTTATTCAATATATAAGAATTTTATTTTTGTTATCAATATTTTTTTAATATTATATTAACAGAGTGCGGTTCCGGTGCGGAGCACTCTTCCCGTGCGAACGTGCGGACATGCACTATAGGGCCTTATTTGTGCATTTTTGCAAAAAATTTGAAAAATGCTTGGAAAAAAATTTGAAAAAGATTTTTTTTTTTTTTTTTGAAAAAGTGCACAAATAAGACGTTAAAGTGCACAAATAAGACCCAAAAGTGCATGCTCCGCACGTCCGCACGGGAAGAATGCTCCGCATATGATCCAAACTCTATATTAACATATATGTTTAAAGATAGACATTATTTGTTACTCTTATTTACATATAAGATTCATTAACTTTTTTTTATAGGAAAAAGTATAATCTTACAAGAGCATGATTTTCTATACGTCTGTACTTATATCTATAAACATAACAATTAGACTTTTGGGCCGATCCATGTACCAACCATTTATATTTTCCTTATAATTATAAAAAAAAAAACATAAATGTAAAAAATATATACAAGAACATTATTTGTAGATATTTTATTTTAAATGTTATATATCTATTCTCTAAAGCAATTTTGATTTTTTTGTTAATAGAAGAGAGTATTCCATAAAGCAATTATGTTTTTTTATTAGAAGAGAGTATTTCCTAAAACAATATAAATAATTTTTTTTTATATATCTCTGTCTTATGCCCACCACTATAATTAATGTCCACCAGTAAAAGCTATATACATTATGTGTTGTAATATGTATGTATGTATATGATATATGTAAACTATTATTTATGACTATAAAATAAGAATTATATAATTTTGAAAAACATACTAAAAAATAATATTAATATTCTTACATATTTTATAGATTATAATACGTGTGTATATATATGGAATAAATGAGTCAATATGGGCATCTAAATCTTGCAAAGCAATGCAAAAGTCATGCAAGCCAATCAATTTCATCTTCTATCCAATTGTAACGGCAACAAACATAGCTCCTATTAACTTAATAATTTTAACTCTAATAATTTAACAATGTAACCGAATATTGCAACCTTAAATAAATTGAATCAATATGGGCAACTAAATCTTGCAAAGCAATGCAAAAGTCTTGCAAGACAATCAACTTCATCTTCTATCCAATTGTAACGGCAACAAACATAACTCCTATTAACTTAATACTTTTAACTCTAATAATTTTACAATGTAACCGAATATTGCAACCTTACAAAAATTGAATTGTGAATCATCAGTTACGAATTTCTAGGTCTAAACATAATTAGCTAGGTTAATAGTAATAGTACATGATCATAAAACTGATTTACGCGTTACAATATAAACCCCATCTTCGGCGACTAATTGGTTTCACTCTTTAAACTCAAGCTTAGCATGTGCAACTTTGGCCAAATATATATACACGATTTCTATTTTACACACGGGTGAAATTACTATTTCACGTACCGTTTCGTCCGTGACGAACCATGTGCATCCGTCCGTGACGGACCAAAGTGATTCATACGTGACGGATGGATCACTTTGGTCTGTCACGGACGAATGTACATGGTTCGTCATGGACGAAGTAAACAATCAGAAAATTGAATGTTACTTGTCCACACCTAACAACATTGACTACCCCGTCATATCTCATCAATATTACGGTCAAAATTAAACCTTAAACCTCTCAATCACTCTTCCCTTTCCCTCCCACAACACTTCTTTCATTTTCTTCCATTACTTTGGTTCTTTTCCATGGAAAATGAAGATGATTTTTCCAACTTTAATGGTGGAGAATATGTTTCAAGGGATTATCATTACAATGAGGTATATTTTTTAAGCTTTTACTTTACATGTTAGTAAAAGTTAAGAATTTTATGGTTCTTTCTTGTAATGTATATGTTTGAGTTATTTTTTGGGAAAACAAACACTTTCTTAAGGTAATTTCAATAGTTGTTACTATATGTTCATAAAAATTTCATCTTTGATTAAGTTGTACTAAAAGGTTGTAGATTTTGTGTGCAAAACTGCATGTTTGATTGTTTGGGCTTGTTATATTGAATTTTGACTAGATCATTGCAAATGCAAGAACTTTGTTCGGCGACTGTTTTTTAAAAGAAAAATAGTCTGTGACGGATGGACGTGTTCCATCCGTCATGGATGGATGTCGTTCATCCGTCACGTATGGAAAGTGTTCATACGTGACAGATGGGGTGCTACCATCCGTGATGGATGGAATGTGTCTATTCGTCACAGATGGATTTGTTTGACAGAAACTGGATTCTTACATGCTTCTATGCTAACTTGTTTTTTTACTTCAATAGGAGAATAATATAGTGAACAACGGTATTAACAACCTCATATGCCGGGATTAGATTGTTTTGCTCGTAGTGGAATTCCGTCCGTAAGGTGGCAGGCTCCACCTAAGTTTGGGTTTCCAGCATTACACACACAGTCGCAATTTGATTATCCTACACCTGAAGAAGTGATTGTTTCAGAAGATTATTCAGAAAAGTTTACCACGGGTGAAGTATTCGGCTCCAGAGATGATGCAATTAAATGGGCTAGACAGATTGGCTTTGATAATCACTTCTGCATCACTATTGGTTGGGATAGAAACTTTGGTGGAGGAAGCCTTCGGAAGACACGGCTGTTGTGTGAAAAAGCGAGAATTTACATTCCTAAAGATGAAAACAGAGTAAGGCAGAGAACAAGGAGCAAAAAATGTGATTGTCCATTCAGATTGTTGTGTCAAGAAAAACCGAGGGACTCATATACAATCAAGGTTTTAGTTGGAACCCACAACCATGTCATTGGTGATGACTTGTACGGGCATGCATCAACTGGCAGGATGGCACCTGAGCAGAAGAAGTTGTTTAAGGTCATGACAGAAAATCATAATAAACCATCAAAGATTGCAACAACACTTAACCAGGACCCGGACAACTGCACTAAAATGAAGCAAGTGTACAATGAAGTGTACACGGTCCGACATAGTGGGATGGAAGGAAGAACCGTGGTCCAAGAGTTCTTCCATAAGTGCAAGGACAACAACTACTTTATGGAGTATAGGTCGGATCCAACGACGAATAAGATCGCCGACATTTTCTTTGCCAGTCCAGATTCCATGAAACTCCTAAAGGCATTTTCGTACGTCCTTTTTCTAGACTCCACATGGAGGAGAGAGCGAAGAGGACGAATTCGATTCGTAATGGAAAGGAAGAGGACGAAGGGGACGAATGGAGGAGAGAGCGAGAGTTCTGATTTTTGGGGTGAAATGATGAAGGGGACGAAGTTGCTGCTTTTAAGGACAGCAACTTCGTTCGTGACGGATGAAGACTATCATCCGTGATGCGCGGATTGATTCTGTCCGTCACGGACGGATATGTTTGGTCCGTCACGGGCAAAACAATACGATAAATAACAATTTACCCGGTGCGTGAAGTAACAAGGGCCTATATATATGGTATTACAATTTATAGCGCTGCAACTCTCTTTTTTCCATCAGAATACTCCTCTTCGGGGTTTGATAGATTTAATTAAGCATCTAAATATTTTTCCTCTCATTTTTTTCAAGAGAGATTGAACGGAGTACAATATAAGACACTTCAAGGCAGGGGAAGGGAACACCACTCAATTCATAAACAAGCATGGTTGTTGAAGTTATGTTCAATCATGCAATGAAGGTAAATAAAATTGTCCTTTATATTAGAGTTTTTTTGTTGAAGCAAAATACAAACATTAGATAGAAGTAAGAAATATGATGCATACGTACATATATATATGAGAATGTATTATATAGCATATAAAAACAACATAATTATAAAAAAGTGCTCTAATACTTATTCTTTAGAATTGCAACTTTTGGGCGTATACTTTTAAAACTCTTTATACATGTATATGTATACTTTTCCCTTTGTTAATACATATTTACCCCTCCTCAGAAAAAAATATAAAAAAATTAAAATATAAAAGAGAATGTTGAAAGTAAAACATCTATAATCAGTGCAAGAGATCATCATCATCATCTTCAGTGCAAGAGATCATAAAAAAGTGCTCTAATACTAGATTTATAAGAATATATCATCATCATCATTCTTAATGTCTATTTTGCCTCTCTTTTTTGAAAGGAAATGTCTATTTTTCCTGTAAGTTTGAGCTTTACAAAGAATAATAATATGTATGATGTATATGTGGATTTTTTTATTTGTTCAATGTGCTCAATTATACTTGGCCGATTTAGTGTTATCAACATAGTCTGCCTTTTCATTAAAATGGCGTTAATTTAATTAGAATAATACATTTTAGATGAGACTTTTTTTTAAAAAAAAAACTATTTAAATAAAATTTGTAGCAGTGAAAATTCAATTGATATTATTCCATTCTAATTTTTACGCCACTTATAGCTATTAGGATATTTTATGAATGAAAGAAAGCATATGGTAGGATAAGTGATTAGATATTTTCTAAATACGTTATTCTATAAAACTATTTACTGATAACAATGTTTAACCTTACCCTTAAATAAAAAATAAAAAATAAAACAATTGTACAAATTCATCATTTGTTAAAAGAATTCAACATTCATATTATTTTGAAAAGAATATTTGGTGAATGTATAGAGAACTAATTAGTTATAAAAACTTGAAAATATGACAACTCCTTATATTTTTTTAATATCATTTAAATAATATATATGTATATATATATAAAATATAAAATAGAGTCTAAAGCATTTAATGACTCATATTAATTAAGATGAATTTTCCTAATTTTTTAATTTCAATTTTATTTGTATTTTTTATCTCAATTGTTTGAATGCTTGATGGTTCATAAAAAACAAATGAAAACATAGAATGCAAATTGATAGTTCATAATATTTTATCAAATGTGAAAAATTTCACTGTGAAGATTTTACTTATGATAAAATAGAAAATCAAATACAATAATCTGAAAATTCCAAAACACAAAACAAAAAACAACATACAATGAAAGATGATAGTTCATAAGGTTTTTTAAAATAAAAAAATATATTAGTAACAGTAAGGTTGTAGTCCACCGAAAGTGTATAGCAACGAGTCAACGACATATCCATCAAGCATTCTAATTACATAAAATTTATAAAATATATATAATAGAGTCTAAAGCATTTAATTACTCATATTAATTAGGATGAATTTTCCTAATTTTTTAATTTCAATTTTATTTTTATTCTTTATCTCAATTGTTTGAATGCTTGATAGTTCATAAAAAACAAATGAAAACATAGAATGAAAATTGATAGATCATAATATTTTGTAAAATGTGAAGAATTTCACTATGAAGATTTTACGTATGATAAAATAGAAAATCAAATACATTAATTTGAAAATCCCAAAACAACATACAATGAAAGATGATAGTTCATAAGATTTTTTAAAATAGAAAAATATATTAGTAATAGTAAGGTTGTAGTCCACCGAAAGTGTATAGCAACGACATATTCATCAAGCATTCTAATTACATAAAATTAATAATATTTTAATATAAATTATTTTTTGTATATGTTTTTAAAGAGCAATAGTCGTTGTCAAAAAGTGTTATGCTCTCGATTTCATTGACCCTTTCTAAATTTCAACATTTGAAAATTACCATGAAGAAGTAAGTTAAAACAACTGTTTGTTTTCCTAGAATGTTAAAGGCTTTTGGCTTACTATTTATATTAATTTTTCATAAAATTATCTTAAAAAGTGGAAAGAAAATACTGATCAAATTAAATGTTATATTGTATAGTATCCCTTTGTATTTGAATGATAATGCTTTCTTTTTTCTGAAGCCAAAATATTAATGTAGCTTATTATAGCATTTTCAATTATGATATTATAACTATCACTATTTAAAAAACGTAAAAAAAGGACAAAAATGGGAGCAAAGAGGTACATTTATGTACTTGATTATTATCTCAGTTCAATCCCGTTTTCTAACCATTTTTGTGTGATTTTTTAAGAGAGATGTACAATAGGCTACGAACACTACTAAGTCACGTAAAAATAAAAAATAATTGAAATCTTAGTAGTTTATTGTAAACTCCAAAAAACTATATAACTTAGGTTGGAAGTTTATAATTTCCATTATTGGTTATAAATTTCAATATAAAAATGTTAACATTTTAGCTAACTTATATTTTCTCAAAAAGTTAATAGTATTTAATTGTATAAGAATATTATTCGGTTTTCAATTTAGCAATATTACATCATTTTTCGGTGGAAAACAAATTAATATCAAATAGCAAGCTTCTCATATTAAAAGTTCACCAATGTTGTTATACTACGAACTTGTATTTCATTTATTACGATATACTTATTCAACTGATATAATAATCCATCCATTTAGATTGAATTATTCTTTTAGACTTCAAATTTTGTTTAGCTTGATTTGTCCTTTAGCTATTTTAGCCAAAGTTGACCAAATTTACCCATTGCATTCATTTACTACAATTAATTTTTTTATTATATAAACAAATTAATTATTTATTCATTTGTACTCCAATTTTCTTTTTGTGTGTACATAGGACATCATATACAAACTAATTTTTTTAGAAGTTATCTTATATCTTAAAATCTACTCCATCCATTTTATGATAATTATCCTTTCTAACCATGTGTTTATGCATCAAAATAATTATCCTTTTACATATATGCTTTTATTATTTATAGCACTTTTTAATAAAAATTGTAAAAATTATTAGTTGTGATTTTTTTGGAAAAGTAACAAAAGAAAGTAATAATGACCGATGCACCGTATATTAAAACAATGATATTTTTCTTGTTAAAATTTTAAAGCGTAAAGAAGAGGGAATTTAAGTCAATAAAGTTACATACAAGAAAATGTTTATCTACATATAGGTTTTACTTACAATCTCTTTACTCTTTGATATAGATGTTTTTCTTCTGAAATATTTTTTTACCTACTTAAATCTGGAAGTGACATTAATATCTTCAACTATTTAAAATTGCTATTAACAATGGAAGATTTTCTTATAGATTTTTTATATTATGTTTTTATAAGAAAATATTATTCATGGCATTAACTCTTTTTTATCTTACAATACAGAAAGAAGTCATAGTATGATTATATCTTTGATGCTTAAATTACACTGCTCCACCATTACAAAACCCTTATATAGAGAAAACCCATAATCACAAAACAAATTGAAATACCTTATACTAACAAACTCATCTCATGAAACCCTCAAATAAATAAATAATAATTAAAGCTCAAAATTATTATTTTAGATTACAAACACTTGCAATCTCAAGACTAATATAGCAAAACCCTAAATTTAAAGCAAATAATTAGACAAAAAGAGATGGAAAGAAAAAACGATGGATACAGCTTCTCCTTATAACTCCATCAACCAAACTTGTAGCTAGCAAGTTGGTGTATAAGATGTTTGTACGTGGCTCCTCCATACGGTGGACAAAGATATGCAATCTAGGCTGTGATTATTTATAGGTCGTTGCTATTTAGCGTCCGGGGTAAATTTCTATTTACCACCCTGGTTCGTTCGTGACGGACAAAACACATTCGTCTGTGACGAACGGATACGTTTCGTCCGTCACGGACAGATGACACTCATCCGTCACGGACGAGTTGTTGTATATAAATACAACAACTTCGTCTCCTCTGTCTCATTCACAACAAACATGCCTCCTTTCGTCTCCTTTGTCTCTTCCGCTTCGAACCGTCACATATCAATCACATTCGTCCGTCACGATCCGTCAAGTTAGTTAAATCTTTAATTATTCTTGGCTTAGTTTAATGGTGTGTTGAAATTATTGTATTTGTTTGCAAATTTTTGATGAGTTAGATTTTAGGGTTTACATGTTTAAGTGTTTAATGTTGGAGTTGAACATGTTTGAATGGAAAAATGTATGTTTTTGAATCTCGATTCGCGCATGGGAGAATTATAAGTAGCTTTTGAATCTGGATCTGACCGCTATTGTGTCGGAGAGGAAGACTGCTGTGTCCGTGACGGACGGATCGTCTTGATCTGTCATGGACGGATCTGCTGACGGATCAAGCAGATCCTAATCTGTTGAGTCCTAATCTGTTGTTGGTTCCAAGTTACTGTTGTCTAATAATTCATTTTTTCCTAAACTTAATTAGTAATGTTTTGTTTATTGTAGGGTTACTTCAATAGTCTATCAGAATGCCTTAGGGTTACTTCAATAATTCATTTTATGTTGTTTTTATTGTTGTTACAAATAGATAACCAGACAAGATTTGTCCGTCATCGAAGGTGGAAGGCCATCCGTGAGGGACAAGGACAAGAACAAGAATAGGACGCCATCGTATACCGAAGAAGGGAACCTTCGAAGAAGAAATCAAAAAATGGCAACGGAGCAGGACCGAGTACGGTACATCACCCGACCGTACCGGTATATGCAGACCCGCCATTGAACACCATGCCGTTTAACAATCCACCCATATACCAGACAGTTAACCCGGATGTGGTAAGTAACTATATATATGCTTAGTTAATTAAACTATTATATTATTTGATATTGTTTCTAATATATATTTTTTATAGGATCCGACATGGTATGTACCTCTTGTACCTGAACAACCTAGTAGTTGGCCTGTGTGGTCGAGAGATATGAGTGGGCAAGGTTTTTGGCCCGCTCAACAGCCTAGCTTTGAGGAACCAGTGGAGGAACCAACTGCTTCTAGACAGCCTAGGCAGACTAGACAGCGTAGACAGGATGGAGGGCATGGAAGGGATGCTATCGATCCGAAGTTGGTAGGACCTGTAGCGGGAGGTCCAGAGAACCCGGACCTATTGTTTAGCTTCACAGCCCATACATCATACTTCATTTATTAGGGCATCGTATGTTATAAAAACTTGATGTTGTTATTAAATTATTTCCCTATTTATTTTTGTATCTAACATGTTCTTTTATAGGAGCGAGAAACTCTCACGTTTCAGCACATGCACGAGAAACTAAAGAAATGGAGGCTAGACGATGACTCTCCATGGTGCGATCTGGCCCGAAACAACGACATCATACATCTGCAGGACCTGATCTACACTTATGTAGATCAACCTTTGATTTCTGCTTTTGTGGAGCGATGGCAGCCGGAGACCAATTCATTTCATATGCCATTTGAAAAGATGACTATAACTCTCCTGGATGTCTACATGATTTTAGGCCTCAACATTGATGGTTATGGAATGGGACTTCCTCTCCAGGATCGTATCAAGGGAAAAAATGAATTGTTCAATGAACAAGTGCAGAGGACAATGGAGTTCTTTGAGTTGACACCCGAAATGGCACAACGTGGACTCACTGCAGAAAACCTAAAAAATCATTGCTTGAACACAAAGTTGGATGATGAGAGGATTGTGTCGGGTTATCTGTTCTACCTGATGGGCTCGACCCTCTTTCCCGACAAGTCCCAACACTTATTGCCCATGCCTAATCTGACCTATGTGAGTGATGTTCATGCTACTCGCGGTCTTTCTTGAGGTTCCGGCACGTTGGCATTCATGTATTGTTCATTGGGCGAGTGTTCACGCCATGAATGTCGTCAGATGTCGACCTGTTATACATTGTTGTTGGTAAGAATTGTGTTTTATATTGTTTTTATATTATTTAATTAAATTTAAGCTAGAGAGAGTTGCAAAAAGAGGCTTCTGTAATTCTGCACGGTTTGTCACAAACCATGCTGAATTACAGAAGCTATAGAATTGCATAGGCTTGGTACGTCACAGACCAAAGGGATTCGTCCGTGACGCACCAAAGAGCTCCGTCCGTGACAAACATAAAGGTTTGGTCCATGACGGATGAGTCACTGCCGCCTGTCACATATGAGTCATGGGGTTTTACACTTGAACGGTTAGCTTCTGTAAAGTGGCACGGTTTGTGACAAACCGTGCCACTTTACAGAAGTTAAATCCTTGTCCAAACGCGCTGAAATTTGGAGGGGTTATAGTTGACATCTTTTACTTTAATCTGGCGTTGGAATCACTCAATTCGGCGTTACGTAGAAAAGGTTATATTTCTCCAAAGACGGGACATAAAACATAGATATCTTGGCGAGTACAGTAGCATCCAAAGACGGGACATAAAACATGGATCATAATAGCATTACAATGTGCGAGTACAATAGCATTTAAGTCGGCTTGCGACCTTGTCTCTTTCTTGTGGAAGAAGGTCCGTACGCCATCATATGAGGACCGAATGGATCATACAGACAAGCAGCAGAGGCATCATGTGCATGCTCCCACATGACAAATACTGGCGGTAATGGTGACTCCTCTAATAGGTCCATCTACAAAAGAATGGAGAACGTACTCATTTGCCTAGTTCATGGGTTAAAATAATAAATATAAAATGATTAGTACCATACCGAAATGAAATGACTCTCCTTCTCAACATGGCAGATGCATATCATCTTAAGCTTAGCACCTTTGGGATGTAGTGGAACCGCTTGCAAAGGCAAGAAAGTAGCGTTTAGTCCACCCACCACGACAACTGCACAATTGAATGCAGGAGCAACCAGACAACCCATATCTGGAAGCACCATCCAAGTCTTCCCTAGGGCCATCCCAGAGTCAAACCATGTAAGATGTTGTAGTACTTTTTCCAGCGTCGTCTTAAAGAGGCAAGTCTTAGCATACAATTCCCAAATTTCTTTCACATTGTCAATCATGGCTTGCTGGACGATCCTCCATTGTTCCTGCCTGATGCCTATTTGATCTATAACGGCTTTGTATCCACAGTTTCCATCACCAACCATATCAAAGCAACCGTTTAAGTGTTCGTGCATACACGACAGAACTATACCCTTATACGGCTCAAATTCTTTAATGAAGGACTGTGGAGATAGATAAGGTGGTGGAAACATTTGACCCACTGGATTCTTGGGAGCTCTAACCTGAGATGGCCTCAAAGGAGTGGTAGGAGCTTTAGGGTTTGGTGAAGGTGTACAAGTGGGCTTTGGTGGCCTACCTCGTTGCTTCTTGGGAGGTGTCCCTTCCATATCTTTGTCTGTGTACTCCCATGAAGAAGGATGTCTTTTAGTGGTATCTTTGTTTGGAGCTCCCATTGGTCATTCCTTATGCCTCACAATAGCTGTCTCTTGCAGACTAGTCCCCTCGGGGCGAGCTATGTCGTAAAGTCGCGAGACACATTTTTCTTGATCATCTGCTGACAGATTAGGGAACCGATCCGTATAAAATTGATCCATCAAAGATCTCGCGACTCTGCGATTCACCTCAACCTCTCCTTCGTCTTGCACTTCTGACAAACTCAATCGTCTCCAAAAAGGATGCAACACTGAAAGCTTAATGGGGATTGAACTCGTCACATATCTAGCGATGTCATGCACACACGTCAATCCATCTCTCACCCTCATTTGGCATCTGCAGGTATTGTCATAAAATGGATTTTCCCCTTTTATGTATTCCTCTGTCAAGCGATCAAGTGCAACCTTAGATACTTTGTACAAAAGAGTTTAAAGTTTGATTATACGCAAGCTTTCTGCTCTCTGCAAGCGGTCAGCTTGAAAACATCAACTCCGATCCTGTCACAAGAATCATCATGTTTTGTACACTCTCGTGGAAGGTCCACTTGATGTCCTTCACTTGGTTACCCATCTTTGAATGATATTGACCGAATATCGTGTCTAGACTGCCATGTGGAGTAGTCAAGAAGTCTTTCAAACTAGAGTGTGCTCCTTCAACCCTATATTTAGTACAAAAGAGTTTAAAGTTTGATTATACGCAAGCTTTCTGCTCTCTGCATAAATTGTCCGTCACGTATGGATGAACTTCATACGTGACGGACGAAACACTGGCGTCCATGACGTATGGATTCCATCCACATGTGACGGACGACACACGTTAGTCCATCACGTGTGGACTCCATCCACACGTGACGGACAATTTATGCAGAGAACATAATGCAGTGAAAATTTAGCAAATGCAGTGAATACAGAATGCAATATAGATTGGACAATGCACTAACCTGTTTGTCGTGGAAATTCCAAGCGTGAAAACAATATCTGTCCAAGCTGACACGGGTCTTTCCCTATACGGGATCAGTCAACTGTTTCTTACATATTGTGTCAGACGTGGCCAAGCCCTCCATTCCGACTCAATTTTGCGCAACTCCCTCTCGTACTCGGGTATAGTTGTTTTCTTGAATAAATTGTAGTATGTATTTGCAAACCTTGTACCCAAGCTTTTATCCTTCATCACCTTCTTAGCATTGTCCTCTATGTTCTTCTTCACATGACGCCTACAGAGGATAGACTTTGCACTTGGAAAGAGTCTATCTAACGTATTCATCAAGGCTTTTTCACGATCTGTCACTAGGCATGTATGTGTTACTTGACACTTTTTACACATTTTAAAAAGTTGTTATGCGGCCCACATGTAGTTGTCTTCTTGCTCACGCTATAGAAACGCCCCCGCCACATTGTAGTTCTTCCATGTAGACGTGACTCCTATAATTTTGAGAAAAGGCAAGTCATACCTGCACAAGTAGATGTGTCATTGCATAATGAATAAACATATCAAAAACTAGATATAGCATGTAGATGTGTTATACTAACCTATTTGTGCTGTATGTGGAGTCTAACAAAAGGACGTACGGAAATGCCTTTAGGAGTTTCATGGAATCTGGACTGGAAAAGAAAATGTCGGCGATCTTATTCGTCGTTGGATCCGACCTATACTCCATAAAGTAGTTGTTCTCCTTACACTTATGGAAGAACTCTTGGACCACGGTTCTTCCTTCCATCTCACTGTGTCGGACCTTGTACACTTCATTGTACACTTGCTTCATTTTAGTGCAGTTGTTTGGGTCCTGGTTAAGTGTTGTTGCAATCTTGGATGGTTTATTATGATTTTCTGTCATAGACTTATACAACTTCTTCTGCTCAGGTGTCATCCTGCCAGCGAATGCATGCCCGTACAAGTCATCACCAATGAATATGGCTGTGGGTTCCAACAACTACCTTGATTGTATATAATCCTCTCGGTTTTTCTTGACACAACAATCTGAATGGACAATCACATTTTTTACTCCTTGTTCTTTGCCTTACTCTGTTTTCATCTTTAGGAATGTAAATTCCCGCTTTTTCGCACAACAGTTGTGTCTTCCAAAGGCTTCCTCTACCAAGGTTTCTATCCCGACCAATAGTGATGCATAAGTGATTATCAAACCCAATTTGTCTAGCCCAATTAATTGCATCATCTCTGGAGCCGAATACTTCACCCGTGGTAAACATCTCTAAATAATCCTTCGAAACAATCACTTCTTCAGGTGTAGGATAATCAAACCGCGGCTGTGTGTGTAATGTCGGGAACCCAAACTGAGGTGGAGCCTGCCACCTTATGAATGGAATTCCACTACGACCTAAACTATCTAATAATGGTATATGAGGTTGTTGAGGCGCACAACTTTCGCCGAACAACCCAAGTGAGAAGGACGGTGGTTCCATGTCCCACTTATTCAGGGACAAATTGTTAATACCGTTGTTCACGAAATTGTTCTCCTATTGAAGTAAAAAAACAAGTTAGCATAAAAGCAGGTGAGAATGCAGTTTCTGTTAATACCGTGACGGATGGAGGAAATCAATTCGTGACGGATGGAACAAATCCATTCTTCACAGATGATTTTCTTTCAAAAACAGTCGACGAAGAAAGTTCTTACATTTGCAATTATCTAGTAAAAATTCAATAGAACAAGGCCAAACACTTAAACATGCAGTTTTGCACACAAAATCTCCAAATTTTTAGTACAACATAATCAAAGATGAAGTTTTTATGAATATATAGTAACAACTATTGGGAATTACCTTAAGAAAGTGTTTGTTTTTCCAAAGAACAACTCAAACATATAAACATTCACAAGAAAGAACCATAAAATTCTTAACTTATACTAACATGTAAAGTAAAAACTTAAAAAACATACCTCATTGTGATGATAATCCCTTGAAACATCTTCTCCACTATTGAAGTTGGAAAAATCATCTTCATTTACCATGAAAAAGAATAAAAGTAATGGAAGAAGTGTTGTGGGATGGAAAAGAATGAGTGATTGAGGTTTAGGGTTGTTTTTTGTCGTAATATTGATGAGTATGACGGGGCAGTTAATGTTGTTAGGTGAGGACAAGTAACATTCAATTTTATGGTTGTTAACCTCATATGTCACGGACCAAAGGTATCCATCCGTCACGGACCAAAGGTATCCGTCCGTCACGGACCAAAACGATATGTCCGTCACGGACGAAGCTCAATGGTCCGTCACAGACGGATACCTTTGGTCCGTGACGGACGAAACGGGGCGTGAAATAGCAATTTCACCCGGGCGCTAAATAGAAATCGTGTATTTATATGGCTTCTGGTACTTTTGATATGGAATGTGGATGCATGGAAATAAGCTTTGTTATGTATATGTAACTTAATTGTGGATTTTTTAATGTGCATGGTTGTTTGAGTTCGGAAGTAAATTATTGTGCCCATTGAACAATAGAATTGATTAGCTCAATAGAATACTAAGCATTGGAATTCTAAAAGTTAGAACGGTTTGAATGTTTTAAAGTTGAATGATATTGGTAAATTTGGGAAGGGGGGGGGGGGGGTGAGAGAATAATTTATTGTCTATGATACAACATATATATAGTAAGACATTTTCAATCATGTTTTTACATATATGAGATTTTTTTTTATATTATGGGCTTTTTTGTCATTCTTAATAGATAATTTGTTTTGAATTATTAAAAATAAATTTATGACATTTATTTTTAAAAACAATTTACAATATTAAACATATTAATGTTAGTGCCTTTGAATAACATTAATATATTTTCAATTATAAATAGAAAAACATCACGTAAACAAAAAATAATCAATCATATGTACAATTATATTTTTTATGCTAACAGTAAATTTAAAAAATCATTTTAAAAATACATAACACTTGACTTAGGACATAAGAAAATATAAAATAAACCTTTAAATAATATAAGAACTATACTAAAAGGTGCATATTGTGATACCCCGTATTTTTGTAAGCTATTTCTGGAGTTCCGAGATTTTTCCCGAGTACCCGTTATGTACGTCGGATTTAATTCAGAAAGTTGGAGACATTCTGTAATGTGCTCTGTATCTGTAATATTTTTCTCAGTGAAATAAAATACAGACGACGTGCTTTGGATTTTAATACTCGTTCGCGTACGATAATTTTTATCCCGGGTTAATATCGTTTTCGTCTAAGAGCTGAGGAGGCGGAAAAGCCAAGGGCGGCGCCCGCCGTACAGTGGCGGCGCCCGCCGTCGCAAGGCTCGAGGAGCAAGCTGGGTCTTCTCCTAGCTGGGGACGCCAGGCCTATGGCGGCGCCCGCCGCATTTATGACAGCGCCCGCCGTCATCGTTGTCCGGAGGTCCTTGCCCGAAGGTCGCCGGCATGGCTCTGGCAGCGTCGGAGTAGCTCTTCGTAGATCATCATGGTGTTTCCTGGCATTTGGCTATAAAAGGAGGTGTTTGGGAGGGGTTTTTGAGCTCAATCCACAGCCCAAGCTCTGCCAAATTCTTGCCTCACCAGAGATGTGCCTCGCCGGATTTTGGAAGCTTTCACCGGAGGTCATTTGGTGGTGTTTCCAGAGTGCCTTTGTGAAGCTTTTGGTAGCCTTGGAGGTTAGAAACCAAAGCAAGTCGAAGGAGGCCGAGTCGCTCGTGTTTTGGGTGAGTTTTCTCGCCGCTTCTGTCGTCTGAGTTCTTCACGGCGACCGCCGCGTTCTTCACGGCGCCCGCCGTGATGAACTGCGGCGACCGCCGCCAGTGTCCAGAATGCCTTTTTGGGCTTTTGGCTTTGGTAGTCGCCGTTGTGGCGTCGTTCCTTTCATCGTTTTTAGATTCGTACTGTGGTTATGTCGGATATAACTTAGGGTTCCTTTTATGGGTCGACTCGAAGGTCGTTGTGTTGTCGGAGCTATACCCGTGTCGAGCCCGGAATCCCGTCGTTGTCGTTAGGCTTGTTCCTATTCTGCGGATTAAGGCAAGTGGCGGTTCGCTCTTGCACATCGTTTCCATATTTACATTGATTATCAGTTATTTCAATTGATTAATTAATTTGGAACGATTATTACTATGTTCTTCTAGAAGTGATTTATAAACTGTTTTGAAAATCATATAATAGGTTGTATATCTGTTAGAACAGCGCTATTATCTGTGATCGCTTTTCGGGCCTTTATATGGATTTATTCTATAACTGTGATTGTGCTGTATCTGTGTGGTTAGCACTGTTAGTTAGGAATGTACTCGGACTTCGTCCGGTCGTTTCTTTATAATCTGGTATCGGGGTGGCTCGTCTCCACCTGGTACTATTCTAAGATCATGATCGGTCTCTTTCACAAGTGTGTAGAGGCAGGACACTTAGCTGGTGTCACAAACCTTCCGGTGTGCGTCACTCTCGATGAAACGTATACTAAGATGTGTCGTCCCAATGGTGGGGTACACATGTAAAAGTCTAATAACGTGATGTGTGTTTGAAATATAAATCAGATAAGTGCTACTCGACGCACATAATAAATAAACCTTCGGCGAGTAGTACAGCTAAGTTATAGTGTAGCTAGGAAAACTCGTCTCGACTTTGATCATAGTACGTTCTCTTTCCAATCTGGATTCGTTGTATGCGGTGAGGTTGGTCGTGAACCGAAGCATATCAGTCAACTTTTAAATCATTGTTGTATGATTCTTTAAACTTTCTAGATTTGTCATAATTCCTTAAAGACTCATTTCCGTTGGAGTCTTCTTTTCGAGTCGATTTCTGTGAAGATTCAGTCTTCTAGAATCTTCTCTTGTACATACCTCTTGTTTTTATTCTGTAGAAGTATGAAGGTTGATTATCGTTATCGGTTATCATTCGAGAACGATAAGTCTAACCTAATACAACTATATCGAACCTTCTGCTTTGTACCCTTGCTAGTCTATTCAAGTAGACTAACCCACGAACTTTGTTCTCTACATGTGGGCTGGTGTCATCCGTTCGATTCGGCACATCAGATAGAAAGTAGTTCAGAAGAACAGAAGGACTATGGAGTCAACGGTGGTTTTCGAATGTTTAAGTTATTTCATTAATCAGGTTGAGATCTTTTGGACAATGACTTTGGTTGTAATGTGTGTTTTGTAAGACTTCCGATGTACCCTACTTTTTAAGACTTCCGTTGTATTTGGTTTAAACTCTGTGTTAGCCTATTCGGGATTGGGTTGTAATCCCGTAACTCATGTTTCCTTGACAATGTTATGTTTTGGAATTGAATGCTTTGATCATTATGTATCATTTGTATTTCATAAATTGTATTTAAATGGTAAAGCCTTGGGTGATCTCGGTAAGGAACACTATGGTCACTGGCGGTAATACCTTTACAAAAGGGTTAAGTTTTGGGGGTGTTACAGTTGTGGTATCAGAGCCAAAGGTTTTAAAACGGGTTTGGGATTTTTATATCATTTATCCGTTTTTGAAAATGCTTTTAAAGGGCTCTGAAGTTTCAAAGTAAAAAGAATTTCAAACACTGTTCATAGTCGTGTCTTCTATATAGTCTGATGTAGTAAGCTTGCTTCTATGTCTAGAAAGACTAACTCTTTCCTCGTTATCCTGTAGAATGGGTGCGTGCTTTTCTCTTGATAGGGGGTTGGAGGACGCCAAGACGGACCCGCCGTCTCCAGGCAGGCTAGATTTTCCGATCCATCAGCGATGTTTCGAGGTTGGAAGCCCGAGTAGCCCGCCCGAAGACATCAAGTATGTGATTCCCGTGTCTGTTGTCCTTACGCCTAGGGATGCAGTGGTCACTATAGCTGCACCTGTAGAGCCACTCAGGGAGGAAGCAGTGCAGGAAGTGGGTGAGTCGTCTAGATACGCCTTAGGGCATTACGATGACGATTACCAGATAGAGATAGATCCTGTCGAGGACGAGGATATGATCGAGATTGATCCCGAGGATGAGGATCCCATCGAAGATGATCCTGAGGAGGACCCCGAGATGGACCTGGAAGAGCAGAGCCAGGAGCCAGACAACTTGAGGCACTTGCTAGTGGACAGTCAGGAGCCGGGGGTGCAGTTTATTCCCCCCAGTCCAGAACTATCACCAGTGTCGGCTTATGCACTCATGACTGATGCTGATTGGGAGGCACTGTACACTGAGCACGGTATTAGGAGGAGATCATAGGCTGAGTTGAGAGAGATCATTCGCCAGAGCGAAATGAGCTCTCATATAGAGCAGTAGCAGCAGATGGATCAGGCGATCGCTAGCGCTCAGAGGAGGGCTGGAATAGGAGGACCTCTTATGGACGATCCTTTCTTTTCCACGACCGAGGTTGGGTCTGAGTCACCAGAGCCATGTGACCCAGGACCGAGCAGGGTGCGAAACCCATCGCCAGAGCTCGATGGTGAGCCTAGTCCGAAGAGACCTTGCACGAGTAGCCAGTCTTATGGGAGTGATAAGCACTACTTTGTAGGGCTTAACTAAGAGTTATTAGAGGGTTTTATTGGTGCCATTCGGGTAGATTTAGTCACATTCATGTGCATGGTGTTTGGGGGCGAAGATTGGTGTTTTGGTGGTGTTTTGAGCTTATTGGAGTACATTTGAAGATTCGGGATATGGAGCCACCAAGGAGTATGGAGTTAGAGAGGAGAAGTGCGGATTTGGTGGTCTAGAGAAGCAAATTGAAGATATCCAGAGGAAGAGAAGTTGACCACTGAGGAGACGAAGAAGAACCAAGGAGAGAGTCCACACGAGAGTAGAAGAACAATGTGCTGAATTCAATTGATTTGTTCTCTCTACTCAGATGTCAAAATGCAGTGATTCCAATTCTAGGAGTTGTATCTTGAAGTCTACTACAAGTCCCCAAAATATGAGCGCAATACGAGTTGGGAATCAAAAGTTATTAAGTTTTTACGAAAGTGGTGCATAAGCTGAAAATCGAGCATTAACCGCGATCGCGGGTCTTGGGCCGCGATCGCGGGTCATCAGCGCCGAAAGCTGCGTCTTTTCCTGAGCTTATATTTTTAGATTTCTTTTTTCCTTTTTCTTATTTTTAATTTAGTTAGTTTCTTAATGGGCTAGGTCATTTTGTTAGAGCCCTATAAATACTTTCTTTTAGCATTAGGGTTGAAATCTTCCAGATTTTAGTTGCAATTTTCATTCATCGTTGTTTTCTTTTCCTTTGAAGTTTTCACCATGTCTATGAGGAGCTAAGCCTCTTTGGCTTAGTCCGGTAATGGAAGCATGAGTTTATTCATCTGGTTGTGAGGTTTTGTTCCTATCTATTTATTCCTATTGAGTTATATTATCTCTTCTAAGCTTATTCCATTGGATTTCATTAATTACACTAGCATGCGCAACTAGTTGTTATTGGTGATTTTCATATTGCTAGGATTAGGAAACTGTTGGGCTAATGTCCTATTCTGCTGTAGCAACTACAATTTACATGCTCTGGTTGAAATTGTTCTATTGTAGAGAGAGATAATTACATGGTAAATGCATCTGAGTGAGCGTTCTGTGTATCCTGGTTAATTCTTATATGCATTGCTGCCTTTGGGTTGAACCTTTAGTGGTACTAGGGTTATTCATTGGTAAGGGTTCTTTGTGGAAGGTTTCCCTCTGAATTTACATAAGATCGGGACAGGAATAACCGAATAGGAAGATAGGACTTAATCTATGAACAACCTTTGAATGACTTATGTGGACATTACTTGGCTAAGTGTTTTTCTCTATTGATATTTCATCCATTCTACTTTGCTTTGTTTGTTTCGTTTGTGACCAACCAACCATACAACCCCCCTTTGTGACATTGCATGCTACCACCATTGAATTCCTTCCTTCTCTGTGGGATCGACCCTGACTTGCTTACTATACTTTGTTTAGTGAGGATTTTAGGATTTACTTTTGATTGGGGATACGATGACTACTCCTCCGATCAGGGAGACATTTTGGAACGCCTTGATGAGGATTGGCGTTGCCTATCATAGTAGTTTCCTTTCTTAGTATTTCAGTATGTACCTTGTGTAATATTTCAGTATTGCGGCAAGTACTCTGTGAAACACTTTTATCTTCGAGCAATTTTTGTCCTAACGTTCGGATGATAGACTTATGTGTAGCTTGTGTAACAGTTCCAGTTCATCTATAAAATACCTAGTTGATCTATTCTGAGTAATTTTACTACATTAAGCATGTTTGAATGATTTAATGTAAAAATAACTTGGAATTTGATCGGTAAACAGATGGTGAACACAAGGAACACGGTTCGAGCTGGTGTTGGGACTAGTCAGGATCCCAGACCAATCATAAGAGATGTTGGCCAAGGTGAGCATGTATCTGAATCCCATAATCAATCCAGGGACAATGATCAGGATCAGAGTAATGCACCAGTGGTGTTTGATGCTGCAGCAGTGGAGACAATTCGAGGAATTGTCATGCAAGCTATCGCTGATGCTATGCGACCAAATGTGCCACAGGCACAAGGCGTGCCGATTCCCCCACCGGTTCCTAGATTTGAGGAGCCAAGAAACCATGATGTCCAGGAGAATGCAGTCAGGACTAGGGACAACTATGGTCGTGCTCTGAAGACCATCAGTTCTATGAGGCCTGACAGCTACAACGGAAAAGGGGAGCCAGTCAAGGTGACCCATTGGTTCTCTCACATGGAACGGCTGTTCCGTAATATGGACTGTACTGAGGCTGAAAAGGTCCACATAGCTTCTCTGCAGTTGAAAGAGGATGCTAGTGAATGGTGGGAGGGTACAAGCTCAGCTGATAGCCCTGTTTTGACCTGGTCGATATTTAAGACCAAAATTATTGACCGTTTCTTCTCTTGTGCTATGAGAGAGGAGAAACACAAGGAGTTTCTGTACCCCAAGACCGATGGATTGAAGGTAGTTGAGCTAGCAACCAAGTTCAATCATCTTCTGCAGTACGCCCCAGTTGAGATAACCAGCGAGGCACAAAAGATCTGGTACTTTCACGAGTGGATGAGTCCAGATATCAAGCCGTTGATGGTGCACCACACATGCTCTACGCTGGAGCAGTATGTGGATGTTGCGTACAAGCTGGAAGTGACTCTGGAGGAGTCAACAAAGAGACGCATCCGACAGAGGTCGATGCAGAATCAGAATCAGAATCAGGGTGGTGGATTCAAGCAACCTGCGCCACCATCTAGCTTTGCCATGTCTGGCCGAGCAAAGATGGACATGACTCACGGAGGGTCAACGCAGCAGTCCAGTCAGAGCAAAAGTTCAGTTCAATGTTATAACTGTGGTGTTGCTGGGCACAAGAGCAATGAGTGTCAGAAGGAGAAGAGATCGTGCTTTGGGTGTGGACGTGATGGTCATCTGCAGAAGTTCTGCAAGCAGGGGAAGCAGAAGGGAGTAGACTCGCAGCAAGGGTCAGTTGATCAGAGCAACCGACCTAGGTTCAAGCCTGCCGAGACTCCTAGCCCGTCAGTTCAGACGACTGCTCAGAACAGGGGAAAGGCCCCAGCTGTTTCTGGAAGTCAAGGTCAACGCTTGTACGAGATGCGTGAAGCAGATGGACCCAATTCTCCAATTGTTCAAGGTACTTTATACCTTCACTCTACTTCAGTGTGCATTCTATTTGATTCTGGTGCTACGCATTCCTTTATTTCGAATAGCTGCGTTAGCAAGTTAGACTTAGTGTGCAATGATTCGTGCGACCCTTTCGTCGTTAGTCTTCCTAATGGAGAACGTTTGGTGGGAACCAAACATCTGTCCGACTTTCCAATTACCATTCAGGGTAAGGAGTTTGAGGCAGATCTGATCTGTATAGCCATGGCTCCATACGACATTATTCTCGGTATGGATTGGCTGACGCGTCACAAGGCAGTGATCGACTTCAGTACAAGAACGGTGACGGTGTCATCTGGGGGCCAGTTCGTGTGCAAGTTCAAAGGTCGGAATGACGCTGATAACGGCAAGCTGATCAATGCGATGGCTGCGTTTAAGCTACTACGACAAGGATGTGTCGGGTACCTTTGCTACTTGGATTCGCCCGCGAAGGATGGACTTGAGGTTTTTGATATTCATGTGGTTAGGGAGTTTTCGGATGTCTTTCCGGAAGAAATTATTAGATTACCCCCGAACCGTGACGTAGAGTTTTCAATTGATCTTGAGCCTGGTACGGCGCCGATTTCCAAATCACCGTATCGGATGGCTCCAGCTGAGATGCAAGAATTGAAGAATCAACTTGAAGATCTTCTTGACAAAGGTTATGTCAGGCCGAGTGCATCGCCGTGGGGTGCTCCGGTATTGTTCGTCAAAAAGAAGGACGGATCGTTCCGACTTTGTATCGACTACCGAGAGTTGAACAAGGTAACGATCAAGAACAAGTATCCTCTGCCTAGGATTGACGACTTGTTGGACCAGTTGCAGGGAGCAAAGGTTTTCTCCAAGATCGACCTGAGATCTGGATATCATCAACTCATAATTCGTGAGCAGGACATTCCTAGAACTGCGTTTAGGACCAGATATGGTCATTACGAGTTCGTAGTGATGCCTTTTGGGCTTACAAATGCTCCAGCTGTCTTTATGGATCTGATGAATCGATGTTTTCACCAGTACTTGGACATGTTCATAGTGGTCTTCATAGACGACATTCTGATCTACTCTCCGAGTGAAGAAGTCCACGAGGAACATCTGCGAATTGCTTTGTCAGTCCTTAGACAACATCGGCTTTATGCTAAACTGTCCAAGTGTGAATTCTGGTTGAAGGAGGTGGCTTTATTAGGCCACGTGATCAATAAGAATGGGGTTATGGTTGATCCCCAGAAGATCGAAGTTGTGGCAAATTGGACACAACCCTAGAACGTGAAGGAAGTGCGCAGCTTTCTTGGGCTTGCCGGGTATTACAGACGGTTCGTGGAGGGGTTTTCGAAGACCGCTCTACCTATGACCAATCTACTCTGCAAGGTTCACAAGAAGTTTGTCTGGAATGACAAGTGCGAGGCCAGTTTCCAGGAGTTGAAGCGACAGCTGACCTCGGCACCCGTGTTAGCACTTCCAGAGGGGAACGACGATTATGTGGTCTATAGTGATGCTTCAAAGTGTGGTCTTGGTTGTGTTTTAATGCAGAAGGGCAGAGTCATTGCTTATGCATCCATGCAACTCAAGACGTACGAAGAAAACTATCTGACACATGATCTTGAGCTAGCAGCGGTTGTCTTTACGCTGAAGATTTGGAGGCATTACCTCTACGGTATAAGATGCCAAGTCTTCACTGACCACAAAAGTCTCAAGTATATATTTACTCAAAAGGAGCTGAATATGAGACAACGCCGCTGGCTAGAGTTGCTCAAGGACTACGACATCGAGTTGTTGTACCATCCGGGCAAGGCTAATGTGGTAGCTGATGCATTGATCCGGAAGACAACGCACGAGAGGGTAGTTGCTTTACTTACTGCTCAGACCAAGCTGAACCGAGAGTCATGCGACATTGAAGTTCTGTATGATCAGCGTAGATGTTTCCTGAGTATGTTGGAAATTCAAACTCATAACTTTGAGCGAAAGTTATGAGTTTCAAATTTTGTCAGTTTCTTTCTGTGAATCATCTTACATTGTGAAAATCTTGTAGGGAACACAAAGAGCTAAGATTTTTAGCAACAAACAATAATAAAAACACCTACGATTTACCATTTACGACACAAGGCACAACTTTGAGCGAAAGTTATGAGTTTCAAATTTACTCTGTTTCTTTCTGTGAATCATCTTACATTGTCAAAATCATGTAGCTAACACAAAGAGCTAAGAGTTTTAGCAACAAACAATAATAAAAACTCCTACGATTTACCATTTACGACACAAGGCACAACTTTGAGCGAAAATTATGAATTTCAAATTTTGTCAATTTATTTTCGTGAATCGTCTAATATTATCAAAATATTTGAGGGAAACAAAGAGCTAAGAGTTTGGGTGACAAATTACAATAAAAACACCAACGATTTACCATTTACGACACAAGGCACAACTTTGAGCGAAAATTATGAGTTTAAAATATTGTCAATTTCTTTATGTGAATCATCTTATATTGTCAAAATATTGGGGGGAAACAAAGAGTTAAGAGCTTGTGCCACAATAAACACTAAAAACACCTACGATTACTATTTACTATACAAGGCACAACTTTGAGCGAATGATATGAGTTTCAAATTTTGTCAATTTCTTTATGTGAATCATCTTATATTGTCAAAATATTGGAGGGGAACAAAGAGTTTAGAATTTGTGCGACAAAAAACACTAAAAACACCTATGATTTACTATTCACGACACAAGGCACAATTTTGAGCAAAAATTATGAGTTTCAAATATTGTCAATTTATTTTCGTGAATCGTCTAATATTGTGAATATATTGGGGAAAAACAAAGAGCTAAGAGTTTGGGTGACAAAGAACACTAAAAACACATACGATTTACCATTTACGACACAAGACACAAATTTGTGGGAAAGTTATGTGTTTAAAATTTTGTCAATTTGTTTATGAGAATCATCTTATATTGTCAAAATATTGGGGGTAACAAAGAGTTAAGAGTTTGTGCCATAGAAAACACCTACGATTACAATTTATGACACAAGGCACAACTTTGAGCGACAATTATGTGTTTCAAATTTTGTCAATTTTTTTGTGTGAATCATTTTATGTTGTCAAAATATTAGGGGGAAACAAAGAGGTAAGAGTTTGTGCGACAAACAACACTAAAAACAACTACTATTTGCCATTTACAACACAAGGTACAACTTTGAGCAAAAATTATGAGTTTCAAATATTGTCAATTTATTTTTGTTAATCATCTAATATTGTTAAAATATTGATGGAAACAAAGAGTTAAGAGTTTGTGCCACAAAAAACACTTACGATTACCATTTATGACACAAGGCACAACTTTGAGCGAAAGTTATCAGTTTCAAATATTTCAAATTTCATTCCGTGAATCATCTTAAATTGTCAAAATCATGTGGGGAACACAAATAACTAAGAGGTTTAGCGACAACCAACACTAAAAACACCTACGATTTAGCATTTACGACATAAGGCACAACTTTGAGCCAAAGTTATGAGTTTTAAATTTTTTCAATTTGTTTATGAGAATCATCTTATATTGTCAAAATATATGGGGGAAACAAAGAGTTAAGTGTTTGTGTAACAAAAAACACCTACGATTACCGTTTAGGACACAAGGCACAACTCCGAGCGAAAGTTATGAGTTTCAAATTTTGTCAATGTTATTCTGTGAATCATCTTATTTTGTCAAAATACTATCAGGAAAACAAGAGATAAGAGTTTAGCCGACAAACAATACTATAAACACCTACGATTTACCATTTACGACACAAGGCACAACTTTTAGCGAAAGTTGTGAGTTTTATACTTTGCCAAAAAAAAAAATTGAATCATCTTATTTTGTTTGAATATTGTGGGAAAACAAAGAGTTAAGAGTTTGGGCAACAAACAACACTAAAAGCACCTATGATTTACCATTTACGACACAAGGCACAACTTTGAGCGAAAGTTATGAGTTTCAAATTTTGTCAGTTTCTTTCTGTGAATCATCTTACATTGTGAAAATCTTGTAGGGAACACAAAGAGCTAAGAGTTTTAGCAACAAACAATAATAAAAACACCTTCGATTTACCATTTACGATACAAGGCACAACTTTGAGCGAAACTTATGAGTTTTTTATTATTGTCAATTTCTTTATGTGAATCATCTTATATTGTCAAAATATTGGGGGGAAACAAAGAGTTAAGAGTTTGTGCCACAACAAACACTAAAAACACCTATGATTACTATTTACTATACAAGGCACAACTTTGAGCGAATGATATGAGTTTCAAATTTTGTCAATTTCTGTATGTGAATCATCTTATATTGTCAAAACAATGGGGGAAACAAGAGTTTAGAGTTTGTGCGACAAAAAACACTAAAAACACCTACGATTTACTATTCACGACACAAGGCACAATTTTGAGCGAAAATTATGAATTTCAAATATTGTCAATTTATTTTCGTGAATCGTCTAATATTGTGAATATATTGGGGGAAAACAAAGAGCTAAGAGTTTGGGTGAAAAAGAACACTAAAAACACATACGACTTACCATTTACGACACAAGACACGACTTTGAGCGAAAGTTATGTGTTTAAAATTTTGTCAATTTGTTTATGAGAATCATCTTATATTGTCAAAATTTGGGGGGGGGGGAACAAAGAGTTAAGAGTTTGAGCAACAAAAAACACAAAAATCACCTACGATTACAATTTATGACACAAGGCACAACTTTGAGCGGCAATTATGTGTTTCAAATTTTGTCAATTTTTTTTTCTGTGAATCATTTTATGTTGTCAAAACATTAGGGGGAAACAAAGAGGTAAGAGTTTGTGCGACAAACAACACTAAAAACAACTACTATTGCCATTTACAACACAAGGTACAACTTTGAGCGAAAATTATAAGTTTCAAATATTGTCAATTTATTTTTGTTAATCATCTAATATTGTTAAAATATTGGTGGAAACAAAGAATTGAGAGTTTGTGCCACAAAAAACACAAAAAACACTTACGATTACCATTTATGACACAAGGCACAATTTTGAGCGAAACTTATGTGTTTCAAATATTTCAAATTTCATTCTGTGAATCATCTTAAATTGTCAAAATCATGTGGGGAACACAAATAACTAAGAGGTTTAGCGACAACCAACACTAAAAACACCTACGATTTTCCATTTACGACAGAAGGCACAACTTTGAGCCAAAGTTATGAGTTTTAAATTTTGTCAATTTGTTTATGAGAATCATCTTATATTGTAAAAATATATGGGGGAAACAATGAGTTAATTGTTTGTGTGACAAAAAACACAAAAAACACCTACGATTACCATTTAGGACACAACGCACAACTTCGAGCGAAAGTTATGAGTTTCAAATTTTGTCAATGTTATTCTATGAATCATCTTATTTTGTCAAAATACTATCAGGAAAACAAGAGATAAGAGTTTAGCCGACAAACAACACTATAAACACCTACGATTTACCATTTACGACACAAGGCACAACTTCAAGCTAAATATATGAGTTTTAAATTTGTCAATTTATCTTCGTGAATCGTCTAATATTATCAAAATATTGGGGGAAACAAAGAGCTGAGAGTTTGGGTGACAAACAACACTAAAAACACATACGATTTACCAAATACAACACAAGGCACAACTCTGAGTGAAAGTTATGAGTTTTAAATTTTGTCAATTTGTTTATGAGAATCGTCGTATATTTTCAAAATATTGGGGAAACAAAGAGTTAAAAGTTTGCGCCAGAAAAAACACAAAAAACACATACGATTACCATTTACGACAAAAGGCACAACTTTAAGCGAAAGTTATGAGTTTCAAATTTTCCAAATTTCTTTTTGTGAATTATCTTACATTGTCAAAATCATGTGGGGAATACAAAGAGCTAAGAGTTTGGGAAACAAACAATAATAAAAACACCTAAAATTTTACCATTTACGACACAAGGCAGAACTTTGAGGGAAAATTATGAGTTTCAAATTTTGTCAGTTTAATTTCATGAATCGTCTAATATTAGCAATAAATTGGGGGGGGGGGGGGGGAAGATAGAAGAGTTTGGGTAACATACAACCCTAAAAACACCTACAATTTTACCATTTACAACACTAGGCATAACTTTGAGCAAAAGTTATGAGTTTCAGATTTTCAAAATTTCTTTCTATGAATAATATTTCATTGTCAAAATCATGTGGGGAACACAAAAGAGCTAATAGTTTTGGCGACAAACAATAATAAAACACCTACTATTTACCATTTACGACACAAGGCATGACTTTGAGCGAAAATTATGAGTTTGAAATATTGTCAATTTATTTTCGTGAATCATCTAATATTATCAAAATATTGGGGGAAACAAAGAGCTAAGAGTTTGGGTGACAAACAACACTAAAAACACCTACGATTAACCATTTACGAAAGAAGGCACAACTCTGATCGAAAGTTATGACTTTAAATGTTGACAATTGCTTTATGTGAATCATCTTATATTGTAAAAATATTGGGGGAAACAAGGAACTAAGAGTTTGTGCGACAAACAACACTAAAAACAACTTAGATTTGTCATTTACGACAAAAGGTACAACTTTGAGCGAAAATTATGAGTTTCAAATTTTACAATTTTCTTTTTGTGAATCATCTAACATTGTCATAATCATATGGGGAAGACAAAGAGCTAATAGTTTGGGCGACAAACAATAATAAAAACACCTAGGATTTACCATTTACGACATAAGGCACAACTTTGAGCGAAAATTACGTGTATCAAATTTTGTCAATTTATTTTCGTGAATCGTCTAATATTATCAAAATATTGGGGGGAAACAAAGAGCTAATAGTTTGGGTGACAAACAACACTAAAAACACCAACGATTTACCATTTACGACACAAGGCACAACTCTGATCGAAAGTAATGAGTTTAATTTTTTTTCAATTTCTTTATGTGAATCATCTTATACTATCAAAATATTGGGGGAAAACAAAGAGCTAAGAGTTTGTGCGACAAAAAATACTAAAAAGAACTATGATTTGCGATTTACAATACAAGTACAACTTTAAGCGAAAGTTATGAGTTTCCAATTTTGTGTATTTCTTCATGTGAATCATCTTGCATTGTCGAAATCATGTGGGGAACACAATGAGCTAAGAGTTTGGGCGACAAACAATAATAAAAACCCCTACGATTACCATTTACGACACAAGGCACAACTTTGACCGAAAATTATGAGTTTCAAATATTGTCAATTTATTTTTGTGAATCGTCTAATATTGTCAAAATATTGGGGGGGGGGGGACAAAGAGTTAAGTGTTTGTGCCATAAGAAACATTAAAAACACCTACGATTACCATTTATGGCACAAGGCACAACTTTGAGCAAAAGTTATGAGTTTCAAATTTTTCAAATTCTCTCCTGTGAATCATCTTACATTGTCAAAATCATGTGGGGAACACAAAGAGCTCATAGTTTTGGCGACATACAACACTAAAAACACATACGATTTACCATTAACGACACAAGAAACAACATTGAGCGAAAGATATGAGTTTTAAATTTTGTCAATTTATTTTTGAGAATCATCTTATATTGTCAAAATATTTGGGCGAAATATAAAGATAAGAGTTTGTGCGACAAAAAATACCAAAAACACCTACGATTACCATTTAGGACATAAGACAAAACTTTGAGAGAAAGTTATGAGTTTCAAATTTTGTCAATTGTTTTCTTTGAATCATCTTATTTTGTCAAAATATTAACTGGAATACAAGAGATAAGAGCTTAGCCGACAAAAAAACATTATAAACACATACGATTTACCATTTACGACAAACAAGGCACAAATTTGAGCGAAAGTTTTGAGTTTTAAACAATGCCAGTTTGTTTTCGTGAATCATCTTATATTGTAAAAAAATATTGGGGGAAAACAAAGAGATAAGAATTTGGGCGACAAAAAACACTAAAAGCACCTACGATTTACCATTTACGACACAAGGCACAACTTTGAGAGAAAGTTATGAGTTTCAAATTTTGTCAATTTTTTTCTTGTGAATCATCTTACATTGTCAAAATCATGTGGGGAACACAAAGAGCTAAGAGTTTGGGCAACAAACAATAATAAAAACATCTACGATTTATCATTTATGACAAAAGGCACAACTTTGATCGAAAATTATGAGTTTTAAATTTTGTCAATTTATTTTCGTAAATCGTCTAATATCATCAAAATATTGAGGGGAAAACAAAGAGCTAAGAGTTTGGGTGGCAAACAACACTAAAAACACCTACGATTTACCATTTACAACACAAGGCACAACATTGAGCGCAAGTTATGAGTTTAAAATTTTGTCAATTTGTTTATGAGAATCATCTTATATTGTCAAAATATTGGGGGGAAAGAAAGGGTTAAGAGTTTGTGCCACAAAAAAATACTAAAAACACCTATGATTACCATTTACGTTACAAGGCACAACTTTGAGCGAATGTTATGAGTTTCAAATTTTGTCAATTTCTTTCTGTGAATCATCTTATATTGTCAAAATATTGAGGGGAAACAAAGAGCTAAGAGTTTGTGCGACAAACAACACTAAAAGACCTAAGATTTGTCATTTATGACACAAGGTACAACTTTGAGCGAAAGTTATGAATTTCAAATTTTCCAAATTTCTTTCTGTGAATCATCTAACATTGTCATACTCATGTGGGGAACACAAAGAGCTAAGAGTTTGGGCGACAAACAATAATAAAAACACATCCGATTTACCATGTAGGACACAAGGCACAACTTTGAACGAAAATTATGAGTTTCAATTTTTGTAAATTTATTTTCGTGAATCGTCTAATATTATCAAAATATTGGGGGGAATCAAAGAGCTAAAAGTTTGGGAGACAAAAAACACTAAAAACACCTACGATTTACCATTTACGACTCAGGCACAACTCTGATAGAAATTTATGACTTTAAAATTTTGACAATTGCTTTTGTGAATCATATTATATTGTCAAAATATTGGAAGAAACAAAGAGCTAAGAGTTTGTGCGACAAACAACACTAAAAACAGATATGATTTGCGATTTATAACACAAGTACAACTTTGAGCGAAAGTTATGAGTTTCAAATTTTGCAAATTTATTTATGTGAAGCATCTTACATTGTCGCAATCATGTGGGGAACACAAAGAGCTAAGAGTTTGGGCGACAAACAATAATAAAAACACCAATGATTAATCTTTTACGACACAAGGCAACACTTTGAGCGAAAATTATGAGTTTCAAATTTTGTCAATTTATTTTCGTGAATAGTCTAATATTGTCAAAATATTGTGGTGAAACAAAGAGCTTAGAGTTAGGGTGACAAACAACGCTAAAAACATCTACGATTTACCATTTTGACACAAGGCACAACTCTGAGCGAAAGTTATGAGTTTCAAATTTTGTCAATTTCTTTCTGAGAATGATCTTATATTGTCAAAATATTGAAGGGGAGACAAAGAGACAAGAGTTTGTGCTACAAACAACACTAAAAAAGCTATGATTTGCGATTTACAACACAAGTACAACTTTGAGCGAAAGTTATGAGTTTCAAATTTTGCAAATTTCTTTCTGTGAATCATCTTACATTGCCGAAATCATGTGGGGAACACAAAGATCTAAGAGTTTGGTCGACAAGCAATAATAAAAACACTACGATTAACCATTTACGACACAAGGCACAACTTTGAGCGAAAATTATGAGTTTCAAATTTGTCAATTTATTATTGTGAATCGTCTAATATTGTCAAAATATTGGTGTGAAACAAAGAGCTAAGAGTTTGAGTGACAAACAATACTAAAAACACCTACGATTTTTCATTTACGACACAAGGCACAACCTTGAGCGAAAGTTATGAGTTTCAAATTTTGTCAATTTGTTTTTGAGAAACTAAAAACACCTATGATTACCATTTAGGAAACAATGCACAACTTTGAGCGGAAGTTATAAACACAAAAAACACCTACGATTTACCATTTAAGACACAAGGCACAACATTAAGCGAAAGTTATGAGTTTTAATTTTTATCAATTTGTTTCTGAGAATCATCTTGGAATTGTCAAAATATTGTGGGAAACAAAGATGTAACAGTTTGTGCGACAAACAACACTAAAAACACCTACGATTACGATTTAAGACACAAGGCACAACTTTGAGTGAAAGTTATGAGTTTCAAATTTTTCAAATTTCATTCTTTGAATCATCTTACATTGTCAGAATCATATAGGGAACATAAAAAGCTAAGAGTTTGGACGACAAACAACACTATAATTATGTGAATCATCTTATATTGTCAAAATATTGGAGGGAAACAAAGAGATTAGAGTATGGCTGACAAACAACACTATAAACACCTATGATTTACCATTTACGACACAAGATAGAACTTTGAGCGAAAGTTATGAGTTTCAAATTTTGCCAATTTCTTTCTGGTGAAACATCTTACATTGTCAAAAACCTATGGGGAACACATAAAGCTTTGTGTATGGGCGACAAACAATAATAAAAATACCTACAAGGCACACCTTTGAGAAAAAATTATGAGTTTCAAGTTTTGTTAATTTATTTTCGTGAATCGTCTAATATTTTCAAAATATTGGGGGGAAACAAAGAGCAATGAGTTTGGGTGACAAAAAACACTAAAAACACATACGCTTTACCATTTACGACACAAGGCACAACTTTGAGTGAAAGTTATGAGTTATAAATTTTGTCAATTTCTTTATGAGAATCTTCTTATATTGTCAAATTATTGGCGGGAAACAAAGAGTTAAGAGTTTGTGCGACAAAAAATACTAAAAACATCTACGATTACCATTTAGGACACAAGGCACAACTTTGAGCGAAACTTATGAGTTTCATTTTTGTCAATTTCTTTCTGTGAATCATCTTACATTGTCAAATTCATGTGGGGAACACAAAGATCTAAGTGTTTGGGCAACAAACAATAATTAAAACTCCTATGATTTACCATTTACTACACAAGGCACAAATTTGAGCGAAAATTATGAGTTTCAAATTTGTCAATTTATTTTCGTTGAATCGTGTAATATTATCAAAATATTGGGTGGAAACAAAGAGCTAAGAGTTTGGGTGGAAAACAAGACTAAAAACACCTACGATTTACCATTTACGACACAAGACACAACTTTAAGAGAAAGTTATGAGTTTAATATTTTGTCAACTTGTTTCTAAGAATCATCTTATATTGTCAAAATATTGGGGGGGAACAAAGAGTTAAGAGTTTGTTCCACAAAAACACTAAAAACACCTACGATTACCATTGACGTTAAAAGGCACAACTTTGAGCGAATGTTATGAGTTTCAAAATTTGTCAATTTCATATGTGAATCATCTTATATTGTCAGAGCTAAGAGTTTGTGCAACAAACAACACTAAAAAAGCTGCCATTTGTCATTTATGACACAAGGTACAACTCTGAGCAAAAGTTATGAGTTTCAAAATTTTGAAACTTCTTTCTGTAAATCATCTTGCATTGTCGAAATCATGTGGGGAATATAGCTAAGAGTTTGGGCGACAAACAATAATAAAAACACCTACGATTAACCAATTCCAACACAAGGCACAACTTTGAGCGAAAATTAGGAGTTTTAAATTTTGTCAATTTATTTTCGGGAATCGTCTAATATTGTCAAAACATTGGGGGTAAACAAAGAGCTAAGAGTTTGTGCGACAAACAAGACTACAAACACCTACGATTTACCATTTACGACACAAGACACAACTTTAAGAGAAAGTTATGAGTTTAATATTTTGTCAACTTGTTTCTAAGAATCATCTTATATTGTCAAAATATTGGGGGGGAACAAAGAGTTAAGAGTTTGTTCCACAAAAACACTAAAAACACCTACGATTACCATTGACGTTACAAGGCACAACTTTGAGCGAATGTTATGAGTTTCAAAATTTGTCAATTTCATATGTGAATCATCTTATATTGTCAGAGCTAAGAGTTTGTGCAACAAACAACACTAAAAAAGCTGCCATTTGTCATTTATGACACAAGGTACAACTCTGAGCAAAAGTTATGAGTTTCAAAATTTTGAAACTTCTTTCTGTAAATCATCTTGCATTGTCGAAATCATGTGGGGAATATAGCTAAGAGTTTGGGCGACAAACAATAATAAAAACACCTACGATTAACCAATTCCAACACAAGGCACAACTTTGAGCGAAAATTAGGAGTTTTAAATTTTGTCAATTTATTTTCGGGAATCGTCTAATATTGTCAAAATATTGGGGGTAAACAAAGAGCTAAGAGTTTGTGCGACAAACAATACTAAAAACACCTACGATTTACCATTTACGACACAAGGCACAACTCTGATCGAATGTTATGAGTTTAAAATTTTGTCAATTTCTTTCTATGAATCATCTTATATTGTTAAAATATTAGGCGAAAACAAAGAGCTAAGAGTTTGTGCGACAAACAACACTAAAAATAGCTATGATATGCGATTTACAACACAAGTACAACTTTGAGCGGAAGTTATGAGTTTCAAATTTTGCAAATTTATTTCTGTGAAGCATCTTACATTGTCGAAATCATGTGGGGAAAGCAAAGAGCTAAGAGTTTGGGCGACAAACAATAATAAAAACACCAATGATTAACCTTTTACGACACAAGGCACAACTTTGAGTGAAAATTGTGAGTTTCAAATTTTGTCAATTTATTTTCGTGAATAGTCTAATATTGTCAAAATATTGCGGTGAAACAAAGAGCTTGGAGTTTGGGTGACAAACAACGCTAAAAACATCTACGATTTACCATTTTGACACAAGGCACAACTTTGAGCGAAAGTTATGAGTTTCAAATTTTGTCAATTTCTCTCTGTGAATGATCTTATATTGTCAGAATATTGAAGGGGAAACAAAGAGCCAAGAGTTTGTGCTACAAACAACACTAAAAAAAGCTATGATTTGCGATTTACAACACAAGTACAACTTTGAGCGAAAGTTATGAGTTTTAAATTTTGCAAATTTCTTTCTGTGAATCATCTTACATTGCCGAAATCATGTGGGGAACACAAAGATCTAAGAGTTTGGTCGACAAGCAATAATAAAAACACCTACGATTAACCATTTACGACACAAGGCACAACTTTGAGCGAAAATTATGAGTTTCAAATTTGTCAATTTATTATTGTGAATCATCTAATATTGTCAAAATATTGGGGTGAAACAAAGAGCTAAGAGTTTGAGTGACAAACAACACTAAAAACACCTACGATTTTCCATTTACGACACAAGGCACAACCTTGAGCGAAAGTTATGAGTTTTAAATTTTGTCAATTTGTTTTTGAGAATCTAAAAATACCTATGATTACCATTTAGGACACAAGGCACAATTTTGAGCGGAAGTTATAAACACAAAAAACACCTACGATTTACCATTTAAGACACAAGGCACAACATTAAGCGAAAGTTATGATTTTTAATTTTTGTCAATTTGTTTCTGAGAATCATCTTATATTGTCAAAATATTGTGGGAAACAGAGATGTAAGAGTTTGTGCAACAAACAACACTAAAAACACCTACGATTACGATTTAGGACACATGGCACAACTTTGAGCGAAAGTTATGAGTTTCAAATTTTTCAAATTTTATTCTGTGAATCATCTTACATTGTCAGAATCATATGGGGAACATAAAGAGCTAAGAGTTTGGGTGACAAACAATAATAAAAACACTTACGATTTACCATTTACAATAAATCACACAACTTTGAGCGAAAGTTATGAGTTTAAAATTTTGTCAATTTTATTATGTGAATCATCTTATATTGTCAAAATATTGGAGGGAAACAACGAGATTAGAGTATGGCCGACAAACAACACTATAAACACCTATGATTAACATTTACGACACAACACACAACTTTGAGCGAAAGTTATGAGTTTCAAATTTTGCCAATTTCTTTCTGGTGAAACATCTTACATTGTCAAAATCCAATGGGGAACACAGCTTTGTGTATGGGCGACAAACAATAATAAAAATACCTATAAGGCACACCTTTGAGAAAAAATTATGAGTTTTAAGTTTTGTTAATTTATTTTTGTGAATCGTCTAATATTTTCAAAATATTGGGGGGAAACAAAGAGCAATGTGTTTAGGTGACAAACAACACTAAAAACACCTACGCTTTACCATTTACGACACAAGGCACAAATTTGAGTGAAAGTTATGAGTTATAAATTTTGTCAATTTGTTTCTGAGAATCTTCTTATATTGTCAAATTATTGGCAGGAAACAAATAGTTAAGAGTTTGTGCGACAAAAAATACTAAAAACATCTACGATTACCATTTAGGACACAAGGCACAACTTTGAGCGAAACTTATGAGTTTCATTTTTGTCAATTTCTTTCTGTGAATCATCTTACATTGTCAAAATCATGTGGGGAACACAAAGATCTAAGTGTTTGGGCAACAAACAATAATTAAAACACCTATGATTTACCATTTACTACACAAGGCACAACTTTGAGTGAAAATTATGAGTTTCAAATTTGTCAATTTATTTTCGTTGAATCGTGTAATATTATCAAAATTTTGGGTGGAAACAAATAGCTAAGAGTTTGGGTGGCAAACAACACTAAAACAACTACGATTTACCATTTACGACACAAGGCACAACTTTAAGAGAAAGTTATGAGTTTAATATTTTGTCAACTTGTTTCTAAGAATCATCTTATATTGTCAAAATATTGGGGGGAAAACAAAGAGTTAAGAGTTTGTGCCACAAAAACACTAAAAACACCTACGATTACCATTGATGTTACAAGGCACAACTTTGAGCGAATGTTATGAGTTTCAAATTTTGTCAATTTCATATGTGAATCATCTTATATTGTCAGAGCTAAGAGTTTGTGCAACAAACAACACTAAAAAAGCTACCATTTGTCATTTATGACACAAGGTACAACTCTGAGCAAAAGTTATGAGTTTCAAAATTTTGAAACTTCTTTCTGTGAATCATCTTGCATTGTCGAAATCATGTGGGGAATATAGCTAAGAGTTTGGGCGACAAACAATAATAAAAACACCTACGATTAACCAATTCCAACACAAGGCACACCTTTGAGCGAAAATTAGGAGTTTTAAATTTTGTCAATTTATTTTCGGGAATCGTCTAATATTGTCAAAATATTGGGGGTAAACAAAGAGCTAAGAGTTTGTGCGACAAACAACATTAAAAACACCTACGATTTACCATTTACGACACAAGGCACAACTCTGATCGAAAGTTATGAGTTTAAAATTTTGTCAATTTCTTTCTATGAATCATCTTATATTGTTAAAATATTAGGGGGAAACAAAGAGCTAAGAGTTTGTTTGACAAACAAAACTAAAAATAGCTATGATTTGCGATTTATAACACAAGTACAACTTTGAGCGAAAGTTTTGAGTTTCAAATTTTACAAATTTCTTCCTGTGAATCATCTTGCATTGTCGAAATCATGTGGGAAACACAAAGAGCTAACAGTTTGGGCGACAAACAATAATAAAAACACCTACGATTTACCATTTACAACACAAGGCACAAGTTTGAATGAAAATTATGAGTTTCAAAATTTGTCAATTTATTTTCGTGAATCGTCTAATATTGTCAAAATAATTGGAAAAAAAAAAAGCTTTGAGTTTGGGTGACAAACAACACCAAAAACACCTACGATTTACCATTTACGATACAAGGCAAAACTTTGAGCGATTTATGAGGATCATCTTATATTGTTCTGAAAGGTGTTAAATATATATAATAAAAATAGTAGCTATACAAAAAATCCCAACAAAACGATGGTGTATGCAAAATACAAAATGGCGGCAAGCCTAGAGACCCAAAAAAGCTAGAATCAATCAACTGACACAAGCAAAATTCATGTTGTAGGCTAGGACCAAGGGTGACTCGGTGCAAGGCGTTGCACTCTGAAGGCTTCCAAAGGCCAGCCACGGCGAAGGGGTGGAACGACCGGCGCGCGAATGACTCCAGCGGTGTTGACAATGTTTCTCCAAGGCAATTCTGTGGGAATGGCTAGGAGGGGCCTTGTAGACGATGTTGATGGTGTTGGATGGAAAGGACACGGCGGTTAGCGGATGTAGGAGGCGATGGTCGGCGCTAGAGATCCGAGAGGTACTCATGCGGCAACGGCGAAGCAATTGGCGTGAGGATGACCGGCGTGGTTGATGGAAGATGGAAATGATGGATATGCACCGTCCTTGGCTGGATTTGACTCCCCAACAAGGAAGATGGGATCGTTGGCCTCCTAGAGATGCTACTCACTCAAGGGAATCAACAAGAAAGCTTTGATTTGACTCACAGAGCAGAGGAACGAAGAGAGAGTTTTTGCTGCTAAAAAAACTGTTTTTCTATCAATTTCAATGTGGTTTGTCCAATGGGAATGCAACTCCTTGTATAAGAGAAAACACAAAGCAACGACTAAGGCATAAGGTCTCTAGGGGGCTGGCGGCCCAACAAGGCCCAACTCGGCCAAAAGAAATAAGGCACTTAATACCAGCTTAAAATATGTCTAAAAATGTCATCAACCCATACGAAAAACACAACATAAATCATGCACTCGGACGCGCCACAATAAGAGAAACGAGCTCAGTGGAGGCTTGATTGAGGGCTCCGAGGCTTAGGAGGTCTTTCATTGCTCAAGAGACCCTTCTTGAGCTCCATTTGAATGCTTGACTCGAGCCCTAGTGACAGCCCTGGGAGGAAGCTTTTCTTGATGATCTTGAGCTCCATCCTCAACACTTGAGGCATCTTGGAAGTCCGGGCTCTCTTAAAGCTCTTGATGGGGCATATCACATCATCCTCCCTCTCTTTAAAGATATTCGACCTCGAATCCATCTCGTCAAGGTCTTCATCTTCCTCCACCGAGGAATGGACCAATTCAGCCACATGTAGGCCGTCTTGATCTCCGGGCTCAAAGGGCACTTCTCCGGTTTTCAGCTTTGGATGGCTCAAAAACTTCTCATCTTGACCTGAAACAAAAGAACTAGGAGCTCGATGCAATCCCACAACTTGATCATTAAATGGGTTAGTAACATAAGATGCATCATAATGTTGAGGGCATGCAATGAGCTAAGAGTTGGGCCTTGTTGGGCCGCCAATTATGAGCTAATGTTGAGGGCATGCAATGAGCGAAAATTATGAGTTTCTAATTTTGTCATTTTATTTTCTTGAATCGTGTAATATTGTCAAAGTATTGGGGGAAAACAAAGAGCTAAGAGTTTGGGTGACAAACGACACTAAAAACACCTACGATTACCATTCACGACACAAGGCACAACACTAAGTGAAGGTTATGAGTTTAAACATTTGTCAATTTGTTTATGAGAATCATCTTATATTGTCAAAATATTGGGGGAAAAAAGTGTTAAGAGTTTGTGTGACAAACAACACTAAAAAAGATACGATTTGCCATTTACCACACAAGGTACAACTTTGAGCGAAAGTTATGAGTTTCAAATTTTCAAACTCTTTTTATGTGAATCATCTAATATTGTAATAATCATGTGGGGAACACAAAGAGCTAAGAGTTCGGGCGACAAACAATAATAAAAACACATACGATTTACCATTTACGACACAAGGCACAACATTGAGGAAAAAATATGAGTTTCAAATATTGTCAATTTATTTTCGTGAATCGTCAAATATTGTCAAAATATTGTGGGAAATAAAGAGCAAAGAGTTTGGCTTGCAAAGAACACTAAAAACACCTATGATTAACATTTACAACACAAGACACAACTTTGAGCGAAAGTTATCAGTTTAAAATTTTGTCAATTTTATTATGTGAAACATCTTTTATTGTCAAAATATTGTCGGGAAACAAAGATGTAAGAGTTTGGCCGACAAACAACACTATTAACACCTACAATTATACCATTTACGACACAAGGCACAACTTTGAGCGAAAGTTATGAGTTTCAAATTTGCCAATTTCTTTGTATGAATCATCTTACATTGTCGAAATGATTTGCGGAACACAAAGAGCAGTGAGTTTGAGCGACAAACGATAATTAAAACACCTACAAAGCACAACTTTGAGCGAAAATTCTGAGTTTCAAATTTTGTCAATTTATTTTCATGAATAGTGTAATATTGTCAAAGTATTGGGGGGAAACAAAGAGCTAAATGTTTGGGTGACAAACGACACTAAAGACACCTACGATTACCATTTACGACACAAGACACAACTTTGAGCGACAATTATGAGTTTCAAATTTTGTCAATTTATTTTCATGAATCGTCTAATATTGTAAAAATATTGGGGAAAAACAACGAGATAAGAGTTTGAGTGACAAACGATACTAAAAACACCTACGATTACCATTTATGACACAAGGCACAACACTAAGTGAAAGTTATGAGTTAAAATATTTGTCAATTTGGTTTTGAAAATCATCTTATATTGTCAAAATATTGGGGGAAACATAGAGTTAAGATTTTGTGCCTCAAAAAATCACTAAAAACACCAAAAACACATATGATTACCATTTACGACAGAATGTACAACTTTGAGCGAAAGTTATGAGTTTTAATTTTTGTCAACTTCTTTCTGTGAATCATCTTACATTGTCAAAATCATGTTGGGAACACAAAGAGCTAAGAGTTTGGGCAATAAACAACAATAAAAACACCTACGATTTACCATTTTCGACACAAGACACAACTTTGAGCGAAAATTATGAGTTTCAGATTTTGTCAATATATTTTCGTGAATCGTCTAATATTTTCAAAATACTGGGGGGGGAACAAAGAGCTAAGTGTTTGGGTGATAAACAACACTAAAAACACCTACGATTTATCATTTACGACACAAAGCAAAACTTTGAGCAAAAGGTATGAGTTTTAAGTTTTGTTAATTTGTTTCTTTGAATCATCTTATATTGTCAAAATAATGGAGGGAAGTAAAGAGCTAAGAGTTTGTGCGACAAATACCCCAAAAAATAGCTATGATTTGCCATTTTCGACACAAGTTACAACTTTGAGGGAAAGTTATGAACACAAAAAACACCTAAGATTTACAATTTACGACACAAGGCACAACTTTAAGCGAAAGATCTGAGTTTTTAATTTTGTCAATTTGTTTATGAGAATCATCTTATATTGTCAAAATATTGGGGGAGAAAAAGTGTTAAGAGTTTGTGCGACAAACAACACTAAAAAAGCTACTATTTGTCATTTACCATACAAGATACAACTTTGAGCGAAAGTTATGAGTTTCAAAATTTTCAACTTTCTTTATGTGGATCATCTAATATTGTCATAATCAGGTGGGGAACACAAAGAGAATGAGTTTGAGCGACAAACAATAATAAAACACCTACAAGGCACAACTTTGAGAGAAAATTATGAGTTTCAAATTTTGTCAATTTGTTTTCGTGAGTCGTCTAATATTGTCAAAATATTGGGGGAAACAAAGCGCAAATAGTTTGGGCTATAAACAACACTAAAAACACCTACGGTTTACCATTTACGACACAAGGAATAACTTTGAGCGAAAGTTATGAGTTTCAATTTTTTTAACTTTATGTATGTGAATCATCTTACATTGTCGAAATCATATGGGGAACACAAAGAGAATGAGTTTGAGCGACAAACAATAATAAAAACACCTACAAGGCACAAATTTGAGAGAAAATTATGAGTTTCAAATTTTGTAAATTTATTTTCGTGAGTCGTCTAATATTGTCAAAATATTGGGGGAAACAAAGAGCAAAGAGTTTGGGCTACAAACAACACTAAAAACACCTATGATTACCATTTACGACACAAGGCACAACTTTGAGCGAAAGTTATGAGTTTTTAATTTTGTTAATTTGTTTGTGAGAATCATCTTATACTGTCAAAATATTGGGGTAAACAAAGTGTTAAGAGTTTGTACGACAAGAAACACCAAAAACACCTACGATTACTATGTAGACGCAAGGCACAACTTTGAGCGAAAGTTACAAACACAAAAAAAACCTAAGATTTACCATTTACGACAAAAGGCAGAACTTTAAGCGAAAGTATGAGTTTTTTATTTTGTCAATTTGTTTATGAGAATCATCTTATGTTGTCAAAATATTAAGGGGGGTGTAAAGAGTTTGTGGGACAAGCAACACTAAAAAAGCTACTATTTTCCATTTACCACACAAGGTACAACTTTGAGCGAAAGTTATGAGTTTCAAATTTTCCAACTTTCTTTATGTGAATCATCTAATATTGTCGTAATCATGTGGAGAACACAAAGAGGTAAGAGTTTGGGCGACAAACAATAATAAAAACACATACGATTTGCCATTTACGACACAAGGCACAACTTTGAGCAAAATTATGAGTTTAAAATATCAATTTATTTTCGTAAATCGTCAAATATTGTGGGGAAACAAAGAGCAAAGAGTTTGGCTTGCAAAGAACACTAAAAACACCTATGACTACCATTTACGACACAAGGCACAACTTTGAGCGAAAGTTATCTGTTTAAAATTTTGTCAATTTTATTATGTGAATCATCTTATATTGTCAAAATATTGTCGGGAAACAAAGATGTAAGAGTTTGGCCGACAAACAACACTATCAACACCTACGATTTTACCATTTACGACACAAGGCTCAACTTTGAGCGAAAGTTATGAGTTTTAAATTTTGCCTATTTCATTATGTGAATCATCTTATGTTGTCGAAATCATTTGGGGAACATAAAGTGCAGTGAGTTTGAGCGACAAACAATAATTAAAACACCTACAAGGCACAACTTTGAGCGACAATTATGAGTTTCTAATTTTGTCAGTTTATTTTCTTGAATCGTGTAATATTGTCAAAGTATTGGGGGAAAACAAAGAGCTAAGAGTTTGGGTGACACACGACACTAAAAACACCTACGATTACCATTTACGACACAAGGCACAACACTAAGTGAAAGTTATGAGTTTAAACATTTGCCAATTTGTTTATGAGAATCATCTTATATTGTCAAAATATTGGGGAAAAAAAGTGTTAAGAGTTTGTGTGACAAACAACACTAAAAAAGATACGATTTGCCATTTACCACACAAGGTACAACTTTGAGCGAAAGTTATGAGTTTCAAATTTTCAAACTCTTTTTATGTGAATCATCTAATATTGTAATAATCATGTGGGGAACACAAAGAGCTAAGAGTTCGGGCGACAAACAATAATAAAAACACATACGATTTACCATTTACGACACAAGGCACAACATTGAGCAAAAAATATGAGTTACAAATATTGTCAATTTATTTTCGTGAATCGTCAAATATTGTCAAAATATTGTGGGAAATAAAGAGCAAAGAGTTTGGCTTGCAAAGAACACTAAAAACACCTATGATTAACCTTTACAACACAAGGCACAACTTTGAGCGAAAGTTATCAGATTAAAATTTTGTCAATTTTATTATGTGAATCATCTTTTATTGTCAAAATATTGTCGGGAAACAAAGATGTAAGAGTTTGGCCGACAAACAACACTATTAACACCTACGATTATACGATTTATGACACAAGGCACAACTTTGAGCGAAAGTTATGAGTTTCAAATTTGCCAATTTCTTTGTATGAATCATCTTACATTGTCGAAATGATTTGCGGAACACAAAGAGTAGTGAGTTTGAGCGACAAACGATAATTAAAACACCTACAAAGCACAACTTTGAGCGAAAATTCTGAGTTTCAAATTTTATCAATTTATTTTCATGAATAGATATTGTCAAAGTATTGGGGGAAAACAAAGAGCTAAAAGTTTGGGTGACAAACGACACTAAATACACCTACGATTACCATTTATGACACAAGACAAAACTTTGAGCGACAATTATGAGTTTCAAATTTTGTCAATTTATTTTCATGAATCGTCTAATATTGTAAAAATATTGGGGGAAAACAACGAGATAAGAGTTTGAGTGACAAACGACACTAACAACACATACGATTACCATTTACGACACAAGGCACAACACTAAGTGAAAGTTATGAGTTAAAATATTTGTCAATATGGTTTTGAAAATCATTTTATATTGTCAAAATATTGGGGAAAACATAGAGTTAAGATTTTGTGCCACAAAAAAACACTAAAAACACCAAAAACACATATGATTACCATTTACGACACAAGGTACAACTTTGAGCGAAAGTTATGAGTTTCAATTTTTGTCAACTTCTTTCTGTGAATCATCTTACATTGTCAAAATCATGTTGGGAACACAAAGAGCTAAGAGTTTGGGAAATAAACAACAATAAAAACACCTACGATTTACCATTTCCGACACAAGGCACAACTTTGAGCGAAAATTATGAGTTTCAGATTTTGTCAATATATTTTCGTGAATCGTCTAATATTTTCAAAATACTGGGGGGAAAACAAAGAGCTAAGTGTTTGGGTGATAAACAACACTAAAAACACCTACGATTTATCATTTACGACACAAAGCACAACTTTGAGCAAAAGGTATGAGTTTTAAGTTTTGTTAATTTGTTTCTTTGAATCATCTTATATTGTCAAAATAATGGAGGGAAGTAAAGAGCTAAGAGTTTGTGCGACAAATAACCCAAAAAACAGCTATGATTTTCCATTTTCGACACAAGTTAGAACTTTGATGGAAAGTTATGAACACAAAAAACACCTAAGATTTACAATTTACGACACAAGGTACAACTTTAAGCGAAAGATCTGAGTTTTTAATTTTGTCAATTTGTTTATGAGAATCATCTTATATTGTCAAAATATTGGGGGAGAAAAACTGTTCAGAGTTTGTGCGACAAACAACACTAAAAAAGCTACTATTTGTCATTTACCACACAAGGTACAACTTTGAGCGAAAGTTATGAGTTTCAAAATTTTCAACTTTCTTTATGTGGATCATCTAATATTGTCATAATCAGGTGGGGAACACAAAGAGAATGAGTTTGAGCGACAAACAATAATAAAAACACCTACAAGGCACAACTTTGAGAGAAAATTATGAGTTTCAAATTTTGTCAATTTGTTTTCGTGGGTCGTCTATTATTGTCAAAATATTGGGGGAAACAAAGAGAAAAGAGTGTGGGCTACAAACAACACTAAAAACACCTACGGTTTACCATTTCAACAAACGGCACACCTTTTAGCAAAAGTTATGAGTTTTTAATTTTGTTAATTTGTTTGTGAGAATCATCTTATACTGTCAAAATATTGGGGGAAACAAAGTGTTAAGAGTTTGTACGACAAGAAACACCAAAAACACCTACGATTACTATTTAGACGCAAGGCACAACTTTCAGCGAAAGTTATAAACACAAAAAAAACCTAAGATATACCATTTACGACAAAAGGCAGAACTTTAAGAGAAAATATGAGTTTTTTATTTTGTCAATTTGTTTATGAGAATCATCTTATATTGTCAAAATATTGGGGGGGAGTGTTAAGGGTTTGTGCGACAAGCAACACTAAAAAAGCTACGATTTGCCATTTACCACACAAGGTACAACTTTGAGCGAAAGTTATGAGTTTCAAATTTTCCAACTTTCTTTATGTGAATCATTTAATATTGTCGTAATCATGTGGGGAACACAAAGCGCTAACAGTTTGGGCGACAAACAATAATAAAAACACATACGATTTACCATTTACGACACAAGGCAGAACTTTGAGCAAAAATTATGAGTTTCAAATATTGTCAATTTATTTTCGTGAATCGTCAAATATTGTCAAAATATTGTGGAGAAACAAAGAGCAAAGAGTTTGGCTTGCAAAGAACAATAAAAACACCTATGATTACCATTTACGACACAAGGCACAAATTTGAGCGAAAGTTATGAGTTTTTAATTTTGTTAATTTGTTTGTGAGAATCATCTTATACTGTCAAAATATAGGGGGAAATAAGTGTTAAGAGTTTGTACGACAAGAAACACCAAAAACACCTACGATTACTATTTAGACGCAAGGCACAACTTTGAGCGAAAGTTATAAACACAAAAAAAAACTAAGATTTACCATTTACGACAAAAGGCATAACTTTAAGCGAAAATATGAGTTTTTTATTTTGTCAATTTGTTTATGAGAATCATCTTATATTGTCAAAATATTAGGGGGGGGGTGTAAAGAGTTTGTGGGACAAGCAACACTAAAAAAGCTACTATTTTCCATTTACCACACAAGGTACAACTTTGAGCGAAAGTTATGAGTTTCAAAATTTCCAACTTTCTGTATGTGAATCATCTAATATTGTCAAAATATTGTCGGGAAACAAAGATGTAAGAGTTTGGCAGACAAACAACACTATTAACACCTACGATTATACCATTTACGACACAAGGCACAACTTTGAGCGAAAGTTATGAGTTTCAAATTTTGCCAATTTATTTGTATGAATCATCTTACATTGTCGAAATGATTTAGGGAACACAAAGAACAGTGAGTTTGAGCGACAAACAATAATTAAAACACCTACAAAGCACAACTTTGAGCGAAAATTATGAGTTTCAAATTTTGTCAATTTATTTTCATGAATAGTGTAATATGGTCAAAGTATTGGGGGAAAAAAAGAGCTAAAAGTTTGGGTGACAAACGACACTAAAGACACCTACGATTACCATTTACGACACAAGACACAACTTTGAGCGAAAATTATGAGTATCAAATTTTGTCAATTTGTTTCAGAGACTCATCTTATATTGTCAAAATGTTGGGGGGAAACAAAGAGCTAAGAGTTTGTGCGACAAACAACACTAAAAACAGCTACGATTTGTCATTTACAATACAAGTTACTACTTTGAGGGAAAGTTATGATTTTAAAATTTTGTCAATTTGTTCATGAGCATCATCTTATATTGTCAAAATATTAGGGGAAAAAGAGTTAGGAGTTTGTGCGACAAAGAACACTAAAAATACCTACGATTTACCATTTACGACACAAAGCACAACTTTGAGCGAAAATTATGAGTTTCAAATTTTGTCAATTTATTTTCATTAATCGTCTAATATTGTAAAAATATTGGGGGAAAACAAAGAGATAAGAGTTTGAGTGACAAACGACACTAAAAACACCTACGTATACCATTTACGACACAAGGCACAACACTAAGTGAAAGTTATGAGTTAAAATATTTATCAATTTGGTTTTGAAAATCATCTTATATTGTCAAAATATTGGGGGAAACATAGAGTTAAGATTTTGTGCCACCAAAAAAACACTAAAAACACATATGATTACCATTTACGACACAAGGTACAACTTTGAGCGAAAGTTATGAGTTTCAATTTTTGTCAACTTCTTTCTGTGAATTATCTTACCTTGTCAAAATCATGTTGGGAACACAAAGAGCTAAGAGTTTGGGCAATAAACAACAATAAAAACACCTACGATTTACCATTTCCGACACAAGGCACAACTTTGAGCGAAAATTATGAGTTTCAAATTTTGTCAATATATTTTCGTGAATCGTCTAATATTTTCAAAATACTGGAGGGGGGGAAACAAAGAGCTAAGTGTTTGGGTGACAAACCACACTAAAAACACCTACGATTTATCATTTACGACACAAAGCAAAACTTTGAGCAAAAGGTATGAGTTTTAAGTTTTGTTAGTTTGTTTCTGTGAATCATCTTATATTGTCAAAATAATGGAGGGAAGTAAAGAGCTAAGAGTTTGTGCGACATATAACCCAAAAAACAGCTATGATTTGCCATTTTCGACACAAGTTACAACTTTGAGGGAAAGTTATGAACACAAAAAACACCTAAGATTTACAATTTACGACACAAGGCACAACTTTAAGCGAAAGATCTGAGTTTATAATTTTGTCAATTTGTTTATGAGAATCATCTTATATTGTCAAAATATTGGGGGAGAAAAAGTGTTAAGAGTTTGTGCGACAAACAACACTAAAAAAGCTGCTATTTGTCATTTACCACACAAGGTACAACTTTGAGCGAAAGTTATGAGTTTCAAATTTTCCAACTTTCTTTTATGTGGACCATCTAATATTGTCATAATCAGGTGGGGAACACAAAGAGAATGAGTTTGAGCGACAAACAATAATAAAAACACCTACAAGGCACAACTTTGCCAGAAAATTATGAGTTTCGAATTTTGTCAATTTGTTTTCGTGAGTCGTCTAATATTGTCAAAATATTAGGGGAAACAAAGAGCAAATATTTTGGGCTACAAACAACACTAAAAACACCTACGGTTTAGCATTTACGACACAAGGAATAACTTTGAGCGAAAGTTATGAGTTTCAAATTTTTTCACTTTCTGTATGTGAATCATCTTACATTGTCGAAATCATATGGGGAACACAAAGAGAATGAGTTTCAGCGACAAACAATAATAAAAACACCTATAAGGCACAACTTTGAGCGAAAGTTATAAACACAAAAAAAACTAAGATTTACCATTTACGACAAAAGGCATAACTTTAAGCGAAAATATGAGTTTTTTATTTTGTCAATTTGTTTATGAGAATCATCTTATATTGTCAAAATATTAGGGGGGGGGGGTGTAAAGAGTTTGTGGGACAAGCAACACTAAAAAAGCTACTATTTTCCATTTACCACACAAGGTACAACTTTGAGCGAAAGTTATGAGTTTCAAAATTTCCAACTTTCTGTATGTGAATCATCTAATATTGTCAAAATATTGTCGGGAAACAAAGATGTAAGAGTTTGGCAGACAAACAACACTATTAACACCTACGATTATACCATTTACGACACAAGGCACAACTTTGAGCGAAAGTTATGAGTTTCAAATTTTGCCAATTTCTTTGTATGAATCATCTTACATTGTCGAAATGATTTAGGGAACACAAAGAGCAGTGAGTTTGAGCGACAAACAATAATTAAAACACCTACAAAGCACAACTTTGAGCGAAAATTATGAGTTTCAAATTTTGTCAATTTATTTTCATGAATAGTGTAATATGGTCAAAGTATTGGGGAAAAACAAAGAGCTAAAAGTTTGGGTGACAAACGACACTAAAGACACCTACGATTACCATTTACGACACAAGACACAACTTTGAGCGAAAATTATGAGTATCAAATTTTGTTAATTTGTTTCAGAGACTCATCTTATATTGTCAAAATGTTGGGGGGAAACAAAGAGCTAAGAGTTTGTGCGACAAACAACACTAAAAACAGCTACGATTTGTCATTTACAATACAAGTTACTACTTTGAGGGAAAGTTATGATTTTAAAATTTTGTCAATTTGTTCATGAGCATCATCTTATATTGTCAAAATATTAGGGGAAAAAGAGTTAGGAGTTTGTGCGACAAAGAACACTAAAAATACCTACGATTTACCATTTACGACACAAGGCACAACTTTGAGCGAAAATTATGAGTTTCAAATTTTGTCAATTTATTTTCATTAATCGTCTAATATTGTAAAAATATTGGGGGAAAACAAAGAGATAAGAGTTTGAGTGACAAACGACACTAAAAACACCTACGTATACCATTTACGACACAAGGCACAACACTAAGTGAAAGTTATGAGTTAAAATATTTATCAATTTGGTTTTGAAAATCATCTTATATTGTCAAAATATTGGGGGAAACATAGAGTTAAGATTTTGTGCCACCAAAAAAACACTAAAAACACATATGATTACCATTTACGACACAAGGTACAACTTTGAGCGAAAGTTATGAGTTTCAATTTTTGTCAACTTCTTTCTGTGAATTATCTTACCTTGTCAAAATCATGTTGGGAACACAAAGAGCTAAGAGTTTGGGCAATAAACAACAATAAAAACACCTACGATTTACCATTTCCGACACAAGGCACAACTTTGAGCGAAAATTATGAGTTTCAAATTTTGTCAATATATTTTCGTGAATCGTCTAATATTTTCAAAATACTGGAGGGGGGGAAACAAAGAGCTAAGTGTTTGGGTGACAAACCACACTAAAAACACCTACGATTTATCATTTACGACACAAAGCAAAACTTTGAGCAAAAGGTATGAGTTTTAAGTTTTGTTAGTTTGTTTCTGTGAATCATCTTATATTGTCAAAATAATGGAGGGAAGTAAAGAGCTAAGAGTTTGTGCGACATATAACCCAAAAAACAGCTATGATTTGCCATTTTCGACACAAGTTACAACTTTGAGGGAAAGTTATGAACACAAAAAACACCTAAGATTTACAATTTACGACACAAGGCACAACTTTAAGCGAAAGATCTGAGTTTATAATTTTGTCAATTTGTTTATGAGAATCATCTTATATTGTCAAAATATTGGGGGAGAAAAAGTGTTAAGAGTTTGTGCGACAAACAACACTAAAAAAGCTGCTATTTGTCATTTACCACACAAGGTACAACTTTGAGCGAAAGTTATGAGTTTCAAATTTTCCAACTTTCTTTTATGTGGACCATCTAATATTGTCATAATCAGGTGGGGAACACAAAGAGAATGAGTTTGAGCGACAAACAATAATAAAAACACCTACAAGGCACAACTTTGCCAGAAAATTATGAGTTTCGAATTTTGTCAATTTGTTTTCGTGAGTCGTCTAATATTGTCAAAATATTAGGGGAAACAAAGAGCAAATATTTTGGGCTACAAACAACACTAAAAACACCTACGGTTTACCATTTACGACACAAGGAATAACTTTGAGCGAAAGTTATGAGTTTCAAATTTTTTCACTTTCTGTATGTGAATCATCTTACATTGTCGAAATCATATGGGGAACACAAAGAGAATGAGTTTCAGCGACAAACAATAATAAAAACACCTATAAGGCACAACTTTGAGCGAAAGTTATAAACACAAAAAAAACTAAGATTTACCATTTACGACAAAAGGCATAACTTTAAGCGAAAATATGAGTTTTTTATTTTGTCAATTTGTTTATGAGAATCATCTTATATTGTCAAAATATTAGGGGGGGGGGGGTGTAAAGAGTTTGTGGGACAAGCAACACTAAAAAAGCTACTATTTTCCATTTACCACACAAGGTACAACTTTGAGCGAAAGTTATGAGTTTCAAAATTTCCAACTTTCTGTATGTGAATCATCTAATATTGTCAAAATATTGTCGGGAAACAAAGATGTAAGAGTTTGGCAGACAAACAACACTATTAACACCTACGATTATACCATTTACGACACAAGGCACAACTTTGAGCGAAAGTTATGAGTTTCAAATTTTGCCAATTTCTTTGTATGAATCATCTTACATTGTCGAAATGATTTAGGGAACACAAAGAGCAGTGAGTTTGAGCGACAAACAATAATTAAAACACCTACAAAGCACAACTTTGAGCGAAAATTATGAGTTTCAAATTTTGTCAATTTATTTTCATGAATAGTGTAATATGGTCAAAGTATTGGGGAAAAAACAAAGAGCTAAAAGTTTGGGTGACAAACGACACTAAAGACACCTACGATTACCATTTACGACACAAGACACAACTTTGAGCGAAAATTATGAGTATCAAATTTTGTTAATTTGTTTCAGAGACTCATCTTATATTGTCAAAATGTTGGGGGGAAACAAAGAGCTAAGAGTTTGTGCGACAAACAACACTAAAAACAGCTACGATTTGTCATTTACAATACAAGTTACTACTTTGAGGGAAAGTTATGATTTTAAAATTTTGTCAATTTGTTCATGAGCATCATCTTATATTGTCAAAATATTAGGGGAAAAAGAGTTAGGAGTTTGTGCGACAAAGAACACTAAAAATACCTACGATTTACCATTTACGACACAAGGCACAACTTTGAGCGAAAATTATGAGTTTCAAATTTTGTCAATTTATTTTCATTAATCGTCTAATATTGTAAAAATATTGGGGGAAAACAAAGAGATAAGAGTTTGAGTGACAAACGACACTAAAAACACCTACGTATACCATTTACGACACAAGGCACAACACTAAGTGAAAGTTATGAGTTAAAATATTTATCAATTTGGTTTTGAAAATCATCTTATATTGTCAAAATATTGGGGGAAACATAGAGTTAAGATTTTGTGCCACCAAAAAAACACTAAAAACACATATGATTACCATTTACGACACAAGGTACAACTTTGAGCGAAAGTTATGAGTTTCAATTTTTGTCAACTTCTTTCTGTGAATTATCTTACCTTGTCAAAATCATGTTGGGAACACAAAGAGCTAAGAGTTTGGGCAATAAACAACAATAAAAACACCTACGATTTACCATTTCCGACACAAGGCACAACTTTGAGCGAAAATTATGAGTTTCAAATTTTGTCAATATATTTTCGTGAATCGTCTAATATTTTCAAAATACTGGAGGGGGGGAAACAAAGAGCTAAGTGTTTGGGTGACAAACCACACTAAAAACACCTACGATTTATCATTTACGACACAAAGCAAAACTTTGAGCAAAAGGTATGAGTTTTAAGTTTTGTTAGTTTGTTTCTGTGAATCATCTTATATTGTCAAAATAATGGAGGGAAGTAAAGAGCTAAGAGTTTGTGCGACATATAACCCAAAAAACAGCTATGATTTGCCATTTTCGACACAAGTTACAACTTTGAGGGAAAGTTATGAACACAAAAAACACCTAAGATTTACAATTTACGACACAAGGCACAACTTTAAGCGAAAGATCTGAGTTTATAATTTTGTCAATTTGTTTATGAGAATCATCTTATATTGTCAAAATATTGGGGGAGAAAAAGTGTTAAGAGTTTGTGCGACAAACAACACTAAAAAAGCTGCTATTTGTCATTTACCACACAAGGTACAACTTTGAGCGAAAGTTATGAGTTTCAAATTTTCCAACTTTCTTTTATGTGGACCATCTAATATTGTCATAATCAGGTGGGGAACACAAAGAGAATGAGTTTGAGCGACAAACAATAATAAAAACACCTACAAGGCACAACTTTGCCAGAAAATTATGAGTTTCGAATTTTGTCAATTTGTTTTCGTGAGTCGTCTAATATTGTCAAAATATTAGGGGAAACAAAGAGCAAATATTTTGGGCTACAAACAACACTAAAAACACCTACGGTTTACCATTTACGACACAAGGAATAACTTTGAGCGAAAGTTATGAGTTTCAAATTTTTTCACTTTCTGTATGTGAATCATCTTACATTGTCGAAATCATATGGGGAACACAAAGAGAATGAGTTTCAGCGACAAACAATAATAAAAACACCTATAAGGCACAACTTTGAGCGAAAGTTATAAACACAAAAAAAACTAAGATTTACCATTTACGACAAAAGGCATAACTTTAAGCGAAAATATGAGTTTTTTATTTTGTCAATTTGTTTATGAGAATCATCTTATATTGTCAAAATATTAGGGGGGGGGGGTGTAAAGAGTTTGTGGGACAAGCAACACTAAAAAAGCTACTATTTTCCATTTACCACACAAGGTACAACTTTGAGCGAAAGTTATGAGTTTCAAAATTTCCAACTTTCTGTATGTGAATCATCTAATATTGTCAAAATATTGTCGGGAAACAAAGATGTAAGAGTTTGGCAGACAAACAACACTATTAACACCTACGATTATACCATTTACGACACAAGGCACAACTTTGAGCGAAAGTTATGAGTTTCAAATTTTGCCAATTTCTTTGTATGAATCATCTTACATTGTCGAAATGATTTAGGGAACACAAAGAGCAGTGAGTTTGAGCGACAAACAATAATTAAAACACCTACAAAGCACAACTTTGAGCGAAAATTATGAGTTTCAAATTTTGTCAATTTATTTTCATGAATAGTGTAATATGGTCAAAGTATTGGGGAAAAACAAAGAGCTAAAAGTTTGGGTGACAAACGACACTAAAGACACCTACGATTACCATTTACGACACAAGACACAACTTTGAGCGAAAATTATGAGTATCAAATTTTGTTAATTTGTTTCAGAGACTCATCTTATATTGTCAAAATGTTGGGGGGAAACAAAGAGCTAAGAGTTTGTGCGACAAACAACACTAAAAACAGCTACGATTTGTCATTTACAATACAAGTTACTACTTTGAGGGAAAGTTATGATTTTAAAATTTTGTCAATTTGTTCATGAGCATCATCTTATATTGTCAAAATATTAGGGGAAAAAGAGTTAGGAGTTTGTGCGACAAAGAACACTAAAAATACCTACGATTTACCATTTACGACACAAGGCACAACTTTGAGCGAAAATTATGAGTTTCAAATTTTGTCAATTTATTTTCATTAATCGTCTAATATTGTAAAAATATTGGGGGAAAACAAAGAGATAAGAGTTTGAGTGACAAACGACACTAAAAACACCTACGTATACCATTTACGACACAAGGCACAACACTAAGTGAAAGTTATGAGTTAAAATATTTATCAATTTGGTTTTGAAAATCATCTTATATTGTCAAAATATTGGGGGAAACATAGAGTTAAGATTTTGTGCCACCAAAAAAACACTAAAAACACATATGATTACCATTTACGACACAAGGTACAACTTTGAGCGAAAGTTATGAGTTTCAATTTTTGTCAACTTCTTTCTGTGAATTATCTTACCTTGTCAAAATCATGTTGGGAACACAAAGAGCTAAGAGTTTGGGCAATAAACAACAATAAAAACACCTACGATTTACCATTTCCGACACAAGGCACAACTTTGAGCGAAAATTATGAGTTTCAAATTTTGTCAATATATTTTCGTGAATCGTCTAATATTTTCAAAATACTGGAGGGGGGGAAACAAAGAGCTAAGTGTTTGGGTGACAAACCACACTAAAAACACCTACGATTTATCATTTACGACACAAAGCAAAACTTTGAGCAAAAGGTATGAGTTTTAAGTTTTGTTAGTTTGTTTCTGTGAATCATCTTATATTGTCAAAATAATGGAGGGAAGTAAAGAGCTAAGAGTTTGTGCGACATATAACCCAAAAAACAGCTATGATTTGCCATTTTCGACACAAGTTACAACTTTGAGGGAAAGTTATGAACACAAAAAACACCTAAGATTTACAATTTACGACACAAGGCACAACTTTAAGCGAAAGATCTGAGTTTATAATTTTGTCAATTTGTTTATGAGAATCATCTTATATTGTCAAAATATTGGGGGAGAAAAAGTGTTAAGAGTTTGTGCGACAAACAACACTAAAAAAGCTGCTATTTGTCATTTACCACACAAGGTACAACTTTGAGCGAAAGTTATGAGTTTCAAATTTTCCAACTTTCTTTTATGTGGACCATCTAATATTGTCATAATCAGGTGGGGAACACAAAGAGAATGAGTTTGAGCGACAAACAATAATAAAAACACCTACAAGGCACAACTTTGCCAGAAAATTATGAGTTTCGAATTTTGTCAATTTGTTTTCGTGAGTCGTCTAATATTGTCAAAATATTAGGGGAAACAAAGAGCAAATATTTTGGGCTACAAACAACACTAAAAACACCTACGGTTTACCATTTACGACACAAGGAATAACTTTGAGCGAAAGTTATGAGTTTCAAATTTTTTCACTTTCTGTATGTGAATCATCTTACATTGTCGAAATCATATGGGGAACACAAAGAGAATGAGTTTCAGCGACAAACAATAATAAAAACACCTATAAGGCACAACTTTGAGCGAAAGTTATAAACACAAAAAAAACTAAGATTTACCATTTACGACAAAAGGCATAACTTTAAGCGAAAATATGAGTTTTTTATTTTGTCAATTTGTTTATGAGAATCATCTTATATTGTCAAAATATTAGGGGGGGGGGTGTAAAGAGTTTGTGGGACAAGCAACACTAAAAAAGCTACTATTTTCCATTTACCACACAAGGTACAACTTTGAGCGAAAGTTATGAGTTTCAAAATTTCCAACTTTCTGTATGTGAATCATCTAATATTGTCAAAATATTGTCGGGAAACAAAGATGTAAGAGTTTGGCAGACAAACAACACTATTAACACCTACGATTATACCATTTACGACACAAGGCACAACTTTGAGCGAAAGTTATGAGTTTCAAATTTTGCCAATTTCTTTGTATGAATCATCTTACATTGTCGAAATGATTTAGGGAACACAAAGAGCAGTGAGTTTGAGCGACAAACAATAATTAAAACACCTACAAAGCACAACTTTGAGCGAAAATTATGAGTTTCAAATTTTGTCAATTTATTTTCATGAATAGTGTAATATGGTCAAAGTATTGGGGAAAAACAAAGAGCTAAAAGTTTGGGTGACAAACGACACTAAAGACACCTACGATTACCATTTACGACACAAGACACAACTTTGAGCGAAAATTATGAGTATCAAATTTTGTTAATTTGTTTCAGAGACTCATCTTATATTGTCAAAATGTTGGGGGGAAACAAAGAGCTAAGAGTTTGTGCGACAAACAACACTAAAAACAGCTACGATTTGTCATTTACAATACAAGTTACTACTTTGAGGGATAGTTATGATTTTAAAATTTTGTCAATTTGTTCATGAGCATCATCTTATATTGTCAAAATATTAGGGGAAAAAGAGTTAGGAGTTTGTGCGACAAAGAACACTAAAAATACCTACGATTTACCATTTACGACACAAGGCACAACTTTGAGCGAAAATTATGAGTTTCAAATTTTGTCAATTTATTTTCATTAATCGTCTAATATTGTAAAAATATTGGGGGAAAACAAAGAGATAAGAGTTTGAGTGACAAACGACACTAAAAACACCTACGTATACCATTTACGACACAAGGCACAACACTAAGTGAAAGTTATGAGTTAAAATATTTATCAATTTGGTTTTGAAAATCATCTTATATTGTCAAAATATTGGGGGAAACATAGAGTTAAGATTTTGTGCCACCAAAAAAACACTAAAAACACATATGATTACCATTTACGACACAAGGTACAACTTTGAGCGAAAGTTATGAGTTTCAATTTTTGTCAACTTCTTTCTGTGAATTATCTTACCTTGTCAAAATCATGTTGGGAACACAAAGAGCTAAGAGTTTGGGCAATAAACAACAATAAAAACACCTACGATTTACCATTTCCGACACAAGGCACAACTTTGAGCGAAAATTATGAGTTTCAAATTTTGACAATATATTTTCGTGAATCGTCTAATATTTTCAAAATACTGGAGGGGGGGAAACAAAGAGCTAAGTGTTTGGGTGACAAACCACACTAAAAACACCTACGATTTATCATTTACGACACAAAGCAAAACTTTGAGCAAAAGGTATGAGTTTTAAGTTTTGTTAGTTTGTTTCTGTGAATCATCTTATATTGTCAAAATAATGGAGGGAAGTAAAGAGCTAAGAGTTTGTGCGACATATAACCCAAAAAACAGCTATGATTTGCCATTTTCGACACAAGTTACAACTTTGAGGGAAAGTTATGAACACAAAAAACACCTAAGATTTACAATTTACGACACAAGGCACAACTTTAAGCGAAAGATCTGAGTTTATAATTTTGTCAATTTGTTTATGAGAATCATCTTATATTGTCAAAATATTGGGGGAGAAAAAGTGTTAAGAGTTTGTGCGACAAACAACACTAAAAAAGCTGCTATTTGTCATTTACCACACAAGGTACAACTTTGAGCGAAAGTTATGAGTTTCAAATTTTCCAACTTTCTTTTATGTGGACCATCTAATATTGTCATAATCAGGTGGGGAACACAAAGAGAATGAGTTTGAGCGACAAACAATAATAAAAACACCTACAAGGCACAACTTTGCCAGAAAATTATGAGTTTCGAATTTTGTCAATTTGTTTTCGTGAGTCGTCTAATATTGTCAAAATATTAGGGGAAACAAAGAGCAAATATTTTGGGCTACAAACAACACTAAAAACACCTACGGTTTACCATTTACGACACAAGGAATAACTTTGAGCGAAAGTTATGAGTTTCAAATTTTTTCACTTTCTGTATGTGAATCATCTTACATTGTCGAAATCATATGGGGAACACAAAGAGAATGAGTTTCAGCGACAAACAATAATAAAAACACCTATAAGGCACAACTTTGAGCGAAAGTTATAAACACAAAAAAACTAAGATTTACCATTTACGACAAAAGGCATAACTTTAAGCGAAAATATGAGTTTTTTATTTTGTCAATTTGTTTATGAGAATCATCTTATATTGTCAAAATATTAGGGGGGGGGGGTGTAAAGAGTTTGTGGGACAAGCAACACTAAAAAAGCTACTATTTTCCATTTACCACACAAGGTACAACTTTGAGCGAAAGTTATGAGTTTCAAAATTTCCAACTTTCTGTATGTGAATCATCTAATATTGTCAAAATATTGTCGGGAAACAAAGATGTAAGAGTTTGGCAGACAAACAACACTATTAACACCTACGATTATACCATTTACGACACAAGGCACAACTTTGAGCGAAAGTTATGAGTTTCAAATTTTGCCAATTTCTTTGTATGAATCATCTTACATTGTCGAAATGATTTAGGGAACACAAAGAGCAGTGAGTTTGAGCGACAAACAATAATTAAAACACCTACAAAGCACAACTTTGAGCGAAAATTATGAGTTTCAAATTTTGTCAATTTATTTTCATGAATAGTGTAATATGGTCAAAGTATTGGGGAAAAACAAAGAGCTAAAAGTTTGGGTGACAAACGACACTAAAGACACCTACGATTACCATTTACGACACAAGACACAACTTTGAGCGAAAATTATGAGTATCAAATTTTGTTAATTTGTTTCAGAGACTCATCTTATATTGTCAAAATGTTGGGGGGAAACAAAGAGCTAAGAGTTTGTGCGACAAACAACACTAAAAACAGCTACGATTTGTCATTTACAATACAAGTTACTACTTTGAGGGAAAGTTATGATTTTAAAATTTTGTCAATTTGTTCATGAGCATCATCTTATATTGTCAAAATATTAGGGGAAAAAGAGTTAGGAGTTTGTGCGACAAAGAACACTAAAAATACCTACGATTTACCATTTACGACACAAGGCACAACTTTGAGCGAAAATTATGAGTTTCAAATTTTGTCAATTTATTTTCATTAATCGTCTAATATTGTAAAAATATTGGGGGAAAACAAAGAGATAAGAGTTTGAGTGACAAACGACACTAAAAACACCTACGTATACCATTTACGACACAAGGCACAACACTAAGTGAAAGTTATGAGTTAAAATATTTATCAATTTGGTTTTGAAAATCATCTTATATTGTCAAAATATTGGGGGAAACATAGAGTTAAGATTTTGTGCCACCAAAAAAACACTAAAAACACATATGATTACCATTTACGACACAAGGTACAACTTTGAGCGAAAGTTATGAGTTTCAATTTTTGTCAACTTCTTTCTGTGAATTATCTTACCTTGTCAAAATCATGTTGGGAACACAAAGAGCTAAGAGTTTGGGCAATAAACAATAATAAAAACACCTACGATTTACCATTTCCGACACAAGGCACAACTTTGAGCGAAAATTATGAGTTTCAAATTTTGTCAATATATTTTCGTGAATCGTCTAATATTTTCAAAATACTGGAGGGGGGGAAACAAAGAGCTAAGTGTTTGGGTGACAAACCACACTAAAAACACCTACGATTTATCATTTACGACACAAAGCAAAACTTTGAGCAAAAGGTATGAGTTTTAAGTTTTGTTAGTTTGTTTCTGTGAATCATCTTATATTGTCAAAATAATGGAGGGAAGTAAAGAGCTAAGAGTTTGTGCGACATATAACCCAAAAAACAGCTATGATTTGCCATTTTCGACACAAGTTACAACTTTGAGGGAAAGTTATGAACACAAAAAACACCTAAGATTTACAATTTACGACACAAGGCACAACTTTAAGCGAAAGATCTGAGTTTATAATTTTGTCAATTTGTTTATGAGAATCATCTTATATTGTCAAAATATTGGGGGAGAAAAAGTGTTAAGAGTTTGTGCGACAAACAACACTAAAAAAGCTGCTATTTGTCATTTACCACACAAGGTACAACTTTGAGCGAAAGTTATGAGTTTCAAATTTTCCAACTTTCTTTTATGTGGACCATCTAATATTGTCATAATCAGGTGGGGAACACAAAGAGAATGAGTTTGAGCGACAAACAATAATAAAAACACCTACAAGGCACAACTTTGCCAGAAAATTATGAGTTTCGAATTTTGTCAATTTGTTTTCGTGAGTCGTCTAATATTGTCAAAATATTAGGGGAAACAAAGAGCAAATATTTTGGGCTACAAACAACACTAAAAACACCTACGGTTTACCATTTACGACACAAGGAATAACTTTGAGCGAAAGTTATGAGTTTCAAATTTTTTCACTTTCTGTATGTGAATCATCTTACATTGTCGAAATCATATGGGGAACACAAAGAGAATGAGTTTCAGCGACAAACAATAATAAAAACACCTATAAGGCACAACTTTGAGCGAAAGTTATAAACACAAAAAAAAACTAAGATTTACCATTTACGACAAAAGGCATAACTTTAAGCGAAAATATGAGTTTTTTATTTTGTCAATTTGTTTATGAGAATCATCTTATATTGTCAAAATATTAGGGGGGGGTGTAAAGAGTTTGTGGGACAAGCAACACTAAAAAAGCTACTATTTTCCATTTACCACACAAGGTACAACTTTGAGCGAAAGTTATGAGTTTCAAAATTTCCAACTTTCTGTATGTGAATCATCTAATATTGTCAAAATATTGTCGGGAAACAAAGATGTAAGAGTTTGGCAGACAAACAACACTATTAACACCTACGATTATACCATTTACGACACAAGGCACAACTTTGAGCGAAAGTTATGAGTTTCAAATTTTGCCAATTTCTTTGTATGAATCATCTTACATTGTCGAAATGATTTAGGGAACACAAAGAGCAGTGAGTTTGAGCGACAAACAATAATTAAAACACCTACAAAGCACAACTTTGAGCGAAAATTATGAGTTTCAAATTTTGTCAATTTATTTTCATGAATAGTGTAATATGGTCAAAGTATTGGGGAAAAACAAAGAGCTAAAAGTTTGGGTGACAAACGACACTAAAGACACCTACGATTACCATTTACGACACAAGACACAACTTTGAGCGAAAATTATGAGTATCAAATTTTGTTAATTTGTTTCAGAGACTCATCTTATATTGTCAAAATGTTGGGGGGAAACAAAGAGCTAAGAGTTTGTGCGACAAACAACACTAAAAACAGCTACGATTTGTCATTTACAATACAAGTTACTACTTTGAGGGAAAGTTATGATTTTAAAATTTTGTCAATTTGTTCATGAGCATCATCTTATATTGTCAAAATATTAGGGGAAAAAGAGTTAGGAGTTTGTGCGACAAAGAACACTAAAAATACCTACGATTTACCATTTACGACACAAGGCACAACTTTGAGCGAAAATTATGAGTTTCAAATTTTGTCAATTTATTTTCATTAATCGTCTAATATTGTAAAAATATTGGGGGAAAACAAAGAGATAAGAGTTTGAGTGACAAACGACACTAAAAACACCTACGTATACCATTTACGACACAAGGCACAACACTAAGTGAAAGTTATGAGTTAAAATATTTATCAATTTGGTTTTGAAAATCATCTTATATTGTCAAAATATTGGGGGAAACATAGAGTTAAGATTTTGTGCCACCAAAAAAACACTAAAAACACATATGATTACCATTTACGACACAAGGTACAACTTTGAGCGAAAGTTATGAGTTTCAATTTTTGTCAACTTCTTTCTGTGAATTATCTTACCTTGTCAAAATCATGTTGGGAACACAAAGAGCTAAGAGTTTGGGCAATAAACAATAATAAAAACACCTACGATTTACCATTTCCGACACAAGGCACAACTTTGAGCGAAAATTATGAGTTTCAAATTTTGTCAATATATTTTCGTGAATCGTCTAATATTTTCAAAATACTGGAGGGGGGGAAACAAAGAGCTAAGTGTTTGGGTGACAAACCACACTAAAAACACCTACGATTTATCATTTACGACACAAAGCAAAACTTTGAGCAAAAGGTATGAGTTTTAAGTTTTGTTAGTTTGTTTCTGTGAATCATCTTATATTGTCAAAATAATGGAGGGAAGTAAAGAGCTAAGAGTTTGTGCGACATATAACCCAAAAAACAGCTATGATTTGCCATTTTCGACACAAGTTACAACTTTGAGGGAAAGTTATGAACACAAAAAACACCTAAGATTTACAATTTACGACACAAGGCACAACTTTAAGCGAAAGATCTGAGTTTATAATTTTGTCAATTTGTTTATGAGAATCATCTTATATTGTCAAAATATTGGGGGAGAAAAAGTGTTAAGAGTTTGTGCGACAAACAACACTAAAAAAGCTGCTATTTGTCATTTACCACACAAGGTACAACTTTGAGCGAAAGTTATGAGTTTCAAATTTTCCAACTTTCTTTTATGTGGACCATCTAATATTGTCATAATCAGGTGGGGAACACAAAGAGAATGAGTTTGAGCGACAAACAATAATAAAAACACCTACAAGGCACAACTTTGACAGAAAATTATGAGTTTCGAATTTTGTCAATTTGTTTTCGTGAGTCGTCTAATATTGTCAAAATATTAGGGGAAACAAAGAGCAAATATTTTGGGCTACAAACAACACTAAAAACACCTACGGTTTACCATTTACGACACAAGGAATAACTTTGAGCGAAAGTTATGAGTTTCAAATTTTTTCACTTTCTGTATGTGAATCATCTTACATTGTCGAAATCATATGGGGAACACAAAGAGAATGAGTTTGAGCGACAAACAATAATAAAAACACCTACAAGGCACAACTTTGAGAGAAAATTATGAGTTTGAAATTTTGTCAATTTGTTTTCGTGGGTCATCTAATATTGTCAAAATATTGGGGGAAACAAAGAGCAAAGAGTTTGGGCTACAAACAACACTAAAAACACCTACGGTTTACCATTTCAACAAACGGCACAACTTTTAGCAAAAGTTATGAGTTTTTAATTTTGTTAATTTGTTTGTGAGAATCATCTTATACTGTCAAAATATTGAGGGAAACAAAGTGTTAAGAGTTTGTACGACAAGAAACACCAAAAACACCTTTGATTACTATTTAGACGCAAGACACAACTTTGAGCGAAAATTATAAACACAAAAAAAACATAAGATACGACAAAAGGCAGAACTTTAAGCGAAAATATGAGTTTTTTTATTTTGTCAATTTGTTTATGAGAATCATCTTATATTGTCAAAATATTGGGTGGGTGTTAAGAGTTTGTGCGACAAGCAACACTAAAAAAGCTACGATTTGCCATTTACCACACAAGGTACAACTTTGAGCGAAAGTTATGAGTTTCAAATTTTCCAACTTTCTTTATGTGAATCATTTAATATTGTCGTAATCATGTGGGGAACACAAAGAGCTAAGAGTTTGGGCGACAAACAATAATAAAAACACATACGATTTACCATTTACGACACAAGGCACCACTTTGAGCAAAAATTATGAGTTTCAAATATTGTCAATTTATTTTCGTGAATCGTCAAATATTGTCAAAATATTGTGGGGAAACAAAGAGCAAAGAGTTTGGCTTGCAAAGAACACTAAAAACACCTATGATTACCATTTACGACACAAGGCACAACTTTGAGCGAAAGTTATCTGTTTCAAATTTTGTCAATTTTATTATGTGAATCATCTTATATTGTCAAAATATTCTCGGGAAACAAAGATGTAAGAGTTTGGCCGACAAACAACACTATCAACACCTACGATTTAACCATTTACGACACAAGGCTCAACTTTGAGCGAAAGTTATGAGTTTCAATTTTTGCCAATTTCTTTATGTGAATAATCTTACATTGTCGAAATCATTTGGGGAACACAAAGAGCAGTGAGTTTGAGCGACAAACAATAATTAAAACACCTAAAAGGCACAACTGTGAGCGAAAATTATGAGTTTCTAATTTTGTCAATTTATTTTCTTGAATCGTGTAATATTGTCAAAGTATTGGGGGAAAACAAAGAGCTAAGTGTTTGGGTGACAACCGACACAAAAAACACCTACGATTACCATTTACGACACAAGACACAACACTAAATGAAAGTTATGAGTTTAAACATTTGTCAATTTGTTTATGAGAATCATCTTATATTGTCAAAATATTAGGGGGAAAAAGTATTAAGAGTTTGTGTGACAAACAACACTAAAAAAGCTACGATTTGCCATTTACCACACAAGGTACAACTTTAAGCGAAAGAAGAGTTTCAAATTTTCAAACTCTCTTTATTTGAATCATCTAATATTGTAATAATCATGTGAGGAACACAAAGAGCTAAGAGTTCGAGCGACAAACAATAATAAAAAAACATACGATTTACTTAGGCACAAGGCACAACACTAAGTGAAAGTTATGAGTTAAAATATTTGTCAATTTGGTTTTGAAAATCATCTTATATTGTCAAAATATTGGGGGAAACATAGAGTTAAGAGTTTGTGCCACAAAAAAACACTAAAAACACCAAAAAACACATACGATTACCATTTACGACACAAGGCACAACTTTGAGCGAAAGTTATGAGTTTCAATTTTTGTCAACTTCTTTCTGTGAATCATCTTACATTGTCAAAATCATGTTGGGAACACATAGAGCTAAGAGTTTGGGCATTAAACAACAATAAAAACACATACTATTTACCATTTACGACACAAGTTACAACTTTGAGGGAAAGTTATGAACACAAAAAGCACCTAAGATTTACCATTTACGACAAAAGACACAACTTTAAGAGAAAGATATGAGTTTAAAAAAAATTAATTTGTTTATGAGAATCATCTTATATTGTCAAAATATTGGGGGAGAAAAAGTGTTCAGAGTTTGTGCGACAAACAACACTAAAAAAGCTACGATTTGTCATTTACCACACAAGGTACAACTTTGAGCGAAAGTTATGAGTTTCAAAATTTCCAACTTTCTGTATGTGAATCATCTAATATTGTCATAATCATGTGGGGAACACAAAGAGAATGAGTTTGAGCGACAAACAATAATAAAAACACCTACAAGGCACAACTTTGAGAGAAAATAATGAGTTTCAAATTTTGTCAATTTGTTTTCGTGAGTCGTCTAATATTGTCAAAATATTGGGGGAAACAAAGAGCAAAGAGTTTGGGCTACAAACAACACTAAAAATACCTACGATTTACCATTAACGACACAAGAAACAACTTTGAGCGAAAGTTATGAGTTTCAAATTTTGTCAATTTATGTATGTGAATCAACTTACATTGTCGAAATCTAATGGGGAACACAAAGAGAATGAGTTTGAGCGACAAACAATAATAAAAACACCTACAAGGCACAACTTTGAGAAAAAATTATGAGTTTCAAATTTTGTCAATTTGTTTTTGTGAGTCGTCTAATATTGTCAAAATATTGGGGGGGGGGGGAAAGAGCAAAGAGTTTGGACTACAAACAACACTAAAAACACCTACGGTTTACCATTTCGACAAAAGGCACAACTTTTAGCAAAAGTTATGAGTTTTTAATTTTGTTAATTTGTTTGTGAGAATCATCTTATACTGTCAAAATATTGGGGGAACACAAAGAGCTAAGAGTTTGGGCAACAAAAAATACTAAAAACACCTACGACTTACCATTTACGACACAAGGCACAACTTTGAGCTACAATTATGAGTTTCAAATTTTGTCAATTTCTTTCAGAGACTCATCTTATATTGTCAAGATATTGGGGGTAAACAAAGAGCTAAGAGTTTGTGCGACAAACAACACTAAAAACAGCTACGATTTGTCATTTACGATATGTTACTACTTTGAGGGAAAGTTATGATTTTAAAATTTTGTCAATTTGTTTATGAGCATCATCTTATATTGTCAAAATATTGGGGGAAAAAAGAGTTAGGAGTTTGTGCGACAAAGAACACTAAAAACACCTACGATTTACCATTTACGACACAAGGCACAACTTTGAGCAAAGATTATGAGTTTCAAATTTTGTCAAATTGTTTTCATGAATCGTCTAATATTGTCAAAATATTGGGGGAAAACAAAGAGCTAAGGGTTTGAGTGACAAACGACACTAAAAACACCTACGATTACCATTTACGACACAAGACACAACACTAAGTGAAAGTTATGAGTTAAAATATTTGTCAATTTGGTTTTGAAAATCATCTTATATTGTCAAAATATTGGGGGGGGGGGGGGGGAGTGTTAAGAGTTTGTGCGACAAACAACACTAAAAAAGCTACGATTTGCCATTTACCATACAAGGTACAACTTTGAGCGAAAGTTATGAGTTTCAAAATTTCCAACTTTTTGTATGTGAATCATCTAATATTGTAATAATCATGTGGGGAATACAAAGAGCTAAGAGTTTGGGCGACAAACAATAATAAAAACACATACGATTTACCATTTACCACTAGTATAGAATGGCCCTGGCATAGAGGTTTTTTTATTATACGGATAGCGGTTTTACAACCGCTATCTAAGCGTCCGTGATAATATAAAGTTATAGCGCTATAGAGGAAGCGCTATAAGAAATACACGCATAATGCTTTTCTGTAAAAAAGCGCTATGTTTTAAGTGTTTAAAAAAAAAAAAAGTTAACACTCTTAGCGCTTTTTAAAGAAAAGCGCTAAGATTTGAATCTACCACTTTTAGCGCTTTTCTTAAAAAAGCACTATGTTTTTTGTTGTTCCGATTCATCTCTTAGCGCTTTTATTGTAAAGCGCTATGTTTTTTGTATGTTATTTTTTTTAATTTCATATTTGCAGTCGAAGCTCCTACACCAGCCTGCTAGCAAATTTACAGCAACAAGCTTTCATCAAAATCATATCAAACCATATAATTAGCTCAAATATCCAACATCCAAAATACTTAACTGTCTAGTAAAAATCAGTATCATATCCATAAAATCAGTACTTAGGTCAATTGAGCACCATATCCACAAAAAAGTCTAGTCTCCCTAACAAAATGAAACATCATATATATCCACAAAATTGAGCACCTAGTAGTCTCCCTTAACAAAATGAAGCCCCAAAATCACTACCTATTAATTAACAACCATATACAAGGCTATTAAACTAGCTATTAGGTGACCATTTGCAAATGTGGTTCAAGATAACCAAGCCACTCATATGTTACCTCATCAATTTCTTCTTGTGTGTACGACTCGGCTGAACCGAGCAAGTACTGCATATACATAAACTTATAAGTTCATGTATTCATTTTTATAAAAACTTAAATGTTAAAGATATTAGGCATACCACTTCAGGGATTTCTTTTGACACTTTGTTGAATAATGTCTCTCATCATCTGACATATGTAAAAACCACATTGCACAGAGTTGGGTTGAAGAGGACACTTCTACACAACCACAAACATTCAGCACAACCACAAAATCATATATAATGTCATCTGAAATTTTCAAGGAAAAGATATATAATGACATTACTTAAAATATAACCATGTCAATTTCTAAGTAAATATAAGTGTTTGACCTTTATATTTATCCAGGATGTGCTAGGTGGTTTTACTTTGAGCACTTTAACATGAAAGTTATGCAAGGCCCTACATGATAAAATGTTTAGGATTACAATAATGTGCTAATAAATGCATATATTTTTGAGTAAAAAAATATAGGTTGAAATACTTACTTAGTGTAGATCTTAGCAAAATCTAATGGAGCCTTTCTTCTCAAAGGATCTAACAAATACACTCTACTTAATTGTGGATTGATCATGCCGAGCATCCAATGATTCCTACAATAAAAAAAAACATAAAACAAATATGTACAAAGTCAATGGTAGTAACAAGTGCAAGAGCATTCTGCTAATATAGTAGCTTTATTATTTGATTGCTAAGAATACATAGTTAGATGATGCAATAAATGGAGGAAAGAGCAAGTTGTAGCATAATAAAACTTTCACATGAATAAACATCATACTTGGAGACCAACACAATCCTAGTACTCCCAAACAATACTCAGACTGTCGTTTGAATAATGTAATTGGAGCTACATGGAACAAGCTAGAACTTGTGTTTACACATAGCAATATATAGGTGCAGGGCTCTAGCTAGAGCCTAATGAAGGGATATATATATTAAGATCACTTGCTGTATATATTATGATCAGTAAGAAAATAGCACTGACTATGATAAAAAATTCTAAGACAATCTTACTTCATTAACTAAATAATCTTACTTTATTAAGATCACTTACATAAAGAATGATAGATGAATCAAGAAGTTGCCTCTAATAGGCTACTGAACAGTTCAACCAATCTTACTTTATTAACTAAATAATCTAGCCAGGTACTAGTAAAGATCAACCACAGCCAAATATGAAAAAAACTTGCCTTTTGTCTTTTCCTTTTTCTAGAATGTAGAAATTATATACATGATCAAAAATATACTTGGCTCTTCATATCTTCATATTGTATATTATATATATCAGAATTACAGTGGTCCTTGCACAATCTTCCAAGTGCTCTCTAAAATATCAAGAAAGCTAAGCTTCAATAATGGCAAGACAGGTACATTTTTCTTCTCAAGGATTTGAAATCATGTCTTAACTTATTCCAAGCATTCAAAGAAAGATCTGCAAACAACCCATATTTAACCTATACTCAATATACTGAACTTCAGGAAGAAAAAAACATCACCAAATACACAACATAACACAAAGGTTGATTTTAAAGGTATAAGTTTGCACAAGTGTAGCACACAAAATCATGTTTGTGTGGCTACCTAAAGTGACATTCAGTTGAAAATAGACAAAACTTCCATGCATGGAAGTTTCCATCTCCCGAACCTAAAACATTATGAGTCCACACAGGGGCGGACGCAGGATTGTAGTCTAGTGGGGGCTAAAATCTTAAAGAGTAAAATAATACCGTCTACCTTACACAAAACCCTAAACCGTAATTTTTAATTCTACCATCTATTTTACACAAACAATCTCAATTTCAAACAACAAACTTTATATCCAAACTTCAAATGAATTTATTCAAAATTGACCAAAAATTACACAAATTAAACAAATTTCATCATTACAAACTACTTTCACTACGTAATCTCAACAAATTTGTATAAAAATTAATTCATCATTACAGACTACTTTCACAGACTAATTTATTCAAAATAGAATAAACCGTAGTAAAATTGAACAACCGCGGTAAAATTAAATCATAGTAAAAAAATTTGAACCGTGATAAAATTGTACAACCGTGGTAAAATTGAACCATAGTAAAATTGATCCAACCGCATAAATCGAGATAAATGTGCACCTCTTTTAATACCTAAATTATAATATATATTATATCATACACATAATCATCAATTATCAAAATGGATTAAAGAATGTCACGATATCATACATTAATGTATTGTCATAAATTCAAAAGGTTGAAACCTCACAAGCATAATTTGGAAAACCTAGTCATATATTCTACTAAGTTAAGTGCAAAATGTTGCAAAAAAAGTATGAAACATTACACAAATGTTCTACGTACAAACATTTACAACAAAAGATCTACAAATCTTCATCATCCAACAAAATCAACTATTTATAACAAAACCGAAGGATTGCATGCTACAAAAATAGTAAAAATCAAGCAAATGCTTCTTTATCCTTCAAATGCTACACACAGTTTCAAGTTAGAGATGGAGTACAAGGCCTTGGTATGATAGTCTCCTCATAGTGCTTCATCCATTTCGAAGGTTTCCATGGCTTTCCTCTCACTTCCATTTGAACTCTAACAACCCAAGTCATTCATGCTCAAAAAGTCAACAAAGTGGCAACAAACCTATATTTTCATGGGAAAAAAGAGAGATTTTATACAAAGTCCAGTTTGTACGGCTGAAAGTTATGTGGTTGAATGCTGTATTGGTATGTAAATGTATAAAGTGTAGCTATACCTATATATCAATGAAAATTCAGCAAAGTCCCCATTGTCAGTTTAATTAAAGAATGGAAATTCATATTGAAATAACATGTTGACATGCATGACAAAAAAACGTATAAAAAGAAACAAAAAAGAAAAAAACCAAGTAACCAAATAAAAAGACTTACCCATTCTCCATCCTCCAAGCGCTCCAAGGCTTCATTCATATGCTCTGATAAAATTCACCTCTGCTTGTTATATGTATGCATTTCCCTATAATATTACTCTTTCAGAATAAAGTCCAAACTTCTGGCATGATAAATCTGTGAAAGAAAACTTGATCATTTAACACAATACTAATATGACTTGTATAATGATGGAAGATTATAAATGCACTCCCTAATTGCTCGATAAAAGAAATTGGCAACAAACAGAAACATGCAAAAGAAAGGCAAAGGCAAGCATTGGTAGCTAAACCAAAAAGGTAAGACAAAAATTTGAAGCATATATCTTCAACAGTAAGCACCTAAAGACCCAATTTTGTGTCTGTTGTAGGAAACCCTTGAATACCCACATCACATGATCGATCATCTAACCTGTTACAGCTAATTAATGTCAGATCAAACTAAATCCACCGAGAAGCATATATGCAATGAACCCATTGTTCAAATGAAAATAGTTCTAATCAAATAGGAGTTTGAATCATTCATATGCATTTCACCTCAATCTTGTTATATTCAAAATTCACAAGGAAAGTTAAGGTTATTAACTAAAGTCTCAAATCAGTCAATCCAATCAATATTGTAACTAAGCACAAAAGGAAAGGTGCAAATGTGCATCAAACCTTTGCCTCACTTTAACTTGATTGGCCACGTGTTTGACAAAGTATATACTTTACAAGAATACCAATGAAAAAAAACTTTTATCATCTTCAAAATTCAGTGAAATAGCACGAACTGAGCTTTCTTTGTACCAAGCAACTTCATTCTTTTCAGTCAGAACTCATAGTCCTACTTTCTTGTTTACATAATATGGATAAACATATATATCTTTTACAAAAATAGTTAGCCTAAAAATTGAACATATCTATATAGACATGTACAATGAAGTCCACCAAGATAAATCTGTGAAAGAAAACTTGATCATTTAACACAATACTAATATGACTTGTATAATGATGGAAGATTATAAATGCACTCCCTAATTGCTCGATAAAAGAAATTGGCAACAAACAGAAACATGCAAAAGAAAGGCAAAGGCAAGCATTGGTAGCTAAACCAAAAAGGTAAGACAAAAATTTGAAGCATATATCTTCAACAGTAAGCACCTAAAGACCCAATTTTGTGTCTGTTGTAGGAAACCCTTGAATACCCACATCACATGATCGATCATCTAACCTGTTACAGCTAATTAATGTCAGATCAAACTAAATCCACCGAGAAGCATATATGCAATGAACCCATTGTTCAAATGAAAATAGTTCTAATCAAATAGGAGTTTGAATCATTCATATGCATTTCACCTCAATCTTGTTATATTCAAAATTCACAAGGAAAGTTAAGGTTATTAACTAAAGTCTCAAATCAGTCAATCCAATCAATATTGTAACTAAGCACAAAAGGAAAGGTGCAAATGTGCATCAAACCTTTGCCTCACTTTAACTTGATTGGCCACGTGTTTGACAAAGTATATACTTTACAAGAATACCAATGAAAAAAAACTTTTATCATCTTCAAAATTCAGTGAAATAGCACGAACTGAGCTTTCTTTGTACCAAGCAACTTCATTCTTTTCAGTCAGAACTCATAGTCCTACTTTCTTGTTTACATAATATGGATAAACATATATATCTTTTACAAAAATAGTTAGCCTAAAAATTGAACATATCTATATAGACATGTACAATGAAGTCCACCAAGTTGAATACCCCCCCCCCCCCCCCCCCCCCCCCCCCCAAATAAGTTGAATTACGTTCAAAACTTTAAGCTAAATGGTTAAGTACAAGACAGTGGACCTCTTATCTTTCTGATTCTATTTTTGATTTTCCCCTACCTATGGGCCATGGCTTACTTATGAAAGAATTGCCATTAGTGATAGCTGCCAGCACTAGTTTTTCAACAAAGGACAGAAATAAGTTTGTAAAGACTTGGCAAATAAATTTACCAGTCCGAATCCAGCAAACATACGACTCATTCTTTAACCCTTTTTTGGAAAGAGCATGACAAAGTAACGTATAGCTCTCTTAGCAACATCTAACTTCCAAAATTACAAACTGATGAAGTTGTAGCCTTAGCCTAATTGACATATGATGCCACACAAAGTACAAATTAAGACTCAAAACTGAATCTTAGAAGAGAGATTTATTGCACTATATACTACAAATCAACAATACTAATCAAAACTAGATAACCTAGAGTAAAGCTAGGGAAGAGAATTTCTTAAATTTTGATATTGAACTTCCTATCATATTTGGTAATACATCCTGGTATCTATAACCCCAAAACTCCCATTCTTAATAATACATACAAAGCTAATAGATGGTGCACATTGGTTGCCTTTGACAACCGTCCAATGAAGGATGCTTTTGACAACCATCCACTAAATCCCTTATTTCAGATTTCCATAAACAAGCCTTAAATTCAGTTCCAATTTCCCAAAATCAAAACCCTAATTTTCAATGAAGCTTCAATTGATATGAATTCAGATCAAATCTGGGAAGAAAAGAAAAAGAGAGCATTGCGCAAACCAAGTGGCTGGATGGGTCGGTGGTTGGCGCAAATTGAAGCAACAAGGCCTCGGTGGATGCCGCTGGCAAGGGCTTGCGCAAATCCAAGAAGAAGCGGCCTCGGTGGCTAGCGCAAATCGAATCAGCGGGAGGAGCAAAGACAAGGAGTGCGGCCTCCGCGGTTGAGGGCGCGCCAGAGGAACATCTCGACAGTGAGGCCAAAGACAAGGAGGTTACAGGAGGAGCGGCGGCGGAGGAGAGCTCGGACGCAGACATGCGGTCGGTGGTGTTTGTGGCGGCGACGTTGTGGAGGAGGGCGTTGGCGACATTAGAGGACAAACGGGAGGCGGCGGCGGTTAGAGAGGGCTGAGGGTAGAGAGGGGGCGGGGATGGGTGAGCAGAAAGTGAACGAGGGTGGAGAGAGAGAGAGAAAGAGAAAGGAAGAAAACCCCTTTGAGTGTACAGAGACATATCTAGTATGCATAGATACACCGGTTATAGACATAACCGTGGTAAAAGAACCACAAAATTACCTCGGTTGTAAGTAGAATCGTGGTATTTCTACTATCGTGGTAAATTAGTATGCGTATATACACCGGTTATAGACATAACCGTGGTAAAAGAACCACAAAATTACCTCGGTTGTAAGTTCAACCGTGGTATTTTGATTGTCATAGTAATATAGTATGCATAAATATATCGGTTATAGACATAACCGTGGTAAAAGAACCACAAAATTACCTCGGTTGTAAGTACAACCGTGGTATTTCGATTGTCATAGTAATTTAGTATGCATAAATACATCGGTTATAGACATAACCGTGGTAAAAGAACCACAAAATTACCTTGGTTGTAAGTACAACCGTGGTATTTTGACCAATAATGTAAAATTACCACGAAAAAACATGGAACCGTGGTAAATGCATCTGTAGCCAAAGCCCCATTTTCTACTAGTGCTTCCACCCAATCGTAGAACCCCCTGGAAATTTTTTTTGAAGTCAGTGTAGAATGACAACACCATGTTTTAACGGAATAATCATGGATGAGTACTAACTTAGCCAAGGCCTAAACAGCTCTTGGTACCCAAATATGGCCCAATCTTTTCAGGTATGTCTCATCCATAATATCCATTGGGCGGGGCTAGAAGACCAACTAGACCGATAGTACTCCGAATATTATATGCTCCAAATTTTACAAAATTACTAGTTTAAACTCTCGTGCCATGTACGAGCCGATTTGATATATTGACATTCCAAGTTTAAGAAATTTATGTGCATATACAGAAAATGAGAACATATTGACATGTAGTTATATTAGATTTTCACATACTAAAATAAAGAAAGTGATTGAATTTATATATATAAACATTATAGGAAAAAAATTAACTCTAAATATATGTAAAAATTACGATTGTACATGTTACTTATCCAATTATCAAAAACATTTTATTTTTGTATATTTAGAGTAAAATAGTATCCGGGATTGAAGTTATGAATCGAAATATACTATTTTTTTTCTTCAATTAAAATAGGTTAGTACGATGTTATTTGTCAATCTTCCAACAATATGTTACTGATGATATATTTAGATCTATATTCTTTTTAAAACTCCTTAAGTTTGTTGATAGAATATTATTTTTGTTAGATTTTGATTTTTTTACCTTTTGTAATATTCAATTCAGGTTTTAGACATTGAGATGATATTATTTAAAATAAAATCATATTAATTTACTCATTGTTTTATTATTATATATATGTTGTGCACTTATATTTATTTGTAATTATTAATATACTAAATTAACTCAATTGGAGAATCAAATAAAACTCAATTGAATTATATTTCAAATAGTATATTGATATTTTCATACATATTTTTTTATCATCGTCAATTATTTCAAGTTCATAATAATTTGTAATTAAATCTTGGAAATGTGAAATCTATCAAGTGAAGATTTTATTACTATCAAATTTACATGGCTTTATTTAAATTTCAAAATGTGAATGCATTGTAAGTAAATAAAAAGTCATTAAAAAGATACGATATCTAAAGGTTGTTACTAATTAACTTACGTGGGTTCATTAATCTTGTTGTTATGTCAATATACTAATTAACTTATATTTGTTCATTTGATTTGCTAATAGTTTGTCACTAATTCATGATATTTACCAAAAAATCATTAAAATATATGGTATCTAAAGTTAAGTATATAACCTCACCTTATACAATATTTAATATTTAAATTAATTAATTGAATATTTTTTTGATGATGTTAAATGTCAATTAATATTATTGTTGCATTAACAAAAATATATGTATCACATTTACACTTTCGTCAAATAGAAAATTACATTAACATTTATTACAAAAATTAGTTAGTTTGATAAGATTTTAAAATCTAGAGCTAATTAATTTACAAATCTTGTTAAGGTATTTTTGTTAATTTATATTTTGCTGATTATTTAATATAATAATAAATAGAAAAATAAATAAAATAAAACATTGACAACTTGGGTCTAAAAACACTCTAGTGACTTAAAAAGAGTCAGCTTTAATATACATATATAGATTTATGGTTAAATTTATTTACAATGTTATTTGTCACTTTAAAGTTTGGTTGGTGTTGGAAGTAATTGTAATCTAAATATTTATAAATAAATTTTGATTTGATAAATGATTTTTATTTAAAGTGATTTAAAAAAAAAATAACATATAGATGTGGTGGGTCCAGAAGAGAGAGCTTTAATATATATATAGATTATTCACATCAATTCAATGAGCACAAATTATATAAAAAAATCTTAAATCATGTTTGTGTGGCTACCTAAAGTGACAACATGTATAAATTGTCCTATTCAATGACAGCATGTATAAATTGTCCTATAAAATGACAGCATGTATAATGTGGATGTTCACAGATTATATAAAAAATTCCTAAATCATGTTTGTGTGGCTACCTAAAGTGATATTCAATTGAAAATAGACAAAAGTAAATTTAGTAAGAAATCAGCAAGAGAATAGTTACCTCCATGATTTGATAGAACATCAGCCCCTTGTAACCTTCCCAAGAGTTTGCAGAACATCAGCCCCTTGTAACCTGAGCTCAATGATTTCCAGAATTCAAATCCAATGCCAACTTCATAAGCAATTTTTACTACATCTCATAATCGATTTCTAAAATGTCAGTGACTTGATGATCTAGCGCCTCTACAGTGCTTTATATAAGACTTGTCTACAGTCACAATAAAGAGCTTATACCAGCCAAATGGTTTTAATCTTCTACACCAAATTCAGCGACTCCAGATTCAGCAAACCCTAAACCGATTCCCACACACCGGAACGACAATAACAATTCCACAACCTAATGTAACCAGATTCAAGCAGAAGAAGATGCAACAAAGTGTCATACCTGGTTGCGAAGACGCCACCGAGAGAGCCGCCGACGAGACCAACTGGAAGCTGTACCTGAGAGAGCGCCACCGAAAGAAGAAGGTTGCAAAGACGATAGAGTGCGAAGCCGTACCCGAGAGACCAACAGAAGAAGGTTGCGAAGACGATGTAAGTCATACCCGAGAGACCAATTGGTTGTCGTCGACAGAGAAAAACCGAAGGTAGGGCGCTGGGGATAGAAGGTTAAACAGCGGGAGAGGTTTGCACATTAGAGGAAGAGTTAGGGAGCAAGAGACAGCAGCAGACTCGTGCGGAAATGTAAGGCAAACATTTCTTAGCGCGCTAAGAGTGTTTCATAACTCTTAGCGTTTTTTTATAAAAAGTACTGAGAAAATGTTTATCATTTTAAAAATAAAAAGAAGAAAATGTTTATAGCGCTTTCTACAAAAAAGCGCTAAGAGCTATGAAACACTCTTACCGTTTTTTTACAAAAAGAGCTAAGAAAATGTTTATCATTTTAAAAATAAAAAGTAGAAAATGTTTATAGCACTTTCTACAAAAAAGCGCTAAGAGTGTTTTTAAACTCTTAGCGTTTTTTTAAAAAAGCGCTAAGAAAATGTTTATCATTTTAAAAATAAAAAGTAGAAAATGTTTATAGCGCTTTCTAAAAAAAAGTTAGCGCTTTTTAATAAAAAGCGCTGAGAAAAAGTTTATCATTTTAAAAATAAAAAGTAGAAAATGTTTAGTGTTTCATAACTCTTAGCGCTTTTTTGTAAAAAGCTCTAAGAAAATGAAATTTCTAAATTAAAAATAAAATCGTAGTGGTTTTTTTTAGAAACCGCTAAGCGTTTTTGTTTCTTATTGCGTTTTTTTTATAGCGCCGTAATTTTAGTGTTATCTAAGCTAAATTTTGTACTAGTGTACGACACAAGGCACAACTTTAAGCAAAAACTATGAGTTTCAAATATTGTCAATTTATTTTTGTGAATCGTCAAATATTGTCAAAATAATGTGGGGAAACAAAGAGCAAAGAGTTTGGCTTGCAAAAACCACTAAAAACACCTATGATTACCATTTACGACACAAGGCACAACTTTGAGCAAAAGTTATGAGTTCAAAATTTTGTCAATTTTATTATGTGAATCATCTTATATTGTCAAACTATTGTCTAAGAAACAAAGAGATACGAGTTTGGCCGACAAACAACACTATGAACACCTACAATTTTACCATTTATGACACAAGGCACAACTTTGAGCGAAAGTTATGTGTTTCAAATTTTTCCAATTTCTTTTTGTGAATCATCTTACATTGTCGAAATCATATGGGGAACACAAAGAGCAATGAGTTTGAGCGACAAACAATAATAAAAACAACTACAAGGCACAACTTTGAGAGAAAATTATGAGTTTCAAATTTTGTCATTGTTTTCGTGAGTCGTCTAATATTGTCAAAATAATGGGGGAAACAAAGAGCAAAGAGTTTGGGCTACAAACAACACAAAAAACACCTACGATTTGTCATTTACGATACAAGACACAACTTTGAGCGAAAATTATAAGTAATAAATTTTGTCAATTCGTTTATGAGAATCTTCTTATATTGTCAAAATATTGGCGGGAAACAAAGAGTTAAGAGTTTGTGCGACAAAAAATACTAAACTACGATTTGCATTTAGGACACAAGGCACAACTTTGAGAGAAAGTTATGAGTTTCAAATTTTGTCAATTTTATTATGAGAATCGTCTTTTTTGTCAAAATATTGGCAGGAAAACAAGAGATAAGAGTTTAGTCGACAAATAACACTATAAACACCTACGATTTACCATTTACGACCCAAGGCACAACTTTGAACGAAAGTTATGAGTTTTAAATTTTGCCAATTTCTTTTCGTGAATCATCTTATACTCTAAAATGTTGGGGGAAAACAAAGAGGTAAGAGTTTGGGCGACAAATAATGTAATACTTGAGATTTTTAGAAGACGAATTTAGGATCGTTTAGAACTTTATCGTCTTAACTAATTCTTGAGGAGTAAATATATTAGGTTTATCATAATTATGAATTGATATCATGACTTAAAAATTTGGGTTTTTGCCGCTTAGTTGAATAGTGGTATTAGATCGTCTCGAGTGCTAAGTTCTGTTTAGGATTATCTCGTATGTATTGATGGGTACACATAAATAGGTTTTGATATTTTCGAAATATCACCCCGAGTTACGTATTAATATTTTATTTTGGGATAGAAATTCTAAGATATTTTCCTACTACTAGTTGTAGTATGGAAGTCGACGAGTGATATGGATTAGCATCGGTACTGGAATTTTTCTGGGAAATCAATAAGGTGTTCCAATCTTATATATATATATATTACATATTATAGTTAAGAATAATCATAAGCATAAAAGGACAAAATAGGAGCCTAATCCTCATCTTCTTTTATTACTTTTCCATGCTAATCTCTTAACCACCTAGGAAGCTTCCTCCTTGGCTCCTCCATCACGGTTCCTCCTTCCTATCATCACTTCCACCGACCTCCTCCTAACCACCTAGGAAGCTTCCTCCTTGGCTCCTCCATCACGGTTCCTCCTTCCTATCATCACTCCCACCGACCTCCTCCCTATACATATCTTCAATGCTTATTTATTTTTTAAACACCATGTTTCATAATCTAGAAGCTTCCATGATTACTTAAACTTCATGCTTATCTTTAAATTAATCTAGAAGTTTCCTCTTAGCTTTATATATATAAAGTCCTTCCTCCTTTCTTTTTCGATGGATGGGCCGGCCACCTCTTACCCTCCCACCATGCTGGCCACCTCCTCCTCCTTCCACCACCATGCTCAAGGCCACCATGGCCATCCACCTCTCATGGCCACCACCATCACACGGCCCTCCTCCTTTCATGCTCATTTATGGATCATGCCACCAAGGAGCTCCCATCTACTTCAAGATCTTTGCATCCATCCTTGTTATGTTAGGGCCTTGTAAGGTAAGATTTCTCTTAGAAGAGTTCTTAAATCTAATTCCATGAATGGGATGTTCTTGTGTAAAGGAGGTACTTAGGGTGCAATTGATGGTTTATTAGAGGTTAATTGATGTGGTAAGAGGTAGCTTGGATTTAAAGATTGAAAAGGAAAGCTAGTAAATTGGGTATTATTGTACACTTCTGGAAATTTCTAGGCATTTTTCGTAAATACTGGAAACTGGTGGCTGATATTATAAATTGAGGAATCCTCTTACAAGTATGAGGAACTTTACGGATCTTGATTTGGATATGTATATCAAAAGTTATGCACAAAACTGCGTTGTAATGCAGATTCGGGAACTCGCTGCGACTACGCGAATCGCGGGACGCCGGTCCGTATAAATGATTATACCGTGAAAATGGCTTGACGTGGAACTTCTCTAAGGCAAGTTATTTGCGAATGTTTACGTGCTTAGTATAAGTTTAGGTTATCAGATTATGCAGGAATACCATAAATAGGATTATATATGAATGTTGGGTGGTAATTGCATTTCGTAGGTTGGATAAGAAATCCATATTACGTGGGTTTATGATATGTCTCTATGTGTTAGAGTTATTTAATATATGATATGATCATTCATGTTTATGAATTTAAGTGGTAATATGGACTTGTTGTGAATTATCATGGTTGGTCATGTAGTAATGTGATGTTGTGTTAGTAATTGTCTTCGTACGTTAGATATAGATTCCATGTTAAAAAGGTATATGATATATGTACTTGTTGGAGTTATCTCGTCCATGAGTATATGATGTGGTCGTTCATGGTCTTTACTTGGGGTATGGATGGTCATGCTTATAACTACAGGTTGTGTTGACACTGTGTGCGGGCAAGTCGTATTATGGATTTGCCGTGTGATATTGCGTGTGTGCAAGTTGTGTGATGAATTGTCGTGAATCATTGGGATTGATCCATGTGATGATGTGTTTATGATTTATGATTTTTGCGGGTAAGGATTGTTCCGAGCCCCGCCTGATATGGAAATAACTTTTATACTCTTGCGGGTAAGGATGTTCCGAGTCCCGCTTGATTTGAAAATGATTTGTAATGAATCATCCCGTGATACTCTTCTCGGTGTCCGAGTTGAGTAGGTCATGGGAGGTGCTTTACCTGTATTGGGGAGGGTCGGATCGTCTGGCTAACGATGCCATTCCCGACCCGCAGGTAAAAGGTGTGTACCCACAGTGTGGAATTTAGACGGATACATCCCGTGTTGCTATTCCCGGAGTCCGGGTTGAGTAGGTCATGGGAGGTGCTTTACCTATATTGGGGAGGCCGGGTCGCCTAGATAACGATGCCGGTCCCAACCCGCGAGTAAAGGTGTCTACCTACACTGTGTGGGTTAGAAGGTACCTTCGCGTCCAAAAGTGCTTCGGCGTGTTTTCGAACATTTCGTAAATGTTTTCCGAACGTTTTCATAAATGTTATTTTACATTGAGTTTTCCTTATAAGAAAAGTATACCCGGGTATAGGTTTTGAATAATGGGTTTTAATCCCGATGATATGTGGTTCAATTGGATGTTTATTGGATTCACTATGATGTAATTTAAGGTCTAGTTGGATACTTATGGGGATTACTGTAATGAGATCAGTAATATAATATGTGGTCCACTGGATATTAGTTAGGTACTTACGGGAATTTCTGTGATGTGATCTATAATGTAGTATATGGTCTAGTTGGGTATTTATGGGAATTAATGTGATATGATATGTAATGTAATATGTGGTCCAGTGGGATACTTTAAGAATTACTGTGATATGGTCTATAGTGTAATATGTGCTCTGAATGGATATTTATTGAAATTACTGTGATAAGATCTGTGATGGAATTCTATGCTCAGCTGGATACATATCGTGGTATCTGGGTTATCTGTTCATGTATATGAGGTCAATTAAAATATTAGGTTGTACGGTTTTGTGGTATCTGTGTTATTAGTCTAGTTGTAGACTAACCCCTTTTATGTGGGGGACCAGTTATGCTTGTAGGACCAGGATATCAGGTAGCGCAGGGGAAGCGTGGAGGAGGTCATGGGACATGATGCGAATTTAGGATGGGGTTTTGTTTAGGGTTCAGGTCCTTTTTCAGTTATGGTAAATTTGTGTTAATTAAACTCGTTCTGATGGGTCGTGGATGCGTCAGTATACGCCGACCCATGTGTATGCATCGAGGATTATGGAAATCCTCTTGAATTGGATTTAGAGTATGGATCTGTCTTTGTTAAGGTTTTGGATTTTCCAGGTTGAGTTTCTTTCCTTAAATTGCCTGGGGGAATTTCTGTAGGAAATTCTTAGCGCTGTGACTTCCCAGTAGTGGTTAAATTTGGGGCGTTACAAATAATACTAAAAGCACCTACGATTTACTATTTATGACACAAGGCACAACTTTGAGCGAAAGTTATGAGTTTCAAATTTTGTCAATTTCATACTATGAATCATCTTACATTGTCAAAATCATGAGGGGAACACAAAGAGCTAAGAGTTTGGGCAAACAAAAATTATAAAAACACCTACGATTTACCATTTACGACACATGGTACAACTTTGAGCAAAAATTATGAGTTTCCACTTTTGTCAATTTGTTTATGAGACTCATTTTATATTGTCAAAATATTGGGGAGAAACAAAGAGCTAAGAGTTTGTGCGACAAACAACACTAAAATCAACTTTGATTTGTCATTTATGACACAAGTTACAACTTTGAGGGAAACTTATGATTTTAATATTTTGTCAATTTGTTTATGAGCATCATTTACCACACAAGGTACAACTTTGTGCGAAAGTTCTGAGTTTCAAATTTTCCAACTTTCTTATGTGAATCATCTAATATTGTCATAATCATGTGGGGAATACAAAGAGCTAAGAGTTTGGGCGACAAACAATAATAAAAACACATACGATTTATCATTTATGACACAGGGCACAACTTTGAGCAAAAATTATGAGTTTCAAATATTGTCAATTTATTTTCATGAATCGTCAAATATTGTGGGGAAACAAAGAGCAAAGAGTTTGGCTTGCAAAGAACACTAAAAACACCTATGATATCATTTACGACACAATGCACAACTTTGAGCGAAAGTTATGAGTTTAAAATTCTGTCAATTTTATTATGTGAATCATCTTATATTGTCAAAATATTGGCGGGAAACAAAGAGATAAGAGTTTGCCCGACAAGCAACACTATGAACACCTACGATTTTACCATTTACAACACAAGGCACAACTTTCAGCGAAAGTTATCAGTTTCAAATTTTGCCAATTTCTTTATGTGAATCATCTTACATTGTTGAAATCATATGGGGAACACAAAGAGCAATGAGTTTGAGCGACAAACAATAATAAAAACACCTATAAGGCACAACTTTGAGAGTAAATTATGAGTTTCAAATTTTGTCAATTTGTTTTCGTGAGTCGTCTAATATTGTCAAAATATTGGGGGGAAACAAAGAGCAAAGAGTTTGGGCTACAAACAACACTAAAAACACCTACGATTTACCATTTACGACATAAGACACAACTTTGAGCGAAAGTTATAAGTAATAAATTTTGTCAATTCGTTTATAAGAATCTTCTTATATTGTCAAAATATTGGCGGGAAACAAAGAGTTAAGAGTTTGTGCGACAAAAAATACTAAAAACACCTACGATTACCATTTAGGACACAAGGCACAACTTTGAGCGAAAGTTTAAAGTAATAAATTTTGTCAATTCGTTTTTGAGAATCTTGTAAAATTGTCAAAATATTGGCGGGAAACAAAGAGTTAAGAGTTTGTGCGACAAAAAAATACCAAAAACACCTATGATTACCATTTAGGACACAAGACACAACTTTGAGAGAAAGTTACGAGTTTCAAACTTTGTCAATTTTATTATGTGAATCATCTTATTTTGTCAAAACATTGGCGGGAAAACAAGAGATAAGAGTTTAGTCGACAAACAACACTATAAACACCTACGATTTACCATTAACGACACACAAGGCACAACTTTGAACGAAAGTTATGAGTTTCGAATTTTGCCAATTTATTTTCGTGAATCATCTTATACTGTACAAATGTTGGGGGAAAACAAAGAGGTAAGAGTTTGGGCGACAAACAATACTAAAAACACATACGATTTACCATTTACGACACAAGGCACAACTTTGAACGAAAGTAATGAGTTTCAAAATTTGCCAATTTCTTTTTGTGAATCATCTTATACTGTAAAAATGTTGGGGGAAAACAAAGAGGAAAAAGTTTGGGCGACAAACAATACTAAAAGCACCTACGATTTACCATTTATGACACAAGGCACAACTTTGAGCGAAAGTTATGAGTTTCAAATTTTGTCAATATTTTAATATGAATCATCTTACATTGTCAAAATCATGTGGGGAACACAAAGAGCTAAGAGTTTGGGCAACAACAAATAATAAAAACACCTACGATTTAGCATTTACGACACAAAGCACAACTTTGAGCGAAAATTATGTGTTTCAAATTTTGTCATTTTGTTTCTAAGACTCATCTTATATTGTCAAAATTTTGGGGGGAAACAAAGAGCTAAGAGTTTGTGCGACAAACAACACTAAAAAAACTTCGATTTGTCATTTACGATACAAGTTACTACTTTGAGGGAAAGTTATGATTGTAAAATTTTGTCAATTTGTTTATGAGCATCATCTTATATTGTCAAAATATTGGGGGAAAAAAGAGTTAGGAGTTTGTGTGACAAAGAACACTAAAATCACCTACCATTTTACCATTTACGACACAAGGCACAACTTTGAGCGAAAATTATGAGTTTCAAATTTTGCCAATTTCTTTATGTGAATCATCTTACATTGTCGAAATCATATGGGGAACACAAAGAGCAATGAGTTTGAGCGACAAACAATAATAAAAACACCTATAAGGCACAACTTTGAGAGTAAATTATGAGTTTCAAATTTTGTCAATTTGTTTTTGTGAGTCGTCTAATATTGTCAAAATATTCGGTGAAACAAAGAGCAAAGAGTTTGGGCCACAAACAACACTAAAAACACCTATCATTTACCATTTATGAAACAAGACACAACATTGAGCGAAAGTTATAAGTAAAAAATTTTGTCAATTCATTTATGAGAATATTCTTATATTGTCAAAATATTGGCGGGAAACAAAGAGTTAAGAGTTTGTGCGACAAAAACTACTAAAACACCTACGATTAACATTTAGGACACAAGGCACAACTTTGAGCGAAAGTTATAAGTAATAAATTTTGTCAATTCGTTTTTGAGAATCTTGTTATATTGTCAAAATATTGGCGGGAAACAAAGAGTTAAGAGTTCGTGCGACAAAATTATACTAAAAACACCTACGATTACCATTTAGGACACAAGGCACAACTTTGACAGAAAGTTATGAGTTTCAAATTTTGTCAATTTTATTATGTGAATCATCTTATTTTGTCAAAACATTGCTAGGAAAACAAGAGATAAAAGTTTAGTCGACAAACAACACTATAACCACCTACGATTTACCATTAACGACACACAAGGCACAACTTTGAACGAAAGTTATGAGTTTCAAATTTTGCCAATTTCTTTTCGTGAATCATCTTATACTGTACAAATGTTGGGGGGAAACAAAGAGGTAAGAGTTTGGGCGACAAACAATACTAAAAGCACCTACGATTTACCATTTACAACACAAGGCACAACTTTGAACGAAAATAATGAGTTTCAAAATTTGCCAATTTCTTATCGTGAATCATCTTATACTGTAAAAATGTTGGGGGAAAACAAAGAGGAAAGAGTTTGGGCGACAAACAATACTAAAAGCACCTACGATTTACCATTTATGACACAAGGAACAACTTTGAGCGAAAGTTATGAGTTTCAAATTTTATTAATATTTTAATATGAATCATCTTACATTGTCAAAATCATGTGGGGAACACAAAGAGCTAATAGTTTGGGCAACAACAAATAATAAAAACACCTACGATTTAGCATTTCTAAGACTCATCTTATATTGTCAAAATATTGGGGGGAAACAAATAGCTAAGAGTTTGTGCGACAAACAACACTAAAAAGGCTACGATTTGTCATTTACGATACAAGTTACTACTTTGAGGGAAAGTTATGATTTTAAAATTTTGTCAATTTGTTTATGAGCATGATCTTATATTGTCAAAGTATTGGGGGAAAAAAGAGTTAGGAGTTTGTGTGACAAAGAACACTAAAAATACCTACCATTTTACCATTTACGACAAAAGGCACAACTTTGAGCGAAAATTATGAGTTTCAAATTTTGCCAATTTCTGTATGTGAATCATCTTACATTGTCGAAATCATATTGGGAACACAAAGAGCAATGGGTTTGAGCGACAAACAATAATAAAAACACCTATAAGGCACAACTTTGAGAGTAAATTATGAGTTTTAAATTTTGTCAATTTGTTTTCGTGAGTCGTCTAATATTGTCAAAATATTGGGGGAAACAAAGATCAAAGAGTTTGGGCTACAAACAACACTAAAAACACCTACGATTTACCATTTACGACACAAGACACAACTTTGAGCGAAAGTTATAAGTAATAAATTTTGTCAATTCTTGTAACCTGTAACCTGTCTTCTTGTATGATATTGGGTTAAGATAACAACGTTAGGTTGTGTTAAATTCTTTCTGATGGGTCGTGGTTGTGTCTGTGTACGCTGACCCAAGTACATATCGAGTTTTTATGGAAATCATCTTTTGAATAGGTTTTAAGAATTGGACCCATCCTTGTTTAGATTTTGAATTATCATAGGTTGAGTCTCTTTTCTTAAACTGCCTGAGGGAATTTTTGCAGGAAATTCCTAGAGCTGTGACTCCCCATTAGGGTTATTTTGGGGCGTTACAGAAGTTGGTATCAGAGCCTAGGTTTCTAATTCTTGTGGGAATGGGTAGAATCAGCATCTTATGTCGCATTACCATCTCCATGCCTGCTGCTTAGGTACTTAAGTTGGACTTCTCTCGTAGTAATGTTTAATCTTGTCAGTTTGAACTTGTGTTTTTAGAAGGTTGAGTGTAAGGCTCATAGAGTTTGAAAATTTTACTTTACAAGGATCGAATTTGATTTATGTAGCATTTAGTTCTACTTAATTGAATAAAGTGGCGGAGGAATTGTAAGTTATAAAGCTGGTACCTAAGATTTTCATATAAAGTTTTTGAGGTGTGAGTTTTAAGAAAACTTTCTACAAATATTTGGTTTCCTATTGATTATGAAGGTGATGTTTCAAACTCATTGATATACTTTATGATTTTGATCTTTGTATTTCAAATGAGATCCATAATTTTCATTATGTGCACAAATTAGAGATGTTTATCAACTTATTCGCTCATACTTGTGTGATGGAGGGACTCTATTGGCCTGTATTCTCATCTGGGTAGTAATGTGGTTGACATTTTGGTGAACCTTTTTGGCCCAAAGTTATTCTTTGGGATCGTTTCAAAAGTGTTGACGATAAGTAAAGTTTTTGGGAAAGAGAATGGATTAAATAGTGGACTAGGCATCTGATCTGTAATCAATACTATCTTAATCATGGTGGTAAGAGATGTTTATGTACGAATTAGATATAGAATGACATTGTGACTTTGGTCATGATTTTTTTTATGTGGGAAATTTTTTGAAGTTAAAGGTATTCTATGATATTGTGGGATTCTATAATTGGTGGTGACATGGTGAATACGAATTAGGAAACTGTATCATTATTGATGGTTTTAAATAATGGGTTGACCTTACTGTAATTTTGTAGGATTTTGGTTTTTTAGTGTTATACTTGGGTTGATGAATTATTGTGTTATGATATTGAGTTACATTTATTGGTCATAATATGCTTATGGAGTGCCATACACATTTGAGGTTTCTTATGTAATATACTGAGATACAGGACGTGTGTAGCTTGAAGGCTAGACGCTTATGGGACCTATGCTAATTGGATGGTATAATGATACGCCTAGTGAATGAGTATTGGTAAAAATGGATACTTGGATAATTAGATCGTATGATTCGATATGAGGTTGACAGGCATGTAATTGGATGCTTATGACAAGTGTTTTGGAGGTAGTTCCCATACTATGTATAAAATGTTAACTCATAATGGGAATTAAGAAGTTATGTGAAAACGGTATCTGTATATTGAGGGAAAGTATGTAACCTTACACATGTGTGCTTGAAAAAGAGTATGGACAAAGCTAATGCCCAGTGTGTAATAGTATCACTATGAGACTTTTAATAAGGTTGTGTACCCCTTGAATAAGATGATCTTGGGAGAGTTAGAACTAACATTGAGATCTTAAGTGCACGAAATTTAGAGTTACAAATTTTCAGAGATAGGATGCATATTGATATCAAGTGGTAATATTTTGGGGTATTGAGATATCGAACTATCTATCTGGTGATGCTTCTTTAAAATTTTAAGTGATTTTCTTGAGGTCAAATTCCGGTCGTGGAAGTACTTGTATATTGGATAAATTTTGTACGAGAAGATAGTGGTTTTCGTACCATTAATAAGAAGTAAATGTTTTGGATATGATTTGTGTAAGGATTTTTCCACTTTTGGGATTCGTGTTCTTCTAATGAGCGTGAAAAAGTATTCAACATGTTTATGAAATTCTTTAAGGAAATTGGTTCAAATGTCTTTGTAGAGGAAGTAGATCTTCTTATCAAGATTCGGGATGTTCCGAAGGAAATTTATTGGGAGAGGATTCTAAGTTATTATTGAATTGTTGATAAGAGTTTCATAATATATGACTATTTTGTCTTTGTTTTAATATTTACTTAGTGATCGGGAGGTTGCTCCACATTTCAAAAATTTAAAATTTAATGCCCTAGTCATTTCTGTTTTGTTTATCCTAAACTATTTGAAGAAGGGTTATCCAAAGTTGAATTTCAGAAATGGCAATCTAACTTCGTTGCTAGATACATTCTTAAATGTTTTATACCTTAGCTTTTGCTTCAAGTTTATGTTTACTAATATACATGGTGGGGTATCTGTGTTATCGCACAATCAAGAGATATTTTTCTGAACATCATGACCTTTTGCATGCCTAATCATGTTTTATAGACGCGCTCTCGTGGCATTATTATGCTAGTAAGCCTCCGTTCTAAAAATCTTATATATTGAGTTCAGTATGATTTCCTTTCCTATTGATTTAGAAGATGTCCTGATCATTAGTTGAGATGCAGTGGATTTAGAGCACAATCGTGGATTATGGAGTTAGAGTGGAGAAGTGAAGAAATCATGGGATTTATAGAGGTTTGAAGTGTATTGAAGAGTAGAAGAACAATGTGCTGAATTCAAATGGTTCGTTATCTCTACTCAGATGTCCAAATGAAGTGATTCTAATTCGACGAGTTAGATCTTGAAGTCTACTGCACGTCCTCAAAATATGAGCGCAATCCGAGTTGGTAATCAAACGTTATTGCATTTTTACGGAAGTATCGCAAAAGCTGAAAAAGACACCGTCACCGCCGCCCCGCGGTGGAACTGGCCGCCCTGCGGTGGAACTGGACGCCCCGCGGTGGACACCCCGCGGTGTAACTTGACGCCCCGTGCCAGAAGCCACCGCGACCCGGCGGTGGATCTCAGAGAAGGAACTGACGCCCCGCGGTGGAAGCCGCCGCCCCACGGTGGACTTGTTAACGCCTCGCGACCAGCGAGATATTATTTTCTATTTTGCAATTTCGGATTTTCCAGTTGTATTATCTTATTTCCTTTATTATTTTTTAGGTCAAGTTTATTTCGTTAGCCTATTTAAGATCTTTTCCAAGTCTTAGATAAGGGACTCGTTTTTCATTCTACCTCTAGAGTTTTAACCCATGGAGAACTAAACACGTTTGTTTCGCTAGACGATTGAAGCATTGCAATGGATTGGTTGTGAGATTTCTATTCCTTGTTCTATATGTTATTAAGTTGGTTTAATTCTCTTGAGCATATTGTCTATTGGTTTGTGTTGATTTATCTAGAGTAGCTAACTAGGTTTATCGATATTTATCATAGTGCTAGGATTTGCATATAGCGGAATGCGAGTGCATATCTAGTAGCAAACACAATTGTTACATATAGTGGAATACGAGTGTGCAATTGTGAGAGAGAGTTATTTGCATGTTAAGTAGTAAGGTTTTCTTCTATTTGCATGTATCCTATATCCTTGTTTGAATGCTATTGCTTTATTGATAGTAAGGTTTTCTTCTATTGATATTGTGGTAAGTACTATCAACAACTGTCTGAATTGGTAGTTAATTACGATCAGGATGGGAACAACTATAAGATTGTGAAAAGAACTTGGAACAATAGTTATCAGTGATCAACCAGTTTTATCTGCAGTGTGGATATTTGTCTAGTGGAATACTTCCACACATCATACTTATTCTTTCTCTAAAGCTTGCATCCTTGTTACTCTGCGATCATACTAAAAAAAACCATGTTACTTGTCGGTTACACGTCTTTTGTATGCTAATCAACACTCAGAAAGATCACTTCCTCCTTGTGGGATTCGACCCTTGCTTGCCTCTACTACTTGTATAGGTTTGTTAGGTTTTATTTTGACCGGGTTTAGGACAACTAAAAACCCGTCCGTCAAATTGGCGCTGTTGCCGGGGAGGCAAGATTTGATTTTTCTGTGTGTTTGTTTGTGTGCGTGTTACTTTGGTGTGGACCTATCTTACGGTCCACACCCGTTCTACTGACTTTTGTTTTTTGATTTTGATACAGATATGGATTTCTGGGAAGAGCCGCGATATGACCCATACTCCTACGCATACAATCCAGGGTGGAGAGATCACCCCAATTCGAGTTATGGGTACCAGCAATACCCTCCATATGGTTATGACTACCAGGAGTTCTACCCGGAGCCACAATCGTTCTACCAGTAGGGTACTCCACGGCAGTACAATCTGGTCTATGAGCATAGCCCGCCAGTATCCAATCCAAGTTCCTCCATGTCAACTGAAGATATGCTCCAAACTTTGAATAAACATTTCAGCACTAGTGTTCAAACTAGGGAGTCAAGCATCAAGAACTTGGAAAAACAGATAGAGCAAATGGTTCAAGCAGTAAGCAAAACAGAGATCATGTTGATACTGCTATCGCACCCAATAGTACACCAGGAGGAGAATGTCTTTTCAATGACCATACGGAGTACTAAAGAACTGCTTGTCGCCCCCTTAGCTGAAAGGGAACAACAAATTTGTGAGACGGGAGCGTAATATAGTGAGATGTCTGTAGAGGAGAACCCGAGACCGCGGGAGGTGTACCTCGACCGCGATCCACCCACGTTGGAGGTAGGCCTTCCAAACGATATTATGGACCGCGAGGTGCTTTCTGAAGAAGATTTTTTTTTAGCCTGGAGGATTTCAGCGACAATGAGGAGGAGAGCCGTGACCACGGAAATACTCCAGAGACGCACGTTCCCCTCAAAAACACCCATGCAGCCCCCGATCCTCTCGAGATTGCGTATGATGAATATGTGCATCTAGACTCCTTCCCACTTGTCTCGCTGCACCCCGTTACACCCTTCCCTGAGGCTCTGAAGGACACCCAAAAGGTGGAGAACGACAAATGCTTATTTGACACCTTCAGTAGTTGCAAGGCAACCATCCCTTTGGTCCATTTAGCAAACAACGCCACGTGCTACACAGAACTTTTAAGGGCGCTGGGTAAGATCAAAAAGAAACCGAAGGGGAAGAACAAGAAGGCGGCCTTGGTACAAATGGCGGATTTCTACACGCTGGATACGTGGCAGGACAAACATGCAGCCCCTGAGATACTGGGTAGACCGTTTCTGAAAATGACAAGTGCGTTCATGGATATGCACAACGGTCCACCCATCATGGAGTGTAGGAGAAGGGGGAAAAAGCTCAACATGGAGCACCCAAAGAGGCACCCCCCCTGATCCAGGCCCCAGGAGTTTGGTTGTTGTGAGCAACCCGAGTTGAGAAGATTGAGTAGGATGTCAAGCCATGACAATAACTAAGGCGCTATCCGGGAGGCAACTCGAGGTATGTTTTTCTTTTCTTGTTCTTCTTTCTTTGTTTTTGCATTTTCTTTAGTGTGTTTTTGCTTTGTTTTTGTTTTTGTTTTTTGTTTCCGACTAACCTGCAGGGAAGAGACCCATGCCTATTGAAGAAGGTGTTTACCACCAATGTAAGTCTTCTTTTCCCTGCACTAATAAACTCCCCGAAAAAAACCTTAAACGGGGAGCAAAAATAAAAATAAAAAAATGTTCTGCTGAAGGCAGCTGTCTAGAGTTCCCCATGGAGATGGTACGCATCATGTTGTCAAGGAGGATACACTTGCCCCACACATTATTTGACAACGATGATGGCCCTACAATTGACAGCTGGGAGGAGGAACACTAGAGCCCACACCATGATTACATCTGGGCTCCACCATGTGTTCCTAGAAGGCCGTGCAATCCTACTATCATTGTTTTACCACTACTCACCAAAGTGGTTCCCTTTGATTGCACGATAGAAGAAGATGATGACGTGATGAAGACACCCGCCCAACACCAGAGACCTGGGCATTTATTGAGAAGACCGCCAGCGACACCTTCAGTGTCCAAGCAACTTGGCGACATTTGTGAGTTATTTTTTTTGCTTTTCCCTGTGCTTCTATTCTCTTGTCTTTCATTACATTGAGGACAATGCAATGTTTAAGCATGGGGGAGAGTTTTATACTTGCTACGTCGTTGAGGAGATGAAAAAAATAAAAAGAGCCAAAAATTTGAGAAAAGGCTAAAATTGAAATCCTAGGATAGGTCGAAAACCCGAAAGGGCGGCCTAGGTAATAAGCAGGTGGCTTGGACCAACATTAGGCTAGGGTAATAATTGGTCAAGAGTGATGTGAGCATATGTGAGCCCATCTATTGAAAAATGAAATGAGTGGCTTGGTGAAAACCCGAAAGGGCGCCTTGGCAAAATGAGTGAAAAGAAGAAGAGTGAATTTTAGGAATCCTCATTTTTCCTGGCGTGGCGACATAAGAAGAGGTGATATAAGGAGGATTCAGGTAGGTCACTCTAGGAGGTATAAGAAGATAGATGGGAGATAGGATTAGATTATATTCACTCTATGGTGTTTGGGATAAGCTTGGGGGAAGTACTCTGCTTTCTTTTTGGCTTGATTGTGTGGGGTGTTGAGATTTTTGATTTGATGTTGTAGTTTATTGTGCTGGGCTTATATTGTATTGGCTGCCTGGAGTTTATTGTTGGGTATGACTCTTGGAGATTGAGTTTTCTATGCTTCCTGAAACCTTGGGGATTGATTGGAGGAGTAGGTTGACTTTAGCTTACTCGAGGACGAGCAAGGTTTAAGCATTGGGGATTTGATCAGTGCTATTTTGTAGTGCATATCTGGGGGTTATTACCAGGTTTGAGGCGCCATTTGGATGGATTTAGAGCACAATTGTGGATTATGGAGTTAGAGTGGAGAAGTGAAGAAATCATGGGATTTATAGAGGTTTGAAGTGTATTGAAGAGTAGAAGAACAATGTGCTTAATTCAAATGGTTCGTTCTCTCTACTCAGATGTCCAAATGAAGTGATTCGAATTCGAGGAGTTAGATCTTGAAGTCTACTGCAAGTACTCAAAATATGAGCGCAATCAGAGTTGGGAATCAAAAGTTATGGAATTTTTACGAAAGTGTCACCGAAGCTGAAGAAGACACCGTCACCGCCGCCCCGCGGTGGAACTGGCCGCCCCGCGGTGGAACTGGATGCCCCGCGGTGGACACCCTGCGGTGTAACTTGACACCCCACGCCAGAAGCCACCGCGACCCAGCGGTGGATCTCAGAGAAGGAACTGACGCCCCGCGGTGGAAGCCGCCGCCCCGCGGTGGACTTGTTAACGCCTCGCGGCCAGCGAGATATTATTTCCTATTTTGCAATTTTGGATTTTCTAGTTCTATTATCCTGTTTCCTTTATTATTTTTTAGGTCAAGTTTATTTCATTAGCCTATTTAAGATCTTTTCCAGGTCTTAGATAAGAGACTCATTTTTCATTCTACCTCTAGGGTTTTAACCCATGGAGAACTAAACACGTTTTGTTTCGCTAGACGATTGAAGCATTACAATGGATTGGTTGTGAGATTTCTATTCCTTGTTCTATATCTTATTAAGTTGGTTTAATTCTCTTGAGCATATTGTCTATTGGTTTGTGTTGATTTATCTAGAGTAGCTAACTAGGTTTATCGATATTTATCATAGTGCTAGGATTTGCATATAGCGGAATGCGAGTGCATATCTAGTAGCAAACACAATTGATACATATAGTGGAATACGAGTGTGCAATTGTGAGAGAGAGTTATTTGCATGTTGAGTAGTAAGGTTTTCTTCTATTTGCATGTATCCTATATCCTTGTTTGAATGATATTGCTTTATTGATAGTAAGGTTTTCTTCTATTGATATCGTGGTAAGTACTATCAATTAACTGTCTGAATTGGTAGTTAATTACGATCAGGATGGGAACGACTATAAGATTGTGAAAAGAACTTGGAACAATAGTTATCAGTGATCAACCAGTTTTATCTGCAGTGTGGATATTTGTCTAGTGGAATACTTCCACACATCATACTTATTCTTTCTCTAAAGCTTGTATCCTTGTTACTCTGCGATCATACTAAAAACCCCCCTGTTACTTGTCGGTTACAAGTCTTTTGCATGCTAATCAACACTCAGAAAGATCACTTCCTCCCTGTGGGATTCGACCCTTGCTTGCCTCTACTACTTGTATAGGTTTGTTAGGTTTTATTTTGACCGGGTTTAGGACGACTAAAAACCCGTCCGTCAGTGATGAATTGTGAAGTATTTCCTTCTAGTTTATTTTATTCAAATTACCTACATGATGGATATCAATACTATTATATTGATCGAAGGGTCGTGACGTTGGTATATGATCTAAATTCTGAGGGCCCAATAATCATGTTTTTATATATTTTGGGAATGGTTTATATTGAGGAAGAATTCCAGGTTATTTCGCTGTCTTTGGGTTTTTGTAAATTGGTCAAAATCTATAATGGTTGTTATAGGGGATTATGTATATAGAGTATATATGCAGAAGTTTAACACTCATGGATAAGACCATTTAAGGATTCATGTTTCGAGGGTTATAATTTTGAGGACACTCTATAATGATGTTCGAGAATGAATTGAAATGTATAACCGGGAGTTAATAAGAGATTCGAGGGCTATATCTTTATTCGGTAAAGGTGACCATTGTGAAGTTGAGGATCATAATGGATTACTATTATGAATTGCTGGATATCTAGTTTCGAGGATGAAACTTCTTTTAAGGGGGGTAGTATGTAATACTCGAGATTGTTTTTAGACGAGTTTGGGTCTATTTAAAATTATGTCGCCTAACTTATTCTTGTTGAGTCAATATATTTTGTTTATTATAATTATGAATTGATTGCATGACTTGAAATTTTGAGTTTTTACCGCTTCGTGGAATGGCGGTATTGGATTGTCTCGTGGGTATAAATGGGTATACATAAATAGACTTAGATATTTTTGAAATATCATTATAAGATGTGTATTAATATTTTATTTCGATTATTAACTCTAATACATTTTCCTACTATTAGTCGTAGTATGAATGTTGACGAGCGTTACGGATACGGAATCCGTATCGACATTAGAATTATTTCCGAGTAATTAGTAGGGTATTTTAATTTTACATACATAAATATACATATATTATATAGTTAAAATGATTTAACCACTAGAAGACAAAATAGATTTTTTGTTTGTCTTTATTTACAAATAAGGGATGATTATCCCTTAAACTAGATATTTCCCCCCTTAATTTTCTAGAGTTCTCCACCCTTTTCCTTACTCCTCTCATTCGGTCTCTCCCTCCACCGACACCACTCCCCACCGCCATTTATTTCTTTCCCATGGCTGCCACCGTCCTCCTCCTCCCTTAGGGACGTCCAGCTGCAGCCCTGGGCAGCTCCACCGCCATCCTCACCTTCCATTTTCACCTCCTCTGTTTTCCTCTGCAGTTCAGCCGTGCTCCCAACTGTTGTGGACCGGCTGCCATTGTTGTAGCTAGGCATGGCTCCAACCTCTCTATAAGAGCCTCCACCTCCCTCTTCAAGCCTCTAGTACCCTACCTTGATAAGAAATTTGTAAGGTAAAGCTCTCTTCAAGTTTCTAAACCTAATACCATGAATTTGATATCTTTGTGTAAAAGAGATATTTAGGGTGTAATTGATGGTTAATAAGAGGTTAATGGATGTTGTGGAAAGCCTAGGTGAATTGGATTGGAATTTTGAAAGTGAATGTTTGGAATTGGGCAATTCTGCGCATTTCTAGAAATTCTGGGAAATTTCCATAATTACTGAAAAGTTGGGGCTGACTTCATAAGGTGAGGAAGTCTCCTACGAGCATGTGGAATTTTGCGTATCTTGATTTGGATATGTATATAAAAAGTTATGCCCAAATATGTGTTTTAATGTAGATTCGGGTATTCGCTGCGACGTTTGATTACAACAAACGGATTGATTGCGTTGAACGTCATTTGAGGCAAGTTATTTATGAGCGTTTGCGTGTCGTAGTTTAAAGTTTAGAATAACAGACTATGCATAGCATCAAATCGTTAATTCTGCATAAGATATCAATTATATCGAATTGATGTGTTATGCCTTGTCGGGGTTGTGTTGTTGTTGTTGTGGTTGTTGTTGTTATTATAATTATTCCTTGATCATGGACATATAAACACTTGCATTAAGATATGTCTTACCATTATAAGATCTTAATTAGTTGATGATGAATGACGCCGGGTACTCACTGTATATGGATAAAGGATGTTTATTGCTTGAACACATTGAGCTAAGCCAGTTTAGCTTGAAATATGATATATACTTATATGAAAGTTGTGTTAGTAAATGAGTTTGTATGTTAGATAAGAATTTCATATTAAGTGTGCTTTGATATATCTATATGTGTTGGTGGTTATTTCGTTAATGAATACATGTTGTGAACATGCTTGGTTATGAATTAATGTGGTAATGTGGAATTGGTATGAATCATCGTGATTGGTCTTGTATTGGTGTCGAGAATGTGTGTGCAAGTTATTTGTGAATGCTTATGTGCTTACTTTAAATTTAGGACATCTGACTATGCAGGTAAACCGAAGTATGCATGTTATGCTGATATGTGATTTTGTATCTTAGATAGGAAGATCATACTAAAAGTGCATTGATATAACGATATGTGTTGGAGATTAGCTTATTAATGATTACATGTTGTGTTCATGAATGTTTATGAATTAATGTGGTGATGTGGAACTAGTATGAATCCTTGAAAGTGATCTTGAAATGATACGATGATGAGACCAGTGGTATTATGATTGGTAATTGTGGCTGATCATGTTTATGAGTGTGAGTTGTTGAAAATAATGCTTGTGGCAAATTATATGATGAATTGTGGTGAATCATGATGATTGATGTATGTAATACCGTGATTATGATTTTACACCTTTGCGGGTAAGGATTGTTCCGAGCCCCGCTTGGTAATAAAAATGATTTTTTTGAATAAATCCCTTGTTACCCCCGGAGTCCGGGTTGAGTATGTCAAGGGAGGTGCTTTACCTGTATTTGAAAGGCCGGATCGCCTAGCTAACGATGCCGTTCCCGACCCGCGGGTAAATGTATGATTTAGAAGGTACCTTCTTGTCCAAGACAGGCTTGGGCATGTTTTCGTACATTTTGGTAAATGATTTTCGAACGTTTTCGTAAATGTTTATTTTACATTCAGTTCTCCTTAAAAGAAAAGTATACCCGGGTATAGGTTTTGAATGATGGATTTTAAGTTTTGGAAATTTGTGGTTCTGTGGATGCTTATTGGAATCTGTGATCTGATACATGATATCCAATATCAATCTATGGTTCAGCTGGATACCTATTGGAATCACTATGATGTGATATTTACATCTTGGTTGTTATTCTATTGGAAAACTGATACTGCATTCTTGTGGTTATGGGTTACCTGTAACTAGTTGGTTATTGACGTAAGCAAGGGTCGAAATCCCAAGAGAATCACAAACGTCTGTATTCCTGTCACAAATTAAATACCAATCGAACAATAGTAACAAAGGGGGGGGGGGGTTTGTAAGTTGGTTGGTCACAATCAAATCAAACACAGCAAAGTAGATGAATGAAATATCAAAGAGAGAAAAAACTTAGCCAAGTAATGTCCACATAAGTCATCCAACGGTTGTTCCTTGATTATGTCCTATCTTCCTATTCGGTTAATCATGTCCTGATCTTGGGTAGATTCAAAGATCAACCAAACCTAAGAACCCTTACCAATGAATAACCCTAGCACCACTAGTGATTCAATCCAAAGGCAGCAATGCATATAAGAATTAACCAGGATACACATAACACCTCAACCAGAAGCATTCAACATGTAATCAATTCTCTACATAGATAAATTCCACAGTGGCAGATGTAATCTATGCTCGCTACTCGAACTAGAGCGTTAGCCCAACAGTTCCCTAGTATTAGCAATCTGGTGATCAATCTAGATAAACCAACAAACATCCAAATAAGAATTTGCGCAAGAGAAAAGATATAACTCAATAGGATAAGATAGATAGGAACAAAACCTCACAACCAGATGAATAAACTTATGCTTCCATTACCGGACTAAGCAAAAGAGGCTTAGCTCCTCATAAACATGATGAACTTCAAAAGTATGAAAAGTGGCAACGATGAAATGAAACTCTAGAATGGCGAACTCTCAAACCTAATGCTAAAGAGAGTATATATAGGGCTTCTAACAAATGACCTAGCCCAATAAGAAAAGAAACGGAATAAAATGAGAAAATAAGAAAAGAAAACAGAAAAGATAGATTCAGGAAAAGTCCGAACTTCATGCGTTGATGACCCGCGATCGCGGCCCATGGACCGCGATCGCGGCCCCTTGTGGCTCCGCGCTCTTCACACTTCTCCGCGCCTGCAGATAATTCTCGACTTGCCCCGAGGGACCGCGATAGCGGCACCCTTGCCCGCGGTCGCGGTTAATGCTCGGCCTTTACTCCTTGGCTTCACCTCCTAACCTCTCCTCTTCACTTCCTTGGCGTCTTCTCTTGGTGGCTTCCTTCCTCAGTGTCTCCTATGATATCCAAGATAGCTCAAACACTTCCAAAAACACCAAACTTCGCCCCCAAACGCTATACACATGAATGTGTCTAAATCTACCCGAATGGCACCAATAAAACCCTCTAATAACTCTTAGTTAAGCCCTACAAAGTAGTGCTTATCAAACTCTTCCATGCTTAGACCTTTGCTCGTCCTCAAGTAAACTAATAAATAGTCTACTCCTCTAATGCAGCACCCAAGGTATCAGGAAGCATGTCCTTCAACTAAGAGTCACCTAACCCATGCCAAGCTCCTGGCACCAATCTCATTCACAACACATCCACAACTCAACCAGCTTAAAGGGCAAGCAGAGTACTTCCCCCAAGCTTAACCCGGACATCCAATGGTGTGAGTAACCTCTAATCCTAGCCTCTATCTATGACTCCTTATGCCTCCCATAGTGACCTACCCGACAATGCTTCTTCGACTCCTCTTCTTATGCCGCCCCGTCGGTAAAATGAGATCCTAGAAAAAACACTCCTCTTCTTTTCACTCATTTTGCCTAGGAGCCCTTTCGGGTTTTCATCCTAGCCACTCATATTTTTCTCATAGATGTTCTTACATAAGCTCACGCCACTCAGACACCTTATTACCCCAGCCTAGCACTAGTCCGGGCCACCTGCTTATTACCCAAGCCGCCCTTTCGGGTTTTTGACTTGTCCCAGGATTTTCAATTTTTTTTTTTTGTAAATAACAAAAACTGGAAATTGCTGGAATTCGAAAATGCTGAATCGACTACTGAATCAAATGTGTTGAAACGAATGCAAAGACTGAATATAAAGATAGAAAGTAAATATAGATTCCTCCCCCACACTAAAAGATCACATTGTCCTCAATGTAGAAAGGACAAAGAAAAAGAATTGGGGGGAAAGAATTATACTCACTTTGGTGGTGTGGATGGTGTCGCGGGACCTTGTCCCATGAAAAAGGCCTCCTGTCTGTGGCGTAGAAGTGCCACTTATCCCTCAATATCATCAAAGCATGTGACCGAATACTGGTGTAGGCGGTCTAAGTCTAGCGTAAATGCTTGTACAGCTGCCGCTGTTGTGGTCTGCTGGGTGTAGATCACCTCCTGCCTGGCCGAAATGCGAGCTAGAAGGTCCAGGATTTGGCTGGGTGAGCCAGACGTTGGGGCCTCCTTTCTCGCGGGTGGTCGGGCAGGCGCTGGTAGTACTCTAGGTTTGTCCGAAGGTAGGGCATTGGTCGCGGTAGCTTCATCCTGTGGTCCCCTGCGGCATGAGATAACCAAACGAATCCGTCCCTACGATCACCATAGATGAGCTTGGACTTCCTCAATTGGTCAATGTTGTAAATGAAGGAACCAGGGACCGGCGCTAACGTGGTCTCTTCGGGATCAAAGTACTTCAAAGCGATAAGGGTGATCATACCCCCAAAACCAATTCTGCCTACAACCTTCTTTTGCGTCTTTTGGACGGAATACATGAAAATATCCGCCCAGTCTGGAACTGCCTCACTTTCTGGGGTGAGACACCATAGGATCGCCAGGTCGACACATGAAATCTTGTTTACCTCCCCTTGACCCAAGAATGCAAGTGCAAGCACTTTGTGGATCAAACGTAGGCAAGGGTGGGTAATTTTGTAGTTATACTCTCCTCTAGTGTCGAACTCTTCCCCTGTAGCTTGCAACCAGAAGTCCAAGTGTTTGCCATTGGTGGACTCCCAACCAGGTGTAGGTGGGGTGGAGACACCAAAAAGCTCTCTAAGGTCTGCCTTGGTCAAGGTATACTTCTTGTCCCGCAATTGGAAGGAGAAGGCCTTGCCCATGTCCTGTGGTTCGAAAGTAGCAACGAATTCATAGACTAAAGAGTCATAAGTTGGTACCTTCTTCCACGGGAATCCTCCCAGTCCGCCATGATCGAGGAGTTGCTTGGTGCAGTCCCAAAGTTGGAGAACTGTTAGGGCTGCATCATCGAAGAACTTTGTTGGGATCACTTGCTTCCTCTGTAGATCCTTCCAGATCTTGATCTGTGGTTTGGACATCTTCCGGGGCATGGGTTGGGCCATGGCTACTGTTCGGGTGGCTGGGGAAAATTTCGGTAGCCGGTAGGTGCCGCGATCGCGGGTGAACAGGGTGCGGTCGCGGTTTGCTTTCGGTAGTCGGGACACGACATGGGGTTGTCTTCGGCGATCGCGGTTTTGATGGGCGCGATCGCAGGGTGTAGGGTCTTGGTACGGCGACGGCGGTGGGTTGGACGAAAAGAAAAGAATGATGGGAAAGGTGGATGGGTGATGGTTATGAGGGGTGACGGTAGGGTTTGGAAAGATAGAAAGTGGTGAAAAAGTGAAAGGTGGGGATAGGGAAGTTACCAAAGGGAAAAGATTTACTGCCATATTTCCGAATTATTATTTATTTTATTTTTATTTTTTCAATTTTTTTTTTGACTAACAGAGAAGTTGCTGCAACGTCGGATGGGCCGCGATCGCGGGTTCAAAACCGCGATCGCGGTTTGGTCTCGGCTGGCTGCAACGGGTTAGTTCACATGGAAAAATATGACGGGCAAAGAAAAGAAAAACTAAAAGCAATGCGAAAAGAAGATTATAAAGAAATGTACCTCAGGTTGCCTCCCGAGCAGCGCCTTGTTTAACGTCATGGCTTGACGTTATCCCCTCGTCTCTAATCTATGTCAGGCGGATCCTCTAGGTTGAGATATTCCTGCTCTGTGGGGTGTGGTCTTTCGTAGTAAGGTTTCAGGCGTTGACCATTCACCTTGAATGTGGAACCACTGGCTGGGTTGTACAGATCCACCACGCCATAGGGGTACGCATGAGCGACTGTGTAGGGACCTGTCCAACGAGACCTAAGCTTTCCTGGAAAGAGCCTCAAACGTGACGTGAAAAGGAGAACCTTGTCCCCGGTCTTTAATTATTTTCGGAGAATGTTCTTATCATGCCACGCCTTGGTCTTTTCTTTGTAGATTACTGCATTGTTGTATGATTCCAGGCATAACTCTTCTAATTCCTGTAGCTGCAGCTTCCGGAACGCTCCCACCTCATCGATCCTTATATTGCAGTTCCTCACAGTCCAGTGGGCCTTATGCTCTAGCTCCACAGGGAGATGACAAGCCTTTCCAAACAACAATCTGTATGGTGACATTCCAATGGGTGTCTTGTAGGCTGTGCGGTAGGCCCATAGAGCGTCATCCAGCCTCAGGCTCCAATCCTTGCGGTTCGAGGAGACTGTCTTCTCTAAAATGGTTTTGATCTCCCTGTTTGATATCTCTGCTTGGCCATTTGTCTGGGGATGGTATGCTGTGGAGATCTTCTGTGTGACATGGTACTTCCTGAGTAATGCACTGACTGTCTTGTTACAGAAATGAGTACCTCTGTCACTGATGAGCGCTCTTGGGATTCCAAAGCGGGCAAAGATGTTTGCTTTGAGGAATTTTCCACCACTTTGGAATCGTCTGTCCTGGTGGCCTTGGCTTCTACCCATTTTGAGACGTAATCGACGGCCAACAGTATGTACAGGTTTTCGAAAGAGCTAGGGAAGGGCCCCATGAAGTCGATCCCCCAGACATCGAAGATCTCGCAGAAGATCACGAGTGATTATGGCATCTCATTTCTTCTGGAAATGTTTCCCATGCGCTGACATCTATCACATGCTTTGCAGAAAGAATGCGCATCCCAGAATATATGTGGCCAAAAGAAACCTGAATCTAGCACCTTCCGAGCTGTTTTGGAAGGCCCGAAATGTCCACCATAGGCATGGGAGTGGCAGAACGCTAAAACCGATTGCACTTCATCGTCTGGCAAGCATCTTCGAATTACTTGATCGGCATAATGCTTCCAAAGGTATGGGTCATCCCAGACAAAGTGTTTGGCCTCGCTTCACAACTTGTCCCTTTGAGCTTTCGGGAAGCGTAGGGGAAATTCACCCTTGGCGAGGAAGTTGACTATGTGGACGTACCAAGGTTTAGGGCCATTCAGGGCCCACAGAGTCTCGGTGTACTGGACTGGGGTGCTGCGATCGCGGCTACAGACCCGCGATCGTGGTTCCTTCTCGACCACGAGCATGCTACAGACCGATTCCTGCTTCTGGATCGACGTCCCGCGGTCGCGGTTTGCACCCCGCGATCGCGGTTTGTTCTCGACCTGGACGCTGAACAGCGTATCGTCTGGGAAATCTCCCCGAATGGGTGTTTGGTATTCTGGCTTGTCCTCCTCATGCACCAATCGACTTAGATGATCAGCGACTAGATTTTCCGCTCCCTTCTTGTCTTTAATCTCTATATCAAATTCGCTGAGCAGGAGAATCCATCGAATTAGCCGGGGCTTGGCCTCCTTCTTCGTCATGAGATAACGAAGTGCAGCATGATCAGTGTATATAATCACTTTAGTTCCTAGGAGGTACGGTCGAAACTTCTCCAGTGAAAATACCACGGCCAGCAACTCCTTCTCCGTGGTAGAGTAGTTCCTCTGAGCTCCGTTCAGGGTCATGGATGCATAATGAATGACATGGGAGGCTCTTCCCTCTTTCTGCCCCAAAACTGCTCCAATCGCATAATCACTTGCATCGCACATGATCTCAAAGGGGCGCTTCCAGTCTGGCGCCTGGATGATTGGTGCACTGGTGAGGCGAGCCTTCAGCTCATCAAATGCCTTCTTGCACTCCTCGTTGCAATTGAAAGGTATATCCTTCTTCAGCAGTTCGTATAAAGGGGATGAGATCTTGGAGAAATCCTTGATAAACCTGTGATAGAACCCTGCATGGCCTAAAAAGGACCTCACTTCACGCACGTTAGTAGGATAAGGCAGAGATTGAATGACATCAACCTTTGCCTTATCGACCTCAATTCCTTTAGCAGAGACAATATGACCTAAAACTATTCCCTGTTCTACCATGAAATGACACTTTTCATAATTTAGACACAAATTTGTATCCACACATCTCTGTAGAACACGGGAAAGGTGATCTAAACATAGGTCAAAATTGTCTCCATGAACTGTGAAGTCATCCATAAAAACCTCAATAAATTCTTCTACAAATTCAGAGAAGATACTTACCATACACCGTTGGAAGGTGTCGGGTGCATTGCATAGGCCAAATGGCATTCTGTGATATACAAATGTGCCAAATGGACAAGTGAATGTGGTCTTCTCCTGGTCTTCTGGTGCAATGGGGACCTGAAAGTAGCCTGAATATCCATCCAGGAAACAGTAGTATGGTCGCCCTGCCAGTCTCTCCAGCATCTGGTCAATGAATGGGAGGGGGGAATGATCTTTCCTGGTTACCGCATTCAGCTTGCGGTAATCTATGCACACCTTCCATCCTGTTTGTGTTCTGGTCGGGACCAGCTCGCCGTCCTGGTTTTCGACCACAGTGATGCCGCCTTTCTTTGGTACCACCTGTGTGGGGCTCACCCATTTGCTATCGGAGATGGGGTAGATTATTCCAGCTTGTAGGAGTTTCAACACATCCTTCTTAACTACCTCCATCATTGGTGGGTTGAGCCTCCTTTGGGGTTGCCTAGATGGTTTGGCTTCCCCCTCAAGTAGAATCATGTGCATGCATGTGAATGGGCTGAGTCCCTTAATGTATGCAATGGTCCATCCCAGGGCCGTCTTATGTTCCTTGAGCACGCCTACCAGCTTGTCTTCCTACACCTTGGAGAGTTTGCTCGAGATGATGACTGGTAGTGTGTCATTCTCTCCAAGGAACGCATACTTGAGGTGATCTGGTAGCTGCTTGAGTTCACTTGGAGGTGCCTGTACAATATAAGGAAGCAACTTCTCGCTGGGTACGATTAGTGGAAGGGGGTCATCGCCCCATCTACTATGAACGGGACTTCCCCCACACATGTCCACATCTGCTACCTTCTCATGCATGTTAGTAGACAAAGAAATCTCCGCACAGGGACTAACTGTGTCACTCTCTAAGTCGGCATATAGTTCCTTTAAACATGTGATATCAAAAATGTCTTGAATAATAGGATCAATCACATCAATAGCACAAAGAGAATGTTCATCATTGGGGTGCTTCATAGCTTCATGAATGTTAAATTCTACCTCGTCCCCATCAAATTTCATAGTAAGTGTCTCAGTGCTCACATCAATCTTAGTACAGGAGGTTTTCAAGAAAGGCCGTCCTAGAAGAATAGGGGCTCCATGAGGGTCATCCTCCATATCGAGTACATAGAAATCAGCGGGGAAAATCAGCATGTCTACCATAACTAAGACATCTTCTACTACCCCTCTAGGATAAATATTGGACTTATCTGCTAACTGCACTACTATCCCTGTTTCTTGAAGCGGTCCTAATCCCATGGTTTTTTATATAGAATAGGGCAACACATTGATTGATGCACCTAGATCTAACATGGCTTTCTCTACATGGGTGGATCCTATTGTACAGAGAATAGTGAACATGTCAGGGTCACTGCACTTGGGAGGCATTTGCTGCTGAAAGACTGCAGAAACTCTCTCACTAACCTGAATCTTTTGGTTTCCCTTCAGCTTTTGTCTTCTTTTATTTGTGCACAGTTCTTTCAGGAATTTAGCATAACTAGGCACAGACTCTACCAGTTTTAGGAGAGGAATATTTACCTCACATTTGCTAAAGATGTCAAAGATTTCATGGTTGGTCTTTGGCCTTCTTTTCTCCTTCAATGCCTCGGGAAAGGGTGCAAGTGGCATTTCAGGGTTGAGCGGGGGAAATTCTGGCTGGATACAATCTGTGTAGTCCTTCGTGTTCAACCCGTGATCGCGGTTCTCACCCCGCAGTCGCGATTATCTGACGGCTGGTTCTTATTCTCGATCTTCCGCCTCGTGATCGCGGTTCTCACCCCGCGGTCGCGGTTCCTCCTCGCTTTTTCTCACCCTTTCCGTGATATAACCGTGATCGCGGTTCTCACCCCGCGGTCGCGGTTCTTCCCAGCGTTCATCTCTTATTGGTGTTTCATCCTTTTCCACAACATAGGGGTCATTCACCCTTTTTCCACTTCGCAAGGTGACGACATTGGCTTCCTGCTGGTTTTCGCAGTCCTTGTTTTGAGTTTTCGCCATTGCAAGCGTCCAATGCGTTAGCTGTTCCAGTGATGCGCCCAAGCTAAACATAGTTTGCTGAGAGGATTGGTGCAGAGTATGATTTTGCTGAGAGAGCTGAGAGAATCCCTCTTTCATTACTTGTGCGTTGTTTGCACCAGCTTGAATCACCGCTTGTGTCAACGCTTGAAGTGTCTGGGTGAGAGCCAATAGTGTATTCTCACCAGATACCGGCTGTGGTTGCTGAGGTTGGATTTCTGTGATGTTCACTTCTTGCACAGCATGCACTTCTGCTTTAGAAATGTTTGTGGTGCTTGCTTTAACTTTTGAGCGGCATTGCCTTGAACTCTCAGAAAGTTCGGAAAATACTTCGAAGGCTTCTACGAGGGTTTTGTTCAAGATGTTTCCCCCACAGGTAGCATTCACCAATCGACGGTCTTCTTCTAGCAATCCACCGAATAAATAAAGCACCAAGTCTTGATCTGAGTAACCATGAAATGGACAGTTACTACCAGCCTCTTGAACCTCTCATAATAGTCGTACAATTGCTCGCCCTGAGATTGTTCAATATTGTTGATGCTTCTTTTCAGGCTATTGAGCTTTGTTGCCGAAAAGTACTTTTCCAGAAAAGTTTGCTTCATTTTCGCCCAAGTGTCTATGTTGCCTGGGGTCAAGTAATAGAACCATTCCTTTGCTGCATCCTTTAAAGAAAAAGGAAAGGCTCTCAACTTGATTTGGTCTTCAGTAACTCCCCGGGGTTGCATACTAGTGTAGACTGAATTGAATTCATGCAAGTGTTTGTTCGGATTTTCCTCATCGGTTCCTCTGAAATGAGGTAACAAATTGATCAAACCCGACTTCAGCTCAAAATTCACGCCCTCTTGGATTTCCGAAAATTGGATAGCCAGAGGTTGTTGCTCTGGGTACTGTGCTGTTAATTGCCTCAGTGTTCGGTTTTCTTGTGCCATAGCTGTATTTCTTCACCGAATTTATCTAAGCTGCGAATCACACTTGACAAAACAAAAGTTAATAATGTTTTAGGGAACCGTAAGATAGGTTCCCTAAAAGATCAATATTCAATCTATTCACAAGAAAACAGACAATGATTCTCCGGCAACGATGCCAAATTTGACGTGGCCTAAGGTTGTTATGCCAAATCAAAGTAAACCTCAACTTCCAAACTAGTATAGTAAGTAAGCAAGGGTCGAAATCCCAAGAGAATCACAAACGTCTGTATTTCTGTCACAAATTAAATACCAATCGAACAATAGTAACAAAGGGGGGGGGGGTTTGTAAGTTGGTTGGTCACAATCAAATCAAACACAGCAAAGTAGATGAATGAAATATCAAAGAGAGAAAACACTTAGCCAAGTAATGTCCACATAAGTCATCCAACGGTTGTTCCTTGATTATGTCCTATCTTCCTATTCGGTTATTCCTGTCCTGATCTTGGGTAGATTCAAAGATCAACCAAACCTAAGAACCCTTACCAATGAATAACCCTAGCACCACTAGTGATTCAATCCAAAGGCAACAATGCATATAAGAATTAACCAGGATACACATAACACCTCAACTAGAAGCATTCAACATGTAATCAATTCTCTACATAGATAAATTCCACAGTGGCAGATATAATCTATGCTCGCTACTCGAACTAGATCGTTAGCCCAACAGTTCCCTAGTATTAACAATATGAATGAAAGCAATAAACCTAGGTGATCAATCTAGATAAACCAATAAACATCCAAATAAGAATTTACGCAAGAGAAAATATATAAATCAATAGGATAAGATAGATAGGAACAAAACCTCACAACCAGATGAATAAACTTATGCTTCCATTACCGGACTAAGCAAAAGAGGCTTAGCTCCTCATAAACATGATGAACTTCAAAAGTATGAAAAGTGGCAACGATGAAATGAAACTCTAGAATGGCGAACTCTCAAACCTAATGCTAAAGAGAGTATATATAGGGCTTCTAACAAATGACCTAGTCCAATAAGAAAAGAAACGGAATAAAATGAGAAAATAAGAAAGAAAACAGAAAAGATAGATTCGGGAAAAGTCCGAACTTCCTGCGTTGATGACCCGCGATCGCGGCCCATGGACCGCGATCGCGGCACCTTGTGGCTCCGCGCTCTTCACACTTCTCCGCGCCTGCAAATAATTCTCGACTTGCCCCGAGGAACCGCGATCGCGGCACCCTTGCCCGCGGTCGCGGTTAATGCTCGGCCTTTACTCCTTGGCTTCGCCTCCTAACCTCTCCTCTTCACTTCCTTGGCGTCTTCTCTTGGTGGCTTCCTTCCTCAGTGTCTCCTATGATATCCAAGATAGCTCAAACACTTCCAAAAACACCAAACTTCGCCCCCAAACGCTATACACATGAATGTGTCTAAATCTACCCGAATGGCACCAATAAAACCCTCTAATAACTCTTAGTTAAGCCCTACAAAGTAGTGCTTATCAGTTATTCTAGTTGATATTGGATATTGATTGTATTCGATATGAATATAACATGATTACTTGTAATTCTGCCAACGTCTGTGTATGCATGTATAGTTATTTATAACATTAGGTTGTAATGTAAATTTGGCATCTGCTCATTCAAGATATTTGTTTATATGTTGCTTGTAAATTTGTGAAATGATTGAGAGTTGACTGTAGTATTCATAAGGAAGGATGGATATATCTATGTGTATTTATTGTTGGTAAGTCACAAGCATTGTGATCGAGTTTGTTGATACATTCATGATATAATCTGACTATCTGTAACCTTTTTGTATACTTGGAATCATGTGAATAAATGCATTCATAATAGACTATGTCAATTTGGGTATTCTCTAGAGATGACAACATGCTAGGATATTGTAATCTATAATTTCTCTTGTACACTTGCAATTAGATGAAATGATGCATTCCTAAGATGTTAGGTTCAGATATAAACAAGTCTGCATGTATGAATGATTTTTGGTCTGCATGGTTGTAGGTCTGCTAGTCTGTGATTACTTAACTTTTACTATCACACGTTTATTGCTCATATAACTTCCTAGTGTGGTTGGAGACTAACCCCATTTCGGTGGGGAACTGGTTGTGTTGTGCATGGCCAGGGTCGCAGGTAGCGCAGCGGGAGCGTGGAGGAGGTCATGCGACTTGATGCATATTATGATGGGGTTATCTATCTGCTTTAGAACCTTTTAAAATGGTACTATACCTGTTTATGATCAAACCCTTGTAACTTGTCTTCTTATATGATATTGGGTTAAGATAACAATGTTAGGTTGTGTTAAATTATTTCTGATGGGTCGTGGTTGCGTCTATATACGCCCACCCAAGTACATATCGAGTTTTTATGGAAATCATCTTTTGAATAGGTATTAAGAATTGGACCCATCTTTGTTTAGATTTTGAATTGTCATAGGTTGAGTCTCTTTTCTTAAACTGCCTAAGGGAACTTCTGCAGGAAATTCCTGGCGCTGTGACTCCCCATTAGGGTTATTTTGGGGCGTTACACAAAGAACTAAGAGTTTGGACGACAAACAATAATAAAAACACATGATTTACCATTTACGACACAAGACATAACTTTGAGCAAAAATTATGAGTTTTAAATATTATTAAATTTTTTTCGTGAATCGTCAAATATTGTGGAGAAACAAAGAGCAAAGAGTTTGGCTTGAAAAGAACACTAAAAACACCTATGATTACTATTTATGACACAAGGCACAACTTTGAGCGAAAATTATGAGTTTAAAATTTTGTCAATTTTATTATGTGAGTCATCTTGTATTGTCAAAATATTGACAGGAAAGAAAGAGATAAGAGTTTGGCCGACAAACAATACTATGAACACCTACGATTTTACCATTTACGACACAAGGCACAACTTAGAGAGAAGGTTATGAGTTTCAAATTTTGCCAATTTCTTTATGTGAATCATCTTACATTGTCGAAATCATATGGGGAACACAAAGAGCAATGATTTTGAGCGACAAACAATAATAAAAACACCTACAAGGCACAACTTTGAGCAAAAATTATGAGTTTTAAATTTTGTCAATTTATTTTCATGAATCGTCTAATACTGTCAAAATATTGGGGGGGAACAAAGAGCTAAGAGTTTGGGTGACAAACGACAATAAAAACACTTGCGATTACCATTTACGATACAACGCACAACACTAAGTGAAAGTTATGAGTTTAAACATTTGTCAATTTGTTTACGAGAATCATCTTTTATTGTCAAAATATTTGGGGAAAAAAAGTGTTAAGAGTTTGTGCGCCAATCAACACTAAAAAAGCTACGATTTGCCATTTACGACACAAGGCACAACTTTGAGCAAAAATTATGAGTTTCAAGTTTTGTCAATTTTATTATGTGAATCATCTTATTTTGTCAAAATACTGGCGAAAAAACAAGAGATAAGAGTTTAGTCGACAAACAACACTACAAACACCTACGATTTACCATTTACGATACAAGGCACAACACTAAGTGAAAGTTATGAGTTTAAACATTTGTCAATTTGTTTACGAGAATCATCTTATATTGTCAAAATATTTGGGGGAAAACGTTTTAAGAGTTTGTGTGACAAACAACACTAAAAAAGCTACGATTTGCCATTTACCACACAAGGTACAACTTTGAGCGAAAGTTATGAGTTTAAAATTTTTCAACTTTTTTTATGTGAATCATCTAATATTGTAATAATCATGTGGGGAACACAAAGAGCTAAGAGTTTGGGCTACAAACAATACTAAAAACACATACGATTTACCATTTATAACACAAGACACAACTTTGAGCGAAAGTTATAAGTACTAAATTTTGACAATTCGTTTCTCAGTATCTTCTTATTTTGTCAAAATATTGGCGGGAAACAAAGAGTTAAGAGTTTGTGCGACAAAAAACACTACAAACACCAACAATTACCATTTAGGACACAAGGCACAACTTTGAGAGAAAGTTATGAGTTTCAATTTTTGTCAAACTTATTATGTGAATCATCTTATTTTGTCAAGAGATAAGAGTTTAGTCGACAAACAACACTATAAACACCTACGATTTACCATTTACGACCCAAAGCACAACTTTGAACGAAAGTTATGAGTTTCAAATTTTGCCAATTTCTTTTCGTGAATCATCTTATACTGTACAAATGTTAGGGGAAAACAAAGAGGTAAGAGTTTGGGCGACAAATAATACTAAAAGCACCTACGATTACCATTTACGATACAAGGCACAACACTAAGTGAAAGTTATGAGTTTAAACATTTGTCAATTTGTTTACGAGAATCATCTTATATTGTCAAAATATTTGAGGAAAAAAAGTGTTAAGAGTTTGTGCGACAAACAACACCAAAAAAGCTACGATTTGCCATTTACCACACAAGGTACAACTTTGAGCGAAAGTTATGAGTTTAAAATTTTACAACTTTATTTATGTGAATCATCTAATATTGTCATAATCATGCGGGGACTACAAAGAGCTAAGAGTTTGGGCGACAAAAAACACTAAAAACACTTACGATTTACGATTTACGACACAAGGCACAACTTTGAGCGAAAATTATGAGTTTCAAATTTTGTCAATTTATTGTCATGAATCGTCTAATATTGTCAAAATATTGGGGGAAAACAAAGAGCTAAGAGTTTGAGTGACAAATGACACTAAAAACAACTACGATTACCATTTACGACACAAGGCACAACACTAAGTGAAAGTTATGAATTTAAACATTTGTCAATTTGTTTATGAGAATCATCTTATATTGTAAAAATATAGGGGGCGAAAAAGTGTTAAGAGTTTGTGCGACAAACAACACTAAAAAAGCTACGATTTGCCATTTATCACACAAAGTACAACTTTGAGCGAAAGTTATGAGTTTCAAATTTTCCAACTTTCTTTATGTGAATCATCTAATATTGTCATAATCATGTGGGGAATACAAATAGCTAAGAGTTTGGGCGACAAACAATAATAAAAACACATACGATTTACCATATATGACACAAGGCACAACTTTGAGCAAAAAATATGAGTTTCAAATATTATCAATTTATTTTTGTGAATCGTCAAATATTGTCAAATTTTTGTGGGGAAACAAAGAGCAAAGAGTTTGGCTTGCAAAGAACATTAAAAAACAACTATGATTACCATTTACGACACAAGGCACAACTTTGAGCGAAAGTTATGAGTTTAAATTTTTGTCAATTTTATTATATGAATCATCTTATATTGTCAAAATATTGGCGGGAAACAAAGAGATAAGAGTTTGGCCGATAAACAACACTATGAACACCTATGATTTTACCATTTATGACACAAGGCACAACTATGAGCGAAAGTTATGAGTTTCAAATTTTACCAATTTCTTTATGTGAATCATCTTACATTGTCGAAATCATATGGGGAACACAAAGAGCAATGATTTTCAGCAACAAACAATAATAAAAACACCTACAATGCTGATGCGTTCCTGCTTGTAATGAAGGATCTCTGATCTTGGTTGGGAAGTCGCGCGGGTTGAATCTGTGGAGGGAGGAGTGGAACGCGGTCTATGGGCTGTGAACGCGATGGATGATGGTGGTATTGCGATGGCGGAAGTGATTGTTGGAGGGGATAGATGACTTGAAGAGACAAGTCTGGGGCCGTAGCGTTGGCAGCGGATTGGATACACTCGATGAAGATCGAGTGGGTGCTGTAACGTCGGCAGCGGGTTGGATAGGCTCGATGAAGATCGAGTGGTTGTCATAGCGTCGGTGGTGGAGTGAAGGAGATGAGAAGATAGAAGTGTTTTGACTTCCAATCAAAAGAAGGAGGCGATGGCTCTCAAACTTAAGCTTTGATTCAAATTAGACGTAACCTAAAACAGAAGGCTGAGTTGGCCTTTTATAGCGAGACTGGGATGGGCCGAGTCTTGCTTAATGGGCTGGCCCACGCGACACGCGTGGAACACACACCCCAAAGAAAACGCTGAAAATACTAATTTTAAATAAATACAAAGTAATTCAGAGAACGCGTTCATCAATACCTTACGAGGATCTTGAGATAGAACGCGTGAAATGATGATGTTGAGTCTCTTGGCTTTAACGCATGGAACACGTGTAATGATGATGGCGAGTCTCTTGATGCAGAATGCGATCTCTGGGCTTTAGCTGGAGTCGCTTGGAATGAGATCGCGGTCTCTGTGCCAGATGCTAGAAGTATGATGAAGATCGCGGACTCTGTACTTGATGCGAGTCGTGGAAGGAAGAACGCGGTCTTCATACTAGGCCTTTCTGAGCTCAAGGTCCTGGCTTCTTCTTCTATGGCTTTCATGGATGGAAGGGTCGTATCACCCTCCCCCACTTGGCTGTGAAGCATCCCCACTTCACCATCATCGAACTTGAGCTCCTCATACTTGTGCAAATTCGCGACGTCAGAGGTCGCATGCATGCCATGTCCTCTGGGCATCTTAATCTGGTAAGCTTTATCTCCAATGCTCTTGACGATGCGGAAGGGGTCCTTCCCGCGCGGAGCCAACTTGCAGTTCAAACGGGCAGTGAAGTCCCTTCGTCGGTCGAGAACCATATGGTGCTCATAACTTCCCTGCAACGCAGTGTTCGGGAGCGCGGTACTCCTATTGGCTCTGCAACGCGTGCCATCCTTGGGTGTGTTATGGTTGGAAACGACGTCGTGCATTGAGGAACAACGCGTTGTTCTGCTACTTAGGTCTGGATTGTTGGAAGCATCTCTAGGAAAAGGGTATAAGACACTACCATGAGGTCGCGTTGATGTTGACGCGGTGTTTGCTGTGGCTACAGTCTTTTCTCGATCACGCTCGACCTGTTCATGGAAAATCTCATGGAGAGACAGATGTAAGTAAGTCACGTGCCTCCCATGGTAGGTAAACACATAGGTGTTTAGATACACATCGTGAAGTACGCGACGATCGGACTGCCATGGACGTCCAAGCAAGAGATGGGTGGCGTCCAGTGCAATCTCATCACAAAAATTTGTGTCTTTGTATGGACTAATGGAAAAGGGAAGAAGACACTGCCGTGAGACAGTGTTACCTGAGCTTGAAGATATCCCTTTCAGGTCACATGGTTGTGGGTAAAGTGTGGTTGGCAGGCTGAGAGGGTTGACCACCTTCTCATTTTTGATCTTTAAGCAGCTGCCACCATCGATGATGACACTTATTGATGCGGTATCAACCAAGCAACGCGGGTAGACGAGAGTCTCGTGCTGGTCATCAAGGCTGACTTTCTGGACTGTGAGAATGCGCTGCGTGACCAGGCTGAGTGGTGTGCCGACATGTATCGCGACAGCCTCACACACATAAGCATCCTCGCGGTCTTCTGTGTGTCCTTCTTCAATGTCCTCATACGGTGCCTCTTCCTCGTCATAGGATGCATATCCAACTGCAGTGTTGGAGAAGAGGACCTTTATGGTATTCGGACAATCCCTTTGGTAGTGGCCTCTCCCTCCACACTTGAAACATTCAAGGTCACGCGCACGCCCAGTGCTTTGTGAGGAGCCCTTTGTGGTGATCGTGTTAGCTGCATTGGAGGTGGGCAACGCGTTCTTGTCATCTTCGTCTTGGCTGGACGTTCTGGTTCCTGTGACTGGCGCGCGCACATCAGTGGAAAGGGAATGACCAGGGTTAGATTCATACCTTTGTTGGCTTTGAGAGTGCCATGATGATTGTTTGCGGCGGTTGAGCTGGTGGTGGACCTGCATTGCCGTGTGAGTCAATGTATTGAGGTCTTTGATTGGAAAGATCTCAATTTGATCGCGGATTGGCGCGTTCAGGCCACTCAAGAACTTGGTCCTCAAAGTCGATGGTGCCACACTAATCTGGGCCTTGTAATACATGTCCTCTAGCTTGGAGAAGAACTCGAGGGGGGTTTGTGAGCCTTGGCAAGCCATGGCTATCTCCATTCTCATCTGATTTTTGTAATCTGGGGGCACATATTTCTTGGTCATCACGTACACGAGTTGGTGCCATTCTGTGATGGGAGCAAGAAGTCGACGAACGCGATCGTCCACGAACCTGTGGTACCAAACGCGTGCAACACCTCTGAAGTGTAGCGTTTCCGCGTCAACATGCTCTTCTGGGGGGGACTTGTCAATATCACAAGGTATATTTTGTAGCCTGCAACCACTCAAGAAACACAATGGGATCATATTCCCCAAAGAAATGCTCAATTTTGACTTTTACCTCATGGCGATGAAGATGACGGCAAGCTTGGCGAACCTGGAAATCGTCAGCGACAAAGTCCCTATCAGGAGCATTGTAGTCAGCGCGGCCTTGTCTTCTTTGTTGGACAGGGGCATCGCGTGGTCGACGAGAATCACACGGCATGGCTTCGTGGTGGTGGCCACGAGTGTCATGTCTGGTGTGGCCAGGAACGCGATGTGGTTGTTTGACTGGTTGGAGTGGTGGTGGAAACCAAGCCGAAGGGTGGTCCGACAATTCAAGTGGATCTCCAAGAAGGGGGTAAGAATAACCAGAATGTATCATACCTGAGTCTTCAACTTCCTCGTCGTCGAAGTCGTCTTGGACTCTAGGTGTGGTGGATGCATAGCCATTGGACTCGTAGCGTGGCGTCCGAGCACTTTGATGTCGTAGGTGGTCACGCACATCGTAGTGTCGTGGCTGGGTAGTGGGCGTCTCGAATTGGGCCTCATCGCGTCGCTTGTTCCCACTGGGACAGTGATTGGGTCTTTGCGGCATCGCAACAGGTAGCTCGGCTTCACGTAATCGGCCTTCGTGAGGTGCTGAGCCTTGAACGCGGCGCTAGGTGCGTCGAGATGCATACATGTCATCAAAATCGAATGGTTCATAAAACTCACCTTGATGATCATTGTCGCAGTCGGAGCCGTTGTCGTAGTCACTAGGATTTGCGCGCTGAGCGGAGATATCGCACTGTGACACGTTTCCTTGGCTACTCTCAATGACTGATTGAAGTCGTTGTAGGCGCGGTTGGAGGTTAGAGGTCGAAAGCATCAACCCTTTCCCCTTATCCACGCGTTGTTGGCTAGGACCAGCGTCAGTTTGTCGCGGCGCTCCGGTGGCATCCATGTTGATCATCTGTGTTGTCGTGGTCACCACGGGTGTGACGCGCTGTAATGCTTGGAATTGAGCAACCTGGCATCGTAACTCCTGTAAATCGCGTTGTTCATCCGAGAGGTCCAACAGTGCTTCATTCTGTTGTTCTTATGGTGGCACCAAGTGTGGATTTGGCGCGTTCGCATTTGTATCATTGTCGTTGCCACTTGCATGAGTAGGTGCCGTCATGTTTCCTAGCACAAGGTGACCAGACAACCAAGTAAAAACGAACAAAAGACAACACAACCAAATAGCAAGCAAGCAACGAGCAAGTAACAATTGTTCACGTAGGAGGGCGCGTTCTTTTGGCCGTGAGGGAGGCTTGAGGCAAAACACAAAACAAGTGTGATATGCAAGCACAAAACCAAACGAAACCAATTGAATAAAGTCTTAACCTCTTACGTAAACAACACAAACACACAAGAACCAACCTTCAAGGTGTTAACGTAGACGGTGGAGAGATGAAGAAGATGAGCCTAGCCGAGATGGGAAAAGAAGGTTGCCTTATTTTGGCTTTCCTTCTTCTTCTTTTTTTTAAATTGTCGCGTTTTTTTTTTTGAAATGCGACTTCAACTTATTTTGTTTTTTGAAATTGAAATTCAAATCTGAGATCGTGTCTTGACTTTAGATTGAAGATCGGATAAGAATTAAATGAAACAAAATAAAATCGGCTAAGTAACTAATATAGAAGGAAATCGCGAGATTGACGCGATAGGAGATAGAAAATTGATTTAGATTTATGGTGGTCAATCAACAAGAAGATATGGCATTTATGGCATGCCAAATTCACGGAATCAATTAAGCAAATTAAGCAAGTAATTTCAGAAGATCTCACGCACACAAATCACACAAATCTCACGAGAGGATCAAGTAATGATCGGCCAAGAGATGCTCTTGTAGAAACCGAAAGGAGAAGCATGTGTTTGAAGAAAAAAAAAATGAGTGACTATGGCGGAAGCAAGGATGATGGGGGAGAAAAAATTTCGTGAACAATTGACAACTTGACAAGCGACTTACAAGATCAAAGGCTCTGATGCCAGTTGATGCGTTCCTGCTTGTGATGAAGGATCTCTGATCTTGGTTGGGAAGTCGCACGGGTTGAATCTGTGGAGGGAGGAGTGGAACGCGGTCTATGGGCTGGTGAACGCGATGGCTGATGGTGGTATTGCGATGGCGGAAGCGATTGTTGGAGGGGATAGATGACTTGAAGAGACAAGTCTGGGGCCGTAGCATCGGCAGCGGATTAGATAGACTTGATGAAGATCGAGTGGGTGCCGTAGCATCGGCAGTGGGTTGGATAATCTCGATGAAGATCGAGTGGTTGCCGTAGCATCGGCGGCGGAGTGAAAGAGATGCAAAGATAGAAGTGTTTTGACGTCCAATCAAAGAAAGGAGACGATGGCTCGCAAACTTAAGCTTTGATTCAAATTAGACGTAACCTAAAACAGAAGGCTGAGTTGGCCTTTTATAGCGAGACTCGGATGGGCCGAGTCTTGCTTAATGGGCTGGCCCACGCGACACGCGTGGAACACACACCCCAAAGAAAATGCTGAAAATACTAATGTTCAAATAAATACAAAGTAATTCAAATAACGCGTTCATCAATACCTTACGAGGATCTTGAGATAGAACGCGTGAAATGATGATGTTGAGTCTCTTGGCTTTAACGCGTGGAATGCGTGCAATGATGATGGTGAGTCTCTTGATGCAGAACGCGATCTCTGGGCTTTAGTTGGAGTCGCTTGGAATGAGATCGTGGTCTCTGTGCCAGATGCTAGAAGTATGATGAAGATCGCTAACCAGCGCTACTTTATAGGGTTTAACTAGGAGTTGTTACCGGTGTTTTGAGTACCATTTGGAGATGTTTAAAGCATATTGTAGAGATTGGAGTTAAGAAGTAGAAGTGTAGATATGGTGGTTTGGAGGAGCTTAAATGAAGATATATTGAAGAGAGAAGAAGCCACCCAAGAAGACGAAGTATAGACCCAGTCGGGTCTACAAAGCCATTTTCCACGACCGCGGAATTTCTTCCACGATCGCGGAAAGATCCTTCAGCGATGCGCAAGTCGAGAGCAAAGTTGCATTTTCCGCGACCGCGGAATTCTTTCCGCGATCGCGGAAGCACACGGGAGCGACCCGCGCGATGTTCTCGTCCGAAGTTCACTTTTACGTTATTATTTTCTTTTCTTTTCTTTTCTTTTCTTCGTTACTTTATATTAATTTCCTTCTAGGATTAGGTTTTTTATCTTTTACTTTAGTTTTGGTTTCTAGGTTATCTAACCTAGTTCCCTGGTAGCTTTTTATATCGAATTTCTTATCATTCAGTATTTTTTTCCCAACTATGAAGAACTAATCAACCTTGCTTAGTCCGACAATTGAAGCCTTCGTTTGAATAATTGTTGTGAGGTTATAATTCTATATCTTTTCCTTTGAATGTATTGATTCTCTTGTGCTTCATCACATTGATTCTTACTGATTTCGCTGGTTGGACGCAACTAGTTGTTATTGGTAATTGTCTATTGCTAGGGTTTGGTAATTACTGTTTGAGTTACCTAATTCATGTGTAGCAACTGCAATACTCTAAGAACTGTTTGGGACTAGTTTATTGTAGAGAGAATTAATTGCTTGTAATAGTATGACTGTTTGCTACTCTTGCATGTATCTATCTAAATTTGTGTGCTCATTGCTGCTGTTGAATTGAATTGTGAGGTTTTCATGGTTATTTAATAGTTAGTATTCTCAGGGTCTGTTTGTCCTGTTTATAACTCACGAAAAGGAATGGGAACATTCATAGGAAGGAATGAGGGATAATCTAGGATCAACCTATCAAATGAATGATGGATATTTGTTTGGCTAAGTACTTTTCTCTAATTGATTACAATCCCTTTGCTTTTATTTCCTTTGTTTACTTGTTTTACAACAATCAACTCAACCCCCCCCCCCCCCCCTTGTTACCATTGCATGTGAATTAACATAAAGATTAACAACTCCTCCCTGTGGGATTCGACCCTTACTTGCCTATTCTACTAGTTTAGGTTTGTTTAGGATTATTTTGATTAGGCGACAATACTTTAGCTTTTATCAAATTGGCGTTGTTGCCGGGGAGGCAAGTTTTAATTTTTCTTTGTGTTTAATTGTGTGTCAACTTTTGTGTGGACCTATCTTACGGTCTACACTCGTGCTACTGATCTTTCCCTTTTTGATTTTGATATAGAAATGGCTGAAGCAACACCGACTTTGAGGCAGTTGATTGCCCCGAACTTTGAATAGAAACCACTTGATGTGCAATTCCCACACCTTGAGGATGGCGTGAATTTTGAGCTAAAATCTAGGTTGATTCATTTATTACCCCACTTACATGGGCTGAATGGAGAAGACCCTAACAAGCATCTTTCTGAATTCCACGCCGTCTGCTTTAGCATGAAGCCGAGAAACATCACTGAGGACCAAATCAAGCTGAGGGCCTTTCCTTTTTCTCTAAAGGATGCGGCCAATGATTGGTTATATTATTTGGCTCCGGGAAGCATAGATACATGGGCAGAGATGAAGATAGTCTTTCTTGAGAAATACTTCCCTGCAACAAAACTCAATAGCCTGAAGAAAAGCATCAGCAACGTCGAACAACATGCTACTGAGTCGTTGTATGACTATTATGAGAGATTCGGGAGATTGATATCTAGCTGCCCCTACCATGGTTATTCTGAACAAGATCTCGTTCTATATCTATATGGCGGGCTCCTTGAGAGTGAGCGCAGATTGGTAAACGTAGCCTGTGGCGGTAGCATTCTAAACAAGACGCCAGCTGTAGCATTTGAGTTATTCTTTGAGCTATCTGAGAGCTCGCGACAATTCATCAAAAGGGCGAACCCCTGTGCAGAAAGGGCAGTTAAAGCCTGCAGAATCTGTCATGATCCGCTGCACCCCACTGATGAGTGTCCAACACTCGGAGACCCCGAAGCTGAAGTGAACGCTATAAGAGGTCTTGGTCCGCAGAAGCCAAGATATGACCCGTACTCTAACACTTACAATCCAGGGTGGAGAGATCACTCCAATCTGAGATACGGAAATCTGCCGAGTCATCCTCAGTGTCGTGATGATCAGGTGTTTCAACAGAGGCCAACACCGTTCCCACTGTGTCCACAACAATATCAGCAACCTGGGGGTCAACAACATCAATTTAAAGAGCAATATGACCCACGACCTCAAGGCCAAAGCTAAAGTTCGTCTATGTCTGTCGATGACATGATCAAAACTATGGTCAACATTATGGCCCAACAAAATAGTGTTCTCACTCAGAACGTTACAACGTTGACTAACACTATGTTCCAACAAAACCAAGAGATAAAGTCTAGCATTCAAAACTTGGAAAAGAAGTTTGAACAATTCGCTCAAGGATCGAGTAAGTTGGAGGCCAAGGAGCTCGGGCAAAGATCATGTCCTATGGTAGAGAACCCAAGAGAAAAGGTCTGTGCGATGACACTAAGGAGTGGTATACAGTTGGGAATCACACCCATGACAGAGGAGGGTGATCATGTGAAAGAGAATATGGCTTGAAACGGAGCTGCATAAGCAAAAGACGACATAGAAGACATTCCACGACCAAGCCTAGAGATCCGCGACCGCGGATCCGTAACTAAAGGCGATGTTTTTTCCGAAGAAATTCCGCGATCGCGGACAACTTTCCGTGACCGCGGAAAAAGCCCTTCAAACGAGGCACAGGTCGAGAGTTTTCCACGACCGTGGATTGAATTCCGCAATCGCGGATTACTCCTTGATGTTTCTGAAGACCCGAACTCAGTTCCGCGACCGCGGGTCCCAATCCGCGACCGCGGCTTACCTGTACTTGTCGAGGATGATTATATTCGGCCCGATCTTCCACCACTCAGCTCGCTGAAACCACCCGCACCATTCCCAGAAGCGCTGAGGGACACTAGAAGGCCGGAGAATGACAAGGAGATCTTCGAAACATTCAGTAAATGCGAGGTAAACATCCCCTTACTCAAGCTTGTCAAGAGTATTCCTCGCTATGCTAAATTTCTGAAAGAACTATGTACCATTAAAAGAAATTAGAAATTGAAGGGAAAGCAAAAGATTAAGGTAAGTGAACAAGTCTCTGCTGTATTTCAAAGACGTATGCCTAAAAAGTGTGGTTACCCAGGCATGTTTAGTATTCCATGTGTGATAGGTGACACTAAATTTGAGAAAGCTATGCTAGATCTTGGTGCATCTATAAATGTTTTGCCTTACTCCTTGTATGAATCCTTAGGATTAGGACCATTGCATGAGACAGGAGTAGTAGTTCAATTGGCTGATAGGTCTAATGTATACCCGAAAGGGGTAGTTGAAGATGTCCTTGTGATGGTTGACAACTTGATTTTTCCTGCGGATTTCTTTGTGCTGGATATGGATCATGACAAGCATGCAACCCCTATACTGTTAGGTAGGCCATTTTTGGAAACATCCCAGACAAAGATTGATGTAAGTAGTGGAACCCTTACTATGGAATTTGATGGGAAGAAAGTGGAATATAATATTTATGATGCTATGAAACACCCCGTTGATGATCATTCTCTATGTTCTATTGATGTGATTGATCCTATTGTACAAGATGTCTTTGATTCTACCTGTTTGGATGAATTGCAATCTATTATTGAGGATAACATAGAAGAACCACATGAATATTATGCCCTAGACACTAACTTGCAGGAAACTGTGGCTCATTTAAATGAACACGGTAAACCCCCTTTCCATTCTTTGCGCAATGGCCCCATCCCACTAACAGTGCCAAGCGAGAAGCTTTTATCTTCTGTTGTGCAGGCACCAGACATTGAACTCAAGCCACTACCGGACCACCTCAAGTATGCATTCCTGGGCAAGGAGGACACACTATCGGTCATTATCTCTAACAAGCTTTCCAAGGATCAAGAGGAGAAATTGGTGGTAGTGCTAAAAGAGCATAAGACAGCATTGGGATGGACCATTGCAGACATAAAAGGGATTAGTCCCTCTACATGTATGCACAAAATTCTGCTGGAGGGGGAAGCCAAACCATCTAGGCAACCTCAAAGAAGACTTAGGCCATGCAGGTTTCTACCGCCGGTTTATTAAAGACTTTTCAAAGATCTCATCACCCCTATGCGAGCTGCTGAAGAAGCAGGTGAATTTCGAGCTTAACGATGAGTGCAAGAAGGCATTTGCCAATTTGAAGGCTCGCCTCACTAGTGCACCAATTATTCAAGCACCGGATTGGTCTCGCCCTTTCGAGATAATGTGCGATGCTAGTGATTATGCTGTGGGAGTAGTCCTTGGGCAAAAAGAAGCAAGAGCTTTTCATGTGATTCACTATGCTTCCATGACTCTGAATGGAGCGCAGCAGAACTACTCCACCACTGAAAAAGAATTGCTAGCTGTCGTGTTTGCCTTGGAGAAGTTCAGACAATACCTACTTGGCACCAAGGTGATCATCTACACGGATCATACAGCTCTTCGGTATTTATTGACGAAGAAAGAGGCAAAACCAAGATTGATTCGATGGATACTGCTGCTGAGTGAGTTTGATGTGGAGATCTGAGACAAAAAGGGAGTCGAGAACTTGGTGGCTAATCACTTAAGCAGGCTCGTACACGAAGAGGATAGATCGAAGAAGGAGGCGCAAATTCAGGGAGATTTTCCCGATGAAACACTTTTTGGGATTATGACAGAACGTTTTCCGCGATCGCGGATACATATCCGTGACCGCAAAAAATTCCCAAAAACATCACGAACAGCGCTCACTCCAGAACATTTTCCACGACCGCGAAAATATTTCCGCGATCGCGGAAAATCCCCTGACGCATCTATTTGTCTTGTAAATTGCTTCGAAGAGTATCCGCGACCGCAGACTGAGACCCGCAATCGCGGTAACGTCTCTGAGTCATCCTCAAGGCCGTGTTCTGAAGAATTGCTCCTTGGGCTCTGCACGCTCAAGCCAGGGTATGCCAACATGTTCAACTTTCTCGTTCGTGAAGAATTACCACCGAATTTTGCAAAGGCACAGAAAGATAAGGTCCGGCGTGAGTCTCGATTCTATGTGTGGGATGACCCCTATCTTTGGAGACATTGTGTTGACCAGGTAATCCGACGATGCATTCCGGATAATGAGGTACAATCTGTCTTAGCCTTTTGTCATTCTCATGCATGTGGGGGTCACTTTGGTGCAAATAAAACTGCTAGGAAGGTGTTGGATGCAGGATTTTATTGGCCACACATCTTTCGGGATGCACATGCCTTTTGCAAATCCTGTGATCGATGCCAGAGAGTTGGGAATATTTCTCAAAGGAATGAGATGCCACAATCATCATTAATCTTTTGCGAGATTTTTGATGTTTGGGGCATTGACTTTATGGGACCATTTCCTAACTCCTTTGGGAATTCCTATATTTTGCTTGCAGTGGACTACGTTTCCAAGTGGGTGGAAGCGAAGGCCACCAAGTCTGATGACTCTAAAGTGGTGGCAGATTTTCTGAAGAAACGCATCTTCTCTAGATTTGGATTCCCCAAGGCTTTAATATGTGACAGGGGAACTCACTTTTGCAATAGGACCGTGAGCGCTCTACTGAAGAAATACCATGTCATGCAGAAAGTTTCCACTACCTACCACCCACAGACCAATGGGCAAGTTGAAGTGTCCAATACAGAGATCAAAACAATCCTTGAGAAGATGGTGGCCCCGAATAGGAAGGATTGGAGTTTGAGACTAGATGATGCACTCTGGGCTTATCGTACTGCCTATAAGACACCCATCGGGATGTCTCCCTACAGATTGGTGTTTGGGAAAGCTTGTCACCTTCCAGTGGAGCTCGAGCACAAGGCATTTTGGGCTATGAAGAATTGCAACATGCGGATCGATGAAGTTGGAGAATTTCACAAGTTACAGCTGCAAGAATTAGAGGAATTGTGACTTGAAGCTTATGATAACGCAGTCACATACAAGGAAAAGACAAAGGCCTGGCATGACAAGAATATTCTGAGAAAGGATTTTAATCCAGGAGACAAAGTCCTACTATTTATGTCTCGCCTTCGTCTCTTTCCGGGAAAACTCCGATCCCGTTGGGACGGACCCTATGTTGTTGCTCGCGTTTTCCCCCACGGCGCGGTGGAGCTGTATGACACTGACGCACAGTCAGTGTTCAAGGTGAATGGTCAAAGGTTGAAACCCTACCATAAATATTTTGACAACAGCGTCATAGAAGAGACAGACCTTATAGACCCCGGAGTTGACAATTGATCACCTCAGATGAGTCGAGCCACGACGTTAACTAAGGCGTTGCTCGAGAGGCAACCCGATGTAAGTAATTTATTTCCATGTCCTTTCAATTCTAGTTTTATTTCTGTTGTTTCGCTTTGTTTCGTTTTGTTTTTAGATTAACTTGCAGGTAGGAGATGACCGAACAAAATTGAAGACGGTGTTAACCACGCACCAGCAACATCATTTTACCTGGCGTGGCAACATAAGAAGAGGTGATATAAGGAGGTTTCGGGTAGGTCACTCTGGGAGGTATAAGAAGATAGATGGAGGCTAGGATTAGATTGTTACTCACTCTATGGTGTTCGGGATAAGCTTGGGGGAAGTACTCTGCTTTCCTTTTAGCTTGGTTGGTGTTGTGGTTATGTGTTGTGTGTTGTGTTGAGCTTAATGTGTTGGTGCCTTGGAGATTCATGTTAGGTGCAATTCTTAGTGGAGATGGTTTGTATGTGCTTCCTGAGACCTTGGGGATTTGATTAGAGGAGTAGGTTTACATTAGCTTACTCGAGGACGAGCAAGGTTTAAGCATGGGGGAATTTGACCAGCGCTACTTTGTAGGGTTTAACTAGGAGTTGTTATCGGTGTTTTGGATACCATTTGGAGATGTTTAGAGCGTATTGTAGAGATTGGAGTTAAGAAGTATAAGTGTAGATATGGTGGTTTGGAGGAGCATAAATGAAGATATATTGAAGAGAGAAGAAGCCACCCAAGACGACGAAGTATAGACCCAGTCGGTCTACAAAGCCATTTTCCGCGATCGCGGAATTTCTTCCGCGATCGCGGAAATATCCTTCAGCGATGCGCAAGTCGAGAGCAAAGTTGCAATTTCCGCGACCGCGAAATTCTTTCCGCGATTGCGGAAGCACACGGGAGCGACCCACGCGAAGTTCTCGTCCGAAGTTCACTTTTACGTTTTTATTTTATTTTCTTTTCTTTACTTCGTTACTTTATATTAATTTCCTTCTAGGATTAGGTTTTTTATCTTTTACTTTAGTTTTGGTTTCTAGGTTATCTAACCTAGTTCCCTAGCAGCTTTTGATTATCGAATTTCTTATCATTCAGTATTTTTTTTCCCAACTATGAAGAACTAAGCAACCTTGCTTAGTCCGACAATTGAAGCCTTCGTTTGAATAATGGTTGTGAGGTTATAATTCTATTTCTTTTCCATTGAATGTATTGATTCTCTTGTGCTTCATCCCATTGATTCTTACTGATTTCGCTTGTTGGACGCAACTAGTTGTTATTGGTAATTGTCTATTGCTTGGGTTTGGTAATTACTGTTTGAGTTACCTAATTCATGTGTAGCAACTGCAATACTCTAAGAACTGTTTGGGACTAGTTTATTGTAGAGAGAATTAATTGCATGCAATAGTATACTGTTTGCTACTCTTGCATGTATCTATCTAAATTCCTGTGCTCATTGCTGCTGTTGAATTGAATTGTGAGGTTTTCATGGTTATTTAATAGTTAGTATTCTCAGGGTTTGTTTGTCCTGTTTATAACTCACGAAAAGGAATAGGAACATTCATAGGAAGGAATGAGGGATAATCTAGGATCAACCTATCAAATGAATGGTGGATATTTGTTTGGCTAAGTACTTTTCCCTAATGGATTACAATCCCTTTGCTTTTATTTCCTTTGTTTACTTGTTTTACAACAATCAACTCAACCCCCCCCCCCCCCCCCCTTGTTACCATTGCATGCGAATTAACATAAAGATTAACAACTCCTCCCTGTGGGATTCGACCCTTACTTGCCTATTCTACTAGTTTAGGTTTGTTTAGGATTATTTTGATTAGGCGACACGACTTTAGCTTTTATCAATCGCGGACTCTGTACTTGATGCGAGTCGTGGAAGGAAGAACGCGGTCTTCATACTAGGCCTTTCTGAGCTCAAGGTCCTGGCTTCTTCTTCTATGGCTTTCATGGATGGCAGGGTCGCATTAAATGCACAACTTTGAGCAAAAATTATGAGTTTCAAATTTTGTTACTTTATTTTCATGAATCGTCTAATATTGTCAAAATATTAGGGGAAAACAAAGAGCTAAGAGTTTGGATGACAAACGACACTAAAAACACCTATGATTACCATTTACGATACAAGGCACAACACTAAGTGAAAGTTATGAGTTTAAACATTTGTCAATTTGTTTACGAGAATCATCTTATATTGTCAAAATATTTGGGGAAAAAAAGTTTAAGAGTTTGTGCGACAAACAACACTAAAAAAGCTACGATTTGCCATTTAATACACAAGGCACAACTATGAGCGAAAGTTACGAGTTTCAAATTTTACCAATTTCTTTATGTGAATCATCTTACATTGTCGAAATCATATAGGGAACACAAAGAGCAATGATTTTGAGCGACAAACAATAATAAAAACACTTACAAGGCACAACTTTGAGCGAAAATTATGAGTTTCAAATTTTGTCAATTTATTTTCATGAATCGTCTAATATTGTCAAAATATTGGGGGAAACAAAGAGCTAAGAGTTTGGATGACAAACGACACTAAAAACACCTACGATTACCATTTACGATACAAGGCACAACACTAAGTGAAAGTTATGAGTTTAAACATTTGTCAATTTGTTTACGAGAAACATCTTAAATTGTCAAAATATTTGGGGAAAAAAAGTGTTAAGAGTTTGTGCGACAAACAACACTAAAAAAGCTATGATTTGCCATTTACCACACAAGGTACAACTTTGAGCGAAAGTTATGAGTTTTAAATTTTCAAACTTTCTTTATGTGAATCATCTAATATTGTAATAATCATGTGGGGAACACAAAGAGCTAAGAGTTTGGGCGACAAACAATAATAAAAACACATGATTTACCATTTACGACACAAGGCACAACTTTGAGCAAAAATTATGAGTTTCAAATATTGTTAATTTTTTTCTGAGACTCATCTTATATTGTCAAAATATTAGGGGGAAACAAAGAGCTAAGAGTTTGTGAGACAAACAACACTAAAATCAGCTATGATTTGTCATTTACGACACAAGTTACAACTTTGAGGGAAACTTATGATTTGAATATTTTGTCAATTTGTTTATGAGCATCATCTTATATTGTCAAATTATTAGGGGGGGGGGGGGGAAGAGTTAGGAGTTTGTGCGACAAAAAACACTAAAAACACCTACGATTTTCCATTTACGACACAAGGCACAACTTTGAGCGAATATTATGAATTTCAAATTTTGTCAATTTATTTTCATGAATCGTCTAATATTGTCAAAACATTTGGGGAATACAAGGAGCTAAGAGTTTGGGTGACAAACGACACTAAAAACACATGCGATTACCATTTATGATACAAGGCACAACACTAAGTGAAAGTTATGAGTTTAAACATTTGTCAATTTGTTTACGAGAATCATCTTTTATTGTCAAAATATTTGGGGAAAAAAGTGTTAAGAGTTTGTGCGCCAAACAACACTAAAAAAGCTACGATTTGTCATTTACGACACAAGTTACAACTTTGAGGGAAACTTATGATTTTAATATTTTGTCAATTTGTTTATGAGCATCATCTTATATTGTCAAATTATTAGGGGAAAAAAGTTAGGAGTTTGTGCGACAAAAAACAGTAAAAACACCTACGATTTACCATTTACGACACAAGGCACAACTTTGAGCTAAAATTATGAGTTTCAAATTTTGTCAATTTATTTTCATGAATCGTCTAAAATTGTCAAAACATTGGGGTAAAACAAAGAGCTAAGAGTTTGGGTGACAAATCACAATAAAAACACCTACGATTATCATTTACGACACGTGGCACAACACTAAGTGAAAGTTATGAGTTTAAACATTTGTCAATTTGTTTATGAGAATCATCTTATATTGTCAAAATATTGGGGGAAAAAAAGTGTTAAGAGTTTGTGCGACAAACAACACTAAAAAAGCTATGATTTGCCATTTACCACACAAAGTACAACTTTGAGCGAAAGTTATCTATTTCAAATTTTCCAACTTTCTTTATGTTAATCATCTAATATTGTCATAATCATGTGGGGAACACAAAGAGCTAAGAGTTTGGGCGACAAACAATAAGAAAAACACATACGATTAACCATTTACGACACAAGGCACAACTTTGAGCAAAAAATATGAGTTTCAAATATTGTCAATTTATTATTCGCGAATCGTCAAATATTGTCAAAATATTGTGGGGAAACAAAGAGCAAAGAGTTTGGCTTGCAAAGAACGCTAAAAACACCTAAGATTACCATTTACGACACAAGGCACAACTTTGAGCGAAAGTTATGTGTTTAAAATTTTGTCAATTTTATTATGTGAATCATCTTATATTTTCGAAATATTGGCGGGAAACAAAGAGATAAGAGTTTGGCCGACAAACAACACTATGAACACCTACGATTTCACCATTTACGACACAAGGCACAATTATGAGCGAAAATTATGAGTTTCAAATTTTGCCAATTTCTTTATGTGAATCATCTTACATTGTCCAAATCATATGGGGAACACAAAGAGGAATGATTTTGAGAGACAAACAATAATAAAAACACCTACAAGGCACAACTTTGAGCGAAAATTATGAGTTTTAAATTTTGTCAATTTATTTTCATGAATCGTCTATAATTGTCAAAATATTGGGGAAAACAAAGAGCTAAGAGTTTGGGTGACAAACGACACTAAAAACACCTACGATTACCATTTACGATACAAGGCACAACACTAAGTGAAAGTTATGAGTTTAAATTGTAACGCCCCAAAAAAATCATTAATGGGGAGTCACAGCGCCAGGAATTTCCTGTAGAAATTCCCTCAGGCAATTAAAGAAAAGGAACTCAACCTGTGAAAATTCAAAACCTGAACAAGTATGGATCCAAAATTTTAAACCTATTCAGAAGACGATCTCCATGAAAACTCGATATACACTTGGGTCAGCGTACACAGACGCAACCACGACCCATCAGATAGAGTTTAACACTAACCAACGTTGCTAAATTAACCAAAAACTAACGAGTAGGCGAGTTTCATGAGTTGTTTAAAACCAGTACATTACAACTGTACAAGACCTGAAATAGATGTGAAAATCCCCATCCTAGAAGTGCATCACGTCGCCCGTCCTTCTCCATGCACTGGAACTGTACAACACCTGGCCATGCACAAACACAGCCAGTCCCCCACCGAAATAGGGGTTAGTCTCCAACCAGACTAGCAAGTTATATGAGCAATAAACGTGTAATAGTAAAAGTAAAGAAATCACAACTAGCAGACATACAAACATGCAAACATGAATGATCGTACATGCATATATGATTATATATAAACCTAACATATCAAGAATGCATTATTTCATCTAATTGCAAATGCACAAGAGAAGTTACAGATTAACATGCCCTAACATGTTGTCAACTCTAAAGAATACCCAGATTGACATAATCTATTATGAAAGCATTTATCCACATTATTCCAAGTGTACAAGAAAGTTACAGACAGACAGATTATAGCATGAATGCATTAACAAACTCGATCACAATGCTTACGATTTACCGATAATTGGTACACCATACTCATATATCGATCAATCACACTTCGCGAGTACTTCAGTCAACTTCCAATCAAATCCCAAATTTCCAAGCAGGAAACTGACACTTACAGCAACATACAAACAAATATCTTGAATAAGCAGATACCACAAATACACTACAATTTAATGTTCTAAATAACTACTCATGCAGGAACCGACGTTGGCAAAATTACAGGTAATCATGATATGTTCGTATTGAATGATTGCAATATCAAGTATCAAACAGAATAACAATCTGCATGCAAATAACTACAACTGCAAGAATGTAATATTACATCATAGATCACAATCAGCATTCAACCTAACCAGAGAGTTCCAGAATCAACACTCATCGTTTAAAACCTATATCTGGGTATACTTTTCTTTTAAAGAAAACTCAATGAAAAACCAACATTTACGAAAACGTTCAAAAACATGCCCAAGCCTGTCTTGGATACGAAGGTACCTTATTGCCCGTATCTTGGGCTGAACCGGCCCGTATCTTGGGTTGAACCTGCCCGTATCTTGGGCTGAACTCACTTAGCACATCGTAGTCAAGCAATAAATATCATTTAACCAAATACAACGATTACAATCCTTCATTCATCATCAACTTATCAAGATTTTAGAATTTTAAGACATTTCTCAATGTAAGGTTTCTATACATCCATGATCAAGGTATATTCACCACAACAACAACAATCACATCGACAACAATCCCAGCAAGGCATAACGCACAAAAAGAGCAATAATACAACATAACACATCAATTCTATATAATTAGACTCTCATGCATAATTAATGGTTTGATGACATGCATATTCCGTTATTCTACACTTTTAACTATGACACGCAAACGCCCACAAATAACTTGCCTCAAATGACGTTCAATGCAACTAATCCGTTTGTTGTAATCCGATGTCCGCTAGACGTCGCAAGAAATACAAAACGAACGCATATGTCGAACCTTCACGAAAAACATCATAACTTTATATATATATATATATATATATATCCAGATCTGCAAAGTTCCTCATGCTCGTAAGAGGATTCCTCACCTTATAAACTCAGCCAATAATTTCCAGTATTTATGAAATGTGCCCAGAAATTTCCAGAAGTGTACAGAAATGCCCTAATTCCAAGCTTTCACTTCCAATCTTTAAATCCAATCCACCTAAGCCTTCCACAATATCAATTAACCTCTAATTAATCATCATTTTCACCCTAAGTACCTCTTTTGAACAAGGATATCCAAATCATGAGATTAGGTTTAAGAACTCTAGGAAAGTTTTACCTTGAAAACTCTTAACAAAGGTGGGTGCAAGGGCTTGAAGGAGGAGTTTGTTGCTCCTAGGGTGATGGTTAGACCATGCCCAATCTGTACAGAAGTGGTAGTAGCCCTCAACAGTTGAGGACGCAGCTGAAGGCAGAGGAAAACAGAGGAGGCGAGCAACTCCTTGGCGAGGACGATGACGGCGACATCTCCTTGGCGGTGGCAACGATGGTGAGCCACCTTAGCTAGGGTGTGAGGAGGAAGATACAAAATGGAGGTGAATGTTGGTGGAAATGGAGGAGAGGCAGCCAAGGAGGGGTCGGTGGGGATGATAAGAAAAGAAGGGAGAAATTTCTAGAGTTTTTAAGAGATAAGTATGAAAGAAAAGGAAGAATTTAATAAGCAGTAGGATTCTTATTTTGTCTTTTTGTGATAATTATTATTTTAACTAATATATATATATATAGAATTGGAATACCCTATTGGTTACCCGGAAATAATTCTAGCATTGATACGGGTTCCGTATCCGTAATGCTCGTCAACATTCATACTACAACTAGTAGTAGGAAAACACATTAATATTACTATCTATAATAAAATATTAATACACACCTCGTTGTGATATTTCATACTGCCCCCCTTAAAAGAAGTTTCGCCCTCGAAACTGGATCTCCAGCAGTTCATAATAGCAACCCATTATGATCCTCAACTTCCCAATAGTCACCTCTATCGCAAGGATATAACCCTCGAATCTTTAATTACCTCTCTATCATACATTTTAATTCATTCCCGAACATCATCATAGAGTATCCTCAAAATTATAAACACTCGAAACATGAATCCTTAAATGGCCTTGTCCATGAGTATTAAACTTCTCCATATATACATAATCCCTTATAGCAACCACCTGGTAAAATCTGTTTGCTCCTGAAATAATAACTCACAACAATTATAAGGTTGGTCTACTACACCAGAGTGTCTAAAATTTCTCATCGTCTATCAACCATGACATACATACATATACCCCAAAAAATAAAACAATTATCACATGAATACAATTAAAAGAACATACATCCAATAGAGTATGATCAACACGCAATCACATAGATTTCTATAGCATGAAGGTATATAGATATGGAATGACAACAACATTATAGACTTGGATCAATGCACAAAAATAGTAAGATAACGAAACAGCCTGGAATTCATCGGTGCAAATCACTCCTAATGTATAAAAACTTGAGCACTAGGCCCTCGGAATTTAACTCATATGCCAACATCACGATCATTCGGTCAATATAATGGTATTGGTATCCATCATGGACATAATTTGAATAAAAAAATTCAAAAGGAAATACTTCACAATCCATCACATCCAATGCATCTCAAACTAATGATCATGACATCTTCTAAATCAATAAAATCATTCTGAAGTCAATATATCAGGCTCTTAGAAGAAAGTATTACTAGCATAATAATGCAACGAGAACGTGCCTATAGAATATGATTAAGCACGCAAAAGGTCATGATATTCAAAAAAATATCTCATGAAGTGCGATAACACAGATACACCACCATGTATATTAGATAACATAAACTTGAAGTAAAAGCTAAGGTATAAAACATTTAAGTATGCATCTAACAAATGAAGTTTGAACACTACTTCTCAAATTAAATTTCGGATAACTCCTTCAAATAGATCTTGATGAACAAAAGCGAAAATGACTCGGGCATTGGATTTTAAAATTTCAAAAATTGAACCAATCTCTCGATCATTTAGTCAATATCAAAAACAAAAACAACAATAGTTACATACTATGAAACTTCTATAAAAAATCGATAATCACTTATAATCTCCTCCGGAAGTATTTTATTCAAACTATTCCAAACCTCGATAAGAATACTTATTTTCCTCTATAAAGGCATATGGACCAATTACTAAAAAAAATCCATAAACACATTGAATACCTTCTCACAGGCAATAGCCGAACCCAAAACTCAAAAGGAGGAAAATCCTCATAAGTCATATCCAAAAGTGTTGCTTCCCATTACTGATATGAAAGCCAATATCTTCTCGTACTAAATTCATCCAATATACGAGCACTTCAATGATAGGAGTTCGGACCTCAAGAAAGACACTTAAAATCTCAAAGAAGTACCACGAAATAGATAGCTTGATATCTCAATACCATGAGGTATTCCAACTTGTTATTAATATGTATTCTAGCACCGAAAACTTACAACTCTAGATTTCACACGCTCAATATCTCAATGATAATTCTAACTCTCCCAAGATCGTCATGTTCAAAGAGTACACCACATCATTAAAAGTCTTCAAGTGATACACACTTGGCATTAGCTTTGTCTATGCTCTTTTCATGCAAACATGTGCAAGGTTACATACTTTCCCTCAATATACAGATACCATTTTCACGTGACTCCTTAATTCCCATTAGGAGTGGACATTATATACATAGTATGTGAACTACCTTCCAAAACACTTATCATAAGCATTCAATTACGTTCCTATCAGTCTTATATCGAACCATACGATCTAACCATAATCTCCTTAACCATACTGAGAGAGGTTAAGTACTTTCCTTCAAGATGTAACGTAAATAGGGATAAAGATCTTCTGTTAAGTGATAATATTGCAACCATGACAGGACCTATCAAATGACTTAACTTGTCATCTTAATATCTTAAAACCTCATACTTAATATTGACATAATACCTTAGTTTCGCAAAATAACAATATTACTCTAGAATTTCGTGCATCCGCAATGACATCATAAATCAAGTTTTCAAGTTCACTTCTTAGGACAATCTCATCCATCACGCATTTTATAATAACATAACCCCTTTTTACACAAAACCCATTAGTCCAAATAATTCTCCATAAGCATACACCTCACATCAAATGCAATAAATTCACCATTCACACTAGTCACCTTACTCAAGTTCAATCTTCTAAGAGTAATATTCCTTCACCCATCCATGAGATTCCATACTAATGCTGAGTATACTTCACTAGATCCATAAGACACTTATTCTCAAAATATTCAAACATGCGACATCAACTAGAGCATGGTCAATTCCTTATCTAACTTACAATTCGCACATCTTATGTACCCTTAACGATTACATATCCTTCTACCCGATTGATATATTACTCCTTAGAATAATCATCATAGATCAATAACATAGGTTATGGAACACATCATACTATTTGGCTAATGATTACCGAATCACAAGTTATACACAAGTAACACAACATTACCTAACCCCACTTATCTAGCGTTCCTAAACCAATGATTCACATAACCAAGGCATACAATATATACTTGTATCACCACTCGTTGTAATATTTTTTCAATGTTTCCTACTCACTCTCAATTCTAACTTAACAAATCATATAATAACCTTATCATAAAAACAATTTCACCACCGTAGACTACACCAATTGTTACAAATATCAATAACTCATTTATGAATGTCTTCTAAGGGTCACTGTCCAAATATAAAGTCACCACAACCTTCGAAAGATTTAAAACCTAATTTTTTGAAACAATCTTCCTCAGAACACTTTAACCTTAAACACACTCAAAAGGAAATCTCACTTGCCACTATTTCTAAATTAGTCCTCATAAGTTTCATGTCATTATCCAATAGTTTATCTTTCGCGTCACTTTCTGAATGAGTTTACTGTAATACTCGAGATTTTTTTTAGACGAGTTTGGGTCTATTTAAATTTTGTCGCCCTAATTTATTCTTGTGTAGTTAATATATTTTATGTTTATTATAATTATAAATTGAGTGCATGACCTGAAAATCTGGGTTGCCGTTTCGTGGAATAGCGGTATTGGATCATCTTGGATGTTATAAGTCCTGTATAGGATTGTCTCGTATGTATAAATGGGTATACATAAATAGGCCTAGATATTTTTAAAATATCATTATAAGGTGTGTATTAATATTTATTTCGATTAGTAATTCTAATACACTTTCCTACTACTAGTTGTAGTATGAATGTTGACGAGCGTTACGGAGACGGAATCCGTATCAACGCTAGAATTACTTCTGAGTAATCAATAGGGTAATCTAATTCCATATATATATATATATATATTATAGTTAAAAATAATCAATTGTACAAAAAGACAAAATTAGGAATTTAATCCTTATCCTTTCATCTTTTTTTCATGCTTATCTCTAATTCTCTGGAAATTTCTCCCTCTTTTTCTTATTACCCTCACCGACCTCCTCCTTGGCTTCCTCTCCTCCATTTCCACCGCCATCCTCACCCTTCTCTTCATCTCTCTTGCACACGCCATTAGTTGGAGGCTCTTGCTTGCCGCCGCCGTCGTCGTCGCCAAGGGGATGCCGCCTCCTTCCTTTTTCCTCCACCTTGGCTGCCCTCCTCTTCTTATACGTACAGCAGCAGCCACCAGCCCGGCCAGCTCCGGCCACTTCCACCACCTCTCTCGTCGCCGGAAAAGTGTCCTTGAGCCTCCACCGCCTCTCTTGTGAACCCAAATCATCCTTTGGGTCTTGTGTGAGTTTCTTCTTAAATCTTGAACATTAAATTAGTGAGCTTGATTACTTTGTGTAAAGGAGGAATTTTATGATTAATTAGAGGTTAATTGATGTTGTGGAAGGCTTAGGTGGATTGGATTTAGAGTTTTGGAAAGTCGAAGCTCGAAATTGGGCATTTCTATGCACTTCTGGAAATTCTAGGAAATTTCCGTAATTACTGGAAAGTTGTGGCTGGGTTCATAAGGTGAGGAATCCTGTTACGAGTATGAGGAACTTTACAGATCTTGATTTGGATATATATATATATATATAAAATTATGCACAAATATGCGTTATATTGTAGATTTGGGAACTCGCAACGACTACGCGAATCGGGGGACGTCGGGCCGTATAAATAATTATACCGCGAGAATTGCTTGACGTGGAACTTATCTAAGGCAAGTTATTGTGAGCGTATACGTGTTGTAGTTTAAGTTTAGGATATCATGTTATGCATGACAATAAATCCTTAACCGTTCATGATTTTAATTCTTATCATGCATGAATATTGAAATTATGTGTCATTGTTATATTATGTATCTATATGCCAATATCACGGATTGCCTTGTTGTTATAAGATGATAATATGTTGATTAGGTGTAATGGTTTCTGTAATTGTGAGTTGCCTTGGTGTTATAAGATCTTGATATTGATTATCATTACATGTTATGCTAGATATCGTCTATGAACACATGTTATTGTTGGTGATGTTTATGAATATATGATGCGATGTTGAGGTCATTGGTATTATGAATGGTAGTTGTGGTTGATCATGTTTGCAAATGCCAGCTAATGTCAATATTGCGTGTGGACCTTGTTTGAACGCTTTGGATTGATGTGTTGTAACTTAACTATGAGGTCTTAGATTTATGCATGAATATAAGATCTTGGATTAAGTGTGAGTATTGAATCTTGTATCACTCATCAATGTGGAATTAGTTGATAATAACTTAAACATGTGTTTATATGGTTAATGTGTCAATAAATGGACGTTGGCTGTGTTAAGGTGTTATGGAAATAATGTTAAAATGGATGAATCTTGTGGTATGTTCGTCTTGAAATAATAGGGTTATTCATGTTTATGAATTGATGTCACGGTTTGTCATGCTTATGTAATGCTGTGTTTATGGTTTATAACCTTTGCGGGTAAGGATTGTTCTGAGCCCCGCATGATATTAAAATGTTATTTTAACGGGATACATCCCCAAATACTCTTCCGGAGTCCCAGGTTGAGTAAGTCGAGGGAGGTGCTTTACCTTTGTTGGGAAGGCCGGGTCGCCTAGCTAACGATATCGTTGCCGACACGCGGGTAAAGGTGTGTACCCACAGTGTGGGGTTAGAAGGTACCTTCGTGTCCAATACAGACTTGGGCATGTTTTTGAACGTTTTTGTAAATGATTTTTTAACATTTTCGTAAATGTCTATTTTCCATTGAGTTTTCCTTAAAAGAAGTATACTCGGGTATAGGTTTTGAATATTGGATTTTTATTCCGGTAATCTGTGATCGAGTTGGATATTTTTTGAAATTATTGTGATGAGATCTGTGATGGAAATCTATGCTCAGTTGGATGCGTATTGGAAATTGTGCTCTAATATTACATGTCTATAGTTACGGTCTTTTGCATTTAGATTATTATTTTGCCTGATACTGGATATGGCACTCAATCAATATGTATATATATCAAGACTGCCTGTGATCTGTCCAATATCTGTTTGTGCATGTATAGTTAGTTTCAATGTTAGGTTGTAAGGTACTTGTGGTATTTGCGTTATCTGTTTGTGCATGTGTAGTTATTTATAACTTTAGGTTGTAATGTAAAGGTGGTATATGTGTATCTACTATAGGTAAATCGTAAGCATTGTGATTGAAGTCGTTATTGCCTTCATGCTATAATCGGTTTATCTGTAACTTTCTTGTATACTTGAAATCATATGGATAAAGTCATTCCTAGTAGATTATGTCAATCTGGGTATTCATTAGAGTTGATAATTTGTTAGGGCATGTTTATCTGTAACTTTTCTTGTACATTTGCAAATAAATGAAATAATGTTGTCTTGAGATGTTACGTTCATATATATATATACTCATATTTACATGTGCGAGAATTCATGTGTGCATAGTTGTATGTCTGCTAGTTTGTGATTACTTTACTTTTACTATTACACGTTTATTGCTCATATAACTTGCTAGTCTGGTTGGAGACTAACCCCCATTTCGGTGGGGGACTGGCTGTGTTTGTGCATGGTCAGGGTTGCAGGTTGCGCAGCGAGAGCATGGAGGAGGTCATGTGACATGATGCAAATTCTAGGATGGGGATTTTAGTTATGTTTCAGGCCCTTCTACAGTTATAGTATACTTGTTGATTAAACTGGGTCGTGATTGCGTCTGTGTACGCCGATCTTCAATATCATGATTGGGTCAACCAGGCCAGATCATGAGTCAAATATCATGATCGGACCCAAGTGTTTATTGTCTTTCATGAAAATCATCTTTCGAATAGGTTTTATGGGCCTGTCATTGTTTAGGTTTTGATTGTCACAGGTTGAGTTTTCTTTCTTAAATTGCCTGAGGGAATTTCTGCAGGAAATTCCTGGCGCTGTGACTCCCCATTAGTGTTTAATTTGGGGCGTTACAGAAGTTGGTATTAGAGCCTAGGTTTCTAATTCCTGTGGGAATGGGTAGAATCAGCATCATACGTCGCATCACCATCTCCATGCCTACTGCTTAGGTACTTAAGTTGGATTTCTCTTATAGTCACGTTTGATTCTTGTTGGTTTAAAACTCGTGTTTTTTAAAAGAATTGAGCGTAAGGCTTGTAGAAATTGAAATTTTTATTTTTATTTTGTAAGGATCGAATTTGATTTATGTGGTACTTAGTTTTACTTAAATTGAATAAAGGGGTGAAGAAAGTGTAATTTACTGTAATACGCGATTCTTTTTAGAAGGCGAGTGTGGGATCGTTTAGAATTTTGTCGTCTTAATTTATTCTTGTATAATCAATATAATTTACGATTATTGTAATTATAAGTTGATTTCATGACTTAAAAATCTGGGTTTACCGTTTTGGTGAAATAGCGGCATTTGAGCATCTCGGGTGTTATAATTTCCGTTTAGGATTGTCTCGTTTGTATACATGGGTACACATAAATAGGTTTAGATATTTTTGAAATAGCACCTGAGGTACGTAGTAATATTTAATTTTGGGTTAGTAGTTCTGATATATTTTTCTGCTACGAGTTATGGTAGGAATATTGACGAGTGTTGTGGATACAGATTCGTATCGACGCTAGAATTACTACTGGACAACCAATAGGGTATTTTAATTCCATACTCATATAAATTATATTTTACATAAATAGGAGCACAAAAACACAAAAGACAATTTTGTCTTATATATATGGGATAATTATCTCTAAGGAGATATTTTTCTCCTTCATTATGTAGAAATCTCTTCAATTTTCCTTCACCCCACCACCGACTTCATCATCTTTTTACTCCTTGTTGGCTGCCTTCTCCTCCTCCTTTTACACGTCCAGCTGCAGCAGCCATGGAAGCTCCACCTCCATCCTCACCTTCCATCTCCACCTCCTTTTGCTCATGCCACTAAGGAGCAACCGCCTCCTCTGTTTTTCCCACTATTCAGCTGAGTTCTTGACTGTCATAAACAGATCTGGAGGTTGTGCAGCTGGCCATGGTTTAGCCTCACATAGGAGCTTGCAATCTCCTCCTTCAAGCCATTGCATCCCATATTTGATTAGGCTTTGTAAGGTAAGATTGATCTTAATGAGTTCTTAATTTTAATTCCATGAATTTGATATGCTCTTGTGTAAAGGAAGTATTTAGAGTGTTGTTGATGAATAATTAGTGGTTACTTGTTGTTGAGAAATGTTTAAATGGATTGAATTTTAAAGATTTGAAAGTGAAAGTTAGGAATTGGCCATATTCGTTACTTCTGGAAAATTCTGGGCAAATTTCGTAATTTCTGGAAAGTTGGGGCCGACATTATAATATGAGAAATTTCGTTACGAGTATGAGGAATCTGACGGATCTTGATTTGGAGTTGTATATCAAAAGTTATGAACATATCCGTATTGTATTGTAAATTTAGGAATTCGCAGCAACTACGCGAATCGGGATGTCGGGCCCAGAAATGATTATACCGCGAAAGTTGTTGATGTGTTGTTCCGTAGTATTGTTCTTGTTGTGTGTTATATCTTGTTGGGATTGTTGTCTTTATTGTTGTTGTTATCGTGACTATCCTTTGATCGTGGACTTTATCCTTATATCGAAAGATGTCTAGCAATTTATAAGATTTTGATAAGCTGATAATGAATAAGGTCTGGTATTCGTTGTATATTTATGTAAAATGTTTATTGTTTGACTGTAATGAGCTAAGTGAGTTTAGCTTGAAGTATGTGAGGGCGGGTTTTCGATTACGAAAGTTGAACTGTGATATGAATGTTGTGTTGATAAGTGATGTTGTATGTCAAGATAAGAATTTCATATTAAGTGTGCCTTTGACATATATATATATATGTGTGTGTGTTGGAGATTATTTCGTTTATGAATACATGTTGTGATCATGTTAGGTTGTAAATTAAAGTTGTAATAAGGACCTGGTATGACCCAACGTGAGTGATTTCTGTAAAGATGTGATGTGGTAATCATTTGTGTTAGGAGTTGTAGTGGTGGTTAATCATGACTACGAAGGCATGTTGTGTTGATAAAAAAATGATGAATGTGATTATAGTTGATGGTTGTATGGATGGACTTTGTGTGGAGGTTTTGGATTGATGTGTTGTAACTTAAATATGAAATCTCGGATTTAATGTGAGTCTTGAATGTTGTACCATGCATCAATGTGGAAATAGTTGATCGTATCTTAAACATGTATTTATATGGTTGACGTGTCGATAGATGGATGTTGACTATGTTAAGATGATATGGAAATGATAATCGTATGAATGAATATTGTGGTATGTTCATCTTGAAATAAAAATGGTCATTCATTTTTATGAATTAACGACATAGGTTAGCCCAAGATACGGGCAGGTTAGCTCATGATACGAGCAGGTTAGCCCAAGATACGGGCAGGGTAGTCCAAAATACGGACAAGGTAGTCCAAGATACGGACATGTTAGCCCAAGATACGGGCAAGGTAGTCCAAGATACGGGCAAGGTAGTCCAAGATACGGACAGGTTAGCCCAAGATACGAGCAGGGTAGTCCAAGATACGGACAGGTTAGCCCAAGATACGGGCAGGGTAGTCCAAGATACGGACAGGTTAGCCCAAGATACGGGCAGGGTAGTCCAAGATACAGACATTATAGCCCAAGATACGGGCAGGGTAGTCCAAGATACGGACAAGTTAGCCCAAGATACAGGCAGGGTAGTCCAAGATACGGACATGTTAGCCCAAGACACGGGCAAGTGAATTGGTCCAAGATACGGACAAGAAGGTACCCTTGGGTCCAAGACAAGCTTGGACTTGTTTTTAAATGTTTTCGTAGTTGATTTTTGAACGTCTTCGTAAATGTTGGTCTTCATCAAGTTTATCCTTAAAAGAAAAGTGTACCTCGGTATAGGTTTTAAACGATGAATTTTAATTACGGAATTCTATGTGCAGTTGAATGCGTATTGAAATCTGTGATATGAATTTACATGTTTACAATTACGGTCATTGCAATTACATTATTATTTTGTTTGATATTGGATATTACATTTAGTCAATAGGTATATATATCCTAACTATTTATGATCTGACCAACATATGTTCGTGCATGAATAGTTAGTTACAACGTTGGGTTGTAAGGTATTTTTTTGTGCTATCTGTTCGTTCAGGATAAGTATTTATATATTGCATGTAAGTATTGCTTTCATGTTTGTACATTTAAGTTTTGATTGGAAGTTAACTAAAGTCATCAGGAAGTGTGCTTGATCGATATATGAATATGATGTTCTATATGTATCTGTTGTTGGTAGATCCTAAGCTTTGTGTTTGAGTTGGTTGATACATTCATGTTATAAAATGACTATTTGTAACCTTCTTGTATACTTGGAATCAGGGGATAAATGCATTCATAGTAGACTAGGTCAATTTGGGTATTCTCTAGAGTTGATAAATATTAGGATATGTTAATCTATAATTTCTCTTGTACATTTGCAATTAGATGAAATAATGCATCCTTGATCTGTTAAGTTTTAATATAATCCAGTTTGCATGTATAAACGCTCATGTCTGCATGCTTGTAGGTCTGTTAGTATGTGATTATTTAACTTTTACTATCACATGTGCATTGCTCATATAACTAACTTAGTCTGGATGTAGACTAACCCCGTATGTGGGGGACTGGTTACAATTTGCTTGACTAGGATATCAGGTAGCGCAGCGGGAGCGTGAAGGAGGTCATGCGACATGATGCGTTCCTAGGATGGGGTCTTGTTTATGTTTCTATTTTTTTAGTTATGGTATACTTGTTTCAATTAAACTCTGTTTGATGGGTCGTGATTGCGTCTGTGTACGCCGACCCATGTGTGTATCGAGTCTTCATGGGAATCATCTTTTAAATAGGTTTTAAATTTTGGATCTGTCATGATTCAGGTTTTGAAAATTTTATAGGTAAAATTTCTTTTCTTAAACTGCCTGAGAGAATTTCTGTAGGAAATTCCTGGCGCTGTGACTCCCCATTAGTGGTAAATTTTGGGGCGTTACATTTAAAAAAGTGGTACCTATGATTTTCGTATGAAGTTTTCGAGGTTTTATTTTCAAGATAACTTTCTACAAATTTTTCATCTCCTATTGATTCTGAGTGGTGTTTTAAACTCACTGATATATTTTATGATTTGAGCTTCGTATCTCGGTTGAGATTCTTGTTTTCATTATGCGTACGAAGTGAAAATTGTTTATCAACTTCGAGTTCGTTATTTCCATTCGTTTATACTTGCGTGCCGAAGTGACCCTGTTGGATTGCATTCTCATTTGGGTAGTAATGTGGTTGACATTTTGGTGAACCTTTTTGGGCTAAAGCTATTCTTTGAGATCGATTGAAAAAGTGTTGTCGATGAGTAAAGTTTATGGGAAAGAGGATGGATTAAATAGTGGACTATGCATCTCATCTATAATCAATATTATCTTAATCGTGGTGGTAAGGGATATTTATGTATGAACTAGATATAGAATGACATTGTGATTTCGGTTATGATTTTTCATGTGGGGAAATTTTGAAGTTAAGGGTATTCTATGATATTGTGGGATTCTACAGTTGATGGTGACTTGGTGATTACAAATTAGAAAGCCGTTATCATTATTTATGGTCTTAAATTATGGGTTGATCTTATTGTAATTTTATAAGACTGTGGTTCCTCATTATTATACTTAGGTTGGTAAGCTATTGTGTTATGATATTGAGTTTACATTCATTGGTCATATTATGTTTATTAAGTGCCAAAAACATTTAAGGTTTCTCGTGTAATATGCTAAGGTATAAACGGGTGTGGCCTGAAGGTTAGATGTTTATGGGACATAGGCTATTTGGATGGTAAAGTGATACGCCAAGTGAATAAGTACTACTACAAAAGGGATATTAGGATGGTCGGATCGTATGGTTCAATATGAGATTCATAGGAATGTAATTGAATGTTTTTGGTGAGTGTTTTGGAAGGTAGTTCACATACTATGTATATAATGTTCACCCATAATGGGAATTAAAGAGTCACGTGAAAATGGTATCTGCATATGGAATGAGAGTATGTACCTTTGCATATGTTGATTGAAAAGAGTATGTATAAAGCTAATGCCCAGCGTATATTAGTATCACTACGAGATTTTTAATAAGGTTGAGTACCCATTGAATATGATGATCTTAGGAGAGTTAGAACTATCATTGAAATATTGAGCGTGTGAAATTCAGAGTTATAAATTTTCGGTGTTAGAATTCATATTGATGACAAGTTAGAATACCTCGTGGTATTGAGAAATCAAGTTATCTAATTCATGTTACTTCTTTGAGATTTTAAGTGTCTTTCTTGAGGGCCGAACTCACATCATTGAAGTGCTCATATATTGGATGAATTTAGTACGAGAAGATATGGGCTTTCATATTAGTAATGAAAAACAACACTTTTGGATATGATCTATGAGGATTTCCCTCCTTTTGAGTTTTGGGTTTGATTATTGAGTGTGAGAAGGTAATCAACGTGTTTAAGGAAGTAGATCTTCTGGATATGTTTAAGGTAATTGGTTTAGACGTCTTTGTAGAGGAAGTAGATCTTCTTACCAAGGTTTGGGATGTTTTAAATGAATTTTGTTAGGAGAAATTCTAAGTTATTATCGAAGTTTTGATAAGAGTTCCATGGTATATAACTATTTTTGCTTTTGTTTTTGATATTGACTATATGATCGAGAGGTTGATTCAAAAATTTAATATTTTAAAATCAAATGCCCGAGTCATTTCGGTTTTGTTCATCAAAATCTATTTGAAGGAGTTATCCGAAACTGAATTTGGGAAGTGGTGTTCAAACTTAAATATTTTATACCTTAGCTTTTACTTCAAGTTTATGTTTTCTAATATACAGGGTGGTGTATCTGTGTCATTGTATATTCATGAGATATTTTCCTGAATATCGTGACCTTTTGCGTGCTTAGTTATATTCTATAGACGCGTTCTCGTTGCATTATTATGCTAGTGAGCCTTCCTTCTAAGAATCTGATATATTGAGTTCAGTATGATTTCCTTTACTGTTGATTTAGAAGATGTCATGATCGCTAGTTTGAGATGAATTGGAAGTGATTTACACCGAGGAAGAATTCCAGGTTTTTTCGATGTCTTTGAGTGTTTGTAAATTGGTCAAAATCTGTAATGGTTGCTATAGGGGATTATGTATATATGGAGAAGTTTAACACTCATGGATAATGCCATTTAAGGATTCATGTTTCGAGGGTTATAATTTTGAGAATACTCTATGATGATGTTCGGGAATGAATTGAAATGTATGACAGAGAGGTAACTAGAGATCCAAGGGCTATATCCTTATTCGATAGCGGTGACCATTGGGAAATTAAGGACCATAATGGTTCACTATTATGAATTGCTGGATATCTAGTTTCGAGGACGAAACTTTTTTTAAGGGGGGGTAGTATGTAATACTCGAGATTTTTTTTAAGACAAGTTTGGGTCTATTTAAATTTTGTCGCCCTAATTTATTCTTGTGTAGTCAATATATTTTATGTTTATTATAATTATAAATTGAGTGCATGACCTGAAAATCTGGGTTGCCGTTTCGTGGAATAGCGGTATTGGATCATCTCGGGTGTTATATGTCCTGTTTAGGATTGTCTCGTATGTATAAATCGGTATACATAAATAGCCCTAGATATTTTTGAAATATCATTATAAGGTGTGTATTAATATTTATTTTGATTAGTAATTCTAATACACTTTCCTACTACTAGTTTTAGTATGAATGTTGACGAGCATTACGGATACGGAATCCGTATCAACGCTAGAATTACTTCCGAGTAATCAATAGGGTAATCCAATTCCATATATATATATACATATTATATATATTATAGTTAAAAATAATCAATTGTACAAAAAGACAAAATTAGGAATTTAATCCTTATCCTTTCATCTTTTTTTCATGCTTATCTCTAATTCTCTAGAAATGTCTCCCTCTTTTTCTTATTACCCTCACCGACCTCCTCTTTGGCTGCCTCTCCTCCATTTCCACCGCCATCTTCACCCTCCTCTTCATCTCTCTTGCACACGCTATTAGTTGGAGGCTCTTGCTCGTCGTCGTCGTCGCCAAGGGGCTGCCACCTCCTTCCTTTTTCTTCCACCTTGGCTGCCCTCCTCTTCTTGTACATACAGCGGCAGCCACCAGCCCGGCCACCTCCACCACCTCTCGGTGCTGGAAAAGTGTCCTTGAGCCTCCACCGCCTCTCTTGTGAACCCAAATCATCCTTTGGGTCTTGTGTGAGTTTTTTCTTAAATCTTGAACCTTAAATTAGTGAGCTTGATTACTTTGTGTAAAGGATGAATTTTATGAATAATTAGAGGTTAATTGATGTTGTGGAAGGCTTAGGTGGATTGGATTTAGAGTTTTGGAAAGTAGAAGCTTGAAATTGGGCATTTTTGTGCACTTTTGGAAATTCTGGGAAATTTCCGTAATTACTGGAAAGGTGTGGCTGGGTTCATAAGGTGAGGAATCCTGTTACACGAATCGGGGGGCATCGGGCCATATAAATAATTATATCGCGAGAATTGCTTGACGTGGAACTTATCTAAGTCAAGTTATTGTGAGCGTATACGTGTTGTAGTTTAAGTTTAGGATATCATGTTTTGCATGACAGTAAATCCTTAACCGTTCATGAATTTTAATTCTTATCATGCATGAATATTGAAATTATGTGTCATTGTTTGATTATGTATATATATGCCAATATCACGGATTGCCTTGTTGTTATAAGATGATAATATGTTGATTAGGTGTAATGGTTTCTGTAATTGTGAGTTGCCTTGGTGTTATAAGATCTTGATATTGATTATCATTACGTGTTATGCTAGATATCGTCTATGAACACATGTTATTGCTGGTGATGTTTATGAATATATGATGCGATGTTGAGGTCATTGGTATTATGAATGGTAGTTGTGGTTGATCATGTTTGCAAATGCCAGCTAATGTCAATATTGTGTGTGGACCTTGTTTGAACGCTTTGGATTGATGTGTTGTAACTTAACTATGAGGTCTTAGATTTATGCATGAATATAAGATCTTGAATTAAGTGTGAGTATTGAATCTTGTATCACGCATCAATGTGGAATTAGTTGATAATAACTTAAACATGTGTTTATATGGTTGATGTGTCAATAAATGGACGTTGGTTGTGTTAAGGTATTATGGAAATAATGTTAAAATGGATGAATCTTGTGGTATGTTCGTCTTGAAATAATAGGGTTATTCATGTTTATGAATTGATGTCACGGTTTGTCATGCTTATGTAATGCTATGTTTATGGTTTAAAACCTTTGCGGGTAAGGATTGGTTAACGGGATACATCCCCAAATACTCTTCCGGAGTCCCGTGTTGAGTAAGTCGAGGGAGGTGCTTTACCTGTGTTGGGAAGGCCGGGTCGCCTAGCTAACGATGCCGTTGCCGACCCGCGGGTAAAGGTGTGTACCCACAGTGTGGGGTAAAGGTACCTTCATGTCCAAGACAGGCTTGGGCATGTTTTCGAACGTTTTTGTAAATGATTTTCGAACATTTTCGTAAATGTATATTTTCCATTGAGTTTTCCTTAAAAGAAGTATACCCGGGTATAGGTTTTGAATATTGGATTTTTATTCCGGTAATCTGTGATCCAGTTGGATAGTTATTGAAATTACTGTGATGGGATCTGTGATGGAAATCTATGCTCAGTTGGATGCGTATTGGAAATTATGATCTGATATTACATGTCTATAGTTACGGTCTTTCGCATTTAGATTATTATTTTTCCTGATAGTAGATATGGCACTCAATCAATATGAACATATATCAAGACTGCCTGTGATCTGGCCAATATATGTTTGTGCATGTATAGTTAGTTTCAATGTTAGGTTGTAAGGTACTTGTGGTATCTGCGTTATCTGTTTGTGCATATGTAGTTATTTATAACATTAGGTTGTAATGTAAAGGTGGTATTTGTGTGTATCTACTATAGGTAAATCGTAAGCATTTTGATCGAAGTCGTTATTGCCTTCATGCTATAATCGGTTTATCTGTAACTTTCTTGTATACTTGAAATCATATGGATAAAGTCATTCTTAGTAGATTGATATGCGATATTGTATAGCACATCTAGTGGTTATTAGCATGATTTAGATGATGTTTGGATATGATTTGATGGGAATTCTGTATTCCGGAAGAGAAGACTAGAAGTGAAGAAATCATGGGATTTACAGAGGTTTGAAGTGCATTGAAGAGTGGAAGAACGGTGTGCTGAATTCAAACGGTTCGTTCTCTCTACTCAGATGTCCAAATGGAGTGATTCCAATTCGCGGAGTTAGATATTGAAGTCTACTGCAAGTCCTCAAAATATGAGCGCAATCCGAGTTGGGAATCAAACGTTATGGCGTTTTTACGGAAGTGTCACAGAAGCTGAAGAAGACACTGTCACCGCACCCGCGGCCAATATACCGCCCCCCGCGGCAAACCTTACAGAGAAGAGGCCGTGATTCTAGACTACCACCGCACCCCGCGGTGGGTGTCACCGCACCCACGGTGACGACGCGCTGAAGACTTTTCTCGGCTTATTTCCGAGATCTTTTATTTCCTTTTTATTTTATTTCTGAAACTTTGTTTTCAAGTTTGTTATTTCCTTTTATTTATTTCTGAATTATTTGCCCTAGTATTTTAAGGTTATTTCTAAGACTTTGTTTAGAAAAAAAACCCTAGTTGCCACCTATCTTAGTTTTTCTCTCACAAATCCTATGGAGAACTAAACCTCCATTGTTGCACTTGACGTTTTGAAGCCAGCAATTGATTGGTTGTGAATTTTCTACTCTTGTTCGATTTCCTATCTAGTTGGATTAATTCTCTTATGCTTGAATGTTTATTGGTTTATGTTGATTTATCTAGAGTAGCTACCTAGGTTTATTGATATCTTCCTAATTGCTAGGATTTGTGATTCCGGGTTCGGGTTGCATATCTAGTAGCAAACACGATTTACATAAGCGGGTTGCGAGTGTTCATCGTGAGAGAGAGTTAATTCATGCTATAGTAACGGGTTGTTTCTATTGCATGTATCTTGTTGAATCCTTGGTTGAATGCTATTGCTTTATTGAGTCTTGAAGGTTTTCGGATTTGATTTAGTAATAAGTACTATTAGGGCTGGTAGAACTAATAGTTACCTATGATCGGGATAAGAACAACTAAAGGAAAGATAAGAACTTGAGAATAATAGAATTCAGTGATCAACCATATCTCTTGTTGTGTGGATCTTTGTCAAGTGTGGTGGCGCCTTCCTCATATCATATTCACATCCTTTACTTTGTTTTCTTGCTTTATTTACTTGGTTCGAAATACTACAACCCCCCCCCCCCCCCCCAGTTCCTAGTTGGTGACTTGAGAAACACAAGAATAGATAACCTGATTCCCTTGGGTTCGACCCTGACTTGCTTGCTATACTCTTTAGTAGGTACTTTAGGATTTCTTTGATTATGCATACGACTTTAAGCCTGTCAAATTTGGCGCCGTTGCGGGGAATCAAAAATTTTGTTTTTGTGTTTTTGTTTGTTACCAACTTTCGTGTGGACCTATCTTACGGTCCACACTCGTGCTACTGATTTTTTTTTCTTTGATACAAAAATGGAGTTATGGGGAGAGTCGCGATATGACCCATACTCCTACTCATACACTCCAGGGTGGAGAGATCACCCCAATTCGAGTTATGGATACCAGCAATACCATCCATATGGTCATGACTACCAGGAGTTCTACCCGGAGCCACAATCGTTCTACTAGTAGGGTACTCCACGGCAGTACAATCCGGCCTATGAGCATAGACTACTGATAGGCGTTGTCGTGACACCTAAACAAAATAATCCTAAACAAACCTAACTAATATAGTCTGGTAAGTAAGGGTCGAATCCCACAGAGAATCAAATACTATTCCAATGATGTAATTGTAACAAGTAACCAAGGGGGTTTGCTGATTAAAACCAAAATAAATAAAAACAAAGACTTGAAATCAAATTGGAAAAATAACTCAGCCAAACAAATATCCACACTTCAGATTGATAGATCGATCATTGATTATTCATAGTCCTCAATACTCATGAAAGTCCTAATCCCTGTTCTGAATTAGTTATCAGTTCAACCAGTCCTGATAACCCTAACTATTAAACAAATCCCTACTAACCTTCACGAGAACATCCTCAACTATTCCTTTCGGAAAAACTTTGGATCCATTCGCAAATTGAATAACTAAATCAGATTCAAGCAAAGTACCAAAATCTAGCAATTTATACACAGAGTAGGGTAACACATTAATAGATGAGCCCAAGTCTAACATGCAATGATCAAACCTGGAGTAACCTATATCACAAGGAATACTAAACATGTCAAGGTCACTACACTTTTTAGGCAAATGTCTTCTGAATGCAGCAGACACATGTTCATTCAAATTAATTTCTCCTGTCAATTTCTTCCTCTTCCTAGGCCAGCATAAGCATTCCATGTATTTAGCAAATTTAGGCACAGCATGCATCAGATCAAGTAAAGGGAGATTTACCTCATGCTCACCTATGGAGTTGCGCGGCTCCATATTGAGCTCCAGCTTCTTCTTCACTTTTAGCATCTTAGGAAGGTGAGGAGGTGGCTTCCTAGGATCACGAGGTGGAGGAGTGTAATCAACAGGAATCGCTTCCAAAGGGTATACTCCAAGAACTGATCCGCAAAATTTTGTCCAAGCCTGCAGACGCTGGTTCTCGACTTTCTCCTCTGTCTTTTCTCCTTTCAGTTGTGATATGCCACTCACATTAGCCACTGGGGTCGGTTGGGGTGGTGGCTTTTCAAAATCCTCCTTCATATTTGTCACAACTTGAGCCAACCTTCCAAGCTGAGTTGCCAAATTTCCAACTTGAGTTGTTAAAAGTTGGATGTTGGAGTTCGTCCCTTGATGAATAGTCATCATGCTCTGCACAAGTGACTTGATGCTCTCCTCCATTGACGTATATGAACTTTGGCTCGTCTCTTGAGGCTCAGGATAGTAATGGGGCCAGCCTTGCTGCTGATAGTAAAAATCAAATGCTGCCATCTGTCTGGATTGAGATCTCAATGAAAACAATTAGTAACACAGGTGTGGACCGTAAGATAGGTCCACACAACAGTTGGTAAACAAACACACAATTAGAATAGTAAAACTGACTCCCCGGCAACGGCGCCAATTTGATAGGCGTTGTCGTGACACCTAAACAAAATAATCCTAAACAAACCTAACTAATGTAGTCTGGTAAGTAAGGGTCGAATCCCACAGAGAATCAAATACTATTCCAATGATGTAATTGTATACCAACAAGTAACCAAGGGGGTTTGCTGATTAAAACCAAAATAAATAAAAACAAAGACTTGAAATCAAATTGGAAAAATAACTCAGCCAAACAAATATCCACACTTCAGATTGATAGATCGATCATTGATTATTCATAGTCCTCAATACTCATGAAAGTCCTAATCCCTGTTCTGAATTAGTTATCAGTTCAACCAGTCCTGATAACCCTAACTATTAAACAAATCCCTACTAACCTTCAAGATCTAATTCAATAGCAGCAAGAAGTTCAGGAATAGATAGGTACATGCAAGTGTAGCAACCAGTCATACAATTACATGTAATTAATTCTCTACACAAACTAAGGGATTTAGATTCTCAACCAGTATCCTCCAATCCTTAGTAGTATGATCAATAACAATCTCAACAGGTTGTATGGAAAAGGGAAACCAATAGCATAATACTAATTTCTCTAAGTTGTCAATCTAGAGGGAACTACTATTAAAATCTATTTGATTTCCTAATCAACAAATCAAGGGGAGTCGATATATGATCAATGAGATTAAGCACGAGAGAAAATTAATACAATCATAGAAAGAGTAAAGGAATAACCTCACAATCCAATCAATCCAAAGGCTTCAATTGTCTGCCTGAGCAAAAGGGAAAAACAACGATGAAAATAAACTAGGTCTAACTTAATTGATTACGGCAACTAGGTTAACTAAAAGTTGTTTTAACCTAATTCTAAAAGTGTGTAAAAATAATAATAATAATAACAATAATAAAATAATAACGAAAATAAGCAAATCAAATCCGGGTAATTAATCCCGCAATTTCGCTCCATCTTCTCGTCCAGCAGCTGCCCGACTTCTCCATTCCAGCTTCGGCCCAACTTCGTTGCAGCAGACATCTCGGCCTGGCTCGTGCAAAGCATCAGCGGCCCAACCCAGCACATGCCAGCAACACGGCCCACTCACACAGTGGCCACACGGCCCAACTACACGGCCCACTACGACTTCACGGCTCTTCACCAGCAAATCTTCTCGCTGATGTCATGCTGCATCATCATCCAATTGAATTCAATTCTCCAGCTTTCCATTTTGACGCTGCTTCTCGGATTCACTTCACGCGGCCGCTTCATTTTAATTGGGCTCCAACCGTCATGGCCTTTTCTTTCATGGGCCTTTCCTTCATGGGCGAGCTTCACCCAAATTCCAGCATTCACGTGGCATATTTAATTAAGCTTCTCCGCCTCACGTGATGGCCGCGGTCGCGGCCTTCGGGAATTTCGCCATCTCCTCAGGTGGTCAACTCATCTTCCTCTGGATGTCTCCAATTAGCTCCTCCAGACCACCAAAATCACACTTCTCCGCTCTAACTCCATAATCTCCAATTGTTCACTAAATTCATTTAAATGGCACCTCCAACTTGGTAACAACCCCTAGAAATGTACTACAAAATAGTGCCGATCAACTACCAGTGTCCGATCCAAGTTCCCACATGTCGACTAAGGATTTACTTCAATCTCTTACGCAAATCATGATTCAACATGAACAAGAGATGGATGCCAGGTTCCAGAATTTGGGGAATCAAATGGAGCACATGACTCAAGAAATTAGCAGAATAAAGACCACGATGTCAGCAAAACAGCTATTTCACCCAGTAGTGCACCAGAGAGAGGATGTCTTTTCAATGACCCTCCAGAGTACTGAGCAACTGAATGTCGCTCCTAGTGCTGAAAAGGACGACACAGGAAACGAGAGCTCTCTGGAGAACCGACCGCACCCGAGGTGGGATGACCGCACCCGCGGTGGGAGCACAAAAGAGCAACAGAACTCGCAGTTGACATCACCGTACCCAGCGGTGGATCACCGCACCCGCGGTGACGGTGTCGAGAAAATTCGACAATTCTCTGGTGGGATGACCGCACCCGCGGTGGAATCTGACCGCACCCGCGGTGGAACTTCTGGAGTTGTCAAAGAGCCATACGTGGACACCTATGTTCGTCCGTACTTTCCCCCTCTCGGTTCTGAGAAGCCACCCACCCCATTTCCAGATGTGCTTTCGGAAGAGGAGTACTTTTTGAGACTGGAGGAATTCAGCGACCATGAGGAGGAGAGCCGTGACCGCGGAAATACTCCAGAGACGCCCGTTCCCCTCGAAAACACCCATGCAGCCCCCGATCCTCTTGAGGCTGCATATGATGAGTATGTGCGTCTAACCTCATCCCCGCTTGTTGCGCTGCATCCCGTCACACCCTTCCCTGAGGCATTACATGTTACTTGAAGGCTGAAGAACAACAATGAAATCTATGAGGCCTTCAGTAACTGCGCAGAAACCGTTCCTTTGGTCACACTGGCAAACAGCGTCCCTCGCCGCACAGATGTTTTAAGGGCGCTGGGCAATATCAAAAAGAAACCAAAGGGGAAGTACAAGAAGGAGGCCTTGATTCAAGTGGTGGATTTTTACATGCTGGATACGATGCAGGATAAGCATGCAGCCCTTGAGATATTGGGTAGACCGTTCCTAAAGATGGCAAGTGCATTCATTGATATGAACAGCGGTCCACCCATCATGAAGTGTAGGAGGACGAGGGTCAGGCTAAACATGGAGTATACAAAGAGACACCCTCCAGATGGGAACCCCGAGTGCTCAGTGGAGGTGAGTGAACCAGGTTGAGAGGAAGAGTATCATGTCAAGCCAACGACAATAACTAAGGCGCTGTCCGGAAGGCAACCCGAGGTTTGTATTACTTTTCTTGTTTTTCTTTCTTTGTTTTTGCATTGCTTTTGGTGTGTTTTGTTTTTGTTTTTGTTTTCAACTAACCTGCAGGGAGGAGACCCTATGCGAATTGAAGAAGGTGTTTCCCACACCATTGTAAGTCTCCTATTGCCCTGCAATAAATAAAATTCCCGAAAAAACCTTAAACGGGGATTCGGAAAAAAAATTCCGAAAACAACCTAAACAGATTTTAAAAAAAAAAAAAAGTTTTACCGAAGGCCAATTGTCCGAGTTTCCCATGGAGACGGTGCGCATCATGTTGTCAAAGGATGAGACATTAGCCCTACACATTATTTGGCAACGATGATGGCCCTACAATTGACAGCTGAGGAGAAGGAATACTAGAGCCCCCATCACGATTACATCTGGGCTCCACCATGTGTTCGTTGAAGGCCGTGCAGCCCCGACATCTTTGCAAAGCCACTACTCACCAAAGTGGTTTCCTCTTGGTTGCACGGTAGGAGAAAACTATGGAGTTGATGAAGACACCCGCCCAACACTGGAGACCTGGGCGTTACTGAGTATACCGCCAGCAACAATGAAAGTGTCCAAGCAGCTCGGCGACGTTGTGAGTTATTTTTTGCTCTTCCCTGTGCTTCTATTCTTTTTTCTTTCATTACATTGAGGATAATGCAATGTTTAAGTATGGGGGAGGGTTCTATACTTGCTAAGTCGTTGAGAAGAAAAAAAAATGAAAAGAGCCAAAAATTTGAAAAAAGGCTAAAATAGAAATCCTGGGATAGGTCGAAAACTCGAAAGGACAGCCTAGGCAATAAGCAGGTGGCTTGGACCAGCATTAGGCTGGGATAATATGAGGTCAAGAGTGACGTGAGTTTATGTGAGCACATCTATTGAAAAATGAAATGAGTGGCTTGGTGAAAACCCGAAAGGGCGCCTTGGCAAAATGAGTGAAAAGAAGAAGCGTGATTTTTAGGAATCATCATTTTACCTGGCGTGGTGACATAAGAAGAGGTGATATAAGGAGGATTCAGGTAGGTCACTCTGGGAGGTATAAGAAGATAGATGGGAGACTAGGATTAGAACTTATTCACTCTATGGTGTTCGGGATAAGCTTGGGGGAAGTACTCTGCTTCCCTTTAAGTTTGATTGTGTGGGGTGTTGATTTGAGGAGTTGTATGTTATGTTTTGCATCACTTGATTGGTTGTCTTGGAGCTTATTGTTGATGTGTTGTAACTACTAGTGTCATATTTTCTTGTGCTTCCTGAAGCCTTGGGGTTGAATTTGGAGGAGTAGGTTGACTTTAGCTTACTCGAGGACGAGCAAGGTTTAAGCATGGGGGAATTTGATATGCGATATATTGTATAGCACATCTAGTGGTTATTAGCATGATTTAGATGATGTTTGGATATGATTTGATGGCAATTCTGTAATCCGGAAGAGAAGACTAGAAGTGAAGAAATCATGGGATTTACAGAGGTTTGAAGTGCATTGAAGAGTGGAAGAACGGTGTGCTGAATTCAAACGGTTCGTTCTCTCTACTCAGATGTCCAAATGGAGTGATTCCAATTCGAGGAGTTAGATCTTGAAGTCTACGGCAAGTCCTCAAAATATAAGCGCAATCCGAGTTGGGAATCAACAATTATGGCGTTTTTACGGAAGTGTCACAGAAGCTGAAGAAGACACTGTCACCGCACCCGCGGCCAATATACCGCCCCCCGCGACAAACCTTACAGAGAAGAGGCCGTGATTCTGGAGTACCACCGCACCCGCGGTTGGTGTCACTGCACCCGCGGTGACGATGCGCTAAAGACTTTCCTCGGCTTATTTCCGAGATCTTTTATTTCCTTTTTATTTTATTTTTGAAACTTTGTTTCCAAGTTTGTTATTTCCTTTTATTTATTTCTGAATTATTTGCCCTAGTATTTAAGGTTATTTCTAAGACTTTGTTTAGAAAAAAACCCTAGTTGCCACCTATCTTAGTTTTTCTCTCACAAATCCTATGGAGAACTAAACCTCTATTGTTGCACTTGACGTTTTGAAGCCAGCAATTGATTGGTTGTGAGTTTTCTACTCTTGTTCGATTTCCTATCTAGTTGGATTAATTCTCTTGTGCTTGAATGTTTATTGGTTTATGTTGATTTATCTAGAGTAGCTACCTAGGTCTATTGATATCTTCCTAATTGCTAGGATTTGTGATTCCGGGTTCGGGTTGTATATCTAGTAGCAAACACGATTTACATAAGCGGATTGCGAGTGTTCATCGTGAGAGAGAGTTAATTGTATGCTATAGTAACGGGTTGTTTCTATTGCATGTATCTTGTTCAATCCTTACTTGAATGCTATTGCTTTATTGAGTCTTGAAGGTTTTCGGATTTGATTTAGTAATAAGTACTATTAGGGCTGGTAGAACTAATAGTTACCTATGATCGGGATAAGAATAACTAAAGGAAATATAAGAACTTGAGAATAATAGAATTCAGTGATCAACCATATCTCTTGTTGTGTGGATCTTTGTCAAGTGTGGCGCCTTCCTCATATCATATTCACATCCTTTACTTTGTTTTCTTGCTTTATTTACTTGGTTCGAAATACTACAACCCCCCCCCCCCCCCCCCCCCCCCCTAGTTCCTAGTTGGTGACTTGAGAAACACAAGAATAGATAACCTGATTCCCTTGGGTTCGACCCTGACTTGCTTGCTATACTCTTTAGTAGGTAATTTAGGATTTCTTTGATTAGGCATACGACTTTAAGCCTGTCAATATGTCAATCTGGGTATTCATTAGAGTTGATAATTTGTTAGGGCATGTTTATCTGTAACTTTTCTTGTACATTTGCAAATAAATGAAATAATGCATTCTTGAGATGTTACGTTCATATATATATATATACTCATATTTACATGTGTGAGAATTCATGTGTGCATAGTTGTATATCTGCTAGTTTGTGATTACTTTACTTTTACTATTACACGTTTATTGCTCATATAACTTGCTAGTCTAGTTGGAGACTAACCCCCATTTTTGTGGGGGACTGGCTGTGTTTGTGCATGGCCAGGGTTGCAGGTTGCGCCGCGGGAGCATGGAGGAGGTCATGTGACATGATGCAAATTCTACGATAGGGATTTTAGTTATGTTTCAGGCTTTTCTACAGTTATAGTATACTTGTTGATTAAACTGGGTCGTGGTTGCATCTGTGTACGCCGACCCAAGTATATATTGTCTTTCATGAAAATCATCTTTTGAATAGGTTTTATGGGCCTGTCATTGTTTAGGTTTTGACTGTCACAAGTTGAGTTTTCTTTCTTAAATTGCCTGAGGGAATTTCTGCAGGACATTCCTGGCACTGTGACTCCCCATTAGCGGTTAATTTGGGGCATTACAGTTACATCATATCAAGAGAATCATTCAACAACGTATGAATACTCACGTGTTGATAGGAGTCACAAACCCATAAATACAGTCAAGTCCTTATTCACCAACACCTATAATTATTCACATTTCATCCAAAACACGCAACTCATCACCTTAAAACATATAAATGAATGTAAAATTGTCATCTTAGAAATAAATGGGAAACCATATTCTCTTACAAGCCAAATCGAAATCTTAAGTCTTCAAACTCAACATGATATTCACATACGACTCATGTAAGTACAATATCAACGGAATGCAAACCTTAGAGTACTTCATAATTTCCGAATATCATAATTTCAATCACTCACAACTCTTCAAATGCAAAATCCAACTTCTAAAGCTCATCGATGAAAACAAGAGAGGGTACTAGCATACACTTGCCAGACATCTGCGTAGGCAGATGCTAACTCAAATATATACATATAAACACACACTAATATATATATATATAACATACATTATCCTAAGTACTTAAGCAGTAAGCATGGAGATGGTGATGCGACGTATGATGTTAATTCTACCCATTCCTACAAGAATTAGAAACCTAAGCTCTTATACCAACTTATGTAATGCCCCAAAATAATCATTAATGGGGAGTCATAGCGCCAGGAATTTCCTGCAGAAATTCTCTCGAGCAATTAAAGAAAAGGAACTCAACCTGTGAAAATTCAAAACCTGAACAAGTACGGATCCAAAATTTCAAGATATGAATAACATAACAAATTTATATTGCCAATCAGGGTTTCCACTATACATCGTGAGTTTGTTCTATTATCTTTCTTGCTATATTATTCCGCTGCAACTTCTGTGGGAACAAAGCCTTTGTTCCCTCAGACGTAACTCTAACGATCCAACAATTGGTATCAGAGCCTAGTGCTCTAGATTGTTTGTTTTAGTTACAGATTCTGTAGGAAATATGTCGTCAGGAAATGCCTTGGATAGAGACTCTCAAGAAGGTGATGTAGATGTGGCTCTCATCACTCAAGCCATGAAGAAGATATGGTCTCGAAGCAAAGGCACTAAAGGTTCGGTCATGGTTCACAATGACATGAAGGAGGTTGTCTGCTCTCACTGTTATGACAACGGACACTTCGCAAAAAATTGCCTCAACAAAGCGGCAGGTTCTTCTCAGGTCCTCAACGAGGAACAAACGAGGATTGCGAAGTGGGGTAACTGCGGCTCAGATGATGAAGCTTCTCCTCTCTCAAAGGATATCTGTTTGATGAGCTCAAAAGGTCACAACGTATCAGAAGGTGGTTCTCATAAATCCGAGGAGGAAGCAAGGAAAGGCTCTTGGCACCTTGACAGTGCATGCTCAAGTCACATGACAGGGAACCGTGAATGGTTCACCTCTCTTCAGCCAGCCTCAGAGGCATCGATAACTTTGGGAAACAAGAGTAAGGGTGAGGTTTGTGGTATCGGTATGGTAAGACTCTCTAAACACATCACTGTGAATAATGTGAATCTAGTGAATAATCTCAAGTTTGATCTATTTAGTGTGGCTCAACTATGTCAAAACAGAAAAAATAGGGTAGTCTTTACCACTGATGATTGTCATGTTGAGTGTCTAAGTACAGGGAAAATCTTACTCAAAGGGATCTGCGACAACAACGTTTATAAGGTCGATCCTGCTTTCATCCCTGACAAGGACCTATGTCTGTCGTCTATGGCTGAGACGACAGACTTGTGGCACAAACGCTTTGGACATGCTAGCCTTCAACTCCTCTCCAAACTTCATAGACAAGAGTTGGTGAATGGTCTTCCCAAGGTTGAAGCAATGAGAAGCGACGTGCGTGACGCATGCATTAAAGGAAAACAAGTGAGGTCTTCCTTCAAGTCAAAAAGGGATGTAAGTACAACACGTCCTCTGGAATTAGTCCACATGGATCTTTGTGGGCCTATGCGCACGAAGAGCCGTGGGGGAAATGCATATGTCTTTGTTATTGTTGATGACTATTCCAGGTACACATGGACTCTATTTATCTCCACAAAGGATGAAGTGTTCGCGGAGTTTGAGTCCTGGTTTAAGGTAGTCGAAAGAAGCACTGGACATTCCTTGGGGTCTATTCGCACCGATCATGGAACTGAATTCGAGAACTCTCAGTTCCTATCCCTCTGTAGGAACAGAGGTATCAACCATAACTTTTCTGCTCCCAGGACCCCACAGCAAAACGGTGTTGTGGAAAGGAAGAACAGAACTCTGGAAGACATGACGCGTACTCTCCTCATCTCAAGTGGTCTTCCAAGGAGTTTCTGGGCCGAAGCCTTGAATGTCGCGTGCTACGTTCTGAACAGGGCAACCATTCGTCCTCTTCTGAACAAAACTGCCTATGAGCTTCTGAAGGGAAGGAAACCTAATGTGTCTCAGTTACGCACATTTGGTTGCAAGTGCTTCGTCCACAACAACGGGAAAGATTCTCTTGGGAAGTTTGATCCCAGAAGTGATGAAGGAACCTTTGTAGGATATTCTCAGCAAAGCAAAGCCTACAAAGTTTTCAACAAGAGAACCAGAAAGGTAGAGGAAAGTATTCATGTTGTTTTTGATGAATCTGTCATGGCTGGTAACAATGTGCAGGAACAATCCGGTAGAGTTCCCTCCAATATCGAGCCATCCGAAGATGACTTCTTTCAGCTTGTAGAAAGCAGTGTCGGTGGTGAGACCTCTCAGGATCAAGAAACTAAAAATGATCCCTCAACACCGAGAACTCCCAACTCCACAAACTCGGGGGACAATGAAGAGAATGCTAACCAGCCGGATACGTCTCAGGCACCTCAGGGAGAACAGAGCCCAAGTCACGACACAGCGGAGCCCTCTGAAGACTGCCCTGTTGCTGAGGGAACGGGGGGAGTTTGCCCTAATGCTGATAGGACAGGTGGTGAAAGCTCAAATGCTGGCAATGCTGATTCGGAGGAGTTCGACATCAACAAACTCCAAGTTCTAAACTACCAGCAAAAGTGGGCTCATCCAGTCAAACTGATCGTCACAGACTATAGAAAGGGAGCACCACAGAGCACTCATTCTTCCCTACAAAATTTATGTGCCTTCAATGCCTTTCTTTCCTTGCAAGAACCCAAAACTGTAGGAGAAGCATTGAAGGATCCTGACTGGATAAACGCCATGCAAGAAGAACTCCATCAATTCGAAAGAAACAAGGTTTGGAGGTTAGTTCCCCGTCCAAGGAACAGAACAGTGATTGGAACCAAATGGGTGTTCAGGAACAAGCTGGATGATCAAGGTCAGGTCACAAGGAACAAAGCAAGGCTGGTGGTGAAAGGCTAAAATCAGCAGGAGGGCATCGACTATGATGAGACCTTTGCTCCAGTTGCCAGGTTAGAAGCAATAAGACTCCTAATTGCTTATTCCTCTTTCCATGGATTCAAGCTACAACAGATGGATGTCAAGACCGCCTTCTTGAATGGGGTTCTCAAGGAGGAAGTATATGTGGAGCAAACACCCAGTTTTGAGGACACCACTCAACCTGACCATGTCTACATTCTAGACAAAGCTCTGTATGGTCTCAAGCAAGCCCCGAGGGCCTGGTATGAAAGGCTCTCACAGTTCCTTCTCACGCACGGATACGTTCGTGGAAAGGTAGACAAGACTTTGTTCCTTCTGAAGGAAGGGAAGCAAATTCTGGTGGTTTAGGTTTATGTGGATGATATCATCTTTGGATCCACATATGACAAACTGGTTCATAAATTCTCAAAGCTGATGGCCAGTGAATTCGAGATGAGCATGGTTGGAGAACTCAAGTTCTTCTTAGGTCTGCAAGTCTCTCAGGGGGATGAGGGAACTAAAGTACACCAACAGAAGTATCTTAGGGAGTGTGTCAAAAAGTTTGGTATGAATGATGTAAAACCCTTCACCACTCCCATATCTCCAAACAATCCAATGGGAAAAGACGAACATGAATAAGGAATTGATCCATCCCTCTACCGAGGAATCATAAATAACATAACAAAGAATTGTTCTTTTCAGGATATGGATAACATAACAAATATAAATGAATAGAACAATCCATCACAATTTCACATCATGTCGCATATCCTTCTCCTCCATGCTATCGCTGCGCTATCTAATATTTGGGCCCTGCAATCATAATTGGTCCCCAGAAACGGGGTTAGTCTAAGTATAGACTAAGCAAGTATATCAGTGATTTGAGTACGTACAATAGCATAAATAAAAGAATTATACAGATGCAGATACCATAATATCCTATATCCCAACGATTATAAATGACTATGTTTCCCAAGAACATATTTCCTAGATACCGTAGTTCCTTACAACCCAATATCATAATGGACCTCATATGCACATATAGCTAACCTAATATTTCAATATGCATCCCACTGAATCTAAATTTTCACCACAGATCTTATCCCAATAACTTCAATAAATACCCAAGGTAACTTTATCTAGTCCCCAAAAGAACCATATATCCTTACAGTATCCAACTAAATCATATATGACATTTTAGATCCCATCACAATACTTCCTATGAATATCCATCTAAACCTCAAGTCCTTATGTTATTTATCATATTACTATAATCCTTATAATTATACAACTGGACCCCAAACCACACTACATAACCTCAAGAATAATTAACCTATCACAGTAATTCCCAAAGTATTACATTGGACCACACACCATATTACCATCACTTAACAGAAATACTTGTAAATATCTTCCTGAACTATATATTACCTCATAATTCATATTATAATAATTTCTTTAAGTATCCACTGATTCACCAACCAATGCACTATAGATTATATCACCATATTTCCCATAAATATGTTACTAAACCTCAGATTCATTTATAGATTTCATTATCATAAATCTAATTGAATTATAAACCATCGGGATCAATATCCATTATTTAAAAAGCATACCCGGGTATATTTCACATAACAGAAAATAACATATCCATATGCAAACTGTGATACCCCGTATTTTTGTAAGCTATTTCTGGAGTTTCGGGATTTTTCCTGAGTACCCGTTATGTACGTCGGATTTAATTCAGAAAGTTGGAGACATTCTGTAATGTGCTCTGTATCTGTAATATTTTTCTCAGTGAAATAAAATACAGACGACGTGCTTTGGATTTTAATACTCGTTTGCGTACGATAATTTTATCCCGGGTTAAAGTTGTTGTCGTCCAAAACCAGAATGGGCGCGAAGCCACAGGGGCGGCGACCGCCGCATTTATGGCGGCGCCCGCTATCGCCAGGCTCGAGGACTGGCGTAGTCATCTTCCTAGTTGGGCGCCAGGCCTAGTGGCGGCGACCGCCGTGCAGTACGGTGCCCGCCGTAATTCGCCCGCCGTAGGCAATTTGTGAGGCGGCGACCCTTGCTCTCTACGGCGCCCGCCGTCGTTGTCCGGAGGTCTTTGCCCGATGGTCGCCGGCGAGCCTCTGACGCGCCGAAGTAGGCCTGGTCCGCCTCGTCGTAGGGCCATCATTGTGTTTCCTGGCATTTGGCTATAAAAGGAGGTGTTTGGGAGGGGTTTTGAGCTCAATCCACAGCCCAAGCTCTCCCAAATTCTTGCCTCATCGGAGTTGTGCCTCGCCGGATTTCTGAAGCTTTCGTCGGAGGTCGTTTGGTGGTGTTTCCAGAGTGCCTTTGTGAAGCTTTTGGTAGCCTTGGAGGTTAGAAACCAAAGCAAGTCGAAGGAGGCCGAGTCGCTCGTGTTTTGGGTGAGTTTTCTTGCCGCTTCTGTCGTCTGAGTTCTTCACGGCGACTGCCGCGTTCTTCACGGCGCCCGCCATGATGAACTGCGGCGACCGCCGCCAAGAACGGCGACCGCCACCAGTGTCCAGAATGCCTTTTTGGGCTTTTGGCTTTGGTGGTCGTCGTTGTGGCGTCGTTCCTTTCGTTTTCTTTCGTCGTTTTTAGATTCGTACTATGGTTATGTCGGATCTAACTTAGGGTTCCTTTTATGTGTCGACTCGAAGGTTGTTGTGTTGTCGGAGCTATACCCGTGTCGAGCCCGGAATCTTGTCGTTAGGCTTGTTTCTATTCTGCGGATTAAGGCAAGTGGCGGTTCGTTCTTGCTCATCGTTTCCATGTTTACATTGATTATCAGTTATTTCAATTGATTAATTAATTTGGAACGATTATTATTGTGTTCTTCTGGAAGTGATTTATAAACTGTTTTGAAAATCATATAATAGGTTGTATATCTGTTAGAACAGCGCTATTATCTGTGATCGCCTTTCGGGCCTTTATGTGGATATATTCTGTAACTGTGATTGTGTTGTATCTGTGTGGTTAGCACTGTTAGTTAGGAATGTACTCGGACTTCGTCCGGTCATTTCTTTATAATCTGGTATCGGGGTGGCTCGTCTCCACTTGGTACTATTCTAAGATCATGATCGGTCTCTTTCACAAGTGTGTAGAGGCAGGACACTTAGCTGGTGTCACAAACCTTCCGGTGTGCGTCACTCTCGATGAAACGTATACTAAGATGTGTCGTCTCAATGGTGGGGTACACATGTAAAAGTCTAATAACGTGATGTGTGTTTTAAATTAAAATCAGATAAGTGCTACTTGACGCACATAATAAATAAACCTTTGGCGAGTAGTACAGCTAAGTTATAGTGCAACTAGGAAAACTCATCTCGACTTTGATCATAGTACGTTCTCTTTCCAATCTGGATTCGCTGTATGCGGTGAGGTTGGTCGTGAACTGAAGCATCTCAGTCAGCTTTTAAATCATTGTTGTATGATTCTTTAAACTTTCCAGATTTGTCATAATTCCTTAAAGACTCACTTCCGTTGGAGTTTTCCTTTGAGTTGATTTCTGTAATGATTCAGTCTTCCAGAGTCTTATCTTGTGCATACCTCTTGTTATTATTCCGTAGAAGTATGAAGGTTGATTATCGTTATCGGTTATCATTCGAGAAACGATAAGTCTAACCTAATACAACTACATCGAACCTTATGCTTTGTACCCTTGCTAGTCTATTCAAGTAGACTAACCCACGAACTTTGTTCTCCGCATGTGGGCTGGTGTCATCCGTTCGATTCGGCACATCAGATAGAAAGTATCTCAGAAGAATAGAAGGACTATGGAGTCGACGGTGATTTTCGAATGTTTGAGTTATTTCGTTAATCAGGTTGAGATCTTTTGGGCAATGACTTTGGTTGTAATGTGTTTTATAAGACTTCCGATGTACCCTACTTTATAAGACTTCCGCTGTATTTGGTTTAAACTCTGTGTTAGACTATTCGGGATTGGGTTGTAATCCCGTAACTCATGTTTCTTTGACAATGTTATGCTTTGGAATTGAATGCTTTGATCATTATGTATCATTTGTATTTCATAAATTGTATTTAAATGGTAAAGCCTTGGGTGATCTCGGTAAGGAACACTGGGGTCACTGACGGTAATACCTTTCCAAAAGGGTTAAGTTTTGGGGGTGTTACACAAACATCCATTAAAGATAATAACGTTCGAAAACATGCCCAAGAACTTTTGGGCACGAAGGTACCTTCTTCCTACACCTCCTCTACCAACGGTTCGGACCCGACACACTGATCATGTGGCCGACCTCCCCTAGAAAGGTAGAGCACTCTCTCGAACCTCCCCACCCAGATAGGGGACCCAATGTCGAGGAGCGGACCAAAAACCCTTCACCTGTTGGAGGTTACAATCGCTAGCTAGACGACCGAACCTCCGCCAATCACAAGCAAAGCTATCGGAGAATAATTATGTTTCGTTAAAAGTCATTTTAAAACGAAACGGGACTAGGAATATCCTTGCCCGCAAAAGTATAAAAATCACAAAGCATATACCACAACACATAAATCAATCCCGATGACTTATTAATTCATCATCCTATTCACAAAGACCCATATCAAACCATACGGACATTATCAACAATATCAACTGCAACTCACAAATATGTATATAATCAACCATAACTCAAATCCAAAATTGTAAATCACCATATCACAATTCTAGCAAGTATACGCCTCCAAATATTTAATATGATATCTATACTTATTATCCGAAAATGATTATCAACACAATATCAACATACTATCACATCTACCACAATAATCCTCAATATATATATCCATAACATGAATGTTCATAACCTATATCCATCCATGATATAAACTTCTCATATAATTATGTCAAGAAATGCATATCATGAAATTCCGTATTTATTCTACAAACTCAATTTATCACACAATATTCATATTTAACTCTATATACAGTATTCATGCACAATATGATAATCTAAATTTATACTAAGTACGTAAACATTCACTGATAACTTGCCTTAAAGAAGTTCTCCATCAACCTTTATTGCGGTAGTACCATTTTTGGGCCTGACGTCCTGATTAGCTTTATTGTAGCGAATTCCTGAGTTTGCAATACAATACAGATTTATTCATAACTTTTGATATACAACTCCAAATCAAGATCCGTCAGATTCCTCATACTCGTAACGAAATTCTTCAAATTATGATGTTGGTCCCAACTTTCCAGAAATTACCGAATTTTCCCGGAATTTTCCAGAAGTTACAATCTTACCCAATTTCTAACTTTCACCTTCAAACTCCAATTTCAATTTATCTAAGCTATCTCCTAACATCATTTATCTTCTTATTAATCATCATTCACACCCTAAATATCTCTTCTACTCAAGAACACCTCAATCATACAACTTATGTTCAAGAGCACTCTAAGAAAAATCATACCTTATAAATCCTTAATTCAAGGATGGATGCTTGTTCTTGGAAGACATGGAAACACCTTGGTGGCATGAGCCATGGAAAACATGAATAGAAGAGGATGGTAGACATGGTGGCCATGAGAGAGAGATGGACGTGAACTATGCTGGCCATGGAAGCCATGGGTCATGGTGGCCGGTTATAGGTAGTTGGCCATAGTGGCCATGAGAGGAGGTGGTGGCCGGTTATTGTAAGCATGGTGGTGTGGCCAGTTATGGTGGGAGGAGAAGGAGACATGGCTGCTATGGAGGGAGAGAAAGTGGCCGGCCATCAAGCCCCAAAAAGGAAGAGGGGTAGACTTATATATAAAGAGTTTAAGAGGCTTCTAGTAATTATATGATGAGCATGGGTATTTTCTAGAAATTTGAAGAATGACCATGAAGATTTTATAAGGGGGAGGCCGGCTCTTCCAAGCAAAAAGAAGAGAAATCTAGAGATTTAGAGAAATATCTCTTCTTAAAGATATTTAACAAAACGCTATTTTGTCTTTTTGTGGCTTTACCAATTTAATTATATATAAATATATATATGATATAATATACACAAATATATATGTATATATATGTATAAAAATTGGAGCATTCTAATGATCACCCAAAAATATAACTAATACCGAAACCGATACGGTTTTCATATCCATATCGCTCATTTATGTTCATTATATCAAGAAATTTATCTTAGAATTTCTAATCCCAAAATATGATATTAATTCATACCTCGAATAATATTTTATAAATATTATGGCCTATTCTTATAGACCCAATGATACTTACGAAGCCTAGTACCCGAAAAAGACCTTATACCGCTATTCCTCAAAACGACAAAAATCCAAAATTTTCAAATCATACCTAAAATTCATAATTGTAATAACCCTAAAATGTATTACATTCCTCAAGAATAAATCAAGAGATCAAGTTTCTAAATAATCCCCAAGTTGCCTTCTACAAACCTCGAGTATTAACTTATATTCCTCCTCAAAATAACAAACCCAAAATTTCCGACTATGAATTCCATTATAACTATAATATATTAACTCCTCAAAATTATAACGTCAAAATCCTAAATAATCCCAATTTTATACTCTAGAAACCTCGGGTATTACAGGTCTAGCATAGCCCAACCTAAAGTCGCATCATGTCGCATGACCTCCTCCATGCTTCCGTTGCGCTACCTAATATCCTGGTCCTGCAAATATAACCAGTTCCCCACATAAAAGGGGTTAGTCTATAATCAGACTAAGCAAGTTATAAGCGAATTGAATACATACTGTAGCATAAATAGAGGAATTACTCATATGCAACAACTTACAACCCAATGCCATATTTGACTACACATGCATGAACTGATAGCGCAGATACCCCAATATCATCCGACCTAATATTATAATTGACCTCATACGCATGAACAGATAACCCAAATACCATAATACGCATCCAACTGAGTATATATATTTCCATCACAGATCCTATCACAGTAATTTTACTAAGTATTTAAAGTAATTTCACCAAGTACCCAACTGGACCGCATATCACATTACATATCACATCACAGTACTTCCCATCAGTATCCATCTGGACCACATATTATATCACAGATCACATCACAATAATTCCCATAAGGAGCCAACTGAACTACATACTACATTACATATCACATCAGGGTAATTCCTATAAGTATCCAACTGAACCTCATATCACATTACAGATCTCATAACAGTAAACCTAATGAACATTCAATTGAACTACAGATCATCAGGGTTACAATCCATTATTCAAAACCTATACCCGGGTATACTTTTCTTTTTAAAGAAAACTTAGTGTGAAATAAACAATTACGAAAACATTCGAAAAACATTTACGAAAACGTTCGAAAACATGCCCAAGCACTTTTGGACACGAAGGTACCTTCTAACCCACACAGTGGGTACGCCCTTTACCCGCGGGAAGCCAACGACATCGTTAACTAGACGACCCGACTCTTTCCAACACAGGTAAAGCACCTCCCATGACCTACTCAACCCGGACTCCGGGAAGACTAACACGGGATGATTCATTAAAAATCATTCTCAAATCAAGCGGAACTCGGAACATCCTTATCCGCAAGAGCATAAAAATCATTTCCACATTAGGCGGGGCTCGGAACATCCTTACCCGCAAAAATCATAAGTCATAAACGCATAAAAGTATAAAAATAAAAAACGCATCACTACATGGATCAATCCCAATGATTCACAACAGCTCATCATCATATTAATCAATCACAAAGGCCCACATCAACCCACCATACAGCTTTCACACAAGCAATATCCATACAGCAAGTCCATAACACAACTTTCCCGCACACAGTAGTAACCACAATATGCAATTATAAACATGACCAACCATATTCCATTTCAAGACCATAAACGACCATATCACATACTCTAAGACAAACTCCAACTAGTACATATATCATATACATCTTACATGAAAATCTATATCTAAAATCCGAAGACGTTTACCAACACAACCTCGCATTACTCCAAGATCAACCATAATAATTCACAGTAAATCCATATTACCACTTAAATTTATAAATATGAATGATCGTAACCTATACCCATCCATGAGATAAACTCCACATATAGATATATCAAGTATACATGCATATCATGGAGTTCTCATCTAGCCTACGAAAACCAATTACCACGCAACATTCACCTATAATTATGCTTACGGTATCCATGCATATTACGATAACCTGAATTTATGCTAGGCACATAAACATTCGCAAATAACTTGCCTTAGAGGAGTTCCTCGTCAAACAATTTCGCGGTATAATCATTTTTGGGCCCGACATCCCGCGACTCGCGTAGTTACTGCAAATTCCTGAATCTGCATTACAACGCAAATTTATACATAACTTTTGATATACATATCCAAATCAAGATTTGCAAAGTTCCTCATACTCGTAAGGAAATTACTCATTTTATAATCCCAGCCACCAATTTCCAGTATTTACGAAAAGTGCCCAGAAATTTCCAGAAGTGTACAAATATACCCAAATTCCAAACTTTCACTTTCAAACTCCAAATCCAATTCATCTAAGCCTTTCTTAACATCAATTAATCTCTTATTAATCATCATATACATCCTAAATACCTCTTTTGAACAAAGACTTCCCAAATCATGGAATTACATTTAAGAACTCTAAGGAGAAATCTTACCTTACAAAGCCTAATCAAGGATGGATGCACAGGATATGGAAGCTCTTTGATGGCATGCTCCTTGGATGAACATGAAGGAAGAAGATGGTGGGAGTGATGAGAGGTGGATGGCCATGGAAGAGGTAAGTGGCCATGGTGGCCGTGAGGCATGGCCATGGTGGACATGGTGGCCGGTTGGAGGAGGGGACCATAGCCATGGTGGGAGGAGGTGGTGTGGCCGGTTATGGTGGGAGGAGGAAGAGGTAAGGTGGCCGGCCAAAACCAACCAAAAAGAGAAGGAAGGAGAGCTATATATATATATTGAATTATAAGAGATTTCTAGATTAATTAAAGATAAGCATGGAAATTTCTAGATTATGACACATGGTGTTTAAACATGGAGGATTATATATATGAAGAAGGTCGGTGGTGGGATGATAATAGGAAGGAGAAACCGTAACGGAGAAGCCAAGGAGGAAGCTTCTCGGAGGCTTAAAGATAATTATGAAAAACATGGAAGAATTAAAATAAAACTTGGATTCCTAATTTGTCTTTTTGTACCTAAGACTTATTTTAGCTATATGATCAGCGCTACTTTGTAGGGTATAACTAGGAGTTGTTATCGGTGTTTTGGGTATCATTTGGAGATGTTTAGAGCACAATTGTGGAGATTGGAGTTGAGAAGTAGAAGTGAGGATAGGGTGGTTTGGAGAAGCTTAAATGAAGATATATTGAAGAGAGAAGGAAGCCACCCAAGAAGACAAAGAATAGACCCAACTGGGTCTACAGAAGAAATCCGCAATCGCGGGCGAGCAGAATGCTTGGTCGCGGATAAGTCGAGAGCAAGGAGCCAGAAAAGGAATTTTCCGCGATCGCGGAAATTCATCTGCGATCGCGAAAATATGCATCCGCGATCGCGGAAATATGCATCAGCGAAGCGGCGCGACAAATCTCGTCTGAAGTTACTTTGTGTTATTTTCGTTTTTCTTTTATTTTCTTTATTCCGGTTTACATTATTTTATTTCCTTTAAGCTTAGACTTGTTATCTTTTTAGCATTAGGTTTGGTTTTTAGGTTATTTAACCTAATTTCCATAGGAGCCTTATGAGGATTCAGTTTTCATTCTACGTTCAATTTTTTCCTTTGAGTTTTTGTTTCAAGACTATGAAGAACTAAGCAAAGGGTGCTTAGTTCTTCATAGAACTAAGCAAAGGGAGCAAGAAAAGGAATTTTCCGCGGTCGCGGAAATTCATCCGCGATCGCGGAAAATTCCTTTTCTGGCTCCTTGCTCTCGACTTATCCGCGACCAAGCATTCTGCTCACCCGCGATCGCAGATTTCTTCTGTAGACCCAGTTGGGTCTATTCTTCATCTTCTTGGGTGGCTTCCTTCTCTCTTCAATATATCTTCATTTAAGCTTCTCCAAACCACCATATCCTCACTTCTACTTCCCAACTCCAATCTCCACAATTGTGCTCTAAACATCTCCAAATGGTACCCAAAACACCGGTAACAACTCCTAGTTACACCCTATAAAGTAGCGCTGATCAAATTCCCCCATGCTTAAACCTTGCTCGTCCTCGAGTAAGCTAAAAGAAACCTACTCCTCCAATCAAATCCCCAAGGTCTCAAGAAGCACAGAAAAACTTTCTCCACTAAGAATTGCACCTAACATGAATCTCCAAGGCACCAACACTATACAATACAACATAACACAACAACCAAACATACAACAACCAAGCTTAAAGGAAAGCAGAGTACTTCCCCCAAGCTTATCCCGAACACTATAGAGTGAATAAAAATCTAATCCTATCCTCCATCTATCTTCTTATGCCTTCCAGAGTGACCTACCCGAATCCTCCTTATATCTCCTCTTCTTATGTCACCACGCCAGGAAAAATGAGGAATCCTAATAATCACTCTTCTTCTTCTCACTCATTTTGCCAAGGCGCCCTTTCGGGTTTTCACCAAGCCACTCATTTCATTTTTCAATAGATGGGCTCATATAAACTCACATCACTCTTGACCTCATATTACCCCAGTCTAATGTTGGTCCAAGCCACCTGCTTATTGCCGTGACCGCGGAAATTCATCCGCGATCGTGGAAATATGCATCAGCGAAGCGGCGCGGCAAATCTCGTCCGAAGTTACTTTATGTTTTTTTCTTTTTTCTTTTATTTTCTTTATTCCGGTTTACATTATTTTATTTCCTTTAAGATTAGACTTGTTATCTTTTTAGCATTAGGTTTGGTTTTTAGGTTATTTAACCTAATTTCCATAGGAGCCTTATGAGGATTCAGTTTTCATTCTACGTTCAATTTTTTCCTTTGAGTTTTTGTTTCAAGACTATGAATAACTAAGCACCCTTTGCTTAGTCCGACAATTGAAGCCTTGGTTTGAACTTGATTGTGAGATTATTCCTTTACTCTATCCTTGAATGTTATTGATTCTCTTATGCTTCATCCCATTGAGTTATATTGATTTCTCTAGATTGGCCACCTAGTTTTATTGATATTATTCATACTGCATGATTAGGATCTTGAATATTATTGGTTGATCTAGTTCATCAATTGTTGTGATTAGTATTATTAATATTAGTTTCCCTAGCCTGACAAACTAGTTGAGATTGGTATTATCTATAGTGCTAGTTCCCCTAATCTGGTCAACTTGTTGAGATTAATATTGTTCATCCCTAATTCAGAGTAGCAAACACGATTTACAGGAACGGGTTGTGAATGTTTATTGTGAAGAGAATTGATTGCATGTCGAGTATTGACGGGTTGTTAAGTATTGCATGAGCCTATCTATTCCTAAACTTACTGCTGCTGTTAGATTTATCTTGATGGTTTCATGATTGTTTAATAGTTAGGGTTATCAGGACCGGTAACTATTTCAGAACAGGGATTAGGACATTCATGAGGATTGAGGACTAGGAATAATCAATGATCAATCAACCAAACTAAAGGTGGATATTTGTTTGGCTAAGTGTTTTTCCCTAATTGATTACAAACCTTTGCTTTTGTTTCCTTTGTTTACTTGTTTACCAACAATCACCCAAAACCCCCCTTTGTTACTATTGCATGCAAATTGACATAAAGAAAGATAACTCCTCCCTGTGGGATTCGACCCTTGCTTGCCTATTCTACTAGTTTAGGTTTGTTTAGGATTACTTTGTTTAGGCGATACGACTTTAGCTGCTATCAAATTGGCGCCGTTGCCGGGTGATGTGTCCTTGCCTCATGTGACAAGCCGAATTGTCAAAGGTGATGACTTTGGATCTAGTCTTGGTTGAGAAGTCACTCGTCTCTGGTAATCTGTTGTGGAACGCGAGAATGGTGATGATCGCGAGTGGTAGATCGCGATGATGGTGGCGATGGAAGCGAGTTGATGGGAAGATAGATAGCGGTGGCGGAAGCGATTTGGTGAAGGATATAAGGCTTGAAAGGACAAGCCTTTGGGTGTCATAGCGTCGACTGCGGATGAAGGAGATGTGAAGATAGACTTTGCTTGAGAAGATCAAGCGTTTGCCGTAGCATCGGCGACGGAGGGAATGGGGATGAGAGGGATATGGGTGACGTCCGATCAAGGGAAGGAGGAATTAACACTCGACTTTAAACCTTGAACTTTAACTTGAACGTGCGAAATAACATTAGCAAAGTAGGGTATAAATAGGGGAGGTGAGACGTCAGATGGGCCGAGTCGAACCTCGTGGGCTAGCCCATGCAAGCATGCAAAATGGATAAACCCTAAAAGATATAACGACTGAAAGGAAACTATCTAAAATGCTATAAAAGGAAACTATGTAAAGTTATCAAAGGAAATTATCTAAACATGCTGGAAATACCAAATATAGATAATATCTTAAAAAGAACGTGTGACACTTCTAGCGCGGTGAAGGCTTTGAAGAGATCATCACGAGAGACGACGAAGTGTCAAAGCGGAAGATCGCAATGATGGTGGCGATGGAAGCGAGTTGATGGGAAGATGGATAACGGTGGCGGAAGTGATTTGGTGAAGGGTATAAGGCTTGAAAGGACAAGCCTTTGGGTGTCGTAGCGTCGACTGCGGATGAAGGAGATGCGAAGATAGACTTTGCTTGAGAAGATCAAGCGTTTGTCGTAGCGTCGGCGGCGGAGGGAATGGGGATGAGAGGGATATGGGTGACGTCCGATCAAGGGAAGGAGGAATTAACACTCGACTTTAAACCTTAAACTTTAACTTGAACGTGCAAAATAACATTAGCAAAGTAGGGTATAAATAGGGGAGGTGAGACGTCGGATGGGCCGAGTCGAACCTCGTGGGCTAGCCCATGCAAGCATGCAAAAGGCACAAACCCTAAAAGATATAACGACTGAAAGGAAACTATCTAAAACGCTATAAAAGGAAACTATGTAAAGTTATCAAAGGAAATTATCTAAACATGCTGGAAATACCAAAAATAAATAATATCTTAAAAAGAACGTGTGACACTTCTAGCGCGGTGAAGGCTTTGAAGAGATCATCGCGAGAGACGACGAAGTGTCAAAGTCTTCAGAAGAACGCGTTGTTTCACTTCCGATGGTAGCGAGGACGACGAGTCTTGGATTGTCATCTGGGCTTCCTTGGTTGGTGACGGCGCGTGCGATAAGTGATGCGACGGCGGCGGCGATGGCCTTGGACCTAGACCTTGTCACTGGGCCCTCTGAGCGTAGGCTCATGGCTTCTTCCTCGTCTTGGGCCATCATGGGAGGCAGGGTCACATCACCGGGGAAGCAAGTTTTTTTTTCTTTGTGTGTGTTTGTGTGCCAATTTTTGTATGGACCTATCTTACGGTCCACACCCGTGCTACTAATTTTTCCCTTTTTGATTTTTTTTGATACAGAGATGGAGAGATTTTCGCAATTCTGGCATGAACCGCGATATGACCCATACTCCTATGCATACACTCCAGGGTGGGAAGATCACCCCAATCCGAGTTATGGTAACCAATAATACCCACTATATGGTCATGAATACCGGGAGTTCTACCCGGGGCCACAATCGTTCTATCAGCAGGGTACTCCACATCACTACTATTCAGCTTACGAGCATAGCCCACCAATGTCCGACCCAAGTTCCCATATGTCTACTGAGGATATGCTTTGATCTCTCACCCAACGTCAACAAGAGACGAAGTCCATGATCCAGAACTTGGAAAAGCAGATTGAGCGAATGGTTCAAGCAACGAGCAGCATGGAGGCCAGGGCATCGGAGAAACTACTACCTCACCCCGTAGTGCACCAGGGAGAGGATGTTCTTTCAATGACCCTCCAAAGCCATGAGCAGCTGCATGTCGCCCCCTTAGCTGAAAGGGAAGAACAAATTAGTGAGACGGGTGCAGAATACAGCGAGATGTCTGCAAAAGAGAACCCGAGACCGCGAGAGGTGTACCTCGACCGCGGTTTACTCACTGAGGAGTTGGGTTTTCCAGACGATATACGCGACCGCGATGTGCTCTCTAAAGAAGATTATTTTTTGGAACTGGAAGAATTCAGCGACCACAAAGAAGAAGGCCGCGACCACGGGGTTCTTGCTGAGAAAGAAGACAAAATCGGCGAATTTCCGCGATCGCGGAAAAGTCGCTACTGAAGGGGAGCTGCTCGATGATTTTCCGCGACCGCGGACGCATATCCGCGATCGCGGAACAGCCCCTGGTACCCAAGACCCTCTCGAAGCTGCCTTCGACGCATATGTGCGCCCCAATTTTCCTCCGCTCAGTTCATTGAAGCCTTCCGCACCCTTTCCCGAGGCTCTGAAGGACACCAGAAAGGTGGAGAACGACAAGGATTTATTTGAAACCTTCAGTAACTGTGAGGCAAACGTTCCTTTGTTCAAACTGGCACACAGCATCCCTCGCTGCAAGGAATTTTTAAAGGCGTTGTGCAAGATCAAGAAGAAGCCGAAGGGGAAGCACAAGAAGGAAACTGGGATTCAAAAGGAAAATTTCTACATGTTGGATACGGGGCAGGACAAGCATGCAGCCCCTGAGATGCTGGGTAGGCCGTTTTTGAAAATGGCAAGTGCAATCATTGATATGAACAGCGGTCCACTCACCATGAAGTGTAGGAGAATGGGAGTAAAGCTCAACATAGAGAATACAAAGAGGCATCCATATGATCGTGATCCCAAGAGTTCAGTTGTTATGAGCAACCCGAGTTGAGTGGAAGAGTACCAGGTCGAGCCACGATAATAACTAAGGCGCTGTCCGGGAGGCAACCCGAGGTATGTAGTTCTTTCCTTGTCTTTTCATTCCATATTTTTAGTTGTTTTTGTGCTAATTTGATGTTGCTTTTGTTTTTTCATCATAGACTAACCTACAGGATGAAGACCCGGAGCCAAAATCGAAGACGGTATTTTCACCAAAAGCTTTTCCGCGGTCGCGGAAAAATCACTGTAAATACCCTGTCCTGAAAAAAAAACCAAAAAAAACGGCCTACCCACGATTACATCTGGGCAACGGCATTAGAGTTTATGTGAGCCCATCTACCCACGATTTCATTTTTCAATAGTTGCGTCCAACAAACGACTTTAGCTGCTAGCAATATTGATTGTGGAAAAAAAACGGAAAAAAAAACGAAAAAAAAAGTTCTACTGAAGGCCAACTGTCCGAGTTCTCCATGGAGTGATGGTACGCATCATGTTTCCTAGGAGGAGACATTCGCCCCACAATTTTTTTTGGCAACGATGATGGCCCGACATTCGACAGCTGAGGAGGAGGAACACCAGGGCCCACACCACGATTACATTTGGGCCCCATTTTTGTGTTCATTGAAGGTCGTACAGTCCCGATTCTTTGATGTACCACTACACCTTACAGTGGATTCTTTTTGGTTGCACGGTAGAGTTTGAGTTTGAAGACTGGCACAACACCAGAGACATGTGCTTTATTGATATACTGCCAGCAACAACTTTCCATGTCCAAGCCAACTCAACGACGTTTGTGAGTTATTTTTTGCCTTTCCTTGTGCTTCATTCTTTTTTGTCTTTCATTACATTGAGGACAATGCAATGTTTAAGCATGGGAGATTGTTCTATACTTGCTAGTCGTTGAGGAGAAAAGAAAAAAAAGAAGAAAAAGCCAAAAATTCAAAAAAAGGCAAAAATATAAATCCTGGGATAAGTCGAAAACCCGAAAGGGCGGCTTAGGTAATAAGCAGGTGGCTTGGACCAGCATTAGGCTAGGGTAATAATTGGTCAAGAGTGATGTGAGTTTTCGTGAGCCCATCTATTGAAAAATGAAATGAGTGGCTTGGTGAAAACCCGAAAGGGCGCCTTGGTAAAATGAGTGAAAAGAAGAAGAGTGATTATTAGGATTCCTCATTTTACCTGGCAAGGTGACATAAGAAGAGGAGATATAAGGAGGATTCGGGTAGATCACTCTGGGAGGCATAAGAAGATAGATGGAGGCTAGGATTGGATTTTTATTCACTCTATGGTGTTCGGGATAAGCTTGGGGGAAGTACTCTGCTTTCCTTTAAGCTTGGTTGTAGGTTGTGATTGTGTTTATTGTGTTGGTGCCTTGGAGATTCATGTTTAGGTGCAATTCTTAGTGGAGATGGTTTTTCTATGCTTCCTGAGACCTTGGGGATTTGATTGGAGGAGTAGGTTTCTATTAGCTTACTCGAGGATGAGCAAGGTTTAAGCATGGGGGAATTAGATCAGCGCTACTTTGTAGTGCTTAATTAGGAGTTGTTACTGGTGTTTTGGGTACCATTTGGAGATGTCTAGAGCACAATTATGAAGTATGGAGTTGAGGAGAAGAAGTATGATTTAGGTGGTTTGGAGAAGCTTTATTGAAGATATAAAGAAGCTGAGAAGAGAACCACAAAGAAGACGAAGAGAAGCCAAGTGGAGAAGGCTCGAACAAGAGAAAGGCCGCGATCGCGGGGCTGAAGGTCGTGGTCGCGGAAATCTATGTAAGGCGAGAAGAAGAATGCATCAAAACCGCGACCGCGGGCGAGCAAGAGGAATGATCGCGGTTAATTCGAGAGTATAGGGATATTCTTAAAGGAATATCCCCATACTTTATTATTTATCTATGAAACCCAAGTCTTATACAAGTACCAAATGATCCACCACTCATTCGTATACAGAAGTCTAATAATCCTCAGTTTATAGCCTCTGATTATCCAGATAACCTTCCTATACTACAACTTCCTGTACATAGCCTTATGATAACCCTAACTTACCTCATCCTTATGTATTAACACACACATATATATATTAACTTAAGTACTTACGCAATAAGCATAAAGATGGTGATGCGACGCATGATGCTGTTTCTACCCATTCCCACAAGAATTAGGAACCTAGGCTCTGATACCACCTTCTGTAATGCCCCAAATTTACCACTATTAGGGAGTCACAGCGCTAGGAATTTTCCTACATAAATTCCCTCAGGCTTTTTTAAGAAAAGGAAAAAAAAATCAACTTGTAAAATCCAAAACCTGAGCAAGGATGACTCTATAATTTAAACATATTCAACAGAGGGTCTAGCATAGCCCAACCTAAAGTCGCATCATGTCGCATGACCTCCTTCATGCTTCTGTTGCGCTACCTAATATCTTGGTCCTGCAAATATAACCAGTTCCCCACATAAAAGGGGTTAGTCTATAATCAGACTAAGCAAGTTATAAGCGAATTGAATACGTACTGTAGCATAAATAGAGGAATTACTCATATGCAGATACCACAATAACTTACAAGCCAATGCTATATTTGACTACACATACATGAACTGATAACGCAGATACCCCAATATCATACAACCTAATATTATAATTGACCTCATACGCATGAACAGATGACCCAAATACCATAATACGCATCCAACTGAGTATATATATTTCCATCACAGATCCTATCATAGTAATTTTACTAAGTATCTAAAGTAATTTCACCAAGTACCCAACTGGACTGCATATCACATCACAGTACTTCCCATCAGTATCCATCTAGACCACATATTATATCACAGATCACATCACAACAATTCCCATAAGGAGCCAACTGAACTACATACTACATTACAGATCACATCAAGGTAATTCCTATAAGTATCCAACTGAACCTCATATCACGTTACAGATCTCATAACAGTAAACCTAATCAACATTCAATTGAACTACAGATCATCGGGATTACAATCCATTATTCAAAACCTATACTCGGGTATACTTTTCTTTTTAAAGAAAACTCAGTGTAAAATAAACAATTACGAAAACATTCGAAAAACATTTACGAAAACGTTCGAAAACATGCCCAAGCACTTTTGGACACGAAGGTACCTTATAACCCACACAGTGGGTACACCATTTACCCGCGGGAAGCCAACGACATCGTTAGCTAGGCGACCCGGCTCTTCCTAATACAGGTAAAGCACCTCCCATGACCTACTCAACCCGGACTCCGGGGAGAGTAACACGGGATGATTCATTAAAAATAATTCTCAAATCAAGCGGAACTCGGAACATCCTTATCCGCAAGAGCATAAAAATCATTTCCACATTAGGCGGGGCTCGGAACATCCTTACCCGCAAAAATCATAAGTCATAAACGCATAAAAGTATAAAAATAAAAAACGCATCACTACATGGATCAATCCCAATGATTCACAACAACTCATCATCATATTAATCAATCACAAAGGCCCACATCAACCCACCATACAGCTTTCACACAGGCAATATCCATACAGCAAGTCCATAACATAACTTTCCCACACACAGTATTAACCACAATATGCAATTATAAACATGACCAACCATATTCCATTTCAAGACCATGAACAACCATATCACATACTCTAAGACAAACTCCAACAAGTACATATATCATATACATCTTACATGAAAATCTATATCTAAAATACGAAGACGTTTACCAACACAACCTCGCATTACTCCAAGATCAACCATAATAATTCACAGTAAATCCATATTACCACTTAAATTTATAAATATGAATGATCGTAACCTATACCCATCCATGAGATAAACTCCACATATAGATATATCAAGTATACATGCATATCATGGAGTTCTCATCTAGCCTACGAAAACCAATTACCACGCAACATTCACCTATAATTATGTTTACGGTACCCATGCATATTACGATAACCTGAATTTATGCTAGACACATAAACATTCGCAAAAAACTTGCCTTAGAGGAGTTCCTCGTCAAGCAATTTCGCGGTATAATCATTTATGGGCCCGACATCCCGCGACTCGCGTAGTTACTGCAAATTCCCGAATCCGCATTACAACGCAGATTTATACATAACTTTTGATATACATATCCAAATCAAGATCTGTAAAGACCCTCTCTTGGAGCTCTCGGCTGAGTGAAGAGAGATTCAAGAACTGCACCGCAGAGTGGCCCAACTGGAAAGTGAGAAGGCCGCCAACCCTACACCACAAATAGAGATGGTGCAACCCCAAGCGGCCAATCCCACGGTGGCGGGGCCAAGCACGGCGCGCCTTGACAAAGGCAAGGGCATCATGCCCTCAACCTCGCAGCCTCAACTGCACCTCAACCGCATACAGTCCGTGATTGAGAGTCGCCAAGGCCACGCTTCGCCGCAAGGCCAACAAGCGCCCACGGCGCCGCCGTTGGACTACTCCCCCGACGACGATGAGGCTCGCGATGACCAAGGTGCATTTTCTGCCCCTTTTGTTTTTTATGACAGGTATGCCGCTGAAAAGACTGAGTGTCGCCGTCAAAGGGCCGCCGAGCTTCAAGCTAGCCAAGCCCAAGCCGTCGTGTGCGAATCTAGCCATAAGCGTCGAGATCAAAGGCGCCAGAGAGCATCTGCAGGCGGCAACAGGCCTGTCCAGCCCACCCATGTGCCATTCAACGTGGAGGATTACTTGGGGCACCAAAGTGCTCGCACACCAAGATATGGTTTGGAGGGTTACTACTCTTCCACACCCCTCCTCCATGACGATTTTGATGAGTTTGATGACGAGGAAATGGAAGATTCCGGCATGATCAACCCCGGCAATTTTCATCCTCCTTTAGGTGACCCAGCTGAGCTCCAAGAACACCCAGAAGGCTGGATACCGCCCCCGTTGCTTCCCCAAGGCGCAGTGCCGACACAGTTGGCCCCACACAGGCGTGACGATGGCTATGGGAGGCATGATATGCCTTATGACTATCGGCAACAAGCGCCAGCCCATGGTCATCAGCGCCAGCAACGCGCTCAGTTTGAAGCCTCGGTGGCCGATTACTGCGGCCAAAATGAAGGCAGACGATGCCAGCTAGGGCAACAGGCGCCCTTCCCTGCCCAAGCCCATGCATTTGGCCCATATGATGTGCCTCCGCCGTGCGCACAACAGCCTCAAGCCGCCGTGCCTCCAAGGACCTTTCGCCATGAGTTTAAGGTAAAAATCGAATTCTTTCATGGGGAATATGATCCTGCTATTTTTCTTGAGTGGTTGCAGGCTAATGAATACACCTTGAGGTCGTGCCAAATTCCTATGACTGAGTGGGTGGCCGCCGCCACAATCAACTTTCGCGCCGCTGCGCGCACATGGTGGCACCGACTCGTGGATGACCGCGTTCGAAGGCACTTCTTACCTATCACGGAGTGGCACCAGTTGAAGTTCATCATGACCCAAAAATATGTGCCAATGGACTATAGGAACAGAATGAGGCTCGACATCGCCATGGCTAGACAACAAGGCACCGAGAGCCCTTTGGAGTTTTTCTCGCGCCTTGAGGACATGTACCACAAAGCCTCCATTTCTGTGGCGCCTTCGACTTTGAGGACCAAGTTTTTGAGTGGCCTCAACGTGGCCATCCGAGACCAGCTTGAGGTACTTCCCATCACCAACCTCAACCATTTGACGCATGCGGCAATGCAATTGCACAAGCAACAACTTTGCAAGCGTCAAGGGCCATACTCTTCATATGGCAATCAGAGGTACAATTCTAACCCTAGTGCTTCTCCTTACACTAATGTGCGTTCTAGTGCCGCAGGATCGACCGCGCCTACACAAGGCCGCCAAGCGAAGACTACGGCGCCAACACCGAGCACGAAAGGCACCACGGCGCCAAGACCCACTTCTGTAGGCCCTCAAAGGCCCTCACAGCAAGAGTGCTACAAGTGTGGTGGTAGAGGTCACTACATGAAGGATTGCCCCAACGCCAAGCGCGTTCTCTTCGGCCACGACAGGCTACGAGACGGTGGACGACGAGGAGGAACCCGCCTTGGAAGGCATTGACGACGGCTTGGAAGAGGAAGAAGAGGAGTACACCTGTGAGGCTGCTGGGCTCCATGTAGGGACGCCCCTTAGCCTTGTGACTCGCCGGATACTCACGGTGAAGGAAGCTTCTCTTGGCGATCAACGTGAAAACCTATTTCACACACGGTGCATCGTCAAAACTGCCTCCCTTAGTGTCATTATTGATGGTGGTAGCTGCTGCAATATTATTAATGCAAAGGTCGTCAAGCACTTCAACTTGGAGACAACGCCACACTCGCAGCCCTACGGCCTTCAATGGATAAGCTCCACTTCAGGTAACGCTATCTCATGATAGTGCCTCATACCCTTTTCCATTGGTCAATACAGTGACACAATTTTGTGTGATGTGATTGTTATGGACGCCACCCATCTCTTGCTTGGGCGCCCATGGCAATTCGATCGTCGCGTGCTTCACGATGGGTATCTAAACACCTATGTGTTTACCTACCACGGGAAGCACGTGACCCTCTTACCTATGTCTCCCCACGAGATTTTGCAGAACCAGGTTGAGAGGGATCGCCAAAAGGCCATCGAAGCCGCCGCGGATCAAGCTAAGGCGCCTCCGACAGGCCCACTGAAGCGACTCGACCCCAATCCTGGCAATTCTAGTTTTGGGTCGGGCAATGGCTCCAGAAAGTCGAGTGCCGCAACTGCTGCACCCAGTGGCCCTCTGCAGAACCCTAGTGTCGAGCATGCGGCTGCAAAGAAGGCCAAACAGAGGCCCCTAGAGAACTGGCCGGGCGATTCCCGATCTGGCTCGAGCACTGGCCCCTACACCACCACTGGTGATCACCAAGGGTCTGGTGTCCGAGCAAAGTCGCCGATGGCCAGGAGTTCGCCGTCGACACCGGGTTTGCAAGGGCGCTGCGAGCAACGTTTGCTTCTGGCAAGGCCAAGCGATATGACGTCGGCACTCAAGGGTCATAGGCCTTGTTTTCTGCTTGTGCCTACCTCCAGACCTGAGAGTGCCGAGGAGAAGCCATTGCCGCCGGCCGTCGCCTCCTTGTTGCTTGAGTTCGCCGATGTGATGCCCGAGGAGCTGCCCCAGGGCTTGCCCCCTGTTCGTGGGATAGAGCATCAGATTGACTTGGTTCCTGGAGCTTCATTGCCCAATAGAGCTGCCTACAAAGCTGGGCCAGAAGAAACAAAGGAGCTTCAACGCCAAGTCCGGGATTTGCTTGACAAGGGCTACGTCAGAGAGAGCTTAAGCCCTTCTGTTGTGCCCATGATTTTAGTGCCAAAGAAGGATGGCACATGGCGGATGTGTGTGGACTGTCGAGCCATCAACCAGATCACGGTGAAGTATCGCCACCCGATCCCCCGCTTAGATGACATGTTGGATGAACTCCATGGCGCTTGTGTCTTCTCCAAGATTGACTTGTGTAGTGGATATCACCAAATCCGGATGAAGGAAGGGGACGAGTGGAAGACTGCTTTCAAGACCAAGTATGGTCTATATGAGTGGCTTGTGATGCCCTTCGGCCTCACCAATGCTCCTAGCACATTCATGCGCCTCATGAACCACGTCTTGCGGGAGTTTCTAGGTAAGTTTGTTGTGGTTTATTTTGATGACATTCTCGTGTTTTCTCATAGTTTGCAGGATCATGTGGAGCATCTTAGAAAGGTGTTCAATAAACTTCGAGAGGAGAAGCTCTATGCCAACCTCAAGAAGTGCAGCTTTGTCTCGGAGTCAACCAATTTTTTAGGGTTTGTTGTCTCCAAGGAGGGCCTACGAGTAGACGCCGAGAAGGTCAAGGCGGTCAAGGAGTGGCCCACCCCTACGACAGCCACCATGGTGCGATCATTTCTAGGGTTGGCCGGCTTCTATCGCCGCTTTGTCAGATATTTTTCTTCTATTTCCGTGCCGTTGCACGAGTTGACAAAGAAGGGCACCATTGTGGTTTGGCTGCCCAAGCATGAGGCAGCGTTTGAGGCATTGAAGGCGGCGTTGTGCCAAGCGCCTTTGCTCCAGTTACCAGACTTCTCCAAGCACTTTGAGATTAAGTGCGACGCCTCTGATGTTGGCATTGGCGGCGTCCTACACCAGGAGAAGAGGCCCATAGCTTTTTTCAGTGAGAAGCTCACAGGTGCCACTCTTAACTACCCTACTTATGATAAAGAGTTGTATGCTTTGATTAGGGTGCTCAAGACGTGGCAACACTACCTTTGGCCGAGAGAGTTTGTGATTCACTCGGCGTTGAGCTTCCTCAAGGGGCAAACGACACTCAACCGGCGCCATGCTAGATGGGTGGTGTTTATGGAGACATTTCCCTATGTGGTGGTGCATAAGAAGGGAAAGGAAAATGTTGTAGCCGATGCTCTCTCTCGTAGGTACTCTCTTCTCACTCATTTGCAAACTAAAGTACTTGGCTTTTCTTTGATTAAAGATTTGTATTTGAGTGATGCTTTCTTCAAGCCTATCTATGAGAGATGCCTTGAGAGTCGTGAGTTTGAGTCTTATTTTGTGGATGAGGGGTATTTGTACAAGGCAGGGAGGTTGTGTATCCCTAGTTCTTCCATTAGGCACCTCCTCATTCAAGAGGCACATGATGGCCGAGGCCACTTTGGGATCGCTAAGACTTTGGCAGCTTTGAGGGAACACTTCTTTTGGCCATACATGGCTAGACAGGTTAGGAAGTATTGTGGGGGTTGTGTGAGTTGTCAAAAGGGGAAGGCTAGATCGAGTCCCCAAGGTTTATATACACCCCTACCCATTCCTTATGGCCCTTGGGAGGACTTGTCCATCGATTTTGTTACGGGTTTGCCTAAGTCTAGGAAAGGCCGTGACTCTATATTTGTGATTGTGGATAGGTTTTCCAAGATGGCCCACTTTATACCTTGTAGGACCACACATAGTGCTAGTGAGATAGCCGAGCTATTCTTTGAGTTTCTGGTTCGATTACATGGCGTGCCTAGGACCATTATGAGTGATAGAGACTCTAAGTTTATTGGGCACTTTTGGAGGACACTTTGGGGCAAACTGGGGACCAAGCTTCTATTTTCCACATCCTATCACCCCCAGACCGATGGCCAGACCGAGGTCACCAATAGGACCCTAGGAGCCCTCCTCCACACCATGCTCAAGGCCAATCCCAGGCGTTGGGAGGACTTACTTCCGTTTGTTGAGTTTGCATACAACAGGTCCAGGCACAGTGCTACACGCCTCACTCCATTTGAGGTGGTGTATGGGAGGAACCCTTTGACGCCTATGGATATGTTACCAAGGCCGTTGAAGGAAGGAGAGCATGTCACCGCCGCCGACAGAGCCACCCAAATCCAGGAGCTACACCGGCGTACGTGTGAGCAATTGGAGAGACGCTCGGCATAATACGAGACCCAGCACAAAAAGGGAAGGCGCAAGGTGACCTATGCACCTGGAGACATGGTTTGGGTGCATCTACGCAAGGAACGATTTCCAGGCCTCCGCAAACACAAGCTCTCACCGCGTGGAGATGGTCCTTTTAGGATTGTCAAAGCTTTCGGCGACAATGCATATGAGGTAGAGTTACCCCCAGAGTTTGGAGTCCACAACACGTTCAACGTAGCAGACTTGACCCCCTACGTGGCTCCTGAGTTCGATGACAGTGAAGCGGGGATGCTTCACCCCCAAGTGGGGGAGGGTGATGCGACCCTACCTACTATGACGGCCACCGAGGAGGAAGAGGCCATGTCCGTTCGCAGTGATGGGCCTGTCACAAGGGCTCGTGCCAAGGCCATCTCCAAGGCCACACAATCGCTTGTCACTCGCCTAGTCGCAAGCCAAGGCGCTCCGGAGTCAGCGCCAAGCCTACGCCTTCTCCTCACTCTCGAAGGCCAAGATCCGATACAGTCGGGCACTTCTGCATCTAGCTCGAGCACTACTCATGATGGACCTCTAGAAGGCTAAGCCCAGAGAGCGCCACACTTTGCCCTAGCGAGCCGCCACAGCGCCTTCGTCGTCGTCTTCACCGCCGCCGTCGAAGCCTTGCAAAGGCACAAGTGTTGGCATTGGCCATTTTAGGGCATAGAGGTTTATGACATGTAATTTGAGACTGTTTTGAACACTTTCCTGTTTTAGCAACTTTCTATTTTTTAGTCTTGCTAGTTATGGAACTTACTATGTTTAGTAAGCTTCCATATTTAGGTGTTTTCCATTTTTAGCACTTTCCATTATTAGTACTTTCTATATTTAGAAAGTTCTATTTCTGGACGTGTGCCCACTATTGCATAGTGGGCTAGTCCATTTAGTGTTTCGGCCCATCATAGCCGAATGCCTATATAAGGCCCTCTCGACTCTTGTAATTAGGTTACGCACCCATTGAATCCTAATTGATTGTTGAGAGCCAACGTCTCCTTCTTAGGGTTTGCGTCACCAACTTCTATCTTCTCACCACCTTCACCCGCGCCGACGCTACGGCAACTAGTTCGGAGCCACCTCCAATCATATCCTTCGCCATCTCTTTGGCTAGTGCTCGATCCCTTTCGAGCCTTTCTATCCTCGAGTCCATCGAGCCCATCCACAGCCGACGCTACGGCAGTTACCGCCTTCGCTCACCCATCGCTTCCGCCTACATCACCAACACCATCGTTATCGCCACCACCCTTGACATCGACATCGCCGACGCCTTCGTTGTCAAGACCTTCGCTGTCGCCATCGCTCTTGCGAGTGTCACAGCTTCCACCATCGCCAAGGCCTTCGCAGTCGCCATCGCCTTCGTAGTCGCCATCGCCTTCGCGTGTGTCGCTGCTCTCGCCGCTGCTCTCGGACACTCCCCGTGTCTTTAAACCTCTAAAGTCACTATTCACTCCGACGTCCCGAAAGCCATTCGTGCAATACATCAAGGCCGAAGCCAAGGGTTCCACGGCAGGCCTTCGACACTCGAGTCAAGCGACCCACTACAAGACGAGATCCTCGCCCTCACTACCTTCGTGCCGGCATCCGGAGATAGGGACGCATCATGGGAGGAGGTGGTGTGGCCGGTTATGGTGGGAGGAGGAAGAGGTAAGGTGGCCGGCCAAAACCAACCAAAAAGAGGAGGGAGAGCTATATATATATAGAATTAGAAGAGATTTCTAGATTAATTAAAGATAAGCATGGAAATTTCTAGATTATGACACATGGTGTTTAAACATGGAGGATTATATATATGAAGAAGGTTGGTGGTGGGATGATAATAGGTAGGAGAAACCGTAATGGAGAAGCCAAGGAGGAAGCTTCTCGGAGGCTTAAAGATAATTATGAAAAACATGAAAGAATTAAAATAAAACTTGGATTCCTAATTTGTCTTTTTGTACCTAAGACTTATTTTAGCTATAATATACATATAATATATATATATATGGAATTAGAATATCCTATTGGTCTCCCAGAAAAATTTCTATCATTGATACAGATTTCGTATCCTTAATACTTGTCAACATTCATACTATAACTAGTAGTAGAAAAATATCTTAGAATTTCCATTCCAAAATAAAATATTAACAAATATTTCGGGATAATATTTCAAAAATATCAAAGCCTATTTATATGTACCCATCGATATATACGAGATAACCCTAAACGGAACTTAGCACCCGAGATGACCAACTTCCATTACTCCACAAAATGGCAAACCCAAATTTTCAAGTTATGAAATCCATTATAATTATAATAAGCATAAATATATTGACTCCTGAAGAATTAATTAAGACGACAAGATCCTAAACGATCCAAAATTCGTCTTCTAAAAACCTTAAGTATTACATTCTACCCCACTTAAAAGAAGTTTCGTCCTCGAAACTGGATCTCCAGCAATTCACAATAGTAAACCATTATAATCCTCTAATTCCCAATAGTCACCTATATCTCAAGTATACAATCCTTGAATCCTCAATTACCCTTTTGTCATAAATTTCAATTTGTTCTTGGACTTCATCATAGAGTATCCTCATAATTATAAATCCTCGAAACATGCATCCTTAAGATAACTTGTCCAATAATGCTATATTTTCCTCAAAAATATATATATATATAATCTCCAATTCCTTAATGGCCACTAGAGTGTCGAACAAAGATATCCTTCCCTACATTTCTAATTTCCACTACTATTACGCTTTTCAACTCCCAACTTGATAACATCATAAATTATCCTCGAAGTGATAATATTTCTTCACCAAATTTGTAAGCTTGCATTATCTCATATATATATACTTCCTTATGCCCAGACATGGACAATTATGTTTATTTTCCTCGAAGTCGTGATTCACAATCATTGATAGGGCCATTCCTAATATTCAAATCCTCCTAGCGCAAGATCTATTCACCCAAAAATCATATTCATATATATGAAGTGATACTAAGGTGACTCCCAGAATAACCATTAAGCAAAATGGCAAAATGGCTCACTGTCTTATCAAATATAATAATCATATGGGAACTTATTGGTAACCTCCACATACATATAAATCAAAACACGGCCAAATAAGGTCGTATACCTGTAAGAATCCTATGGCTCGAAAAATAGTTAATGAAGATAATATATGGACATGGAACTCATAGGGATATACGAAAACATAAAGGGATCAGAATTATGACGAGCAGAACAAGTAGCATCCATCCTTAATGCAGCTATAGATAAACTACTCCCAAGAGTTTTAAAATGTAACCAATTCCACAACCAATGCATCTCATAAGAACCAATATTACGAATTCTTAAAGGAATATCCCCATACTTTATTATTTCTCTATGAAACCCAAGTCTTATACAAGTACCATATGATCCACTAATCATTCATATACAGAAGTCTAATAATCCTCAGTTTATTGCCTCTGATTATCCAGGAAACCTTCTTATACTACAACTTCCTGTACATAGTGATACGACCCTACCCGCCATGAGCGCCACTGAAGAGGAAGAGGCCATGAGCTTGAGAAGTGATGGGCCCGTGACCAGGGCTCGTGCCAAGGCCATTGCCAAGGCCACTCAATCCCTGGTCGCGCGTCTAGTGGCCAGCCAAGGTGCGCCCGAAGCTGCGCCTACATTAAGGCTCTTTGCCACCATCCAAGGCCCAGAGGACATCCAGCCGGGCACTCCCAGTTCGGACTCGAGCACATCTTTGGAGGAGTCCTTAGAAGCCTAAGCCAAGCCAGCGCCGCCCTCGCGCCCCAACGCGCCGCCCTAGTGCCGCCACGCCATGTCTTGTCGCCGTCGCCGAGGCCTCCATAGGCGCAAATGCTTAGCTTAGTCTATTTCTGGCTTTAGAGGTTTATTTGATGTGTTTTGCATTCATTTTGAAACACTTACTTTATTTAGTAGTTTCCATTTTTAGTAAGGCTAGTTTTAGCATTTCTATTTTGGGTGTGTGCCTCACTATTGCATAGTGGGCTAGCCCATTGGATGCATCTCGGCCCATCCGAGTGTCGCATCCCTATATAAGCCAAGATCAACTCCTTGTATTTGGTTACGCTACAATTTAATCTAAGACCATTTGTCGAGAGCTATTGCCTCCAATCTCTTAGATCGGCGTCACCCCTCTTACTTCTCACCTCCCTTCCTCCGCCGCCGACGCTACGGCCAACCACTCGAACCCTTCGAATTTATCCTCCGCCGCCGACGCTACGGCACCCACTCGATCTCCATCGAGTCTATCCAACTCCGTTGCCGACTCTACGGCCCTACTCGAACTCCATCGAGTCCACCAAACCATCCGCTGTCGACGCTACGGCCCTCGCTCAACCCATTGAGCCTCCACTCAACCCATCATCTTCACCAACACCATCGCGAGATCCATCGTCCTCGCCGTCGCCAACGAACCCATTCCTTGTGTCATCGGGTTCTCCCTCACCACCGCTTTCGAGCCCGCTATGCAATAGTGAGGCACTCTACAATATTCTTCTCTCTCCGTGAGGGCGGCTACGGCCCTTCTTGTTGATTGTCGTTACACTCTACAATATTCTTCTCTCTCCTATCACCGAAATTTTAGTGATATTCTTTCCTAAGTTACTAAGCCGTTTTCTTTTGTTTGATTTGCTCTTATCCGACTTCAATCAAAATTCAAAGACTAAGATCTCGGATTTGAAATTCAAAATTCAAAAGTCAAAGTCGAATTACAAATAAATAAATAAAGACTCGACTTAATTCAAAAAAAAAGAAAGAGGGAAAGCCAAAATAAGGCAACCCTCTTCCACCAACGGCTTGGCTCATCTTCTTTACCCCTCCACCGTCTAGGTTAACACCTTGAAGGTTGGTTCTTGTATGTTTGTGTTGTTTACGTAAGAGGTTAAGACTTTAATTACTTGGTTTCGTTTGGTTTTGTGCTTGCATATCACACTTATTTTGTGTTAGCCTAAGCCGCCCTCACGGCCTAAAGTCCTAGCCAACCTACGTGAACACTTGGTCTTGTTAAGTGCTTGCTTGGTTATTTGGTTTTGTTGTTATTGTTCATTTTTACTCCCCATGTCTGGACATATTGTGATAGGTAGCCTCACGGCGCCGACGAGTGGCAATGTCCAAGGTGACGCCAACAACAACAACCCACCCCAAGACATCGTCCAACACGAAGTTGTCCCTCTAGAGAACCCTTCCCAACAAGAACCTATAATGGAGCTCTCGGCTGAGCAAAGGGAGATTCAAGAACTTAGAGCACTCGTGGCCCAACTACAGAGCCAGAGAACGGTGCCGACACCTCAAGCCTAGACGGACGCAGCGGGCCTGCCTTGCCCCACCGTGGCCGGCCCAAGCACGACGCGCCTTGACAAAGGCAAGGGTGTCATGCCTTCATCCTCTCACCAACAGCCGCGCCTACAGCGCATCCAGTCGGTCATCGAGAGCCGACAAGGGCATGTCTCTCCCCGTGAGCGATACGTACCCAGAGAGCCCCCAATGGGCTACCTAAGCAACGAAGAGGAGGCCCATGACTCCCAAGGTGAGTTTTCTGACCCCTATGACTTCAATGACAGGTATGCCGCCGAGAGGTCCAGACTCCGCCGCGTGACCTCCAAAGCGCCTCGTGACACCCGCGTCCACACATCCGGGCGCAAAACAAGTCATCGACGCCAACAAGGACGGCGCAACAGAGGCGATGGCGGCGCTCACATGTCTGTTGCCCCCACCCCAGTCCCCTTCGATGTGGAGGACAACCTGGGCCACCAAAGTGCGAGGACTCCGCGCTATGGCTCGGAGAGCTACTTCTCCACCACTCCTCTCCACCAAGATGACTTCGAGGAGTTTGATGATGAAGAAATGGAGGACTTTGGGACGATCAATCCAGGGAACTTCCATCCCCCACTCGGAGACCCCATGGAGTTGCAAGATAGGCCCGCCGACTAGATTCCTCCACCGAGGCTCTACCAAGGTGCAAACCCGGCCCAGGCAGGCTACGACAGGTGCGATGGCATGGATCACAGGCGCGACATGCCTCATGATGTTTGCCGCGTCGCACCACACCAAGGCCACCAGTGCCGCCAACGCGCCCAAAAGATGGAGCCACAGGCCCCGGTAGGCGAAGGTCGCGGATACGGAGGCGGCAGAAGGCGCCAGCTGGGCCATGCTCAGTTTCCACAGGCCCAAGGTCAGGGATATGCCCCCTTAGACATCCCAGCGTCGCGCTTGCAATAGTTTGCCCAGGCCACCGCCCCAAGGCTCAACCGCCATGAAGTCAAGGTAAAAATTGATCATTTCTTTGGCGAATACAACCCTGCAGTTTTTCTTGAATGGTTGTAGGCCACAGAGTACACGTTGCTCTATTGCAAGATCCCTGAGGAGGAGCATGTCGCCGCCACCACCATCCACTTCCGAGGCGCCGCTAAGGTTTGGTGGCATCGCTTCGTGGATGATCGGATTAGGCGTAATTTGGTGCCTCTCACTGAATGGCACCAACTCAAGTTTGTGATGACCCAAAAGTATGTGCCAAGGGATTACAAGAACCATATGTGCCTCGACATAGCCATGGCTCGACAAGGATCGAAGACTCCACTTGAGTTCTTTTCCCAACTCGAAGACATGTACTACAAGGCGTCGATAAGCGTGGCCCCTTCAACATTGAGGACCAAATTTTTGAGTGGTCTTAACACTAACATCCGAGATCAATTGGAGATATTGCCCATCAAGGATCTCAATACGCTCACGCACACGGCCATGCAACTCCACAATCAACACATGCATAAGCGTTAAGCACCATTCCAACCATATGGCCAAAGAAGGTATGACTCTAACTCTAGTCAATTTCCTTCTACTAATGTGTGTTCCCAAGCCACAGGGTCCTCAACGCCTAGCCAAGGCCGAAATTCCAAATCTGCGGCGCCGAGTTCGACGTCCAGCCGCGCCACCGCGCCCAGACAAGCCCCAGCAGGCACAGAACGCGCGCACGACTTGGAGTGCTTCAAATGTGGTGGGAGAGGCCATTACAAAAGAGATTGCCCCAATACCAAGAAGGTTATTTTCTCCAACGCCGCTGCTAGATACGAGTCCATGAAAGAGGAGGAAGAGGACACCTTGGAGACCATAGAGGAGGGCTTTGAGGAGGACATTGAGGAGGGCTATGCTTGTGAGCCTGCGGCGCTTCATGCTGGGACACCTTTGAGCCTAGTGACGCGATGCATCCTCACAGTGAAAGAGGCTAGCCTTATCGACCAAAGAGAGAACCTTTTTCACACAAGGTGCTTGTTCAAGATGGCCTCTCTAAGTGTCATCATTGACGGCGGTAGTTGTTGCAACATAATCAATGACAAGGTGGTCAAGCACTTCAACCTTGAGACCACCCCACACCCACAACCCTACGGCCTTCAATGGATATCATCTAGCTCACGTAACACTGTCTCACGGCAGTGCCTTATACCCTTTTCCATTGGTCAATATCATGATTCCATTTTGTGTGATGTGATTGCAATGGACGCCACACATCTCTTGATTGGGCGTCCATGGCAATTCGATCATCGCGTGCTTCACGATGGGTATCTAAACACTTATGTGTTTACCTAGCACGGAAAGCGCGTGACTCTCTTACCTATGTCTCCACATGAGATATTGCAGGACCAGGTCGAGAGAGATAGACAAAAGGCCATTGAAGCCGCCATGGCCACGCCAAACGCGTCTCCACATGGCCCACCAAAGCGTCTCGACCCCAATCATGGCCACACTGCTTTTGGCTCAGGCACTGGCACCAAGAAGTCAAGTGCCACACCTAGCCAGCCCAGCACCTCTCTGCAGGCCCCTAGTGCCGCGAACCCTATCGCGAAGAAGGGCAAACCAAGGCCCACAGAGGTCTGGCTAGGCGCCACAACTTCTGGCTCGAGCACTGGTCACTACAACCCAGTGCCCACCATTCCGAGCCCAGTGCCTCATTGCCTCTACCTTTGGCCGCGAGATCGCCGCAGACGCCGACTTCTTCTGGCGAGGCCCAGTGATATGACGCATGCGCTAAAGGGCCACAGACCATGTTTCTTGCTTGTGCCAACTCCTAGCCCAGAGAGTGCCGCTGACAAGCCTTTGCCGCCGCCGGTGGCCGAGTTGTTGTTGGAGTTCGCCGACGTCTTACCTGAGGAGCTGCCCCAAGGGCTTCCGCCTGTGAGAGGGATCGAGCACCAAATTGATTTGGTCCTTGGAGCATCTTTGCCCAATTGTGCAGCATACAAAGCTGGCCCTGAAGAGACGAAGGAGCTCCAACGCCAAGTCCGGGAGTTGCTTGACAAGGGCTACGTCCGCGAAAGCCTTAGCCCTTGTGTCGTGCCCGTGATTCTTGTGCCAAAAAAGGATGGCTCATGGAGGATGTGTGTGGAATGCCGCGCCATCAACCAAATCACGGTCAAGTATCGCCATCCCATCCCTCGCCTTGATGACATGCTCGATGAGCTCCATGGTGTCACCTTGTTTTCGAAGATAGATTTGAGAAGTGGCTACCATCAAATCCGAATGAAGGAAGGGGATGAGTGGAAGATGGCGTTCAAGACCAAATATGGTCTATATGAGTGGCTTGTTATGCCATTTGGGCTCACTAATGCCCCAAGTACATTTATGCGTTTGATGAACCATGTTTTGAGGGATTTTTTAGGACATTTTATTGTTGTTTATTTCGATGATATACTTGTGTACTCACGTAGCTTGCAGGATCACATTAAGCACCTTAGAAAGGTGTTGGAGACACTTCGAAGAGAGAAGCTCTTTGCCAACCTAGGGAAGTGCACTTTTGTCTCGGACACGAACAATTTTATTGGCTTCGTTGTGTCCAAAGAAGGGCTACGTGTGGATGAAGAGAAGGTCAAGGCGATTAGGGAGTGGCCAACACCTACCAACCCCACCATGGTGCGATCATTTCTAGGGTTGGCTGGCTTCTACCGACGCTTTGTGAAGGACTTTAGTTCGATTGTCGCGTCTCTACACGAGTTGACCAAGAAGGGAGCCATAGTGGTTTGGCTTGCCAAGCATGAGGCTGCATTCGAAGCATTGAAGGAGGCTTTGTGCCATGCTCCACTACTCCAGCTTCCAGACTTCTCCAAGCACTTCGAGATCGAGTGTGACGCTTCCAACATCGGCATTGGAGGTGTCCTACACTAGGAGAAGAGGCCGATTGCTTTCTTTAGTGAAAAGCTCACAGGTGCAACTCTGAACTACCCTACTTATGATAAATAACTATATGCTTTGATTAGGGTACTCAAGACTTGGCAGCACTACCTATGGCCAAGAGAGTTTGTGATTCACTCGGATCACTCGGCGCTTAGCTTCCTCAAGGGCCAAACTACACTCAACAGGCGCCATGCTCGATGGGTGGAGTTTATGGAAACATTTCCATATGTGGTGGTGCACAAGAAAGGGAAAGACAATGTCGTGGCCGATGCTTTGTCTAGAAGGTATATTCTCTTGACTCATCTCTAAACTAAAGTACTTGGTTTTTCATTGATTAAAGACTTGTACTTGGTTGATGTATTTTCCAAGCCTATCTATGAGAGATGCCTTGAGAGTCGTGAGTTTGAGTCCTACTTTGTGGTTGAGGGGTATTTGTACAAGGTTGGGAGGTTGTGTATCCCTAGTTCTTCCATTAGGCACCTCCTCATTCACGAGGCACATGATGGCCGAGGCCATTTTGGGATTGCAAGGACCTTAGCCGCCTTGAGAGAGCATTTCTTTTGGCCACACATGGCTATGCAGGTTAAAAGATATTGTAGGAGTTGTGTGAGTTGTCAAAGGGGGAAGGCTAGATCGAGTCTCCAAGGTTTATACACACCCCTACCCATTCCCCATGGCCCTTGGGAAGACTTGTCCATGGATTTCATCACCGGGTTGCCTAAGTCTAGGAAAGGCAAAGATTCCATTTTTGTGGTCGTGGATAGGTTTTCCAAGATGGCTGATCAGCTCTACTTTGTAGTGCTTATCTAGGAGTTATTACCGGTGTTTTGGGTTCCATTTGTATCGGTTTAGAGTACAATTGTGGAGTATGTATTTGAGGAGAAGAAGTGTGAATTTAGTGGTTTGGAGAAGCTAAACGAAGACATATTGAAGATGGAGAGGAGACCACGGAAGAAGACCACGAGCCACGACGAAGAATAGACCCAACTGGGTCTACATAAACATAGACTCGCACGGGTCTATGAAGATCCGCGACCGCGGGCGAGAAGGGATCTGATCGCGGAAAAGGCGAGAAAAGTCGAAAGCAAAATTCCATTTTCCGCGATCGCGGAATTTATTCCGCGCTCGCGGAAAATCCCCCAGCGAAGCAGAACGTCGAGAGCAACAAGCTATTTTCCGCGATTGTGGATTTCTTTCCGCGATCGCGGAATGACACGGCAAGCGGCCCCGCGAGAATTTCCGAAGTTTCGTTATTTTCACTTTTTCGATTTTATTTTATTTTATTATTTTCGATACTTTATATTAGTTTCCTTTTAAGATTACTTTCGTTATCTTTTCGCTTTAGTTTTAGGGTTATGTTATTTAACCTAGATTCCCTTTCATAATTCAGTATTCATCATTTTTTTTTTCATTCAGCATTGTTTTCCTTTGAACTATGAAGAACTAAGCACCCTTTGCTTAGTCCGACAATTGAAGCCTTCATATGATTTGATTGTGAGGTTACAACTCTATTCCCTGTTCCTTTGGATTATATCTTTTCTCTTGAGCATATTCCTATTGATTATTATTGATTTGACTGGATTGATCACCTAGTTGATATTAGTAATTGTCTATTGCTAGGGTTTGGATATTTCGGGTTGAGATTCCTTATCCGTTGTAGCATCCATGATATTCTAGGACTGGTAGGACTAGTTTATTATGAAAGAGATTTGATTATATGTTAAATACTGTGGGTCGTGGTGTTGCATGTATCCTGGTTAATTCATATGTTTCTTGCTGCTATTGAATTAAATCTTGAAGGTTGGTAGGGATTGTTTAATAGTTAGGGTTGCCTGGACTGGTAGGACTGGTAACTAATTCAGAATAGGGACAGGAATAATCAAAGGAAGGAATAGAGATAACCTAGGACCAATCAATCATATGAGTGGTGGATATTTGTTTGGCTAAGTATTTTCCCTTAATTGATTGAAACCCTTTGCTTTTGTTTATTTGTTTACTTGTTTGCCAACAATCAACCAAAACCCCCCTTTGTTACTATTGCATGCAATCTTACATAAAGAAAGACAACTCCTCCCTGTGGGATTCGACCCTTACTTGCATATTCTACTAGTTTAGGTTTGTTTAGGATTATTTTGATCAGGTGATACGACTAAAACCTATTGTCAAATTGGCGTCGTTGTCGGGGAGGCAAGTTTTGTTTTTTCGTTGTGTGTGTGTTTGCGTGCTTGTTACTATTGTGTGGACTTATCTTATGGTCCACACCCGTTCTACTGACTCCCTACTTTTGGCTTTGAATTCAGAAATTGAGAGAACGCTCTCCCAGAGCCGCAAAGTAAACAGATCTTTAGTCTTTGACAACCCAACTTTTGAGATGGCTGACGAACAACAGATGTTGAGGCAGCTAACTGCCCCCAACCTGCAACAGCAACCGATGGCTGTGCATTTTCCTGAGCTTGCTGATGGAGTCAATTTCGAGCTCAAGTCGGGGTTGATCCACTTACTCCCCCATTTCCATGGGATGAGTGGTGAAGACCCTAACAAGCATCTGTCGGAGTTCCAGGCAGTCTGCACGAGCATGAAGCCGAAGGGAGTGACTGAGGACTAGATCAAGCTGAGGGCCTTTCCTTTCTCCTTGAAGGATGCGGCCAATGACTGGTTCTACTACCTGACTCCAAGGAGCATAGACACGTGGGCCAAGATGAAAAAGGCCTTCCTGGAGAAGTACTTTCCAGCGACAAAGCTGAACAGCCTAAAAAGGAGTATTAGCAACATCGAACAACAGGCTGCTGAGTCGCTATATGAGTACTACGAGTGCTTCAAGAGGCTGATTTCTAGTTGCCCCTATCATGGCTACTCAGACCAGGACCTCATACTTTATTTGTACGGAGGTTTGCTTGATGACGAGCGTCGGATTGTGAACGCTACCTGTGGAGGGAATATCCTGAATAAGACTCCAGATCAGGCCTATGAAGTCTTCTTTGAGCTATCTGAGGGCTCAAGACAGTTCAGCAAGAGGGCGGGCGCCCAATTCGTGAGAGCTGCAGAATCTCAGCCTAACTCCACTCTACTCGCTAAGATGGTTGAGATGAAGGAGATGATGAGGCGATGCATGATGAAGGGTGGCCAGCAGCAGGTCAAATCATGTGGGATATGCTAAGACACGATGCATCCAACTGATGCATGTTCCACGCTGCAGGAACCCACTGCTGAGGTGAATGCAATTGGAGGATATGGCCCTCAAAGGCCAAGATATGACCCGTACTCCAACACCTATAATACAGGGTGGAGAGATCACCCCAATTTGAGGTACGGGAACCAACAAAACATTCATCATGGCCAGGAGAATCAAGACTACCAACAGAGGCCGCCACAGTTTCTTCCCCGCCCACAACAGTACCAGCAGCCTAGGGGTCAACAACCATTTCGAGCTCCTTATGACCAAAGACCCCAAGGCCAGAGTTCCAGCGCCCCCGCATCCAGTGAGGACAAGATCAACACCCTTGTCCAGGGCATGCAAGCCATGGTTAACAATGTGAACACACTGGCGAACGTTGTAGCCCAAAATCAGCAAAAGACAAAGTCCAGTATTCAGAACCTGGAGAAACAAATGGGGCAGATCTCTATAGCTGTGAGCAGGTTGGAAGCTCGGGAGTCAGGGGAAACTACCCTCCCAAACGGTAGTCAACCCGAAAGAGAACGTCTATGCCATGACGTTAAGGAGCGGAGCTGAGGTGGAGGCTAGTCGAGCACGTGAGAGAGAAATCCGCGACCGCGGCGACAAGGTCCGCGACCGCGGCGACAAGGTTCGCGACCGCGGCGACAAGGTCCGCGACCGCGGCGACAAGGTCCGCGACCGCGGCGTGACCACTGGCGAGGAGAAGGAAGAGATCGGCGCTAATCCGCGACCACGGCAAGAAATCCGCAACCGCGGAAAAAGCACGGACGCAAAGGAGCAACAGGTCGAGAATTTTCCGCGACCGCGGCACGAAATCTGCAACCGCGGAAAATGTGTTGAAGAAGGCGATCAGGTCGAACAAATTCCGCGACCGCAGCCACCAATCCGCGACCGCGGAAATGCCCCAGAAGCGCCTCTTCGCTCCGTCGATCCCTATGACGACTACGTGCGCCCCAATTTTCCTTCGCTCGGATCAGTAAAGCCTCCCGCACCCTTTCCTGAAGCTCTGGCAGACACAAGGAGGCCAGCCAATGATAAGGAGTTGTTCGAAACTTTTAGCAACTGCGAGGTAAATGTTCCTTTACTCAAGTTGATTAATAGTATCCCTCGCTATGCTAAGTTTTTGAAGGAGCTCTGCACACTTAAGAGGAAGAGGGTTGTTAAGGAGAAGAAGAAGGTGCAAGTTAGTGAGAATGTGTCCGCTATGCTGCAAAAGCGGATACCCAAGAAGGCGAGTGATCCTGGGATGTTCACGATTCCCTGCAAGATTAGGGGTACCTTGTTCGACAAGGCGTTACTTGATTTGGGTGCCTCCATAAATGTGCTGCCTCTCTCACTATACGAGTCACTGGATGTGGGACCATTAGAAAAGACGGGTATTGTAATCCAGCTGGCGGATAACTCCTACGTCTACCCCAAAGGAGTGGTGCAGGACTTGCTAGTCGAGGTGGACAAGTTGGTGTTCCCTGTAGACTTCTTTGTGATGGACACGGGGCAGGACAAAGATGCAGCCCTAGTGATGCTAGGAAGGCCATTTATGAATACGGCGAGTACAAAGATCGATGTGAGCAGTGGTTCGCTCACAATGGAATTTGACGGGGAGAGGGTCAGATTCTACATAGATGATTCGACACCCTCCAGATTGGAACCCCGAGTGCTCAATGGAGGTGAGCGAACCAAGTTGAGGAGGTCGAGTAGTATGTCGAGCCACGACAATAACTAAGGCGCTATCCGGGAGGCAACCCGAGGTATGTAGATCTTTTCGTTCTTTTTATTTCATGTCTTTATGCTAGTTGTTTTTGTTTGCATTTTTGCTTTTGTTTTGTTTCAAACTAACCTGCAGGGAGGAGGCCCGAACCATAAAGAAGACGGTGTTTACCACACCAATGTAAGTCCTCCTATTGCCCTGCACCAAAAAAAAAACGAAAAAAAATGAGAAAAAGAAAAAGAAAAAGTTCTACCGAAGGCCAGCTGTCCGAATTCCCCATGAAAAAATGGTGTGCATCATGTTGCCAAGGAGGAGACATTAGCCCCACATATTTATTTGGCAACGATGATGGCCCTACAATTGACAGCTGAGGAGGAGGAACACTAGAGCCCCCACCAGGATTACATCTAGGCTCCACCATGTGTTCGTATAAGGCTGTGCAGCCCCGACATCTTTGATATTCCACTACTCACCACAGTGGTTCCCTTTGGTTGCACAATAGGAGTTGAATTTGAAGGCGCCGCAACACCAGATACCTGAGCTTATATGGTTTACCGCCAGCAACAACGTACGTGTCCAAGCCAACTCGGCGACGGTTGTGAGTACCTTTTCGCTTTTCACTATGCTTCATTCTTTTTTGTCTTTCATTACATTGAGGACAATGCAATGTTTGAGCATGGGGGAGGGTTTTATACTTGCTATGTCGTTGACGAGAAAAGAAAAAAATATATAAAGAAAAAGCCAAAAATTTGAAAAAAGGCAAAAAATAGAAATTCTGGGATAAGTCAAAAACCCGAAAGGGCGGCTTAGATAATAAGCAGGTGGCTTGGACCAGCATTAGGCTGGGGTAATAATTGGTCAAGAGTGATGTGAGTTTTTGTGAGCCCATCTATTGAAAAATGAAATGAGTGACTTGGTGAAAACTCAAAATGGCGCCTTGGCAAAATGAGTGAAAAGAAGAAGAGTGATTTTTAGGATTCCTCATTTTTCCTAGCGTGGTGACATAAGAAGAGGTGATATAAGGAGGATTCGGGTAGGTCACTCTGGGAGGTATAAGGAGATAGATGGGAGACTAGGATTAGATTTTTATTCACTCTATGGTGTTCAGGATAAGCTTGAGGAAGTACTCTGCTTTCCTTTTAGCTTGGTTGTGTGTGGTGTTGTATTATGTGTATGTTGTGTTGAGCTTATTGTGTTGGTGCCTTGGAGTTTCATGTTAGGTGCAATTCGTAGTGGAGAGGATTTTTCTATGCTTCCTGAGACCTTGGGGATTTGATTGGAGGAGTAGGTTTCTTTTAGCTTACTCGAGGACGAGCAAGGTTTAAGCATGGGGGAGTTTGATCAGCTCTACTTTGTAGTGCTTATCTAGGAGTTGTTACTGGTGTTTTGGGTGCCATTTGTGTGGGTTTAGAGCACAACTGTGGAGTATGTGGTTGAGGAGAAGAAGTGTGAATTTAGTGGTTTGGAGAAGCTAAACGAAGACATATTGAAGATGGAGAGGAGACCACGGAAGAAGACCATGAGCCACGACGAAGAGTAGACCCAACTAGGTCTACAAAAACATAGACTCGCGCGGGTCTATGAAGATCCGCGACCGCGGGCGAGAAGGGATCTGATCGCGGAAAAGGTGAGAAAAGTCGAAAGCAAAATTCTGTTTTCCGCGACCGCGGAATTTATTCCGCGACCGTGGAATTTATTCCGCGACCGTGGAATTTATTCTGCGCCCGTGGAAAATCCCCCAGCGAAGCAGAACGTCGAGAGCAACAAGCTATTTTCCGCGATCGCGGAATGACACGGCAAGCGGCCCCGCGAGAATTTCCGAAGTTTCGTTATTTTCACTTTTCTGATTTTATTTTATTTTATTATTTTCGATACTTTATATTAGTTTCCTTTTAAGATTACTTTCGTTATCTTTTCGCTTTAGTTTTAGAGTTAGGTTATTTAACCTAGTTTCCCTTTCATAATTCAGTATTCATCGTTTTTTTTTCATTCAGCATTGTTTTCCTTTGAACTATGAAGAACTAAGCACCCTTTGCTTAGTCCGACAATTGAAGTCTTCATATGATTTGATTGTGAGGTTACAACTCTATTCCTTGTTCCTTTGGATTATATATTTTCTCTTGAGCATATTCCTATTGATTATTATTGATTTGACTGGATTGATCACCTAGTTGATATTAGTAATTGTCTATTGCTAGGGTTTGGATATTTCGGGTTGAGATTCCTTATCCGTTGTAGCATCCATGATATTCTAGGACTGGTAGGACTAGTTTATTATGAAAGAGATTTGATTATATGTTAAATACTGCGGGTCGTGGTGTTGCATGTATCCTGGTTATTTCATATGCTTCTTGCTGCTATTGAATTAAATCTTGAAGGTTGGTAGGGATTGTTTAATAGTTAGGATTGTCTGGACTGGTAAGACTGGTAACTAATTCAGAATATGGACAAGAATAATCAAAGGAAGGAATAGAGATAACCTAGGACCAATCAATCATATGAGTGGTGGATATTTGTTTGGCTAAGTATTTTCCCTTAATTGATTGAAACCATTTGCTTTTGTTTATTTGTTTACTTGTTTGCCAACAATCAATCAAAACCCCACTTCGTTACTATTGCATGCAATCTTACATAAAGAAAGACAACTCCTCCATGTGGGATTTGACCCTTACTTGCCTATTCTACTAATTTAGGTTTGTTTAGGATTATTTTGATCAGGTGATACGACTAAAACCTGTTGTCAATGGCCCACTTCATTGCTTGTAGGACCACACATAGTGCAAGTGAGATTGCCGAGCTATTCTTTGAGTTTGTGGTGAAGTTACATGGTGTGCCTAGGACCATAGTGAGTGATAGAGACACGAAGTTTGTTGGGCACTTTTGGAGGACACTTTGGGGGAAGCTAGGGACCAAGCTATGGGCGCGGCGGTGGCCGCTGAAGTGGGCACGGCGACGGGTCTGGAGTGGGTCGCCGGGAGCGCGCGAACGAGGGCGAAGTCTGCCCGCTGGGTCGCTCGCGGGCGCGGCTACGTTGCTAGTGTCGATGGGCGCACGCACAAGCGAGGGCGAGAAGGTGCCCGTTGAGTTGCTCGCGGGTGTGCGGCTGGAGTCGTCGGAGAAGGAACGTATGCTGTGTGCCGGCTGGCTGCTCTGATACCAGTTGATGAGATCCGAGGTGGCTCGGCTCTAGGGCGGCCCGATCTAGGCAGGAAGCGGCCTATGTTCCTTCTCGAGGTGTTCGGGATAAGTACGAACCATCGAATGAATGGTTCGTGTGTCTCTTGTGCTCGCTTTGGGCGAGGGTGGGGCGAGACTTGCTCGAAGCGACGAGCTACGGAGGAAAGGGTTGAGAGGATTAAGACGGTTGACGCTCGGGTCCAACAAGGAGGAATAACTTGACTCTATCTTTAGTTGGATTTAACTTGGACGTGAGGAATAAGGGAATACACGAAAGCTATTTAAAGCCAAGGGGCACGGCCAAGAACCCTAATGGGCTTGGGCCGCGAGACAACTAATGGGCTAGCCTTCTCTAGCAAGAGAAAGGCACGCACTCGAAATAGAAAGTGCATAAATAGAAATGCTAAAACAGGAAATATGCTAAAAGGGGAAATAACATAAATATAGCCTAAATATGACTACGTCCTTTGCCAAGGGGGACGCCAGGGTCTTGGTCGCCTTGGGCTCATCGTAGCCCAACTTGAGTCGAGCTCGGAACGCATCACATAGCCTTATGATAACCCTAACTTACCTCATCCTCATGTATTAACACACACATATATATATATATATACTAACTTAAGTACTTACGCAATAAGCATGGAGATAGTGATGCGACGCATGATGCTGATTCTACCCATTCCCACAAGAATTAGGAACCTAGGCTCTGATACCACCTTCTGTAACGCCCCAAATTTACCACTATTGGGGAGTCACGACGCCATGAATTTCCTACAGAAATTCCCTCAGGCTTTTTTAAGAAAAGGAAAAAAAAATCAACTTGTAAAATCCAAAACCTTAGCAAGGATGACTCTATAATTTATACCTATTCAACAAAGGGTCTAGCATAGCCCAACCTAAAGTCGCATCATGTCGCATGACCTCCTCCATGCTTCCGTTGCGCTACCTAATATCCTGGTCCTGTAAATATAACCAGTTTCCCACATAAAAGGGGTTAGTCTATAATCAGACTAAGCAAGTTATAAGCGAATTGAATATGTACTGTAGCATAAATAGAGGAATTACTCATATGTAGATACCACAACAACTTACAACCCAATGCTATATTTGACTACGCATGCATGAACTGATAACGCAGATACCGCAATATCATACGACCTAATATTATAATTGACCTCATACGCATGAACATATAACCCAAATACCATAATACGCATCCAACTGAGTATATATTTCCATCACAGATCCTATCCCAGTAATTTTACTAAGTATCTAAAGTAATTTCACAAAGTACCCAACTGGACCGCATATCATATTACATATCACATCTAGGGCTGAGCATGGGCCTAAACCCGACCCGAAACGACCCAAACCCGAAAAGCCCGAAACCCCAAAAAAATGGGACCGAAGATCGAACCGAATGTTCGGGTTCGGTTTGGGTTCGGGTCAGGTTTGGGACAAAACAATATTCGTACATAAAAACACACTAAAAACCGAACCCGAAATCCTAATAAATTCATACCGAAACCCGAACCGAAGTCATGTGGGTTCGGGTTTTTCAGTTCGGGTTCGGTTTTCTCAGCCCGTGCTCAGCCCTAATCACATCACAGTACTTCCCATCAGTATCCATCTGGACCACATATTATATCACATATCACATCACAACAATTCCCATAAGGAGCCAACTGAACTATATACTACATTATAGATCACATCAGGGTAATTCCTATAAGTATTCAACTGAACCTCACATCACGTTACATATCTCATAACAGTAAACCTAATGAACATTCAATTGAACTACAGATCATCGGGATTACAATCCATTATTCAAAACCTATATCCGGGTATACTTTTCTTTTTAAAGAAAACTCAGTGTAAAATAAACAATTACGAAAACATTCGAAAAACATTTACGAAAATGTTCGAAAACATGCCCAAGAACTTTTGGACACGAAGGTACCTTCTAACCCACACAGTGGGTACGCCCTTTACCCGCGGGAAGCCAACGGCATCGTTAGCTAGGCGACCCAGCTCTTCCCAACACATGTAAAGCACCTCCCATGACCTACTCAACCCGGACTCCGGAAAGAGTAACACGGGATGATTCATTAAAAAACATTCTCAAATCAAGCGGAACTCAGAACATCCTTATCCGCAAGAGCATAAAAATCATTTCCACATTAGGTGGGGCTCGGAACATCCTTACCCGCAAAAATCATAAGTCATAAATGCATAAAAGTATAAAAATAAAAAACGCATCACTACATGGATCAATCCCAATGATTCACAACAACTCATCATCATATTAATCAATCACAAAGGCCCACATCAACCCACCATACAGCTTTCACACAGGCAATATCCATACAGCAAGTCCATAACATAACTTTCCCACACACAGTATTAACCACAATATGCAATTATAAACATGACCAACCATATTCCATTTCAAGACCATGAACGACCATATCACATACTCTAAGACAAACTCCAACAAGTACATATATCATATACATCTTACATGAAAATCTATATCTAAAATACGAAGACGTTTACCAACACAACCTCGCATTACTCCAAGATCAACCATAATAATTCACAGTAAATCCATATTACCACTTAAATTTATAAATATGAATGATCGTAACCTATACCCATCCATGAGATAAACTCCACATATATATATATCAAGTATACATGCATATCATGGAGTTCTCATCTAGCCTACGAAAACCAATTACCACGCAACATTCACCTATAATTATGTTTACGATATCCATACATATTACGATAACCTGAATTTATGCTAGGCACATAAACATTCGCAAATAACTTGCCTTAGAGGAGTTCCTCCTCAAACAAATCCACGGTATAATCATTTTTGGGCCCGACATCCCGCGACTCGCGTAGTTACTGCAAATTCCCGAATCTGCATTACAACGCAGATTTATACATAACTTTTGATATACATATCCAAATCAAGATATGTAAAGTTCCTCATACTCGTAAGGAAATTCCTCATTTTATAATCCCAGCCACCAATTTCCAGTATTTACGAAAAGTGCCCAGAATTTTCCAGAAGTGTACAAATATACCCAAATTCCAAACTTTCACTTTCAAACTCCAAATCCAATTCATCTAAGCCTTTCTTAACATCAATTAATCTCTTATTAATCATCATATACACCCTAAATACCTCTTTTGAACAAAGACTTCCCAAATCATGGAATTACATTTAAGGTGGTCGGCCAAAACCAACCAAAAAGAGAAGGAGGGAGAGCTATATATATATATATAGAATTAGAAGAGATTTCTAGATTAATTAAAGATAAGCATGGAAATTTCTAGATTATGACACATGGTGTTTAAACATGGAGGATTATATATATGAAGAAGGTCGGTGGTGGGATGATAATAGGAAGGAGAAACCGTAATGGAGAAGCCAAGGAGGAAGCTTCTTGGAGGCTTAAAGATAATTATGAAAAACATGAAATAATTAAAATAAAACTTGGATTCCTAATTTGTCTTTTTGTACCTAAGACTTATTTTAGCTATAATATACATATAATATATATATATATATAGAATTGGAATATCCTATTGGTCTCTCAGAAAAATTCCTATCATTAATACATATTCCGTATCCTTAATACTTGTCAACATTCATACTATAACTAGTAGTAGAAAAATATCTTAGAATTTTAGCACCCGAGATGACCAACTTCCATTACTCTACAAAATGGCAAACCCAAATTTTCAAGTTATGAAATCCATTATAATTATAATAAGCGTAAATATATTGACTCCTCAAGAATTAATTAAGATGACAAGATCCTAAACGATCCCAAATTCGTCTTCTAAAAACCTCAAGTATTACAATCACTAGGTGTGAGTCTGTTCTCGATCATCATAAGATACGAAATCCTTAAATTCTGGTTTATTCTTCCAAAAAATGCTCCTCTCTACCATACTTATATGTAATCTGCAAAAAATTGTACAATTTATAAACAATTTACACCCATTAATACTTATTATTTCTTTTCCAAATGTATGGACCATGTTTACAACACACAAATTTCACGGGCTTATATAACATAATGCTCATCTGGATTTTTTAAGTTTCCCAATTAATTCTAGATTATGATCATTCAGATTTTCTTTGCATGCATCAACTTTTTATTAGACATTATGACTGCTTCATTTCTTTTTAATAGACATTATGACTGCTTCATTTCATCATGCTCATCATCATGCTTCTAAAATATATGTTGCACACACTATAAACCAACATGTTCCTAGTCATTGTCTACTTCAACATAACATAACTATGATTCACAACACATGATTCAATTTACAACTAAACAATGCTTCCCATGCTTTACTACTTTCATATGTTCTGTCTTACTCCAATTCCAAACAACTACACTTTAGGAAAACAATAGTAAACATACAACCCTAAATTCGACAATACAATATCAAAATTCATGGATAAACCAAGATTAATATTTTAACATTCATACTTACCTCCCCTTCTTCTGTTATCGACATTCACATATGTGGCTTATTCTTTCCTTCCGTCTTATCCCGCTTTTCAGAATTTCTAGTCTTTTTCCCCTTCTTCGATCTCCCTGCTTCCATAACTTCATAATCTCTTTTCCTTTTACTTCTCTTGGCTTTCCCCTTTTCATTTGTAGCATGTGTTGTCCTAGTTATTGGAGCCATCGAGTTTCTCAGATATTAGGGTTAGGGTTAAGGTTATGAACTTGTTCTTCTTCAATTGTGAGTTGCACTTGCCACACTTTGTCCCTCTCTTCTTCGATTTCAATGTCGATTAAACCTGACTCTCTCTCTATTTTCGAACTCACAATCTTACCCAACTCACAATCTTGCTTGACAATTTTTCCTCTTTTTGGAGCCAACTCTAAAATTTATGGCGCTAAGAGGGTTTCAACTTGTTGTTAATGTTGTCTTAACAAATTCTAAATGACTGTTAAGTTTTTTTTTCATCCTAATATCCGAAAAGAAAAAGAAAATTGATTTTACCTTTATTTTTGGAAAAAAATGGTGTAGTTTTGCAATTCTTTTAGTAGCCATGCAAATATATTACTTGCTAGTCTAGTTTTGCAAACAAGTGCCCATTCTTGGTGTACTCTTGCAATTATCTCATTAAAGTAATAGGTGAAAATGTAGATAACCAAGTCGTGTAATTAGAATTTGTTTAAAGTCTTCCGCTGTAATTTCAATATCCTTTTGTAAATTTCCTCAATTTACGAGAAAAATATAAATAAATATTGTATATTTATTTCATAAGTCTTCATCTACGCTTTTATTATTGAATACATAAATTATTCGGATTAAGCCTTGGGTGACTTTGGACATTAAAGTATGTGGTTACTGGCGTGTGGCTCTACCGACATGAGTCAGAGGTGTTACAAATGTCAGTAGACAGAGACAATGTCGACCAAATGGAGATGAAGCAACGACCTAATGAAGGCGACGAAGACGATTGGATTGAAGGAAGAGAAGGGAGTTGTTGCTTTTACTGAATGACGAGGTGGTGTTTGCGAAAAATCCGGCGTCGAGGCCGGTGTTAGATGACGGTGATGACCCGATTGGTGTTCGCCGTCGCCGCCAATGAACTACAAGATGTGGATGATAGAAAAGAGACTATAGATTAGAATGTGGAATTGTTGTTCGTTTGTATTTCTTGTGAGACTCAATAGTTTTTTATGCTTATGATTTGAAATTGGATGAAATCTAGCTTTGATTTGATTCATTTATCTTCCGATTGTGAGACTGGTTCCCTAATATAGCCTCAAATTTTAGGATTTTCCGCAAACACCACCTTGTCATCCAACAAAAGTGACATTTGTCCTCTCTTCCTTTAATCCAACCAACTTCGACGCCTTCTTCCAACCATGGCCCTGTCTCCAGACGGTGTCGTCTCCGTCGTCCTCCCACATTGCCCGTCTACTTTCACAAGCTCCCCTTTGTTCAATCTCTAGCCAAAAGCAAAAATTGCGTTTCTACGTATGTGCAAAAAAGCTTATGTTTTGTGAAACTTAACGATAAATCTAACGTTTCTAACTGGTTGGGTATTAAATGCAATTTTGTAGAGCTCAGAGTTATCTCGTGATTTTGTCTAGATTTGTGATGATTTCTCGAATTTGACAATACCTCAACATTATAAGGCGAAAAATCGGTTTATAGTACTTTGAACTGGGCCTCCTCACATAGGCCTTCTTTTACTTGGGCCCAACCGTCTTGGCCCATAATCGCAATCACATATAAACGCAGAGTGACCCCCTCCAGCCCGCGGCTTGCTGGTTTCGAAAATTTAGACAGACTTCCGATTTCCCGCCAAAACCGCTTTCCTTTATGCATTTTCAATTCTCTCACCATCTCCGGACATAGAGTGGGAGAGCGATCAACCACGAAGCATCTGAAAGTTCCGATTCAGAGTCCCACCTACTCCAGTAGCTGAGGTCGGAGGAATTGAAGTTGAATTTCTGAGGTTTTGAATTCGAAATTCGCCTAAGAGAGACAAGGGGATGGGTTCGACCGACGAGTTCATGGCCAGAGAGCCCGAGTTGAACCGGGGGAGCGCTCAAGGAGCCACTCCCAGACTCTTCATTAGAGAGATGGTCATGAAGAACTTCAAATCCTACGCTGGCGAGCAGCGCGTTGGCCCATTCCACAAGGTTAGGGTTTCTCTTCTCATTTCGCGGCCTTCTTTCTCCGAAGTTGCGCTGCTTAGGGTTTCCCCCAAATTTTATTCTGTTCGATTGGGTTTAAGTTTCTGAACTTGGCTTTTTATTTTTGCCGAAGCAGAGTTTTACTGCGGTGGTTGGACCTAATGGTAGTGGGAAAAGCAATGTCATTGATGCGATGCTCTTTGTGTTCGGGAAGCGAGCAAAACAGGTAGTTTATAATTCCGATTATTTTTTTCAAATGACGGAGTATTAATTCTCAGGTTTGTTTGCAACTTCAGTTTTGTTGCCTAACCAGCTGATTTTTTTTTCAACTTCAAATTTTATTTTCAGTTTCAATTGATATGCTGATTCTTCTTTAAAACTATGCTTTTCTGGGAAAAAAATGTGCAGATGCGTTTAAACAAAGTCTCCGAGCTCATTCACAACTCTACGAATCATCAGAATTTAGACAGTGCTGCTGTATCAGTCCATTTTCAAGAAATCATTGATCTGGTATCACCTGATCCAGCCCTTTTCTGTTTTATGAGTTTCTGTCTGATGTAAGTTAAAAACAACAGAAGGAGCTATTTTTACGGAGGTCTCATGAACTTGTTTCTTGCTTGCAGGAAAATGGAGAATATGAAGTTGTTCCAGGCAGTGAGTTTTCAATAACTAGGATAGCATTCCGGGACAACTCTTCAAAGTACTATATCAATGAAAGGACTAGTAATTTCACAGAGGTTACAAGGAAACTAAGAGAAAAAGGAGTTGACTTGGATAATAATAGGTTTTTGATTCTTCAGGTTCATCATCTTTCCCTCAAACCATTATTGAATATGCTCCTCTTGCATAGATTTTTTGGAACACATGTGGTGAATTTCTGCTATTGTTAGGGTGAGGTTGAGCAAATTTCATTGATGAAGCCAAAGGCGCAAGGACCACATGATGAAGGCTTTCTTGAATATCTTGAGGACATAATTGGAACTATAAAATATGTTGAAAAGATTGAGGATTCATATAAACTGTGAGTTTCATTCCACTACTGCTCTAATGAAGAGCTGACATACTAGTTGTCATCAATTATATTTTGGATGATTGAATCATATTGCAATTAGTATTATGATTAATTTGTATTACATGTCATATAGGCTGTAGTTTAAAAATCTTTACCAGGAATAATTTTTTTTCTCAATCAATCATGCCTCAGCTGGTTAAGTGCTTCTTTTACATATTTCTTGATTAGTTGATATCAATGTAGCTTAATATAAGGCATTTAGCTATGTTTTGGTGGGAAAAAAGATAAGTTGGAAGTTGGAACCAGAAGCATTTGACTAAAATTTAGTACAATCAACAATACCTTAAACCTTAGTGCTTTTAACATGATAAAATATGTACTTTATTTAGCTGCTGTGTGTGCACCATTAGTATAGCTATGAATGATTATAAAATTTTAAAGATCAATTTTTTATTGTTACTGTTATTTTGATTGTCCTTGTTGACATTTTGATGTATAAATTTTTTATCAGGTTAGAATCTCTCAATGAGAAAAGATCTGGAGTAGTACAGATGGTTAAGTTAGCAGAGAAAGAAAGAGACAGCTTGGAGGTATGTTTAATTGCATGGTGAATATTATGTTTTGGCTTTATATGATTCCTTTTTCTTAACTCGCCCATGCGCATGACCAATAGGATGTGAAGAATGAGGCAGAAGATTATATGCTGAAGGAATTATCACTTTTAAAATGGCAAGAGAAGGGCACTAAACTGGCTTCTGAAGACAACAAAAGCAAGCTTTCTGATTTACAAAGCAAGTTGTCCTCCTTGGAAGAAGATTTGAAGTGCAAAAGGTATTTTGCTTGATGGAGGAACAAATATCTTAATTTATTAGCTATTTAACTGAACTTAACATATTCTGCCTCTAAACCGTTTTACATTGTTCAGAGACAAAATACAAGATAATAACTCATCTTTGAAGGAGCTCGAGGCTTTACACAATAAGTATCTTAAAAGACAAGAGGTATGCTATATTGGCTTACAAAATTTTCACTTACACTGCATGTTGCCTTGTCAGGAATGCCTTACAAGTATAGAAGCAGATTTATGTTTTAGGAGCATTTTGGTTGTACACTTATAATTGAATTTGGTCTCACGTTTGTGCATATTCTGATTGCTTATGGTGATACGATATGAGATTCTCTACTCATTATGTTAGCTTTTGAATTTTTAGGATCTTGATAAAACCCTTACTACATGCAATGAAGAGTTCAAAGAATTTGAGAGGCAGGACGTTAAGTTTCGGGAGGATTTGAAGCACAGGAAACAGAAGGTGAAAAAACTTGAGGACAAAACTGAAAAGGTAGGAAGTGTTTTGCATTAGACTTGCTATCCATTTTCTTACATATGAAAAATTGTCATTACTTAGTGACATCAGAAAATCTGACAGGGAAAAACTATAACAATAAAGATTTTAGACCAAAATATACATTTCAGATGTAGTTCCAAATTAAGGTTCAATGCATCCTATAAATGATTTGAATTGCAGGACTCAGCTAAGATTGATGATACTACTAAGCTGCTTGAGGACTCACGAAATACGATCCCCAGACTGGAAGCACAGATCCCGTCACTGCAGAAACTTTTAGTTGATGAAGAGAAAATTTTAGAAGAACTGAAGGAAAAATCCAAAGGTATTTTGGGTTTTCTAATGATTAGTATATTGATAGCTATGAACTATGGCTTAATATTCAAACTTTCAGAACCGTTTAGTTATAAGATTAGGCATTAGATTAGTAGTGCAATATCTATATATTATGCAAAAAGCTATAACTTGAAAGGGCAGTATTTGAGAGTAACAAGACTTGACAAAAGAGAAATTCCAATTACAGTTGATGTGTTGAACTTCATCTGGTGAAGTAATAAAGTGTAGCTGTGTTCTTTGTGCCTTGTGACATTGTGGTTTATAGTTTATACATGTTAGTAGTTATGGTCATTGGTCGCAATTATCCTTGGCTGCTATGATGTGGATTTGACATGTTATGGTGGCGCTTTAAGTAAATGCCCTATGGGACTATGTAAATGTCCATTTGTCATGCTTATGATAGATGTGGCTAGGAATTTGACTATGAATTTGTAAGCAGCTGAAGATATAAACCATCTGCATGTGTTATTGCCCTTATATGACTGGACTGATAGAGTTCAAACTTGATTCATCATTTCCGAAATTGGAACATCTAACTAAATGTGGAGAGCTTTATTGCCCATCCCCCCCCACCCAAAAAAAAAAGAAAAAAAAATACAAAAAACAAAGTACTGTTAATGCTGCTTCCCCATCCCCCTCAGTTTCCCCCATATAAATTTACATTTGATTTTGATTTCATCAGTATACTTGTATCTTGATACTGGCTTTTTTTTTCTGTATCTGATGAAAAGATGAAACTGAGAGGTTACGCTCTCAGTTAACAAAGGTTCGAGCTGAACTGGAGCCTTGGGAGAAGCAGTTGATTGAGCACAAGGGAAAGCTTCAAGTTGCAAGTACCGAATGCATACTATTGAATGAAAAGGTAAGGTTGGATATGTATGATCGAGGAAATAGAAGAGTAATGTGATGTAACAGTCTTTGCCCATACAGAAGGGCCTTTTTAATGGAAGATTTTCAACTGTAAATTGCCATGTCCTGATTAGGGATTGATGACTAGAACTAGGAATTAGAGCGAAAGGGTAGAGATTAGATTTGAGGGAAGAAGAAGAATAAGCAGAGGAAGAGGGAGTACGCAGCCACGCAGGGGAATAAGAGAATAAGAGAGAGGGAAAGAGATAAGGAAGGAAAGAAGGGTATTTTGATATTATTTCTGATTGATTCCATTTTCTAAGTACAATAACCATATTTATAATAAACACTTATACATCACTTAAGGCCAATAAATGACATAAATCCCATACAAATGTTTTGCTTCCTTCCTTCATCACTGTCGACAGTAATATAAGGGCTAGAAACACTAGTGGTTAAATTATATTGAAAAAATGCATCACATAGGAGGCATAGGATAATCTTAGTTTTTAGCTATTATCTTCAAAACTGTGAATGATATAGGATTGTCCCAAAGCGATTTTTTTTAACTTCTTTTCGGTTGGGGTGTTTATGTAATTATGTATGATTTGATAATAATATTTCTGCTGATTGAAATTTGAAAGTTAAATGTTTACTTTTCAGCATGAGAGTGCTCTTAAAGCCTTCAAGGATGCTCAAAAGCTGATTAATGATGTACAAGAAAAAATAGAAGCCAAGAAGAAGGACATATCAAGAATTCAAAGTGAACTAGGGAAACATGAACAGGAAGCTTCTGAAGCTCGCAGAGTGGAACAAGTATCTCTCTTGTATCTTGAACACATTTCTTTTATTTGTTTTACCTCTACATTGAGATGTCGTTTTACCACTTTCTTTCTTTTATCTTGTGTATGGTTTTCTGGAGCTGTATAGCTAGCATTGAGGTCATGCATGTTTTGCAGGAATGCATCAAAGAGCAAGAAGCTCTAATCCCTCTAGAACAAGCTGCTAGACAAAAAGTTGCTGAGCTAGTGTCGGTTTCCGAATCTGAAAAAAGCCAAAACTCTGTTCTGAAAGAGATTTTGCGAGCTAAAGAAACAAATTGGATTGAAGGAGTATATGGGCGGCTAGGTGATCTGGGTGCTATTGATGGTAGGAGTTTCTCCTCCTCTTTTTTACTTGCACATGATCTATTTTTACAAGTGGCAATCGACTTGTATACCTAGACCTAAAAGTGCCTTTACTGATAGCTTTAAATAAATAAACTGTTTCTTTATGTTAGTTTCTTGCATGGTTGATTATTATATGTACAATTTTCAAAACTGAAGACAATTTTGCTATCCTTGCATAAACAAGTCAACCTTAATGATCAGGTGTAGCTAATGATCCTTTTTTTGGGTCAGAAGGTGTACTTCATATTCCTTGTTGAACTCAAAAAGGTGAAAATATGATGTGTAGTGCATCCAAAAAACAGTCAAAACTATGTTAGTCATTAAGGGTTATGATACTTTTTCTTTCTCCCATTTAATCTCTGTGGTTGCGTATGCTCCATCTTGATGTAGAATTGGACTGACAGCATCATCAGCATCCTCTTTGATAAAGTTGTTGGTCATATGCACCTCTGAGTTAGTTTATTTATTACCATCTCCTTATGAGTTAATTCAGTTAATGTTGCTCATTGACCTCCTGCAGCAAAGTATGATGTCGCTATATCAACAGCATGCCCTGGACTTGACTATATTTTAGTTGAGACTGCTGATGCAGCACAAAAATGCGTGGACTTGCTTCGAGAGAAAAATCTTGGTGTTGCTACCTTTATGATACTGGTTAGATCCCAAAGTCACTGTTTTCTGACAATTAGAGGCCAGTTACTATGAAATGTTTGGTGTGCATTCAATTCAAGTCAGTGCAATCTTTCAAAATGGTAACATCCATTTTTTGTCAATAAGGACAGTTTACTATTGTCAAACAGAATCTTGCATTCTTTGTTCAGGATGGATAATATTTTGTAACATTTCAAAATAGGGAAATGGAGAAAAAGTAGATGGACAGAACGAGTGCTTATTAAATAATCACTTTCGTCGGCGGTGCATCATTTTGATTTCAACTTTAAATGCTTGAAACAAGGAAATGTCAGCATTAGATGTTTGCAACAAGAGCTTAATGTAGTCAAGATTGACTGTCTTATTTACCATTAAAGCAGTAATAGTTGTTTTCTCAGGCTAGGTAATGTTTGCTCTTATGGTTTTCTCTGACGTACACAGAAATAATATTTTCCTTAACTTGTAGGAAAAACAAGAAAGGCATCGGGGTGAATTGTCCAAAAGAATAAATACTCCAGAAGGGGTTCCAAGGCTTTTTGATCTGGTAAAGGTCAAAGATGAAAGATTGAAGCTTGGTTTTTATGAAGTAATGCGGAACACAGTTGTGGCTGGCAACATTGATCAGGTGGAAACCTCTTTTGCAGACTTAACATTATGATGGACATTTATCTTATTTTCACACTTCATCAGATGTCATTTAGATTATGAGAAAACACTTCTTGGTGCTCAAGCCTACTACTGTTTTATTCACAGCTTCAAAGAATATGCTATAGGTTACACTTGTTTCTGGAGTCTATGAACTTTTGTTATGGGCCAATTTCCAAGGTATTGGACTTGGGGATTTTTGCATCAACTATATAGAGGTTAATGTGGGGGCTTATGAAATTTATAGTCTCAGTATGGGACTTTGGAATTACACATCAACTCTATAGAGGTTGTTATGGGTCAACTGCGAAGGTGCAGGCTCTCCAGTCATGAACTAGCTTTTGTTGTATGGGTCTCCCATACTCCTGCATAAAATCATGAGGATCTCACCCTTGCAGTTCTGGCAACAAATTTGAGGTTAACTTGTTGGAATTTCAAAAAAATCTTATCGTATAAATGGCTAATGTTGTTGGCTGTTGCATTTATCCAAACTAATGCTCCCAATTATACATGTTACATCATACAGGTTTCAGATGAAACTACTATTTCAACACATATAGCCATCCTTAATAGAACTGCAAGTAATACACTCTTCATTGATGTGGGCAATGGAATTTACATTAGTTAGTGACTTGTTTAAAGAGGTCCACTGGTCATTCTACTCTTCACAGTGTTGAGCAACTCTTATCTGTATATGAAGCATGGCGTTGGTAGATGAATATTAGTTTTGATTCTGCATTCTGGCCATTTGTTGTTGCATATTTTGTAATTCTTGTGGATGCTCATCTCTGTAGGCAACCCGCATAGCATATGGTGTAAATAAAGATTTTAAGCGGGTGGTTACCTTGGATGGCGTGTTATTTGAGAAAGCTGGAACAATGAGTGGTGGGGGAAGCAAGCCACGTGGTGGTAAAATGGGGACATCCGTTCGAGCTGCTACTGTTTCCAGGGAAGCAATTGCTGATGCTCAGGAGAAGCTACAAACAATGGTTGATAAGCTGGGCAAAATTCGAAAACAGAAGGCTGATGCAGTTAGAAACTACCAATCTTTGGACCTAGCTATTAATCGCTTGGCAATGGAATTGAAAAAGAGTCATTCAGAGGTGAAGGATTATTTAGTGTCTTGAATTCTTTCTTGCCTATATTTGTACTCGAACTAATACAATTGTGCATAACATTTCAACTTACCAGATTGATAGTCTGCAAAAGCAGCAAAAGGATCTTGAGAGTCAAGTCAGTTCCCTAGAGGAGGCATCAAACCCGAAGGTGGATGAAGTTCATAGGCTGGAAGAGCTCAAAAAAACAATTTCTACTGAAGAGAATGAAATTAATAGACTAGCTGAGAATTCTAGGCATCTTAAAGAGAAGGTTTGTAACTGCTATGATAAAAAAAGAGTACTGGCTTGTCATGTGTTTTTCCTTTGAGTTATTACTTCAACTGGCAATATTCGGAGTGACTGATGGTCATATGCTGTTTATATTATACCACATTCAAGGAATTGATGCGTTTCCCATTCTGCAGGCTACAGAACTTCAGTTGAAAATTGAAAATGCTGGAGGTGAAAGGCTGAGAAACCAAAAGGCAAAAGTGGATAAAATCCAGTCAGTAAGTTTGCATCCGATGCTAGCAGCATGCAATCCTAAACAATTAAGTGCTTTGTAATTGATTCTTGCTTTTTAATTGCCCCAGGATATTGACAAAAGTGGAACGGAGATCAACCGCCTCAAAGTCCAAATAGAAACAGGGGAAAAGAATATAAAGAAGTTGGAGAAGGGGATTGAGGATTCAAAGAAAGAAAGAGAGAGAATTCTGGAGGAGAAAACTAAACTAATTTCCTCTTTCAAAGAGATAGAGCAGAAGGCATTTAAATGCAAAGAGAATTATGACAAGACACAGAAGGTTTTTCTGTCATTGCTACTAAGTCAATCATTTTCATTACATTTTGTGAAAAATGTTTTCTTTGTGTTTTTGCTTTTCTTCTGTGCTCTATTTTCTGTTTGGTCATTTCTGTTTCTCTTTCTTTTTTTTAGCTGATTGATGAACACAGGGAGGTGTTAGATAAAGCAAAAGCTGACTATGAAAAGCTGAAGAGGACAGTGGATGAGCTGCGGACATCTGAGGTTCTGTAACCTATCATATTCGATATGACCTTAAATCTCAATTGATTTATCAAAATATGTATTAGTGGTAACTGGTTGTTCAACAGGTTGATGCTGATTTCAAACTTAAAGATATGAGGAAAATTTACAAGGAGTTGGAGATGAAGGAGAAGGCTTACAACAAGAAGCTTGCTGAATTGGAAAATTCTATTATACAACATATGGAACAGTATGAATTTCATCTAGCACTTCATTGCTCAACTAATAGCATTTGCAAGCATATGTAATTTTTGTGTCCGTTGCAGAATAAAGAAAGATTCTCTTGACACGGACAAGCTTCAGGCAGCTCTGGCAGATGAGACTCTTAACACGCCCTGCGATCTCAAAAGGGCTCTTGAGATGGTGGCATGCCTAGAAGCTCAACTTAAAGAGATGAATCCTAATCTTGATTCAATTGCAGAGTATGTTCTTCACACGCTTTGTCTTAATGTAAGCTTTTCTTTTAGGTTCTCCTGATTTAAATCTTGAATAATTTTAAAAATACCAGATACCGATGCAAGCTGTCGCTGTACACTGAACGCGTAGAGGAACTTAATGCGGTTACACGAGAACGTGATGATATAAAGAAGCAATATGATGAGTGGAAAAAGAAAAGGCAAGAATTCTCACCCTGCATATGAAAAATTCTTTTTGCACCAAAAAAGTTTATGTTTTCGTTAAGCTAGTGACTGTTGGTAAAGAAACAGCATATTCTCGAGAAAAGAGAACGGAAGCTTCTCACCTTCCTCCTTGTTCATATATGTTAAATAAATATCAATCCCTTGATCTGCATATGCCAAATTCTTACTCTTTATTGACTCTTGTTGCAGGTTAGATGAGTTTATGGCTGGATTCAATGCAATATCTTTGAAGCTGAAAGAAATGTATCAGGTTTGACATAAAGTCGTTTCACTCGCTTATAGTACATTGGCTATTATCTGCTTCAGCAGTGGTACCTAGATTATGTTTGATTCTCTTGGTTATTGATCTGTTCTATCTACTAATGCTCTCACTGATGTTTTGAGATTTTTTTTGCTACAAAATTGTCTATAGATGATCACACTTGGAGGAGATGCAGAGCTTGAGTTGGTGGACTCATTGGATCCTTTCTCTGAAGGTGTGGTTTTTAGTGTTAGACCACCAAAGAAAAGTTGGAAAAACATTGCTAACTTATCGGGCGGTGAGAAGGTAAACTATTTAGCATTATGGTATTGGTAGTATGTTAAATCTTTCTTCTTCTACTCCTTGCAAGTAACCTCGAATCAAAAGAACATTTCTAACAGTTAATATTTGCTGGATTATTGTTCTTTTCAGACTCTCAGTTCATTGGCTCTTGTTTTTGCCCTTCATCATTACAAGCCTACACCGCTTTATGTAATGGACGAGATTGATGCTGCTCTTGGTATGTTATGCATTTCTACTTTTGGTTTGTTGATGTCAATCCATCGTCTTCCTTGGCTTTTACCAATATAAGTTCTTGCCTGTATTTGTAGACTTTAAGAATGTTTCAATAGTCGGGCATTATGTCAAAGATCGTACCAAGGACGCACAATTCATAATCATCAGGTGGGTATTTTTTGTGCACTGTTGGTTCTAATCAATTTTCCATCGCAATCTAATTATTGGTGTGTTCACCATGCTGCAGCCTTAGGAACAACATGTTCGAGTTGGCAGATCGACTTGTTGGGATATACAAAACCTCTAACTGCACAAAAAGCGTAACGATTGATCCTGGAAGCTTTGTCGTCTCTCAGAAAGCCTCTTGATGTGTGTTCATGTACCTTTCGGCATGTATGTAATGCTATTCACTTTGTTGTTTTGAAGTTGTTCAGTGATAGTAGATTGTTGTAGTGTGACTATTATCAGGCTTGAGAATTTGCTTATATTTGTAATCCATGTTGTAGTGCCTCAAATTGTTCATGATGATCATGAACAATTACATGGATGTTCTTCTGGCTGCATTTTGTTTTCCGTTTGATGCTTAAGATCGTCGCATGTGACATGAAAAGTCTGATTTTAAATTATGTTTGATCCGATTGTCTTGAACTGTGTAAAATATATAGGTACAAACTATTCAAGCTGTTGTTGATGACCTTATGAAATTGAATCAAGTTTGAAGTACAGCTGAAGTTGAGCATGGTTACTATGATAAATTATTTGAACTCGGAAGAGGTCTGCATTATAATCTGGAACGTATTTGAGCAGTCAAGCGGTCACTAGTAAATAGTTTAAAAAGGCTGGAAAGGACGGAGGCTTCGGATGATTATATTTAACATTTCTAATTGGGTCATGTTATGCAATTTTTTTAAAACTAGTTTGCAATTTTTATTTGTAATGAATTACAAAATTCAAAGCTATATTTTTTCTCGCCTCTTTCCTCTCCATGCAATGGACAACTCGATCACAACAGCCTTGCAACTTTTCAACTCTGTTTTAGATGTCTTTTTGACTTATAAGAGTTTGAGATGCACCAATCCACCTAATTTACAATAGATTTTGAACTAAAAAAGAATAGATTGAGTTGAGAAACGCTGGTTTCAAATTTAGGGATTTGTTATTTGGATGAAATTTAGGGTAAATTGTTAGATTAAATAGATTGATCATGTGTATGTAGCTTATGTTCATATTTTAAAGTATCAGATTTAAGTCAAAACCGTTTAATTTGATTTTGGGTGATTGAAAAAAAGAACACATGAATAATGCATGTACTCTATGTACTTGCGTTGTTGTCTTGTACGTTCAGACTATTGTGTAATATTGGTATGCATAATAATTGACGATGAGGGTTTTGCACATGCACATCGAGCTGGTGATGTGCATATCAATTCTTCCCATCCAAACTCAATGTGCATGTATACTTTTATATTTTTTGGTTTTGCAGTCCAACGTGTATGTTAACTTTACTCTGTTTACATCACCAAGCATTTCCTAAATGCACGTACAACACCACATGGGAAATTATTTTAGTTTTTAATAATTTTGGTGTTGCATACTAATTTTAAATAGTTGCATATCGTCTGATGTGAATCAGGTCCACATCAAATCACATCAAGACCATGCCAAGGCCAAGTACGTGTCGGACAACGCTCAAGCTTGGATTCTTCAACATCCCCGCACCAATCTTTTCTGAATTGAGCCATGGCGACACCAAACCTCCTCTTATGCTATATCATGGAGCCATGTCGAGTATCAAGCCAAATCGTAGAGGAGCACCCAAAGAAGCGTGTGACGAGCGCCTCGGCGGCATCACCACTCACCCGGCGAGCCATAAATTAGGGCATCACTTAAAACCCACACATTTGATCGCGCCTATAAGGTTTAGCAACTCCTTGAACCATCTTGGATCCCAAAGGAGATGTTCACCAAGTTTGGACCAAGATGGCACACGAGTTCCAAGACAAGTACGCGAGGAGTTAAGAAGAGTTGCCATCACAGAAGAAAATAGCCTCCGCACCAAGTCAGGCCCGAGTCACTTTTAGCCGCACAACCCAGGGTCCATTTGGAGTGTGGGACCAAGAGCTGCAACATGGTCAAGTTTCAAGCCAAAGGTATGAGCGGAACGTTGTTTGGCTCAAGGAGGATTTCATCGGCGTCGGTGGCAAGTACAAGGGCGACGAAGGGTTTGAAAGACATGTCAAGAGTCTTTTCTCATCAGGAGTCATCAAGGAAGACATCTAAAGAGCCAGGCTATTCAAAGCCCGCATTCATGAAGCTTTGCCTTTTGGGATCACTCCTCATTAACCCTAGACATTTGAAGAGGTTTTCCTAGCCTTAAAACTACTATTTAAGGCGTGTCTTGCCTCAGTTTTTGGGAGGAAGATTAACAAAAAACCTAAGCCAAGAGCTTGTTCATCTTTCATTTTTAATTCACTTTATTAGCTCATATATATTTGATTGCTTGAGTGGTGGCACCTATCATCTCAATTTATCAAATTCCCAAACCCTAATCGACGAGCTGGTACCTATCCTCGATCGGCAAGTGTTCAAATCTTGAACGAACTTGTGGACCTATCCAAGTCCCGTTTAAGTCTTTCAAGTCTCCCTGGTGGTACCTATCCAAGGAGGGGTTGATTGTCTATCCTTACAAAATTTCCTAAGGAGATTCAAGAAGAGTTAAACAATTCTTCTTTCCCAAAGACTACTTCGACGCACCGACGTAACAAGGTCATATTTCATATCACCGCCTATTAGGGTTGGAAATCACCCGTTGGTGACCAACCCACCCGGAAAACCCAAACCGAATATATGGATGATCACCTGAAGTAAACCAAGTGACGAATGGTTGGTGGGTAGGTGAAACGGATGACGAGTGGGTGATGGGTGAATTAAATCTCACCCATCACCCGATCCATCACCCGCACGTCACCCACCCATCTGTTCATTCGTCGACAATTGTAGTTCTACTTCTATTTTGTAAAAATGTATGACTTCAATTTTTATTTTTTATGTTTAAAAGTTTAATATTTGAAGAATATTTTCAATTAACATCTATCACTTCTTATATTTAGAACAACTATTTTCATATATTGAAGAAAAATTAATTATTTTTTTCACTTAATCATGTATTTATTACATTTAAATAATTATAACATATTAATAAAAATATTATGCGGATGATCCGACCCACCCGAATCACCCGTAGGTGATGGATGGACGAAAGTGAGTGAAAAGTTTTGCCAGTGACGGATAGGTCCCCTTTGTTTTAGCAACTTATCCTAAGGTCGGTGGAGGATTTGACTTCATGGGTCGGGTGATAAAATGACTTCACCCATCCATTACCCAACCCATTTCCACCCCTACCTCCTATAGTATGTAGGAATTTGTTGAGTATTTTTCTCTTATAACCTTATCTGTGAATTTTCTGATGCAATAATTTTTTTTATAGGTGTTGTATATTTTCACAAAATATTAACATGATTGCTAAATAGCGCCCGATTGCTTTTACTTTTTAGCGTCTGGGCCCCGTCTGTCACTGACGGATGTGCTCCGTCCGTGACGGATGGTGGCGCTCCGTCCGTGACGCACTTGCTTACCTTGTTTAAATATTTAACTCCCTTAATTACCTTGTTTAACTTTTTGAACAAGAGGATAACGAGATTTATCTTGGTCTTAACGACCTAAGTCTTAATGATTGACCTGTAGAAAATGAGACGCTTTCTTCATACATGCCACATTCACGGGAACATTTGGCCCATAATATGTACCTTTTGAAGCAATTTAGATGTCATCTACATTACTCAGTAGGAGTGGATTTGCACGGGTACATGCACAACATACGCCAGTGCATTTTGGATTTTCACTATTGCATACACAACCACAGTTTAGGGTGCTTGTTCCAGAAGTAATCCATGTGTCAGTTGATTATTCTAAGATGTTTACCACATATATTGTGTTCTACACCATGGAAGAGGCAATTAAGTGGGTGAAAGACATTGGGATCCAAAATAACATATGCATCAAGATTAATCGAGATAGAAAATCAGATGATTGTCACATTGGGAAGACTATGTTGCTTTGTGAAAGAGAAGGAATGTACACCCCATCAAAAGGAGGAGAAAACAAAGTCCGAAAAAACACAAAAACAAAGAAATGTGGACGTCCTTTCAAATTGATGTGTCGTGAACGCCCTAGAAGATCAATGTAGAACATGGAACTCAAAACCATGAGATTGAGTCCAATTTATATGGGCATGCATTTGCTGGAAGACTCACAACTGATCAAAAGAAATTGGTGGAGTCAATGACCAAGACACATTGTACGCCTACCCAGATTACAACTACACTGAACCAATTCCCAGGGAATTGTACTAAAAAGAAGCAAGTGTACAATGAGATGTATGATGTACGAAAGGCTGAGATGGAAGGAAGAATAATTGTCCAACAATTCTTCATGAAATCTAAAGAATACAACTACTATATGGAGCATATATGAAATATACAAAACATGTCTATAAGTTATCTTAGTTGGTTTGATAGTTGTAATTTGGATGAACCAAATTGTTATCATTCTTGAATATATAGATATTAAACGTCAGTACATCAAACCAAAAACATAAACGTCCAACAAAGAGTTTGTGCTGGTTTCAAATAAACATAAACATCCAACAAAGAGTTTGTGCTCATTCCAAATAAACATAAACATGTCTATAAGTTATCTTAGTTGGTTTGATAGGTGTAATTTGGGTCGTATGTCCCAGACGAGTCGTATGTCACCGCCCCTGTCCTATTAAATTCGTCGGTCCTGCATTGTCGGGATTTGCTTTTTTGGCTTATGACTTAGTTGTACGCCGTGTGTAACAGATATCGCCGCACACACCCTCGCGCACACCCTCTCTCCTACGTACACGCCCAAATCTAGTGTTATCATCCATATGCAACCTAAATAACAAAATAAATTTTAAATCCGTCCGTCGATTGACCATAGAAGTGTTAAATCCGTCCGTCGATTGGAAAAGTTAAAAAAAACAGCTCGCCCCAGTCTGTGACGGACAGTGCTCGTCCGTCACAAACACTGGTCGTCCGTCACGGTCGAACAGTGCTCGTCCGTCACGGTCGAACAGTGCTCGTTCGTCACGGTCGAACAGTGCTCGTCCGGGACAATGCTTTTAAACCTAATTCATATTAAGGATGTTGTAGACCTAATTCATAATTATTTTGGGCGAAAAAAATAGTAAATCAAATACTTGTGCTGATATATGTAATCATTTTGGGTGAAAAGTACAAAAATATGTGCTAAAAAATATTTTTATTGGGTAATTGAAAATAAGGGGTTAAAATGTAATTATTGAAATTATGGGGTTAAAACTGAAATTGTTTTGGGTAAATCTATAAATTTTAAAAAATATGGAATCACAATTGTTATTATTTTAGGTAAAATTTTAAAATTTTAAAAATATAGGTTCAAAATTGCAATTATTGGATACATACATGTTTTTTGAATAATTACAGAGGTTCACAGATTGAATCTTTTATAAAAAAAAGAGATACATGGGAGGAATATGAGGTGATAAAGTTTATTTTGACCCTTGGATCATAATAATCAAATAATTTATATTACTTTTTATTTTTTAATTTAAGAACATTTTTCATTTGATCTTGAACCACTCATTTATTAAATTTTTTCAGTATTAAAAAATTTAAAAACTAGTACTTTTCTCCTATAACCTTATCCATATATTTTATGGGTGCCAGAACTTTGTTTATATGTGCAGGATATTTTTCACAAAATATTAACTGTTTTCCTTTTTCTATGGGAAGTATAAAAAATATCTTTACCCATAAATACTAGTTTTTGGTATATCTATAAAAATGTTTCGACCAATTTGAAGGAGTGCATTTTTACAAATCTTAGTAAGATACAATATTAGAAGTTTGGTAATTACACTCGTGGCAATTACACATGCGGCAAAACAACAAAAATTACCCCAAGATAAAAAATATCCGATTTTTTAAACAATTGCACCATGTATATTTGACAGATATACCCAAATTGTTAGCAAAAATACCCGCATTTTACAGATAATGTATAATGAAAAAAGGTAAATTTATATTTTCTTTTATCCTTTTTTTTGTTATAAATATAATTTTTGGCAATAATTAAAAATATATTACTTAGTAAAAAATAACTTTCTAGTTTTTAATTTTCAGGAATTCCGCGAGGTAACCCTTAGGTCTTGTAAATTCCGCAAAGCTCACATGTTTCAACAATTTCGTGTGGGTTGATTAAAAATAAGGAAAAACAAAACAAAGATACAAATTGGGGGAGCTTCAAAAGGGTTGGGAGTGGGGCAACGTCAGGGTGCTTTTGACGACAGTGGATTGAGTGTTGTGATGCCGGCGGCGGGTGTTGCTTCTGGTGGTGCTGCGACGCCAAGAGGACATGCTCGTGTTGGAGGACATCGAGGTGGAGGGACGAAGGGTTGTTCGTTCGATCTACTTCAAGGAGGTGAACGAGAGGCTCCCGGTGGCGATGAGACAACTATTCTAATAGTGGAGACGAGGTGTCAAGTACGAATTTGAACATTTGGTTGATTTTGGAGATATTTTCAAATTTAGGGTTTATGTAGATTTGGGGATTTTGATAGAGATTGTTGAGTCTAATCAAATTCAAGGCTTAGTGTTGATTTCAATTATAATTTCTTTGATACATGATGGATTCAAGTTTAATGAAATTAGGTTGGCTTGTTTCGTTGTATTTTAGGTAAACGTGTTGATAATGTAGAGTGAACCTCTTAGTAGACATGGTGGAGCTTCATCGGGCTCTTTGCTTTATAAATAAATAGTCAAAATTAGCAACTTCCAGTAGGTGATAAGATTAATGATGAAACCATCAATTATTAAGTAACTTGAATATGATAATAGCCTTGAAATTAGATAAAGAAATCTTGTTCATTAAGGTGCCATAATTTCCATATGATTTCAAAAATTCTCCATAGGATTAGTACTTCCGGATACTAATGTGAGGAAGTACCAAGATCTTCATATTCACAAGTTACGTATATTTTACTTTTCGTTCCTCATTTTGTCAATAGAAAATTTGAAAGTTTTGATACCACTTATCGCTATTATATGCATGTGATGTTGTTTTGATTTATATTATGCATATTGGGAGAAAATATATTATTGAGAATGCAATATATTTATCTTGAATATGTGAAAATTGAAGTGGATGACCCCGATAGATGTTCCATTCTCAACGTATTTATTGATTTGCTTGAGTTGGCTGTAAAGAAAGAGATGTTACTTCCTCAAGAGCCTACCTTATGGTATACCCATGATTCTCAAAGTATCAAGGTAGAGAGTGACAATGATCTAATGAATTTGTTCAATAATTTCCCTTATACGAAGTTGATTAAATTGGCAATTGGTGCTAGTGATGCACCATGTAAGAATCTAGAACTAGCACGGGGTTTGTTTGAAGCAAAGAATCGTATTGATTCCAAGACGGTTGAAGCTCCCCTATATGATAATTCAATACGAACAAGGTCAAGTGATGTATTTGTTAGCCTTTAATCCCATCATAGTGGCAAAAAAGTCTCTGCAACAACTACAAGACGATTTGGGATTCATGTCCCAAAAGTTACTTCTTCACAAGCCCCAGGTAGTGGCAATGTTAGTATTGTTGGGGGAGCCTCATGTAGTCAGCCTACTTTTGGAAACCATAGTATTGTTGGGGGAGAGGTGAATGCAATCATTTTTAAAGTTTCACCTGTTAATGTTGAAGATGAATTACAAGAAGAAATTGTGTTAGCACGAGTTGATGATGGATTCGATCCTAACAATTTTGGTTCTTTTGAAGAGGATGGAGAAGAGAAGGGAGAAGATCTATATTTTGATGACCTCTATAATAATGGAGAGTATTATCTTGATGATGACTTCAGAAAAATCAAGTTCAAAGAATGGATGATGTTTTGGGATAAAGAACAGTTCATGGATGTCTTAAGAGATTATTGTGTTCAAGAAGGATTCTCTATTGTAGTGATTAAGGTCGAGCATGGTAGGTATATCGTTGCATGTGTAGATATAACTTGTGAATGGAGGGTTTGCTCTTCTAGATTGCCAGATGGTGTTACATGGGCAATAAAATCGTTGAATGACCCTCATACTTGCATGAGACTAAACTTGCATAATCCAATGGGAAGCAAAAAAGGTTGTGAATGATGTCATAGCAAATCCAAACATCACAGGAAAAATATCAATGAATTCTTAATTCAGAAATGTGGGGTTAACCTGAAGAAAAGCTCCTTGTACAAGACAAAGCAACTTGCAGCGGATATGATTAGAGGAGATGATGACACGACATACAAAAACCTGCCTACGTATTGGTGATGTATTGAAAAGGACTAACCCCGGCCCCATGGCTCATTGTGTTTGTAGAGTTGTTGAAGATAAACCTGAAAAACCAATTCAATTCAAGAATATCTTCATTTCTTTGAGGCCAATGATTCAGGGTTTCATTCAAGGATGTAGAGGGCTAATTGTTGTAGATGAAGCTCATCTGAAAGGTAAATATTGTGGAGTTATGTTAGGTGTTGTCTCTCTTGATGGAGCCAATTAGAATTTCCCATAGCATATGGTATATATGAGAACAAAAGTAAGAACACATGGTTTTCTTTCTTAATTCTATCATTTGAGGGAGCTTCTGAAAGATGTTGATAGGAACAATTGGGCTATTATATCAGGCATACAAAAGGTATGTATAACTAATATGATGTGGTTATCTTTTCCAGCACATGTATTAGAAATGTTAGGGTTATAATATGTAGGGTGTTGAACCAGATCTTAATGAAGTCTAGCCCACAATGTAAAGAAGGTTTTGTTGCCCACACTTGTATGCCAACTTTAAGAAGTCCTATCCATGTAAGGTAATGTATGACCACTTTTGGGAATGTTTTTATGCATACCAGATCTTGATGAAGTCTAGCCCACAGTGTAAAGAAGGTTTTGTTGCCGACACCTATATGCCAACTTTAAGAAGTCCTATCCATGTAAGGTAATCATGACCACTTTTGGGAATGTTGTTATGCATACTCTGAGTCGTATTCAAAAAGGAAATGGAAAAGTTGGAGAAGGCTGGTGGATTGGGTGTTGTAAGATGGCTTCAAGGTGTAGGAGACATGAAATTATGGGCAAGACACAAGTATGATCCAGATTTAAGAAGTCCTATAATGACAAGCAATTTTGTAGAGTCTTTCAACTCAACATCAGGAGTAGATAGATGCCTTCCCGTGTTGATACTTCTTGAAGGTATATTATTGTTTTTGTTTTTAGTAACTATATACTTGTTTCACAACAACTAAAATATCATTGTGTACATGTAGGGGTTAGACACACAACTATGGTGAGACATGTAAAAAGACAAGAACTTGCTGGAAATTTGGATATTAATGGTTTAACTAAAACTGTCCGGCTTGCATTAAAAATTAGCACTTGAAGGATCTCGCAATTGCAAGGTATGCTAGTCTCATTGGTTTAGGGGCTGGTTATGCTGCTGAAAAATGTTGGCTTAGGGCCTATTTTACTACAAGTTCAGAGTTCATTTAATGTATTGTTGATAGGTCTTTTGTATACTTGTTTCAATTTTTTCCGGGTTTTAAGGCATCATCCACTGAATATGAAATTAAATAGGGTCGGGGTGCATTTCCCATGAACTTGGTAAACTGGTCTTGATCGTGCGAAAAAATGATAAATTTCTGGAATCCCATATCGGCATGTTGTGAGGGCTATTCTTGAAACGAGAGAGCATCCAGAAAATTATGTTTCTCATTGGTATTCCATAGAAATGTATCGGAGAACATATTCGACTAACTATATCCTCGTCCTCGATGGAGAACAATGGGATGAAAATGACCTTCCAAAACTCATCCCTCCAAGTATGAAAAGGGGAGTTGGAAGACCACCAATGAATAGGAGAAGAGAAGAGGGAAAAAAAGAAAAGGGAAAAAAGTCTTGCACTATTCGATGTGGAAATTGGTATATGTCCTTTCTTGAGAATCAGAATGGAAATTGATTGTTCTATCTAATCTTTCTTTTTGTGTAGAGAATCAACTCGTTTCCCTCCATTTATAGCATCTCATTGGTGATGGTTGAGTGCGAATCTGTATATTTATGCCATTTTACATGAAACTAAATAACTTTTCTAATGGCTTTGCCTGTGTTCTTGTGCTTGAAAGTCTAGTTTTGATATTATGTCTTTCCTGGGTCGAGTTATTATTGTATGCTGATAAACCACTATGTATGTTTTAATGTTATACAAGGTATTCAGACATAACTCCAAGACTTGCAAAAGAGATCAAGGAACAACAAGGAATATGAGTTGTAAGGAGACAAATAAGGAAAAAAGGCAGAGACCACGACTGAAGAACAACATGATTATGTGAATGAAGTAATGGGTTCATCACCATGGGTTCTTGGAAGTTAATAGTCTATCCTTTGGCCTAATTATGAAATGTTTATCACTTTTGATACTGGCTCATTCTAGTGGATGGATTTTAGTGCTTTTGATACTTACTATATGCTTTTAATGTAATCTATCCTTTAGCGCTTTTGATACTTACTAATTCTAGTGGATGAATTATATTGGGTGTTCTTGACAATTGATTTATGATGAGTAATGATGAAGAAGAAAGTTGTTTTAAGTCCGATTTTGGCATCCCTTTATGTAGAGGTTGATGTTGTTATATGCCGTTGTTCTTAATCCTAAGTTGTGACTGCAAAAATGCTATGTAATATTGATGAAAAAGTTGGCAAATTCAACTTCTGAGTTTTGCTTGATTTGGTTAATCTCATTTAATTGCGTCATTTCGCTAGTCCTATTCTGATGCTTTCATCGAGCCATTTAGCATTTCGCTCGACACTTCTGGAATCGAAGTTTTGCTTACCGGGCCCCGAGTGTCCAAATGAGGCCAAACTTCTCCAACACGCTTATGACATTCCTACATGCCAATGGAGTCAAGGAGTGCCGGGGAGTTTGAAGGTTTGCCTGGAGATGGCATTGGCTGACAACGGAAGCTCGACGCCGACATTGTCATGACATTGAGAGAAGGCTATCTCACAAACCACTCGTGCCTTTCCCCCCAAGTGTGGTGATGACATGACACATTGGATGCTGTCATTTATCTCCAAAATTGAAGGTAAATGACGTGGAGAATTGACCAGGCCATTTAGAGCACCACTTTATGTTTTTCCTTAAATGTGTTCAAAGACAATTTAGGTAATTTTTGTGTTTATAAGCTGGCTTGCAGCTACAATGTTTCTCACGTTAAACTTGAATAAATCTTGAGCTTTTGAGCACAAAAAGCCTTTGAGAGCCTTTCAGTTTTGCGTCTTTGTTTGGTGTGTTCATCCAAACTTAGTAGAGCAGTTTTAGGTGTGTTCATCCTCGAACCAATCTACGACCCTTCTGGTTATTTTTGGTGCGTCTATCCAAGGGTTCCCAAAAGTTTATGCCATCACAAAATCGCCTTCAAATACTTCCAAACTCTCGGCCAACTTTGCTTGTCAAGCGAGTCCACCGCCGGCGCCGAGGAGGAATTGACTTGAAGCTTAAATCCAAAGGGATACAAGGGATAGATCATTTGGTGTCGAACTTTCCTTGAAGCTTGAGATCCTCACAAGGGATACATCATTTGGTATCAGAGCCTCTTTTAAGGTAAGTTTAAATCCAAAACTTGTTCTTGAAATGTCAAGAAAATTTTGCCATAGTTTTGCCGAGTACTTTCTAGCCACACTTGCTATTGTTCCTTTGTTCTTGCTTAAAGTACTCCATGATTTGCCTGCCATTTCTAAGGGAAAAGTGACCGTTGTATGCTCTTAAATACCCATTAGTTTGATAGCATCAAACCAAATCGATCCCATTGAATTACATGCATTAAACTTGGAATTAAAATCCTCACATTTACAACCGCCACTTACCATATTTGGCCACACTTGTTTGGCTGTACTTTGTTTTTGTTGCTTGTGCTTTTTATGTGACCAATCTATATTATAAGTAGCATAATTTATGGGAAAAGTGCTTAGTCCCCAGATAAGAGTGGCTTACGAAGTTGTTAAGTGTTTTGTTGTGATTCTTGCATTTAGAATTTTGTCAAAATTGTAAGGGAAAACTTTCCCACATTTTTGTTTTAAAAAAAAGAGCTCTAGAAAAAAGTTTTGAACCAGAAATACCCGGCCTAAGACAAAAGGGAAGGCCTTAGAAAGATTGGTCAAACCAAGAAAAAAGAGAACAAGTGAAGAAGAGTTGTTTTGTGTCTAAAACAAGAGTTTGTAAGGGATTAAGTACCTAGTAGCTTTCTTGTATGACTTATCTATATTTTGACTTGCATAATGTGTACAAGTTGATATTGAACAAAGTGCAACCATCTTGTCAAAAACACCACTCCGAGCCCAAACCCTAGTGCTCGATAAAGCTTGCAATTTTCTTCTTGTGATTTCAGGCGCTTGTGTAGGACTTCCTAGAGGGGGCCAAGATCAAGTGTGTGTGAGCCTAAGAGGTTTTGAAAGCAGCTTGGAAACAAGTCACTAAGAGGCAAGCCTTTGAAGAAAGAAGAAGGTCATGCGAAGGACAAGACAAGGAAGTCACTTGGAGGTACTTCATCCCTACCTTGTGAATTCATTTTTAGACTGATTTGTGTTTTGTTTGCCTTGTGTTTGCTATGTCTATACAGGGAGACAAAGGAATGAGTCTCATGGACGGCGATAGTGAAGACAAGCCTCTCACGATTAGGGATATCAAAGCCTTGTTCGAAAGGACTCGGTTGGATCTCCTACAAGCAATGGATGAGAAGCTAGAGCAATGGCTAGGCAGCCCTCGTAGGAGTCACACCTCAACCCAATCAAGCTCACCAAAGCAAAGAGAGTTCCAAGAGAGCTTTCGAGAGAAAGGGCCTTCACACCAAGCCGGGGAAAGTACCAATTTGTTATGGCCTTCTAGGGGCCACGACCACATCCTTGATGACATGGATAACCCCTTCTCCCCTGATGCCATCAACCAAGCCCCAACACGGCCATTTGCGCCGACCAATCCCCCTATGCTCGAGAGGATGAGAAGGCGGCCTTACCAACCGCCGACTAGTCCACTCTTGCATCCACGAAGAGTGCCTATTGAACAACAAGAACATCCAAAAGGGGCTAGAGGACAAAAGATGCCGCCACGCGCGCAAGGGCCTAGTGACGAGTCCTAGTAATTGACCACCAAGGCGCCGACGCATCAATGCCACGACACTCAAGCATCGACCATGCTTCGATTCCAAGGCATTCATGCGCACGCCTATATCCAAGCCTCTAAGGCTTTTATCCTTCTATTTTAGTATGATGTCTTTTATTTCTAGCATTACCTCTTTGGGTGTGTGAAGCCATATGTTTATGGACTTCTAGCCCAAGAGGCCCATTAGCTTAGCAAGGCCATGTGGCCGAACCCCCCCTAGCTTTCTAGTATTTATATGTCTCTCCTTCCTTGTAAACAATTCAGTTGAAGAATATAGAAGTGGGTATTTCCCTTAGGTTGAGTATATCTCCCTAAGGCCTTCCACTTACTTCTATCAACTCAAGGATTTCAAATCTCTCATTCTTCCTCTCAATCTCATCTACTCTCAAGCAAACTCACTTAAACCATTGGATTCAAGCTCAACTAGCCAAGGAACCTCTAAAGGAGGTATGATTCGGTCCGGACTCAAACCATTGGATTCAAGCTCAACTCAAGGATTTTATAATCCTTGGACCGGTAAATAATTTTTTTTTATATATAAATGAAAATGTAATTATTTTTTCTTATTTTTATAACTATTATGTATATTATTAGACAATATATTTTGTTATTTATTTATATTTATAGTAGAAACTAATTTTTAATAGTGTTATGGGATATTAATATATAAAATTAAATTAAAAATAATAGAAAACTGGTCCATCCGGTCGGGATCGGAAACCGGCCGGGTTTGGACCAGACCGGATTGGAATCGGAATTTTAAAAATATGTGGACCGGGGACCGGACCGTAATTCCCCCGGTCCGTTCCGGGCATTTTCGGTCCGGTCCGAATCTGCACAACCCTACTACCTCGGCAGCCCCTCGGCTCTCCTCTCTCCCTCTCGGCCGTGAGTCTCTCCCAAGCACCATTGGAGGGCTAGCAAGCTTAAGAAGGAAGGAGAAGTCTAGCTTGGTCACGATCTAGCTCACTTGGGAAGATGAACCTCCTCTTGAGGGTTTGATTCTCATCAATTGGTATCAAGAGCCAAGGACCAAGCTAAGTTTTTCTTTTCCTCTTTCAACTTCAGTTTTTGAGCTTATTTTCATAGCTTGCATGGGTTTTTTTCTTGCTTCCATGTTGACCATGTGTTCATGCTCATTTCCTCTCTAGCTAGCTTCAAAATTTTCTTGTTTCTTCATGTTTTTGTGTTCGGTTGTTCATGCTCAATTTTTCTTTGTTTGCATGCTTCTTTTGCTTGATTTTATGCTAGTTTAGTGGTTATTTTAGTTGCCTTGTTCGTCCCTCCCAAACCCACCCTCAAAACCACCAAAAAAATTAGCTTTCCGCCGCCCACCACCACCACCGGCGACCGGACCACCGCGTCTACCGCCTTACCACCACCACACACCACCCATCCAGCCACCACTCCCCCTCCATTGCCGGCCATAGTCCTTGCCCTTTCTTTGTTTAATTTGAATCCCTTAAAGTGTGCATGTGACTTGGGTATTTTTGGCAAAGGCCAAATGTGCTTTCCTTCTTGGCATTTTTGGTTGTCTTAGGTTGTTTGGGTAAATGCCAAATTCGACTCTTGGCTGATTTGTGTGGGTTAGAGTGCTTGGAAGCTTCCTCTTTGTGGGCTTCAAAAAGGGGGATCATTAGTGGCAAGTCAACAACTCCCTTTCCCTCTTCTCCTCCTTGTCCCACACACAAAAAAGGACATTGTCTTCAAACAAATCCTTGGTGCCGGCCCTAAGTGAAATTCAAGGGTATTTGTTGTGGCCCCACCATCTCTCTAGTTACATGTCATCCATTTGGAACTTGCTCTTCCCTTTTTAGAAAAAGCCTCACTCAAATCAAGATGCCAAGAAAAAGGCAAAAAAGCCCATCAATTAAAAAAAAAACAGAAAAGTCGGAATCACAAAAAAAAAAAAAAGAAGGTCCACTCCAATTTTCTTTTTTTCTTTCCTTCTTGGTTGGGCCATATTATTTGGTGGGCTCTCTCACCCCCCTTGGCACCATGGGACACTAAGCCTATCTCTCCATATTCCTCTATGTTGCTTGTCACCACAATCCACCTCTCCTTGGGCGCATAGGGTGGCCGAATTGTGCTCTTATCTAGGCTTGTCACCCATAGTCATTTTTGGCATTCTCTCATCTAGTCTAAGTCATCCAATTGGGCCTTGCTTGGAAGTGCCTTAACCCGCCCCATGTCCTCAAGTCACACGCCCTTGGCCAACCATTACCGTTTGCTTGAGCCTAATTTTTGCTACTTATGATTGCCTCGGCCTAGCTTGCCCTATCTCTATTGGTGTGATTGCCTTGGTTGCCTAGAACATTGATTTACTTGCCTTATTGCTTGCTTTGCTTTGATTGGATTGTCTTAGGCATAAGGTTTCATACTTCCTTAGTATGCTTGTTATCATTGCTTGGGACTATTTACTCGCTTTGCCTATTACTTGTGCTAGGTGAGTCCCCATGGAAGAGCCACATTGGCCTTGTCACGCTCGGTCATACCATCATGTCCCTAGCCAGCCCGTGAGCCATGGCGAGGGGTTGCGCCTCTACACCTTCGCGGGCTACGATGACGAGTATGAATTTTTGGTATGGGCTCGGAACACGACGCTTGTGCTTAGAGATTCCTCTTATGATGAGTTGGAGCGCGTGCGCATTACCACCCTTTATTTCACCGGCGATGCCCAACAATGGTGGGCCCGCTTCCAAGAATTGCAACATTGGCTTGGTGAAGCTCCCATTGTCACCTTAGCCGACCTTCTTGTTGAATTCCTTAGGTTTTGATAGTGACAAACATTCAACTAATCTGCGTACTAAGTGTTTCAGGAACAAAGTCAGTTGTCTCAGGGAACCAACGCAGCAAAGGAGCGCTGGGGAACAAAGCTCTGGTTATGTGCTTTGTTACCTAGCAAGGAACTCAAGCGCCGAACAAGATCGATGCTGCGAAGGAAAGAAGAAATCCAGCGTGCCAATTATGGAAACAAATCAGAAGAATCACGCGGTCAAGGATTTAAGACTTCGGCTCCAAGGATCACGCCGATTTGAGAAGATATGGAGAGAGAAGCCCGATTATGTTATCTTAGGAAATCTTTCCTAAGATAAGATAATTGGAGAGAGAGAATTCTATCTTATCCGTTTATATCAATTGAAGGAATCTTTTTCTTAATTAATATGGACGGCTGGGATATTATTCTTTCTATCAAATTATATCTTCTTGTTATCTTAATTGGATAAATCTTATCTTGTTACTTTTAGGGTTAGTCGAGTTGTATTTAAGAGATGTGTGGATTCATTTCTTTAAAAAAAAGACGATGGGAAAAACAGAGAGAACGAAAATTGAGAAAGAAAATGAGTGAGGTGTGTGTAAGTCTTTGAGGGTTGAGTTTGGATTCATCGTTGTAGGAGTGATCTTCGAATCTAGCAGAGAGGTCTAGTGTTTTGGAGTCCATGCTACAAGTGTAACCAAACAAGAAATCAATAAGACAAGTACACACTTCAAAATCCTCTCAAGCGGAAGCTTGAAGGTAGTGGTTTTTCCTTGAGAAGCTAGTTTTGCTAATCAGGGTTTCCACTATACATCGTGAGTTTGTTCTATTATCTTTCTTGCTATATTTATCCGCTGCAACTTCTGTGGGAACAAAGCCTTTGTTCCCTCATACGTAACTCTAACAATCCAACAATTGGTATCAGAGCCTGGTGCTCTAGATTGTTTGTCTTAGTTACAGATTCTGCAAGAAAGATGTCGTCAGGAAAAGCCTTGGACAGAGACTCTCGTGAAAGTGATGTAGATGTGGCTCTCATCACTCAAGCCATGAAGAAGATATGGTCTCGAAGCAAAGGGCTTAAGGGTTCGGTCATGGTTCACAATGACATAAAGGAGGTTGTCTGCTCTCACTGTTATGACAACGGACACTTCGCAAAAAATTGCCTCAACAAAGCCGCAGGTTCCTCTCAGGTCTTCAACGAGGAACAAGCATGGGTTGCGAAGTGGAGAGACTGCAGCTCAGATGTTGAAGTGTCTCCTCCCTCTAAGGAGGTCTGTTTGATGAGCTCAAAAGGTCACAACGTATCAGAAGGTGGTTCTCATAAATTCGAAGAGGAAGCAAGGAAAGGTTCTTGGCACCTTGACAGTGCATGCTCAAGTCATATGACAGGGAACAGTGAATGGTTCACTTCTCTCCAGCTAGCCTCAGGGGCATCAATAACTTTTGGGAACAAAAGTAAGGGTGAGGTTTGTGGTATCGGTAAAGTGAGACTCTCTAAACACATCACTGTGGATAACGTAAATCTAGTAAATAATCTCAAGTTTGATCTGTTTAGTGTGGCTCAACTATGTCAAAACAAGAAAAATAGGGTAGTCTTTACCACTAATGATTGTCATGTTGAGTGTCTAAGCACAGGGAAAATCTTACTCAAAGGGATCTGCGACAACAACGTTTACAAGGTCGACCCTGCTTTCATCCCTGACAAGGATCTATGCTTGTCGTCTATTGCTGAGACGACAGACCTGTGGCACAAACGCTTTGGACATGCTAGCCTTTAACTCCTCTCCAAGCTTCACAGACATGAATTAGTGAACGGCCTTCCAAAGGTTGAAGCAATGAGAAGTGACGTGTGTGACGCATGCATCAAAGGAAAACAAGTCAGGTCTTCCTTCAAGTCAAAAAGGGACGTAAGTACAACTCGTCCTCTGGAATTAGTCCACATGGATCTTTGTGGGCCTATGCACACAAAGAGCCGTGGGGGGAATGCATATGTCTTTGTTATTGTTGATGACTATTCCAGGTACACATGGACTATTTTTATCTCAACAAAGGATGAAGTATTCGCTGAGTTTGAATCCTGGCTTAAGGCAGCCGAAAGAAGCACTGGTCATTCCTTGGGGTCTATTCGCACTGATCACGGAACCGAATTCGAGAACTCTCAGTTCCTTTCCCTGTGTAGGAACAGAGGCATCAACCACAACTTCTCTGCTCCCAGGACCCCACAGCAAAACGGTATTATGGAAAGGAAGAACATGACTCTGGAAGACATGACACGCACTCTTCTCATCTCAAGCGGTCTTCCTAGGAGTTTCTGGGCCGAAGCCTTGAATGTTGTGTGCTACGTTCTAAACAGGGCAACCATTCGTCCTCTTCTGAACAAAACTGCCTATGAGCTTCTGAAGGGAAGAATACCTAATGTGTCTCATTTGCGTACATTCGGTTACAAGTGCTTCGTCCACAACAACGGGAAAGATTCTCTTGGGAAGTTTGATCCCAGAAGTGATGAAGGAACTTTTGTAGGATATTCTCAGCAAAGCAAGGCCTACAAAGTTTTCAACAAGAGAACCAGAAAAGTAGAGGAAAGCGTTCATGTTGTATTTGATGAAACTGTTATGGCTGGTAACAATGTGCAGGAACAATCAGGCAACATCGAGTCTTCCGAATATGATTTCTTTTAGCTTGTTGATAGCAGTGTCAATGGGGGTACTTCTCAAGATCAAGAAACTCAGAATGATCCCTCAACACCAAGAACTCCCAACTCCGCTGGCTCTGGTGACAATGAAGAACACATTAACCCGCCAGATATTTCTCAGGCACCTCAGAGGGAACATAGCCCAAGTCACGGTATAGCGGAGCCCTCTGAGGACTGCCCTTCTGCTGAAGGAACGGAGGGTGTCAATCCTAATGATGATACTGGTGGTGAAGGCTCAAGTGATGGAAACGCTGATTCGGAGGTGTTCGACATCAACAATCTTCAAGTTCCATACTACCAGCAAAAGTGGGCTCATCCAATCAAATTAATCGTCACAGACTATAGGAAGGGAGCACCTCAAAGCACTCGTTCCTCCCTACAAAATTTATGTGCCTTCAATTCTTTTCTTTCGTTGCAAGAACCCAAAACTGTAGAAGAAGCGTTAAAGGATGCTGACTGGATAAACGCCATGCAAGAAGAACTCCATCAGTTCGAGAGAAACAAGGTTTGGCGGTTAGTTCCTCGCCCAAGGAACAGAACAGTGATTGGAACCAAATGGGTGTTCAGGAACAAGTTGGATGATCAAGGTCGGGTCACAAGGAACAAAGCTCGGCTGGTGGTGAAAGGTTACAACCGGCAGGAGGGCATCGACTATGATGAGACTTTTGCTCCAGTTGTCAGGTTAGAAGCAATAAGACTCCTAATTGCGTATTCTTCTTTTCATGGGTTCAAGCTGCAACAGATGGATGTCAAGACCGCCTTCTTAAATGGTGTTCTCAAGGAGGAAGTCTATGTGGAGCAACCACCCGGCTTTGAAGACACCACTCAACCTGATCACGTCTACATTCTAGACAAAGCCTTGTACGGTCTCAAGCAAGCCCCGAGGGCCTGGTATGAAAGGCTCTCACAGTTCCTTCTGATGCATGGATACGTTCGAGGAAAGGTCGATAAGACTTTGTTCCTGCTGAAGGAAGGGAAGCATATTCTGGTGGTTCAGGTTTATGTGGACGATATCATCTTTGGTTCTACAGATGACAAACTGGTTCAGAAATTCTCAAAGCTGATGGCTAGTGAATTCGAGATGAGCATGGTTGGAGAACTCAAGTTCTTCTTAGGTCTTCAGTCTCTCAAGGGGATGAGGGAACCAAGGTACACCAACAGAAGTATCTCAGGGAGTGCGTCAAAAAGTTTGGTATGAATGATGCAAAACCCTTTACCACTCCCATATCTCCAAACAATCCAATGGGAAAAGACGAACATGAGCAAGGAATTGATCCATCTCTCTACCGAGGAATAATAGGTTCGCTTCTCTATCTCACTGCTAGTAGACCTGACATTATGTACACTGTATGTCTTTGTGCTCGCTTTCAGGCCGATCCCAAAGAAACACATCTCAAAGCAGTGAAGAGGATTCTGAGATACTTGAAGGGAACAGATGATCTCTGTTTGTGGTATCCAAGGGGAGGAAGCCTTGATCTTGTCGGATACACAGATGCTGACTTCGCAGGGAACAAGGTGGACAGAAAATCTACATCTAGAATGGCTCAATTCCTTGGGCCGTGCTTGGTTTCCTGGGGGTCAAAGAAGCAGAACTCCGTAGCTCTCTCCACTGCAGAAGCTGAATACATAGCCGTTGTTGCTTGTTGCACTCAACTCCTATGGCTCAAACAACAACTCAGCGACTACGGTATTCTTCTTAACTCTACTCCCATTCTCTGTGACAATACCAGCGCCATAAATATCTCCAAGAATCCGGTACAACACTCACGTACCAAGAACATCGAGATAAGACATCACTTCTTACGTGATTGTGTGGAGAAAGGGTTGGTGACAATGGACTTCTGTGGAACTAAGGATCAAATCGCCGATATCTTCACCAAGACACTAAACAGGGAACCATTTGAACAGTTTCGTATGGAACTAGGTATGATTTCTCTAAACTGACTGTCTACTTGTTGTGTTCCCTCGATGATTGGATAATTTACATGGTAAAGTGTGAAGGGTTAATCATCATGTCTTGGTCTGTATCTCTTCTCTTGATCATTAGTTGAACGACTTGCTTAGACTCATGCTAATACCTCACTTATATGCAAAATTTCATGCATGATTCTCTATGCTATCTTGTTTATACATGACTCAGATTTCTTTCGGCCCAAAAGAGTCAACTTGATGCATTGATCCCTCATTATAAGCCTAAATGATTGTTGACTCTACAGCTTACCTTAGCTATCATGTTTGATGCTTCCTATGAGCCCCTCTAATCATCCACATCTGGGAGCCTCTCATTCATGATTACACATTATTGCAAAATTTTCATATATGCTTTTATGTGATGTTCTTTGTACCCTCTCTGGTAACATTACCCCCGCATCACACTCTTCTATTTTTCTGGAAAGTCGAGAATACGAATTGTTGCCACTGTGGTCTGTGGATAGGGTTCGATAAGTATGGTGTGTGATGCCGGCTTACAATTGCCTAAGGAGGGTTCGTGCTTAAAAGCTAATGATGCGCGTAGTAGGCTCAAAATGAATCCCTGGTGAAAGAAGGCAAGCTGAAGATTGTGATGTTCCAAAAAAAAAGGGGGGGGGGGGGGGGGACATCAGAATATACACAAAGAAGGGAAAAGAAGGAATCAAAGACTCTCTATTAGCTGAGCCTATGATGGATGCTGACGCCAATAAGGATGCAAAAACTTTGAGTGGGAACAAAAGATGAACTCCATTGCTAATCATACTTCAGCTCTAGCTGGTGGCCCCAGTGGTACTTAATTTGTATTTCGCTGGCCAACCAACCCCTCCTTGGTTCCCTAACACATCTATCCCTCTCTTTTCGAACTTCTTTGTCTCTGATTCTTGTGTGGACATTGACTGGCATGTTAATCATGAATGTTATCCTTGCCTATTTTGTTGTTGTCTTAACATGCTGTCTGTGTTTGTGCGTTTCCATCTAATGTGATTGGGAATGATGTCCGTCTGGATGTGACTTTTCCTCTCTAACTCTCTACTGTGTTTTTGATGATGACAAAAGGGGGAAAATGACAGGCAGCTTCGATTGAGGGGGAACAGCACATGGTTTCATATGTTGCTGAGTTGAGGGGGAACTATTATGATCTTGTGTGGGGAACCTTTCCCCATACAACTGGCTTTATCTCGTATGTATATGCTCTATTGTCAAGGATGTTTGTCACCATCAAAAAGGGGGAATTTGTTGAATTCCTTAGGTTTTGATAGTGACAAACATTCAACTAATCTGCATACTAAGTGTTTCAGGAACAAAGTCAGTTGTCTCAGGGAACCAACGCAGCAAAGGAGCGCTGGGGAACAAAGCTCTGGTTATGTGCTTTGTTACCTAGCAAGGAACTCAAGCGCCGAACAAGATCGATGCTGCGAAGGAAAGAAGAAATCCAGCGTGCCAATTATGGAAACAAATCAGAAGAATCACGCGGTCAAGGATTAAAGACTTCGGCTCCAAGAATCACGCCGATTTGAGAAGATATGGAGAGAGAAGCCCGATTATGTAATCTTAGGAAATCTTTCCTAAGATAAGATAATTGGAGAGAGAGAATTCTATCTTATCCATTTATATCAATTGAAGGAATATTTTCCTTAATTAATATGGACGGCTGGGATATTATTCTTTCTATCAAATCATATCTTCTTGTTATCTTAATTGGATAAATCTTATCTTGTTACTTTTAGGGTTAGTCGAGTTGTATTTAAGAGATGTGTGGATTCATTACGTTGTTGGTGCATGGTTAACACCGTCTTCAATTTGGCTTCGATCCTCCTTCCTGCAGGTTAGTCTAAAACGAAAACAAAAGCAAAAATAACAAACAAACAACTGAAAAAACATGGAATGAAAAGACAGGAAAGAAATACATACCTCGGGTTGCCTCCCGGACAGCGCCTTAGTTATTGTCGTGGCTCGACCTGGTACTCTTCCACATCAACTTGGGTTGCTCATAGAAACTGAACTCCTGGGGTCTAGATCAGGGGGTGCCTCTTTGTATGCTCTGTATTGAGCTTTACCCCAAATCCCCTGCACTTCATGATGGGTGGACCGCTGTTTACATCCATGATTGCACTTGCCATCTTCAGAAATGGCCTACCCAACATCTCAGGGGCTGCATGTTTGTCCTGCCCCGTATCCAGCGTGGATAAATTTTCCCTTTTACTCCCAGTTTCTTTCTTGTGCTTCCCCTTCGGTTTCTTTTTGATCTTGCGCAGCGCCCTTAAAATTTCTGTACAGCGAGGAGTGTTGTTTGCCAATTCGACCAAGGGAATGGTTGCCTCACAGATACTGAAGGTTTCATAGAGCTCTTTGTTGTTCTTCAGCCTTCGAGTATCTTGTAATGCCTCAGGGAAGGGTGCGACGGGGTGCAGCGAAACAAGCGAAGAGGAGTTGGGACTCACATACTCATCATAGGCAGCCTCGAGAGGGTCGGGGGCTGCAGGGACATTTCCGCGATCGCGGGCATCTTTCCGCGGTCGCGGATCTTCTTTGAACATAGCCTCGTCTTCAACGATTTTTCCGCGATCGCGGATTGCTCTCGAACAACTCTTCAGAGGGGATTTTTCCGCGGTCGCGGAATTCGATCCGCGGTCGCAGAAAGGCGTCGATTTCTCCCTCCTTCTCAGTAATCAATCCGCGGTCGTGGCCCTCTTCCTCATGGACGCTGAATTCCTCCAGTTCCAGAAAATAAGCTTCTTCAAAAAGCACCTCGCGGTCCATAATATCGTCTGGAAGGCCCATCTCCATAGTGGGTGGACCGCGGTCGAGGTACACCTCCCGCGGTCTCGGGTTCTCTTCTGCAGACATCTCTCTATATTTTGCACCCGCCTCACTAATTTGTTGTTCCCTTCCAGCAAAGGGGGCGACATGCAGCTGCTCAGTACTTTGTAGGGTCATCGAGAAGACATTCTCCTCCAGGTGCACTACTGGGGGCGATAGCAGTTTCATCATGGCCTCCGTTTTGCTCACTACTTGAACCATTTGCTCAATCTGCCGTTCCAAGTTCTGGAGCATCTCCACGGTCGATATGGAGGAACTTGGATTGGACACCGGAGGTCTATGCTTGTAGGCTGGACTATACTATTGTGGAGTGTCCTGCTGATAGTAAGACTGTGGCTCCGGATAGAACTCCTGGTAATTAGGACCATAAAAAGGGTATTGCTGGTTCCCATAACTCGAATTGGGATGATCTCCCCACCCTGGAGTGTATGTGTAGGAGTATGGGTCATATCACAGTTCCTGCCAGAATTGCGGAAATCTCTCCATCTCTGTATCAAAATCAAAAAAAAAAAAATCAATAGCACGGGTGTGGACCGTAAGATAGGTCCACACAAAAATTTGCACACAAACACACACAAAGAAAAAACAAAACTTGCCTCCCCGGCAACGACGCCAATTTGATAGGCGTTAAAGTCGTATCGCCTAATCAAAATAATCCGAACAAACCTAACTCAGTAGAATAGGCAAGTAAGGGTCGAATCCCATAGGGAGGAGTTGTCAATCTTTATGTAAGTTCGCATGCAATAGTAACAAGGGGGTTTTTTAGGTTGATTGTGATCAAACAAGTGAACAAAACAAACAAAGCAAAGAGTTGTAATCAATTAGGGAAAAACACTTAGCCAAACAAATATCCACCATTCATTTGATAGATTGGTCCTAGGTTATCTCTATTCCTTCCTTTGATTATTCCTGTCCCTATTCTGAAATAGTCATCAGTCCAACTCGACCTGGCAACCCTTACTATTGAACTCACGAGAAACTATCAAGATTTAGAATAACAGCAGCATAGAGCATAGGAATTAACCAGGATACATACAACACCGATTTTTCATAGAATTTAGCACACAATCAATTCTCTTTCATAATAAACCAGTCCAACTAGTCCTAGAATATCATGGTTGCTACACAAGATAAGGGATTTCAACTCGAAATATCCAAACCCTAGCAATAGACAATTACCAATAACAACTAGTTGCGTCCAACAAGCGAAATCAATAGGAATAAGCTCAAGAGAAAAGATATAATCCAAAGGAATAGAAGATAGAGTTATAACCTCACAATCATGAATCAAATGAAGGCTTCAATTGTCGGACTAAGCAAAGGTGCTTAGTTCTTCATAACTAAAGGGAAAACAATACTGAATGGAAAACTGAATAATAGTCTCGCTGATGAATGGATGCTATGGAACTAGGTTTAAATAACCTAAACCTAAAACCAAAGATCACAAACATAATCTAAAAAGGAAATAAACTAAATAAACGAAATAAATAAATTAAAAGAAAAACGGAAAAGTAAAATAAAATATCTTCGGAGAAGTCCCGCGCGGCTCGCTACTGTACATTTCCGCAATCGCGGATGAAATTCCTCGGTCGCGGAAAATTCCTTTCTTGTTCGCTTCGCTGATGCATATTTCTGCGATCGCGGAAATCTCCATTTTGCTCTCGACTTTCTTTGACTTTTCCGCGATCAACCTCTTGCTCGCCCGCGGTCACGGATTTCTTCTGTAGACCCAGTTGGGTCTATTCTTCGTCTTCTTGGGTGGTTCCTTCTCTCTTCAATATATCTTCATTTAAGCTCCTCCAAACCACCATATCCGTACTTCTACTTCTCAACTCCAATCTCTACAATACGCTCTAAACATTTCCAAATGGTACCCAAAACACCGGTAACAACTCATAGTTAAGCACTACAAAGTAGCGCTGATCACAAGGCCATGTGGCCGAACTGATGTGTCCTTGCCTCCTGTGTCAAGCCAAGTTGTCAAAGGAGACGCCTTGGATCTAGTCTTGGTTGGGAAGTCACGTCTGAACGTCACAGTGGTGGTAATCGCGAATGGAAGAACGCAATGATGGTGATCACGGTGGCGATGGAAGCGAGTTGATGGGAGTATGGATAGTGGTGGCGGAAGCGATTGAATGGAGGGGTAGACGACTTGAAGGGACAAGTCGTTGATGTCATAGCATCGACTGCGGAGGGGATAAGCTCGATGGAGATCGAGTGGTTGCCGTAGCGTCGGCGGTGGAGTGAATGGGGATGAGAGGGATATGGGTGACGTCCGATCAAGGGAATGAGGGGTTAACACTTGACTTTAAACCTTGAACTTTAACTTTGAACGTGCGAAATAAAGAGTACAAAGTAGGGTATAAATAGGGAAGGGGTCTCGACCAAGACCTAATGGGCTTGGGTCGAAACGAGCCTAAGGGCTTGCCCATGCAAGCATGCAAAAGGCACAAACCCTAAAAGATAAAAGGGAACTATCTTAAATGCTATAAATAAGGAAACTATCTAAAACGTTGCAAATAAGGAAACTATCTAAACAAGCTAGAAATACCAAATATAGATAATGTCTTAAAAAGAACGCGTGAAACTCATGGACGCGTTGAAGGCTTGAAGAGATCATCGCATGAGACGACGAGGTGGCACAATCTTCAAAAGAACGCGGCCTTTTCACAATCTTCAGAACTTCCGATGGTGGTGAGGACGACGAGCCTTGGATTGGTCTCTGGGCTTCCTTGGCTGGTGGCGGCGCGTGCGATAAGTGACGCGACGACGATGGCCTTGGACCTAGACCTTGTTACTGGGCCCTTTGAGCGTAGGCTTATGGCTTCTTCCTCGTCTTGGGCCGTCATGGGAGGCAGGGTCACATCACCCTCCCCCACTTGGCTGTGAAGCATCCCCGCTTCACCATCATCAAACTCTGGCGCAACATATGGAGTCAAATCTGCCACGTTGAAGGACGCGTGGACTCCAAAATCTGGTGGGAGGTCGAGTTGATAAGCATTGTCCCCCTATGGCCTTTATCACGCGATAGGGGCCATCCCCACGTGGTACCAGTTTGTGTTTTCGCCGCAAGGGAAACCTCTCTTTCGTAGATGCACCCAGACAAGATCTCCGGGGGCAAAGACGACGCAGCGGCGGCCTGAATTCTTTTGCGAGGCATACTGCGCGGCCCTCCTCTCCAGCTGCTCCTTGGTCTTTCGATGAAGCTCTTGGACTTGCTCAGCGCGATGTGAGGCAGATATATGCACTGGATCTTGGAGAGGGTGCGGCGACAAATCCAGTGGTGTCAAGGGGTTGATGCCATACACCACCTCAAAAGGTGTCAACTTGGTCGCCGTGTGCCTGCATCTATTGTAACAAAACTCGACAATTGATAGTAAGTCCTCCCAACGCTTAGGGTTGACTTTGAGCATCGTGCGAAGGAGGGCTCCTAGAGTTCTATTGGTGACCTTCGTTTGGCCATCGGTTTGGGTGTGGTAGCTAGTCGAGAATAGGAGTTTGGTTACTAGCTTTCCCCAAAGAGTTCTCCAAAAATGACCAACAAACTTAGAATCCATGTCACTAACAATGGTATGCGGGACTCCATGAAGACGCACCACATGCTCAAAGAATAAATCAGCAATCGCACTAGCACTATGGGTGGTCTTACAAGCTATAAAATGTGCCATCTTAGAAAATCTATCTACGACCACAAGAATAGAGTCTTTACCTCGTCTAGAGAGGGGCAAACCCGTGATGAAATCCATAGGCAAATCTTCCCAGGGGGCACTCGGAATGGGCAAAGGAGTGTAGAGGCCGTGAGGACTAGACTTAGCTTTGGCTCTCTGGCAAGTCACACAACTCCTACAAAACCTAGTCACTTGGTGGGTCATGTTAGGCCAAAAGAAATGTTCTCTCAGCGCGTCTAAGGTCTTCCTAATCCCAAAGTGTCCATGACTCGCGTGTGCTTCCTCAATCAATAGGAGCCTAATGGAAGATCTAGGAATGCATAGACGACTAGCCTTATACAAATAACCCTCAAAAAGGTAAAATGTCTCAAACTCACGCGATCTCAGGCAGTGCTCAAGAATAGGGGCAAAGAAAGGGTCACTAGCATATAAATCTTTAATCAAAGCAAAACCCAAAATCTTTGTTTGCACTTGAGTCAAGAGAACATACCTGCGAGACAGCGCGTCAACAACGATGTTATCTTTCCCTTTCTTGTGAACAACGACATAAGAGAATGTCTCCAGAAACTCTACCCAGCGAGCATGGCGGCGATTGAGGTGAGCTTGGCTCTTCAAGTAGCTCAATGCGGCATGATCACTGTGGATGACAAACTCACGCGGCCAGAGGTAGTGTTGCCAAGTCTTCAGCACACGTACTAAGGCATAAAGCTCTTTGTCGTAGGTGGGGTAATTGAGAGTGGCTCCTGTGAGCTTCTCACTGAAGTAGGCAATTGGTCTTTTCTCTTGGTGTAGCACACCACCAATACCTATGTCAGAGGCATCACACTCTACTTCGAAGTGTTTGGTGAAATCTGGAAGCTGGAGCAATGGCGCTTGGCATAACGCGGTCTTTAAAGCGGAGAAGGCGCGTTCATGGGAATCCTGCCACAAAACTATGCTTCATTTCTTGGTGAGCTCGTGAAGTGGCGCGGCAATGGAGGAAAAGTCGCGTACAAAATGCCAATAAAAGCCCGCGAGACCTAGAAAGCTTCGCACCTGTGTCGGAGTTGTAGGCGTGGGCCAGTCCCTGATGGCCGCGATCTTTTCCTCGTCAACACGTAAACCATCGCTACTAACAATGTAGCCCAAAAAGTTGGTTCACGCGGAGCAAAAGGAACACTTAGCCAGATTGACGAATAGCTGCTCTTGGCGAAGACACTCTAACACTTGTCGAAGGTGATCGGCATGGTCTTCGAGGCTCAGGGAATACACAAGTATGTCATCGAAATAAACGACAATAAACTTGCCAAAGAAAGATCTCAACACGTGGTTCATTACGCGCATGAATGTGCTGGGCGTGTTCGTGAGCCCAAAGGGCATGACAAGCCACTCGTAGAGCCCATACTTGGTTTTGAATGTCGTCTTCCATTCATCACCTTCTTTCATCCTGATCTCGTGATAACCACTCTTCAAATCAATCTTGGAGAAGAGTGTCACGCCATGAAGTTCATCAAGCATATCATCAAGGCGGGGAATAGGGTGCCTATACTTGACTGTGATCTGGTTTATGGCACGACAATCAACACACATTCTCCAGGTGCCATCTTTCTTGGGCACAAGGATCACATGAACAGCACACGGGGAAAGAGATTTCCTTACGTACCCGCGATCTAACAATTCTTGGACTTGGCGCTGTAGTTCTTTGGTCTCTTCTGGACCAGCTCTATAAGCAACGCGGTTGGGCAAAGAAGCACTTGGAACAAGATCAATCTGGTGCTCAATGCCTCTCAGGGGAGGTAATCCTTGTGACAACTCATCTGGGAACACGTCTTGGAACGCGGCAAGCAACTCCGTGATCGATGATGGTAAGACCGCGTTCTGCGGCGATTCTGGTATGCACAAGTAGAAAACATGGCGCTTTGCCAGTGACACATGCAGTGAGGTCACTGGGCCTGGCCAAAAGAACGCGTTGCTCACAGGTTCCTTGCAAAGGACGCGCTGGGGGCAACGAATGATGTGGGGCACTTGGTGTCCCAACTGTGGCATTGTGCTTCTTCTTGCTAGCGCGTGAAGGAGATGAAGTGTGACCAGATTGGGGCATAGTGGACGCGGTCTCTATGGCCTTCTGGCGATCGCGTTTGACCTGGTCCTGCAAGATCTCATGGGGAGACATTGGATGCAAAGTGATGCGCTTCCCGTGGTAATTGAACACAGAAGTGTTCAAATACCCGTCATGGAGCACACATATGTGAAATTGCCATGGGCACCCAAGCAAAATATGGGTGACATCCATTGCAATGACATCACAAAGAATAGAATCACAGTATTGGCCTATAGAAAAAGAAATTAAACATTGGCGAGATACTGTGTTACCTAGACTTGAAGAAATCCATTGGAGGGCATAAGATTGTGGATGAGGAGTTGTAGGCAATTTGAATTGGTTGACAACCTTCTCATTCACAATATTTGCACAAGAGCCTCCATCAATAATGACACTCAAGGAAGCTGTTTGCACTAGAGCCCTTGTGTGGAACAAGTTCTCGCATTGATCGCTTAAGTTTGCTTCCTTGACGGTGAGGAGACGACGCGTCACCAAGCTCAATGGTGTGCCCGCGTGCAGAGACGTGGGTTCGCAGTCATACACGTCTTCATCCTCCTCTGAATTGTCTTCAGGGATCGCGTCAAGTGTGGCCTCCTCGTCCTCACAAGACTCGTAGCCGGCAGCGGTTGTGGAGAACAACACTTTGCGAGCATTGGGACACTCTTTCTTGTAGTGGCCTCTTCCACCACATTTGTAACACTCAATATCACGTGCACGATCATTGTTCACTGACGCCGGTCTTGGCGCGTTCTGTCGCGGCGTGGTGGCCGGTGGTGCGGTCTTTTCTTTGGGGGCTTGTCTAGACGCGGCTGTGGTAGAGGCACTAGGGCGAACATTAGTAGAAGGTAAACCACTAGAGTTAGAAGAATACCTTTGTTTGCCACTGGAATATGTGTAAGACCTCCGGTAAGATAATTGTGCATGAATTTGCATCGTCGTGTGGGTGAGTGTGTTCATGTCTTTGATGGGCAAAATCTCGAGTTGATCATGGATGTTAGTGTTCAAGCCACTCAAGAATTTGGTCCTCAGAGTAGATGGTGCAACAGAGATGTTGGCCTTGTAATACATGTCTTCAAGCTTGGAAAAGAACTTGAGTGGAGTCATCGATCCCTGGCGAGCCATGGAAATGTCCAATCTCATTTGATTCCGGTAGTCTGGAGGCATGTATTTCCTGGTCATTACGTAGACTAATTGATGCCATTCTGTGACTCGTGCTCTATGGCGTCGAACGCAGTCATCTTCGAACCTATGCCATCACACGCGGGCGGCTCCTCGGAAGTTAAGCGTTGCGGCGTCAACATGGTCCTCAGGTGGCACACGATTATAGCGAAGAGTGTACTCTATAGCCTGCACCCATTCAAGAAACACAGAGGGGTTGTATTCACCATGAAAATGCTCGATTTTTACCTTGACGTGGGGTCGCTGGTATCGAGGCTGTTATGGGGCTGGGTTGAATGCGTTGTTTGGTGCAGCGTCATAAAGAGGGTTGTTAATGCCGTGCAATTCATGTGGTCTATCGCGTCCAACTTGGTGTCTATCGCGTTGTTCGCGATCCTTACGGACAAAGTCATCCCTGGGCGCATAGGCGTCATCGCGTTGACGTCTTCGTGGCTGGGGATCATAGTTGTCGCGTCGATTGTCTCACTGTTGAACATCGCGGCGCTCACCTTTAATATCAGGAATGCGTTCTCCTCTGGGTCGGAGACGCGGTGAAGGTATCCAATCCGAAGGGTGATCCTGCAACTCAATGGGATCTCCAAGAGATGGATGGAAAAAAATTGGATTGACCATACCTGAGTCCTCGATCTCTTCGTCATCATACTCATCAAAGTCGTCTTGGACATTGGGTGTGATCGACGTGTAGCCATCGTCATAACGCGTTGTCCGGACACTTTGGTGTCATAGATGATCGCATACATCATGGCTGCGTTGCTGAGTAGGGGGTGTCCTCAAAGGATCATCGCGCGGGGCAGCTCCACGATCGCGGCGGCTGTGTCTTCTTGGCGTCGCGTCGGCTTGGGCAGCTTGGCGACGTCGGCCATCGCGTGGTGTAGAGGCTTGTACACGGCGCTGTGTTCTCCGAGAAGCATACCTGTCATCAAAATTGTAAGGTTCAGAGTACTCACCTCGATCATCCTTGGCGTCGTGGTCGGAGCCGTCGTCGAAGCCAGCAGGTGTTGCTCTGGGGACATAGCGGTCCGCGTGGGAAACGAAGCCTTGGCGACTCTCGATGACACTCTACATTCTTTTCAGTTGTGGTTGATGTTGAGACGTCGAATGCAGTTTGCCTTTGCCTTTGTCGACTCTCGTCTTCGATGGACCCGTGTCAGTAGCTCCAGGTGGAGGCGGCGCGTCCATAGCACTTGGAGGGGTAGGAGTCGGCACGATGGGTGCCATTGGTGGTTGGGCTCTCAAAGTCGCGATCTCTTGTCTTAGAGCCTGGATCAAGGTTTGATCTTCGGACAATTCCATGATTGGATCGCGGTGTTGGTCTTGTGGTAGTTGGTCCTGATGTAGAACCAACTGTGGGGGTTGATCTCGGTTTGTGTTGTCGACTTCGCGGTCGTCTTGACTGGATCCAATCTGCATCATGCCTATAACAAGACGGCCATACATGGGAGTAAAAACGAACCAAAAGACAACAAAGAACAACAACCAAGCAAATCACTAATCAAGTCACAAAGTTCACGTAGGTAGGGCTTGTTTGGGCTTGCCGTGAGGGCGGCTTGGCTTGCACAAGAGTTGGTGTATCAAGCAAGTTGCAATCAAACAAACAAGAACAAATTGAAACCCTAAACAAACGTAAACAAAGCAATCGAGTAGCAAGTAATCACCTTCTAGGAAGCTACCTAGACGATGGAGAGATTGAGAAGATGAGCTTAGACCTGGGTGAGGGAGTTAGGGTTGCCTTATTTTGGCTTTACCTAACTTTGGAATTTTTTTTTTAATATCTTTTTTTTTTAAAAAATATCCGAGATCTTATCTTTTGATCTTTGTGGATTGCAAAAGGAAACAAAATAAAAAAAGGTCTAAGTAACTAGAATATCACAAGTGTGATCTTTGTAGAGAGAGGAGAGAGAAGATAAGATTTTGATGATATCTTATAAGGAAATTGGTAAACTTAACTAAAAAGCAAAATCAAGCAAACAAGGAAACTCTATCTACGCATGAAATACGGAAACAAAATATTCAAGCATGCAAGATAACAAAATTACCTAACACACCAAAACTTGGGAAGGAAGGAAAAAAAAAATCGGCCAAGGTGGGACCTTGTAGAAACCGAATAAGTAAGGAAAGAAGTAAACGTTGTTTTTCTCGTGATAATATGAAAAGAAGACGATGGGGGCAAGGAAAAATTACGTGAACAAAATTAGAACTTGAGTTTGTGACTTACAAGACTGCTGGGCTTTGATGCCAGTTGATGTGTCCTTGCCTCCTGTGTCAAGCCAAGTTGTCAAAGGAGACGCCTTGGATCTAGTCTTGGTTGGGAAGTCACGTCTGAACGTCACAATGGTGGTGATCGCGAACGGAAGAACGCGATGATGGTGATCACGGTGGCGATGGAAGCGAGTTGATGGGAGTATGGATAGTGGTGGCGGAAGCGATTGAATGGAGGGATAGACGACTTGAAGGGACAAGTCGATTGCGGAGGGGATAAGCTCGATGGAGATCGAGTGGTTGCCGTAGCGTCGGCGGCGGAGTGAATGGGGATGAGAGGGATATGGGTGACGTCCGATCAAGGGAAGGAGGGGCTAACACTCGACTTTAAACCTTGAACTTTAACTTTGAATGTGCGAAATAAAGAGTATAAAGTATGGTATAAATAGGGAAGGGGTCTCGACCAAGACCTAATGGGCTTGGGTTGAAACGAGCCTAAGGGCCAGCCCATGCAAGCATACAAAAGGCACAAATCCTAAAAGATAAAAGGGAACTATCTTAAACGCTATAAATAAGGAAACTATCTAAAACGTTGCAAATAAGGAAACTATCTAAACAAGTTGGAAATACCAAATATAGATAATGTCTTAAAAAGAACGCGTGAAACTCATGGACGCGTTAAAGGCTTGAAGAGATCATCGCGTGAGACGACGAGGTGGCACAGTCTTCAAAAGAACACAGCCTTTTCACAATCTTCAGAACTTCCGATGATGGCGAGGACGACGAGCCTTGTATTGGTCTCTGGGCTTCCTTGGCTGGCGGCGGCGCGTGCGATAAGTGATGCGACGGTGGCGGCGATGGCCTTGGACCTAGACCTTGTTACTGGGCCCTTTGAGCGTAGGCTCATGGCTTCTTCCTCATCTTGGGCCGTCATGGGAGGCAGGGTCACATCACGAACCCCCCTAGCTTTCTAGTATTTATATGTCTCTCCTTCCTTGTAAACAATTCAGTTGAAGAATATAGAAGTGGATATTTCCCTTAGGTTGAGTATATCTCCCTAAGGCCTTCCACTTACTTCTATCAACTCAAGGCTTTCAAATCTCTCATTCTTCCTCTCAATCTCATCTACTCTCAAGCAAACTCACTCAAACCATTGGATTCAAGCTCAACTAGCCAAGGAACCTCTAAAGGAGGTTCCCTTGGCCTTGTAGCCGAGAGCCGTCGGCTCCTCCTTGTCCGCCGCCGGTCGTACCCTCCCTCGGCAGCCCCTCGGCTCTCCTCTCCCCCTCTCGGCCGTGAGTCTCTCCCAAGCACCATTGGAGGGCTAGCAAGCTTAAGAAGGAAGGAGAAGTCTAGCTTGGTCACGATCTATCTCACTTGGGAAGAAGAACCTCCTCTTGGGGGTTTGATTCTCATCACCTAGGCCATTTGCCTTCGGCCAAGGAGATGGAGCTAGGGCTCAAGAGAGGGAGCCACATCATGGCATCAAGATCTCCATCCAGTCCTATGCAGGCACGTCAGATCCAGAGGCCTACCTTGATTGGGAAGCCAAAACTAAGGCCGTTTTTTACTACTACGGCTACACCGATGTGCAAAGGGTGGCCATTGCCACTATCCACTTTCCGACTTTGCCTACTCTTGGTGGCTTAACGACAAAGAGGAGAGATCCTACCGCAACTACCCACCCATCACCATGTGGGAGGAGCTCAAGTAGGCCATGAGGTTCCGGTTTGTGCCTCAAGACTTCCAATACCGAATCCAAGTCAAATTAGAGAGAGTGAAGCAAGGGAACCAGACACTAGAAGAATTTTACAAGGAGTTAAAGCACTTGGTGTTTCGCTCCAATGTTCACTTCCCCGAGGGCTATCTAGTGTCCAAGTTCACCACGGGCTTGAATCCTGACGTGGGCCAAGTGGTGGAGATGCAAAGGTTTGGAACGCATGTGCAAATTGAGGAGGTGCTCCACTATGCCACCCAAGTTTATCAAAATTTGCAATGGATGAAGAGTTCTACAAGTTCTCGGCCATGGGGCTCCACCTCAAGCTCCAACACCGTGCCAACCGCCCCTAGGCACCAAGAGAACAAGTCGGACCTAGCCAAGGCTCCACCTAGGAGAGAAGGCCAGCCGCCTAGCCAAGGCCCCAAAAAGGAAGACAACTCTCGCACTAGAAATGTCAAGTGCTACAAGTGCTTGGGATGTGGCCATTATGCTAGGGACTATTTCCCTTTCGACCGTTATCCATCGTTGGCAATATTTCGTGCTTTAATTCTGGGCGAGATCGTTGGGATTTGCCCTTAATTGCCGTCATAATCTATGTGTTGAATGCTGTGGCCGTTACCTTCAATCAGGAATTTAATGCTCGAGCGAGATCCTCGAAGCTGGTCGGGTGCTACTCGTCTGCAGGGTGTCCGACGCTTCTTTCCGTTCTCTCTTGGACTTCGATTTCGTTTGGACCTGGGCCCAGCTTGCTCGTCTGATTTCCTTGGAGGATGATGGGCCCAATAATAGCCCCAAGTTGTTTTGGGCTCGAGGCTTGCTAAGGGATGGAGTCCAAACAACTTTCCACCACACAATCTCCACCTTTTGGTTTTGGTGCGTCAGACCAGGGCTACGTGGCGGAAATCGCGTGGCACGATGGGACGTTTCTGAAGTCTGCCGTCTCCCTCCATAAATTCGAAACCGGATTTTGCCGATTTGACTTCATCTTCTCCCTTTGCATCTTCATTTGGTAGGTTTTCTCAAGTCCTTCAAAGATTGCTCTTCGATTCCCTCCCCTTTCTGTTTTATAAATGGTCTCCAATGAAGCTTCTGAGTCGTCGGCGACTCATTCGAACTCGAGCAAGGATGAGGTCCCCCCCTTTTCATTCTGAAAGAGACAGACGCTCTGATGAGTATGCTATCACAAGCGGAATTGGAGCAGATCCTCCAAGTCGGAGGCTTTCCTTCGGAGACGGTTGCGAGGCTGCCGCATCCAGACGAGAGGGCCAACGCTCGCTATGAAGGATGGGTTTGCTTCTATGCATACCCATTTAGGATTGGGCACAAATTTCCCTTCTCCTCTCTCGTCAGAGACTTCTTGGCAACCTTGGCGCTTGCACCGTGTCCAGTTATGCCACAAGCGTGGCGAATCCTCAGGGTTCTGGACCTGTTGAATGTCCAGTCTGGGACTGGCTTCAATTTTGACGCTTTGTGGTACAACTACTCATTGGGGTCGAAGAGTTCTTTCCGTGTCCAGCTGCGTATCCGATTGGGTCGAAATCCCCTAGTGTTCAATCTGGACGTGAACGACCGCGGATGGGGGTCAAAGTTTTTCTTCATCGAGCATTCGTCTCTAGAGAAGGGGGCGACTGCTCGTTCTTGTTGTCGGAGTGGCGAGTCGAGAGTATGTGTTCGACCTCTCTTTGCTTGTTTATGTGTCTTAACCCCTTGTTTTAACTTTTCTTTTTTGTAGTTCCTGAGGCAGAAGAGTTGGAAGTTGACGCTCAATCGGAGGGTTTGTCGAAGATTATTCTCAGCATCCCTGCGTCGCAGAGGAAGTTTGCAAACGTCAATTTGCTGTCGACCTCCCCTGCTACCCAATACGTTATGTCAACTGTCTTGTCATCTCGTGCCAAGTGTGAGTTCCGATTTCTGTTATACTTGTGTTTTTTATTTCGTCATCTGCTTTGTGATTTTCGTATTGTCTGTCATGTCAGCGTCTCCGGCCGGTCGGTCGAGTGCTCGTCTGAAAGGAGTGTCCGGGAAGGGCTTGATAGAAAAGAAGAAGGCGACGGCCAAAGCTTTGTCGAGTAAATCGACTCCGGCAGAAACAATGCTCCAGGCCAAGGTTGGCTCGAAGAGGAAGGCGGGTGCCTCTTCTGGTGACGCGAAGGCGGCAGAGATTCCAAAGAAGAAGGGGACGACTACTCAAGGAGTCGACAAGATTGATGCGGTTGGTCAATCGATTGCTGACCTCTTCCACGCCCAGGACCCGACTCTAAAATCCGAGGTTGACGACGTCTCTCCCCTGGACTGCATTGGTGAAGCGGGATGTTCCGCGTGGAGGGTAAGTTGCCTTGTCGTGTTTTTTCTTTCCTTTTCGTCGTTTTGACTGAAACTTTTGATTGGCTTTGTTTTCCTTCCAGACTTTTCAGTACCTCTTGGAGGCGTATTCCGGTGTCAAAACAATGGCCGCTAAGGCTGAGGACAGGGCTGCTAGGTCAGAGTCCGACCTCGTGTCTTTGAAGAGCAAGTTGGAAAGGGATGAGAGTCGTTGTCGGGAGGCTGAGCTCCGCTTTGTCAGGGAGCTGAGGAACTACCAAGATGACTTGGATGCATGTCGAAGAGAGCTCAGTGAGAGCCAATCAAGTGTCGAGGAAAGAGTGAAGCAGGCTCAGATTGAGTCCGGTCGGATCACAGGCGACGTAGGCGCTTTTTACGCGCTGAAGTCGCGTGTCGAGATGATGGAGGAGTTTGACGAAGGCAAGCAGGGGATTTGGGACTTGAAGGCAGAGAAGGAGACCATGGACTCCCTATTTCCGAAGGGGAATCCAGGCCTGGAGCTCTTTCAATTGGCCGGCGTCGGAGAAGAAACTTTGGATGGAAGTGCCGACGAGGATGAGGCCCACTCTGGTGATATCGAGCCACTCGAGCCCCAGCCTTCTCTTGACCCGGCCCCTTTTGAAGGTAATGTTGCCGACCCCGATCCTTGATTTGTTTTTCTTGCAGTCTGACTTGTGATCCCACTTGTGTGTGGGTAAGACATTCTGTGTTTTGGCGATCCGTCCACCATCGCGGGTCGCAGAATGTTTTTTAGTGGATGTTTCTGAAGTTCTACGCAGATGTAGGCAGACAATGTGTTTTGGCAGCCCGTCCACCATCGCGGGTCGCGTATTTGTAAAAAATGCTCTAGACTTTTATTTGATGCATACTGTTTTTTACAAAGGATCGTATGTTTGTGCGTTTCGTACATGTCATCAGACTATTCTAGAGAAGTTTGTCGATGACGCTTGTGTTCTGTGTGTCGGGTTTGCCCGTGTGCTCCGTCGAGTAGGGCTTGCCGTATGTATGTAAAAAAGGAGGCCTGCAAATGTATGTGTTTGTGTTAGTCATGACTTTGAGCTGGGGAGGGAAAGCAATATGTTTCTATTGCGTAAATGTAATAAGGTGTCTTAACTTTATGTATTGTATAAGGTAGGCGGTGTGCCGACGTGCCTGTTTGTTCATCTCCCCGTGTTCCGATCGATCGTGTAAATGTAGTGTAAGCGCTTTTGTTTATGACTGGATCCAGTGTATATGTCGATGCCGTCCTGTACTTATGTTTTGCAAGGAAGAAGTCCTTGCCACTTTAGAAGTGGTATAACTTTAGATGTGTCGCGTTCCAACTTCTTGGGATCGGTCGACCGTCTTTGTCCTCTAGTTGGTATGCTCCTTGTCCGACTACTTCAGTGATTAGGTAGGGTCCTTCCCACTGTCTTGGTATTCTGGAACGTTTTTCTGAGGACCCAGTCCCCAACCTTAAAGACTTTGGCTCGAACATTCTTGTTGTAGCTCCTTGCGACTTGTTGTTGGAACTTGACCATCCTGATCCGAGCTCTTTCTCTAGTCTCGTCCACCGTATCCAGGTTGTGTGCTAGTTCGACGTCGTTCTGTTGGTTTGTTTGAAGGCTGCAACGAGCAGTCAGAACCAATAACTCAGCGGGGATGACCGCCTCACTCCCATAGACGAGTGAAAACGGCAACTGTCCGGTCGCGTTCTTTGGAGTGGTCCTATCGGACCAGAGGATGAATGGGAGTTCGTCTGCCCATTTGCCTTTAGCCCCTGTGAGGCGTTTCTTGAGGTTATTGATGATGATTTTGTTGCTGGACTCAGCTTGTCCGTTGGATTGTGGATACCGAGGGGTGGAGGTGACTAACTTGATGCCCCATTGGTCGCAAAAGGCTCGAGTCTTATGGCTGATGAACTGGGAGCCATTGTCGCACACGATTTCTGATGGGACGCCAAATCTGCACAAGATATTGCGTTTTATAAATGACATGACGTGTTGATCTTTTACCTCTCTGTAGGCTTCAGCTTCGATCCATTTGGAGAAGTAGTCTGTCATGGCGAGGAAGAAGACTCTTTGACCCGACGCAGGTGGGAGTTTCCCGACGATGTCCATTCCCCACCTCATAAAGGGCCATGGCGCTAGAGTCGGATGGAGGAGCTCCGAAGGTTGATGAGGAACGGGTGTGTGGCGTTGACAGGCGTCGCACTTCTTGGTGTATTCCATATCGTCTATGTTCATGGTGGGCCAGTAGTATCCGTTTCGCAAGGCTTTTCCAGAGAGGCTTCGTCCGCCGGTATGGTTTCCGCACTCTCCCTCATGTAACGATTGTAGGATACGTCCGACCTCTGGAGTCTTGAGGCACCGTAGGAGTATCCTTATGACAGATCTTTTGTACAAGATGTTATCTATGAAATCGAAAGAGAGTGTTTGTACCTTTAGCCTTTTTGCTTCTGTTTTGTCGTTGGGCAGGATGCCATCTCTTAGCCATTCGATGTAAGGCAGTGTCCAGTCATCATGGGTGTTGACAACGTCTTCTTCTAGTCGGTCGCCTATCTCCATCGCGACAAGTTCCTCTAATGGTGTGGTTGACTCACTGGATGTTCTCGGGACGGCTGGCGTCATGATGTGTGCCAACGGGATGTATGGAAATTCCTTTGGATCCAAGACGGACCCTAGATTGGTGAGTGCGTCAGCTTGAGAATTAAGATCTCTTGGTACCTGTCTGTTGTCGAATGTTTGTAATTGGTTGATCAACTTTTTAGCTACTTCCAGGTAGGCTATCATTCTGACGTCTTTTGCATTGTATGACCCTTGTACTTGGTTTACGACCAGGAGGGAGTCGCAGATGACTTTGATCTCTTGAATTCCTAGGTCACGGGCCAGGATGAGTCCGAATATGAGTGCCTCGTATTCAACTTCATTGTTGGTCGCGTTCCATTCGCACCTCACGGCCTGGGCTATCTTGTTCCCTTGTGGCGATTTCAGCACGACCCCTAGCCCCGATCCTCTGGCATTCGACGTGCCGTCGGTATGGAGTTCCCATTTACCTGTTTCCTCCGTCGTGAGCAATTGTGCTGCCTCTTTAGCGGCTTCTTGTTCTAGGGTCGGGCTGAAGTCTGCCACAAAGTCAGCCAAGGCCTGCGACTTGATCGTCGTTCTGGGCTCGGACTCGATGTCGTAGCCGCCAAGGTGTATGGCCCATTTGGTCATTCGTCCTATGAACTCAGGTTTCCTCATGATCACTCTCATGGGATGATTAGTGCGGACAATTATAGTGTGGGATTCGAAATAAGGTTTGAGCTTGTTCGAGGCCATTACCAATGATAGTACAAGTTTTTCAAGCGACGAGTACCTTGTTTCCGCTGGTAGTAGCGTTCGACTGACGTAGTATATTGGCGATTGCTTGCCATCCTCTTCTCTGATCAGTACTGTGCTCACAACTGACTCCGACACTGCTAGATATAGCAATAATGGCTCGTCGTCTTTGGGCTTGGTCAGTAACATGGGACTGGCAAGATATTCCTTTAGGTTCTGAAATGCAGTTTCGTGCTCTTCCATCTATTGAAAGGATTTTTTTCTTCTTGAGAGCGTCGTGAAAGGGTTTACATTTGTCGGATGACTTTGAGATGAATCTATTCAGAGCTGCTATCCGACCTGTCAGTTTTTGCACGTCCTTGACGCATCGGGGGGATCGGAGGTTGATGAGGGGCTTGACCTGTTCTGGGCTGGCTTCTATTCCTCTTTGCGTCACCATGTACCCTAGGAATTTTCCTGACGACACCCCGAAAGAACACTTCATATGATTCAATTTCATGTTGTATCTTTTTAGTGCCTCGAAGGTGTCGCGGAGGTGGTCAATATGATCTTCCTTCTTCTTTGACTTGACCAGCATGTCGTCTATGTAGACTTCCATCGTGTCCCCGATCTGGTCTTTAAACATCTTGTTGACCAGTCGTTGGTAGGTAGCCCCTGCATTTTTTAGTCCGAAGGGCATTACTTTGTAACAATAGATACCTTGGCTTATGATGAATGTCGTCTTCTCTTGGTCCTCGGGCTCCATGAGGATTTGATTGTAGCCATTTAACGCATCCATGAAGGTTAACATTTCGTGTCCCGTCGTTGCGTCGACCATGGCATCGATGTGGGGGTGTGGAAACGAGTCTTTAGGACAAGCTTTGTTGAGATCGGTGAAGTCGATGCAGACTCTCCACTTGCCATTCTTCTTTTGAACTACGACTACATTGGCCAGCCAGTCGGGATAGTGGACATCCCTTATCTTCCCTGTTTCTAACAAGCTCTTGACTTCGTCATCGACTATCTTGTTTCGCTCTGGGGCGAACTTCTTGCGTTTTTGCTTCACAGGGGGGTGAGATGGATCTACATTCAACTTATGAGTAATAATGTTCGGAGATATACCGACCATGTCCTCGTGTGACCATGCAAAACAATCAGTATTGGATCTGAGAAAATCAAGAATTTGTTGTCTGGTCGAGTCGTCCAAATCCGACCCGACCCTTACCGTTTGGTTTGGCCTTGAAGGATCTAGCACGATTTCGTCGAGTTTTTCCATTTCTGGTTCGACGTACCGCTCTGTGATTGCTATGCGGTCTTATGCTCGACGACGCTTTTCATGGAGGCGACGTAGCATTCCTTGGCTGCCCTCTGGTCTTCCTTGATTTCTTGGACTCCCCACTTGGTAGGGAACTTGATGACTTGATGGTACGTCGAAGGTACCGCCTTCATAGCGTGTATCCATGGCCTGCCAAGAATGTAATTATAAGGAGACGGGCAATCTAGGACTAGGAATTTCACCTGTTGGTTGACTCCTCCGGCGTACGTTGTGAGAACGATTTCACCGATAGTGTGCTTAACCTCGCCACTAAACCCGACCAGTGGGGTCGATTTCTTGATCAGGTCATCCTCACCCAGACCCATCCCTTTGAGGGCATCGAAGGTCAAGAGGTTGGTCGAACTCCCTGTATCGATTAGTACTCTCCGTATCAAACAATTCCCAATAGACAAAGAGATTACCAGACCATCGTGATGACTCTCCGATCCGTCGGCGTCGGATTCGTCGAATGTGACCGTCGGGAGATCGGAGACCTTGTTTGGCTTGAATTCTGGCGCTTCGGGCCTATTGCCCTTGCTTTCCTTTGCATGTCGCTTGGCCGCTAAGTATGTGTTTCCACATACGTCCGAACCACCTGAAATAGTGTTGACAATCTTTGTATGAATAGGAGACGGAGGTTTGTCTTGTTTTACCTGATCTCGTCGTTCCATGGTGGCTTTGGCTCGCTCCGAGATTACGTTGCGTAGGAGCCCCTGCGCATGTAACACCCCCAAATCTGAACCCATTTGGAAAGGTATTACCGCCAGTGACCTCAGTGTTCCTTACCGAGATCACCCAAGGCTTTACCGTTTGAATACAAACCATGAAATACAATGATACAAAATGATAACTTTATTCATATAAAACATGAGTCCCGGGATTACATCCCAATCCCGAATAGGACAAACACATAGTTTAACAAAGTACAGCGGAAGTCTTTAAACAAGGTACAGCGGAAGTCTTTTAAATATATTACAAACAAGGATCTTGACCACAATGGTCATCTCCCAAGGATCTCAACCTGATTAAAAGAAATTTATTAAAAACATCCAAAAACAACCGTCGTCTTCATAGTCAATCTAGTCTCCTCATATATTCGCTCTATCTGATGTGCTGAATCGAACGGATGACACCAGCCAACCATGCAGAGAACAATTGCGGTTGGTTAGTCTACTGAATAGACTATGCAAGGGTACAAAGCAGAGTGGTTCGAAGCAGTCGTATTAGGTTAGACTCATCGCTTCTCGAATAATAACCGATGATGATAATCAACCATCATACTCCTACTGGAATAAACAAGAGGTATGCACAAGAGAAGATTCTGGAAGACTGAATCTTCACAGAAATCGACCCGAAAAGAGACTCCAAGAGATTGAGTCTTTAAGGAAATATGACAAATCTGGAACGTTTAAAGAATCAGACATCAGTGATTTAAAAGCTGACTTAGATGTTTCGGTTCACGACCAACCTCACCGCTCACAGCGAATCCAGATTGGAAAGAGAACGTACTCTGATCAAAAGTCGAGACGAGCTTTCCTAGCAGCACTATTTACTTAGTTGCACTACTCGCCAAAGGTATATTAATTATGTGCACTCGAGCACTTTATCTTATTAAATTCCAAAACCCACATTACATTATAAGCTTTTAAACATATGCTCTGTCACGCAGGACATACAACTAAGGAATGGACCTCACAGAATCCAAGCCTCTGGACTTATATCGAAGGAATGAACCTCGCAGAGTCCAAGCCTCTACTATCGTAGGGTCTTGCTCGCCCTTTTCCCCAAGTTATAAAGAAACGAATGGACCTCTCGGAGTTCATGCGTTCCTACAAATACTCGTGCTAACTAACAGTTCGAGCACAACAATAGTTCAAGATAAATCCACATAAATGCCCTCAAGGCGAACATAAATAATAGCGTTGTTCTAACAGATATACAACCTATTAATATCATTATTACAGTTTCCAAAACAGTTTATAAAACCAATTCCAGATAAACACAGTAATCATTCCAAATTAATTACTCAGATAAACACTGATAATTCATGTAAATATGGAACGATGAGCAAGAGCGAGCCGCCACTTGCCTTAATCCGCAGAATAGAAACAAGCCTAACGACAACGACGGGATTCCGGGCTCGACACGGGTATAGCTCCGACAGCACAACGACCTTCGAATCGACCCATAAAAGGAACCTTAAGTTAGATCCGACATAACCACAGTACGAATCTAAAAACGACGAAAGAAAACGAAAGGAACGATTCCACAACGACGACTACCAAAGCCAAAAGCCCAAAAAGGCATTCTGGACACTGGCGGCGGTCGCCGTTCTTGGCGGCGGTCGTCGCAGTTCATCACGGTGGGCGCCGTGAAGAACACGGCGGTCGCCGTGAAGAACTCAGACGACAGAAGCGGCGAGAAACTCACCCAAAACACGAGCGACTCGGCCTCCTTCGACTTGCTTTGGTCTCTAACCGCCAAGGCTACCAAAAGCTTCACAAAGGCACTCTGGAAACACCACCAAACGACCTCCGGCGAAAGCTTCAGAAATCCGGCGAGGCACAACTCCGGTGAGGCAAGAATTTGGGAGAGCTTGGGCTGTGGATTGAGCTCAAAAACCCCTCCCAAACACCTCATTTTATAGCCAAATGCCAGGAAACACAATGATGGCCCTACGAAGAGCTACTCCGGCGCTGCCAGAGCCACGCCGGCGACCTTCGGGCAAGGACCTCTGAACAACAACGACGGCGGGCGCCGTCATAAATGCGGCGGGCGCCGCCATAGGCCTGGCGTCCCCAGCTAGGAGAAGACCCAGCCTGCTCCTCGAGCCTTGCGATGGCGGGCGCCGCCCTTGGCTTTGCCGCCTCCTCAGCTCTTAGACGAAAACGATATTAACCTGGGATAAAATTATCGTACGCGAACGAGTATTAAAATCCAAAGCACGTCATCTATATTTTATTTCACTGAGAAAAATATTACAGATACAGAGAGCATTACCGAACGTCTTAAACTCTCTGAATTAAATCCAACGTACATAACGGGTAATCGGGAAAAATCCCGGAACTCCAGAAATAGCTTACAAAAATACGGGGTATCACATCTCCTTCCCCTTAAAAGAAGTTTCGACCCCTAAACTTAGGTCGAGAATAACTCGGAAAAACGCCTGAGCATATCTGACTCGGTTTCCCATGTTTTCCAAGTAACTTCCTCCGATCCAGACTTGGACCACTGAATCCGTACCAACGGTACGATCTTGCTACGCAGCTGCTTCTCACGACGCCCCAAAATGCGCACGTGCATCTCCTCATAAGTACCATTACCTTGAATCTCGATGTCTTCCTAACTCAGCACATGAGACTCATCTGGCACATACTTCTTGAGCAAAGAGACGTGGAACACATTATGCACTGGATGAGCCGATGGTGGCAACGCCAAGCGGTACGCTAGAGATCCCACTCTATCCAGAATCTCGAATGGTCCCACGTAGCGAGGGTTAAGCTTCCCACGCTTACCAAACCTGAAAACTCCCTTCGAGGGCGACACCTTGACAAACACCTTGTCACCGACCTCGAACTCGACATTCCTACGCTTCTTGTCTGCCTACGACTTCTGTCGACTCTGAGCGGTCAACATCCTTTGTCGAATCAAGGCAATGTCAGAAGTTGTCCTCTCGACTAACTCTAGACCAAGCAGAATCTTGTCGGCGTTATCGTCCCAACAAATTGGAGATCTGCATCGGCGACCATACAAAGCTTCGAACGGAGCCATCTTGATCGTAGCATGCCAGCAGTTGTTGTAGGTGAACTCAATCAGACTCAAGTTGTCCTCCCAGCTAGTCGGACAATCGAGTATACAAGCTCTGAGCATATCCTCCAGAGTCTGGATGGTCCTTTTAGACTGGCCATCTGTCTGATGATGAAACGCTGTGTTGAACCTTAATTCAGTTCCCATGGCCTTATAAAGCTCTTGCCAGAACCTTGACATGAATCGGCCATCTCGATCCGATACAATGGTCTTTAGGAATGCCATATAAACGGACAATCTCCTGGTGGAAAACTTCTGCTGACCTCTGGGTCACCCAAGTAACCTCAGTTTCCAATGCAAACACTATTGCTGCTAGTTCTAGGTCATGTGTTGGTTAATTTGCTTCATAGGTTTTCAATTGTCTAGATGCGTATGCAATAACCTTGCCCCTCTGCATCAAAGACACATCCCAACCCATTTCTCGAAGCATTACTATAGACCATATAACCATCATTCCTTCCGACAACGCCAAAACTGGTGCATAAGTCAGACATTGTTTCAACTACTTGAAAACTGGTCTTGCACTTGTCATCCCAGACAACTTCTTGTTGACCTTGTGGAATAGACTGGTCATAGGTGGAGTGATCTTAGAAAAATCCTTCCATGAACCGTCTATAATGCTCAGCAAGCTCTGGGAAACTGTGCACCTCGCTCACACCCTGAGGCCGCTTCTAAACAACTATTGATTCACTCTTCTGGGGAATAACCATAACCTCATTCTTATTGATCACATGGCCTAAGAAAGACACTTCTAGATCCAACAATCGCACTTAGCCCACTTTGCGTACAGCCGACTTGGTCTAAGGACCGATAAAGCAATCCGCAGATATTCCCTGTGAGCTTCCTTGCTCGGGGAAAATATCAAAATGCCATTGATGAAGACCACTATGAACTTATTCAAGTACTGGTCTAAAACATCGATGTACTAGGTTCATGAAAACTGTTGGAGCATTCGAAGCCCAGATGGCATGACTACAATCTCGTAGTGACCATCTCTCGCCCGAACGCAATCCTCGAAATATCATCATCATGAATCCTGAGCTGATAAAAACCAGATCTCCGGTCGATCTTGGAGAAAACTTTTGCTCCCTGAAGTTGATCCAACAGATCATCACTCATGGGCAACAGATACTTGCTCTTGATCGTGACTTTATTCAACTCTCGAAAGTCAAAACAAAGTCGAAACGGTCCATCTTTCTTTTTGACAAATAAAACTAGGGCACTTCTACTCAAGGTGATGCACTCAGCTTTATATAACTTTTGTCCAGAAGATCCTTGAGTTGCTTCTTCAACTCTTGCATCTCAACAGGAGCCATCCGGTACGGTGCCTCAGAGATCGGCGTGGTACTCGGCTCGAGATCAACGGCAAACTCCACAACACGATTCGGGGTATCCAGGAATATCTTCTGGAAAGACACCCGGAAATCCTCTAACCACAGGAATATCAAAAACTGAAGTCTTATGACGCTTCCGTCAATCCATACCGAGAATAATTATCGTATGGGACCATGGTTATTTAGGTCAAATCGCTTTGAATTTCTTACCCTTGATGGTAATCGACAATTTCGACAGACGATTGGTTCTAACCAAATATTTCATATTAATAATATTTATAACCAAAGGTTCACAAACTTAGCCGCATACAGAACTTAACTTACAACCATCCAAAATGAAAGTCTGGGTAGCACCCACATCAACAACACATTAACAAAAGTGTAATGCAGATACAAAGTACTCTAAGCATTAGGAGCATAGGGTCCATCCGCCTCACGCATCACGTAAAGACGTTGACCCTGACTTCCAGAAGTCACTGGGGCTTTCCTCTTATCCTGCGCAGTTGTCTGCATCGAAGGATTGGAAGTCTCTGCTGGTTTAAACCTAGGTCTGTTGTTTGGATTAACAGACCTCTGTTGTGACTCTGCTCCTTTTTGCATTCCCTGCCGACAGAACCTCTGCATATGTCCTTCCTTTCCACAACCAAAACAAGTCTTCTTCTCATTCTGACATGCAAAACTCTTGTGCCCAGATGTACCACAATTATGGCATTGGATCAGACTCTTACTCTGACCCGATTGCTGAGTTGACCCATCTCGAGTCGTTTCTGTCTTTGCCTTGCTGGACTTGGCAAAATCAAAAGGTGGTGCGGGACATTTAAACCCACTTGCCCGAAGCTGGTTCTGCACTTGCCTCTGGCTATCACGCTTCCTGGTTGACTCCTCTAGAGTTACCTCCAACTTGTAAGCCGCATCCACGTACTGCTCGAGAGTAGAGCATGTGTGGTGCACCATCCATGGTTTAATATCTAGGTTCATCCATTCATGGAAGTACCAGATCTTCTGAGCCTCACTGGATATTTCTGGTTCAGCATACTGCAGCAAATGATTGAATTTAGTGGCAAGCTTGGTCACCTTCAATCCATCTGTCTTAGGATACAAGAACTCCTTGTGTTTCTCCTCCCTCATAGCACGAGAGAAGAAACGGTCCGTCATCTTGGTCTTAAACATTGACCAGGTCAACACCGGGCTATCAGCTAAGCCGGTACTCTCCCACCATTCACTGGCTTCTTCCTTCAACTGTAGAGGCTATGTGCACTTTCTCCGCTTCAGTGCACTCCACATTACGGAACAATCGCTCCATGTGGGAAAAGCAATGAGCCACTCTGACTGACTCTCCCTTTCCATCGTAGTTGTCGGGTCTCATAGAGTTAATGGCCTTCAGAGCTCGTCCATATTCCCCTCTATTTCTGATCACGCCTCCCTGTAGTACCTGGTTCTCTTGTTCATCAAACCTCGGAACTTCTGGAGGTACTGGCACTCCTTGTGCCTGAGGTGTGATTGGTCGCATTATCTCGGTGAATGCTTGCATAACAATCCCCCGAATTGTTGCGACTGTTGCTGCATCGAGCACTACTGGAGCGTTGGCCTGAGCTTGGCCATTGCCTCCTGGATTATTGTTGAAGACAGACTCACGCTCTCCTGATGGGTCTGCATCAATCCTCGGGTTTGGTCTGGGGTCATTGCTCGGCCCAGCACCAGCACGGATAACGTTCCTTGTGTTCACCATCTGTTTACCGATCAAATTCCAAGGATTTTATCACATTAGTATCATTATGATATACTTATTGTAATAAAATCAATTTAGAATAGATCAAACTCGTAAATTTCTATTGATGAACTGAAACTGAGATACTAGGTTCTACAACCTCAAATCACAACGAGCGAAGTGGGAATCAAGCCTAACTGGAGATGGCGAAACCACCTCGGCTTCTCCCGGGTTCCTCTGAAGAGAACAGAATGCACCCATATCTAGCGGGGCAACGAGAAATAAATTAGTCTTTCTAGACATAGAAGCAAGCTTACTATATCAGACTATACAGAAGACACGACTATGAACGGTATTTTGAAATTCTTTTCACTTTAAAAATTCAGAGCCCTTTTAAAGCATTTTCAAAAACGGATAAATGATTTATAAAATCCCAAACCCGTTTTAAAATCTTTGGCTCTGATACCACAACTGTAACACCCCCAAATCTGAACTCATTTGGAAAGGTATTACCGCCAGTGACCTCAGTGTTACTTACCGAGATCACCCAAGGCTTTACCGTTTGAATACAAACAATGAAATACAATGATACAAAATGATAACTTTATTCATATAAAACATGAGTCCCGGGATTACATCCCAATCCCAAATAGGACAAACACAGAGTTTAACAAAGTACATCGGAAGTCTTTAAACAAGGTACAGCGGAAGTCTTTTAAATATATTACAAACAAGGATCTTGACCACAATGGTCATCTCCCAAGGATCTCAACCTGATTAAAAGAAATTATTAAAAACATCCAAAAACAACCATCGTCTTCATAGTCAATCTAGTCTCCTCATATCTTCGCTCTATCTGATGTGTCGAATCGAACAGATGACACCAGCCAACCATGGAGAGAACAATTGCGGTTGGTTAGTCTACTGAATAGACTATGCAAGGGTACAAAGCAGAGTGGTTCGAAGCAGTCGTATTAGGTTAGACTCATCGCTTCTCGAATAATAACCGATGACGATAGTCAACCATCATACTCCTACTGGAATAAACAAGAGGTATGCACAAGAGAAGATTCTGGAAGACTGAATCTTCACAGAAATCGACCCGAAAAGAGACTCCAAGAGATTGAGTCTTTAAGGAAATATGACAAATCTGGAACGTTTAAAGAATCAGACACCAGTGATTTAAAAGCTGACTTAGATGTTTCGGTTCACGACCAACCTCACCGCTCACAGCGAATCCAGATTGGAAAGAGAACGTACTCTGATCAAAAGTCGAGACGAGCTTTCCTAGCAGCACTATTTACTTAGATGCACTACTCGCCAAAGGTATATTAATTATGTGCACTCGGGCACTTTATCTTATTAAATTCCAAAACCCACATTACATTATAAGCTTTTAAACATATGCTCTGTCACGCAGGACATACAACTAAGGAATGGACCTCACAGAATCCAAGCCTCTGGACTTATATCGAAGGAATGAACCTCGCAGAGTTCAAGCCTCTACTATCGTAGGGTCTTGCTCGCCCTTTTCCCCAAGTTATAAAGAAACGAATGGACCTCTCGGAGTCCAGGCGTTCCTATGAATACTCGTGTTAACTAACAGTTCGAGCACAACAATAGTTCAGGATAAATCCACATAAATGCCCTCAAGGCGAACATAAATAATAGTATTGTTCTAACAGATATACAACCTATTAATATCATTATTACAGTTTCCAAAACAGTTTATAAAACCAATTCCAGATAAACACAGTAATCATTCCAAATTAATTACTCAGATAAACACTGATAATTAATGTAAATATGGAACGATGAGCAAGAGCGAACCGCCACTTGCCTTAATCCGCAGAATAGAAACAAGCCTAACGACAACGACGGGATTCCGGGCTCGACACGGGTATAGCTCCGACAGCACAACGACTTTCGAATCGACCCATAAAAGGAACCTTAAGTTAGATCTGACATAACCACAGTACGAATCTAAAAACGACGAAAGAAAACAAAAGGAACGATGCCACAACGACGACTACCAAAGCCAAAAGCCCAAAAAGGCATTCTGGACACTGGAGGCGGTCGCCGCAGTTCATCACGGCGGGCGCCGTGAAGAACACGGCGGTCGCCATGAAGAACTCAGACGACAGAAGCGGCGAGAAACTCACCCAAAACACGAGCGACTCGGCCTCCTTCGACTTGCTTTGGTTTATAACCTCCAAGGCTACCAAAAGCTTCACAAAGGCACTCTGGAAACACCACCAAACGACATCCGGCGAAAGCTTCAGAAATCCGGCGAGGCACAACTCCGGTGAGGCAAGAATTTGGGAGAGCTTGGGCTGTGGATTGAGCTCAAAAACCCCTCCCAAACACCTCCTTTTATAGCCAAATGCCAGGAAACACAATGATAGCCCTACGAAGAGCTACTCCGGCGCTGTCAGAGCCACGCCGGCGACCTTCGGGCAAGGACCTCCGAACAACAACGACGGCGGGCGCCGCCATAGGTCTGGCGTCCCCAGCTAGGAGAAGACCTAGCCTGCTCCTCGAGCCTTGCGACGGCGGGCGCCGCCACTGTACGGCGGGCGCCGCCATTGGCTTTGCCGCCTCATCAGCTCTTAGATGAAAACGATATTAACCCGGGATATAATTATCGTACGCGAACAAGTATTAAAATCCAAAGCACGTCGTCTGTATTTTATTTCACTGAGAAAAATATTACAGATACAGAGAGCATTACCGAACGTCTTAAACTCTGAATTAAATCCGACGTACATAATGGGTACTCGGGAAAAATCCCGGAACTCCAGAAATATCTTACAAAAATACGGGGTATCACAGCGCGAGCAATCTTGCGACCTCTTTTCGCAGGGCGATGCACTCGTCTGTCGAGTGACCGTGGAATTCGCACCATCGGCTTTTGTCCTTTTTGACGTTCGGTCGGTCGCTCTTTCGGGGCCATCTTACCTCTTTTCCATATTTGTCGAAACTCTTGACGAGCTCAGACACAGAAACGTTAAGGTTGTAAGATTGAACCCTGGGAGGCAACGTCGAACCGTCTCTCCAGTCTTGAGACCTGTCTTGGAAAAAGTTTACCTGATTTTGCTCGCTTCGGTTACGAGGATAGGGATGATGGCGTATGTCTCAACGGTTGTCGGAGGAGGATTTGCGATCGGATTGATGAGGTCCATGAGAGGCTTTTCGCGACTCACGGTCTTCTTCTAGTCGCACCTCGGCCATGGTTTTGGCCTGGACATCTTCGAAGCTTCTGCACGGGTACTTGGTGATCTCGTTGTAGAGGTTGCTGTCTTTGATCAATCCTTGTCGGAAGGCTTTGATGGAGGTGGTGACGTCGCAATGGGGGATCGCGACTTTCTCCTTATTTTACCTGTTAAGAACCTTGACATGAATCGGCCATCTCGATCCGATACAATGGTCTTTAGGAATGCCATATAAACGGACAATCTCCTGGTGGAAAACTTCTGCTGACCTCTGGGTCACCCAAGTAACCTCAGTTTCCAATGCAAACACTATTGCTGCTAGTTCTAGGTCATGTGTTGGTTAATTTGCTTCATAGGTTTTCAATTGTCTAGATGCGTATGCAATAACCTTGCCCCTCTGCATCAAAGACACATCCCAACCCATTTCTCGAAGCATTACTATAGACCATATAACCATCATTCCTTCCGACAACGCCAAAACTGGTGCATAAGTCAGACATTGTTTCAACTACTTGAAAACTGGTCTTGCACTTGTCATCCCAGACAACTTCTTGTTGACCTTGTGGAATAGACTGGTCATAGGTGGAGTGATCTTAGAAAAATCCTTCCATGAACCGTCTATAATGCTCAGCAAGCTCTGGGAAACTGTGCATCTCGCTCACACCCTGAGGCCGCTTCTAAACAACTATTGATTCACTCTTCTGGGGAATAACCATAACCTCATTCTTATTGATCACATGGCCTAAGAAAGACACTTCTAGATCCAACAATCGCACTTAGCCCACTTTGCGTACAGCCGACTTGGTCTAAGGACCGATAAAGCAATCCGCAGATATTCCCTGTGAGCTTCCTTGCTCGGGGAAAATATCAAAATGCCATTGATGAAGACCACTATGAACTTATTCAAGTACTGGTCTAAAACATCGATGTACTAGGTTCATGAAAACTGTTGGAGCATTCGAAGCCCAGATGGCATGACTACAATCTCGTAGTGACCATCTCTCGCCCGAACGCAATCCTCGAAATATCATCATCATGAATCCTGAGCTGATAAAAACCAGATCTCCGGTCGATCTTGGAGAAAACTTTTGCTCCCTGAAGTTGATCCAACAGATCATCACTCATGGGCAACAGATACTTGCTCTTGATCGTGACTTTATTCAACTCTCGAAAGTCAAAACAAAGTCGAAACGGTCCATCTTTCTTTTTGACAAATAAAACTAGGGCACTTCTACTCAAGGTGATGCACTCAGCTTTATATAACTTTTGTCCAGAAGATCCTTGAGTTGCTTCTTCAACTCTTGCATCTCAACAGGAGCCATCCGGTACGGTGCCTCAGAGATCGGCGTGGTACTCGGCTCGAGATCAACGGCAAACTCCACAACACGATTCGGGGTATCCAGGAATATCTTCTGGAAAGACACCCGGAAATCCTCTAACCACAGGAATATCAAAAACTGAAGTCTTATGACGCTTCCGTCAATCCATACCGAGAATAATTATCGTATGGGACCATGGTTATTTAGGTCAAATCGCTTTGAATTTCTTACCCTTGATGGTAATCGACAATTTCGACAGACGATTGGTTCTAACCAAATATTTCATATTAATAATATTTATAACCAAAGGTTCACAAACTTAGCCGCATACAGAACTTAACTTACAACCATCCAAAATGAAAGTCTGGGTAGCACCCACATCAACAACACATTAACAAAAGTGTAATGCAGATACAAAGTACTCTAAGCATTAGGAGCATAGGGTCCATCCGCCTCACGCATCACGTAAAGACGTTGACCCTGACTTCCAGAAGTCACTGGGGCTTTCCTCTTATCCTGCGCAGTTGTCTGCATCGAAGGATTGGAAGTCTCTGCTGGTTTAAACCTAGGTCTGTTGTTTGGATTAACAGACCCCTGTTGTGACTCTGCTCCTTTTTGCATTCCCTGCCGACAGAACCTCTGCATATGTCCTTCCTTTCCACAACCAAAACAAGTCTTCTTCTCATTCTGACATGCAAAACTCTTGTGCCCAGATGTACCACAATTATGGCATTGGATCAGACTCTTACTCTGACCCGATTGCTGAGTTGACCCATCTCGAGTCGTTTCTGTCTTTGCCTTGCTGGACTTGGCAAAATCAAAAGGTGGTGCGGGACATTTAAACCCACTTGCCCGAAGCTGGTTCTGCACTTGCCTCTGGCTATCACGCTTCCTGGTTGACTCCTCTAGAGTTACCTCCAACTTGTAAGCCGCATCCACGTACTGCTCGAGAGTAGAGCATGTGTGGTGCACCATCCATGGTTTAATATCTAGGTTCATCCATTCATGGAAGTACCAGATCTTCTGAGCCTCACTGGATATTTCTGGTTCAGCATACTGCAGCAAATGATTGAATTTAGTGGCAAGCTTGGTCACCTTCAATCCATCTGTCTTAGGATACAAGAACTCCTTGTGTTTCTCCTCCCTCATAGCACGAGAGAAGAAACGGTCCGTCATCTTGGTCTTAAACATTGACCAGGTCAACACCGGGCTATCAGCTAAGCCGGTACTCTCCCACCATTCACTGGCTTCTTCCTTCAACTGTAGAGGCTATGTGCACTTTCTCCGCTTCAGTGCACTCCACATTACGGAACAATCGCTCCATGTGGGAAAAGCAATGAGCCACTCTGACTGACTCTCCCTTTCCATCGTAGTTGTCGGGTCTCATAGAGTTAATGGCCTTCAGAGCTCGTCCATATTCCCCTCTATTTCTGATCACGCCTCCCTGTAGTACCTGGTTCTCTTGTTCATCAAACCTCGGAACTTCTGGAGGTACTGGCACTCCTTGTGCCTGAGGTGTGATTGGTCGCATTATCTCGGTGAATGCTTGCATAACAATCCCCCGAATTGTTGCGACTGTTGCTGCATCGAGCACTACTGGAGCGTTGGCCTGAGCTTGGCCATTGCCTCCTGGATTATTGTTGAAGACAGACTCACGCTCTCCTGATGGGTCTGCATCAATCCTCGGGTTTGGTCTGGGGTCATTGCTCGGCCCAGCACCAGCACGGATAACGTTCCTTGTGTTCACCATCTGTTTACCGATCAAATTCCAAGGATTTTATCACATTAGTATCATTATGATATACTTATTGTAATAAAATCAATTTAGAATAGATCAAACTCGTAAATTTCTATTGATGAACTGAAACTGAGATACTAGGTTCTACAACCTCAAATCACAACGAGCGAAGTGGGAATCAAGCCTAACTGGAGATGGCGAAACCACCTCGGCTTCTCCCGGGTTCCTCTGAAGAGAACAGAATGCACCCATATCTAGCGGGGCAACGAGAAATAAATTAGTCTTTCTAGACATAGAAGCAAGCTTACTATATCAGACTATACAGAAGACACGACTATGAACGGTATTTTGAAATTCTTTTCACTTTAAAAATTCAGAGCCCTTTTAAAGCATTTTCAAAAACGGATAAATGATTTATAAAATCCCAAACCCGTTTTAAAATCTTTGGCTCTGATACCACAACTGTAACACCCCCAAATCTGAACTCATTTGGAAAGGTATTACCGCCAGTGACCTCAGTGTTACTTACCGAGATCACCCAAGGCTTTACCGTTTGAATACAAACAATGAAATACAATGATACAAAATGATAACTTTATTCATATAAAACATGAGTCCCGGGATTACATCCCAATCCCAAATAGGACAAACACAGAGTTTAACAAAGTACATCGGAAGTCTTTAAACAAGGTACAGCGGAAGTCTTTTAAATATATTACAAACAAGGATCTTGACCACAATGGTCATCTCCCAAGGATCTCAACCTGATTAAAAGAAATTATTAAAAACATCCAAAAACAACCATCGTCTTCATAGTCAATCTAGTCTCCTCATATCTTCGCTCTATCTGATGTGTCGAATCGAACAGATGACACCAGCCAACCATGGAGAGAACAATTGCGGTTGGTTAGTCTACTGAATAGACTATGCAAGGGTACAAAGCAGAGTGGTTCGAAGCAGTCGTATTAGGTTAGACTCATCGCTTCTCGAATAATAACCGATGACGATAGTCAACCATCATACTCCTACTGGAATAAACAAGAGGTATGCACAAGAGAAGATTCTGGAAGACTGAATCTTCACAGAAATCGACCCGAAAAGAGACTCCAAGAGATTGAGTCTTTAAGGAAATATGACAAATCTGGAACGTTTAAAGAATCAGACACCAGTGATTTAAAAGCTGACTTAGATGTTTCGGTTCACGACCAACCTCACCGCTCACAGCGAATCCAGATTGGAAAGAGAACGTACTCTGATCAAAAGTCGAGACGAGCTTTCCTAGCAGCACTATTTACTTAGATGCACTACTCGCCAAAGGTATATTAATTATGTGCACTCGGGCACTTTATCTTATTAAATTCCAAAACCCACATTACATTATAAGCTTTTAAACATATGCTCTGTCACGCAGGACATACAACTAAGGAATGGACCTCACAGAATCCAAGCCTCTGGACTTATATCGAAGGAATGAACCTCGCAGAGTTCAAGCCTCTACTATCGTAGGGTCTTGCTCGCCCTTTTCCCCAAGTTATAAAGAAACGAATGGACCTCTCGGAGTCCAAGCGTTCCTACGAATACTCGTGTTAACTAACAGTTCGAGCACAACAATAGTTCAGGATAAATCCACATAAATGCCCTCAAGGCGAACATAAATAATAGTATTGTTCTAACAGATATACAACCTATTAATATCATTATTACAGTTTCCAAAACAGTTTATAAAACCAATTCCAGATAAACACAGTAATCATTCCAAATTAATTACTCAGATAAACACTGATAATTAATGTAAATATGGAACGATGAGCAAGAGCGAACCGCCACTTGCCTTAATCCGCAGAATAGAAACAAGCCTAACGACAACGACGGGATTCCGGGCTCGACACGGGTATAGCTCCGACAGCACAACGACTTTCGAATCGACCCATAAAAGGAACCTTAAGTTAGATCTGACATAACCACAGTACGAATCTAAAAACGACGAAAGAAAACAAAAGGAACGATGCCACAACGACGACTACCAAAGCCAAAAGCCCAAAAAGGCATTCTGGACACTGGCGGCGGTCGCCGCAGTTCATCACGGCGGGCGCCGTGAAGAACACGGCGGTCGCCATGAAGAACTCAGACGACAGAAGCGGCGAGAAACTCACCCAAAACACGAGCGACTCGGCCTCCTTCGACTTGCTTTGGTTTATAACCTCCAAGGCTACCAAAAGCTTCACAAAGGCACTCTGGAAACACCACCAAACGACATCCGGCGAAAGCTTCAGAAATCCGGCGAGGCACAACTCCGGTGAGGCAAGAATTTGGGAGAGCTTGGGCTGTGGATTGAGCTCAAAAACCCCTCCCAAACACCTCCTTTTATAGCCAAATGCCAGGAAACACAATGATAGCCCTACGAAGAGCTACTCCGGCGCTGTCAGAGCCACGCCGGCGACCTTCGGGCAAGGACCTCCGAACAACAACGACGGCGGGCGCCGCCATAGGTCTGGCGTCCCCAGCTAGGAGAAGACCTAGCCTGCTCCTCGAGCCTTGCGACGGCGGGCGCCGCCACTGTACGGCGGGCGCCGCCATTGGCTTTGCCGCCTCATCAGCTCTTAGATGAAAACGATATTAACCCGGGATATAATTATCGTACGCGAACAAGTATTAAAATCCAAAGCACGTCGTCTGTATTTTATTTCACTGAGAAAAATATTACAGATACAGAGAGCATTACCGAACGTCTTAAACTCTGAATTAAATCCGACGTACATAATGGGTACTCGGGAAAAATCCCGGAACTCCAGAAATATCTTACAAAAATACGGGGTATCACAGCGCGAGCAATCTTGCGACCTCTTTTCGCAGGGCGATGCACTCGTCTGTCGAGTGACCGTGGAATTCGCACCATCGGCTTTTGTCCTTTTTGACGTTCGGTCGGTCGCTCTTTCGGGGCCATCTTACCTCTTTTCCATATTTGTCGAAACTCTTGACGAGCTCAGACACAGAAACGTTAAGGTTGTAAGATTGAACCCTGGGAGGCAACGTCGAACCGTCTCTCCAGTCTTGAGACCTGTCTTGGAAAAAGTTTACCTGATTTTGCTCGCTTCGGTTACGAGGATAGGGATGATGGCGTATGTCTCAACGGTTGTCGGAGGAGGATTTGCGATCGGATTGATGAGGTCCATGAGAGGCTTTTCGCGACTCACGGTCTTCTTCTAGTCGCACCTCGGCCATGGTTTTGGCCTGGACATCTTCGAAGCTTCTGCACGGGTACTTGGTGATCTCGTTGTAGAGGTTGCTGTCTTTGATCAATCCTTGTCGGAAGGCTTTGATGGAGGTGGTGACGTCGCAATGGGGGATCGCGACTTTCTCCTTATTTTACCTGTTAAGATAACTTCGGAGAGGTTCGTTATACCTTTGGATGATCCGGTAGAGGTCGTTCGATTGTCTTTCGAGCCTCCGGCTGCTAGCGAATTGGCTTTTGAAAGAGTTGACCAGGTCTGCGAACGATGCAATCATTCCCTGAGGCAAACGCATAAACCAAGTTAGTGTGGGGCCCGCGAGGGTCGTGCCAAAGCTTTTGCACATGACAGCCTCGCGGCTCTCCCTTGGAATGGATGCAATCATCAATTTTTGTTTATAGAGAGAAATGTGGCCATCTGGGTCGTTGGTGCCGTCGAACGTCGCCATGGTGGGGAGATGGAACTTCTTTGGGATCTCGACCCTAGCGATTTCTCCGACAAACGAAGATTCTTCGAATCCGCCTGACGCTTCCTTCTCGATCGGCTGTGGGACTCCGGGAATCCTAGCGATGCGATCGTCGAGCGTCTTCATGTGTTGGTTGAGCGTCTGCTGGACGAGAGCTAGGATGTCGGGAGAATTGGTAACCTGTGGTTCATCGATTCGGGTCCCTGCCGACCCGATCGGTGTGGAGAAAGTAACATTGTTAGTCGAAAATGGATTAGCCAAAGGAGTTCGAGATATACCCTCTGTGTGTCCAGGTCGTCGCACGCTCGGAGGGGTCAGTTCGACGCCATCCATATCGAGACGCGTCTGGACGCTGCTGTGGATGGGCATGTGCCTAGATCCAGAAGCCATCGATTGTACCTGCGACTTAAGAGACTCATTTTCACGGGTTAGTTGCGCGATCTCGGTCTCGGATTGGGTGGATAAGGTAGCTAAGGCTTCGGTCTTTTGGCGTTGCTGGGCAAGTTCCTCTTGGAGGGCAGTCATTTTTTGGGCAAGCTCTTGGAACTGGGTTGGAGTAGGATTGTCGGTCGTGTTTCCTTGAGCTTGGGAGTTGTCTTCGAGACGTGGTTCCTCGATGTTGGTAGGTGGGTTAATAGTCATGGTTGCGAGATTTCAAGATGGTGATCGGCAAGTTGCCCCACGGTGGGCGCCAAATTGTTTTGGGGCGAAAAGATCAAACGACCTAAATTGCCTTAGACGGGGTAACTAGTCGATCGGATTATAGATATCAAACCAATCTAAATAGACAATCAACCAATAAAGAAGAAATACGAGAAAGCAAAGTGATTTTATTGATATATTGACGATTGAGCCGGATCAAAGTACAACTTATTTGGTCTGACCGGTGACTCTGGGGCTTGACCGGTGGGGATTGAGCGATGTTTCTAGGAGAGTAAGCTAGAATCAGTGTGTTCCTTTGTTTTTCTTCAGAGTAAATCAGCGGATGTGATGTTGTAATCGTGTGTGTCTTTGCCTGCCCGATCGAGGTCCATATATGGCAACTTTTCCCTTCCGACCGTTATCCATCGTTGGCAATATTTCGTACTTTAATTCTAGGCGAGATCGTTGGGATTTGCCCTTAATTGCCGTCATAATCTATGTGTTGAATGTTGTGGCCGTTACCTTCAATCAGGCATTTAATGCTCGAGCGAGATCCTCGGAGCTGGTCGGGTGCTACTCGTCTGCAGGGTGTCCGACGCTTCTTTCCGTTCTCTCTTGGACTTCGATTTAGTTTGGACCTGGGCTCAGCTTGCTCGTCTGATTTCCTTGGAGGATGATGGGCCCAACAATATATAAGGGTCGTTGCTGGCAAAATATACAACCTAATATATAGGATTCATTTCCACACCAATTTATCACATAAGTTCCCAAATAGAAATTAAGAATATTTATCCCAACTTAAGTAAAACAATCGATTAATTGTCAATTAAGAAAAGTATGAAATAAATACAAGAGCGAATCACCACTTGCCTTGAATCACGAAGAAGGTCGAACGATGTAACGGGAGTGATTGCTTTTGACTAGCAATTAACTTCATGCTTTAATTCCGTTCCAAAAGTAATTCCGAGACGTACTCAAATCACACACAATAAATAAATTATAATTAGATAATTTATTCAATATCGAAATCTGAAGGATACAATGTCTCGGTTTCTAATTAAATTTATTTAACTCTAAATAAATCAATTTCATGGCTTTTCAATAAGATGATTATCTATACGATACTTAAAATAATTTAGTCGTATATTCTAAATAATCATAACATAAATAAATAAATAAATTTATTCATGTATTTACAACTCTAATAAATTTATAACTAAACTATTATCTAATAAAATGTAATAAATTAACCATTCATAATATAATCCAATACCCAAAAATATAATTAATTTAATTTTACTATTTATAAAATTAAATTAACCTAACATAATTTTTAACTAATCCAGATTAATTTAATTAATCACATAGAGTTGTCAAATTTTGACCCGACCTGACCCGCGTTTTCTGGGTTAAGACCCGACCCGAAAAGTATTGGGTCAAACGTGACCCGACCCGTTCGACCAAAAAAATTATGGGTTAGGTCATTGACCCTTTGGGTCAATACAAAGTGTTATATTTTATATCTTAAATATTATATTATGTTTTATTCTTAAAATATTATATAATAACAATTTTTTGATTTATTATTTTTTGCTTTGATTAAAATATTATTTTAATATTCATTTTATAAAATTTTGACAAGGCTCTCTCGACTCGCTGGGTCGACCCGAACTCGTACCTGACCCGCAACGACCCGATCCGCAAATTTTGACCCGCAATCGACCCGACCCGTAAATGACCTGACCCGGTACGCTTAAGCCCGAACCCGACCCGTTTGACACCTCACGATTAATTAAAACGAAATAAAAATAACAAAGTCGAAATTGGGTAAATGTAATAACCCTTATTTTTAGTAAGGGTATTTATGTAATTTCCCATCTCTATTTCTAATAAAGTAATTTTGGTATTTATTTCATTATTCCAAAAATGAGAATAAAATAGAGATTCTTATCTTAAGTTGTTACAAGTTCAAGCTCTGAGCTATTTAAATTTATTCTAATAAAGTGTTATTTTAAATTTAAACAATCTTATCAAATTTTAACTTAGAATGTTTGCACCAATTTAACAAGGTGTTAAAAAGGGGTTTAAATATGGTTAAATTTATAAGAATGGGTAGCTTAAACTTTATTTTAACCCAAGTTAATTTTTCTACATCTTAATTTTGGGTTAAAATAATATTATAAACTTAGAATAATAAAATAAATAAGGTTGAGTAGTATTTGTAATTTTTGAAAAGTTATTGAAAGGTATTTTTGCCACAACTTTAAAAGTTAGGGAAAATAATGCAAATAGCCCAAAAGTCAAGGGGCCCTACCCCAATTACTGTTCACTTTCTTCCCAAACAGCCCAAGCTCTCGGCGAGCTTCGTCCATGGCATCTTGGGCCCGATTTCGGCCCCGTTTTTGCCACCTTTCATTCGATTAATCAATGGGCTTCATAGGTAAGATCAATACACACACGATCGAGGTAAAATCGGAATGTATGAGCCACGTAGAAGATCGAATTTTTCCATTGAAAGCAAGAAATATATCCGAATTGCGTCGTCCATATTTTGGAAAATTCGAGATCAATTCGTGATCTTTTTAACCCACATCTGGGACTATTGTGTAGTATTTTCCAAGATCTTTCCAGCCCCTATAAATAGAGCCTCAACCATTTGGATTTAGGCATCCAATTTCGCATTCAAAGTCTCGAACCCTAAAATCCCGCCGCCGCTGTTCGTCGTCCAAATTCGGCCACCACCGAGATCCGACGCCTCAATTACCACCACCATTAGTTGCGCCTTGGAGTCCCCTTTCAAAGAACTCTTGTCTCGATGCCATATCATCACCGAAGAGCTCCAATTTGGCCCTTGAACCAGCCGGTGCCAACCGCGACTACGGTGGTGATTTTCCCAATTTTCGATTTCGATTTCGATTTCGTTTTTCTTTTCTTTTTATTTTAATTTGCTTAATCTTGATTAATTGGATTAATCAGGTTACTGTAAAAATAAGTTATGATTAATTTAATTTTATGAATATTAAAATTAAATAAATTATATTTATTGGGTATTATCTTATATTATAAATTTTCATCTAAACAATGTTTTAAGTTAAAAATTAGGCATAATTACATAAATATCAATTTTCTAATAACTACTTGTAAAAATATCAATGTTTAAAAAGAACGGCAATTAAAGAGGTTTAATTTTAATTTTTTTTAAAATATAAAAATCAGAAAAAGGTTTAAAATTTTTGAAAAAAAAAAGTAAAATAAAATCTTAATCCTAATAATTAATTGATATCAACCTAATTAATGTCCATTCTCACGATCTCAGTCGTCTCCATCTTCCTCCTCTGGACGACGCTCTGGCGACTCGTCCTCCAAGAAGGTCCGGAGCCGTCCACCTCCCTCTCCAATTCTACGATCAGGCGGTCGATTTCCACCGGCATGCCGTTCTTCTGTAGTGCGCGGACCAAGGTAGCGTACGTGGCGAGGTCGGGGGAGTAGCAAGGCTCAGATCGAACGACGGAGAAGACGCGGAGGGCCAACTGGCAGTGGTTCTGGAGGATGAGCCCGTTAAGCACCGCGATGAGGCCAGCTTTGATGAGGCGCGCCAGGGTTTTGGTGATTTGGTGGTCGTTAATGGCGGATTTGCGGGGGTTGTGCGCCAATTTTAGGGATTGGACGACGTGGATTGCTTCGTTGCTGAGGATCCGTCCCTTCACTAGCGGTCATCGGTTGTCTCTTGGCCCGCAACGGATTGTGAAGACGGGGAAATGGTGTCGGGTAGATCCGTCCCTTCACTAGCGGCTCGGGATGCTTCTAACGCGTTGCAATCCGCCCCTTCACTGGTTCCTCTCTACACTCATATTTTGTGAAGGGATGTGATCCTTTTGAATCCTATAATATCCATATAACTATGTCATATTAACCTGAACATCATCTGAGCTTGTAATATCCAGATAACTACTAGCTTATCTTGATCTTGTTATATGGTTACATTTGGGTATGAATGAATAGGTTTTCACCCATTGATGTGTAAATTGAATTACAAGGATGAAATAGTTGTGGTTGTCTAGGAAGAGTTCTATATAATGTATCATGAAGCTCTGTATGCATTAGAAGTTTTGAGTGTATCTTCATACAACTATTTTGCTCATGTTATTGTACGATCTTCCTGTTGATGTTAAATGAAACTAGTATTTTCTATTTGCAACAAAAAAACTAGTATTTTCTAATTGTCTTTTTATGTTGAAGCAGGAAGCTGCTACTTATTTGTGGGGAATAACAATGTCAGTGATGCCATCCAAAATGAGAAGGAAGAGAGTCTCATTATTTCACCAAGTCTTTTTTTGCCATAGGAAACCCTGGACTCTATGGTGAAGACAGAGTTCTGGTATGCAGAAGGCATTAGCCACATAGAAGAAAAAGAAGGGTCTATAAGGAAGAGTAAGAGATGGTGGCTTCCCTATCCCAGAGTTCCATTTCGTGGGTTCTCAGAATATGCCAGGAAGAAATTGATTTCTCAGGGAAATGTGGTTCACCAAGTTTTCAAGGCTGCCAAGTCAATTAACCAGAGTATTTTGGCAGAACTTCCTGTTCCTGGATTTATCAAGGATGCCCTTCCCAAGGCAAGTAAACTATGAAGAACTGAAGAACTCCTTAAGCCTGCAATTGTATAACAAGGGAGTGAGGAGCAGTTCTGTGTTCTTTCTAGCAGGAGAGTCAAGGAAAGGCAACACGAGTGGGAGAACAACATACTAAAAGCATCTTACACTATGAAGAATCATATTTTCATAAATAATTCTTAAAATTTGGATCTACGAATTAGTTGTAACATTATAATGAAATTGGACGGTTTCACAACTCTCCTTGATATGAATACTAATTGTTGGGTGTAAATCTCCTCAGTATATAGATCATCTATCGTCTGATGAGTATGAAAGCATGGTATACATCGATTGGATACAAGAATATTTATATATTTATATGTTAATTGATCTTGTGTCTCATTACGGAATCAATCAACGTTCGTTTCAAATTTAAGTGTTTCTCATTACGGAACCAACCAACATTCGTTTCAAATTTAAAGTTAATATAACATAGTAATGACCTGACTACGTACAAATGTGGCCTGATAAAGTGAATATTGCTTTGAAATTTGAAATCTGAAATTTTGTGATATAACAGAGTATTGACCTGACTTCGTATAAATGTGGCCTGACTTCGTATAAATGTGGCCTGACAAAGTACATAATGCTCTGTTATGTAACAAAATTTACAAAAATGAAGTTTTAAATGTTAGTTGGTTTTAAATGTCAGAGCAATATTCACTTTATTAGACCACATTTATACAAAGTCAGGTCAATGATCTGTTATATCATAAAATATGTAGAAATGAAATTTCAAATGTTAGGAGGTTTCATGTTTCAGAACAATATTCACTTTATCAGTAAATAACCTTATTTAAGATATAATAGATGATATAATATTTATACAAACTATTACAAGTTTTTGTGGGCCAGTCAAAGAGAGGTTAGCTCACTCAATTTATCCTCAACAGGATCATTTTCCTAAATCTAAAGAGTTGGATGACTAAATAATCATGTCATATTATAGGTATATCCAAGTTGGCAAGTGCAGTAGCTAGGAAAATAATTTTTACACTAATATGGTATTTGCTTTGAGAAGCAAAACTCATACAGTTTACTAATAGATCGACTATTTTCAAGTCAATATATAAGATTTCAGAGCCAGTATGAACATTTCAAATTTCAGGCCACATGTAATCATGTATACGAAGTCAAGTCAATGCCCTGTTATATCATAAAATTTCAAATGTTACCCGATTTCACATTTCAGAACAATGTTCACTTTCAGCCACATTTGTACGTAATCAGGTCATTAATTTGTTATATTAACTTTAAATTTGAAATGAACATTGGTTGGTTCCGTAATGAAAAACACTTATAATTGCATTTATTAGTTGTGATTCTCGTTGAACTGATAACCCCTCAAAAATATTTATGAGTTTTGATAAGAGAAATATGCCTTAAACCAAGCAAACCATTTAATAAAAATTTACAAAATCGGTTTTTCAAATGTTAGTAACTTTGATAAGAGATTGAATATGGACATGTTGTTGGCTTTAGGAGTAATCATCGGTCACTGAGGGTAGAGGTTTGGAGGAGGAGGGATACATAGTCTTTCTCTATAAAGGCAATGACTTGTTGTAGAATACTAAGTGTTTCTCCAATTTCTGATTTTATTTACTTGCAAATTTCAAGATAAAAATGCTTTGAACGGTTATCAATTCAACGAGAATCACAACTAATAAATGCAAATTTAAGTGTTTCTCATTATAAAACCAACCAACGTTGGTTTCAAATTTAAAGTCAATATAACAGAGTAATGACCTGACTACGTACAAATGTGACCTGCTAAAGTAAATAGTGCTATGAAATTTGAAACCGGCTAATATTTGAAACTCAATTTGTGTAAATTTTGTGATATAACAGAGCATTGACCTAACATTGTATAAATGTGACCTGATAAAGTACATAATGCTCTGATATTTGAAACCTCATAACATTTGAAATATCATGTCTTAATTTTTTTTGGTAAAATAGGACACCGCGGAATAAGATATTACATAATGCTCAGAAAGTTGTTTGATCATAATAGGTAATTGAGTAAATTGATTAAAGAAATTTTGATCAACCTATATGGGATTCGAACTCACATCATGTGTAACAAACACATTGCTCTTTCTTTTGAGCTAATAGGCTTTTAAGTAATTTTCCAAGACAAAAGATCAAGAAAAGATACTAGTTAAAAATACAAATACATGATCATTTTCCTAAATCTAAACATAGGAAAACAATCTTTACTATAATATGGTATTTGCTTTCCAAATTGAGAAGCAAAACTCATACAGTTTACTTTATCAGGCAACATTTATACTTTATCAGGCCCTGTTTATACGAAGTCAGATCAATGCTCTGTTATATCACAAAATTTCAAATGTTAGTCAATTTCAAATTTCAGAGCAATATTTACTTTATCAAGCCACATTTGTACGTTGTCAGGTCATTACTCTGTTATATTAACTTTAAATTTGAAACGAACATTGGTTGGTTTCGTAACGAGAAACACTTAAATCTGCATTTATTAGTTGTGATTCTCGTTGAATTGATAATCACTAAAAATATTTACGAGTTTTAATAAAAAAAATATACGTTTAAAGACATTTATTAGTTGTGATTCTTGTGGGTTGAAAGAAAAAGTGTCTTATGATCGAGCTGATTTTGATTCTTTCCATACCTAAATCTGCATTTATCAGTAGTTGAAAGACAAATTATCTTATGATCGAGTTGAAAGACAAATTATCTTATTGCTTTGAAATTTGGAATTGGCTAACATTTGATAAAGTACATAATGTGGCCTGACTTCGTATAAATGGAATCGACTAATATTTGGAGTGTAATTAGAATTTATCTTATTAAGTAGAATTTATCTTGTTAAGTGTAATATGTAGTTGTTATCAATTCAACGAGAATCACAACTAATAAATGCAAATTTAAGTGTTTTAAATTTAAAGTTAATATAATAGAGTAATGACCTGACTACGTACAAATGTGGCCTGATAAAGTGAATATTGTTCTGAAATTTAAAATCGGCTAACATTTGAAATTTTGTGATATAACAGAGCATTGACCTGACTTCGTATAAGTGTGGCCTGACTTCGTACAAATGTGATCTGATAAAGTACATAATGCTCTGTTATGTAACAAAATTTACGAAAATGAAATTTTAAATGTTAGACGATTTTAAATGTCTGAGCAATATTTACTTTATCAGGCCACAATTATACCAAGTAAGGCCATATTTTTATCAAGCATTAATTCCCATTTAAGACGGTTCAATAGAGAATCAAATCCAAAACTTTGATATAAGGATTGAATGCAATTACAAATTTATGTATCTCCCATTGCGATCAAAACAAAACCTATGTTGACTCTATTATGCTTCAAAAACTATACATAATACCTTAATAATGGCGAAGAAAATGTATGATTGTGGAGTTTTTGGTTTTCCCACTACAATTGGCCAACATTATTCAACTAATTAGGTGAAACTCGTATAAATATGTATGAATGTGAAACTGATTAGGTGAAACTCATATAAATATGGGTATATTACACAAAACCAACAAGTGTTGCTACAGGAGATGAGTCCGAGAGGGTGGTCAAGGAAATGCAAGACATTATAAGCTACAACACTGCAAATGAGAGCTCAGAGTTCTCCAAAAATGTGTTCCTCTCTAAGAGTTTCTCCAAATTCTCAGTCAGTATATCCAGTTGAGAGTTCAGAGTTGCTTCTCAGCATTAGCCACAAACTTCTCGTTCATGATCAACTTAGATGATTCATCCAATGCCTTGAGCCTTCCCCTAGCATCCTCCAACTCAGAACTTCATTCAGAGCGAGAATGCTCCAGAATGGCCTTGTTTTCAACAAGATTCTCCATCATACCCAACTTCTCTAACAAGGCATATATCTCAGCTTCACTTCTCTGACCGCTTTCTTTTAGCTTGGAGTTCTCAACTTGTAAGTTATCAACTGATGATCTAAAGCACTCTTTCAAGCAGCAAATTTCGTGCTGAAAAGCATTCTTTTCATCCAATTGAAGTTCCAGCTCTGCTTCAAGCTTGTTCTTTCCCTCTTTTAAGTTTAGGATTTCTTCGTGCATATTCTTTTTCAAGGCAACATAACATAAATTAACTTCACTCAAGGTCTTATTCTCATCCCTAATCTTCTGAACTTCATCATGTAGCCTCTGATACAGAAAGTCCATTTCCTTCAAACCTTGGACCCTTTTCTGAAGCTCTGCAGCAATAGATCTTAATTATTTTTGAGTTTGAGAATGCAAGCTCTGTAGTGCCCTGTAAGAAGCTTCAACTTCCACAAACCGCAAGCGCTCTTCCTGGACACATGTCCAAAGTCAGCACGAGAAACATTAATCTCTTACAGCTTGGGCTTCCTATTCAACCTGAGATGCCTACTTGTCGCGTTTTTCAGCATCCTCACGGGCACGAGAAACATTACTCTCCAAGTTAGATATCCCGTCGAACTTCTCTCTGCATGCCTTGGAGCTCGATGGTACACATGATTCAGATCTCGATGGTACACATGATTCAGATCTTCCCCTGCAAGGGAGGGTGAAAAAAACTACTTATTAAAGAACACTGTTGAGCAATAAATAACATTAGACAATACATTTTTTCTAACATCTTTCTAATTTGAAACACGACTATATATTGTCTTCTTAACATAGCATAAAAAAGTCTTCAAGGCAAAGAGAACAAAGATTGAAGAAGGTACATACCTCTTCTTTGATTCATTCTCTTTTGGGGCTTCAATCATAGCATATGCACCGTCAAGTTCAACACTGAAAAAATAATCACATAACAAAAGAATTAGAAAATTCAAACAAGAGAACACCAATAGGACATAATGAGCATAGAAGCATAGTACAAAAACCATTTGCAAACAGAAGAGGGACAAAGTATACTGACCAAAAAATTAGGTCATAAAAAAAACCTTAACCATGATCGGGTTATCGGAATAGCTTAGAACACACATAGGAGTATATACAAGAACAACTACCTATATATCTAGCCTTTTGACATTATGCAAAGGGACCCCTCAGAAGGTTTACAAGACTATCATCAGCAGTTGTTGATGTCATGGAGCAGTTGACCATTTGTTAAGAGCTAGCATCACCATACTTGACCATTTGTTAAGAGAATCACAAGAGACCAAAACTTACAGCTCAGATTAACAATTAGTAAATAAAGAACGACCTCAGAAAACAGTGGAATAAAGCATTTAGGAGATGCATTCGATTGAATAGATTTTAACCAATAAATGGCCAAGCTAGAAGGTAATCTAGTCACAGGTAAAAATTCATGCTTACCCAAACAACGAACTAGATCAAAGAGATAGAGATCAGAAGGAAACAACCTGGATTTCCGAAGGATTACGAATGGTTCCCTGATGCGACGAGGCTTGATGAAGCGCTGGATCACCGACAGATCATCCCGGCGAGGACACAGCGAGCTGGGAGGTGTAGCGAGAGGTGAAGGCCGACGAAGATGGGACACGACAAAAATCACCATGGAATCGGGAGAGTCAAGAAACGCCACACGACTCGCATAGATCTGCGAGAAAGAGCTCACAGAAGACAGGCAAAGAAGTTGGGCATCACGGATGGAAAAGGGGATTGAACTCGGAGCCCTAAAACCAGGCGACAAGGAGGGATCGGGAGAAAGGCCGCCACCGAACCCACTCCAAACCCATAGAGGAAAGTTCGCCCATGAGTGTAAAAGTTTTTGACGAAGGCCGAGAGGATGGTCAAGGAGCAGTATTTGCGAGAGCATAGCAATTGAGGTTTAGCTTGATCAGAATCGTGGTGAGGGTGGTCAAGAATCAGATTTGGGGCAGCGATTTGGGCGAGTTCTCGAGCTAGGGTTTTGCATTTCTCTGTGGAGAAGCGTTAATCCGTTATCAATTATTAAGTGTAATTAACATTTGTTAAAATTAGAATTTTCACCAAAAAAAAGGTAAACAAAAATACGAATTTATAATTTTCTCATTTTACAAATCTTGCATTTTTAATAGACTTTTTGGTAGTTTTTGCAATTACGTCTAGAAATTATTAGGATTATAAATAACTTATTGGATCAATTTATTTAAGATATAATTACTTAGAATATACGACTAATTAATTGTTAGAATCGTATAAATAATCGTTGTATTAAAAAGCCTTGAAATTGATTTGTTTATGAGTTAAATAAATTCAATTAGAAACGAGACATTATATCCTTCAAATTTCGATATTAAATATATTATCTAATTATAATTTATTTATTGTATGTGATTTGGGTACGTCTCGGATTTGCTCTTGAAACGAAGATAAAGTATGAAGTCAAATTGCTACTCGAAAGCAACATTTCTCGTGATACCGTTCATCTCCTTCGTGATTTAAGGCAAGTGACGATTCACTCTTGTTATTTTATTCCGTATTTTTCTTAATTGTTAACTAATATATTGTCTTAATTAAGTTGAGATAAATAATTATATTTTTTGTTTGGGAACTTGTGTCATAAATGGTTTGATTAATGAACCTTATTATTTGGTTGTATATTCGCTAGCAACGACTCATACATATATATATATTATTATTATAGGGTACTAGATGGACTTTGGTGTGGACTTATATGCTAGTTAGCACAAGTATTCGTAAAAACGCTATTTACATTGTGAAGTTTAGCTATTTCTTTATAACTGGTATTAGGAGGATTATTGCTCTAATACTTTTGGTCTTGACCTACCCTTATTCGAATATAAGTGGTGGTGCACTTAGCTAGTGCCAATATTCGGATTTATCCCATTCTATATCTCATTGTGAGATCGGTTGTGAAAATTAAAAGCTTTAACGTTAATGCACGTTTTGAAATTAAATAAGATAAGTGTCTTGTTGCACATAATTAATGAAATAAATGTTTGGAATAATATTTATTAAACCATAACTTAAAGTTGTACGTAACAACTTAAGTTAATAATCTCTAATCTTTTTTTTTTTTTGGAATAATGAAATAAATGCCAAAATTCATTTATTGGAAATAGAGTTAAAAATTACATAAATACCCTTGATAAAAATAAGGGTTATTACATTCCTATGATACTTTCATTGTTGACGAAAATTTGGAGGTCTGGTGTTAGATATGTTTACTGATAAGAGGATAATGGAAGTAGATGATGTTGGATCTACATGCCTCTTCCAAATTAAGATCTCTCAGTAATCTATGTATGTAGTTTAAGCTTGTAATTGAATCTAAATTGATTTTCATTATATCGAAAGGAATATGTATTATATTATCATCCTCTAATGAACATTACTCTTTGTTGTGAAACTTTATGATGGCTTATTTACATATATGTTGGCAGCAAAGAGACCTTAAGTGCTGGACTTTCAGTGAATAGAAAAAGAAATAAAAAGGGGCCGACTATCACTATTGATGGTTTGAGTTTCCTTAAGTTTAACTCACAATTAAGACCTTTCTATATACTAGTGCTCACGATAGATATGTTGTAAGAGGAGATAGAGAAAATACTAGTTCAACGACATTGAAAAGGCTTGAGGCTAAGAAGAATGACAATCCGAGGCTCAAAGAACGTGAGGAAGGAATTTTTGAGTAACTCCAATTTCTTAGGTTTCTAATCTATGGCTTGTACATTTTTGTAATAGTAGTTTATACTTCAACATAGATACTATTTCTTTTGAGGTTGAATGTGCTTATTGAACCTTACATTTCTTGTAAGCTAGAACTCTATCTCTCATGTCTCAATCAATCTTACATTGTTATGACTTATAAGAAACTGCATTTGTGTATGTGTACAAATGCATATATAATCTCACCTTTTCTAGTGAAATTACGTTTAATCACGATTACTGAGCCTTGCTAACAAAATTTAACACCTAATGCTTATCTTAATCTTACGACGAAAAAATACAAAGCATTTGACATATACCAATTCTACAAAAATAATACTTAAATTTCCTATTGTCTTCTTAAACATGCCCTGACTTTATATATTTTCTGCTATGTACATGACATGTGAATGAATTTTCTTTAATGAGAGTACATACCCTAACGTAAGAAAGATTAATCCTCACAAATACTTATAACATTAGTTATATATACTTAACATCATTTATAATTTTCTTCGTTGGTATTTTTGGTACTTCTTTAAATTTGAACTTATTTCTTAAATTTGATACTTATTCATAAAATGGAAGCTACTTCATATTACGTACGACTCTGTATAATGTTTTTTGTGAGTTCCAAAATTCGTACTTAATTCCAAAATGAATAACATGCTCTTGTCTTATTCAACAATATTCAAAACAAATAGTTAATTTGTTGTGATTCATTGCAAACTCATTCTGGCTATCTATAAATTCTTGCCCTGACCTCTGATCAATATGGCCCTAACACAATTGTGAATTTTGTGATGTTCAAATTTATTATCAAATCACATAATAAATTCATACATTAGATGCAATTTTTTTTTAAATAACTTAATACATTCATTCATATATTAGATCACATAACTGAAGACATCATACATAACCATAAGTGATATTCAAAATACAATGGTCACATGTTCAAGCAAAATGACAACAATATTCAAAACAACTACTTTATTGTGATTTATTGCACATTTGTTTGAACTATGTATGAAAATATTATCCTGACATTTGACCAATTTGACATTGACACATTGTGAATTTTATAATGTACAAATTTACAACCAAATCAATATCTAGAAATTCATACTTTAGATGCAATATACTATATTTTTACATATAACTAAAATATTTATTGATACTTAAATTACATAACTAAAGTCATCGTACATAACCGACCATAAGTAGTATGCAAAATACAAAAGTCACTTTTCTCACCACATCATCCCACAAGTGTTGTTTTTATGTAAATATGGGGGTTATAACATGTACGTTTTAGCTAGATGTTCGATCGGGGTATTGTCCATGGGACTCCCACTTTGTTTCTTAAATCTTTTTTGTTGTTTTATGTGAACAACTACGAACCCATTGTTGCTCATCCATGGCATGATCACCTTAGTGAGACACTAACCATGATAACAAATCCCACAACTGTTATGTCAATATCTACTATCAATCCATTCATGATCAAGCGATCTTTCTTATTGTGGAGGTAAAAATATTTCAATGAATTTTATATACTTTATGATATTATATGAAGTGATGGGTCAAAAGAGAAGGCCCGTTAAGAAGGTGTGGGTATTATCTTCATTAATATAAAAGGTATTTAAGATCCTTTTGAGGAAACCTAATCTCATTCACACCACTCTAATTCAATTCTCTTCACAAGAAAACCTAGCCCCCATTCCCATTGACATTTGGTTAGTGTCGGAGGTAAAACGGGAGACAAAGTGTCGCCTTTGGTTGTTTTCTCTATTCGTAGGGCATCGAAAAGGAGATCAGAGAAGCCTACGCTCGCCGAAGTTGTGGATTTTTGTCGTCGTCATCAACAATATATTATGATACAAATTTATGCTATCACAATTAACGGAGAAAGAAGGAGATGATAAGACTCCAACGCTAGCATCAACGATGGTCGAAAGCCCATACTAGATCAAAAGTAAGATTTTTCCGCATTGGATGTTCTGGGAGTTTTGAAGATCAAGAATATATTACATGCATGTAAAGATTGCTATCACATGAAGTGTTTAGTATCAGGCGACATCGATAATTTTGAAAAGGACTACATGTGTTCTTATTTATGAGTCAAAAGTGGTTTAATTTGTCAACGTGGAGACAATCGACTGAAGTTCATAGGAAAGTCTCCTAAATTGGAGGTGTTGAATAAGCTACTATTGATCATATTTCATGTAAGGAGGGAAGAAAAAAAGGCTTTAGATGTGATGGGTGTGTATGATGCACTTACCAACCGAAAGTTTGACAAAACTCTTGCTAGAAATTCTTCAAAAGTATAGTTGCAAGAACTGTGAGACAAACTGAAACAACAAAGGAGAACATTGAGTCTTTTTTTAGTGGCTCGAAAGGTATCCACATGGAGTGAAGCCAATACCGTTAGGTTCGTGGCACTGCAAGGTTTCTCCGACGATTGGTCGCAATTGCTGGGATCCTCGTCCGACGTCGGAAAAATACTTCAAAGTGGCATGATTCCCCATTTTTTTATGCACAACATAGGAAAGTTCAGACCACTAAAAATGAGTGGATATTAATTATTTTCATAAATATTAAAGGTATTTAGGATCCTTTTGAGGAAACCGAATCTCATTCATACTACTCTTATTCAATTCCCTCTACAAGAAAACCTAGCCCCCATTCACATCGACATTTGGGTAAATCTGACTTGAGCGTCGTAGGTGAAATGGGGGACAAAGCCCTGCCTTAGACTGTTTTCTCTATTCGCAGGGCATCGGAAAAGAGATCAGAGAAGCCTATGTTCACTGGAGTTGCGGATTCTTGTCGTCGTCATTAATAATTTATTATGGTACAAATTTATGCTACCACACTTGTATATACTCCATCAAAATTAATGGGGAGACACCATCGTGTTTGTGAGCTTGGTAATCAATGAAAGGGAAAGAGGAAGAGACATTCTTATTACTTAAGTAGCTGCTCAATTTTAAACGCCCACTACATCTCCACTTAATCTCATTTGATCATCAATTTTTTGATGGCCAGTTGTTGTTAATCAAGTTTTGTGATGCTACACAGTGAATAAAAAGGTTCCAGGCGCAACTAGGCGTTAGGGTCCTTGGAGCCTAGGCACGCCTGAGATGTGCTAGGCGCGTGCCTAGCCACAAAAAAGCAGAATAATGTATAATTCATGAGAAAAATGTTATAAAATCATATAAACCAGTTTATAATGAAATAAAACAAAGTTCAAAGCATTATAATGGTATAAAATCAAGTCTAAACTAGTAAATAAGTAGGAAAATCAAGTCTAAAGCATAAAAACCCAATTTAAAAGCATAAAAGGATTATAACTAAATGCATGAAGCAAAATAGTGAGTGGAGTGGGTCAATCAAAGTCTAAATCATCCTCTTCTTCTTCATCCTGGTTGAGACAAGCATCAACATCCTCATCATCTCCATTAGCAGAATTGTAGTCGTCATCATCTTCTTCATCCTCTTCCTCTTCTAGTTGAAACAAACACATACATGGAGGAAGAACAGAAGAAACGCACTAGCAGAGAAGAAGAGGAACACCGAACCAAGCAACACAACAACCTCATGACTCAGAAGACACAAGAGAACTCGAAGAGGAGGAAGAGGGAGAGTTTTGTTTTGGAAAACCGGCCGTCCTTTTTTTTTGATGTGGATAGCAATATTATAAGGTAAAAGATACTAAAAAAAATTAGATCTTCTAAGAAGGTTATTTTTTAAAATAAAAAAATATCAAAATGATGAAAATCTTTGTTAAGAAGGAAAGGCGCACGCCTCATCACAAGTCGTGCATGAGCGCCTAAGTGCGCCTCAGTTGCCTAGGGGACACCCAACCACCTGAGGCATGATTGAGGCTAGGCATGCGCCAACCCTGGCCAAGCGCGCCTAGGCGTGCCTTTTTATTCACTAGTTCCATGTACTAATAGTCACTACTAGATAAATGACCTACTGTAACATACAATACGTAACATTTTTGTAAATATGTTACATTAGGTGCCTAATGTAACATGTTTTATGGAAAATAATAGAAGTGATACACTTTATAAGAAAGTGTTACTATATGTAACACTATTATGGGCAAATGTAACATGATAAGAATGTAACACTTTTAACAGTATAATGTAACATATATAATATCAATTGTGAAAAGGGGAAATTGATGATGCTATAAGAAAATAAAAGATTGCATATTAATTCCATTAAGAGAGAGTACAATATATACAGGAAGAGTTTACTAGCCTAGAGACATTCTCTCTATAGTGGGAGAGATTGGTTACAACAGAATAGGACACAAGAAAATAAAAGATTGCATATTAATTCCATTAAGAGAGAGTACAATATATACAGGAAGAGTTTACCAGTCTAGAGATATTCTCTCCATAGTGGGAGAGATTGGTTACAACAGAATAGGACTAATTCAACACATAAGAATCGGTAATCCTAAACAATAATTTAACTAATTATATTATTCTTAACATATGCAATATTTGTGCGCTTATACGGAAAAAAGAAGAAAAGAGAGTTTAAGGAATAAAAGAACAAAAGAATGTTCTACTGGCGGTGAACACACATAAACCCTTCTAGTCCCAAACACAATCCCCTGAACACCTTTTTGAACTTTTCATTTCAATTTCCAACCCTCAACCACTGCAATCTACAAAGAAAAGGAATCCCATGTACTCTTAGAAATGCTCCGGCCGTATGTGTTTGCCTAAGGTGGTGAACTCTTCATCGTCCTCCACAGTTTTTTTCCTGAAAAACAATCTTTCGCTTTGTCCAGTATATTTCTTGAGCAACTCTAAGATGATGCTTTGATGAGTGGGCTACCGTAAGGTAATATTTGATGCTCCTAGTTTACAACTTTAACATTTTTATCTTCAATCCATTGTTTATATCTTCTCATCACCTACAAATAAAACCCAACTTTAAATTATGTAAATATAGTATAGATTATAGTTCTAGTAAAATGTGAAATTGATGGTGTAATATGCTGAAATTAGAGCTAGCTAAATAAGTGTCTAAAAAGAAAAATCCTTTAACAAATTATTTATTTGCTAAACATACTTGCTGATACTTGTATACTATTGCTTGAATTTACTCTTAATTCTTTTTTTTCTTTGTTGAAGTTTAGGTATTTTGTGAGATTTGGCATAATAAAAAATGCATGCTCTACTTCACTACAAGTGATGCTTGAAAGTCTTTTTGTCTTCTAGAGCTATTTTCCCCCTTAATATTTACCTTTTGCATGTTGATTTCTTGAGTTAGGGAAATCAATTTTTAAGGTGGGATTAGGGTGAAACCAAGAAGTATATCAAGTAGTGTTTGTGTGATCTCTCAATTGAAAGACAACTACTAAACCCAAGACTTCAGAGTTTAACTTCTCGTAAGGTACTCTTTCCTTTTCCTTTCTCACTTTTTATGTCTTTATTTTAAAATTCCTTTTTCAACTGATCTTGATTATATTGACCCTTTTCAATCTATGCAATTACCCTTCTTGACATTAACCTTATGTGACTCAAGTCCTGTACTTGATAGTTTTTTGTAGAAAATCCATACCTATCCTGACATACAAAGTAGCTAAACTTTCAAAACATAAATGATTCACTGTCATAAATTGAGGTTAAAGTCTACCTCCAAGAATCAGTTTTTAAATGAATATATATCCAAAACGTGTAACAACTAGATTGTATTTCCTTCTAAGAACTAATTATTTTATCTCTTGAAAAATTTAGATACTATTAGTCTAGTAAAGATGTATAAATATTTTGGCTTCAACATTATTCAAACAAAAATGTCAATTCTTGCTGAAGCTATTAACTTCTAAATATATATTCCTAGACATGAATGGAGAAAAGAAATATTGGTGGATGTTTCCTAAATGGAGCGAAGAATATGAAAGTGGAGTGGAAAAGTATGTCAAAAGTGCATTTGATTATGAAGCTCAAGGGAATGAAATTCGTTGCCCTTGCAAAAAATGTTGTTATCGTTATTGGTTTAGAGGAAATGTTGTGAAATATCATATTATCTCAAAGGGTTTTATTCCACTATCAAAAAGTCAGCCGGAGCCTCAGATCGATGATGATGTGGATGATCGTGATGGTGGAATGTATATGAATGATGACATGGATGGTTTATTGTGAGACACTTCTAGAGAAGAGCCTAATGAAGAAACAAAGGCTTTTTTTATAAACAAGTGAATGGAGGAGAACAAGAACTTTATCCTAGATGCAAAAATTTCTCAAAACTTTCCTTAATTGTTAAACTTTTTGTTTATAAGTATGACCTTAAGCTAAGTAATGTTGCATTTGCTGATTTATTAGAGCTTTTAAAGGCTATGCAACCTGAGGCCAAGCTACCTTCAGCATTTAATCAGGCCAAGAATATGTTGAAAGTATTGGGCCTTGATTACATTAAGATAGATGCATGCCCAAATGATTATATGTTGTATTGGGAAGAGAATGCAAATGCAACAAGTTGTCAAGCTTCTAGGTGGAAATCGAAGGACAAGGATGAGCTAACCACAAAGCATCGTCAAATTCTGGCAAAGTTACTAAGGTATTTCTCCATCAAGAAAAGGTTGAAAAGATTGTACATGTGCTCAAAAACTGTGCATCTCATGTCTTGGCATTCAAATGGTCGCACTAAGGATGGGTTGTTAAGGCATCTAGTTGATGGCCAAACATGGAAGGATTTTGATTTGTTATTTCCAAAATTTGCTGATGATTCTCGAAATGTGAGGTAGGCGCTATCAACTGATGGGTTCAGGCCATTCATTTTAATGAGTATAGTTCATAGTATATGGCCAATTATGTTGATCAACCATAATTTGCCACCATGGATGTGCATGCAGTCAGAGTTCATTATGCTAACTTTACTAATTCCCAGTCCTCTATCTCTAGAAAATGACCTAGATGTATACATGCAACCATTAAACAAAGATTTGAAAGAGTTGTGGGAGATCGATATTGAAACTTATGATTCTATAAGCAATGAGATGTTTGATATGCATGATGCACTATTGAACACTATTAGTGATTATCCAACATATGCAATGCTATTCGGGTGGAGTACAAAAGGTTATATGGCTTGCCCTATTTGTCATTATTAAACATGTTCTAAGTATTTGACATATAGTAGGAAAATGTGTTATATGAAACATCATATATTTTTTGATATGGACCATCCTTATCGAAGAGACAAAAGGCACTTTAATGGAATGATTGAGGATGAAACTTCACCAACTCGGTTGTCAGAGATTGATGTTTCAAAGCTGTTGTAGAACTTTTCCAATACATTTGGGAAAAAATGAAGAGAATAAGAAATCAGGAAAATCAAAAGGTGATAATCCTTGGAGAAAAAGACCTATATTTTTTAATCTCCCATAATGGAAATTTGTTCTTTGTCGTCATTCTCTTGATGTAATGCATATAGAAAAAAAACATATTTGATAATATACTTGGAACATTCTGGATATACATGGTAAGAGAAAGAATCACATGAATGCACATATGGATCTAGTAGAACTTGGCATAATGCCCGAGTTTCAACCTAAGGATTCTAAAGATGGAGAAAGGATTGAAATTGCAAAAGCATGCCTTTGGATGACAAAAGAAGAGAAGTGTAGATTTTGTGATGTCTTCAAAAATGTCAAACTTCCAAAAGGTTATGGTTCCAATATTAGTAGATGTCTGCATGTTAAAGAAAGGAGGATTGTAGGCTACAAGAGTCATGATGCTCATATTATGATGCATTTATTGCTTCCAATTGCAGCAAGAACAACATTGCACAAGGATATAGTGGGCCCATTGATGATATTAAGTGTTTTTTCTTCAAGGGTATGTGTAAAAGTTCATAGCCTTGAAGAGCTAGACCATCTACAAAAAAAATTGTTGAGACACTTTATCAATTTGAAAGAACTTTTCCACTTTGTTTCTTTGATATATGGTTCACTTATCTATCCACTTAGTGGATGAAATTAAGTATGATGGACCTGTGCCAACAAGGTGGATGTATTCAATTGAAAGATATCTCGAAAAATTAAAGTCAAATGTTCGGAACAAGAGTCGTCTAGAGGACTCAATTGTTGAAACTTACATAACTAAAGAATGTGCTATGTTTTGTGCTCAGTATTTATACAAGGATTTGAAAGCTAGATGTACTCAATCAGAATGCTCACAAGAGGTTCCGAAACCTAATGAGCTGGTAGATTTTTGCAAAGAAGGGTCATCATGTACGTGGAAAGGGTAGAACAAAAAAGAAGAAGAAGGGGTATGGTGGATATAAGCTTAACCTTGCCTCCTTGTCTCAACCTCATGTCTTGTTCAATTGCAATAACGAGAATATTGAAAAGTATATTAGGATAATAATAATATAATATTTAATTACTTTAACACACATTTTATAACCTATATCAACTCTATCTCTAAGAGAGGTCTAAATTTTATTATGGTGAACATAAAGCCCTTTTAGAAACCGACAAAAAAAAATGGAATAGTGCTTAAAGACATGGAAGAGATTTTATTGAATGGTTCAGAAAAAGAGTTGAACTGGAGCTTTATCATGGTCAACATCTTCCATACCATATCAAATGGTTATCTGATGGGCCTTCTCCCATGACTACTAGATGGTTATAGCTTTCACACTATGAAACACGATACAAGTTGTGTGACTGAGAAATAGTAGAGTGATGGTAACAACCTTAACTCAAGGCTTTGCAAGCAGTAAAGATAAAAAGATACTATCATGGCACATCTCAAATACTATGGTTCAGTTGAAAAGATCATCGAGTTATAATATCATGAAAGATGTGGTATTGTCTTATTCAAGTGTTTATGCTTCCATGATGAGAAAGATGAATATGGATTGACTAAGGTGAAGTTTAACAAGTTCATATCTAAAGAGGAACCATTCATTTTAGCATCTCAAGCGCAATAAGTATTCTATGTAGATGACCCAATTAGTTTGGGGTGGCGTTTTGCTATTCAAAATCTTCCTAGGACCATTTTGTTGATAAACATGAAGTGAATGATGCATCTATGGGTACAAATTGCAAAGACAATATTCAAGATAAGACTACTAGTGTTTAAGATAAGACTACTAGTATTCAAGATGATAACATCAACCTTGTAAGATTAGATGTACCTGGTATTGTAGATGACATGTTAGGGTACATTGTCAATGATGATGGTGATATAAATGAGCTTCAAAATAATTAGGTAAAGTTGTATGTGAAATTTGTATTTACTTGTTTGAATCGTTCTATTATTTCATTCTTGTGTTTTTTATAAAGATTTCGTTCTTGTTATAAGTATTACCTTGTGATGCTAATATTTCTATATGACTTGTGTACAAATGAGAAAAAAAAATATTTCAAAGTCTCCCCAAGCTGAAGATTTATCTGACTACGAACTAATAAGCCAAAAAAGGTTACAAGATATTGAAACCGAGATGCAAGTTGAAGGTTTTGGCACTTTTGCCAACAAATTGTTACAATCCAAGTATAAGACGACTTCAAGTGAGCAATTGGACCTTGAAGTATCAAAAGACGACGAGTATGAACCTAGTGAGAGTGATGAAGGTGAAGAGGACCAAAGCCAGGTACTTCCACACGATCTGTTTCATTTGCTATTATTATAGATGGTTAATATTTATGTTTTCTGGTTGATTCATAAGCTTCATTATATAAATTGTTCTGGAATTTATATATGGAATAAATTTTAACAGCCTTTATTAGTTGAAAAAAGTCAAAGTAAGAATGGAAAGAGGCAAGCATTGTACCAAACGTTACCAATGGTTGAATTTGCTATGTTCAAGCCTCAAAAGGTGCAACAATATTTAAAATGACCTATTTTAAGAAAAAAACACCAACCACCACAACATCTTGAGCTTCCATATAAACATCATTTAAGACAAAAGAAACCTTCAAAAGAGCTTCAACAAGGAGAAGGGCAATGCTTAAAACAACAACAACATTGTCAATGAAGAAAATCCACACTTCAACAAAGGCAGAAGGAAAAAGCATCCCCACAAATTAGGTATTGCTCTCTTGGGTTTATTACTGCATATAAGAATATGAGACAAAGACAACAAGAGCAAGCACGACATGCAAGTAATTTGGATAATGGGCCAGCTAATGGGGAAGATCATGATGATATCTTATTAGAGGAGAACTTTGACAAACAGACATCAGGAGATGGAATTCATTGTGACTCCAATGAAATTGTGATGGATAATGAAAATGTTATGGTACATGAACATCATTTAGCCATGGAAAGGGAGAGTGTCACCCCTTCAAGTATTATTACTTATCTTTGTTGGACATGTATTTTTTAATTTTATAATTCTAATTCATTTTCTTAATTTAGTTACAAATGCAAAGAAGCATCGAGGGCCATAAGCAATGATAGAGGTGCATAAACGCACTCTTCGAGAACATAAGATGATTATGCTAAATGCTAATGGCCAACCAATTGGACCTACACAAATAATTGTGCTTGAGTTTAGTCAGGTTTTAGGAACATTGGCTAAATGTCCTCATCGGGTGCCTTTGAATTATATTAGCAGGAAATATGTTCCTACAAAAGAAAATATATATAGGAGTATGTGAAGGTATGTGACAAAAGATCCTTTCACATGCTCTTGTGATCTACTTTTATTATTTGATTTAAGTATCAAACTTGTTTACATATTTCACATGTAGGAGAAATACATGATTCATGAACAAGGTAAAAAATATGTCTTGGACACAGTTGGTGCTTTATGGAGACAACATAAATCAAGGTGGAAACATAAGCATTACAAAACGTATGAAAGATTGGCAAATCGTCCAGAAAATATTCATGTCAACCAATTCGAAGAGCTTTTGGACTATTGGAACTCAGATTTGGCCAAGGTATCAACCACAGGCGGAACCAGGGAGGGGCCAGGGGGGGCCCGTGCCCCCTCTTTTCCTCTAGTCCAATATACATTTTGTTAGTGTAAATAGTAGACACAAATAAAACATAGTCCAGTTGGTTGCTTAGTACACTTCATGTTGTTGTCCAATGAACTTGTGTTCGATCCTTGCAAAGCCCATTTCTTTTTCTTTTTTTACAATGTTGTTCATAATTAATTTTGTTTTATATTGATTTTTTTTTTGCCTAATTAAGTTGGTTAGACATAGATATATAATTGACTAGGATATATTTTCATATCTAACTAGTTTTTATTTTACTACAATTATTTTATTTACAAAAAATAGATTGGTTATCTATTATTAAAGGTAATATTTATTTAAGGAAGAGCAATGAAAAGACTGTTAGGATAAGAAATTCAAGATTAATAAATTGTATGTGATATGAATATTATAAAATTTGAAAAGTATCAAATGGCATGGTCTTAACTCTTAACTCTAGCATATGTATATAAAAAATAGCATTAGTATGTTATGATATTAATTATTATGAGAATAATTATACATAATATAAAAAAAAATCTTAAATGTGTATATATAAAATGGTTTCAGTATGTAATAATTTAGACTGGATATAAAATTAATTATACAATTTAAATTCATTAGTTAATATTAATAATAAGATTTTATTATTTGTCCGTACTTGATCGGCCCGTTGCTAAAACTAATGTGCCTCCTCTTTCAAACTTTCCTGGTTCCGCCACTGGTATCAACTACACCAGCCATTGTATAATATATTATGCTATTATTTTTTAATCATGCAATGTACATGTTATAAGTGAAAACAATCAAGGGAGTCGTGACATGTGAGTGGATGTGCACACCATGGGTCCAACCTCTTATACATTGTTGCATCATCAATTGGTAAATATTTGTTGATATAAACAATCATATTTTTGGTGATTTAGTTCCAATATTCGATTACCTCATTTATACCTTTTTTTTTTGTAGCAACAAAAGGATCCAAACAAGCAACCTCCCACCCAAACAATTATTTACAAGGAGTCTAGAAAAAGAGTTTTTGGCCGTGTTTATAAGACAACGGATAAAAAAACCTTGAAAAATAGTGTGTGTTTTATAACATTTATTATATACTTATAATTATTTTACATATTCTAAGACTAACTTTTTAAATCTACTTGTTCTTATTTAGGAGAAGATGAATGCACTAGAGTCACAATATGAAGAAAATAGAGAAGATAACAGCTCAAAGGACCCTTACTGTGAATTGATAACCAATGGACAATGGCATCTCTTCAATAGAAGTGTGACAAAGAGCAAGCTAAAAAACAAGGAAAAGGCTAAATTGCCATCCTACATATTGCCCCCTGAATTCCTACAAAGTATCAAAGCAGAATTGGTCCAGCAAGTTGTCCCTGATCTAGTCTCTTTACTTGCATCTAAAATACAAAATGCCAATCCTAGAGTTGAATTAATAATTCCTAACATCCTAATTTCTCCAAGGGATGCATCTAGTGCAACACCATGTCAGCGAAACAGACCTAGTGGTGATTCATTATATCGAGTAACTTGTTCTATCGATACGGTTCCATATCTATCCATTGGATAATTTTTTTTATGATTTTAATTCCATTGTGACACAAGAATAGCTTATATATTTTCTGAACAACTTGAAATATCTTCCATCAGTGAACTAGTCAACAATATAATATAATTTGAATTGGCAAGACAATGGACAGATGGAATGTGATAATTGAGCATCCAAATGAAAATTCCTAAGGTATATGGTTTTCATAAAATATTGTGTTTGTTCATGTAATTTGAAGCATGATATATTTTTCTTTAATCGAAATGTGATCATATATAGTAGCGACTTTGTTAGATTGGTTGAGATTTGGTTATTATTTTGGAGATCCAAAAGAAGGTTGTGATGTACTAACCTTGTCTAGTTTGTGATATAATCTACAATAAGAATATTTATGTATCTATATCTTATATATTTGAGAACTAAATCATTTTTTGTTATTTTTCATGTAGATGAAATGGTGATATTTGGAGAACCACATTGATCCACAATTCCGTACACAAAGGAAACTAAACAAGATCAGTTATTTTGTTTAGAATGTTTTTGTTGGGCTCAGAAAATTCAGTTGTCCATCAAGCCGGCCCAGATAGGTAGTCGAGTTGGGCTACGATCTGGAGAAAGGGAGACGTTGAAGCGGTTGAGCGAATCTCGGACGACTGCAGCAACGACTCGACGGATCCCTGAAATATCGGACTCTAACGGATTTGTTAGTTCGATTATGTAAATTACTTATAAAAAGAAGTGATTCTTTCCATTGTAAACACACGATCATTACTATCAATAACAGCTATTATTCACTACTCTATTGCTCTATTACGATTGCATTCTGAGTTCGATCCTTGTTACAAGATTTAAGCGACCAACGCTTAAATCATCCGGTTCGACCGACCTCTCGTTCGAGGGAGATAAGCTTACTTTCACGTCTGTTTAATTTAATTTCATTTAATTCTTTGCTTGATTCGGATCATTCAGATATAATCAATTTTGTAATTGCCTAGTTGCCCTTCTTAAGGCGATCTAGGTCGGTTAGATCTTTTCGCCCCAAAACAATTTGGCGCCCACCATGGGGCATCTAGTCAATCAATCAATCCAATCATCAAGTCCAACACTCATCCCATCATGGCCGAGATCGGAAATCCAACAATCCTCGTCGAAGATCAAGCTCAAGGCGACACCCTAGTCGCGAACCAGGCAGAGGACGCCAGTAACCAGCCGACCGCGAACTCACAAATCCAAGAGCTCGGGAAAGCCATGAATGTTCTCCAAGAAGAACTGGCCCAACAACGTGCCAGAACAGAAACACTAAGTACCCAATCTGAATCAGAAATTGCTCGACTAACTCGTGAGAACGAATTGTTGAAATCACAGGTACATTCGGTCGCATCAATCCCCGGAGGACCAAGGCGTGTGGTCAACACTGAAGGACTGTCTACTCGACTCAATCTAGACGGGATAGACGTAACTCCTGGGATGACAACTAATGCCTCCCTACCTTTTGGTATGTTTCAAATTCCCCCAGTCACTTTCACTATGACTAATGTGCCAAGCTTTGTAGCCGGGCCCCCAGAGGCTCGAGCGATCCTTCCACGGGTAACGGCTTCATCCGACCTCCAGACCCTCATACAACAAGGCATCAGCGAACACATGAAGACATTGGACGATCGTATCGCACGAATCTCGGGAGTTCCTCAACCGATCGAGAAAGAGGCGATCGACGGATATGAAGATTCGCCTTTCGCAGAAGCGATCGCTCGTCGAGATCCCTAAAAAATTCCACGTCCCCAACATGCCCAATTATGACGGGACCGGGGACCCCGACGACCATGTTTCAATTTACAAGCAAAAATTAATGACTATTTCGATCCCAAGAGGGAACCGTGAGGCGGTCATGTGCAAAAGCTTTGGCACGACCCTCGCGGGACCTGCACTAACCTGGCTTATGCATTTACCACAGGGTTCCATCGCTTCCTTCGCCGACTTGATCAACTCATTCAAAATCCAATTCGCTAGCAGTCGACGGTTAGAAAAGCAATCAAGCAATCTGTATAGGATCGTGCAAAGGTATGGCGAACCTCTAAGGGATTATCTTAACAGGTACAACAAAGACAAGGTCGCAATCCCACACTGTGACGTCCCGACATCAATCGAAGCATTTCGTCGGGGCCTGGTTAGAGGTAGTGAACTCTACCGCGAACTGACCAAGTATCAATGTCGAAGCTTCGAAGATGTTCAAGCCAAAACCATGGCACAAGTCAGACTCGAAGAAGACGAAGAACCCTCCAAAGCAAACAAGAGTCCCGATCGAGTCGACCGTAAGGCCTCTTCGGATTATCGACGACCCCAACCATATCCCAAAGGACGAAGCGATCTCGGTCAGGTAAATAACTCTTATGACAGGAACCCAGATTGGCGAAACAACCCCGCTCTCTCTCCGAAGCTCCACTCTTACAACTTCAACATCTCCATATCGGAACTCGTAAAGAGTTTCGACAAATATGGGAAAGAAGTGAGGTGGCCTCGAAAGAGCGACAAACCAGACGCCAAGAAGGACATGAACCGGTGGTGTGAGTTCCATGGAGACCATGGACACTCGACGGATGAGTGCATAGCCCTTCGTAAAGAAGTCGCAAGACTCCTTGCGCAGGGGCTGTTGCGCAACATCATCTCAGACAAGGCCAAAGCGACCCTCGATCGAAGGGATCAGGTAACGTCCGACAAACCGTCCTCTCCAGTTCCTACTAAAATTGTTAACACCATTTCAGGAGGGTCAGACGTGTGTGAAAAAACATACTCGGCCGCTAAGAGACATGCTCGAGAAAGCAAAGGCAACAAACCGATTCAAGCAGAAACAAGACAGCTACAGATCTCTGACGCTCCAGCCATCACCTTTGACGATTCAGAGGCTCAAGAATTAGGCGATCATCATGACGGGTTGGTAATCTCACTTTCAATTAGCAATTGCCTTATCCGTCGTGTACTAATCGACACAGGTAGCTCCACCAACTTGTTGACACTGGACGCCTTAAAGGGTATGGGTTTAAGTGAGGACGATTTAACCAGAAACTCCACCCCATTGGTCGGATTCAGTGGGGAAGTTAAGTATACCCAAGGCGAAATTGTGTTAACAACGTACGCCGGTGGAGTCAACCAACATGTAAAGTTCTTAATACTCAACTGCCCATCTCCATACAACGCGATCCTTGGCAGACCTTGGATCCACGCCATGAAAGCTATACCTTTCACTTACCACCAGACAATAAAATTTCCTACTAAGTGGGGGGTATAGGAAATAAAAGGCAACCAACGAGCCGCCAAGGAATGCTATGTCACTTCGATGAAAGGGGCAGTCGACAAATCTTACGCATAGCAATTACAACATGGCGAAGGAACCACACGATACGTCGAACCAGAAATGGAACAACTCGACGAGATCGCGCTGGATCCTTCGAAGCCAACGCAGACGGTAAGGGTCGGATCAGATCTAAACGATTCGACCATAGCGGATTTAATATCTTTTTTACGATCCCACTCTGACTGTTTTGCTTGGTCACACGAAGACATGGTGGGGATCTCCCCAGATATTATTACTCACAAATTGAATGTAGATCCCACACATCCTCCGGTCAAGCAAAAAAGGAGAAAGTTTGCACCAGAACGCAACAAAATTGTAGACGATGAGGTAAAAAATTTGCTTGAGACAGTGATGTGATCCGAGCCCACCTGGGTCCGCCTTCCTGTGGTCTGCCTCGTTCGGCGTTCTGATCCAGCGGCCCAACCCACGGTCTGCCTCGATCGGCGATCTGACCGCTGGCGCCCTGTTCACAGAGCAGGGCTGCAGCCCCTGCACCCCAACCTGGAGGGAGGCTTGCGCATGTTAATCCCCTAGGATGTTGGAAGGGGGAATCGAACCCCCGACCCTTTGATATGAGGGCATGTGGAATACCCATCATATCACCAATTGAGCTGCAGTCCAATTGGTGACGAAGGCACAATTGAAATCTAGAGGAACCTCGACTACTCAGGTAGTAAGAGTACCATAAAGCATCAAAGTCAAAGTCAAATTTAACACCAGCGGTGGTAAGATCGACTACCCTAAGCAAACGCCAAGTATGGGGCATAACCTGACAAGGGGCGAGTCCCATGACCGAGAGAAAATTCCTAACCAAATTGGAAAACGGAAACGAGTGGCCAATCCTAAAGGGGTACTCGAAAAAACAAACCCAATCCTTGTGAAACCAGTTGGCTCGTTCGTGTGGAAGAGGAAGACGAGCCACAGTGTCTACGGGAAATTGTCCGATTTCAAGAACTTTGTCTAACTCAGCCTGAGTTAGGGTTCCATCCACAGAGTCAGAGTCGCTAAGAAGTCCTAGGGGGTTGAAAGCATTTTTGTGTTCGGAAGGATCACTAGACACTATTCTACTCCTAGACCTCGAAGACGCCATGGGAACAGAGGAAGAAGAAGAGTAAAAATTTGAAAAAAGAGAAGTTACCTTGATAGAGACGTGAGGTTCTGTGACGATAGGATAGCCGATTAAGGGCTATTTAACGCAGTAAACCGCCTTTTCTTGTGGTCAAAATGGTGGACCACTCACAGAGCGCCACGTCGGCCTATAGTTTGCAGAGAAATCAGGAAAAGATTGCATCACCAGATTAAAGACCAAACCGTCCCGTCAAGAAGCCATTCCGTTTTCTCCGGCCCACTTTGGTCTTGGGGCAATTGTTGGGCTCAGAAATTTCAGTTGTCCATCAAGCCGGCCCAGAATGGTAGTCGAGTTGGGCCACGATCTGGAGAAAGGGAGACGTTGAAGCGGTTGAACGAATTTCAAACGACTGGAGCAACGACTCGACGGATCCCTGGAATATCGGACTCTAACGGATTTGTTAGTTCGATTATGTAAATTACTTATAAAAAGGAGTGATTCTTTCTATTGTAAACACACGATCATTACTATCAATAACAGCTATTATTCACTACTCTCTTGCTCTATTACGATTGCATTCTGAGTTCGATCCTTGTTACGAGATTTAAGCGACCAACGCTTAAATCATCCGGTTCGACCGACCTCTCGTTCGAGGGAGATAAGCTTACTTTCGCGTCTGTTTAATTTCATTTCGTTTAATTATTTGCTTGATTCAGATCATTCAGATATAATCAATTCTGTAATTGCCTAATTGTCCTTCTTAAGGCGATCCAGGTCGGTTAGATCTTTTCGCCCCAAAATATTTTCTACGCACTAATGTTGCTTCAAGAATTATGGTAGACATTATGTGTACCTTTTGTGATGCCAGATATAGAACCGGCTAGCTAGAATTTTGTAATTTAAAGATGATGGTCATCTTATCTGGCTTGCATGTAGACGACATGATCATGATCGATTTGAACATTTAATTTGAATACTAGTGTTATTATTACTTGTTTTAGAATTTAAAATTTAAAATATTAAATAATGGTGTCAGGTCATATATTTGGCAGTAATTAGTTACTTGTGTATGTATATATAAATAGAGTATAAGGCTAAATATAAATAAATAAATATATATATATATATACAAGGAAAATAAAGTTCATTATATAGTAACATTTGTCGTGTAAATGTAAATGTAACATTTGTTTCCTATATATGTAAATTGTAATATATGCGTTTTTCTTTATAATGTAATACTTTTATTATGTTGGTATCAAAATGTTACAATAGCTTCTGAAGACAGTTATATTAGACCAAATGCAAATGTCCTAATGTATCATGTGAAAAGTGTTACATTAGCCCAATTGTAATATTTATATACCCCTTATTAAGGTTGCAATAGCTTGTTATTGTAATAGTGAGTGTTGTTCGTTATATATGTATATATAAAGCTAGCTGTACGTTTTGAATTGGTGCTGTCAATGTACGTTGCCACTTTGAGCATTAATTATTATTATTACTCGATCTCTTCAACCGTACGTCCGTACTGAAGGCTGAAGCATGCATGCAGCTCGATCTCTAATGATCATCCAGCGTGCGCGCAGCAAATCCCATCCCATATATTCATCATGTTATTCTGTAAACTGAATATATATTATATATATATATAGGAAACTCGGAATCACAAGACTTGACTCGTGCGCCTTGAAATAGCCACTCCGAGCGGAGCACCCACTCTTACCGAAACAACCATTTGCCTCCTGCAGAATGCAGAGGAAGCACATCGATCGTCTCCTCTTCTCCTTCCTTACTGCCACCTCTAAATCTAATGCCCCGCTGCCCAATTGCTCAACACCACACCCCGCGCCTTGACTGCAGTCACAGATTAAGGAGGGTACGGACAGGAGGCTACGTACGTATATCACCGATGACTATGAGCTCAAGAATAATATGGGTAAGAACAACGTACCTCGTAGCAGGGCTCTGATTTATTCTCCCCCTCAAGAAATCTATAAACAAGCTTCCATAAGCAACTTTGTACGTAATATAATTGCCAAAAACCTATTTTGATTAATTCATGGGAAAAGATGTAAATTTCGAAATACAGAAGAGAAGTGGGGAGGGAAAAAATAACAATGAATCGAAAACAAGATGGCACGCTTGAGTAATAGATTACCCTAGTGCAGTTGTACATGTTGGTCAATCAAGGGAGTTTATGTGAAGAGGTATTGCTGTAAATGCTTAGTTCTCTTCTTATTCGTGAGTTTCCTGAATGCAGAGGACTCTATTTGCCTTATTCTCTCCCTACTCACACCCATTAACTCCCCTATCTCTTGCAGTGTCTTCGTCCTCCCGTCATCCATCCCGAATCTCCACTTGACCACCTGCTTCTCCCTTTGAGTTAGGGTGTCCAATACCTTCTCAATATCCAACTTCATGAATTGCTTTATCAGCAAGTCTTCAGTCGTTTCAGCGTCCGGGTCAGCAATCACTTCCTGAGAAACACAAAATTTGAGCAAGTATGTATCTCTCTACTCTTACAAAAGAGACTTCTTTCCCAGACTATGCTCTCAGGCCTTGTCTTATAAAATGCAGTTTGTTTAGCCATATTTCGTAAATTAAATAGGGTAAAAAGCTATAAAGAGGATTGAAGAAAAGGATGCACCGAAGGCTTGAGGCTCTCGTTGATTCCGAACTTCTGGTCTAGAGACCTTGGAGCCTTGGGAGTCAATAGCACAGCATTAAGTCTCTTCATTGAAAGCCCTGCAGCTTCTGCAACCTCTTCATTATCAGGGTGTCTTCCATTTTCACTATATAGTTGCTTTCTCACCTCCCTTACTCTGTAACTTGCCTCAACCATATGGAACTGTATTGCAACGAATAATTAGAAGGAAGTCAGTGAAAATGCAACATTGGCTGATAAACTAAATCATAGTCATATAGATTCCGATCAAAACATACAGGTAGTCTAATTGTCCTTGACTGCTCCGTGAGAGATTTTCTAACTGCTTGCTTGATCCACCAGTGAGCGTAAGTGGAGAACTTGAAGCCCTTTGAGGCATCAAACTTCTCTGTTCCCCTCACAAGTCCCCTACATCCTTCCTGAAAAGTGTCTCAATTAAGTATTCCCTTCAAAATAGAGAACAGGAATACCTGCAAACCTGCATTGTGTTCTCATTCGGTGTAGATGGTAAATAAAGTTCTTATTGCAGATGAGCTTAGGTAGTAACCTGAACAAGATCTTGAAGACTCATCCCAGATCCTTGGTATTTCTTGGCAATAGAAATAACAAGCCGAATGTTGCTTTTGATCATTTTATCCTTGCACTGAATACCATAGTTCAAGCGCTGCCTCAGGATCTTTTGGTCAAGTCTTGCAGCAGTAGCCCACTGTGCAAAGGTAGGTTCACCATGGCCTCGTTCCTTAAGCGCCTTATAAAGCCTCTCTAGTTTTAACAAGTCCTGAAAAAGAGGTTGGCCAATCATAAGGCATAAATTATTCAGAAGTATATAATCACATGAAAGTATGGTCTCTGAGAGAAGAGCTCATCCAAGTATGATCGTTGCCTTCATCTTCGTCATAGTGTTCTTGAGCTCAGAAGTAGAGCGCTTAATCTAACCAAGATGAAGAGTTGAACAAACAACTCTTATTACGATGATCTGGTAGAAGAATATCTTGTAGTTTCTCTCATAGGTGTTCAATGCCATTTGGCTTGTTCTTCATCAGTGAAAAAGAAGAACATACTTAATCAAATAGTAGAGAGAAATTTGGGACTTAATATGAATAATAAATCATTCTCCTTAGTTAATTATTGTGTTTGGCATGCCTTCACTGATTTCTTAGTTTAGTTTCATCGTAGCTATTTGGATATAGGTTCTCACTGCAATCTTATTAAAACCACAAAATGCAAGTCACTTGTTTCTTCACTTATGTTATACACTTATTACTATGTATTGCTTTGAAGTACTGGTACGTTTGGCTGAGACTCCTGCACATCCTCCCTCACTAACCTCTGGTCCGTTACTTGGAACTAAAGATACAATAACCCAGCACAATCATATTAATTATTGGTAAGGGAAACATAGACCATACAGAACGAAAGTTCTCTGCATGAAAAATCAATCTCTACTCTCTCTTAGCAAGTGAACCTTGAGTTGACAGAAAGTGCCTAGATAGTACTAACTACTAAGTATAGAAGTAAATTTCCAGGCTTAACAGGTATGTATCAATATAATGTCTACTGTGCCAACTGAATATAAAAATGTGGTTGCTATTATTGTAAGAGTCCATGATATCAGAGGCTACAGGAAACAGAGATTTTAGGCCTAAAAAACTTGATGATGACCATTTTGTGCAGAGGCGAGCTTAGTACATCAGAGCAGCTATTGAGGTTTGCTTGAATTCATTTTGTAGACAGTTCAAGGACATGGAGCCGATTTGGAAGCAAGTTGTACTCATCAATTGATAGAATCACCATCTTGTGCAGACCATAGTAAATCTGCGCAGCTATTGAAGTTTGCCCGAATCCAGTTTTTATACAATTTAACTTTATAAGGACAAGGAGTGGATTTGGAATCAAATTGTACTCATTGCTAAGACTGTCACAACCTTCAAGCACATTCATAGCTGTTTCTTGTACGAAATACATTAATGATTAACCCCTTCACTTCTATTAGCCTCAGTTATTTAGTTATGAGAACTTGCCAGAGAAATAAAATTTAGATGGTTGATAGAATCCAGATCTGAAGCTAAAAGAGTCTCTAGTGCGAAATTTTCAGTGTTGATAAACAAAAAAAACAAAAAACAAATCACTAAGTCAACTTTTTTCATGCTTCTTTGTTAATTGAGTTGTAGGTTAACGCGTGTTTTTAACTTGGCGGTTCTTCAAAAACAAAATACAGATGTTGTCACTGCAGCTTTAATATTAGCACACCTCCTCACAAGGTAGGCATCATCCAACTGAAGACAAATTGCAGAAAAATCAGATAAGCATCAGTAAAGACAATTTTCTTTGAAAAAAAGTTTGGTATGACCAATAAGAACCGTACCGTAGAAAGTAGGGATGAGTGAGGAACCGGTCCAGACTGGATTTTTAGACCGGAATGGACCGAATGAAAACCAGTCCGGTCTTCGGTCCAGGATTTTTGAGATTTCGGTTCCGGCCAGGACAGATTTTATTAGTTTTTTTTTTTACAAAAAATACTTACAAAATGTAAATTTATGTATGTTATAAATATATTTTAATGTAATTCATATGTTTCTATATTAATATATTACTATATACTATAAATACAATTTTAAATATAAATATTTATAAGCTTTTTAAAAAAAAAATGAAATCGGTCCAAAACCGGTCCGGTCTTCAGTCCACACTTTTCCGAAATTCGGTTTTCGGTCCGGTCCGGTTTTGGACCAAAGCTCATCCCTAGTAGAAAGGTTATGTTGCTGGATATTAATAGAGGAAAAGACAAAGATACAGGTCAAGAGAAATGCTTCAAATGCTATGGATTTTAAATATATGCAAACCACCAAAAAAAAACATTCAAAATTCTTTTCAAATTGGTTACTTGTGGGTATCCACAAGACTTTATAGATATTACAAGATAAGATTACTACAATCTAGCTATAGAATCTCATCACTGAAACTAACCTTCAATGTCAAAAGGTTAGTGTTTTCAATAGACATATAATCTAGATACTTTCTCAAGGAAACAAATTGAGTTTTTCCAAAAACCAAAAGGGGTAAACCGTAAACATGCTATAAGTTTGAAATTGACAGGCAACAGTAAGAGTTAAGAGCAGGAATCATTGTTTTTCACCTAGGTAAAGGTTTAATATTCAACTTATGTTCTTATTGTTCTCAGATCTAAGTAGTCTTAAATGTATTTCTGGGATTGCTGCAGTAGTGCACGTGAAATATTGGGAGAAAACATAAAATAACTGGAAAAAAAGTATTTGACGAATAAGTAGCAATAACTTGTGATGCGCACCTGAACTCCTACTGATAACTCTTGCTCTTCACTAGCTGTGAGAAGCCTGGAGCCACTGGTACTTCCTCGTAGATAACGGAGGGGATCGGAATACTTTACTTCTTGCAATGATGGACGCTTCTTCCTAGTAGAAATTGTTTTTACAGGAATACTAATAGCAGCTTTCTCTGCAGCCTTTGCTCTTTTGGCTTTTCTCTCTACTTGACGTGTTGACCGGACAGCTATGCTCTCAGACAGTTGTGATTGCAAAATTTCAAGCTCTTCTACTGTTGGCTCTAAATCATCATGTTCATTTGTTTCGTAGCACGCGGAGAAACCAGCTAGAGGACTAGTTTCCGACTCCAATGAATCGGTAATACCAGCAGCCTGTCCACTTTCTAGGAGCTGAGAATTCTTGCCAAAGAATATCTCCCCACCAGAACAGGCATTTTCAGATTTTGCTTCTGATTTTTCATCCTGCTCAACATGGGCCAGCATTGCTGCATCCTTTGCAAACTTGACTGCAGCTCGTGCTAATGCAACAGCTTCAGCAGCAGCTGCAGCAATAACAGCTTCTTTGCAGTTGATAAGCGTTTCTGTAGCTATTTTAGCCTGAAGATATACATTGACCAATATACTTATACGAACATGCCATGTAAAGTTATACATTTCAGAGCAATATTTAGCTAGAGCAAGGAATCAGTTCGGCGTGGAAAGTGTGTTTCTGCAGTTTTGGGTAAACAATATATTGAACCAAATTGCTTGAATGTTGAAAGGGCGAAAATGTTCAATCAGAAGTATAGGAGAATTTTGAGCTCAGACTGCTTAGTTAAATCCTATGATCTTCATTTCTTCATTTACTTCAAATTCATGCAATAGACAACCCCAATTTTTTTCTTCCAGTCTTCTCTTTCCTTACATGTCCTCTCCCAAAGCTTTGCACCGTACTCTAGAGTTGTTTTTTCATACACTAATATAGAGTTTTGAAATTTGAGGGATATTACAGCAGCACAGATCTATTAAGTTTTATAGAAAACCATACATAGTAAGCCCATCCTTTTCCGTTTGATGAATTTGAGACCGATCCCATATTAATAGAGCGGACAGATTACTGTGTGTGTGTGTGTGTGTGTGTGTGAGAGAGAGAGAGAGAGAGAGAGAGAGAGAGAGAGAGAGAGAGAGATCCTAAGAAAATCACAAAGAAAACACAAAATACAATCATAATAAAGAGCGATACACTAAGCTTGTTCTATGCGCACTACTGGATATGAGAATACCTCATTCGACATTCTCAAGTAAGTCAATGGACCTTCTGCAGCAAGCACATTGGAACCCCCGTCTAATGAAGGTATTTGTAACTTCATCCTATCAAGAACTGCAGTTTCTGCATTCGATATTGATGGTGCAGTAGAGACTATGCATTGTACACGAATACATACAGAAGATTTATATTTAACTGCCAAAGTAAAGAAAATATATATTATCTCGATCAGTAAACCAAAATGGTGTTGCAAAGTGACAACTGACAAGGAGGGAACAATTTTTTTTTTAACTAGAATTACCCTGACAACAGGCCCTTCAAGATCAAAGCACATCTCATACTATCACTTTGACTGAGTGATTGACAGAAATTCTTATTGCATTTGTAATAGGCTGCGTTATGATTCAAGTCCGTCAAGAGACAACGCGAACCTAATCCACTAATTATTGATATACTAGGATCATAGTTGGGGAAAAGAAAAGATGATTGGATATTTAAAGCTTAGCAAGGTGATAATCACATGAGGAACAACAGAACCAACTTAGTTTACAGCAACTTGGCAAAAAATAAGCCTTAGTGGAAAAATAACCTTCATCAAGTTAAACATATAGTATCAGTTCAGATTTATCTAATTATCAATGACAGGCAAGATTTTGCTGAAAAGAAATGAGTAGATGTCAAACTGGATGGGTTTCAAGATACGTATAATAGTCAACACACTCCACCCCAGTCAAGAATGTCAGAGGCAAAACCACTCTGCTTAAAATCATACTTTAACAATAAAACCTGACTAAGAGTTGGCAATGGAGCGTCAAGGATTAAACAAAGAGGGTAAAAGACAAACACCAAGGGCTTTTTCATCCAAGCCAAGACTCCGATTTGGTACTCCATTTCTTCTTTCCATATTGCAATTATCAATTGCATCCTATTTCAACAACCAACTCGTATATACTACACAATGCAAGGGGAGAAAACCTCAAACCAAACAAAGAAGAAGAGTGAACTGTTTCATCACAATGGACAAACAGGCAAAAACTTGGATACTTGAATGAGATAGCGCTTCTCAACAATTAATGATTTTCATCTAATCCTTCGATTACAGGAGTACCATTATCAATGCCAGTCGTCATATATTCATAGCTATTCAACCTCAGTCAAATTACTTGAGCCAGATACTGAAATTGGCACCGAACTATTGTAAATTAAGAAGATATTAGAAATTCTCGGATTATAAGAGAAACAATTGAGAAGAAAAACATACAACAGATGGCGGAATTGGGCGGGCGAATTTTGGAGTAGATAGAGAAGGTGTCTGGCTGGCATTTGAACTGCGGCACTAAACATGACATCTTCTGGTTATTCTCTCTATCGCGAGTAGCTAGAATTCCCTGAATCTCAACATAGGAAGGGCGTAAAGCTGGAGACGAGAATGGATGGAATGAGAGATTGCGGAAGAGGAGAGATGGGAATGGGGGCTGTGGTCACAACTGGGGCTGCAACCTGATAAACGGATAAGGAGACCATTGCTCACCGGTAGGGTATAATCGTAATTCCCTTTGAGGCAAATACCCCATGCGGAAAACCGCCCACTAAGAACTAAGCTTTTGCCGGTTTGCAAAAAAAAACTTAAAAACTTTTGAATTGAAAATTATACAAATAGTCAATCACTAGTATAGTACCCGTGCCTTACACGGAATTTGTTTATTTTTCTTTACATTTAAAAAATAGTATATTAAAATTATACATTTAATTAATATAGAATTATGTAGGTATTGACGGTTAAAAAAGTAGATGAATTCTAATATAAAAAAGACTAATTGAATACAAAATATTAAAGAGATTGACAAAATATTATCGAAAGAGAGGTGAAACTCTCCATAACTTTATTAATAATAAAAATTTGCTAAATAATTTTGAAATGGGGATAGCCACATCCCTAACATCAATACTACTAAAACGATAAAACATAATCAAAATGTTCACCTAATACATGAAAATGAAACCCTAAACATAAAATCTCGTAAGATGTTCAAAATTTCTAGAAATTATAAAAAAAACTTATTTGTATACTACATTGGTTGTAGTATTAGATCTTTTTTTTGTCGTATGTCAAAATCTCCAAACCTTTCTTGCTAGTAACTCTTGATGATGCAACATAAAACTAACCATGAGTGAAAACATGGCGTGGAAGATACAAATTGACATTTGCAATAGAATGGCCCTGGCTCTTGTTTATCGTCATAGCAAAACAGACACTCAAGAGAAATTGTCTTCATTGAAACTTGAATGGGTATGAAGTGTCTGATGATGACATGATCATGCGAGGAATCAAAATTTTATGTCTAATATTGTTGCATGAAACATTCTTGCTTGTTTGACATGACTTTCGAGCTGCTTGGTTATCAATCTTGTCCCAATGCATAAACCTGAAGACTGGTCAATATTTCGAAGCAACATAATAGGGACCTCAACCTTAAGTTTAAGTACATGATTTGGGATACCAAAACATCTAATTTTGTTCAAGTAGTTAGACGTATAAACACTTGCATTGTTGTTTGCAATAAAACATGTCTTGCAAAGGCTATCCGAACTGAGACAGACTTTCTCATCATCAAGTAACAAAGACAATATACAGTCGTTAACTCTATCTACCTCTTCATGTGTTGGTGCAAGAATTTCCTGTTCTTCAAAGTATTTCGGAGACAACTGATTGTCCAAAAGAGAGGGATAAACAGATTTAACAATTGCTGGAATCGGATCTAAGTCATAATCTTTCACCAATAGCTCATTAGAAATTTGTATGTGTGCTTCTTCATCGTTGTCATTACCTACAATACCATCTCCGATGCTTAATACCTATTCAGAAAATTCCTTTGCTTTTTGGATATCATTTCAGATGTACATTGTTGAATCTGCATGTTTCTTGTCAAATTAAGAACTTTGCAATATTCCCACAAATAAGAGGAATTAATGATGAGGGAATTTTAAATTTGCTTAGTAATATGGCATTAGAATTTATAAAGTCAAATGTAGTGGTACTTATAAATGATTAATTTTTTTTACTTCAAATCTCATAAAAAAGCATCATACTATAGGAAAAACAATAAAAATCAAAACCAGCATTGAACCACTATAGTTCTCCAAACCAAAGTTGAATGTTAAATAGAAGGCACATTATGTTATCTGAGCAAAAAAATAATGAAATGTTTCTATGATAAATTTTACAAAAAACTAATGTTATATAAAAAATTATATGATACTACATAATGGTTTTAATGAAAGTGAAATGTTTCTTGTTTTTAACTAATTTCTTAGCTTATTCGATGCCATGTGGCCAAATTAATGGCATGATGCCACGTGGCAGTAGGAAGGAGTGAGTTTATTCTAGGGGCGTCAAGTGGCTTAGTTGAGATTCTGCTTTAGTATATATGTAGTATATTGAATATTTTGGAAAGAATTGATGTTAAAAATATTACAGATCTATTTTAGTGGATAAGAAATATATTATAGAGAATAAAAATATGCATAGAATATAATATTTTGTGTTACATTTTGGAAAGAATTAATTATAAAAATATTGTAAATCTATTTTAGTATAGTATGTATAGGCTGTAAAGTATTGCATAGATTTGATTTTCAAAATAAAACCTAAAAAATGATAGCTTGCCACGTGGCCAAATTAATAGCATGATGCCACGTGGCAATATGAAGGGGTGGGTTTATTCTGGGGGCGCCAAGTGGCTTAGTTGAGATTATGCTTTAGTATATATATATAGTAGATTGAATATTTTGTGGTTTATTTTGGAAAGACTTGATGTTAAAAATACTACACATTTATTTTAGTGCATAAGAAATATATTGCAGAGAATAAAAATCTGCATAGAATATAATATTTTGTGTTACATTTTAAAAAGAAGTGATTATAAAAATATTGTAAATCTATTTTAGTATAGTATGTATAGGTTGTAATTATTGCATACATTTTTTCAAAATAAAACCGAAAAAAGGATAGCTTGCCATGTGGCCAAATTAATGGCATGATGCCACGTGGCAGTAGGAATGGGTGAGTTTATTCTGGGGGCGCCAAGTGGCTTAGTTGAGATTCTGCTTTAGTATATATATAGTAGATTCAGACATTTCTATGTGATGGGATTTCATTTAAACGGTCGATGTTGTTGAAGACAAGTACGAGACTAATCTACCCTAATACATTCTAAAAGAGATCATGTTTTTAGAAAAATTTATGCCACTTAGTACATTCTACATATGATATGTGTCACCAAATTTTAATTGAAATGTAAAAAAAAAGGCTGAAGCATTGTCCACTTTTCCCTCTTCTACACACGTTCCCACCTCTCCTTTTCTGTTTCATTTCACCGAAATCACCTCCACGTTTCTTTCATCTGCTACTTTCAACTGATGCTTCCAACTTCTATTTTTTTCCTCTATATACTCGAAAAAACTCTCTCCTCTCAGCAAAACAGTCTTCATCTGCTCTTCAACCTCCTCTTTATGTGTTGATCTGCTCTTCAACCTCCTCTCAACAAAACAAACCTTCTCCTTTGTAATTTGTTACCACCTTCTTTGAGCTCTATTGTTGCCAACGTCTACCTTCTCCGGCAAGTCATCCTTTGCGTCGATTCATAGCAATCGATTTAAATATTTTGGTCCTCGCCGAAGGCGAAATTCATCATGCATATCCGGTGTTCGACCATGAAATCCTGCAGGTCGGCTCGCGATGACGAGTCTTCTATAAATACTTGTAATTGAAATTGAAGAACTAGAGGAAGACGTTCTCTGTTTGTTGTTTTATTACTGATGCCAAGAAGGCAATATATACAAGGGGGAGAGGGATACAAGCGATTCAGAAGAGGAAGAGAAATAGGAGAGGAAGAGATACAGTCAAGACTTAATTAAGGTCTAATTATTAGTAGCTATTACCCCCCTGTAAGCTGATGGGCATGGAAAAACCAAAAGCTTGGCCTTGAAAGTAGAGAACATACGACCATTTAAGGGCTTTGTGAAGATGTCGGCTCTTTGATCACCGGCAGAGATGTGACGGACAAAGAGTTCACCTGCATCGACCTTTTCACGAACAAAATAGAAGTCCAAACGGATATGCTTGGTGCGGGTATTGATGACCGTATTAGCAGCTAAAAATGTAGCAGACAAGTTGTCACAAAGAATAACCGGCCGGGAGCGAAGAGGCAGGTGAAGTTCATGAAGAAGTTGTTGCAGCCACACAATCTCAGTTGTAGCAAACGCAATTGCCCGATATTCAGCTTCAGTACTGGATCTCGCAACAACAGACTATTTCTTCGATGCCCAACTAATCAAATTACCACCATAAAAAATTGCAAAACCATGTTGAGACCGCAAATCCGCAGGATCAGACAACCATCCAGCATCAGAGTAAGCAACAAGATCTGTAGAAGAGGAGGAGCGGAACCGAAGGCCATGATCAATTGAACCTTTTAGGTACCGCATGATGCGTTTGATGTCTTGCCAATGGACTTGGGTCGGTTTGTGCATGTGTTGGCAAGCGCGATTGACAGCATAGCTGATGTCAGGGCGAGTTATGGTAGCATATTGCAAACTTCCAACGACCTGACGATAAGCTATAGCATCAGCAATGACGCTGGTGGACTGATCTAATTTGGCAATTTGTCCAGCAGGAGACGAGACAGGTTTGGCTTCAAGCATGGCACATCGAGACAACAAGTCACGTATGTACTTGTACTGAGAGAGGTAAATACAATCAGCATGATAGGTGACCTCAATACCCAAGAAGAAAGACAGACGACCAAGATCTTTCAATTGAAAATTCGCATGCAGATTTTGAATGAAAGCCTGAATTGTGGGAGTTTGTGAGCCGGTGACAATAATGTCGTCAACATAGACAAGGACATAGGTGGTGTCGCCCGCAGTCTTCCGGACAAACAGAGATGTGTCTGAATAGCAAGATCGGAAACCATGACGTAGCAAAAAACATTTCAGCTTATTGAACCATTCCCGTGGAGCCTGTTTGAGACCATAAAGAGCTTTGTGAAGCTTACAAACATGGAGAGGATGATCAGGATCAACAAATCCACGTGGTTGTTCCATATAAACAGTTTCTTGTAGGTCGCCATTCAAGAGTGCATTATTGATGTCCAATTGACGTATTGCCCAGCCTTGGGAAAGGGCAATAGATAGAACAAGACGAACTGTTGTTGGCTTGACAACGGGGCTGAACGTGTCAAAGTAATCAACTCCTTCTTCTTGATGAAACCCTTTAGCAACTAAGCGGGCTTTATACCGCTCAATTTGACCATTTGAGTGACGCTTGATACGAAAGACCCACTTGTTACCGACCGTGTTGGCATTAGACGGACGAGGAACCAAGGACCAAGTCTTGTTGGCATGTAAAGCTTGAAGTTCAGACTTCATAGCAGCACACCATTCGGGTTTCTTGCTGGCTTGAGCATAAGTAGTAGGCTCAGAAACTTCCTCTGAAGACGGTGGAGATGGGTATCTTGTGGTCACTAGAGTACGTGGCTTAAGGTGCCCAGTTTGAGCATGAGTCACCATTCCATGGGATGAGTCAGATGCCGGACGGAGATGAGCCAACACCGCTGGAACGGTGGGAACAACAGGAGTCGGCGACCCTTGGGGCAGTGTTGCGAACGAACTATCCACACTTAAGGAAGGCGATGAGGTGTTAGGCAAAGTCGGGTGATGAGACGGTGAAGTGAGGGGTTGTGGTTCATGGGACGAGGACGAAGGCTGGGAGGGAGGGGTGATGGAGTTGTGGGCAACATCGAGAATGTGGGTGTTGGTGGCGGTAGTAGGAGGTAAGTGTGATGATGAGGGCGAGTGATGAACAGGAGTAGCATAGGGGTAGGTGTCTTCATTGAAGACAACATGGGTGGAAATGTAAACACGACTAGTGGGAGGGTGTAGGCAAAGATAACCTTTGTGTTTGGAGCTGTATCCGATGAAGGTGCAAGGCATGGAGAGGAAGGCCATTTTTGTGGAGTTATAAGGTTTGAGATAAGGATAGAAGAGACATCCAAAGGACCTGAGCAACCCATAATTAGGAATTTTGCAGTAGAGAATTTGAAATGGGGACCTATAGCCTAAGGTAGGAGAAATAGTTCTATTTGACAAGTAGACAACAGTATGAAATGCATTCCACGGCACCATTTTGAGACGGTGTATGAGGACATGAGACCCGATGAAGAATACCCTGGGAGGTTAGAAAGGGAATAAGAGATTGATACTCACCGCCTCCATCAGTTTGAAGGCATTTTATTTTCTTGTGGAATTGCGTCTCAATCATTTTATGGAATTGAATAAAGACATCTTTCTTTTGTAGATGAGGGAGAGAGTGATGACAGAGAATAGACAAAAGTACCAGGAAGTAAAGAAGGTAGGTTGCACAAGGTAGTTATATAATGTACCATGTACCCTTATTGACTATTACTGCATCTTATTTTGCTGCTTTTCGCTATCCAGCAAATATGCATTTATGAGTCACCTTCTAATGTTGACACTTAATATTGAGAATTGGTTACTTGCGATTCCTTAAATTTGCTACTTTCAAGGCTTTTCCCTTCAGAGAAATGCATGGCGGCCATGAAGTATTAGTCCCTAATACATTCTTGCTTAATTATATTCAGAGTTGATCATAGATTAAACATGAAACAGGCATTGATTTGAGGTATTTTTATTTGATAACCTAATTCGAGATTGATTGTGATGTCATTTAGAAGTTAAGTAGCTGTTGTCCCAGATTTAGCAGGGTGCTATTTCTTCCTTGCTATGTCTGTATTAATACATTGTTTTTTCCCTTTGATGAGGACGCAGTTAACTACTGCATATATCTTTGCTTCCTTGCTCGCTTACTATTAGCTTTGAGTCAAAACATTTGTCAGAAAAGTACTAGGTTAGTAGGATGCTTGTCGAATAAAGTGGAGGGCATCTTCTATAACCAATGACGAATCTAGGTGAAAGCATTCCATTGTTGTGATTGTGAAATACACAGAACATCCGGAGAAGCTGTTGTCAATCGACAATTGCCTTGGAATGGCGGATGGCATTGGCGATGAAGATTTGAATAGAATATTTCATTTCTTGAAAGTTGGGGCATAATCAATTAATTTGCACATGGGTCTGATCACGAGTCTTGGAATGTCGACTCGTATTTGAAGGAGGATGTAAATGGCGCGGTTCATGTGCCACGGGCTGCTTTGAACTCCATGGAAGGCTTAATAAAGTTTGATATGCCTAAATGTAAGCTACAGGCGGGTGAAGCATACTCATCATTATCATCATCAATTGGTGATGATTTATCCGACTTGGAGAACAAAATTCATGAGAAATTGGATGAACACCGATTCAAGCATTGTTCGCAGCCTATCTTAGTGGACTACTATCAGTCAATGAAGGAGGTATAATGTTGTTCATGATTTCATATTTTCTTATTTTATAAGAGTGATGATATTCACATACTTGGATTTGATTTCAGAACAGGGTGTTGTGATGCTCTGTTTAGATTGATACCATGAAGCTAGATTCGTCATTGGCCATTCAAGCATCAATTTTTCAAGGGTGGATTCTACAAAAGAGGATGGGGATCATGACGCGTAGATGTGAATTGATCAGGGGACGGTTTTTCTCCTTGAAGCTCTGGAATTGTACAATGATAATTGGAATGAAACAGCGGATCATGTTGGTAGTAAGTCGAAAGCGCAATGCATACTTCAGTTTCTTTGGTTGCTTGTCGAAGATGGCTTGATTTCAAAATTAGATGTCTAGGAGGATCACATTCTAATATATATATATGTGTAGACACATTTTTTAGGTAGCTTTCTCAGTTGCATCAGTAGGTCTAAAAGTTGTTGCAGCTTGTGCCCATGCATCTTTGGGTGCATTGTCGGAGTGTTAGGGCTCCACAAATTCATGTGCCACCGCAAACCACCACTCGGAGTCATCCCTCAATTTCGGGATTCTCACCGGGTCTACATCGCTGCAGCCCGAACAAGCAGATTTGATTCGACTCTGACTTCCGAAATCAGAGGAATCGAGCATGGCATAACTAGATCTCCAGTCACCTATCGACGCCGTCCTTCGAGACCTCCCTTAGCCTTCCTGGTTCACGTTTTCGTTGAGCCATTGCCACCGAATCGCCTAGGTCATGAACTGATGCAGAGAAGCGACACCCATTGTTCCAAAATGGCGAAAGTGATGGCTTGGTGGGCCACGTGACGGTGTAATTCAAATAAAAAAGAATGGGCCGTCATCATTTGGTTGGCCTTGGTGGAGTTCATTCTCTCCGGCATCATATGTACAAATTAATATTACCTATTAATGTAGAGGAAGGATCAAATGTGCGTACCTCTTATAATAAGCTGAGCGCACGTATGTAGACCGTCCAGATGTCATCATCCAATGGTCCAGAATCGCGCCACAATTTTAATTAAAAGAGGACACGGAGGGACATAAGAGTAATTTGGCTTGTATCTTTCTTCTCCCAGCTCCAGCGAAAGGCGTTCTCCCAGCTCCAGCGAAAGGCATTCCAAAATCGCCATGATTTTCCACAATCTCTCTAACTCCGCCACCGCCGTCTACCTTCGCTCTTCGTCTAACTCCGCCATCGCAGCCAGCCGTGACCGCAAGCGAGGTTGGTTGATTGATTTCTTGTTTCATCAACTGGTTTGATTTCTTCCTTTATCTTCTCCATTTTGGATTGAGTCCGATACAAATCATATCGAATTTGTGGTTAATTTTTGGATGTTGTGGTTATGACAGGGGTTCCGTGGACGAAGGAAGAGCATAAATTGTTCCTGCTCGGGCTACAGAAAGTCGGGAAAGGCGACTGGAGAGGGATTTCGAGAAACTTCATGAAGACTCGGACTTCGACTCAGGTCGCTAGCCATGGGAAAAAGTACTTTCTCCGCTGGAGCAATCTCAATCGTCTGCGCCGCAGATCTAGCCTCCTCGACATCACGACCGATACGGTAATAAATTGTACTGGCGATCCGAGAAATTTCATCTCGATATTCTGATCATTTCGATTTCAGTTGTCATTAGAAGGGTTATGAGTTTCCTAGTCGTGCTTTGGAAGCTTTATGAGTTGCATAAAGCATGGCATAAGCTTTGCTGCACTGGTCACTGAATTCTTCTTTTCTAATAAATTCTATGCAAAAATCGGCATGTAGGCTACTATTGTTTGGTTATGGCTCCTTTGATGAATAAAGTTTCTAGATGAAGCTAACGGGCTACTGGTTCAGGTGGGTTTGCAGGTTGCTGTTTTATTTCATGAAAATGTCACCAAAATTGAACTTGTGTATTATATGTCAAGGTGTTTGCTGAAATGGTGGCCAGAGAAGTCTATGTGTTGCTGTCACATGTGAGATGGAGCACAAGAACTAATCAGTGTACTATCACATGAGGATCTTCATGCTATAAGGCAAGAAATACAATCATGATAATTGTCAAGAATGATATAGAATGATGATCAAATCATCCAGATATAACAATTTTCCAGTGTCTTTATTAGTTGTTGAGATGATAGAATTTTTATAGTACATGACAATAAGGATATGAAGTATCATGGTATCTGATTCATAAGGTGGTTGTCATTTGTCAATTGTCTTACCAAGATGCAGTTTTCCATTGCCGATACCTCAACTAGTTGGTTGCTCTAGGGTTGCATTATGCTTATATCAGGAAATTGAAGCTTGACATATCATTGCCTGCTGTTGTGTACTATGTAAGGAAATCCCTGGATGCTTGTCTTTAGTTTATTTGTTTGTTTTGATTGTGTTCTTCTGTTGCAGGGACTGCTTGGATCATGCTTGGGGAACTCCATTCACGTGTGGGTCCTACACCGCAAAGGACCCATTTACATTGCAATGTTCAAGCCACTGTCAATTGCAATTGCTGCAGCCATGGGTGTCATGTTCCTTGGTTTGACCTTAGCAGCCACATATATGAAAAAATCATGCACATTTGACATGAGTTTGGGAAGAGACTGCAACATTGAGTTGATATTTGTCATGTTCTGTTCAGAATTTGAGGAAATAAGCTATTCAAATTCTTCAATCCACTGCCTGCATTCACCAAGATACTTCTCAAATCTTGATACTGTTTGCTGCACAAAGATGGATGGTTTCATCGGAATCCCACTATAAAAATCAAAGAGATGACCAGATGAGTTAGCTGGTGGATGGCTTGCAGCAGCATGAGTATTTGTAGCTCCAGGAGCTTGAGAGACCACAGTGGAATTTGAGACAGCTCCACCCTTTGGGTGAAGAAACCTAGGTTGAAGCATCATGAAGGAACATACAACAACTTCAGTGTTCTGCAGCATGTCTTTTAACATGGTCATCAGTTCTTGCAGAACAACCTTTTGTCTTTCCATAGAAGTGCTAATTCCTCCTAGTTTCTGCTAGGACAAAAGGGAGACATAAGCAACACAAAATACCTGTTCCAGTGTGATCATTAATATCAAATGCCTGATCTAATTTTCAACTTCAGTTTAATTGAATTTATTAAAATCTGATTAAGTTCTTTCACATCCTCAAACTTGTGATATTGAGTATTGAGATATGCATATCACAAGATGAGTGACTAGCTAGTAAACAACAGTTGCCATTGAAGGAGTTTATATGTTCATAATATTGAAAATATAGCAGGACTAAGGTAGCAGGACCTCCACAAGATGAGTGATATTGGTTGGTATAGTTGTGCTGTTGATGTATTTTTTTAACATCTTCTAAGGTAGCAGGACTGTTATCAGAAGAACCAATTCTAGGATTTTTAAAAGGTTCTGCAGGGACCTCCCCATCTTTTGTAATTAACTTTATTCTTTGTAAAGGAGGATGAACACTTGTGTAGATCCTGAAGGTAAAAGGTTCCAAGTTTTGGTTAATCTGGTTTGGACATCAATAGACTTTTGTTCTAAACGGTTTTCTATTCCCTGAATCTTAAGATAATTAGGAAACCATGTGAAAAATAAGATATTAATCCTATATTTTTCCATGTCAGAATACCATAATTATCTTATTTTATCTCTGACCAACTTGTCTATTTTCATGAACCAACCTTTCTTGGTTCTGTTTTTTATGGAATCAAAGTCTGTTCTTAAATAATCTTTGTCTATTGTGAAGTCTACTTTTGTGATAACATTTATGGAGGAGTATCTTCCCATATCACTCTGAGTAGGGGAAGAGGGAAAAGATTTATCTTTATTTTGTTCATTAACGGGGTTAGGAATAGGACTGCTAAATTCAACCCTGACAGAATGGTCTTTTATAGAATGGTCTCTAGTAGTATAGAGAGACTCTGAAAAAGAGTTTCTTGCTGGGAAAGGATGAGGATTTCTGGGTATCGGTCTAAAAGATCTGCTAGAGTTGAATCTTATAAGGACCCTACCATCACCACTTTCTTCTATCTGAGAAATTTATGTTCTTTCAAGATCATTTGGAGGACAATCATGTTTTAGTTCAAGAGCCTCTGGTATAGTAATATCTTCCCATTTTATCAGCTTGGGAGTAAAGGTTGTAGATCTCTCAGCTTCTAGTTGTAGGAGGATAGTTTCTCCTCTAGGGACATGAGGTACTATACACTTGGGATCAGTGCAGGAACATAGGATTCTGTAATGGAGTCTGTAGATTATGACAAAGTTTTTAGAAAGGTTTTTAAACCCCTTTTTAAGGAGTTTAATATCAAGAGTAAGAGTACTACCGATTCTTGGGTCTGTCATATCAACTGTAAAATTAGGAGAACAGTTGAAGAAGATCGGGCCATTATAGATATTAGTCTGAATAACAGCAATTAAGGAGTCTTTGTAAGAAATGAGTCTGTCATCTCTAAGGGCTATAAAGATTGGGGTGTCTATTCCTAGTCTGGCTAAAGGTTTAATAGCAACTTGAATTAGCCCTATGTGGATATACCTGTAGTTCTTTTTTAGATATTCTTCAATAGCTATAGAAGATAGTAATTGAAGAGTCAGTTGTTCCTTGTCTAGGCTGAGTGTTTCTTCATGACTCTTAACAGTAAGGGCTGTTTTAAAGTCTGTCCATCCTATTCTGTAAATGGATTGTATAGACTATTGTGGTATGTTCCAATCATTATTATTTTCTTCGTACAGACTTTCATTACTCTGATACCAAATTCCTAGTCTGGCTAAAGGTTTAATTGCAACTTTCATTACTATGGACAACGTGTCTGCTCTGAATCTCCCATAGCCTTCTGGGATAGAAAGAAGCATCAAGTCTCTCTCCCCTATGAAAAAGATTTCAAAGAAATCGATATTCCCACTAAAGCTAGACCCATACAAATGAATCAAGAACTCCTACAATTTTGCAAACAAGAAATAAACTCCCTCCTACTCAAACAGCTCATAAGACCCTCCAAGTCTCCTTGGAACTGTGCTGCTTTCTATGTTAACAAACAGGTTGAAAAAGAAAGAGGAGTCCCTAGACTTGTTATCAACTACAAACCTTTAAACAAAGCTTTACAATGGATCAGATATCCTATCCCCAACAAAAGAGATCTCCTCAATAGACTTTCTAACTCTATGATCTATTCAAAATTTGATATGAAGAGTGGGTTCTAGCAAATCCAAATAGAAAACAAAGATAGGTATAAAACCGCCTTCACTGTCCCATTTGGACATTATGAATGGAATGTTATGCCTTTTGGCCTAAAGAATGCTCCTTCAGAATTCCAAAGAATCATGAATGATATCTTCAACCCTTACTCAAAATTCACTATAGTCTACATTGATGATGTTCTAGTCTTTTCTAGAAGCATCGAATAACATTTCAAACACCTTAATACTTTCTTATACATAATAGAGAAAAATGGGCTGGCTGTTTCGGCCTCTAAAATAAAGTTATTTCAAACACAGATTAGGTTCTTAGGCCATAACATTTATAACCAGACTTTCAAGCCTATTAACAGAAGCATTGAATTTACCAACAAATTCCCAGATGAAATAAAAGACAAAACCCAGCTTCAAAGGTTCCTTGGATGTCTAAATTACATCTCTGACTTCTTCCCTAACCTTAGACAAATCTGTGCCCCCTTATTTTAAAGACTCAAGAAAAATCCACCTCCTTGGACTATTGAACATACCAAGGTAATCCAGCTCCTCAAAGAAAAGGTCAAAACCTTACCCTGCGCTAGTATTCCTCACCCCTCTGCTTCCATGATAGTAGAAACTGACGCCTCAGAATTAGGCTTTGGGGGCATTCTCAAACAAAGGTTACCCAATCAAACTAAAGAAACCCTTGTTAGATACTACTCTGGTGTTTGGTCTGGACCACAAAAGAATTACAGTGCTGTTAAAAAAGAAGTCCTATCCATAGTATCACGAATCTCTAAATTCCAGGATGACTTATATAACAAAGAATTCCTTCTTCGTGTTGACTGTCAATCTGCTAAAGAAATTCTGCAAAAAGATGTTCAAAATCTTGTTTCAAAACAAATCTTTGCTAGATGGCAAGCTATAGTCTCTGTTTTCGACTTCAAAATAGAATTTATAAAAGGAAAAGACAATTCTTTACCAGATTTTCTCACAAGAGAATTTTTACAGGGAAAATCCACTAGATAAATAAAGTTTTACAACGATTTAAAGAAGGAAATTTACAGTCAGTGAAAAAATTCCACTTTTCCGTAGTTTCCTTCAGAAAGCTCGTTCTTCTTTCGATACTTGCAATAACAGTGACTTCGTACAAATTCACTGTTCCTTTCAGATCACATTGGTTTCCTATAAACTATCAAATATTCCTCTCCCAGTATGGCTAATTTACAAAATTCAAAAGTTTTGAAAGGTAGTGTTATCCCCTTTTAAAAGCTTTTTCTTTCTCATACTTTTCACTAAAACTTCCCAGGGATAAAATAATTTTGTCCATGAGAGATCATTACAAAAGATGCAAAGCAAAGCTTGAATCAAGCCTGTGGATACCACCTATTAGAGATACACTTGAGCTTGACGAGAGCGTTGAACTCATAAGATTTCTACAAGAGTTAGAGAAAGAAGTCAAGGATCGCCTTGCTTATCTTTCCCTTTGATAAGAGACCTCCCCAAGCATGGACCCTAAAGACAGAAAACAGACTCCCCAGGACTATATCAGTCCATCTTCCTCTACTACCATGGTCCCAGTGCATAACAGATTTCAAACTCTCTCAAACCTTCCAGTCCTTCCCTACAACAAAGTCCATGAAACAGCCAAGACTCCTGTCAAAACAGATCCCAAAAGAGACATCAATTACTTCCAGTATTTTCTTAAACCAAGTCCGATCACTTCAGTCTATCTCACCCCATGTCATGATCCTATTCCACAAAACCAACTAGAACCATACACAAAAAGACTCTTTCCTTCCACTCTCCATTGGTTATCTAACAATCCCTCTAAAAACCAAAAATTCTATGAGTTCATCCTCGTAGACTCTGGCTCGACAAAAATTTCTCACACCATGTGTACAATAGTCCCCTCACGCATCTCCTTCTCCAAATGCAAAATACTCAATGTCATGGTTTCCTCAGATTGGACAGACCCCTAGACCCTAAAATCCTTCTCCCTTCCAAATGTCATTCCCAATCTCCCAGGCTATTCTTACCAAGACTACAAAGATGCTTGGGAAATAACTTTCCTGCTTAGACCATTTAATCACTCTTGGTTCTTCTTTTTTGACAAACACTGCCCCAAAGGTTTCCCAATTTGGTTCTATGAATGGTGGCTTACTTTCGGGGCCTCAGAAAATATCTACCCAGAGAAGATAAAAAGGGCTTACTTCACTTACCAACACCATTCCGAAGACAGATACTTCACAAGATCCCTTCGTTTTCACCGTGACTTCGGTATTGCATGGATCTTTTGCTGGATTTATGAGACTCTACAGATACAACCGCAAAGCTATCCCTTTACACTTTGTCATCGCTTTAAAATCCGGTGGTGGGAAAAGTTTATTGTTTCCACTATAACAGTTGCAAAAGTGGAATTGTTTTTCCAACAAAAAGGCCAGCAACTAACGATTCCTTCTACAACAGTCAAAGCCACTACCTCTGCTCCTCCTCCACTCAAAAACCCTTCTCCTACCCTTTCAAAGGATCAATTGGATCAAATAAAACAATGGGAAGCTTTTCAAGCTTTTCAGAAGTATCTAGCTCAAGAAAAACAAAGTGTTACTGGCAGCTGTGAACACCTAGACGCTACTCCACCACCTTCTCCGACGGATGATCCAGAACAGTTTGCACAAGACCCATATGCTATGTAAGCAAAACAGTTCTAGAAAAGAAAAGAGAGAAAAGAAAAAGAAAGAAGAAAGTTCTTATGTTTTCATTTTATGTTTTCTTTCCGGAGGATAATCTAGCTTGTTTTTAGATTATCTCCTTTGTACATCTTGTTACTTTGATAAAAAGGCCCAAGAAGAAGATCTCACAGACAATAGACCCATCAGGCAGCAGAAGACAACAGACCTACCAACAAGAAGAATAGTCCAATATCAAGAAGTATAGCCCAACATGAAGAAGCCCAAGAAGAAGGCCCATTACAAGACCAAGTAAAGAAGAAAAGAGATTAAACAAGACAAAAGGCTTCACTCGCAGCAACAGACAAAAGGCCCACTCAGTCTTTCAAAAAGAAGACAAGACTCCACTCAAAAAGAAGACAAGACTCCACTCAAAAAGATGACAAGACTTCACCAGCAAGACTCTACTCAGAAGCAAAACAGACAAAAGGCCCATTCAGAACTCCACTCACAACAGGAAAGCTCACCCATGAAGGAATAGTACCAAAAAATGGTAAGGACAAAGGAAATTAGACTCCCTCCATTCTCTATAAAAGGCAAAGCCCTCAGTTGTTTTGAGGCATCCGAATTTAGAATCTCATGTGTTGAGAAACACTCTCAAAATCCCTCTCTCTCTTATAGTCTCCATAAGCTAGAAGTCTTCACTTGAAGTTCTTTCAAGCTTCACAAGATCGTTTTTCAAGTTTACAACAATAGTCCTGTACAACAGTCCCTATAAGTTTATTATGACATGGAAAAATATAGGATCAATATCTTATTTTTCACATGGTTTCCTAATTATCTTAAGATTCAAGGAATAGAAAACCATTTAGAACAAAAGTCTATTGATGTCCAAACCAGATTAACCAAAACTTGAAACCTTTTACCTTCAGGATCTACACAAAGTGATCATCCTCCTTTACAAAGAATAAAATTAATTACAAAAGATGGGGAGGTCCCTGCAGAACCTTTTAAAAATCCTAGAATTGGTTCTTCCGATAACAGTCCTGCTACCTTAGAAGATGTTAAAAAAATACATCAACAGCACAACTATACCAACCAAATCCTTCACACAATAGCTGAACAAGTAGAATTAATACATGATAAAATCAGCACAGAAACTATCAAATTTCCTATGGACATTTCTAGACCGCATTTCCAAATTCAGGGAATTAAAAAGGAAACAACCAATAACACTTCTTTAAATCCTTCTCTTAGCCTCATGGAATTAATTGATAAAAAATTAAAAAATGTTACGATTAATTGTGTCAAAGAATGTAACAATAGTTCCAACACTGATTCTAGCAGTTCTTCTAACAATTCTGAAAGAGAAAATAGTTCTTCTAATCAAAAGGCTATAGAAACCTTACAAACCTGCTTTGAAGAAAATCCCCTTACTATTAATAGGTTAAGAAACAACCATGGAAGGCCTCAGGAACACAGAAAAATATTTAGAAATATAGACACCATAAACTTCTATCCTAGACCCTCTCTTCCTGACCTACAATATGAAGACAGATCTAAGTTTAGATCCACAGATTATAATGGACAATCTATATATGAATGGAATATAGATGGAAAATCTGAACACGAAATACTCAACACCTTATAAGAAATGGGTATGGCTAATATCGCCTATACTGTTGGAAGAAAAGACCCCAAAACCTGTTTCTCACTCTTAACCACTGGATTCACAGGCCAACTTAGAAACTGGTGGGATAATGCTTTATCCTCCTTTCAAAGAGAAGAGACCCTTGAATTTACCAATGATGATGGAGAACCAGAACCTGTCCACCAACTTATATACACCATTAGTATGCACTTCATAGGCAACCCCAAAGAGGAAATCCAAGCCAACAGAGAGATCCTTTCTAATCTTAGATGTAGAACCCTTAGTGACTATAGGTGGTATAAAGATGTTTTCCTGTCATACGTCTACAAAAGAAATGATTTCAATAAGGGCTATTGGAAGGAACGTTTTGTTACAGGTCTTTCAAACTTATTTGCTGACAGAATAATTCAGAAAATAAAAGACGAAATTCAAACAGAAGAAATTCCTTGGAAAGACATGACCTATGGTCAACTAACAGCTTTTGTCAAAAAAGAAGGTTTAGCCCTTTGCTCCGAATTGAAAATACATGCCAAATATGGTAGAGAAAAAGGATCTAGAAGAAAAGAACTAGGTAACTTTTGTGAGGCTTTTGGCCTTACCAAAATAAAACCCCCTTCTAATAAAGATAAAAAGGTTTATAAAATTAAACACAAAAGATTTGATCCTGAAAACAATTATGAAGACCTAATTATCCACCTAAAAGGAGATTCCAACCAAGAAAGCCTAAAAAGATTATCTGTTATAAATACGGAAAACCAGGCCATAAGGCAGACAATTGCAGTCTCAAACAAAAGATCAATGAAATCTGTCAAGATGACCGTACCCTAAAAGATAGACTCACTAAAATCGTTTTGGAGGATTCTGAGAATGAGTTTTATGTCCTTGATACTTCAGAAACTGAGAATTCAGGAACAACCCAATTCTGCAATGTCATCACCAAAAGTGATGAAAAAGAGGCCCTTTTAGAGCTTATCGATACCCTTGAAGATCCTCAAATAAAAAGAGAATACTTCATGAAGCTAAAAGAACTAATATTTAAAGAACAACAACCCTTACTTGAAGAACCTTTTAGCATTTCCAAAATTATTAATAAGAAGTCGCCTACTAAGATATTTTCCTCCATTACCTTGAAAGACCTACAAACTGAAGTTAATGGAATCAAAAGAGACATTGGAACCCTCAACAGACAATTATTAATAAATGAAACCAAAGACCTCGAACTTGAAGCTAGAATAGCTCATCTAGAATTTTCTAAAAACCCTTACTCCAGCCCCTGTTCTCAACAAAAGGAAGAAGAATCTCCCCTTATTGAAGATTCTTTCATTTCAGCTATAAACAAGATCAACTTAAAAAAATGGTATGTTCATATTACCATAAAAATAGAAGACTTCATTCTTTCTACAGTTGCTCTCATTGACAATGGAGCAGATCTAAACTGCATTTGTGAAGGTTTAGTCCATTCAAAGTATTACCATAAAAGTCATGAAAAGATTCTTGATGCTAGTGGTAGTCGAATGAACCTTAGTTACAAGATTCCTAAAGCCTCTATTTGTAACGAGAAACATTGTTTTAACAACTCCTTCATACTCATAAAAGGCTTAAACCAGCAAATAATCCTAGGAACACCTTTCCTGACACAAATATGTCCGTTTACAGTTGATAGATACGGCTTACATACTGAAGTAATGGGAAAAAGACTTAATTTTGAGTTCATTTCCGCGGTAGAACAAAATGACATATCTACCCTACAGTCTGCATCTATTAGCAGGACCATAAACCTCATAACAAAAGATCTCGATATATTAACCTCCAGCAGTTTCTACAAGGAAGCAGACAAAAGATCAATCCTTTAGAATTTCTTAAAAGGTAAAAATCTTGCCGATTTTATACGATGAAATTTTAACATGTTTTCTATTCTACAGGACAAAAACATGAGTTCCCCAAAAGATAAGGGAAAGGAAAAGGTTGAACCTTCACCCTCCTCCCAAGTCACAGTTGACAAACATCCTCCACTAAATACTTTTGAAAAAGTCCATCCAGAATCCCCTCAAGGATTACATACCTTCTCTGCAAGGCCTACAAAAGGTGTAACGTCCAAACTTCGTTTTGGAAATGTTAACCTTACATCATTCCCTTTTAGGGATAATAGAAAATTTAAACCACTACAGGGGCTTATGCTCACTACAGAACAACAGTGCCTGTTAGATAATATTTGGCGGCTTCCTACCATGCCCCATGCCTCAAGCAAAAAAGTTCAGTACTTAAATGCTCTTAGCATCTACTTCCATGATAATGGAGTAGAGATGAAACAGAAAGAAAAAGAGAATGCAAGGCTCAGAGAACAAGTTGCTCTTGCCACAAGGCGACGTTGGAAGAATCTCCAAGCTCGTCTCCTGGATACACCAGAACAAGAAGCGCTTGCACCACTCCTTGATGCATGGCCCCAAGGGAAACAAGTTCTTATACAAAAGACAGAAGAAAGCCATTTAGCAGATCTAATACAAGCTTAGAAAGAGCTTATTCAGATGTACTGCAAGGAACCAGGGTGGGAATTCAAGGGAGTCACTGTTCGGCAATTTTCGACTATTAAACCAATAGTAGGTGGCCCAAGAATGATGACAGATGGACTTCTTAAAATCCTCTTATTCTTAAACACATGCACCATGCCCAAAGACCTCATCCTAAAATTCTTCAACCTAGGAATGATCCACAGTATCAGTTTCAAACCCGATATTGAGGGAAAAATAGAAGAGACCCTGCATGCATTTGGAGAAAAGTTCCTGCTGATAGGAAGAAACATGGCAACTTTTGGACCAACAGTTGCCTATGTCCAAGCTACTCTCCCAAAAGTAACGGAGTTCACCGTGATTCCATCAAAAAAGGTAATCTGCTTCTCCCATGGTGTTTCAAAGAATGAAGATTGAAGAGACTGGATAGGTCTGCAGCCCACCAACTTCACAATACACGAAGAACATGAGCTCTATAGACGCCACCAGGATGTATCCTTCTTCTACAAGCATGCATACCTCTACAATGGATGGAAGGGGTGTAGATTGGTAGCAGAAGGACATTATACACAAATCTGGGTCTCAGAGAAATGGAGAATATGGCTACCATTCAGCGGAGATGGCCAGTTTGTTGATTGGCAGAAGTTTATTTCTTTGGATGATGAAATCAGACAAGAAGATGAAGATATGTTAGACACAGAAGACTGGGATGACATAAGCATTCCCGATACTCATAGAGACTACTAGCAAACCTAGAAGTCACCCACAGATCCATATACCATGTAAGCAAAATAGTCCGAAAAAGAAAAAAGAAAAGAAAAGAAAAGAAAGAAAAAAAACAAAAAAAACAAAAGAACAGTCCTTATGTTTTCATTTCAGGGGGTATAATCTAGCCTGTTTTAGATTACCTCCTTTAAACAACTCGTTACTTTGATAAAAGACCTACGACAAGAAACAAGAAGAAGAAGAACAACCCAAGAAGAAGAACAACCCAAGAAGAAAAACAGCCCAAGAAGAAGAACAGCCCAAGAAGAAAAACAGTCCAACATAAAGAACATCCCAATATCAAAGAGCCCAAGAATTCCTATAAAAGGCCCATTACAAGACAAAAGCAAAGAAGACAAAAGACCCTCTCAGATCTCCACTCAAAAAGGAGACAAGACTCCACTCAAAAAGAAGACAAGACTCCACTCAAAAAGATGACAAGACTTCACCAGCAAGACTCCACTCAGAAGCAAAATAGACAAAAGGACCATTCAGAACTCCACTCATAACAAGAAAGCTCACCCGTGAAGGAATAGTACCAAAAATTGGTACGGACAAAGGAAATCAGACTCCCTCCCTTCTCTATAAAAGGCAAAGCCCTCAGTTGTTTTGAGGCATCCGAATTTAGACTCTCATGTGTTGAGAAACACTTTCAAAATCCCTCTCTCTCTTATAGTCTCCATAAGCTAGAAGTCTTCACTTGAAGTTCTTTCAAGCTTTACAAGATCGTTTTTCAAGTTTACAACAATAGTCCTGTACAACAGTCCCTGTAAGTTTATTATGATCTTATAAAAAGTTGTTGGAACGACGACGTTCCCTCTAGTTTTGATGATGATAAACTCAAATGCTTTTGATGGTTTTTAGTGTGACTATGAGTTTCAGGAAACGATTGAGTCAAAGGAACGATGAAAACCAATGAAGAGTCAAAATAGAGAAGCAAAGGAACAGAGAAGCCAACAATGACAAAACAACACGCTGGAACAGAAGAAAAGAAGGGACGCGTGATGTTGAACAGAACAAGGGAACAGCGCAAGGAACGGAGGACGCGCGCTGAAACCCTAGAGGCTGCTGAATATCTGTTTATGGAAACAGATTATGAAGTTGCAACTTGGGCCTCAAGGAAGATCTCGGTAGAGAGATATTATGGTTAGAATGATTTTAGAAAAGATTGTATGAGATTTTATTATCTTATTTTCCTTAAGTAAAACTAGGGTAAAATATGAGAATTTCCTAGACTATATATTAGAAAGCTGCGAACTTCATTCAACAAGAGAGATAGAACACGGAACAGAGAGCATCCTCAGTGAGCAAAGCATTCGGAACAAGAGAAGAGCATTCGAAAGAAGAGAAGAGTATTCGAAGGAAGAAGAAGAACACTTACAAGGGACGAGACTTTGGTGAGTTGAGTACTTGTTAGGGTTTTGTTTGTCTTAGGTGTTATTAGGAACGTTACATTGAGAAGTCTAGATATCTAGGAGTAAACTAGATTGAGATAAGACTTGCTTGTTTGTAATTCCAGGATTAATAACATAAGTAGACATTCGAAATCCTACTAGGGAAACCTAGAGGTAGAGCTTTTTCTTAGTCAACTAGTTGGTTGATTAAGTTTTCCTCTCTAAGGAACTGAGTTCGTTACTCTATTTTTCTATTACTATTTTCCGCATCCCAAGGAACGAACTTACCGTTCCTTGATCTAACACACACGATTCAACAATTGGTATTAGAGCAGGTTTGTTCTAGATTGTGTGTTACTTACAGATTTATAGGTAACAATGTCTCCTTCTACCGTCGAAGTTGGTTTGAACTCTTCAAGGCCTCCTCTCTTGCTCGCTGGACAATATCAACATTAGAAGACACTCTTCATCAAGTGGGTGCAAAGCCATGACTACCAATGCTAGTTGGTGATCTCTCTTGGTGATATTGACATTGTTGATCTGGAAAAGAAGAAGAAACTGAAGAAATGGGATCAAGACGATCTCCAAATCATGGAGAAAAACTGCAAATCAGCCATGCTCATCAACAACGATCTCAACCAGCAAGATGTGCAAAAACTCCAATCTTGTGAGTCGGCCAATGCTAAATGGCTTGCCTTGGAACAAATGTACATGGGAAGCAAGGATCTGCGTGAAGTTGATCGTTTCACCGCCAAGAAGGACTTCTACAACTTCAAAATGGATGACAAGGAAGATGTGAGTTCCTACCAAGTTAGATTTGAGAAGATCACAACAAATCTTACTGCTCACTCCGTCACCGATAAGGAAATCCTCCCTGACGAGAAAATCCTCATAATCATTGATGGGCTTCCTCATCGTCATGCAATGACAAAAGCCATCCTGAAGGAGAATCCCAACACCGTCAAACTGACGTTCCATGAGGTGTTCAGCAAGATCCAGAAGTATGACAATGAAGAGAAGGCCGCAAGAAACAAGGATCCCAAAGAAAATGGAATCGCTTCGATGGTTGGAAAGGCTATTGACAGGATTGAGAATGACCTCAATGACAATGATGGTTCCGATGACCCTGAGGTGGTGCTTCTAACCAAAGTCATACGTTCCCTCTACAATAAAGGAAGAAACAGTAGAGGTGGGAATGGTGAGACTCGTGACATCAAGGATATCACATGCTACAACTGCAATGAAAAGGGTCACTACTCTAGTTCATGCCCAAAGCCCAAGAAACCAAGCACACCTTCTGGGAACGATGAGAAGAGAGCTCTCGTTGCTGTGTGGGGCAATGATGATGACTCAGATGGTGAAGATCCTGAAGCCTGGAGTGGCAAGATGTGTGCAGTGGCCATCAACGACTCCTCTGAGGAACTCGAGGTAAATCCTGAAACGTTCTTGAAATCTCTTGTGAATTATGATAAGAAATCCTTAATTGCTCTCATAAGGGAAATGTATTCTGAAAACTTGAAAACACAAGAGGAACTTGCTAATTCTGAAGATGAGTGTAGTAGTTTAAAAGAAAATCTTTCTAACACTGCTAGTAGCTCAACTATTCCTTGTTCTTCATGTGATGCTAATCATGAGGAACTTCAGAGATTAAGAAATGAGAAAGTCTCTTTGCTTATGGATGAAGTCTCTAACAATACTGATGCAAGGAGTATAGCTGGTCCAACTAAGCTTGAAGCACAGGTATCCGAGATGAAGTCCTATGTGCACAAGATTCATTCTGTTCTGATGGAACAGAAGGCTGAAGCTGAAAGCGTCAAGTTCGTCAAAGCAAGGTATGGTATTGGCTATACAGGTTCCAACCAAAAGGAAGATGATCCATCTATACTGGAACTACGTGAAGCAAGAGATAGGGAACTTCAAGATGCTAGAGAGAAGAATCACAATCTTGAGGAACGCATCAAACTTCTTGAGAGTGGTCTGGATGAAACTCAGTCGTGGTACACTGGACAACTTGCCCACAAGATTTTTCTCAAGCAATCTCAAGGGACGCAACCCAACGTTCCATGTCCTAAACGTACCAAACAACGCAAGAGTATTGTTCCCAACAGAAAGTATGTTCAGATGGAACAGTTCAAGCTGTGTTGGTATTGTGGGGACAACAGACATGTGCAAAGAGACTGTAAAAAGAAAAAGAAGTTCTCTGAAGAGCACACAAAGACAAGGAACAGTAGGAGTAACAATGTGAACTTGAATGATTTCTATGATGATTCACGTGTGCATAATCATAATCATGCTAAGACTAGGAAGAAATCTGCTGTTAATGTTAGAACTATTCCTATGGAACAATTGCATTATGTGTCTCGACCAAGTAAGGGTAAGCTTGCCTGGGTCGCCAAACCTTAACTCTTTCTGTGCAGGTTGAAGTGAGGGGGAACGAGAAGTGGTATATTGACAGCGCTTGTTCATGCCACATGACCGAAAAAGAAGACCAACTCACCTCATTTCACAAACACTCAAGAGGGAGTGTTGCTCTTGGAGACAAGAGATGCAGAGAAATCATTGGAACAGGCGAAATACAACTAAACTCCAGCATCACGGTAAAAGAAGTTAGTTTAGTTCATGAACTTGGTTTCAGTTTGTTGAGTGTTGCACAGCTTTGCGACCAAGGGAACAACAAAACGGCACGTAGTAGACCACAAAAGCACTTCTGGAACGGCACAATTCCTTGGGCCCTGTCTCGTTTCATGGGGCTCCAAGAAACAAAACTCTGTGGCCCTTTCCACTGCAGAAGCTGAATACGTCGCCATAGCAAGTTGTTGTGCTCAGGTATTGTGGCTTAAGCAACAACTGGAGGACTTTGGTATGTCTCTTGACACCGTTCCTATTATGTGTGATAATACTAGTGCCATCAACATTTCAAAAAATCCAGTGCATCATTCACGTACTAAGCATATTGACATTCATCATCATTTTCTACGTGATAATGTTGACATGGGCTTTATTAGAATGGAACATTGCAGGACTGAAAATCAAGTGGCAGACATCTTCACCAAAGCACTAGACAAAGGTCCATTTGAGCATCTTCGATTACTCCTTGGCATGTGTAGGATCGTGATTGTTAGATAAAAACTTAAGGAACTCAGAATATCAATTCTCAGTTCCTTTCACAGCGGAAATAAACAATCAAACAAATGACCAGTTCCTTATAGTGGAAATCTTTGATTGCCAACTAGCAATCCAGGATAAAAACCACTACCTTTCTTTCGAAAGAATTTCAAAGTCTACTTCTTGATTTCTTATCTCTTTTGGTTATAGCTTATCCTAGGAACGAACACACAGTTCCTTTGCCTTATACACATTTAGACAATCCTAGATAACTTAACACAATCAATAATCAATCCAAGAAACAAACTTTCGCACCTAGGAACTATCACTTACAGTCATAGGAACTTAGCACTCAGCTCTTCTTCCTTGACTGGTTCCTCTTGATCTCGGTTTGCTTTGATGATCTTGTTTGGAGGTTCACACTAGATATTTGCTAATGAGTGTGAGTCGTGTTTCAGTGCTTAAAGATAACCCTTGGGTTAGTCTTTCTTTTATAGAGGATTCTTCGCAGCTCGATCCTCTCTGGGTTCCCACAGATTGAGCTTGCCCTAGGATGAGTGGTTCTCCTTGATCCACGTTGTTCTTGGCATGTGCAAACAACCTAGGCAGCTCAGAATCTCTCTTGGTTGGTCAACTACCTCAGACGAGCCTTGCTATGTCGTTGTCCAAATACTTTTGTCCGAGGTTGAACAAGCTGGCCGCTTGGGAACTGTCTTCTAGACAGCGACGTCTCTATGTCCTATCGATTTCACCTTCTCTGTCCGAGGTTGAGCGTTTCTGGGTATGTTGTTGTTTTGCTCTGGGTATTGGCAGTCTTTTGGAAGCTTCAGACAAGTCGATTTTAACACCTTTTGTCCGAGGTTTTGTGTCCCCAGATTTCTCGGTTTCTGGGCACACCTGGGTTCCTCTGGTTTCCTTCATCTGTCTTGTTCCTTTGGTTCCCTTGTCCTGTTTGTCTTTCTTGCCTTCGGTATATTCCTGTGGTTCCTTAAAACACATCTTTGAGATAAAACATTAGTATCATAATATTTATCATCGTCAAAAGTAGAGAAACTGAGGAAAGGAACTCTCAGGGGAACCTAAGTTCCAGAGTTCCGTTTCCTAACAATTTCCCCCTTTTTGATGATGATAAATACAAGGAACCTGGCAACATAATAGGACTTTGAATTTCATGAGACCAGTTGAGATTAAGGGAGTTACAACATTACAAATTAATGATAGAACATTCAATGGTTGCAAATTCCCCCTAAGCAAATGAACGAGTTTATTTCAAATTCCCCCTTAGAAGTAGAACTAGTTCAGGGTTCCTATTAGTTCAGTAGTCTCCAAAGTTCAAGGTTCTTATCCTTTTCTTCCCCCTTTTGACATCATCGAAAAGATTAAGTACTAGTTAAGAGCAGGATGTCCAAGTGAGTATACAATTGCATCAAACCCATAGCAGAAACATAGAGGAAACTTTAAGGCAAAAAACAGATTGATCATTGGAATGAAACCAAAAGATAATCATTAGAGCTTAAACTGAACATTGTTCAAAGACGGGTAAGACCAACCACAAAACAACATAAGCAACAACCAACAAGGACCAACAACAGGACAACAAACGACAAAGATAACAACAAAAGCAATCTTAGGAGGGACAACAAGTGGATAGACGAGGGGAGTAGGATCCTAAGGGAAACTACTAGCATGCTGTGGTGGTACAGCACTGGGAACCAGAACAAGCGTTCCTATGGTATAGCAGCGGCCTCCTCGTCTTCAGCTTTGTCGTCAGTTCCTACGTTTTGGCCCGTGGCCTGATGAGCACTGATTGCACCTTGCCAATCCTTCTGAAGGACTTCTACCAGATCCACAACAGCAGAACTTATGCACCCCAACTCTTTTACTTGATCATGGAGGGCGACCGGTATGGCAGTCAAGCCTTCCATGATTGCCTTTTCAATACGATCCAGAGCAGCAAGGATCGCAGAGGAGTCTAAAGAGGGGTTGAGCTGTGGTCGGGAACTAGAAGGGTCCTGGGAACTCGCCTTTTCTTTAGGCGGAATTTCTTGAGCTTCAGAAAGGTTGGGCAGTTGTTCCTTAGTCTTCAACTTCCGAACTGTGGCCATGGTAAGACACTTGCTGTAGACTGTCTCAGACAGATCGTCTGGGTACTGGTGAAGGTTAGAGAGGATATTCTTGATGATATGGGGGAAGGGTAAAGCATGAGAGTCATGAGATACACAAAATTGTATGTGAGCCAACACAATACGAGGGAGATCCAATTGAGCACCAGAGAGTACTTTGTCCATATAAATGGCGTCTGTGATGAGAACATCGTTCCTGTGCTCTTGTCTGGGAACCAGATTGCGGGTGATCCAGAAGTGTAACAACCTGTTTGCGATGGAGAGATCCTTTGTCTCCAAAGATGAAGGGGAGGCGCCGTCGTAGATTTTCTTGATCACTGCTCCCTTGGATTTGTAGCCCTTTCCCTTGGGCCATCCCTTTTTCTGAGGGAGAATGCCAAACCCAGACCTTGACTCAATCCCTAGAGCAGACGCAATTAGGTTGGCGGAAAGGGGATAGCTGGTTCCCTTCCATATGAGAATGGCTTCGTTATAGGGACAGTTCTCCTTTGCGGGCACAAACTCCATGGACTGGTAAAACAGGCGGACGACCTCATCAGAAGCAGAGAAGGGCTCAGTCAACATCTCGTCCCAGCCTTGAAACTGTAGCAGAGAATGGAGCTCGTCCAGGGCCTCTGCAAACATTTCCTCATCTTCTTCTGCCAGCTCTTGGGTCCAGAATTCCTTGCCGATTATGAGAGGCTTAAGGATCTTCCTCTTAGAGAAGAGAGAAGAGACGTGACCCAGGGAGGAAGAGGCAGAGAGGGTGGTGATTTTGGCTCTTTTTGTGGATTTGGTTTCTTTTGTGGATTTGGCCTCATAGGGAACTATAGCTTATGAGCTCCTCTTTCTTTGTTTCATTCTAGTGGCGACTGAGGGATCAGGGTTAGAGGTGGTTTTAGATTTGAGGCTTACTGGTGAGGGTTGAGGGCTGAGGAGCTCTTGGAGAGACTTGTCAGGCGAGGAGTCATGAGAGCCACCTTCGGAGGCGGATTTGGTGGCCGATTCAGAGGCCAGAGTGATGGCCATGGCTTTCTCCTCAGCCTGTTCCTTTGGTGGCTCCTCAAGTTTCTCTTCGGGTTGCTCCATTGGTTTCTCCACAGGGTTCTCCACTGCTTTCTCTTTAGGTTGGGATTTTTGAGAGGAGGTGGCATAAATGGGCTTAGAAGATGAAGCTTCATTCTTTTCTCGAAAGGCTCTGAGAATGGCAGCCTCTTCCTCATCCAGGATAACATTAGGGTTTTGGTTGGCCATTTTTGAGGATTTAAGGATTTCTGTGTTTGAGAGAAGGAGAAGCAGAAGATCAGAAAAATGGCGAGTTGTGGGATTAGCTTGGATGAACAGGGCCACTCTTTAAAGGCGGTGAGGGCTGAAGAGACCGTTGAAGCAAATCTAGCCGTTGAGAGGATTGGGGAGAATCCGGAGCATTGAAGGCTAATTGCAACTTTTTGGAACGGATCAAAACAATTCAAAACTTGCCCATTCAGAGAAGAGGGGAGCCTGCTAACTGATAAGACCGGTCTGAGCTTCTGAGATTTGCCATAAATAACTTCTGGGAGGTGCCAATCTAGCCATTGGAGAAGCGTTATATTCTGGTTCATTTCTGGTGATATATTCAGCGTGCTAGAGGGATGTATGGAAACCTTTGATGTGGGTCAAACATTGGAACCAAAAGATACGTTCCCATACGCGAAATCAGGGTAGGCCATTTATCGCATTGCATATTAATTCTCAGAGAGGGTTTAGAGATGGATCATAGAGAATTGAATTGAGCAATGAGGCAAGGGTAGGTCTTAGTACACAATCATCATTTCGGCTTGTATTATTGGGATAGAAATATGATCAGATTGTGACTTTTGGGCCATCAAAGAAATTTGAACAATGAGGAGTTGAAAGAATAATGAGGACCAAAAGGAAACGAACCAGAAAAGTTTATCTAAGCCTTTGTAAGAAACCATTATGACAAGAAGGGTTTGTAGCAAAAGATATAACACAATGATATCAAGACTCAACAAGTTAAATAACTTAAACTAGTCAATCAGGGGAACTGGAAGGAATTCTTTAAACTAAGGTAACTACTGAGTAATAGGAATCATTCCTAGTTCCAATCTAAGGTTCTCGAAAGGAACTCTATTCAATGCCTTTGTGAAAATATTTGCAACCTGATCTTCAGTTCTACAAAAATTCATAATGATGTTTCCCTTCTCAACATGATCTCTAAGAAAATGATGTCTTATGTGCTTGGTCCTAGTATGATGCACATGATTTTTAGAGATGTTTATGGCACTAGTGTTATCACAAAGAATAGTGAGAGGGCCATAAGACATACCAAAGTCCGCGAGTTGTTGCTTTAGCCAGAGAAGTTGGGAACAGCAGGAGGCGGCTGCAATGTACTCGGATTCTGTGGTGGAGAGGGAGACTGAAACTTGTTTCTTTGATCCCCATGACACAAGGCAAGGGCCTAGGAACTGTGCCATTCCAGAAGTGCTCTTTCTATCCACCAAATATCCAGCATAATCAGCATCAGTGAAACCCATGAGCTCAAAGGGACATTCTTTGGGGTACCAAATGCAGAGATCGTCAGTTCCCTTGAGATATCGAAGTATTCTCTTCACAGCAGCCAAGTGGGTTTCTCTCGGACAAGATTGGAACCTAGCACACAAGCCAACAACAAAGACAATGTCTGGTCGACTAGCGGTTAGGTACATGAGTCCTATCATACCTCTATAGAGCTTCTCCTCCACTAGAGGACTCGAGTGGTCCTTATCCAGATGGGCAATGGTGGATATCGGAGTGGAGAGAGGCTTGCATGAATCCATTTTGAACTTCTTCAGTAGTTCCCTGACATACTTCTGTTGGTGGATTTGAATACCATCTTCCTTTTGAGTGATTTGTAATCCGAGGAAGAATGTGAGTTCCCCAATTAAACTCATTTCAAATTCACTGCTCATCAAGTCTTTGAACTTGTCTACAAGGGACAGGTTAGTGGAACCAAAAATGATATCATCAACATAGATTTGAACCACTAAGATATTACCTTCTTCTTCTAGGATGAAGAGAGTCTTATCAATAACTCCACGCCTGTAGCCATTTGAGAGTAGAAACTGGGCAAGACGATCATACCAAGCTCTGGGAGCTTGCTTGAGGCCATAGAGTGCCTTGTCTAGAAAGTAGACATGATCTGGATGATCATCGTCTTCAAAACCTGGAGGTTGCTTCACATAGACTTCTTCTTGAAGAATTCCATTGAGGAAGGCCGTCTTTACATCCATTTGGAACAACTTGAACCCTTTGTGTGATACGAAGGCAATCAACAATCTTATTACCTCAATCCTTGCCACTGGAGCATAGGTTTCATCATAGTCGATTCCTTCTTATTGATTGTATCCTTGAGCTACAAGTCTCGCTTTGTTCCTTATCACAGCTCCTGTATCATCCAGCTTGTTTCTGAAAACCCATCTGGTTCCTATGATGTGTTTATCCTTGGGATGAGGAACTAGATGCCATACTTTGTTCCTTTCAAACTGATAAAGCTCTTCTTGCATAGCTTGGATCCAGTCCACGTCCTTCAGTGCCTCACCTATGTTCTTTGGTTCCACAATAGACAGAAAGGCATTGAAGGCAATGAAGGTTAGATGTTCGTACCTGACTGGAGGCTTGACGACTCTTCTTTTTCTGTTGGGGGCTAGAGCATTTGATGTGGAGACATTCTGAGTTGAGCATTCAGCTTCCTAGTTGGGATCACCTTCTCCATTGAAGATCATGTGGGAAGATGAGTCATTGAGGTCTCTACAGATATTGTCGTCATGCTCATGATTCCCAGAAATGGATTGTTGTTCATTGTTCATGGGAACTGGTGGAGGAGCCATTGGAGGGTTCCGAGCAGCAGTGCAGGAACTGGGTGGAGTGACATCTTCATCTGGATTTTCTTGATATGACTTGGGAAACGGGTCTTCAAAGGAATTGGTGGTGTTCTGCACAATCTTTCCAAGTGATTTTTCATTAAAAATAACATGAACACTTTCTTCTACCTTTTTAGTCCTTTTGTTGAAGACTTTGTACGCCTTGCTACCCGAGGCGTATCCAATGAAGATTCCTTCATCACTTCTTAGGTTGAATTTGCCAAGATTGTCCTTCCCATTGTTGTGCACAAAGCACTTGCATCCGAACACTCTCAGATGTGAGATGTTGGGAACTCTTCCTCTTAGGAGCTCATAGGGTGTCTTTTCTGTGATTGGGCAAAGCATGGCTCGATTGATGATGTAGCAAGCTGTATTGATCGCCTCAGCCCAAAATGATTGAGAGAGTCCACTTGAGATCAGCATAGTCCGAGCCATGTCTTCCAAAGTTCTGTTCTTCCTTTCCACTACTCCATTTTGTTGAGGAGTGTATGGTGCATAGAAGTTGTGATCAATTCCATGCTCACTGCAAAAGGTTAGAAATTCTCCATTTTCGAATTCGATACCATGGTCAGACCGAATAGCATTGAGTGAACAATCAAGAGATTTTTCTAACAAGGGAACCAGATCTTTAAAGCGGTCAATAACTTCACTCTTAGATTTAATAAAGATGGTCCAAGTAAAGCGAGCGAAGTCATCGACAAGAACAAAGATATACCTGTTCCCTCCTAGGCTCTGAACTCTCATGGGTCCACACAGATCCATGTGGATGAGTTCAAGAGGCCTTGAGGTGCTTACCATGTTTTTGGACTTGAAGGAACTACGAACCTGTTTCCCTTTTACACAGTCAGAGCACAGTTCCTTAGATGTGCCACTTAGCTTTGGCAGCCCTCTGACTAGCTCCTTCGAGTGTAGCTTTTGAATCAGCTTGGTGCTAGCATGACCGAGGCGTTGATGCCACAAATCAGCTTGGTCATTCACAGTTGAGAGACAAAGTTTCTCCTTGGGAACAAAGGATGGATCAATTATGTAGACATTGTTGAATCTTTTCCCTTTTAGGATGATTTATCCCGAGGAGTCAAGGACTGAACATTCGTTTGATCTGAATCTAACTTCATTGTCTCCTTGATCACATAGCTGTGACACACTTATTAGGTCAAAACCAAGATTATCAACAAGGTAAACTTTATTTACCTGAATGTGATCGTTGAGTTTCACAGTTCCTATTCCACAGATTTTCCCTTTGCTTTTGTCTCCAAAGGATATGTTCCCTCCTTGGAGAGGTTGAAGAGAGGTCATTTGATTTCTTCTTCCATTCATATGGCATGAGCACCCACTGTCGATGTACCATAGTTGAGGTTGCCTCTCTTCTTTCTGCACATAAGGGAACTAAGATTTCTGAACCCAGCGAAGCTTGGCTTTACTGGGGGGATTAGCATTGCGAGTCTGTGAATAACCAGGGAACTGGTTCCTTTCATGGTAATGAGTACTTTTCTCCTTTTCAAAGTTCCTTTTCTTAGCACAATCAGTGTTGTAATGACCATTCTTACCACAGTAGGTACACAAACGATTGTAAACAACATGTCCATATTTTCCTTTTCCTGGCCTAAAAGGTTTTTCAGTTTTCCTTTTGTTAAAATCAACATTGTTTCTAACCTTACTATGGGCCATGTCAATATATCTTTTGTGAGCAAATGAATTGGCGAACCATTGGTTTTCAGGAACCATCTTTTCTTTTCCCTTTGGTTCCTTCTTAGGACTTTGAGAGCCTTCATTGAGACGTTTGGCAACCTCAGCCTTGTTCTCAAGGACCATGATCTTCTCTGATAGGAATTGATTCCTATCACGAGAAGTGGCAAGAGCAATACTGAGATTCTCATTCATCTCAACAAGTTCTCGCCTAGCCTTTTCTTCTTCAGCATCATTGTTCCCTTTATTATTGACATATCCTATTCCATGGCGTTGTCTCACAAAAACAGTTTGATTTATTGTTTTTTCATTAATGGAATTAGTGAGAATGTCTAACCTATCAATTATGGGTTGAAGCATGTCATTTCCAGGTGGGTTAGCATGCAAGGGAACTTTGATAGAATCTATGCTAGTTTCATCACAAGATTTGCAAGTTTTAAGGTGACTAGCATGCACATTCCTAATATCAATGAGTTTGGAGTGAGTTTCAGCTAGGTCTTTCTCAGTTTCATCAAGTTTCTTACTCCAAACAAAATTTTCAACAGTCAAGCAAGCAATTTCATCTTCACAATCATCTAGTTTCTGTTGAAGGAAACTGGTTTCCTTTTCTAGTTTCTTTATGATCTTAAGAAGCTGTTTCTTATCACAATCAACTAGGGATTTTAAGAGATCGTCAGAAGTTACCTCAAGGTCTTCTGAGTCGCTTGAGTCTCCTTTTGCCATGAGACATCTTCCTCCAGAGAAGCCACTGAGATCCAGTTCCTCATCTGAGTCTTCTCCCCATGAGGCTACAAGAGCCTTCTTTCTCTGAGGTCTTTCTTCTTCCTTTGAGTCTTCCTTGTTGGGACAATTCTTAGCGTAGTGTCCCTTTTCCTTGCACTCGTAACATGAGACTTCCTTGAGATCTCTTCTGGGTCCATTGTGGGAGGAACTGCCCTTTTGGAACCTTCCCTTCACAAAGAATTTTTTGATGTTCTTTGTGAAGAGGGCCGTAAGTTCGTCCTCTTCTTCTTCTAAGTCTGAGTTCTCTTCCTCCATCTTGAGCCTAGAGAAGGCTTTGGAGATCTTGAGGGCAATTCCTTTCTCCAGTTTCTTGTCGGCATTGGCCTTGGTGTGCCCTCCTTCTTCAACCTCCAGTTTCCCTATGACTTGGGTCAAAGGAAGGGATTGGATGCCTAGAGTGTTCTTCATGATTCCCTTGAGAAGGGTGAACTTGGAGTTGAGTCCATTGATGACCACTAGGGACTTGTAAACTTCATCCAGATCGACTCCCGCTGCTGTCAACTTTCCAATCAATCTGTTGAAGCGGGAGTAGTACTCTGAGATGGTCTCAGTTTCCATCATTTTGAAGGTGTGGTATTCTCCTTTCAAAACAAACTTTCTGCTTTGCTTTAGTTCCTCACTTCCTTCATGCATCTCCTTGAGAGCTTTCCACATCTCCTTCGCTGTCTTGATGCCTATGACCTTGTCCATGTCTTCTCTGTCCAATCCATTGAGGATGAACTGCCTGGCCTTGGCATTCTTCTCCATGATGACATAGTGTTCTGGTTTCCAATCTTCTTCCTTCATGGTAAGATCGACATAGCCATCTCCATTTTCGACTATCCTCCAGCATTGGTAGTCGTTGGTCTTGATGTGGCTTTCCATGCACTTTTCCCACCATGTTTCTTCTCCTTTCTTTCGGAGATGTGGCTTGTTGGTGGAGATTCCAAGCTCAAACTTGCTTGGTTGAGACATGATCTGCAAACTTAACAAAGATCTAGAGCTTTTCCTGCTCTGATACCAATTGTAGGATCGTGATTGTTAGATAAAAACTTAAGGAACTCAGAATATCAATTCTCAGTTCCTTTCGCAGCGGAAATAAACAATCAAACAAATGACCATTTCCTTATAGTGGAAACCTTTGATTGCCAACTAGCAATCCAGGATAAAAACCACTACCTTTCTTTCGAAAGGATTTCAAAGTCTACTTCTTGATTTCTTATCTCTTTTGGTTACAGCTTATCCTAGGAACGAACACACAGTTCCTTTGCCTTACACACAGTTAGACAATCCTAGATAACTTAACACAATCAATAATCAATCCAAGAAACAGACTTTCGCACCTAGGAACTATCACTTACAGTCACAGGAACTTAGCACTCAGCTCTTCTTCCTTGACTGGTTCCTCTTGATCTCGGTTTGCTTTGATGATCTTGTTTGGAGGTTCACACTAGATATTTGCTAATGAGTGTGAGTCGTGTTTCAGTGCTTAAAGATAACCCTTGGGTTAGTCTTCCTTTTATAGAGGATTCTTCGCAGCTCGATCCTCTCTGGGTTCCCACAGATTGATCTTGCCCTATGATGAGTGGTTCTCCTTGATCCACGTTGTTCTTGGCATGTGCAAACAACCTAGGCAGCTCAGAATCTCTCTTGGTTGGTCAACTACCTCAGACGAGCCTTGCTATGTCGTTGTCCAAATACTTTCGTCCGAGGTTGAACAAGCTGGCCGCTTGGGAACTGTCTTCTGGACAGTGACATCTCTATCTCCTGTCGCTTTCACCTTCTCTGTTCGAGGTTGAGCGTTTCTGGGTATGTTGTTGTTTTGCTCTGGGTATTGGCAGTCTTTTGGAAGCTTCGGACAAGTCGATTTTAACACCTTTTGTCCGAGGTTGTGTGTCCCCAGATTTCTCGGTTTCTGGGCACACCTGGGTTCCTCTGATTTCCTTCATCTGTCTTGTTCCTTTGGTTCCCTTGTCCTGTTTGGCTTTCTTGCCTTCGGTATATTCCTGTGGTTCCTTAAAACACATCTTTGAGATAAAACATTAGTATCATAATACTTGTCATCGTCAAAAGTAGAGAAACTGAGGAAAGGAACTCTAAGGGGAACCTAAGTTTCAGAGTTCCGTTTCCTAACAGCATGATCTCTCTAAATTGAGGACCTTCACATCCATTATTCCCTCAATGCTTGGCTAATTTGTTCCATAATTTTCATGAAGTTCCTTGTCTCTGTGCCTTTCATGACTTGATTTTCATGACTTTAGCTTATTCGAATTGCTTTGTATTAGGATTTAGATACTTTGTCTTTTGATTTGTGTTGAATTACTTGATTGCATGCTAACATCTTCTTAAAGACCCAAAACAACCAATTTGATGATTGAACCCTCATTACAAGCCCACATGATAATTGGTTGTACAGCCTACCTTAGCCGCGATTCAGGTAAACGTTCCCTATGATCCCTCTTTGCTATACTTTTTACTGGGAATAATTACTTGAGTTGTTTTTCTCCCTACCATGAGTTTGGATATACTATATTTTGTGTGAACCCAACATTGAAATATCCAGACTAGCCTCGCAAGCACTCTTGGTCTCAGGGGGAACGAAGACCATTGCTCAGATTAAGGGGGAACTGATAGTTATGGAACGCTGGATTTGAATCAGAGGCTGGCATTAATTGAGTTACAGGTATCCGTTGGAACGGCTCCCTGTGTGATTTGACTGATCTGAGACAGGAACAGTGACGCGGCTACCAAGCAAAAAGTGACCGTTGCTTTTGGAGAGAGAAGACGCTATTGATGGAAATTTTTGAAAAGAAGGACACTTGGAGACGGTTGAGATCCGAAAAGATTTATTTGGAAACGATTTTATCTTGGAAAAGATTTTATCTTGTTCCTATATATATGGCATATCTCCTCAAGTTCCTTCACCGCCACTACTCTCTCTGATATCTCTCAGAATTCAAATACTCTCAAATCTCTAAAGCTCTCTGCCTTCCATGGATTCCCCAAGCAAGAAGATCATCACCGACAAATTAAGGGCAATACCAAGGGAACGGGCACTGTCGCTACAAAGAAAATGGTTGGTGAAGGAACGTCTAAGGGAAGCTCAATTCAGCATCAAATTCTTGCTGAGCTCAAGCAACTGAACTCCACCATGACATTGCACTTGGATCATTTCTTGAGCAAAGCCGACGATTCTGCGGAAGACCCTGAGATCTAAGTGCTCTCCGTTCCTATTCTAGCCCGTCTGACCCTCTGTTCTTGATTTCTTTTAAATGTTTTTATGTCTTTTGTGTGATTGTTCCTTATCTTCTGATCTTAGCTGTCTAGGTCCCTATGCTTTGTACCTCGCATGGCTTTATGAATGAATTATCTTGTTTATGAGTTGCATGTGTGTCAAGTATTTCTGTTTCTTGTGGAACTTTTGATGATGCCAAAAGGGGGAAGTATGAAAAATGTGAAACCCAAGGAAGAGTTAATAACAGAAGCTAGTGCTAAGGGGAACGACAATGCTGCTTGAAGGTAAATTCTCAATGAACTTTCTGAGGGGGAACAGTGTTAACATCTTGAACATAGTATCTGTGTGATTAAATGTGAAAATGCCTTTACTTGTCTGTTTTGAACAATGTATTTTGACTTGCACATTTTGAAGGAGTTTGTCATCACCAAAAAGGGGGAAATTGTTGGAACGACGACGTTCCCTCTAGTTTTGATGATGATAAACTCAAATGCTTTTGATGGTTTTTAGTGTGACTATGAGTTTCAGGAAACGATTGAGTCAAAGGAACGATGAAAACCAATGAAGAGTTTGTTGGTATTGTGGGGACAACAGACATGTGCAAAGAGACTGTAAAAAGAAAAAGAAGTTTTCTGAAGAGCATACAAAGAGAAGGAACAATAGGAGTAACAATGTGAACTTGAATTATTTCTATGATGATTCACGTGTGCATAATCATAATCATGCTAAGACTAGGAAGAAATCTGCTGTTAATGTTAGAACTATTCCTATGGAACAATTGCATTATGTGTCTCGACCAAGTAAGGGTAAGCTTGCCTGGGTCGCCAAACCTTAACTCTTTCTGTGCAGGTTGAAGTGAGGGGGAACGAGAAGTGGTATATTGACAGCGCTTGTTCATGCCACATGACCGAAAAAGAAGACCAACTCACCTCATTTCACAAACACTCAAGAGGGAGTGTTGCTCTTGGAGACAAGAGATGCAGAGAAATCATTGGAACAGGCGAAATACAACTAAACTCCAGCATCACGGTAAAAGAAGTTAGTTTAGTTCATGAACTTGGTTTCAGTTTGTTGAGTGTTGCACAGCTTTGCGACCAAAGGAATAACAAAACGGCACGTAGTAGACCGCAAAAGCACTTCTGGAATGGCACAGTTCCTTGGGCCCTGTCTCGTTTCATGGGGCTCCAAGAAACAAAACTCTGTGGCCCTTTCCACTGCAGAAGCTGAATACGTCGCCGCGGCAAGTTATTGTGCTCAGGTATTGTGGCTTAAGCAACAACTGGAGGACTTTGGTATGTCTCTTGACACCGTTCCTATTATGTGTGATAATACTAGTGCCATCAACATTTCAAAAAATCCAGTGCATCATTCACATACTAAGCATATTGACATTCGTCATCATTTTCTACGTGATAATGTTGACATGGGCTTTATTAGAATGGAACATTGCAGGACTGGAAATCAAGTGGCAGACATCTTCACCAAAGCACTAGACAAAGGTCCATTCGAGCATCTTCGATTACTCCTTGGCATGATCTCTCGGAATTGAGGACCTTCACATCCATTATTCCCTCAATGCTTGGCTAATTTGTTCCATAATTTTCATGAAGTTCCTTGTCTGTGTGCCTTTCATGACTTGATTTTCATGACTTTAGCTTATTCGAATTGCTTTGTATTAGGATTTAGATACTTTGTCTTTTGATTTGTGTTGAATTACTTGATTGCATGCTAACATCTTCTTAAAGACCCAAAACAACCAATTTGATGATTGAACCCTTATTACAAGCCCACATGATAATTGGTTGTACAACCTACCTTAGCCGCGATTCAGGTAAACGTTCCCTATGATCCCTCTTTGCTATACTTTTTACTGGGAATAATTACTTGAGTAGTTTTTCTCCCTACCATGAGTTTGGATATACTATATTTTGTGTGAACCCAATATTGAAATATCCAGACTAGCCTCGCAAGCACTCTTGGTCTCAGGGGGAACGAAGACCATTGCTCAGATTAAGGGGGAACTGATAGTTGTGGAACGCTGAATTTGAATCAGAGACTGGCATTAATTGAGTTACAGGTATCCGTTGGAACGGCTCCCTGTGTGATTTGACTGATCTGAGACAGGAACAGTGATGCGGCTACCAAGCAAAAAGTGACCGTTGCTTTTGGAGAGAGAAGACGCTATTGATGGAAATTTTTGAAAAGAAGGAAACTTGGAGACGGTTGAGATCCGAAAAGATTTATTTGGAAAAGATTTTATCTTGGAAAAGATTTTATCTTGTTCCTATATATATGGCATATCTCCTCAAGTTCCTTCACCGCCACTACTCTCTCTGATATCTCTCAGAATTCAAATACTCTCAAATCTCTAAAGCTCTTTGCCTTCCATGGATTCCCCAAGCAAGAAGATCATCACCGACAAATTAAGGGCAATACCAAGGGAACGGGCACTGTCGTTGCAAAGAAAGCGGTTGGTGAAGGAACGTCTAAGGGAAGCTCAATTCAACATCAAATTATTGCTGAGCTCAAGCAACTGAACTCCACCATGACATTGCACTTGGATCATTTCTTAAGCAAAGCCGATGATTCTGCGAAAGACCCTGAGATCTAAGTGCTCTCCGTTCCTATTCTAGCCCGTCTGACCCTCTGTTCTTGATTTCTTTTAAATGTTTTTATGTCTTTTGTGTGATTGTTCCTTATCTTCTGATCTTAGCTGTCTAGGTCCCTATGCTTTGTACCTCGCATGGCTTTATGAATGAATTATCTTGTTTATGAGTTGCATGTGTGTCAAGTCTTTCTGTTTCTTGTGGAACTTTTGATGATGCCAAAAGGGGAAAATATGAAAAATGTGAAACCCAAGGAAGAGTTGATAACAGAAGCTAGTGCTAAGGGGAACGACAATGCTGCTTGAAGGTAAATTCTCAATGAACTTTCTGAGGGGGAACAATGTTAACATCTTGAACATAGTATCTGTGTGATTAAATGTGAAAATGCCTTTACTTGTCTGTTTTGAACAGTGTATTTTGACTTGCACATTTTGAAGGAGTTTGTCATCACCAAAAAGGGGGAAATTGTTGGAACGATGACGTTCCCTCTAGTTTTGATGATGATAAACTCAAATGCTTTTGATGGTTTTTAGTGTGACTATGAGTTTCAGGAAACGATTGAGTCAAAGGAACGATGAAAACCAATGAAGAGTCAAAACAGAGAAGCAAAGGAACAGAGAAGCCAACAATGATAAAACAACACGCTGGAACAGAAGAAAAGAAGGGACACATGATGTTGAACAGAACAAGGGAACATCGCAAGGAACGGAGGACGCACGCTGAAACCCTAGAGGCTGCCGAATATCTGTTTATGGAAACAGATTATGAAGTTGCAACTTGGGCCTCAAGGAAGATCTCGGCAGAGAAATTGTGGTTATAATGATTTTAGAAAAGATTATATGAGATTTTATTATCTTATTTTCCTTAAGTAAAACTAGGGTAAAATATGAGAATTTCCTAGACTATATATTAGAAAGCTGCGAACTTCATTCAACAAGAGAGATAAAACATGAAACAGAGAGCATCCTCAGTGAGCAGAGCATTCGGAACAAGAGAAGAGCATTCGAAAGAAGAGAAGAGTATTCGAAGGAAGAAGAAGAACACTTACAAGGGACGAGACTTTGGTGAGTTGAGTACTTGTTAGGGTTTTGTTTGTCTTAGGTGTTATTAGGAACGTTACATTGAGAAGTCTAGATATCTAGGAGTAAACTAGATTGAGATAAGACTTGCTTGTTTGTAATTCCAGGATTAATAACATAAGTAGACATTCGAAATCCTACTAGGGAAACCTAGAGGTAGATGTTTTGTTAGTCAACTAGTTGGTTGATTAAGTTTTCCTCTCTAAGGAACTGAGTTCGTTACTCTGTTTTTCTGTTATTATTTTCCGCTGCCCAAGGAACGAACTTACCGTTCTTTGATCTAACACACACGATTCAACAAAAGTCCTAAGTTTTCAGTTCATATTTCTCTTCCTGCTTTAGTTTTTAAGTTTTTCAGAATATTTACTATTACGTTTACTGTTCATAGTTCATAGTTTTTACTATTCAAAAGTTACTGTTCATAAGTCACTATTCATATTACTATTCACATTGTATATCGTTGTATTACTATTCATTATGTTCCGCTTTACTGCTTTCTTCTTACGTCTTTCATTAGTATGAATACCTGGGTTCAATTTGGTATCAGAGCCACTACGCAGTTTTACAACTCGATTATAGTATTATAATTATTCCGTGTTTAGATACTATTTATCAAGGTCATACTTGTTACTATTGCTAAACAGTGCGTCGACGTATCGCGTAAAGCCGTTGGTTTAGCCCGCAGGTAAGGGTGGTCCAGGTCGTTGGTCCCATGCCATTTGGTAACAGTAACATTTCCGACTAAGATAAACAGTTCCTAAAAACGTTTTTAATTATGGCACTACAATTCAGACGTATGCTGCATAGAGGTTCTAGTTCATCTAGCACCCCTGTTGTCCATAGTAATGAAAGTCTGTACGAAGAAAATAATAATGATTGGAACATACCACAACAATCTATACAATCCATTTACAGAATAGGATGGACAGACTTTAAAACAGCCCTTAGTATTAAGAGTCGTGAAGAAACACTCAGCCTAGACAAGGAACAACTGACTCTTCAATTACTATCTTCTATAGCTATTGAAGAATATCTAAAAAAGAACTACAGGTATATCTACATAGGGATAATTCAAGTTGCTATTAAACCTTTAGCCAGACTAGGAATAGACACCCCAGTCTTTATAGCCCTTAGAGATGACAGACTCCTTTCTTACAAAGACTCCTTAATTGCTGTTATTCAGACCAATATCTGTAATGGCCCGATCTTCTTCAACTGTTCTCCTAATTTTACAGTTGATATGACAGACCCAAGAATCAGTAGTACTCTTACTCTTGATATAAACTCCTTAAAAAGGGGTTCAAAAACCTTTCTAAAAACTTCATCATAATCTACAGACTCCATTACAGAATCCTAAGTTCTTGCACTGATCCCAAGTATATAGTACCTCCTGTCCCTAGAGGAGAAACTATTCTCCTACAACTAGAAGCTGAGAGATCTACAACCTTTACTCCCAAGCTGATAAAATGGGAAGATATTACTATACCAGAGGCTCTTGAACTAAAACATGATTGTCCTCGAGATGATCTTGAAAGAACAGAAATTTCCCAGATAGAAGAAAGTGGTGATGGTAGGGTCCTTATAAGATTCAACTCCAACAGATCTTTTAGACCGATACCCAGAAATCCTCATCCTTTCCCAACAAGAAACTCTTTTTCAGAGTCTCTCTATACTACTAGAGACCATTCTATAAAAGACCATTCTGTCAGGGTTGAATTTAGTAGTCCTATTCCTAACCCCGTTAATGAACAAAATAAAGATGAATCTTTTCCCTCTTCCCCTACTCAGAGTGATATGGGAAGATACTCCTCCATAAATGTTATCACAAAAGTAGACTTCACAATAGACAAAGATTATTTAAGAACAAACTTTGATTCCATAAAAAACAGAACCAAGAAAGGTTGGTTCATGAAAATAGACAAGTTGGTCAGAGATAAAATAAGAGAATTATGGTATTCTGACATGGAAAAATATAGGATCAATATCTTATTTTTCACATGGTTTCCGAATTATCTTAAGATTCAAGGAATAGAAAACCCTTTAGAACAAAAGTCTATTAATGTCCAAACCAGATTAACCAAAACTTGGAACCTTTTACCTTCAAGATCTACACAAAGTGATCATCCTCCTTTACAAAGAATAAAATTAATTACAAAAGATGGGGAGGTCCCTGCAGAACCTTTTAAAAATCCTAGAATTGGTTCTTCCGATAACAGTCCTGCTACCTTAGAAGATGTTAAAAAAATACATCAACAACACAACTATACCAACCAAATCCTTCACACAATAGCTGAACAAGTAGAATTAATACATGATAAAATCAGCACGGAAACTATCAAATTTCCTATGGACATTTCTAGACCGCATTTCCAAATTCAGGAAATTAAAAAGGAAACAGCCAATAACACTTCTTTAAATCCTTCTCTTAGCCTCATGGAATTAATTGATCAAAAATAAAAAAATGTTACGATTAATTGTGTCGAAGAATGTAACAATAGTTCCAACACTGATTCTAGCAGTTCGTCTGACAATTCTGAAAGAGAAAATAGTTCTTCTAATCAAAAGGCTATAGAAACCTTACAAACCTGCTTTGAAGAAAATCCCCTTACTATTAATAGGTTAAGAAACAACCATGGAAGGCCTCAGGAACACAGAAAAATATTTAGAAATATAGACACCAGAAACTTCTATCCTAGACCCTCTCTTCCTGACCTACAATATGAAGAAAGATCTAAGTTTAGATCCACAGATTATAATGGACAATCTATCTATGAATGGAATATAGATGGAAAATCTAAACACGAAATACTCAACACCTTATAAGAAATGGGTATGGCTAATATCTCCTATACTGTTGGAAGAAAAGACCCCAAAACCTATTTCTCACTCTTAACCACTGGATTCACAGGCCAGCTTAGAAACTGGTGGGATAATGCTTTATCCTCCTTTCAAAGAGAAGAGATCCTTGAATTTACCAATGATGATGGAGAACCAGAACCTGTCCACCAACTTATATACACCATTAGTATGCACTTCATAGGCAACCCCAAAGAGGAAATCCAAGCTAACAGAGAGATCCTTTCTAATCTTAGATGTAGAACCCTTAGTGACTATAGGTGGTATAAAGATGTTTTCCTATCATACGTCTACAAAAGAAATGATTTCAATAAGGGCTATTGGAAGGAACGTTTTGTTACAAGTCTTCCAAACTTATTTGCTGACAGAATAATTCAGAAAATAAAAGACGAAATTCAAACAGAAGAAATTCCTTGGAAAGACATGACCTATGGTCAACTAACAACTTTTGTCAAAAAAGAAGGTTTAGCCCTTTGCTCCGAATTGAAAATACATGCCAAATATGGTAGAGAAAAAGGATCTAGAAGAAAAGAACTAGGTAACTTTTGTGAGGCTTTTGACCTTACCAAAATAAAACCCCCTTCTAATAAAGATAAAAAGGTTTATAAAATTAAACACAAAAGATTTGATCCTGAAAACAATTATGAAAGACCTAATTATCCACCTAAAAGGAGATTCCAACCAAGAAAGCCTAAAAAGATTATCTGTTATAAATACGGAAAACCAGGCCATAAGGAAGACAATTGCAGTCTCAAACAAAAGATCAATGAAATCTGTCAAGATGACCGTACCCTAAAAGATAGACTCACTAAAATCGTTTTGGAGGATTTTGAGAATGAGTTTTATGTCCCTGATACTTCAAAAACTGAGAATTCAGGAACAACCCAATTCTGCAATGTCATCACCAAAAGTGATGAAAAAGAGGCCCTTTTAGAGCTTATCGATATCCTTGAAGATCCTCAAATAAAAAGAGAATACTTCATGAAGCTAAAAGAACTAATATTTAAAGAACAACAACCCTTACATGAAGAACCTTTTAGCATTTCCAAAATTATTAATAAGAAGTCGCCTACTAAGATATTTTCCTCCATTACCTTGAAAGACCTACAAACTGAAGTTAATGGAATCAAAAGAGACATTGGAACCCTCAACAGACAATTATTAATAAATGAAACCAAAGACCTCGAACTTGAAGCTAGAATAGCTCATCTAGAATTTTCTAAAAACCCTTACTCCAGCCCCCGTTCTCAACAAAAGGAAGAAGAATCTCCCCTTATTGAAGATTCTTTCATTTCGGCTATAAACAAGATCAACTTTCAAAAATGGTATGTTCATATTACCATAAAAATAGAAGACTTCATTCTTTCTACAGTTGCTCTCATTGACAATGGAGCAGATCTAAACTGCATTTGTGAAGGTTTAGTCCCTTCAAAGTATTACCATAAAAGTCATGAAAAGATTCTTGATGCTAGTGGTAGTCGAATGAACCTTAGTTACAAGATTCCTAAAGCCTCTATTTGTAACGAGAAACATTGTTGTAACAACTCCTTCATACTCATAAAAGGATTAAACCAGCAAATAATCCTAGGAACACCTTTCCTGACACAAATATGTCCGTTTACAGTTGATAGATACGACTTACATACTGAAGTAATGAGAAAAAGACTTAATTTTGAGTTCATTTCCGCGGTAGAACAAAATGACATATCTACCCTACAGTCTGCATCTATTAGCAGGACCATAAACCTTATAACAAAAGATCTCGATATATTAACCTCCAGCAGTTTTTACAAGGAAGCAGACAAAAGATCAATCCTTTGGAATTTCTTAAAAGGTAAAAATCTTGCCGGTTTTATACGATGAAATTTTAACATGTTTTCTATTCTACAGGACAAAAACATGAGTTCCCCAAAAGATAAGGGAAAGGAAAAGGTTGAACCTTCACCCTCCTCCCAAGTCACAGTTGACAAACATCCTCCACTAAATACTTTTGAAAAAGTCCATCCAGAATCCCCTCAAGGATTACATACCTTCTCTGCAAGGCATACAAAAGGTGTAACGTCCAAACTTTGTTTTGGAAATGTTAACCTTACAGCATTCCCTTTTAGGGATAACAGAAAATTTAAACCACTACAGGGGCTTATGCTCACTACAGAACAACAGTGCCTGTTAGATAATATTTGGCGGCTTCCTATCATGCCCCATGCCTCAAGCAAAAAAGTTCAGTACTTAAATTCTCTTAGCATCTACTTCCATGATAATGTAGTAGAGATGAAACATAAAGAAAAAGAGAATGCAAGGCTCAGAGAACAAGTTGCTCTTGCCACAGGGCGACGTTGGAAGAATCTCCAATGCGTCTCCTGGATACACCAGCACAAGAAGCGCTTGTACCACTCCTTGATGCCTGGCCCCAAGGGAAACAAGTTCTTATACAAAAGACAGAAGAAAGCCATTTAGCAGATCTAATACAAGCTTAGAAAGAGCTTATCCAGATGTACTGCAAGGAACCAGGGTGGGAATTCAAGGGAGTCACTGTTCGGAAATTTTCGACTATTAAACCAATAGTAGGTGGCCCAACAATGATGACAGATGGACTTCTTAAAATCCTCTTATTCTTAAACACATGCACCATGCCCAAAGACCTCATCCTAAAATTCTTCCACCTAGGAATGATCCACAGTATCAGTTTCCAACCCGATATTGAGGGAAAAATAGAAGAGACCCTGCATGCATTTGGAGAAAAGTTCCTGCTGATAGGAAGAAACATGGCAACTTTTGGACCAACAGTTGCCTATGTCCAAGCTACTCTCCCAAAAGTAACGGAGTTCACCGTGATTCCATCAAAAAAGGTAATCTGCTTCTCCCATGGTGTTTCAAAGAATGAAGATTGGAGAGACTGGATAGGTCTGCAGCCCACCAACTTCACAATACACGAAGAACATGAGCTCTATAGACGCCACCAGGACGTATCCTTCTTCTACAAGCATGCATACCTCTACAATGGATGGAAGGGGTGTAGATTGGAAGCAGAAGGACATTATACACAAATCTGGGTTTCAGAGAAATGGAGAATATGGCTACCATTTAGCGGAGATGGCCAGTTTGTTGATTGGCAGAAGTTTATTTCTTTGGATGATGAAATCAGACAAGAAGATGAAGATATGTTAGACACAGAAGACTGGGATGACATAAGCATTCCTGATACTCATAGAGACTACTAGCAAACCTAGAAGTCACCCACAGATCCATATACCATGTAAGCAAAATAGTCCGAAAAAGAAAAAAGAAAAGAAAAGAAAAGAAAAGAAAAGAAAAGAAAAGAAAAGAAAAGAAAAGAAAAGAAAAGAAAGAAAAGAAAAGAAAAGAAAAAAGAAAAAAGAAAAGAAAAGAAAAGAAAGAAAAAAAACAAAAAAAACAAAAAAAACAAAAGAACAGTCCTTATGTTTTCTATTCAGGGGGTATAATCTAACCTGTTTTAGATTACCTCCTTTAAACAACTCGTTACTTTGATAAAAGACCTACGACAAGAAACAAGAAGAAGAACAGCCCAAGAAGAAGAACAACCCAAGAAGAAAAACAGCCCAAGAAGAAGAACAACCCAAGAAGAAAAATAGTCCAACATAAAGAACATCCCAATATCAAAGAGCCCAAGAATTCCTATAAAAGGCCCATTACAAGACAGAAGCAAAGAAGACAAAAGACCCTCTCAGATCTCCACTCAAAAAGGAGAAAAGACTCCACTAAAAAAGAAGACAAGACTGATAGCCCTCAGATCTATGGAAGCCTCGGTGCAAGAATTTGCTCTTTGATGAAGAAAATCGAATGATCTCCAAGGATGAAGAACAAGGCAATTTTCGGCAATTTTAGGGATTTTTGGTGGAAGATGATGGAGACGATTGTATGGATGATGGGAGTGATGGATAAGTACTCTCCTAAGTCTAGATATAACGCACTAGACAAAGCAAAGCGACCGAGGGAAATTTGAGATGCAAATCACTCGAATCTGTCAAGGCAAAACAACTTGATTTGACTCACAAGTTGAAGAACAAAAGAAAGCTTTTTGAAAACTGAATATACTTCTGATTTTGATTCAATTCAACGTGTTCAACAACAAAGCCAAATGTTTTCCTAAGTAACCCTAGCAATCAGTTACTAAGAAAAATTAAAAGAAAATCACTAAATTAACCCACTAAGGCTAATCACGTGCCCATCTTCTAAACTCCACTAATAGGCATTTAGGGAATTAAAAATAAAGTCTAATAATGTTTAAAAACCACAAGATTAAAACCGAAAACACTTCGGAATTCAATTGGGCTCCATTTGGGCTTTTAACCCGGACGTGGCCGCCGGCGCCGAGAAACCCGGAGAAGCCTCCAAGCATAGGAACAGGCTGGGCTCGGTTTGGCTCGGCACTCCTTGAGCCACTGGACCTCCCTTGAGCTGGTGATGCAGCAGGTGAGCTCGGGCTCGAGTGATTGTGCCAGGTGTGGACTCGTGCCTATGCCCCTCCTCTCGTGCGGCCGCAATTCTAGGGCTTGACCTGGGGCTCGGCAAAGGTTGCATTGGCTCGGCACTTTGGGCTCCATTGATCTGGGGTGACTCCATGGGAGCTGTGGGAGCCTTGGTGCCCGAGAGAAGTGGTGGGTTGCCGGGAGAAATCACCATTTGGGCCGGCGGAGTATTAGGGTTTGCCGGCGAGAATTTAGGTTTTGCCCTAGCTTCGGTTCTTGGCGACATTGGTTCCTCTTGAATGGTGGGTACCTCACTGGCCATAGTCATATCATCCTCCCTCCCTTGAATGGGATTCGACCTCGAATCCAGCTCGTCAAGGTCTTCATCTCCTTCCACGCAATAGCCATCCTTATGCGGGTCGCCTTCCATGCGTTTGCCTTCTTGACCTGTAATCAAACTACTAGAAACTCTAGGCAACACCACCTCCTTTTCATTAATAGTGTTAGTCTCATAAGATTGAATGAAAGGCTGAGGACATGCAATGATTTTAGGCATTAGAGGTTCGGCCAAGAGCATATGGTGAGAAGCACCACCTTTGCTTCCAATGGTCATCTTTTGACCTTTATTCTGCTCAATGTGTTGGCTGGCTTTTCTTTGCTCTCTAGCCATATGGTCAGCCATGGTTTCATGGGGCATCATAGGGTGTAGAGTGATTCTCTTACCATTCATGATAAAAGAATACTCATTTGTCACCCCGTGATGGATGACACCCCTATCAAATTGCCATGGTCGGCCTAGGAGGAGGTGGCACGCGGTCATGGGCAAAACATCACACACAACCTCATCCACATATTCTCCTATAGCAAACTGGATGGTGGCTTGGTCCTTGACCTTAAGGGGCTTGTCGGAATTCAACCAACAAAGTGTGTAGGGTTGCGGATGAGAAGTGGCCAATAGATTGAATCGATTCACCACTTCTTGATCAATCAAATTGCAACACGATCCACCATCAATGATGACACTACACACCTTTCCCTTAATGGTGCACCTAGTGTGAAAAAGAGTCTCACGTTGACTAGGTGCACTAGGACTTTCCGAGATGGTTAGTGCTCTTTTTACCAAAAAGCACTCACCCTCGGCGGCCACAACATGCAATTTCTCTACAAGGTAAGGAGAAGAGAGTTTAGAAGTCAAACCGAGTTCTTTCCGTGAAGTGCTTACATTCGGTGGAGGTTGATGGACCCCTTCTCGTAAGGCTACACCCACCACTGGAAGAGATGATTCGGCCAAAGGAAGATGTTGGATGCCACTCTCTTGGGACACATCTTGGGGTTGGCTCGGTGATGGGCCGTGAGCAAGAGCCCACTTCTCCTCCATGGCCTTCATGAAGGCAGCCTTCTCGTCTCGAATGGTTTTCAAGATTTGTCGAGTTCGCTCCTCGGCTTGGCGACCTTTATCTTCGGCTTCCTTCTTGGAAGATTGTATTGCCAATAATAGTGTTTCCATGGTGATCTCTGAAGCCATGTCCTTGTCCTTGGATCTTGACATAATTTCCTACACAAAGAAAACCCAAGCACAACAGCCCACAAGAAAGAAGACAACAAGTGATACCTAAGCTAGGAAGCAAGCTACAAAATTCGGTTTTAAACCAAAGAAAATTCGTAACTTTTACTAGCTCAAAACTCGGTTGGGGTAGGCTGTCTAAATGTTCAAAAGGACTCCAAAGACAAGATAAAAGTGCACCACAACTCAAAATAATCCTTGTGCTAAGTCCACAATTTTCACAACACAAATGCAAGTACTTAGCCTTTGAAATTCCTTTACAAAAGTTGAGTGACAATTCTGGCCGAATATCAACAAAAGAGCAACTTCACAAACTAACAAAGGAAAAACAACTTCAACACAAGATATCAAACTTTGAACAACCACTTTTCCAAGCCAAGTCTTTTTTCTTTGTTTTTATGGCTTGACTCTTCCGGTTTTGTTTTTCTTTTGATCTTTCGTCTCTTTTTTTTTTGAACAAAACAACAACTTAACAAACTGAAAATACAGAAATGATAATCGGAATCAACAATTAGGAATTCAAGAACCTTTCCTACGCAAATATGAGTTAAATTGCTTCGGTTTGCACAAGAATAACCCTATGTTGATTAAATGCCAAATACAAATATAAAATGACTCAAAATTACCTATCTATATGAACTAGTTAGGGCACGGCTGGATAATGCAGATTAGAAGTCAAAAATTTGAATTTTAAATCATGCAACAACTTGAACAAACAAACCCTAAAATCTAGGAAAATGCTAACAACTCTCTCCTAGGAATTCACGGCTGTTCTAGACTCAAGAAAACTGCAAATCTCGACTCCTCTTCCTCCTATGAAGACTCAAATATACGGACTCAATCAAAAAATAAAGAAAGAACAAGAAAACCTAAGAACAACTACACATGCAATGATGAAAGGCACGAAATTGAAGAGCAAGTAAACTTACGATTTTTCTCTAGATTTAAAGCCAATTTTTGGAGCAAATACTTACGTAGATCTGATACCAAATGATAGCCCTCGGATCTATGGAAGCCTCGGTGCAAGAATTTGCTCTTTGATGAAGAAAATCGGATGATCTCCAAGGATGAAGAACAAGGCAATTTTCGGCAATTTTAGGGATTTTTGGTGGAATGGAGACGATTGTATGGATGATGGGAGTGATGGATAAGTACTCTCCTAAGTCTAGATATAACGCACTAGACAAAGCAAAGCGACCGAGGGAAATTTGAGATGCAACTCACTCGAATCTCTCAAGGCAAAACAACTTGATTTGACTCACAAGTTGAAGAACAAAAGAAAGCTTTTTGAAAACTGAAAATACTTCTGATTTTGATTCAATTCAACGTGTTCAACAACATAGCCAAATGTTTGCCTAAGTAACCCTAGCAATCGGTTACTAAGAAAAATTAAAAGAAAATCACTAAATTAACCCACTAAGGCTAATCACGTGCCCATCTTCTAAACTCCACTAATAGGCATTTAGGGAATTAAAAATAAAGTCTAATAATGTTTAAAAACCACAAGATTAAAACCGGAAACACTTTGGAATTCAATTGGGCTCCATTTGGGCTTTTAACCCGGACGTGGCCGTCGGCGCCGAGAAACCCGGAGAGGCCTCCAAGCATAGGAACAGGCTGGCCTCGGTTTGGCTCAGCACTCCTTGAGCCACTGGACCTCCCTTGAGCTGGTGATGCAATAGGTGAGCTCGGGCTCGAGTGATTGTGCCAGGTGTGGACTCGTGCCTATGCTCCTCCTCTCGTGCGGCCGCAATTCTAGGGCTTGACCTGGGGCTCGACAAAGGTTGCATTGGCTCGACACTTTGGGCTCCATTGATCTGGGGTGACTCCATGGGAGCTGTGGGAGCCTTGGTGTCCGAGAGAAGTGGTGGGTTGCCGGGAGAAATCACCATGTGGGCCAACGGAGTATTAGGGTTTGCCGACGAGAATTTAGGGTTTGCCCTAGCTTCAGTTCTTGGCGACATTGGTTCCTCTTGAATGGTGGGTACCTCACTGGCCATAGTCATATCAAAGACTCCACTCAAAAAGATGACAAGACTTCACCAGCAAGACTCCACTCAGAAGCAAAACAGACAAAAGGCCCATTCAGAACTCCACGCATAACAAGAAAGCTCACCCGTGAAGGAATAGTACCAAAAATTGGTACGGATAAAGGAAATCAGACTCCCTCCCTTCTCTATAAAAGGCAAAGCCCTCAGTTGTTTTGAGGCATCCGAATTTAGACTCTCATGTGTTGAGAAACACTCTCAAAATCCATCTCTCTCTTATAGTCTCCATAACCTAGAAGTCTTCACTTGAAGTTCTTTCAAGCTTCACAAGATCGTTTTTCAAGTTTACAACAATAGTCTTGTACAACAGTCCCTGTAAGTTTGTTATGATCTTATAAAAAGTCATAAGTTTTCAGTTCATATTTCTCTTCCTGCTTTAGTTTTTAAGTTTTTTCAGAATATTTACTATTACGTTTACTGTTCATAGTTCATAGTTTTTACTATTTAAAAGTTACTGTTCATAAGTAGTTGTTCATATTACTATTCACGTTGTATATCGTTGTATTACTGTTCATTATGTTCCGCTTTACTGCTTTCTTCTTACGTCTTTCATTAGTATGAATACCTGGGTTCAATTTGGTATCAGAGCCACTACGCAGTTTTACAACTCGATTATAGTATTATAATTATTACGTGTTTAGATACTATTTATCAAGGTCATACTTGTTACTATTGCTAAACAGTGCATGGACGTATCGCGTAAAGCCGTTGGTTTAGCCCGCTGGTAAGGGTGGTCCAAGTCGTTGGTCCCACGCCATTTGGTAATAGTAACATTTCCGACTAAGATAAACAGTTCCTAAAAACGTTTTTAATTATGGCACTACAATTCAAACGTATGCTGCATAGAGGTTCTAGTTCATCTAGCACCCCTGTTTTCCATAGTAATGAAAGTCTGTACGAAGAAAATAATAATGATTGGAACATACCACAACAGTCTATACAATCCATTTACAGAATAGGATGGACAGACTTTAAAATAACCCTTAGTGTTAAGAGTCATGAAGAAACACTCAGCCTAGACAAGGAACAACTGACTCTTCAATTACTATCTTCTATAGCTATTGAAGAATATCTAAAAAAGAACTACAGGTATATCTACATAGGGCTAATTCAAGTTGCTATTAAACCTTTAGCCAGACTAGGAATAGACACCCCAGTCTGTATAGCCCTTAGAGATAACAGACTCCTTTCTTACAAAGACTCCTTAATTGCTGTTATTCAGACCAATATCTGTAATGGCCCGATCTTCTTCAACTTTTCTCCTAATTTTACAGTTGATATGACAGACCCAAGAATCAGTAGTACTCTTACTCTTGATATTAAACTCCTTAAAAAGGGGTTCAAAAACCTTTCTAAAAACTTTGTCATAATCTACAGACTCCATTACAGAATCCTAAGTTCTTGCACTGATCCCAAGTGTATAGTACCTCTTGTCCCTAGAGGAGAAACTATCCTCCTACAACTAGAAGCTGAGAGATCTACAACCTTTACTCCCAAGCTGATAAAATGGGAAGATATTACTATACCAGAGGCTCTTGAACTAAAACATGATTGTCCTCGAGATGATCTTGAAAGAACATAAATTTCCCAGATAGAAGAAAGTGGTGATGGTAGGGTCCTTATAAGATTCAACTCCAGCAGATCTTTTAGACCGATACCCAGAAATCCTCATCCTTTCCCAGCAAGAAACTCTTTTTCAGAGTCTCTCTATACTACTAGAGACCATTCTATAAAAGACCATTCTGTCACCGTGATTCTGTCAAAAAAGGTAATCTGCTTCTCCCATGGTGTTTCAAAGAATGAAGATTGGAGAGACTGGATAGGTCTGCAGCCCACCAACTTCACAATACACGAAGAACATGAGCTCTATAGACGCCACCAGGACATATCCTTCTTCTACAAGCATGCATACCTCTACAATGGATGGAATGGGTGTAGATTGGCAGCAGAAGGACATTATACACAAATCTGGGTCTCAGAGAAATGGAGAATATGGCTACCATTCAGCGAAGATGGCCAGTTTGTTGATTGGCAGAATTTTATTTCTTTGGATGATGAAATCAGACAAGAAGCTGAAGATATGTTAGACACAGAAGACTGGGATGACATAAGCATTTCCGATACTCATAGAGACTACTAGCAAACTTAGAAGTCACCCACAGATCCATATACCATGTAAGCAAAATAGTCCGAAAAAGAAAAAAGAAAAGAAAAGAAAAGAAAAGAAAGAAAATAAAAGAAAAGAAAAGAAAAGAAAGATAAGAAAAGAAAAGAAAAAAGAAAAGAAAAGAAAAGAAAGAAAAAAAAACAAAAAAACAAAAAAAACAAAAGAACAGTCCTTATGTTTTCATTTCAGGGGGTATAATCTAGCATGTTTTAGATTACCTCCTTTAAACAACTCGTTACTTTGATAAAAGACCTACGACAAGAAACAAGAAGAAGAACAACCCAAGAAGAAGAACAACCCAAGAAGAAAAACAGTCCAACATAAAGAACATCCCAATATCAAAGAGCCCAAGAATTCCTATAAAAGGCCCATTACAAGACAGAAGCAAAGAAGACAAAAGACCCTCTCAGATCTCCACTCAAAAAGGAGACAAGACTCCACTCAAAAAGAAGACAAGACTCCACTCAAAAAGATGACAAGACTTCACCAACAAGACTCTACTCAGAAGCAAAATAGACAAAAGGCCCATTCAGAACTCCACTCATAACAAGAAAGCTCACCCGTGAAGGAATAGTACCAAAAATTGGTACGGACAAAGGAAATCAGACTCCCTCCCTTCTCTATAAAAGGCAAAGCCCTGAGTTGTTTTGAGGCATCCGAATTTAGACTCTCATGTGTTGAGAAACACTCTCAAAATCCCTCTCTCTCTTATAGTCTCCATAAGCTAGAAGTCTTCACTTGAAGTTCTTTCAAGCTTCACAAGATCGTTTTTCAAGTTTACAACAATAGTCCTGTACAACAGTCCCTGTAAGTTTATTATGATCTTATAAAAAGTCCTAAGTTTTTAGTTCATATTTCTCTTCCTGCTTTAGTTTTTAAGTTTTTCAGAATATTTACTATTACGTTTACTGTTCATAGTTCATAGTTTTTACTATTTAAAAGTTAATGTTCATAAGTAGTTGTTCATATTACTATTCACATTGTATATCGTTGTATTACTGTTCATTATGTTCTGCTTTACTGCTTTCTTCTTACGTCTTTCATTAGTATGAATACCTGAGTTCAATTTGGTATCAGAGCCACTACGCAGTATTACAACTCGATTATAGTATTATAATTATTACGTGTTTAGATACTATTTATCAAGGTCATACTTGTTACTATTGCTAAACAGTGCGTGGACGTATCGCGTAAAGCCGTTGGTTTAGCCCGATGGTAAGGGTGGTCCAGGTCGTTGGTCCCACGCCATTTGGTAACAGTAACATTTCCGACTAAGATAAACAGTTCCTAAAAACGTTTTTAATTATGGCACTACAATTCAGACGTATGCTGCATAGAGGTTCTAGTTCATCTAGCACCCCTGTTGTCCATAGTAATGAAAGTATGTACGAAGAAAATAATAATGATTGGAACATACCACAACAGTCTATACAATCCATTTACAGAATAGGATGGAAAGACTTTAAAACAGCCCTTAGTGTTAAGAGTCATGAAGAAACACTCAGCCTAGACAAGGAACAACTGACTCTTCAATTACTATCTTCTATAGCTATTGAAGAATATCTAAAAAAGAACTACAGGTATATCTACATAGGGCTAATTCAAGTTGCTATTAAACCTTTAGCCAGACTAGGAATAGACACCCCAGTCTTTATAGCCCTTAGAGATGACAGACTCCTTTCTTACAAAGACTCCTTAATTGCTGTTATTCAGACCAATATCTGTAATGGCCCGATCTTCTTCAACTGTTCTCCTAATTTTACAGTTGATATGACAGACCCAAGAATCAGTAGTACTCTTACTCTTGATATTTAACTCCTTAAAAAGGGGTTCAAAAACCTTTCTAAAAACTTCGTCATAATCTACAGACTCCAGTACAGAATCCTAAGTTCTTGCACTGATCCCAAGTGTATAGTACCTCCTGTCCCTAGAGGAGAAACTATTCTCCTACAACTAGAAGCTGAGAGATCTACAACCTTTACTCCCAAGCTGATAAAATGGGAAGATATTACTATACCAGAGGCTCTTGAACTAAAACATGATTGTCCTCCAGATGATCTTGAAAGAACAGAAATTTCCCAGATAGAAGAAAGTGGTGATGGTAGGTTCCTTATAAGATTCAACTCCAGCAAATCTTTTAGACCGATACCCAGAAATCCTCATCCTTTCCCAACAAGAAACTCTTTTTCAGAGTCTCTCTATACTACTAGAGACCATTCTATAAAAGACCATTCTGTCAGGGTTGAATTTAGCAGTCTTATTCCTAACCTCGTTAATGAACAAAATAAAGATGAATCTTTTCCCTCTTCCCCTACTCAGAGTGATATGGGAAGATACTCCTCCATAAATGTTATCACAAAAGTAGACTTCACAATAGACAAAGATTATTTAAGAACAAACTTTGATTCCATAAAAAACAGAACCAAGAAAGGTTGGTTCATGAAAATAGACAAGTTGGTCAGAGATAAAATAAGAGAATTATGGTATTCTGACATGGAAAAATATAGGATCAATATCTTATTTTTCACATGGTTTCCTAATTATCTTAAGATTCAAGGAATAGAAAACCATTTAGAACAAAAGTCTATTGATGTCCAAACCAGATTAACCAAAACTTGAAACCTTTTACCTTCAAGATCTACACAAAGTGATCATCCTCCTTTACAAAGAATAAAATTAATTACAAAAGATGGGGAGGTCCCTGCAGAACCTTTTAAAAATCCTAGAATTGGTTCTTCCGATAACAGTCCTGCTACCTTAGAAGATGTTAAAAAAATACATCAATAGCACAACTATACCAACCAAATCCTTCACACAATAGCTAAACAAGTAGAATTAATACATGATAAAATCAGCACGGAAACTATCAAATTTCCTATGGACATTTCTAGACCGCATTTCCAAATTCAGGGAATTAAAAAGGAAACATCCAATAACACTTCTTTAAATCCTTCTCTTATCCTCATGGAATTAATTGATCAAAAATTAAAAAATGTTACGATTAATTGTGTCAAAGAATGTAACAATAGTTCCAACACTGATTCTAGCAGTTCTTCTGACAATTCTGAAAGAGAAAATAGTTCTTCTAATCAAAAGGCTATAGAAACCTTACAAACCTGCTTTGAAGAAAATCCCCTTACTATTACTAGGTTAAGAAACAACCATGGAAGGCCTCAGGAACACAGAAAAATATTTAGAAATATAGACACCAGAAACTTCTATCCTAGACCCTCTCTTCCTGACCTACAATATGAAGAAAGATCTAAGTTTAGATCCACAGATTATAATGGACAATCTATCTATGAATGGAATATAGATGGAAAATCTGAACACGAAATACTCAACACCTTATAAGAAATGGGTATGGCTAAAATCGCCTATACTGTTGGAAGAAAAGACCCCAAAACCTGTTTCTCACTCTTAACCACTGGATTCACAGGCCAGCTTAGAAACTGGTGGGATAATGCTTTATCCTCCTTTCAAAGAGAAGAGATCCTTGAATTTACCAATGATGATGGAGAACCAGAACCTATCCACCAACTTATATACACCATTAGTATGCACTTCATAGGCAACCCCAAAGAGGAAATCCAAGCCAACAGAGAGATCCTTTCTAATCTTAGATGTAGAACCCTTAGTGACTATAGGTGGTATAAAGATGTTTTCCTGTCATACGTCTACAAAATAAATGATTTCAATAAGGGCTATTGGAAGGAATGTTTTGTTACAAGTCTTCCAAACTTATTTGCTGACAGAATAATTCAGAAAATAAAAGACGAAATTCAAACAGAAGAAATTCCTTGGAAAGACATGACCTATGGTCAACTAACAGCTTTTGTCAAAAAAGAAGGTTTAGCCCTTTGCTCCGAATTGAAAATACATGCCAAATATGGTAGAGAAAAAGGATCTAGAAGAAAAGAACTAGGTGACTTTTGTGAGGCTTTTGGCCTTACCAAAATAAAACCCCCATCTAATAAAGATAAAAAGGTTTATAAAATTAAACACAAAAGATTTGATCCTGAAAACAATTATGAAAGACCTAATTATCCACCTAAAAGGAGATTCCAACCAAGAAAGCCTAAAAAGATTATCTGTTATAAATGCGGAAAACCAGGCCATAAGGCAGACAACTGCAGTCTCAAACAAAAGATCAATGAAATCTGTCAAGATGACAATACCCTAAAAGATAGACTCACTAAAATCCTTTTGGAGGATTCTGAGATTGAGTTTTATGTCCCTAATACTTCAGAAACTGAGAATTCAGGAACAACCCAATTGTGCAATGTTATCACCAAAAGTGATGAAAAAGAGGCCCTTTTAGAGCTTATCAATACCCTTGAAGATCCTCAAATAAAAAGAGAATACTTCATGAAGCTAAAAGAACTAATATTTAAAGAACAACAACCCTTACTTGAAGAACCTTTTAGCATTTCCAAAATTATTAATAAGAAGTCGCCTGCTAAGATATTTTCTTCCATTACCTTGAAAGACCTACAAACTGAAGTTAATGGAATCAAAAGAGACATTGGAACCCTCAACAGACAATTATTAATAAATGAAACCAAAGACCTCGAACTTAAAGCTAGAATAGCTTATCTAGAATTTTCTAAAAACCCTTACTCCAGCCCCCGTTCTCAACAAAAGGAAGAAGAATCTCCCCTTATTGAAGATTCTTTCATTTCGGCTATAAACAAGATCAACTTTCAAAAATGGTATGTTCATATTACCATAAAAATAGAAGACTGCATTCTTTCTACATTTGCTCTCATTGACAGTGGAGCAGATCTAAACTGCATTTGTGAAGGTTTAGTCCCTTCAAAGTATTACCATAAAAGTCATGAAAAGATTCTTGATGCTAGTGGTAGTCGAATGAACCTTAGTTACAAGATTCCTAAAGCCTCTATTTGTAACGAGAAACATTGTTTTAACAACTCCTTCATACTCATAAAAGGCTTAAACCAGCAAATAATCCTAGGAACACCTTTCCTGACACAAATATGTCCGTTTACAGTTGATAGATACGGCTTACATACTGAAGTAATGGGAAAAAGACTTAGTTTTGAGTTCATTTCCGCGGTAGAACAAAATGACATATCTACCCTACAGTCTGCATCTATTAGCAGAACCATAAACCTCATAACAAAAGATCTCGATATATTAACCTCCAGCAGTTTCTACAAGGAAGCAGACAAAAGATCAATCCTTTAGAATTTCTTAAAAGGTAAAAATCTTGCCGGTTTTATACGATGAAATTTTAACATGTTTTCTATTCTACAGGACAAAAACATGAGTTCCCCAAAAGATAAGGGAAAGGAAAAGGTTGAACCTTCACCCTCCTCCTAAGTCACAGTTGATAGACAATTTCCACTAAATACTTTTGAAAAAGTCCATCCAGAATCCCCTCAAGGATTACATACCTTCTCTATAAGGCATACAAAAGGTGTAACGTCCAAACTTCGTTTGGGAAATGTTAACCTTACAGCATTCCCTTTTAGGGATAACATAAAGTTTAAACCACTACAGGGGCTTATGCTCACTACAGAACAACAGTGCCTGTTAGATAATTTTTGGCGGCTTCTTACCATGCACCATGCCTCAAGCAAAAAAGTTCAGTACTTAAATGCTCTTAGCATCTACTTCCATGATAATGGAGTAGAGATGAAACAGAAAGAAAAAGAGAATGCATGGCTCAGAGAACAAGTTGCTCTTGCCACAGGGCGACGTTGGAAGAATCTCCAAGCTCGTCTCCTGGATACACCAGCACAAGAAGCTTGTACCACTCCTTAATGCCTGGCCCCAAGGGAAACAAGTTCTTATACAAAAGACAGAAGAAAGCCATTTAGCAGATCTAATACAAGCTCAGAAAGAGCTTATCCAGATGTACTGCAAGGAACCAGGGTGAGAATTCAAGGGAGTCACTGTTCGGCAATTTTCGACTATTAAACCAATAGTAGGTGGCCCAACAATGATGACAGATGGACTTCTTAAAATCATCTTATTCTTAAACACATGCACCATGCCCAAAGACCTCATCCTAAAATTCTTCCACCTAGGAATGATCCACAGTATCAGTTTTCAACCCAATATTGAGGGAAAAATAGAAGAGACCCTGCATGCATTTGGAGAAAATTTCTTGCTGATAGGAAGAAACATGGCAACTTTTGGACCAACAGTTGCCTATGTCCAAGCTACTCTCCCAAAAGTAACAGAGTTCACCGTGATTCCGTCAAAAAAGGTAATCTGCTTCTCCCATGTTGTTTCAAAGAATGAAGATTGGAGAGACTGGATAGGTCTGCAGCCCACCAACTTCACAATACACGAAGAACATGAGCTCTATAGATGCCACCAGGACGTATCCTTGTTCTACAAGCTTGCATACCTATACAATGGATGGAAGGGGTGTAGATTGGCAGCAGAAGGACATTATACACAAATCTGGGTCTCAGAGAAATGGAGAATATGGCTACCATTTAGCGGAGATGGCCAGTTTGTTGATTGGCAGAAGTTCATTTCTTTGGATGATGAAATTAGACAAGAAGATGAAGATATGTTAGACACAGAAGACTGGGATGACATAAGCATTCTCGATACTCATAGAGACTACTAGCAAACCTAGAAGTCACCCACAGATCCATATACCATGTAAGCAAAATAGTCCGAAAAAGAAAAAAGAAAAGAAAAGAAAAGAAATAACTCGTTACTTTGATAAAAGACCTACGACAAGAGACAAGAAGAAGAACAACCCAAGAAGAAGAACAACCCAAGAATAAAAACAACCCAAGAAGAAGAACAGCCCAAGAAGAAAACAGTCAAACATAAAGAACAACCTAATATCAAAGAGCCCAAGAATTCCTATAAAAGGCCCATTACAAGACATAAGCAAAGAAGACAAAAGACCCTCTCAGATCTCCACTCAAAAAGGAGACAAGACTCCACTAAAAAAGGAGACAAAACTCCTGACGTGTTGTCGTTCCTAGCTGTCAAATATAAAACCTCACAAATGAACTAGTATAGTCAATAAGCAAAGGTCGATCCCACAGGGAATGAGCGAAACTAATGGTGGTTGCATGCAATGTCACTACAGGGGGGGTTGTAGGTTGATTGGTCACAATTAAGTCAAACACAGCAAAGTATATGATGAAAATATCAAAGAGTGAAAACACTTAGCCAAGTAATGTCCACATAAGTCATTCAAAGGTTGTTCCTTGATTATGCCCTATCTTTCTATTCGGTTATTCCTGTCATGATCTTGTGTAGATTAATAGGAAAACCATCCCTAAGAACCCTTACCAATGAACAACCCTAGCACCACTAGTGATTCAACCCAAAGGCAGCAATGAACATAACAATTAACCAGGATACACATAACACCTCAACCAGAAGCATTCAACATGTAATCAATTCCCTATATAGATAAATTCCACAGTGGCAGATAATAATCTATGCTCGCTACTCGAACTAGAGCGTTAGCCCAACAGTTCCCTAGTATTAGCAATATGAATGAAAGCAATAAACCTAGGTGATCAATCTAGATAAACCAACAAACATCCAAATAAGAATTTGCTCAAGAGAAAAGATATAACTCAATAGGATAAGATAGATAGGAACAAAACCTCACAACCAGATGAATAAACTTATGCTTCCATTACCGGACTAAGCAAAAGAGGCTTAGCTCCTCATAAACATGATGAACTCCAAAGGTATGAAAAGTGGCAACGCTGAATTGGAATTGCAAAAACTAGAACTTGGAAACTCTCCTCCTCTTTTTAACCTAATGCTAAAGAGAGTATATATAGGGCCTCTAACAAATGACCTAGCCCAATAAGAAAAGAAACGAAATAAAATGGAAAAATAAGAAAAGAAATTAGAAAAGATAGACTCGGGAAAAATCAGAACTTCCAGCGTCGACGACCCGCGATCGCGGCCCATTTACCGCGATCGCGGCCTCTTGTGGCTCCTTGCTCCTCACATTCCTCTACACCCGTGGAAAACTCTCGACTTGCCCGAGGAACCGCGATCGCGGCACCCTTGCCCGCAGTCGCGGTTAATGCTCGACCTTCACTCCTTGGCTTCGCCTCCTAACCTCTCGTCTTCACTTCCTTGGCGTCTTCTTTTGGTGGCTTCCTTCCTCAGTGTCTCCTATGATATCCAAAATAGCTCAAACACCTCCAAAAACACCAGATTTCGCCCCCAAACGCCATGCACAAGAATGTGTCTAAATCTACCCGAATGGCACCAATAAAACCCTCTAATAACTCTTAGTTAAGCCCTACAAAGTAGTGCTTATCAAACTCCCCCATGCTTAGACCTTTGCTCGTCCTCGAGTAAACTAATAAAGAGTCTACTATTCCAATGCAGCACCCAAGGGCTCAGGAAGCATGTCCTCCAACTAAGAGTCACCTAACCCATGCCAAGCTCCTGGCACCAATCTCATTCACAACACATCCTCCATCAACAAGCTTAAGGGGCAAGTAGAGTACTTCCCCCAAGCTTAGCCCGGACATCCAATAGTGTAAAGTGACCTCTAATCCTAGCCTCCATCTATGACTCCTTATGCCTCCCAGAGTAACCTACCCGACAATCCTTCTTTGTCTCCTCTTCTTATGTCGCCCCTTCAGGTAAAATGAGATCCTAAAATCACTCCTCTTCTTTTCACTCATTTTGCCTAGGAGCCCTTTCGGGTTTTCATCCTAGCCACTCATATTTTTTTCATAGAGGTGCTCACATATGCTCACGTCACTCAGATACCTTTTTACCCCAGCCTAGCACTGGTCCGGGCCACCTGCTTATTACCCAAGCCGCCCTTTCGGGTTTTAGACTTGTCCCAGGATTTTTAATTATTTTTTTTTGAATATAAAATGCTGAAAATCCAAAGTACAATGCTGGAAAAAATATATACAAGATAGGTAGTGAGCACTTCTACTCCCCCATGCTTAAATCATGCATTGTCCTCAATGTATGAAGGACAAATAAAAAATAAGGGAAAAAATAGAAGGACTCACTGGGGTGGAGGCCAATATCCATAGGCGTTGAAGAAAGCCTTAGCTCTCCTCTGCAGATGAACCACCTGGTCCTCAACGGTGGTGAGGTGGTTGTCCAGGCGATTGGCGTGGTAGGCAAGGTTGACCTTGATGTTGCGCTGCCACTCGGAGCTCCGCCTCTCGTGCTCCTCCAAGCGGGTGGAGATTTGGCGCTCCCACTCAGCGCTTCTCCTCTCATGCTCCTCTAGCCTCTGGGAGATGCCGCGTTCCCACTCGGTGCTCCTCCGTATCTGCTCATCCTGCCTCAGCTGCAGGTTCGTCATTCTGTCCAGGAGCTGGTCCCAGGGCGCCCCGCCATAAGCACTACCAGACCCAGATGCCTGGTGAGTGTAGTTAGGAAGTATAGGGGGACCCTGGAACCCGGCGGGGATGGCACATCGCTCTCCATGTCCGCCGCCGCAGTCGCTTCCTCGTCGTCCCCTTCGTCTTCGGACGACGACCCCTGCTCCCCATCGGCATAAAGGTAGAAGTCCCTCGCCCGGGGCCCAAAAGGCATCGGACGAGGCAACCTCATGTGGTGTTGGTTGCCGGCCAGGGAGAGCCAGGTGTACTCTCCATTACGGGCCTCTAGCAGATGGGACCTCCTCATGAGCCTGATGTTGTATGTGTAGCTCTCGTCAGGGAATTCCTAATGGTCCGCAAGGATCTTGTACTGTCGGGCAATAAGCGTCACCATGCCTCCCATGGAGATCTTACCGCCCTTCTTCTCTCTCAGTCGTAGGCAGCTGGAGAGAAACAGCCCGACCCAGTCGGGGATGTTATGACTCTCTGGTGTCAGACACCAGAGCACTGTAAGGTCCTGCCTGGAGACCTTGTTCACCTCCCCATGTCCAAGGAAGGTCATGGCTAGCACCTTGTGAGTCAGCCTCAAACAAGGGTGCGTCAACTTGTAGTTGTACTCGCCGGCGCTGGGGTTGATCACATCCCGGGTCGCATCTTGCCAGAAGAACTCTGGCAAGGTGCCTACAGCTTCCCAATCCTCGGTGGGTTCCTCAGTAACGCCAAAAAGGTCCCACAGACCTTGGTAGGACATCCGTCTCTGTCGCCCCAGCAGGTTGAACGTGACCCCGTCGTCGTGGCGTTCCAGCGTGGCCAGGAACTCCAGGGTCAGTTCATCGGACGTCGGGGCGGACAAGTCAATGAAATTACCGAGCCCTCCGTGGCTCAGCAACTGTTGAGTGCAGTCCTCCAAACCGAGTAGTTGCAGTGTCGGTCGATCGTAGAATTTCGTCGGGACGATCTTCCGCAGGCTAAACGTCTCAAAATAGCGCCGATGCCTCAGGCTTCTCATGCTGTTTACGAAAGCAGACATGGTGGGAAGAAGAAGTAAGAGGCACGAAAAGAATACCGGAGACGCCCACGATCGCGGGGTGTAGGCCGCGGTCGCGGTTTATGCTCGAATGAAGTCCTCTGGAGAAGAAGGGCCGCGATCGCGGGGCTGGACAGTGGCGATCGCGGTTTCTGGGCAGCAGAAAGCTTTGAAAAAATGGTTTCGGTGGTCCTTGGTGGTGCTATAGTGGTCGCGGGGCTTCGGGCGTGGGTCCGGCGATCGCGGCTCGTGAGGTAATGAGAAATCCAAGGGGGAAATGGAGATCTCACCCAAACGACGTCGCGGTGGCGGAACGATGGTCGCGGGGCTGCAGGGTGTCGTCGCGGTGGTCGGAAGCAGAGATCCGAGTGGTTTGAGAGGGAGAGAGCGTGGTGGAGGTGTTGTGAAATGCCTCCGCCACACCCCGCTCTTATAAGCTCGGCGACGAGGGGCCGCGATTGCGGGGCTGAGGAACCGCGATCACAGGGTTAATACCCTGCAGCGTAACGACCGGCATGAGTTACGAGGGTTTGACCGCCTCGAAAATGCGCCGGTATTGAATTCTGTGGGCCATTTTTTTTGAGAACTAAACTCCGTGGAACATCGTGGGGAAACCGCGATCGCGGGATCGATACCACGGTCGCGGGTCGCTGAGGTCTGGGCTCCGCTACAAGGTTAGTTCTAACGGCCCACAAAAGAAAGAAAAACGAAAAGAAAATGGCAACTAAAGCAAAGAATTCTAAAAACACAATAACAAATCCTAACGAAGCAAAGAAACAAAGATGAGTTCAGCAACTCATACCTCGGGTTGCCTCCCGAGCAACGCCATAGTTATCGTCGCGGCACGACGTCCTATTGTACTTCTCAACCTGGGTTGCCTCCTGCAACCACACTCTGCACTCTTGAATCTGGGGGATGCTCCTGAATGGACTTCAGCTTGTGCTTTACCTTCCTCTGGTTAAACTCCATGCTTATCATACCTATGCCCACGTCGATCTTTGTGTTGGAGGTCTTCATGAAAGGCCTCCCTAGCATTACTCGTCCTCCTTGTTTCCCTGTGTTCATGACGAAGAAGTCTGCAGGGAAGACGAGGGTATTGACGCTCACCAAAACGTCCTTCACAACACCCTCAGGAATGATGACGGAGTTGTCAGCCAGTTGGATGACGATTTCCGTGCTTTCTAGTGGTCCGACATTGAGGGTGTTGTAGACGGACAGTAGTAGGATATTGATTGAGGCTCCCAAATCCAGCAATGTCTCGCTGAACTCGGTTTCCCCAATCTTACAGGGTACACTAAACATCCCGGGATCTTCACACTTTTTCAGAATCTTCTTTTGCATTACAGCCGAGACATCCTTCTTGACTTTCACCTTTTTCTTTGACCGCTCCTTTTGCTCCTTCTTGAGCTTGCATAGCTCCCTCAGGAAGTTTGCAAAGCGAGGCATCGCTTTGCTCAATTGGGGGGTCACCTTGTAGTTCCTGAATGTCTCGAACATTCCCTTCAGCCCCTCAATGGGTTCGTCATCTTCTAGTGCTACAGGGAATGGCACTGGGATGTCAAAATATCCCTCCGTGTAGACATACTGTGTCATGAAAGTAAGTTGAGACGGCCCGTTTTCCGAAATTTGATCGCATTTTTCACCCCGCGATCGCGGTTCTTGCACTGGGGCCCGCGGTCGCGGCTATCCTGCCCACGATCGCACTTAATCGGCGCATCTTGCCCATTCTTTTGCTCAACAGACCCGCGATCGCGGCAAATTGCCCGCGGTCGCGGTTTGTCCTCGTAATTTTTGGTTGGCAGCTTTTCTTCTTCATGCTCCCATCTGGGCCTTGACGTCATGGAGTTGACGTTTTGCCTAGGATTTATCTCAATTTATGATGGGAGTGCTCGTGACTCTCTAGCTTCAAGCTTGCTAACCGCCTGAGAGATCTGCCCAACCTGCTTCTCTAAGTTCTGTATACTAGACTTGGTCTCGTGCTGAAACTGAACCATGTTTTGCTGCATGGTTCCCACGGTCTGCGTCAGCGTAGTCATGTGTTGCGCCAGTGTGTTGACCTGGTCCTCAAGATTGTTGGTGTGGGGAGCTCCCTGTCCTTGCGATCTTTGATCAACTTGGCCTCCTTGAAACTGCCTCTAGGGGTACTGCTGCTGCTGCTACTGGTATTGCTGAGGGGGTCTTGGACGGAACTCACGGGGGTTCTCTATGTTCTGAGTGTTCCCGTACCTTAAGTTCGGGTGGTCTCTCCATTCGGGATTGTAGGTACTAGAAAAGGGGTCGTACCGTGGTCTTTGTTGGTACCCCCCAACAGTGTTGACTTGCTCAGTGGACTCCTCGTGGAGTGTAGGACATGCGTCAGTTGCATGCGTAGTAGCATAGCAAAACTCGCATTCCTTGACCCTCTGCGGTCCCTCCTTCCTCATCAAAACCCTGATCATCTCCTTCATTTCGCTCATGTCTTTCACCATAGATGGGGGAGCATGTTCACTTGAAGTGGCTTTCACTGCCTGGGCGCTCGCCCTCTTACTGAATTGCCTTGAGCCTTCCGACAACTCGCTGAATATCTCAAATGCTGCGGCAGGTGTCTTGTTCAATATGTTGCCTCCACATGCCGCATTCACCATTCGCCGTTCTTCATCCAGCAATCCCCCATATAAGTATAAGACCAAATCTTGGTCTGAATACCCGTGGTAGGGACAGCTGGAGCACAACCTCTTGAAACGCTCATAGTACTCGTAGAGCGTCTCCGTCCCATGCTGCTCTGTGTTGCTCAGGTTGCGCTTGAGACTGTTCAGCTTCGTTGCTGGAAAATACTTCTTCAGAAACGCCTTCTTCATCTTTCCCCAAGTGTTGATGCTACCTGGGGTGAGGTAATAAAACCATTCGTTGGCCGAATCCTTAAGCGAGAAAGGAAAATCCCTAAACTTGATTTGATCCTCCGTTACGTTGCGTGGCTTCATGGAGGTGCACACGGCGTGAAACTCCGAGAGGTGCTTGTTTGGGTCCTCTCCACTTAGCCCATGAAACTGGGGCAAAAGATGAATAAGCCCAGACTTGAGCTCAAAGTTCACTCCCGCTGGGAGCTCAGGGAACTCTACGGCCAGTGGCTGCTGCTCCAAGTTAGGAGCAGTCAGCTGCCTCAATGTGGGTGGATCGTCAGCCATCACTTATTCTTCGTCGTTTTCTTCCTGCAGTATCGCCCTAGGTGGATCTGCCAAAAGTGCTGCTGCTCTCCGATTCTCCCTCAGTGTCCGCTCAATCTCTGAATCAATAGCTAAAGGGGAAGAGTCAGCAGTACGGGTGTGGACCATAATATAGGTCCACACACACAAGCAAACACACGGAACTCACACAAAAATTTTGAAACACACAAAAACACCAAAAGCTCAAAACTTGCCTTCCCCGACAACGGTGCCAAAATTTGACGTGCTGTCGTTCCTAGCTGTCAAATATAAAACCTCACAAATAAACTAGTATAATCAATAAGCAAAGGTCGATCCCACAGGGAAGGAGCGAAACTAATGGTGGTTGCATGCAATGTCACTACATGGGGGGATTATAGGTTGATTGGTCACAATTAAGTCAAACACAACAAAGTATATGATGAAAATATCAAAGAGAGAAAACACTTAGCCAAATAATGTCCACATAAGTCATTCAAAGGTTGTTCCTTGATTATGCCCTATCTTCCTATTCGGTTATTCCTGTCCTGATCTTGTGTAGATTAATAGGGAAATCATCCCTAAGAACCCTTACCAATGAATAACCCTAGCATCACTAGTGATTCAACCCAAAGGCAGCAATGAACATAAGAATTAACCAGGATACACATAACACCTCAATAAGAAGCATTCAACATGTAATCAATTCCCTACATAGATAAATTCCACAGTGGCAGATAAGAATCTATGCTCGCTACTCGAACTAGAGCGTTAGCCCAACAGTTCCCTAGTATTAGCAATATGAATGAAAGCAATAAACCTAGGTGATCAATCTAGATAAACCAACAAACATCCAAATAAGAATTTGTTCAAGAGAAAAGATATAACTCAATAGGATAAGATAGATAGGAACAAAACCTCACAACCAGATGAATAAACTTATGCTTCCATTACCGGACTAAGCAAAAGAGGCTTAGCTCCTCATAAACATGAAAAGTGGCAACGATGAATTGGAATTGCAAAAACTAGAACTTGGAAACTCTCCTCCTCTTTTTAACCTAATGCTAAAGAGAGTATATATAGGGCCTCTAACAAATGACCTAGCCCAATAAGAAAAGAAATGAAATAAAATTGAAAAATAAGAAAAGAAATTATAAAAGATAGACTCGGGAAAAGTCAGAACTTTCAGCGTCGATGACCCGCGATCGCGGCCCATTTACCGCGATCGCGGCCTCTTGTGGCTCCGCGCTCCTCACATTCCTCTGCGCCTACGGAAAACTATCGACTTGCCCGAGGAACCGCGATCGCGGCACCCTTGCCCGCAGTCGCGGTTAATGCTCGACCTTCACTCCTTGGCTTCGCCTCCTAACCTCTCGTCTTCACTTCCTTGGCGTCTTCTTTTGGTGGCTTCCTTCCTCAGTGCCTCCTATGATATCCAAAATAGCTCAAACACCTCCAAAAACACCAGACTTTGCCCCCAAACGCCATGCACAAGAATGTGTCTAAATCTACCCGAATGACACCAATAAAACCCTCTAATAACTCTTAGTAAAGCCCTACAAAGTAGTGCTTATCAACTCCACTCAAAAAGATGACAAGACTTCACCAGCAAGACTCCACTCAGAAGCAAAACAGACAAAAGGCCGATTCAGAACTCCACTCACAACAGGAAAGCTCACCCGTGAAGGAATAGTACCAAAAATTGGTACGGACAAAGGAAATCAGACTCCCTCCCTTCTCTATAAAAGGCAAAGCCCTCAGTTATTTTGAGGCATCCGAATTTAGACTCTCATGTTTTGAGAAACACTCTCAAAATCCCTCTCTCTCTTATAGTCTCCATAAGCTAGAAGTCTTCACTTGAAGTTCTTTCAAGCTTCACAAGATCGTTTTTCAAGTTTACAACAATAGTCCTGTATAACAGTCCCTGTAAGTTTATTATGATCTTATAAAAAGTCCTAAGTTTTCAGTTCATATTTCTCTTCCTGCTTTAGTTTTTAAGTTTTTCAGAATATTTACTATTACGTTTACTGTTCATAGTTCATAGTTTTTACTATTTAAAAGTTACTGTTCATAAGTTAATGTTCATATGAACAGTAACTTTTATACGAATGAAAGACGTAAGAAGAAAGTAGTAAAGCGGAACATAATGAACAGTAATACAACAATATACAACGTGAATAGTAATATGAACAGTGACTTATGAACAGTAACTTTTAAATACTAAAAATTCTGAAAAACTTAAAAACTAAAGCAGGAAGAGAAATATGAACTGAAAACTTAAGACTTTTTATAAGATCATAATAAACTTACAGGGACTGTTTTACATGACTATTGTTGTAAACTTGAAAAACGATCTTGTAAAGCTTGAAAGAACTTCAAGTGAAGACTTCTAGCTTATGGAGACTATAAGAGAGAGAGAGAGAGATTTTGAGAGTGTTTCTCAACACATGAGAGTCTAAATTCGGATACCTCAAAACAACTGAGGGCTTTGCCTTTTATAGAGAAGGGAGGGAGTCTGATTTCCTTTGTCCGTAACAATTTTTGGTACTATTCCTTCACGGGTGAGCTTTCCTGTTGTGAGTGGAGTTCTGAATGGGCCTTTTGTTTGTTTTGCTTCTGAGTGGAGTCTTGCTGGTGAAGTCTTGTCATCTTTTTGAGTAGAGTCTTGTCTTCTTTTTGAGTGGAGTCTTGTCTTCTTTTTGAAAGACTGAGTGGGCCTTTTGTCTGTTGCTGCGAGTGAAGCCTTTTGTCTTGTTTAATCTCTTTTCTTCTTTACTTGGTCTTGTAATGGGCCTTCTTCTTGGGCTTCTTCATGTTGGGCTATACTTCTTGATATTGGACTGTTCTTCTTGTTGGTGGGTCTATTGTCTTCTGCTGCATGATGGGTCTATTGTCTGTGAGATCTTCCTCTTGGGCCTTTTATCAAAGTAACACGATGTACAAAGGAGATAATCTAAAAATAGGCTAGATTACCCCCCGGAAAGAAAACATAAAATGAAAACATAAGAACTTTCTTCTTTCTTTTTCTTTTCTCTCTTTTCTTTTCTAGAACTGTTTTGTTTACATAGCATATGGGTCTCGTGCAAACTATTCTGGATCATCCGCCGGAGAAGGTGGTGGAGTAGCGTCTAGGTCTTCACAGCTGCCAGTAACACTTTGTTTTTCTTGAGCTAGATACTTCTGAAAAGCTTGAAAAGCTTCCCATTGTTTTAGTTGATCCAATTGATCCTTTGAAAGGGTAGGGGAAGGGTTTTTGAGTGGAGGAGGAGCAGAGGTAGTGGCTTTGACTGTTGTAGAAGGAATCGTTAGTTGCTGGCCTTTTTGCTGGAAAAACAATTCCACTTTTGCAACTGTTATAGTGGAAACAATAAACTTTTCCCACCACCGGATTTTAAAGAGATGACAAAGTGTAAGGGGATAGCTTTGCAGTTGTATCTGTAGAGTCTCATAAGTCCAGCAAAAGATCCATGCAATACCGAAGTCACGGTGAAAACGAAGGGATCTTGTGAAGTATCTGTCTTCGGAATGGTACTGGTAAGTGAAGTAAGCCCTTTTTATCTTCTCTGGGTAGATATTTTCTGAGGCCCCGAAAGTAAGCCACCATTCAGAGAACCAAATTGGGAAACCTTTGGGGCAGTGTTTGTCAAAAAAGAAGAACCAAGAGTGATTAAATGGTCTAAGCATGAAAGTTCTTTCCCAAGCATCTTTGTAGTATTGGTAAGAATAGCCTGGGAGATTGGGAATGACATTTGGAAGGGAGAAGGATTTTAGAGTCCAGGGGTCTGTCCAATCTGAGGAAACCATGACATTGAGTATTTTGCATTTGGAGAAGGAGATGCGTGAGGGGTCTATTGTACACATGGTGTGAGAAATTTCTGCTGAACCAGAGTCTACGAGGATGAACTCATAGAATTTTTGGTTTTTAGAGGGATTGTCAGAGAACCAATGGAGAGTGGGAGGAAAGAGTCTTTTTGTGTATGGTTCTAGTTGGTTTTGTGGAATAGGATCATGACATGGGGTGAGATAGACTGAAGTGATCTGACTTGGTTTAAGAAAATACTGAAAGTAATTGCTGTCTCTTTTGGGATCTGTTTTGATAGGAGTCTTGGGTGTTTCATGGACTTTGTTGTAGGGAAGGGCTGGAAGGTTTGAGAGAGTTTGAAATCTGTTATGCACTAGGACCATGGTAGTAGAGGAAGATGGACTGATATAGTCTTGGGGAGTCTGTTTTCTGTCTTTAGGGTCCATGCCTGGGGAGGTCTCTTATCAAAGGGAAAGATAAGCAAGGCGATCCTTGACTTCTTTCTCTAACTCTTGTAGAAATCTCCTGAGTTCAACGCTCTCGTCTAGCTCAAGTGTATCTCTAATAGGTGGTATCCACAGGCTTGATTCAAGCTTTGCTTTGCATCTTTTGTAATGATCTCTCATGGACAACATTCTTTTATCCCTGGGAAGTTATAGTGAAAAGTATGAGAAAGGAAAAGCTTTTAAAAGGGGATAACACTACCTTTCAAAACTTTTGAATTTTGTAAATTAGCCATACTGGGAGAGGAATATTTGATAGTTTATAGGAAACCAATGTGATCTGAAAGGCTTATGCTCACTACAGAACAACAGTGCCTGTTAGATAATATTTGGCGGCTTCCTACCATGCCCCATGCCTCAAGTAAAAAAGTTCAGTACTTAAATGCTCTTAGCATCTACTTCCATGATAATGGAGTAGAGATGAAATAGAAAGAAAAAGAGAATGCATGGCTCAGAGAACAAGTTGCTCTTGCCACAGGGCGACGTTGGAAGAATCTCCAAGCTCGTCTCCTGGATACATCAGCACAAGAAGCGCTTGCACCACTCCTTGATGCCTGGCCCCAAGGGAAATAAGTTCTTATACAAAAGACAGAAGAAATCCATTTAGCAGATCTAATACAAGCTTAGAAAGAGCTTATCCAGATGTACTGCAAGGAACCAGGGTGGGAATTCAAGGGAGTCATTGTTCGGCAATTTTCGACTATTAAACCAATAGTAGATGGCCCAAAAATGATGACAGATGGACTTCTTAAAATCCACTTATTCTTAAACACATGCACCATGCCCAAAGACCTCATCCTAAAATTCTTCCACCTAGGAATGATCCACAGTATCAGTTTCCAACCCGATATTGAGGGAAAAATAGAAGAGACCCTGCATACATTTGGAGAAAAGTTCATGCTGATAGGAAGAAACATGACAACTTTTGGACCAACAGTTGCCTATGTCCAAGCTACTCTCCCAAAAGTAACGGAGTTTACCGTGATTCCGTCAAAAAAGGTAATCTGCTTCTCCCATGGTGTTTCAAAGAATGAAGATTGGAGAGACTGGATAGGTCTGCAGCCCACCAACTTCACAATACACGAAGAACATGAGCTCTATAGACGCCACCAGGACGTATCCTTCTTCTACAAGCATGCATACCTCTACAATGGATGGAAGGGGTGTAGATTGGCAGCAGAAGGACATTATACACAAATCTGGGTCTCAGAGAAATGGAGAATATGGCTATCATTCAGCGGAGATGGCCAGTTTGTTGATTGGCAGAAGTTTATTTCTTTGGATGATGAAATCAGACAAGAAGATGAAGAAATGTTAGACACAGAAGACTGGGACGACATAAGCATTCCCGATACTCATAGAGACTACTAGCAAACCTAGAAGTCACCCACAGATCCATATACCATGTAAGCAAAATAGGTAGAAAAGAGAAAAGAGAAAAGAAAAGAAAAGAAAAGAAAAGAAAAGAAAAGAAAAGAAAAGAAAAGAAAAGAAAAGAAAAGAAAAGAAAGAAAAGAAAAGAAAAAAGAAAAGAAAAGAAAAGAAAGAAAAAAAAGAAAAAAAAAAGAAAAAAAAAAGAACAGTCCTTATGTTTTCATTTCAGGGTTTATAATCTAGCCTGTTTTAGATTACCTCCTTTAAACAACTCGTTACTTTGATAAAAGACCTACGACAAGAAACAAGAAGAACAACAGCCCAAGAAGAAGAACAACCCAAGAAGAAAAATAGCCCAAGAAGAAGAACAACCCAAGAAGAAAAACAATCCAACATAAAGAACAACCCAATATCAAAGAGCCCAAGAATTCCTATAAAAGGCCCATTACAAGACAGAAGCAAAGAAGACAAAAGACCCTATCAGATCTCCACTCAAAAAGGAGACAAGACTCCACTCAAAAAGATGACAAGACTTCACCAGCAAGACTCCACTCAGAAGCAAAACAGACAAAAGGCCCATTCAGAACTCCACTCACAACAGGAAAGCTCACCCGTGAAGGAATAGTACCAAAAACTGGTACGGACAAAGGAAATTAGACTCCCTCCCTTCTCTATAAAAGGCAAAGCCCTCAGTTGTTTTGAGGCATCCGAATTTAGACTCTCATGTGTTGAGAAACACTCTCAAAATCTCTCTCTCTTATAGTCTCCATAAGCTAGAAGTCTTCACTTGAAGTTCTTTCAAGCTTCACAAGATCATTTTTCAAGTTTACAACAATAGTCATGTACAACAGTCCATGTAAGTTTATTATGATCTTATAAAAAGTCCTAAGTTTTCAGTTCATATTTCTCTTCCTGCTTTAGTTTTTAAGTTTTTCAGTATATTTACTATTACGTTTACTGTTCATAGTTCATAGTTTTTACTATTTAAAAGTTACTGTTCATAAGTCACTGTTCATATTACTATTCATGTTGTATATCGTTGTATTATTGTTCATTATGTTCCGCTTTACTGCTTTCTTCTTACGTCTTTCATTAGTATGAATACCTGGGTTCAATTTGGTATCAGAGCCACTACGCAGTTTTACAACTCGATTATAGTATTATAATTATTACGTGTTTAGATACTATTTATCAAGGTCATACTTGTTACTATTGCTAAACAGTGCATGGACGTATCGCGTAAAACCATTGGTTTAGCCCGCTGGTAAGGGTGGTCCAGGTCGTTGGTCCCACGCCATTTGGTAACAGTAACATTTCCGACTAAGATAAACAGTTCCTAAAAACGTTTTTAATTATGGCACTACAATTCAGACGTATGCTGCATAGAGGTTCTAGTTCATCTAGCACCCCTGTTGTCCATAGTAATGAAAGTCTGTAAGAAGAAAATAATAATGATTGGAACATACCACAACAGTCTATACAATCCATTTACAAAATAGGATGGACAGACTTTAAAACAACCCTTAGTGTTAAGAGTCATGAAGAAACACTCAGTCTAGACATAGAACAACTGACTCTTCAATTACTATCTTCTATTACTATTATCACAAAACCAGACTTCATAATAGACAAAGATTATTTAAAAACAGATTTCGATTCCATTGAAAACAGAATCAAGAAAATTTGGTTCATGGAATTCGACAGAACTATCAGAGATAAAATAAGAGAATTATGGTATTCTGATATGGAAAATTATAGGATTAACATCCTATTCTTCACTTGGTTTCCTAATTTTCTTAAAATTCAGGGAATAGAAAACCCTTTAGAACAAAAGTCTATAGAAGTCCAAACTAGGTTAACTAAGATTTGGAACCTTTTACCTTTAGGGTCCACACAAAGTGTTCATCCTCCTTTACTTGAAATAAAAATTAATATTGAAAAAGAAGATGTCCCAGCTAAACCCTTTAAGAATCCTAGGTTCGATATTTCTAATAACAGTCTTGCTACTTTTAAAGATGTTAAGAAAATAATTGATAAAATCAGCACAGAAACTATCAAAATTAATCAAGACATTTCTAGACCTCATTTCCAAATTCAGGGAATTAAAAAAGAGACTCTTAAAAATACCTCTTTAAACCCTTCTCTCAATATCATAAAATTAGTTGTTCATAAGTTAAGAGTTGCGTCCTTAAACTATGTTTGAAAAACGTGACAATAGGTCCAATATTGGTTTTAGTAATTTTCCTGATAATTCCAAAAGAAAAAATGACCCTCCTGATAGGGACAAACTAGATAACTACTACAAGTTCGAAAGATCTAATTACCCACCTAAAAGTAGTTATCAATCTAAGAAGACAGATAAAAAGATCATTTGTTATAAATATAATAAAATAGGTCACAAGTTTAATAACTGCAGTCTCAAACAAAAGATCAATGAAATCTGTCAGAATGACAGTACCCTAAAAAATAGACTCACTAAAATCCTTTTGGAGGATTCTGAGAATGAGTTTTATGTCCCTGATACTTCAGAAACTGAGAATTCAAGAACAACCCAATTCTGCAATGTTATCACCAAAAGTGATGAAAAAGAGGCCCTTTTAGAACTTATTGATACCCTTGAAGATCTTCAAATAAAACGAGAATACTTCATAAAGCTAAAAGAACTAATATTTAAAGAACAACAACCCTTACTTGAAGAACCTTTTAGTATTCCCAAAATTATTAATAAGAAATCCCCTACTAAAATATTCTCCTTCATTACTATAAAAGATTTATAAACTGAAGTTAATAGACTCAAAAAAGACATTGAAACTCTTAACAATAGTTCTAGCTCTAGTTCCAAGTCACAACAGAAAGAAGATGAAACTCCCCTTACTAAACAAAATTTTATATCATCTATAAACAAGGTTAACTCTCAGAAATGGTATGTTAATATTACCATAAGAATAAAGACTTCATTCTTTCTATAGTTGCTCTCATAGACAGTGGAGCAGATCTAAACTGTATTTGTGAAGGTTTAATCCCTTCAAAGTATTACCATAAAAGTCATGAAAAGATCCTTGATGCTAGTGGTGGTAGAATGAACCTTAGCTACAAGATCCCTAAAGCCTCTATTTGTAATGACAAATATTGTTTTAACAATTCCTTCATACTAATAAAAGGCTTAAATCAAGAAATAATCCTTGGAACACCCTTCCTAACACAGATATATCCTTTCACAACAGATGTGTAACGGCCACGACAAGAAGATATAGCAAGATATAATTAGCGAAATTCACGCAATTAATTAAACAAATTAAGCATGCAATTTCAGATAATTAAATGTAAACAAATCACACAAATTTCGGATAGGATCAAGCAAGATTCGGTCAAGGGATTCCCTTGTGCAACCGATTGGACTAGCAAGTGTTTTGAAGAAAAATTTCGAGTAACAATGGCGGAAGCAAGTATGATGGGGGAGAAAAAAAATTCGTGAACAATTGAAATCTTGACAAGCGACTTACAAGATCAGAGGCTCTGATGCCAGTTGATGCATCCCTATCTCCGAATGCTGGCACGAGTGTCGTGATGGCAAGGATCTAGATCTTGATCTGAGTCGCGTCATTGGGCTTCAAAGACCGGCCGTGGAAACCTTGGCTTTGGCCTTGTTGAATTGCACGAATGGTTTTGAAGCGCCGGCGTGAACAATACCTTTTGAGGTTTACTGACACGAGGGGTGACTGGGGATGACGGCGAGGAGAACCCGGTGACACAGAGAGTGGGTTCAAAGGCGACGGCGAGGACGATGAGTCTCGCGGTGGAGTTGGTGAAGACGATGGCGTCGGCGAGGGTGAACCCGATGACACTGGGGTGGGTTCGATGGCGACGGCGAGGATGATGGATCTCACGATGGTGTTGGTGGATCGATGGATCGATTGATGGATCAATGGGTTAAGCGATGGCCGTAGCGTCGGCAACGGGTGGTGGAATGGACTCGATGGAGATCGAGTGGGGCCGTAGCATCGGCAGCGGGGTTGGATAGAATCGAGTGGACTCGAGTGGGTGCCGTAGCGTCGTCGGTGGAGGATAAACTTGAATGGATCGAGTGGGTGGCCGTAGCGTCGGCGGCGGAGGAAGGAGGTGAGAAGAGAGAGTGTTTGGGTGACGCTGATCTAAGAGATGGAGGCAATGGCACTCAACAAAGGTCTTAGATTCAAAGGTAGCATAACCTTGTTACAAGAGCCGATCTTGGCTTATATAGGGACGCGACCTCGGATGGGCCGAAACGCGTCCAATGGGCTAGCCCACTATGCAATAGTGGGCACACGCCAAAAATAGAACTACTAAAAATAGACCTACTAAATTTAGAAAGTACTAAATAAGGAAAGTGTTCAAAATGCAAGAGAAATACATCAAATAAACCTCTAAACCCTAAAGTAGTCCAATGCCAACACTTGGGCCTTTGCGATGCTTCGGCGGCGGCGATAGATGCGGCGACGATGGCACTGGAGCGGCGCGCTCGAGCGCGAGTGCGGTGCTGGCCTGGCTTAGGCTTCTAGGGGTCCCTCTAATGAAGTGCTCGAGCCAGACATAGAAGTGCCCGGCTGGATGTCGTCTGGGCCTTGTATGGTGGCGAGGAGCCTTAGGGCAGGAGCGGTTTCGGATGCACCTTGGCTGGCCACTAGGCGCGTGACCAGGGATTGGGTGGCCCTTGCAATGGCCTTGGCACGAGCCCTGGTCACATGCCCATCACTTCTCAAGCTCATGCCCTCTTTCTTCTCGGTGGCACTCATGGTGGGTAGGGTCGCATCAGACATTTGTATCAATATCATAAATGAGTGTAACATAATCTTCAATACTTAATCTCATTAAAAAATGTGTTTGGAAGCTATGTCCTATAACAGACGTGAAATTGTGCTATCTTTATCTGAAAATGGTTAAAAATAAGGTTATGATGAATTTAGTGATCTTCCATGTTATTACGTGCAGAATTTCTAATGTGCGTAAGCACATGCCAGGACCCGTATAGTACAAGACAAAGGGCGCCAAGAACTCGTTGTTTAGGAAACTCTTGGCTAGACTCTCAAAGACGACACTCTAATGTGTTTTGGGTTGTTTTTGGGTTTTCGCTTGATGTAGATTTGACTAAAAAGGGAAATGGATATAACTCTTCATGAAGTATTCGAGAAGAGTTTGGGATAGGCATCTTATGAGTCTTGGATACAACTCACCAAGAAACACAAGACGAGATTGATCGATCATGGATGTAACGCACCATGACCAAACAATCACCTTTGGATGCGACACACCAAAGGGTGTTTTGGATGTAACTCACCAAAATAAGACTAAGACACTCAAGGATATCACACACCTTGAAGCCATCGTCCAAGAGGCTTGAAATGAACAAAACGCTCACGTTTTTTTAATAATCTCCAATTCAAGTCTAACAATTACAAAGCTCTCGGCTACCTATAAATAGGCACCAATACAAAATACGAAAATACATAAATTAACTCCACTAACCTAACACTAACACCACGACTTAGATCACTAACTAACTACCTAATTAATGAATTACGAAAATTACAAAAACAACAACTAACTAGTTAATTACCTAGTTAATTAACGAAAAGGGAAATAATAGCAAAACACATAAAATATCATCCCATAGCTAATCTTCACGTCCTTGCATGAGGCTCCACCGATCTTTGGACGATATCGTCTTTTGTGAGGTTCTTGATGGGATCCGTGATCACATCAATTTCTAAATTGTATATTTCCATTAGTAGCACTACCAAGTTGAATTATATTCATAATTACTACTGCCGCTGGCTTGTTGGCTGTTACTCTAAAGATTCTAGAGATTGTATGGATGCTTCTTGCCCCTTTGAAGTCCCTGCCATCAAGCTATCTTCTATCCACGTCAAGAACTATAATACATGCTTTACTTATCTTAAATGGGCTCATGTCATGGACCAAATGAAACTGCCCTAAGATACGAGCTTTACACATCTAACTCTAATTGGAATTGGCCCGTTGGGTTCCTTTCTAGAGATTATAATTGTAAAACAACCAATAATGATCACTATAAGCTAGTTACTAAATTTCACTCTCTTTGGGAAACAGACGACAAAATGATCAAAGACACGCAAGAACAATACTATTGCAAAACGAAAAACCTGTTTTTTAATGAAGATTAGCTCATGGAATTGTAGAGGTATGTGCAAAAAACACTTTTGGACAGATATTAAAACATTCCATAAAATTGAAAGAATCCAAATTTTATCTCTTCTTGAAATTAAAACTGACAAAAAACCTTCGGAGGCTACCCTGAAGAAAGCGGGGTTCGACAATTGTGCTTGGTCTTCTGCCATTTGTTTTGTTGGTGGTATCTGTGTGCTTTAGAAATCTTACCAACTATATAATGAAACACTAGAAGTTATTCACACTACAGATAGATTTATAGCTTTCAAACATAAAATCATAGATATGGACATAGTTATGATTATAATCTTCATTTATGCCCCTCCTCACTCTAGAGATAAAGATGTGTTTTGGATGACGGTTTCTAGCTTCATATCACTTGCTGATCTTCCATGTTTAATCATTGGAGATCTCAACAAAATTCAAAGTAGAAATGAAAAGTTGGAAGGTTGTCTTTCTAATATATCAAGATTCGATAGACTCGTTAATTTTAAAAATAATCTAGACTTAATTGATCTGCCTACCCAAGGAAGTAACTTTACTTGGGGGAAAAATAGTTTTCAACAGAATAATATTTATGAGAAATTAGACTATGTGCTAGTAAATGATCAAATTATCCAATGGTATCATGGAATATTTACCAAAATCATGCGTTTACTAATTCTGATCATTGCCCTATCTCGGTCTTATTGAATAACAATCAACAAAAAATAGTTCAACCCTTTAAATTTGAAAAAAATGTGGTTAAAGAGAAAAGATTTTGAGAATATTGTGAAACAGACCTGAAGAACTAGTGTTGAAGGTTCAAATATGTACAAACTAGTTAAAAAAATACAAACCCTTAAGATAAGTGCAAAAAGATGGAATAAAATAACATTTGGGAACATCTTCAAACATATCAAATAAATGGAGGAATCCCTCATTAACATTCAAAATAGGATCCTAAGTACCCCTTCCATAGAACTTATAACAACACAAAATAACCTCATCAGAAAAAAAGATAAACTTCACGAATATCATAAAACTTATTGCGGACAACGAGCTAAACTTCACCATATTAAATCAACTTACATAAACTCTAAGTATTTCCATCGTTTTGCTAATGGAAGGAGTAGGAAAATTATTAAAGAAATTATTACCAACATCGACACTCTGGTCACGAGAGAAGATAACATTAGGAAAGAAATCCAAAATGACTATCAAAAACGTTGAAAGAAGGAAGATATTAACTTAGCAATTATGCAGAGATATCTGGGAAGTAGTCAAAATGAAATTTTAGATGATGATAATTCTTACTTAACCCAACCACCTTCCAATTTAGATATCAAAAATGCAGTCTTTAATATTGGGAGTGATAAGTCCCAAACCCTGATGGTATGTTGGCCTATTTCTACCAAGAATACTGGCACCTTGTGGGCCCTTCAGTTATTAAAGAAGTTAAAAGCTTCTTCTATTTTGAAAAATTACTTAAGCAAATTAACCATACTTTTATTACTCTTATTCCTAATTAAATGTGATAACCTAAAATCTACAAATGATTACAGATCGATCAGCTTATGTTCAACTATTTACAAGACAATATAGAAAAAAAAAACATAGACCGTCGTAAACAGATTCTACCCAAAATATTACATCCGTTACAAGGAGCTTTTGTTAAAGATAGAGCTATTCAAGATAATATTCTTATAGCGCATGAACTTTTTCACTCTTTTCGGAGCAAAAAAAGAAAGGAAGGATGTATTGCTATCAAATTGGATATGGAAAAAGCATATGATAGACTTGATTGAAACTTTATTATTAAAATGCTTGAGAAATTTGGATACTGTAAAAAAATTATTAGCTGGATTGAGGAATGCATCAAATCTGTTTCCTACTCGATCCTTGTTAAAAATGGACCGACTGACCTCTTTTTTTCGAAAAGAGGCCTTCAACAAGGTTATCCCATGTCACGATTCTTATTTATATTATGTGTTGAAATCCTAGCTAGAAATCTCCAAAGAAATTGTAACACAACTAGAAACCAAATTGGCTTCAAGCTGGCAAGGGGAGGTATTAGTGTCCCTTTCCTTGCCTTTGCAGATGATATCATAGTATTTGCTAAAATGAATCAAACCTCTTGCATTAATGTTAAGAATATTATTGAAGAATATTGCTCTTACTCCAAACATAAAGTCAACTTCATAAATTTGTGTTCCAAGTTACTAATAATGTGATTAGTAATCTTAAAGAGATAATAAAGGGGGATTTCGCGAGGTAACCATGAGATTTTGCAAATTCCGCGAGGTGTCCATTAGTTTTAACTATTCCGCGTGGTAACTCTCAACTCTTTATAAATTCCACAAAATAACCCATTGTTACTTGAATCTTTAAAATAGCTGTTAAATTTTATTTTTTTAGGCAGCTGCTATATACACGACAAAAAGAGCCTAAATACACGACATTTTGTACGCATAAAAAAGGCGTATGCTAGATTTAAGCGTACAACATAAATATGGTACAATTATTTGAATTTCGTTACGTATACGGTAGGAAACTGTACGCTGTATTTTGGCGTATGCTAAAATACAGCGTAAATACAAAATAGCCGTTGGAAATAGCAAAATTTTAATTTTAGGGTTTTTGGTTGTGCGCTGCGATATGGCATACAAAATCTGTCGTTATTCCAACGGCAAATTTCCCCCCTATAAATAGCAACCCAATCCTCACATTTTCTAAATCCAAAACAACCAATCTTACAAAAATGGCATATAATGAAAACACATATTGGAGTAGTGGAGAAGATAATGAAGATAACGACGATCAAGATTTCGACGATGAAGATTTCGACGATGGCAATTTCGAGGTTAGTAATTATGGAATGATTAAGAATGACATTCGTTATAATTAATATAGCTTAAGTACGTATAGTTAATAATGGAATGATTAGAATTGAAATTAGTGGAGAAGATGATGACGATGTAGCGGTAGAGGCCTATATTTATTTTGATATATGTTAAAAGATTAGTATTTAGTTGTAGTGGAGAAGATGATGACGATTTAGCGGTATAGGCCTATATTTATTTTGATATATGTTAAAAGATTAGTATTTAGTAGTAGTGGAGAAGTTGATAATTGTTGTGAATTTGATATATGTTAAAAGTCCTATATTTATTTGGATATATGTTAAAAGAACATTATTTAGTGGTAATGGAGAAGATGATGATGATTTAGCGATATAAGTTATCAATTTGTTTTTCTTTAGTTTAGTTATCGTATTACAACTGTAGTTTTGTTGTATAGTTAATATTGGTTAGCTACAAACATATAAATTTCACAAATCGCAATCCATATATTGTAATATTATTGATTATGTAAACATGTATAGGGGAAAGATTATGGAGATGAATTTCGTAACAATCTGAAGTGGGATAGCCAAGAGGAATTGGTTGAGTGGGTTAAGAATAGGGGCAAAAAAGTGTTAGTTTGACGTGCGGGCATTTTGGTGAATATAGATCGGGGAGAAATAAAGGTAGTGACTCAGAAGAGGATGTTGAGGTAATTCGTGAAACAAGGTCGAAGAAGTCCGGATGCACATTTGAGTTGTGTGGTGTTAGATTGAAGAAGAAGCCAGGGGACGTGACTAATAAATGGATCATGAATGTGATAAATGGATGCCACAACCATAAGCTTGGGCATGCATACATGGGCAGAATGACCCCGGATGAGGTGTAATACCCCTCATTTTTAGTAAGGGTATTTGGGTAATTTCCCAACCCTCGTTCTGTAATCGTGACGCGTTTGGCAAAGTTCGGAAGTTCTGTAACTCGTTTAATATCTGTAATAATTCTTTGAGCATTATAATATACATTCGATGTATTTTCGAGGCTTAGAATATTTGTTTGGATACAAATATTCAATTACAGGGTTAAATCCACGTGTAAAACCTTTCCCGGAGGTCTCGGACGCGGACGTGGCATTTCCGCGACCGCGGAAGAATTTCCGTGATCGCGGAAACGGGATCATCGTCTTCTTCCGCGAGCTCGTGCATTTCGTCGCTCCGGCTGCCGTCGGTTCGCCGGGGGGGAAGATGGGTCGATTCGCCTGGCCACCGTTACTCTTCTTTGGTGGCTATAAAAGGAGGCAAGGGGTGGAGTGGCTCATCATCCACAATCCCGATCAATCTCTCTCTCGTTGCTCTCTGTTCTCTCGTTCTTCTTCGCTGGAGTTTCATCGTTGTCGGAGCTGCTCGCCGGTGTGCTCAGGTGTTGGTAGTGGTGGTGCTTTGGAGGCCTCGTGGTGGTAGAAGTCGAAGCCCCCTCGTCCGATCTAGTAGTCGTCGCCGGTGAGCCTCGTTCTTCTTTCTGCGTTGCGTCTGGGAAGGATCCGTGATCGCGGATATGAACACCACGACCACGGATGGTTTCCAGAATCCGCGACCGCGGAATCCAAAACCGCGACCGCGGTTTGCCTTAGCAAGCGCGATCGTGGCTTTGGATGAGCCAGTCACGGATGGGACCTTCGTTTCTTTAGATTCATATTATTATTCGTATCGAATCTAACCTAGGGTTTCGTCGTGGGTTCGTTGTCGTCGTAGGAATCCATAACCCGATTCCGTTTCCAGTTTCCGGACCCAGACACCCGACATCGTTCATTCGTCTCGATTAAGGCAAGTGGTGGTTCGCTCTTGCTTATCATTCCATGTTTCCGTTAATTATCAATTATTTTTAATTGTTAATTAAATTGGGATGAATGTTGTTTTCGTTTGGGAACAGTTTTTATAAATGTATGTGATTAAAATGTGATATTATAATAGGTTGTATATACTGCTAGAAACAACGCTATTATATCTGTGATTACCATGATGGTATTGGTGTGGATTATTGTGTGGTTTTAACTGTTTAGTTAGAACGAGTATTCGTAGAAACGCTATGTACCTCGCGAGGTCTAGTCGTTTCTTTATAACCGGTATTAGGAGGATTTTGCCCTAGTACTTTCCCTGGTCATGACTGTACCCTTACTCAGGGTAGGTGCACACAGCTGGTGCCGACACTCGGGATTTATTCCCCAAATATCTCTCGGGATGAGACGATATATATTAAAAGCTTGTAACGTAAATGTACGCTTTGTCACTAAATAAGATAAGTGCGGATGTGCACATAATTAATGAACCTTCGGGCGAGAAGTACAACTTGGAACCTCGCCTGGACTTCGGTTAGAGTAAGTCCTCTTTCCAATCTGAATTCGCATGGTGCGATGAGGTTGGTCGTGGACCCAAATGATCAAGTCGTTTTAAACGCTTGTGTGAAACTATAACGTTCCCAAACACTTGTCATACTTTTCGATAAGACTCAATCTTTTGGAGTCTTCTCTTCATGTGTTTCCCATAAGACTCGATCTTTTGGAGTCTTCTCTTGATCATACTGTTTCGTCTCTTTCCGTATAAGTGTTGAGGTTTACTATCGTCATCGGCTTTCATTCGAGAAGCGATGGGTCTAACCTAATACGACTACCTAGAACCTTTTCTGTTTAACCCTTGCATAGTCTTTCATTAGACTAACCAACCGGTTATTTTCCTTTGCATGGTTGGCTGGTGTCATCCGTCTCATATGGCACATCAAGTAAACTTCTCTTCCGTAAAGGCTAGTATGCGACGATGAAGGCAGATGGAGTTTTAAGAGTTTTCTCAAGGTTGAAGATCCTAGGCGTGAGATCGCTCCGATCAAGACCCTTATGTAATTTATCATTTAAAAGACTTCCGCTGTATTGAAATGAATTTTGTATTTCGGATGTAATCCGTAACTTTGGTTGAATGAATGTTTATGACGTTTAATATACATGGTGTTATCTTATGTTTATTATAAAATGGTTAAGCCTTGGGTGACTTCAGATGTGAAATCTGAGGTCACTAGCGGTAATACTTTCAAGGATATATTTGGGGGTGTTATAGATTTGGTAACAAAGCCGAAAGTTTTTAAAACGGGTTGGGTTTCAAATCGTTTTACTGAAAACAAAATTTTCCTAAACCATTTACCCGATCGTATTAAGAAAGTTGTTTAAATCCGAAAGTTGAATTTTTTTGAATCAAACCATACTTGAACAAAATGTGTTGTTTTGAAATCTTTGCCATTCAAGTCGTGCCTTCTTTCCAGTCTGATATAGTAAGTTCACTTCTATAATTAGAAAGACTAATCTTTTCTCGTCGCCTCGCAGGATATGGGGGCATTCGTTTCACAACTGAGGAACAAGAAGAAAGCCGAGGTGGCCCCGCCATCTCCAGTCAAGCTTGAGTTCCCGGTTCCTCCTCCGTGCTTTGAGGTCGGGGAGCCAAGTTGTCCACCCGAGGAGGTGAAGACCGTGCTCGAGGAGTCGATGGTGTTGGTGTCTGATAGGGCAATGGTTTCTGAGGTGGAGCCTGAGACAGACCCGAGGGAAGACACCGAAGAAGAGGATGAGCCGGCGGAGTACAGTGGAGGGTCCTTCGATGACGACTTCGAGGTGGAGGAGGATCCGGAGGAAGATCCCGAGGAGGATCCAGAGGAGGACCCTGAAGAGGACCTCGAGGTGTACGGCTATGAGTCTAATGGCCTAGAACACTTGCTGGTGGATAGTGAGGATCCGGGAATGCAATTCATTTTCCCGAGTCCGGTGCAGCCACCTGAGGGGGAGTATATCCGCCAGGCAAGGTTGCTACTCAACCCTCAATACGAGGTGAACAGGGCAAACTTTCAACCAGGGTTTCTGGAGGAGTTTTGCTACCCACCGGGATCCGACGGGGCTAGGCTAAGTGTTCCCGTGTCTAGAGAAAGACCGAGGGTACCGAGGCCTAGGGATGAGCCGTGTGCTCCGGGGCCAAGTATGGCAAGGAGTCCGACACCATACCCCGAGTATAGACCCCTTCCAAAGAGGTTGTGCATGAGGGCCCCTGATTATAGGAAACACTTCAGGGCACCATGAGGGAGGCCAGTGTTGAGCCTTAGTTTTTCCGTTTCTCTAGTTGTCTTGTTCGTTTATAGTTGTAGCCTCCTGGCAATTTTGTCTTATCGCTTGGAAGGGCTTTTCTATGTAAATCTTATCAAACTCAGTTTCAGTTCATTGCATCAATAAAACGTTTACCAGTTTGATCTATTCCGAGTCAATTTTATACGTTGTGCATGTTATATGATAATAATGTTGGGTATACTTGGAAAATGACCGGTAAACAGATGGTGAACACAAGGAACACCATTTGTGCTGGTGTTGGGCCAAGCAACAATCCCAGACTGAATTTGAGTAATGCCGCAAATCCAGGGGATGAGAATGAGTCGGTTTCTCACAACAACCCTGTGGGCAGTGACCAAGTGTCGGTCAACCCTCAAGTGGTATTTGACGCCGTGGAAATTGAGGCTATTCAGGGGATTGTGATGCAAGCGGTCATCGACATTATGCGGCCAATCGCGCCACAAGCACAAGGTGTGCCAATTCCTCAAGTGGTTCCTAGATTCGAGGAGCCAGTTGTCCATATGCCTCATGAGGATGCAGTCAGGAACAGAGGCAACTATGGTCGAGCGCTGAAGGCCGTTAGCTCGATGAGGCCTGACAGCTATAATGGAAAGGGAGAGCCAGTCAAAGTCGCATATTGGTTCTCACACATGGAAAGGTTGTTCAGAAACGTCGAGTGCACTGAAGCTGAGAAGGTGCACATTGCTTCCCTTCAACTGAAGGAGGTGGCTAGTGAATGGTGGGAAATCACCGGTCTAGCTGATCATCCTGGTTTGAACTGGGGAATATTCAAGACGAAAATGACTGATCGTTTCTTTTCCCGGGCTATGAGGGAAGAGAAGCATAAGGAGTTCCTCTATCCGAAGACGGATGGATTGAAAGTGACTGAGCTTGCGGCCAAGTTCAATCACCTGTTGCAGTACGCTGGGCCGGAAGTGTCCAGTGAAGAGCAGAAAATCTGGCATTTCCACGAGTGGATGAATCCGGACATCAAGCCACTGATGGTGCGCCACGAATGCTCTACTCTGGAGCAGTACGTGGATGCTGCCTACAAGTTAGAGGTGACTCTGGAGGAGTCGACAAGAAAGCGCAATCGCCAGAGACCGGCACAGAGCCAGCCTCAGGCAAGTGGGTTCAAGCGACCCGCGCCACCGTCAAACTTTGCCAAGTCTGGTCGGGCAAGAACGGAGGCAACTCAAGGAGGGTCTACGCAACACTCAAGTCAGGGTAAGAATCCAATCCAGTGTTATAATTGTGGCATGCTGGGGCACAAGAGCAATGAATGCCCAAAGGATAGAAAGACGTGTTTTGCCTGCGGAAAGGAGGGGCACTTGTAGACATTTTGTCCACAAAGGAGACAGAAAGAAGCTGAGTCACATCAATGGTCTGTTAGTCATAACAACCGACCCCGATTCAAACCAATGGAGGCTTCTAGTCCTTCGACGCAGACAACGACTCAGAACAAGGGGAAAGCCCTAGTTGCTTCAGGAGGTCAAGGTCAGTGACTCTACGAGATGCGTGAGGCTGATGGACCTAATGCTTCGATTGCTCAAGGTACTCTATACCTTCATTCTACTTCTGTGTGTATATTGTTTGATTCGGGTGCTACTCATTCTTTCATCTCGGAGAATTGTGTAAGTAAGCTAGGCTTAGTATGCAATGAGGCTTGTGAGCCTTTTGTTGTGAATCTTACCAAAGGTGAACAGTTGGTTGGAACCAAGCGTCTGTCAGAATTTCCAATTACTATTCAGGGTAGGAAGTTCGAAGCAAATTTGATCTGTATAGCCATGGCTCCATACGACATTATTCTCGGGATGGATTGGCTGACGCGTCATGGGGCGGTGATCGACTTTAGCTCAAGGACTATGACAGTTTCATCTGGGGGCCAGTTTGTATGCAAGTTTAAGGGTCGTAATGATGATGATGACGGCAAGCTCATCAATGCGATGGCTGCGTGTAAGCTACTTTGACAAGGTTGTGTCAGGTACCTGTGCTATCCGGATAAGCCCAAGAGAGATGAGCCTTCAGTTCTTGATATTCCTGTCATTCGTGAGTTTTCGGATGTCTTTCCAGAGGAGATTCCCGGTTTACCCCCTAATCGTGACGTGGAGTTCACCATTGATCTCGAGCCTGGTACCGCGCCAATCTCTAAGGCATCGTACCGAATGGCTCCAGCAAAGATGCAAGAGTTGAAGAAGCAACTCGAGGACCTTCTTGAGAAAGGATATATAAGGCCGAGTGCATCGCCTTGGGGCGCTCCGGTCTTGTTCGTCAAAAAGAAGGATGGGTCGTTCCGACTTTGTATCGACTATCGAGAGTTGAATAAGGTCACGATCAAGAATAAGTATCCGTTACCGAGGATTGATGATCTGTTGGATAAACTGCAGGGAGCAAAAGTCTTTTCCAAGATCGATATGAGATCTGGTTACCATCAGCTCAGGATTCGTGAGGAAGATATTCTGAGGACTGCTTTCCGGATGAGGTATGGGCACTACGAATTCGTAGTCATGCCATTTGGGCTTACTAATGCTCCGGCAGTCTTCATGGATCTGATGCATCGATGTTTCCACCAATATCTGGATAAGTTCGTGGTGGTCTTCATCGACGATATTCTGATCTATTCCCCGAGTGAGGAGGCTCACGAGGAACATCTTCGAATCACCTTGTCAGTCCTTAGACAAAATCGGTTGTACACAAAGTTGTCTAAGTGCGACTTTTGGATCAAGGAAGTGGCTTTCTTAGGCCATGTGATCAATGAGGATGGGGTTATGGTCGACCCCCAGAAGATTGAAGCGGTAGCCAACTGGAAGCGGCCTCAGAATGTGAAGGAGGTGCGCAGTTTCTTGGGACTCGCTGGATATTACAAACGGTTCGTGGAGAGATTTTCTAAGATCGCTCTACCTATGACCGGTTTGCTCCACAGGGTCCATAAGAAGTTTGTCTGGGACGACAAGTGCGAGGCTAGTTTTCAGAAGTTGAAGAAGTGTCTGACCTCCGCACCGGTTTTGGCACTACCGGAAGGAACTGATGGTTATGTGGTCTATAGTGATGCTTCAAAGCATGGGTTAGGATGTGTACTGATGCAGAAAGGGAAGGTTATTGCGTACGCATCTCGACAGTTAAAGACCTATGAGGCAAACTATCCGACGCATGATCTGGAGTTAGCGGCTATGGTTTTCGCGTTGAAGATTTGGAGACACTATGTCTATGGTGTTAGATGCCAAGTCTTCACCGATCATAAGAGTCTTAAGTATGTGTTCACTCAGAAGGAGTTGAATATGAGACAACATCGTTGGTTGGAGCTACTCAAGGACTACGACATCGAGTTGCTGTATCATCCGGGCAAGGCTAATGTGGTAGCTGATGCATTGATCCGGAAGACGCCGCACGAGACCATAGTGGCTCTACTCACTGCTCAGACCAAACTAAACCAAGGATTGTGCGAGATCGACGTCTTGTACGATCAGCGTCGAGGATGCTTGAGTATGTTGGAGATTCAAGCTACGCTACTTGATCAGATCAAGGAGAGGCATGTTGATGATGTGGTCTTGGTGAAGTTAAGCAGTGAAGTGATGGATGGGAAAGCTCCCGGGTTCGTGATTCAGGAGGATGGATCACTCTAGTTTCAGGACCGGATTTGCGTGCCTGACATGGATGGCCTTCGCCAGTTGGTGATGAAGGAGGCCCATTCGTCAGCTTATTATGTACATCCAGGATCCAGTAAGATGTACAAGGACCTCAGAAAGAAATTCTGATGGCCCAATATGAAGTGGGATATAGCAGAATTTATGGCGAAATGCTTGACTTGTCAGAAGGTCAAGATAGAACACCGTAGACTAGGTGGTGAATTGCTATCTCTCCCAGTACCAGAGTGGAAATGGGAGGATATTGCTATGGACTTCGTCACAGGGTTACCGAAGACTCAGAGTCAAAAGGATGCTATATGGGTAATCATTGATAGGCTCACGAAGAGTGCTCACTTCGTGGCTATTAAGTCAACATGGGGAACCCAAAAGCTATCAGAAGTTTTCCTACACGAGATTGTCCGTTTGCATGGTACACTAAAGACCATTGTATCGGATCGTGACGGCCGATTCATGTCGAGATTCTGGAAAGAACTCCACAAGGCCATGGGAACCGAGTTGGGGTTCAGTACTGCGTTTCATTCTCAGACGGATGGACAGTCTGAAAGGACCATCCAGACCCTGGAAGATATACTGAGAGCTTGCGTACTCGATCGTCCGACCAGCTGGGAGAACAACCTAAGTCTAATTGAGTTCACGTACAATAATAGCTGGCATGCTACCATTAAGATGGCTCCATTTGAGGCTTTGTACGGTCGGAAGTGCAGATCTCCAATTTGTTGGGATGAGAATGCCGACAAGGTTCTGCTCAGACCAGAGTTAGTCAAAATGACTGCCTCAAACATTGCTTTGATCAGACAGCGGATGTTGACAGCTCAGAGTCGACAGAAGTCTTACGCAGACCTGAAGCCATGGAATGTTGAGTTTGAGGTTGGTGACAAGGTGTTTGTCAGGGTGTCACCATCCAAGGGTGTGTTCAAGTTCGGCAAGCGTGGGAAGCTTAACCCTCTTTATGTGGGACCGTTTGAGATCCTTGATAGAGTGGGGTCTCTAGCGTATCGTTTAGCATTGTCGTCATCGGCGCATCCAGTGCATAACGTGTTTCACGTGTCTTTGTTGAGAAAGTACGTGCCAAATGTGTCTCATGTGTTGAGTTATGAAGACATTGAGATTCAGGCAAATGGTACCTACGAGGAGATACATGTGCGAATACTTGAACGTCGCGAGAAGCACTTGCGAAACAAGGTGGTACCATTAGTACAGATTCTCTGGTCCAAGTCTGGATCTGAAGAGGTTACTTGGGAAACCAGGGAGACTGAGGCGGATATGCTTAGTCGTTTTCCTGAACAATCTTTGGCTTAGTTTCGGGGACAAAACTTTTTTAAGGGAGTAGTGATGTAACGTCCCTCGTTTTTTCGAGCTATTTCGGCCAAGTTTCTGGTTCGAAACTTTTTTCTAAGGGAGAAGTGATATAATACCCCTCATTTTTAGTAAGGGTATTTAGGTAATTTCCTGACCCTCGTTCTGTAATCGTGACACGTTTGGCGAAGTTCGGAAGTTCTATAACTCGTTTAATCTCTATAATAATTCTTTGATCATTATAATATACATTCGATGTATTTTCGAGGCTTAGAATATTTGTTTGGATACAAATATTCAATTACGGGGTTAAATCCACGTGTAAAACCTTTCCCGGAGGTCTCGGACGCGGACGTGGCATTTCCGCGACCGCGGAAGAATTTCTGCGATCGCGGAAATGGGATCGTCGTCTTCTTCCGCGAGCTCGTGCGTTTCGTCGCTCCGGCTGCCGTCGGTTCACCGGGGGGGGGGGAATATGGGTCGATTCCTCTGGCCATCGTTACTCTTCTTCGGTGGCTATAAAAGGAGGCAGGGGGTAGAGTGGCTCATCATCCACAATCCCGATCAATCTCTCTCTCGTTGCTCTCTGTTCTCTCGTTCTTCTTCGCCGGAGTTTCATCGTCGTCGGAGCTGCTCGCCGGTGTGCTCAGGTGTTGGTGGTGGTGGTGCTTTGGAGGCCTCATGGTGGTAGAAGTCGAAGCCCCCTCGTCCGATCCAGTAGTCGTCGCCGGTGAGCCTCGTTCGTCTTTTCGGGTTGCGTCTGGGAAGGATCCGCGATCGCGGATATGAACACCGCGACCGCGGATGGTGCCCAGAATCTGCGACCGCGGAATCCAAAACCGCGACCGCGGTTTGGCTTAGCAAGCGCGATCGTGGCTTTGGACGAGCCGGTCACGGATGGGACCTTCGTTTCTTTCGTTTCTTTAGATTCGTATTATTATTCGTATCGAATCTAACCTAGGGTTTCATCGTGGGTTCATTGTCGTCGTAGGAATCGTAACCCGATTCCCTTTCCAGTTTCCGGACCCAAAAACCCGACATCATTCGTTCGTCTCGATTAAGGCAAGTGGCGGTTCGCTCTTGCTTATCATTCCATGTTTCCGTTAATTATCAATTGTTTTTAATTGTTAATTAAATTGGGATGAATGTTGTTTTCGTTTGGGAATAGTTTTTATAAATGTATGTGATTAAAATATGATATTATAATAGGTTGTATATACTGCTTGAAACAACGCTATTATATCTGTGATTACCATGATGGTATTGGTGTGGATTATTGTGTGGTTTTAACTGTTTAGTTAGAACGCGTATTCGTAGGAACGCTATGTACCTCGCGAGGTCTGGTCATTTCTTTATAACTGGTATAGGAGGACTTTGCCCTAGTACTTTCCCTGGTCATGACTGTACCCTTACTCAGGGTAGGTGCACACAGCTGGTGCCGACACTCGGGATTTATTCCCCAAATATCTCTCGGGATGAGACGATATATCTTAAAAGCTTGTAACGTAAATGTATGCTTTGTCACTAAATATGATAAGTGCGGATGTGCACATAATTAATGAACCTTCGGGCGAGAAGTACAACTTGGAACCTCGCCTGGACTTCGGTTAGAGTAAGTCCTCTTTCCAATCTGAATTCGCACGGTGTGGTGAGGTTGGTCGTGGACCCAAATGATCAAGTCGTTTTAAACGCTTGTGTGAAACTATAACGTTCCCAAACACTTGTCATACTTGCCGATAAGACTCAATCTTTTGGAGTCTTCTCTTCATACGTTTCCCATAAGACTCGATCTTTTGGAGTCTTCTCTTGATCATACTGTTTTGTCTCTTTTCGTAGAAGTGTTGAGGTTTACTATCGTCATCGGCTTTCATTCGAGAAGCGATGGGTCTAACCTAATACGACTACCTAGAACCTTTTTTGTTTAACCATTGCATAGTCTTTCATTAGACTAACCAACCGGTTATTTTCCTTTGCATGGTTGGTTGGTGTCATCCGTCTCATACGGCACATCAGGTAAACTTCCCTTCCGTGAAGGCTAGTACGCGACGATGAAGGCAGATGTAGTTTTAAGAGTTTTTTCAAGGTTGAAGATCCTAGGCGTGAGATCGCTCCGATCAAGACCCTTATGTTATTTATTATTTAAAAGACTTCCGCTATATTTAAATGAATTCTGTATTTCTATTGTAATCCGTAACTTTGGTTGAATGAATGTTTATGACGTTTGATATACATGGTGTTATCTTATGTTTATTGTAAAATGGTTAAGCCTTGGGTGACTTCAGATGTGAAATCTGAGGTCACTGGTGGTAATACTTTCAAGGATATATTTGGGGGTGTTACATGAGAAGCGCTTTGCCAAAAGTTTGGGCGATGCGTTCATGACGCCGAGGACTATTGTTGCGGAGTTGAGGACCTTCTTCCCCGGAAATGTGACATCCATGAAACAAGTTTCCAACTTTCTGCAGAAGATGCATTACGAAGATCGTGGGGAATTGACAGTTATGCAATAGACTTTGAACTTTTTGCAACAAAATAGTTACCGGGTATTTCCTCTTAGAAAGTTGTCTACGAAAGAGACTGATATCCTATTTTTTGCTCACTCGGACTCGCTCCACCTATTGAAGATGTTCCCGTATGTGGTAATTATTGACGCCATATACAAGACAAATAGGTACGTGATGGATTTGTGTTACATTTTCAACACAATTTAATAGTAGTGATTTATATCATCGATTTGAATTATATCTTATATTCTATGACTTCTTACATTCATCTGTTTTCTTACATTCATCCACAGGTATAACATGCATTTGGTGGAGATTGTCGGTTTCACTTGCACGCACAAGACTTTCAACATTGCGTATGCATTTACACGGCAAGAAGAAGTTGTGCATTACAAGTTCATAATGGATAAACTTTTGCGCTTGTTTAAAGATGCGGGTGTTATGCTGACCGCCATAATGACTGATCGAGAGAAGGCCCTTATTAATGCAATTCAGATAGTTTTCAAAGATGAAGTTAAACACCTTTTGTGTTGGGTGCATATTAAGCACAACATAGAAGCATATGCTTCCCTAATATTGAAGGATAAAAAACAAGTGAAAAGGTTTTACGGCCAATGTTCGGCACTTTGGTGTTCAATCACGGAGGAAAGCTACGAAGAGAGGCTTGCGAAATTGAGGACATCGTAGAAGCATGGTCTCGTTCGATATATTGAGAAGACGTGGACTAATCCTCACAAGGAAAGCATAGTCAAAGCGTGGACTGATCATCATCTTCACTTCTTCACGATGACTACAAACAGGTAATCCTTGTACAATGTTCAGCAGTTTCTAGGTTCAGGGCTCAATGTGGGACTAACATAATGCTTTTCATGTGTTTTGATAGGGTTGAGGGTATGCATCACGTGTTGAAGAAAATTCTGAATTCTAGCGTTGGTGGTTTTAATAGAATGGTAGTGAGGATCCACCATGCGATCGAGGGTCAAAATGGGCAGGTGTGTGCGACCATGGAGATGTCACGGATCAAAACACCAATGATGTTTGATGGTGTGCCGCCAGAAATAAGAGTGTTGTTTTCAAGGCTATTCTTCAAAGTGTCGGAGAGGGGCTTGAGAATGTTGTTTGATCTGTATAAGCAGATAGAGGAGGAGGATTTCCTTGAGGATTGTGATGATCATTGGATGAGAGACTGCTTCGGCCTGCCGTGTGTCCACAGAATCGCAAATGCCATCATTAATAAGACGCCGATCATGCCGAGTGAGATACACCGCTTCTGGAAGCAATTGCAATGGGATAGGGTTTACACGGAAGAAGAGCCAGTTGAGGACACAACACATATGTGTGTTCAAGAGTTGAGATGGAAGCTAATGGATGACATGTGGTGCGCTAAAGCATTGAGCCAAGACCAAATCACCGAGCTGTTTTGGGACACGCAGCACCCGCATGAAACTTCGTTGCAGGAGCCCACGGGAATCATTGCAAAAGGAAGACCAAAGGGTTCGACAAATTACGACACCAAGAGGGAGCCGAGCTTGTTTGAGCATCGGAGGGCTGAGTTAGATGAGATTGAGAAGAAGAAGGCCAGTGGAAGCCAAGGTAGAGGTCGGGGTCGTGGCAAGAAGGGCTGAGTTAGATGAGATTGAGAAGAAGAAGGCCAATGTACGGACACCAAGAGGGAGCCGATTTTGTTTGAGCATCGGAGGGCTGAGTTAGATGAGATTGAGAAGAAGAAGGCCAGTGGAAGCCAAGGTAGAGGTCGGGGTCGGGGCAAGAAGGGACCAAGTGGAGCTTTGTCGGGCATTGGGACCCAAGGCAGCCAATCCGAAGGGACATGATCATAGCAGCTCCCTGAACAACCCATGATTTATATGGGGGTGAACTTTGAGGTTAAGAATGTGGATTACTTTTGGTTTCCGTACATTAACGGGGCGAAAGATGTATGTCCAGACGGGCATTGTGGATATCGGACACTGGCTGTATTATTGGGATCAGAAGAGACTGCATACCTTATGGTTCGAATGCAGGTGGCGGGCGAGTTGTTTGACAACAGTGATGTGTACATGCCCATCTTGCCCGTACTACACCCGGGGATCACTTACGAGGACCTTATATTCCGGGTCAACTATGTCATCAGTCCTTGCAGCGAGGAGTACTGGCTCGACATGCCGATGATTGGTTTAGTGTTTGCCATGCTATACCAAGTTGCTCTTGTCCTATTATCCTGGGATGACCCGTGCTTGTTCTTACCAATGAGGGCCTCTGACGGAAGCCTCGGCCCTCCAACACAGATATTGACGATGGCCCTCGTAGGGAACCGAAACCACTTCGTACCGGTATAGCTTATTGTTTTTAAATAACTAGTAATGTTTGTGCTTACCCTAAAACACAAAGCTCGATCATATTGTGTGTTTTCTATGTAGGTGTCGCTGAAGGATGGTTGTCCACTACTGTAACACCCCCGACTTATGTCGGTAGTGTCACACGCCAGTGACCTCAGACGTTACTGTCCAAAGTCACCCTAGGCTTTAATCGGAACAATTAAGCTTAAATAAGTATATTAAATAACAAAAGATTAATCAGTGGAAGACATTTTAAATGAAACTTAACCTTTTAACATTAAGATTGGGAATACCTCTCGAAGATTGGCACCAGCTAAGTGCACCACCCCTATATTTATATAGGGGTAGGTCATTACCACAAGAGAGTGTTAGGGCACTTACTTCCTAACACCGACGTTATAAAGAAACGACTAATCCTCGTAAGGAATTAACGTTCCTACGAATACTCGTGCTAAACTAGCATTTAAGTTCACATTTAAATCCACACCAAAACTCATTACAGAAGTATCATACCAAACTATATAATAGCGTTGTTTCTAGCAATATATACAACCTATTATAATGTCTTATTTTAACACATCGTTTAATTAAATCTGTTCCCAAATAGAAAGCAATAACTTTTATCCTATCTTAATTAACAATCAATTAATTGATAATCAAGGGAAACATGGAATACTGGGCAAGAGCGAACCGCCACTTGCCTTAATCTAGACGAACGTAAATGTTGGGTTCCGGGATCTGGAAACTGGAATCTGAATACGGATTCCTATGATGACGTCGAGACAAAAGACGGATACCTAAGTTAGATTCGATACTAACACATAAACAATACGAATGTATAAACGATACGAATGAAAAGAAACAAAGGCTAAGCCATGGCCGTGGATGCCCAAGCCACGATCGCACTTGCTAAGGCAAGCCGCGGTCGCGGTTTGCACATCCACGGTCGCGGAAATCTAGGCAGAGCCGAGGTCGCCGAATTCATCCCCGCGGTCACGGATCTCCCTTCCGATGACGGATCCAACTCGGCTTCGATGCTTACCGACGACGAAGATGACAACTTCTTGACTCGGACGAGGGCTCACTACAACCACCACCACTTCAAGCTTCCAAGGACTCCCGACGACCTCCAACAATTCCGGCGACGCTCCGACGAACACAAGAACTCCGGCGAAGGCACAAAATGAGAGAAAGAGAGGGATTTGAGGGCTGTGGATGAAGGTTGAAGCTCTCCCCGACCTCCTTATATAGGGGAAGGAGAGCTCAACGCCGGGGCACTCCAACCGATCGGCCTCCCTCCATCGGCGAAACGCCGGCAAGCCAAACATCGTAATGCGGGGAGAATTAAAGACGACGCTGAACAATGTTTCCGCGGTCGCGGAAACACAGCCGCGGTCGCGGAAATGCCTCGAGCGCGTCTTTAGGCCTTTGGTCGCGAGTTTTGTACAAGGGCATGATAAATCTTTATTTTTAGCACTGCTAAAAATATTCTAAGACCCATTACACTTTAAACGTATAATAATATGTTCAAATAATCTTACTGAGATTACAGAAATTGCCCATTATGTCCTTCTTATAAAATGACAGTTTGGGACTTTTAGGGGTTATTACAATACTACCCCCTTAAAAGAAGTTTTGACCCCGAAACTTGGCCGATAACAGCTCAGAGAAACGACCTTACTTTAAGTTACCCAACCTTATAAGTTTAACCATGCATAACCCATTTAACACTTTGTAAATTGGTTCAAGCATTTCTAAGTTAAAATTTATAAGTTGGTTCAAATTATAGTTAACGTAAGGTTAACCATAATTTAGACCCTTCATAACTTAAGGAGTTTTATAACTTGTTTTCACAAATTATACATTTTACCATATTACCCTTATGGCAATCAAGAGGGTTATTACATTACTACCCCCTTAAAAATAATTTCGACCCCGAAACTAACATCACTAAGGTAGAGTGTCCGGTTTCACCATTAACCTTACTACTTGCACTTAGTATCCTTAATCATTTCATTCTTGAAATTGCTCCTAGGAAAACGATCTGGTTCCTCAATCGTACCATTATCTTTGCATATCTTATCTCCAAGTGCTACACCTGTAATAACTCGTGACTATATCCACAAGGTCATAATTATCTTAGGATAATAGTCTCCAACATCATCGCAATAGACTTGCTATACCTTAAGCATGAGAACACACATTTCTCTTTCAACTTTTCTCTTTATAAACCATTCTCAACGTTCGTACCTTATCTTCCTTAAGTTGATATCCTTAAATAAATTTGGTCTTTGTAATCTATATCACCAAAGTCGAACTATTTATTCGATCATGATTCCACCTACTACATACTGCCTTCGTTCATTACCCTCGTTAGAATTGATGTGATCATCCACACGATTATGATTACCTTAATCAGAGTATCCATTGTAATCTCTAATATAATCTCGCTATTATGTCCTATTTATCATAAAGATCTTGATGTCCTCAAGCAGAAGAATACAACATTTTTCTACTAACTTCCTTTCGATGATCCGATCCTCAAAGTACCTACATAAAATTCACTTATAACTCCAACTTAGTACCTCCCATTGTCATATCGGCCTACCCTTTACATATGCACCTCATCTACCTCATTATTTACCTTAATTAAATTTGGCCCTTATGCCATCTTCTTAACCCAAAATCTTTCCATTAATCAAGCTCTAACATAAGACCTTTAAGGTTCCTTAATCCTTTTTACAATTAACCGCACAACATCTTATTCATGTTTTCCTCAAACATGATGCTAACAATCCGTTTAACACGATTATAATCAATCACCTTGTTCATCCAACACGTGTCATAAGATCACCTTTTTCATCAAGTTCATTTGATAAAATCCATACACTTACATTATCTCATACTTTTAATCCACCCAAGTTACAACAAACTTTTACCGACTGAGTATGTTATTCACCCATAACTCCTTAAACACTTAATCGTCCTCAAACAATTTATTATCCCAAATCAAGCAACCTTTTGCTTTTGAAATTTAATATTTATCCAAGACTTAATCACCTTAACGTTTCTCGTATCATCATCTCATTATATCATTACTTAAGAATACCTCGTAACAAAACCTCAAATAGGTCTTCCAAAATAATACTTGTGATTTCGCACACTTAACTCTTCCACAAAGCTTTTAACACTGATCCCATAGTGGACACACTCATTTATAAACCTCGTAAACACAACTCTTGGGTTTCAAAGTTTATTCAAGATCGTATTAGAGTATGATTATCTTAGAGAAAACGACTCTTTAAGAAATATCTCTCTTATACATTTATTCACTTAAATATATAATTTATACTACTCATACGTAAGTACTTTGAGCTTTATATTAGCTCACTACTCCATCTAATGCTCCGAGTATGAACATGAGGAATAACCTCAAACTCCATAGAGCATTACCACACACACCAAGTCCTTATAGCAAGGAATCCTTACAACATTAACCTCTTGACACAATGCTCATGAATTCGAGCGAAGGGAACAAATAATATCGATGCCCAACTTGACATTATTTCAAGAAAATAGAGGGGTTCTTATGAATAGTTTCGACCTCGAAACTAGCGCTAACAAGGTAGGGAACACCCACACATGTCCCAACCCAACACTGTCCTTTATGAGTCCAAACAGTCTTTATCAACTCGTGACATGTACTACTTTTGGCACTCACAGATTCTCGTATGCACAACAACTTGCAATAGTAATGAATTTAGTAATTTCTGAAACAAGGAAACACTTCTTTATTATTCGAAACATTACATGAAAATAACTGACAGAAAGTCGAACATACAGATTACTAAACTATGGAGACAATAGTAACGAATATGTATGTTCGACAGAAAGTCGAACATACAGATTACTAAACTATGGAGACTATAGACTCGTTCAGGGTTTCGTTCTCATTGGAGTGACGAATCACAAAGAGTCGTTGCCCCTAACTCGAAGACTCCATAGGCGCCTTGCCTTTATTACAAGCAACAGATTGCTCCGAAGCAGACGCTTTCGGCTTTGGGTTCTGCCTACTGCCAACATTTGAGGCTTGATATGATTGTGTTGGCCCTTGACCCCTCTGCCTGCAGTATGTTTTCATGTGGCCTTCTTTCCCACAGTTATAACATACCCGCTTCTCATTTTGGCAATTAAGACTTTTATGCCCAGCTTTACCACAGTTGTGGCATTGAATCACTCCGCTACTCCAACCTGAGCCTCTGCCGGAGTCAGACTGAGTCGTCTCGGTCTTAGCACGACCAGATTTCTCAAACTTGGTGGGTGATGCCGGTCTCTTGAATGTACCAACCTGGCGATCTTGTTGCCCACCCCTTCCTTTATTCTGTTTCTCCCGCTTTCAGACGGATTCTTCCAGTGTGGCCTCTATTTTGTAGGCCGCATCCACATATTGCTCTAACGTAGAACAACCGTGACGCACCATCAGAGGTTTGATTTCTGGGTTCATCCATCCATGGAAGTACCAGATCTTTTGTTCTTCACTCGACACTTCCGGTCAGTCACCTTCAACCCATCGGTCTTAGGGTAAAGGAACTCCTTATGCTTATCCTCCCTCATAGCACGACAAAAGAAATGGTCGGTCATCTTTGTTTTGAACATACCCCAGTTTAACCCGGGATCATCAGCTAGACCAGTGCCCTCCCACCATTCGCTAGCCACATCCTTAAGTTGAAGGGAGGCGATGTGCACTTTCTCAGCCTCAGTGCACTCGGCATTCCTAAACAATCGTTCCATATGCGAGAACCAATACACCACTCTGACTGGTTCTCCAGTACCGTCATAACTGTCAGGCCTCATTGAGCTTATGGCCTTTAAGGCTCGACGGTAACTTCCTCTGTTCCTGACGACATCAACTTGAGGTACATGAACCGCTGGCTCCTCAAATTCCGGGACAACCTGAGGAATCGGAACACCATGTGCTTGTGGTGCGACTGGCCGAATTATCTCGGTGACCGCTTGCATAATGATCCCCCGAATGGCCTCTATGGCCGCAGAGTCAAATACCACCCGAGGATTAGCCCGAACTTGGCCATTGTCTATGGGGTTATTGTGAGAGACAGACTCGCTCTCTTCCCCTTGATTTGTGGCGCTTCTCAGATTCGTCCCGGGGTTGTTACTTGGCCCAGCACCCGCACAAATTGTGTTCCTTGTGTTCATCATCTATTGATGAACCAAGATTTATACCTAACTTGGCAAAATCATTATAGTTATCTCTTTGAAATAAAGACATTATTATTTCTTTGTAAACCCTTACCAAAATCCAAACCACACTTATTAGAGTTATAACACAACTTAATTTTTAAACGTTTATAATATTATTCTATAAAAGTAATATGAAAATTTATGCTTAACACAAGAGAGTTTAAACATTACTTTTAACACCATTTCGAATACCATTTTATTCATTTAATATTAGGACACTATTGCTTTTAAACCTTAAGCGGTTTGAAAATCTTAAATTTAGTACCAACATTAAAACTCTCGAAATTCCTTTTTAATAGAAATTAGGTTGAAAATAGTTTCGAAATTAAATTTTGAAAATTCTCAAACCTAACAATAGGCCAAGAAGTTTAAAACCATTGCTCTGATACCATAATTGTAACACCCCCGACTTATGTCGATAGTGTCACACGCCAGTGACCTCAGACGTTACTGTCCAAAGTTACCCTAGGCTTTAATCGGAACAATTAAGCTTAAATAAGTATATTAAATAAAAAAGATTAATCAACAGAAGACATTTTAAATGAAACTTAACCTTTTATTAAAAGACCTCTCGTTAAATGAGGATGACGATTTTACAACAGAGTTAAATTACAGCGGAAGACTTTTATAATAAATCCTATTACATGACTAGGTTATAGGAATATATATATATTCAAGTAATACTTAACAACCTTAAAACACTGTCACTTAAATCTTCAACTGCAAGCCTCTTCTTCGATTGGTTACTTCAAGTCTTCGGGGACCAACTATTGATGTGCCGTATAGGACGGATGACACCAGCCAACCATGCAAGGAATAAAACCCGGTTGGTTAGTCTAATGAAAGACTATGCAAGGGTACAAATAGAATAGTTCAAGTGATCGTAACTGTTTACTATCATTGTCCCTTGAATAATAACCGAAGGGACGATATATAACCCGAAACTTTCACAGAATTATAAAAGAAGGTATGTAATGAAAAGAAGACTACAAAGGAAATGAGTCTTATAGGAAACGTATGACCAATGTTTAGGAACGTTAAGTTCTCACACACGAGTTTTAAAACACGACCTTGATTATTTGGGTCCACAACCAACCTCACCGCGTAATGCGAATCCAGATTGGAAAGGGTACTTACTCTAACAAGAGTCCGGGCGGTTTCTACATTATACTCCTCGCCCGAGGGTATATTAATTATGTGCATAACCGCACTTATCTTATTTACTTCCAAAACGCACTTTAACGTTGAATCTTTTAATTTCACATCTCGTATTGAGACATTGGGAATAAATCCCTTAAGATTGGGAATACCTCCCGAAGATTGGCACCAGCTGAGTGCACCACCCCTATATTTAGATAGGGGTAGGTCATGATCACAAGAGAGTGTTAGGGCACTTACTTCCTAACACCGACGTTATAAAGAAACGAATAATCCTCGTAAGGAATTAACGTTCCTACGAATACTCGTGCTAAACTAGCATTTAAGTTCACATGTAAATCCACACCAAAACTCATTACAGAAGTATCATACCAAACCATATAAAAGCGTTGTTTCTAGCAATATATACAGCCTATTATAAAGTCATATTTTAACACATCGTTAAATTAAATCTGTTCCCAAACAGAAAGCAATAACTTTTATCCCATCTTAATTAACAATCAATTAATTGATAATCAAGGGAAACATGGAATACTGGGCAAGAGCGAACCGCCACTTGTCTTAATATAGACGAACATAGACGTCGGGTTCCGGGATCTGGAAACTGGAATCTGAATACGGATTCCTACGACGACGTCGAGACAAAAGACGGAACCTTAAGTTAGATTCGATACAAACACATAAACGATACGAACGTATAAACGATACGAACGAAAAGGAGCAAAGGCTAAGCCATGGCCGTGGATGCCCAAGCCACGATCACGCTTGCTAAGGCAAGCCGCGGTCACGGAAATCTTGGCAGAGCCACGGTCGCGGAATTCATTTCCGCGGTCGCGGATCTCCCTTCCGACGACGGCTCCAACTCGGCTTCGAAGCTTACCGACGATGAAGACGACAACTTCTTGACTCGGACGAGGGCTCACTACAACCACCACCACTTCAAGCTTCCAAGGACTCCCGGCGACCTCCAACAATTCCGGCGACGCTCCGACGAACACAAGAACTCCGGCGAAGGCACAAAATGAGAGAAAGAGAGGGATTTGAGGGATGTGGATGAAGGTTGAAGCTCTCCCCGACCTCCTTTTATAGGGGAAGGAGAGCTCAACGCCGGGGCACTCCAACCGATCGGCCTCCCTCCATCGGCGAAACGCCGGCAAGCCAAATGTCGTAACTCGGGAAGAATTGAAGACGACGTTGAACAGTGTTTCCGCAGTTGCGGAAACACAGCCGCGGTCGCGGAAAAGCCTCGAGCGCGTCTTTAGGCCTTTGGTCGCGGGTTTCGTACAAGGGCATGATAAATATTTATTTTTAGCACTGCTAAAAATATTCTAAGACCCAATACACTTTAAACATATATTAATATGTTCAAATAATCTTACTGAGATTACAGAAATTGCGCATTATGTCCTTCTTACAAAACGACAGTTTGGGACTTTTAGGGGTTATTACAACTACCTCCCCCTCCGTACGCTTGGCGTCGAGTCAAACACCCAAGTGTCGATGGTTGGGACTCTCAATTTCAGTCTAGGATTCAACTATTTTGGGATTATCGCACTAGATATAACCGTCCTTCAGATCCTCCGGTGTAGTTTCAGATGTAGATGTAATTTCAGATGTAATTTTAGATATAATATCAGATGTAATTTACCTTAAGAGCAGATATCAACTTCACATTTGAGTCTGAAAGGGTCTGGTTTAGTTGTTTAAGCTCAATCTAAAAACCCTGATAATATATTTGCTTTCTTAACATACATAAAATTCAAAACAAACCCTAGAACAAGCTTTGCCCTAACCAAACAAGCCCTAACCATACAAACCCTAACCGACATCAGAGCACATGTGATTGGGCCGACCCAAATGACATGCCCATCTACCTGTGCGCATCAATCTGGCGTACGCCATCGCCTAGTGCACAGGATGTTGGGCCTGTCGTTTGGGCCGGCCCAATCACTTGTGCTCTGACGTCAAGCGTACGCCCTATTTACGCGTATGTATATACTATAGTATAGTATGTGTAATGTATATACTATAGTATTTCACTATATACTTAGACTTATATACTATAGTATTTCACTATATTTCATTTAGTTACACTTATATACTATAGTATTTCATTATATTTCATTTAGCTACACTTATATACTATAGTATTTCATTATATTTGATTTAGTTACACTTATATAGTATATTATTTCATTATATTTGATATAGTTACACTTATATACTATAGTATTTCACTATATTTGATTTAGTTACACTTATATACTATAGTATTTCACTATATTAAATTTAGTTACACTTATATACTATAGTATTTCATTATATTTCATTTAGTTGCACTTATATAGTATAGTATTTCACTATATTTGATATAGTTACACTTATATAGTATAGTATTTCACTATATTTCATTTAGTTATACTTATATAGTATAGTATTTCACTATATTTCATATAGTTACACTTATATACTATAGTATTTGATTATATTTGATATAGTTACACTTATGGAATTATGTACATAATGTAAGTCCTATATAAATACATGATCCAAAAAGCAACTATCTAAATGGAATTATGTACATAATGTAAGTCCTATAATCTAGTCATCGTCGGGGACTCTACCGCTCCCTCTCCTCTCTCGTGTTGTGAATCAGTAAATCTTTGGAGGCACGCGGTAGGGGATCAGCCATGGGCACCTCGTCACCTATCAAATCCTGAATCCATGAAATAATCACAGCGGTAACATCTGGTGGAAGCCCGTCCCTCTCTTCCAAAAAACACCGCATCCGACCGGCGAGAATCTAGGTTCGCTGAGCAAAGGACATAGATTTCCATTAGAACAAAACCGATTTTAAATCATAAAAAATGATAAGCGATAAATTAAATGTATCATACCATGAGAGTAGATACCGGTGGAGCTGGAGGGACGACAAGAGCCATACATGGATGATCCTGTCTAGGGGACTGTGCGTCCACGTACGGATGCGACATCTGCTCCAGCCAATCGATGTACGCATCGTTAGTCCCATGCGAAGGTGGTATGGATCATGTCTCGAAGCTCGATCGTCGGTCTAGAGTCGGCATCCCATGTGCATTGCTCGTCAGCGTAACTCAAAATGTACGACTTCAAGTCGACCCGCCTTTTCACCTCGTATGGCTCTGGTGGATCCTCAAGAACCCCCTGCCTGTAACCAAACTGGCGGAGGACTCGGTCCGACATGTACGGCTCATGTACATCGAGGCACTCAATAATGCCTCAGTACAAAGAAGGAGCGTACTTAGGGGTCGCAAAGTCTAACTGACCCCACGATGTCCAGGCAACCTAAAATGCCAAAACGAAAAATCGGTTATACGTATATTTCTAATTTTTAATTTCCTAAATTCAAAATGTATATTCATAATCTTAATTTCCTAAACCCTAAATCCTAATACCCTAAACGAAACACAATAAAGTAGTAAAGTATTACCTCCTCAAATCTCACGGTGTCTAAAATGCGGCGAATAGCAATCAGCCCCTCTGGATCCCGTCCCTGCGGAGCCTCCCTCCCGTCTCTCCGAGCGGCCCTCGTATGCGTCATGGCCTCCAGGTCAAGGACCACGTGACCTCGGAAAGTAGGAAAGTATGCCCAAATCCAGGCCTGCATATAAACAAAATCCGTTAGCATATAATATCATAAATTTTACGGTATTACAAAAATAAATAATTACCCTCAGAAGAAGTGTGCAGCCTGCAATGCCCTTCGCCCTGGCCCTCGACGCCTCACCCGAATTTCGGTAGAGGACGGCCAATACGCCGACTCCCCGGGCATAACAACGGTGCGGTCGTGGTCAACGGGTAGCGCCATGTACTTGTACTTGACGGCGTTCGTCGACTTGTCTGGGAAAATGGTACAGCCGAGAAGCATCATCAAGTACATGGACGCTATGCGCCGGTCGTCCCTCTTTGGGCTGGACGCTGGTCAGTCGACCTCTGCAAGAGGGATCCCATCGAGATACCGCCACCACCGAACCACTTGGCCACCAACTCCAGGTTCGCCCCAGTAATGGCGCAAACATGCTCTCTGACAACGGGGTCCGCCATATCAGTGGTGACGCTCAGCCGGTCGATGGGGATCTCCAGGATGCGCGCGACATCATGGAGCATGATAGTGATCTCGCCCCACGGGAAATGGAACGAGCTCGTCTCCGGATGCCAGCGCTCGACGAACGCAGAAATAAGCACGTCGTCGATACTCTTGAATTCCACCTCCCTCATGGAGGTGATACAGCTCTACTGAGTAAAATCCCACCAGGTGTTTGGAGCCGCTGTAATGTGCTCGTTCATCTCCCAATGCCATGGCTTCCTAGTGTACGTATTTAGAACCTTCCTCATCTGAAAAAGAAATAACAAAATTAGTATTATACTTATAAATATAAATAAATATAACGTTTCGATATTTTTATGTAAAAAATCTTAAACTAAATCAAAGACGTACCGTATCATCCACGAGCATAACGGGTGGTGGGAGATCTGGACGTGCCAACGCCGATGTCATGTCCCATAGGACCCTGGTGACGTGGGTCGTATACGTAGCGAGGAGGTGAGGAACGAGGGGTCCTCCTGGCATCCAAGGCTATGCGGGGCCCGCCTGCTGGGGAGCGGGATCCTCGCGCTCCACTACGGGATTCGCCTGCTGGGGAGCCTCGTCCATCCCAAGTCCGATGCGGGTCCGGGAGATACCTCAAATCCCTCATAATAGTGGCGGTGGAGGGACGCGTCAACTGCCTCCTCGTCCAGCTCCATGGACGAGGTCCATGAGAAAAACGAAGACAGCGACGGGTCAGACCTGGCCACGCCCTCCTGCACTCCCGCCCCAACGTCCTGTGTTGCTTGTAGGGCGGGAAGCAGATCCACCAAAGCGGCCCGACGAGCCGATGTTGTGACCGGATACTTCCGCGCCAGCTGACGGGACCCACGTCGGGGCCGTCTCACAAACAGCATCGAGGCTTGTAAAGCCTTTACGTTATTTTGAATTTTCAATAACGTAAATTATAAATAACATACGATAATCATTGTATAAATGGCTAAATCAAATTCATTAGTCCCTAAAATTTTCTTCACTTCCTAATTTCAATTTCTTAATTTCTTATATTTTTATATTAAACAAATACAATGCCTAAATCCGTTTTTATTATATATTCAATAACTAAATCTCTTTTTCCTAAGTTCAATACCTAAGCTTATTCTAAATTAGACATGTATTTTAAATTTTTATTTCATTTATAATTTAATAAATACATACGATAATCATTGACTAAATGGCTAAATCCAATTCATAAAATGGTCATACATATCAAATATAATTTCCAGTTTATCATTACAATTTATGTTGTTAAAATATAATAGTTAAATTCTCATTGGCTAAATCATCAAATATCATATCCAAACTCTTATTCCTAAATTCAATACCTAAATTCAATTTTATTTCTAATCGAAATTTTAATGCTAAATCTAAATCCATTTTTTTTATATATCCAATTTTATTTCTAATTTCAATACCTAAATTGAAATCCGTTATTCTTAAATTCAATACTTAATTCTAAATTAGACAAATAAAATAATTTCAAATTCAATTATATAAGAATTTGAAAATTAAAATACATGTTTGGAACCCCACGTAGAGGCCTGTCCAAGAGTCGCGGGAACGTCTCCGTGTTGTCCACCTCCTCGTCTCCCTCGGGGCGTACCAAATCTAATCCGCATGCCACCTCGTCCAGGCTCAATTGTGCCCTCCGTCTCTCCGCTTCCACCACCGCCAGCACCGCCGCCAACCCCACCGCCATCTCCACCGGAACCACCATCGGCCACCAGAACCACCACTTCTGGAGAGGACGTCGCCGGAGCAGGTTCAAGGCCGCCTCCACTGGAGCTAGCTGCCGACGCCGAAATATCACTGGCGGCCGCCGAATTTTCAGGGAGACCGGCCATAAATTCCTCCGCCATGGCCGGGAAGAAGAGGAAATGAAAAAGAGAAAGAAAGGAAGGAGAGAGAGGTCGCCGGGGGAGGGAGAGAGTTACCACCAGGAAAGGGAGAGAGATCGCTGGGAGAGGGAGAAACGTCGCCGGGGAGAGAGGAAGAAGAAGAGAGGCTGGGCCGCGGGGAGAGGGGAAGAAGAGGGGTTGGCAGCCTCCTTAACTCAAATGCGTATGCATTAAGGTTAAGGAGGATGGGCCGGTCCTTAAAATGGGCCAGCCCAATCTCTACGCATTACTTTAGCGTACGCTAAAGTAATGCGTAGAGATTAATACTTAATTTTTTTTACAATATCCGTATAATTTTACATACTACGTATATTTGTACATATTTTGATCTGTACGCACACAAATTGCGTACGCAATTTATGTGCGTACAGATTGTCGTGTATATAACAGAAAAATGTCGTTCATATAGCAGACTCGTATTTTTTAAGGTAAAAAGGTTGTTATTTGATTTTTTTTTAAAGGAAAAAAAAGAAAAACAAATATTAATAATTATTATCAGCCATAAAAAAGGAAAAACAAAAGAAACAAAAGTTATGAAACGAGTACAAGCTTTGTGAGATAGAAAAATATGCCCGACCCAGTGACGTGGCCGAAATATGCAATGCAAATATCGTTGAATGGCCTAGTCAAAGTAAAAGTCCTAACAACCTACTAAACATATGTATAGCAAGCAAGTAAGGGTCGATCCCACAGGGAAGATCTAATGAAGTATGCAATTATGATTAACAAGTAACAAGGAAAGGGGGTTTTGGTTATCAAGCAGAGCAAAGTAAACAGGTTTAGTTGATTTGAGAATATGATTGGGGAAAGTAGTTCCACTAGAACGAGATCCACAATACAGAGATGTAATTTGATCACAGAAATCTATTAAATCCAAGTTCTTTCACTATTCTTATGGTTGTTCCCACCCTGATCTTGATTAACTACCAATTCAGACAGTTGTTGATAGTACTTACTACAATATCAATGGAAGAAAACCTTACCACTAATAAAGCAATAGCAATGCACACAAGGATATAGGATACATGCAAATAGAAGAAAATCTTACTACTTAACATGAAAATGATTCTCACTCACAATTGCGCACTCGTATTCCACTATATGCAACAATCGTGTATGCTACTAGATATACACTCGTATTCCACTATATGCAAACCCTAGCAATTGATAACTCAACCTAGTTGATCAGGCTATGAAGAATAACAATGAATCAATATTCAATATAACCAAGAGAATCAAACCAACACATATAAGAATAGGAATAAGGAATAGAAATCTCACAAACACATCAACTGTATTGCTTCAAACGTCTAGTAGAACAAAGGGAAATTAGTGCTCCATTCAGATGCAAATGAAACCCTAATGAGAAAGAAAACAACGATGCTAAAAGTCTGATGTAAAGTGTCTGCCTCTTAACCTAGAAAGAGGTCTTAAATAGGCTTAGGAAATAAGTTTAACCTAACGAATATTGCAAGGGAAATAAAAATAATAGAAATAAGAAAGTCCGAAAATGCATAAAAGGAAATAATGTCTTCTCGCCGCGAGGCGTTACGTGTGCCCACCGCGGGGCGGTGGCTTCTTCTGGCGCAATGACGGTGGCTAAAAGATGCGCAGTGCAAGTATCGTTGCTTAGCCTAGTCAAAGTAAAATATCCTAACAGACCCACTAAACAGAAGTATAGCAGACAAGTAAGGGTCGAACCCACATGGAAGATCGATGAAGTATGCAAGTGTGAATGACAAGTAACACGAACGGGGGGTTTAGTTATCAAGGGAACACAAAGCAAGAAAAGCAAACAAGTTTGGTTTAGTTGAGGAAATATAATGAGGGAAAGTAGTCCTACTAGAGCGAGATCCACAGTACAGAGATATAATTTGATCACAGAAATCTATTTAATCCAAGTTATTTTACTATCCTTATAGTTGTTCCCACCCTGATCTTAAGTACTATTGATTCTCACAGTTGTCAATAGACTTATTACTATGCCAATGATAAAATACCACTGATTCTCACAGTTGTCAGTATACTTTACCACCAACACAGCAATACCAATAGCAATGCACATAAGGATATAGGATACATGCAAATAGAAGGACATACTAATACTCGCATGCAACTGATTCTCACTCACAATTGTACGCTCGAAACCCCTATACGCACAATCGTGTTTGCCACTAGATATGCACTCGGAACCCCTATATGCAATCCTAGCAATTGATAAAAAGCATTCAACCCAGTTGATCAGGCTAAGAAGAATAACAAGACATCAATAATCAATATAACCAAGAGAATCAAACCAACACTTATAAGGATAAGAACAAGGAATAGAAATCTCACAAACACATCAACTGTACTGCTTCACACGTCTAGTAGAACAAGGGAAAGTTAGTTCTCCATCAAAGGGGATGAAAAACTCTAATGTGAAATAACGTCTGAAAAATCGTGTATAGGTAAAAAGTCTCTCTGTGTCTATATTCCTCTTAACCTAGAAAGAGGGCTTAAATAGTCTTAGGAAACTAGGTTAAACTAATGCAAACAATAAAGGAAACAAAATAATAATAAAATAAAATCTAAACGAAATAAAAGGAAAGTAACAGTCTTCTGACGCGAGGCATTAAACACGGCCACCGCGGGGCGGTGAGATCCACCGCGGGGCTTCAGGCTCTCCATCGCTGGAAGGTGGCTTCCTCTGGCACGGGGCTTCAACCTTCTCTGGGAGTCACCGCCGGACCGCGGTGAATCTGGCGCGGGGCGGTGAGCTCACTCCTTCAGCTTCTTCAGCTCCTATTCTTCTCTTCTGTTGCTCTTCAATCCTACCAAGTGTTTGGTAGTCTTCTCCAAGTATGCTCCAGCAACTCCATCTCCATCTAAGCTGTAAATCCTGGGATATCTTCACTTCTCTCCACAACTTCTGGATCACAGACTTAGCACCAAAACTCATCCAAAACTCCTCCAAATCATGCTAATAGTTGCTAGTAAAGGTGTATGAAATAACACCTATCAAATTCCCTCATACTTAGACCTTTACTCGTCCCAAGTAAGCTAAAGAAAAACTCACTCCCTCAATCAACACCAAGGCCTCAGGAAGTACAAGAAAATATGACACTAGCAACTACAACATATCAACAATAAGCTCCAGACAACCAAAATAAGTGATGCAAAGATAATCTAATCCTAACTCCAATCTAGCTCCTTATCGCTCCAGAGTGGCCTACCCGAACTCCTTATACCACCTCTTCTTATGACACCTCACCAAGGAATATCGAGAAATCCTAGAATCACTCTTCTTCTTTTATGCTCATCTTGCCAAGGCGCCCTTTCGGGTTTTCACCAAGCCACTCATTTCATTTTGCTAGATATCTCACAAATACTCACATCACTCTAGTCCACTTTTTCCCTGGTCTATACCAACCGGACTACCTGCTTTTTACCTGAACTGCCCTTTCGGGTTTTCAGCTCATCCCAGGATTTTTATTGCCTTTTTACTTCTTTTTGGCTTTTTCGATTTTTTTTTAAACCGAATGCAAAATTACAAAACAGAAATGCAGAAAACAAAATGCTGAATCAAAGCTATGTACACTAGCTAGATAGATAGCAAGTCTATATCCCTCCCTCATACTTAAACCGCACATTATTCTCAATGTAGAAGAGAACATCAAATGAAATAGGGGAAGAAGAAATAAACTTACTATGGGTCCGATGGTGGTGGTGGTAGGAACCTCCCAAAGTAGTCCCTCATATGAGCGTCCATGGTGTCCAGACGCTCATCTATATCAGCACGGAACTGGGTCTGCCAAGTCTGCATACCGGTCTCTACTTGGGTGTTCCACTGATCTTACCGCACTGAGAACGCATCCCATCTAGAATACAACTCCTGCCAGGGTGCGATAGGACCGTATGAAGATGAAGGTGCATCAAACTGGGTAGACATGGGGTCATCTCCACCCACAGAATCAGTAGCAGCAACATCAAAACCACCACTAGGGCCCTCCCCAAACGGATCTGAAGGAGCAGCAGCAGGAGCATCATCAGTCGTCATTCTGCTATCACTGGGAATCCACCAACCCGCATAGGAAGGGGAGTAGGCAAAATCCCGGGGAACAATCAAAATGTGGCCATCATAGGATGACCAGACCAAATCACCATCCTTTCCCAATGGCTTCAGCATCGAGCACACCTTCATGTGCGCCATATCAAACACCGCGTAGGCAATAGGCCGAGGAATCTAATCGCAAGCTATCACTCTAGCACAAAGGAGGGTAATCAAACCACCCCCACAAATATCACGTGGCTCACCATCACGAATCCTCTTCAAGGAACCCAAGAAAAGGGTAGCCCAACACGGCGTGTACTCAACAACCTCCAAGATGCTTATAAACCACCGAAAATCCTTCAGAGGGACATTTCCATCATCAGCGTGGCCAAAGAAGTCTCTCATCATCACCTTGTGGATCAACCGCAGACACGGGTTCACCAGCTTCGAATTCACCTCCTGGCCCTTCCTGAACGTTCGGCCCGTAGCAGCCCTACAGAACTCCATCATCTCTGACTCTAGAATGCCACCAGACCACCCATCAGTTGGTAGCTTTGTAATGCCCAGGGCATCATGCACCACCTTAGGAGACAAAGAGTAGTCACGCCCATTGTAGGTGAACGTGACCCTCATCAGATGCTTGTCGTCCGAGCCATTAGAGTACCTCTTGAAAGAGGCGATGAACTGGTAGCAAAGCTCTGGATATGCAGGGGCAGCCTTGTTCAGAAACTCCCCTAACCCACACTGTGCCAAACACATGGACACACACGCCAGCATTCCCATCTCGGCCAAGGTCGGCCTATCAAAGAACTTAGAAGCCAACACCTTCCTCTCCTTCACAATGTTATAAACCTCACTCTTATCCCTCGGAGACACTTGCTTCTTGCCTTTAGGTTCCATAAGTAAAGAAGTGAATTCCTCAAAACAAAGGGCAGCCAAGGGGACTTACAAACGAGCACAAACGATGACTCCTGGATGCCTCGATGTGGGGCGGTGGATGAATCGTCGGGTCACGGTGAGGACAACTGGGAGGTCTGGCCGGGTCGCGGCGAGGTCGACACGGGGCGGTGGCAGCAGCGATGCGAAGCGGGTACAACGCGGGGCGGAGCGACAGCGAGGCGGGACTTAAAGCGATGCGGTGGGGATGTGTTTGGCTTGTTTGTGAGGCTAGACTCCAAATTGGGGGATTTGGGCTAGATTTGGCTCAAGGTCGAGAGGGGTTGTGGGAGAGTGGGGGATAATGTCTTGGGAGCTTGAGGGAGGCGTGAGAATGGAGGGTGTGAGATAGTGGGGGCTAGGTTAGGGGAAAGGTGGAAGGGAAGGAAGGGATGATGGGGCGGTCATGTACCATGGCCCAAAAGAGAGAAATCTTGGCCCAAAAAGTGGCCCAATCCGTCAAAACCTTAGTTACCACTCAAGAAATAAAAAATTTGCTCACCCGTTTAAGGTTTTTTCGGGGCCCTTTATTCTTGTTTTTTTTTATAGAGTCGAGAAATCATACCTGACCTCCACCACGGGGCGGTGGGCTCCACCGCGGGGCGGTGGGCTCCACCGCGGGGCGGTGAGGAACGCCGCGAGGCGGTGGGAATGGCTGGGCACAACGTCTCTTCTCAAGTTTACTTTCGTACCTGAAATGTGAGTAACAGGCGAACGAAACAAATCAAAATAAACTACGAAAATAATCTAAGGAAAAAAGAAAATCAAAGAAAGACTAACACGGGTTGCCTCCCGGATAGCGCCTTGGTTATCGTCGTTGGCTCGACGTACTGCAAATCAACTACCATCTGGAGTAGGATCCCCTCGGAATCCTCCTACTCGTCTCTTCATGTTGAGACCTCTCATGGAAAGGTTTAAACCTTAGACCATGCTCCCTCTTTGCCATTGACTCCATGCTTACTTCCTTTGGAGTATCTCCCCCATACTTAGAGCGATGTGGGGGCCGATATGGCTCAATCTGAATATGCTGCACATCATTAGATAAAGGCTTATAGCCTTGTATGGTTAGTGCAGGGGGGCGAGTGCCCAAAATGGAGGGAATGGAATCTCCTATGTCATCCAACAAGACATCACCAACATGTAACTCATGCGACTCAATAGGTTCATCAATAGAGGAACAATCAACTATGGTCTCTACTGCATCAAGTTTAACATTTTCAGGCACATGATTATCAATATCACTAATGCAGCAAGGGGTAGGCAATTCAATGGAGTTGGGTTTATGAATATTATGCTCAAAAAATATTCCATCAAATTCCATAGTCAAAGTTCCACTGTCTATATCAATCTTTGTCATGGATGTTTTCATAAAAGGTCGCCCTAGCATAACTGGAGCAACCTGCTCATCATAGTCCATATCCATAACAAAGAAGTCAGCAGGAAAAATCAAAGAGCCTATTCTCACAAGAACATTTTCCACAACACCCTTAGGGGGTACACAAGAACCATCATCAAGTTGTATAACAATGTTAGAATCATGCAAGGGTCCTATTCCTAAATCCTCAATCAAAGAATAGGGTAACACATTAATTGAGGCACCCAAGTCTAACAAGGCTTTCTCAAATCGATGCTCACCTATAGTGATAGGAATAGTAAATATACCTGGATCCTTGCACTTCTCAGGCATGCGTCTCTGAACTACTGCTGACACATGTTCACTCACTGGAATCTTCTTTTGAGCCTTCTGCTTCTGAGTCCTCTTCATGGTGCACAGCTCCTTCAAGAACTTGGCATATCGAGGGATAGCCTTGATAAGCTTGATCAGGGGAATGTTCACCTCACAGTCCCGAAATGTCTCGAACAGATCGTTGTCTTCAGCTACTCTCTTGGCCTTCAGCGCCTCAAGAAAAGGTGCTGGGGGCTTCTCAGAACCCAGAGGGGGAAACACGGGGCGAACATAATTATCAACATAGGTTTCTTCAGCGGAGATAGATTTTTGAGGGCCAGATCGCGGCAGAACCACCGCGGGGCGTTGGTCATCGCCGCGGGGAGGTGGAGTCGCGGTGAGATTACTGGTACCAGCCGCCGGGTCGTGGTGAAAGTCACCGCGGGGTGGTGCCGACACGTCTTCTTTCCTGGCTCCTCCTTCAATTTCTGGCCGGGCCGCGGTAGCATCCACCGCGGGGCGTCCGGTGATTTTCTCCTTCACAATCTTGTTCTCCTCTTCAGCAATAGGAGCAACGTCCAACTTTTTACCACTTTTGAGCGTGATAGCACTCACGTTCTCTCTGGGGTTCACCTGAGAGGGCAGGGAGTTAGAAGTCCTTTGGTCGATCTTAGTCACAGCATCAGCTAACTGACCAATTTGTCTCTCCATGTTCTTCAAACTTGACTCAGTAGCCTGCACGTGCGTGGCGAAATGTTGAGTCAAAGTTTTTAGCATCTCTTCGGTAGAAGCACCAGAGCTTTGGCCTTTTGGCCTCTGTTGGTATGGGGCTATCTGCTGGTACTGTTGTTGTGCCGGCTAGTATTGTTGTTGTTGCACTGACTGTTGACCACCTTGAGGGTCACTCCATCTAAAACCTGGGTGGTCTCGCCCTCTCGGATTATAATTGGGCTATCCACCAAACTATGGTCTAAGGGGTCCATAACCTCCTATAGCATTAACTTCAGCAACACCCTCCTCCTGCAGCTGAGGACAAGCGTCGGTGGGGTGGTATTGATTAGCACAAAGTCCACATGCCTTGACTTGTTGAGGGGCATTCTGGTTCGCCATCCTCTTCACCATCTCTTTCAGCTCGGCTAACTCGGTCAACACTGGGCTTGGTCCGGCAGGGGTCACAGCATTGACCGCCTTTCTCTGGTATGTCTTCCCGAAACTCCTAGTGCTCTCACTCATCTCCTGAAATCTCTCCATGGCTGCGTCTGGTGTCAGATTCAGGATGCTTCCACCGCATGCAGCGTCAACCATCCGTCTCTCCTGGTCCAGCAGACCATTGTGTAAATAGAGAACAAGATCCTGCTTGGCGTACCCATGGAATGGGCAGCTAGAGAAAAGCCTCTTGTACCTCTCAAGATATACATACAGCGTCTCATCACCAGCCTGCTCAATATTGGAAATTGTCTTTTTCAAGGCATTCGCCTTCTTCGTTGGAAAGTACTTATCCAGGAACGCCTTGTGAAGTTTATTCCAGATATTTATGGTTCCTGGCGGCATATGATAATACCAATCACTCGCAGAGTCTAGCAGGGAGAAACCAAAAGCTCTCATCTTGATCTGATCTTCCGTCACGTACCTGGGCTTCATAGTCATGCAGACATTGTAAAACTTGCCCAGGTGAGAGATCGGGTCTTCTCCACTCAAACCGTGGAACTTAGGAAGATAAGCAACAACTCTAGATTTTAGCTCAAAATTCACCCCTTCGCCAAGTGCAGCGATGACGACAGCCAGGGGTTGTGCTCCAATATTCGGCTCAGACAATTCTCTCAGAGTCTCAGCCATTGAGACAGTAGGGATGTTAATTGGCTCAGTCGGCTCAACGACCTCAACCTCGACTTCTTCTTCTCCTTGATCGTGTAGGTTCGCACGGAACGATCTATCGACTTCTGGATCAAAAGCTACGAGAGGAGAGTCAGTAGAACGAGTATCGACCATAAGATAGGTCTCCACCAAAATCAATCACAAAAACACACAACAAAACAGAAACCTTCCCCGGCAACGGCGCCAAATTTGATAGTGGCTAAAAGATGCATAGTGCAAGTATCGTTGCTTAGCCTAGTCAAAGTAAAATATCCTAACAGACCCACTAAACAGAAGTATAGCAGACAAGTAAGGGTCGAACCCACAGGGAAGATCGATGAAGTATGCAAGTGTGAATGACAAGTAACACGAACGGGGGGTTTAGTTATCAAGGGAACACAAAGCAAGCAAAGCAAACAAGTTTGGTTTAGTTGAGGAAATATAATGAGGGAAAGTAGTCCTACTAGAGTGAGATCCACAGTACAGAGATATAATTTGATCACAGAAATCTATTTAATCCAAGTTCTTTTACTATCCTTATAGTTGTTCCCACCCTGATCTTAAGTACTATTGATTCTCATAGTTGTCAATAGACTTATTACTATGCCAATGATAAAATACCACTGATTCTCATAGTTATCAGTATACTTTACCACCAACACAACAATAGCAATGCACATAAGGATATAGGATACATGCAAATAGAAGGACATATTAGTACTCGTATACAACTGATTCTCACTCACAATTGTACGCTCGGAACCCCTATACGCACAATCGTGTTTGCCACTAGATATGCACTCGAAACCCCTATATGCAATCCTAGCAATTGATAAAAAGCATTCAACCCAGTTGATCAGGCTAAGAAGAATAACAATACATCAATAATCAATATAACCAAGAGAATCAAACCAACACTTATAAGGATAAGAACAAGGGATAGATATCTCACAAACACATCAACTGTACTGCTTCACACGTCTAGTAGAACAAGGGAAAGTTGGTTCGCCATCAAAGGGGATGAAAAACTCTAATGTGAAATAACGTCTGAAAAATCGTGTGTAGGTAAAAAGTCTCTCTGTGTCTATATTCCTCTTAACCTAGAAAGAGGGCTTAAATAGTCTTAGGAAACTAGGTTAAACTAATGCAAACAATAAAGGAAACAGAATAATAATAAAATAAAATCTAAACGAAATAAAAGGAAAGTAACAGTCTTCTGGCACGAGGCATTAAACACGGCCACCGCGGGGCGGTGAGATCCACCGCGGGGCTTCAGGCTCTCCACCGATGGGCGGTGGCTTCCTCTGGCGCGGGGCTTCAACCTTCTCTGGGAGTCACCGCCGGGCCGCGGTGAATCTGGCGCGGGGCGGTGAGCTCACTCCTTCAGCTTCTTCAGCTCCTCTTCTTCTCTTCTGCTGCTCTTCAATCCTACCAAGTGTTTGGTAGTCTTCTCCAAGTATGCTCCAGCAGCTCCATCTCCATCTAAGCTGTAAATCCTGAAATATCTTCACTTCTCTCCACAACTTCTGGATCACAGACTTAGCACCAAAACTCATCCAAAACTCCTCCAAATCATGCTAATAGTTGCTAGTAAAGGTGTATGAAATAACACCTATCAAATTCCCTCATACTTAGACCTTTACTCGTCCCGAGTAAGCTAAAGAAAAACTCACTCTCTCAATCAACATCAAGGCCTCAGGAAGTACAAGAAAATATGACACTAGCAACTACAATATATCAACAATAAGCTCCAGACAACCAAAATAAGTGATGCAAAGATAATCTAATCCTAACTCCAATCTAGCTCCTTATCGCTCCAGAGTGGCCTACCCGAACTCCTTATACCACCTCTTCTTATGACACCTCGCCAAGGAATATCGAGAAATCCTAGAATCACTCTTCTTCTTTTACGCTCATCTTGCCAAGGCGCCCTTTCGGGTTTTCACCAAGCCACTCATTTCATTTTGCTAGATATCTCACAAATACTCACATCACTCCAGTCCACTTTTGCCCTGGTCTATACCAGCCGGACTACCTGCTTTTTACCTGAACTGCCCTTTCGGGTTTTCAGCTCATCCCATGATTTTTATTGCCTTTTTACTTCTTTTTGGCTTTTTCGATTTATTTTTTTTAAACCGAATGCAAAATTACAAAACAGAAATGCAGAAAACAAAATGCTGAATCAAAGCTATGTACACTAGTTAGATAGATAGCAAGTCTATATCCCTCCCTCATACTTAAACCGCACATTATCCTCAATGTAGAAGAGAACATCAAATGAAATAGGGGAAGAAGAAATAAACTTACTGTGGGTCCGATGGTGGTGGTGGTGGGAACTTCCCGAAGTAGTCCCTCATATGAGCGTCCATGGTGTCCACACGCTCATCTATATCAGCACGGAACTGGGTCTGCCAAGTCTGCAGACCGGTCTCTACTTGGGTGTTCCACTAATCTTACCGCACTGAGAACGCATCCCATCTAGAATACAACTCCTGCCAGGGTGCGACAGGACCGTATGAAGATGAAGGTGCATCAAACTGGGTAGACATGGGGTCATCTCCACCCACAGAATCAGCAGCAGCAACATCAAAACCACCACTAGGGCCCTCCCCAAACGGATCTGAAGGAGCAGCAGCAGGAGCATCATCAGTCATCATTCTGCTATCACTGGAAATCCACCAACCCGCATAGGAAGAGGAGTAGGCAAAATCCCGGGGAACAATCAAAATGTGGCCATCATAGGATGACCAGACCAAATCACCATCCTTTCCCAATGGCTTCAGCATCGAGCACACCTTCATGTGCGCCATATCAAACACCGCGTAGGCAATAGGCCGAGGAATCTAATCACAAGCTATCACTCCAGCACAAAGGAGGGTAATCAGACCACCCCTACAAATATCACGTGGCTCACCATCACGAATCCTCTTCAAGGAACCCAAGAAAAGGGTAGCCCAACACGGCGTGTACTCAACAACCTCCAAGATGCTCATAAACCACCGAAAATCCTTCAGAGGGACCTTTCCATCATCAGCGTGGCCAAAGAAGTCTCTCATCATCACCTTGTGAATCAACCGTAGACACGGGTTCACCAGCTTCGAATTCACCTCCTGGCCCTTCCTGAACGTTCGGCCCGTAGCAGCCCTACAGAACTCCATCATCTCTGACTCTAGAATGTCACCAGACCACCCATCAGTTGGTAGCTTTGTAATTCCCAGGGCATCACGCACCACCTTAGGAGACAAATAGTAGTCACGCCCATTGTAGGTGAACGTGACCCTCAACAGATGCTTGTCGTCCGAGCCATTAGAGTACCTCTTGAAAGAGGCAATGAACTGGTAGCAAAGCTCTGGATATGCAAGGGCAGCCTTGTTCAGAAACTCCCCTAACCCACACTGTGCCAAGCACATGGACACACACGCCAGCATTCCTATCTCGGCCAAGGTCGGCCTATCAAAGAACTTAGAAGCCAACACCTTCCTCTCCTTCACAATGTTATAAACCTCACTCTCATCCCTCGGAGACACTTGCTTCTTGCCTTTAGGTGCCATAAGTAAAGAAGTGAATTCCTCAAAACAAAGGGCAGCCAAGGGGACTTACAAACGAGCACAAACGATGACTCCTGGATGCCTCGACGCGGGGCGGTGGATGAATCGCCGGGTCGCGGTGAGGACAACTGGGAGGTCTGGCCGGGTCGCGGCGAGGTCGACACGGGGCGGTGGCAGCAGCGACGCAAAGCGGGTACAACGCGGGGCGGAGCGACAGCGAGGCGGGACTTACAGCGACGCGGTGGGGATGTGTTTGGCTTGTTTGTAAGGCTAGACTCCAAATTGGGGGATTTGGGCTGGATTTGACTCAAGGTCGAGAGGGGTTGTGGGAGAGTGGGGGATAATGTCTTGGGAGCTTGAGGGAGGCGTGAGAATGGAGGGTGTGAGATAGTGGAGGCTAGGTTAGGGGATAGGTGGAAGGGAAGGAAGGGATGATGGGGCGGTCATGTACCATGGCCCAAAAGAGAGAAATCTTGGCCCAAAAAGTGGCCCAATCCGTCAAAACCTTAGTTACCACTCAAGAAATATTTTCTCACCCGTTTAAGGTTTTTGCGGGGCCCTTTATTCTTATTTTTTTTTATAGAGTCGAGAAATCATACCTGACCTCCACCGCGGGGCGGTGGGCTCTACCGCGGGGCGGTGAGGAACGCCGCGAGGCGGTGGGAATGGTTGGGCACAACGTTTCTTCTCAAGTTTACTTTCGTACCTGAAATGTGAGTAACAGGCGAACGAAACAAAGCAAAATAAACTACGAAAATAATCTAAGGAAAAAAGAAAATCAAAGAAAGACTAACACGGGTTGCCTCCCGGACAGCGCCTTGGTTATCGTCGTTGGCTCGACGTACTGCAAATCAACTACCATCTGGAGTAGGATCCCCTCGGAATCCTCCTACTCGTCTCTTCATGTTGAGACCTCTCATGGAAAGGTTTAAACCTTAGACCATGCTCCCTCTTTGCCATTGACTCCATGCTTACTTCCTTTGGAGTATCTCCCCCATACTTAGAGCGATGTGGGGGCCGATATGGCTCAATCTGAATATGCTGCACATCACTAGATAAAGGCTTACAGCCTTGTATGGTTAGTGCAGGGGGGCGAGTGCCCAAAATGGAGGGAATGGAATCTCCTATGTCATCCAACAAGACATCACCAACATGTAACTCATGCGACTCAATAGGTTCATCAATAGAGGAACAATCAACTATGGTCTCTACTGCATCAAGTTTAACATTTTCAGGCACATGATTATCAATATCACTAATGCAGCAAGGGGTAGGCAATTCAATGGAGTTGGGTTTATGAATATTATGCTCAAAAAATATTCCATCAAATTCCATAGTCAAAGTTCCACTGTCTACATCAATCTTTGTCATGGATGTTTTCATAAGAGGTCGCCCTAGCATAACTGGAGCGACCTGCTCATCATAGTCCATATCCATAACAAAGAAGTCAGCAGGAAAAATCAAAGAGCCTATCCTCACAAGAACATTTTCCACAACACCCTTAGGGGGTACACAAGAACCATCAGCAAGTTGTATAACAATGTTAGAATCATGCAAGGGTCCTATTCCTAAATCCTCAATCAAAGAATAAGGTAACATATTAATTGAGGCACCCAAGTCTAACAAGGCTTTCTCAAATCGATGCTCACCTATAGTGATAGGAATAGTAAATGTACCTGGATCCTTGCACTTCTCAGGCATGCGTCTCTGAACTACTGCTGACACATGTTCACTCACTGGAACCGTGGAACTTAGGAAGATAAGCAACAACTCCAGATTTCAGCTCAAAATTCACCCCTTCGCCAAGTGCAGGGATGACGACAGCCAGGGGTTGTGCTCCAATATTCGGCTCAGTTAATTCTCTCAGAGTCTCAGCCATTGCGACAGTAGGGATGTTAATTGGCTCAGTCGGCTCAACGACCTCAACCTCGACTTCTTCTTCTCCTTGATCGCGTAGGTTCGCACGGAACGATCTATCGACTTCTGGATCAAAAGCTATGAGAGGAGAGTCAGTAGAACGATTGTCGACCATAAGATAGGTCTCCACCAAAATCAATCACAAAAACACACAACAAAACAGAAACCTTCCCCGGCAACGGCGCCAAATTTGACGGTGGCTAAAAGATGCGCAGTGCAAGTATCGTTGCTTAGCCTAGTCAAAGTAAAATATCCTAACAGACCCACTAAACAGAAGTATAGAAGACAAGTAAGGGTCGAACCCACAGGGAAGATCGATAAAGTATGCAAGTGTGAATAACAAGTAACACGAACGGGGGGTTTAGTTATCAAGGGAACACAAAACAAGCAAAGCAAACAAGTTTGGCTTAGTTGAGGAAATATAATGAGGGAAAGTAGTCCTACTAGAGCGAGATCCACAGTATAGAGATATAATTTGATCACAGAAATCTATTTAATCCAAGTTCTTTTACTATCCTTATAGTTGTTCCCACCCTGATCTTAAGTACTATTGATTCTCATAGTTGTCAATAGACTTATTACTATGCCAATGATAAAATACCACTGATTCTCACAGTTGTCAGTATACTTTACCACCAACACAACAATAGCAATGCACATAAGGATATAGGATACATGCAAATAGAAGGACGTACTAATACTCGCATGCAACTGATTCTCACTCACGATTGTACGCTCGGAACCCCTATACGCACAATCGTGTTTGCCACTAGATATGCACTCGGAACCCCTATATGCAATCCTAGCAATTGATAAAAAGCATTCAACCCAGTTGATCAGGCTAAGAAGAATAACAAGACATCAATAATCAATATAACCAAGAGAATCAAACCAACACTTATAAGGATAAGAACAAGGAATAGAAATCTCACAAACACATCAACTGTACTACTTCACACGTCTAGTAGAACAAGGGAAAGTTAGTTCTCCATCAAAGGGGATGAAAAACTCTAATGTGAAATAACGTCTGAAAAATCGTGTATAGGTAAAAAGTCTCTCTGTGTCTATATTCCTCTTAACCTAGAAAGAGGGCTTAAATAGTCTTAGAAAACTAGGTTAAACTAATGCAAACAATAAAGGAAACAAAATAATAATAAAATAAAATCTAAACGAAATAAAAGGAAAGTAACAGTCTTCTGACGCGAGGCATTAAACACGGCCACCGCGGGGCAGTGAGATCCACCGCGGGGCTTCAGGCTCTCCACCGATGGGCGGTGGCTTCCTCTGGCGCGGGGCTTCAACCTTCTCTGGGAGTCACCGCCGGGCCGCGGTGAATCTGGCGCGGGGCGGTGAGCTCACTCCTTCAGCTTCTTTAGCTCCTCTTCTTCTCTTCTGCTGCTCTTCAATCCTACCAAGTGTTTGGTAGTCTTCTCCAAGTATGCTCCAACAACTCCATCTCCATCTAAGCTGTAAATCATGGGATATCTTCACTTCTCTCCACAACTTCTGGATCACAGACTTAGCACCAAAACTCATCCAAAACTCCTCCAATACATGCTAATAGTTGCTAGTAAAGGTGTATGAAATAACACCTATCACGCGACCAGCTCTTCTCTGAGACCCACCGCCGGGTCGCGGTGGCTCTGGCGCGGGGCGGTGACAGTTCGCCCACTCCTTTCTTCAGCTCTTCTTCTTCTCTTCCGCTCTTCTATACTACCAAGTATTGGTAGCCTTCTCCAATTAGTCTTCAAGCGGATCCTCATCCATCTTCATCATCTCCATCTAAGCTGTAAATCCCTGGATATCTTTAATCCTCTCCACATCTTTTGGATTACAAACTTAGCCTCAAATCTGATCATAAACTCCTCCAAATAATGCTAATAATTGCTAGTAAAGGTGCATGAAATGACACCTATCAAATTCCCCCATACTTAGACCTTTACTCGTCTCGAGTAAGCTAATGATAAACCTACTCCCTCAATCAAACACCAAGGCCTCAGAAAGTACAAGAAAATATGACACCAGCAACTACAACATCTCAACCATCAGCTCCAGACAACCAAAACAAGTAATGCAAAGATTATTCTAATCCTAACTCCAATCTAGCTCCTTATCGCTCCAGAGTGGCCTACCTGAGTCCTCCTTATGACTCCCCTTCTTATAACGCCGACCTCCAGAATGATCCTAAAATCACTCTTTTTTTTCTTTACGCTCATTTTGCCCAGGCGCCCTCTCGGGTTTTCACCTAGCCACTCATTTCATTTTGCTAGATATCTCACAAATACTCGCATCACTCCAGTCCATTTTTGCACTGGTCTATACCATTCGGACTACCTGCTTTTTACCTGAACCGCCCTTTCGGGTTTTCAGCTCATCTCAGGATTTTGATTGCCTTTTCACATCTTTTTGGCTTTTTCGATTTTTTTTTTTAGAAATACTTGAATGAAAATTACAGAAAACAAAGCTATGTACACTAGCTAGATAGATAGTACAGTCTAAATCCCTCCCCCATACTTAAACCGAACATTGTCCTCAATGTAGAGAAGAGAACAGCAAATGAAATAGGGGAAGGAGAAATAAACTCACTGTGGGCCGGATGGTGGTGGTGGTGGGAACCTCCCAAAGTAGTCCCTCATATGAGCGTCCATAGCATCCAGACGCTCATCTATATCAGCACGGAACTGGGTCTGCCAAGTCTGCAGACCGGTCTCTACTCGGGTGTTCCAGTGAGTCTGCTGCACCGAGAATGCATCAAATCTTGCATACAACTCCTGCCAAGGTATGGCAAGACCATAAGAAGACGAAGGCGCATCAAACTGGGTAGGCAGAGGAGCATCCTCACCCACAGAGTCAGCAGCACCAGCACCAGCACTAGGGCCCTCTCCAAACGGATCCGAAGGATTAGCAGCAGGGGTAGCATCAGCCATAACTCTGCTATCACTGGGAATCCACCATCCCGCAAATGAAGGGGAATAAGTGAAAACTCGAGGAAGAATCAGAATATGACCATCGTATGAAGACCAAACTAAATCACCATCCCTGCCCAATGGCTTCAGCATCGAGCACACTCTCATGTGCGCCATGTCATACACCGCATGAGCAACAGGCCGAGGAATACGATCGATGGAAATAATCTCAGCACAAAGAAGGGTGATCAAACCACCCCCACAAATATCACATGGCTCACCATCATGAATCCTTTTCAAGGAACTCATAAAAAGACTAGCCCAACACGGGGTGTACGTAACAATAGACAAGATGCTCAAAAACCATTGGAAGTCCTTCAAAGGGACCTTACCATCATCAGCATGGCCAAAGAAATCTCTCATCAATACCTTGTGGATCAACCTTAAGCAAGGGTTCACCAACTTCGAATTCACCTCCTGGCCCTTCTTGAACTTCCTATGTGTGGTAGCCTCCCAAAACTCCATCATATCCGTCTCAATCAGACCACCAGACCACCCATCAGACGGTTCCTTTGTAATGCCCAGGGCACCACGAATCTCCTCAGCAGACAAAGCATACTCACGACCGTTATACGTGAACGTGATCTTCGTCAACCTCTTGTCGGCGGAACCATCAGAATACCTCTTAACAGAGGCGATGAACTGGTAGCATAGCTCGGGATAAGCATCAGCGGACTTGTTCAGGAAGGTCCCTAGGCCACACTCTACTAAACAAAGAGATACACACTCCAACATACCAAACTCAATCAACGTTGGCTTGTCAAAGAACTTAGTAGCCAACACCTTCCTCTCCTTCACAACGTTATACACCTCATTCTCATCCCTCGTAGAGACTTGCTTCCTACCTCTAGGTGCCATAAGTAATGAATTGAGATGCTCAAAACAAAGGGCGACCAAAGAGGATTTACAAACGAGCGAAAAACACACAGCCTGGTAGTCTCGCCGCGGGGCGGTGGATGTGCCGCCGGGTCGTGGTGGGGTAACTGGGACTTCACGCCGGGTCGCGGTGGGGGTCGCCACGGGGCGGTGGCAGGCGACGCGGTGGTGGGCGACGCGAGGCGGCGGGGTTTGTGTTTGGCTCTTTTGTGAGGCTAAACTCCAAATTGGGCAAAGAAACTCAAGGTTAATGTAATTGGAGGCTACATTCGGACCAAGAACAAGAGGGGTTGGTAGGAAAATGGGGGAATGGCTTGGAAAAGCTTGAGAGGGGTGTTGGGTATGGAGGGTTTGTGAGAGTGGAGGCTAGGTTAGGGAAGGGAAAAGGAAGAAGGGTTGATGTGCCGGTTATATACATTGGCCCAAAGAGAAAACTCGGCCAAAAGGGGCCCAATCCGTCAATTTCTTATGTACCACTGTTTTTTTTTTTTTGGAGTGGAGGAAATATAGCAAACATCCACCGCGGGGCGGTGGTCTCCACCGCGGGGCGGCGGACTTGTCACCGGGTCGCGGTGAGGTAACTGGGAGCACCGTCTCCCCTCCATTTACTTTCGTACCTGAAATGTTAGTGAAAGGCGAACGAAACAAAGCAAAAGGAATTACGGAATTAATCTTGGAGAAAAGAAAAATTAAGGAAAACTACCTCGGGTTGCCTCCCGGACAGCGCCTTAGTTAACGTCGTTGGCTCGACGTATTTCAAATCAACTACCACCTAGAACAGGATCCCTTCAGAATCCTCCTAACTGTCTCCTCCCGCTGGAACTTCCCATGGAAAGGATTGAACCTTAGACCATGCTCCCTCTTGGCCATTGACTCCATAATTGCTTCCTTTGGAGCTTCTCTCCCATACTTAGAGCGATGTGGGGGCCGATATGGCTCAACCTGATCATGCTGCACGACACTAGATGAAGGCTTACTGCCTTGTATGGTTAGTGCAGGGGGGCAAGTGCCCAAAGTAGAGGGGGTAGATTCTCCTATGACATCAAGTAAGACATCATGCTCATGCAAATCAAAAGGTTCAGCAATAGCAGAATATTCAACTATGGTCTCTACTGCACTAGTCTTAACATTTTCCTGAGTAGGATTATCAATATCACTAATGCAGCAAAGGGTAGGCAATTCAATGGAGTTGACCTTATGAATATTATGCTCAAAAATTATTCCATCGAATTCCATAGTTAAAGTTCCACTATCCACATCAATCTTCGTCATGGATATTTTCATAAAAGGTCGACCTAACATAACAGGAGCAACCTGCTCATCATAATCCATATCCATTACGAAGAAATCAGCAGGAAACATTAAGGGACCTATCTTAACAAGAATATCTTCCACAACACCCTTAGGAGGCACACAAGAACCATCAGCAAGTTGAATCACAATATTGGTATTATGCAAAGGTCCTACTCCTAAATCTTCAAGCAATGAGTAAGGCAAAACATTAATAGAGGCACCCAAGTCTAACAGGGCTTTCTCAAATCGATGCTCACCTATAGCAATAGGAATAGTGAATGTACCTGGATCCTTGCACTTCTCAGGCATACGCTTTTGAAATACCGCCGAGACATGTTCACCAACCAGAACCTTCTTCTGGACCTTCAGCTTTTGGGTCCTCTTGACGGTGCACAGCTCCTTCAAAAACTTGGCATATCGAGGAACAACCTTCATAAGCTTGAGAAGAGGGATGTTCACCTCACAGTTTTGGAATGTCTCGAAAAGATCATTGTTGTCGGCGACCCTTCTAGCTTTTAGCGCCTCGGGAAAAGGTGTTGGTGGCTTCTCGGAACCGAGAGGGGGAAAAACCGGACGAACATAATTATCAACGCAAACCTCTTCGGTGGCGCTTGGATTTTGGAGGCCGGGTCACGGTAGTCTCACCGCGGGGTGGTGGTCATTGCCGCGGGGCGGTGAGGTCGCGGTGGGATTACTGAGGCTTGCCGCCGGGTCGCGGTCAGTGTCGCCGCGGGGCGGTGACATGCATGCCTCTTCACTGGCCTCAGATCCAACTCGCCGCCGGGTCGCGGTGGAGTCCACCGCGGGGCGGTGACCGATATTCTCCATCTCAAATTCGCTCTCCTTTCCATCAATAGGAGGAACGACCAGTTGGTTACCACTTCTGAGGGTGATGGCACTCACATTTTCCCTTGGATTCCACTATGGTCTGAGATGGCAAGGAATTAGATGTCCTTTGGTCAATCCTGGTCACAACATCAGCCAGTTGGCCAATCTGCCTCTCCATATTCTTTATGCTTGACTCAGTAGTCTATACATGAGTGGCGAAGTGCTGAGTCAAGGTCTTTAGCAACTCTTCAGTAGTAGCACCAGAGTTTTGGCCTAGAGGCCTCTGTTGGTATAGGGCTCTCTGCTGGTATTGTTGTTGTGCCGGCTGTTGACCACCTTATGGGTCGCTCCACCGGAAGCCTGGGTGGTCACGCCCTCTCGAATTGTAGTTGGGTTGTCCACCAAACTACGGTCTAGGGGGTCCGTAACCTCCTACAGCATTCACTTCAGCAGTACCTTCCTCTTGCAGCTGAGGACAAGTATCAGTAGGGTGGAATTGATCACAACAAATCCCACATGCTTTGACTTGTTGAGGAGTGTTTTGGTTCGCCATTCTCTTCACCATCTCCTTCAACTCAGCTAACTCATTCAGCACAGGGCTAGGTCCTGCAGGAGTCACAACATTGACTGCCTTTCTCTGGTATGTCTTACCAAAGCTCTTGGTACTCTCACTCATCTCCTGAAATCTTTCCATGGCTGCGTCCGGTGTCAGATTGAGTATGCTCCCACCGCATGCAGCATCAACCATTCTTCTCTCTTGATCGAGCAGGCCATTGTGTAAGTAGAGAACAAGATCCTGCTTGGCATATCCGTGGAACGGGCAGCTAGAGCAAAGCCTCTTGTATCGCTCAAGATAGTCATATAGCGTCTCATCAGCACCCTGCTCAATGTTAGCAATTGCCTTTTTCAAAGCATTCGCCTTCTTTGTTGGGAAGTACTTGTCAAGAAACGCCTTGTGCAGTTTAGTCCAGGTATCTATGGTCCCTGGCGGCAAGTGATGATACCAGTCGCTAGCAGAGTCTAGCAAAGAAAAACCAAAGGCTCTCATCTTGATTTGACCCTCCGTCACATTCCTTGGCTTCATAGTCATACAGACATTGTGGAACTTACCCAGATGAGATATCGGGTCCTCTCCATTCAAACCATGGAATTTCGGGAGATAAGCAACAACTCCAGATTTCAGCTCAAAGTTCACCCCTACGTTAAGTGCAGGAATGAGGACAGCCAAGGGGGGTTGTGCCCCAATGTTCGGTTCAGTCAGCTCTATCAGAGTTTCGGCCATTGCAGCAGGAGGGATGTCAACTGGCTCAACGGTCTCAACTGTCTCAACCTCGGCTTCTTCTTCTCCTTGATCGCGTAGGTTCACACGGAAAGATCTGTCGATTTCTGGATCAAAAGCAGCTAGAGGAGAGTCAGTACTACGAGTGTCGACCATAAGATAGGTCTCCACCAAAATCAATCACAACAAAACAGAAAACTTCCCCGGCAACGACGCCAAATTTGACGTGGCCGAAATATGCAATGCAAATATCGTTGAATGGCCTAGTCAAAGTAAAAGTCCTAACAACCTACGAAACAGATGTATAGCAAGCAAGTAAGGGTCGAACCCACAGGGAAGATCTGATGAAGTATGTAATTATGATTAACAAGTAACAAGGAAAGGGTGTTTTGGTTATCAAGCAGAGCAAAGTAAACAGGTTTAGTTGATTTGAGAATATGATTGGGGAAAGTAGTTCCACTAGAACGAGATCCATAATACAGAGATGTAATTTGATCACAGAAATCTATTAAATCCAAGTTCTTTCACTATTCTTATGGTTGTTCCCATCCTGATCTTGATTAACTACCAATTCAGACAGTTGTTGATAGTACTTACTACAATATCAATGGAAGAAAATCTTACCACTAATAAAGCAATAGCAATGCACACAAGGATATAGGATACATGCAAATAGAAGAAAACCTTACTACTTAACATGCAAATGATTCTCACTCACAATTGCGCACTCGTATTCCACTATATGCAACAATCGTGTATGCTACTAGATATGCACTCGTATTCCACTATATGCAAACCCTAGCAATTGATAAATATTACTCAACCTAGTTGATCAGGCTATGAAGAATAACAATGAATCAATATTCAATATAACCAAGAGAATCAAACCAACACATATAAGAATAGGAACAAGGAATAGAAATCTCACAAACATATCAACTGTATTGCTTCAAACGTCTAGTAGAACAAAGGGAAATTAGTGCTCCATTCAGATGCAAATGAAATGAGAAAGAAAACAACGATGCTAAAAGTCTGATGTAAAGTGTATGCCTCTTAACCTAGAAAGAGGTCTTAAATAGGCTTAGGAAATAAGTTTAACCTAACGAAAATAGCAAGGGAAATAAAAATAATAGAAATAAGAAAGTCCGAAAATGCATAAAAGGAAATAATGTCTTCTGACCGCGAGGCGTTACGTGTGCCCACCGCGGGGCGGTGGCTTCTTCTGGCGCGACCAGCTCTTCTCTGAGACCCACCGCCGGGTCGCGGTGGCTCTGGCGCGGGGCGGTGACAGTTCGCCCACTCCTTTCTTCAGCTCTTCTTCTTCTCTTCTGCTCTTCTATACTACCAAGTGTTGGTAGCCTTCTCCAATTAGTCTTCAAGCGGATCCTCATCCATCTTCATCATCTCCATCTAAGCTGTAAATCCCTGGATATCTTCAATCCTCTCCACATCTTCTAGATTACAGACTTAGCCTCAAATCTGATCATAAACTCCTCCAAATAATGCTAATAATTGCTAGTAAAGGTGCATGAAATGACACATATCACCCCAGGTCCCAGCTTAACATTTATTTCTTTTGTTTTTCCTTTTTTATGGGTGATATTAATTATTAACATTTTTTTTGTTTTTTTTTACAATATATATCTGCCTTTTTACCTAAAAATAATAATCTAACATCTCTTTTAACGATTTAAGTAACATAGGGTTATTTGGTGGATTTTTTAAAGAGTTGAGGGTTACCACGCGGAATAGTTGAAACTTGTGGACACCTCGCGGAATTTTGCAAAACCTCAGGGTTACCTCGCGGATTTCCCGTAAAATAAACCAATCCTTTTTTATTGTAATTACTTCATCGCTTGAGAAAAATTTAGGTTGCCCCATTATTAATGGAAAAGTTTACAAGGATACCTTTCAAGACATTATTCTTATCTCTAGGAATAGCTAAAAAAATGGAAAGCGAACTCATTATCCTAGGTTGGACGCTCTGTACTAATCCAATCCAATTCATCTACTAAACCTAAACCTAATTATATGATGCAAAGTTTCATGCTTCCAACATCTGGAACAAAGATGGTAAGTCCACACCTCTGATTGGATGGGATAAAATCTGTAAAACTAAAAGTCAAGGTGGACTAGGGATTAGAAAAGCCAAAGTAATGAACCAAGCATTACAAATGAAACTATTATGGAAAATCGGAAATAGAGAATTTGTGGGTCAAAATTATTACTGAGAAATATCTAAAAACCACATCAATTTTTTATTACAAGAAAAAGTCTAATACTTCATGGCAATGGAGAAAACTTATTGATCTTAGGGACTACTTTTTTAACGGGATTGATTGGTTGGTAGGTGATGGAAAAATAAATAAATTCTGGACAGATAACTGGGTGATCCCTTCCAAACTTATTAATGAAATACAAGATAACCATAGTGGACATCAATTCTACTATTAGTCAATATATTAAAAGTAATAAAAGTTAGGATCTTGCAAAACTTAGTAAAATTCTACCACACAATCTTGTTTCACTCATTAACCAAATTCTGATACCCCAAAATAATAGAAAGGATCGCCTCTATTGGAGCCATAGTAGAAATAGTTGGTTCTTTACTAAATCGGCTTTTGAACTTCTTCCAAAAAAATTATAACCCCTACGATAAATGTTTCATGGATTTGGAAGCTCAATCTAGCTACTAAAATAAAGCACTTCATCTGCAAAATTGTTAATAATGGATTGGCTACTAAAGCGAGACTTGAAATAAAAGGACTTCATATTCCCCTACATTGTGTATCTTGTGATTGTTTATTTGAAGCCTTCCCCATTTTCTCATTTCTTGTCCCATACGAGAGATGTTATAAGTTCTTTCAATGGTCCTCCTATACTTAGACATTGATAATAAAAAACATATCCAAATTATTGATGAAATATCCCAAAAAAGTACTAAAAATGAATTTTAAGAACTTGATACTATTTGGTGGTGTATATGGTTCCAAAGAAATCAAAAAAGTTTTGAGAATGAAGATTCTGAACCTATTAAAGATATTAATTATTTGATTAAAATGCAATTGCAAAACTGGAACAAAGCCATAAAAGATAAAGATGAAGGCAACAGTATGGGCACATGGAAGACACCAAGATTAAGAAAAAAATACTTAAGGTGGGTCAAACCCCTTAAGGTGGAAAAAAATACTTAAGGTGGGTCATGAGAACTTTAAAATTAATGTTGATGGATCTAAAGTGGCAAATGGTAATGCCACTGCTGGGTTTATCATTAGAAATGAAAATGTTGACGTTGTCAAAATGAATATGTTTAAATGTGGTAAAGTAAGCATTTTTTTGGCAGAAGCCATGGCGGTTCGGCAAGGTGTTTTGTGCGCAAAATCTCTTTCAGGTTTGTGGTCTAGACCTTGGGAGATTGAAATAGTGGTTGCGGATATTCGAATAGACTTGCTTTTCTTCGTTGAAGTCTCCTTTGGTCATGTCTTCCGGGAAGTTAATCGGGCTGCTGATCGGATAGCGTTTCTCGGTCATTCTCTTTGTTCAGTGGATTTTTCATATGATTTAGAGCTTAGGGCTCAAGGATGCTCTAGAATGGTTTTATAACCGGTGTTAGGGTCAGCCTAATTTTTTTCCTTATCAAAAAAAAAATTCGTACCTCTCTTACTATGATGATAGTGATAATTGATCAATTGAAATTATCAATTCTCTAAATATACTTCGATGTACTACACTGTATATTACTAGCTAATATCTTTCTAAATTTATTTATAAGAAATCTATATTTATTAGTAAAACAATTATATAGTCAATCTGATCAATCAAAAGTGAAATATGAAAAGGATTATATAAAGAGATTACACAATTTGAATTGATAATTGATAATCACGATTACTTTTCGGCGCATAGGCATTTTGCCATTTGGCGCATAGGCTCGCACGTAACGTGAGGGTACAAACCACACGTTACGTGTGACAGTGCTCCACACGTTACGTGTGGGACAATTTCACACGTTACGTGTGGTTTGTACCCTCACGCTACGTGTGGGTTAGTCAATAGGGTTTAGAATGTTTATTTGTAGTATTTATTTGTTTATCTAAAACCCTACAAAAAACACCCCAAAATAATCAACATAGAAGATAGAATAGAATTGTTCATTACGTTGGATGAATACAATCACATACAAGAAATAATACAAGTTCTTCATAAACTTAGAAAATCTAGCACAAAATAAATGATATCGTCTAGTTGCGTTTGAAAAAATTAGGATAGTCTCTTGTAAAACTTCGCGACATATCATGTCTCTGCTTTGATAAAATTGCTTGCTCCCTACAAAGGTTGATAGTACGTAAACAACATTACACAAAAGATACGACATCAAGGCATTATATGATGTACATCATTATATAGATTGAGGTTATACCTACGCATCTTATCCATATCTTGTAAAAGTTCTTGCTTAACAACATCTTGATTCACCTTAATAAGATCTTGTTTTTCCCGCCATTGTTGTCGAATAACCGCGTGTGCCCTCTCCTCGTACACAGGATCAATCCAATTCCTGTATAAACACCCTAGTCTTGGGCATCCCCAATACCTCCTTCCGTAGTTCCACTGCAAATCCCAAGTACGGACAATGGTTTTCAAATTACACTCGTATTGTGGAGCACTTATTTGTTGATGGTGCCTATTTAGGTTTGATGATGATTCGGATGAAGATGTCATTATTTGATGTAGTGCTTGATTTCCTACAAATCCATTAATATGAAAAGGCCAATTAGGGTTACTAAATCGAAAGAAACTGGAAGAAGAAGCTTACCCACAAATGAATCTTCAATCTCGCTTGTGTTGGAAGTGTTGTAGTGAACAAATAACCCTAATGCATCTTATATAGTGAAATGATATATACAGCTGTAGTAATTAAAGACCACAACCACAAGAATTAAAGACCTCAACCACTAGCATTAAAAACCTCAACCACTAGCATTAAGGACCTCAACCACTCTTACCCTAATAACCCTAAACGTCAACCACTCTCATAAACAATGTAACTCGCATACCCAAATTCACCCTTAATAATTAAAGATAAACTCTAAACTCAAACCTTAATCATAACACTAACCCTAAGACCTAAACCCTAACCCTAACCCTAAACCCTAAACTTAAAACTCATTATTTTAAACTCTACCGAAATGCCATAACCCTATACCACAAAAAACCTAAACCCTACCCCTATCCATCCTATCCTACCCTACCCTACATACGCCTAAACCCTAAACCCTAGTAATCACACGTTACGTGTTAGTGTGTTTCACACGTAACGTGCCAATCTACTTCACTCGTAACGTGTGGAACGGTTTGACACGTAACGTGTGGTTCAGTCTGTTGCAAAACGCATTGAATTAACCGTCTTGTCCCCACCTAACTGTAATAATGACCCATCTTCTTTGTCCGCTAACAACCCATTTCGAATCCATTTCGAACCTAAACCCTCATCCTAAACACTCCCAAAATCTTGATTTTCACTCACATTTTTTGTACAAAAAATGGACAATCCGAACAATAACGAGTATTGGAGCAACAATGGGGAAGATATTCCACTTTGGAACGAGGTAATTTCTATAAGTAACCCTAAAGTTGTCTTTTTTATTTCTTGTTTTGAAAATGTTTAAAGTTCTTAGCTTCATGGTTAGGGTTTAGAGAAGTTATTTTTGATGGCCCATTATATTTGTTGTTTAGGATTTAGGAAAGCTAATTTTGATACTTATTGTTTAATATTAAAGATCTCATTTTATTGTTTAGGGTATTAGAAACAAAGATTGAGCGTTGTTTAGGGTTTAGGGCTACGAATTTGCTGTTACATTGAAGAACAGTTTCACACGTTACGTGTGAAGAATGTTCACACATAACGTGTGAAGGTGTTCAACACGTTACGTGTGGGTGTGTTTCACACGTAACGTGTGGACACTCTTCACACGTTACGTGTGTAATCACCACCCGAAACCAGGTTTCATTCTGTAATATGGCACGGTTTGACAGTAAACGTGCTTTTTTATAATCAGTGCACTAATTGATGACATGATTTCGTGTATGCAAACGAACTATCATTTATACGAGGGGTTAAACAATATCTCCCTCAATGACTGGAGCACTCCACAGAAGACATTTCCGGTTTGGGAAACGCCTGAAAAACTGCAGGATTGGAGCACGCCTCAGAAGACATTTCCGGTTTGGGAAACGCCGGAAAAACTGCAGGATTGGAACAGGCCTCAACCAGTTATTGATATACCATCATTTGATGTTGGGATACCGTTTCCTCTAGAAGCATCTTCATCTCATGCTACCCCACAGCTGTGCTTTCCATCCCTACACACACAGCCTCAGTTCAGTGTACTACCGGAGGAGGATGTGTACGTCTCGGCCGATTATTCAAGGTTCTTCACATCTGATCAAATCTGGGAGTCTAGAGAAGAAGCCTTTTTGTGGGCGCGGGAGATTGCTATGAATCAGCAATTCTGCATCAAAAAGTGGAGGAATAAAGCTTCCACCCCTTCGACCCTCGGGGGGACTTGGTTACCGTGTGATAGGCATGGACAAAACGTCCCTAAAGGAGCTGACCAAGTGAGAGACATCACAAGGTCGAAAAAATGTGGGTGTCCCTTCATGTTGAGGCTGAAAGAAAGGCCGAAGGGATTGTGGAGGATCACTGTACAACATGGAACTCACAACCATGTCATAGGAGACAATTTGTATGGTAGTGCATTAGCTGGGCGACCAACTCCTGAAGAGAAGGAGATTATAAGGGTGATGACGGTCAATCATTGCAAGCCTCAGAAGATTCATACTACAATCCAGTCGTCCCCTGGAAATTTGACCAAGATGAAGCAAGTATACAACATCATGCACGAGATAAGAAAGAAGGGCATGGAAGGAAGAACAGTTGTACAACAGTTCTTGTATGAGTGCAATGAGAAGGGGTACTTCATGGAGTATAGATTCAACAAGGAGACCAACAAGATAACGGATATCTTCTTTGCAAGCCAGGATCAGTTGCGGTTGCTGAAGGCATTTCCGTATATTGTGCTGCTGGACTCTACATATGCAACTAACTGGTTAGTAACAAACATATGAATTATACTCTTCATTTGTTCATGTCAAGGTTAGGACGCCATTGTATTTTATATATGATTATGTGTGCAGCTACAATTTGCCCTTCCTTGAAATTGTCGGCATCACATCAGTTTGGAAAAACTACAATATTGCCGGGGCGTTTCTGGAGAAGGAGGACGAAGACAGTTACAAATGGGCCATAGAGCAACTTGCTAAGATGTTTGCCAAGGTGCAACGAGCACCCACATGTGCGGTCACTGATCGGGAGAAGGCGTTGATGAACGCATTAGAGAAGCAGTTTCCAGAAGAAAAATTCCTCCTATGTAGGCGGCATGTGAGAAAGAATATTGAAGACTTCGGGAAGAAGGCCATGGGCAAGTTTAGGGGCACAACGTTTTCCAACGACTGCATGAAGCTCTTCAAGGAAACGACCATACAAGGGTACGAAAGATCACTCTGGAAGCTGAAGTGTGATTGGAAGAAAGCTCCAAAATGTGTTCAGTACCTACAAAAAAACTGGCTTGACCCCTACAAGGAAAGAATCATCTCTGTATGGACAGATACAGTGTTCACGCTCAGTACTACCACCACTAACAGGTATGTGCATCAATGGTTTATCTAAATTTAGCTAGTTATTTGAACTTAGTTAGACCTTTACAACAATCAAACAAATTTTCGGATTCTTGATTGTAATACAGGGTTGAAGGGGCCCATTCTAGTCTGAAAAGCTTCTTCACAAGCAACGATGGCAACCTTTGCACTGTGTTCGATCAATATGATACACGGTTGCGCAATCATATTTCTGAGATTCGGGGGGCATTGAATGAGAGCATTGGGAAGAGATATACGTTGCTAACAGACGCACATCTTTTTCGTAAGCTGCACTTCAAGGTGTCTGCGGTTGCACTAGCTCGTTTGATTGAGGAATACAGGAAAGGAGAAGCTCCAGTGTGGAGCACTATATGCAGATGCCAGATGAGGGTCAGAGATGGCTTGCCTTGCGTTCATGACATGGCGCAAAATGTTCGGAGCGAGACCCCAATTGAACCTAGCTCGTTGCATCCGTTCTGGAGGCAACTGACCTTGTCAGAAGTGAAGACATCAGAAGAGGAAGAATTATGCACACGCAACGTGAATAGATCTTTGCTTGACGAATTTGCCCGAAGCATCTTCCCCACATTGCCAGTGGAGATTCAACAAAGAGCAGTCTGTACACTTAGAAGTATAGCACATCCAGAGCAGACTACTCTGAAAGAGCCAGCCAAAGTCAAGCATAAGGGTCGGCCTCAAGGAGCTCTGAACTTTGCCACCAAAAGACAACCATCATCATGGGAGCACACTGACCAACAGATGGACGGAACACCTCCGAAAAAGCAAAAAGGAAGACCACCGAAGACGGGCCTACCCTTACCGTGTGGTGCCACGTCATTGATCAAGAACCCGTGGCGATATCTTTCACAGTTCCCCAAGTGTATGAGACCACACTTTGGAGGATGGTATGAGATAGTGGGTGATGGAAACTGCGGGTATAGAGCCATTGCGCATGGTCTGGGCTTAGGGCAAGATAAGTGGGAATTTGTTCGACGTACCATGATCGCTATGTTGAGAAAAGAGTATGATCTACTCGCGCCACTTTGGGTGTCTACGATGACACTTGAGGCAATGGAGGCGAAGCTTGATTGGTTTCCTTCGCCGAACAGGCCGGCCCCACCGGAGACGTGGTTGGAGCTCCCGGATATGGGATGTTTGGTGGCAACGGCATTCACATGTGTGTTCGTTACCGTCGGTCGTGGCGTGGGGATGACATACCTGCCTATGAGGGGGAAGACAAACGAAGCATCGATTGGGGAGAATTTGAAGACGGTATGCATTTGCCATGTCGAGAACGAGCAACATTTTATTGCGGTACGTTTATACAATCTTGTGTTAAAACATCTGTTTATACTATCTTGTGTTAAAACATCTGTTTATACTATCTTGTGTTAAAACATATGTATGATGCATTGATTTTCATGTAGATTGGGTTGGCCAAAACTTCGCCCTTGCCTCCTATTTAGTCGGGGTGGCTATATCATCATGACCCATCTTCGGGTGATTACGTAGATCAATGGCTATTAGATCGTTCGTTGGAGTATGAACCAGACAAGGACGAAAAGAAGCCAAAACGAAAGAAGAAGGTCGAAACAGTCGATTTATGTAATGAATGATATGAGTACGACATTCCTATAGTATGCTGCAATGAGTACGACATTCCTATTGTTGTCATAATCCAAACAACTTCCCCAAAACATTCAAACTGAAGTCATAACATTCAAACTTCAACAAAACATTCAAACTCAAGTCATAACATTCAAACTTCAACAAACACATTCAAACTCAAGTCATAACATTCAAATTTCAACAAAACATTCAAACTAATGCTCAAATGACGAAGCAGCCAAGTTCAATGGTTCGAAAGGAAGGGATACATTTGCTCCAATGATTGCCGTAACGCCTCGGCTACGTCTTCACATCGGTCATCTCCATGGTGATGATCGCGATATGGATCCATACGTGAATAGCAACTATCAAGGCACTGCACAAAAGATAAGTGGATACGATTAATAAACATACACGAAGTCAAAAATAAACAGGATATAATTACATGATTACTTACCTGCTGCTGAGTGTAACGATCCTCTTGAGGGATGATGAATGGATGTGTATGTTAGAGGTACCACTACATGTAATCATCGGTACACTGGTGGTGTTGACGAACTGGAGGACCCATGGCTTGCAGGCTAATGGAATGTTCATTGCGGGCATTCCATGCATGTAAGGATCTATCGTACTCCACCGTGTAACTGCTAATCTTCACGCCCCTCCATGCCTTAATGGGAACAATTGGTGGTCTTGGACATTGTTGTACACGCCCAAACTGCCGAGCTACTCGATCCGGCATGTAAGGCTCGGTGACCCACAAACAGGATATGACTCCATGAAATCGCGATGAAGCAAACATCTCATTATTGAAGTCAATGGAGCCGTATGGCATCCACTCAACCTAAACACAATTGAATTTCAAACAACTTATAATGCATATATATTTTAACATAATAGATAAGGACCGTATATTCACTTACACTATCAGTATGCATCCCATCCAGCTCCTCCCTATAATTCCTGGTCCGGTTGGGTTCATGTGACATGTCCCATTTTCTGGCGTATGGGATCGGCTGTTGTGGGTCCCAGTAAACACTCTGTGCAGGTCTAAACATGGGAAAGTACTGATATATCCATGACTACAAAATAATTACACATATGTCAATTCCCTACATAACAAACATATAATATATCTATAACAAAAATTTAGATATTTTTATTCAAGCCATTTAATACCTGGATCAGAGTGAAACATGTGGACATGACCCGTGCCTCTTTTCTTGTGCACTCGCCCAAGCTGCGGTACACGTGTGCAAGAACACCGGTACCCCATGCATAGTTCGTGACTTTTGTGAGATCAGTCACGAACGGAGTGTAATAAACGGGCAAGCGATGCTGAGACTTGTCAGGAAAGAGGGCAGACCCCACCAAGTACAGCAAGAACCCAGCCGCCAGCTTCTTCGACGCCAACTCCTCGCAATGAGTCTTAAAATCTCCCGCGTGCAAGTTACCGGCGACGATAGCACCATCCTCCAGCTCAAAAAACTCATGCGTCTGCTCCATCAACGCCTTCTTCAAATCATTGCGGCTCAGCTGCTCGTGCCATTTCTTTGGGAGACCCATGTCTTGCCCTTGTATGTTAAGCCCAAGGATCATCCACACATCATGGAGAGTTATAGTCATCTCTCCCCATGGCATGTGGAATGAGTTGGTTTCCGGTTGCCAACGCTCGACGAAGGCACCAATCAGCGTCTCATCCACATGCTCATGCATGATGTCCGATAGATGACATAGCCCGGACGCCAACGCCATGCTACCCCACGCGTCTTCCGTTGTGAGACGCCATGAGCGTAACTGCTTGCCTCGCTGCTGGAACCTCAAGGGTTGCACCGACTGTATATGAACATAATTAAGCAATCATACAGACTTATTTAAAACAAGATTAATAATTAAAAAAATTGTGTTACGTGCAACTTACAATGCGCTGGTAAAGGAGGTACGCCACGTGGTTTACAAAACTCTTTAGGAGTTCAGGTCTCTCCGGACCTCCAGGAACGCTCACCACCAGTTCAGGGTCGTATCTGACATTCTTCTTTGACCGGGGTGGTTTTCCCCGCGAAGAAGAGGCTTCCTGAGGCTCCTCGCCCGGCTCCTCGCCCGTCGTGTTTGGGGCGTCTTCTCTTGGAATCCTGGCATTGCTGGACTGGGCATGAGTCCCCTGGTCCTGAGTCCCCCATGTACAGGCATGATCCTACATTTATTAAATAGATCAGATGCAATAATGAATTGTAAACAAATGCATGTTATACTAAATGTACTTACCATAGGCTGATGATAGGCAGCGTTCGGGTACACTACCGGGTTCTCCCACGGGTTGTCCTACTCCTCATCTCCCTGATAATAATCCCTCGGGCTATGATGAGGGCTCACATGCGGCGGTAGTACCGGCAGACTAAAATTCTGCCCGTAATAGTTATTCTGATCTATTGTATCAGAATAACAATGCAGCGGACTTCCTTCATAGTCTGGGTCCCTCGGAGGCTCAGAGCCTGCTCTACCCCCAATAAACGATGGCACTGCCATTAGGCTATGCACTCCTATCATGCCAGTATCGCCAGCAGCCCCACTACTGCTACCGACTCCAGTTTGAAACCCTAAACCAGCCCCAGTACTGCTACCTGCTCCAATCTGGTATGCGCCGGTCTCATCATCCCAGTAGCACACATCCCTCCGTTGCCTCCTTTCCGACCTTTTGACCTCTTCGCCAGTCACATACGACTGTTGGCGTACAAGGTTGCGACGTATCCTGCGTTCAGTTCTTTCCCCAGGTTCCATCTGCGTTTACATATCAACACATTTTAATCAACAAAAATCAACAAACAGAAAATCAACGTTCCAGATATCAAAAAAAATGCAAATTCACACGTTACGTGTGACTTGTTCTCACACGTAACGCGTAGTGCACATTCACACGTTACATGTGACTTGCTCTCACACGTAACGCGTGGTGCACATTCACACGTTACGTGTGAATGTGCACATTCCAATTTCACCGGCAAGCCGCCGGCGACTTTTCGGCGATATTCCGGTCGTCTTCTCCGGTGAGACAGTCCGAATTTTAATCAACAAAAATCAACAAACAGAAAATCAACGTTCCAAATATCAAAAAAAATGCAAATTCACACGTTACGTGTGACTTGTTCTCACACGTAACGCGTGGTGCACATTCACACGTTACATGTGACTTGCTCTCACACGTAACGCGTGGTGCACATTCACACGTTACGTGTGAATGTGCACATTCCAATTTCACCGGCAAGCCGCCGGTGACTTTCCGGCGATATTCCGGTCGTCTTCTCCGACGAGACAGTCCGAATTTTTTTTTTTATCAAATATACCCAAAATTCAACAACAAATCCACAATTTTTACCAATCTAACAATATCATCACTTCCACTTTCATTTTTCCACACAAAATGTCAACAAACCTAGATCTACCTAACCAAAACCCTAAACATCACAAAAACTTCTACAAAACCTAGATCTACCATCCAAATCATCTCCAAATCATAGATCTACCATCCAAACCTAGATCTACCTAACCAAATACTATGTGTGGATCTACATTTCCTAACCAAACACTTTAAATTTATTAAAAACAAAATCAAATAATTATTTCTAGGAACTAACCTTACGCGGGAGGGGCGAGGAGGCGTTACGCGGGAGGGGCAAGGAGACGTTACGCGGGAGGGGCAAGGAGGCGCAGCGGCTGAGTGCTGATGATGAATGAAGAGGAGGAGCCGAATCTGGCTTTTATAGCCAGATTCCCACACGTTATGTGTGATACAATGTCACACGTAACGTGTGAACCGATCCCACACATAACGTGTGGAGCCAATTCACACGTTACGTGTGGGTCTTGAATGGGTCAGTATCGACGCGTAACGTGGGAAGTCTATTCTCACGTTACGCGCGGCCCTATGCGCCAAAAGGCAAAAATGTCTATGCGCCGAATAGTTGAGCCCTTGATAATTGATAAGATTAAGTGGAGGAGAAACCGAACATCGAAAAAACATATAGATAATGATTAATGACCTTTGATCTATTTATTAATTGGGATTTGTTACCATTAGTCTCCCTTCCACAATCTTTGTGTACGCTTGTTCCTTGATTGTCCAAACTTTTTTCATTAAATATTATTCAATTATGGGCCTCCTTTTATTTATATTTTGGTTAGAAAATAAATTTGAAAAAATAGAACAACACATGGGTTTCGAACTTGGGACGACACGGAGTTCCAACAGAAATCAAGGGGCCTAATAACTAGTGGACCAAGTGAGCTTATATACATGCACCACTATAGTTTGTATTTATTGGACTCTTTATCAGTTAAGGTCCTAGGTCATCGCCCAACCTGAACAACCTAAAGGGTCGGGCCTGATTGGAATACATAAAGCCAATAGATAACAATGAAGAAGTCAACTTGTGGAACCACTGCCTTGACGCTTGCTTGAGACCTTAGAGAGACTTTTTCAATTGACAAACAAGTTTGAGATCGTTAGGAATACCCTCTTGAACAATCATATAGACTTCCTTATATAAATCACCATGCACAACACATTATTTACATTCATTTGATACACATGCCAGTTCTTTGCAGCAACCAAAGCAATCACTCTTTAGATAGTTGTCATCTTCACAACAAGGGAAAATGTGTCATGATAGACAATCCCAACTTTTTGTGTATAACCATTAGCAACTAAACTTGTTGTGTATCTCTCAAGAGATCCATCAGCCTTCAACTTCACACGGAATACCCATTTACAACGAACGAGTCTCTTTCATGTAGGAAAAAATAATTAAATTCCAAGTACCATTAGCTTGTAAAGCATCAAGTTCTTTTCTTATAGCAATAACCCAATTAGGATTTATAGATATTTGAAGGTGTGCTGTAGGTTCAAAATAAGAAATGACATTGGCTACAAAAGCTGGAACTGGCTAAGAAGTTGGAAAGAAGAAATCAAACCAGTTGTGACAGACTTAGTAGGACTATAAGAACAAATATATTTAATCAAATGTGTTGGTTGTTTGAAAATTCTAGTAGACCATCTTGTACAAAGGGGAAGTGGTGGTGAAGGAGAGGGTGTGGAAGAAGGAGAGGAAGAATTGGAAGGAGTAGAAACAAAAGAATGATAAAATGGAGGTAAGACAATAGAGTCGGTAGTATCAATTATGGTCCTAGGAAGGAAGAAAAGTCATTTTGTGGAGATAGCAAGGGAAAGTCAGAAGGTATAGATAAGTGGTGTAAGGGGAAGTGATGTTCATGAAAAGGAACATCGCGAGACCAAATGATCTTCTTGGTGGAAAGGTCCAAAGCTTTATAACCTTTCTTTCCTAAGTGGTGTCCAAGAAAGATACATTCGGTGGCCCTTGGTTGAACTTTATCTTAATCTTTGGTGGATGTGTTAACAAAACATAAGCAGCCAAAGGCTTTGAGAAGGGAGTAATCAAGGATTTTGTGATATAAGAGTTCATAGGGTGATTTATTTTGTAATGAAGGTAAGGTGCTATGGTTGATGAGGTAAGTAGCAGTGAGGATGCAATCACCCCAATATGGATATGGAAGGTTGGCTTGTAAGAATAAGGCACGATCCACTTCAAGCAAGTGTTTGTGTTTGTTCTCAACCACACCATTTTGCCAAGGAGTATTAGCATAATTTGTTTTATATAAATTTCCTTCATTAGCGAAGAAGGTTTTTGCATTGGAATCATGGACACAAATGATTTAAGAAGGGGAAAGGCATTGTGTTTAATAGTCATAAGGAATGTCCATGTACTTTTCAAATGATCATCCACCAAGGTAAGAAAATATCTGAAACCATCATAAGTCACATGCTTATATGGTCCCCATGTATCCATGATGTAAATCAAAAGGAGATGTGACATGAATAGAAACACGATGAAATGATTTTTTTGTGTTTTTTGTTGTTGCTTTTGGACATAGTTGACAAATATAGTTGGTTTTGATAGAAACATCAGAATTAAGAACATATTGCAACTGATCAAAAGAGATATGTCACAAATGGCAATGCCATAATTCAGGACTATCCTTATGGATAGAAATACAATTGAAATGGTCTTGAACAAAATGAGAATTATAAGAAGAAAACCTAGAATCCTTAGCAGTTAACAGAAGTTTGACTGATTTATTTAAGACACATAATTCATTGGCTCCATGGGAAATCACAACTAGCTTATTCATCGAAGGGGCCTGAAGGAAACAAAGGTTGGGTGTAAAAATCATTTTAGAAGAAAGGTCTTTGGTTACTCGTAATGGATAGTAAATTGAATTGGAAAATAGTAACATGAAGGACATTATGTAAAACAATATGGGAAGAAAGCCTCATTGAAACTTTATGAGCAATAGAAGCACATCTTCCATTTGGTAAGTTTATGAAAATAGGTTTAAGAAAATTTATAACGGAATCAAATGTGTTTAAATGAGGACTAATTTCGTCACTTGCACCATTGTCTAAGATCCCACATGAGTCATTATTAGGAGAAAAGAGACATAACATTTTACCTGCTAAGAAGGCAGCATGAGAGATTGTTTCATTGCCTGAATGTTTGTGAGATGATTTATCAATGGTTTATCTAACATTTTACATGCTAAGAATGCAACATGAGTGATTGTTTTGTTGCCTGAATGTTTGTTGAGATGATTTATCAATTGTTCATACTGGTGAATTGTCAAAAAAGGTGTTGAAGCAGAATCTAAAGTAGATGCATGAGAAGCAATTCGAGGGCCCTTTCTAAGAGGATAACCATGGATTTTCCAACACCTATCCACATTATGATCCCTAACCTTACAATTCTCACAAAAAAAATTGTTTTCAAATTTTTCAGGGGGAAAACCATGCACTTTCCAGCATTTATCAATCACATGTCCTTTAACTTTGCAATGATCACAAAAGCTTTTAGAAGGTGGTGTTGAAGGATATCCATGGAGCTTCCATCATTTCTCCATGGAGTGTCCTCTAACTTTACAATGATCACATTATAGTCTCCCTCTAGGACTAAAAGAAGAAGTTCATGATGTAGATCGTTGACCATTTTTTGAGCAACAAAGGCTAAAGAAGCCGAATCAAGTCGAGAAGAATTGTTGCAAATGTTCTTTGTTTTTCTTCTTGCAAAATAGCATGATAAACTTGATCTAAATTTGGAGAAGGACTCATCATCAATAGGTTGTCTCTAATGGAATTAAAAGTGTCATGCAAGTCCTATAGACACTATACGACTTGTTGACCATGCATAACTCTTCCAACCACCACAGTTAATCCACAATCACAGATACTATCCTCAATGAGCAACATATATTCATCCCATAATTTCTTTATTTTGTGAAATAAGACGTAACAAAAGAGTTTCCCATAGAATTTGAAAGCAATTCTCTTTGAACCTGATAAATTCTAGTTTGATTTGATTTTCCAAATCTAGCACCAATTTCTTTCCAGATCTGACTAGAAGTACGACAATATATCACAGATTCAACATTTCCTTTTCTACAGAGTGTAAGAGCCAATCAATTACCATAGAGATGCATCAATTCCAATTACTGAAAGTAGGAGAACATGGAGTTGGTTTCTAGCAAGTTCATCAACAAATCTGAGTTTGTTCTTCGCGTTCAAGGAAACATCAATTGATCTCTTCCCATGATTGTAATTCCTCTCAATAAGCAAGTTGGTTGAAAGCATATAATTCGGATTATTTGAATTGTAATTGTGGAGATTCAACTTGTGTAATTGTGAATCTTTAGTATCATTTTCACCTTCGTTTTTCGGAGTCATTGTTCAATTCAATTCCACAGCTCTGACACCATCTCAATTTGTATCAAATATCGAGAAATTGATCAAATAGAGGAAAAAAAGTTTGGAGAACAAGAAGAAAAAAGAGAGAAGAGCATTGTTTTGTAGAAAGGGAATATTCAAATTAATTGCATTATGCTACAAATTTTGTGATTGTGTATGACACTTATACATATCTTTTCCATCAAGTCAAGCTTATAACAAACTAGTTCAAATCCTTAGATGATGTGACATCCATATCCTGTAACATACATATGCTCTCTCTAGGTAACACAACCTTTGTTCATTAGCTTCTGGGCATGCCTCTAAAGAGCACTGATCTCTTGTATGCATATCATATGCCCAACTCAATTTGGCAATAACGCACATGAGACTGGTCCTTTTGAGCCTGGCTATGGCTAGGGCCAATTTATGATATCGAGAGTTGCACTAATGGGGGCTCAAGAGCACCCAAGATTAACCAAGAAGCTCAAATTTCAATCAAACAAATCTCTAGAATCAAACTAACTATTTTAGCAATTTTAAAATATGAAACATAGTTGCAAATAAAATCGAAAACAAAGTAACACTTTTAGGACCCGTTTAGAAGAGCTTCGAGCTCTCAAACAATTTTATATTCCTATTGTTATTAATATTAAAGTTATAAAATATGTTATATGCAAGTAGACACTTCAATTTTCGGAATTGTTAACTAAAATTCTAAAACCAAAAAATGTGCAATTTGTTTAATTTGGAAATTTCAACTCAAACTTATATATATTGTCTAAGATTTAATTTTTTTGCGGAGAGGAATTGGTAAGGTGTGGGGAAAGGTGACGGTTTTGGGTTTGTGGGTAGGCAAAATTGAGCTAGTAAAACAAATTAACGCACAACTGGGCCAGTCCTAACATCGACAAATTAGCAAAAATCTTAATTTTGGTATAACAAGGACTAATATTAATAATTTAGTTGAAAATAATCAAATAAAATTGAAGTTATTCAACTTGTCATTCAAGTATAAGCTTTATTGCTAATTGATATCGATAGAAGCTGGTGGTCCAATCAATGGGGACGTGTCTGTTCATGTGCACACGTGCATAAAGCCTAGCGAATAAGCACCATGAGGTTTCAACCGAAAATCAATTGAAAATAAATGAAATAGTTTATGGTCTTATACAGTTGTCTTGTTTTTATTTACTTTACCGATATGTGATACTTATTTACCCTTATATCCACAATATTCAACCCAATTAATTTTCATAATCAAAGACATATCATAAACTAAAAGGAAATATAATATTGGATAGCGGTTCTTGTAAAACGCACACACCATGCGTAATGCGTTATGAGAGCAAGAACCGTGCTTCATCTAGTGTCTTTTTGAGCTCATGTACTCTAGATTATGGATTCTTTTTGTTTTCATGATAACTTATCACTAGCATCACACAAATTTCGAGTTTGAATCATATTTGACCCTTAAGTTTGAGTACACATAGCTCGTAAATAGAGAAACATGCTTCTCTTCGCTTGTGTTCGAGTCATGCCAACTTTGTCAAATCTTTAACCTTTTGAATAGAACTCATCATAAGATAAGCGGATTTATATATGTTAAATAGAAATGGAATGAGTATCCACCATAATCTATATCTATATAAAGTTAGCATTTTGTCACAATAAATTATCCTATTTAAGATATAAAAGATGAAAGAATATCTTTATGCAAATAACAAAAGTTGATTTAAGTTAGCATTTTTGACAATAAATGACCCCATTTAACAAATAGAATATGATATAATATCTTTATGCAAATAACAAAATTAGATTTTATAAAAATAGGAAATATTTACATGTAAAGTTAGATTATAAACGTCCCTATTCAAGGGAAGATGAAAGAACATCTCATACAATAACAAAACATTAGGTTTTCTTAAAATAGAAAATATGATAAAAATACTTTTTATGATAGTATTAGTTAGAGCGATCTAGGGTCTATTTTGATAAATGTTTACATTTAATAAGAAAAAAATCATTTTCATATTTTTAAAAAATGATCATTACCTATCATCTTTATTTTATTTAAGTTTTTGTCATAAAATAAACTATGGTCAAATTTATAATTTTTTTGTTTGCAAACTTTATTATAACAAGTTCAACTCTTAATGTCTTTTATTGTACAATAAAATAAAATTACTCCTTATTTGAAGTACATAACATAAATACTTTAGCAAAATTATTAGAAAATCATCGATATAAAGATGAACCAATTTTTATCAAACAAAATTAAATACTCTATTCAATATTAGTCACAATTACAAACTAAATATTCAATCACAATTGTTAATAGAAAAGACCCTAAATCGTGCACAAAAACTAGACGGCCTTTTATAAAACAAAAAAAAATACACATTAATGTAAACTTATTGTTTATACATTATATAAAACAAAAAATATTATATTTTTCAATCATCTGGTAATAAAAATAATAAAGTTGGATCATATGAGTGGAGACTTAATGTGAATAGTGAAGAGCAATATTGTCCATTAGATTTAAGAAATTGAGAGCTAGGATTAAAACACATACACTAACAAAATTGTACATATAACGAAATTTATTATTTATATTTTTCAATCATTATTTATCAAAAATATGAATCGGAAAGATGAGTCCCCATTTGCTTTTGTTGATCCGTCCAGGTTGATTTTAATGAACTTGTCTAGCGGTTTATTCCACGTAAGAATTTTTTGTTTTCTCTTATTAGTTTTAGTTTTTTGTGAGTTATTGTTATTGAATGAACAATTTGAGTTCCATGTTTTGTTTTCTTCCAATTGGAAATTTGGTTTTGTGTATACTTTATCAATTTTTTTATAGGATCATTTGTTGGATCTTTGTTTGAAAAGATTTTTTGGCGGAATGCAAACACTAATACTAGCTCGGATAGCACGCTCGAAAGCTCGAATTTATTTTTAAGTATAAATAAAATATAAATACTTATATATCAAATGTCTAGGGAAATTAATAATAGAATTATTAATAAATTATAAGACAGTGAAAATGATTTTTGTTAACAAATTAAATATTAAGGTCACCAATTAAATCATGCTTATATGCAATATGTCTTATATAAATATGAATATATATATATGTATAATAATAATGTATTAGGTTCTGGTTAAATGATGTGTTACGGTAAAACGATGTATTAATTGTACCCGTTGGATGAAAAAATAATCAACGGTCTAAATCTTATCCTAATGGGTGAAAATTAGTAGGATAGGCTCCATGTATCTGATTTGGGCTAAAATCCCAATTTTATAGGAATTTGATTGAATTTTTTTATTAATTCCCTAAATTGTCACCTCTCTCTTCAAAAAAAACGCTACCAATTCTTACCCCAGCTTCTTCATTCCCATCACCCCCTCTAATCTTTCAATTTCCATATTCTACCATTGAAGTTGTCTCCCTGACTCCGCTTCCGCCCCTGCATCCGCCCAGCTCCAACTCCTCTTCGACAACGACTTCGCTTCCGCTCCGCCTCCGTTATAGCCCACTCCAACTCCACTCCACGCCGATCCCCCTCCAACTATGCGCAAATCCGCCTCCTCTCCTCTTCGACTCGCCATTGAAGCATCGTTTTCAAGTTTTGATCTCCTCCCTAGTGCCGTTTTCAAGGACTCATCGACGTTCTGAACATTCCTCAAACTTGGTCTCCTTGTCTCCCTCAACTGATCCCGTATTTTGTCATTGAAGCGCCATCCTCAAGCTCTGTATGGCTTATGGTATTGTTAAGATGTTTTTTAGAAGGTCATGTATTTGGATTATAGGTGTTTTTGGCATGTTATGTGTCATATGTTTGCTGATTTTCGTGTTCACTCTAAAATATTCAAAATTGAATAAACGATATTCATGAATAATACAAATGTATGCATGAATATCAATACTGAAGACGTGAATATAAAACACAAGAACATAAATATTATTAAAAAAACATTTTATACCATACAAAATATTATGAATATGCCTACACTATACATGAATATTAATACATAAGAAGATGAATATTCACATACAAAATAAAAACATGATTACGAATAACGTACACTAATGATATATTCAAAACTACATAAAGGATATTCATGACTAATAAAAAGTGTATACATGAATATCAATATCATGAACATCAAACACAACGATGTGAATATCATTTTTTGCACTATGTATAGAAGATGAACTCTGAAAGAGGAAGATGAACGTTGGGAGAGAGATCTTGTGTTGATTTGATTTTCTCTCTCATGGAGATTCTATCATTTTTTACTTTTAATTAAAATAAATACCATAATTAAATTTTGTAATTGATTTTATTCTAACTAATCTAATGGAAGAAGCACACCATGCTTCCTCAAATCTCTCCAAATCAGTTTGTCCATCATCTCTCATTCAACGCTCCTTATTTGTCCATCCGTTTTAGCACAATACTCGGTTTACCTGAACTCACCTCTAATAATAAAAATGTGTTATATATATATATGTTCATTCAATTCAACAGTTGTAGAAGTATGGGTGGTGGTGCAGACATAAACTATTTTGTGCGGGGTGTCGAGCCAGAAGTCCAAGCTATTGTGATACAACAACATGAAGCGATTAGGCATGCGGGCTATCTAGGACCCACGGGCTACCCGAGTCCGGGTGTTCGGGCGGATCCAAGCACCATCCCTAGCCTGTGTCCTTGATCCGGCCCGGGTGTACGGGCTTGACTTTTGGTCAAAGTCCATCCCGGATCCGAGTTTGGTCAGGTCTAAAGATAATAAACATATATTGGCTAAAAGGTGCAATTTTGATATACATGTTAAACATGCACATTCATATATTGATGCACTTTTATATACTAAAGAAGCACTTTGGGTTCTTACAGATGCACTTTTTATGCTTATATATGCACTAAAAGTATAATTTTATAGGTTGTTGGAACACAAAAAACAAACAAAATATAAATATTAATTTTCAAAAAAAGTATTTTTCGCAAAAAATAAATCTTCGTCAAAAATATTACTTTTGAATTGTTTTTTCAAAAGAAGGCAAAAAAAACTATACAATATTTAAAGTTTTATTACTTTACATTTCCTAATAATAGTCCTTAATTTCCTTTTGAATTGTTTTTTCAAAAGAAGGCAAAAAAAACTATACAATATTTAAAGTTTTATTACTTTACATTTCCTAATAATAGTCCTTAATTTCCTAGATCTAGTAATAACTGTTAATCCTCACTTTAAATTCTAAAATACTCATCAATAATATAGGTGCATGGATTTTTAAGTGAAGCGTTATCTAAATATGTTATCTATTTTGACTGCTGACGTAGCCCGCGTCCTCACCGACACCGACACCGACACCGACGCACGCAGTTTCGCTAATGAATGAAGCACCATTGAACTAATCATGTTACTTTTCACTTAACAAATCAAGTTATAAATTGTTAAATTAGTGGGCTTTTACAGGTTCATCGAACCATTACCTCATTCATAAAGAAGCCCATCAACCATGAAAACAGCTGTAAACCCCAAACCCACGAACTATATACACCCGCGTTATAGTCTAAGCCATGAAAGTTTTGCACTACATTAGTTAGTTGTGGATACGTTTCAACTCGTATTTTTCTTGAATTCAACTCGTATTTGGGTAGCGTGTATATGAGAAAGTGTTGATATATATATGATTAACTTCATATAAGGAGCATTCTTAGGATGACAAGTGATGAACATTCTATGTCATTTATTTTAATATTACCATATACCATAAGGTCCATAACACACTCAATTTCGGTCAACACTAAGATTTTTTATTTATTTATTTTTGTTTTTTCTTACACGTTTCTATTATAAACTATTAATGGAAAAAACTGAACAATTAGTTCTTAAAGTTGAACAATTATATGTTAAAAGTTGAACAATTAAAATTTGAACAATATTAAAGTTGAACAATTATATCTGAAAAATTGAACAATTTCATTTTTATAGTTACACAACTGTGTTCGTTATGTATATAAATTTGAACAATTGTATCTTAATGTTGAACAATTTTATTTTTTTAATAATTTTTTTGGGTTGACCATTTTTTCCGTCTTTACTATTCTTATTTTCCTACACATTTAGGATTTAGGGTTTATGTTTTGAACATTTTGAGTTGTATTATGTTTATAGTACATTATAAACAAAACTTCTAGTTTATTGGAAAATTGTAAATTTTTTAATGAAGTATTGTTCAATCTATCTTTTGTTACAAGTTTGAATTTTCATGCAATTTAAATTGTTTCACTTTTCTGGTTCATTTGTTCAACTTTATATATTGTTAAAAAAGTTGTTCAACTTGTAAGATACAAATGTTCAAATTCAAGAGAGAGTTGTTCAATTTTTTAGAAATAATTTTACGAGAAAAGTGTGTACGAAAACAAGAATAATAAAAAAATAAAAAATATTTTATCCCAAAAAGAAAATTGGCCAAAAAAAAACAAAACTGACCGTTGAATAGTGAAAACATGTGTCTATCTATAAAAAAAAATTTGTTCAACTTTATATATTGTTCAAAAAACATTATTCAACTTTTAACATACAATTGTTTAAGTTTAATAGGGAATTGTTCAACTTTTTTAATTACAATTTTATGATAAAAAACATGTAGGAAAACAAGAAAAAAATTTGCCCAGAAAAAAAAACTACCCGAAAAAAAAAAAACTAAAGTTTGCTTAGTGAAACAGTCGTCTATTATTAAAAATGAAATTGTTTAGCTTTAAGATACAATTGTTTAACTTTTCATATACAATTGTTCAACTTTATATATTATTCAAAAAAAATTGTTCAAATTTTAATTTACAATTGTTCAAATTTAATAGGAAATTGTTCATTTTTTTAGAAACAATTTTATGATGAAAATGTGTATAAAAACAAGAATAATAATAAAAATAAATAAATAAAATAAATCTGGACAAAAAATCAGTTTGACCGGTTAACGTTGACCGTTGACTGTTGACCGGTCAATGGTCAGATATTGACCATATGATGTGATTGAGTGTGAGAGGGTATATGTTTACTACTCCCTCCGTCCCAGTTTATAAGCCTCATTTTCCATTTCGGGTGTCCCAAAATATAAGCTCCATTTCAACTTTTTCCGTTTTTGTCTACTTTTTTATTCCACATCTACCCTTATAAAATCTTTACAATCCTTAAATTATCCCCCTTTAATTTTGTTTTTTTCTCCCCTCAACTACTCTCTTCATCTACCCATAATTACTCCCTCCATTTATACTCCCACCCACCGGCTCACATACCCCAATTATACTCCCACCCCATTTCTAGAACTCTCTCAAGAACTCTCTCCTCTCAACCAAGAACCCTAGCCCAAAACCTAAACCACTCTCCTCTGCCGCTCTCACTAAACTCTCTCAAGAACTCTCTCCTCTCTGCAAAACCTAATTTCTGTCTTTTTGATCTTCATCTCTTCGCCTCTTGTAATTGGATCTCTCATCTCTATCCCCAGATCTCCATTGTGGTGAATCTCGCCTTCAACAGATTCAGTTGTGGTGAATCTCGCCTAATTTCTCATGGATCTTCGCCTCTTGTGGTGAATCGCTCTCTGCATGTCCCTGTTTTCCTCTCTTTGTGCTTAATCGCTCCAGATCCTACATTTTTCTCTCACCTCTGCAAATCTCAAGAACCCTAAAATGAGTGACACAACTACGGATCGATTATTTGCAATCGATAGTCCCCTGAGTTTTTCTTCTTCTGAAGAGTTTGTGTGCCCTGAATTCCACACTGTGTTTGGGGCCCTGATTGCTTACCCATGCATTGCTACACTTCTCCCACACGGTATGTTGAAGGCGATCTTGAAACCCTAGAAGATGGTGTTGTTGACCAGCCTCTTCCAACGCCCCTTGATGCTATGGATGTGAAACCAGTTGAGGCTGTGGATGCCGATCCAGTTGATGGTGATGAGGTTTTTGTCCCTGACCCCGAGGATCCTGATGACGTAGTTGTTGGCGACTCTCTCTGATGAGGATGCAAACAGTGCATGCTAAGTCCCTTGACTCTCTTCTCTGTTTATGATGTTGTTGATTCTGTTATCTTGTTTATTATGTTCTGTTATTTTATGGATGAATTTGGTTGATTGTCTCTCTTGTGTTGTGCTCATCTGAGATTAAGGATAGTTGGTATTGTTGCATGCATGGTTGATTGTCTCTCTTGGCTTATGCTCAATGGATGATGAATGTTGATGAATGGTGATCTTTATGATGAGTACTGATGATGATATGTTGTTGTTGCTCATGAGAAACGAGTTTCTGCTCTTTGTAAAGTGGATTGTGTGTGTTGTCTTTTGGTCTCTGTAAGCAAGTGGATTGTGTCTGTTTTTGTTGATTATGAGGCCCTCTGGTGTTGTTGCTCATGATTAGATGCATGATTTGTTTGAAGTCCTTGTTAAAGGCATGATTCTTGATCTCTGTTAAAGGCATGATTATGTTAAAGGCATGATTCTTGATGATTGGCTTGGTGTTTGTCAAGGCCCCTTCTCCTGTGATTTTTAGAAAGCATGATTATTGATGGTTGTCTTGGTCTGTTGTGATCATTCATGATTGTTCACTTCTCCAGTTGTACTTCAGTTTCTGCCTTAATTCCTGTGCTATTTTGCAAATGTTGCTTATAAACTGGGACAATGGGAGTAGTAATCAAACAATGATGAAGTCTTGTTGAACTAAGATGCATGTTCCTTCCATTTGACTACATTAAAATGCCATAGGAAACCAGTTGATGTTGACTGAATGAGGCTTATGGTGCTCTTAGTGTTTTGTCAATAGGCATGTGTCAGTGATAGTAGGGGACATCTGAGTTTAAAACTGATCAATGATGAAGTCTTGTTGAACTGAGATGCATGTTCCTTTCATTTGACTGCATTAAAATGCCCTAGGAAACCAGTTTACATTAACTGTATGGGGCTTATGGATATCCTAGTGTAGATTTCATGGAGTTGTGTCATTGATGGTAGGGGAGACCTGAGATTATATATTTTTAATCAATGATGAATCCTTAAAAAACTGAGATACAACTTCATGAAATTTGTCTACATTAGGGCGCTATGAGCAATCAGTTGATGTTGACTGAATGAGTCTTAGGGTATTCTTAGTGTTTTGTCAATGAAAATGTGTCAGTGATGGTAGGGGACATCTGAGATCAAACTATTTTATCATTTTTTTCTTTGATTATGTTTCTAAGTTGTTAATGTCTTGCTTATGTAAATGCATGTTGTTTTGATCCCTTACTTCTCATGTTTAAGTGTTGTTTAAGTGCCTTGCTTATCATGTTTAAGTGCATGTTTAAGTGTTGTTCTAAGTGTTGTTTTGTAAATGCATGCCAATTTTTTAAGTTAGGATGAAATTGCTTAAGTTCTGTTTTGGTCCCTTGCTTCTCATGTTCTGTTAAGGAAAACACATACTTCTGCATCTATTCAAAACATGATATGCTTGTACACAAAAAATGATAACAACTTGCATGTTTAAACATAGGACTTATGCTAGACAAAAAGAGCACTTAGGCTATACAAAACATGATATGATATGCTATGCTTGGTCACAAAAAATTATATTCATGAGTTAAAAAAAGGATTTAGGCTAGACAAATAGATCTTGAGTGTCTTGCTCTTCTTCTTGAGTTTGTTGTTGTGTGTATGCTTCTGTTTCTTCTTAACTGTATTGTTCTGCATTTGATGGCCCTGCTTCTGCTTGTGTTCCTTGTCCCCCACCATGAACACTGTCCCATGCTTCTGTGACTGCCCATATTGGTGCATGAATTTCTCTTGGTAGATTGCTCTGAGCTTCTAATTTCTTTTTGTTGACATGTGGAATATCATAATCATTTCCTCCTTTGCTTTTCAGTATCTCATTCATAACATATTGTAATGTCATCCAAACACTACTTAGGGTTTTAGGGTGTAGCTCATAAAAAGCTTCATGAACTGCATCTAGCATGTGATCAACATCCTTAGGCATTTTTTTGTGCATGAGTGATTGAATGCTCCTAAAAAAACCTAGATCTAGTATGTTAAGGTCAGGGCTATTAGGTGGTTGTTGTGTTAAAATAAAAGTAAATCCCTCATGTTGATATACCTGCTGCCATTCTGCATCATCTTGACATATATGAGCCTTTGCATTATCCTGTTGTATAAAAATGACCTTGTGATGTCCATCTTGTGGCCATATTTCTTTGATTGCTGGAACTATCTGGTTGATTAGCATATGCCTTGTGACCTTTTGATTTACTGACTCTATTAGCTTGGTCACCAATGTCCCCTTTTCTCTGTTTGTGGATGTTCTTTTTGCTGGCTTCTTGTATGTGAAAGGGAATATACCAATTTTCCCATCAAAGATGCACTCCCCATCTGAATTGAACCTTGGTCTAGCTACTGCAGTTGTGAACATAACTTTTGGTATCCACTTGCTTGAGCTTGCAGATCTATACTTGCCCTTCTCATTTTGTGCTAGATACACCATGTGTGATTTTTTACTCAAATAGAACCATTTCTCATCCAGATGAACAAAGTCATACATTGGATAATATTGTCTCTTTGTTTCTGCTGTATCACCTTGTAATAATCTCAATATCCAGTCCAGTCTTCTTATTTTGTTGGGATCCTTTAACCCAGGATGTAGTGGGTTTGTGTGTGGCTTCATGACTCCCCTCTTGATCATTCTATGTGCTGTGCTCTTTGATATGTTTAGATTTCTTGCTAAATCCCTGATGCAAGATCTCTCCCCCATATGCAGATTTGTGATTGCATCTGTTGGTACCTCAATTCTCTTTCTCCCTGCATTATGATATTTTGGAGTGACATTATACCTTTGATTTGCATTCCTTTGTCTCTTGGCCATTCCCCATATTCTTTGTATGCACCATCTTGATACATTAAATTCTGCTGCTGCAGCATTAATGCCACCATGTTCTAGCTTTCCATTTTCCGATCTGTCAAGAAGCCACAACAAAATTTCCATCCTTTTGTCATTGCTGAGCTTGTTCCTATTTGTCTGGTGATGAGCTGCCTCTGATTCTTGATGCTCTGTTCCTGCATGTGTTGATGTCTCTGTTTCTGGTTCTTGGTTAAGATCAAAGAGGAATTCATCTTCCTCCATCTCCCTAGTTGGCTCATTAAGATCAAGATGGAAGTCACCTTCCATTTCTCCATCATCACTCATGAAATCATGTACCTGGTCTGCATCATCATCGTGGAATAGAGCTAGTTCATTAAGATCAAGCCTTGAAGACATTGGAGCAAGCAATGATGCCTGGATTTTTGTTAAAAGCTCTGTGTTTTTTTGCAGTAACAGTAAATGCTTGCATTTACTCTTGCTTGAGCCTTAAATACACTCTTAAGATGTTTGAAATCTGTAATTTTTATATTGTTGCACAGTTGGTGATCTGTGTGACTCCTAGATCTGCATTCCTATTGGTTGAAAATTGTTTGAGTATGATTAGTACAAGTTCAGATTTGTAAATCCAGTTTGTACTGTTTAGTTGCAATTAATGCAAAGTGTATTTTCCCCCTTCTCCAGTTGTACTTTTATTTCTGCCTTAATTCTTGTGCTATTTTGCAAATGGGGCTTATAAACTGGGACATATGGAGTATGATGGATGTTCCATCATAGCCTTCCATTATCTCAAAATGATTGACACTTATTCCTCCTCACGTTTCACCGGAGCCTGACTATATATATATATATATAGGAGATGGATGATATGACAAAGTTTATTTAAGAGAGAAGTGAGAACGATTCTAGGCCCTTAGATTTGAAAGAAAAAGAGTTTAGATTAGACTTTTATTAAAATGGTATAATTCGGTCGTGTCGATTTTTTTTCATAATACACGTGTTTTATTGAAAAATTTCATTTTCAATCATTGTGAACATATTTTCATTCATTATTTTTGTCCATAAATGTTTACCATTTACCTAGTTATATTAACAGAGTAGGGCTCAAGTGTATAATGATCTTAGATGGTAAAATGACGAGTAATTAAGGCCATAAGATGTAAGAGATGGATGAATAAGATTAGAGTGACAAAATTGTAAATTATTATTTTAATAATTTTTTTTTCAAAAAATCTTTTTAAATTTTTTTTTTCCCAATTTTTTTTTTCAAACATTTTTTTTTCATAATTTTTTTTTCGTATTTTTTTTTAAAATATTTTATTTAATTGTATTGTATAACAAGTAGAGTTGTCAAAAAGTGATCGAACCCGTTTTACCAACCTGAGCGACCCGCTTTTGGACCCGACCCGACCGAAATTTTTGATAACCCGAATTTACCGAGACCGAACCCGACCAACCTGAACCCGATTAACGAATAAATGTGGAGTATTAATAAAATATAACATAAAATATATATGATAAATGACATATAAATAATGATAATATGCTTAATATCCTAAAAAAGAACATTGTTGTACTTATATAATTTTTTATAATGTAGAAATTTATAAATTAATATAATAAAAAATAACAATAACAATAAAATATGATTTTGGTCTACTAATATCAATTACATTAAAATAATTAATAATTTTATTATTATTTTAATTCATTTCAACTTATTTTGACATATTTAAATTAGTTTTTAACTATTTAATAATATTTAAATAGTGAACAAAATATTTAAAAAATGACGCTCTTGACCCATTGGTTAACCCGAACCGCCCGTTGACCTGTAATGACCCGACCGGCTTGACCTGTTATCCTAAATTACCCAACCCGTTCTCAACCCGAACCCGAAATAACCGAACCGAACCCAACTTGACCGACCCGATTAACAGCTCTAATAACAAATGCATAAATAAACACCAAAAGTGCATCTATAATGAATTCAAAGTGCATATATAAGCACATTTTTAATACTCATATAAAGTGCATCTTTAATATGATAAAGTGCATGCTGTAATATGTAAATGTGCATGTTTAACATGTATATTAAAAGTGCACATTTTAGCTAGTGTATGTTTATTATATTAAAAGTGCATATGTTAGTATATTAAGGTGCATATTTATCATGTTAAAGTGCATACTTAATATGCTAAAAAATGCATATGTAATTATGTTAAAGTGGATGCTCAATATTCCAAGTTAAATGCACGTGTAAGTATATTACAGTGCATGTTTAGTAAACTAAAATTAAGTAAATATATAAATATATTAAAGTGCATGAGTAGTATGTTAAAGTGCATGGTACTAATTGTTTTAGAAAAATATTCATGAAAAAATAAAAATATTTTTAGGGGAAAAAATGGAAAAAAAATATTTTCGAGAAAAAAATATTTTAAAAAATAAAAAAATTCAAAAATAATAATTTTTAGGAAAATATATTTTTTGGGAAAAAAAATTCTATTTTTTTTTTGGAAAAACGAATTCGGAAATTTTTTTATTAAATTTTTTTTTTGAAAATGAAAATTAAAAATTAAAAATAAATTTACAAACATTTGTTATATTTACACGTTTACCACTCCATGTGTTTTAATCCTAACTCTCCATTTTTACAATCTAGTGGCTAAGATTAATCCTCATTTTACACCATAAATACTCTACTCATATGATCCTCACTATCTGTTAACAATGTACCTAGTTCTATTTTTATTTTCTAGTAAAATTTCATATTACTTGGACAAAACTGCTCTTCATCCATATATTTTTCTTCCAAAAATCATATTTTATAATAACTTCTTACATAAATCACCTTTTGTTTTCGTAAGTATAAATACCTTATAAAATACAATCCTTCAATTTCAACGGTATTTTAGGTATTTTCCCCATGACATTACACCCTATATAGACCAAAATATCCATTTAAATTAATTTAATCTAATTTTTTATATATATCAATGGTTTAAAATATTTCTCTACGAAAAAGCGGTTTAGTAAAAGTCTCACATTTAATTTAAAAGGTTGATTTAATGAACCTTATTTTTTTTATTGAAGTGTTGTATTAATTAAATTTTCACATGCGAGACCAACTACATATAAATCTTGAGAAATTTTTATAAATCTACAGATTGTAAAGTTTCTTAAAATATAAGAATGAAAAATAATTATATGATAAATTTCTTAAAATAGTCATATGATTGGAAATTTTGACAAATTAATAATTTTAATTATTGATTTCTGCTAATTCGTGTAAATTTATTCAAATATTTTTACAGCTCATAAAATTTGACTATTTACCTCATAAAAAAGAAAAGAAAAAAAGAAAAAAATAATAATTATCCAACAAGAATAATTGTAAACTAACGAAAAACATTATAAAATTTAATCCCTATCGCCAGGTAAGAACTATTCTCTTTTGTTTTCATCTCTTTTATACTCCTCACAAAATTAAAACAAGAACAACTAGAACACGGAGACCATGAATAACACTTAAAAGCTTTGTATTAAAATATATTAGACTAAAATGCTAACTTGGTTCTAATCTACAAAACTGATTTTATCAATCACAAAATGATGTTTAAATAGAACAAAAAGGGATAGAAACTTGCAAAATAAGAAAGTGGACAAGGAAGGATAGAAACTTGCAAAATAAGATAATTAAGTTATAGAACCAAACCCTAATAGAAAGTTAGGAATAAAGATAACAAAATCCTAAGTGAAACAAAACCTTCAATGTCTTAAAAGAATCTTGAAAACAAAACTCTTAACATTAATGCGTCGCACGATCTTGGTTAAAAGCACAAACCGTGCTGGAGAAAGTGCACAGAGTTGGTCGGTTTACAGTGGAGCATTGCACACATTGTGCACTCATATGCACAAACCAATACTAGCTTGTGTATTTTTCATTACAACTCAGTAATTGTCGTATTTGATCATATTCCCAGTTAAATTTTGTGTCGACGTAAATTAGAAAATTGTAGATCTTTGATTCGGTTTCCAACAGTCCAGACTTTGATGGGGTCTTTAAAGTAACGAAAAATATTTGTCTTGATCCTCTTTCTCGGTAATCTTGGCTTTCTTCCGAAGCGGGATTTGAATATGTATTTTTGGATATCATCATTCTTCTCTATTTGTCTTTTCAATTCTTCCTCAAACCAAAATTGTAGTAGACAATAAGCACGAGAAGAGAACAACGTAACTTGGACAACTTGGCTGAAAGCAATTGTGTTCTAGTTGCTCCTTATATAGCAAAAGAGTATAAGGAGCGGCACGGTAGACCATGATAGAACTCTCGACTACCTCTTCTAAATTAACTTATTGTATTAAAATAAGAAGACTTCTATCCAATTACCCATAAGTAATATTTAGGTATTATATCGTCTTTGATTCACCCAGTTTGGTCAGTTAACACTGCTTTACGTTCGGACCGGATATTTTATTATCCTATTTTAAAAGGGACCCTTCCAATATCAATTTTGGGTTTAAACTCGAATATGCTAAGATACACTAAAAGAATTATATATCAGTTTATCACTAGATCAACTGAGTTTTAATAATATTTAATTGTTATATGTTAATTAAGTATAATAAAGTTTTTTTGTTAGCACTTTAGTAATATAGAGTTTAGGTTATCAATTTGTCATACAAAATATAATTTGCTTATATAAGTTGATTACTTTGAACAAAATAAATAAAAATAAAAATAATAATTATTCTAACCAGATATAAATTAAGATTACAATTTTGAAAATTATGAGTTATCAAGAATCCAACGGCCTGATCAATTATCTTAATTTAATAAAGTGATTTGACCATGTCCATGGTCACTCAAGATCAAGAGGACATGGCATTGGTACCCAACGTCTCGCCCTCAACGCCAATAGTTATGCCCCATGTCGCACCCGCAACACTCCCTCACTCAACAGCCCTCTCGACTCACCCGCCTCTTGACTCCATTACTCGAGACCGAGCTAGGCATCTTCAAGCTGACCTTCACCAAGGCCTATTGATCACAAGTGCTCTCATGAATTGTCAAATTGGTGCGGTGACTTTGCTCTAAGTTCTCCGAGGACCGTGCCCGCCACGCACGCATGATTTTGTCCCTGACGTTCCTCCATTAAGTGAAGCATGATTTTATACATTGAACCTCATGCATTATATGCATATAATAAGATGTTTTCTCAACGATGAAGTGAACCTTATCTCCAACTAGTTGAAGAGTTTCCAAGCTGCCACATCTATTGCAAATCACCCGAAAAGTCTCATGTTGGCAGCTTCCGTGTGTCTTCCTTTTATGGTCTTTTTTTCCACTTTGTTTAGACACGTTTTTATGATAAAAAAACTAGAGAAATAACTCATTTTTATTCAGATAATTTTCTAGAAGCTCGACCCTTTTCTCGTGAGTTATATCAAGAACCTTCGACCAATCATTTGAATGTGTTATATCTCATGTGTGCGATTTTGTTCATGCTTCAAAAGGTATGTTATATCCTTGAGATCTTTGATCACATGTCCCTTAAATTCCCATAAATTATTCCTAAAAAACGGATCTAAAATCCACCAAAAAACAGTCTCAAAATCATCTTATTCGAGCTCTGATCTTCTACATCACTTTGTGTGCATTCTAAGGCAAACGTCTCTTGATCCCGAGCATCAAAATGAGGCAAAATTCATCAAGTGGTATTAGAGATATCCTCAAGGTAACTTTCTCAAGTCAAAGGGGTATGAATTGACCTCGTCTATTTCGGATTTGTGTTGCTTGGACTTCTTTTGTTCTTGTCGCCTCGAAATTCTGGAAATTCGATTTGATGCATTCTTGTTTGTTCTTGTCTGAGTGTCACAAGGTTGAAGACAACTTTTTGTCTTCTTGAACTAAAACTTGCCTTGATTAATCCTTCTTCCATTATTGTCGATTTCTTGTTCAAATTCTGTCATTACTTCCTTTTGTGCAACCTTTCGGATTTCTTGAGCCTAGCCAACCATTTTTACATCCATTATAAGTGGCACCTTAGTTACATTTATACATGCAATTTAAGTTTAATATATAGTCTAACTAGGGTCAATTTGGTTCGATTACTTTATCAAAAGTCTTGGCTTGTTAACTTGCACACATTTATGAAATTGCTCTTGTGTTTCTTGTAATCCTTACGATTTCGTTTGTCTAATTATATACAAAAAAAAATCAGAATCGACAAATAAAAAGAAGCCGAGTGTAACAAAAAAAAAGAGAAAAGATTAAGGACTTCGTTGATATCTTGTGTAACTGTTGTTCAAGTGAAGAGTAATAAAGTGTGTGTGGTTTTACGAAGTGTTGTAATTTCTTGAATTGTGTGAAGGGTTAAACTGAATTTGATTTGTGTTTAGTATTTGGGCGTACTTTTTGCATGATTTAGTGTTAACTTTGGTGCACACTCTTTGTTGCCTAAACACTTGAGCCATACCTTTTTCCTTCTTCATTTGGAGCATTGCAATTTTGATTTGGAAGTTGTCATATAGTTACCTTTGGGCTTATGTTGTTGCTAGTAAAGATACTCTAGTGGTTTCGAATCTTGTTTGGTGTGAGGATCTTGCACCTTGCAGATTTGTTCAAGTTCTTCTCACTTGTTTGTGAGAATTGTCATCCTTGGTTTTGACCCAAAAAAAAGAATTGTCATCCTTGGTCGTGTACTTAAAGGTGGTATCATATATCACTATTTATGATTTTTTTTGTGATTGTGAGGTACAAACACAAGTGATGAGAGTCCACCCCTGAAAGAAAAATCACAAGTGTAAAGAAGAGGAGAGAGGTTAGTGAAAGAAGTTTTCGATTATACTAACCTCACTTATTTTGGTGTTTTTGTGTTTTTCTTGGCTCTTCTCTTGTTTTTCTTTTTTTCTTGTTCTTGATGCAAGTAGACTGAGGAAAAGGAGTCATGTATAACCAATAAGAGGACAATAGGCCTATTACTATGGCAAATATGCAACAATTATGAAAGCAAATGCGTGAAGAAAATAGGTAGGATAGCCTTGTTGCCGTGAGATATGTGTTCGCATCACACTGGGCTAATCTTTTGAAGAATCTCAGTGAGAGGTTTGAACAATGGAGCAGTGGTGAACGAACCATTGGCACATATGATAATCCTCAAGATTTAGTTCATGACAACGAACATACGAGGCCATTGTTAGATGGAACTCCACATGTAGTGACAAGAGACAAGCCTTTGCTTCCTTGACAATCTCAACCATCTCAAGCCTACCAACACCAAGATATGGATGAGGATCTTCTTGCTAGTAATTACCCAGAGAGGGTTACACCTCAAGCTCGTTTCCAAGGCCAATCTTCACGGCCATTCCCTTGGAGGCCTTCTCTTAGCCTTACCAAGCGTTGGTTGCTCCATTGATGATGACGCGCCGTAACCTCCAAGCCCCACCAGCCCCAAGAGAGAGGGTTTGTGTTCGAGGTATGCCACCACCTAGAGGCCAACGTTATTGTTCTAGGGTGTATCGCAATGATGATTATGATATGCCACAAGGGAGAGAGAATCAAGATGATGTTAAGCTAATGGTACAGCCCTTCGCCGATACCTAGGATGCAGAGGCTTACATGGATTGGGAGTCCAAAACTAAATCAATATTTGATTTTATGGTTTCCATGATGCTCAAAGGGTTGTCATTGCCACCATCCACTTTACCGATTTTTCTTACTCCTGGTGGCAAGAAGAGAAAGAAGAAAAAGCTTACATGGGCTACCCTTCTATCAACACTTGGGCTGAGCTCAAGGCTGTACTTAGAGAGAGGTTCGTACTGAGGACTATGGTGAGCGTATCCAAGTACAATTGACGAGTATCAAGCAAGGCAGCCGCACACCCAAAGAGTTCTACAAGGAGCTAAAAATACTTGTCTTTTGGTCCGTGGTTCGATTTCCCAAAAGATATGTCATCTTTAAGTTTATTGGTGGTTTGAATTATGATTTATCTTCAAATGTTAAGATGCAGTGTTTGTGTCCAAGACCACCATTTTTAAATGTCCTCCACTACACTAATCAAGTGTACCAAAATCCACAAAGGATGAGGACTTCTAGCTCTTCTCGATCTTAGGGTTTCAACAATCCTTCAAGCTCGTCTTCTCAACCTCCTAGGAATAAAGATCCAAAGAATGAGCAGTCTAGGCCTCAGCCAAGGCGTGAAGCACCACCACTAGCCCAAAATCAAAGAGGAGATGCCAACAACCGATCAAGAGATCTCAAGTGTTTCAAGTGCTTCAGAAGGGGTCACTTTGCTAAGGATCGCCTCTCTAGAAGACAAGTTCTATTCATTGAGGATGGAGAGTATGAATTCGAGGATGGACATCAACAAGAACCACTTCGAGAGGAGGAAGAAGAAATTCATGTGAAATGTGAATGCAGTCGTGGGTGAGTGTTTTGTGGTAAAAAAGAACCCTTGTTGCTAATGAATCTCCTTCTTTGCCTTCACAATGGGAAACCATCTTCCACACTCATTGCTTCATCCAAGACAATGTAACAGCCTATATTTGTAATACTCTATAAGGATTATAGTACTATACATGTCATCAAGAGCTCTTCCATTTCAGGGTTCAAGTGATGACAAAGAACTCTGAAGTTAAGCGTTCTAGGGAGGGAGTAGTACCAAGATGGGTGATCTCTTTCTGGAAGTCCCCGAGTTGGCATGGAATGGCGCTTCTAAGGCCTTGGGCCTTACAAATGCTATCAGAGCCGACTCTAGGTTATGAGTAGACTTGGTCTTGAGGGCAGTGGCTCGACCTAGAGGGCGGTCTTTGGGCCTTGACGAGGTCGTCAAGGGTTCAAGTGAGGGTGATTGTAACACCCTAGATATGTAATCCTTTATAAGGATTAGAGTGTTACCCATGTCATCAAGAGCTCTTCCTTTACATGGTTCAAGTGAGGACAAAAAACTTTGAAGTTAAGCGTGCTAGGGCAGGAGTAGTACCAAGATGGATGACCTCCTGGGAAGTCTCCAAGTTGGCATGGGATGGCGCTTCTATCGCCTCGGGCCTTATATACAAGGTATTTAATGTGATCATATGGGGGTTCATGTTGCAACATTGTATACTAAGAAGTTGTGACTCGGTTTGGCCTTAAAATCACGCCCCACAATCTATCCTATACCTTGTCTTTACTGAATTCATCTACTTCCCTCAAGGACAAGGATCAAGCTTTGATCAAATTCAAAATTGGAGGGTATACAGATGAGGTTCTATGTGACGTGCTTCCCATGATCGCTTGCCACCTTGGCAATTTGAATGTGGAGTGATTCACCATGGTGTCACCAATGAATACTCCTTCCACATGCAAGGAAAGATGATCTTTCTCCATCCTATAGCACAACATGAGATCATGGCAGACTATATAGCCAACGAGCAAAGAATAAAGCGCGCTAAGAGAGGAGGAGACATAATCCAACTAGAAGAAAATGGCCATAGGCAAAAATCAACCTAGTTCAAGTCATATCCTTTTGGCCAAAGCCAAAGAAGTGGATCATGCGATTCATGGAAGTCAAACATGTTTTCTTGTTGTTTTTAAGGATAATTCGTTTGCTTCACAAGATTTGGTTGACCTACTCTACTTGTGTCTTCCTTGTCGTTGAATTTTGAAGATTTGTTCCAAGAAGAGATCCATAATGGCCTTCCAACATTTAGAGGCATTAAGAATCAAATATACTTCATTATGGGTGAAACTTTGCCTGACCACGCCGCCTACCGCAATAATCTAGCTGAAATTAATAAACTCCAAAGACAAGTGCAAGACTTGATGGAGAAGGAGTATGTGCATGAGAGACTAAGCCTTTGTGCGGTTACCGTCATCCTTGTTCCTAAGAAGGATGTGTCATGGAAAATGTGTGTGGATTGCCAAGGTATCATCAACATCACCATCAATTATAGGCACCCTATCCCTCACTTAGATGACATGCTTCTTGATGATCTCCATGGATCCAACATCTTCTCCAATACTGACTTGAATAATGGATATCACCAAATCCGGATGAAGGAAAGAGATGAATGAAAGACAACCTTCAAGACACAATATGGGTTGTATGAGTGGCTGGTAGTGCCATTAGGTTTGACTAATGCTCCTAAAACTTTTACGCACTTGATGAATCATGTTCTTAGGGCATTTCTAGGCAACTTCGTTGTGGTTTACTTTGATGATATCTTACTGTACAACTGCACATTGCAAGATTATGCTAATCATCTTAGATTTGTCTTAAAATGTAACACCCCTGACTTATGTCGGTAGTGTCACACGCCAGTGACCTCAAACTGTAAAGTCCAAAGCCACCCAGGCTTTAATCGAAACAATTACGCTTAAATAAATACATAAACATTAAATAATGAAAGAGTAATCAGCGGAATACTTTTATATAGAAACCCAATCTTTTATTAAAATTCTTCTCGTAACTTGAGAAGGATAGTTTACAACGAAGAAGCTCTCAAGTGCTCGAAATGTACAGATGAACAAAGGGTATCGGTTTTAGGGTTCTTGGGGAAAGAGTGATGAAATTGGATGATTTGAGAGATCGATTAAAGGGGCTTTTATAGGCATTTGGAAGACTTTAATGTCCCCAACAATATCTCTAAGATCACGCCCTCTAATTTACTCCTAATCGATCCAATTTTTAATTTTGTTCAAATCGGCCTTAAGAGCGACGTAGTTGAATTGGGGACAAATCCCGTCGATTTCGCGGCCTTTAATCCAAATTGACTGAGATATTAGATGCGGATTATTCCCCTCTTGAATTCCCAGAGGTTAATTGAATCAATCAGGTAGAAATTCGTGGCCAAATCCGCCATTGCAAGTGACCTTGAAGCTGCGTTAATGGACTAGGCTGGAGGAAGAAGAAAGCTATTTTCAGTATTTACACACGGCCCCCCCAATTGCAGCATATTTGCACATTTTCCCAACTTTCTAAAGTTGTGGCAAAAATGCCCTTATTTTAACTTTTAAAATTTAAAAAAATTACTAAACTTATTTATTTTAACATTCTAAGTTTATAATATTATTTTAACCCAAAATTAAATTATGAAAAATTTAACTTAGATTAAGATAAGCTTAAGTTATTTTTCTTATCAATTTGACCATACTATCCTTAACAAAATTTTGTTAAGCTTGATTTAAATATTCTAAGTCAAAATTGATAAGTTTTATATAAATTATGATTAACAATTCATAGCTTAAATAAATAACATACTTAGGACATTTATTATTTGTATCCCTTTATGGATAAACATAATAATTTCTTATAACCTTTATTATTACATTTAAAATTTTAAACTACATTCCTTTTTATAATTATTTATTTATTTCAACACCATACTATTATGGCCCATTTGATAATTTGTACTAAAATTATCATAACTCAACCTTTGAATTTAAGTTAATGAAATTTTAAATTACTCCTCTAAAAGAAATAAAGTAAATTTCATAACTTTTATTTTTATAAAATTAAAATTACCATTTTACCCTTCTATTTTAAGTGAGATATTACATAGAAGTCTTAGGGAGCAAAAGCTTAATGCTAATTTCAAGAAGTTCCATTTTTTCTCGGACCATGTTGTCTTTCTTGGCTTTGTGGTGTGTAAATCAGGTCTTAAAGTTGATGAAGAGAAGGTTAAGGCCATTCGAGAGTGGCCAACACCGACAACCATGACCCAAGTGACGAGCTTCCTAGGCTTGGTTGGCTTCTATCACTGGTTTATGACAAATTTTAGCACGTTGGCTTCGCCTCTCACCGGGACCACCAAGAAGAACATGCGAGCCCTTTGGAGTGCATCTCAAGAAGTAGATTTTGGAGTGCTCAAGGAGAAGTTCGCCAACACACCAGTGTTTGTCTTGCCCGACTTCTTAAAGACTTTTGAAATTGATTGTGCTGCTTCAAGTATTGGTCTTGGTGGTGTGTTGATTTAAGAGGGCCGCCCCACTACCTTCTTTAGTGAAAAACTGATTGGAGTTGGGCTGAATTATCCCATATATGATGAGGAGTTGCTTTCCCTTGTGAGAGTGCTCAAGACATCAAAGTATTACCTCTTGCCTAAGGAGTTTGTCATACACTCCAACCTTGAGGCCCTCAAGTTCTTAAGAGGTAAAAAAAATTGAACAAGCGCCATGCTAGGTAGGTGGAATTCATCAAAGCCTTCCATTATGCGATCAAGCACAAGAAGGCAAGGACAACATTGTGGCGGATGCACTTTCAAGAAGGTATACCCTAATTTCCACTCTTGATGGTAAGATGTTGGGTTTTACCTTCATGCAAAATCTTTATGCCAATGACTTTGACTATTGTGAAATTTTCAATGCATGTTTGTCTGAGGGTAGTAAGGATCAATTTTGTATGTATGATGGCTACCTTTTTTAAAACTGAAAATTTGTACATGCCTAGTAGTTCTATACGTATGTTGCTTGCTCATGAAGCCCATGGTGTGGGATAATGGGACACTTTGATGTGTCAAAGACTTTGGTCACACTTATGGAGCATTTCTTTTGGCCACGCAAGCGCAGAGATATTGAGAAATTTTGTAATTCATGTGTTACTTGCTTGCGTGCTAAGTCCAAGTTGAAGCTCATGGCTTGTAAACCCCTCTCCACATTCTTCATGCTCCTTGGGAAGACATTTCCATGTATTTGGTTCTAGTATTGCCACGTTATAAGAGAGGGAAAAAGTTTTTGTGGTAGTAGATCGGTTTTCCAAGTTGGTGCATTTCATTGCTTGTAATAAAATAAATAATGCTACAATGTGGTTGATTTGTTGTTTGATGAGGTTGTTAGACTACATGGTGTTCCTAAGACTATTGTGTCTTATCGTGATGCTAAGTTTCTTTGTTATTTTTAGAAGACACTTTGGTCTAAGCTTGGCACTAAGTTTCTCTTTCTTACTTCTTGTCATCCTCAAATGGATGGTCAAACTAAAGTTGTTAATCACACACTTGGTGTTTTGCTTCATTATTTGTTGAAAACTAACCTTCATAGGTGGTAAGAGTTCCTTGCTTTCATTGAGTTGGCCTACAACAGATCAGACCATTCAGCCACAAAGAGGGCACCGTTCAAAGCTGTTTATGGGAGGAATCTGATCAATACTCTTGATTTGGTTCCTTTCTCTTGAAAGATAAGGGTAGTGAGGAAGGAGTTCTTCAAGAACATATCAAGAAACTCCATGAGTACACTCACTTGCAGCTAGAGAAGAGGATGGCTCAATATGTGAAGCAAGCCAACAAGGAAAGATGGGAGGTTATCTTTAAGCTCGAGGATCTTGTTTGGGTTCACCTTCGGAAGGAAAAGTTTACTACCTTGAGAAATTCTAAGTTGAATCCATGTGAGGATGGTCCTTTCCAAGTCCTTGAGAAAGTAAAAAACAATGCATACAAGATTGATTTGCATGGTGAGTATGGTGTCCAAGATGTGTTTAATGTTGTTGATTTGTCTCCCTTTTGTGTAAGTGTCGATGAATATGAGGACGAGCTTGAATCGAGATCGAATTCCTTTCAAGAGAGGTAGTATGATATGACCACGCCCATGGTTACTCAAGATCAAGAGCACATGGCATTAGTGGTCAATGTCTCGCCGTCAACGCTCCTTGTTGCGCCCGCAATGCGCACACGCTCAACAACACTCTCGACGCTCACCCTCCTCTTGGCTCCATCACTCGAGTTTGAGCTAGGCATCTTCAAGATGACCATCACAAAGGCCTATTGACCACAAGTGCTCCCATGGATTGTCAATTGATGCGGTGACATTGCTCCAAGTTCTCTAAGGACGTTTCTGCCTTGCATAAATGATTTTAACCCTGACGTTCCTCCACCAAGTGAAGCATGATTTTACCTATGGAATAATATGTGGCGAACTCGTTCACCATGATTGATGCTTCAGTCCCATCTTGGAGACAAGATCTGGATTCATGAGTTTCCATGACGAGTAAGAAGAACTTCCAAGACTAATTGAGAACTCGAATTTAATGAAGAACAAACACTCACTACTATAATTAATCAAACGAACAAGAATCACAAGAGTGGGGGATGATAAACACACAAGCACCTAGACATATGCTTATGTCTACAAATTTGACTGCTAATGGAAAAGAGAACGTCTTAAATAAGGGTTCTAATATAAAAGCCCTAAAGGCTAGACAAGTAAATATTAAGTTAAAAGCAACCAAGACAAACTTGGAAACGTTTTGCCGATGCACGAATTGTGCATGTGCACATAGGGCAATGAATCACATAACCATGTGCACGACCCGTGCTGATGTGAAACAAGGGGTTGAATGCCCTTGTCTCACAAGCTTGGGCTATGGATCGTGGCACAAGAGAGGCTTGAACTTCTCCTAGAGGCACCAACTGGTTTTATGGCTCCTTTGGGTTGTCTAGAGGGCGAAAGCAAGGGTAATGCCTTGGGGAGCCGAGGGGAAGCAATGGACTACTGAGAGAGAGACAAGGTGGCCGGCAAGAGAGTCCTTGGCTGGCCGAAGTGAAGCAATGGCCAAGGGAGCCTCTAGGGGAGGCTCCTTGGCTGACTTGGTCTTGGAACAAGATCTAGCACTTGAGACATTGATGATTTCGTGAGAGATTGAGAGAAAGAAGGAGAAATTGTTGAAAGCTTGGGGGTTGATAGAACAAGTGGAGGCCTTAGGGAGGTATTCCTCAACCTAAGGGAAATATTCCACTTCTTAATTCTTCAACCAAGTTACAAGGAGCTAACAAAAGGGTTTAAATAGTCATGGCATTTCAGCCAACAAAGGAAAGCCTCTAATGGGTTTTAGTGAGTTGAAGCCCATATGCAAATGGGTCTTCACACCCACTAAGGCCAGACTAAAACCATGAAAGTAAATGACTAAAAGGGAAATGGATAAAAGCCTTGAGAGGATTAGATAGACGTGGCCACTAGGTCGGGCATGGGCCGCGCTCGCCTATGGGTGTCTTGGCAGCAAGGGCACGCTGCGTGTCATGGGCCTTGGCCGTGGTAAAGTGATGGCCTTGATGAGGGCTTCGACCATCCCCCAATGTGGAGGCGAGGTGCCCATGGCTCTCCGGTGTCGTTGATGTAGGACAAGGGGGGTTGGAACCCATCATTCTCCCCTTCTTGAGGTAGAATTGTCCTTAATTCGTCATCGGGGACCGAGGGCACATAAGGTCCGAAGAGGACGGCCAATGTGAGAGCGGGGTGGGTGCCATAGTCATCGGGAAATTCCACCTCATAAGCATCATCGGCGAGCCACTTGATCACTTGGAAGGCGGTGTGGCCATATCGGCGAGGCTTGGAGCAGCGCCGGGCTGGAATCCGTGCAAACGGTGTGTTCGCCAATGTCCTAGGACAAGAAAACTCAACAAGCAACAGAAAGGTCAGCCAACGGTGTGGTGGGGCCCTAGGGATGGCTCTAAGCAAGGCACCGGGGTGGAGGTGGCTACTAGTGTCAAGGGTAAAGCTCTTCCCAAATTTCAGCCACAACATCCTCCAAAAATGACCCACAAACCTAGGATCCCAAGCCAACACAATAGCACGAGGGATTCCATGTAAGATTACCCCGGGGTCAAAGGTAAGGGTATCTAGCTCGGGTGCAAGGTGTGTAGTGCCACAAGGAATGCCACGATCCCTCCTAGGGAGGTGGTCGCCTAACACACAAATGGAATCCCTCCCCTTCTTAAGCATGGGCAATCCAGTTAGAAAGACTATGCCTAAGTCTTCCCAAGGGGTGGGTGGGAGAGATAGGGGTGTGTGAGGACCGGGAGGGTGGGACCGAGCCAAAAGTGGAGCAAGTGTAGGCCAAAAGACATAATCCTCAAATGGAGCCATGTGTGTTGTATTCCCAAACTCTCTACGGGTCTCATGGTCATTCGTAATCAACAAGTTCCTAGAGGATGCCCTAAGGACACAATTCTTACCCGCTCGGATAAGGAAACCATCATCCTAATAATAGTCCGCAAGGTCCTCTAAAGTGGCATACTCGGCTAGGGTAGGGCCAGAGGGGGAGGGGGGGGTCATGAGCATGTAAAGATATAGTAAGTGAAAACTCCAAAATGTGACCGTGACAAAGAGAAGGAAATACATACCTCCTAGACAAGATGTCAGCAATCTTGTCTTGGCTCTTCGTGTGCTTGACACCAAACGGCCAAGTCTCCATAAGCTCCATCCCACGCACATGGCGCCGACCAATGTGGGCGTCGATCTTCAAGTGGACAAGAGATTCATAATGAGCGTGGAGGGAGAGCTCTGTGAGTGGTGAAGTAATGAGGTGCCAGACTCCTTGGTAATGGGGCAATGGTGAGGCCTCGAGTGGTAACAATGGCGCCGACCAAGGTGGTAACAAGGCGCAAGCCTCCTCCGGTGGGGCAGCCATGGAGCGCCGGCCTCCATGAGGGTGGGTGGATAGGGAGGCGCTAATAGGCGACAAGGGACCACTCACTGCGATGGGCGGCGGCCAGCCAAGTCGCGACTGAGTCAAGGGTGCGGACAACCGAGTGGGAAACAAGGCAACGCCCTCCTCCGGCGGCGTGGCAATGGGGCACCGGCATACCCGGGGGTGGGGCAATGGAGAGGCACGACTGGGCGACAAGGGCGCCGACCAAGGTGGCAACGCGGCTCTGCTCTCCTTGGTGGTTAGGCAAGAGTGCGGCAATGGAGCGGTGCCAAGAAGCAACACATGCGCTGGCCAAGTCAATGACAAGATGTCGTCTTCCTCTGGTGGCGCGACAATGGGACAACGGCCTCCATGTGTGCGGGGCAATGGAGAGGCGTCAAGAGGCAACCTAGGCGCCGACTAAGGTGGGAGCAAGCCGTCGTCCTTCTCCGGTGGCGCAGAGATGGCGCGCCGGCCTCCTTGAGGGTGGGTGATGTGACCCTGCCTCCCATGACGGCCCAAGACGAGAAATAAGCCATTAGCCTACGCTCAGAGGGCCCAGTGACAAGGTCTAGGTCCAAAGCCATCGCCGCCGCCGTCGCGTCACTTGTCGCACGCGTCGTCGCTGGCCAAGGAATCCCAGACGCCAACCCAAGACTCGTCGTCCTCGCCACCATCGGCATTGAAACATCGCGATCATCGCAGCCGACATCGCGTGCACCCACTCGCGAGGCCATCGACCCTTCGTCACCGTTCCTCACGGTGTTTGCATCCATGTGTGTTGTATTCCCAAACTCTCTACGGGTCTCATGGTCATTCATAATCAACAAGTTCCTAGAGGATGCCCTAAGGACACAATTCTTACCCGCTCGGATAAGGAAACCATCATCCTAATAATAGTCCGCAAGGTCCTCCAAAGTGGCATACTCGGCTAGGGTAGGGCCAGAGGGGGAGGGGGGGTCATGAGCATGTAAAGATATAGTAAGTGAAAACTCCAAAATGTGACTGTGACAAAGAGAAGGAAATACATACCTCCTAGACAAGATGTCAGCAATCTTGTCTTGGCTCTTCGTGTGATTGACACCAAACGGCCAAGTCTCCATAAGCTCCATCCCACGCACATGGCGGCGACCAATGTGGGCGTCGATCTTCAAGTGGACAAGAGATTCATAATGAGCGTGGAGGGAGAGCTCTGAGTGGTGAAGTAATGAGGTGCCAGACTCCTTGGTAATGGGGCAATGGTGAGGCCTCGAGTGGTAACAATGGCGCCGACCAAGGTGGTAACAAGGCGCAAGCCTCCTCCGGTGGGGCAGCCATGGAGCGCCGGCCTCCATGAGGGTGGGTCGATAGGGAGGCGCTAATAGGCGACAAGGGACCACTCACTGCGATGGGCGGCGGCCAGCCAAGTCGCGACTGAGTCAAGGGTGCGGACAACCGAGTGGGAAACAAGGCAACGCCCTCCTCCGGCGGCGTGGCAATGGGGCGCCGGCATACCCGGGGGTGGGGCAATGGAGAGGCGCGACTGGGCAACAAGGGCGCCGACCAAGGTGGCAACGCGGCTCTGCTCTCCTTGGTGGTTAGGCAAGAGTGCGACAATGGAGCGGTGCCAAGAAGCAACACATGCGCTGGCCAAGTCAATGACAAGGCGTAGTCTTCCTCTGGTGGCGCGACAATGGGACAATGGCCTCCATGTGTGCGGGGCAATGGAGAGGCATCAAGAGGCAACCTAGGCGCCGACTAAGGTGGGAGCAAGCCGTCGTCCTTCTCCGGTGGCGCAGAGATGGCACGCCGGCCTCCTTGAGGGTGGGTGATGTGACCCTGCCTCCCATGACGGCCCAAGACGAGAAAGAAGCCATTAGCCTACGCTCAGAGGGCCCAGTGACAAGGTCTAGGTCCAAAGCCATCGCCGCCGCCATCGCGTCACTTGTCGCATGCGTCGTCGCTGGCCAAGGAATCCCAGACGCCAACCCAAGACTCGTCGTCCTCGCCACCATCGGCATTGAAACATCGCGATCATCGCAGCCGACATCGCGTGCACCCACTCGCGAGGCCATCGACCCTTCGTCGCCGTTCCTCGCGGTGTTTGCATCCATGCCTTCGCCGCGTCGTTTTGACACTTAGAGGTTTATTGCCTTTGTTTTGGCATAGTTTTGAGACACTTTCTATATTTGGTATTATTGCTTATTTTAGATAGTTTCCTTTTATAGTCATTTCTATTTTAGGGTTTGTGCCTTTTGCATGCTTGCATGGGCTAGCCCACTAGGCTCGACTCGGCCCATCCGATGTCTCGCCCTAGTACTTAAGTCAAACTACGTTATTGGTTTTAGCACGTTCAATTTTAATCAAGGTTTCAAGTAGAGTGTTTATCCTCCTTCCCTTGATCGGACGTCACTCTCTATCTTCGCATCCCCATTCCCTCTGCCTCCGACGCTATGACAGTTGCTTGAACCTTCAAGCCAAGTCTTCCTTCGCATCTCCCTTCTCCCGCAGTCGACACTACGACACCAAAGACTTGTCTTTTCAAGTCACCTATCCCTCATCAAATCGCTTCCGCCATCGCTATCCATTCGCCCCATCAATCGCTTCCATCGTGTCCACCATTGCCACCAATTCCATCATTGTCGCCATCGCTAGCATCGCCTTGACACTCGTCATCGTCTTCACTATCACCATCGCCAACAAGCCCAGACACCCATCCAGTCAATCGCTCGTGGACATCATTGCGTTAGCCACCGGGTTCACTTCGCAGCACCACCGTGTCTATCTTGTCAACCTTTCGTGCAGGACAACGTGACTTCTCGCCCAAGACTAGATCCAAAGGTGTCGCCTTTGACAATTGGCTTGTCATCGGAGGCAAGAACACATCAGTGGGGCAATGGGGAGGCACCAAGAGGCGACACGGGACCGCTTGCAACGATGGGCAGCGGCCAGCCATATCCGGATTGAGCCAAGGTTGCAGCCAGCCGAGTTGGCAACAAGGCACTGCCCTCCTTGATGGTGAGGCAAGGGCGCGGCACCAAGGAGGATGTGGGGGCTGCTCCGGTGGTGAGCGTGCCAGGGGGTGGTGGTTAACCGAAGGCTGCGAGGTGGGCCTTGGCAGCATGTGCCTCCTCGGTTGCGGCTCGTCGCGGCTTCTTGGGCTGCGATGGCGCGGGTCGCCTCGGCCAGCCGGGCTGCCAAGAGGCCATTAAGGGTGGCCAGCCGGGCATCGTCGGCCTCCTTCTTTCGGCGGCGCTCGGCCTCGGAAATCTCTCTCGTCCGGCTGAGCTCGGCCTCGACAACCTCTATCTTCCAGCGAAGCTCGGCCTCTGCAACCTCTATCTTTCGGCGGAACTCGGCCTCGACAGCTAGGGCGGCGTGGCACTCCACAAGGGCAACCTCCATGGCCTCGGCCTCATCACGGCGGCTCGCAATGAGAATGGGAGTCGGTCGGGACTGAGCTATGGGTGATATGGGCGCCGTGGGTGCGGTGCGAGAGCTGGCCAAGAGGCGCCGGTCTTGTTGGGGGCGGAGGTCGGCGCGGGGGAGGCGGCAGCCAATCAGGCTCACGACGGTCAAGCGGGCGTCGGGGCTGGCCCTAGGCGCGATCATAACCCCGGTGGGTCATATCTGCCCAAGCCTCCTCTTCAAAGGTCTCGAGATATTCTCCATTTGGGCCTTCCGCTTCATAGCCGCCAAAAGACTCCATGTCGAACTCGGTGAAAGTAGGATCATAGTGGTGGCTGATCTTGTAGGCGGCGGTGGGCCTAGGGGCGGTGCGTGGAGAAGGACCTCCATACAAGGGCATGGAAGCACGGGTGTGGCTTCGTGGGCGCCGGCCCGGCAGCGGCCCAACGTGATAAGGCCAATGTGGCTCTTCCATGGGGACTCACCTAGCACAAGCAATAGGCAAAGCAAGTAAAAAGTCCCAAGCAATCACATCAATCATACTAAGAGAATATGAATACCTTAGGCCTAAGACAATCAAACTAATGCAATACAAGCAAGAAGGCAAAGCAAATCAAGGTTCTGGACAACCAAGGCAATCACACCAATAGATGGAAACACGGTAATCCTAAGACAATCAAGGGCTCAAGCGATCAAACAATCACACCAAGAAAGAGAAAGCAAGCTAGGCCTAGGCAATCAAGCTAATGCAAACAACGGAGGCTCAAGTAAAAGAACAAGGCCGTGGGGGGGGGGGGGGGGGGGGGACATGTGACTTGCAAACTTGATTAGAACTTAGGCACTTCCCATCCTTCCAATTTGTATGACTTAGGCTAATTAGGGAAATCCAACCTTCAAAACATAGAGTGATGAGAGTGGGAAAGTGAGGGAGTGAGCTGCCATATGGGCCATGGAAGAGGAGAAGTGAAATGACAAGAGAAGAGAAGAAAATGGGGGGGGGGGGGGGGGGGAAGCTTAGTGGCCCAAGTTGCCAAGTGAAGTGGGAGATCCCACGAAATTGGTTGTGGCTCAACCGAATGAAACTTTTCTTCCTTTTTTTTTTGAATTTGGGCCTTTGCCTTTTTTGTGGCCTCTTGTTTTGCCTTAGGCTTTTTCTCTTGTTTTGAGTAATGAGGCCGAATTGGGGTAATGGGCCTTTGTGTTAGAAGTGTGAAGAGTGGGGCCACAACTTTTTATTTTGAACTGAAAAGGGGCGGCAACAAGGGTGTTTTAGAGTGACAATGTCCCTTTTTGGGGGTGAGACAAAGCTTTAGAAGGAGGAAGAGAGTGTTGTTGACTTGCCACTTATGTTTCCACCCTTTTTTGAAGCCCACAATGGGAAGCTTCCTAGCTCTCTACCCCAAACAAATCAGCCAAGAGTCAAATTTGACATTTACCTAAATAAGCTAAATGAGCCAAAAAGGAAAAGAAGGAAAGTGGCTTTGTTTCTTTCTAAGTTGATCAAGTCACATGCAAGGTTTAAGAAATTCAAAAGGGAGCTAGCAATGGAGCTTGGGCACATGGCCGGCCATGGGGAAGGGGATGATGTGAATCAAACCTCCAAGAGGAGGCCTTTCTTCACGGATTTGCTCGATCGTGGCTAAGAAATCTTGGTCTTCTTCTCTTGGGCAGCAAAGGAGTCTTCAATGGTGTTCTTGAGGAGATCTTGAAGTGTCTTGATGGAGGAAGCAAGGGTAAAGTCTTCGAAGCTACCTTGGAAGGAGAATGGCTAAGGGAACCTCAAAGGAAGTTCCTTGGCAAGCGTTTGTTTTGTTTGCAAGAACAAGATTGTTGTTTGGTGTTTGAATGATTTCGTGTGAAAGAAGGAGGAGAGAAAGAAGAGATTTGGAGTTGGAATATATAGTGGAAGTCTTGGGGAGGTATTCCTCAAACCCAAGATGGATAATCCACTCTATTAGTCTTCAACTGAGGTTACAAGGAAGCAAGTAAGGCATATAAATACTAGAGTGCTAGGGTTTCGGCCACATGGCCTTGCTAAGCTAATGGGCCTCTTAGGCTAGAAGTCCATAAACATATGGCTTCACACACCCAAAGAGGTAATGCTAGAAATAAAAGACATCATACTAAAAATAGAAGGATAAGATCTGATGCTCGGATATGCAAGACATCGGGCGTGCCAAGGAGGGTGTCGATGTCTTGATTTTCCATGGCATGTCATGGCGTCGAGGACTTCAATGTCTTGACGTCGAGGAGGTGAGCGGCGTCCGGCCAAGTGTTGGCATTGGTGAGTGCCCGACGCTAAGGATGCGAGGGTCCGGCCAAGTCATATTCGAGCCATCATCGTTGATGGAAGTCAAAGGGATGTTGGCATCCATCACCGGGACCCATCACTCTCCCCTTCTTAGCTTCGAAGCGTCCTCGCTTTGAGTGTGTAGGAAGTCCGGGAAGTGGAGAAAGTGTGGTGGCACGTCTCCCTTTCTTAAAGGTGAAGGTGGAGTGAGGGAGACCGTCACTAACACAAAGAAGCACGAGCATAGAAGAGCCGTCAGGCGGCTCCTTGGGCACAACAATATGGAAGGGCTCATAGGCGAGCCACATGCGTGGGTCCGGTGCCGGTGTCATGCCAAGAGGCGGCACATGGTTAAAGGCACGCCCTATGGAAAGCAAGGCATAAGGCGCGGGCACCGAGGCCAGCACGGGCACGAGCACCAGGGCCGGAGCGGGCACGGGCATCGAGGCCGGAGCGGGCGCGGGCACCGAGGCTGGAGCGGGAGTGGCCACCGGGGCCAGAGCTGGTGTGGGCACCAAGGCCAGAGCGAGTACGGGCACCGGGGTAGACGAGGACACGAGCACTGGGGCCGATTGGGGTGCGGTCACCGGTGCCGATGGGGGCACGGGAACCGGGGATGATGTGGGCATCAAGACCAGAGCTGGAGTGGCCACTAGGGCCAAAGCAGGTGTGGGCACCGAGGCCAAAGCGGGTGCGGGCACCGAGGCAGACGGGGGCGCAAGCAGCGAGGCTGATTGGGATGCGGGCACCGGTGCCGATGGGGGCGCGGGCACCAGGGCTGATGTGGGCACCGAGACCAGAGTTGGAGTGGCCACCGGGGCCAGAGCGGGTATGGGCATCAAGGCCGGAGCGGGTGCGGGCACTGGGGCAGACGAGGGCGTGCGCACCAGGGCCGATTGGGGTGCAGGCACCGGTGTCGATGGGGGCACGGACACCGGGACTGATGTGGGCACCGAGACTAGAGTTGGAGCGGGCGCGGTAGGCGTTAGGGCTGCAGGCGCACGCTCCACCAATGGGCTCTTCATATCGGCAAAGCGAGCTTCGGAGGCCTCGCGATAACGCTCATCTTCGGCGCAGAGTTGCTCATCGTAGCGCTTGAGGTCAGAGAGATCCCTCTCAGGGGCATGACGTTGAGCCATCACATAGAGAAGGTGGAAAAACGTGACAATGGGAGCTTCACCAAGCCAATATTGCCATTCTTGGAGTCGGGCCCACCATTGTCGGGCATCGCTTTTGAAGTAAAGGGTGGCAATGCGCACGCACTCCAACTCATCATAAGAGGAATCTGCAAGCACATGTGCCGTGTTCCGAGCCCATACCAAAAATTCATACTCGTCATCATAGTCAGCGAAGGTGTAGAGGCGCAACCCCTCGCCATGGCTCGCGGGCCGGCTAGGGACATGATGGTATGACTGAGACCGAGTCGGGGCATGCCGGTATCTTACATAAGACATGGATCTATGATGGCTAGACTAGGCTTGTGTTGGAAATGGGCAATTTGGATGTGGAAAGAGAAGGGATTTCCTTTTTTGGTGTTGACAAGGTCTTGTAGAAGAGAGAAGAAAAAGTTTGTGGTTTTGCCACTTTTATTCTACCTTGGGAACCCAAAAGAGAAGACTTCAAACACTCTACCCAAAGCTAGTCAACCAAAAAGAACAAGTTGTGGAAGACTCCCAAAATGTCCAAACAAGGCAAAGTGGGAAGGAAATGTGTTTTTTGACTTTGCTTCTTTGGGAGGAAGAGTCATATGTGTTGCTTAAGCAAAGAGCTGCTTCTTCAACCTTTGGAGGAAGGTGAGGACGACCTGGTGGTTATGGTGGGAAGGTGGGCGGCGGTAGGGTGGCAGGAGGGCGACAACAAGGTGGCAGGAGGCGGCGGCATGATGGCAAGGTGGTAGAAGACTTTTTCTTGTTTTTTGAGGCGATTTTTGGAGGGGAGCTAGAATAAAGACTAATAAGCAGAAAAACAGGAAAACAAAATTGAGAAGAAAAAGCACTTAACTTGTCCTTTGAGCTCTGATACCAATTGATGTAAATCAAACCTTCAAGAGGAGGCCTTTCTTCACGGATTTGCTCGATCGTGGATAAGAAAGCTTGGTCTTCTTCTCTTTGACAGAAAAGGGGTCTTCAATGGTGTTCTTGAGGAGATCTTAAAGTGTCTTGATGGATGAAGCAAGGGTGAAGTCTTCGATGCTCCCTTGGAAGGAGAATGGCCAAGGGAACCTCAAAGGAGGTTCCTTGGCAAGCGTTTGTTTTGTTTGCAAGAACAAGATTGTTGTTTGGTGTTTGAATGATTTCGTGTGAAAGAAGGAGGGAAGAAATAAGAGATTTGGAGTTGGAAGATATAGTGGAAGTCTTGGGGAGGTATTCCTCAAACCCAAGATGGATAATCCACTCTATTAATCTTCAACCGAGGTTACAAGGAAGCAAGTAATGGGCCTCTTAGGCTAGAAGTCCATAAACATATGGCTTCACACACCCAAAGAGATAATGTTAGAAATAAAAGACATCAAACTAAAAATAGAAGGATAAGAGCCGAAGCTCGGATAAGCAAGACATCGGGCGTGCCAAGGAGGGTGTCGATGTCTTGAGTTCCATGGCATGTCATGGCGTCGAGGACTTCAATGTCTTGACATCAAGGAGGTGAGCGGCGCCGGCCAAGTGTTGGGATTGGTGAGTACCTGACGCTAAGGTTGCGAGGGTTCGGCCAAGGCATCTTTGAGCCATCATCGTTGATGGAAGTCAAGGGATGTTGGCATCCATCACCTAGACCCATCACGTGCACAAGAGTGCACTGAGGGCAACACGAAACGTGCAATGACGAGTGCATGGATGTGTTCTTCATAGACCATTGTGCACTCTTCTTGCACTTCACAGATCGGCTTGCACGGACCGTGCGTTTGATGCACGGTCTGTGCCCTCTCCTTGGGTCAGAAAACTGACTAGCTAGCCTTGACTCTCGGGGCTAGGGATGTCAATGGAGCGGGTTCATGGTGGGGACTATCATCCCCATCCCCATCCCCATCCCCATCCTCGTTTAAGTTTTAGCCCCCTGTCCCCATTCGGGGATTGAAAGTCGCCCCTATCCCCGTCCCCGTCTATTTCTCCCTATTTACCTTTCCCGTGGATTTTCCCTTTAATCCCCCATTCAAATTTCTTATTAATATATTTTTTAACAATAAATTTGCATAAAATTAAGTCGATTATATAACTTAGAATCATATTCAACATTATACATTATATAGGATTAAACATATTCTAGTTAAATATAAATAAAAATTGGATCAAGTTTTATAAAATATAATCATAATGCTTTATGATACATTATAAATATTTCGAATGAAAATCTTCATCGAGGACCCCATCAGAATCTCCACTAGGAAGTGGGGCGAGGAAGGGAATGGGTTGGGGACTATTGTCCCCACCCCCGTCCCCATCTTCATGCGGGCCCCATCCCCATTTATTTCCCCCATCCCCGCCCCCGTGGTGGGGATTCTCCATGGGTTTTGGGGTATCCTTTCCCCATTGACATCCCTATTCGGGGTTCATCTATGGTGGCGGCCACACCTCAGATGAGTCTCATCGTCGCCTCCTTGATATTCTTGACTCGAGCCCTTGTGATTAGACCTTGTGTGGATACTCGAATTATGTCCTTGATGTCCTTCGTAGTCATCACCGGGTGGGAGTCATCATTCTCCCTTTTCTTGAACTCGAATCGTCCTCGATTCATCATTGGAGAAGTCGTCAACAATATTGGGAGAAAGGTCGGTGACATTAAATGTGGAGTGGATGCCATAATGGCCGGAAAGCTCATGGCGGTAAGCATTGTCCCCAATACGGTGTAGGATCCTGAGAAAGTCATCTCCTCTAGCATCCAGCTTGGACTTCCTCTTGTTGGGAAACCACTCCTTCCTCAAGTGCAACCACACCAATTCTCCAGCTTAAGAATCAACTTCTTCTTGCCCTTGCCAGCCTGATGCTTGTATTACTCAACACGCCTCTCAAGGTGCAGCCAAGTGCGCTCATGAAGCGCTCGCATAAAATCAACATTCTTAGATACTTTAATATGTTCCTTTTCCTTCATGGGATGGGGTGTGAGATCCATCACTTTGTGAAGGTTATGGCCATAGACAGCTTCAAACAAATTCATCTTTGTTGCAGAGTGAATTGACCTATTATAAGCAAACTCCACAAAGGGCAAGCCATTCTCCCACTTCCGGAGGTTAGACTTAAGCTTAGTATGAAGTAAAGTACCCAAAGTCTTATTAGTTACATCCGTTTGGCGGCCGGTTTGAGGATGACAAGATGTAGAGAATAATAGCTTAGTCCCCAACTTAGACCATAAGGTCTTCCAAAAATAACTCAAAAACATAGCATCTCGGTCAGAAACAATAGTATAAGGACCACCATGCAACCTAACTATCTCACTAACAAAAAGGTCAGCTACATGCATTGATTGCATCATTGGTAATATGACATGCTATAAAATGAACCATTTTTTAAAACCTATCAACAACAAAAAAAATTGAATACCTACCCTTCTTAGTCCAAGGCAATCCCACAATGAAGTCCATCGAAATGTCCTCACATGGTGTTGTATGCATAGGAAGAGGGGTATACAGTCCATGGGGATTCAACCTAAACTTAGCTTTCAATCAAGGCACACAAGAATTGCAAAAATGCAGCACATAATTACTCATTTTAGGCCAAAAGAAATGTTCATGTAAGGCATGCAAAGTCTTAGTAACCCCAAAATGTCATCATCCAAGGCCTCCCTCATGGGCATCATGTACTAACGATCTACGTATAGATGAGCTAGGAATGCATAATTTTCCATATTTTAACAAATAAAAATCATCTATATAAAAGTTGTTCAAGGCTCCCTTAGTCAAGCAATAATCATAAATGTCCTTAAAGAACACATCAAACACATAAAGTTCCTTAATCAATGTAAAACCAAATAACATAGCATCCAATTGGTTCAAGAGGACATACCTACGAGAAAGGGCATCAGAAACCACATTCCCCTTTTCCTTCTTATGTTTAATGACATAGAGAAACGTTTCCATGAACTCTACCCATCTGGCATGTCACCTGCTAAGCTTGCTTTGGCCCTTCAAGTACTTCAATGCCTCATGGTCCGAGTGGATGACGAACTCTTTGGGAAAAAGGTAATGTTGCCAAGTCTTTAATACCCAAATAAGACCATAGATCTCTTTATCATAAGTGGGGTAATTCAACTCGGCGCCACTGAGATTCTCACTAAAGTAAGCAATGGATCGCCCCTCTTGAATGAGGACACCTCCAATCCCAATCAGACGCATCACACTCTACCTCAAACGCCATCGTGAAGTTTGACAATTGAAGCAATGGGACGTGGCAGAGGCGGTCTTTGAGGGCAGAGAATGCATCCTCGTGAGTATGCTTCCAAACAAAAGGCATTGTCTTCTTGGTGAGCTCGGTCAACGGGGCTACAATGGAGCTAAAGTCTCGCACAAAACACCGATAGAACCCAACTAGACCGAGGAAAGAGGGCACCATTGTTGGGGTAGTAGGCAGAGGCCAATCTTGTATAGCCTTGATCTTCTCTTCGTCTACCTTGATACCACCCTTGGAAACAACAAAACCAAGGAAAACCGTAGATTCATAACAAAAAGTGCACTTCTTAAGGTTAGCATAGATCTTCTTCTTGCGGAGGCTTTCCAAAACAACCCTAACATGGTCTATGTGTTTACCTAAAGTTTTTTATGGCTCTCTACCCTCACCCTTGATGGCGAAGGACGAGGAAGACAAGATGAGTGTCCGTTCCACCGGACCCGTGACCAGAGAGCGAACCAGAGCCATCGCTCAAGAAACCTAATCGGTGGTCACGAGGTGCCTCACAAGCTTCGGCAACGACCTGGCGCACTTAGGCATGACCGCAGTCACATTTTTGGGTTTTGAGGTTATTTAGTCGAGAAAGTCGCGGCACGCGCTACCTGTTGCACGTCGCGCGCTTCGCGTGACACTCGTTGTGTCGCACGTTACGCATGACGCTGCCATGCAGTGCGCTCCCTAGCACGTCGCTTATGGTGCGCTACCTGGCGTGTCCCCTGTGGTGCTCTCCCTGGCGTGTTGCATGTGGCACGCTCCCTGGCGCATCGCCTGTGGCGCGCTCCCTGGTGAGTCGCTTGTGGTGCGCTCCCTGGTGCGTCGCTTGTGGTGCACGCTCCATGCCGCACGCTCCCTTGGAGTGCGTTCTATCCTGCTTCCCTGTTTTGGCATTTTGAGGTTATTTGGATATTTTTAGACTGTTTTTGACAAGTTTCTATTTTGAGGTTATTTTGGCTTGACGGGGCACGCTCCATGTGTTATGGGACGCACGTCCAAGCCCGTGATTTTACTTAGGATGTTTTCTATCTTTTAGCTTAGCTTTAGTCTTTAAATACTTCTTATTACCCCTTGAGACAATCATATTTAATTTGCTTAAGTTATCAAAGTTGAGCTTTTTCTCCTTGCTTGAGCTTTAGGTGTCACCCTATCTTGTTGTGGTTTTCTCTATCCATCAAACTCATCTCTTTGAGTTCCAAAGCTCATACCTATCTTGGTGAGCTCGGTCAACGGGGCTGCAATGGAGCTAAAGTCTCGCACAAAACACCGATAAAATCCAACTAGACCGAGGAAAGAGGGCACCATTGTTGGGGTAGTAGGCAGATGCCAATTTTGTATAGCCTTGATCTTCTCTTCGTCTACCTTGATACCATCCTTGCAAACAACAAAACCAAGGAAAACCATAGATTTAGAATAAAAAGTGCACTTCTTAAGGTTAGCATAGAGCTTCTTCTTGCAGAGGCTTTCCAAAACAACCCTAACATGGTCTACGTGTTTACCTAAAGTTTTGTATGGCTCCCTACCCTCAACCTTGATGGTGAAGGACGAGGAAGACAAGATGAGTGTCCGCTCCACCGGACCCGTGACTAGAGAGCGAGCCAGATCCATCGCTCAATCAACCCAATCGGTGGTCACGAGGTGCCTCACAAGCTTCGACAATGACCTGGCGCCCTTAGGCGTGACCGCAGTCACAATTTTGTCTTTTGAGGTTATTTAGTCGAGAAAGTCACGACGCGCGCTCCCTTTTACGCGTTGCTTGTGTCGCGCGCTTTGTGTGACACTCGTTGTGTCGCGCGTTACACATGACGTTGCCTTCGCGCTGCCATGCAGCGCACTCCCTAGCACGTCGCTTCTGGTGCGCTCCCTGGCGTGTCCCCTGTGGTGCTCTCCCTAGCGTGTTGCCTGTGGTGCGCTCCCTGGCGCATCACTTGTGACGCGCTCTCTGGTGAGTAGCCTGTGGTGTGCTCCTTGGCGTGTTGCCTATGGCGTGCGCTCCATGCCACACGCTCCCTTAGAGTGCGTTCTATCCTGCTTCCTTGTTTTGGTATTTTGAGGTTATTTGGGTATTTTTAGAATGTTTTTGGCAAGTTTCTATTTTGAGATTGCTTTGGCTTGACGGGGCGCGCTCCATGTGTTATGGGACGCATGTCCAAGCCCGCGGTTTTGCTTAGGATGTTTTCTATCTTTTAGTTTAGCTTTTGTCTTGAAATACTTCTTATTACCCCTTGAGACAATCACATTTAATTTGCTTAAGTTATCAAAGTTGAGATTTTTCTCCTTGCTTGAGCTTTAGGTGTCACCCTATCTTGTTGTGGTTTTCTCTATCCATCAAACTCATCTCTTTGAGTTTCAAAGCTCATACCTTCGAGCCAAGAACGATCATCTCTTTGATCGTCATCAATATCCTCTCTTGGATCTCTTCGGCCATCTCTTTGGCCGCTACGCTCGATCTCTTTCGAGTGTCTAGTGAACGATTTCCTCTCGGGATTTCGTGTTATTCCCTTTGAAAGATTTGAACTTGGTTGCTTGAATTGTTTGGATAAGGACACTTTATTGGTTTGTTTTGATTTCTATTCACATTGCTTCGGGTCATACGTCAAGCCGACCCTCCTCACGAGAGCCAAATTTTGTTTCCTTTATGCAGAAATTTTTCTTGGTTCCTTGTGAGGCAAGGACTTGGTTTGCCCTTGGTTCTTTTGCTTTTGGTTCGTTTGATCTCTTGATTTTTTCATGATTCGTGTAGGTGACTTCTCCATGGACACCGCAAGCTCGCCCGCTACACAAACTGACGTCGTGCATCGCATTCGCAACGCGCAAGACGCCTACGCGACACTCCAAGCGTAGCTCGCTGTAAAGGATGCTGAGCTCGCCGCACGTGAAGAAGCGATTGACGCAGCGCTACAAGAGCACGACATTGAGATTGTGCGACTGCGCATAGCCAAGAGCACGCGCGATCCCCATGATCACCCCCACGGCGCAGTGGCAATATGCTCCCAACGACGCCACCCCCTCTCGCGGCAAGGAGCACGCTGCAGCCCCCGCGGTGAAACCTACGCGGCTGCGCTCCCAGGTTGAAAGTCACCATAATCACCCAGGGCGCATGAACGCTATGATCCAACCATAGCGACTCCTCCACCACGCCATGAGCCCTATGAAGATGAGGCCTACGATGATAGCCCTTCCCGCGGATTTTGCATGTCTATGGATCCCTTTCCCTACGTGAACACACAAGACCGCATGCACGCTGTGCTACCATGACGCTAGTGAGACGGAGCACAACAACAACAACTTCCATGACTTCTGTAATACCCCTCATTTTGGTAAGGACATTTTGGTAATTTTTCCAACTCCCGTACTACAAGTCGGATTATTTTCAGAGAAGTTCAGACATCCTGTAATATGTTTGATCTCTGTAATATTTTTCTGAGTAGTATAAAATACATTCGACGTATTTTTGGGGTTAAAATATTCGTTCGGGTACAAATATATTTAACCCGGGGTTAAAAACCATGCCCATACATTTTCCCGGACAAAAGAGGATGAAAGAGGCAGGAAACAGCCTTCGCCGCACCCGCGGCAGAGCCACCGCACCCCGCGGTGGCATCATTGTTTTTCTACTCCGCCGGCTTCGATTGTCGCACCGCCTGAGCTGCTTGTCCCTTTTCAGTCGGGGGCGAGGGGGTTTGGGGTGCTGCTTGCTTGGCCTATAAAAGGAGAAGACCTGGAGGCTGGGAAAGGCACCCAATCTGAGCTCTCTCTCTCTCTCTCTCTCTCTCTCTCTCTCTCTCTCTCTCTCTCTCTCTCTCTCTCTCTCTCTCTCTCTCTCTCTCTCTCTTTCTTCCTCTTGTTCCACTGACGCCGAAAAGCTCAAGCTCTCGCCGGAAAAGCTTCGTTCTTTGCCGGAGCTCTTGTTAGAAGTGGTGGTGCTCTCAAGGTGGTCCTTTGGAAGTCCAAGGAATCCAGAAGTCCGAGCCACCACGAGTCGAGCCCCCGTCGTCTTCCCCGGTGAGTTTTCCCTCTTGTCGTGTCATCGGAGTTCTTCATTCGCGATGATCGCTCCCGCGGCAGATCCGCCGCACCCACGGCAGAGCCACCGCACCCGCGGTGTGCCTGGGCGCTTGTGGTTGTGGCTTGGGTTTTGTGGTCTCGATTGGGATTTCCGTTCTTTCGATTTCGTTCGTTTTTCTTTAGATTCGTACTATTTTATGTCGAATCTAACTTAGGGTTTCGTTATGGGTCATTCCGTAGGGATCTGAAATCCGAGTTCTGTCCCCATTCCGGACCTAGAAACTCATCGTTCGATCGTTCGTCTGATCTAAGGCAAGTGGCGGTTCGCTCTTGCTTATCATTCCATATTTCTATTAATGATCAATTGTTTAATTGTTAATTAAATTGGGATGAATTACTGTCTTCGTTGGGAGCAGATTTTATAAATGATATGATTAAAAGGAATATTATAATAGGTTGTATATACTGCTAGAAACAACACTATTATATATGTTTTTACCATGATGGTATTGATGTGGATTTTTATGCAAACTTGAAATATAGTTAGCATGAGTATTCATAGGAACGCTGCTTACCTTGCGAGGTAGCCGTTTCTTTATAACCATGGTGGATAGGATGTCCAAGCCCTAAGACCATTTCTCTGGTCATGACTATCCTCCATCCGAGTATAGGGGAGGTGCGCTTACCTGGCATCAAACCTGTAGGGATATGCTCCCAAGATATATCTCGTATCGAGATGATATATTTATATGATAAAAGCTTATAACGTGAATATACGTTTTGGAATTGAAATAAGATAAGTGCCGCTATGCACATAATTAATTAACATTGGGCGAGAAGTACAACGTGGAAACTCGTCTGGGCTTTGATTAGAGTAAGTCCACCCTCCGAATCTGAATTCGCATTACGCGGTGAAGTTGGTCGTGGACCCAAATAGTCAAGTCGCTTTTAAACTCCTGTATGAACTTATAATGTTCCCAAACTTGTCATACTTCCGATAAGACTCAATTCATTGGAGTCTTCTCTTCATATGTTTCCGTAAGACTCAATCTTACAGAGTCTTCTCTTGATCATATTGTTTCGTATTTTTTTGTAGAATTATTGAGGTTTACTATCGTCATCGGCTTTCATTCAAGAAGCGATGGGTATAACCTAATATGACTACTTAGAACCTTTCTGTTTTACCCTTGCGTAGTCTTTCATTAGACTAACCAACCGGTTAATTTCCACTGCATGGTTGGCTGGTGTCATCCGTCTCATACGGCACATCAGATAAACTTCCGATCCATGAAGGCTAGAAACGACGATGAAGGCAGATGGAATTTTGAAAAGTTTATCAAGGTTGAGATCCTTGGCGGGTGATCGTTTCGATCAAGACCCTAGTGTTATTTATTTTAAAGACTTCCGCTGTATTAAACATGTTTTGTATTAAGACCACTCTGTATTTCTGTCGTATTTGGATTATGAATGTAATTCCAAGACTTTGATTTAATACGAAATGTTATGATATTTTGTATTATAAATGTTGTTTATGTTTTGTATAAACTGGTTAAGCCTTGGGTGACTTCAGATGTGGAATCCTAGGTCACTGGCGATAATACTTTCAAGGATATATTTGGGGGTGTTACAGATTTGGTATCAGAGCCGAAAATTTTTTCGGGTAGGGATTTCAAAAACTTTTGTAAACCGTCTACTCGTTTTGGACTGAATTTTTTTTTTCAAAGGATTGGAATTTCCAAATAAAATTTTCTTGACTAAAACGTGTCTGTTGTTCAAGTCGTGCCTTATTTAGTCTAATATAGTAAGTTCACTTCTATATTTAGAAAGACTAACTCTCTTTTCGTCGCCCGTAGGTTGTGGGTGCATGTTTTTCTCTTCAGAGGAACTCGGAAGAAGCCGAGGTGGCTCCGCCATCTCCAGTAAGGCTAGAGTTCCCGGTTCCCCCTCGATGCTTTGAGATCGGGGAATCCAGTAGTCCACCCGAGGAGGTGAAGACCGTACTCCCTGAGTCGGTAGTATTAGTGTCCGATAATGCCGAGGTTCCTGAGGTAGAGCCCGAAGAGGAGCCAATGGAGGACACTGAGGATGAAGGGGAGCCGTCAGAGTACGCAAGAGGGTACTACGACGATGACTTCATGATCGAGTCAATTCCCGAGGAGGATCCAGAGGAGGATCCGGAGAAGGAAGAGGATCCCGAGGAGGACCTCGAGGAGCAAGGCTATGAGTCCAATGGCCTAGAACACTTACTGATGGACTGTGAGGACCCGGGGGTACAGTTCATTCCCCCTAGTCCGGAGTTGCCACCTGAGCGGGAGTATTCACCTTTGTCTCCTGCCGCTTGGGAAACGCTTTACGAGGTAGTATTCGCCAGGAGAATGAGTGATCCACAAGATGCATCTGAGAAATCACAGCCTATTCCCGTTCAGAGGAGACTGATGTTGAGTCCTGACTCGCGAGAGGTTCTTCGCCAGAGTCAGATGGCTTCCTCTGAAGCTTGTCGCCAAGTGGATGAGGCGGTTGAGCATGCTCGAAGGAGGGCGAGGCTATGGGAGTCAGATGAGGTTGGTCAGGATGTTTTCACGCCTAGAGTAAGGCCGAGGGCACTAGGACCGAGGATTGAGCCGTGTGCTCCAGGGCCGAGCAGGGTGAGAAGTCCATCGCCAGACTCCGATGGTGAACCCCGTTCGAAGAAGCCATGTATGAGGAGTGGTAATTACAGGAAATGTTTCAGGGCGCCATGATTAGGGCCAGTGTTGACTTTAGCAGTTTCTTTTCTAGTTTTTCAATGTTCGTTTTGTTATGAAACTATAATCTTCGAGCAACTTTGTCTTGTCGCTCGGGAGATCCCTTTTGTATAACCTAGTAACTCAGTTTGAGTTTATCAATGAAAATTTACCAAGTTTGATCTATTCTAAGTTGATTTTATTACATTGAGTACATTGGAATGATATTAATGTTATAAAATACTTGGAATTTGATCGGTAAACAGATGGTGAACACAAGGAACACCATTCGTGCTGGTGCTGGGCCAAGCAATGACCCCAAACCAAATGTGAGGAACACTGCAAACCCCGTGGATGAACACGAGTCTGCTTCTAAAAACAATCCAGTGGGCAATGACCAAGTTCCGCCTAACGCTCGAGTAGCGTTTAACGCTGCAGCAATAGAGGCTATTCGGGGAATTGTGATGCAAGCATTCACCGATATCATGTGACCAATCGCGCCTCAGACACAAGCTGTGCCAATTCCCCCAGCGGTTCCTAGGTTTGAGGAGCCTAATATCCGTGTACCCCAAGAAGATGCGGTCAGGAATAGAGGCGACTATGGCCGAGCACTAAAGGCCATAAGCTCTCTGAGGCCTGATAGCTATGACGGGAAAGGAGAGCCAGTTAGGGTGGCATATTGGTTCTCGCACATGGAGCGATTGTTCCAAGGAATCCAAAAGTCGGAGCCACCACGAGTCGAGCCCCCGTCGTCTTCCTCGGTGAGTTTTCCCTCTCGTCGTGTCATCGGAGTTCTTCATTCCCGACGACCGCACCCGCGGCAGAGCCACCACACCCGCGGTGTGCCTGGGCGCTTGTGGTTGTGGCTTGGGTTTTGTGGTCTCGATTGGGATTTCCGTTCTTTCGATTTCGTTCATTTTTCTTTAGATTCGTACAATTTTATGTCGAATCTAACTTAGGGTTTCGTTATGGGTCGTTCCGTAGGGATATGAAATCCGAGTTCTGTCCCCGTTCCGGACCCAGAAACTCATCGTTCGATCGTTCGTGTGATCTAAGGCAACTATCGGTTCTCTCTTGCTTATCATTTCATATTTCTAAATGGTATGATTAAAAGGAATATTATAATAGGTTGTATATACTGCTAGAAACAACGCTATTATATCTATTTTTACCATGATGGTATTGATGTGGATTTTTATGCGAACTTGAAATATAGTTAGCACGAGTATTCATAGGAACACTGCTTACCTTGCGAGGTAGCCATTTCTTTATAACCATGGTGGATAGGATGTCCAATCCCTAACACCAGTCTAGCTGATCACCCTGGTTTGAACCGGGGCATGTTCAAAGCCAAGATGACTGATCGTTTCTTTTCCCAAGCTATGAGGGAAGAGAAGCATAAGGAGTTTCTCTATCCGAAGACGGATGGATTGAAAGTGATTGAGCTTGCGGCCAAGTTCAATAACTTGTTGTAGTACGCTGGGTCGAAAGTGTCCAGTGATGAGCAGAAGATCTGGCATTTCCATGAGTGGATGAACCCAGACATTAAGCCATTGATGGTACGTCACGGATGCTCTACTTTGGAGCAGTATGTCGACGCTGTTTACAAATTGGAGGTCACTCTGGAGGAGTCAACGAAGAAGCGTAATCGCCAGAGGTCAATGCAGAACTAGCCTCAGGCGAGTGGGTTCAAGCATCCTGCGCCACCGTCTAATTTTGCCAAGTCTGGCAGAGCAAAAGCGGATATGACTCATGGAGGGTCTACGCAGCAGTCGGGTCAAGGCAAGAATCTGATCCAGTGCTACAACTGTGGTACACCCGGGCACAAGAGCAATGCGTGTCCGAAGGAGAAGAAGACGTGCTATGGCTGTGGAAAAGAGGGACATGTGCATACGTTTTGTCCGCAGAGAAGGCAGAAAGGAGCTGAATCACAACAAGGATCTGTTAGTCAGAATAATTGATCCAGGTTCAGACCAGTGGAGGCTCCTAGTCCTTCGACGCAGACAACTGCGCAGAACAAGGGGAAAGCCCCAGCTGCTTCTGGAGGTCAAGGTCAACGCCTTTACGAGATGCATGAGGCTGATGGACCCAATGCTCCAATTGCTCAAGGTACTCTATACCTTCATTCTACTTCTGTGTCTATGATTTTTGATTCGGGTGCTACCCATTCTTTCATCTCGGAAAGTTGTGTCAGTAAGCTAGGCTTAGTATGCAACGAGGTTTGTGAACCTTTCGTTATAAATCTTCCTAATGGTGAACAATTAGTTGAAACCAAGTGTCTATTAGAATTTCCGATTACCATCCAGGATAAGAAGTGTGAAGTAGATTTGATCTGTATAGCCATGGCTCTATACGACATTATTCTCGGTATGGATTGGATGACGCATCATGGGGCGGTAATCGATTTTAGATCAAGGACTGTGACGATGTCATCTGGGGGCCAGTTTGTATGCAAATTCAAGGGTCATAATGACGGTGATAACGGCAGGCTCATCAATGCGATGGCTGCATTTAAGCTACTTCGACAAGGTTGTGTCGGGTACCTATGCTATCTAGACGAGCCCAAGAAAGATGAGACATCAGTTCTTGATATTCCGGTCGTTTGTGAGTTTCCAGACGTCTTTCCGGAGGAAATTCCTGGTTTACCCCCGTATCGTGACGTGGAGTTTACCATTGATCTTGAGCCTGGTGTCGCGCCGATCTCTAAGGCACCGTACCGGATGGCTCCTGCTGAGATGCATGAGTTGAAGAAGCAACTCGAGGATCTTCTTGAGAAGGGCTATATAAGGCCGAGTGCATCACCTTGGGGCGCTCCGGTCTTGTTCGTCAAGAAGAAGGATGGATCGTTCCGACTTTGTATCGACTATCGAGAGTTGAATAAAGTCACGATCAAGAACAAGTATCTGTTGCCAAGGATTGATGATCTGTTGGATCAACTGCAGGGAGCAAAAGTCTTTTCCAAAATCGATCTGAGATCTGATTACCATCAGCTCAGGATTCGTGAGGAAGATATTCTAAGGACTGCATTTCAGACGAGATATGGTCACTACGAGTTCGTAGTCATGCCATTTGGACTTACCAATGCCCCAACAGTTTTCATGGATCTAATGCATCGATGTTTCCACCAATACTTAGATAAGTTCGTAGTGGTCTTCATCGATGACATTTTGATTTATTCCCCGAGCGTGGAAGCTCATGAGGAACATCTTCGGATCACTTTGTCAGTCCTTAGACAAAATCAGCTTTACGCAAAGTTGTCTAAGTGTGACTTCTGGATCAAGGAAGTGGCTTTCTTAGGCCATGTGATCAATGAGAATGGGGTTATGGTTGATCCCCAGAAGATTGAAGCGGTAGCAAATTGGAAGCGGCCTCAAAATGTGAAGGAGGTGCGCAGTTTTCTTAGACTTGCTGGATATTATAGATGGTTCGTGGAGGGATTTTATAAGATTGCTCTACCTATGACCGGTTTGCTCCACAAAGTCCACAAGAAGTTTGTCTGGGATAACAAGTGCGAGGCCAGTTTTCAGAAGTTAAAGAAGTGTCTGACCTCTACACCAGTGTTAGCACTACCGGAAGGAAATGATGGTTATGTGGTCTATAGTGATGCTTCGAAGAGTGGTTTGGGATGTGTGTTGATGCAAAGAGGCAAGGTTATTGCATACGCATCTAGACAATTGAAAACCTATGAAGCAAACTATCCGACGCATGATCTGGAATTAGCAGTGGTAGTTTTTGCGCTGAAGATTTGGAGACACTATCTTTATGGTGTAAGATGCCAAGTCTTCACCGATCATAAGAGTCTCAAGTACGTGTTCACTCAGAAGGAGCTGAATATGAGACAACGCCGCTGGTTAGAGCTACTCAAAGACTACAACATCAAGTTGATGTATCATCCGGGCAAGGCTAATGTATTAGCCGATGCATTGAGCCGGAAGACGCCGCACGAGACTATAGTGGCTCTACTTACTGCTCAGACCAAGCTGAACCAAGAGTTGTGCGAGATTGAAGTCTTGTACGATCAACGTCGAGGATATCTGAGTATGCTTGAGATTCAAGCTACGCTACTTGATCAAATCAGGGAGAAACAGGTTGATGATGTAGTCATGGTGAAGCTAAGCAGTGAAGTGATGGATGAGAAAGCTCTCGGTTTCGTGATTCAGGAGGATGGATCACTCTGGTTTCAAGACCGGATTTGTGTGCCTGACGTTGATGGTCTTCGCCAGTTGGTGATGAAGGAGGCCCATTCATCAGCTTATTCTGTACATCCAGGCTCTAGCAAGATGTACAAGGACCTCAGGAAGAATTTCTGGTGGCCCAACATGCAGTGGGATGTAGCAGAGTTTGTGGCGAAATGCTTGACTTGTCAGAAGGTCAAGATAGAACACCGCAGACCAGGTGGTGAGTTGCTACCTCTGCCAGTACCAGAATGGAAATGGGAGGATATTGCTATGGATTTCGTCACAGGGCTACCAAAGACTCAAAGTCAAAAGGATGCTATATGGGTAATCATTGACAGGCTCACGAAGAGTGCTCACTTCGTGGCTATCAAGTCAACATGAGGAACCCAGAAGCTATCTGAAGTGTTTCTACACGAGATTGTCCGTTTGCATGGTACTCCAAAGACCATTGTATCGAATCGTGATGGCCGATTCATGTCGAGATTCTGGAAAGAACTCCACAAGGCCATGGGAACCGAGTTGAGATTCAGTACTGCGTTTCATCCTCAGACGGATGGACAGTCTGAGAGGACCATCCAGACCTTGGAAGATATACTAAGAGCTTGTGTACTTGATCGTCCGACTAGTTGGGAGAACAGCCCGAGTCTGATTGAGTTCACGTACAACAACAGTTGGCATGCTACCATTAAGATGGCTCCATTCGAGGCTCTATACGATCGAAGGTGCAGATCTCCGATTTGTTGGGATGAGAATGCCGACAAGGTTCTGCTCGGACCAGAGTTAGTAGAAAGGACTGCCTCGGACAATGCTTTGATAAGACAGAGGATGTTGACAGCTCAGAGTCGACAAAAGTCTTATGCAGATCTGAAGCGCAGGAAAGTCGAGTTTGAGGTTGGTGACAAGGTATTTGTCAGGGTGTCGCCATCCAAGGGTGTGTTTAGATTCGGTAAGCATGGGAAGCTTAACCCTCGCTACGTGGGACCATTTGAGATCCTTGACAGAGTGGGGTCTCTAGCGTATCGTTTGGTATTGCCGCCATCGGTACATCCAGTGCATAACGTATTCCACGTATCCTTATTGAGAAAGTACGTGCCAGATGAGTCTCATGTGCTGAGTTATGAAGACATCGAGATTCAGACAAATGGTACCTACGAGGAGATACCAGTGCGTATTCTCGAACGCCGTGAGAAGCAGTTACAGAACAAGGTGGTACCATTGGTACGGATTTTGTGGTCCAAGTCAGGAACTGAAGATGTTACTTGGGAAACCTGGGAGACTGAGGCGGATATGCTTAGTCGTTTTCCCGAGCTATTTTCGGCCTAGTTTCGGGGTCGAAACTTTTTTTTAGGAGGGAGTGATGTAATACCCCTCATTTTGGTAAGGACATTTTGGTAATTTTTCCAACTCCCGTACTACAAGTCGGATTATTTTTAGAGAAGTTCAGACATCCTGTAATATGTTTGATCTCTGTAATATTTTTCTGAGTAGTATAAAATACATTCGATGTATTTTTGGGGTTAAAATATTCGTTCGGGTCCAAATATATTTAACCCGGGGTTAAAATCCATGCCCATACATTTTCCCGGACAAAAGAGGACGAAAGAGGCAAGAAATGTCCATCGTGGAACCTGTGGCAGAGCAACCGCACCCCGTGGTGGCATCATTGTTTTTCTGCTCCGATGGCTTCGATCGCCGCGCCGCCTGAGCTGCTTGTCCCTTTCGGTCGGGGGCGACGCGGTTTGGGGTACTGCTTGCTTGGCCTATAAAAGGAGAAGACCTGGAGGCTGGGAAAGGCACCCAATCCGAGCTCTCTCTCTCTCTTTCTTCCTCTTGTTCCATTGACGCCGGAAAGCTCAAGCTCTCGCCGAAAAAGCTTCGTTCTTCGCCGGAGCTGTTGTTAGAAGTGGTGGTGCTCTCAAGGTGGTCCTTTGGAAGTCCAAGGAATCCAGAAGTCGGAGCCACCACGAGTCGGACCCCCGTCGTCTTCCCCGTTGAGTTTTCCCTCTCCTCGTGTCGTCGGAGTTCTTCGTTCCCGATGACCGCTCCCGCGGCAGAGCCGCTGCACCCGCGGTAGAGCCACCGGTGCGGTGTGCCTGGGTGCTTGTTGTTGTGGCTTGGGTTTTGTGGTCTCGATTGGGATTTTCGTTCTTTCGATTTCGTTCGTTTTTCTTTAGATTCATACTATTTTATTTCGAATCTAACTTAGGGTTTCGTTATGGGTCATTCCGTAGGGATCTGAAATCCGAGTTCTGTCCCCGTTCCGGACCCAGAAACTCATCGTTCGATCGTTCGTCTGATCTAAGGCAAGTGGCGGTTCGCTCTTGCTTATCATTTCATATTTCTATTAATTATCAATTGTTTAATTGTTAATTAAATTGGGATGAATTACTGTCTTCGTTGGGAGCAGATTTTATAAATGATATGATTAAAAGGAATATTATAATAGGTTGTATATACTGCTAGAAACAATGCTTTTATATCTGTTTTTATCATGATGGTATTGATGTGGATTTTTATGCGAACTTGAAATATAGTTAGCATGAGTATTCATAGGAACGTTGCTTACCTTGCGAGGTATCCGTTTCTTTATAACCATGGTGGATAGGATGTGCAAGCCCTAATACCATTTCTCTGGTCATGACTATCCTCTATCCGAGTATAGGGGAGGTGCGCTTAGCTGGCGTCAAACCTTTCGGGATATGCTCCCAAGGTATCTCTCGTATCGAGATGATATATTTATATGATAAAAGTTTATAACGTGAATATACATTTTGGAATTGAAATAAGATAAGTGCCGCTATGCACATATTTAATGAACATTGGGCGAGAAGTACAACGTGAAAACTCGTCTGGGCTTTGATTAGAGTAAGTCCACCCTCCGAATCTGAATTCGCATTACGCTGTGAGGTTGGTCGTGGACCCAAATAGTCAAGTCGCTTTTAAACTCCTGTTTGAACTTATAATGTTCCCAAACTTGTCATACTTCCGATAAGACTCAATTCGTTGTAGTCTTCTCTTCATATGTTTCCGTAAGAATCAATCTTACAGAGTCTTCTCTTGATCATACTGTTTCGTATTTTTCTGTAGAATTATTGAGGTTTACTATCGTCATCGGCTTTCATTCGAGAAACGATGGGTATAACCTAATACGACTACTTAGAACCTTTTTGTTTTACCCATGCATATTCTTTCATTAGACTAACCAACCGGTTAATTTCCACTGCATGGTTGGCTGGTGTCATCCGTCTCATACGGCACATCAGATAAACTTCCGATCCATGAAGGCAAGAAACGACGATGAAGGCAGATGGCATTTTGAAGAGTTTATCAAGGTTGAGATCCTTGGCGGGTGATCGTTTCGATCAAGACCCTAGTGTTAACTATTTTAAAGACTTCCACTGTATTAAACGTGTTTTGTATTAAGACCACTTTGTATTTCTGTCGTATTTGGATTATGAATGTAATTCCAAGACTTTGATTTAATACGAAATGTTATGATATTTTGTATTATAAATGTTGTTTATGTTTTGTATAAACTGGTTAAGCCTTGGGTGACTTTGGATGTTGAATCTGAGGTCACTAGCGATAATCCTTTCAAGGATATATTTGGGGGTGTTACAGATTTGGTATCAGAGCCGAAAATTTTTTCGGGTAGGGATTTCAAAAACTTTTGTAAATTGTCTACTCGTTTTGGACTGAAAAAATGTTTTCAAAGGATTGGAATTTCCAAATAAAATTTTCTTGACTAAAACGTGTCTGCTGTTCAAGTCGTGCCTTCTTTAGTCTAATATAGTAAGTTCGCTTCTATATTTAGAAAGACTAACTATCTTTTCGTCGCCCGTAGGTTATGGGTGCATGTTTTTCTCTTCAGAGGAACTCGGAAGAAGCCGATGTGGCTCCGCCATCTCTAGTAAGGCTAGAGTTCCCGGTTCCCCCTCGATGCTTTGAGATCGGGGAATCCAGTAATCCACCCGAGGAGGTGAATACCATACTCCCTGAGTCGGTAGTATTAGTGTCCGATAATGCCGAGGTTCCTGAGGCAGAGCCCGAAGAGGAGCCAAGGGAGGACACTGAGGATGAAGGGGAGTCGTCAGAGTACGCAAGAGGGTACTACGATGACGACTTCATGATCGAGTCAATTCACGAGGAGGATCCAGAGGAGGATCCGGAAGAGGAAGAGGATCCCGAGGAGGACCTCGAGGAGCAAGGCTATGAGTCAAATGGCCTAGAACACTTACTGATGGACTGTGAGGACCCGGGGGTGCAGTTCATTCCCCCTAGTCCGGAGTTGCCACCTGAGCGGGAGTATTCACCTTTGTCTCCTGCCGCTTGGGAAACACTTTACGAGGTAGTATTTGCCAGGAGAATGAGTGATCCACACGATGCATCTGAGAACTTACAGCCTATTCTCGTTCATAGGAGACTGATGTTGAGTCCTGACTCGCGAGAGGTGCTTCGCCAGAGTCAGATGGCTTCCTCTGAAGCTTGTCGCCAAGTGGATGAGGCGGTTGAGCATGCTCGAAGGAGGGCGAGGCCAAGGGAGTCAGATGAGGTTGGTCAGGATGTTTTCACGCCTAGAGTAAGGCCGAGGGCACCAGGACCGAGGATTGAGCCGTGTGCTCCAGGGCCGAGCAGGGTGAGAAGTCCATCACCAGACTCCGATGGTGAACCCCGTTCGAAGAAGCCATGTATGAGGAGTGGTGATTACAGGAAATGTTTCAAGGCGCCATGATTAGGGCCAGTGTTGACTTTAGCAGTTTCTTTTCTAGTTTTTCAGTGTTCGTTTTGTTATGAAACTATAATCTCCGAGCAATTTTGTCTTGTCGCTCGGGAGATCCCTTTTGTATAACCTAGTAATTCAGTTTGAGTTTATCAATGAAAATTTACCAAGTTTGATCTATTCTAAGTTGATTTTATTACATTGAGTACATTGGAATGATATTAATGTTATAAAATACTTGGAATTTGATCGGTAAACAGATGGTGAACACAAGGAACACCATTCGTGCTGGTGCTGGGCCAAGCAATGACCCCAGACCAAATGTGAGGAACACCGCAAACCCCATGGATGAACACGAGTCTGCTTCTAATAACAATCCAGTGGGCAATGACCAAGTTCTGCCTAACGCTCCAATAGTGTTTAACGCTGCAGCAATAGAGGCTATTCGGGGAATTGTGATGCAAGCATTCACCGATATCATGTGACCAATCGCGCCTCAGACACAAGCTGTGCCAATTCCCCCAGCGGTTCCTAGGTTTGAGGAGCCTAATATCCGTGTACCCCAAGAAGATGCGGTCAGGAACAGAGGCGACTATGGCCGAGCACTAAAGGACATAAGCTCTATGAGGCCTGATAGCTATGACGGGAAAGGAGAGCCAGTCAGGGTGGCATATTGGTTCTCGCACATGGAGCGATTGTTCCGCAATGTCGAGTGCACAGAAGCTGAGAAGGTGCACATTGCTTCCCTTCAGCTGAAGGAAGTGGCTAGTGAATGGTGGGAAGACACCGGTCTAGCTGATCACCCTGGTTTGAACTTGGGCATGTTCAAAGCCAAGATGACTGATCGTTTCTCTTCCCGAGCTATGAGGGAAGAGAAGCATAAGGAGTTTCTCTATCCGAAGACGGATGGATTGAAAGTGACTGAGCTTGCGGCCAAGTTCAATCACTTGTTGCAGTACGCTGGGCCGGAAGTGTCCAGTGATGAGCAGAAGATCTGGCATTTCCATGAGTGGATGAACCCAGACATTAAGCCACTGATGGTACGTCACGGATTCTCTACTTTGGAGCAATACGTGGACGTTGCTTACAAATTGGAGGTGACTCTAGAGGAGTCAACGAAGAAGCATAATCGCCAGAGGTCAATGCAGAACCAGCCTCAGGCGAGTGGGTTCAAGCGTCCCGCGCCACCGTCTAATTTTGCCAAGTCTGGCAGAGCAAAAACGGATATGACTCATGGAGGGTCTACGCAGCAGTCGGGTCAAGGCAAGAATCCGATCCAGTGCTACAACTGTGGTACACCCGGGCACAAGAGCAATGCGTGTCCGAAGGAGAAGAAGACGTGTTATAGATGTTGAAAAGAGGGACATGTGTAGACGTTCTGTCCGCAGAGAAGGCAGAAAGGAGCTGAATCACAACAACGATCTGTTAGTCAGAACAATCAACCCAGGTTCAGACCAGTGGAGGCCCCTAGTCCTTCGACGCAGACAACTGCGTAGAACAAGAGGAAAGCCCCAGCTGCTTCTGGAGGTCAAGGTCAATGCCTTTACGAGATGTGTGAGGCTGATGGACCCAATGATCCAATTGCTCAAGGTACTCTATACCTTCATTCTACTTCTGTATGTATGCTTTTTCATTCGGGTGCTACCCATTCTTTCATCTCGGAAAGTTGTGTCAGTAAGCTAGGCTCCATACGACATTATTCTCCAGGGTAAGAAGTTCGAAGCCGATGGACCCAAGGGTTGGAACCAAGTGTCTGTCAGAATTTCTGATTACCATCCAGGGTAAGAAGTTCGAAGAAGATTTGATCTATATAGCCATGGCTCCATACGACATTATTCTCGGTATGGATTGGCTGACGCGTCATGGGGCGGTAATCGATTTTAGCTCAAGGACTGTGACAGTGTCATTTAGGGGCCAGTTTGTATGCAAATTCAAGGGTCGTAATGACGCTGATAACGGCAGGATCATCAATGCGATGGCTGCCTTTAAGCTACTTTGACAAGGTTGTGTCGGGTACCTGTGCTATCTGGACGAGCCCAAGAAAGATGAGCCATCAGTTCTTGATATTCCGGTCGTTTGTGAGTTTTCAGACGTCTTTCCGGAGGAAATTCCTGGTTTACCCCCATATCGTGACATGGAGTTTACCATTGATCTTGAGCCTGGTGTCGCGCCGATCTCTAAGGCACCGTACCGGATAGCTCCTGCTGAGATGCATGAGTTGAAGAAGCAACTCGAGGATCCTCTTGAGAAGGGCTATATAAGGCCGAGCGCATCACCTTGGGGCTCTCCGGTCTTGTTCATCAAGAAGAAGGATGGATCATTCCGACTTTGTATCGACTATCGAGAGTTGAATAAAGTCACGATCAAGAACAAGTATCCGTTGCCAAGGATTGATGATCTGTTGGATCAACTGCAGGGAGCAAAAGTCTTTTTCAAAATCGATCTGAGATCTGGTTACCATCAGCTCAGGATTCGTGAGGAAGATATTCCGAGGACTGCATTTCGGACGAGATATGGTCACTACGAGTTCGTAGTCATGCCATTTGGAGTTACCAATGCTCCAGCAGTTTTCATGGATCTAATGCATCGATGTTTCCACCAATACTTGGATAAGTTTGTAGTGGTCTTCATCGACGACATTTTGATTTATTCCCCGAGCGTGGAAGCTCTCGAGGAACATCTTCGGATCACTTTGTCAGTCCTTAGACGAAATCAGTTTTACGCAAAGTTGTCTAAGTGTGACTTCTGGATCAAGGAAGTGGCTTTCTTAGGCCATGTGAGCAATGAGAATGGGGTTATGGTTGATCCCCAGAAGATTGAAGTGGTAGCAAATTGGAAGCGGCCTCAAAATGTGAAGGAGGTGCGTAGTTTTCTTGGACTTGCTGGATATTATTAGACGGTTCGTGGAGGGATTTTCTAAGATCGCTCTACCTATGACCGGTTTGCTCTGCAAAGTCCATAAGAAGTTTGTCTGGAATGACAAGTGCGAGGCTAGTTTTTAGAAGTTGAAGCAGTGTCTGACCTCTGCACCAGTGTTAGCACTACCGAAAGGAAATGATGGTTATGTGGTCTATAGTGATGCTTCGAAGAGTGATTTGGGATGTGTGTTGATGCAAAGAGGCAAGGTTATTGCATACGCATCTAGACAATTGAAAACCTATGAAGCAAACTATCCGACGCATGATCTGGAATTAGCAGCGGTAGTTTTTGCGCTGAAGATTTGGAGACACTATCTTTATGGTGTAAGATGCCAAGTCTTCACCGATCATAAGAGTCTCAAGTACGTGTTCACTCAGAAGGAGCTGAATATGAGACAACGTCGCTGGTTAGAGATACTCAAAGACTACGACATCGAGTTGCTGTATCATCCGGGCAAGGCTAATGTAGTAGCCGATGCATTGAGCCGGAAGACGCCGCACGAGACTGTAGTGGCTCTACTTATTGCTTAGACCAAGCTGAACCAAGAGTTGTGCGAGATTGAAGTCTTGTACGATCAACATCGAGGATACTTGAGTATGCTTGAGATTCAAGCTACGCTACTTGATCAAATCAGGGAGAAACAGGTTGATGATGTAGTCATGGTGAAGCTAAGCAGTGAAGTGATGGACGGGAAAGCTCCCGGTTTCGTGATTCAGGAGGATGGATCACTATGGTTTCAGGACCGGATTTGTGTGCCTGACGTTCATGGTCTTCGCCAGTTGGTGATGAAGGAGGCCCATTCGTCAGCTTATTCTGTACATCCAGGCTCTAGCAAGATGTACAAGGACCTCAGGAAGAAGTTCTGGTGGCCCAACATGAAGTAGGATGTAGTAGAGTTTGTGGCGAAATGCTTGACTTTTCAGAAGGTCAAGATAGAACACCGCAGACTAGGTGGTGAGTTGCTACCTCTTCCAGTACCAGAATGGAAATGGGAGGATATTGTTATGGATTTTGTCACAGGGCTACCAAAGACTCAAAGTCAAAAGGATGCTATATGGGTAATCATTGATAGGCTCACGAAGAGTGCTCACTTCGTGGCTATCAAGTCAATATGGGGAACCCAGAAGCTATCTGAAGTGTTTCTACACGAGATTGTCCGTTTGCATGGTACTCCAAAGACCATTGTATCGGATCGTGATGGCCGATTCATGTCGAGATTTTGGAAAGAACTCCACAAGGCCATGGGAACCGAGTTGAGATTCAGTACTGCGTTTCATCCTCAGATAGATGGACAGTCTGAGAGGACCATCCAGACCTTGAAAGATATGATAAGAGCTTGTGTACTCGATCGTCCGACTAGTTGGGAGAACAACCTGAGTCTGATTGAGTTCACGTACAACAACAGTTGGCATGCTACCATTAACATGGCTCCATTCGAGGCTCTATACGGTCGAAGGTGCAGATCTCCGATTTGTTGGGATGAGAATGCCGACAAGGTTCTGCTCGGACCAGAGTTAGTCGAAAGGACTGCCTCGGACATTGCTTTGATAAGACAGAGGATGTTGACAGCTCAGAGTAGACAAAAGTCTTATGCAGATCTGAAGCGCAGGAAAGTCGAGTTTGAGATTGGTGACAAGGTATTTGTCAGGGTGTCGCCATCCAAGGGTGTGTTTAGATTCGGTAAGCGTGGGAAGCTTAACCCTCGCTACGTGGGACCATTTGAGATCCTTGACAGAGTGGGGTCTCTAGCGTATCGTTTGGCATTGCCGCCATCGGCACATCCAGTGCATAACGTATTCCACGTATCCTTATTGAGAAAGTATGTGCCAGATGAGTCTCATGTGCTGAGTTATGAAGACATCGAGATTCAGACAAATGGTACCTACGAGGAGATACCGGTGCGTATTCTCGAACGCCGTGAGAAGCAGTTACGGAACAAGGTGGTACCATTGATACGGATTTTGTGGTCCAAGTCAGGAACTGAAGATGTTACTTGGAAAACCTGGGAGACTGAGGCGGATATGCTTAGTCGTTTTCCCGAGCTGTTTTCGGCCTAGTTTCGGGGTCGAAGCTTTTTTTTAGGAGGGAGTGATGTAATACCCCTCATTTTGGTAAGGACATTTTGGTAATTTTTCCAACTCCCATACTACAAGTTGGATTATTTTCAGAGAAGTTCAGACATCCTGTAATATGTTTGATCTCTGTAATATTTTTCTGAGTAGTATAAAATACATTCGACGTATTTTTGGGGTTAAAATATTCGTTCGAGTACAAATATATTTAACCCGGGGTTAAAAACCATGCCCATACATTTTCCCGGACAAAAGAGGCAGGAAATGGCCTTCGCCGCACCCGCGGCAGAGCCACCGCACCCCGCGGTGGCATCATTGTTTTTCTGCTCCGCCGGCTTCGATCGCCGCGCCGCCTGAGCTGCTTGTCCCTTCCGGTCGGGGGCGAGGCGGTTTGGGGTGTTGCTTGCTTGGCCTGCTTGCTTGGCCTATAAAAGGAGAAGACCTGGAGGCTGGGAAAGTCACCCAATCCGAGCTCTCTCTCTCTCTTTCTTCCTCTTGTTCCATTGACGCCGGAAAGCTCAAGCTCTTGCCGGAAAAGCTTTGTTCTTCGCCGGAGCTCTTGTTAGAAGTGGTGGTGCTCTCAAGGTGGTCCTTTGGAAGTCCAAGGAATCCAGAAGTCGGAGCCACCACGAGTTGAGCCCCCGTCGTCTTCCCCGATGAGTTTTCCCTCTTTTCGTGTCGTCGGAGTTCTTCGTTCCCGACGACCGCACCCGCGACAGAGCCACCACACCCGCGGTGTGCCTGGGCGCTTGTGGTTGTGGCTTGGGTTTTGTGGTCTCGATTGGGATTTCCGTTCTTTCGATTTCATTCTTTTTTTTAGATTCGTACTATTTTATGTCGAATCTAACTTAGGGTTTCGTTATGGGTCGTTCCGTAGGGATCTGAAATCCGAGTTCTGTCCCCGTTCCGGACCCAGAAACTCATCGTTCGATCGTTCGTCTGATCTAAGGCAAGTGACGGTTCACTCTTGCTTATCATTCCATATTTCTATTAATTATCAATTGTTCAATTGTTAATTAAATTGGGATGAATTACTGTCTTCGTTGGGAGCAGATTTTATAAATGATATGATTAAAAGGAATATTATAATAGGTTGTATATACTGCTAGAAACAACGCTATTATATCTGTTTTTACCATGATGGTATTGATGTGGATTTTTATGCGAACTTGAAATATAGTTAGCACGAGTATTCATAGGAACGATGCTTACTTTGCGAGGTAGCCGTTTCTTTATAACCATGGTGGATAGGATGTCCAAGCCCTAACACCATTTCTCTGGTCATGACTATCCTCTATCCGAGTATAGGGGAGGTGTGCTTAGCTGGCGTCAAACCTTTCGGGATATGCTCCCAAGATATCTCTCGTATCGAGATGATATATTTATATGATAAAAGCTTATAACGTTAATATACGTTTTGGAATTGAAATAAGATAAGTGCCGCTATGCACATAATTAATGAACATTGGGCGAGAAGTACAACGTAGAAACTCGTATGGGCTTTGATTAGAGTAAGTCCACCCTCCGAATCTGAATTCGCATTACGCGGTGAGGTTGGTCGTGGACCCAAATAGTCAAGTCGCTTTTAAACTCCTGTATGAACTTATAATGTTCCCAAACTTGTCATACTTCCGATAAGACTCAATTCGTTGGAGTCTTCTCTTCATATGTTTACGTAAGACTCAATCTTACAGAGTCTTCTCTTGATCATACTGTTTCGTATTTTTCTGTAGAATTATTGAGGTTTACTATCGTCATCGGCTTTCATTCGAGAAGCGATGGGTATAACCTAATACGACTACTTAGAACCTTTTTGTTTTACCCTTGCATAGTCTTTCATTAGACTAACCAACCGGTTAATTTCCACTGCATGGTTGGCTGGTGTCATCCGTCTCATACGGCACATCAGATAAACTTCCGATCCATGAAGGCTAGAAACAACGATGAAGGCAGATGGAATTTTGAAGAGTTTATCAAGGTTGAGATCCTTGGCGGGTGATCGTTTCGATCAAGACCCTAGTGTTATTTATTTTAAAGACTTTCGTTGTATTAAACGTGTTTTGTATTAAGACCACTCTGTATTTATGTCGTATTTGGATTATGAATGTAATTCCAAGACTTTGATTTAATAAGAAATGTTATGATGTTTTGTATTATAAATGTTGTTTATGTTTTGTATAAACTGGTTAAGCCTTGGGTGACTTCGGATGTGGAATTTGAGGTCACTGGTGGTAATACTTTCAAGGATATATTTGGGGGTGTTACAACTTCGCCGATGATGACGATGACCTAGAAGCCACAGCGCGCCCCCCTGATGTGCCCAATGTCAGTGATCCCCGCTTTGACTTTGATAAGGACAAGGAATACATCCCCAGAGGCAGCGTGCCCACGCGCGCCCAGAGCGATGAGTTCTACATGCCGCCCCCGCGTGACAGTCGCGCGCCCCAAGAGACGCGGCGCTACAAACTGTGCCCCATGAGCGACCCCGCAGGCAATGCACACCATGACATGCCCCCGCCTCGTGATGGCCGACGTGACCGCCACAAGCACCTTATGAACCCGCCATGGTTCACACTCAGCGGCGCGATATCAAGGTAAAACTTGATCACTTTGTTGGTGAATATGATGCTTCTAAATTTCTTGAATGGGAGCAATCCACGGAGTATGTCCTAGCCCACTACCAATATTTGGAGCATGAGAAGGTCGAGACTGCGACCTTGCACTTCACCGGCACCGCACGTGCTTGGTTGTTTCATCTCACCAGCGAGCAAGCTAGAAGACGATTGGATTTCATCTCAAGCTGGAACCAACTGATCTACGTGATGACAAAGAGGTATGTAGCCGCGGACTACAAGGAGGATATGCGCCTCAAGATCGCCCTGGCGACGCAAGGGTCCCGTACACCGCTAGAGTTCTTTGCCGAATTGGAAGAGATGTGCCACAAGGCTGGAGTGCACCCGCTCCTTCGGAAATGAGGTCCATGTTCCTACGAGGCCTAGACATTTAGGTTCGCGAGCAACTCAAGATCCTTAACATAACGGACCTTAACACCATGACGTACACGGCGATGGAGATATACGCGCAAATCCAAAAGAAGAAGAAGGTTGCTTGGTCACATTCCAGCCCTAGGTATAGTTCGAACCCCGGTTCCAGTTTTTCTTCTAATTTTTCGTGAAGTGCTCTGCAGCCTAGGACAGCCCCGCAACGGCACCTCCTTGCAATGCTCCCCCTGTGCACGGCAGCGCTACGCAACTGCGCCCCAGCGCGCCCCAAGATGATCGTGCACGCGACCTCTTGTGCATCAAGTGTCAAGGTCGCAGCCACCTGCAGCGCGACTGCCCCAACAATAAGCGCATCATCTTCTCCCAAGCTGACTACGAGTCTTTTGATGACGAGCCCCTTGACGATGGTGACGCGCCCCCTGTCGAGGACATGCACGTAGACGCTAACGGCGACACATTGGACGCCTACTACTGCAGCGCGTCCGACGATGATGAAGGCACTCGCTTGGGCCTTGTCACTCGCTGTGTTCTCACGACAAAGGAGGTCACATTTGTGGACCAACGGGAAATTTTATTCCACACATGTTGCATGGTCAAGACTGCGGACCTCAGCGTGATCATAGATGGAAGGACTTGTTGCAACATCATCAATGAGAAGGTGATCGACCACCTTGGGCTAGAGACAACCCCTCACCCCCCAACCGTATAGCCTCCATTGGATCTCCGAAGGTAACGGTGGCAATGTGTTAACAAGGCAATGCCACGCCACCATCAATATTGGCTACTACCATGATACGATTTTATGTGATGTTATTGCTATGGATGCCACTCACTTGCTTTTAGGACGCCCTTGGCAATTTGACAAGCGTGACCTACACAATCCTTCATCCTAATTTTGTGATAGCCACTTTTCAAATCTATCTTAGAAAACAAAGTGGCGCCATGTAGTTCACCTAGCATATCATCTAGCCTAGGAATGGGATGGCAAAACTTCACCGTGATTTGGTTGATTGTGTGGTAATCAACACACATGCGCCACGAGCCATCCTTCTTGGGGACAAGAATGATTGGGACGGAGCAGGGACTAAGGCTCTCACGGACGTAGCCTTTGTCCATCAACTTCTAGACATGGCACTGCAACTCCTTGGTCTCTTCAGGACTGGCACGCTAGGGAACATGATTTGGCAAGGAGGCACCGAGCATGAAGTCAATTTGGTGCTCTATGCCTCGCATAGGCGGCAAGCCGAGAGGGAGATCCTCTGGAAGCACATTCTGAATTTCCTGCAAAAAAGACGACACCACATGGGGTAAATCAACCAAGTCCTTGACATTTAAAAGACACGTATTAGGCATAAGAAGAACACACGATTAACGTCCCTGAAAAACAGGGGTAAGGTCCCTGGAGTGTGCAAGCAAGAAGTGTTTCCCGCATTTGCCTTTTAAAGGCACTAGCTGGCGCCGTGAAGCTGGAGTGCGCTGTAGGAAGGGGGCACAACGCTTTGGCAGCGACACCGTAATCATTGGGGCGCGCACTGGCACTTGCCTCGCTGGAGCGCCGGGTCACTGGGGCGCGCTGGCAGTGGGAGCGCGTCGCGTCGCTGGGGCGCGCGACATTGATGGAGCGCGCGGCAGTGGCGACTTGCGACATGGCCTGCTCGATGGCCTTCATGCGGTGACGCTCCACTTGGTCTTGGAGGATTTCCTTGGGGATCATGGGAAGCAAAGCGATGCGTTTCCCATTGCGCATAAACACATAATTGTTGAGGAAGACATTGTGTAGGTCACGCTTATCAAATTGCCAAGGGCATCCTAAAAGCAAGTGAGTGGCATCCATAGCATAAACATCACATAAAATCGTATCATGGTAGTAGCCAATATTGAAGGTGACGTGGCATTGCCTTATTAACACATTGCCACCGTTACCTTCGGAGATCCACTGGAGGCTATACGGTTGGGGGGTGAGGGGTTCTCTCTAGCTCAAGGTGGTCGATCACCTTCTCATTGATGATGTTGCAACAACTCGCTCCATCTATGATCACGCTGAGGTCCGCAATCTTGACCAAGCAACATGTGTGGAATAAAATTTCCCACTGGTCCACAAATGTGACCTCCTTTTCCGTGAGAACACATCGAGTGACAAGGCCCAAGCGAGTGCCTTCATCATCGTCGGGCGCGCTACAGTAGTAGGCGTCCAATGTGTTGCTGTTAGCGTCTATTGTTCCCCATGCGCGACCCCGCAGGCAATGCACGTAGACGCTAACGACGACACATTGGACGCCTACTACTGCAGCGCGCCCGACGATGATGAAGGCACTCGCTTGGGCTTTGTCACTCGCTGTGTTCTCACGGCAAAGGAGGTCACATTTGTGGACCAGCGGGAAATTGTATTCCACACATGTTGCTTGGTCAAGACTGCGGACCTCACCGTGATCATAAATGGAGGGAGTTGTTGCAACATCATCAATGAGAAGGTGATTGACCACCTTCAGCGAGGGGTGGGCATGGGCAATTAACCGAGATCTCGGTTAACCGAGGTTTCGGTTAGTAGTTTTCTAATACCATTAACCATACCGCTAACATCGGTTAACTGATGTTCGATTAACCGGAATTTCGGTACGGTTAATTAGTTAACCATAAGACTAAAAATAACCGAAAACGTCTTTGAAAATACTTTAAGATGTTATTTTATTGGTATTTTTTCACTTAATTTTTGTAATTAGTGGCATTAGTAGGTAAGAGCAAATATGAGGAATCTATAAGAGGATGAGTTAGACAATTTTAAGATAAATGATTCATGACTAAACGGTTACAAATAATCCAAACTGGGATTACAAGTAATTCAACAATATTTATACATACAAATTGGATAAGTTATTTATTATGACTTCGGTGCGCATCAATTTACTACTTCATTACATTAAACATTCTATTGTAGAGATATTTTTCCACGTGTCAATGTAAGGCTACACTTATAATAGATTAACACAACTTAGTTTTATACAACTTTATAACACTCAATTTCATAAGATGATGTTCGGAAGGATGGAAAAGTCCATATAACTATGTAATATATTAAGAGTCATTACAAAGATCAATTGGTTATTCATAGTTTTTATTACACATGAGATATGTAGATGCATGATAGGGAGTTTTGGAATGCCTCCAAGAGAATCTCGTAGTAAATATGTTAAAATGGAGTTAATCTCTTGTAAATCAAAGCCATGCATGTATAGAGAGCGAGAGAGAATTGAACTAATTAATCATTTGTCACATGCAACATCTAAATGAGTCTCCAATAACTAGACTAGCTTAATAAAGTCTTTCCATTGCTAAAAACATATTATTCATATGTTCGGTTAATCGGTTAACCAAGGGTGAAAAAATTACTAACCGTAACCATACTAAAAAACCATAATTTTATTCGGTCGGTTAATTGTACCAAACTTTCGGTAAATGTTCGGTACGGTTAACCGAAAAAAGGCTCGGTTTCTCGGTTTTTTGGGACGGTTTTTCGGTTTCGGTTTTTCATGCCCACCCCTACCTTCAACTAGAGACAACCCCTCACCCCCAACCGTATAGCCTCCAATGGATCTCCGAAGTTAACGGTGGCAATGTTTTAACAAGGCAATGCCATGTCACCTTCAATATTGGCTACTACCATGATACGATTTTATGTGATGTTATTACTATGGATGCCACTCACTTGCTTTTAGGGCGCGCTTGCGTAGCGCTGGCGTGCGCAGGGGGAGCGTTGCGAGGAGGCGCTGTTACGGGGGTTATCCTGGGTTGTAGAGAACTTCACGAAAAATTAGAAGAAAACCTGGAACCGGGGTTCGAACTATACCTAGGGTTGGAGCGTGACCAAGCAACCTTCTTCTTTCTTTGGATTTGCGCGTATATCTCCATCGCCATGTGCGTCATGGTGTTGAGGTCCATTATGTTAAGGATCTTAAGTTGCTCGCGAACCTCAATGTCTAGGCCTCATAGGAACATGGACCGCATTTCCGAAGGAGCGGGGTGCACTCCAGCCTTGTGGCACATATCTTCCATTTCGGCAAAGAACTCTAGCGGTGTGCGGGACCCTTGCGTCACCAGGGCGATCTTGAGGCGCATATCCTCCTTGTAGTCCGCGGCTACATACCTCTTTGTCATCACATAGATCAATTGGTTCCTGACTAGGCTAAAGTCATTATGCCTATCAAAGAATCCCTAAAAACCTAACTAAGTATAACAGGCAAGTAAGGGACGAACCCAAGGGAATCAAAGGATCTATTTCTATGTATGAAAGTAAGTTACCAACTAGGAACTAGGGGGGAGATTGTTGTTTGGTTTTCTATAACTAATGAATTAAAGCAGAAAGTGGTTAAGATTGTTGTAAATATGATTGTGAGGGCGATTCACCTAATAGATATCCACACTTCAGTATGATAGGCTGATCATTGATTATCTCAAGTTCATTCAATCCTATGATTGTTCCTATTCCGATCTTATGTATATTAACAGGTCAACCAGCCCTGAAGGCTTCAATCGTCAGGCGAAACAATGGAAACTTAGTTCTTCATAGTCTTCTCAAACACAAAACCCTAGAGAGAATAATGAACGATGATAAAAGTGATAATGAAAGTCTGATATTTTAAAAGAAAGATAATAACCTAGCAAATCAAATCTTCCTAAGATAAGAAACATAATCCTCCTAAAATATAATAAACGAAATAAAAAGAATAAAAATAAAATAAAAACAAAGTCTTCGGCCGAAAAGCCCATTTGCTCCGCGCTTGGACCCGCGATCGCGGCCAAGACACCCGCGATCGCGGTTTTGAGTGTCTTTCTCCGCGGCTTCGTTGTTGTGCCGTGACCGCGGCCAGAATCCCGCGCCCGCGGTTTCACTCTGCCGCGACTACTGCTTCTCGCCCGCGGTCTTCTCTTGTGGTGGCTGCTTGGCTAGCTCCTCAATCTTCAATACTTCACTAAATTCCTTCTCTTCATTACTCCTTCTCTACAACTCCATTATCCTAAATTATCTCCTAAACCCACACAAATGGCACCTAATAATCCAGTAACAGTTTATAGTTACGCACTACAAAGTAGAGCGTATCAAATTCCCCCATCCTTAGACCTTGCTCGTCCTTGAGTAAGCTAATGGCCGGAAACATACTCCTCCAATGAAATATCCAAGGTCTCAGGAAGCACAACAAAACACTCTCCACTAAGAACTATACCTACTCATGAATCTCCAGGGCACCAACATAATAACACAACACACCAGCTTCAAGGAAAGCAGAGTACTTTCCCCAAGCTTAACCCGAACACCATAGAGTGAATATGACATCTAAACCTAGCTCCAGTCTATCTTCTTATAACTCCCAAAGTGACCTACCCAAATCCTCCTTATGACTTCACCACTTATGTCGCCACGCCAGACTGAATGAATCCTAATAATCACTCTTCTTCTTTTCACTCTTTTTGCCTAGGTGCCCTTGCGGGTTTTCACCTAGCCACTCATCTCATTTTTCAAAGATGAGCTCACCAATCCTCACATCGCTCTTCAACCTCTTTTTACCCCAGACTAATGTTGGTCTGGGCCACCTGCTTATTGCCTAAGCCGTCTTTTCAGATTTTCGACTTAGCCCATGATTTTCTTATTCTTTTTTTTTATAAGAAAAACAGTAGTACAGACGACCAGCAAGTATAACTCCCTCTCCCATGCTTAAATATTGCATTGTCCTCAATGTAATGAAAGATGAAAAATGAAACTCTATGGGAAAGAACGATACCCACTAGCGATGCCGAAGTGGTCTGTGTCTCGGATGTCTAGGCTGGCGTGGCGGTGGAAAATCATGGAGACAAGAGTCTCTAGTGCCATGGCGGGAGGCAATGTAATCAATCTCATCGGTTGTCGATCCTCTATATGTCTCTCACTTGTGTGAAGCAAAGGCGTCCCAATGCTGACTGTAAGAGCACTACACCATCGACTGATCTGGGAGCATCCGCACATCCTCATCAAGCGCAGCCATCCACTCCCCATACTGTCTACCGGGGTCTACAAGATCACTCGAAGTGCTTGTTGTATTGTGTTATCCATCAGCAGCATATGCATAATCAGTGAAAGAAGTATCAACCGGCATATCTGCAAAGTTCTCTTGCTGCTCCTCCTCATCATCATCAGCTGCATCATGTCGTTCCATCATGAGGTACCAAATGGAAATCTCACGCTAATCTTCTCATCCTCAGCAACTAAAGCATGTCGTTCTATCATCTCAGCAGTAGAATAAAGTTGGGCAGCGAGGCCGCGATCGCGGTTTTCACTCGTGCCCGCGTTTTTTTTTCTTCAGATGAGGAGACTTACAGTGATAAAACCGCGGTCGTAGTTTTTGGACCGCGATCGCGATTTTGCGTTTGTTGTGCTGCAGACTCCATCTTTGAAACTCCTACCTCGGGTTGCCTCCTGAGCAGCGCCTTGGTTAACGTCGTGGCTCGACTCAGTGCTTTTTTAGATAAATTTAAGTTAGCACATCAACAGAACACAAAGAATCATTATCTGTGATACCCCGTATTTCTGTAAGGGTATTTTGGAAATTACCTGAACGTCTGTTGTGTACGTCGATTTAATTTCGGAGACAGAGAGACATTCTGTAATGTTCTTAATCTCTGTAATATTTTTCTAAGTGAAATAATATACAATCGACGTATTTTGGGACTTAATACTCATTCGTGTACGATTATTATTTATCCCGGATTAAGACCTTGTTGTTCCAAGCTTAACGGACGAAAAATGGGCTTGGCGACGACCGCCGTAAGGCAGGCGGCGACCGCCGCCTGACAGGCTCTGACATCGTCATCCTCTTCACGGCAAGTTGGCAAGTGGCGCCAAAAAGCAGCGACCGTCGCCTAGGTGCAGGCCTAGCTCTGCCTCGCCGGCTTGACTCCGTGGTGGTCGGCGAATCGGATGACCTCTGATCTTAGCCCTCCACGTGCCCTTGGTTGTCCCCTGGTGTTTTGGCTATTTAAAGGAGGATTTGGGAGCTGAATTGAGCACAAATCCGAAACTCAATCTCCCCATAAATCACTCGCCGGAAATTTAAGCTTTCGCTGGATAATTCACAATCGATCGCCGGAGCTCCATTTGGTGTTATTCCAGTTGCAAAGTGATGCTTTGGAGGCCCTTGGAAGCTTAGAATCCAAAGCAAGGCAAAGGAGAGGCAAAACGATCGTCGTCGGTGAGTTTGGTGCTTCTCGTAAATTTTCTGGTGTTCGTAGCGGCACCCGCCGTAAGGCAGGCGGCGACCGCCGCCACGAACAGCGGCGCCCGCCGTAAGGTAGGCGGCGACCTCTGCCCAGAAGCTCTTGGCTTGTTTCGGCCTTGGCTTCTGTGGTTTCGATCGGGCTTCGTTCCTTTCGATTCCTTTCGTTATTCTTTAGATTCGTACTCGTTGTTGTAGAATCTAACTTAGAGTTTCTTTATGGGTCGATCTGAAGGAATCTGTGTTGCCAGATCTGTCCCTGCTTCGAGCCCGGAAACCAGTTGTCGTCGTACCTAGCTTCGTTTAAGCTTCTGTGGATTTAAGGCAAGTGGCGGTTCGCTCTTGCTCATCATTCCATGTTTCCATTAATTATCAGTTTTTTAATTGAGTAATTAATTTGGAATGAATACTGTGTTCGTCTGGGAACAGTTTTGTTAATTGTTTTGGAGAACTAAAATATGATATTATAATAGTTTATATATCTGTTAGAACAACGCTATTATGAATATATATTTATGTTGATAGCCTTGAGGGCGGTTATGTTGATGTTTGTGGACTATTGTTGTGCTTGGACTGTTTAGTTAGCACTAGTAGTTAGGAACGTTGGACTCGTTGGAATCCAGTCATTTCTTTATAATTTGGTAGAGAGGTGGCTAGACCCCACCTAATACCATATGGACGGTCATGACCCAACCTCTGATACACGAGTATAGAGATGGTGCACTTAGCTGGTGGCACAAATCTCGGAATTTAGTAGAGAGGTGGCTAGACCCCACCTAATACTATATGTATAGGATCCATGGGATATATACATTTAAAAGCTTGTAACGTGTTGTGCGTTTGAGAATATCATAAGATAAGTGCCGTTGTCGCACATAATTAATATACCTTGGGCGAGTAGTGCAGCTAGGCGCTAGTGCATCTAGGAAAGCTCGTCTTAACTTTTAGTCGCTCGAATGCGATATTGTAATACTGTAATTCTGTGATTCTGTGTTGTTCCAGACTTTTTCATATCTTCGTATAAGACTCATTTCGTTGGAGTCTTCTTTCGAGTTGATTTTTGGGAAGACTCGGTCTTCCAGAATCTTCTCTCATGCATGCCTTTTGCTGTATTCCAATAGCAGTATGGTGGTTGACTATCGTACTCGACTGTTATTCGAGAGACGATGAGTCTAACCTAATACGACTACTTAGAACCTTCTGCTTTGTGCCCTTGCATAGTCTTTCATTAGACTAACCAACCGAAATTGTTCTCTGCATGGTTGGCTGGTGTCATCCGTTCGATTCGGCACATCAGATAGAGCGCAGATATGAGGAGACTAGAATGACTATGAAGACGACTGTGATATTTGGATGTTTTTAATGTTTTAATCAGGTTGAGAACCTTGGGCAGGTGATCATGGCAATCACAACCCTTTTTTTGTATATTTTAAGAAAGACTTCCGCTGTATTTTGTTTAACTTTGTATTTAGTCCTATTCGGAATTGGGATGTAATTTCGGGACTCATGCTTTAATCGAATATTATGATGATTTTGTATCATAAGTGTTTCATGGATTGTATTTAAACGGTAAAGCCTTGGGTGGCTTCGGTGAGGAAAATCGAGGTCACTGGCGGTAATACCTTTCCAAATGGGTTAAGATTTGGGGGTGTTACAGTTGTGGTATCAGAGCCTAAGTTTTAGAACGGGTTGGGTATTTGAAAACCAATTACTCGTTTTCAATTGAAAAGTATTTTCAAAAGGTCTCTGAATTTTCAAAATGAAAAGAATTTGAAAATAAAACACCGTTCATAGTCATGTCTTCTATCTATAGTCTGATGTAGTAAGCTTGCTTCTATGTCTAGAAAGACTAATTCATTCCTCGTTATCCTGTAGGATATGGGTGCGTGTCTTTCTCATAAGAGGGACTCGGTAGATGCCGAGATGGATTCACCATCTCCAGGAAGGCTCGACTTCCCAATACCCCAGGGGTGCTTCGAGGTTGGAGAACCAAGCAGCCCACCTGAGGAGATCAAGCATGTGCTTCCTGAGTCGGTAGTCCTGGTGTCAAGGAATGTTGTAGTTCCAGTGACAGTGCCAGTGGAGCCACCGAGGGAGGAAGCAGTGCAAGAAGAGGGTGAATCATCTAGGTACGCGAGAGGGTACTACAATGACGATTACCAGATCGGCATGATTCCTGAAGGGAGCGAGGAGGAAGATGAAGAAGAGGAGGAAATGCTCGAGGTCAATCCCGACGAGGAAGAGGACCCCATCGAGGATGATCCCGAGGAGAATACCGAGATGGACCTCAACGGGCAGAACCAGGAGTCCGATGACTTGAGGCACTTGCTGGTGGATAGTCATGAACCGGGGATGCAATTTATTCACCCCAGTTCAGAGTTACCACCTGTGCAAGAGTTGCCACCAGTGCCAGAGTATGCACTCATGTCTGATGCTGACTGGGAAACACTTTTTACCAAATATGGTATTGGAAGGAGTGGCCCAACAATGGTGTACAAAGGGTCCCAGCCTATCCCTACTCGAAGGAGAAGGAGGACGGAATCTGAGCTACGAGAGATCCTTCGTCAAAGCGAGATGATCTCTTCTGAACAGCAATACCAGATGGATAAAATGATCGCCAGTGCTCAGAGAAGGGCTGGGCTAGGAGAGCCAAACTTGGATGATCCATACTTCACCATGACTGAGATAGGATCATGTGTTCCAGGGCCAAGCAGGGTGCGTAGTCCATCATCAGAATCCGATGGAGAACCTTGTCCGAAGAAGCCTTGCATGGGAAGTCTACCGTATAGGAAATGTTTCGGAGCACCGTGATGAGGACCGACGTTGCCTGTAGCAGTAGTTTCCTTTTCTTAGTATTTCAGCATGTACCGTGTAAATATTCTAGTATTGTGGCATGTACTTTGTGAAATACTACAATCTCCGAGCAATTTTGACCTGACGCTCGGGAGATCGGCTAATGTGCAGTTTGTAAAATAGTTCAAGTTCATTTATAAAAATACCAAGTTGATCTACTCTGAGTGATTTTGCTACATTAAGTATATTGAATAATATTAATGTATAAAATACTTGGAACTGGATCGGTAAACAGATGGTGAATACGAGGAACACAATTCGAGCTGGTGCTGGGACAAGCAATGACCCCAGACCAACTGTAGGAAATGTTGGACAAGACGAGCAGGAGTTAGGTTCCAACAATCATCCTGGAGGCAATGGTCAAGGTCAGACCAACGCTCCAATAGTATTAGATGCTGCTGCAATGGAAGCATTTCGAGGAATGGTTATGTAGGCAGTAACTGATATACTACGACCAGGTGTGCCGCAGGCACAAGGTGTGCCGCAGGCACAAGGTGTGCCGCAGGCACAAGGTGTGCCGCAGGCACAAGGTGTGCCGCAGGCACAAGGTGTGCCGCAGGCACAAGGTGTGCCGCAGGCACAAGGTGTGCCGCAGGCACAAGGTGTGCCGCAGGCACAAGGTGTGCCGCAGGCACAAGGTGTGCCGCAGGCACAAGGTGTGCCGCAGGCACAAGGTGTGCCGCAGGCACAAGGTGTGCCGCAGGCACAAGGTGTGCCGCAGGCACAAGGTGTGCCGCAGGCACAAGGTGTGCCGCAGGCACAAGGTGTGCCGCAGGCACAAGGTGTGCCGCAGGCACAAGGTGTGCCGCAGGCACAAGGTGTGCCGCAGGCACAAGGTGTGCCGCAGGCACAAGGTGTGCCGCAGGCACAAGGTGTGCCGCAGGCACAAGGTGTGCCGCAGGCACAAGGTGTGCCGCAGGCACAAGGTGTGCCGCAGGCACAAGGTGTGCCGCAGGCACAAGGTGTGCCGCAGGCACAAGGTGTGCCGCAGGCACAAGGTGTGCCGCAGGCACAAGGTGTGCCGCAGGCACAAGGTGTGCCGCAGGCACAAGGTGTGCCGCAGGCACAAGGTGTGCCGCAGGCACAAGGTGTGCCGCAGGCACAAGGTGTGCCGCAGGCACAAGGTGTGCCGCAGGCACAAGGTGTGCCGCAGGCACAAGGTGTGCCGCAGGCACAAGGTGTGCCGCAGGCACAAGGTGTGCCGCAGGCACAAGGTGTGCCGCAGGCACAAGGTGTGCCGCAGGCACAAGGTGTGCCGCAGGCACAAGGTGTGCCGCAGGCACAAGGTGTGCCGCAGGCACAAGGTGTGCCGCAGGCACAAGGTGTGCCGCAGGCACAAGGTGTGCCGCAGGCACAAGGTGTGCCGCAGGCACAAGGTGTGCCGCAGGCACAAGGTGTGCCGCAGGCACAAGGTGTGCCGCAGGCACAAGGTGTGCCGCAGGCACAAGGTGTGCCGCAGGCACAAGGTGTGCCGCAGGCACAAGGTGTGCCGCAGGCACAAGGTGTGCCGCAGGCACAAGGTGTGCCGCAGGCACAAGGTGTGCCGCAGGCACAAGGTGTGCCGCAGGCACAAGGTGTGCCGCAGGCACAAGGTGTGCCGCAGGCACAAGGTGTGCCGCAGGCACAAGGTGTGCCGCAGGCACAAGGTGTGCCGCAGGCACAAGGTGTGCCGCAGGCACAAGGTGTGCCGCAGGCACAAGGTGTGCCGCAGGCACAAGGTGTGCCGCAGGCACAAGGTGTGCCGCAGGCACAAGGTGTGCCGCAGGCACAAGGTGTGCCGCAGGCACAAGGTGTGCCGCAGGCACAAGGTGTGCCGCAGGCACAAGGTGTGCCGCAGGCACAAGGTGTGCCGCAGGCACAAGGTGTGCCGCAGGCACAAGGTGTGCCGCAGGCACAAGGTGTGCCGCAGGCACAAGGTGTGCCGCAGGCACAAGGTGTGCCGCAGGCACAAGGTGTGCCGCAGGCACAAGGTGTGCCGCAGGCACAAGGTGTGCCGCAGGCACAAGGTGTGCCGCAGGCACAAGGTGTGCCGCAGGCACAAGGTGTGCCGCAGGCACAAGGTGTGCCGCAGGCACAAGGTGTGCCGCAAGCACAAGGTGTGCCAATACCTCCACCGGTTCCCAGATTTGAGGAGCCAGTGAATCGTGTATTCCAAGAGAATGCAGTCAGGACTCGGGACAATTAATGTCGTACGCTGAAGACCATTAATTCCATGAGGCCTGACAGCTACAACGGAAAAGGAGAACCGGTCAGGGTAACCCATTGGTTTTCCCACATGGAGCGGCTGTTTCGCAATGTGGATTGTACTGAAGCTGAGAAAGTACATATAGCTTCTCTTCAGTTGAAGGAAGAGGCTAGCGAGTGGTGGAAGAGTACCGGTTAGCTGAAAGTCCTGTTTTGAACTGGGAGATGTTCAAGACAAAGATGACAGACGGTTTCTTCTCTCGTGCTATGAGGGAGGAGAAACACAAGGAGTTTTTGTACCCTAAAATCGATGGATTGAAGGTAACCGAGCTTGCGACCAAGTTCAATCATCTGTTACAGTACGCTGGACCTGAGATATCCAGCGAGGCACAAAAAATCTGGTATTTCCACGAGTGGATGAGCCCAGATATCAAGCCAATGATGGTGCACCACACATGCTCTACTCTGGAGCATTATGTGGATATAGCCTACAAATTGGAGGTGACTCTGGAGGAGTCAACCAAAAGACGCAATCGGCAAAGATCGATGCAGAATCAAGGGAGTGGATTCAAGCGACCTGCGCCACCGTCTAACTTTGCTAAGTCTGGTCGAGCAAAGACGGACACGACTCAAGGAGGGTCAACGCAGCAGACGGGCCAGAGCAAGAATCCAGTCCAGTGCTATAATTGTGGTGCTGCGGGGCACAAGAGCATTGTGTGACCAAAGGAGAAGAAGTTATGCTTTGAATGTGGTCGTAGAGGCCATATGCAAAAATTCTGTCAGCAGGGAAAGCATAAGGGAATGGAGTCACAATATGGGTCAGTTAATCAGAATAACCAGCCCAGGTTCAAGCCAGCTGAGACTCCTAGTCCATCAATGCAAACAACTGCTCAGAATAAGGGGAAAGCCCCAGCTGCTTCTGGAGGTCACGGTCAACGCCTGTACGAGATGCGTGAGGCGGATGGACCTATAGCTCCAATTGCACAAGGTACTTTATACCTTTATTCTACTTCAGTGTGCATTCTGTTTGATTCAGGTGCTACCCATTCCTTTATTTCGGATAGTTAGGATTAGTGTGCGACGAAGCTTGTGAGTCTTTCGTTGTAAGTCTTCCTAATGGTGATCGTCTGGTTGGGACAAAGCGGTTGTCTGAATTTCCGATTACCATTCAGGGTAAGAAATTCGAGGCAGATTTGATTTGTATAGCCATGGCTCCATACGACATTATTCTCGGTATGGATTGGCTGACGCGTCATGGGGCGGTGATCGACTCTAGTTCAAGGACGGTGACGGTGTCATTTGGGGGCCAGTTCGTGTGCAAGTTTAAGGGTCGGAATGACGCTGATAACGGCAGGCTTATCAATGCGATGGCTGAGTTTAAGCTACTACGACAAGGTTGTGTCGGGTACCTTTGCTACATGGATCCGCCCGCGAAAGATGAACCTTCAGTTCTTGATATTCCTGTGGTTAGGGATTTTTCGGATGTCTTTCCGGAAGAAATTCCTGGATTACCCCCAAATCGTGATGTGGAATTTTCTATTGATCTTGAGCCTGGTACGGCGCCGATTTCTAAATCACCGTACCGGATGGATCCTGTTGAGATGAAAGAGTTAAAGAAGCAACTCGAGGATCTTCTCGACAAGGGTTATGTAAGGCCGAGCGCATCGCCTTGGGGTGCTCCGGTTTTATTTGTCAAGAAGAAAGATGGATCGTTTCGACTTTGTATCGACTATCGCGAGTTGAATAAAGTCACGATCAAGAATAAATATCCTTTTCCAAGGATTGATGATATGTTGGATCAATTACAAGGAGCAAAAGTTTTCTCCAAGATCGACCTGAGATCGGGTTATCATCAGCTGAGAATTCGTAAGGAAGACATTCCTAGAACTGCGTTCCGGACCAGATATGGTCATTACGAGTTTGTAGTAATGCCTTTTGGAATTACGAATGCTCCAGCAGTCTTCATGGATCTGATGAATTGATGGTTTCACTAGTACTTGGATAAGTTCGTGGTGGTCTTCATCGATGACATTCTGATCTATTCTCCGAATGAAGAGGTTCACGAGGAACATCTGCGGATTGCCTTATCAGTCCTTAGACAAAATGAGTTGTATGCTAAATTGTCCAAGTGTGACTTCTGGATGAGAGAAGTGGCTTTCCTAGGCCATGTGATCAATGAAAATGGGGTTATGGTTGATCCCCAGAAAATTGAAGCTGTGGCTAATTGGAAGCAGCCTCAGAACGTGAAGGAGGTGCATAGTTTTCTTGGACTTGCCGGATATTATAGACGGTTCGTAGAGGGATTTTCGAAGATCGCTCTACCTATGACCGGTCTGCTCCGCAAAGTCCACAAGAAATTTGTCTGGAATGACAAGTGCGAGGCCAGTTTTCAGGAATTGAAACGACGTCTGACCTCGGCACCAGTGTTAGCACTTCCATAAGGGAACAACGATTATGTGGTCTATAGTGATGCTTCAAAGTGTGGTTTGGGTTGTGTATTGATGCAGAGAGGCAAGGTGATTGCTTACGCATCCAGACAACTCAAGACTTATGAAGAGAACTATCCGACGCACGATCTTGAGTTAGCAGCGGTATTTTTTGCACTGAAGATTTGGAGGCATTATCTCTATGGGGTGAAATGCCAAGTCTTCACGGATGACAAGAGTCTCAAATATATATTTACTCAAAAGGAGTTGAATATGAGACAATGCCGCTGGCTAGAGTTGCTTAAGGACTACGACATCGAGTTGCTGTATCATCCGGGCAAAGCTAACGTGGTAGCTGATGCACTGAGCCGGAAGACAACGCACGAGACAGTAGTTGCTCTACTTACTGCTCAGACTAAACTAAATCAAATGTCATGCAAAGATGAAGTCTTGTATGATCAACGTAGAGGGTACCTGACTATGTTGGAAATTCAGGCTACGCTACTAGATCAAATCAAAGAAAGGCAAGTCGATGACATGATCTTGGTGAAGTTAAGCAGTGAAGTAATGGACGGGAAGGCTCCCAGTTTTGTTATTCAGGATGATGGATCACTCTGGTTTCAAGACCGGATATGTGTGCCTGACACAGAAGGTCTTCACCAGTTAGTAATGAGAGAAGCTCATTCTTCAGCTTATTCTGTACATCCTGGCTCTAGCAAGATGTACAAGGATCTTCGGAAGAAGTTTTGGTGGCCAAACATGAAGTGGGATGTAGCAGACTTCGTGGCAAAATGCTTAACTTGCCAGAAGGTCAAGATCGAACACCGCAGACTAGGTGGTGAGTTGCTACCTCTCCCCGTGCCAGAATGGAAATGGGAGGACATCGCCATGGACTTTATCACTGGGCTATCAAAGACTCGAAGTCAGAAAGATGCTATATGGGTAATTGTGGACCGGCTTACGAAGAGTGCTCATTTCATAGCCATCAAGACCACATGGGAAACCCAGAAGTTAGCAGAATTTTACCACAAGGAGATTATCCGTTTGCATGGTATTCCCAAGACCATTATATCGGATCGAGATGGCTGATTCTTGTCAAGAATTTGGCAAGAACTTCACAATGCCATGGGAACTGAATTGAGATTCAGTATAGCATTTCATCCTCAGATGGATGGACAGTCTGAAAGGACCATCCAGACCTTGGAGGATATACTAAGAGCATGTGTACTCGATCGTTCGACTAGCTGGGAAGACAGCCTGAGTCTGATTGAGTTCACATACAATAATAGCTGGCATGCTACTATCAAGATGGATCCGTTCGAAGCTTTGTATGGTCGCAGATGCAGATCTGCGATTTGTTGGGATGAGAATGCCGACAAGATTCTGCTCGGACCAGAGTTGGTCGAGAGAACAGCTTCGGACATTGTTTTGATTAGACAAAGGATGTTGACCGCCCAAAGTCGACAGATGTCTTACGCGGATCAGAAGCATAGGACTGTCGAGTTCGAGGTTGGTGACAAAGTATTTGTCAAAGTATCCCCATCCAAGGGGGTGTTCAGATTTGGTAAGCGTGGGAAGCTTAACCCTCACTACGTGGGACCATTCGAGATTCTTGATAGAGTGGGATCTCTAGCGTACCGCTTGGCATTGTCGCCATCGGCACACCCAGTGCATAATGTGTTCCACGTATCCTTGCTAAGGAAATACGTACCAGATGAGTCTCATGTGCTGAGCTACGAGGACATCGAGATTCAGGCAAATGGTACCTACGAAGAGATGCATGTGCGCATTCTCGAGCGTCGTGAGAAGCAATTGCGCAACAAGATCGTACCGTTGGTACGAATTCTGTGGTCCAAGTCAGGGACTGAAGAAGTTACTTGGGAAACATGGCAAACTGAAGCAGATATGCTCAGACGTTTTCCCGAGTTATTTGCGACCTAAGTTTCGGGGTCGAAACTTCTTTTAAGGGGGAGGTGATGTGATACCCCGTATTTCTGTAAGGGTATTTTGGAAATTACCTGAACGTCTGTTGTGTACGTCGATTTAACTTCGGAGACAGAAAGACATTCTGTAATGTTCTTAATCTCTGTAATATTTTTCTAAGTGAAATAATATACAGTCGACGTATTTTGGGACTTAATACTCGTTCGTGTACGATTATTATTTATCCTAGATTAAGACCTTGTTGTTCCAAGCTTAACGGACGAAAAATGGGCTTGGCGGCGACCGTCGTAAGACAGGCGGCGACCGCCGTAAGACAGGCAGCGACCGCCGTAAGACAGGCGGCGACCGCCGCCTGACAGGCTCTGACATCGTCATCCTCTTCCCGGCAAGTTGGCAAGTGGCGCCAAAAAGCAGCGACCGCCGCTGGCCAAAATGGGCAGCGACCGCCGCCTAGGTGCATGCCTAGCTCTGCCTCGCCGGCTTGACTCTGTGGTGGTCGGCGAATCGGATGACCTCCGATCTTAGCCCTCCATGTGCCCTTGGTTGTCCCTTGGAGTTTTGTCTATTTAAAGGAGGATTTGGGAGCTGAATTGAGCACAAATCCGAAGCTCAATCTCCCCATAAATCACTCGCCGGAAATTTAAGCTTTCGCCGGATAATTCACAATCGATCGCCGGAGCTCCATTTGGTGTTATTCCAGTTGTAAAGTGAAGCTTTGGAGGCCTGATCGGCACTATTTTGTAGTGCATTTCTAGGGGTTATTACTAGGTTTAAGGCGCCATTTGGTTGGATTTAGAGCACAATTGGAGATTATGGAGTTAAAGCGGATAAATGTGATTTTGGTGGTCTGGAGGAGCTAATTTAAGATATCCAGAGGAAGAGGAGTTGACCACCTGAGAAGGAGCATAATTTCCGAAGAAAATGATGGTGAAGAGAAGAGGCCGCGACCGCGGCTAAATTCGGGAATTAAAATTGGCCACTTCGAGAGCAAACCGCGGCCATCACGCGTGAAGCGAAGCCAGCTTAATTAAGCAAGCCCATGTGAAGCTGGAATTAGAGGAAAGGCCCGTGAATAAGAAAGCCTCATGAAGGACTGGAGCCCACGTGAAGAACCGGCCGCATGAATTGAAGTTGGAATGAAGAGATGGCATGACGCCGCCATGACATCAACAAAAGCAAATTGTGGAGTGGGCCGAGCTGCTTGGATGAGATGGGCCGCACTGCTTGAAGTTGGGCCGAGCATGGAAGCGAGATAATGGGCCGAGAAAGTTCAGCCGAGAAGTTGTGCTGATGTGGAAGCCGAGAAATTCGTGTGTCACCGGGATTAATTTCCCCGATTGTTTATTTTGTGTTATTATTTTATTATTATTCTTTTAATTATTTTTACACACTTTAAGAATTAGGTTAAAACAACTTTTAGTTAACCTAGTTGCCACCAGAAAATAGTTAGACCGAGTTTCATTCATCGTTGTTTTTCCCTTTTGCTCAGGCAGACAATTGAAGCCTTTGGATTGATTGGATTGTGAGTTTATTCCTTTACTCTTTCTATGATTGTATTAATTTTCTCTCGTGCTTAATCTCATTGATCATATATTGATTCCCCTTGATTTGTTGATTAGGACATCAAATAGATTTTAATAGTAGTTCCCTCTAGATTGACAACCTAGAGAAATTAGTATTATGCTATTGGTTCCCCTTGTGCATACAACCTGTTGAGATTGTTATTGATCATATTACTAAGGATTGGAGGAGACTGGTTGAGAATCTAAATCCCTTAGTTTGTGTAGAGAATTAATTGCATGCAATTGTATAACTGGTTGCTACACTTGCATGTACCTATCTATTCCTGAACTTCCTGCTGCTATTGAATTAAATCGTAAAGGTTAGTAGGGATTTGTTTAATAGTTAGGGTTATCAGGACTGGTTGGACTGGTAACTAATTCAGAACAGGGATTAGGACTTTCATGAGTATTGAGGACTAGGAATAATCAATGATCGATCTATCAATCTGAAGTGTGGATATTTGTTTGGCTGAGTTATTTCCCAATTTGATTTCAAGTCTTTGTTTTTATTTATTTTGTTTATTTATTTTGGTTTTAATCAGCAAACCCCATTGGTTACTTGTTGGTATACAATTACATCATTGGAATAGTATTTGATTCTCTGTGGGATTCGACCCTTACTTACCAGACTACATTAGTTGGGTTTGTTTAGGATTATTTTGTATAGGTGTCACGACAACGCCTTATCAAATTGGCGCCGTTGCCGGGGAATCAATTTTACTATTCTAATTGTGTGTTTGTTTACCAACTGTTGTGTGGACCTATCTTACGGTCCACACCTGTGTTACTAATTGTTTTCATTGAGATGTCAATCCAGACAGATGGCAGCATTTGATTTTTACTATCAATAGCAAGGCTGGCCTCAGTACTTTCATGAACCTCAAGAGACGAGCCAAAGTTCATATACGTCAATGGAGGAGAGCTTCAAGTCACTTGTGCAGAGCATGATGACTATTCATCAGGAGACAAACTCCAACATCCAACTTCTAACAACTCAAGTTGGAAGTTTGGCAACTCAGCTTGGAAGGTTGACTCAAGTTGTGGCAAATATGAAGGAGGATTTTGAAAGGCCACCACCCCAACCGACCCCAGTGGCTAATTTAAGGGGCATATCACAACTGAAAGGAGAAAAGACGGAGGAGCCCTTTTGCTCAGGAACCGTGACCACGGATGAGCGAGAACGGAAAGACGAGAACCAGCGTCCGCAAGTTTGGACAAAACTTTACGGATCAGTTCTTGGAGTATACCCTTTGGAAGTGATTCATGTTGATTACACTCCTCCACCTTGTGATCCTAAGAAGCCACCTCATCACCTTCCTAAGAGGATAAAAGTGAAGAAGAAGCTGGAGCTCAATATGGAGCCGCGCAACTCCATAGGTGAGCATGAGGTAAATCTCCCTTTACTTGATCTGATGCATGATGTGCCTAAATTTGCTAAATACATGAAATGCTTATGCTGGCCTAGGAAGAGGAAGAAATTGACAGGAGTAATTAATTTGAATGAACATGTGTCTGCTGCATTCGGAAGACATTTGCCTGAAAAGTGTAGTGACCCTGACATGTTTAGTATTCCTTGTGATATAGGTTACTCCAGGTTTGATCATTTCATGATAGACTTGGGCTCATCTATTAATGTGTTACCCTACTCTGTGTATAAATTGCTAAATCTTGGACCTTTGCTTGAAACTGATTTAGTTATTCAATTTGTGAATGGATCCAAAGTTTTTCCGAAAGGAATAGTTGAGGATGTTCTTGTGAAGGTTAATAAGATGATTTTTCCTGTGGATTTTGTGGTGTTAGACATTGGTTATGATATGCATGTGCCCCCTATACTGTTAGGTAGGCCTTTTCTTAAGACTGCTAACATCCGAATCATTATGAGTAGAGGTATTGTGTCTGTGAAGTATGGGGGTGATAGGGTGACATTTAAGATATTTGATCATAAGAAACACCCTCCTAATAGTAAGTTTGTGCTGTGTTCTGGATTGAGCGATATTACATGATCATAGTAGCACAATGTCAAGCCATGACAATAACTAAGGCGCTATCCGGGAGACAACCCGAGGTATGCTTTTCTTTTCTTGTTTTTCTTTCCTTGTTTTTGCATTTGTTTTGGTGTGTTTTGTTTTGTTTTTGTTTCCGACTAACCTGCAGGGAGGAGACCCCATGTCTATTGAAGAAGGTGTTTACCACCATTGTAAGTCTCTCTTTCCCTACACTAAAAAATTCCCGAAAAAACCTTAAACGGGAATTCAAAAAAATAAAAAATAAAAAGAATAATCGGAATGTAAAAAAAAATAAAAAATCTACCGAAGGCCAACTGTCCAGAGTTTCTCATGGGAGATGGTGCGCATCATGTTGTCAAGGAGAAGACATTCGCCCCACATTATTTGGCAACGATGATGGCCCTACAATTGACAACTGAGGAGGAGGAACACTAGAGCCCCCCACCATTATTACATTTGGGCTCCACCATGTGTTCCTAGAAGGCCGTGTAGCCCCGACATACTTGCTATACCACTATTCACCAAGTAGTTCCCTTTTGGTTGCACGGTAGGAGAAGATTTTGGAGTTGATGAAGACACCCGCCCAAAACCAGAGACCTATGTATATAGTGTCTACCTCCAGCAACAACGAAGTGTCCAAGCAGCTTGGCGACGTTTGTGAGTTATTTTTTGCTTTTCCCTGTACTTCTATTCTTTTGTCTTTCATTACATTGAGGACAATGCAATGTTTAAGCATGGGGGAGGGTTCTATACTTGCTATGTCGTTGAGGAGAAAAATGAATAAAAAGAGAAAAAGCCAAAAAAATTGAAAAAAAGGCATACATGAAAATCCTGGGATAGGTCGAAAACCCGAAAGGGCGGCCTAGGTAATAAGCAGGTGGCTTGGACCAACATTAGGCTGGGGTAATATGAGGTCAAGAGTGATGTGAGTATATTGTGAGTCCATCTATTGAAAAATTAAATGAGTGGCTTGGTGAAAACCCGAAAGGGCGCCTTGGCAAAATGAGTGAAAAGAAGAAGAGTGATTGTTAGGAATCATCATTTTACCTGGTGTGGCGACATAAGAAGAGGTGATATAAGGAGGATTCGGGTAGGTCACTCTGGAAGGTATAAGAAGATAAATGGGAGTTAGGATTAGATTTTTATTCACTCTATGGTGTTTGGGATAAGCTTGAGGGAGATACTCTGTTTTCCTTTTAGCTTGATGGTGGGGTGTTGATTGGTGTTATTGTAGTGTATTGTGTTATGCTTATTTTTGTATGGTTGCCTGGAGTTTACTGTTGGGTATGATTCTTGGAGGTTGAGTTTTCTATTCTTCTTGAAACCTTGGGGATTGATTGGAAGAGTAGGCTGACTTTAGCTTACTCGAGGACGAGCAAGGTTAAAGCATGGGGGATTTGATCGGCACTATTTTGTAGTGCATTTCTAGGGGTTATTACCAGGTTTAAGGCACCATTTGGTTGGATTTAGAGCATTTCTAGGGGTTATTACCAGGTTTGAGGCGCCATTTGGTTGGATTTAGAGCACAATTGGAGATTATGGAGTTAAAGCGGATAAATGTGATTTTGGTGGTCTGGAGGAGCTAATTTAAGATATCCAGAGGAAGAGGAGTTGACCACCTGAGAAGGAGCATGATTTCCGAAGAAAATGACGGTGAAGAGAAGAGGCCGCGACCGCGGCTAAATTCGGGAATTAAAATTGGCCACTTCGAGAGCAAACCGCGACCGCGGCCATCACGCGTGAAGCGAAGCCAGCTTAAGCAAGCCCATGTGAAGCTGGAATTAGAGGAAAGGCCCATGAAGAAGAAAGGCCCATGAAGGACTGGAGCCCACGTGAAGAACCGGCCGCGTGAATTGAAGCTGGAATGAAGAGATGGCATGACGCCGCCATGACATCAGCGAAAGCAAATTGTGGAGTGGGCCGAGCTGCTTGGATGAGATGGGCCGCGCTGCTTGAAGTTGGGCCGAGCATGGAAGCGAGATAATGGGCCGAGAAAGTTCAGCCGAGAAGTTGTGCTGATGTGGAAGCCGAGGAAAAATCAAATTATCAAATTATCAACCTCTACCCTTACCTCATCAAATTCCATAGTGAGTGAACCACTACTCACATCAATTCTTGTGTTAGCCGTTTTCAGAAACGGTCTACCTAACATCACCGGGGTTGCATGCTTGTCATGTCCCATATCCATCACAAAGAAGTAAGCAGGAAAAATCAAATTATCAACCTTTACCAGAACATCCTGTACTACTCCTTTTGGATAAACATTAGACAAATCCGTCAATTGAATCATTATCCCAGTTTCATGCAATGGTCCAAGCCCCAAAGATTCATATAGCGAGTAAGGCAACACATTAATAGATGCACCTAAATCTAACATGGCTTTATCAAACTTGGTGTCACCTATCGTGCAAGGAATGCTAAACATGCCAGGGTTGCTACACTTCTTAGACATTCGCTTTTGAAGCATAGAGGACACATTTTCACTTACCTGAACCTTTTTCTTTACCTTCAACTTCTGGTTCCTCTTGATCGTACATAATGCCTTAAGAAATTTAGCATAACGAGGGACACTTTTAATCAATTTTATCAAAGGCATGTTTACCTCACAATTACTGAAGGTTTCAAAAATCTCATTGTCGTTCTCCGGCCTTCTAGTGTCCTTCAGTGCCTCAGGGAATGGCACAAGTGGCTTCTGAGAGCCGAGGGGGGGGAATTCGGATGCACATAGTCGTCCTGGACGTCAGCAGGAAATCCGCGGTCGCAGTTTGGGAATCGCGGTCGCAGTTTGGGAATCGCGGTCGCGGATCGGCTTCTGGAAAATCTGGTGTTTTAGGGAACAATCTGCGGTCGTGGAAAATTTTCCGCGGTCGCGGATTTTTACGTTGTTCATCCTCTGAAATTTTGTCTTTCTGCAGTGCCTCCTCTATAAGAAAACCGCGGTCGAGGTTCCTTGTCTGCATCCTCCATCACTTCATATGATTCGTCTCTTTCAGCTAAGGGACCTATATTATCCATATGCTTCCCACTCCTCAGCATTATTGCATTCACATTCTGTATTGGGTTCAACTCCATTTGCGATGAGAGTTTATACGTATCCCTGGCCTCCAGTTTGTTCACTGCCAAAGAGATCTGCCCAACCTGATTCTCCAAGTTTTGAATGCTAGACTTGGTCTCATGCTGAAATTGCACCAAATTGCTCTGCATTGTAGTCACAGTCTGAGTCATGGTGGTCATGCTCTGGGCAAGAGATTTAATCATGTCGTCAGCAGACATTGAGGAACTCGGACTCTGCCCCTGAGGTCTAGGATCATATGGTGATCGGAATTGTTGTTGTGGACCTCCAGGCTGCTGAAATTGTTGTTGTTGGTTCTGCTGATTCCCATATGTCAAATTGGGGTGATCTCTCCACCCAGGATTGTAAGTGTTAGAGTATGGGTCATATCTTGGTCTAGGAGGTCCGAAGCCTCCCATAGCATTCACTTCAGCTACAGGCTCTTGCAATTGTGGGCATACATCAGTGGGGTACAGCGTGTCATAGCAGATGCCACAGGCCTTAACTTGTTGCCGGTTGTCTTTCATCATAAACCTCTTCATCATCTCCTTCAACTCGTTCACATCAGATTGCAGTAAAGATGATGGATGGGACTCAGCTGCTTTGGTTGCTTGAAAGCTCGCTCTCTTGCTGAACTGCCTTGAGCCCTCAAATAGATCAGAAAACATCTCAAATGCTGCAGCTGCAGTTTTGTTCAGAATGTTACCACCACAAGCTGCGTTCACCATTCTACGCTCATCATCAAGAAGTCCGCCATAAAGATATAGGACGAGATCTTGGTCAGAATAACCATGGTATGGACAGCTTGAAATCAACGTCTTGAATCTCTCAAAGTACTCATACAAAGTCTCAGTAGCATGTTGTTCGATGTTGCTGATGTTCTTCTTCAGGCTATTGAGCTTTGTTGTAGGAAAGTACTTCTTCAGAAAGGTTTTCTTCATCTTAGCCCATGTATCAATGTTGCATGGAGCCAGATAGTAGAACCAATCATTGGCCGAATCCTTCAGAGAGAAGGGAAAGGCCCTCAGCTTGATTTGGTCCTCAGTGACGCTCCTCAGTTTCATGTTGGTGCATACAGCGTGAAACTCAGATAAGTGCATGTTGGGATCTTCGCCATTCATTCCATGGAACTGGGGTAACAAGTGAATCAATCCAGACTTTAACTCAAAGTTGACACCGTCCGCCAACTCAAGAAATTGCACAGCAAGTGGTTGCTGCTCTAGATTCGGTGCAGTCAACTGCCTCAAAGTCTGTTCTTCAGCCATCTCGAGTTGATCACGCATTTCTCTGCGGTTCCTGGAAAGTGTTCGCTTAATTTCTGTATCAAGATCTAAGATTGGAGAATTAGTAGCACGGGTGTGGACCATAAGACAGGTCCACACTATAGTTGATAAACAAACAAACAAACAAACAAACAAACAAACAAACAAACAAACAAACAAACAAAACAAAAAAACAAAAAATTGAATTCCCCGGCAACGGCGCCAAATTTGACTAGGCTAAAGTCGTTATGTCTATCAAAGAATCCCTAAAAACCTAACTAAGTATAGCAGACAAGTAAGGGTCGAACCCAAGGGAATCAAAGGATCTATTTCTATGTATGAAAGTAAGTTACCAACTAGGAACTATGGGGGAGATTGTTGTTTGGTTTTCTATAACTAATGAATTAAAGCAGAAAGTGGTTAAGATTGTTGTAAATATGATTGTGAGGGCGATTCGCCTAACAGATATCCACACTTCAGTATGATAGGTTGATCATTGATTATCTCAAGGTCATTCAATCCTATGATTGTTCCTATTCCGATCTTATGTATATTAACAAGTCAACCAGCCCTAAAAATACTAACTATTAAACAATCAAGAAACTATCAAGATTCAATTTAACAGCAGCAGTAAGCATAGGAATTAAGCAGGATACATGCAACACTTAACAACCAGTCAGTATTCAACATGCAATCAATTCTCTTCACAATAAACATTCACAACCAGTTCCTATAAATTGTGGTTGCTGCTCTAGATAAGGAATTTCAACCAGAAATAACCAAATCCTAGCAATAGAAAATTACTAACATCAACTAGTTGCACATGCTAGCGAAATCAGCAAGATTCAATAAAGATAAGTTCAAAGAGAATTAATACAACCCAAAGGAAATAGAATAAGAGTTATAATCTCACAACCATATCAACTGAAGGCTTCAATCGTCAGGCAAAAAAATGGAAACTTAGTTCTTCATAGTCTTCTAAAACACAAAACCCTAGAGAGAATAATGAACGATGATAAAAGTGATAATGAAAGTCTGATGTTTTAAAAGAAAGATAATAACCTAGCAAATCAAATCTTCCTAAGATAAGAAACATAATCTTCCTAAAATATAATAAACGAAATAAAAAGAATAAAAATAAAATAAAAACAAAGTCTTCGGCCGAAAAGCCCATTTGCTCCGCGCTTGGACCCGCGATCGCGGCCAAGACACCCGCGATCGCGGTTTTGAGTGTCTTGCTCTGCGGCTTCGTTGTTGTGCAGCGACCGCGGCCAGAATCCCATGCCCGCGGTTTCGCTATGTCGCGACTACTGCTTCTCGCTCGCGGTCTTCTCTTGTGGTGGCTGCTTGGCTAGCTCCTCAATCTTCAATACTTCACTAAAATCCTTCTATTCATCACTCTTTCTCTACAACTCCATTATCCTAAATTATCTCCTAAACCCACACAAATGGAACCTAATAATCCAATAACAGCTTATAGTTACGCACTACAAAGTAGAGCGTATCAGTTCTAGCTTGAGATGAAATCCAATCGTCTTCTAGCTTGCTCGCTGGTGAGACGAAACCACCAAGCACGTGCGGCGCCGGTGAAGTGCAAGGTCGCAGTCTCGACCTTCTCATGCTCCAAATATTGGTAGTGGGCTAGGACATACTCCGTGGATTGCTCCCATTCAAGAAATTTAGAAGCATCATATTCACCAGCAAAGTGATCGAGTTTTACCTTGATATCACAACGCTGAGTGTGAACCATAGGCGGGTTCATAAGGTGCATGTGGCGGTCGCGTCGGCCATCACGAGGTGGGGGCATGTCATGGCGCGCGTTGCCTGCGGGGTCGCGCACGGGGGCATGTCATGCTCTCAAGACATGGTTCATGAGCCGCATGAACGTGTTGGGCGCATTAGTGATGTCATTCAGCCTCACTAATGCGCCCAACACGTTCATGCGGCTCATGAACCATGTCTTAAGAGCATATTTGGGAAAATTTCCCGTTGTCTAATGCTAACCTAGGTACATACTCTTTTTGCTCGGACTCTACTATTTTCCTTGGTTTTGTTGTTAGCAAGGATGGGCTCTGCGTGGATCAGGAGAATATTCGTGCCATAAAGGAGTGGACATGCCCCACCACGGCGACCATGGTGCATTCCTTTTTAGGGTTCGCGGGCTTCTACCGTCGCTTCATGAAGGACTTCTCCACGATTGTCGCGCCGCTGCATGAGCTCACAAAGAAGAATGCCACCATTAACTAGAGTGAGGCCCATGAGGCCGTGTTTTCCGTGCTCAAGGAGAGCTTGTGCCACGCGCTGCTGCTGCAGCTGCCCGACTTTCCCAAGACCTTTGAGGTCGAATGCAACGCGTCTCACCATGGCATTGGGGGTGTTCTACTCCAAGAGCGCAGGCCCATTACCTACTTCAGTGAGAAGCTCACAAGCGCCACACTCAATTCCCCTACCTATGACAAGGAGCTCTACACGCTCATTAGGGTGTTGAAGACATGGCAGCACTACTTGTGGCCCAAGGAGTTTGTGATCCACTCTGACCACGGGGCTCTGAAGTACCTAAAGTGCCATGTCAACCTCAATTGCCTCCATGCTCGTTGGGTTGAATTTATGGAGACATTTCCATACGTAATGCAATACAAGAAGGGAAAGGAGAACGTGGTTGTCGATACCCTATCCCACAGACACGTGCTATTGACTCACCTTGATGCCTCTATTTCAGGCTTTTCCCTTATCAAAGAGTTGTATGCACATGATAAGGACTTTAAATCCATTTTTTAGTCTTATGTTGAAAAGGGAGAGTCTAGTGGTTTTATTATGGATAATGGCTACCTATTTAAGGAGGGAAAACTATGCATCCCTAGGACTTCTATATGTATGCTTTTGATCCAAGAAGCACATGAGGGTCGAGTACATTTTGGAGTAGCTAAGACTGTCGCCGCACTTAAGGAGCATTTCTATTGGCCTAAGATGGTTCACCATGTGACTAGGTTTTGTGTGAGTTGTGGGACATGTCAAAGAGCTAAGTCTAGATCGAGCCCCCATGGATTGTACAACCCCTTGCATATACCGACTAGCCCTTGGGAGGACATATCTATGGATTTTATTTTGGGGTTGCCCATGTCTAAGAAGGGGAGGGACTCGATATTTGTTGTTGTTGATCGACTTTCCAAGATGGCTCATTTTATTCCTTGCAAGATGACTCATAATGCTTCGGATGTTGCTAGTTTATTTTTTGAGCATGTGGTGAAATTGCATGGGATTCCTAGGACAAATATTTCAGATCATGACACTAGGTTTTTGAGGTACTTTTGGAAGTCTTTGTGGTCGAAATTGGGACGCACTTGCTATTTTTCACTAGCTATCACCCCCAAACCGACGGCCAAACGGATGTCACCAATAGGACTTTAGGCACTTTATTGCATACTATGTTGAAGTCTAACCTCCGCAGGTGGGAAGAAAGCTTGCCCTTTGTGGAATTTTCTTATAACAGGTCCATGCACTCAGTGATGAAGATGACGCCATTCGAGGTTGTGATATGGACTAGGATCCCCTTGATCTCGGTGCAAGGTAGACGCCAAGGTGGGTTCCAAGGAAGGTTGAACTTGTTTGGCCGCAGACAGTATTTTTCCATAATTCTGTTCTGTTTTAAACTGGGTCTTTATCTTTGCTCCGGACTCCAAATTGGATGATTCCAACTCCAGCTGTTCTATCTTGAAGTCTAGTTTATAGCCTCCAAATTTTAGCATCAACCTATCTATGAGTCGAAAGATATGGCCAATCGACTGAGAGGTCGCAGACAGTTCAGCGAAGGAGGTGTTGATGATGACGGGTTTGGTTTTGATGAAGTGGATGATGGTGATGAAGAGATCTGGATGTGGGGATTGATTTGTGATGGAGATCAAAGGGATAAGTATCTAGACTCACGTGGATATGACTCACCACAATAGAATAGAACAAGATCAAAGAGCATAGGGATATTACGTACCCTAAACTAGTCGATCAAAAGCCCGATATTACACACGAGCAAAGACTGAAATTTCTGGACACTTTCAAAGGATATATCTCTGGTTTTTTTATTAAGCATTTGATGATTACAAAAGGCTCACGAGGCTTGCTTAAATAGGCATACAAAATTGGAGTTTAAAACTCTTGAACTAGCCTAGTAAAAGCTCCCTCAATTAGTGTCGTCCAAATCAAATAACTCCTAAACCCGAAGTCTTTTGAGCTTTCCCTTCTAGCAAATGGTATCTGGATGAGGTACGTGGGCCTCCTCCAAAAATGGGCCAGTTTGCACGAGTGAAACAAAATTGGGCCCATGCTCAACACAGCTATGTCATCCGGGCGCGATGACGTGTGTGGAGTGCAATGTTTGGGAGTCTTGGGCACACTTTCCTCGGCACTCATGAGCTGAACGGACTCTTTATTGTCACTTGAGTCAATGGAAGCCTTGCTGTGCAGGACAAGTGGTGGAGCGACCGGTGAAATGAAGTCCTCCTTGTGTGGCGCCGACGCTTGGCCTTGATCAACTTGGTTGGTGTCACTTGCTTGCACTTGGGGCTCTTGGTGGCTTGAGGTGTCTAGCTCTTGATGTGACGTAGTCACATCAGGTTGTCTACGGCCTCAACCCACACACGCCGCTGGATTTGACGTCGCACCCCATGAAGGATAAGGAAAGCGTCAACGGCTTGCAGCGCGCGGAGTTTGTCCAAGTGCTTCACCAGCGGACAAGAGCGTAGCTATAGCGCCGCACGGCGCAATACAAGGTGCAATCTGATCGCGACCGGTGCCGCATGATATTCGAGGTCGGCGACATGGTGTGGCTCAACCTTCGCCGCAAGCACTTTCCAGCCAAGAGGCGCAATAAGCTTGATGCCCGCAGAGATGGCCCCTTCAAGGTCCTGGAGCGCCTCGGCAACAATGCATATCGCCTTGAGCTCCCCGACGACTATGACGTGCATTCAAGCTTCAACATGGTCGACTTGTCTCCCTACACTCCCCCTGAGCACGACGAGGATGAAGCAGGGATGCTTCACTGCCAAGAAGGGGAGAATGATGGCTCCCTACCCTCACCCTTGACGGCGAAGGACGAGGTAGACAAGATGAGTGTCCGCTCCACCAGACTCGTGACTAGAGCGTGGGCCAGAGCCATCGCTCAAGCAACCCAATCAGTGTTCACGAGGTGCCTTGTAAGCTTCGGCAATGACCATGCGCCCTTAGGCGTGACCGCATTCATGTTTTTGGGTTTTGAGGTTATTTAGCAGAGAAAGCCCAGGAGCGTGCTCCCTATCGCGCGTCGCCTATGTCGCGCGCTTTGCGTGACACTCGCTGTGTCACGCACTATGCGTGATGTTGCCTTTGAGCTGCCATGCAACGCGCTCCTTGGGGCGTCACCTATGGCGCGCGCCCCATGTTGCGCGCTCCCTTGGAGCGCGTTCTATTGCACTTCCCTGTTTTGGCATTTTGAGGTTATTTGGATATTTTTAGACTGTTTTTTGGCGAATTTCTGTTTTGAGGTTATTTTGACTTGACGGGGCGCGCTCCATGTGTTATGGGCCACACGTCCAAGTCTGCGGTTTTACTTAGGATATTTTCTATCTTTTAGCTTAGCTTTAGTCTTTAAATACTTGTTATTTCCCCTTGAGACAATCAGGTTTAATTTGCTTTAGTTATCAAAGTTGAGGTTTTTCTCCTTGCTTGAGCTTTAGGCGTCACCCTATCTTGTTGTGGTTTTCTCTATCCATCAAACTCATCTCTTTGAGTTCCAAGGCTCTTAGCTTTGAGCCAAGAACGATCATCTTTGTGATCGTCATCAAGATCCTCTCTTGAATATCTTCGGCCATATGTTTGGTTGCTAAGCTCGATCTCTTTCGAGTGTCTAGTGAACGATTACCTCTCGGGACTTCGTGCAATTCAACAAGGGTGTGCACCATTCGCTTCCACGGCATCCGCGAGAGAAAAGCCATCACTTTGGCGTCAAGAAACCTCCAAGGCATTGCGAGACGAAAGTTTGGTGCTGCTTGGCTTAGTTGTGTTCCAGGGCACTTGCGATCGACTCAATGGGGACTTTCGCATCAATTTTGCTACGGAAACAAATATCATCAAAATAGACAACAATGAGTTTTCCGAAGTAGTCCTTTAAAACATGATTCATTAGTCTCATAAAGGTGCTAGGGGCATTGATAAGACCAAAAGGCATCACTAACCACTCATAATGGCCATGCTTAGTTTTAAACATTGTTTTCCGTTCATCACCCTCTTTCATGGGAATTTGATGGTAACCACTCTTTCAATCTATCTTAGAAAATAAGGTAGCACCATACAATTCATCCAACATATCATCAAGTCTAGAAATAGGGTGACAATACTAATTGTGATTTGGTTGATCGCCTGTAAATCAACACAATGTCCACGTGCCATCCTTCTTAGGCATCAGAATCCCCGGAACGATGCAAGGGCTAAGGCTCTCTCGCACATAGGCTTTTTCCATCATCTCTTGGACTTGTCGTTGAAGCTCCTTGGTCTCATATGGGCTGACTCTGTAAGTTGAGCGATTCGGGAGGGATGCACCGAGCACAAAATCAATTTGTTGTTCAATCCCTCTCACCATTGGAAGTCCATCTAGAAGGTCCTTGGGCAACACATCGGCAAAAACCTACAAAAGAGATTGAATCGCCCGGGGTAAGTGTGTAGCATCACTCATAGACAAACAACAATCTTTATAAACAAAAAGTAAACAATTTTGTCCTCCCTAAATAGCTTGAATAATGTCACGACTACTGATAACATCTATTTTATACATGTTTAGGTCATGCATTACATGACATCCTTCTTAGCATGATTTGTTAAGTTTCTATTATGGATGTCTAAACCTAGGTTTTTCAGGTACTTTGGAGAACCTTCAAGTTTAATAAATGATTGTTGAAGATTGGAAGAGTCAAAGTGTAATCTTTAAGTACATACAAGCTAGTTTTGAAGAGTATTGACCCCCATAATGTTATAGGAAAGTAACGCTAAAATTCGGGCTATGCATTGAAGTTGTCATTTTGATGTCTCTACCTTGCAACACTTCGTTCGAGAACTAAGGTTATCGTATTGGGGTCATTGAGGTGGAATTGGAAAGATTACTTGACAAGCTACACTTCGTATAATTATACCGAGTTCCAAATCCCGCTCTAAAAGGGCAAAAATCATGCATCTTTCGTGCGTTTCTGCACGGGCCATGCAACGGGAAATCATCGTTTCTCGGGCTTCACTAGGGACATAGGACTAAGTGGTTTGTGCACTCAGGTGCACGGACCATGGTTCCGCAGAGAAGAGCTTGATGCAATGACAAATGCATGAACGAAGAAGTGGTCTGTCAACTACTTTATGTTGTTAGTTGACCTTCGTGTTGTGTCAACTGCACGAACCATGAAGTGGTCCATGGACCGCATTTTTTTCCAAATATATAAGCTTCGACCCGAGACTATTCTTAGACATGATTAATTAGTTTTCTAGCTCTTATATTTCAAACTATCTTCTACATCGTCGTTTTAGCCTAGAGAGCTTTTGGAATTTTTCAGAGATTTCAAAATAGATTGGAGATTGTTTCCCTAGATCTGACAAGTATTTTATTTATTCAATCTAGTTGAATGATTTCTTGCATTCATATGATTTCTTTGATTATTTTTAAAAGCATGCCTGGCTATATTCATATTTCTAGGGTTAGGGTGATCCCAATAATGCGTAGGTAGACTTGTTTGATTGGAAACCTAAACCTTTGTTGATTAAATCCTAGAGAACTTTATGCCCATAGTAGCTGTTGGGTCTGGATTCTCCAGAGAAGATGGGTCAAATCGGTCAAGCCCAAGCCCATTGCCAATCGGAAGATCGAAGAAGAAAGCCCAGAGGATCCGACGAGACGTCTCTAGTCGAATGCCTTCCGACAGGATCGTGAGGATCTCGCCAAGCATTAAATGCTAGATCACGCAACGGCCACTGCCTTCAAACCACCATAAACGCAGAGATTTAATGGCGCAATCTTCACCATCACTCCGAGCATTGAAGATGGAATATTCGGCCGAAGCATAAACAGTCACAAGAGTAAAAGACTTACCATATCAGGACGACGAGGAAGATAAGAAGAAGCCTACACAATTACACACAAGACAAGCGTTCGGAGAAAAAACAACTCACCAGAATAGCACTCTCGCTCTCCACCTAGCTCTCTAATGGCTGCTTACGCTAGATCCCTGCCGGTCGCCACTCACAAGTCGCCGGTCGAGTCCCACTCGATCTCTGGTTTTATTACGATAAGTTGTATCACGATTCAGTCTGATTCACACGACATCTAATAAGATCATCACACTATTATACATTTATTCTGTGTTTATCTATTTTTGGCTTGGTTTGGATTGTTTTCTATCACCCGATCGACTAGTTACCCCGTCTAAGGCGATTTAGGTCATCCGATCTTTTCGCCCCAAAACAATTTGGCGCCCACCGTGGGGCAACTTGCCGATCACCCTTCCGAAACCTTCCAACCATGACTATTGACCCTCCTACTGACAATCAAGAACTACGTCTCGAAGACGAAACCCAAACTACAGAAAACCCAACCGAAAATCCTACCCCAACCCAGTTCCAAGAACTCTCTCAAAAAATGGCCGCCCTTCAAGAGGAACTAGCCCAGCAACGTCAGAAAACCGAAGCCCTAGCCGCTTTGTCAACCCAATCCGAAGCCGAGATTGCGCAACTAACCCATGAGAATGAGTCTCTTAAGTCGCAGGTACAATCAGTGGCTTCAGGATCTAGGAACGCGCCCATCCACGGCGGCATCCGAACACGCCTCGACATGGACAGTATCGAACCAATGCCTCCAAGCGTACGACGTCCCGGACACACTGAGGGTATGTCTCGAACTCCTTTCGCTAGTCCATTTTCGACTAACCATGTCACCTTTTCTACACCGATCGGGTCTGCCGGGGCCCGAATCGACGAAACACAGGTTGCCAATCCGCCAGATATCATGGCTCTTTCTCAGCAAATGCTCGATCGACACATGAAGACGATCGACGATCGCTTCAACAGGCTCCCAGGAGTCCCGCAACCGATCGAGAGAGAAGCGTTCGGCGGATTCGAAGAATCCCCGTTCGTCGAAGAAATCGCAAGGGTCGAGATCCCCAAGAAGTTCCATCTCCCCAACATGGCGACATTCGACGGCACCATCGATCCAGATGACCATATCTCTCTCTATAAACAAAAACTAATGGCTGCATCTGTTTCGAGAGAGAGCCGCGAGGCTGTCATGTGCAAAAGCTTTGGCATGACCCTCACGGGCCCCGCACTAACTTGGTTTATACGTTTGCCTCAGGGAATGATCGCATCATTCACGGATCTGGTTAACTCTTTTAAGAGTCAGTTCGCCAGTAGTCGGAAGCATGAGAAACAATCGAGTGACCTCTACCGAGTCACACAAAGGTACAATGAACCTCTCCGGAATTATCTCAACAGGTACAACAAAGAGAAAGTGGGAATCCCCCACTGCGACGTCACAACGTCTATCGAAGCCTTCCGACAAGGCTTGGTCAAAGATAGCAATCTCTACGACGAGATTACCAAGTACCCGTGCAAAAGTTTTGAAGATGTTCAGGCCAAAACTATGGCCGAGGTAAGACTGGAAGAGGACCGTGAGTCGCGTAAAGCCTCCCGCGGACCCGATCCATCCGATCGTAAACATTCCTCCGATAACCGTCGAGACAGACGTCCACATCCCTATTCTCGTAATCGAAACGAACCAAATCGGGTAAATGCTTTCCAGGACAGGTCACAGGAATGGAGAGACGGCTCTGCGTTGCCTCCTAGCGTCTAGTCTTATAACTTCAACGTTTCCATGTCGGAGCTCGTCAAGAGTTTCGACAAGTATGGAAAAGACGTAAGATGGCCCCGAAAGAGCGATCGACCGGACGTCAAGAAGGACATGAGTCGATGGTGCGAATTCCATGGCGACCACGGTCATTCGACCGACGAGTGCATCGCCCTACGAAAGGAGGTCGCTAGGCTGCTCTCACAGGGGCTCCTACGCGACATCATCTCGGAACGGGCAAAAGCCACCATGGAACGCCGAGATCAGGTAAAACAGAACAAACCCCCATCTCCTATCCATACAAAAGTTGTCAATACCATTTCAGGTGGGTCCGACATATGTGGGAACACATACTCCGCGGCCAAGCGACACGCCAAGGAAAGCAAAGGCGACAAGCCCGAGGCATCGGAACTCAAACCAAGGAGGGCATCTAACCTTCCGACGGTCACATTCGACGAGTCCGACTCCGACGGGTCGGAAAGCCACCATGATGGACTGGTAATCTCTTTGTCCATTGGTAATTGCTTAATACGGAGAGTACTAATCCATACAGGGAGTTCGACAAACCTCTTGACCCTCGATGCTCTCAAAGAAATGGGTCTGACCGAGAACGACCTAATCAAGAAGTCGACCCCACTGGTCGGGTTCAGCGGTGAGGTTAAACACACGACTGGTGAAATACGCTGGAGGAATCAACCAACAGGTTAAATTCTTAGTCCTAGACTGTCCGTCTCCCTATAATTGTATCCTTGGCAGGCCATGGATACATGCTATGAAGGCAGTACCTTCAACATATCACCAGGTCATCAAGTTCCCTACTGAATGGGGGGTCCAAGAGATCAGAGGAGATCAAAGGACCGCAAAGGAATGATACGTCGCTTCCATGAAGAATGCAGTCGAACACAAGACCGCATAGCAATCACAGAATGGCGAAGGACCTAGTCGATACGTCGAACCAGAAATGGAAAAACTCGACGAGATCGCACTAGATCCTTCAAAGCCAAACCAAACGGTAAGGGTCGGGTCAGACTTGGACGACTCGACCAGACTACAACTCCTTGACTTCCTCAGGGTCATTGCCGACTGTTTCGCATGGTCGCATGAGGATATGATCGGAATATCTCCAAACGTTATTACTCATAAATTAAATGTAGACCCATCTCATCCCCCTGTCAAGCAAAAACGCAGGAAGTTTGCCCCCCGAGCGGAACAAAATAGTCGACGACGAAGTCAAAAGCTTACTGGAAACAGGAAAAATCAGAGAAGTCCACTATCCCGAATGGCTAGCCAACGTGGTCGTAGTCCAGAAGAAGAACGGCAAGTGGAGAGTCTGCATCGACTTCACAGACCTCAACAAGGCTTGACCCAAGGACTCGTTTCCTCTACCCTATATCGACGCCATGGTCGACGCCACGGCAGGGCACGAAATGCTCACTTTCATGGACGCTTTCAGCGGCTACAATCAGATCCTCATGGATCCCGACGATCAAGAAAAAACAGCGTTCATCACCAGTCAAGGTATCTATTGTTACAAAGTAATGCCCTTTGGTCTAAAAAATGCAGGGGCTACGTATCAACGACTAGTCAACAAAATGTTCAAAGACCAAATCGGAGACACGATGGAAGTCTACATAGACGATATGTTGGTCAAATCCAAAAAGAAAGAAGATCACATAGACCACCTACGCGATAGCTTTGAGGTGCTCAAAAGGTACAACATGAAACTAAACCCTACTAAATGCTCCTTTGGAGTGTCGTCAGTGAAGTTCTTAGGTTACATGGTGACACAAAGAGGAGTAGAATCCAGCCTAGAACAGATCAAGGCTCTCATCAACCTTCGATCCCCCCGATGTGTCAAAGACGTACAGAAGCTCACAGGTCGGATAGCAGCTCTGAACAGATTCATCTCCAAATCATCCGACAAGTGCAAACCCTTCCACGACGCACTCAAGAAGAACAAATCCTTTCAATGGACGGAAGAACACGAAACAGCATTTCAGAACCTCAAAGAATACCTGGCCAGTCCCATGTTACTGACCAAACCTAAAGGCGACGAGCCCTTATTTCTTTATCTTGCAGTGTCAGAGTCGGCCGTAAGCGTTGTACTGGTCAGAGAGGAAGACGGCAAACAGTCGCCAATATACTACGTCAGTCGGATGCTGTTACCAGCCGAAACGAGGTATTCGTCACTCAAAAAGCTCATACTATAATTGGTAATGGCTTCGAACAAACTCAAACCATATTTTGAATCCCATACTATTACTTTTCGCACTAATCATCCCATGGGAGCTATCATGAGGAAACCTGAGTTCACAGGACGAATGACCAAATGGGCCATACACCTCAGTGGTTACGACATCGAGTATGAGCCTAGGACAGCGATCAAGTCGTAAGCCTTAGCCGACTTTGTGGTTGATTTCAGTCCGACCCTAGAGCAAGAAGCCGCAAAAGAAGCGACACAACTACTCGTGACAGACGAGACAGGTACATGGGAGCTCCACACAGATGGGGCGTCGAATGCCAGAGGATCGGGGCTTGGGGTCGTACTGAAATTGCCACAGGGGGACAAGATAGCTGAAGCTGTCAGATGTGAGTGGGATGCGACCAACAACGAAGCTGAATACGAAGCACTCATATTCGGACTCATCCTGGCTCGCGACCTAGGGGTCCGAGAGATCGAAGTCATTTGCGATTCCTTGCTGGTCGTAAACCAAATACAGGGGTCGTACAGTGCCAAAGATACCAGAATGATAGCCTACCTGGAGGTAGCCAAGAAACTGATCGGAAAATTCCAGACATTCAACATCCGACAAGTGCCCAGGGATCTTAACTCCCAAGCTGACGCACTCGCCAATCTAGGATCCGTCCTAGACCCGAAAGAGTTTCCACAGATACCATTGGCCCACATCATGACGCCAGCCATCCCAAGGACATCCGTCGAGTTAACAACACCACTTGAAGAACTCGTCGCTATGGAAATAGGCGACCGATCAGAAGAAGACATCATTGACACCAATAACGACTGGACGCTACCTTACATCAAGTGGTTAAAAGACGGCATTCTACCCGACGACAAGATAGAAGCAAAAAGGCTCAAGGTACAAGCACTCTCTTACGATATCATTGACAATATCTTGTACAAAAGATCTGTTTCAGGGCTACTCCTACGATGTCTTAAGACTCTAGAAGTCGGACGTATCTTACAATCATTACACGAAGGCGAGTGTGGCAACCACACCGGCGGACGAAGCCTCTCAGGAAAAGCCCTCCAAAATGGGTACTATTGGCCAACAATGAACCAAGACGCCATGAAATACACCAAGAAGTGCGACGCCTGCCAGCGGCACGCACCCGTCCATCATCAGCCTTCAGAGCTCCTCCATCCGACCCTGGCTCCATGGCCCTTCATGCGATGGGGAATGGACATCGTCGGAAAGCTTCCCCCCGCGTCGGGTCAAAGAGTTTTCTTCCTTGCCATGACGGACTACTTCTCTAAATGGATCGAAGCGGAAGCCTACAGAGAGGTAAAAGATCAACACGTCATTTCATTCATAAAACGCAATATCTTATGCAGATTTGGCGTCCCATCAGAAATCGTGTGCGACAACGGTTCCCAATTCATCAGTCATAAGACTCGAGCCTTCTGCGACCAATGGAACATCAAATTGGTCACATCCACACCTCGGTATCCGCAATCCAACGGACAAGCCGAATCCAACAACAAGATCATTATCAACAACCTCAAGAAATGCCTCATAGGGGCTAAAGGCAAATGGGCAGACGAACTCCCACTTATTCTCTGGTCCGACAGGACTACTCCAAAGAATGCGACCGGGCAATCGCCTTTCTCTCTCGTCTACGGGAGTGAGGCGGTCATCCCGGCTGAGTTACTGGTTCCGATCGCTCGCTGTAACCTTCAGACAAGTGAACAGAACGACATCGAACTAACACACAATCTCGACACAGCGGACGAAATCAGAGAGAGAGCTCGAATCAGGATGGTTAGGTTCCAACAACAAGTCGCAAGGAGTTACAACAAGAACGTCTGAATTAAGGCGTTCAAGGTCGGAGACTGGGTCCTAAGGAAGACATTCCAGAACACCAAGAACCCATCCGACGGAAAGCTAGCACCACAATGGGAAGGACCTTACTTGATCACCGAAGTGGTCGGACAAGGATCGTATCAGTTAGAAGACAAAGACCGACAACCAATCCCGAGGAGTTGGAACGCGGCACATCTCAAGCTATACCATTTCTGAACCGATAAGGTAAAAACATCACGCAAAACTCTATACATCGCATATACATGGCTACCTATCGCATGCTATCATATATACATTGCCATATGTCGCATATATATCGCATGCTATCGCATATACATTGCCATCCGTCGCATACATATCGCATATACATCGCTACTTTCTTTTACATGTCATCATCTAACACTAAGCGGGGATTTCCTCCTTACAAAAACACAAATGCAGAACAGCATTTACATTGGACCCCGTCGTCCGCAAATGGACCCAGTCGTCCGCAAATGGATCCTGTCATCCGCATATAGCACTTACATTACACGATCGATCGGATTACGGGGAGATGACAACACAGGCACGTCGGCACACCGCCTGCCTTATACAAAACATAAGGTACAACACCTTATTACATTCACGCAATTAAACATAAGGAACAAACACCTTATTATATATTGCTTACCTCCCCGGCATAATGTCATGACTAACACATACACAAACACATCACAGGCCTGCTTTACATATATACACACGGTGAAACCCCACTCGATGGAGCACACGGGTGAAACCGACATACACGACATACTAAATATCGTCGACAACTTCCTCGAAAGTTCGACGAACATGTACGAAACAAACTAGCATGCAATTCTACATGTAAAAACGCATTTGCAGCAAAATAAAAAGCATTTTTATAAATACACGACCCGCGATGGCGGACGAGTTGCCAAACCACATTGTCTGCCTACACATCTGTAGGACTTCATCAAACAAAATATTCTGCGACCCGTGATGGTGGACGAGTCGCCAAAACATACATTATCCAAAGGCACCAAATGTCTAAACCCACACACAAGTGGGACAAACAAAGTCAAGCATCGGGAACAACAACATTACCTTCGGCAGGGGCTGGCTCCAATGGGGCTATCTCATCGGTCGGCTTAGCATCGCCAGAATGAGCTTCGTCCTCATCGGTATCTTCATCCACAGCCTCTTCTCCGACGTCGGCTAAGCAGAACAGCTCTTGACCAGGATCGCCCTTTGGAAACATGGAGTCCAAAGTCTCCTTCTCCGCCTTCAGGTCCTAGAGCTCATGCTTGCCCTCGTTGAACTCTTCAATCATCTCGGTGCGCGATTTCACCGCGTAGAAGGCCCCAACGTCGCCAGCAATCTGACCGTCGGCAATCCGAGCCCGCTTCACTTCCTCCTCAATGCCTGCCCTGCACTCTTCAAACTCCCTCTGACATGCGACCAGCTCCCCTTGATAGCTCTTCAGCTCCCTGGTGAGACGACGCTCAGTCTCATGACAGCGACTCTCCGCTCCCTCCAGCTTGGTCCTTAAAGAGGCAAGGTCGGACTCTGACCTAGCAGCCCTGTCCTCAGCCTTGACAAGCATCGCCTGGACATCGGAGTAAGCTCCCAAGAAGTATTGAAAAGCCTAACAAAAAGGCATACGACAACACAAATACGCGAATCAGAAAACACAGTCGAACAAAAGAAATACAAAAACGCACAAAACAAAGGGCAACACACCCTCCACGCGGAACTGCCTGCTTCACCAATGCAGTCCAAAGGGGAGACGTCCTTAACTTCCGACTTCAAAGTCGGGTCTTGAGCGCGAAAAAGATCAACGATCAACGGCCCTGTGGCACCGATCTTGCTGACCCCTTCGGCGGTCGCGCCTTTCTTCTTAGGGATGTCCTCCGCCTTGACATCATCAGGACGAGCGCTCGCTTTCCTCTTAGAGCCAGCTTTAACCGTAGTCGTCAGGTCAATCAGAGCCGGTTTGCTCGACGCCGCCTTGGCTGCTGCTTTCCTTTGCTCAATCAAGCTTTTTCCCGACACCACCCTCAGGCGAGCACTCGACCGACCACCAGGGGAACATGACACGACAGGACAACAAAAAAGGAGAAATCCTAAAGTACACGACAAAGTGAAAAACAATAAAAAGACTCCTAAAGCCGAAAGTCTACCTTTCGCACGAGATGAAGAAACATTCGACATATCTTCTTGTGAGGCAGGAGTCGTCGCCAGCAAGTTGACGTTCATAAATTTCCTTTTAGACGCGGGAATCTCAAGCACAATCTTTGACAAGCCCTCTGATCGGCTAGTCACTTCTAGATCCTCTGGTTTGGGGACTACAAAAAAAAAGTTAAAGCAAGAGTTAAGACACACAAATACACGAAAGAAAAGACAAGTACATACTATCGACTCGCCACTCCGTCAACAAAAAACGGACATTCTCCCTCCTTCTCCAGAGAAGAGCGTTCGATGAAAAAGAACTTCGACCCCCATCCGCGGTCGTTAACATCAGGGCTCTGCACCAAGGGCTTCCGACCAGGTCGGACACGCAACTGAACGCGACGGGAACTCTTCGATCCTATGAAGTAGTTGTACCACAGGGCGTCGAAGTCAAAATCAGCCCCAGTTTGAACATTCACAAGGTCTAAAACCCTAAGTACTCTCCACGCCTGAGGCATTACTTGACAGGGCGCCAGCGCCAACATAGCTAAGAAGTCCCTAACAAGGGGGGAAAAAGGAAACCTATGCCCTGATCTTAACGGGTAAGAGTAGAAGCAGACCCATCCCTCATAGCGAGCATCGGCCCTCTCGTCTGGGTGAGGCAGCCTGGCAACCGTCTCCGGCGGAAAACCTCCAACTTGGAGCACCTGATCCAGTTCCGCCTGGGACATAGTGCTAACCAACGCATCCGACTCCTTCAAAATAAAACGAGGAGGAGCTTCGCCTTCACGAGAATCGGAGAGAGTCTTCGACGACTCAGAAGCCTCGAGAGAAACCATTTCGAGAATGGGAAAAGAAGAGAATCGAAGAGCTACGACTAAGAGAAATCAGAAAGCTATGGCAAGAGAAACCAAGAGGCTTACCAGAAACTTGCAAAGGAAGATGATGAAGAGTAATTGATTCCTTCTGCTACGAATTTATGGAGGGAAGTAAAGGCCTGCAGAGGCGTCGCATCATGCCTCGATCACGCGCCACGTAGCCCTGAGCAAACGTGCCAAATTGGAAGGTGGAGATCGCGTCTAGAGAAGTTGCCACGGATTCCGGTCAACTTGCCTAAACCGTAAGCCCATAGCAACTTGGGGCTATTTTTGGGTCTGGATTCTCCAGAGAAGATGGGTCAAATCGGTCGAGCCCAAGCCCATTGCCAATCGGAAGATCGAAGAAGAAAGCCCAGAGGATCCGATGAGACGTCTCTGGTCGAATTCCTTCCGACAGGATCGCGAGGATCTCGCCAAGCATTAAATGCTAGATCACGCAATGGCCACTGCCTTCAAACCACCATAAACGCAGAGATTTAATGGCGCAATCTTCACCATCACTCCGAGCATTGAAGATGGAATATTCGGTTGAAGCATAAACAGTCACAAGAGTAAAAGACTTACCATATCAGGACGACGAGGAAGATAAGAAGAAGCCTACACAATTACACACAGGACAAGCGTTCGGAGAAAAAACAACTCACCAGAATAGCACTCTCGCTCTCCACCTAGCTCTCTAACGGCTGCTTATGCTAGATCCCTGCCGGTCGCCACTCACAAGTCGTCGGTCGAGTCCCACTCGATCTCTAGTTTTATTACGATAAGTTGTATCACGATTCAGTCTGATTCACACGACATCTAATAAGATCATCACGCTATTATACATTTATTATGTGTTTATCTATTTTTGGCTTGGTTTGGATTGTTTTCTATCACCCGATCGACTAGTTACCTCGTCTAAGGCGATTTAGGTCGTCTGATCTTTTCGCCCCAAAACAGTAGCCTATGCTAATTGGATCCTATTAGGATTTCAGACCAAGAGGTGATAATGTTCGTAGTTAGTTGTTGGGCCTGGCATCCCAGGAGAAAGACGGATCAAGTGGATCGAACTCAAGCCCACTGTAGATCGGAAGAACAGAGGAAAAGCCTAGAGGAGCCAATGAGACTTCTCTGGTCGAGTATCATCCGACAGGATCGCAAGGATCTCGCCACGCATTTAATGCCCAGATCACGCAACGGCCATAACATTAAAACCAACGTAATCACAGAGATTCAATGGCGCAATCTTCGCCATTACTCTCAACATTGAAGATGAAATATTCGGCAAGAAATGCAAAACGGTAACAAGGGTGAAAGGCTTACCATATCGGGACGACAAAGAGGATAAGAAACAACACGCATAATTACCCAAGGGGGACGAGCATTCTTACTCAGAAAACACACCAGAATAGCACTCTCGCTCTCAATCTAGCTCTCTAACGGCTTCCTATGCCTGACCCCCGACGGTCGCCACTCACAAGTCATTGGTCGAGTCCCACTCGATCTCTAGTTTTATCACGATAAGTTGTATCACGATTCAGTCTGATTAAACACGACATCTAATAAAACCATCACGCTATTACATATTTATTCTTTGTTTATCTATTGCTTGTTTGGTTTGGATTGTTTTTTATCATTCGATCGACTAGTTACCCCGTCTAAGGCGATTTAGGTCGTCCGATCTTTTTGCCCCAAAACAGTAGTCAGATAGGGTTTGAGACCGTGAGGTACTTCTATTGGAACCCTAGGATTTGAACTTGCGATTAATTATTGTGAGAGTGTTTTAACTTCTCTTGTAGATTAATAACTATCATATAAACTTTTAGAGCCCCTGGAACCCGTCCAATTGGATAGCCCTGAGACATCAAAACACGTTGCCACAAATCGACATTGGAAGGGACATGTTAGAGTTGAAAGTCGAAGCATAGTGGAGAAGAGTTGTTAAGCGACACGTCCAGAAAATATCTTCTTTCAATAAATAAAGTTGTCTTGCTTGGAAGAGATAAGGGACCCTCCAAGCTCTTGCTTAAGAAAATATTCCACATTAAGGGATATAAGATCATCTATCTTAGATAAGAAAATATTATTACCATATCTACAATATCTTACATATGCTCCAACTAGATAAAATATCTTGTATTTATGGTAATTCTATCTCTACTAGGATTATCCATGGACATATAAATAAGGAGGGTATCCAACTCTTGTAACAGAACACACATTCGATTACCGATCAATACTATATAATCCTTAAACAAAGCTTGTTTTTATCCCTAATTGTGTAATCCTTGGCCCTATACTCCACAATCAAAGCAGATCATGTCCCGATATGAACATTTGGCTCCCATCGTGGGGTTGAATTCAAAAATATTACCCATTTTTCCCGACCACAAACACTACAACCTTTACACCATGTCCAACGATGGACCTACCAACAACGTTACTACAGGCGATGATGCCGTTAACACCACTAGACGCCTTCGTCCTAGAACGTGCTCGATTAGGCTGGTCCTAGCAGTTAGAAGGACCAATACGCTACCGATATGGCAGAACTCCGCGAAAAGATGAAGGCTTTTGAGGAGTCGCTCGTTTTTCAAATATCCTAATATGAAGCTCAACTCCAAGAAGTGATAAAAGAGAACAAAGCTTTGCATTTTTTGAACATGTCCATGTTGTCGCCAATACCTCATTCTTGACTTCAACATGTTTGTGACAATAACACCTTTACACCTCTCAATCTCGAGTTTGCTTCTACCAACCCGTCCTTTTTAACTCCACCCTTGATGTCGTTTGTGGGCACAGGAAGATCTCGCCACTCGCCAATGGTGATGACCGGTCAATTCGCCCATAATCTGAAAACGGCCAATCCAATGGAGACGTCATACACGGAGTCATTCGACGACATCGTCGAAATAAAGTGGCACAAAAAACTTAAAACTTTGGACGAAAGGTTCGCTCAAATACTAGGGGTACCCAGACCTATCGAGGAAGAAGGCGATGATTGCTACGCCGATTCACCTTTCACCGATATAATTGCTCACTTTGAAATCCCTCAGTCCCTGACATGCGGTCGTACGATGGGAAAACCGATCCTGATGAATATGTATTGTTGAACAAACAGAAGATGTTGATGAGCACAGTGCCCAAACACCTAAAAGAGGTCATGATGTTCAAGTGGTTCGGGTCCATCCTAAAAGGCTCTGCCTTGACCTGGTTCATACACCAACCCAACAGAAACATCTCTTCTTTCACCAGATTCATCAACCTGTTTAAAACTCAATTCGTGAGCAGCCGACAATTTTAGAAGCAACCCAACAATCTCTATCGTGTCACCTAGCATCCGGGGGAAACGCTAATGAAGTTCCTCAACAGGTTCAACGACGAAGAGGTGCCTATACCTCATTGTGATTCCTCCACTGCCATAGAGGCAGAGGATTATACACAAAATCAGAACTCTAACATGATCTGACTAAGTATCCTTGTCAGACCTTTGAAGATGTTCAAGCGAAGACCATGGAAAACATTCGCCTAGAAGACGACGATCTCGTACAAGGAGCATCACAAGAGCATAAACGAATCAACAAACACGTCAACAAAGGCGAAACACGCTACAAGCCCTACCCTCATCAAAATCCAGGATATCGCACCGTCAACAACGTCTGTATCAATAGCTACGACTGGTAGTGTAACTGGGGGGCCTATCTGCCTCTACACCAACACTTATTCAACGTTGGTGTGACCGACATAGTGAGAACCATGTCCAAACTAGGCAACGCCATCAGATGGCCCTGAAAGCCAGATAATCTCGTGAATAGGAAGTTCACGGACAAGTGATGAGACTTCCGTCAAGACGGGGAACACAAGACTGAAGAATGCGTCGCCTTAAGGAAAAAAGTGACACAAAGGATGCCTTAAAGATATGATCTCGGACAAAGCATGAGCAAGCCTAGATGAGAAAAAGCAACAAGAGGCGTCTCCGCCTCCAACTCCTCACGTCAAGATTGTGAACAACATCTTAGGAGGCTCCGAGATATAAGGAACATTTGTCTCCACCGCCAAACAAAATGCAAATAGAATGACTTTGATATGCCGTCAGTCGTCCCCATGAAGGAGTCCGATAATGCGCCGATCACGTTCGAAGAACCTTTTGCTTAAGGAAATATTCCACATTAAGGGATATGGAAGAGTGTTGCCTGGAAAGAGATAAGGGACCCACCAAGCTCTTGCTTAAAAAAATATGCCACATTAAGGGATATGGAAGAGTGTCTGGTGCGAATGCTTTTTAGAGTGTGAATGTGAGCACTAATGAAAAAAAATGGCACAATCGAATTATATGGATATTCGCGATTAAATTTTATGGGCAACAAATAATTCTTATGCACCAAGTTATACGAGTTTGTGCACCAAAGTCTATTGAAAAGTGCACCAAAATATGTGCAATTGTGCACCAAAATTTTGTTGAGTAGTACACTTGTATTCTTTTTTAAGTACAATAGCAGTGCATAATATTTGTGCACCAAGTTTTACGAGCTTGTGCACCAAAGTCTGTTCAAAATTGTTCCAAAATATGTGAAATTATGCACCAAAATTTTATTGAGTAGTACACTTGTATTATTTTTTAAGTACAATAGCAATGCATAATGTTTGTGCACCAAGTTGTACGAGCTTGTGCACCAAAGTATGTTGAATAGTACACCATAATGTGTTGAATTGTGCACCAGAATTTTATTGAGTAGTACACTTGTACTTTTTTAAGTACAATAGTAGTGCACAAACACATAAACTTTCTCAGTGCACAAGCAAATGAACTGCGGTGCACATTTCATTATGACATGGTGCACCATAATTTTATTTAATTATGCACTTGTATTTTATTTAAATGGTGCACAAATACTCGTAACATGGTGCACAAAGTAGTGCATTGACTGGTCAACGTCAGTCAATGTCGGTCATCGATGGTCAACGTCAGAACTCCGATGTTCAATGTGGTAGACCAATTTGTGCACCAATGCAATGCACAATTGTGCACCAACATACATGTGCACCACATTCAACATGATAGTGCACCAGAATGCATATGGTTTTACACCTCATTCCCTTGGTGCACTATATTGCACGGGCTTGTGCACCTCAGTGTGCACGTTCATACGAGAAGGCCTGTTTGCACCAGATCAGCATCCTAAGTTCATATATCTTATATAAGAAAATATTATTACCTTATCTACATTATCTTACTTATGCTACAAGTAGATAAAATATCTTGTATTTATGGTAATTCTATCTCTACTTGGATTATCCATGGACCCCTATATAAGGAGGGTATCCAACTCTTGTAAGAGAACACACATTCGAATACCAATCAATATAATACAATCCTTAGACAAAGCTTGTTTTGATCCATAATTGTGTAATCGTTGGTCCTATACTCCACAATCAAAGCGGATTGTGTCTCGATATGAAATCCGCCCAAAACAAAAACCTTGTGATTAGGTTGAATTTAGCAAGTCACGAGAGTGGATGATAGTTCAATTTGACCCTAAAATCTAAGTTCCCAAAGAGTCTAGATCTTGAGTAGCAAGTCATGAGCGTGGATGTTAATTGAATTTAGGCACATTTACTATCATCCGAGAGGAATTAGTAATTATCCCATATAGTTACCTTCAACAAAGTCAGGCTAAATTAACACATTAATCTTGTTGTGAAGATCTTTCCCCTAGAAGCTTTCCTCCATTGACTTACAACCATCTTTGCAATCTTTGTTTGTTTCTTATTTATGTTCAAACGAAAAATCTTTTTTTACAGCTTAGCTTACCAGTCAAAGTTACAATTGATACTACTTTAGTCCTCGTGGAACAAACTTGAAAACTATAAATGACCCCGTACACTTGGGGGTAGGTTTTTGTCCAATCAAGTTTTTGGCACCGTTGTCGGGACTATTGTTAGTATCAGTTGTTTTCTTAGAACTGGTTCGACTAAGTCTTTGTTTTATTTTTGAGCTTATTTATTCTATCTTTGGTTTCCGGTTTGTTTTCTTCTGATGTGAAGAGTCCTGATCGCTAATAATCTCAACAACTATGACCCCGAACCTGAGCTTACTTTTCTTCTTTTAAGAAGAAGGCAACAACGCGGAGCGAGAGAATAAGCAGTGGCTGACAACCAAGATCCAAACGATAATAATATGCAAGTCGGGCAGGTACTTATAGCGTTGGTGATTATGTGATGCCAAATAACCTTGATCCTATTTCTGGTGTGGTTCAACCTCCAATGAATGCCCGCAATTTTGAGATGAAACATTATCTTATCAATATGATTCAACAAAATTAGTTTGGAGGTTTTTCTTTTTGAGAACCCTTACCAGCATCTGAACAATATTCTAGAGTCGATGGACATGGTAAAAATTCATGAGGTGTCCGAGGATGCACTTCTACTGTGCGCTTTCTCATTCTCTCCACGAGATAGGACCAAGGCTTGGTTCAAGACCCTTCCTCAAGGTTCCATAACAACTTGGGATGAGTTAGCCAAAGCCTTCCTGATGTGACCCTGGGTTCCATCAAGTGAGCCAAAGAAGCCTAGACGTCTATGAAGGCTCAAGTGATGGTTCAAGTGCTTCAAATGATTAAGAAGAGCTTCCTCCCGGCCATCACTAAGGCTCGAGTCAAGCATCCAAGTGGGCTCGAGTCAAGTCAATCAAGGGAGCTCAAGAAGGATTCTTGGAGCATTAAAGTCCTTCCAAGCCTCAGAGCCCTCAATCAAGCCTCAAAGGAGCTCATTTCTCTTATCGTGGCGCGTCCGAGTCCATGATTTACATTAGAGTTTTTCCTATGGGTTTTATGACATTCTTAAGACATGATTTTAACATTTCCATTCAGTTTGGCCGTATGGGCCTTGTATTGGGCCAGCAGCCCATTAGGGGTCTTAGGCTTAGTCGTTCCTTGCTTATGTTTTCTCCTATAGAAGAAGGCAGCTTCGTTCATTTCCTTAGACACGTTTAATCAGAAATCAAAGGCATTTATTTTGTTCATCAAAAGCTCTCTTCTCCATCCATAGCTTGTGAGTAATATCAAGCTTGCTTTGTGAGTCATATCAAAGCAATTCTCTTGTTTAATTCCTTAGGTGGATCATATCCTAGGGAAGCCAACGATCTCTTATTCTTGTTGGTGAGTCATATCCAGCCAAGGAGGGAGAATATCCATCACTTCCGCCAACCACCATCATCGTCGGCCATCCTCCACCTTGATCTCCTTGTCGTTGCCGTAGAGAGCTTCATTGCCTCAAGCGCCGGCCATATCCTTCACCGCTATGTCCCGCCAAGCTATCTCCATCCACAATCATCATCAACCTCTCCATGGTATTTCTAAGTCAATTGCCTCAGTTTTTCCTTGGGAGAGCCTCGCCAAAGCCAAGGGAGTCTCCATCGCCGCCGCTCGCCTCCATTGATGCAGCCTTGCCGTGGGAGCCTTCGGAGGGCCTTGCCTTGCACCGAGTCCATCCTTGATCCTTGCTACATCACGTGGTATTAGAGCCTAAGCAAGGTAATGCTCTTAAACTTGGTTTTTAAGTCGTGAGAATTCAGCTTGCAAGTTTTAGACGTCAACCCTAGGATTGTTGTTGTTGTTCGTGTCTTTGTGTCTTGTTGTTGAGTCCAAATCTTTGTCTTGAATTGTGTCGTTGTGTATTGAATTCTCCTGAGTCAATTGGCTGCAATAGGGACGGAAATACCAAGGAAAAAACCGAATTTGAAGAGAAGATCTTGTTTGTTGATGAGATCCTATTTTTTAGGGATTTTCTGTTTGAGTTGTTGCATCTGATTCCTTGTTGTTGCAGCCCCGGTTTTTGCTCCATTTGTTGAGTAAATTGTTGGTCATGTCATTCAGTTTGTTTGAGTCTTTGGTCGTGTCTCATAGCAGCCTACGTTCCTTGGAATTTGCATGCCATTCGAGCTTGAATTAAAACGCCAACGCCAGGATACGGGAAAGGTTCCTTGCTATCTTTGAGCGCTTGTTTTTCAACATTGTAAAGTCTAAATTCTGCATTTTATCTTCCTCATCAAATAAATAAATAAAAGTATTGCAAATGTTCATGAAAAAGTGGATGCAGCCATAAAAACTCGGCTAGTACAAGAGAGAAAGCCATAGAAAAATTGGTTCATCATTTGACAAAAACTCAAAGAAGTTGCTGCATTTGAGTCGTGTGATCTCCTTCAATTTTCTCCTTCTTGTTACACAAGTTCTACATTTGTAAAGCAATTGAACTTAGTAGCTTCCTATCGTTGCTTGATTTAATTGTTGCTCGAGTGTACCAAGTTCTTAGAGACGTGTGTTGCTTGTCTTCTTTTGTTCATTTTATTGAGTCTAGGGACCTTGAGCCTTTCCCAATTAGGAGTGTTTGCTTGCTAAAAAGTCTTGGCTTTAAAACAAGTTTAGAGATCCTTGCTAGCTTAGGGTCCATTGAGTAGTTTAGTGTCTTTGAGGACTTCTTGCTTGGCTGCCTTTTGTTGTCTCTTTCATGTCAAGGACAGGTCAAGACAAGAACTAAAGGATATGTCTAGCATGGGCCACATTCCCCGAAAGGACTTCTTCTACTTTCGGGCACATGGAGCATCATATAGGGAGGCTCGCTATCTTTCTCAACAAGAAGCTAATCCATACATGAGGTACGAGCCTAACCCTTATTATTAAAACTCTCAATATTATTCTGCTAACCATTATGTGCCGCCTAAGGGAGCCTATGGCTCACCTAAATCTTATGTTAGCACACCCTAGAGAAGAGAAAGAGTGCCTCCACCGCCTCGGGTTAGAGCACGTGACATCGTGTGTGTCATGTGTGAAGGGAGAGGCCACTTAGCTGAAATTTGTCCAAACCAATACTACACTTACAAGGACGAAAGGTCCCTTGAGAGTGAAGTCTTGGTTGCTGCTTGTAAGGATGAGGACGTCCAGATTAGTCCTTGTGCTAGCCACACTTCTCAAGTTAAAGAGGCCATAGAGGATCCGGCTAAGGTTCTTGATGCCAAGAAAGAGAATTTGGCGGTTTAAGAAGGGGACGTTTGGGCCAAGGACTTAGTTGAAGAAGAGCCTAAAGACGAGGATGTTCTTGCTACTGAACCCCTTTGTCAATGGCCAATGGAGAAGAGCTTGAACCAAAGGAAAAACAGAAGGACGTTATAGAAATATCTCCTTCCCCTACAAGGAGCAAGCATCGACCCACCATTGCGTGTAGCTCTCTAAATTCTTTGGCACTCCATGGATGGATGCAACATATATGGTTCCCTCGTACTTACCATTCTCACTCCAAGAAGTGGACAATGCCATGGATGTTAAGCCTTCCAAGGAAACAGATTTTGGCCATGAAAAGGAGAAGACTCATCTAAGGGAAGTATCACTTGTCTCTACTTTTCATATTCTTTTCCCTTTGCTTGAATATGAATATTTTTTTTGGGTAGAGAATCTCATGTGCTAAATTTTGTTTTTGCATGTAGCACTAGATACGCATGTGTGCATCATAGCTCTCATTCTCAATTCTTGTTGCATGCTAGATATCTTGTTCAATGCGTTTCGAGTGTAGATAAATATGTCATGTGTATATCATATTCCATCATTAAGAACATATTTAGAAAGAAATTGGGCAATACTTGTGCATGGAGGTTCATTCATGGACATTGTATAGATCCAAGTAGGTTTGCTATCACATTTCCTTCTTTCTTATGTATTTCTTGATACCTCGCTTCCATAGTTTGCATTTGTGCAGATTCAAGTGAGTTATGACTCTTTCTAGAAGCGCATTCGGATTCGAGGACGAATCCTTTCGAAGGGGAAGAGGATGATGTGACCCTAGGTTCCATCAAGTGACCCAAAGATACCTAGACGTCTATGAAGGCTCAAGTGATGGTTCAAGTGCTTCAAATGATCAAGAAGAGCTTCCTCCCGGGCCATCACTAAGGCTCGAGTCAAGCATCCAAGTGGGCTTGAGTTAAGTCAATCAAGGGAGCTCAAGAAGGATTCTTGGAGCATTAAAGTCCTTCCAAGCCTCGGAGCCCTCAATCAAGCCTCAAAGGAGCTTGTTTCTCTTATCGTGGCGCGTCTGAGTGCATGATTTACATTAGAGTTTTTCCCATGGGTTTTGACATTTTTAAGACATGATGTTTTTGGCATTTCCATTCAGTTTGGCCGTGTGGGCCTTGTATTGGGTCGGCAGCCCATTAGGGGCCTTAGGCTTAGTCGTTCCTTGCTTGTGTTTTCTCCTATAGAAGGAGGCAACTTCGTTCATTTCCTTAGACACGTTTAATTAGAAATCAAAGGCATTTATATTATTCATCAAAAGCTCTCTTCTTCGTCCATAGCTTGTGAGTAATATCAAGCTTGCTTTATGGGTCATATCAAAGCAATTCTCTTGTTGAATTCCTTAGGTGGGTCATATCCTAGGGAAGCCAACGATCTCTTCTTCTTCTTGGTGAGTCATATCCAGCCAAGGAGGGAGAATATCCATCACTTCCGCCATCCACCATCATCGCCGGCCATCCTCCACCTTGATCTCCTTGACGTTGCCGCGGAGAGCTTCATTTCCTCAAGCGTCGGCCATATCCTTCATCGCTGCGTCTCGCCAAGCTATCTCCATCCACAAGCATCATCAACCTCTCCAAGGTATTTCTAAGTCAATTGCCTCAGTTTTGCCTTGGGAGAGCCTCGCCAAAGCCAAGGAAGTCTCAATCGCCGCCGCTCGCCTCCATTGCCGCAGTCTTGCCGTGGGAGCCTTCGGAGGGCCTTGCCTTGCACCGAGTCCATCCTTGATCCTTGCTACATCACTTCCTCAACAAATATATTTCACCTAAGAAGATTGTTGAGATGAGAAACCAGATTTATGCCTTCTAGATGAAGGATGGAGAGTCTCTTTATGAAGGGTGGGAGAGATTCAAGGACCTATCGATGTTGTGCCCTCATCATGGACATCCTGAGTGGGGCCTTCTTTATGTCGCCTATAATGTTGTTGATAGTACTACCAGGCTAATAATTGATGCTTTAGCATGATGTAGAATCATTAACATGGAGTTGATGTTGCATGGGACTTGATTGAGTGCACTGCTCAACACTCTCATTATTACAATACTAGGTTATATAAGGTCAGTTAGGTTGTTGCTCTACTTCAAGTTATAAGAGGTCAGCTAGGTTATATGAGGTTGACGTTGAGGCACACTACATTGCTCAGATGGATGCTATGGCTCAACCGCTCAGGAAATCAAGAGAATGAATTTGTTGGTGCAAAAGTCTCAGGCCAAAGGTGAAGGTTAACCCACACATATGTTGTTTCGAGTGTAGCTTGTCAGTTTTGTGGGGAAGTTGACCATACTATAGCTTTCTGCTAGCTTTTTGCTTCCCAAAATGAGTCTCAAGAAGAAACAAACTACATGAACAACTTCAATAGGGGTTCCAGAAATGATCCATATTCTTATACTTGAAACATTAGTTGGAGAAATCATCCAAACTTCTCTTATGCAAACAACCAAGCTCAGCAGAAACCACCTTCTTTCAACCACAGAATCAATCTTCCGCACAATCATTTGGGCAACCCACACTAGAAACATGGTGAAAGAAAAAGAACCGTGCAGATTTTCTCTCTTATTTAGAAAGTTTCACTAATAAGGTCGACTATTTTGAGACTCAGTTGGCACAAATTGCTATGAATGCTCCTAGATCAGCTGGTTAACTCCAAGGTCAATTTTATGTTAATCCCAAGCTGCACTATCGGGCTGTCACTTTGAGAAATGGAAAGGATCGTCAATCAAAGGGGAAGGAAGTGACTTCTGCAGAGAAGCCACAAGAAGAGGAACCCAAGTATATTGCTCCCCCACCATACAAGCCACCTCTACCTCAAAGAAAGGTTTAGGTCCAACAAGAGCAACAATTTGTAAAGTGCAAGGAGATGATGAAAAAGTTATATATTGACATACCTTTCACACATGTCCTCACTCAAATGCCCGCTTATGCTATGTTTCTAAAGGAGATTCTAACTAAGAAGAGACGGCTAGAGGATTATGAGACAATAGACCTAACAATGGACTATGTGGAGAAGATTCCAAAGGAACTACAATATTCTGGTGAATTCTTTATCCATGTTTATCTTGGCAATATCACCTAGATTTGTCTATGTGATCTTGGTTCTAGTGTCAATATTATGCCTCTATCAATTTGCAAAGAGTTGAAACTGGGTGATCATGTGCCCCCCAAGATGTGTTTCATCATGGCTGACAGGTCAGTTACTCATCATGTGGGCATCATAGAAAATGTTCCTATGAAAGTGGGAAAGTTGTTCATACGAGGAGATTTTGTGATACTTGACATGGAGGTTAGTGACAAGACTCCCTCATCCTTGGGAGACCAGTTTTTAGCCATAACTGAGGCAAATATTGATGTCAATAATGGCAACCTTTCATTCAGAATAGGGGAGGAGAAAGCAAAGTACAAATTTTTCAAGGACTACTTCCTTGAGATATATATAAGGAAACTTCCCCAGCTCCTACTAAGGGAACCTGGTGTAGAATTGAGGTTGACTTTGGGCAAGATGAGATAATATATGACATTGCTCAATTGCTTGACATATCATTGGGAGATCCAATCATGGTAAAACCACTACGGCAATGAAAAGGTAAACTCCCAAGAAAAGAAAGAAGAATAGAGAAAAAGCTGAGTTTAAGACTGGAAATAGGGTGGTGTTATTCCATGAGAGATCTGGCATGTTTCGCATTATGCGGTGAGGTTGGTTGAGGACCCAAATAGTCAAAGGAGTCATTTTTAAATCTTGTTTGTGAAAATTTTAAATGTTCCCAAACAAATACATATAATTCCCATAAGACTCGGTTTCATTGGAGTCTTCTCTTGAATCATACGTTTCTATGTTTCGGTGGAAGTATAGTAGTTATATACCGTTTATCAAGTATTATTCGAGAAACAAGGGTAGTAACTACATACGACTACACAGAACCTCACATAAATACCCTTGCATGGTCTTTCATTAGACTAACCAACCTTTCCTTTTCCTTGCATGGTTGGTTGGTGTCATCCGTCCCATACGACACATCAGTCGTTTGTCCCAGGCTATCTTGAAGTAACAAATCGAAGAAGGCTTGCAATTGAAGGTTGGGTTTTAAAGTACCATTCTGAAGTTATTTAGTATCAAATTAAGTTTCTTAATAGATGTAACAAGTTATTACATCTAGATCTCATAGTCATGTATTTAGGGTTGATATGAAGTCTTCTGTTGTAGTTCCATATTGTTTTGTAAAACATTCTTCTTAATTTAGGGGAGGAATTTTAATAAAGGTTGAGTATATGTTTCATAAGTCTTCCGCTATTTATTTTCTTTGTTATTAATGTATTTAAGCATAAATTGTTCCGATTAAAGTCTAGAATGGCTTTGGACTTTAAAGTTTGAGGTCATTGCGTGTGGCACTACCGACATAAGTCGGGGTGTTACACATCCCACAGGAATTAGTAATTACCCTAGATAGTTACCTTCAGCAAAGTCATACTAAATTCATGCATTTCTAGTTAATTATACAGAAGTATTGTTGTGGAGATCATTTCCCCTATAAGCTTTCCTTCATTGATTTACAACCATTTTTGCAATTTTTGTTTATTTCTTAGTTATGGTTCAAATGTAAACTCCTTTTGTTTCAGCTTAGCTTACCAGTCAAAGTTACAATTGATACAACTTTCTTCCTCGTGGGAACAATACTTGAAACCTACAACTGACCCTATAGTCCTCGTACACTTACGGGTAGGTTTTAGCCCCTATCAGTTGTGTGCAAGAAGGACCCGATTCTTACACTTCCCTTGAAGGGAGGCGACTAGCTGCTTGGAGGAGGACGTCACTGGCGCAGTCTTCCAAAGCTCGAGCTTGTGCACGCTCAACTTACTCGTACCAAAATTGTTGAGGGGTCATAGGAGCAAGTGTGACACTCTTACCATGATGAATGAAAGAATAACAGTTAGTGAAACCGTCATGTATGCAACGACAATTATGTTGCCATGGTCTACCTAGAATAACATGACAAGCCTCCAAAGAAGTAACATCACAATTAATGATTTCATGATAAGGACCCATTTTTACTCTACTTTAACTTGCTAATTAACCTAAGTGTTACCTCGACCTTCACCTGGCCATTGTAGTTGGTAAGGCTGACGTTGGGCACCATCTTCAACTTAAGGTGGTTGACCACCTTTTCATCAATGATATTGCAACATCTACCACCATCAATAATGACATTGCAGTTGGCGACCTTAATCTTATAGCGAGCATGGAAAGATGGCTCTTTGTTGTATGGGAGGCGGGGCCTTGATGTGTTCTTGCCTCCAATGACAAGCCAATTATCAAAGGCGACACCTTTGGATCTAGTCTTGGGCGAGAAGTCACTCCTTCCTTGTCAAACCTGTCGTGGAATCCTTAGGGGCAAACCCTGGTTGTCTTGCACGAAAGGTTGACAAGATGGTGGCGAGATGAATAGTCCTTTTAGAGGTTATCGGACACGGTGGTGCTGCGAAGCGAACCCGGTGGAGGTGGTCTGGAAGATCGCGGTGTCGGCGAGGCTGAGTGTCACGATGAGTGTCACGATGAGTGTCACGACAGTAAAGACGACGTCGATGGCGAAGGCGAGGGCAAGCGCGATGGTGTCCGCGAGCGATTGAATGGATGGGTGTCTGGGCTTGTTGGCGACGGCGATAACGAAGACGATGACGAGTGTCAAGGCGATGCTAGCGATGGCGACAACGATGGTTTTGGTGGCAATTGTGGACGCGATAGAAGCGATTGATGGAGCGAATGGATAGCGATGGCGGAAGCGATTTGATGAGGGATAGATGACTTGAAAAGACAAGTCTTTGGTGTCATAGCGTCGACTGCGGATGAAGGGAGATGCGAAGGAAGACTTGGCTTGAAGGTTCAAGCAATTTCCGTAGCGTCGGCGGCGGAGGGAATGGGGATGCGAAGATAGAGGGGTGACGTCCGATCAAGGGAAGGAGGATAAACACTCTACTTGAAACCTTGATTAAAATTGAATGTACTAAAACCAATAACATAGTTTGACTTAAATAATAGGGCGAGAAATCGGATGGGCCGAGTCGAGCCTAGTGGGCTAGCCCATGCAAGCATGCAAAAGGCACATACCCTAAAATAGAAATGACTATAAAAGGAAACTATCTAAAATAAGCAATAATACCAAATATAGAAAGTGTCTCAAAACTATGCCAAAACAAAGGCAATAAACCTCTACGCGTCAAAACCCGGACGCGGTGAAGGCATGGATGCAAACACCGCGAGCAGCGGCGACGAAGGGTCGATGGCCTCGCAAGTGGGTGCACACGATGCCGGCTGCGATGATCACGATGTTCCAATGCCGATGGTGGCGAGGATGACGAGTCTTGGGTTGGCGTCTGGGCTTCCTTGGCCAGCGACGATGCGTGCGACAAGTGACGCGACGGCGGCGTCGATGGCTTTGGACCTAGACCTTGTCACTGGGCCCTCTGAGCATAGGCTCATGGCTTCTTCCTCATCGTGGGCCGTCATGGGAGGCAGGGTCACATCACCCTCCCCCACTTGGCTGTGAAGCGTCCCCGCTTCACCATCATCAAACGCAGGCTCTACATATGGTGTCAAGTTCGCGACGTTGAAGGACGCGTGGACTCCAAAATCTGGTGGGAGCTCGAGTTGATAGGCATTGTCCCCTATGGCCTTTATCACGCGGAATGGACCATCACTATGCGGTGCCAATTTATGCCTACGCCGCGAGGGGAACCTTTCTTTTCGCATGTGCACCCAGACGAGGTCCCTGGGTGCAAAAACGATGCAACGTCGGCCAGTGTTATTCTGGGTCTCGCAGTGGTTGCGGAGACAAATCAAGCGGCGTCAATGGGTTCATGCCATACACCACTTCGAAAGGTGTCAACTTGGTCGCCGTGTGCCTGCATCTATTGTAACAAAACTCTACGAGTGAAAGTAAGTCCTCCCAACGCCTAGGGTTGGCTTTTAGCATCGTGCGAAGGAGGGCTCCTAGGGTTCGATTTATGACCTCCGTTTGGCCATCGGTCTGGGGGTGGTAGCTAGTGGAAAATAGGAGTTTGGTTCCTAGCTTACCCCAAAGAGTTCTCCAAAAATGACCAACGAACTTAGAATCCCTATCACTCACTATGGTACGTGGGACTCCATGAAGATGCACCATATGCTCAAAGAATAGATCGGCAATCTCACTAGAACTATGGGTTTTCTTACAAGCTATAAAATGTGTCATCTTAGAAAATCTATCTACGACCACAAAAATAGAGTCTTTACCTCGTCTAGAGAGGGGCAAACCCGTGATTTAATCCATAGACAAATCTTCCCAGGGGGCACTAGGAATGGGCAAAGGTGTGTAGAGGCTGTGTGGGCTAGACCTAGCTTTGGCTCTTTGGCATGTCACACAACTTCTACAAAACCTAGTCACGTGATGGGTCATCTTAGGCAAAAAGAAATGTTCTCTTAGGGCGGCCAAGGTCTTACTAATCCCAAAGTGTCCATGACTTTCGTATGCTTCTTGAATCAAAAGGATCCTAATGGAAGACCTAGAGATGCAAAGGCGACTAGCCTTGTATAAATAACCCTCAGAAAGGAAATATGACTCAAACTCTCGAAATCTTAGGCAATGCTCAACTATAGGGGCAAAGAAAGGATCATTAGCATATAATTCTTTAATCAAAGCAAAACCCAAAACTTTAGTTTGCACATGAGTCAAGAGAACATACCTTCGAGACAACACGTCGGCGACAATGTTCTCCTTTCCCTTCTTGTGGACCACGACATAAGGAAATGTCTCAAGAAATTCGACCCAACGAGAATGGCATCGATTGAGGTGGGCTTGGCTCTTCAAATAGCTCAAGGCTGCATGGTCGCTATGGATGACAAATTCACGCGGCCAAAGGTAATGTTGCCATGTCTTAAGCACACGTATTAGAGCATATAACTCTTTGTCGTAGGTGGGGTAATTGAGTGTGGCCCTTGTGAGCTTCTCACTGAAATATGCAATGGGCCTCTTCTCTTGGTGTAGCACACCACCAATGCCAATGTCTGAGGCATCACACTCCACCTCGAAGTGCTTGGCAAAGTCGGGAAGCTGGAGCAATGGTGCTTGGCACAAGGCCCGCTTCAAAGCCGAGAAGGCTTCTTCGTGGGACTCAAGCCACAAGACAGTGCTACCCCTCTTCTTCAACTCATGCAAAGGCGCGGAAATGGAGGAGAAGTCTCGAACAAAGCGCCTATAAAATCCTATGAGGCCGAGAAAGCTTTGCACCTGCGTCAGCGTCGTCGGCGTTGGCCACTTTTTGATGGTCGTGATCTTTTCTTCGTCGACGCACAGACCATCACTACTCACGACATAGCCTAGAAAATTTGTGGACGCGGAGCAAAATGAGCACTTTGCCAGATTGGCGAATAGGCTCTCACGTCGAAGGCACTCGAGCACTTGGCGAAGGTGATCGACATGCTCCTCCAGGCTCCGTGAATACACAAGGATGTCATCGAAATAAACGACGACAAACTTGCCAAGGAAGATTCTCAAGACGTGGTTCATCACGCGCATGAAGGTGCTTGGTGCGTTCGTGAGCCCAAATGGCATGACAAGCCACTCGTAGAGCCCATACTTTGTCTTGAATGCGGTCTTCCACTCATCACCTTCTTTCATCCTGATTTGGTGATAACCACTCTTCAAATCTATCTTGGAGAAAAGTGTGGCGCCATGAAGTTCATCAAGCATATCGTCGAGGCGTGGAATAGGATGCATATACTTGACGGTGATCTGGTTTATAGCGCGGCAATCAACACACATTCTCCATGTGCCATCCTTCTTGGGCACAAGGATCACGGGCACAGCGCAAGGGGAGAGAGATTCCCTTACGTAGCCGCAATCCAACAACTCTTACACTTGGCATTGGAGCTCTTTGGTCTCCTTCAGGCCAGCTCTATACACAGCGCGATTGGGCAAGGAAGCACCGGGCACAAGGTTAATCTGGTGCTCAATGCCTCTCAGTGGAGGTAATCCTTGTGGCAACTCATCTGGAAAGACATCGTCGAAAGCAGCGAGTAAGGTCGCGATGGCTGACGGCATGGACGCGGCATTCGACGACACAGGGATGCATGGGGTTGGCACAAGAAGAAAACATGGTGCCTTGCCAGTCAAACATGCAGTGAGGTCACTGGGCCTGGCCAAAAGCAAGTGTCGCTCACATTTTCCTTGCAAAGGAGGCGTCTGTGGCAACGGATTGGCAAACTTTGTCGACGGACAGGCGCTGGTCGATTTCTGTGGGGCACTGGGCATATTTGGACCAGTGCATGAGCCAGAAGTGGAAAATCCTGGCCAAGTCTGTGATACCCCGTATTTCTGTAAGGATATTTTAGAGTTATGGGATTATTCCCGAAAGCCTGTTTGGTACGTCGGATTAATTTCGGAGAAAGAAAGACATTCTGTAATGTTCTCAATCTCTGTAATATTTTTCTCAGTGAAATAATATACAGTCGACGTACTTTGGGACTTAATACTCGTTCGTGTATGATTATTTTTATCCCGGGCTAAGCCAAGCTTATCCAAAAGCTAATCGGATAAGAGTTGACTTGGCGGCGATTGCTGCCACGTGGCGGCGACCGCCGCAAGTCAACTCATTGGCACCTTCGTCTCGCCTTCCTCCTCGCCAGGTGGCCTAGGAAAACGGGGACCGCTGCCCAAAAGCGGCGACCGCCGCTTCAGCAATCCAGTCTTCCGTTGGAGTCTTCTTTCGGGTCGATTTCTGTGAAGATTCAGTCTTCCAGAATCTTCTCTTGTGCATGCCTTTTGATATCTTCCAGTAGAAGTATGGTGGTTGACTATCGTCGTCGGTTATTATTCGAGGAGCGATGAGTTTAACCTAATACGACTACTCGAACCATCTGCTTTGTACCCTTGCATAGTCTATTCAGTAGACTAACCAACCGTAATTGTTCTCTGCATGGTTGGCTGGTGTCATCCGTTCGATTCGGCACATCAGAAAGAGCGAAGATATGAGGAGACTAGATTGACTATGAAGACGACAGTTGTTTTTGGATGTTTTAATAATTATCTTTTAATCAGGTTGAGATCCTTGGGCAGGTGATCATTACGATCACAACCCTTTTTGTAATATTTCAAGAAAGACTTTCGCTGTACTTTGTTTAAACTCTGTGTTTGTCCTATTCGGGATTGGGATGTAATCCCGAGACTCATGTTTTATATGAATAAAAATATGATTTTTGTATCATATGTGTTTCATGATTGTATTTAAACGGTAAAGTCTGGGGTGACTTCGGTGAGGAATATCGAGGTCACTGGCGGTAATACCTTTCCATTTGGGTTCAGATTTGGGGGTGTTACAAAGTCTCTGGAGTGCCATTCTTGGCCTTGCCAGCGGCACCAGCAGCGGCGCCATGACGATCCAGTTGGGCACTTGGTGTCCCAGCGGTGGCGTTGTTCCTCTTCTTGTCAGTGCCTGGGGAAGACAAAATTTTGCCAGAATTGGAGGAGTTTTTCCTCTAGAGTGCCTCTGGGCACTCTTTTGACCTAGTAGACGCGGCCTCAATGGCCTTCTAGCGATCACGCTCAACTTGGTCCTGCAAGATGTCGTTGCAAGGTGATGTGCTTCCCGTGGTAATTGAACACATAAGTATTCAAATAGCCATCATGGAGCATGCGTCTGTCGAATTGCCATGGACGCCCAAGAAAAATATGGGTGGCGTCCATTGCAACGACATCACAAAGTATAGAATCACAGTATTTCCCTATGGAAAAAGAAACTAAGCATTGGCGAGATACTGTGTTACCTGGAGTGGAAGAAATCCATTGGAGGGCATAAGGCTGTGGATGAGGCGTCGTAGGCAACTTGAAGTGTGTCACGACCTTCTCATTGACAATGTTAGCACATGATCCTCCTTCAACTATGACACTCAAGGAAGCCGTCTGGACGAGAGCCCTTGTGTGGAACAGGTTCTCGTGTTGGTCGTGGAGGCTCGCTTCCTTGACTGTGAGGAGACGACGCGTCACCAAGCTCAATGGTGTGCCCGCGTGCAGAGAAGCGGGTTCGCAGTCGTAGATGTCTTCCTCCTCTTCGATGCTTTCATCGATGGCCTCGAGGGGTTGGTCCTCGTCATCGCAAGACTCGTAGCCAGCGGCGTTCGTGGAGAACAAAACCTTTCGAGCATTTGGGCAATCTTTCTTATAGTGGCCTCTTCCACCACACTTGTAACACTCAAGGTCGCGTGTGCGATCTGTGCCCACTGGAGCTTGTCTGGGCGCGTTCTGGCACGGTGCGGTGCTTGGCGTCGAAGGTTTTGCTTTGGGGGCTTGGCTCGACGCGGCTGTGGTAGAGACACTAGGGCAAACATTAGTAGAAGGTAATCCACTAGGGTTAGAAGAATACCTTTGTTGGCCACTTGGAAAAGTGTAAGACTTTCGGCGAGAGAGTTGTGCAAGAATTTGCATCGCCGTATGTGTGAATGTGTTCAAATATTTGATGGGCAAAATCTCGAGTTGATCACGGATATTGGTGTTCAAGCCACTCAAGAATTTTGTCCTCAAAGTCGATGGTGCAACGGAGATGTTGGCCTTGTAATACATGTCTTCAAGCTTGCAAAAGAACTCGAGTGGAGTCATCGACCCTTGTCGAGCCATGGATATCTCCATTCTCATTTGATTCCTATAGTCTGGAGGCACGTATTTCTTGGTCATCACGTAGACTAGTTGATGCCATTCTGTGACTCTGGTCCTGTGGCGGCGCACGCAGTCATCTTCGAATCTATGCCACCACACGCGGGTGGATCCTCGAAAGTGAAGTATTGCGGCGTCGACATGCTCCTCAGGTGGCACTCGATAATATCTAAGGGTGTACTCCGTAGCCTGCACCCATTCAAGAAAAACAGATGGATTGTATTCACCAAAGAAATGCTCGATCTTTACCTTGACTTCGTGTCGTTGGTATCGAGGCTGGGCAGGTGCTTGGTTGAACGCATTGTTTGGCGCAGTGGCATAGAGAGGATTCTCGTAGGTGCGCACACCATGGGGTCTATCGCGTCCAACCTGGCGTCTATCGCGGTCTTGGTGATCTTCGCCGCGAGCAAACTCATCCCTTGGCGCATAGGCGTCGTTGCGTCGGCGTCTTCGCGGCTGGGCGTCATAGTCGGCTTGGCGAATGTCCCTTGGCATGACATCGCGGCGCTCGCCGCCAATATCACGAACGCATTCTCCTTGGGGCTGGAGACGCGGTGGAGGTATCCAATCCAAAGGGTGATCCTGCAATTCAAGTGGATCTCCAAGATGGGGGTGAAAAAAAATAGGGTTGACCATACCTGAGTCCTCGATCTCCTCATCGTCATACTTGTCGAAGTCGTCGTGGACATTGGGTGTGATCGACACGTAGCCATCGGATCCGTAATGCGGCGTCCGAACACTTTGGTGTCGAAGATGATTGCGTACATCATGGCTCTGTGGCTGAGTAGTTGGGGTTCTCAATTGATCATCGCATCGCGTATACCCACTGGGTCGGCGACTGGGTCTCCTTGGTGTCGCGTTGGCTTGCTCGGCTCGTCGAGGGCGGCCTTTGCGTGGCGCTGAGCCCGATACGCGTCTCTGGGTTCTCCTAGAGGCATAGCGATCATCAAAGTTGTATGGTTCAGAAAACTCACCTTGAGTGTCCTCGGCGTCGCTGTCGTTGTCGGAGCCGGTGTCGAAGCCAGCGGGTGTGGCTCTGGGCACGTAGCGGTCCGTGTGTGAAACGTAGCCTTGGCGACTCTCGATGACACTTTGCATACGATTGAGTTGTGGTTGATGATGAGATGTCAAAGGCATTAGACATTTTCCTTTGTCTACTCTTGTCTTCGATGGACCAGCGTCGGTGGCTCGGGGTTGAGCCGGCGCGTCCATAGTACTCAGGGGTGGTGGTGTAGGCACGAGTTGTGCGGTGCGTTGTTGGGCTCTCAAAGCTGCGTTCTCTTGTCGAAGGGCTTAGATCTCTCTTTGCTCCTCGGACAACTCAATGAGAGGGTCTTGTTATGGTGGGTCAATCGGTGGTTGGTCTTGGGGTAGACCCAACGACGATGGATGTGGGTTGGTGTCGTCGACTCCAAGTTGTTCTTCACGTTGTCCAACCATCATGCTACCTATAACAATATGGCCAGACATGGGAGTAAAAACGAACCAAAAGACAACAAAGAACAACAACCAAGAAGATCACTAGTCAAGTCACAAAGTTCACGTAGGTAGGGCTAGTTTTGCTTGCCGTGAGGGCGGCTTGGCTTGCACAAGAGATGGTGTATCAAGCGAGTTGCAATCAAACAAACAAGAACAAATTGAAACCCTAATGCAAACGTAAACAAAGCAACATAATAAGCAAGAAATACCTTCTAGGAAGCTTGACCTAGACGACGGAGAGAGAGAGAGAGAGAGAGAGAAGATGAGCTTAGACGGAGTCGAGTGGGTTAGGGTTGCCTTATTTTGGCTTTACCTAACTTTGGTAACTTTTTTTTTTGAATATCTTTTTGATATCTTTTTTTATATATATATCCGAGATCTTTTCGGATTTGCAAAAGGAAACAAAAGAAAACGGCATAAGTAAAAAGAATATCACAAGTGTGATCTTTAGAGATAGGAGAGAGAAAATAAGATTTGATTTGATATCTTATAAGGAAATTGCGGCTAACAACCTAAAAAGTAGAATCTAGCAAACAAGGAAACTCTATCCACGCGTGAAACAAGGAAACAAAATATTCTAGCATGCAAGATAACAAATTACCTAACACATTAAAACTTAGGGAACAAGGAAAAATTTCGGCCAAGATATTATCTTGTAGAAACTGAGTAGGTGATGCAAAGATGGGAACTTTGGTTTTTTTTTTCTTCTCAACAATTTACGAAAGCAAACGATGGGGGTCAAGAAATAAAAATTGTGAACAAGATGCAAACTTGAGTTCGTGACTTACAAGACTGTTGGGCTCTGGTGCCAGTTGATGTGTTCTTGCCTTCGATGACAAGCCAATTGTCAAAGGCGACACCTTTGGATCTAGTCTTGGGCGAGAAGTCACCCCTTCCTTGTCAAACCTGTCGTGGAATCCTTGGGTGCAAACCCTGGTTGTCTTGCACGAAAGGTTGACAAGATGGTAGCGAGATGAATAGTCCTTTTAGAGGTTATCGGACACGGTGGTGCTGCGAAGCGAACCCGGTGGAGGTGGTCTGGAAGATCGTGGTGTCGGCGAGGCTGAGTGTCACGATGAGTGTCACGATGAGTGTCACGACAGCGAAGACGACGTCGATGGCAAAGGCGAGGGCAAGCGCGATGGTGTCCGCGAGTGATTGACTGGATGGGTGTCTGGGCTTGTTGGCGACGGCGATAACGAAGACGATGACGAGTGTCAAGGCGATGCTAGCGATGGCGACAACGATGGTTTTAGTGGCGATTATGGATGCGATGGAAGCGATTGATGGAGCGAATGGATAGCGATGGCAGAAGCGATTTGATGAGGGATAGATGACTTGAAAAGACAACTCTTTGGTGTCGTAGCATCGACTGCGGATTAAGGGAGATGCGAAGGAAGACTTGACTTGAAGGTTCAAGCAATTGCCATAGCGTCGGCGGCAGAGGGAATAGGGATGCGAAGATAGAGGGGTGACGTCCGGTCAAGGGAAGGAGGATAAACACTCTACTTGAAACCTTGATAAAAATTGAACGTACTAAAACCAATAACATAGTTTGACTTAAATACTAGGGCGAGACATTGGATGGGCCGAGTCGAGCCTAGTGGGCTAGCCTATGCAAGCATACAAAAGGCACAAACCCTAAAATAGAAATGAATATAAAGGAAACTATCTAAAATAAGCAATAATACCAAATATAGAAAGTGCCTCAAAACTATGCCAAAACAAAGGCAATAAACCTCTACGCGTCAAAACCCAGACGCGGAGAAGGCATGGATGCAAACACCGCGAGCAACGGCGACAATTTGATGGCCTCGCAAGTGGGTGCACGCGATGCCGGCTGCGATGATCGCGATGTTCCGATGCCGATGGTGGCGAGGACGATGAGTCTTGGGTTGGCGTCTGGGCTTCCTTGGACAGCGACGACGCGTGCGACAAGTGACGTGACGGCGGCGATGGCTTTGGACCTAGACCTTGTCACTGGGCCCTCTGAGCGTAGGCTCATGGCTTCTTCCTCGTCGTGGGCCGTCATGGGAGGCAGGGTCACATCAGGCCTCCTGGACCATTAGTGTGTGAGGAGTCACAAGGTTGAGGAGTAGCTCACCAAGGTCGGGAACATAGAGGGTCGGATCAGTAGGGTTCTCGTGGTCAACCTCCAAAGATGGTGATGCAGTATTGGTCTCCTCATCTTCATCCTCAAACTCATAAGCTTCATACTTGGTGAGAAGCACTTTCTTTTGGTTGGGGGAAATCACAAGCAATGTGGCCTCTGCTTGACACTTATGGCATTGAGTGTCACTGGCCTTCTCTAAGGTGGGTGTAGCAGCAGGTGGGGGGCAGCCGTGGGTGTAGCACCTTCTCGTTTCGGGGTGGGGCATGCAAGAAAGAGTTAGGGGAAAGAGAAGAAGAAGCAGAAGAAGAGTTAGAAGGATACCCTTGTTGGTTATCATTGTTCTTCTTCCTCTACATTTGGTTGTGAATCAAACCTCCCTTGTGCACCATCGTGGAAACATCATCAATATCCTGGATCTCGAGAGGATCTCATATCTCCAAATTCAGATCGCCAAAAGAAGCATAATGTAGGGCATCTGGGCCATGGACAATTCCACCCTTGAACATCAAATCCTCAAGCTTGTGTAGTATTCAATGGGCGAGCGGGTGCCTTGGCGACAAGTAGCCACCTTCTTTTGCATGATCTGCTTGTAGTTTGGAGGAACATAGTGCTTCCTCATGAGGTACATAAGTTGGTACCAAGTCTCCACTGGGCAAAGATAGAGACAATGACGATCTTCACAAGTGTGTTGCCACCAAGCCCGATCATAGCTAGTAAAGTGGATGGATACCACCTAAACTCTTTCCTCTTTGGGATAGGCACAATGATCTCGAATGTTGCTAGTGATTGGTGTTGTACTCTCACTCTATGTAGGCTACTAGATCAATTAAACCTGCAAATTGCTCAATTTTCACTTTAATATCATGTCGAGGAGCATTACCTTGGCGACCACATTGGAATTGGTTGTCCATACCGGTAAGCTTGTCAGCGGGTTTAAGGTTACTATTGTACTTATCAAAGTTTGGGTTCCAAGGGCGTGGTGGTTCTTGGCGAGGCAAATCATCATAGGCCTTAAAACGTGCACGAAGAGATGGGGTGCGAGGCGGCGGTGGTATGGGAGCCAGCAGTGGGGGTGGTTGAATATGACTAGCGGCCCTAGTTCATACGGCATGATGCGGACCAACACTAATAGGAGTGGGTGGCTTGTTGTGCACACTATTGGAGTGGGGTGAACGAGGGATGGAGCATGTGTCGTCTAGGCACATATTGTCCTCAAGATTGCAAATATTCTCGTTGGTTTTGTTGATTTCAGCTAGAAGTTGTTGTCTCTCAAATCGCATACCATTATGAATGGCCTCGGTAATGAAGGTTGTGGCCGACTCACGAAGGCCAGATGTATCTTCCAAAGGTGACTTATCCTTAGACATGGTACCTAGACACCAAAATAAAGAAAAGAAGTAGTACGTAGGAAGGGAAAAAGAAACCAACGACTAAGGCACACCTTGTAAGCAAGCCCAAAAACGTCCAATTCAGCAAATAAGAGGCCCTTAAGGTAATCCTAAAAGGTGGGCAATAGAAAATAGAATTGCAAGTAATACAAGAGCATGCAAATGTTAAAACTTTAAATTGAAAAGTGCAATTAACTTCAACAACAAACGCAATAAGTATAACTAGCATGAAAGAGAGCACAACTAGTTGCACCAAGCAAAAGAGTTTGAGAAATAACAGTCTCTACCACTATTGTATTTTTTATTTCAAAGTATTGGCTCTTTGTAGCTGACTCTTTTTTATAGTAGGAGTCTTGGCTCACTTTGTAGCTGACTCGTTTTTTTATATATACTAGAGATGTAAAGAAAGCAAGTGCAAGAAAGCAATGTAAATAACAATTAGAATAGTTCAAGCAAATAGAACAAAACAATTGGACAAATCAAAAAGAAGAATTAACAAAAACATAAACTTGAATTAACATGCAATTCTAGAAAATAAGGGTAAAAATAGGGTTACCTAAAATAAGAGGGGGAGTAATGGAATTAGGGGAAATATGGGAAGACGGCAGAGGGCGTGAATTGGCCGTGTAGGAGGGGTTGTGATTCGGTGGGTGAGGGGTAGACATTGGAGGGGGACGATTGGTGGGTACATAGGTGATGGGGGAGCTGGTCGGTGGGGGTGATGTTGGTTGTCGATATGGAACTATGGTGGTGGGTAATGTTGGTGGTAGATGGAATTAGGGTTTGAACAAAGAACAAACTAGTCTAGAGCTTAAATGCTGGAAAAAAATGAATTGAAACTTGCAAAACAAAGGAAATCTTGCCTCGAAACACTGGAAATCCGATACCACTTGTGATGCGTTCCGGGCTCGACTCAAGTCGGGCAACGACGAGCCCAAGACGACCAAGACCGTGGCGTCCCCCTTGGTTTAGGACTTAGCTTATTTTAGCTTATTTTGTGTTATTTCCCGTTTTAGCAAGTTTCCTGTTTTAGTAGTTTCTGTTTTCAACATTGCTATTTTTGGGACTTTATGTGTTTAGAAAGTTCCCACATTTGGCACTTTCCAATTTTAGCAGTTTTTATTTCGGGCGTGTGCTCCACTCTTGTCGAGTGGGATAGCCCATTAGCATGTCCGCGGCCCAAGCCCATTAGGGTTCTTGGCTGCGCCACATGTCTTTAAATACCCTCATCGTTGTACTTGTTTCTTACGTTGAAATTTATGCATAAGCTTCGTAGTTGAGTTGAACTCCTCCCCTTAGGCCTCGGCATCACAAAACTGGTTAGACCCGATTGAACCACGTCACGGTTCACAAACACAACCTTCACTCTCGCCCCACCCTCGCCCAAGCTAGCATAAGAGAGCCGCGGACCATTATTCCCGGTGGTTCGTACTTATCCGGTTACTAAGAAAAGGATCTGAGACCATTTCCTACCTCGATCCGGCTTCAGACGAGATCTGAGCCCATCGAATCACATCAATTGGTATCAGAGCGCCAGGGGTACGAGGTGTGTCTTTCCTTCTCTTTCCTTTCTCCCTACCCATCATCACCATTAAAACTCCCAAAACCGAACTCGACTTCTGCCCAGATTTCGTCCAAAACAAAATTCGTCCTTTCTGCATATTTCTTTCATAACCCTGTAGAGAATCTCGATACGAGTCCGGGCATATAAAATTCGCCCAAAACGGACATCGTTTGACCCCTCAAAAAGCCAAAATACGAACCCTTCTCCGCTGCCCAACCCTAGCCGCCGCGACCGCGGCCCACACTGCCGTTGCCAAGACCCTTCCCTTTTCCTTACCCGCCCCTAGCAACCCTAGTTCGGCCTTCTCCCTAACCGTGCCACCTAGCCAAAACCTAGCCACCCTGGATCACCCTAGCCGAGACAGCACCCGCCCATGGCTCACCGGCGCTTCCCGTGGACCTACAACCCCTACCTCTTCGTCGACGAGTGGCACGACGACGAATGGTTTGGTGGCATGAGTCTATATGATGCCCATCCGGACTATATCCCGCCGAGGATCCCGACGCCACCGCGACGCCGCCCGTACTCTCCGCCCCGGCGTCCATCCTACCCGCCCAAGCACCAACACAAATCGTCGTCGCGCCGCGAGTACGCCCCAGTGCGCTACCCTGAGCACCCGCACGTGCGATGTTCCGAGCGCCCTCCCGTGTCACCGGTTCCAACGGTCGCACACGACGCCACCACCAAGTGCCAAGCGTTGGCCGCTAGCCAGGCCACCGTGGAGGCCCTTGCCCGAGAGGTTGCCGAGCTTCGAGCCCAGCTCGCGGAGGTCAGAAACAACATTGTTGTGTAAGCCGCGGCCACAACAGCAGCGACCGCGGGCACAGCCGCGACCGTGGCTTCAGCAGACGCTCCGTCCACATCCCCCTTGTCCACGACAGCGGGTCCGTGCCCCAGCGCGCCCGCTCCCGAGCCCGATGCTTCCAAGCCCGCACGCAAGCCCGACGTGCCCAACGTGCCTACGCTGGCCCTTCCGAGGTGGTCGACTCTAGATTCGGGCTTCCACGCGATGATAATGACCAAGGGACTCAAGCCCGCTCCCGCATCCGAACCATTTTTGCAGATATTTGTGATGCCGAGATCCGGACTCGAGCCCTACTACGACGCCGCACTCTCGCTGGCTGCCGAGCGCATATTCTCCCTGGCCCCACCCAGTTCAAAGCGGGGATGCTTCGATTCTAAGGGAGGGAGAATGATGTGATCCTGGCTAGTCCTGAACCAGGCTTCGGCGAGCCGCCAAAGACCAAGACCGTGGCATCCCCCGTGGCATCTGACAAGCCTATTTAATTAGTTTTTCTATGTATTTCAGTACTTTCCATTTTTAGTAGTTCCTTATTTAGTAGTTGCTAGTTTTAGCTTATTTCCTGTTTTGGTATGCGAGCCCATCTGCGTATGGACTCGGCCCATTAGGTTAAATAAGGTCGTGCACTATTTTGGCTATATATAGCCTTCTCTTATAATCGTTTTAGTTACGTTAAAATTTATGCCTAAGCTTCGTAGTTGAGTTGAACTCCTCCCATTAGGCCTTGGCGTCACAAAACTGGTTAGACCCGATTGAACCACGTCACGGTTCACAAACACAACCTTCACTCTCGCCCCACCCTCGCCTAAACGAGCATAAGAGAGCCGTGGACCATCCTTCCCGGTGGTTCATACTTATCCAGTTACCAAGAGAAGGATTTGAGACCGCTTCCTGCCTAGATTCGGCGACATACGTGGTCTGAGCCCCTCGGATCGCATCAACTTGATACGTGGCAAACTACTTCACCACAATTGTTGCTACGGTCTTGTCTTGGAGACATTATATGGATTCCTATGTTTAGGTGACGAGTAAGAAAAACTTCCAACAACGATTGAGAACTCAAATTTAATGAAGAACAAACACTCACTACTTGAATTAATTGAACGAACAAGAATCACAAGAGTTGGGAATGAGAAAACACACAAGCACCTAGCCAAATACATGTCTTTAAATATGACTGTTATTGAAAAAGATAACGTTTTAAATAAGGTATCTAACATAAAAGCCATAAAGGATAAAAGCGTAAATATTAAGTTTAAAACAACACGAAAAAACTCGAAAAAAATTCGCCTATGCACACACCGTGCATGTACAAGTGCAAGGGAAAATGTATTACAAAATCTCGTGTATGGGCTGTGCACGTGAGTACACGAAGGGTAACACGGACCATGCAATGATGAGTGCACGAACGTGTTTTTTACAAAATATTGTGCACAATCCATGTAGTGAAGTGCACGGACCAGTGAACATTGTGCACTGTCCATGCAGTGAAGTGCACGGACCAGTGAACAGATTGTGCACTCTTCTTGCACTTCACAGATCGGCCATTATACATTATATAATACTCTACATATATATAGTTACTAAATTTTCAGCCTTTATTATATAATATTCCAAATTTTTAGTCCTTATTATATTATATAATATATAATTATATATCTTATATATAGTTACTAAATGTACAAAACTGGACCAGGCCGGCCCGCTGGGCAAAAAAATACTAAAAGCTCGGCTCGGGCCCGAACTTGGACATGTCTAATTGCAAGTCACCCGAAAATTCTCTTGTTGGTAGCTTGTGTTTGTCTTCCTTTTTTGTCTTTTTTCCACTTTGTTTAGGCGCATTTTTATGATAAAAAACCCAGAGAAAGAACTCATTTTGCTTAGAGAATTTCCCAAAATTTTAACCCTTTTCTTGTGATTTATATCGAGGACCTTCGATCAATCATTTGAGTGTGTTATATCCTTTTCTTGTGATAAACCCATAGAAAGAACCCTTTTCTTGTGATTCAAGATGTGTGTTATATCCTTGAGATCCTTGATCACCTATCCCTTAAATTTCCTAAAAATATTCCTAAAAACATATCCAAAGATCCACCCAAAAACAGTCCTAATATCATCTTGTTCTAGCTCTGATCTTCTTCATCACTTTGTTTGCATTCTAAGGCAAACTTTCCTTTATCTTGAGCATCATAACGTTGCAAGATCCATCATAGAGTTTGGAATATGAGGAGGGGAGTTATGGTGAATAATGAGGAGTAATAGTGGTCATTAGATTTATGAAATGGAGAACTAGGATCAAAAAAATGGAAAGGCATTATAAATATGATGAACTTATTATTTTTATTTTATTTTGTTGTATTTTTATCAATTTTTTTATGAGTATGTACTTTAACATCTTAGCCATGCACTTTAGCTAACACGCGCACTTTAGCATACTAAACATACACTTCAATATAAAAAACATACACTTCAGCATTAAAAGTCTACACTTTTACTAAAATGTGCACTTCAATAAACATGTAAATTTACATACTAAACATGCAGTTTAGCATATTAAACGTGTACATTTGTATACTCTATGTGAACATTTAATATATAGTATATTTTGGAAAATGTGCTTATATACAAATTATACTCTGGGTGATTATATATGCACTTTGAGTGCTTATGTGTGCACATTGAGTTATGGGTGGAAATGGGTCGGGTGATGGATGTGTGGAGCCATTTCATCACCCGACCCATGAAGCTAAATGCTCCACCGGACCCATCCGTCACCCACGAATCTTTTCACCTGCACCCGACCCATCCATCACCCACGGATGATTCGGTTGAGTCGGGTCATCCGCATAACATTTTTATTTATATATTTATGATTATTTAAATGTAAATAAAGACATAACAAAGTGCAAAAATTAATTAATTTCATTCAATATATGAAAATAGGTGTTCTAACCATAAGATTTGATGGATGTTATTCGAAAAGATTGTTAAAATGTTCAACTTTTATATATAAACAAACAAATATTGAAGATATAAATTATAATAATATAGAATTAGAACTAGAATTTGTAACAGATGAACGAGTGGATGGGTGAAGTGTAGGTGATGGATCGCGTGATGAGTGAGATTGACATCACTCACCCGTCATCCATTTCACCCTACCCATCAACCACCCGTCACGCAGTTTACTTCGAGTGATCATCCATATAATTGGATCGGGTTTTTCGAATGGGTCGGTCATCCATGGGTAATTTTCAATCCTACTTTGAGTGCTAATATATGCACTTCAAGTATAACTTTTTTCGGTTTTTGCAACGCAAAAAAATAGAGGAAAGGAAATTTTAAAAAAAAACTATTTTTTATAGAAAAATCGTCATATTTAAAATTTTATCACTTTATATCTTTTAATTGTAACTCTCAATTTCCCTTGATCTAAATGTCACTATTACTCTTCACTATACATCATAAGTCTACTATTTATGTGAACATTACTTGTTAATAATATTCTAAAATTTCAAAGATAATTGAAGAAGTTTTTAATATCTTCGATGAAGAAGTGTTTTTTGTACGAAGAAGTGAATTTCAGTTATAGTATTTCTATGCATATAAAAATTAGACATACACCTCAAACAATATTTAATAACAAGATTATACTATTTTTTTTAGACCCATCAAATGTTATTTATTTATTTATTTTTGTTAAAAAGTTTAGTAAGGAAATAAAAAGTATTTATATTTTGTTTTCCTTGATTATCAATATAATTGATAGGTATTATTCAGTGCGAACATTGTTTTCCATGTAGAATGTGTGAACACTGCACATACATCCTAGTGTAATGTCAGCGCCCATTCATGCACATCACAATTGAGGTGCACGTTTGTGTATAACTTTAATGTTACATCTAATATAATGTCGATACAAATCTATACTATGGTACATTGAACATCCAACGCGTATTAATAATGGGACAACTAGTTGAAGACCCGTGCTCTGCACGGGGGCGTTATTCTAAATACGTGATTGTCATATATATTAAATATAATAATATTTACTAATCATGTTTATACATAATCAAAGTAATTTTCCAATAGCAATGAAATTTAGGAAAAGTCTATAACATCAACTACTTAAAAAGAACTTCATGTATGAAACTTAAGTAGTTATAAAATATCAATCTCTATATGAAATTTAGGTAATTCATGACAAATTTTAGCAAAAGCAACACAAAAAATATACATCTCAGCTAAAAAGGCATGAAAAGTCAAAATTAAGACCAAACACAAGAAGCTCCATTTGCATCATGAAGTGAACCGACGGGACAACCTGCTACACCACATTAAATTCTTTGCAAAAGTTTAGAACAATACTTGGTAGGATTCACAAGTTCATGGTACTAATAGCCTAAGTTGTCAACATTCCATAATTCATGACAAAATGTAGCAAAACCAAATATGAAAACTACACATCTAAGCTAATAAGGCATGGAGTCCTTCCAAGCAGTGTTTCATCAACATGCATCCTTGTAAGAAGAAAATATATTATGAATAATTAAGAGTTGTGCATCATTTAACAATATCATAAGAAAAGCTATTTGATAAAAAAGATAAAAGGCATGTTAAAACGATTAAAAATGTGAAATTACTATGGCGACAAAAAATAGTACACTTAACATTTTTCTCGAGGTTAAGAAGTTCATGAAAACGATGGATGTTCATCTCCATAGTCTGCAATAACAAATAAAAATTAGCAAATACAATGTAAAATACATACTACATTCATGTTTAGTATAAACAAAACTTACGTTGAATATTATATCTCTGCAAATGGCTGATCAAATTGAGGAAAAGTGTGAGTACGGTCTATAGTGTTGCAGATAAGCTACTTATAGATTGATGGGAGGTTGATTGAGGAATAATCAAATTTTAGCTGAATATTTTTTAACTACTATAAGATTTCTAAAAAATTTATAAAAGATTTTATACTACAAGTGAATAACTGGATACGTATTTAGAGGTTGACCATGAAGAGAGCTATCACTGAGGGAAAACAATTAGTTGCAACATTCAGGACTTTGTATTAGTTTATATTTTATAAAATATTTTGTAGATTATGCCTTGGTAAATAACAAATTCAAGATTATTCCTTTAAAAAAAAGAGAATCAAGATTATGATAAAAATATATAATTAGTTGCAACATTCAGTTGGGATAGATTTTCAATTGACTATTTTTTACGGTATAAATAAATAAATTAATTATTAATTAGTTAAATATGTAAATAAGTAGGGTCAAGTAAAATTTCAACCAATCAATTATTTTAATATGGGGAGATATGGTGCTATTCAACTGGCGACATATGACAGTAATTAGTAATTGATAATTGATACTGAAAGTCAACTATAAAACATATTTGTACGTCACATTACAAATATTTGTACATTAAAAATAAATATATATCACAATACACACAATTTATGGCGCATCAATTTTTGCATGAGAACATCCGGTCGTGTTTTCTCTGTAGTTGGTGTAAACCCCTAATCGTACATGCGTATATTGTTTCAAAACGTGTAAAGGACCTAGTGACGTAAAAAGATTGTCATATATTTTTTATTGTTTTCATATCATATACAACACTAGTTATTATCTCCAACACCAATATATTTCACTTAAACTCATAGAATGAACATTGTTAGATGACCAATAAAGAAATGAAAAAAATTATTGAATAATATTGTTAAAATCAACACAGATGAATCCACCAAAATCAATGGTGAATCTAGTTTTGGTTACATTTTCAAGAACAATACGGAAAAACTAATATTTCTCTTTGGAGATAAATGTGGTATCTCAACCCCGCTAAAAACAGAAATATTGACAGTTAGAAATGCTCTGGTAAAGGCCTATGAATTAGGCATTACCAACATTCAACTTGAATGCGATAACTTTACCATTGTTAATGTTCTTAATCAAATCTGGCACTGTCCATGGGATATTGAAATGTTAATTTCTGATATCTTGTGTGTTTTACAGCTGTTTTCTTCAGTGCAGATTTCTCACGTTTTCGATAAACAAACGTCGTGGCCGATTTCATCGCAAAGAAGGTTCAGCAGAGTTTCTTGGAAGATTTTAGAGATAGTCTAGAATTTGTAATTCTCATCCGTAAGGATGCTATAGATTGAGAAATCGACTCTTTTGTGATTTTCAGTCTAATTTTTCCTAATCAAACAAAAAAATATCACTTAACAATTTATTTATTTTTGTCATCATGTCACTTAACATTTTCAAATACAATAAAAATGAAACATGGCTATACTTAGTGGGGCCCCAGGATGGGCCCCCCAAATCCCGCGAAGAAAAGAAAATGAAGCGCGTTGGTCACAGTAAACTCCCTTCTCCCAACTCCCAAGTCCAACACCTCCATAAGCCCACCGCAGCATCAAAAACAAACACAACACCTACAGCAAACAACAACATCATCTCCATTACTCGACGTGGTATTCCTCCATTGGCTTCTTCACCACCTCACTCGAGTCTTCGATCCTCTCCACGTCCCTTTCCCTTCATTCGTGGTCGTGGGTGCGCGCCATGGATATTGGATATTTCAATTCCCCCTCCCTCCACTTTTCTAGCTTGCAGCTTCATAGAAGCTCACTCAATCCCCAATTCACCCATCACCTCCTCTCTCCACACACACACACATATGTACAGTGGCGGAAAAAGTTTGAAAGAGGGGCACATTAGTTTTAGCAACGGACCGATCAAGTACGGACAAATAATAAAATCTTATTATTAATATTAACTAATGAATTTAAATTGTATAATTGATTTTATATCCAGTCTAAATTATTACATACTGAAACCATTTTATATATACACATTCAAGAATTTTTTTTTTTATATTATGTATAATTATTCTCATAATAATTAATATCATAACATACTAATGCTATTTTTTATATACATATACTAGAGTTAAGAGTTAAGACATATGCCATTTGATACTTTTCAAATTTTATAATATTCATATCACATATAATTTATTAATCTTGAATTTCTTATCCTAACAGTCTTTTCATTGCTCTTCCTTAAATAAATATTATCTTTAATAATAGATAACCAATCTATTTTTTGTAAATAAAATAATTGTAGTAAAATAAAAACTAGTTAGATATGAAAATATATCCTAGTCAATTATATATCTATGTCTAACCAACTTAATTAGACAACAAAAAAAATCAATATAAAACAAAATTAATTATGAACAACATTGTAAAAAAAAAAATGGACTTTGCAAGGATTGAACACAAATTCATTGAACAATAACATGGAGTGTACTAAGCAGCTAACTGGACTATGTTTTATTTGTGTCTACTATTTACACTAATAAAAATGTATATTGGACTAGAGGAAAAGAGGGGGCACGGCCCCCTGGCCCCTCCCTGGTTCCGCGTGTGCATATGTATATATATAACTACCAATGTACTTACCAATTAATTGTGCATTCACTAAGTATTCATGTATCATTAATTAATTTGTAGGATACGTGATCGATCACTATCCAAACACAGCCTTAATTAGACTAATTCTTGCATGGAGGAGATCAATCGGCGCCGGAGCAGCGGAGTGCCCTCAAGCTACAGAGGTGTGAGGAAGCGGCGATGGGGGAAATGGGTATCCGAAATCCGTGAGCCCGGGAAAAAGACTCGAATCTGGCTCGGCAGCTTCGAAACCCCCGAGATGGCCGCCGCCGCCTACGACGCCGCTGCTTTCCACCTCCGCGGCCATGCCGCCGTCCTCAATTTCCCTGACCTCGCCGGCGCTCTCCCCCGCCCCCTCGGATCCTCCGCCGACCACATTCGCGCCGCCGCCCAGGAGGCCGCGGGTCGACTTCGCCATCCTCCGGCGCCGACGGGCCACGACGCGGCGGCGTTGGGCGGTGCTTCGTCGTCAGGCGCCGGGCCCACTACCGTTGGGCTTTCTCCATCGGAGATTCAGGCGATACACGAGTCGCCGTTAGATTCGCCGGGGATGTGGATGGATTTAGGAGAGGATTTGGTGCTCGGCGGCACACTGTTGCCTCGTAACGGCTACGAGATGGACGATTATGATGATGATGATTACTTGTATCATGCTACTGACCGTTCGATCTGGGATCCTTAGTTTCACAGATTATTTGGAATTTATATTTACTGCTTAACTGACGTTGTTAAAAGTAAGGGTGAGCAAAAGTATCTGATCCGGCCGACCCGATCCGATAATCCGTCAATTCGAATCCTAAAAGTTTATATCCGAAAATATCTGTTTAATTTTTATCTGAATCCGATCCGATTCGGGTGATTTTTTCGGATACGGATCGGGATATTTTGCTTACCGAAAATCCGGTACTATTAATATATAAGATATATATGTTTTTATTACTAATATACAATGTTTAATTAGTTTAGAATGATCTCAAAATGGTGCTTATATATTTTTAAGTAATTAAACCACTTTAACTCTCCAATAAAACATTTCTTATTTTATTCCTTTTAATAAAATACAACCTTGATTGTTATTCTTATAAAATTAAAATCTTAAGTCATGTATTAAGTGTCGCCTCACTAAACAGAGCAAATATGTTTTTTTGTCAAGACTGAGTGTTCATCATTGAATTGAATTTTGATTATATAAGTTAAAGCTACAACTTTATATATACTTGTCAATTCATCTTTGATGAGGAATCATCCCCGCCATTAGTGCCAACATTTGATGGACCGATTACTAGGTCAAGATTGAAGGAACTACGTCAAGAGCTGGAGACGTTTATGGCACATGATGTATCACATGACGAAGAGGACAAGTCCAAAGTCAAGGCGTTGACTTTATTGGTCAACGTTACATATGTTTAATCTTATTAATTTCTGCATTGGATATTTTTAGGATTATTATTTAATTGTTTTAAGCTTTCTATTTTCGGATATTTCGGAATTAAGTGTAACCCGTTTTTGGGAAGCTAGGGCCGGCCCTCCTAGGGTATTTAAGGCTTCCCTTGTCTTCTTCATTAGGCAGATTTCTCATATTGTTAAAACACAAAAACAGAGCTTGATTTTTGCTTTGAAAACTCGGCTCCCCGTGAGAGTCTCAATCGATTGTTCTTTCATGCTTAGTTGTTTTCGTCTTTGTCAAGTCCCTCTGGAGTTGGTGATTTCGTACTTCATAAGCAATCCTCTTCGTGCTCCAAGTTCGTCCGCGATTTTTGGTTGTGTGGCGTTGTAGAGATCGGGTTGGTAGATCGTTCGACAAGGTTCCTTGCTATCAAGCAAGCGGGTTTTCTCGTCGTTTCTATTGGTTCTATCTATTATCCTATCCATTAGTTTCACTTCCGCCATTGGTCTAATCTTGTGTTTTCTTTTGTTTTGAGATCCGTTGCCTAGATCCATCTTCTACACGGCTAACCCCGTATCAATTGGTATCAAGAGCTTTGCGGCTTCGGATCGCCTTTGACGGTTCCAGATTCATCATCAAAAATTGGATCTTCCTGTTTTCAATCGTCAATTGAATTTCTTTGTTTGAGTCACATTAGTGAATTGTTAGTCTGACTGATTGTTTGCTCTTGTTTGTCTTGAAAAGGAGTTTGTTGCGGTTGATTGTGACTACGAGGATCCACAAAAACATACCAAAACCATCCAAAAATTACCCAAAAAAAAAAATTCGCCCCCCCCCCCCCCTCCCTCCATTGTTGTTCGAACCCTAGCTTGGCGAGCAAGACACGACGGCGTCCAGGTTCGTGCGCGCCAGAGATCCGGTTGTTCAATTTTGGTAATCTTCAAGATACTTGCTTGATTTTCTAGAGATTTTATTTTATCTTTATGTTGTAATATCCCAGGAAAAACAAGTTGCCTAAAAGAAAATTATATCAAAAAAAAAGGGCATTATCGAAATTCAAAAAAAAAAGGAGGAAAAGGCATCTGGGATTTTTGAGAAAATTTTTTTTCGAAATACAAAAACAAAAATTAGGGTTTCGTTTCAGATTTTTTTTCAGACCTCTTTGCCGCCGCAACAGTACCCGGCCACAACCCGACCGGGTCCCCACCGGGTTGCGCTCAGTCAGCCCCACCCGACCCCAACCCGACCGGGTCCCACCCCGGGTTGTTCTCAGCCCCCCCCGACCCGGCCCCAACCCGACCGGGTCCCACCCGAGTTCTCCTCAGTCGCCACCACCCGGCCTCCACCCGACCGGGTCCTTCCCGGGTTCCGCTCAGTCGAGCCCCACCCGGCCTGACCCCACCCGACCCCAACCCGACCGGGTCCCACCCCGGGTTGCGCTCAGTCAGCCCCACCCGACCCCAACCCGACCGGGTCCCACCCCGGGTTGTTCTCAGTCCGCCCCACCCGACCCCAACCCGATCGGGTCCCACCCCGGGTTGCCCTCAGTCGAGCACTACCCCCCCCCCCCTCTTGCCCGAACCCCTTCTCCCTTCCGTTCCCTCGGGTCACTCTCGGCTCTAATTGGCTTCGTTCCGAGTCGACAAAGGTACGTCTTTCTGACTTGCAATTCGCATTTCTTGAGTTCGAAACACATATATAGCCCCATCTTTAGTTGCATTTCATTCTTGTGACTATAGTTGTGTCGCTTTCCTTGTTGAGTCGTTCTCTAGTCTCGCTTTTGTTTGAGTCATTTTTCGTCGTACATCTACTTGTCTTGTCTACTACATCTCTGCTTGACCTTGATTTGTTGCGTATCTTGAGCACATAGAGAACTTGTCATTTACGAGCCTAACTTCGCAGGTTGTACAATCACCGAGTGCAAACACTTGAGAGTTTCTTTTGGTTTTCCTAACCTTAACGTCTTTCTGTGTTCGTCTAAGTGGTGATCATGACAGGTTCCGGTGATGAACAGGTTACTGCAAATGGTTCCCATGTCGATATGCAGGCGATGCTACAACAGTTGGCTTCTACAGTCGCGCAGTTGTCTGCGAAGTTTGACTCGTTGGAGACCCGCTCCAACCCACTCCCGGCTGCTCAGGAACACATTGGTCCATCGTATAGCGCACCGCTTCCCGCCACCGAGCCCTTGGTCGACCAAGCCACGGCCTACCAAGCGGCGATGGACGAGCGTCACCAACCGAGAGCCACTGGCACCGACCGCATACGCCCGATTCGGCATCCCGTACCTCGTGATAGGTCTGAGTCCCCTCCTATGTCGATACGTTCTAGTTTATGGGGTGATAATGATATGCAGGACTATGAGCGCGAGGAGCGTAATGAGTGGCGTCCTTACCGCCCCCGGAATGACCGCGAACAGCCCCGCCGCCGTGAAGCCGAACAAGACGGAATTGGACGGATCAAAGTGAAGATCCCGGCTTTTGATGGAAAGTGTGATCCAGACGTCTACCTTGAATGGGAGACGAAGATTGAGCAGATTTGGGGTTGCCACAATTTCCCTGAACATAAAAAGGTACAACTCGCTGCTCTTGAATTTACTGGTTATGCTTTGGTTTGGTGGGATTCTGTTGTGAAGGCTCGAAGACAAGCCATGGACCCTCCGGTCAACACATGGAACCAGATGAGAGCTATGATGAGGGCCCGCTTCGTTCCCCACCACCACAATAGAGTTCTCCGCAACCGTTTGGAGACTATGAGGCAAGGCTCTTTAGGTGTTGAAGAGGTCTACAACAATATGCAGATAGCCATGGCACGCGGCAACGTCGTCGAAGATGAAGAGGCCACTATGTCCAGGTATCTACGTTACATCCTCATTTAGCTGACACTATAGAATTGTATCCCTATTCTACCATGACAGATTTGCTACACCAAGCAATTAAAGTGGAGAGACAATTCAAGTCCAGCTATACCCAACAACACCGCACGGTGCCACAACGCCAAAGCTGGCGTCCCGACCAGCAGCAGGGCCGCACCGGACACCAGAGATCCCGCCCAACAACTGGTCCGCCTCGCGGCAATGATCAGAATTCCCGTGGTGCGCACCCCTCTACCTCCACCGCACCACAGCAGCCCACACGGCCCGCCCCTGCAGTTACACGAGGTAACCCTGCTGACCCTCCTCCTAGAGCTAGAGATATCACTTGCTTTAAATGTCAAGGAAAGGGTCATTACATGAAGGATTGTCCTAATACTCGTGTTTTGATGATTAATCATTTGGGTGAGTTAGAGTCTGAGTCTGACACTGAGCATGAAAATTTAGTTGCTAGCTATGATATGAATGAGCATGTCAATGATGATGATTTGGATTTTATTGAATATGAGCATGGTGATTCATTGATTGTTAGGAGGACTTTGCATGTTAATCAGGCTCCTTGTGATGATAATCAGCGTGAGAATTTGTTTCATACAAGATGTCTTGTTAAAGGGAAAGTTTGCAACATGATTATTGATGGTGGTAGTTGTTGTAATATTGCTAGTGTTGAATTAGTTAATAAACTGCAACTCCCTACTTTTTTGCATCCTAGACCTTATAGACTTCATTGGATTAATGATTGTGGTGAACTCAAGGTGAATAAGCAAGCTAAGATCACTCTTAAACTAGGAACTTATGAGGATGAAATTTTATGTGATGTTGTTCCTATGCAAGCTTGTCATATTTTGTTGGGTTGTCCTTGGCAATTTGATAGACATGTTATTCATGATGGACGTACTAACCAGCATGCCTTTGAGTTTCGTGGTCGGAAAGTGGTGTTGAAACCGATGACGCCGCTTCAAGTGGCTGAGGCTTATGATAAGAAACGAGAGGCCGAACGTAAGGGTAAGTCCCCAGCAGACCCATCCACTGGCACCCCACGGACTGACCTTACCCTTGCCTCTGCCCCTAGCCGAGTGCTCCTAGCCTCTAGCCGCAACCACCTGGTAGATTACCTTCCCCCGGACGTCGCCCTCATGTCCCTTTGTCAGGCCTATACCCTGTTAGGTGACGACGACCGAGCTACACTCCCAGCTTCTATCCGGACCCTTTTAGTTGAGTTCCTTGATGTTTTCCCGGATGAGATACCCCCTGGCCTACCCCCTATTAGAGGCATTGAGCACCAGATAGACTTGATTCCCGGTGCTACCCTACCCAACCGGCCTGCCTATAGGATGAACCCTACTGAGACCCAGGAAATCCAGAACCAAGTCCAGGACCTTCTAGATAAAGGGTATATTAGAGAGAGCCGATCCCAGTGTGATGTGCCTGTCTTACTCGTCCCCAAAAAGGACAATACTTGGCGTATGTGTGTTGATTGCAGGGCTATTAATAACATCACGATCAAAGTACAGGCACCCGATCCCCAGGCTCGATGACATGTTGGATGAGCTCCATGGCGCCTCCACCTTTTCCAAGATCGATCTTCGCAGTGGATACCATCAAATCCGGATGAAGGAAGGCGACGAATGGAAGACAGCATTCAAGACGAAGTTTGGTTTGTATGAGTGGCTTGTTATGCCTTTCGGTTTGACTAATGCCCCCTCTACTTTTATGCGTCTTATGAATCATGTCTTGAGATCTTTTATTGGTAGATTTGTTGTAGTTTACTTTGATGATATTCTGATCTACAGCAAATCTTTGGAAGCACATGCAGAGCACCTCAGGGAAGTTTTATCCACTCTCAGAGCTGTACAGTTGTATGGAAATCTGAAGAAGTGTGATTTTTGCACTGACAGAGTTGTGTTTCTTGGTTTTATAGTGAGTGCTCATGGACTGCAAGTGGATCAAGAGAAGGTGCAAGCCATCCGTGACTGGCCGACCCCGAAGAACCTAGGTGACGTGCGCAGTTTCCACGGCCTGGCTGGCTTCTACAGGAGGTTCGTTCGAGATTTTAGCACCATTGCAGCCCCGGTGACAGAGATCACAAAGAAGAATACTCCATTCCGTTGGGGTGAAGCTCAAGAAAAGGCGTTCCAGACTCTCAAGGATCGTTTGACACACGCGCCATTGCTGGTTCTGCCTGACTTCACTCGCCCCTTTGAAGTAGAGTGTGACGCCTCTGGCATTGGTATTGGAGGAGTCCTCATGCAGGAAGGTAAGCCTATTGCTTTCTTTTCTGAAAAGTTGAAAGGTGCATGCTTGAATTATTCTACTTATGATAGGGAATTATATGCCTTGTTTAGAGTGCTGAAAACTTGGCAACACTACCTTTGGCCTAGAGAATTTGTGCTTAAAACTGATCATGAATCCTTAAAGCATTTTAGGAGTCAAGATAAGTTAGATAGGAGGCATGGTAGGTGGATGGAATTCATAGAAACATTTCCCTATATGATTAAGTATAAGAAAGGAAAAGATAATGTTGTAGCTGATGCCCTTTCTAGGAGACATACACTCTTGACTACTTTGGATGCTCGAGTCCTTGGATTCGTTTATATTAAGGAGTTGTATGATATGGATGCTGATTTTGGAGTGATTTATAAGCATTGTGTGGAAAAGGGTTCATTTGATAAGTTTTTCTTGTTTGATGGATTCTTGTTTCGAGTTGATAAGGTGTGCATTCCTGTTTGTTCTCTACGGTTGTTACTTGTTGATGAGTCCCATAGAGGTGGATTGATGGGTCATTTTGGTAGAGATAAGACTTATAACATGTTGCATACTCATTTCTATTGGCCACACATGCTTAGGGATGTAGAGAATTTTATCAAACGCTGTGTTGAGTGCTTACAGGCTAAATCTAAGGCAAAACCGCATGGTCTTTATACTCCCTTGCCTATTCCTTGCTTTCCTTGGGTTGATATTAGTATGGATTTTATTGTTGGATTGCCCAGGACTAAGAAGGGGAGAGATTCTATATTTGTGGTTGTTGATAGGTTCTCTAAGATGGCTCACTTTATTGCATGTCATAAAACTGATGATGCTAGGAATGTTGCTGATTTGTTCTTTAGAGAGATTGTTCGGTTGCATGGTATACCTCGTACTATTGTGAGTGATAGGGATGTCAAATTTCTGAGTTACTTTTGGAAGACTTTGTGGGGTAAACTTGGTACTAAGTTGTTGTTCTCTACTGCTAGACACCCCCAGACAGATGGACAAACTGAGGTCACTAACCGTACATTGGGTACTATCCTTAGGGCTGTTATTAAATCTAATCTGAAAAGTTGGGAAGAAGCCTTACCACATGTTGAGTTTGCTTATAATAGGACTATTCATTCTTCTACTAATATGTCCCCTTTTGAATGTGTGTATGGTTTGAATCCCCTAACCCCTTTGGATCTTAAGCCGTTGCCTTTACCGGAACGAGCAGACTTTGATGCTGATAGATAGGTTGAGTTCATGAAGGAGCTGCACGAGCGGACTAAGACTCGTTTGGAAGCTACTGCAGCGAAGAACGCAGCCCGAGCTAATCACGGCCGGCGTCAAGTGTTGTTCGAGCCCGGCGACTTGGTGTGGCTACACCTGCGCAAGGAGCGGTTCCCGGAGAAGAGGAAGTCGAAGCTGTCTCCCAGAGGTGATGGACCGTTCAAGGTGCTGAAGAGAGTAGGCGACAATGCCTATGTGTTGGAGCTGCCCGATGACTATGGCGTGAGCCCGATATTCAATGTCGGTGATCTTACCCCTTATGCAGCCGCTGATGTTGATGACTCGAGGACGAGTCCTTTTCAAGAAGGGGAGAATGATGAGGAATCATCCCCGCCATTAGTGCCAACCTTTGATGGACCGATTACTAGGTCAAGATTGAAGGAACTACGTCAAGAGCTGGAGACGTTTATGGCACATGATGTATCACATGACGAAGAGGACAAGTCCAAAGTCAAGGCGTTGACTTTATTGGTCAACGTTACATATGTTTAATCTTATTAATTTCTGCATTGGATATTTTTAGGATTATTATTTAATTGTTTTAAGCTTTCTATTTTCGGATATTTCGGGATTAAGTGTAACCCGTTTTTGGGAAGCTAGGGCCGGCCCTCCTAGGGTATTTAAGGCCTCCCTTGTCTTCTTCATTAGGCAGATTTCTCATATTGTTAAAACACAAAAACAGAGCTTGGTTTTTGCTTTGAAAACTCGGCTCCCCGTGAGAGTCTCAATCGATTGTTCTTTCCTGCTTAGTTGTTTTCGTCTTTGTCAAGTCCCTCTGGAGTTGGTGATTTCGTACTTCATAAGCAATCCTCTCCGTGCTCCAAGTTCGTCCGCGATTCTTGGTTGTGTGGCGTTGTAGAGATCGGGTTGGTAGATCGTTCGACAAGGTTCCTTGCTATCAAGCAAGCGGGTTTTCTCGTCGTTTCTATTGGTTCTATCTATTATCCTATCCATTAGTTTCACTTCCGCCATTGTTCTAATCTTGTGTTTTCTTTTGTTTTGAGATCCGTTGCCTAGATCCATCTTCTACACGGCTAACCCCGTATCAATCTTGTTATAAAATATATACGTTTATGGTTCTCAATCTGAAATAGTTGACAAGTTTAATTGTTTGAAAACATTACAGGGAATTGCAAATGGTGCTGATGTTTGACATTTAGTTGCACTTTGCGGATTGTTAGTTTTGATTGAATTAAAAAAAGTAATATTTTGATTTAATTTTTAATAGGTTTTCTAGTAACCGGATAATTTGGATATCCGAGTCGAATATCCGATCCGGATAATATTTACCGGATATCCGGTCCGAAACGAACCGGATACGGATAGGAGTTTTGTGAATATTTTTTTCCGGATATCCGACATACCGGACCGGATCGGATATATCCGTTTGCTCACCCCTACACTTATGTACTATAGTATTTCATTAAGTCTAGTATACTTAGACTTATGTACTATACTATATAAGTGTAACTATATATATAAGTCTAAGTATACTAGACTTAATGAAATACTATAGTACATAGTGTAACTATATAAAATTTAATGAAATACTATAGTATATAAGTGTAACTATATGAAATATAATGAAATACTATAGTATATAAGTCTAAGTATACTAGATTTAATGAAATACTATAGTACATAAGTGTAACTATATGAAATTTAATGAAATACTATAGTATATAAGTATAACTGTATGAAATATAATGAAATACTATAGTATATAAGTCTAAATATACTAGATTTAATGAAATACTATAGTACATAAGTGTAACTATATAAAATTTAATGAATTACAATAGTACATAAGTATAACTATATGAAATATAATAAAATACTAAAATATATAAGTGTAACTATACGAAACTTAATGAAATACTATAGTATATAAGTGTAACTATATGAAATATAATGAAATACTATAATATATAATGTAACTATATGAAATATAATGAAATACTATAATATATAAGTATAAATATATGAAATATAATAAAATACTATAGTATATAAAGTTTTTATTCTCGATTTTTGGCTTTTTGGAGGGGAAAACGATATCCGTTTTGGGTGAATTTTATATGTACGGACTCGTATTAAAATTTTATACAAAATTATAGTAGAAAAATGTAAAAAAATACCAAAAAAATTCACTACAATGTGCTATATGTCGGGCACCAAATTGTTTAAAAAATGGGTATGAAAGCTTCGTTTTTTGGGCTTTTGGAGGGGCAAACGATGTCCGTTTTAGACGAATTTTATATGTACGGACTCGTATTGAAATTCTCTATATGATTATGGAAAAGAAAAAAAGTGCAATTTTTTTTTCGGTGCGCGTAAGCTACGCACATAGGTAACCTTGCATAGGTTTGTCACAGACTTTTCAAAAATGCCCATTGTACCCCTGTGCTGCTATGCTACGCGCACGATACCGTGCTGCTATGCTATGCGCACATTTTCGCATCCGTTTAGACACGAAACCGCGTGCATATAGCCACTGCCTTTCTTTAGGCATTAGTTTTTTATTCTTGGTGTCCTACACGTTTTCATCATTTATAATTCTAAAAAAATCAACAATTGTCTCTAAAGTTGAACAATTGTATCTTTAAGTTGAACAATTATATAAGTTGAACAATTATTAAAGTTGAAGAGAATTGTACATTTGAAAGTTGAACACTTGTATCTAAAAGTTGAACAATTTCAATTTTATAGTTAGACAATTGTTTTCATTATATATATAATAATAGTAAACAGTTGTATTTTAATGTTGAACAATTTCAATATTTTTCAAACCACTTCATCTCTCCCTCTAAACAAGTTTTTTTGTTATTTAAACTATTTTCCCCCTTTTTTTGACTTGATAAAAACACATTTCAAAGATTGACCAATATTAAAAAATAACTGAACAATATGAAACAATTTGTGAACAGTTTTTTCTTCAAATATATCAAAAAATATTTAATTTAATTTCATTGCATGAAAGTTCAAACTTATAGCAAAGATAGAGTTGCACAATACTTCACTAAAATTTGAACAATTGTGCAATACACTTGAACTTTCGTTTATAAGGTAAAATAAACTTAATACAACTCAAAATGTTCAGAACATAGACCCTAAACCCTAAACCCAAAACTTAAACCCTAAACATGTAGTAAACAAGAATATATAGTAAAACCGAGAAAGTTGACCATCCCGTATTTTTTTTAAAATAGTTCAACATTCGGATACAATTGTTCAAACTTATATAAATAGTAAAAATAGTTGTCCAACTATAAAACTAAAATTGTCAATTTTAAGATCCAATTGTTTAACTTTTAAGGTACATTGTTCAACTTATATAATTGTTCAACTATAAGAGACATTGTTCAATTTTTTATATAAAAACATGTAGGAAACCAAGAATAAAAAATCCAAAAAAATATTTTTCCTAAAGAAAAATGGCAAAAAAAAAAGACTAGTCAATGGTAAACAAGCAGTCAACGTTAATCGATCGTGGATCGGTGACTGATCAACGTTGACCATTGATCGGGATTGAGTGTGGTAGTGTGTGTGTTACTATTAAAATGATTGGCCTAAAATGCTATTCACGTTTCATCATGACGGTACTCCTTCGTCTTCTCATATGAGTAATTTCCTATATATATATTGGTGATGTTTAGTTTGCTTGTGATGAATTTTTGAACTCTTTTTATATTGCATGTGATCCTTGTGAAGGAGAGAGTGTTATTTTCTCATGCATGGCTTATTGTGTAATAAAAGGTTAATTAATTATAAATAATGTCTTCTGAAGGCCTTATAAGTTATATCATGCATAAGAAAATTAAACATACCTACTTGTCGTAGCAGAAATCCATACTACGAAATTAATGAATATGACGAAAGACGATCTTCGTGAATTGAGCATGAACTCTGAAATCTGCGAACAAGAAGAAGAAGAGGCGAGGCACAATTGAGTGAATGAGTCAAAAGTTTGAAAATGAGAGCTTGAGAAGGAGATTAAATACCTTTATCCTTTTAGGAAATAAATTAGGCCCATATCATTATTGAGCTATTTAATTATCCATCATCTTGGAAATCAAATAATTCATTTATTGATCAAATTAAGGATCAGATATCGCTTCACTCTTGGCCCATCAGGGAGCCCATGTCATTCAAAGGTCTGCTTGAGTCTGTGCACAGTGTGGTTGACATTCGTGCAAGTCATCCTGCACATAGTGCTTCATTTTACAAAGAGCCTTGCATGGGTCGTGTGGCTTGGCGCAGGGTTTAAGTGGCACTTCGTGCTGTCGTGTGTGCACGATGCACTTCTGTTAATTTACAGTAAGTGTTACACGGTCCATGCAACTTTGGTGCATGGTCAGCCAAAGGATACAAAGAATGGTGTATAGTCTGTGCAGTGCACAGTCTGCTACTTGGTTCACGCGATGAAGGTGAATTTCCGATAAATATTTCAGAGGGTTACAGAGGTAAGTACACGGTTTATGCAATCTGGTGCACAGTCCGCTACTTGGTCCGTGCGATGACGGTGGATTTTCGAGAATTCTTACAGAGGCAAGTGCACGTGCTGCACAATCCACCATGTAGTCCGTGCACCCTGGTGATTTTCCCTTCGATTCTGGTACGCACGGTCCGTGCATTTCTTTTTAGCTACTTCGATTCTTTGGGTGGCCTATTTGTTTTCTAAGAAGCTGGTGCTCTTTGTTTTCCAAGCAACTGCACTTTTCATTTTCTAAGAAACTCGTGCTTTTCGTTTTTTAAACAGCTCGTGTCATTTCGGTACTAAGCAGCTTGTGCTTTTTATGTTTTAAGCAGCTCGTGCGTTTCATTTTCTAAGCAACTTATTGGAGTGTAGGTACAAGACCGGGTTTAGTATTGGTTCTAATAAACCCGGTTTTGATAAACTGATATAAATAGGCTTTTTGTTAGTTGTAACAAACTAATTTTCTCTCTCCTATGAGTGTGTAATACAGAGCTTGGAAGCTCCTTTAATGGAGTTCTTCATTTCTCTTCCTCCGGGTAAGACTGCTATTGGCTCAAAATGGGTTTTTAAAGTGAAGTATAAACATGATGGTAGTGTAGAGAGATATAAAGCTAGATTGGTTGCCAAAGGTTATACTCAAATTGAAGGCAAAGATTTCAAATTCACATTTTCTCTAGTGGCTAAGTTAGCCACACTTACAATACTTATTGCTCTTGCTACAGTCCAGCACTGGCCTTTACATCAGTTAGATGTGAACAATGCTTTTTTGCATGGTTCTTTGGATAAAGAGATATTCATGGTGCCTCCTTTAGGATATAAGAAGGCACAACCTGGTCAGGTATGTCGTTTACAAAGGTCAATTTATGGTTTGAAACAAGCTAGCAGACAGTGGAACAAGGCACTTACTGGTTTTCTTCATGAGCTGGGATATGTTAGATCTATGCACGATTATTCTCTTTTTATTAGAGACGTTGATGGTTTAATTGTTGTGGCATTGGTCTATGTAGACGATCTACTCCTTACAGGGAATGATGCTAGGATGATTGCTTTGACCAAGAAAGGTTTAGACCAGAAATTCACCATTAAAGATTTGGGTCAAGCAAGATTTTTTCTTGGCATTGAAATAGCAAGGTCTGCTAAGGGAACAGTTCTGAATCAAAGGAAATACATATTGGATATTCTCAAGGATACTCAAATGCTGGATTGCAAGTCTGCTTTATTTCCTCTTCCCAGAGGTTTACAGTTAAATACAGAGGAGGGTATGTTCCTCCAAGATCCAGAGGTTTATCGACGTCTTGTGGGTAGACTCGTATACTTAAATATTACTCGACATGATCTTTCTTATGCAGTACAACATTTAAGTCAATTTGTCAGTGCTCCTCGTGCTCCTCACCTTCAGGCTGCAATGCATGTTGTTAGATATCTAAAGGGTACTCTTAACGACGAGGGGCTTCGACTCCTCACGATGATGGCGACGACAGCTCGAACGAGGGATGCCTTCAACCACTGCTGCAACACACCTCCAGGGCTGCTACGACCACAGGCGAAGGCTCCGGCGACTCCTCGAAAATCCGGCGAGAGCTTGAACTCCGACGACAATGGAAACGAAAGAGGAAGAGAGTAATCTGAGATCAGATTTGAGTGCCCAAAGCTCTCCCAAACTCTCCTCTATTTATAGCCCAAGGAGAAGAGCTCCTCCGCCCAGATCAACGGTGCATCAGCGGATCAACCGTGGCGCGGCAGACGATGCACGACGGAACACGCAACCTCTGACGCCAGGGATTTTCCGCGGTCGCGGTGGGTATTGTCGCGATCGCGGTTTTGCCCATTTTGCATCCTTTTGCCCGGGAACGAGCTTGGCAGGTGATTAAACCCCGAAATAAATATATTTGTACCCAAACAAATATTCTAAGCCCCGAAAAATACGTCGAATGTATTTTAAATCACTCAGGGAATTTTACAGAGATCCAACTCGCTACAGAAATTCCGAACTTCGCCAAACGCGTCTCGAATAATTGACGAGGGTTTGGGAAATTACCCAAATACCCTTACTAAAAATGAGGGGTATTACAGACAATGTCTCGGTTTTTACTTAAATTTATTTACTCATGAATAAATCAATTTCAAGGCTTTTTGATTAAACGATTATCTATACGATTAAAAATTGATTAGTCATATATTCTAAATAATCATGACATAAATAATCTAACTAGTTAATTTATTCATAATCCTATAATTTTCTAAGTCAAATATTATCTAAATGAATAGTCATAATTTACCCATTCATAATATACGATAATATTATAATAATTTTAATTAATTTCATTTTAATAGTTAAAAATTCAAATTAATCCCAAAATATTTTTCAATAATCTGGATTAATTAATTAATCTAAGATTAAGTGAAAACAAATTAAAATAAACCCAAATCGCAAATTCAGATCCAAACGAAGCTCACCGAACTCGACTTTTGGCACCACGTCGGAAATTGGCAAAATTGGGCGTCGGCGGTGGTTATCCGGCGTCGCAAGGAGAGGGACTTCGAAGTGGACTCAAATTCGGAGCTACTGGTGGCGAAAACGGCAAATACGAAGCTTCTTCGTGGTCGAATTTCACCGATGAACAACTGCTGTCGGGAGTAGGGTTCTTGTGGAGAGATGGATGAAATTGGATGAATTGGGATCGAAATCGGGGGCCTATTTTTAGGGTTTTTGAAGGTGTTAATGCCCCTAAAAATATACCTATGATTCCTCCATCCAATATATTCCGGTTTGATCCAATTTTTAATTTCTTCAATTCGTTCCAACGAACGACACATTAAGTTCTCGGACAAAATCCCGTCAAATTAGCCTTTATTAATCCGAATTGGATGAGTGATTACGTGTAGGATAGGCTCCTCTTAAATGACCAAGGGTCAATTGAATTAATCGGGCTCGAAATTTGCCCAGAACCGCCATTAATGGAGCTTAAAAGCTCACGCATGGCTGCTGTCCAAGGTTGAAGATGACAACTTTTGGAAATTATGGTCGTGGCCCTCCAGTTTTGGGTTTATGGCAAAAATGCTCTTTTTCACTTTTCAAAAATTACAAAACTTGCCCAATTTAATATATTAAGGTTTGTAATATTTATTTTAACCCAAAATTAAATTATATAAAATTTAACTTAGGCTAAAATAAGCTTAAGTTATTTTTCTTGTAAATTTAACCATATTTAATTCTTTAACAAAAATTTGTTAAACTTGATTTAAATATTCTAGGTCAAATTTGATAAGTTTTATTTAAATTAAGACTTAACATAATTTTTAGAATAATTTAAATAAATTTATCACTTATAATTTGTAACAACTTATGACAAGAATTCTATTTTATTTCCATTTTTGGAATAGTGAAATAATTACCAAAATATCTTTATTTAGAAATAGAGTTGAAAAATTACACAAATATCCCTACTAAAAATGAGGCGTCCACCCGTCAAAGCTTTCATGTAGTCACCCTCAGACTCGAAACGGACCACATAATACCGATTTGGCATGTCAGCTACCATCATCTTCCCACTAGACTTCCGTAACTCTCGAAGTTTTCTCTCCATGATAGCATAAGGAATAGATCCTTCAAGAACCTTGACAATCAGGGCTAATTTCCTAACTGAAGCTAAAACCTCTAAGAGTTCAGAGGTTATAGTGACCACTGGATCACTATCAATACCACCAGGGAACAAGACTTGAATTTTCTCATCCACAAAAGTATCAAAAATACAAATACTCTCCAATTTAATATAGTATTTTTACTTTCTTGAAAATCACTATTAATAATCTACTATTAAAATATAAGGATACATTTCCAAAGTAAAGAGTAAAATAATAAAAAACAAGTATTTATAGACAAAAGTTAAAGGTTAAAAAAACAAGTATTGTTAGACGAGTAAAGTACTAGATTGTGTGTATATGCTTAGATTGACATGAGACATGTCTATTGGTCTACCATACTTCAAATAGTTATATATCATTTTCCAATATATACAAATCTACTGAGAATGTAGATAAAACAATACTTAGTGAAATTTTTGCATAAACGTGATATCCAAAATAATTTTGGTTATCCAAAATAATATATATAATGAAGTTAAAAAATTATACAGCCACCGCAAATGGTCCAATCCGAATTGGAATCTTTGGTTGCGCTGACCTAACGAAAGCTCTCACGGGCCATCTCGCTGGCTGCCCCCGACGCAGTGATCTACACTGTGGCCAGCCACACCATTGACAAGGCGCGCCGCTTTGCAGCCACCAACAGACTCCCTGCAGGCGCCAAGTTGTACGGATTGTACGAGGAGCTCCTCGATGACCCGTATGTAGAAGCTGTTTACCGTTTACGTGCCCCTCCCAACCGCACTCCACCTCCAGTGGGCGGTGCTCGCCGCCCACAAGAAGAAACACATCCTCCTCGAGAAGCTCGTCGCGCTCAGCCTTGCGGAGCTCGATCTCATCTTGGAGGCTTGTGAATCCAATGGGGTGCACTTCATGGACAGTACCATGTGGGTGCATCACCCTAGGAGTCTAGGACGAGCATGATGGAGGAGTTTTCCATGGATGACCACAAATTCGGGCAGCTAAAAAATGTAAGTGATATATATAGATAACTTTGCTAAAACGAATAGTAAAAAGTGAATAGAAATGTGAGTCATGTTAATTTGAGATTATGGAAGATTAAAGTGGAATGTCCATCTAGTACACCAACGTTATCCCACACCCAACCATTTCCATGGTAAAGGTATGACCATTGACTAAATATTGGTTAGTTTTTTTCCAAGTCAATTTTCTTTATGAAAAGGCTATATGCACGCGGTTTCATGTCTAAACGGATGCGAAACTGTGCGCGTAGCATAGCAGCACGGTTTCGTGCGCGTAGCATAGCAGCACAGGGGTAAAATGGGTATTTTTGAAAAGTCTGTGACAAACCTATGCAAGGTCAACTACGCGCACCAAAAAAAAAATTGCACTTTTTTTTTCTTTTCCATAATCATATAGAGAATTTCAATACGAGTCCGTACATATAAAATTCGTCCAAAACGGACATCGTTTGCCCCTCCAAAAGCCCAAAAACGAAGCTTTCTTACCCTTTTTTTTTACAATTTAGTGCCCGGCATATAGCGCATTATAGTGAAATTTTTTGGTATTTTTTGCATTTTTCTACTATAATTTTGTATAAAATTTTAATATGAGTCCGTATATATAAAATTCATCCAAAACGGATATCGTTTTCCCCTCCAAAAAGCCAAAAATCGAGAATAAAAACTTTATATACTATAGTATATACTATAGTATTTTATTTTATTATATTTCATATATTTATACTTATATATTATAGTATTTCATTATATTTCATATAGTTACATTATATATTATAGCATTTCATTATATTTCATATAGTTACACTTATATACTATAGTATTTCATTAAATTTCGTATAGTTATACTTATATACTATAGTATTTTATTATATTTCATATAGTTATACTTATGTACTATTGTAATTCATTAAATTTTATATAGTTACACTTATGTACTATAATATTTCATTAAATCTAGTATACTTAGACTTATATACTATAGTATTTCATTATATTTCATACAGTTACACCTATATACTATAGTATTTCATTAAATTTCATATAGTTACACTTATGTACTATAGTATTTCATTAAATCTAGTATACTTAGACTTATATACTATAGTATTTCATATAGTTAAACTTATATACTATAGTATTTCATTAAATTTCATATAGTTACACTTATGTATTATAGTATTTCATTAAGTCTAGTATACTTAGACTTATATACTATAGTATTTCATTATATTTCATATAGTTACACTTATCACTTAAAAGGGTCTGCTTCAATTATTTAGTTGACAAATATTTTATGCATTTTAAAGTGTTTTTGTAAGGCGAGAATTAAACTCGTATTCGTATCGGTCCTATAATATTCTTGTGGTGAATTATAAGTTGTGAGTTTGTCGTGACTTCCACTGAGTGATAGAGATTTGAAATAAGTTACTCTCCATGTCTTGTACGGAATTTATGAAATAATTGATTTCATATTTATATAATTATAAAAATATGTCGATTTCACAATTAGGAAAATTTTATAGTAAAATAATGTATTTTTTATCAAATTGGTGACACTTTAAATCATTTAACATAAAGTATGATAAAATAATGACTATTAAGATAGACATTTTAATATAATATTATAGATTATTATATTTATTACTCTTTTCGTTTGATAATATATGTCATTTTTTATTTGATAATAAATTAGGAACTGATTAGTTTATTTGTGTGGTTGATTTATATGTAAATAAGAAAGTGATTAGTTTATTTGTGTGATAGATTTGTATCTAAATTAGTAAGGGATTAGTTTAGGTTTATGATATGAATTTTTACTAATTTAACAAAAAAGTAAAATTCTGAAGAAAAAATGACATATGACATTTTCATTGTATGGGTGTCATGTAACATAATGAAATGATGCTTTAGTGTGTATATATATAGTAGATTAATGATACATGAATAAGTGAGTGTTTAGTCTAACGAGGCACTGAAAAAGAATATTGAAATGCTTGTCTAATTCTTACTTTATCAAAAATACTTTACAAAACACCCTCAAGCATAGCATAAGCCTATGTTTCTAGAATAGACTATTTGGAATTTGTTTTCTATCAATAGAAAAAATATTGAAATGATTGTCTCAAATAATGAATCGAATGTGGGAGGAGTGATCTAATCTCCTTGACTGGTCGAAATTTAGCTTGAACCAGTCACCCAGAATTTTTTTTCCAAGTTAGTGAATTTTGTATTCGTTTATTTTTTATTTTTTCGAATCTAGTTATAGCAGTCGACTGAAAACATTCATTAATATGAAGAAAAATCGATGTTGTAATATACAATTTTTCCTAACTCTAAATGTTTCAAAAGAGGGTATTATTTTTTGCCTTTGCCTCCAGATATTTCACCAAATAAAAAACATGATATCTAGATTATAGTTAGGATGAAAAAACTAAATGACCTATCTATAAGGTTTTTATTAAGAAACTAACCCCTTTAAAAACTAACCCCCTCCCCCCAATTTTTATAATATTTTAATATTATTTTTGAGTTAGGTTAACCCGCTTGAGACACCATATCCCGCACTCGAAACTATGCAACGCACCTCGCGATTACGGGGGAATCCATGTTCTCATCGCTTTGTCTGAGCAATCGATGTCCACGAGAGAATCCATGTTCTCACCGGCTTGGCCAAGAAGCTTAATCGTGTACAGGGGGGTTGATCCTCTCCACAATCGCGATGGTGGTTGCCGCCTTGGTTGAAGAGAAGAGGCTGAGAATGAGTAGAGGAATATTCGAGAATCTTGGAGGATCAGAATCACATGAATATGTGCCAATGAGCATATTCTGGCTCCTGCCTCAGTACATACTACTGGGAGTTGCTGACATTTTCACTGTGGTTGGAATGCAGGAGTTTTTCTATGGAGAAGTCCCGATTAAGATGAGGACGATGGGGATTGCTCTGTATACGAGCGTTTTCGGGGTTGGAAGCTTCATGAGCTCGGTGTTGATCTCTTTGGTTGAGGTGTTCACCGGTTCTAAGGGCGGTGGGTGGTTCGCTGATGACATGAGGGAAGCTCGAATTGACAAGTATTACTGGTCGTAGTGAAAGACTAGCACTCATGTCAAGGGTGATGATAGTCCTTGAACAAACTTCAGTATGAAAGTAAGGTAACCGAGATCAGAAGGGCCTACGTTGAAGGCCTCACTGACTTCTTTTTAGACTGAGGGAAGGAGGTTCTCATTAGCTCTCTCCAATATGGCAGCTAGGTTGATGAGCACCAGGGATAGAGAGATCCCGAAAACTTTTCTTGCCCTAACACATGAAATGCGGCATTAGTTATGGTAGCTAAAGCAAGATGTTGCGACATTGGAATACTATGATACTATGAGTTGAGCACATATCAATTATTACTGTAGATGCACTACACAACAAAGGTTCCATGAAGAGAACATAATAAGTGGATGATTATGCAAATTATGCAATATTCTTGAATCTCTGCAGTCCAGCATAGATGATAATAAGTGGATGGTCATGAATTAGTGGAATACTATGACACTCTGTCTTAATGACACTTTAGAGGTGAAAAATAATCCTAATGATACTCTGTTCTAGTGACACTCTAAAGTGTCATTAGAACACTTTAAAGGTGAAAAATAATCTTAATGACACTTTGTTAGAATAACACTTTAGAGGTGAAAAATAATCATAATGACACTTTAGATGTGAAAAGTAATTTTAATGACACTTTGCCCGAATGACACTTTAGAGGTGAAAAATAATCCTAATGACACTCTGTTCTATTGACACTTTAAAGTGTCACTAGAACTCTTTAGAGGTGAAAAGTAATTCTAATGACACTCTGTATTAATGACACTTTAGAGGTGAAAAATAATCCTAATGACACTCTGTTTTAGTGACACTCTAAAGTATCATTAGAACACTTTAAAGGTGCAAAATAATCCTAATGACACTCTGTCCTAATGGCACTTTAGATGTGAAAAGTAATCTTAATGACACTTTGTCAGAATGACACTTTAGAGGTGAAAAACAATCATAATGACACTTTAGATGTTAAAAATAATTTTAATGATACTTTATCCGAATGACACTTTAGAGGTGAAAAATCATCCTAATGACACTTTAGATGTGAAAAATAATTCTAATGACACTTTAGAAGTGAAAAAAAATATAATGACATTCTGTCATAATGACACTTTAGATGTGAAAAGTAATTCTAATGACACTTTGTCAGAATGACACTTTATAGGTGAAAAATAATCTTAATGACACTTTAGAGGTGAAAAAAAAATCTAATGACATTCTGTCCTAATGACACTTTAGATGTGAAAAGTAATTCTAATGACACTTTGTCAGAATGACGCTTTAGAGGTGAAAAATAATCTTAATGACACTTTAGAGGTGGAAAAAAAAATCTAATGAAATTATGTCCTAATGACACTTTAGATGTGAAAAGTAATTCTAATGACACTTTGTCAGAATGACATTTTAGAGGTGAAAAATAATCTTAATGACATTTTAGATGTGAAAAGTAATCTTAATGACACTTTAGAGTTCAAACCATCATCTTTGGTCAAACCATCATCAAACTTATTAAAAGTGTCATTGAAGGTCAAATTGTCATCGGACTTGGTCAAACCGTCACCGGACTTGGTAAATGTGTCATCGAAGGTCAAATTGTCATCGAACTTATTTAAATTGGTATTAAAAAGTGTCATTGCTATGTAAAAGTGTCATTAAAAGTTCATCAGTAATTGAATCTAAAGTGTCACTAAAGTTTGAAAAAGTGATTGAATATGAAGTATTAATATCTAGATAAAATTTGACAAGCATTATCCAAAATATTTTGAAGGATTAATATCTAAATAAAATTTTAAATTCAAAAAAAAACAAGAAAAAACGGAGGGAGTAGTGTTGTTGACATATGAAATAAAAGGCACTAATCCACTGAGGAAAGTTTGAACGACTTTCATAAGAACTTGGGAATTCAGAAGCGAAAGTGTGCAATGAATATTTAGAGGCAACAAATACATTGTCATTAATGTACGGCGAGAAACCGCGCACGCCAGATTTTTACGCCTCGCACTCCCCCCTGGGCGGCACGAGGTGCCGCCCAGTAGACCCTGCCAAAAACCCGGTCTAACTCTGGGCGGCAATAGGTGCAGCCCAGCCGAACCGGATTTTTGTAAAACCCGGTTCAGAGGTTGGGCTGTACCTATTGCCGCCCAGATTTGTTTTTTTTTTTGGAGAACCCGGTTTAAAATTTTATTTTATTTATTTAAATAAAAATAGATTGAATTTGAGGAATTCGGGTTTAATTGTGGGCGGCAACAACTGTCGCCCAGAAAACCCTCAAAAGAATTTAAAATTTGACGTGGGCGGCAATAGGTGCCGCCCACCTTTAAACCCCCCCCCCCCCCCAAAATGTACTTTTTTTTCATAATCATGTAGAGAATTTCAATACGAGTCCGTACATATAAAATTCGTCCAAAACGGACATCGTTTGTCCCTCCAAAAGCCCAAAAAACGAAGCTTTGTAGTGAAATTTGGTGCCCGGCATATAACGCATTTTAGTGAATTTTTTTGCATTTTTCTACTATAATTTTGTATAAAATTTTAATATGAGTCCGTACATATAAAATTCATCCAAAACGGATATCGTTTTCCCCTCCAAAAAGCCAAAAATTGAGAATAAAAACTTTATATACTATAGTATTTTATTATATTTCATATATTTATACTTATATATTATAGTATTTCATTATATTTCATATAGTTACATTATATATTATAGTATTTTATTATATTTCATATAGTTACACTTATGTACTATAGTATTTCATTAAATTTCGTATAGTTACACTTATATAATATAGTATTTTATTATATTTCATATAGTTACATTTATGTACTATTGTAATTCATTACATTTCATATAGTTACACTTATGTACTATAGTATTTTATTAAATCTAGTATACTTAGACTTATATATTATAGTATTTCATTATATTTCATATAGTTACACTTATATACTATAGTCAACAACAACAACAATATTACCCCAGTGCCATAAAGGCTCCCGCTTATAGCAGGGTAAGGGGGGGTCGGATGTACCCAACCGTACCTCTGTGTTAAAAACACAGAGAGGTTGTTTCCGATGACTCAAAATGAAAATTGCGTCGAGGATTGCATAGTCTGACTACTACTTCACAATATAAGAAGCGTAGACAGTTTAATGAGCCATTTTGCTTTATTCCATACTTATATACTATAGTATTTCATTAAATTTCATATAGTTACACTTATGTACTATTATAATTCATATAGTTACACTTATGTAATATAGTATTTCATTAAATATAATATACTTAGACTTATATACTATAGTATATTAGTCTAAGTAAACTAGATTTAATAAAATACTATAGTATATTAGTCTAAGTAAACTAGATTTAATGAAATACTATAGTAAATAAGTGTAACTATATGAAATTTAATGAAATACTATAGTATATAAGTCTAAGTATACTAGATTTAATGAAATACTATAGTACATAAGTGTAACTATATGAAATTTAATGAAATACTATAGTATATAAGTCTAAGTATACTAGATTTAATAAAATACTATAGTATATAAGTATAACTATATGAAATATAATAAAATACTATAAGTATATAAGTCTAAGTATACTAGATTTAATGAAATACTATAGTATATAAGTGTAACTATATGAAATATAATAAAATAATATAGTATATAAGTGTAACTATATGAAATATAGTGAAATACAATGGTACATAAGTGTAACTCTATGAAATATAATGAAATACTATAGTATATAAGTATGACTATATGAAATATAATGAAATACTATAGTATATAAGTATAACTATATCAAATATAATGAAATACTATATTATATAAGTATAACTATTTGAAATATAATGAAATACTATAGTATATAAGTATAACTGTTTGAAATACTATAGTATATTAGTGTAAATATATGAAATATAATGAAATACTATAGTATATTAGTGTAACTATATGAAATATAATAAAATACTATAGTATATAAGTCTAAGTATATTAGATTTAATGAAAAACTATATTATATAAGTGTAACTATATGAAATATAATAAAATACTATAATATATAAGTTTAAGTATACTAGATTTAATAAAATACTATACTATATAAGTGTAACTATATGAAATGTAATGAAATACTATAGAACATAAGTGTAACTATATGAAATATAATGAAGTACAATGGTACATAAGTGTAACTCTATGAAATATAATGAAATACTATAGCATATAAGTATAACTATATGAAATATAATGAAATACTATAGTATATAAGTATAACTATATGAAATATAATGAAATACTATAGTATATAATGAAATACTATAGTATATAAGTGTAACTATATGAAATATAATAAAATACTATAGTATATAAGTATAATTATATGAAATATAATGAAATACTATAGTATATTAGTGTAACTATATGAAATATAATGAAATACTATAGTATATAAGTATAACTGTTTGAAATACTATAGTATATTAGTGTAACTATATGAAATATAATAAAATACTATAATATATAAGTTTAAGTATACTATATGAAATATAATAAAATACTATAGTATATAAGTATAACTGTTTGAAATACTATAATATATTAGTGTAACTATATGAAATATAATGAAATACTATAGTATATAAGTGTAACTATATGAAATATAATGAAATACTATAGTATATAAGTATAATTATATGAAATATAATGAAATACTATAGTATATAAATATAACTATATGAAATATAATGAAATACTATAGTGTATAAGTATAACTGTTTGAAATACTATAGTATATTAGTGTAACTATATGAAATATAATAAAATACTATAATATATAAGTTTAAGTATAGTTACACTTATATACTATAGTATTTCATTATATTTCATATAGTTATACTTATATACTATAGTATTTCATTATATTTCATATAGTTATACTTATATACTATATTATTTCATTATATTTCATATAGTTACACTTATGTACTATAGTATCTCATTACATTTCATATAGTTACACTTATATACTAGTATTTCATTACATTTCATATAGTTACACTTATATACTATAGTATTATCATTATATACTATAGTATTTTATTATATTTCATATAGTTATACTTATATACTATAGTATTTCATTATATACTATAATATTTTATTATATTTCATATAGATACACTAATATACTATAGTATTTCATTATATTTTATATAGTTATACTTATATACTATAGTATTTCATTATATTTCATATAGTTATACTTATATACTATAGTATTTCATTATACTTCATATAGTTACACTTATGTACTATAGTATCTCATTACATTTCATATAGTTGCACTTATATATTATAGTATTTCATTACATTTCATATAGTTACACTTATATACTATAGTATTATCATTATGTACTATAGTATTTTATTATATTTCATATAGTTATACTTATATATTATAGTATTTCATTATATACTATAGTATTTTATTATATTTCATATAGTTATACTTATATACTATAGTATTTCATTATATTTCATATAGTTACACTTATGTACCATTGTATTTCATTATATTTCATATAGTTACACTTATGTACTATAGTATTTCATTACATTTCATACTATAGTATTTTATTATATTTCATATAGTTACACTTATATACTATAGTTTTTCATTAAATCTAGTATACTTAGACTTATATACTATAGTATTTTATTATATTTCATATAGTACACTAATATACTATAGTATTTCATTATATTTCATATATTTACACTAATATACTATAGTATTTCAAACAGTTATACTTATATACTATAGTATTTCATTATATTTCAGATAGTTATACTTATATACTATAGTATTTCATTATATTTTATATAGTTATACTTATATATTATAGTATTTCATTATATTTCATATAGTCATACTTATATACTATAGTATTTCATTATATTTAATAGAGTTACACTTATGTACCATTGTATTTCACTATATTTCATATAGTTACACTTATATACTATATTATTTTATTATATTTCATATAGTTACACTTATATACTATAGTATTTCATTAAATCTAGTATACTTAGACTTATATAGTATAGTATTTTATTATATTTCATATAGTTACACTTATATACTATAGTATTTCATTAAATCTAGTATACTTAGACTTATATACTATAGTATTTCATTAAATTTCATATAGTTACACTTATGTACTATAGTATTTCATTAAATCTAGTATACTTAGACTTATATACTATAGTATTTCATTAAATCTAGTATATAAGTGTAACTATATGAAATATAATGAAATACTATAATATATAAGTCTAAGTATACTAGATTTAATAAAATACTATAGTACATAAGTGTAACTATATGAAATTTAATGAATTACAATAGTACATAAGTGTAACTCTATGAAATATAATAGAATACTATAATATATAAGTGTAACTATACGAAATTTAATGAAATACTGTATAGTACATAAGTGTAACTATATGAAATATAATAAAATACTATAATATATAATATAACTATATGAATTATAATGAAATGCTATAATATATAAGTATAAATATATGAAATATAATAAAATACTATAGTATATATAGTATATAAAGTTTTTATTCTCGATTTTTGGCTTTTTGGAGGGGAAAACGATATCCGTTTTGGATGAATTTTATCTGTACGGACTCGTATTAAAATTTTATACAAAATTATAGTAGAAAAATGCAAAAAAATTCACTACAATGCGCTATATGCCGGACACCAAATTTCACTACAAGACTTCGTTTTTTGGAGGGGCAAACGATGTCCGTTTTGGACGAATTTTATATGTAAGGACTCGTATTGAAATTCTCTAAATGATTATGAAAAAAAAAGTACAATTTTTCTTTGGGGGTTAAAGGTGGGCAGCACCTATTGTCGCCCACCTCAATTTTTTTTTGGGGGGGTTAAAGGTGGGCGGCACCTATTGCCGCCCACGTCAAATTTTAAATTCTTTTGAGGGTTTTATGGGCGACAGTTGTTGCCGCCCACAATTAAACCGGTTTAGTGGACGACACATATTGCCGCCCATTAATCCGGTTCAGTGAACCGGATTAAAAAAATAAATAAATTAAATCATATTTTTAATTTAAAAAAATTGAACCCATCCTAGGCAACACCTAATACAGCCCAAGAAAATCGGGTTTTTTGGGCTGCACTTAGTGCCGCCCAGGGGGGAGTGCGAGGCGTAAAAATCTGGCGTGCGCGGTTTAACGACCTTAATGTAACACAATACAGAGTTATCATTTTCGTGGGTTGACTCCGGAGAAACAAAATTGAATCATAGAGGTTTCCAAGTGAACATTGAAATACTAATTCTATATATTTGCTTCTATGAATTCTCTGTACTCTTTCTTCATTTTGACACCTGGTACAGTCCTGCAAATAAAGCATAGTACAATTGCATCAGATAAAGAATATCAAGTATAAGACTTACAATACCTTTTTTAACTTTAAAGATAGTATCTCTAACAAGCAAATAGGAATATTAGACCATAAAACATGTCAATAGAAGAAAAGCTGGTTCAAAAGGTGGGTTTCGTCTAATCAACCTTAGCAGTTCTTTGTTCTTGAAAAACTGAACACATGGTGTTCCCATGAATCCAGCTGCCTGTGCTATTTCTTGATCTTCCTCGATTGCTATTTCAACAAGATGTACATTCTCCTCATACTCATCTATGACCTGCTAATTCAAGCAGAGGCTGTTAGTTAGGACTTAGGAGGACACAGAAATATCCAGGAAAACAAGTGCTGACATGTTAACTAAACATGACAGGGGAAGTATGTCAGGGTACATGATTAGTGACTACAATCCTTTTCTTTAAGAAAGAAAATGAGCTCACACAACAGCGTATATTTTGATGTATAATTCAATAATTCACCATTAATTTTCGCTAGAATAACCAATGAACACAACAAGCATTACCTTGCTAAGAATTGGCTTTAAGGTCCTACAAGGACCACAAGTTGGTGCTGTGTATAACACGCAGAGAACCCTCGGGCTCTCATGATACAATTTCCGTAATGCATACTGCACAAGTCATAATAAGTTTCAACTAACCTCAATGATCACACCTATAGAAAGAGAACCTACAGCTAACAGAAATCTCCAAATTAATTAAGTGAAGAGTTGGAGGTACAATACCTGTCCCTTGTGCTTGCTATGTGAGATGTCAAAACTTTCTTCCACATCTCTTATAGAGACCTCCTCCCCATGCTCTTCTTTTTGCATCTGTTAAGATGGTGGGTTAAATTTACTTAATCTTGATTCAGAATGCTTTGGCTCGTTTCTCTCCTTTCCAGGCGTCTTGCGCTCAATATGCTTCGGAATAGTCTGAAGTCCCTGTGCAAATCACAGGACCTGACTTTTTTCCCAGAGGGTGTGACGTAATAAGCGTCTAGCTTGGAGAAGTCTCTTCTCAGCACCAGCTTTCTCTTGAAACCAGTTGGGGCCTTCGGGATGTCGTGCTTGTTAAACACCCAGGTCCTGGTGGAGTCGTACTCTATGTCAGGATCATCTTCGCAGCTCGCATTGGCCTTCTTGCTGCATACAAACGGGTTTTCACTGGCAATGCTTCGGATTTCCTCGTACTCTTCTTCTGTTGATATAAGCCTCCACTTCGTGCACTCACCGCATTGCACAGCAAAAAGACTAATGGTGTTCTGCGGAGTCTCGGGTAACCTGTAAAGTGAAACAAAAATGCCCAAACACTAGTTAAAATTTCAACATACATCCAAACAGAAATGAATTCACTCCCAACTCAGGCAGATACACAGGTCAACAAACGTCTGAGGCCTACTTGTCTAGCGAAAGCCAAATAAATAGAACAGTGAATTCAAAAAGACTTGCCCAGTAAACGGAACTTTTATCAAACAGTTGGTGTGCATGAACTAGAGCAATTGATTTTCATGAATCAGAGCAATTGATTTTCATGAATCAGAGCAATTGATTTCTTTTTCGTTGACACTTTCTCGCACCATAAATTTCATAGTCAAAGAAATGAGGAAAGAAGCATGACCAACTGATTTCTTATTTGAATCGATCGACATGAACGAAAAGCAATTCGAAACGATTCTAGTCGAGAAAAAAGGAAGCGAACCTGAGGTTTATCATACTTGGACGAGCGTCGACCATGGCGAGAGGCTTGGAGGCTGATTGCGCGGAGAATGGAGAGGGAAGAGAAGTTTGGGGCGAGCGTCAACCATGGCTGAGAGGGAGGTTTGGTTCGGCGGAGAGGATGAAGAAAGGAGACGGGGGGAAATAAAGAGAGAGAAAATTAAGAGGAGAGAGGAAAGGAAATAAAAAAAATAGGATTTATATTGGAGGTAGAAAAATATATAAAAACTACGGAAATTTTGCCTGGTACCCTCGAGGTATGGCGAATTTCGCCTGATGTCCCAAAGATTGACCAATTTTGCGTGGTGTCCTCGAGGTTTAATTTTTTTTTCGCCATATACCCTTACGTTACTTTAATAACAGAATCGTTAACTTTGTTTTAAAAAAAAAAAAATCAAATACCCTTACGTTACTTCGTCTTCTTCTCTGATCAACTCACTCACGACCCCGCTCTCCTCCCTCCACCCCGCTCTCCACTTCGTCGGCGGCGACGCTCTACCCCGCTCTCCTCCCCTTCTTCGTCGGCGGTGGCGCTCCACCCCTCTACCCCGCTCTCTTCCCCTTCTCCGTCGCCTTCGCCCCTGCTCGGTTCGCCACCGCCCCACTCGGCTCCACCTCGGCTCTCCAGGCCAGCGACCGCTCTCCTCCCTCCACCCCGCTCTCCAGGTAGGCTTTCAATCTTTTGAGGATGATTTTAGGTTTTAATTTGGGGGATTTAGGTTTGGGGGATTTAGGTTTTTGGGGGATTTAGGTTTGGGGGATTCAGATAAGTGAACTGTAAATGCTTGCATCTGTATAACAATAGTTCTATCTTCAGAGATCCTTACACACGCATTTTTCTTGACAAGTAAAAAAATATCAGATTCCTAGCCTCTTTTTGGTTCAGTGGTGTGTGTTTCTTGGCAAATTCCATCTGTTTTTTCTTTTTACTACTTGTGTTGTGCAGACTGCACAGAAATCAACAAATGCTGAGTTTTTAAAAGAATAGTTGCATTGCTAATTCGATGCTTGAGTGAGCTGTGAACTTTCCTGCAACTAATGACCAAGATGAATTCTCCCAAGGCATTCATAGAAATAAAGAGTTGGATTTTTCTGTGATTATTTTATGCTTTGCACACTGCAACATCAGCAATTGGCATTGGAAAACACATTTTGCTATATGCAAACTGTTCTGAGTGCTCATATGTTTAATGTTTTGCTTGTGTTCCTCACCAGGACAATAGGTAAGCTTTTGGCTGGAGCAATGAACTGTCCTTTTCTCGATGCTGATGATTTCCACTCGGAATCTAATAAAGGTAGTTTGTGAAGTCATGAGGTATTTCAGTTTCACATAATATTTCAATATTCAAACCCCCTAGGTTAGTTAAATTCTAGAGACTTGTTCAACTTATGTTAGCAAATGAAAGGACTCCTCATCAGTCACTTGGTAATTGTAATCTATCTCACATCTCCCATATAGTCTGATGAATCATTTTATGTTGTCATGATTTGTTGGAGTTGGTTTAGCATATAACACTTTTGAAGCCTATTAGCTCAAATGGTAGAGCAACGTGCTTAAGCATGTGGATGTGGGTTCGAGTCCCACATAGGCTATCCTAGCAAAGCTGATTTAAACACATTGTTTTGCATGCTTGGAAGTGTATATGCACTAACAATTCATCTGTTTTGAAACTTAATAAATTTCAAGGAATCATGCGATTGATTTTAGATAGTTTCAATTCTTACATAGATAAGCATGTGTGTATCTTGATCTTACTCATGCAGCAGAACCCACGTCTTTGTATTAGCCTATGTGAGAGTCGAACCCACATCTTATGCATAAAGCACATGCTCTACCATTTGAGCTAATAGGCTTTAAAACAAGCCTGAAGATCATGCTTAAAATCTCATCATGCAGCCTACAAAGCCTAATTTGCACAAGAGCACTTCATCTTGCAAAGTGTATAACTAGCAGAGGGAGTCTGCTGGAAGATGCCGAGAAACCGACACCCGAGCATGATTGATATGAACTCTGAGGAGGACAAAAAAGAGGAGGTTTCTATCCAATGATCCAGATGCTCATTGTACACCTGAAAAGAGTTACACTGTCATGAATGTCAGCATTTAACTTGTCAAGAAACACACAACACTGAACCAAAAAGAGGCTAGGAATCTGATATTTTTTTACTTGTCAAGAAAAATGCGTGTGTAAGGATCTATGAAGATAGAACTATTGTTATATAGATGCAAGCATTTACAGTTCACTTATCTGTCATAATTCACAGACCAACCAATTCAAAAAAAATCAGGAATGAAAATAAACCATAACCTCATGTACTATGACTAGTTTGTACAAATCACATCTTGTGCATAAAGCACATGCTCTACCATTCGAGTATGAATCTAATTAGCTTATCCATATCGAGAAAAACAATGTAGTACTAGTATTGGGCAAGAAAAATCTTGATTTTATTGAACATGAATGAATGATACATCCAAATTTGGGCAAAGTGCAATCACACACCAAAGAAATAAACCATAACCTCATGTACACAACAGTACACAAGTTGAATCATCAGCACACAAATGCAAGTTTGAAAAAGAAAAAAAAAGATTGATATGAGAGTCCAATGGCAAACCCTTCTTGTAAGGGTAACTGTATTAAATTGATCAAGCAACAGTTTTGAGCTTCTTTACAGCTGTTGCTAGCAGCTGGCCTTGGTGGAAAGCTATCTCCAGCTCAAGCTGAGTGGGCTGTCTGGAGCCGTCTCCGGCGTAAGTGCCTGCTCCATATGGGCTTCCTCCCCTGCCTTTTACAACTTATAGCAGCTTCTCATAATACAACTTTTACTCCTCAAATCATCAATTTCTTAGATCCAAAATCATCAAATCCCTAACCCTAAATCCCTAAATCCCTAAATCCATCCCCGATAATCCACAAATTCAGAAAATCCCTAAATCTCCCAAACCCTAATTTCCCACAAGCATTCAAAATTGTTTCAAACCCAACAAGGATCAAACTACAGAGGAATGAGCTACATACCTGAGACGCTAGAAGAAGGAGCTTGAACCAGGCTACCTCGACACCTTGCCACTCGACCCAAGAGCACCGGCGAAGTGACGAAGAACATTGGTGAAGTGAGGAAGGAGAGGGTCGGTGAAACTCGAAGAAGTCCAGGAGATGGCGAGTCGCCGATGCCGCCGCCTTGCCGCTCGACCCAGGAGCACCGACGAAGTGACGAAGAACGTCGGCGAAGTGAGGAAGGAGAGGGTCGGGGAAACTCGAAGAAGAAGGAGAATGGAATGGCGTGTGGGATTTGTGATGAAGAACGTATTAACAACTCCGTTTGTTTTGATTTAACGGTTGGGCACCCGACGAAAAAAAAAACGAAATTGAGGGGCACCACGCGAAATATGCTAAAAAGTGGGATACCTCGCGATATTTGCTGTACCTCAGGGGTATCAGGCGAAAAATCCGTAAAAACTATTAGGGACTAATTTTACTAATTGGAAGTTACTAAAAAAACAATGGGTTACGTTCTGGTTATTGTCACGAAACAAGTTTAAGTAAGGAAATCATTACAAGATTATATATTAAATTTACGGAAAACCTATATACACACGTTTGAATGTCTAAATACACACGAAATGGTGTGCTTAATGTAAGTGCACGCCTTCTGTGCGCTTACATTAAGCGCATAGGGGCAGAATGGGGATTTAAAAAGTATAATGAGGGGCATAGATACTGTAGCTGTGCGCTTATATTAAGCGCATCAGCCTATGCGCCTACAATAGGCGCATAGGCCTAAAATATTTTTTTTAACAAGTTTATCTGGTGCGCTTATATTAAGCGCAACATACTAAAAAAATATATATTTAAATGCAATTTTTTCCCATAATAATGTAGAGAATTTCAATACGAGTCCGTACATATAAAATGCGTCCAAAACGGACATCGTTTGCCCCTCCAAAAGCCTAAAAAACAAAGCCTTCCTACCCATTTTTTTACAATTTGGTGTCTGGCATATAGCGCATTGTAGTGAAAAAAAATGATATTTTTTATAATTTTCTACTATAATTTTGTAGAAAATTTTAATACAAATCCATACATGTAAAATTCATCCAAAACGGATATCGTTTTCCTATCCAAAAAGCCAAAAAACGAAAATAAAAACTTTAGAAACTATAGTATTTAAGTAATATATTTTGTAATACTTAACTATAATACATAAAGTATACTTAATTTTCCATAATCATGTATAGAATTTCAATACGAGTCCGTACATATAAAACTCGTCCAAAACGGACATCGTTTGCCATAGTATAACTATACTTTATGTATTGTAGTTTGGGACCAAAAAATGAAGCCTTCCTACTAGACCTGTCAACTCGGTCGGGCGGGTCGGGTTCGAGTTCGGGACATGTCGGGTTTGACCCGGCGGGTCAAACATGCCCTTTTTTTATGATTTTTAACTTTAATAAAATAATTATAATAAAATAATTAGTATTATATTATTATTTAATAAAGTATATTTAATATAAATAAAATAAAATATACAAAATAAAGGGGACCCGCGAGCTCGGATTTGCGTTCGGGTCGGGTTTGGGTCCTTTCGGGACGGGTTGGGTTTTCGGATTGGGTCGGTTTTTATAACTATAGGATGTAATATAGGATATAAGTATATAACCATGGTATAAAACTATATGATATAATGATATGATATAACCATAGTCTATAATTATAGAATATAACTATAGGATATAACAATACTATATAACTATAAAATATAATATATGATATAACTATAGTATATAACCATAGAATATAACCATAAGATATTACTTAATTGGATATAACTATAAGATATAATCATAGTATATAACTATATGATATAACCATAATATATAACAATAGGATGTAATATATGATCTAACCATAGTATATAACTATATGATATAACAATAGTATATAACTATAAAATATAATATATGATATAATTAAAGTATATAATTATATAATATAACCATAAGATATAACATAATTGGATATAACTATAAGATATCATCATAGTATATAACTATATGATATAACCATAATATATAACTATAGGATGTAATATAGGATCTAACCATAGTATATAACTATATGATATAACCATAGGATATAACTATAGGATGTAAGCATAAGATATAACTATAAGATGTAACCATAAGATATAACCAAATTGGATATAACTATAAGATATAACCATATTATATATACTATAAGATATAACCATAGTATATAATTATAGGATGTAATAAAGGAATATAACCATAGTATACAACTATAGGATATAATGATATGATATAACCATAGTCTATAATTATATAATATAACTATAGGATATAACAATAGTATATAAATATAAAATGAAATATATGATTAAACTATAGTATATAACTATAAAATATAACCATAAGATATAACCTAATTGGATATAACTATAAGATATAATCATAGTATATAACTATATGATATAACCATAATATATAACTATATGATATAACCATAATATATAACTATAGGATGTAATATAGGATCTAACCATAGTATATAACTATATGATATAACCATAGTATATAACTATAGGATGTACCCATAAGATATAACCAAATTGGATATAACTATAAGATATAATCATAGTATATAACTATATGATATAACCATAATATATAACTATAGGATGTAATATATGATCTAACCATAGTATATAACTATATGATATAACCATAGTATATAATTATAGAATATACCCATAAGATATAACCAAATTGGATATAACTATAAGATATAACCATAGTATATAACTGTAAATTATAATATATGATATAAGCAAATTGAATATAACTATAAGGATATATATAACCAAATTGGATATAGCTATAAAATATAATCATAGTATATAACTATATGATATAACCATAGTATATAACTATAGGGTATAACCATAGTGTATAACAATGATATAACGAAATTGGATATAAATATAGTATATAACTATAGAATATAACCATAAGATATAACCAAATTGGATATAAATATAAGATATAATCATAGTATATAACTATATGATATAACCATAGTATATAACTATAGGATATAATATAGGATATAACCATGATTATATCTTATATTTATATACTTATATACAATTTGTTTATATTTTATAGTTATTTACTATGGTCATATCATACATCTTATTGTTATATAACTAAATGATATAACCAAATTGGATATAACTATAAGATATAATCAAAGTATATAACTATATGATATAATCATAGTATAATTTTATAGTTATATACTATGATTATAATCGTTATATCCTATAGGATATAACAATAGTATATAACTATAAAATATAATATATGATATGATGAGATTATTCTATTTGTAGTGAAATAGGTAAATGGGTAGATAGGAGTATTTTAGTCTAATTTAATAAAGGATGGATTATATAAGAACAATTATGTATAAAATAAATAAGAACCATTTTGCACGGTTAGATTTGAGAGAAAGAAATGTCCATGGGTAGGAAGTAGAATTTTCAAAAACCGACCCAATCCAAAAATCCAACTCGACCCAACCCGAATCCGACCCGAATGTCACTGGGTCAAGAAGGACCCGAACCCGAAGGACCCGAACCCAAACCCGACCCAAATGCAAATCCGAGCTCGCGGGTCCCCTTTATTTTGTATATTTTATTTCATTTATATTAAATATTTTATTATACTTTATTAAATAATAATATAATATTAATTATATTATTATAATTATTTTATTAAAGTTAAAAAGCATAATAATAATAATAAAAAAAGGCACGTTAAACCCGCCGGGTCAACCCGAATCCGACCGACCCAAAAATTTTATCAACCTGATCGACCCGAACCCGACATGTCTTGAACTCGAACCCGACCCGCCCGACCGAGTTGACAGGTCTAGTAGGAAGGCTTCGTTTTTTGGTCCCAAACTACAATACATAAAGTATAGTTATACTATGACAAACGATGTCCGTTTTGGACGAGTTTTATATGTACGGACTCGTATTGAAATTCTATACATGATATGGAAAAATAAGTATACTTTATGTATTATAGTTAAGTATTACAAAATATATTACTTAAATACTATATTTTCTAAAGTTTTTATTTTCGTTTTTTGGCTTTTTGGAGGGGAAAACGATATCCGTTTTGGATGAATTTTACATGTATGGATTTGTATTAAAAATTTCTACAAAATTATAGTAGAAAATTATAAAAAATATCATTTTTTTTCACTACAATGCGCTATATGTCAGACACCAAATTGTAAAAAAATGGGTAGGAAAACTTCATTTTTAGGCTTTTGAAGGGGCAAACGATGTCCGTTTTGGACGCATTTTATATGTACGGACTCGTATTGAAATTCTCTACATTATTATGGGAAAAAATTGCATTTAATTTTTTTTTAGTATGGTGCGCTTAATGTAAGCGCACTAGATAAACTTGTTAAAAAAAAATATTTTAGGCCTATGCGCCTATTGTAAGCGCACAGCTACAGTATCTATACCCCTCATTATATTTTTTAAATCCTCATTCTGCCCCTATGCGCTTAATGTAAGCGCACATAAGGCGTGCACTTACATTAAGCGCATCATTTCATGTGCATTTAGACATTCAAACGTGTGCATATAGATAATACCTAAATTTATTATTCATCTTGTTGTCAATATTACAGATGATATATGTGGTATATTTACTGGTGAAAAATAGATGATTTGAATTCTCATCTGCTTCTTGGCAAATACAACATTGTGAGGGTACTCGGTTATAAAAAAAAAAAAATTTGTCTTTGGGAGACAATTAGAGCATGCTTCCTATAGAAAGATTTGTATCTTTGAAGGTATATTGCTCTTCTAAATTAAAGAGAAGTTGGAGCTACTATTATCAAGTGTGCAAGTGATAATTTTTGTAGCGGATTTGACATTGAAATTTGTTGGAGTATAATTTATATTTTTAATTGGGCTTATATAGTTTGGAACAAATTAAAGGTAGAATAATAAGCTTGGAAGGAATTAAGCCCAAAATAATAAAGGAGGATTTAGATGGATCTAGAATCAATTAAGATGATGGGAGATTAAAGAAGAATAGTCTAGAAATAGAATTGTCTAGAATTTTAGGGAAAGGTGTGTTATTATCCATTTTATAATATGTGTAAACCTAGAATATTCTAAAAAAAGTTGTGTTAGTATTGTAAGTCTATAAATAGGCATGCGTGATAGCATTTTGGAGAATCGAACTAGAGATCAAATTAAGAGTGTGAGTGTGCTCAAGTGTGTGGTGTGAAGTTGTTTGAAGGTGTCTCATATAATAAGGAGTGTAGTGAGCTACCCGTAAAATATATCTTGTATATTTTCACTATATGATATAAAGTCGTTTTTGTATATTACGTATTTGTTTCGGTGGGTGTCGATGAATGTACAAGGCTCTTGGGGAGGGTTATCAAAGTTGAGGTTGCCAAGACAATTCCACAAAACACAACCGTATTAAATTCAAAAAACCTTCAAATGAACATATATAGCCTAATTGTTAATTTTCTCATTCCAATTCTCACAATTCTAGCATACAACTACCCAATTCTAAATAAATTTATCCCAACAAAACCATCCTTTATCTAAGGCATTTTACACAAAATCACCATTGTCTAAAAAAGGAATAATGATTTCCAATAATATGAAGTATTAGTTTTGAGAGTTTGGATCATATGCGGAGCACTCTTTCCGTGCGGACGTGCGGAGCATACACTTTTGGGTCTTATTTGTGCACTTTAACGTCTTATTTGTACACTTTTTCAAAAAAAAATCAAATTTTTTTCCAAGCATTTTTCAAATTTTTTGCAAAAGTGCACAAATAAGGCCCAAAAGTGCACAAATAAGGCCCTATAGTGCATGTCCGTACGTCCGCACGGGAAGAGTGCTTCGCACCGGAACCGCACTCAACCAAAAAATAAATATTAATTTTAGAAATTATAAATTCATAGTCAAATTAATCATTTGATGTATACCAAAAGTTATAGAAGTCCCATGTCCAACCATTTTTCCGTCCATTTTGAACACTTGGACAACAAAGAGCTTGGTTGTAAAAAACATGTTATTTTATATTTTTCCGAAAAAAGAAAATGAGAAGACAACTTCATTATATAAACGGAAAAATAAAAAGAAAAATAAAGAAAGAAAGAAGTTGTACGCTCGGCTTGGTAGAGCTGTCAAAATATGATCTGACCCGTTTTACCAACCTAGATGACCCTGTACTTGGACCGAACCAAACCCGACCAAAAATTCTAATAACCCGATATTATCAAACTAAACTTGACCCGATAATGTATAATGAAAATCATATCAACCCGAACCTGACCAAATTAACAAGTAAATATGAAATATCAGTAAAATATTCCTTAGAATATATATAATAAATGAGATATGAATACATTTAATATGTTCAAGTATCCTAAAAGAACATTATTATATTTTATGTTTATAGTGAAACTCTCCAATGTCCACGTGTTCGAAATGGCGGAAAACTTGTCGGAAATTGGACTTATATCATTTTTCGTATATATCAACATAATTTAGCTATGGATTAGAATTTCTAGAGTTGGTATTGTTATTACTTCAAAGTTGATAGTGTGGGAGCCGGATTTAGCCCGGCCTAAAAGTGTCAGCTCAAGCAAGAGAGAAGCCCAATTAGCAGCGCTGCCCAACTCAAAGCAAGACCTCGAGAAGCACTGTCTTAGCCCCCCGGCCATATTGCCCGCGGCCCTCCACCCCGCTCTGCCCTATCGGCCTCAACCCGTCCCCTCCCGACAGTTCGGTCCGAGAGCCCCCCTCATGGCTTGGCCGGCTACACGATGCAAAGGGCCCTAAAGCTCCAAGTATATAAGGTGAAAACTGTAACTGGAAAAGGGGATCCTCGACCCTCTCTCTGGATGGCTCTAAGCAAGGCATCGGGGTGGGGAGGGCGACTAGTGTCAAGGAGAAAGCTCGTCCCAAAATTTAGCCACCAAATGCTCCAAAAATGACTCACTAAAGTAGGATCCCAAGCCAAGATAATAGTACGAGGGATTCCATGGAAGATTGCCTTGGTGCCAAATGTAAGGGTAGCTAGCTCGGTTGTAGGGTGCGGAAGTAGACGAGGAATGCCAAGATCTCTCCTAGGGGGGTTCTTACCCAACACATAAACGGAATCCCTCCCCTTCTTAAGCGTGGCCAATCCAGTTAGAAAGACCAAGGCTAGGTCTTCCCAAGGGGTGGGTGAATGAGCTATGTGTGTGTATGGACCGGGAGGCTGGGACCTAGGCAAGAGAGAGGCAAGTGTAGACCCAAAGATATAATCCTCAAAAGTTGCCATGTGTGTTGTGTTCCCAAACTCTCTATGGGGCTCATGGGCATCTTCAATCAACAAGTTCCTAAAGGAGGCCCTAAGGATACAATGGTCACGCGCTCGGATAAGGAACCCATCATCCCAATAATAGCCCACAAGGTCACCCAAGGTGGCATATACGGCTAGGGGAGGGCTTGTGATACCCCGTATTTTTGTAAGGTTATTTTGGGAATTTTGGAATTTTTCCGAGTACCTGTTTAGTATGTCGGATTTAATTCAGGTAGCTTGAGACATTCTGTAATGTGCTCTGTATCTGTAATATTTTTCTCAGTGAAATAAAATACAGACGACGTGCTTCCGATGTTTATACGCGTTCGCGTACGATAATTTTTATCCCGGGTTAATGTCTTGCTCGTTCAAAAGCTGAAGGGGCGGGAAAATGCAAAAACGGCGACCGCCGTACAGTAACGGCGCCCGCCGTCGCTGGGCCCGAGGTGTCAGGCCGTCATCTCCTACTCTGGGCTCGCCAGGGCTAGGAACGGCAACCGTCGTAATTATGGCGCCCGCCGCGGCCCGCCGTAGGCAAAGTTGTGGCGCCCACCGTGATTACCCAGAGGTCATTACCTGTTGGTCGCCGGCAAGCTCTGGCCGCGCCGATCTAGCCCTGCTCGGCCTCGTCTAGGGTGATGATGATGTTCCCATTGCTTTGGCTATAAAAGGAGGTGTTGGGGGAAGGGTTTTGAGCCATCCCAGCACCGAATCTCTGCCAAATTTTTGCCTCGTCAGAGTGTTAGTTTTGCCGGATTTCGGAAGCTTCGTTGGTGTTGGTTGGTGGTGTTTCCAGAAGCCCTTGTGAAGCCTTTTGGTTGCCTTTGGAGGTTGGAACCCAGGCAAGGCAAAAAGGGGTCGAAACGCGCATCATTTGGGTGAGTTTTTCTCTCGTTCTGTCGTCGGAGTTCTTCACGGCGACCGCCGTGTTCTTTACGACGCCTGCCGTGATGAATGCGGCGACCGCCGCCAAGAACGGCGACCGCCGCCAGTGCCCAGAATGCCTTTGTGGCTTTGGCTTGGTTGGTTGTCGTCGTGGCATCTTTCCTTTCGATTTCTTTCGCCGTTCTTAGATTCGTACTGTTGTTATGTCGGATCTAACTTAGGGTTCCTTTTATGGGTCGACTCGAAGATCGTTGTGCTGTCGGAGCTATACCCGTGTCGAGCCCGGAATCTCGTCGTTATCGTTAGGCTTGTTTCTATTCTGCGGATTAAGGCAAGTGGCGGTTCGCTCTTGCTCATCGTTTCCATATTTACATTGATTATCAGTTATTTCAATTGATTAATTAATTTGGAACGATTATTACTGTGTTCATCTGGAAGTGATTTATAAACTGTTTTGAAAATCATATAATAGGTTGTATATCTGTTAGAACAACGCTATTATCTGTGATCGCCTTTCGGGCCTTTATATGGATTTATTCTGTAATATAATTGTGTTGTATCTGTGTGGTTAGCACTGTAGTTAGGAATGTACTCGGACTTCGTCCGATCGTTTCTTTATAATCTGGTATCGGGGTGGCTCGTCTCCATCTAGTACTATTCTAAGATCATGATCGGTCTCTTTCACAAGTGTGTAGAGACAGGACACTTAGCTGGTGTCACAAACCTTCCGGTGTACGTCACTCTCGACGAAACGTATACTAAGATGTGTCGTCTCAATGGTGGGATACACATGTAAAAGTCTAATAATGTGATGTGTGGTTTGTAATATAAATCAGATAAGTGCTACTATGACGCACATAATTAATAAACCTTTGGCGAGTAGTGCAGCTAAGTTATAGTGCAGCTAGGAAAACTCGTCTCGACTTTGATCATAGTACGTTCTCTTTCCAATCTGGACTCGCTGTATGCGGTGAGGTTGGTCGTGAACCGAAGCATCTCAGTCAACTTTTAAATCATTGTTGTATGATTCTGTAAACATTTCAGATTTGTCATAATTCCTTAAAGACTCATTTTCGTTGGAGTCTTCTTTCGAGTCGATTTCTGTGAAGATTCAGTCTTCCAGAATCTTCTCTTGTGCATACCTCTTGTTTATTCCAGTAGGAGTATGATGGTTGACTATCGTCATCGGTTGTTATTCGAGAAACGATGAGTCTAACCTAATACGACTGCTTCGAACCATTCTGCTTTGTACCCTTGCTAGTCTATTCAAGTAGACTAACCCACGAACTTTGTTCTCTGCATGTGGGCTGGTGTCATCCGTTCGATTCGGCACATCAGATAGAAAGTAGCTCAGAAGAATAGAAGGACTATGGAGTCGACGGTGGTTTTCGAATGTTTGAGTTATTTCGTTAATCAGGTTGAGATCTTTTGGACAATGACTTTGGTTGTAATGTATTTATAAGACTTCCGCTGTACCCTACTTTATAAGACTTCCGATGTATTTGGTTTAAACTCTGTGTTAGCCTATTCGGGATTGAGTTGTAATCCCGTAACTCATGTTTCCTTGACAATGTTATGTTTTGGAATTGAATGCTTTGATCATTATGTATCATTTGTATTTCATAAATTGTATTTAAACGATAAAGCCTTGGGTGATCTCGGTAAGGAACACTAGGGTCACTAGCGGTAATACCTTTCCAAAAGGGTTAAGTTTTGGGGGTATTACAGTTATGGTATCAGAGCCTAAAGTTTTTAAAACGGGTTTGGGAATTTTTATAAACCATTTTCCGTTTTTGAAAATGCTTTGAAGAGGCTCAAATTTTTTTTTATAAAAAGAAATTAAAAACACCGTTCATAGTCGTGTCTTCTTTATAGTCTGATGTAGTAAGCTTGCTTCTATGTTTAGAAAGACTAATTCCTTCCTTAGTGTTCTGTAGGATGGGTGTCTGCTTTTCTGTTGGTAGGGGGTCGGAAGACGCCAAGACGGACCAGCCGAGGCTAGATTTTCTGTTGCCCCAGCAATGTTTCGAGGTGGGAGGCCCGAGTAGCCCGCCCGAAGACGTCAAGCACGTTCTCCCCGAGTCGGTTGTCCTTGTAGCTAGGGATGCTATGGTCCCTGAGCCTGCACCTGTGCCGCCACCAAGGGTGGAGGAAGTACAGGAAGAGGAGCAGGAAGATGAGTTGTCAAGGTATGAACAAGGGGTTTACCAAGACGACTTTCTGCTGGGACCAATTCCAGAGGAGATCGAGTACGAGGAGGAGGAAGAGGAGATGCTTGAGATAGATCCTGTCGAGGACGAGGATATGATTGAGGATGATCCCGAGGATGAGGATCCCATAGAGGATGATCCAGAGGAGGACCCCGAGATGGACCTGGAAGAACAGAGCCAGGAGCCAGACAACTTGAGACACTTGCTAGTGGACAGTCAAGAGCCGGGGGTACAGTTTATTCCCCCAGTCCAGAACTATCACCAGTGTTGGCTTATGCACTCATGACTGATGCTGATTGGGAGGCACTGTACACTGATCACGGTATTAGGAGGAGATCAGAGGCTGAGTTGAGAGAGATCCTTCGCCATAGCGAAATGAACTCTCATATGGAGCAGCAGCAGCGGATGGATCAGGCGATCGCTAGCGCTCAGAGGAGAGCTGGAATTGGAGGACCTCTTATGGACGATCCTTTCTTTTCTGCAGCTGAGATTGGGACTGAGTCACCAGAGCCGTGTGACCCAGGACCAAGCAGGGTGCGAAGCTCATCACCAGAGCATGATGGTGATCCAAGCCCGAAGAGACCTTGCATGGATAGCCGGTCTTACAGGAGACGTCTTGGAGCGCCTTAGTGTGGTTTGGCGTTGCCTAGTGTCATAGCTTCTTTTGCTAGTGTTTCAGTTATGTTTGTGTTTTGTTTCAGTGTTTCGGCTAGTGTCTGTGGATTTCTAGATTTCCGAGCAAGTTCTGTTTTGATGCTCGAAGATTTGACTCATGTGTTGCTTGTGTAAAAGTTCGAAGGTTCATCTATAAAATGCCAAGTTGATCTATTCTGAGTAATTTATTTACGTTGGTATATTGCATAAGTATATTGCATAATATTAATGTATTGAATGCTTGGAATTGGATCGGTAAACAGATGGTGAACCCAAGAAGCACGAGGAACTCGACTCGAGCCGGTGCTGGGACTAGCCAAGATCCCAGGCCAGCAGGAAGAGGTGTTCAGGATGAGCACGAGTCAGAGTCTCACGTTCAGCATAGGCGTGAAGGTCAGGATCAGACCCAAGCGCCGGCGCTGTTTGATGCCGCAGCTGTTGAGGCGATTCGCGGGATTGTGATGCAGGCAATTGCAGATGTATTGAGACCCAGTGCGCCTCAAGCACAAGAAGTGCCTACTCACCCAACGGTTCCTGATGTTGTGGAGCCTGGAAACCCTATGGTTCAGGAGAATGCCGTCAGGGCTAGAGACAGCTATGGTCGCGCTCTTAAGACCATCACTTCCATGAGGCCCGATTGCTATAACGGGAAAGGGGAGCCAGTAGCAGTGACTCATTGGTTCTCCCATATGGAGAGGCTGTTTCGGAACGTGGAGTGTACTGAGGCCGAGAAGGTCCATATCGCTTCTCTTCAGCTGAAGGAGGAGGCTAGCGAGTGGTGGGAGAGCACAGGTTTGGCAGAGAGCCCAGTGTTGACTTGGTCGATGTTCAAGACCAAGATGGTTGATCGCTTTTTCTCTCGTGCTATGAGAGAGGAGAAGCATAAAGAGTTCTTGTACCCAAAGACGGATGGTCTGAAAGTGACCGAGTTGGCATCTAAATTCAATCATCTTTTACAGTACGCCCCTGCCGAGATTACCAGCGAGGCCCAAAAGATCTGGTACTTCCACGAGTGGATGAGCCCGGATATCAAGCCGTTAATGGTGCACCACACATGCTCTACCTTGGAGCAGTATGTGGATTTTGCCTATAAGCTGGAGGTAACTCTAGAGGAGTCGACCAAGAGGCGCAACCGACAGAATTCGATGCAGAACCAGAACCAGGGAGGTGGCTTTAAGCGCCCTGCGCCACCGTCTAACTTTGCCAAGTCCGGCCGAGCTAAGACGGAGATGACGCACGGAGGATCGACTCAGCAGTCAGGGCAGACCAGGAGTTCAGTTCAGTGTTATAACTGTGGCATTGCTGGCCACAAGAGCAACGAGTGCCAGAAGGAGAAGAGATCGTGCTTTGGGTGTGGACGTGATGGTCATCTGCAGAAGTTCTGCAAGCATGGGAAGCAGAAGGGAGTAGAGTCGCAGCAAGGGTCAGTTCATCAGAGCAACCGACCTAGGTTCAAGCCTGCCGAGACTCCTAGCCCATCAGTTCAGACGACTGCTCAGAACAAGGGAAATGCCCCAGCTGTTTCTGGAAGTCAGGGTCAACGCTTGTACGAGATGCGTGAAGCAGATGGACCCAATGCTCCAATTGCTCAAGGTACTTTATACCTTCACTCTACTTCAGTGTGCATTCTATTTGATTCTGGTGCTACGCATTCCTTTATTTCGGATAGCTGTGTTAGCAAGTTAGACTTAGTGTGCAATGATTCGTGCGATCCTTTCGTCGTTAGTCTTCCTAATGGAGAACGTTTGGTGGGAACCAAGCATTTGTCCGACTTTCCAATTACCATTCAGGGTAATGAGTTTGAGGCAGATCTGATCTGTATAGCCATGGCTCCATACGACATCATTCTTGGTATGGATTGGCTGACGCGTCACAAGGCGGTGATCGACTTCAGTTCAAGAACGGTGACGGTGTCATCTGGGGGCCAGTTCGTGTGCAAGTTCAAAGGTCGGAATGACGTTGATAACGGCAAGCTGATCAATGCGATGGCTACGTTTAAGCTACTACGACAAGGATGTGTCGGGTACCTTTGCTACTTGGATTCGTCTGTGAAGGATGGACCTGAGGTTCGTGATATTCCTATGGTTAGGGAGTTTTCGGATGTCTTTCCGGAAGAAATTCCTGGATTACCCCCGAACCATGACGTAGAGTTTTCAATTGATCTTGAGCCGGGTACGACGCCAATTTCCAAATCACCGTATCGGATGGCTCCAGCTGAGATGCAAGAATTGAAGAATCAACTGGAGGAACTGCTTGACAAAGGTTATGTAAGGCCGAGTGCATCGCCGTGGGGTGCTCCGGTATTGTTCGTCAAAAAGAAGGACGGATCGTTCCGACTTTGTATCGACTACCGAGAGTCGAACAAGGTGACGATCAAGAACAAGTATCCTCTGCCTAGGATTGATGACTTGTTGGACCAGTTGCAGGGAGCAAAGGTTTTCTCCAAGATCGACCTGAGATCGGGTTATCACCAACTCAGAATTCGTGAGCAGGACATTCATAGAACTGCATTCAGAACCAGATATGGCCATTACGAGTTCGTAGTGATGCCTTTTGGGCTTACAAATGCTCCAACTGTCTTTATGGACCTGATGAATCGATGTTTTCACCAGTACTTGGACAAGTTCGTAGTGGTCTTCATAGACGACATTCTGATCTACTCTCCGAGTGAAGAAGTCCACGAGGAACATCTGCGGATTGTTTTGTCAGTCCTTAGACAACATCAGCTTTATGCTAAACTGTCCAAGTGTGAATTCTGGATGAAAGAGGTGGATTTCTTAGGCCACGTGATCAATAAAAATGGGGTTATGGTTGATCCCCAAAAGATTGAAGCGGTGGCTAATTGGACACAGCCCCAGAACGTGAAGGAGGTGCGCAGTTTTCTTGGGCTTGCCGGGTATTATAGACGGTTCATGGAGGGGTTTTCGAAGACCGCTCTACCTATGACAAATCTACTCCGCAAGGTTCACAAGAAGTTTGTCTGGAATGACAAGTACGAGGCCAGTTTCCAGGAGTTGAAACGACGGCTGACCTCGGCACCCGTGTTAGCACTTCCAGAGGGGAACGACGATTATGTGGTCTATAGTGATGCTTCAAAGTGTGGTCTTGGTTGTGTTTTGATGCAGAGGGGCAGAGTCATTGCTTATGCATCCAGACAGCTCAAGACTTACGAAGAAAACTATCTGACACATGATCTTGAGCTAGCAGCGGTTGTCTTTGCGCTAAAGATTTGGAGGCATTACCTCTACGGTATAAGATGCCAAGTCTTTACTGACCACAAAAGTCTCAAGTATATATTTACTCAAAATGAGTTGAATATGAGACAACGCCGCTGGCTAGAGTTGCTCAAGGACTACGACATCGAGTGGTTGTACCATCCGGGCAAGGCTAATGTGGTAGCTGATGCATTGAGCCGAAAAACAACGCACGAGAGGGTAGTTGCTTTACTTACTGCCCAGACCAAGCTGAATCGAGAGTCATGCGACATTGAAGTTCTGTATGATCAGCGTAGATGTTTCCTGAGTATGTTGGAAATTCAGGCTACATTGCTGGATCAGATCAAGGAAAAGCAAGTCGATGATGACATCTTGGTGAAGTTAAGCAGTGAGGTGATGGATCAGAAAGCTCCCAGTTTCGTGATTCAGGATGATGGATCACTGTGGTTTCAAGACCGAATTTGTGTGCCAGACGCAGAAGGCCTTCATCAGTTGGTGATGAAGGAAGCTCATTCTTCAGCCTATTCTGTGCATCCAGGCTCCAGCAAGATGTATAAGGATCTGAGGATGAAGTTTTGGTGGCCAAACATGAAGTGGGATGTAGCGGACTTCGTGGCTAGGTGCTTGACTTGTCAGAAGGTCAAGATTGCGCATCGCATGCCAGGTGGTGAGTTGCTACCTCTCCATGTGCCAGAGTGGAAGTGGGAAGGCATTGCCATGGATTTTGTCACAGGGCTACCCAAGACTCGAGGTCAGAAAGATGCTATCTGGGTGATCGTGGATCGGCTTACGAAGAGTGCTCATTTCATAGCCATTAAGACCACGTGGGAAGTCCAGAAGTTAGCAGAGGTCTATCAAAAGGAGATTGTCCGTTTGCATGGTATCCCTAAGACCATTGTATCTGATCGAGATGGCCATTTCATGTCGAGGTTCTGGAAGGAGCTTCATAAGGCTATGGGGACCGAGTTAAGGTTCAGTACAACTTTTCATCCTCAGACAGATGGCCAGTCTGAAAGGACCATACAGACTCTAGAGGATATGCTTAGAGCTTGTGTGCTCGATCGTCCGACTAGCTGGGAGGACAGCTTGAGTCTGATTGAGTTCACATACAACAATAGCTGGCATGCTACAATCAAGATGGCCCCGTTTGAAGCTTTGTACGGTCGCAGATGCAGATCTCCGATTTGTTGGGACGATAACGCCGACAAGATTCTGCTTGGACCAGAGTTGGTCGAGAGGACAGCTGCAGATATTGCTTTGATCAGGCAGAGAATGTTGACTGCTCAGAGTCGACAGAAATCTTATGCGGATAAGAAGCATAGGAATGTCGAGTTCGAGGTTGGCGACAAGGTCTTCGTCAAGGTGTCGCCTTCCAAAGGAGTTTTCAGGTTTGGTAAGCGTGGGAAGCTTAACCCTCTCTACGTGGGACCGTTCGAGATTCTGGATAGGGTGGGAACCTTAGCGTACCGCTTGGCGTTGCCGCCATCGGCTCACCCGGTGTATAACGTGTTCCACGTATCTTTACTCAGAAAGTATGTTCCAGATGAGTCTCATATGCTTAGCTATAAGGACATCGAGATTCAAGCTAATGGTACTTATGAAGAGTTGCCCGTGCGCATTTTGGAGCGTTGGGAGAAGCGTTTGCGCAACAAGATTGTGCCGTTGGTACGAGTGCTGTGGTCCAAGTCAGGGACCGAAGAAGTTACTTGGGAGACGTGGGAAACCGAGTCAGATATGCTCAGGCGTTTTCCCGAGTTATTTTCGGCCTAAGTTTCGGGGTCGAAACTTATTTTAAGGGGGGGGGGGGGGGGAGATGTGATACCCCGTATTTTTATAAGGTTATTTTGGGAATTTTGGAATTTTCCCGAGTACCCATTTAGTACGTCGGATTTAATTCAGGTAGCTTGAGACATTCTGTAATGTGCTCTGTATCTGTAATATTTTTCTCAGTGAAATAAAATACATACGACGTGCTTCGGATGTTTATACGCGTTCGCGTACGATAATTTTTATCCCGGGTTAATGTCTTGCTCGTTCAAAAGCTGAAAGGGTGGGAAAAGGCAAAAACGGTGACCGCCGTACAGTAACGGCACCCGCCGTCGCTGGGCCCGAGGTGTCAGGCCGTCGTCTCCTACTCTGGGCTTGCCAGGGCTAGGAACGGCGACCGCCGTAATTACGGCGCCAGTTGCGGCCCACCGTAGGCAAAGTTGCGGCGCCCGCCGTGATTACCCATAGGTCATTACCCGTTGGTCGCCGGCGAGCTCTGGCCGCGCCGATCTAGCCCTGCTCGGCCTCGTCTAGGGTGATGATGATGTTCCCATTGCTTTGGCTATAAAAGGAGATGTTGGGGGAAGGGTTTTGAGCCATCCCAACACCGAATCTCTGCCAAATTTTTGCCTCGTCGGAGTGTTAGTTTCGCCGGATTTCGGAAGCTTCGTTGGTGTCGGTTGGTGGTGTTTCCAGAAGCCCTTGTGAAGCCTTTTGGTTGCCTTTGGATGTTGGAACCCAGGCAAGGCAAAAAGGGGTCGAAACGCGCATCATTTGGGTGAGTTTTTCTCTCGTTCTGTCGCCGGAGTTCTTCACGGCGACCGCCGTGTTCTTTACGGCGCCCGCCGTGATGAATGCGGCGACCGCCGCCAGTGCCCAGAATGCCTTCGTGGCTTTGGCTTGGTTGGTTGTCGTCGTGGCGTCTTTCCTTTCGATTTCTTTCGTCATTCTTAGATTCGTACTGTTGTTATGTCGGATCTAACTTAGGGTTCCTTTTATGGGTCGACTCGAAGGTCGTTGTGCTGTCGGAGCTATACCCGTGTCGAGCCCGAAATCTCGTTGTTGTCGTTAGGCTTGTTTCTATTCTGCGGATTAAGGCAAGTGGCGGTTCGCTCTTGCTCATCGTTTCCATATTTACATTGATTATCAGTTATTTCAACTGATTAATTAATTTGGAACGATTATTACTGTGTTCATCTGGAAGTGATTTATAAGCTGTTTTGAAAATCATATAATAGGTTGTATATCTGTTAGAACAACGCTATTATCTGTGATCGTCTTTCGGGCCTTTATGTGGATTTATTCCGTACTATAATTGTGTTGTATCTGTGTGGTTAGCACTGTAGTTAGGAATGTACTCGTACTTCGTCCGGTCGTTTCTTTATAATTTGGTATCGGGGTGGCTCGTCTCCATCTGGTACTATTCTAAGATCATGATCGGTCTCTTTCACAAGTGTGTAGAGACAGGACACTTAGCTGGTGTCACAAACCTTCCGGTGTACGTCACTCTCGACGAAACGTATACTAAGATGTGTCGTCCCAATGGTGGGGTACACATGTAAAAGTCTAATAATGTGATGTGTGGTTTGTAATATAAATCAGATAAGTGTTACTCTGACGCACATAATTAATAAACCTTCGGCGAGTAGTGCAGCTAAGTTATAGTACAGCTAGGAAAACTCGTCTCGACTTTGATCATAGTACATTCTCTTTCTAATCTGGACTCGCTGTATGCGGTGAGGTTGGTCGTGAACCGAAGCATCTCAGTCAACTTTTAAATCATTGTTGTATGATTCTGTAAACATTCCAGATTTGTCATAATTCCTTAAAGACTCATTTCCGTTGGAGTCTTCTTTCGAGTCGATTTCTGTGAAGATTCAGTCTTCTAGAATCTTCTCTTGTGCATACCTCTTATTTATTCCAGTAGGAGTATGATGGTTGACTATCGTCATCGGTTGTTATTCGAGAAGCGATGAGTCTAACCTAATACGATTGCTTCAAACTATTCTGCTTTGTACCCTTGCTAGTCTATTCAAGTAGACTAACCCACGAACTTTGTTCTCTGCATGTGGGCTGGTGTCATCCGTTCGATTCAACACATTAGATAGAAAGTAGCTCAGAAGAATAGAAGGACTATGGAGTCGACGGTGGTTTTCGAATGTTTGAGTTATTTCGTTAATCGGGTTGAGATCTTTTGGACAATGACTTTGGTTGTAATGTATTTTATAAGACTTCCGATGTACCCTACTTTATAAGACTTCCGCTGTATTTGGTTTAAACTCTGTGTTAGCCTATTCGGGATTTGGTTGTAATCCCGTAACTCATGTTTCCTTGACAATGTTATGTTTTGGAATTGAATGCTTTGATCATTATGTATCATTTGTATTTCATAAATTGTATTTAAACGGTAAAGCCTTGGGTGATCTCGGTAAGGAACACTGGGGTCACTGGCGGTAATACCTTTCCAAAAGGGTTAAGTTTTGGGGGTGTTACAGGGCTAAGGGGGGCTCGTGATCAAGTAAAGACATAGGAATGGAAATCATCAAAATGACAGCATGACAAGGAGAGGGATGCACATACCTCAGAGACAAGGGTGAGGCCCCGAGGCGCCGGCCTCCTTGGTAAAGGGGCAAGGTTGAGGCTCTGAGCGGCAACGAGGGCGCTGACCAAGGCGGTATCAAGGCACAAGCCTCCTTCGGTGGCGCAGCCATGGGGCGTCGGCCTCCGTGGGGGTGGGTCGATAGAGAGCCGCCAATAGGCGACAAGGGGCCGCTCGTGGCGATGGGTGGCGGCCAACCAAGGCACGGTTGATCCAAGGGCGCGGACAGCCGAGTGAGCGACAAGGCACCGCCCTCCATGGTGGGCAGGCAAGGGCGCGACACCAAGTAGGAGGTGGGGGTTGCTCCAGGGGTGGGCACGCCAGGCGGCGGTGAAGGAACCGAAGGCCGTGAGGTGGGCCTTGGCGGTGCGTGTCTCCTCGGCTGCGGTGGTGGGCTGCCGGTCACTAGGCACATCCCCGGTGTGGTCCGGCGGACGCCGGCCCGGTGGCGGCCGGGCGACAAGAAGCTCGCTGGGCTCCTCACGTGCCGAGGCCTCAAGTTGGCGGTCAGCCGGGGCGCACAAGGAGGCGCCGGGAAGAGGGGCACCGTGGGGAGTGGTGCCAAGGCCAGAGTAGGCAGCGGGGAAGTGGTGGGGATGATGGCCAAGGTGGGCCCCACGGCAGCCATCCAGTGACCATTGGTTTTCGCCGTTATTGTCTCCTCGGCGGCCATGACATGCTCCGCTCAGCGTCGTTCGACCTCGGCGAGGGCCTCGTTGAGTCAGGTATCGATGGACTTAATTGATACACTCCCTCTCTCTACGGAGGGCGACGCGCAAGGCCTCGGCGGTGACCTCAGTGCGGCAGGTGGCAGCTTCCTTGGCGTGACCCTCTTCGGCTAGTCTAGCCGCAAAGGACTCGTGGGCGCGATCATATCCTCGGTGGCTCACATCTGCCCAAGCCTCCTCTTCAAAGGTCCCGAGATACTCTCTATAGGGGCGGGGAGGCGGTAGCCAACCCGGGTCACGGCGGTCTAGCGGGCGCTGAGGCTGGCCTTGGGTGGATGTGAGCCACCGAGGATATGACCGCGCCCACGAGTCCTTTGCAAGGCTTTTCTTCCCAAGAAGCTAGATCGTGACCAAGCAAGGGATTCTTCCTTCTCTCTTTGAGTTGAACGTCTCCTTAGGGTTCTTGAAGGTGGGAGCAATGAAGGAACCGTGGGGAACCTAGGGGTGGCCGGCCATGAGACTCCTTGGCTGGCCGTGGCTTCCAATGAACCAAGGGGAGCCTCTAGGAGAGGTTCCTTGGCTTGTTTGTCTTGGAAAGAACTCAATGAGCTAGATTGATGGATGAACTCGTGAGGATTGAGAGGAAAAGAAGAGATTTTAATGCTTTGGGGTTGATAGAAGTAAGTGAAGGCCTTGGGGAGGTATTCCTCTAACCCAAGGGAAATATTCCACTTCTATAATCTTCAACTAAGTTACAAGGAAGCCAACACTTGGCTTAAATAGATAAAACACTTGGCCAACAAGGCCTTGCCAACTAATGGGTTGTGGTCCATTTGCAAATGGCCCAACACGCCCAAAAAGAAAACAATAATAAAGACAACAAGTTCCTAAAGACTACTACTACAAATAGTAAAGCTAGGATAAGAACCCCTAAGTGGGTCCGGATAGGCGCGCCATGGGGCGCGGATATGGATGGCATACGTCATGACTAATGGCAAGACAAGTCATTACGTTGAAGGCCTTAAGCCAAGGCATCGGGGTGCCAAGGGCCCAAGAGCCAAGGTGCAAGGGCAATGTCGGGGTCTATCACTCTCCCCTTCTTAGCTTCGAAGCATCCTCGCTTCGAGTCTGTAGGGAGGCCGGGGAGTGGCGGAAGTATGGTGGCGCGTCTCCCCTTCTTAAAGGTGAAGGTAGAGTGAGAGAGACCGCCACTAACAAAAAGAGGACCATCGTCGGGCGGCTCCTTGGCCATACCTACATGAGAGGGCTCATGGGCGAGCCACATGCGCAGGTACACTGTCGGCGGCATGCATAGAAGCGGCACATCGGGGTTGGCGGGCACAGGGGCCAGAGGCGTGGGCACCGGAGCCGGCGGAGGCTCGGGCACCGGGGCCGATGGGGGTGCAGGTTCCGGGGCCGGTGGGGGAATGGGCACTGGAGCCGGCGGAGGCGCGGGCATCGGGGCCGGCGGCGGCGCGGGCACTAAGGTTGGTGGAGGCGCGGGCACTGGGGCCGGTGGATGCTCGGGCACCGAGGCCCACACCGGGACCGGAGGATGGGTGACAAGAGAGGCTCGGCCATAGTTTGTCTTGCAAGCTAGTATGGACTCGGGGGTGTAGCGCCTAGCCATGAGATAGAGGAGCTAAGCCCATGTGTCCACAGGATGCCAACCGCGACTACGACGATTGCCTTGGAGCCAAACCCACCAATCCCAAGCATCGTCGGTGAAGCACCCGGTGGCAAGGTAATGTGGGTGGCGCGTCACATGCAAATGAAAGTGGATATGGGAGCTTCTTCTTCAACCTTTAACAAGGCAATGTGGGTGGCGGCAAGGTGGCAGGCGGCTGGTGGCTATGGAGGCAATGTGGGTGGCGGCAAGGTGGCAGGCGGCGGAGGTGCGATGGCCGGTGGTGGTGACAAGGTGGCGGAAGGCAATTTTTTTTGGCTTTTGGACTGATATTTTGTGGAGATGATGGGAATGGCAAGGGGAGCTGGAAAATGAGTGAAATAAAGAAAAATGAGAGAAAAAGATGCACTTACTTGGCCGCTAAGGCGCTAAGCTCTGATACCAGTTGATGTCAATCAAACCTCCAAGAGGAGGCCTTTCTTCACGAATTTACTCGATCATGGCTAAGAAAGCTTGGTCTTCTTCTCTTGGGCAGCAAATGAGTCTTCAATGGTGTTCTTGAGGAGATCTTGAAGTGTCTTGATGGCAGAAGCAAGGGTGAAGTCTTCAAAGCTCCCTTGGAAAGAGAATGGTCAATGGAACCTCAAAGGAGGTTCCTTGGCAAGCGTTTATTTTGTTTGCAAGAACAAGATTGTTGTTTGGTGTTTGAATGATTTCGTGTGAAAGAAGGAGGAGAGAAAGAAGAGATTTAGAGTTGGAAGATATAGTGGAAGTCTTAGGGAGGTATTCCTCAAACCCAAGATGGATAATCCACTCTATTAATCTTTAACCTAGTTACAATGAGCTATAAAAGGAGTTTAAATAGTCATGACATTTTAGCCAACAAGGGAAGCCTTTAATGGGCCTTAGTGAGTTGGAACCCATATGCAAATTTCTCTTCACACTCACTAAGGCAAGACCAAAATCACGAGACTAAATAACCAAAAATAGAAAGGGGATAAAAGCCTTAGAGGCTTGGATATAGGCGTGCGCATGAATGCCTTGTAATCGAAGCATGGTCGATGCTTGAGTGTCGTGGCATAGGTGCGTCGGCGCCTTGGTGGTCACGGCCTTGGCTCCTCCATAATAAGGCATAAGAGTAGGCGCGGCCCTTGGGCTGGAGTGTGTTGGAAGCATCCATCACCGGGACTCATCGGGCTTCGTATGTCGGGATACATAACCTGGCATCGTGAATTGACATGCCTAAAGTCGTATGCCTAATCAAAGAAATCCTAAAGTACCTACTAAAGAGTATAGCAAGCAAGTCAGGGTCGAACCCAAGGGAATCAGGTTATCAATTCTTATGCTTTTCAAGTCACCAACTAAGAACTAGGGGGGGTTTAATATCAGTTTCGTAACCAAGTAACAAGTAAACAGATTCGCAGGCAAAGGTTGTGAATATGATTGGGAAAAGCGTCACACCTGACAAAAATCCACACAACAAACAATACGATTGATCACTGAAATCTATGATTCTCAAGTTCTTATCTTTTCTTTAGTTGTTCTTATCCTTATCATATGTAACTATTAGTTCTACCAGCCCTGATAGTACTTATTACTAAATCAAATCCGAAAACCTTCAAGACTCAACAAAGCAATAGCATTCAAACAAGGATTCAACAAGATACATGCAATAGACACAACCCGTTACTAATAGCATGCAATTAACTCTCTCTCACGATGAACACTCGCAACCCGCTTATGCAAATCGTGTTTGCTACTAGATAAGCAACCCGAACCCGGAATCACAAACCCTAGCAATTAGGAAGATATCAATAGACCTAGTTAGCTACTCTAGATAAATCAACATAAACCCACAAACATTCAAGCACAAGAGAATTAATACAACTAGATAGGAAAACGAACAAGAGTAGAAATCTCACAAACGATTATCTGAAGGCTTCAAACGTCAAGTGTAACAAATGGAAGTTTAGTTCTCCATAAGGTCTTGAGAGAAAACTAGAGTTGTAGAGAATAGATGATTACCCTAAAAGAGTCTAGAACGTAAGCTTAAATACTAGGGAAAAAGTTCAGAATATTAAAAGGAAAAGAAAATATCAAACTTGGAAATAAAGTTTCAGAATTAATAAAAGAAAAAAAATATCCCAGAAACAAATCCGATAAGTCTTCAGTGTCGGTCACCGCGGGTGCGGTGACATCCACCGTGGGTGCGGTGGGTCTTCAGTCGGCAGGTGTCTTCTGCTAGCTCACCGCGGGTGCGGTGGTATTGGGCGCGGTGGCACCTCCAGCTTATGCGACACTTCCGTAAAAATGCCATAACCTTCTATTCCCAACTCGGATGGCGCTCATATTTTGAGGACTTGCAGTAGACTTCAAGATATAACTCCTCGAATTGGAATCACTCCATTTGGACATCTGAGTAAAGAGAACGAACCAATTGAATTCAGCACATTGTTCTTCTACTCTTCAATGCACTTCAAACCTCTGTAAATCCCATGATTTTTTCACTTCTAGTCTTCTCTTCCGGATTATAGAATTGCCATCAAATCATATCCAAACATCACCTAAATCATGCTAATAACCACTAGATCGCTATACAATATACCGCATATCAAATTCCCCCATACTTAGACCTTTACTCGTCCCGAGTAAGCTAAAAACTGAACTCACTCCATCAATCATGCTCCAAGGCCTCAGGAAATACAAGAAAATATGACACTAGTAGTTACAACACATCAACAATAAGCTCCAAGACAATCAAAACAAACAATGCAAGACTAATCCAAACCGAACTCCATCTAATCACCTTATTCCTCCATAGTGGCCTACCCGAATCCTCCTTATAACTCCCCTTCTTATGTCGCCAACGCCAAAATGATGAATCCTAATAATCACTCAATTTTTTTCTTTCACTCATTTTGCCAAGGCGTCCTTTCGGGTTTTCACCAAGCCACTCATTTCATTTTTCAATAGATTGGCTTACAATATACTCACGTCACTCTTGACCAATTATTACCCCAGCCTAATGTTGGTCCAAGCCACCTGCTTATTACCTAAGCCGCCCTTTCGGGTTTTCGACCTATCCCAGGATTTCTATTTTAGCCTTTTTTCAAATTTTTGGCTTTTTCTTTTTCTTTTCTCCTCAACGACGTAGCAAGTGTAGAACTATCCCCATGCTTAAACATTGCATTGTCCTCAATGTAATGAAAGACAAAAAGAATAGAAGCACATGGAAAAGCAAAAAATAACTCACAAACGCCGTCGTGTTGGCTTAGACACTTCCGTTGTTGCTGGCGGTAATATCATATAAGCACAGGTCTCTGGTGTTGTGTGGGTCTTCAACTCATCTCTACCGTGCAACCAAAGGAAATCACTGTGGTGAGTAGTGGTATGTCAAAGAATACGGGGCTGCACGACCTTCAATGAACACAAAAAATGGGCCCAGATGTCATCGTGGTATGGGCCCTGGTGTTCCTCCTCTCCAGCTGTCGATTGTAGGGCGATCATTGTTGCCAACTAATATGTGGGGCTAATGTCGCCGCCTTGACAACATGATGCGCACCTTCTCCATGGGGAACTCTGGATAGTTGGCCTGCGGTAAAACTCAGTTTTTTTTTTTTAATTCCGTTTAAGGTGTTTTCAGAATTTTATTTTATATATATATTTTTTAATTTTTAGAAAAAGAAGGACTTACAGCGAATGTCACCGCGGGTGCGGTGCTGCTGGGCTCTCCGCCTTCTTCCCTGCAGAAAAAGTAAAAGACAATTAAATTGAACTAAAACAGTACGAAAATTTAACCTACCTAACTTGGGTTGCCTCCCAAGCAGCGCCTTAGTTAATGTCGTTGGCTCGACATGAGACTCAGACAACCTCAACCCACAGCATCAGGTTCCTTAGGAACCCTCTCATTCAGCACCTCTTTTCTGAACCAATCATGGAAATGTTTGAACCTTAGACCATTCCTCTTCTTAACCGGCTCTTTCACCTTGACCTTCTTAGTCGTCTTTCCCCCATACTTAGATCGATCAAGGGGGTGCTTAACCTCCGATTGTTCATTCTGCACAACAAAAGGGAACGACTTCTTGCCCTGTAGAGTCAGTAAGGTGGGGCAACTGCCCAAAAGAGAAGTAGGAGACTCACCCTTCTCATCCAATAAAGCCGTGACTGCCTGCAGATTAGAAGATATAGTAATACCGATAGGCAAGTCAACTATGGAATCTTCTATTATAGGTTGCAATTCATCCAAAGGGTTAGGACTCATTACATCAACAAAGTTTAAAGAGGTGTTAATGACAGGTTTCATATCATATATGTTATATTCAATTCCATCCCCATCAAATTCCATAGTTAATTTCCCACTTCTGACATCAATTGTGGTATTCACAGTTTTCATGAATGGTCTACCTAACAGCATAGGTGCACCTGTACTACTACCCATATCAAGCACACAAAAATCAGTGGGAAAAATCAGCTTATCTACCATAACAAGGACATCTTCAACAACCCCTTTCGGGTAGACATTGGTTCTATCGGCTAATTGAATAACTAGCCTAGTGTCATGTAATGGTGGTAGACCAAGAGACTCATATAATGACAATGGTAAGACATTAATAGCTGCACCAAGATCTAGCATAGCTTTATCAATCTTTGTCACACTGATGATGCAAGGGATAGAGAACATACCTGGTTCACTGCACTTCTTGGGCATACGCCTTTGAAACACAGCAGATACTTGCTCGCTCACCTGGACCTGCTTTTTTTGCTTCTGCTTTTGTGTCCTCTTGATTTTGCAAAGTTCCTTCAAGAAACGAACATATTTGGGAATATTTTTAACAAGTTTGAGTAAAGGGATGTTTACCTCGCACTTGCTAAAAGTCTCGAAGAGGTCCTTGTCGTTGATGATTCTCCTCTCCTTAAGTGCCTCTGGGAATGGGGCGGGTGGCTTCTCGGAACCGAGAGGGGGAAAGTACGGACGAACATAGGCGTCCACGTATGGCTCTTTAGCAATTCTAGAAGTCTCACCGCGGGTGCGGTCAGATTCCACCGCGGGTGCGGTCGTCTCAACTGAGAATTCTCAGACTTTCTCGATACCGTCACCGCGGGTGCGGTCATCCACTGCGGGGTGCGGTGATGTCAACAGAGACTTCTGTTGCTTTTCTGGAGTCCCACCGCGGGTGCGGTCATCCCACCACGGGTGCGGTTGTGTTGTAGACCCATCTGTTGATTTCGCCGCTGGGTACGCCATGGTGGGCTCTGGGTGCGACAAGTGCTCCAGAGCTTCTGTAGACGCACTACGGGGTGCGGTGTCCTGCCGCGGGTGCGGTGGTGTGAGTTCAGAGAGCTCTTTTTCGGCGGCGTCCTCTTCAGCACTAGGAACGACGTTCAATTGCTTACCACTTCGAAGCATAACAGCACTAACATTTGCCCGTGGGTTAACTACCGTTTGAGATGGTAGATTTCCCGAAATCTTTGCATCGATCTTTATGATAGCTTCAGCCATTTGTCCCATCTGCTTCTCTAGATTCTTAATGCTTGACTCCGTAGATTGAACATGAGTTGTAAAGTGCTTAGTCAAGGTTTGGAGCATATCTTCAGTTGAAGCAGAAGTACCGGGTTGTTGACCTTGTGACCTTTGTAGAAGTTGAGGTTGTAGTTGATTCGGTTGATCCCTCCATCTGAAATTTGGGTGGTCTCTCCATCCCAGATTATAAGTGCTGGAGTAGGGATTGTTCCGAGGTCTTGGCGGTCCATAACCTCCTACAGTGTTCACCTTAGCATTCGGGTCATCTTGCAATTGAGGACATACATTGGTGGGGTGGAATTGATCAGCACAAATCCCACATGCTTTGAGTTGTTGAGGAGTTCCTTGCAGCGTTAGTCTCCTCACCATGTCCTTCAATTCAGCAATCTCGCTTACTAGCCCAGAGCGATTGGAGTCCATAGCATTGACTCCTCTCTTGATAGAAGTTCTACCGAAATTTCTTGTCCCTTCGGCCATCTCCTGAATCTTTTCCATGGCTGCCACCGGTGTTGTGTTAAGAATGTTGCCACCACATGCAACGTCAACAATTCTTCTTTCATTGTCCAGTAGACCATTGTAAAGATGAAGCACTAGATCTTGATTCGTGTAACCATGGAATGGACAGCTTGAGCAAAGTCTCTTGAACTGCTCGTAGTACTCATATAAGGTCTCGTCAGCCTCTTGCTCATTGTTGCTTATAGCCTTTTTCAAGTTATTCGTCTTCTTGGCAGGAAAATACTTTTCGAGAAAAGCCTTATGCAGTTTGTTCCAAGTATCTATGCTTCCAGTGGGTAGATGGTAGTACCAATCATCGATTGCGTCCTTAAGGGTGAACCCGAAAGCTCTCATCTTGATTTGTTCCTCAGTGACGTTAGCCGGTTTCATACTCATACAGACAGTGTGGAATTTACCCATATGCTTGATTGGTCTTCTCCGCTTAGTCCATGGAATGACAGGAGCAAATGAATCAGCCCTGGCTTCAACTAGAAGTTGACGCCCTCTCCTATGGCAGGAATTGTAACATCCCATGCCAAGCTATCCCAGCCACCAAGCCGCCCAGCCACCCAGCCACCCAACGGTGCCGGCGCCGGTACTGGTGCCGTATGGATGTCCAAAGGCATGCAGCCTACACACCCAACCCTTCCCCCATTTTAAATGGGTAGGTTGTTACCGCGGAGGTTCGAACTCCCGACCTTTAGATATAAGGGCATTACCTTGCCACTTATATCACCAATTGCGCTGCAGCACAATTGGTGATATAAGTGGCAAGGTAATGCCCTTATATCTAAAGGTCGGGAGTTCGAACCTCCGCGGCAACAACCTACCCATTTAAAATGGGGGAAGGGTTGGGTGTGTGGGCTGCATGCCCTTGGACATCCAGGCGGCACCAGTACCGGCGCCGGCACCGTTGGGTGGCTGGGGTAGCTTGGCCTGGGATGTTACAAAAAAGTACACTTTTATGTGAGTGCTCAAGCCACGGACCTACAGGCCCAACATGAGACACTCCATGAGCCGCAGCCCATGTACCCCAACCCATCTCTGGTGGCCTACACCAAATTAATGGTGGCTAGTTCCATCAGGTTGTTGGTGGGAATCGAACACGCGACCTCCCACCCTTTATCCACTCCCCACAACACAATTGGTAACAAGTGGGTGTTAGGCCGCTTGTTAAAGCGTGAGGTCTCGGGTTCGAGCCTTGCGAACAACCTCCCAGCCATGGGGATTTGGTTAGGGTACATGGGCTGCGGCCCATGGATAGAGAAATGGCTGGCCCGATAAGGTCGGAGCCCCTCTCATTCAAAGTGTACTTTTTTGTAATACCCACACCACATTGGGCCGGCCCATCACAGGGCTGTAGCCCATACACCCCAACCCATCCTTGGTAGTTCCTCCTAATTAATTAGGAAGCTATTTCCAAGTGGTTGTTCGTGAGGCTCGAACTCGAGACCTCCCGCTTTAACAAGCGGCCTAATGCCCACTTGTTACCAATTGCGCTGGAAATAGCTTCCTAATTAATTAGGAGGAGCTACCAAGGATGGGTTGGGGTGTATGGGCTGCAACCCTGTGATGGGCCGGCCCAATGTGGTGTGGGTATTACAGGAATAGCCACAGCTAAAGGTTGTTGCATCAGATTAGGCGCGGTCAATTGCCGAAGCGTTTGGTCACCCATTGCAACTTGTGGTGTAAAGTGTTCTCTGTGATTCCTGTGGAATGTCCTGTCGATCTCTGGATCTAAATCAACAAGTGGATTATCAATAGCACGGGTGTAGACCATAAGATAGACCCACACCAAAGTTGGTAACAAACAAACACAAAATACAGAAATTTTGACTCCCCGGCAATGGCGCCAAATTTGACAGGCCTAAAGTCGTATGCCTAATCAAAGAAATCCTAAAGTACCTACTAAAGAGTATAGCAAGCAAGTCAGGGTCGAACCCAAGGGAATCAGGTTATCAATTCTTATGCTTTTCAAGTCACCAACTAAGAACTAGGGGGGGTTTAATATCAGTTTCGTAACCAAGTAACAAGTAAACAGATTCGCATGCAAAGGTTGTGAATATGATTGGGAAAAGTGTCACACTTGACAGAAATCCACACAACAAACAATACGATTGATCACTGAAATCTATGATTCTCAAGTTCTTATCTTTTCTTTAGTTGTTCTTATCCTTATCATATGTAACTATTAGTTCTACCAGCCCTGATAGTACTTATTACTAAATCAAATCCGAAAACCTTCAAGACTCAACAAAGCAATAACATTCAAACAAGGATTCAACAAGATACATGCAATAGACACAACCCGTTACTAATAGCATGCAATTAACTCTCTCTCACGATGAACACTCGCAACCCGCTTATGCAAATCGTGTTTGCTACTAGATAAGCAACCCGAACCCGGAATCACAAACCCTAGCAATTAGGAAGATATCAATAGACCTAGTTAGCTACTCTAGATAAATCAACATAAACCCATAAACATTCAAGCACAAGAGAATTAATACAACTAGATAGGAAAACGAACAAGAGTAGAAATCTCACAAACGATTATCTGAAGGCTTCAAACGTCAAGTGTAACAAATGGAAGTTTAGTTCTCCATAAGGTCTTGAGAGAAAACTAGAGTTGTAGAGAATAGATGATTACCCTAAAAGAGTCTAGAACGTAAGCTTAAATACTAGGGAAAAAGTTCAGAATATTAAAAGGAAAAGAAAATATCAAACTTGGAAATAAAGTTTCAGAATTAATAAAAGGAAATAAAATATCCCGGAAACAAATCCGATAAGTCTTCAGCGTCGGTCACCGCGGGTGCGGTGGGTCTTCAGTCGGCAGGTGTCTTCTGCTAGCTCACCGCGGGTGAGGTGGTATTGGGCGCGGGCGCGGTGGCGCCTCCAGCTTCTGCGACACTTCTGTAAAAATGCCATAACCTTTGATTCCCAACTCTGATTGCGCTCATAATTTGAGGACTTGCAGTAGACTTCAAGATCTAACTCCTCGAATTGGAATCACTCTATTTGGACATCTGAGTAAAGAGAACAAACCAATTGAATTCAGCATATTGTTCTTCTACTCTTCAATGCACTTCAAACCTCTGTAAATCCCATGATTTATTCACTTCTAGTCTTCTCTTCCGGATTACAGAATTGCCATCAAATCATATCCAAACATCACCTAAATCATGTTAATAACCACTAGATGCGCTATACAATATATCGCATATCATGAATCGCGACCATCGCACAACCTGGCAACGTGAATTGCGAACAAGCCCTAAAGGCCAGGAGGCACTAAGCAATCCCCAACCATATACAACGACACCGACTCACGGTGGCTAAGGGCGTAGAGCGCGTCGGCATTCGACTGATTCTCTACCCGGCGGAGAACGCGAGGAAACCCGGCCGAGTAAGGGAAGTAGTGGACTTCTCGGACAACGTAGTTGGGATCTCCGACATCGGCCAAGTCAAAAATGATGTCAAGAGTGAAGCCAGTAGTGATGCGACCCTGCCCTCCATTACAGCCATAGAGGAAGAAGAAGCCATGAGCATGCGCTCAGAAGGGTTAGTGGGAAGACCGCGTTCCAATGCCAAGCAATGCTTCATCGCGTGCCTCAGCGCTAGCTTATGCAAGCCATCACCAAAGAACACGTCTTCTTTCAAGCGACTCCATCCAAGTATGAAGACCGCGATCGTCGCCATACTCCTCGCATCTGGTATAGAGACCGCGATCTACTTCAAGCGTCTCCAGCCAAACCCCGAGATCGCGTTCTATCTCAAGGTCCTCGCATTCAATGATGAACGCGTTCTTTGAATATCTTTGTAAATTTTAGAACATTATTATTCTCAGTGTTTTCCTTTTGGGGTGTGTGTTCCACGCGTGTCGCGTGGGCCAGCCCATTAAGCGAGACTCGGCCCATTCGAGTCCCGCTATAAAAGTCCAACTCAGCCTTCTGTAATAGGTTACGTCTAATTTGAATCAAAGCTTAAGTTTGAGAGCATATCGCCTCCTTCCTTTGATTGGACGTCAAACACACCTCTATCTTCTCATCTCCTTCACTCCGCTGCCGACGCTACGGCAATCGCTTGATTCTTCAAGCCAAGTCTTCCTTCGCATCTCCCTTCACTCCGCTGCCGACGCTACGGCCCAAGACTTGTCTTTTCAAGTCATCTATCCCCTTCAACAATCGCTTCCGCCATTGCAATACCACTATCAATCATCGCGTTCACCAACTCCCACGAGGCCCAAATACAGCGTTTCACTCGTTCAACCCCAGAATCGACATGCACGACTTCCCACCAAGATCATCGATCCGGCATTCACAAGCAGGAACGCATCAACTGGCATCAGAGCCTTTGATCTTGTAAGTCGCTTGTCAAGTTGTCATTTGTTCATGAATTTTTGTTTTCCCCATCATCCTTGCTTCCGCGTCAGTCACAATTGTTTTTCTTCAAACACATGCTAGTCCTTTCGGTTTCTACAAGAGAATCTCTTGGCCGATAATTGCTTGATCCCATCGCGAAATTTGTGTGATTTGCTCGCGTGAAATCCTCTGAAATTAATTGCTTAATTTGCTTAATTAATTCCGTGAATTTCGCATAACATAAATGCCATATCTTCTTGTTGATTGACCGCCATAAATCTGCATATTCTTCTCTCTCCTATCGCGTCAATCTCGCGATTTCTTTCTATATTAGTTACTTAGCCGATTTTATTTTGTTTTATTTAATTCTTATCCGATCTTCAATCAAAAGTCAAAACAAGATCTCGGATTTGAATTTCAAATTCAAAAAAAAAAAGTCAAGTCCCATTCAAAAAAAATAACGCGACTTAATTATAAAAAAAAAAAGGAAAGCCAAAATAAGGCAACCTTCTTTCCCCCTCTCGGCTAGGCTCATCTTCTTCATCTCTCCACCGTCTAGGTTAACACCTTGAAGGTTGGTTCTTGTGTGTTTGTGTTGTTTACGTAAGAGGTTAAGACTTTATTCAATTGGTTTCGTTTGCTTTTGTGCTTGCATATCACACTTGCTTTGCTTGCCTTTAGCCGCCTTCACGGCCAAAAGAACGCGCCCTCCTACGTGAACACTTGCTACTTGCTAGTTGCTTGCTTGCTCTTTGGTTTTGTATTGTCTTTTGTTCGTTTTTACTCGCGATGTCTAGTCACATTGTCTTAGGAAATGAGAACGCGCCAAATCTACCCTTGGTGCCACAACAAGACCAACACAATGAAAACCCCCTTTTGGAGCTCTCGGCTGAACAACGCGAGATCCAGGAGTTACGACGCCAAGTTGCTCAACTCCAGTCCATACAGCGCGTCACACCCGTGATGACCGCGCCAACACAAATGATCCTAATAGATGCAGCGGGAGGACCGCGACAAACTAACACTGGTCCAAGCCAACAACGCGTGGATAAGGGAAAAGGGTTGATGCCTTCGACCTCCAACCGCGCCTACAACGGCTTCAATCAGTCATAGAGAGTCGCCAAGGATACGTATCGCACTGCGATCATTCCGCACCGCGCGCAAATCCTAACGACTACGTCACCGGCTCCGACCGCGACAATGATCATCAAGGTGAGTTTTCTGAACCATACGACTTTGATGACAGGTATGCATCTCGACGCACCCAGCGCTGTGTTCAAGGCTCAGCACCTCACGAAGGCCGATTACGCGAAGCCGGGTTAGCTGTTGCGACACCGCGAAGACCCAGTCGTCGTCGAAGTGGCCACAAGCGACGCGATGAGGCCGATTTCGAGACGCCAACTACCCAGCCATGAGGCTATGATGTGTGTGACCACCTACGACATCAAAGTGCTCGAATGCCACGCTACGGGTCCGATGGCTATGCGTCAATCACACCCAGAGTCCAAGACGACTTCGACGACGAGGAAGTTGAAGACTCAGGTATGATAAATTCTGGCTATTCTTACCCCTCTCTTGGAGATCCACTTGAATTGCAGGACCACTCTTCGGATTGGATTCCTCCACCGTGTCTTAAAGCACAAAGAGATTGCGATCATGGCATTGGCGGCGAGCGCCGCGATGTCATGCCCAGAGATGTCCGCCAAGCCGATCATGGAACCCAACCGCGTCAACGCGATGACGCCTACGCGCCCATGGAAGATTTTGCTCGCGGCAAACCACAACAAGCACGCGAGAGGCTTCGCCATGCACACGTTAAAGACCATGGCGTCCGCGCCTATGAGAACCCTCTCTATGACGTCGCGCCACACAACGTGCCATTACAAGCCCCTGCCCAACCTCGATACCAAAGACACGAAGTCAAGATAAAAATCGAGCATAACCCTTCTGTTTTTCTTGAATGGGTGTAGGCTACGGAGTACACACTTCGCTATTGTCGAGTGCCACCTGAGGAGCATGTCGACGCCGCGACACTTCACTTCCGCGGAGCAGCCAGAGTGTGGTGGCATCGTTTCGAGGATGACTGTGTGGGTCGCCACCGAACAAGGGTCACCAAATGGCACCAACTCATGTACGTGATGACCAAGAAATATGTGCCTCTAGATTACAGAAATCAAATGAGAATAGAGATAGCCATGGCTTGCCAAGGCTCACAAACTCCCCTCGAGTTTTTCTCCAAGCTAGAGGACATGTATTACAAGGCAAACATAAGTGTTGCACCATCGACTTTGAGGACCAAGTTTTTAAGTGGCCTGAACGCGCCAATCCGCGACCAGCTGGAGATCTTGCCCATCAAGGATCTCAACACGTTGACCCACACGGCGATGTAGGTTTACAACCAACTCGCGCGTCGCAAGCACTCCTCTTGGCAACCAGTCCACACCAGGTATGAATCTAACCCTGGTCATTCCCTTACTACTGATGTGCGCGCGCCAGTCACAGGAACCACCGCGTCCAGCCAAGAGCGACATGGCAAGAACGCGTTGCCCACCTCCAATGCAGCTCACGCGACCACCACAAAGGGCTCTTCACAGAGCAATGAGCGTGCGCGTGACCTTGAATGTTTCAAGTGTGGAGGGCGCGGCCACTACCAAAGGGATTGTCCGAATAATAGAAAGGTCATCTTCTCCAACACTGTAGTCGGATATGAATCCTATGAGGAGGAAGTGGCACCACTTGAGGCCATTGACAAAGGAGATAAAGAAGACCGCAAAGACGCTTATGTGTGTAGGGCTGTCGCGATACATGTTGGCACACCTCTCAGCCTTGTCACGCGTCGCATCCTCACCGTCAAGGAAGGCAGCCTTGTCGACCAACGCGAGAATCTCTTCCAGACGCGTTGCTTGGTTAAGACCGCGACCTTGAGTGTTATCATCGATGGAGGCAGCTGTTGCAACATCGTCAATGAGAAGGTGGTCAACCATCTCAGCCTGCCGATAATGCCTCATCCACAACCATATGGCCTACAATGGCTCTCTTCAAATTCAGTTAACTCTGTCTCACGGCAGTGTCTTCTACCTTTTTCCATTGGTCCCTACACAGACACAGTTTTATGTGATGTGATTGCAATGGACGCAACCCACCTCTTGCTTGGGCGTCCATGGCAGTTTGATCGTTGCGTACTTCACGATGGGTATCTAAACACCTATGTGTTTACCTACCACAGGAAGCGCGTGACTCTCTTACCAATGTCTCCACATGAGATTTTCCAGGAGCAGGTGAAGCGAGATCGCCACAAGGATTTGCAATTGACCAAGACCGCAGACACAGCACAGCGACCCAACTCCATATCTGGCGCGTCTTTAACAACCCTAAACCCTGGCGAAAGAAGGATGCGTCCTCCATCAGGCCAACACAACGCGTCCCATAACAATGCACCCAATGATTGCACGCGTTGCAGAGACACTGGGAGTACAACACCACTAAGCACTGCGTTACAGGGCAGTTATGCCTACCATGTGCTTCTCGCCCGACCAAGGGACTTCACTGCCGGTTTGAACAGCAAAGTGCCTTCTTGCATGTTAGTACCAACTCTAAGCTTGCACTGCGCACACATCGGCGCGCCTTTGCCCCCAGCTTTCGCCGCGTTGCAAGCGGAGTTCACCGCGGAATTGACAGAGGCACCTTCAAACGCACTACCACCCTTGTGTAGCCTTCCACAGACAATCAACTGGGTGAATGGTGCCTATCTGCCACATCGCGGCCGCCGTCGATTCGTGTTCGAGACCGGAGACCTCCATTGGGTGCACTTGCACGAGTATGTGGAGCACAAGATCGATGTTGGTGAAGCGGGGACACTTCACAGCCAAGTGGGGGAGGGTGATGCGACCCTGCCCTCCATTACAGCCATAGAGGAAGAAGAAGCCATGAGCATGCGCTCAGAAGGGTTAGTGGGAAGATCGCGTTCCAATGCCAAGCAATGCTTCATCGCGTGCCTCAGCGCTAGCCTATGCAAGCCATCACCAAAGAACACGTCTTCTTTCAAGCGACTCCATCCAAGTACGAAGACCGCGATCGTCGCCATACTCCTCGCATCTGGTACAAAGACCGTGATCTACTTCAAGTGTCTCCAGCCAAACCCCGAGATCGCGTTCTATCTCAAGGTCCTCGCATTCAATGATGAACACATTCTTTGAATATCTTTGTAAATTTTAGAACATTATTATTCTCAGTGTTTTCCTTTTGGGGTGTGTGTTCCACGCGTGTCGCGTGGGCCAGACCATTAAGCGAGACTCGGCCCATTCGAGTCCCGCTATAAAAGTCTAACTCAGCCTTCTGTAATAGGTTACGTCTAGTTTGAATCAAAGCTTAAGTTTGAGAGCATATCGCCTCCTTCCTTTGATTGGACGTCAAACATACCTCTATCTTCTCATCTCCTTCACTCCGTCGCCGACGCTACGGCAATCGCTTGATTCTTCAAGCCAAGTCTTCCTTCGCATCTCCCTTCACTCCGCTGCCGATGCTACGGCCCAAGACTTGTCTTTTCAAGTCATCTATCCCCTTCAACAATCGCTTTTGCCATCGCAATACCACCATCAATCATCGCGTTCACCAACTCCCACGAGGCCCAAATACAGCGTTCCACTCGTTCAACCCCAGAATCGACACGCGTGACTTCCCACCAAGATCATCGATCCAACATTCACAAGCAGGAACTCATCAAGTAGCAAGCAATGTGTATCTCCGTCGACGCCCTCCAACATAGAGATGGGAGGCGGCCACAACCCAATCTCCCCGACACCTTGCCAGACGCCCTCTCCAATAAACGAGCACTATATCAACTGTCTGAGGGTTCTCCACAGCATAACTACCGGGCAAAGGAGGAAAGCCAGAAGGATGGTCCATCTACTACAAAGTTGCAAGGAAAGAAGAAGCAAGACAAGCACGAGAGAATGCTAGAGAAGAGAAGCAGAAACACACAAAAGAATACAAGAAGCACAGAGGATACAAGTGAGCGGAAAAGGAGAAACCAATATATAGTGAGCGGTTGACCTCAACCGCCCGCAGCCCGAGGGCCACAATTAATGTTCATCACAAAAAACAAATTGTCCAGAAAACACCCATGACAAATTTAAGACAAGGAAGAAGAAGAAGAAGAGGAAAAGCAAGCAGTAGAGGCCACTCGGTCAGGGGCTCAGTGGTTGACACCTGGCAATCTAGGGTCCGCGGCACTTTGGCGGCCCCCGTCCATCTACTACACCACACCTTGTGATGGGTAGCAAAGAAGTCATCATTATGAGCCTGCCTAGCCGGCGGGTCCGAGAACATGTCGAAGCCAATTGGCAATCTCGTCCCTGTCGCCGCGGAGTGAGCGGCTACCGGTTGCGAAGAGCTCCCCGAAAAGATTGAAGGTGAGGCAAACGCATCAAGGTCTCTCTTTGTGCCTCGCTCTTTCGCAGGCACAGTCGACCCTTCAAAAAGAGTAAACACGCCCCATGCTTCCAATACACCGGGGTGATCATCCACCATATAACCAATTGGGGGAGGCCGGTAGAACTCGGCTTGCCTAGGCCTTATCGGTTGGGCGCACGGATTGAGGACGATGGGATCCACGCCAGCATGATGAGCCATATGGTTCACACCATCCTGACCCCCGGCCTCATACACGGAACGTGAGAGGTACGCACATCTCCGCTTGAGGCGCGACCCCTTCGTGAACTCTATCACTGCCTCTTGCCGGATCGTTTGCTTTTGATGGGAGAAGCCGGTGATAGCATCCCTCAATCTCTCGACTTCCGAAAGAAGCCCTAAATGCTCCTGACTCAAGCGAGAAAGCTCCACCTTAGCCTCCCCTGCCTCCCGACTAAACCTCGCAGCTTCCCACTCCGCCTCCTCAGCTCTGTGCCTAGCCCGGCACACTTGCTCCTCGAGTAGCCTAGCTTGCTCTACGACTTGCTACCTCAACTCCTCCACGTGATGTGCATACTCCTCAGCCAGCCTGATGCGCTCCCCAGCTTGCCGCTTGGATTCTTCACCCCGCTCCTCGGCCTGCTTTGCGTGCTCCTCAGCTTGCCGCCCCAACTCCTCTGCGCGCTGTGCTCGCTCCTCCGCCCGCCTCAGGTACTCCCGCGAGTCTGGGCGCGCAGATGGCGCTCCGCAATCATGAACCCAGTCTACAAATAAAAAACCAAGAACAGGACACTAAATCACCCCGGCAACACCCTGTGAGGCTCAGCAAGAAAAGGAAAGAAAGGGGGAAAGAACAGAAAGTAAGAAATACCGTGAGACAGAAGGCACCTAGCACTGAGTCAATGCCCTCTTGGTTAAAAGAAAGCACCTTCATGTTGGCGGCACCCAGCGGGAAGCCGACAAGTGTCTGGAGAACATTATTCACCTCGCTAGGAGGAAGCACATGAAGAGTTGGAAAGCAATTTTACGCAGCATCCAGGCCCTGTGAAGCGCGGGATCTGGATACATCACCTCCCGACGGAGTGCTCAAGTCCACGACCAACGCGGGTGGTGCAGATGGCCCCGCGGTCGACACTTGCCATGTGGCCCCTCCGGCAAGGCTCCTCTCAGGCGTGCGCGGCAAGCCTTGTAAGCTCCGCACGTTGGTCCACATGCCCGCTGGCCCCGTGGCCTGGTCGCCGACCCCATCCTCATACCTCATGCTAACGCTCAACTCCTCCTCCAAGTCAATTTGCGGTCCCTTTATCCCCCCGAAGTTGCCATCCGACTCGCCCGTACCCTCGAAGTCCTCGAGGCCCATCATGTTACCTGCAACACATCAAAAGAGAAAAAGGCAAGAAAGGTTAGGATGCCAAAAATAGAGAGAAAGAAGAAGGCACATCTATTGGCCATCATTAGGGTCGCGGATCCTGAGTGAACAACCCCGCGACGGTCATCCTTGTAGGAGTCAAGAAATCTTTACATTTGACCATCTCTTTATAAGGGCCCGCAAATTGACCGACAAGCTCCTTCCCAACGTCCATAGGAAGAGCACTGGAGCGATTCAGCCTAGACCCCTTTGCGGGGACGTTCGTCACCCCAAGGCTGTCAACGTTATCACTCACGACCAAGAACCACTTCTCCTCCCAGTCCTTGACTTTGGAGGGGAGAACGATCTTACTAACGGCCTCCGCCTTCGGAGTAAACTACCAGGTATTGATAGTCCGGGCCGAGAAGAGGGTAATGAATCGCCGAAAGGAGGGCGAGACTCCCATCTCGTGGCATCTCACCAGGAAAGTAAAACTCCACTACCACGCGTTTGGGTATAGCTGGATCGATGTAATCCCCAGGCCCCTTAGCACTGCAAGCACCAGGCCCTGAGCGGGAAAGTGCAAGCCGGCCTTCAAAGCCTTCAGGTTCGTTGCCACCGCACCAGAATACATGTACAAAAAGTGCCCCTTGGGACGCGACAACGCAAGTGAGACACTGGGGGGAAAGTCGTACTCTTCCCGGATTAATTGAAGGCCGTACTCTTGAGGGCGTATGCCCTAAAGTCCTCGTCCCCCTCGGTGTGATACCCCGTAATTTTGTAAGGATTATTCTGGGAAATTTTGGGATCTTTCCCGAACACCCGTTTAGTACGTCGGATTTAATTCAGAAAGTCAGAGACATTCTGTAATGTGCTCTATATCTGTAATATTTTTCTCAGTGAAGAATTATACAGTTAAGGCATGTTGGAAGTCTATACTCATTCGTGTACGACTTTTGTTATCGCAAGTTAAGATTAATACCAAATCTCTACCCAATTGGTTATTGCCCAAGGGGTGCAAATGGATTAACCATGGGTTAATACCCAAGGGCACAATTGGAAGGCTTTTTGGCTCCCAACAAGCCTCATCTTTGCCTATAAATAGAGGGCATGGGTGAAGCTAGAAAGGGTGTGAAAAATGCCATTACGCTGTCCATTTCTCATCTCTCAAAAACGCTCCCAAAGAAAAATGCTCTCTCTCTCGGAAAGCTCTCGTGGATCGTTGGAGGCTCGTTTGGTGTCGTTCTCGGTGGCCAAAGGAGACTTGGAAGGCCCTTAGAAGCCTAGAAGCCAAGCAAGGCGAAAGGCGAACCAAATCGAGCGTCGCAGGTAAGATTTCTCGTCCATTTTTAAGTTTCTGTTCAGCGACGGCGACCGCCGCCAGGGAGACGGCGACCGCCGCCAGGAACGGCGACCGCCACCAGGGAGACGGCGACCGCCACCAGGAACGGCGACCGCCGCCAGGAACGGCGACCGCCGCCAGGGAGACGGCGACCGCCGCCAGGAACGGCGACCGCCGTGTTGTGGATGGCAACCGCCGTGTTGGGGACGGCGACCGCCGTGTTGTGGTCGGCGACCGCCGTGAAGCTCTTGGTGCCGCCGTGGAGGAAGCCGATGAGCGGCGCCCGCCGTGCTTGAGACGGCGACCGCCGTGATGGTGGAGGTGACCGCTGTGATGGTGACGGCGATCGCCGTGATGGTGGCGGCGACCGCCGTGATGGTGGCGGCGCCCGCCGCAATTGTTTGGTGGCCGGCCGTGAAGGGTTGTTGCCCGGGAGTTGTTGCGTTGGCTTCCGAGACCTTCGATCGGGTCTCGTATCCTTCGTTTCCTTTCGTCTTTTCATATATTCGTACTATTCTTTGTCGAATCTAACCTAGGGTTCCTTTTTGGGTCGACTCGAAGGTGTTTATGCTAGTGGAGCTATACGCGTGTCGAGCCCGGAATCCCGTTGTCTCTGCTTTGTTCCAGATCTGCGGACTAAGGCAAGTGGCGGTTCGCTCTAGCTCATCGTTCCATATTTACATTAATTATCAGTTATTTATCTAAGTAATTAATTTGGAATGATTACTGTGTTTGTCTGGAATTGGTTTTATAAACTGTTTTGGAAAATCATATAATAGGTTGTATATCTGCTAGAACGACGCTATTATCTGTGATCGCCTTCCGGGCATTTATGTGGATTAATAGGAAAACTAATCCAAGTAAGTATTAGCTGTTTCTATTATCTCTATGTTTAAGTCGTTTGCCTCGATGACTTTAATGTGAATAATTGCTGTGTTAGACTGTTTAGTTAATGCGAGTGTTCGTAGGAATGTTAATCCAAGTAAGGATTAGTCGTTTCTTTATAACTTAATGTGCGTAGGAACGCTAATCCAAGTAAGGATTAGTCGTTTCTTTATAATTTAATATTCGTGGAAACGCTAATCCAAGTAAGGATTTGTCGTTTCTTTAAATCATAATATTCCTCGGGGTTATTGCCGAATAGTTTAAGGGTCATGACCTATGCTTCTTATCCACATGTAAGGATCTGAAGTGTTTTAAGCGCCTTGATAGCGCCAGTGGATGAGCTTAATTACAGTCCTGTGTTTTAAGCACTTAGCTAGTGCATTGGGGTGGACGTAACTGTCACCCTGTAAAATAAACTGTAAGCGCTGTGGCAGTGCAATCAGGGTGAACGTAAGATCACCCGGTGTCATCATAACTTCCGTGTTCTCGGAATATTCTTAAAAGCCTCAACACTGTGTGTGTGTGTGTTGTAATTTAATAAGATAAGTGCAGTTAAGCACATATTTAAACTGTAAGCGCTGTATAGTGCAATCAGGGTGAACGTAAAGTCACCCGGTGTAATAATAATCGCCGTTGTTTCTCGGCATAATGAAGTTAAGTCTCGCGTGTGGGTTGTGTGTGTTTTAATTTGGGTTGATATGATTGTCACTCTGTGATTTAAGCCTTGTTATCGCTCTTAATAACATTAACGTGTTTCAGCAATGTGTGTTTTGTAATTAAATAAGATATGTGCCCGAGTGCACATGATTAATAAACCTTTGGCGAGTAGTGCAGCTAAGTAATAGTGCAGCTAGGAAGGCTCATCTCGACTTGAATGTAGTACGTTCTCTTTCCGATCTGGATTCGCTGTATGCGATGAGGTTGGTCGTGAACCGAAGCATCTCAGTCAAATTTTAAATCATTGTTGTATGATTCTTTAAACATTCCAGATTTGTCATATTTCCTTAAAGACTCAATCTCTTGGAGTCTCTTTTCGAGTCGATTTCTGTGAAGATGAAGTCTTCTAGAATCTTCTCTCATGCATACCTCTTATTGTTATTCCGTGAAAGTGCCGGGTTATGTATCGTCCATTCGGTTATTATTCGAGGGACAATGATAGTAAACGGTTTCGATCACTCGAACCACTCTGCTTTTTACCCTTGCTAGTCTATTTAAGTAGACTAACCCACGAACTTTGTTCTCCGCATGTGGGATGGTGTCATCCGTTCGATTCGGCACATCAGATGGAGTGTAGATGAGAAGACTAGAAGGACTATGGAGTCGACGGTGGTTTTTTCGATGTTTTTAATAATTTCTTTAATCAGGTTGAGATCCTTGGGCAGGTGATCATTACGATCACAACCCTTTTTGTAATATCTTTTAAAAGTTTTCCGTTGTGCCTTGTTTAAGATTTCCGTTGTAATTTATTTAAACTCTGTGTTTGTCCTATTCGGGATTGGGATGTAATCCCGGGACTCGTGTTTTATGTAAATAAGGTTATCATTTTGTATCATTGTATTTAATGATTTGTATTTAAACGGTAAAGCCTTGGGTGATCTCGGTAAGGAACACTGGGGTCATTGGCGGTAATACCTTTCCAAAAGGGTTAAGTTTTGGGGGTGTTACACTCGGCCCGGTCTGACTTTACCCTCTTGGACAAGATTGGGGGAAATACCCTATCGCGAGGCCTCCCGACCTCCTTACTCGAATTTGGCTCGCCCGACAGCGGCCCTAAGGAAGCCGTAGACCCGTTGCCAACACTTTGCCCCACCTCCGATCGCGACTCTACCACCGTGGGCTCTATCACGCGTGGCTCTACCGCTTGGGGCTCCTTCGCCTATGGCTCCACCATTTGAACTTTCGTCTGAGGTTCCTCAGCTCGGGGCAATTCCATTTGAGGCCATGTCGCCTCATGCACCTAGGCACATGGCTTCGCACTCGACGGCCCCACACTGACCACCGAGACCCTCCGACCACCAGGCCCAATCGAGAGATCGTCCCTATCGCTGGAACTTGGAGACATCCTCGAAATTTAGTACTTTTGGAAGGAAGAAGAAAGGAGTGGAAGAATCGCCAGGGAAACAAAGAAAGAGGATGTAGTGGCGGTGGAGTACTGTGAGACTGTTTTTTGCCCCAAAAACTAGGTTTGTTTTGTCTTCCTCTCAACTAGTAAATAAAAAAAGAGACGCAAAAAATAAGAAGGGAAGGAAAAGGCGAAAGAGGGCTCTTACCTACCCAATTAAAGACAAGAAGCCCCAGTCCACCCTATACCTTCCACGAAGAGGCTTGAGCAAGAAGATGGCAATGGCGTAAGCAAGGAGAAGTGAAAAAAGAGGAGCAACACGCCGGAGAAAGGCCGGAGGCCCCATTTATACCGGTGATGTGACGGGACGGTTATGATTAAGGGGCAGAAGAAACTGTCACAAATCAACCATTCGGTAACCGCTCAAGCGACGTTCAAACTGCCATTATGGTCCCGATGAAGAGTCTGCGATCAAAGATGAGGCCGGGTCGACGTGATCAAGTACAAATCGACAAGTATGAAGCAAGAAGAGTTGACGCCATCACCCAGGCCCTAGCAGTACCTCCGCTGGCGGGGAAGCGGTGTTGAAGGCAAGGACAAAAGTTACGGTGTGCGAGACAAGGTTGCAAGCTTCCGCGGACGCTGTCCGCGGAGGTTTATCAAATTCCGGATAAACGACGAGCGATACGAAAGATGCAAGTACAAGCGATAACAAAGAAAAAGACAAGTAACAAGCACCACAACAAGCAAGTAATCCAAAAAATGTATTCTTTATTCATATAAAGCAAGGTTACAAGGGAGATTACAAGTAGCAAGCCCATTCTGGCCGCAAGTATATAAGAAAGAATCAAGCAAAGAAGGAGACCGAAGACGAGAAGGAAGGCGAGCGTCGTCGCCAATAGCAAGCTTCGTGGCCCCTAACAGAAGCTATAAGCCTGGGGATCCGAGGCAAACTTGAACATGACCCACGTTCCCCCCAGGCTTCACCCCAAGCCCAAGAGGCCGGTAAAACCCGCGGAGGGAAAGATGCAAAAGGGATCCCTTGGAGAAGGAGAAGCATGCCAGCTTGACTCCCTTCGACTGGGAGGTCCGCAAGAAAACATCTTCTCCTCTCCAGGAGCGCAACACCATTGGCAAGCATCCCTTCCACCGACCTCAAACACATCCCCCACCTTGTATACCACGACCCAGGGACCGACAAGACGAAGAAGGGCCCTTCCATCCGTAGGGAAGCAAAGCGCTGCCCTCACGACTCCTGCGCCACTTTGCCCTGCACCCACTGGGCGAAAGGTGATTTCTCCTTCTCGTCTAGACAACCGCGGTGCCCTGGGCCAAGAGCGTCCTGAGGGACATCGACCATGACCCTCCTCCCTCGAAGCACCTTCGCTCAAGGTGCTCACACTACTCTTGAAGAAGGGAGTAAGGAAGAGAATAGAAGGCAACGACCCACAAGCGCTCAGAGCCACATTCATACAGACTCCACACGCTGCTGCCGGCATAACCTGGCATCGCAAATCGCGGACACAAAAGAGCGGTTACCACCCGGCTCAAAAGGGATCATACCCCTTCGGCCACGCTGTGACTCAACCGTCTGTAGAAGAGAACAAAAAAGGCAAGTAGTTCGCGTTTGTTTCAAGAGACTCCGGCAAGTAAGGAACTGCATAAAGCAAATGGAAGTTAAGATAAGTACAAGGGAAATTGTTTAAGACAAGTATCGAAGCAAGTAGAGTAGGCAATCAGGGCAATGGAGAAGGAAGATTTGGGCAAGAAATGAAACGGCGCTATCCCTTTTTATAGTTGCTCCTCCAGATGAGATGTATGGGACCCACCACCTGCATTGCAATAATGGCAAAAGAAAAGAGCTATCTCCCCTACACGGCTCATCAAGGAGATCCGCGATCATACCAAATCCAGTCAGCTCCTCTAAAGATCAAGCCCCCCGCCCGGATTGGACCTCGACCGCGCGGCTTGAGGGGCTGTGTGGGAGCCGGATTTAGCTCGACCCAAAAGTGTCGGCCCAAGCAAGAGAGAAGCCCAATTAGAAGTGCGGCCCAACTCAAAGCAAGACCTCGAGAAGCACTGTCTTGGCCCCCCAGCCATATTGTCCGCGTCCCTCCACCCCGCTCTGCCCTGCCGGCCCCTCCCGACAGTTCGGTCCGAGAGCCCCCCCTCACGGCTTGGCCGGCTACACGATGCAAAGGGCCCTAAAGCTCCAAGTATATAAGGTGAAAATTGTAACTGGAAAAGGGGATCCTCGACCCTCTCTCTGGTTGGTTTCTCTCTCCCACCCCATCGGTTAAAACCAAAACTCTCACTCTTTTTACTCTCTTGGCTATTGTACCCCATTGTACTCCATACGCTATTGTGATGCACCATTGTACCCTATACTCTATCACACTGTAGCTCCACATTGCTCCTTACTCCACCGCCCTTACTGCTCCTTTTTTGCGGGTTGAGTACTGACTTGAGTGTCGGAGTGGCAAGCCCGAGGTCGACCTCGGACCCCTCTTCTTTTTAGGTCGGATGCTCGTGGCTGGACGACGCCCGGCGTGACCGGAGATCGCCGACGTGACCGGAGATCGCCGGCGGGGAATGGGGAGAGAGACCTCCGGGAGAGACGAGCCAAAGTTGGTTACGTGTGAACCGCCAATTGCTTCCCTCGCAGAAAACCGAACGATCACAGATAGTTCGTATTATTTTAAGTTGTTTTTTCTTAAAAATTAACTTCAACCACCTTTATATATGTCTTGTTTATGATTCAACACTCTTAACCATTTTATCCTTATTAAAAAGTTGAAAGTAGGTCCGGACTGCCTCTTTTGGACCGGACTAGACCGAAGAGATGCTATCAACATATTTACTTATCTTTAAACAAATTAAAATTAGAATACTAAAATATATAGATTTACCACAATTAATTTATAAGTAAATTTGTATAAAGTATTAATGATAATATGTTACTTTTTGACTAATTCTATAAAAAGTTATTTCATGATCTATTGAATATAAACGGTCTTCTATTGGATAAAAACACATAAGAAATACTATTGACATATATACATATAAATTTGTTTTCAAATTAGAATATAAAAACATATACAATTTACCATATTTCAAAATCAAAAAAACTTATACAAATTATATTGCATATATAGCAGGTATTTATAGGTAAAAGACGTAAATTTACTTATTAATTATATTATATTTTATTAGTAATTCTTAAAACATAAGTTATAAATAAAGTAAAAAATCACTATCTTCTCAATTCTTTAAAAATGAACATTCATCTTCTATTGAATACGAGCATTAATTGGTAAAAAAATAATTTACATATTAATTCTTAAAACAAAAAATTATGTATAGTAAATATGACTATTTTCTCAATTCTTTAAAAACTAACATCCATCTTATATTGAATATATGAGCATTAATTGGTATTTTTTCTCAATTCATTAAAAATGGACATCCATCTTGTATTGAATATGAGTATTAATTGGTAAAAAAAAAAGACGGGAAAGAGTCACGTAACGTGAGAATGATGCACTTCCAAGACAAAATATGTGAACATGTAGGAAAAAAAATACCCGCACATGGCATGCACGTATATGGAATGGCTTGTGCTAATTTTTTGCCTAAATGTACATAACATAAATGTGCATCGATTTTGTACTAGGCGTGCATTGTTTTTCTGGCAAAAAACGTGCATGACATTTAAACCTTACGTTCATGACTTTTTAAGTCAATATGTTTTGCCTAAATGTGCATCTACTTTGTAGTAGGTGTGCGCACATCATTTTTTTAAACCATGTGTGCATTACTTTGCCAAACTACAAAGATATTTTCCTTGCATGTGCATAAACATTGACATGATTGTGCTTAATTTTATTACTGAATGTGCATATATGGAAGAGTTTATAAACCGTGAGCATATGACTTTGTTAAAGTGCAGAAATTTTCGCATAGTGCATAAATATTGATTTGAATGTGCATAAAATGTCCGTGTGTCCCGATCGGTTTTTTCGCAAAAAAAAAACTCGGTTTTTTTGCAAAAAAAAATGCATTTTCCCCATGTGCTATAATACCACTTGATACGTGATGATCGCCTTCAATCTTCACTCGCTAGTTTTGTCCCATCTTGGAGTCAAGTTCCTCAACCTTGTTCTCTTTCCATGGACTTGAAACCCGTTGTAATCCTCTTGATTGTGGAAATCTTAGGGTCGCACAAGTGTGTGTATGAACAAGAGTTCAATCAAAACATGTAAAAATCACACACGAACAGTGGAATGGAAGATAGCTATGGTTTTTGTGTTAAGATAGTCTCGATCAAGGAATGTCACCTTGATCAAAAATTCAAAATTGATTTATCGAATGTAAAACATGAGTTTAAATACAAAAGGGTTCGGTGCGTTGAGTAGCAAGACAACCGAAAGTCTATATTCAAATAAATCTACTATAATAGTATTAAAGCTGCTAATTTAATCTAAAGCTAATCTAATAGTGTTTTAATGGACTAAATATCAATAAATGTCACAAAATCTATTCTAGAACAAGGTTTGCACCCAAGGCACAAATATGGCTCGTGCTCACTCCTTGGTGACTCATCGAGTGACTAGGTGTGTTAACTCGTAGAACCAACACCACCATTCTCAAGTGGACCATGGACCATCTTCAAAGACTGGATGAGGGCTCCTTTCACATTTGGATCCCTTCCTTGATTTTTTGGCTCTTACACGAGTAATTGAGTCCGTTTTCGAAACCCATAGTATCTCTTTAGTGACCTTCGTCGTAAAGTTAGGGTGAGAGCCATAAAAAAAAAGAACAATACCTTTGTTTTTCCCATCCTATGGCCCATAATATATATATATATATATAAAATATATATATATATATATATTAAAGCTAATGAATTTAGAGCCACCACAATGCTTCTGGCCCCACAAATCCTACGTGTCATTTTCTTATTAATCCACTTTTTTCACTAACATTATGATGTGACCTTGGGTCCCATCATGACCAAAAGCTTGCGGACCAGAGCTAGAGCACTTCAAGAGAACCAAGATGACCAAGTTGACTTGAGTGATGGCTCAAGTGTGTCCTAGAAGAGCTTCTAAGCCAATCATGAGGGCCCGAGCCATTGCATCCATCAAGAGCTCAAGAAGGCCTCAGAGCTCCAAGTCTAGCTTCTCTTGAGCCATTCAATCTTCTTATGGCGCGTCCGAGCGCGTGATTTATGTCTTGTTTATTTTATGGTGGTTTATGACAATTTTAGACATTAGTTTAGTTGTTTTTACATTAAATTTCGGTTTTAGCCTTTGTAAGGCTTAATGGGCCTTGATGGGCCGCAACCTTGTATTTTCCTTAGTTTTTTTATTTTTGTTTTTGGCCTTTACAAGGCAACAACTCTCTCATTTTTGAAACAACGTTTAATCTGAATGAAGAATACAATTATTGGTTTTCCAAAAAGCTCTCTTTGGCTGAAGAACGATCTCTTCATCCTCCATTGCTTGTGAGTTGCATCAAGCTTGTTGATTGTTCATTGAGTGTGTCAAATCTCAAGGAACAACCAGCCCTTTGTTCTTCCTTTGTTGGTGAGTAGCATCCAGCCAAGGGGAATACATATCCCTTCATTGACGCTTCCACCTCCATCCTTGCGTCTCCTGTAACACCACCAAATCGTAACCCATTTGGAAAGGTATTACGGCCAGTGACCTCAGTTTCCACACCGAAGCCACCCCAGGCTTTACCGGTTTAAATACAAATCATAAACAACAATCATGATGTAAACACCAAAATCTTTGGTTAAAACATATGTCTGGGGATTACATCCCAATCCTCATAGGACAAAACAGAGTAATCAGCGGAAGTCTTTGCAAAGTATAAATACAAGGGTCTTGATCGTAATGATCACCCGCCAAGGATCGCAACCTGATAAATCCATTAAAACACCGTTTGCTTTTATAGTCGTTCTAGCCTTTGTTTCTCGGATTCTTATCTGATGTGCCGAATCGAACGGATGACACCAACCAACCATGCAGAGAACAATTACGGTTGGTTAGTCTAATGAAAGACTATGCAAGGGTACAAAGCAGAGTGGTTCAAAGTAGTCGTATTAGGTTAGACTCATCGTTTCTCGAACTAAAACCGATGACGATAGTCAACCACCATACTCCTACTGGAATATATCAAGTAGCATGATCAAGAGAAGATTCTGGAGACCGAGTCTCACAGCAATCAATCCCAAAAAAGACTCCAACGAATTGAGTCTTATCGTAAGTATGACAAATATTGGGGAACATTAATTAATCATACAAACGTTCAATAACGACTTGATGTTTCGGTTCACGACCAACTTCACCGCTTAATGCGAATCCAGATTGGAAAGAGAACGGTACTCTGATCAAAGTCAAGATGAGCTTTCCTAGCTGCACTATTCCCTAGCTGCACTACTCGTCTGAGGTATATTAACCATGTGCTACGACGACACTTATCTTATTTAAATTCCCAAACGCGTATCACGTTATAGACTTTTAAATATATGTTTCACCATGAGGGACATATATTGAGTATATGTTTCGCCATGAGGGACATATAGGATATATGTTTCGCCATGAGGGACATACTCCTGAATGGGACGAATCCCAAGATTTGTAGCATCAGTTAAGTGCCACCATCTCTATACCCGAGTATAGAGATCGGTCATGACCCACCAAATGGTTTTTGGGTTTATCACCCTTTGCACCATTAATCATTATTAAGAAATGACTGGACCTCGAATAGTCCATCGCTCCTACGAATACTCGTGCTAACTAAATAGTTCAACATAGTAATAATCATATCAAAGCCCTCCAGGCTATCATCATAATAATATATATTCATAATAGCGTTGTTCTAACAGATATACATCATATTATAATATCGTATTCTTTTCATATTGTTGCCCTCCCGGCAATCCTCATAAAATATATATCTATAATAGCGTTGTTCTAACAGATATACAACCTATTATAATATCATATTTTAATCCATATCATTTATCAAAACTGTTCCCAACAAAACAGTAAATCATTCCAAATTAATTAACAATCAAACCATTGATAATTAATGGAAATATGGAATGATGAGCAAGAGCGAACCGCCACTTGCCTTAGATTAGACGAAGCTTTAACAAGCTTAGAGATAACGGTTTTCGAGTCCGAAACTAGGACAGATCCTGGATAATAAATCCCTATGGAACGACCCATAACAAGACCCTAAGTTAGATTCAATATCTACATATATGAATCTAAAAGAATACAAAAGGAATTGAAGGAACCAAGCCTCGCTCGGAGCCAAACACCCAAGAACACACACTCGAACCCAGCCTGCCGCGGGTGCGGTCGGCTCTCACCGCGGGGTGCGGTGGGGTGCGGTGGTGCCTTGCCGCGGGTGCGGTGAGATGACAGATGCGAGAGTTCTTCGACAGATTTTCGGGGAGAAACTTACCCAAATCGATTCGTTCGACTTCGATTCGTTGTGGTTTTGATCTTCCAACACCTTAGATCTTTGATTAATACTAAGCAGTACCTTTGTAAACACTCAAAGGGTTCGAACACCTTCTCAAACAAGGTTCCAAGGCTTGGACAACAATGGAATTTCAGAGGAAAAGAGGTGAAGTTACAGCTGTGTTAGAGCTCTCCTCCTCAACTTCCTCCCTCCTTTTATAAGCCAAACAAGCAGCTTACCATCAGATGACAACAAGGATGAGGTGGCCAGACAACTTGGAGTAGGCTAGGTGACTCGCCAAGCCTAGTTTTGCAGCTGCACAAGTTGCACTGCAACTTGTCGAGTGACAGCGGCTCACCGCGGGGTGCGGTGGCGTGGCCGCGGGGTCCGGTGGCCGACTCTGTTACCGCCTCCAAATTTGGCCTTCGCCGCGGGTGCGGCCACTTGACCGCGGGGTGCGTTCAAGGCCATTTTTGCCCCCTTTTGTCCGGTTTGCCTCGTTTTGTCTTTTCTTACCGAATGGTTAAATTTTCTTAACCCCGGGTTAAATATATTTGTACATGAATGACCCTTTAACCCAAAAATACATTAACTGTATTTTATATTACTCAAAAAAATATTACAGAGATCAAACATCTCATAGAATGTCCGCACTTCTCTGAATTTAATCTGACTTGTAATATGGGCAAGAGAAAATTTCAAAATTACCCTTACAAAATGAGAGATATTACATTACCTCCCCCTTAAAAGAAGTTTCGACCCCGAAACTTAGGTCATAAACATCTCGGAGAAGCGTCTATGCATATCCTCCTCAGTTTCCCAAGTCTCCCAGGTAACTTCTTCGGTTCCTGACTTGGATCATAAAATTCGTACCAATGATACTACCTTGTTGTGCAAGTGCTTCTCACGGCACTCGAGAATATGCACATGTATTTCTTCATAGGTACCATTTGCTTGAATCTCAATGTCTTCATAGCTCAACACATGAGATTCATCTGGCACGTACTTTCTCAGCAAAGATACATGAAACACGTCATGTACTGGATGTGCCGATGGCGGCAATGCCAAACGGTATGCTAGAGATCCCACTCTATCAAGGATCTCATATGGTCCCATGTAGCGAGGGTTAAGCTTTCCACGCTTACCAAATCTGAATACACCTTTGGATGGCGACACTCTGACAAATACCTTGTCACCAACCTCAAACTCGACATTCCTACGCTTTGAATTAGCATAAGACTTTTTGTCGATTTTGAGCTGTCAACATCCTCTGTTTTACCAAGGCAGTCCTTTCGACTAGCTCTAGTTCGAGCGATAAGCAAAGCCACTACAGTCTCATATAGTATCTTCCGGTTCGATGCATCGGCTACTACATTAGCCTTGCCCGGATAATATAGCAATTCGATGTCAAAATCTTTAAATAGCTCCTACCGGCGGCGTTGTCTCATATTCAACTCCTTCTGAGTGAACACATATTTGAGGCTCTTGTGATCAGTGAAGACTTGACATTTCACACCATAGAGATAATGCCTCCAAATCTTCAACGCAAACACTACTGCTGCTAACTCTAGATCATGCGTCGGATAGTTTTCTTCATAGGTTTTCAGTTGTCTTGATGCATAAGCAATAACCTTGCCTCTTTGCATCAACACACAACCTAAACCACTCTTTGAAGCATCACTATAGACCGCATAATCATCAGTTCCGTCTGGTAGCGTTAGCACTGGTGCGGAGGTTAGACATTGCTTCAATTTCTGAAAACTGGTCTCGCACTTGTCATTCCAAACAAACTTCTTGTGGACCTTGCGAAGTAGACCGGTCATAGGTAGAGCGATCTTAGAAAATCCCTCTACAAACCGTCTATAATATATGGCAAGTCCAAGGAAACTGCGCACCTCCTTCACATTCTGAGGCCGCTTCCAATTAGCTACTGCTTCAATCTTTTGGGGATCAACCATTACCCCCTTCTCATTGATCACATGGCCTAAGAAAGCCACTTCCTTGATCCAAAAAATCACACTTAGACAATTTAGCGTACATCTTATTTTGTCTAAGGATTGACAATACAATCTGAAGGTGTTCCTCGTGAACTTCCTCATTCGGAGAATAAATCAAAATGTCATCGATGAAAACCACCACGAACTTATCCAAGTACTGGTGAAAACATCGATTCATTAAGTCCATAAAGACCGCTGGAGCGTTGGTAAGTCTGAGTGGCATGACTACGAACTCATAGTGACCATACCTCGTCCGGAATGCAGTCCTCGGAATATCTTCATCACGAATTCTGAGCTGATGATAACCAGATCTCAGATCGATCTTGGAAAAGACTTTAGCTCCCTGCAACTGATCCAACAGATCATCAATCCTTGGCAAAGGATATTTGCTTTTGATCGTGACTTTATTCAACTCTCGATAGTCGATACAAAGCCGAAACGATCCATCTTTCTTCTTGACAAACAAAACCGGGGCACCCCAAGGCGATGCACTCGGCCTTATATAACCCTTGTCAAGAAGATTCTCGAGTTGCTTCTTTAACTCTTGTATTTCCACAGGAGCCATCTGATACGGTGCCTTTGAAATCGGTGCGGTACCAGGCTCAAAATCAATTGTAAACTTCACGTCACGATACGGGGGTAACCAGGAATCTCTTCTGAAAAGACATCCGAAAACTCACGAATCACAAGAATATTAAGAACTGATGGTTCATCTTTCATGGGTGCATCCAGATAGCAAAGGTACCCGACACAACCCTGTCGAAGTAGCTTAAACGCAGCCATCGCATTGATAAGCCTGCCGTTCTCAGCGTCATTCCGACCCTTAAATTTGCATACACTTTGGTCCCCAAATGACACCGACACAGTTCTCAAACTAAAATTGATTACCGCCCCATGATGCGTCAGCCAATCCATATCGAGGATAATGTCGTATGGAGCCATGGCTATTCAAATCTGTTTCGAATTTCTTACCCTCAATGGTAATTGAAAATTCTGACAGACGCTTGATTCCAACTAAATGTTCACCATTAGAAAGATTCACAACGAAAGGTTCACAACCTCATTGCAAACTAAACCTAACTTGCTAACGCAACTCTCCGAAATGAAAGAATGGGTAGCACCCAAATCCAACAACCTACACACATGAGTAGAATGAAGGTATAGAGTACCTTGAACAACTGGAGCGTTAGGTCCATCAGCCTCACACATCTCGTATAGGCGTTGACCTTGACCTCCAATCGTTCCTCTAGTACTTGGGGCCTTGGCCTGACTGGGTGAGTCGGGACCACAACTGGTGTATCCATTGACTCCCATGGCCTTGCCCTCCAACGAGCACGGTCAACCGTCTCATCCACCTGGCGATGCGCTTTAGCACTAATCGCCTTCCAAGTGGCAGGAGACAATGTCGAGTACTCCCGCTCAGGTGATAACACCGGACTTAGATAGATAAACTCCACTATGGGTCCTCGTTGCCCACCAATAAGCGCTCCAAGTCATCAGACTTATGGCCCTGCTCCTCGAGGTCTTCCTCGGGGTCCTTCTTCTCAGGATCTTCCTCAGGGTCCTCTTCGGAAATCATCTCGATCATGAAGTCGTCGTTATAGTACCCTCTAGCGTACCTTGACAACTTTTCTTCATCCTCAGTGTCCTCCCCTGGCTCCTCTGTAGGCTCTTCCACAGGAACCACAGCCTCGTCGGACACTAGCACTACCGACTCAGGGAGTACGGTCTTCACCTCCTCGGGTGGACTACTAGGTTCACCGACCTCATAACACGACGAGGGAACCGGGAACTCAAGCCTATCTAGAGATGGCGGAGCCATCTCGGCTTCTTCCGAGTCCCTTGAAGAGAAACGAAAACACCCATATCTACGGGCGACGAACAGGGAGTTAGTCTTTCTAAATATGGAAGTGAACTTCCATATCAGACTAAAGAAGAAGGCACGACTATAAACGGTAATATTTCAAATTCTTTTCATTTCGAAAACTCAGAGCCTTTGAAAACATTTCTCAATTTAAAACGAGTAAATGGTTCATGAATTCCCAAACCCGTTTTAAAACTTTTGGCTCTGATACCAGATCTGTAACACCCCCAAATCGTATCCCATTTGGAAAGGTATTACCGCCAGTGACCTCGGTTTCCACACCGAAGCCACCCCAGGCTTTACCGGTTTAAATACAAATCATAAACAACAATCATGATGTAAACACCAAAATCTTTGGTTAAAACATATGTCTGGGGATTACATCCCAATCCCCATAGGACAAAACAGAGTAATCAGCGGAAGTCTTTGCAAAGTATAAATACAAGGGTCTTGATCGTAAAGATCACCCGCCAAGGATCGCAACCTGATAAATCCATTAAAACACCGTTTGCTTTTATAGTCGTTCTAGCCTTTGTTTCTCGGATTCTTATCTGATGTGCCGAATCGAACGGATGACACCAGCCAACCATGTAGAGAACAATTACGGTTGGTTAGTCTAATGAAAGACTACGCAAGGGTACAAAGCAGAGTGGTTCGAAGTAGTCGTATTAGGTTATACTCATCGTTTCTCGGATTAAAACCGATGACGATAGTCAACCACCATACTCCTACTGGAATATATCAAGCAGCATGATCAAGAGAAGATTCTGGAGACCGAGTCTCACAGCAATCAATCCCAAAGAAGACTCCAACGAATTGAGTCTTATCGGAAGTATGACAAATGTTGGGGAACATTAATTAATCATACAAACGTTCAATAACGACTTGATGTTTCGGTTCACGACCAACCTCACCGCTTAATGTGAATCCAGATTGGAAAGAGAACGGTACTCTGATCAAAGTCAAGACGAGCTTTCCTAGCTGCACTATTCCCTAGCTACACTACTCGTCTGAGGTATATTAATCATGTGCTACGACGGCACTTATCTTATTTAAATTCCCAAACGCGTATCACGTTATAGACTTTTAAATATATGTTTCGCCATGAGGGACATATATTGAGTATATGTTTCGCCATGAGGGACATATAGGATATATGAATCGCCATGAGGGACATACTCCTGAATGGGACGAATCCCAAGATTTATAGCATTAGTTAAGTGCCACCATCTCTATACCCGAGTATAGAGATCGGTCATGACCCACCAAATGGTTTTTGGGTTTATCACCCTTTGCACCATTAATCATTATTAAGAAACGACTGGACCTCGAATAGTCCATCGCTCCTACGAATACTCGTGTTAACTAAACAGTTCAACACAGTAATAATCATATCAAAGCCCTCCAGGCTATCATCATAATAATATAGATATTCATAATAGCGTTGTTCTAACAGATATACAACCTATTATAATATCATATTCTTTTCATATTGTTTCCCTCCCGGCAATCCTCATAAAATATATATCTATAATAGCGTTGTTCTAACAGATATACAATCTATTATAATATCATATTTTAATCCATATCATTTATCAAAACTATTCCCAACAAAACAGTAAATCATTCCAAATTAATTAACAATCAAACCATTGATAATTAATGGAAATATGGAATGATGAGCAAGAGCGAACCGCCACTTGCCTTAGATTAGACGAAGCTTTAACAAGCTTAGAGATAACGGTTTCCGAGTCCGAAACTGGGATAGATCCTGGATAATATATCCCTATGAAACGACCCATAACAAGACCCTAAGTTAGATTCAATATCTACATATATGAATCTAAAAGAATACAAAAGGAATCGAAGGAACCAAGTCTCGCTCGGAGCCAAACACCTAAGAACACACACTCGAACCCAGCCTGCCGCGGGTGCGGTCGGCTCTCACCGCGGGGTGTGGTGGGGTGCGGTGGTGCCTTGCCGCGGGTGCGGTGAGATGACAGAGGCGAGAGTTCTTCGATAGATTTTCGGGGAGAAACTTACCCAAATCGATTTGTTCGACTCGTTGTGGTTTTGATCTCCCAACACCTTAGATCTTTGATTAATACTAAGGAGTACCTTTGTAAACACTCAAAGGGTTCGAACACCTTCTCAAACAAGGTTCCAAGGCTTGGACAACAATGGAATTTCAAAGGAAAAAAGGTGAAGTTGCAACTGTGTTAGAGCTCTCATCCTCAACTTCCTCCCTCCTTTTATAAGCCAAACAAGCAGCTTACCATCAGATGACAACAAGGACGAGGTGGCCAGACAACTTGGAGTAGGCTAGGTGACTCGCCAAGCCTAGTTCTGCAGCTGCACAAGTTGCACTGCAACTTGTCGAGTGACAGCGGCTCACCGCGGGGTGCGGTGGCGTGGCCGCGGGGTGCGGTGGCCGACTCTGTTACCGCCTCCAAATTTGGCCTTCGCCGCGGGTGCGGTCAAGGCCATTTTTGCCCCCTTTTGTCCGGTTTGCCTCGTTTTGTCTTTTCTTACCGAATGGTTAAATTTTCTTAACCCCGGGTTAAATATATTCGTTCATGAATGACCCTTTAACCCAAAAATACATTAACTGTATTTTATATTACTCAGAAAAATATTACAGAGATCAAACATCTCATAGAATATCCGCACTTCTCTGAATTTAATCTGACTTGTAATATGGGCAAGAGAAATTTCAAAATTACCCTTACAAAATGAGGGATATTACATCTCCATCAATCGTCCATCTCCTCCTCCAGATCTAGACGCCATCTCCATCAAAATCATCAAAAAACTGAATCGTCCTCCATCCAAAATACTTTTCTCGTTGAACTCCTTCCCGGAACTTTCAGCGACCTCTCAGTAGAATCAACACAACTTTCTATTCCTTGACCTGATTGTGCTCAAATTTTGAGGACATTATCTAGACGTCCAAATCTAACTATGGGATTTGGAATCACCCAATTCGGAGTTAAGACCAGAGAGAACGAGTCAGTTGAAAGGAGGATGGATTTCTGGAAGTTTGCTGTCGAATTCCTTGGAGGTCTAGTGGGCTTTACCTTGCATTGTGGACTTCACGATCCTTGAAACTCATCACAATATCTAATCACAACTAACTTCAAATATTTCAAAATTTAAATCACAATATCAAATCACAACTAACTTCAAATATATAAAAACTATATACAATTTTTTTATAAAATTTGATTTCTACAAATTACACGTACAATAAGCTTATAATATATGTCAAAATAATATATGATACATTTCCTACTAAAATTATATATATAATGCATCTTATATTCATTTATGTAATTAGTAATATTATTTTCATGAGTTTGCATATATAATTTGACCTATATGAATTTATGGGCCAAAATCATACAATATATACAATTTCCAACTCATAGTACATGTGTTTTTATAATCAAGCTCACTATATTATATTATTACACATACAAATTTTATGGTCCATTTAGAGTAAAATGACCCGGATAAATTTTATGGCCCATCTATATATATATATATATATTAAAGCTACTGAATTTTGAGCCATTAGAATGCTTCTGGCCCTACAAATCCTATGTGTCATTTTGTTATTAATCCATTTTTTTTTCTTAACATTATATTTCAATTTAAATCACAATATCTAATCACACCTAACTTCAAATACATAAAAACTATATACAACTTTGTTGAATGCTTATATATGTTTTTATAAATTTTGATTTCTACAAATTGCAAAAAATAAGCTTAAATATGTCAAACTAATATATGATAGATTTCCTACTAAACTTATATATAAAATACATCTTATATTCATTTATGTAATTAGTATTATTTTTTTATGACTTTGCATATATACTTTGATATATATCAATTTATGGGCCAAAATCATACAATATATACAATTTTCAACTCATTGTACATGTGTTTTTATAATTCAACCCACTATATTATATTATTACACATACATATTTTTATTAACAATTTAGTGAAATATCAAACTAATGTATCTTAACAAAAATAATTTATATAATCTTGACATTTCCTTCTAAACCTTTCAATTTTAACAACTCATCTTAACAACAATTATATCATATCAGATTTTTAACAAATTTGGTATATTCGTTTCCATTTAACAATTTTATTTGATTATAATTTTCTATAAAAGATACATGGTCTCCATTTTCCGATTTTATAATGTTTCTCTGAGCTTATTACTTATCATTTTGCTAAATATAATTTTCAGTTTTAAAATATTAAATTGAGTTTGTTAATCACCAAGAAAATATTCACTAACAAACCGTGAAATTTCATTTATAAATTACCAAGAAAATTTTGCTAAATCAAACAAAAAGTTTAACTAAAAAATCCAGGTAAATCTTTGTCGTAACAAACTTTCAATTTCCTATGATTATACACATTATCAAAAGTAAATTAAAATGTATTATGTATACAAATTTAAAATTTGAGATCACTTTACACCTACATAAATCAGCCACTAGGCCCACTACTAATTAATTAATTATTCAAATAAATTTTTAATTATCATTTTTTAGAAGGATATAAATTAAAATCAAAATTTTATAACTTTAGATGTGTCCATTACGTAATTAGAAAAAAACAAAAAACAATGTGATTTATCTGGCTGATTTGTAATGATACTTTTTATATATTTTACTAAATTATTTCATATATTTTTTTTGACAAAAAGTTAAAATATCAAAGGTATCATTAGACCAAATCCTTTTTAAATTTTGAATATCCTTAATAAACTGATTTACAAATTTCTAAATTACACTTCATCTTAATTAATTAAAAAAATGAAATCTTGAATAATTTGCATGAGGCTATAAATAGGCCCTTGCTATTTCACGCACGGGTAAAATTTCTATTTCACGCACTGTTTCGTACGTGACGTACCAAATGAAACCGACCGTGATGAACTAAAGCACTCCGTCCGTGACGGATCACATGAAACCGTCTGTGACGCACCAACCCAATCTGTGTGTCACGGACGAAGTCGCAGCATATAAATGCAGCGACTTCGTCTCCCCTTTGCATCAACCCACTCGCGATTTCGCTCCCAAGGTCAAAGGCTTCGATCCGTCATGTTTCGATTCAATCTGTCCATCATGATCCGTAAGTTTAGTTAAATCTGTATTTGTTCTTCACTTAGTTGAATTATCTTGAAATTATTGAAGTTGTTAAGACATTTTAGATGATTTTCGTTTAGGGATTACTTGTCTAGTATTGGATTTAAACATGTTTGAAGGTTGTTTCAATTGATTTAATGTCGGTTTTGAATATGGATCTGCATACGAAATTTGTCAAAAAAAAATCGAACTGCACAGATCCAGATTTGAGATCTGTCAAAATTGATCCATCCAGATCTGGTCCGTCACGGACGGATTGACTCCATCCGTCACGGACGGATCAAGCATATCTGGTTCAGCGCATTTGTTGTTATTGTTGATGTTGTTTTTGTTGTTGTTGTTGTTGTTGCTGCTCCCCCTGAAGTTTTGTTTTTTTCTATTTCAGATGGAAAACGAAACAAGTTCTGCACGTCACAGAAGGTGGAACGTTGTACGTGAGGAACAAGAACAGGAACAAGTAGACGATCGTATAGTATATCGACGGAGGCAGAAGAAATCCAAAAAAAGTGACGAAGCAGGACCGAGTACAAATCGTGACCCTCCTGCTGTACCGGTGTATGCAGACCCGGTACTCGACAACACGACGCTTAATGATCCACCTATATACCAGAATGTGGGAAATGTGGTAAGTAACTATACATATTCTTAAACTTGTCGGTTAATTAATATTTTTTCTAATAATTTGTTTTAAAGGATCCGACATGGTATGTACCTTCTACATCTGAGGAGCGTAGTGGTTGGTACATACCTCCTACACCTCAGGAGCCTAGTGGTTGGCCCATGTGGCCAGGAGGTATGAGTAGGCAAGCATATTGGCCCGCTCAACAGCCTCATTTTGAGGAACCGGCGGAGGAACACAGCTCCTACACAACATAGAGAGCCTAGGCAAGGTAGAGAGCCTAGGCAGGATAGAGAGCCTAGGCAGTCTAGACAGGTTGGAGGTCGGGATGCTGTCGATACCAAGTTGATAGGACATGTACCGGGACGTCCGGAGATCCCAGACCTGCTATTTAGTTTCACTGCCCACACTGCATATTTCATTTATCAAGGCATTGTAAGTTATCAAAACTTGAGCCTGTTATTAAACTATTATCTTTTTTTTTGTATCTAACATGTTCTTTTTATAGGAGCGAGAAACTCTCACGTTTCAGCTCAGACAAGAGCGGCTAAGAAAATGGAGGATTGACGATGACTCTACATGGTGTGAGCTTGACAGAAACAGCGACATCACACATTTGCAGGACCTGATGTACACTTATGTAGATCTGCCTTTGATTTCTGCATTTCTACAGCGATGACAGCCAGAGACAAATTCATTTCATATGCCATTTGGAGAGATGACGATCACTCTCCTGGATGTGTATATGATTTTGGGCCTCAAGATTGATGGGCACGGAATGGGACTTCCTCTCCATGATCGCAACAAGGGTAAAAATGAATTGTACAATCAACAAGCGATGAGGGCAATACAGTTCTTTTCCTTGACGGAAGAAATGGCTAAACATGGTGTCACTGCAGACAACCTGAAATATCACTGCTTGAACAATGACCTAGATGATGATGAGATCGCGTCTGGTTATTTGTGGTACTTGATGGCCTCGACCCTCTTTCCAGACAAGTCCCAACACATGCTGCACATGCCTTATGTGATCTACGTGAGTGAAATTGGTGATACTTGCAATCTTTCTTGGGGTTCTGGCACATTGGCATTCATGTATCGGTCATTGGGCGAGTGTTCACGGCATGAGTGTCGTCAGATGTCCACCTACTACACTTTGTTGCTGGTAAGGATTTTGTTGCGTATTGTTTTTATATAATTTAATTACATTTAAGGTAAGGTCGATATGTTAACCATGTTATTTATGTATAGGCTTGGATCTATCTATACTTCCCTAGCTTTCGCCCACAACAAAATCCCTACTTCGAAGACGCTGTGCCATATGCCAGCCGAAGGAATCCTGTGCAGACTCCTAGTAGGCGGAGAAGAAACTACAGGGAAGAGTTGGATTTAATGCAAGCTAGGCATGTAAGTATCATACGATGTAGTTTATTTCTCATATTAATGTATTACAATTGTGTAATACATTAATTGCACCCTTTTTTGTGTAAGAGTTGGAGTTAATTGTACTTTTTTTGTGTAGGTTGACTGGCAGCCCTATGGCTACGTTAATTACAACATCTCGGCGTTGGCTCCTGCCTTTTTTCATGGGGTCATCTCTTTTCTGAGAATTACCGAGCCCTATATGACGGATCGGGTATCGAGGCAATTTGGAGTGGTATAGGGGATTCCCCGACCAGTTATAGAGCCCATCAAAGCGCACAGACATCCCAACATTAGGAGATATATAGTGCAGTATGACCCCGCTTCAAACTGGAGTTGGGATGCAAGAAGTCAACACTCCATTTGGATCACACATATGGGCCCTCCTGCTTTAGAAGGGTATGAGTGTAGTGCCGATTACATGGAGTGGTACATACCTCGTACACACCCATGTGTCATGCCTCAGGATGCTGGCATCAGAGATCATGTCCAGGTAAAAAAATGTGTTGGATATTTGTTTTTACTTTTCTTATACAATTAAACCGATTCTTTTTAATTTATACGTATTTCTGTAGGTCATTGGACAAGCATTCCAGCGTCTAAATCATTTCTATGATGCGGAGGAAGAACAATTCTACAACATGCGCGTTGTTGTGCGACACTTCATCCAGGACTTCAGACCCTACGAGCATGGCAATGAGGAGGACGAAAATTAAGTGCATTCAAGTTTTCAATTGCTACTTTGGTTGTATTTTAGGGAGTGCTGCACCGTTTATGGAATTGTAGTTTCTTGACTAGTTTTATGATGATAATCAAACTAATTTGCATGTCTGAAGTAGACGTGGCCAAACTCTCCATTCCGACTGAATTCTACGCAACTCCATCTCGTACTCGGATACAGTTGTTTGCTTGAATAAATTATAGTATGCATTTGCAAACCTTGTACCCAAGCTTTTATCCTTCATCTCCTTCCTAGCATTGTCCTCTATGTTCTTCTTCATATGGCGCCTACAGAGGATAGACTTGGCACTTGGAAAGAGTTTATCTAATGCATTCATCAAGGCTTTTTCACGATCTGTCACTAGGCATGTCGGTGTTACTTGACACTTTGAGCACATTTTAAGAAGTTGTTGTGCGGCCCACACGTAGTTATCTTCTGTCTCACGCTGTAGAAACGCCCCCGCCACATTATAGTTCTTCCATGTAGACGTGACTCCTATTATTTCGAGGAAAGGCAAGTCATACATGCACAAGAAGATGTGTCATGCATAATGAATAAACATATCAACAAATAGATGTAGCAAGTAGATGTGTTATACTAACCTGTTAGTGCTGTATATGGAGTCTAGCAAAAGGACGTACGGAAATGCCTTTAGGAGTTTCATGGAATCTGGACTGGCAAAGAAAATATCGGTGATCTTATTCGTCGTTGGATCCGACCTATGCTCCACAAAGTAGTTGTTCTCCTTGCACTTATGGAAGAACTCTTGGACCACGGTTCTTCCTTCCATCCCACTATGTCGGACAGTGTACACTTCATTGTAAATCTGATTCATTTTAGTACAGTTGCTCGGGTCCTGGTTAAGTGTTGTTGCAATCTTTGATGGTTTACTATGATTTTCTGTCATGACCTTAACCAACTTCTTCTGCTCATGTGTCAACCTGCCAGCAACTGCATGCCCGTACAAGTCATCACCAATGACATGGTTGTGGGTTCCAACAACTACATTGAGTGTATATGAGTCCCTCGGATTTTCTTGACACAACAATCTGAAGGGACAATCACATTTTTTGCTTCTTGTTCTTTGCCTTACTCTAGTTTCATCTTTAGGAATGTAAATTCCCGCTTTTTCACACAACAACCATGACTTCCGAAGGCTTCCTCCACCAAAGTTTCTATCCCGACCAATAGTGAGGCAGAAGTGATTATCAAAGGCAATCTGTCTAGCCCTTTTAATTGCATCATCTCTGGAGCCGAATACTTCACCCGTGGTGAAGTATTCAGAATAATCTTCAGAAACAATCACTTTTTTAGGTGTAGGATACCTAAACTGCGGTTGTGTGTGTAATGCCGGAAACCCAAACTTAGGTGGAGCTTGCCACCTTACGGACGAAATTCCACTACGAGCAAAACAATCTATTCCCGGCAAATGAGGTTGGGGAGGCGGCATAGGTTCGCCGAACAACCCAAGTGAGAAGGACGGTGGTGCCATGTCCCATGCATCATTTAGGGACAAATTGTTAATACCGTTGTTCACGATATTGTCCTCCTATTGAAGTAAAAAAACAAGTTAGCGAAGTATCCAGTTTCTATCAAACACAACCATACGTGACGAATAAACACACTCCAGCCGTCACGTATGGATTTACCTGGTCCGTGACGTATGAGGTACATCCATCCGTCACGGATGAGGCGAATCCATACATGACGGACCAACACCATCCAATCGTCACGTACTATTTTTCTTTCAAAAAACATTGGCTGAACAAGGATGAAGTCTTGCAGTTTTGCACTCAATATAACACCGCTGAAACAATCACACGTGCAGTTTTGCACACAAATTCTACAACTGTTTAGTATAACTTAATCAAAGATGAAGTTTTTATGAACATGTACTCACAACTATTGAAATTACCTTAAGAAAGTGTTTGTTTTGGGTTAAGAACAACTCAATCATATACATTCACAAGAAAGAACCATAAAAAATCTAAACTTTTACTAACATGTAAAGTAAAAGCTTAAAAAACATACCTCATTGTAATTGTAACTCCTTGAAACATCTTCTCCACCATTGAAGTTGGAAAAATCATCTTCATTTGCCATGGAAATGAACTCTTTGAAGATGATGAAAATGGAAGATGTGCTGTGGGAGGGAAAGGGAAGAGTGATGGAGAGGTTTAAGGTTTAATTTTGGACGTAATATTGATGAGATTTGACGGGGTAGTTAATGTAGTTAGGTGGGGACAAGTAACATTCAATTTTTTGGTTTAGAGGTTGGTCTGTCACGTACCATATGATTTCGTCTGTGACGGACCAAGTTGATCCGTGCGTCACGTATGAATGCATTTGGTCCGTCACGGACGGATGCATACGGTACGTGACGGACCAACCAGTGCGTGAAATAGGAATTTTGCCGATGCGTGAAATAGAAATCGTGTATAAATATTGTGTTTTTGTCTCTCAATCTTATGCCCATGCTCATTCGAGATATGTAATTTCTTTCATTTTGTACCTATGTTGTTAACCATCAATTTTTTGCTTTATTAAATTCTTTAATTTTTAATTTTTTTGTTATTAATTTTATTTGTGTTATAACATATTTTGTAACCATTACCTTAAAATCAGGTGAATTATTATTTAAGCAACATAAGAGTGATGACCATTTTACAAAAGAAAGTAATCTTTTTTGTCTCCATTCATCGAACGCAGGTCATTGAAATTTGCATCTCATTTTTAAGCCATTCGTGAAATATCAAAATTATTTTGTTGCTTTTCCCTTCGTTTGATCTCATATCCTCTTTTAAGACACCAAAACAATTATGGATCAACTTTGCTTACGTGTTATTTATTTTGCTATTAATCCTATTTTAGTTTACTTTTTTCCTTAGACTAACTAAATTTATACTATAAAAATCTTCAAAATTTTATCAACTTAACTCAATTTTTTCATATGAACAGTACCTTTGATCTAATATAAACATTTTCTTTATTTGGATATTAATTTTCACATTTATATTCTATGATAAATTGTTATATAAATATCTTAACTTAATATAAGGGTCAAATATATTATCCATTGTGAATATATGCATGGAATTTTAAATTAAGCTTGCCTTTTATTTTATCTTTTTTAAGTAATTAAATTGAAAAATATTTTTTTAATAGTCCTTGAAATAAATATATTCAAATATTGAGTTCCACCTTATTTTTCAATAATTATATTTATTATTTATTATAATAAATACATACGAGATAATATCATGTTTATTAGGTTGAAGTCACTTCTTTTCCATATGCATATGAAATATCTAAAACATAATATTTTATATCATAAAATAGCTTGCTATGATAAATATTGGTTTCGTAACTAATTTTTAGTATATTATTATTTTCGTAAATATTAAGAAATAATTGTTTTATATTGTGATTTTTACAAGTATCGTTGAGGGTGTACCAATAATTTTGGATCCCCATTGTTTAGCTATATATATTTTGTTGAAAAACATACATTTTATTTTAATATAATTTTTTTATTTTTAAATTTACATTGGCCTTATTTATTAATTATACATATATAATTTTAGTTTTTATAATTTTAAAATCTTCATCTCACTTTATTTTCACCTGACTTTATCCATGTTTAATCAAAAACTTGCTCTGAAGGTATAATATAGTAGTTATGATTTGAAATTTTGATTATGAATTGTTCAAATATCAAACTAAAGAAAACATAAAAAAATAAAGATTTTGTTATAATACTTCATATTCAAAATAAAGAGGATCATGTGCACGATTTTGTCAATTTTATTTTTTTCTTTAAAAATTTCTATAATCCAAACATGTGTTGCACATATTATGAATATTTTTGGCTTTCTTATTCAAAAGATATAATTACTAATCTAATAGTTTTTGTCAATGAACCACACATTAATTATTTGTTTGAAATCTTTTTAATTTGCTTTTAAGACCATCTATTATAATCCCACGTATAAATAATTTTGTAAATCAAGAATAATTTTATCGAGATTTTTAGATTAATAATCATTATAATATTAATATATTAACTATTCTGTAAATGAGTCTACATAAATTTCTATACATCATAGCATATCATTTTTAATGATCCAGCGAGAATTATATTTTTCTAAAAAATACTTCAATATAACATTAATTTAATTCAATTATCAATATATTTTTTTTATTTTCTCAAATTACATTTTTTTTATGAGGAAAGAATTTGAAGTACCCGACATAACAACGTCGGGTAAATCAAGAGGCCGATAAATCGGCGTCGGTCAAAACCGGACAATAAGAATAATAAATCAAGCATGAAAATTTCAACAAAGCAAAAATAGAGCTAAAACGACCTAAAGCGAGTGGTGAGCAAACACGATCAGACGAAAGTGCCACAGGAAGACGAGTCAGGCAGGAGAAATCATGCGGAAATGCTGAACGGACTACCATGATGTTGTCATCTCTTCTAGGAGGGGTCTTCAGGAGCCTCAACCATGACGTTGCCCTCGTACAAGAGGGATCTTCATTGAGCCACAAACACGACCACGACCGGACACTCAGACATCACCCTAGATCAGCTCCACAAATGCATTGAAGAATTTGACACCCATACTCGAAACAAACGGAAAAGCAATCAATGACAAATATAGTTGATATGGGGTTGGTTGACTAGAATAGCAATCAAGGGGTACTAGTTGTTATGATTTTTTATTTATGAGAACCTCGGTTTGATTAGTGTGATATTTGTTCCAACTGGTTTATTTGTCCAAAAGTTGTAGTTAGACCTATGAAGAGATAAGTTAAGTACATGGAGCAAAATATTAGTTTTTTTTATGAAGAAAGAATTAGACGGGTCCTAGCAACGATGCAAGGTCCGGCCTAGAGCATCCAATTGGATGAGAACACGAAGTTCTGGGTTTGATTCCAAGGCAAATCTCGAAGGTGAGAAGCTGAGCAAAATATTAGTTTTTAATTGTGAGTAGATGATGCTCAACCTAATAAAAATAAACATATTAGGCAGTAGTGGGCTTAAGACAGTATACTTAAGGTTTTGTTTGATAATAGATAAACCTGATCAAACCCGGATCCGGGCGGGAATCGGGTCGGGCTTTGGACAAAAATCATGTCCGGATGGGCGGGTCGGATCCGGGCAAGCCAAGGAAATGGGCTGGGGAGGCTTCCCGGATCCGCCCGGACATTCGGATCTGGGTAGCCCGCGGGTCCCATTTAGCCTGCGAGATAAGACAAACCTGTCAATCCTGTTATAAAGCGAACATAATAAATATAATTTAACGCACAATATCCATAAGAAATTTGTAACACCCCCAGGTCAGTGGTGCTACAGTGCCATAATCCAGAAGGATTATAAGGCGGGTGAAAGAAAAAAAAATGCAAAAGAAAAAAATGCAAAACATAACCCATATATATATAATGTATCAAAAGCGGCACAACGGAAAACCTGTAAAACCTGTCCAAAGTTGAAACCATAATCAACTTAACATACAGAAAGTACTACAATTTACAAACCAGAAACCAACAACCAAAGACCAAAAGCCAAAAGCCAATACAACAAATTCGACCACTTCAAGGTCCAAAACCAAAAGTAGAGTTCTCGACTCCAAAACCGACGGTGATCAGGATCCTCCTTGCTGGCGCTAAACCTGAAAAGCCTGATTGACTGAGGGACCCGATACCCCAGCCAACCACGGCACGTAAACCGCAGTTGGTCAGTCTCGTGAAAGACTATGGCAAGATTAGCCGAGCCAAAATAGTTTCAAAACCATAGAATTATCACGGCAATCAACAATACCAAATAACAATCGATCATAATATATATATACTTATGTATCATAATTACACTTGACTATCATCATACCAACCAACTAACCAACCACACGTCAAAACACAAACATAACACATTCTATCACATAACCGATCAATTATTCATTCTTAGCCAATTCTGCACGATACTAACCTCTTTCAATTCAACATTAAACTCATCACAAGCATAAACGAATAGAACGATCCAATCCAACTTCCTCTTCAATACTAATACCTCCAATCCAACTCCATGCACATACACAATCTCTTATTACTGACTTACAACCAAAGTTAACCAATAATACAGAACTCACTACTGCACTTAACACAACAAATTCAATGAACCTTCACATCAACAAACACATAAGCATCAACGAGATAATCATCACATAATACAACCATAACCATGATAACGATCCAGGCCAGCCACCCTTCTGGTGCCGCCGATTCGTCACCCTAGACTACAACTCATACATCAAACTCAACTCATATTGGCTCACACATTCAAGATGGGAAACCAATCTATAGATTCTATACACTCAATCAACGCAACCGACCTTCATAACCCACTAGCTACCAACAACAACCATACCAACAGAAATTACCACCTTGACCAGATACAATCAACCACTAAACACACGTAATTTAACAACCACAACCAATGGCCAACAATGGCCCACAACCACAACTAATAACAATCAACATCCAACATAACCCAATTACCAAACCTACAACCAAATTACCAACACAACCACTTAATTAAGTACATAATCAACATTCCTCACAAACCACGTATTCAGGTATACAACCAGCACTTAACACATATTAGATATCACAAGAGTCAACCAATTATAAACAATAATAAACATATATCAGTCATCACCATATCCGACCAAATCAACCAAGAAGATAACTCAACTCATATTGAACCAATCACAAACAATTAAAATATACATATATCTCACTTCAAACAACCACTTAATCAGGTACGCAAGCAACCCTTTCACACAATTACCACTTCATAACATCTCTGTCTCCACCCCCACATCACCTAGGTGAGACAATTCACAACATCTTCGTCTCCATCCCCACATCACCAAGGTGAGACAATTCACAACATCTCCGTCTCCACCCCACATCACCAAGGTGAGACAATTTACAACATCTCCGTCTCCACCCCCACATCACCAAGGTGAGACAATTCACAACCTCCAAAACCCACTATCCGCACCATACCAACACCAATCAAACAACACAACGGCAATCAAAATCACATAACCACACCTTATCACACATCATCACACATTATCACATCTCATCACACACACATCATCACACATTTATCACATATCCTCAGACACACATCATTCAATCCAACACACACACATGATCCAACACACACTCAAGCCAACACACACTCAAGCCAACACACACACACACGTGTCAACAAACACTATCAACAACAATCAATCACACTTAGTCACAATTGACTACCACGTCAACATTTAATCAAATACGATACAAGACAAATCATATCACACGCACATACCCATTTTCGACCAAACAACGGTAAACTTAATTATGAAATAAATTAGGCATAAATCAATTTATAAAAATATAAAGTTAGCAAGGATCCTCTTGCCTCAAGTCAAACCACAATGACCCCAGAGGTCTCCAAACCACTCGAACGAACCTGAGACAACAATCCGAGCAAAACCCTGACGTTAATTCTTACCAAACCACAACTAGAGAAAACCCCCAAATTCAAACCCTAATATCATACCTTCAAAAAATCAGCCAACCACACACACACAAATCAACTCAATAGCTCACGAAATCCTCTTCAACTGCCCACGAAGAATAATTCAACATCAATTCGGACCACCACACAACATCAATTCGAACACATAACACAATATCAATTCGAAATTAACCCAATATCAATTCGCAATTAACCCAACCCAAGCTCACCTTGTCGAACCAAACGGTAGTCACCGGGAAGCTCCACGACGCCGGAACTCAGCCACCACGAATCTGCTGCACCAGTCCACACAGTTCACACACACAAATTCAGCAAAGAAAAAATTCAGTCCATAAATACACAGTCCACCCACCCAATCTTACCTCGTTGGTGGCCACAACTCAGCCCCGGAACACCACCCAAAGCCATCGGAAATAACAGAACGACGGGCTGCAGAAACCAACAGCACGGACAGCAGCGAACCACGAACAACACGAACACGGCGGACAGCGGGAGGAGGAGGAGAAGCGGCGTGGTGTCCGGGCGGCTCGCCGGAGGGAAGAGCTCGGCTGGCACAGGAGAAGGGGTCGGTTTGTCGGGGGAAGATGAAGTTGAGCACAGGGAATGGAGACCACGTACAGTGAAGATCGAGAGAGAGAGATCCGAATTTAGGGAGTTAGGGATTTTATCCCCCAAATTCCCATTTTTCCCCCTTTTTAGTAAACCCCATAATTAATTTACCAAAATGCCATTATCAACTTATTTGGGGTATTTCAAAATTGTTGGTCGATCTACTGGCACTGGGAGTAGTTTGGGACTGAGAGGAAGAAGGTAGATGACGGCCGTGGGACTGAGAGGAAACAAGGGTTCACAAAGCCCGAATTATTTTTTTGTTTTTTTGGTGGAAAGTGCCGAGTACTATTAGTCTATTAGACTATTAGGTTGTTTAGAGATTTAAAGTATAAATATTTATTTATTTTATATAATAATTTTATGAATTTGTTTAATATTAAAAATATATTTATTTAAAAATTAATTCGGGCTTTCGGGCGGGCTATTCGAGCTAAATGGGATATTATCAGTGTCCATATCCCGCCCATATAAAGGGGCGGGCCGGGCTATCCGGGTAAAATGGGCTAAATATAATACCCATATCCGCCCATTTATACCGGGCAGGCCGGCCCGCGTTTGCGCAGGTCTACTAATAGATGATTGAAAATGTTGATTTTGGGCTTAAAAAAAAGCCACAAGTATGGGTTGGGCCTAATTGTTGTTTGTGACCGAAATCTTGATGTGCAGACATAAACATGCTTGTATTGTTTTTTTCCCTTTTATTATTGTTTTAAATATTATTAGTCTTTCCTAAAACACCGATTTGCATATATACCCTAAATGGGTTTTGTATTTGCAAAAATACATGGTTGATTTATTTTTTGCATATATACACCATTTGGTGTATTTTTGCAAAATATTAAATCTTTTCTTTTAATTCAAAAAGTAAATTAAATCCATGAAATTAGAGAAAAGAAAAGGGAAATGAAAAGCAAAAAAATACACAAATATCATTAATTATTATTTTCTTTTCCAAAATTTTCTCTCAAAATTCCCTCCCAAATTTCTCTCTCAAATACATAACTTTTTCCTCCTAAACTTCCCTCCTAAATACAACTCAATTAATTTCATCAATTTTCACTCTTTTTTTTTTCTAAATTTAGTATACTGAATTATTAATTTTGAACCCAAATTAACTCAAATTCATTTCCTTGTCTAAATTTTCCAGATTCACAATCTGCAAATTAACTCAAATTCATGTAACTAAAACAAATTAACTCAATTTCCCAGATTCACAATCTGCAAATTAACTCAAATTCATGTCTAAATTTCCCAGATTCACAGTCGTCACTCCTGTTCGATTTCCTCTCCGAGCTCTAGTCGGTTTATGGATTTGCTTCGGTCGCCATTTGTCAGCCCCAGATCCTGCTCCAGTCGCCACCGTCTAGACCGGCTGCTTAGAGTCTCTGTTTTGGGCGTATTTTGCATGCTGGGAAGAAGATGGTAGCGGTATCTTTTACTTCTTCACGAACCTTCACCGCAATTACTGATCTGGTTTCCTCCGTCAAGGCTGGGTTGCAGAGATCCCGATCTTTTGCAGAGATCCAAGATTCGGTTTCGTGCAACTTTTGTTGTCTGGGAGGAAGATGATTTCGACGCCTCCTTAATCTTCATGCTCCCTCGCCGCGCGCCGCGCTTCCAGTGGAGGTCGATTCGAAGGCTCGCCGGTGCTCTTGCTCATAATTGCGTTGTCCTCTCAACTGCTCATCGGCTTCAGATCTGGCCTTCCATTTTGCTATTCGCGCCGCCGACTGAAGTTGCCGGTTATTTCCCTGGTTCGACCGTCGGTGCCGATTGTGGTGACCTCAATTTTGGGGTTCTGTTGGTATGGCCGGTTATGGCAACTGTTCTTCTTCTTCCACGTTCTTTGGTCTTAGGCAAATGCTTTTTTGATGTTTTTCTGGTTTTGTTTGTTTTGCCCTGTTAATATCCCTTGTTTTAGTTTATTTTGTATTTCATGTTCTTGTGTTTCTGTTTCGTTTAGTATCTTGCCTTGTCCTATGTTTCAGCTTGAGGGAAATTCAAGTTTTAATCCTTATAAAGTAGAAATTCAAGTGTTTAATATATACAATTTGTTTTAGATTTACATACAAGATATACTTATCTTGTCACGGTTCTTTATATATCCTCCACTCCACTGATAGTAAAGGGCAAAAATCAACACTTAACTTTAGTATGTAATGTGACAGATTCAATATGGTTTGATATAATCCTACCAACCTACATGATTTGTGTGGTTGGAATTGGTTGTATTGATATTTAGTCGAAAGTAGTTAATGTAATTTTCTTCGTTAATGATATTTCGCATATTGGTCTTCGCATATTCATAGAATTTAACACAATCATGTCATAATTCCATATATATATATATATATCATGATGGGTTCAATGTGGACTAGTTTGGGTTAAATTGGTATGACACAATCCTGTCATGATTCCATATATATCATGACAGGTTCAATATGGTTTGATATATATCATGAGTGGCGGTCCGTATCACATAGGAAGAAGAAGAAAATGATTAAAATAGGAAGAAAATGCATAATCATTCCCGTCATACTCATTGACCTGTCCTGTCGTCTTTAATATGGTTTGAAATTACGCGACATTATCTTAAAGTACTACATTACATAAAACGAAAATAAATAACATGCTTCACAAAGTACTAGATATTACACATATTATCATAAAATACTAAATATTACATGACATAAGATAGTCACTACACTAAAATGCATTCCAAAATACTTCATAACGTACTAATACGTGATATTAGATAGTCATTATACTAAAGTACTAAATAAATACTAAATATTAGATAAACACTTCTCATGCATAAGAATATGTATCAAGTTGTTGGATAATTAATTTGCTTAATATTTCATGTTTAGATTTGAGTCTTTTGACATATGTTGTTAGAATGAATTTCAATTGTGACATTTATTTTGTTAAAATCGACAATAAAATATCTCATGGATGACATGAATTTAAGGTTGATAGTATGAAAAATACAAACTTCTCTCTGTTCATTTCGACAATACAAATATACAATGTGACAAAAGTATAAAGACCAATGCCATGAAATATTCAAAAAAAGATAATTCGTGCAATTGTACCATATGACAAAAAATCAATATAGCTTGAACATTGTTCAATTCAATTGTACCATATGCAGCCAGTATACCCTGTCGCTTTGCTTACCCATGCCAATCACCGTCCTCGAACTAATTTCCTGGAGAACACACAACTTGGCAGTTAAAAGAACGAGAAGATTTAGTTCACGAGACAACTGAGCAAAAGATAACAAATGACAAGATAAAAAAAGGCACAAATAAGACATGATGCAACCAGCAATCTCCATTGTACATCTAGTCGAAACACATGTGACAAAAAATCACATACAAACTTCTCTCTGTTCAATTCGTGCAATTATTCCTCCAAATCAGTGTAGCTTGAACATTGTACATCTAGTTTATACATGGTATGAGAGTTGATACAAAGAGCAGCTCCAATACAAAAGCGTGAGATTGAAAACATTACCCAATATCCATGAAATCCTTTTGACAGCAAATGGACGGTGCTATAAAAGACCGGGTATTCAAACAATGAAAACAACATTAAAATGGATGTTTAGCCGATCTGGCAAAGACAAATATAAAATTCTCTGACATTGTAATTGTTCATTCCAACAATATAAATATACCATGTGACAAAAATATGAACACCATTGACATGCAATATTCGTCCAATGATAATTCGTGCAATTATACCACGTGACAAGGTAAGAAATAATGACATAGTATAATTATATAACTATCTACATATAATAGAAACACAATGGTAAAGGATGATATTTGGTAGAGTTGAAATAAGTTGTACTTTTTGTTTACGTTATGTATATATCATTCTAGTCACTTAGTGAATATTTTTCCGTCATAAAAGAAATGCCATTAACGCTATTTTTTATACTTTGAAATTTTGGTATTACATTTGAAAATTATTTTAAATAAAATAGAAAGTAGGAAATTTGTTAACGAAAAGTCGTAAACGCTATAACTAGAACTTTCAACCTTAAAGCCCTTGTCATAAACTAAAAATTATCCTGTCAACCAGGGTAATATTATTTAAAACCTTACATCTCTTGTCACCAAGTGATAACTTTTCTAACGACATAAGTAAAACAAGTTGTTGTCACTGATTTTTTTCAATTCAATGAAATTTTATGTTTCAAGTTTGTAACTATTTTAGCGGATGAGTATTTATGACAGGATATATTTTAATATATGACAGGATAATTCTAACGTTTAATTACTTCATTAATGAGTGATTACAACATTGAAGCAAAACAAATAATTCTCTTTGCAACTAAAGTGCCTATACAACATTAAATACACTAAAGTACTATAGAAATAAGACAACATTTTCTTCGTTAATGATTTTGCATATACTTCATTAATGAGTGATTACAACATAGGAAGAAAATACATAAGGAATCCTATCATACTCACTGACATATCCTGTCTTCTTTAATATGGTTTGAAATTTACGCGATATTATCATAAAGTACTATATTACATAAAACAAAAATAAATAACATGCTTCATAAAGTACTAGATATTAAATATATTATCATAAAATTTAATGTAATTTGCTTATGACTTTTTCTTGTGAACTTTCTTTTTTTCGAAGACATAAGCAAGTCATGGTCGATATGGTTTCAAATTAGTTGATGCATCTTGTGTGGTTGGAAATGGTTGAACTGATATTTAGTTGAAAGTAGTTAATGTAATTTTCTTCGTTAATGATATTTCGCATATTCGTTTTCGCACATTCATAGAATTTAACACAATCCTATCATGATTCCATATATATCCTGACGGGTTCAATATGGTTTGAGATAATCCTACCGACCAATATGAGTGGCGGGTCCATATCACATAGGAAGAAGACGCGAATGATTAAAATAGGAAGAAAATACATAATCATTCCCGTCATACTCACTGACCTATCCTGTCATATTTAATATGTTTGAAATTGCGCGACATTATCATAAAGTACTATATTACATAAAACAAAAGCAAATAATATGTTTCATAAAGTAATGGATATTACACATATTATCATAAAGTTTAATGTAATTTGCTTATGACTTTTTGCTGTGAACTTTCTTTTCTTCGAAGATAGAAGCAAGTCATGGTCGATATGGTTTCAAAGTAGTTAATGTAATTTGTGTGGTTCAAATTGGTTGAATTGGTATTTAGTCGAAAGTAGTTGATGTAATTTTCTTCGTTAATGATTTCACATATTCATAGGATTTAACATTACCCTGTCATAATTTAATATATATATCATAACGGGTTCAATATGGACTAGTTTGGATTAAATTGATATGACACAATCCTGTCATGATTCCATATATATCTTGACAGGTTCAATATGGTTTGAGATAATCCTACCGACCAATATGAGTGGCGGTCTATATCACATAGGAAGAAGAAGAAGAGAATGATTAAAATAGGAAGAAAATGCATAACCATTCCCGTCATACTCACTGACATGTCGTCTTTAATATCATGACAAGAATTTAAGGTTGATAGTATGAAAATATAAACTTCTCTGACATTGTAATTGTGTATTCCCACAATACAAATATGCAATGTGACAAAAATATAAAGACCAGTGACATGCATTATTCGTCCAAAGATAATTCGTGCAATTGTACCATGTGACAAAAAATTAGTGTAGCTTGAACATTGTGACATTTTTATTTGGTATACAAAAAATTAGTGTAGCTTGAACATTGTGACATTCTTATTCCTTTAACGCTCTCTTCACATTGTCTGCTCCAACTTGCATTTTGAGTTTCCATTAGACACCGACACCCACTATTTCAACACTTAAGTGAACTCATAACACAAATCAATACACTTCACAGCTGCCATTGCAAAATACTAATAAAAAGATCATATGACATATACACTTGTATCTGACAAAAGTATCCGAAAAGCTATTTTGAAGTTAAATGCAAGGTTCCTGAATGGTGACAGGATAGTTCTCATTATATGACAGGATAGTTTTATATGCTTAATTACTTCATTAAGCATATAGAACCGTGCGAGGTTCTTGAAGTTAAATGCAAGCTATTTTGAAGTTAAATGCAAGGTTCCTGAAGTTAAATGCAACTTGTTTTAAAGTTAAATGCAAGGTTCCCGAGAGCACTGAATTTGACTCCATCACCGCCAAATTGAGACCTGGCCCCACCGCCACCGCTACCACCGCTCCAGCCGAAAGCAGCCCCACCGCCACCGCTAACACCTCGGAGGTTATAGAAAGGCACTCCGCCGCCGCCGCCCTCGCTCCCTGTCACCCCGACGACGTCGCAGCCTGAGCAAGAGGTGTTGCACTTCAGCCATGGCATGCCATGCAAGGGTGGTCTTTCCACTACTTTCTGGTCCATATATCTGTTTCCTAAATTTTCCTCTCAAATTTCCCTCCCAAATAACTTTTCCCTCCTAAATTTCCCTCCCAAACCCAAATTGACTCAAATTCATTTACTTTTTTAGATTTCCCAAGATTCAACCTTAAAGTCCCTGTCATAAACTAAAAATTATCCTGTCAACCTGGGTAATATTATTTAAAACCTTACATCTCTTGTCACCAAGTGATAATTTGTCTATCGACATAAGTAAAACAAGTTATTGTCACTGATTTTTTTAATTCAATGAAATATTATGTTTCAAGTTTGTAATTATTTTAGCGATAATTATTTTAACGGATGAGTATTGCTAATAGGATAGTTTTTAATATATGACAGGATAATTCTATACGTTTAATTACTTCATTAATGAGTGATTACAACATTGAAGCAAAACAAAATAATTCTTTTCGCAACTAAAATGCCTATACAACATTGAAGACCCTAGAGTACTAGAGAAATAAGGCAGTATTATACTCTGCATAGTATCCTGTCACCTATACAACACTAAAAAATAGACAGTTAGCCAGTAGCCAAAAGAACTAGCCTCTGTGTCAGCAGAAAAACCAAGGTCTTCTATGCCTCTACCCCCTCCCCCCACCCCCCACCCCCCACCCCCCAAAGCCCAACCAGTAGCACCCTCCCTCCCGACAACCATGTTGCTCCCTTGCAAATCTTCATACATATGCACACAATTGGGTGGGAAAGCTGTTCTCTGCCTCTTCATCATCACCTACAGAACCAAATCACTCTTTAGCATCTCAGAGAACCATAATAATAAGGAACTCAAAGAAGAATCATTCATTTCCCAAAACAGATGGGCAATACAGCCTAATAAAAAGGCTTTTACACATACACGCAGTAGTTAGTATTGCAACTGACAAGGGCCTTGCGGTGCAGGATCAACGTAATTAAGTGTAACATCAACAAATTCAATCATGATTTTCAAGATAACCTGGCAATAAATTTGTTAAGCAATTACCTTCTCTGTTTCCCTCTGTAATGTTAACACTTGAAGGGATGTTTTTACTTGTATCAGATCAATTTAACAAGCCAAACTTTTTAACAAAGGTAGAAAAGATAAATAATGATGAAGGGATGCACTCTCAAGTGGAACGATGAGCACTCACAAGATGTCTGCCTATCTTGCGGTAGGGCTGAACAACAGGAAGACCAAGAGGAGTCATCCAACGCACAGGTTGATTTTCAGATGCAATGATCTGAATCCAAACCTGAAAACCAACAGCTCAAGCCAGGCCGGTTTTGTTCCCTCGCCTTCTTCTTTCTTCCAACTTTAAATTCACAAACAAGGACTTGGCAAACCTGGGGTGAGCTTGGATTCGTTGTTGTTTGTTGGGAAAGATTTGAGTTGGAAACCAACTCTTCGTCGTCATCGTGTCGGCCGTCATCGACATCGTCCTCAACGTCGTCAATCCGCCACTACGAGCTCCCAAATGGCGTCGTCCCGCTCCCATTCCCAACCCTAGCCTCCATCTCTCTCTCCTCCGTTGCGTGGGAGGAAGAATTGAAATCCCCCCCTCTAATGAAAGAAATCTGATTTCAAAAAATTATCTGAAATTAGGGTTCTAATAATTCGCTGCGTGGGAGGTGAGCAATTCAGGGAAAAGAAGGAGGATGAAGTGAAGGTGAATGACCAAATTTAGGATTCTAATAATCTAGAATTAGATATTTAAAAAAATTATTTTTTGAATTAAAATTTGATTTAAAAATTTTTAGTATTTTCAAATTTTAACTTTTTCTTTTAATATTTTATTATTATGTTATATTTTATTTTCCAAAAAAAAAGAAAATTCAAATTTCAATTTACCTTTTTATTTATAAGATATTTTTATAAAAAACAATAAAAAACAAAAATACTAGGATCGAATTACAAAACCATATATGATTTGAGGTATTGATTGCTATTTCACTTCTTAAAAAGAAAAGCTTGTAGAACAAGCTCTTACTTTTTTCCATTAGATTCCAACTGTACGCAGATCTGAGATTTTCTTTTGTAAAACTTTTTTATTGTACTTTTTGGCTTGCTTAGCAAGATTCAGGGATGAAAAAAAGAATTCCTGTAAAGGTGTCAAGGTTTTCGAAGTATGACAGATCGTGCTCGAATTTTGCGCGGTGTTGTTTGCAACCACCGAATCTAGTGGTGGTTCAAGTGGCGGATCAAGTGGATGAGGGAACGGTCGTCCGAAGATTGATCGGAACTAAGTAGGTGGACATAGGCAAGTCCAACAAAAAACGATTGGAGGTGTGAGTATTTATGGGTTCTAATTAACCAAGAATGGAGGTTTGGTGTAGTTATCTGATATGGCAGGCCTACGAAGAGTAGACTGAGTAAGATATTAGTGGTGTTGGAGGATGAGTCGTCGGTGCTAGAGGACTGATCCGACCGAAAGTAGTGTGACTCAGTTCAGATTGGTTATGGCGGATGGGTTGGTTGAAAATTTTGTTCTAACTCTTCTTCTTTTTTATTTTTGTGAGTTTCTCCTAAAAATTATTGAGGGTTTCTAGATTTCTTTTACCAAGTGAGGTTGGAGAAAGATTAGTTATGATTTTTGTTTCTTTTGAGTTCTGATCCAGATCCCTTGGTCATGGTGGATGGGTTGGTATCAGTTGAACTTACCGATGATGATGTGTCTTGGATGAGGGGTTGTCCCAAGGTGTTGGTAGGGGTTGCCCGACGGTGTTTAATGGGAGTTTTTCTCGGAGTAGTTAGATGGGGGTTTCCCCTTGGTGTTGTATCTCACTTTGACTTGGTTAGATGGGTATCTTGCATAAGAAAGGGTTGGTTTTTATTTTCTTTTCTAATCTTAAACTTGCCCAGCATGTTCAAAGAGACAGAAAGATGGCATGACTGTTAAGGCTAATTTTTTTTTTTTTAATGAGGAAAGATTTCAAGATACCCGATATAAGCACATTGGATAGTTCGAGAGGCCGATAGAATCGGCGTTGGTTCAAACCGAACAGAAAGAACCAAAGACAAGCACATAAATTATATCGAAGCAAAAGGAAATACAACAATCTAAGGCAGGCAAGGAGTCAGCACGGACTCAAGGGTGCCATCGGAAAAAGATCAAACAGGAACACCTGATTGTTAAGGCTAATTGAATGAAGGTTGCCATGAAATTGGTTTCTTTTGCTATTGATTGTGGGGATTAATTTTCGCACCCGTTTTTTTACGTGGCACACCCGTTTTTTGGTGCAATCAGGTTGCGCCCAAAAAGTGGATAATTTTTTTTAAAAAAAAAAACAATTCATTGGGCGCAATTAGGGTGAATTTTTTTTATTTTGAAAAATTATTTTTTAAAGATTATTGAACCGGTTCTTTATCTGAACCGGTGTAGTTGCGCCCAGGGAAAAAAAAAGGGCGCAAAAAAAAAAACTTGGGTGCCCACGCTTGTATTTAAATCAACAAATGTATTTCATATTTAGATAAATTTACTACATACTCATCACATTGTATCTATCCTGTTATTTTGTATGATTTGGAAATTCAAATACCCAGTAGATTTGTATACTTGTACATGGCTATAAATTCGTTTATATCATGAGGTTTCAATATGCTTTTATTCATCTAAAATTCATGTGCATTTCTCCACCAATTCGTTTGATATTAACTGTTTGTTATTATTATTCTCGATATAACTATGGTTATATCCTATAGCTATATACTATGATTATATCTTATAGTTATATCCAATTTGGTTATATCTTATGATTATATTTTATAGTTATATACTATGGTTATATCATATAGTTATATACTATGATTATATCTTATAGTTATATCCAATTTGGTTATATCCTTGTAGTTATATCCAATTTGGTTATTACTACAGAATATAACCAAAAGGATATAGCCAAATTAGATATAACTATAAGGATATAACCAAATTGGATATAACTATAAGATATAGTCATAGTACATAACTATATGATATAACCATAGTATATAACTATATGATATAATATAGGATATAACCATAGTATATAACTATGGAATATAACCATAAGATATAATCATAGTATATAATTATAGGATATAACCATAGTATATAACTATAGAATATAATATAGGATATAACCATAGTATATAACTATAAAATATAACCATAAGATATAATCATAATATATAATTATAGGATATAATGATATGATATAACCAAATTAGATATAACTATAAGATATAACTGTAGTATATAACTATATGATATAACCGTAGTATATAACTATAGGATATAACCATATTATATAACTATAAGATATAATCATAGTATATTCAACTATTTAATTGGAGGAACACATACTGAAAAATAGAATTATTTTATGGATTAAACTCTATTTTATTCTTGTTTTCTCTCTAATCTCAAATCAAATAATCAGTGTTAGACTTTGTACTCGAATGGACGAAAACCCCAAACCCTAAAACCTAACCATAAACCCTAAAAACACTAGAAACCCTTTGGACGCAACCTAGTTGCGTCCAAAGAGTTGTGTAGGGATTATTTTAGGATTTAGGGTCTTTATCATTACAGTACAAAGTTTAAAATTTTCAAGTTGAAGTTGAAAAAATAACTTATAATATCTATATATTGACTGAATATTTTGCTAAATTATTTTGGACCTTGAAAGGTATGATGGTAGTTGAGGGAGTAATATATAACGTCATTATATGATATAACTATAGAATGTAATATAGGATATAACTATTGCATATAACCATACGATATAATCATAGTATGAAAATCATAAACCTTAAACCACAAACCCTAAACCTCAAAACCCTAAACCCTAAAAAACACTAGAAACCCCTTGGGCACAACCTAGTTACGCCTATAGTTATAGACGCAACCTAGTTGTGCCCAAAGGGTGTGTGGGGATTGTTTTAGGATTTTTTAGGGTTTAGGGTTTGTTTCCCCCCTAATCTCAAATCAAGTAATCAATGCTAGACTTTGTACTCGAATGGACGAAAACCACAAACCCTAAACCCCAAAACCTAACCATAAACCCTAAAAAATACTAGAAACCCCTTAGGCACAACTAGGTTGCGCCCAAAGGGTTGTGTGGGGATTATTTTAGGGTTTAGGATTTAGGGTCTTTATCATTGCAGTACAAAGTTTAAAATTTTCAAGTTGAAGTTGGAAAAATAACTTATAATATCTATATATTGACTGAATATTTTGCTAAATTGTTTCGGACCCTGAAAGATATGATGGTGGTTGGGGGAGTAATATATGATGTCATTACAGGATATAACTATTGAATGTAATATAGGATATAACTATTGATTATAACCATACGATATAATCAGTATGAAAACCCTAAACCTTAAACCACAAACCCTAAACCCCAAAACCTAACCCAAAACCCTAAAAAATACTAGAAACCCTTTGGGCGCAACCTAGTTGCACCCATAGTTCTGGACACAACCTAGTTGCGCCCAAATGGTGTATGGGGATTGTTTTAGGATTTTTTAGGGTTTATGGTCTTTATCATAGTATATAACCATAATATATAACTATATAATATATGATATAACCATAGTATATAACTATAGAATATATTATAGGATATAACCATAGTATATAACTATATAATATAACCATAATATATAACTATAGAATATAAGATATGATATAACCAAATTGGATATAAGTCATATAACTATAAGATATAATCATTGTATATAACTATATGATATAACCATAGTATATAACAATATGAAATAACAATATGATATAACCAAATTGGATATAACTATAAGATATAATCATAGTGTATAACTATTATATAATATATAACTATAGGATATAACGATATAACGATATGATATAACCAATTTGGATATAACTATAAGATATAATCATAGTATATAATATAGGATATAACCATAGTATTTAACTATGGAATATAATAGAGGATATAACCATAGTATATAACTATAAGATATAACGATATGATATAACCAAATTGGATATAACAATAAGATATAATCATAGTATATAACTATAGGATATAATCATAGTATATAACGATATGATATAACCAAATTGGATATAACTATAAGATATAATCATAGTATATAACTATTATATAGTATATAACTATATGATATAACGATATGATATAACCAATTTGGATATAACTATGAGATATAGTCATAGTATATAATATAGGATATAACCATAGTATATAACTATGGAATATAATAGAGGATATAACCATAGTATATAACTATAAGATATAACGATATAATATAACCAAATTGGATATAACAATAAGATATAATCATAGTATATAACTATAGGAAATAAACATAGTATATCTATATGATATAATATAGGATATAACCATAGTATATAACTATGGAATATAACCATAAGATATTATCATAGTATATAATTATAAGATATAACTATAGTATATAACTATAGAATATAACTGTAGTATATGACCATAAGACATAACCAAATTGGATATAACCATAGTTATATGTGATTTTTGAAGGATATAACCATAGTATATAACTATAGGATATAACGATATGATATAACCAAATTGGATATAACTATAAGATATAATCATAGTATATAACTATAGGATATAAACATAGTATATAAACATAGTCTATAACTATATGATATAATATAGGATATAACCATAGTATATAACTATGGAATATAACCGTAGTATATGACCATAAGACATAACCAAATTGGATATAACCATAGTTATATGTGATTTTCGAGAATAATAATAATAAACAGTTAATAGCAAACGAATTAGTGGAGAAACATACATGAATTTTAGATGAATAAAAATATATTGAAACCTCATGATACAAACAAATTTATTGCCATGTAACCCTGATTACTTCAAAACGTCTATTACTATAGTCAAATGCACACAAGTGTACAAATCTACTAGGTATTTGAATTTCCAAATCATATAAAATAGCAGGATAGATACAATGGGATGAATATGTAGTAAATTTATTTTAAATATAAAATAAATTTGTTGATTTAAATGTGGGCGCGCCCAATTTTTTTTTTTTTTTTTTTTACGTTGCGCCCAGGGTGAAATGTTTTTTTTATATAAATCGGCCATGAACCGGGTTTTTAAATCGGCCAAGATGAAATCTTTTTTTTTTTAAAAAAAATTATTCACTTTTTGAGCGCAATCTGATTACGCCACGTAAAAAACGGGTGCGGACATTCTCCCCATTGATTGTTGTAGTTGTTGATTATTGTTGTTGGAGGGGTTGTTGTTGTTGATGAAGATGTTTGGTGTTGTTGGTGGGGGTTTGCCCCCAGGGTGGTAATTTGGGGTTGTTGTTAATGAAGATGTTTGGTGTTGTTGGTGGGGATTTGCCCCTAAGGTGGTGAATTTTGGGTTTTTAGAGAGAAATTTTTTCTCTAAGTCCCTTAACTTTATTATCATTTTTTCTCAAATTACATTTATCTGTATAAGATATTGATTCTAAATTAGCTTTTTTTAAATTCCACTTAAATACCCATTCTAAGATGGTGAATTTAGGGGTTGTTGATGAAGATGTTTGATGTTGTTGGTGGGAGTTTGCCTCTAAGATGGTGAATTTGAGGGTTTAGAGAAAGAATCTTTTTCTCTAAATACCTTTACTTTATTATCATTTTTTCTCAAATTACTCGGTGCAATATAGGCCTTTTAGATTAGCTTTCCTAAAAATAAAAAACATGATTCCGCACCCAAAAAAAATATTTTATGCAGAGCATAATGAGGAGTGAGGAGGGAGAATGACGGCGGTCGCAGAACACCATCAACCTAAACCTCTTCTCTCGCTCTCATGGCCTCCAGGGCTTTCTCTCCGAACTACTCTTCCTACGCTTCAAAGCCATCTTCTTCCGCTCTCACTTCCACAAAATCATCGCCAAGATTCCATCGTTGCGGATTCCTTCGTCGCTATGCCGCCGTAAGTTTCCGACTCTTCCCCCCAAAAGTCCCTTCTTTTGCGTTTCTACACATTTCCTGAGCATGTATTTGTCGATATGTGTTGGTATTGGCAATTGGAGAGTTGTAGCTAAAGACTGATGAATTTGTTTGCATTAGAGGTGTAGTTTGGCCGAGCAGTTCAAAGTGGACAATGGCAAGCCTCGGGTTCCTCCTGCCGTGGACGTGGTTCAGCCTTCATTCCCTAGCTTTTTGAATTCCAGTACGTATCTTGTTAATTCGATCAACGAAACTGATACTCCTACTCGACTCAAAATATTCTCTGGCACAGCAAACCCTGCTCTTTCGCAGGTAAAGGAGTTTGTCTTTTTTTTTTTAATTATTATTGTTTGTGTACATTATGATAGGTTTATAAAATTTGTTCTTTATACAATGAAGGATCTACGACTTGGAGAAGGATTACAGTGCATTTGATAATTTATTTGGTCTTGGAATGTATATCAGACCAACTTGAAGGCTTTTGCTTTCACACATAGTGAGCTGCTTCAAAACTATTGTCTGTATCTCTCACATATGTCTGGTTCATTGGCCATGTCATAGTTTAGAAGTGAAATTCAATCGTCTGTTTTGTTATTCTATTTTCCTTCTGTAACTCTAGACCATAGTTAACATCAGAAATTGAATCATCTACAGATGCAATATAATCTATCACAGGTTTTACTATGTAGTTTGTTCAGAGGCTCGTATTATGAGTTGATTATTTAGTTTACTCCTTGACTGAAGTGAAAGCAAAGGAGACATGGCTTGAACATCGAAAACAGAAAGGTTTTGACAATAACTCAATTTGGTTTCCTTATTGCATTCTTCACTTCATCAAATAAATGCTGTATACAGCTATCCTTATAGGGAGTATTGACCAAAAGGTTTTGAGAATAACTCAACTTCTGTTGTCTTACTTATTTCCTTCTTTACAGTAAGCTTTTTCATTAGCCCAATTTGCACCTTGGAGGCAAGCTATAGGAATGCTTCTGCTGCACACAGTATCCACCACACTCATTAGCTTATTGTTCTAGGATCCAATATTGCAACTACCAGAATGAATATCGCTTCCATGTACTAGTTGCCTACTGCTCCATAAAGACAGGACTGGGTGATCATTGCTGATCTAGTAATACACATTGGTCATCGGTGCCAGTCCGACTTATTTATTACTATTGATGAATTGCATTTTGTTGATAGAATACTATTATGTGGCTTACTGGTACAGTAGTACATCTAACAAAGTTTTTTAAGCTCTTGACTGACTCACAGGTCACTTTCTCTCCCTTTTTTCTTCTTCTCAGAACTTCTATTTTCTGGTGCTTATAACAGTAACAACAATTCCTTATCCTAAACAAGTGCAGCCGCATGTGGGGTTAGGGGTTTGCCAAAGGCGGGCCCGATGCCCACGTTAATCCAGAACAGTTTCTTATCATAGCTTATGTAGTATATTAGATCCTCTTGGTAGTGCCTTGCCCAGTGATGAAAAAGGCGCGCCCAAGGCGTGCCTAGGCGCGCTTGGCCAAGGCCAGCGCCCACCTAGGGTGAGGCGCAGCCTGTGTGGCCAGGCGCCCTAGGCGGGGCCTAGGCGCGCCTAAGGCGCAGGCGAGCGCCTCTTCCAAATCTGTTGAAGTTCAACAGATTTTTTGCTTTTTGAATTTCTAAATTGACTTTTTAAAAGATTTTATCTTTAAATAACAGATTTTATATCTTCTCTCCCTTAATTATCCTAGGAAATAGTAGATTTTTTATCTTCTCTTCCTTAATTATCCTAGGAAATAGAAGACATTAATTATTTTCTTTTCCTAAGTAGGCTAAGATCCGTAAGTAAATCAATAATGATCAGATCTTCTATATTCTCTCCAGTCTCCTCTCCTCTTCCATAAATTCCTACTACGTACAACATAAAGTCATAAAACATGTTCTCTCTAGTCTCTTCCTCCTTCTATATTCTCCTCTTCCTCTGTCTTCTATACATGAGTTCTGTACAGCAGTTGTGTGGCTAGGCGCGTGCCCAGGTGCGCCCAGGCGCGCCTGGGGCTCCCAGCGCCTGGGTGCGCCTAACGCCTTTTTCATCACTGGCCTTGCCAAAATGAAGTGGGATTTTCCTCTGCTTTGGTTGATGCATTGTGGCTCATTTGGTATTCTACAATAAAAGGAACTGTTTAAGCAACAAGGAGACTTTTTTGTCAAAACCTTGGCTGCTGGTTCCCTTCCTATTTTTTTGATATTTTTTCTTGTCACTGCATTGTTGCTATCCTGTTTTTTTCCCACTACCAATCAGCCGTTGTCAGATTTAATCTGTTTTTTGTGTTTTTATAATGCATTGGTGACACTTGTAGTTAGTTTCAGTGGTGACACTTACAATTCTTTCCTGAACACATTCTATTTGGATGAAATGATCTCTATTTCTTCAATTTTGTAGGGCAATGTGTAATTAGGCGAAATCTTACACACTTCAAGTTTGCTTTTAACGATTTTTTTGACATATTGGTTGTAACATATTTTGTGCCACAGGAAATTGCATGCTACATGGGTCTACCACTTGGCAAAATCAAAATTAAACGCTTTGCTGATGGTGAGATATATGTCCAGTTGCAAGAAAGCGTTAGAGGGTGCGATGTGTATCTTATTCAACCGACATGCCCTCCAGCAAATGAGAATCTTATGGAGCTTTCGATAATGATAGATGCTTGTAGGAGAGCTTCAGCTAAAAATATCACGGCCGTTATTCCTTATTTTGGGTATGCTAGAGCTGATAGAAAGGTATACTATTTGTATCTTGTGTTGTTTAGCTGTATGACTGGTAATTTTATTTGACCCATCTTGTTATAACCTTTGTAACTAACAATCTACAGTTTTTAAATAGTACTTTTTGCTAGTCCAAGTTTTCCATGCTCTCCTTACATGATTTGAGTGGGGTCTTAGTTCAAGTCATATATATGTGATTGGGATAAAGTTGAGTAAATTAAATCTTCTTAATAAATGAATCATCTAACTTTGCATATTATATGTGATTGAGATAAAGTTGAGTAAATTAAATCTTCTTAATAAATGAATCATTAAACTTTGCATATTACATGCGCCAAAATTCATTACTTTCATATGGATTGAAGTAGGGAAGGAGACTGATATTAGCACTTTCTAGATAATCGAAAACATATGTTATCATTCATATTTATAATGTAATCTAAATAATGATGTGCTTTGTTTCTTCAAGTTTGCATTTCTATGAGTCATTTTTCTTTCATTGATTGAGTGGAAATGTAGGTGAATTGCTTAATGTGGACTCACGAGCAGCTGCTTTGGTTGCTTTACTTGAGTTTGAATTTCGTTTTGGCTTGCTATCACGGGATCACCCTTTTTATATATATTTCAGACACAAGGACGGGAGTCCATTGCAGCCAAACTAGTGGCAAATCTGATAACAAAAGCAGGTGCTAATAGAGTTCTTGCTTGCGATCTACATTCTGGACAGTCAATGGGTTATTTTGATATTCCTGTGGACCACATATATGGCCAGGTATGTTTTTCATGGATTATATTATTTTGTTGGAAACATCATATATGCTAAATGCTACTAATCACTGTTAATGAGTTCTGACCCAAAAAAGGAGCAATATCACTGTTAATGAGTTGCTCCTACTGCTCATGCAAAGCTATTTGTTTCTGGGTGTATCTGTCTATATACAAGAACAACAACAACAACAACAACCCAGATGAACGGGGTCTATATGTGTGTATGTGTCTATATATTTTTCAAATTTCAAATTCCACTTTTTAAGAAATATTTCATTGAAGATGCATCCATTTTGATCATGGAAGAAGCATTCATAAAAGTAGCAAATGGTCTGTTGCTTAACTTAACTAATGTCGAATAGTTTTGCCAACTTTTGATGGAGTAAAGTCAACTTTTCACACTATGGAATTATTTTTCAGCTATCTTTGGCTTAAGTAAAAATTGTGTGATTTGTTAGATGATCTATACATGTCACCATAGAGAAAAGACAAAGGAATGCCTTTAAGAGGGTAAATATTAATTTGTTCCTTGTCATAAAATAAATACATGTAGTGAAGATACCGGAGCTTTAGTTTTCAGGGTCGAATTTGCTTAAGGACTTCCACTAAACAAGACGGTCACTTATTTGGGATTGACTAAAACTGAAGGTAGAAGATGCTGTGTCATAGTGCTGATGTGCTCATAGCTCTCAGATTCATGAATAATTGACACTTGATGGTCAATTCACGTGAATTAAAATGCAACCTGTTCATCTGCCAATTTGATTCTATACATTTGCAGCTCCTTTAAGCAGAATCGTGTCATCACATCAAACAACTTCGTGTGTAAATCCCCCCAAAAAATCATGACTAATTGTGTACCTGCTACTTGTGCCTTCTGTCATTATTATGATTTCAAAGGATGGGAAAGAAAGATCTTAAGGGTTGTGGAATAGGCTGATTGAGACTGAGAGAGATGCAGACTGCAGAGAGAAATCGAGAGAGATGAGGAAATAGGGAGGTTTGCTGGTTTTATATAAAAAGATAAAGGGAAGAAATAAATCAAAGCATGAAAGTGTTTTCACATGTATTAATGTGCTTATGAATAAAAAGACACATCCAGCCATCAGAAACAATCAATTACAGCGAAAAAAATAATGAAGATTATACACAACTCCAGCTATGTTTCATATGGCAGATTGCAGGTGCATTTAGGGGATCTTATATTTCCTAGTTGCAGTGAGCAGGTTTCTGTAGTAGTCACACTTTTCTTGCTTCTATAGTTCATCGTTTGGTGGATATTTGTGGACATATCGGGGTAATTTCATTTGTTCACTATGAAGTATTAAAGTTACTGCAGTCAAAGTGGTATGGACTGCCTTAAACAATAGTGTATTGCACAACCATCTGTGTACTAATATAGTGTTAAAGCTATTGCTCACCTTAAGTGATAACTGATAAGTAGTGGCTTTTCATACAAACTCTTTTATCCTGGCCACCTCATGAAACTGGATCAATGCACATTTACTGATAAGACAATCTAAAATCTGTATGCCTTTTTCAAAATCATCTGAAAGCTTCGCCACAAGACCTCCTGTGCTGATGACTTGTATTGAAGAACCGTCACCTCAAATTAGTCGAGTGCATTTTCTGGTACTGTTAGTTACCAACCACTGAAAAATAAGAGTTTGAAATGATTTATAATGTTTGCTTATCATCTGTGTGCTACTAAAAGTGGATGCATTTCCAAGATCTTCTATTTTGCGTCTGAAGCTGGTCTACTAATATTTATTAATATTTTGTGCTCCTCTAGGCGGTCATACTTGATTACCTCGCCAGCAAGTCCATTTCTTCAGATGATTTGGTTGTAGTCTCCCCTGATGTTGGTGGAGTTGCCAGAGCTCGTGCTTTTGCAAAAAAGTTGTCTGATGCACCACTTGCTATTGTGGATAAAAGGCGTCATGGGCACAATGTTGCAGAGGTAATTCCATCCTTCTCTTCATCTATAATCTTTATTATGTTGCTGAAGTTTTCTATAATACATTGTAAGACCTGAAATTATGGGTAATTTTTATCTGAATTAACTAGTTTACAGTGTCATCAATATCCACTTCTCATGGACATAATGCATTTCTTTGGTAGGTGATGAATTTGATAGGAGATGTTAAGGGCAAGGTGGCAGTTATGGTGGATGATATGATTGACACCGCTGGTGAGTTCTCTTTTGTATGCATGTTTGAAAATTTCAAAGTCTTTAATTATTATAAATCCCTTGGACTATTGTTTTATGCTTTTTCTTTCCATGGTGTAGATAGGGGCTTTCCTCTTTTTTTCTTGTCTTGATTTGGACAATTCTACAGCTGTCACTGCTCTATTATAGAAAGAGAGGAAGAAGGGGGAATGTAAGTATGTGATTTGGGTGGAGAGAGGAGGAGATTGCTTCAGCCTTGTCAAGAGTGATAGCTCCTCTAATATCTTTTCCATGAAGGGGGTTTCTTGAAGAGAAAAAGGATTGCTTCTTCTCTCTAACACGCATACCCCATACTTTTGAGCAGCGCATTTGCTTTTCTGCTGGTGTCATTGAGAAAATGGTGACCAGGGATATTGGATTCTACACCAAAAATTTGAGCTCAAAATTATTTGCTATAATGTTACAATATTGAACAGTTGTCTTTCTTTTAAGAGTTAAAGTAATTGGAAAAGTTACCAATCTCGTTATGTAACTTTGCAGCAATAGTGGATATTCCTTTTTAGCCTATATATACATGCTGTTGAAAGATTTGAGGCCTATATGGGGTTCTGATATGCTGATCATCTTGATAATTTGCAGACTGATCCCACAAACGTTGTTCTTTTTGTTGTCAGTGGCTACATATCTGGATGCGATTGTTTTGCTTTGTTGGCGTATATGTATCAGTACTACTTGGGAAATGGATTGAACAAACAAAGATGTTGGCTTTATTTCTGTTCATTAAGAATTTAGATGAAGCCGTATCCAGTAGTGATTCTGTTTACCTGTCTCTTTTGATATTTTCATAGCAAGCAGATTCTTTTATTTTTGGCTGGCCTGAAAATCTTTGTCTATACATTTTCCTTTTCCATTTTAGATTCAAAGTACATCTTTTTATATATTTAAATAAATATATTTATCACATCTTATTTAGGACGAAAGCATGCCACTGTCATCTAGCGGAATGAATGAAGCATGCTTTGATATGTTATCAAGTCTACTCTCAGTTTCATGGGTTTAATTTGCTGCAAAGATCTATATGAGAAAGCTTTCTGGTCAAAATTATCATGAGATTTGAATTTTGAATTTACCAATGTAGAAAATATATTCATCAATCCCATTTGTATTGCAGGTACAATCTCTGAAGGAGCAGCCCTGTTGCATAAAGAGGGAGCAAGGGAAGTCTATGCATGCTGCACCCATGCTGTTTTTAGGTGTGTAATATACTCATATAATCATATTGCATCGAATGAAAATCTTATGTAACATTTGATGAAATATCATTTATGAGCTGTGTGACTGTGTCCCATCATCCCATGACCTTTGGAAATCTCATTTAGGTGAGACGTGGTTTTGAATTGCGTCTCACACTCTCACTTGAGTGACATACATATGACATTACACTGCGTCAATTGTATGTTGACTAGGCTAGGTGGCATGTCCACCACCTGTAAAAAGTGAGGCAACATGTATGCGAATGTTGACTATAGCTTGCACTCTATGAGATTTGCTACAACCAGTATTACTCTTTTTGTGTGCCAACCCTTACAACCCTTGTATCTCACATTCTCACCTAATTATGTTGCCAAAGGGAGTAGCAAAACTATTGTGTCCAAAAACCCCTGCATATTTTGGTTCTGCTACAACTATGCTTGGTTGACTGAACTGTGTTTTTCTAGGAAGGGACTAGGTGTGTCCAAAACCCCCTAAATTCTTTTATTTGCAAACCATGGTGTAAATCTGGCTTGGATTTTTGGGAAGTACTTTGAAATTAGGTTTCAGGACTTGAAAATGACAAATTGAATAGTACTTGTCCCAAGTATTACTTCACCCGCATTATTAAAACTGGTAGCTAACTGGCTCTGCTTATTTTGTGATGTCTAAGCTATGATCCTAAAGCTCTAGAATTTTTTTAGGGTGCAGGAAATATTTTTTAAGAAAAACCCTAAATGCCTTTGTTGTGGGAAACCATAATCATGATATTTCCCTTAAGCTAATGCTACTTTGCTTGAAATTAGTGACTGAAAAGTTGACTTATATTATCCATACATATACATAATGCCAAAGCATATGATATTATTATAATCATGGTAACTGTTGTGTCGTTTTCACATATTAATGATTTATTTTGGAAAGCCTGGAATAAGCAAGACATGCATTTTTGTTAGCCCCTTCTCTGCGGTTTTATTAATTATATACTCCAAGTAGCTTTGTAAGTTTATAGATGTCTAAGAGTGATGCTTTATCTCCTTTTGGGGGTTAGTGCTGAAGTTCTGAAGCTATGCTGTAATAGCTTCTTCAAGTAGAATTTGTATGGCTTTGTTTCTGTAGCATTGATCTGTAAGAAGTTTTTTTGGGGGATTGGTGAGATTATGTTGAAAGACAAGAAGGGTGACACTTTCCCTGCAAATTCTATGGTCACCCTGCAAAAGTTCTGGTGCCCAAGGATGGACAATGGAGTCTTTAACTATCAATCTAGCGCCAAGATAAGAGTACTATGCTATTGCAGAGACCAGAGATCCTCCCAAAAGACGATCTCAGAACCATCTACGTCAAAATTGTACAAGGGATATGTGAGAAGATTCCTGGAAGTAAATTTCCAATTATGTGAAATATGGGATATGTAGACTCCCAACCACTCCCATACTAATAGTGTGCTAAAGTACAAGCCTTCTTGATACGATATATTAGTTTTGTTTTGATTATATGGTTGCCATGGATGATGCATCTAAAGTAGTGTCCAATTACAATATCAGTGACACCTTTCATTGTTATGATTATTATTTATTTTGAGCAGAAGATTGTAAATATTTTCCTCTAGAATATATTTGGGTTATTCAATCTTGGGCTGAGGGCCCTTCAAATGCCCAAATACATTGCCATAACTCTATTAGAGAAGTGCATAATTTCACTAGTATTATGGATACATTTGGCATGAAATTTATATTAAATCGTTAACTTCTACATTTATGAAATTAATCTGTCATTATTTTGACTAATGGTTGAATTATTTACAGCCCGCCTGCTATAGAGAGGTTATCAAGTGGCATATTTCAGGAAGTAATAGTAACAAATACCATCCCGGTTCTGGAGAAGAATTACTTTCCGCAGTTAACGGTCTTGTCTTTAGCAAACCTCCTTGGAGAGGCCATCTGGCGAGTTCATGATGATTGTTCTGTGAGTTCATCCTTTAGATATATCTAATTCACTAATTGTTGCAGGAATCTTGTTATCGGCTGGATTTATTGTAGATTAGACATCCCTTCATGTTCCCATTTATTATTTCCTTCAATTCCTCCACGCCAAAGGATGTAGCAGCTCTTCCTTTCCAAGCCTAGCATTTCTTGCTCTTCTTGAGTTTCTACTTGCTATTTGATGAAGCTGGCAATTAAACATTATGATGGGTTTGGATCCCATGGAGATTTCAAGCTTTTCTTGACCATTTTTTAGAAAAAAGAGAAGTGAAGAATGATTATTGATAATCTCATCCATCCATCCAGTATGCATTAACTATATGTTTTTAATGCAAATTCACTATATGTTTTACTTATACCTGATATGATCAATTATCAATTCTATATCCATAAGTCAAAATCCTACCATAGATCATTGATTTTTCTCTATAGTGCATATAAATTTAACTCTATAGGCTTCATAATGAAACTGTAGTGGATCCAAAGCCTAGTTTGATCCACCTCTTTTACCATTTTGTTTTTTCTCCGCTTCTCATCAAGATATTCATTCATGATTGTAAATTATTGAATCACTTGTCTTATCATCTTCTGTGTCTTGCTTCCATCCCCTATACATTTTTCTCTTTACCTTTCTGTGAAGCTCTAGAGCATCTCCCTGAAAGAAGAGATGTGAGATTCTTGATGTGAAATTCACTATATATGTAGCGTTCAGGAATTTGTGCATATATGCATCTGCAAAGATGCAACGGAACCTTCTTCTGGATGCTATATGAACACTTGTTTGATCATGATTCTATGTTTTTTTGTAACTTTCAGGGGGGCTTTGAACCCTACTCAAGCTTGGGGATTGACTGAACCCAAAAACAGAGAAGAGCGAGTCAGATCTTTCCTGACGATCTTATACTTCAAGGTTTCCTTATGATTAAAACTAGTGACTTCTATACAAAATCGGTGGGAAGTTTATTCCCCTCCATGAAAAGAAGATTAGTTAGATTATCCTTAATGTTCCGAGTCTTGTGTTGGTACTGTCTTGTTTCGGAAGGTTTTAACGTTTATTACTTGTCTCCTGAAATTAAAACGAAATATTCCTCTTACACTTGTACCGGTCTACGCCGTTGCTAACATGAAGACTTGACTTTTCACAAAGGTGGAGACTTTGATTTACTTTTCAGTATCAAAATAAATTCTATTGTCAAATATGAAAATAAGTAAACTACCGAAAAATACAAAAATATACCTTTTTTTTTTTTTTAAAATAAGGTAAGAATTAGACTAGTTGTCAAGAAAACTTGACACTTGGCCTATAGCATTCTTGCGGATGAGAGCCTTAAGCTCGGAGTTGTTCAAGATATCGTTCAGAGACAAATTATGGCCAAGTTTGGCGATAAGGTCAGCCACCGCATTCATTTCACGAAAAATATGAGAAATCTGCACTGTTTGAAAGCATTGTAATAAGCATAGGATATCAGAGATAAGAATCTCGATTTTTCATGGGCATTGTTAGATTTTGTTGATAACGTTCACAATGGTGAGGTTGTCAGTTTCTATTAGAATCTGGTCATATTTCATTTCTTTGGCCTTAAGGAGGGCATTTCGGAGGGTTAGAGCTTCAGTTCTGAGGGGAGTCAAAATTCCACACTTCTCTGCATGGATTAAAATGGGATGTCCTTGGTTATTTCTGCAGATAATGCCAATAGTGGATTCACCATTAACCTTGGTAGAACCATCAACATTAATTTTGGTTATTTTGTCCGGGGTTTTTTTCCACTTTAGTTTCTGATGTTTCCTCGTATTTGTCTTTTTTCGTGATGTGGGGATATGTTCATACGTACAATCAGGATTCTATTTTTGTGTTTTGTTCCATGCACATATAAGGTTTTGAATGTAGATGGGCAAGTCTTTAATGATATCCCTATCATGGTTGTCATTTGAGAAAGTTTTTTGATTTCTAGAGAACCAGACCCCCCACCAAGTTACAAATAGCTCTGTAAGTTCAATAGGGGAAAGTTTGAGTTTTATTTCTTCTAAAATTTCTCCAATACGTTTGTTCATAGTATTAATTGTTCTAAGGTAGAGGTTGATCGTCTTATTAATTTTGGCAATTGTTTCTAAAGGTATGGTTGCAGTTGAGGAGGAAATGGATCGTATCCTCCACTGGGTGGGAACAGGATATGCATCCCGAGGGGACTGAAACCTTTTTTTTCTTGTAGTCACGTTTTTGTTGGTAATCCGTTTTTTAAAATTTTCCAGAGAAATTTTTTGACTTTCGGGTATGTGTCCATTTTTCAGATCCAAGAAGAGTCATATGTTGTGATGTGTTTATTTTTGTTGATGAGTTCCATCGCTGATTTTGTTGAGAACCACCCATTTTTGCTTGGTTCCCAGTACATCCGATCAGTTATGTGGTTTACAGGAATGGAAATTCCCATTATCTGTGCCACCATTTCGTCTGGTACCATATGTTGGAGTTTTGTCTTATTCCATTTCATATCTTTGTCCAGGAAATCATGAACTCTGCATGGTTGATAATCTTATAGAGAGGTTCATCTAGTGCCCATCTGTCAGTCCAGAACTTGATCGTTTTTCCATCTCCAATTTGCCATATGAGCCCTTTTTGGAAATCTTTTTTGATGCTCATCATATTTGACCATTGTCAAGATCCGTTTTTATTGTACTCATAGGATAACAGGTGTGTTTCTTTAAGGTACTTTTCATTGATTATTTTTACCCACCAATTGTCGGGTTCAGTTAGAATTTTTCACAGTAGTTTGTATTGGAGGGCATGGTTCATGTCTTTAGTTTTTCGAATACCAAGACCCCCCATTGAGAGTGGTTGACAGACTTTATCCCATCCAATAAGGGGTTTGTGGGAGGAGTCTTTGTTCCAGAAGAACAATCTGTTGATTCTGTCAAGCTCATTCTGTGTTGAGGTTGGGAGCATGAAGCTTTGCATAATGAAGTTTGGTTTAGTAGCTAGGTTTGATCTTATCAAGGTTGTTCTTCCTGCTTGGGATAAGGAATTTGCTTTCCATTTAGTTAGTTGTGTTCTGGATTTTGCTATCATTTCTGCAAAGGTATTAGAATTTACCTTTCCATTAATAATAGGACAACCGAGGTATTTGTCTAGTGATATCATATTTGTGATTGTGAGGATCCCTTGTATTTGTTGTTTTCATGTGGTCGGTACTTTCTTTGTGACTTGGAAAGCCGATTTATGGAAATTTACACATTGTCCTGAGATTAGGTAGTAGTCGTCAATTATTTTCTTGATTTCCTTGCAATTTTCCTGTTTTGCTTTCGAAAATATCATGATATCATCCGCAAAAGCCGGGAAGGGGATTCTTGTTTCATTTTTAGTGAGTTGAAAACCCAGGGGTTTCGTTGGTCTCTCTGTAGCTTTTTGTAATTTCTAGCAAGTATTTCTGCCCCAAGGATGAAAAGGAAAGGTGAAAGCGGGTCACCTTGTCTCAGTCCTCTTTCAAGTACGAAAATTTCTGTAGGTCCATTGTTCACAAGTACCGAGAAAGATACGGAGGATATACATTTTTTTATCCAGTTGATAAAGGTTGAGCATAAACCAAATTTCCGCATTACCTCAATAATGAAGTTTCATTCAATTCGGTCATACGCTTTTTCCATGTCAAGTTTAATTGCGATGTATCCTTCAATCCCCTTCTTAGATTTGAAGGAATGAAAAATTTCATGGGCAATGAGGATGTTATCTTGGATAGATCTATTCGAAACAAAAGCTCCTTGGAGAGGGTGAGTAATTTTTTCCATTTTATTTTCGAGTCGTTCTGTTAAGATTTTTGAGATGATTTTATATATGGTAGAGCAAAGGCTAATAGGTCTGTAATGATTGGTCGAGTTTGGGGTGTCACATTTGGCAATAAGCGTAATGAATGTATGATTGATTTGTTTCAAGATTTTTCTGGATAGGAAAAAAAATTTCACTGCTTGGATGACAGAAGGTCCAACAATGTCCCAGTATTTTTGGTAAAACTCAGCGGTCATGCCATCAGGTCTAAGAGATTTATCTTGGCCGATAGCAAAAGTAGCTTTCTTGATTTCTTCATTTGTCACTGGTTGGGTGAGTTCTTGGTTATCCTCCTGGGTAATTTCAGTTTGAATGAGTTGGAGGTGTTCATGGAGAATATTCTAATTGATCGGAGTACTCCTGAAGCGCTTAATAAAGTCGTTGCGAATTTCATTTCTAATATTTTCCTCCCCAATAATAATAGTGCCTTCATTTGTTCGGATTTGTTTGACGATTTTTCTATTTCTCTTGCCAGTGGCAATTTTATGGAAATAACTGGCATTTGTGTCATTAAACTTTATGTGTTTAGTTTTCGCTCTTTGGTTCCAAAAGATCTTTTGGAAAGTAAGTAAGTTTTCTTTTTTTGTGATGAGTCTAATTTGCTTGGTGGCCAGGGTTCTGTCAGCATTCAAAGCAATGCCTTTTTGTATTTTAGTAAGTTCTTCTTCAATTTTGTTTAGTTGTGTGAAGAGGTTTCCGAAAGTGTTTCTGTTCCATTGTTTGGCTAGTTTTTTAAGTATTATCGTTTTTCTGGTCAGGTCATACATTCTGGATCCATGAAAACATGATCTCCATGCCTGTTTAACCACATTTATGAAATCTTGTCTGGTCAACCAAACCTTTTCAAACTTAAAGGGTTGATTTTTAAAATGGATAGGTGTAGCTAGTTCAATCGAGATCGGGCAGTGATCCGAGGATGAAAAAGCATGGTTCTTAGTGTGAAGTTCAGGATACCATTGCAGTATTTAGTGTTGTACTAAGGTTCTGTCTAGTTTTTCATATGTATTATTTACTTCCGTTTTGTTTTTTCCGCCACGTGAAAGTGTTGCCTTGTGTCGGAATATCTATGCGTTCGCAATCATTTTTAATATTCAGCAGTCTATTGAATTTGTTGACTTGCATAGGAGCCCCTCCACTTTTTTCAGTGTGGTCTTGAATCTCATTCAGATCCCCCAAGAGTATACAGGGAATAGAGCAATTGGTAATAAAAGAGGAGATTTCACTCCAGAAGGAGTTTTTGTTGATTTCATTCGGAGGTGCATAGGCTATAATCAGCATGAGCTTGTGTTTTGTTATTGTATTCGTGTATTTAATGCAAGAGAATCTCGTAGTGCTGTATTCTATTTCAAGTATTTTGTTAGGCAATTGGTATGTTTTCCACATGATACACAGACCTTCCTAAAAATCCGGTAGCCGGTGTAAAATGAAAAACATCAAATCCGGCTTTTCTCCAATTTCGTTCGTTCGATTGTTTTTTCTTTTCTTGTTTCAAGAATTGCACAAATTTGGATTTTTTCGATTTTGCAAAAGGATTCAATATCTTCCCAGAGGTTCTTTCTACCTAATCCTCTACAATTCTAGACCGATATCTTCATAAAAAATATTCAAATAGGATGAAATTTGTCATATTTCTTGTTATCCATAAGTTCAGGGTTGTAGCAAAGCAGTAGAAATACTTTAGATTTAAAGTTATTTCTCCAAGCCTCTTATTCCCATAATTGTTATATTTTTTTTCTTTTCGGCCTTGTCAGAATATGGAGTGTTGGTTTTGGTCATATAGCAGTTTTCTGGGTTATTCCTTTTTGAGTAGTATTGGCTCAAGTATTTTTTGTTCATGTGGTCACAAATTTTCGGGTTTCGATTTTGCATAAGTGGAATGAGATAAACTCGATAACCACATAGCTGGTTCGTGTAAGGATTTCTGTTCAACAAGTACAAAACATACAAAAAATTGTACAAGGGTTCAACAAAGCAAGTTTTCAAAGAAGCTTTCCAGTTGGGACAAATCTCAAGTAAAAGCAATTGATCTATGACAATAATTCGGTTGCTTATAACATGTTCAACAGAGGGGTTTAGCAAGCAACTGCATCTTTTGGGTTCCTTTCTGTGGTCATCATCTGCATTCTGGTTCCAGTTGTCAAGTAGTTCTTCAAGAGATTTAAGAGCTCCGGGTCTCAAAGATGGTGTTTGAGGGTGATAGGATAAACTGCTGCAAAGGGAAAAAACAAGGCCGAGAAAGAGAGAAAAGACAGAACTAAAGGGCAGACAACAAACAAAGAAGAGAACCAGCAAAAAACGTGGAACATCCCTTAGACAGCAGGAAAAGATAATCAAAATCAGAGGGTACTTAATTATGTATAACAGTTTCACATATAGTCGAGTATCAAATTCTGAGTCAGGCATATGCTCAATTTGCGAGTTACGAGAGCGGGTTGAGGAGGCATATTCATGATAATAGGTAGAAAGTAGAGTTTGCAAACCTGAGCATAAGGTGAGAAAGAACCAGTTAAAAAGGAGAAGCACGAGCACAGAGACGCCTGAAGAGGAGGAGAGGGAGAGACCAACCAAGCAAGGAGCAAAGTCGACTTGTCCAAACGCCAAACTACACCAAGCAAAGCAGACCCAAGGATCTCCGGCTTCACAACGACACCAGCACTCCCAGAATTTCCCTCTAGTAGCAGATTTGTTCACCTTTGAGCGTCGATTTGGAGTACCATAAGTTGTCTTCTTAGGGTTGTAATTCCTGTTTTCTTGAGTCATTAATCTCCCATGGATATGGTTCCTGTCGCATAGATCTAAGATGCAGTCAACAAAGATTATGATCCAAGAAACAACACACCACAAGAGTATCCATTTAGGGGAGTTCAAACAGTGGTTTCTAGCAACGTTTTTCGATTCAAAGGACGCGTCAAGAATTTCCATATAACAGAAAGACTGTGAACTATCATTGTCAGTACTAGTATAAGAGAGCATAATGTCATTGGTCAATAGAAGAAACTTAGCAGAGAAGTGAGTCAAATGGTCAAGAACAAGAGGCAAGTTTGCAATCAGATTGAAATTCCGGGTAACCATCAAATTAGTATGAAGATAGTCATAAGAGTGAACCGATAAGTTTTCATATTGAGGGGTTAAGGGTTCAGAGAAAAGAATCATTGAAACTCTTAGTCGAAAAGGAATAACCACAGACATATCTAGATCAGGGTCCTTGAAACACTTAGTCGAAAAGTAGCCCACACAAAGCAAGATCAAGTTAGTTTGTTCAGTGTCAAGCTTTGTAAAAGCAGGGAAATAATAGTTGTAATTCATGTCAAAGGCAATATCAGTAGGCACTAGTTTGTCAAAGAAATTAGCACAGAGGATCGTGATCAAGAGATTCAATGGGTCAGCAGATAATAAAGGGTTCAGAGCATGGTTCAGAGGATCATTATCATAGTAGCAATGTATCATCAAATTGTCATAACACAAGGTGGTCAAGAAAGCAGGGCTCAATCTCTCAGATTGTAAAGCAAGATCATTTTGTTGTTCATACTTACGCAATTCAGGGTAAAAGAAGCAAGATCATTTTGTTGTTCATACTTACGCAATTCAGGGTAAAAGAGTTGTGTCCCTCTAATCCAAACTAAGTGCAGGTTAGAGGCATAGAGTAGAGAAGTAATTTCAGCAAAAGGGTTACCAATAAGGGGGTCAGAAAACCATAACCTGGGATCCCAGATCTGAGCGACAAAGGTCCAAACGCAAGCAGCATCATGGATCATCTTCTCAGGCCGCACAAAGAAAGCACAGCATCGGAGATAAAACGCGTTCCTGGCTCCGATAACTCGCCGAAAGCAGCAAACCCCCGACAGAGGGAAAGGAGGGAGAAACCGGCCATCAGGGGAGCACCGCCACTCAATCACCTATGCCGAGAGCAAGACCAACGCCCAGTCTTTCAGCAGGAGGTGTCCCGGAGTTGTGGAGTTGAAGTTGTCGTTGTCAAGGGTTTTTCCATCGGAGAATTCAAGCCAGATATGGCGAAACCTCCTTGAATCGTAGAGGAAAATGCAGAACGACAAAGAGAGCTCTCCACCAGGCTTTCCTCCTCCAATTCCCGGCAGAAAATCGACGCAACGAGACGCCCATGGGCGGAAATTGTACAGAACGGTCAGACGAAAATGTTGAGATCTTCCACGATGATTTGAGGTTCTGCAAATGGGAGATTTGGGATCGATCTTGAGGGAAGTTGATCGATTTTGAGGGAGCATTTTGAGTGTTTTTATAACACCCCCAAATAACCTCTTGCAAGTATTACCGCCAATGACCTCAGACGTACTGTCCGATGTCACCCAAGGCTTTTCCAGTTGATATAAATCATTAAACCACAGTTATGATACAACATATCATAACTTCCATTAAAACCAAGTCTCGGAATTACAGCATAATTCCAAATATATCAAAATACATTATCAGAATTATTACATCAGAAGTCTTAAATACAAAACATAATTAACACAGCGGAAGTCTTAAAATAACAACAAAACATCGTTCGCCTTTATAGTCGTTCTAGCCTTCTCGGATCCGCAATTTATCTGATGTGCCGAATCGAACGGATGACACCAGCCAACCATGCAGAGAACAATTACGGTTGGTTAGTCTAATGAAAGACCAAGCAAGGGGTACAAAGCAGAGTGGTTCGAGTAGTCGTATTAGGTTAGACTCATCGTCTCTCGAATAACAACCGATCACGATAGTCAACCACTATACTTCTACTGAATTATATGAAAATGCATGATCAAGAGAAGATTCTGGAAGACCGAGTCTTACCGCAATCAATCCCAAAAGAAGACTCCAACGAATTGAGTCTTATGGGAAATATGACAAATGTTGGGAAACTTAATTAATCACAGAATCACAGTATCGCATACGAGCGATTTAAAAGTTAAGACGAGCTTTCCTAGCTGCACTATCGCCTAGCTGCACTACTCGCCGAAGGTATATTAATTATGTGCATCAAGAGCACTTATCTTATTTAATTCCAAAACTCACATCACGTTATAAGCTTTTATATCCACATCGCAGAGTTCAAGCCTCTATATCCACATCGCGGTTGGTCATGACCAGAAAGTTTGGCATAGGGTCTTGATCGCCCTGTTATTTGCCAAGTTATAAAGAAACGAATGGACCTCGCAAAGTCCAAGCGTTCCTACGAATACTCGTGCTAACTAACAGTTCAACACAGTAATAGTCCACATCCAAGCCAACATGGCCAACATCATAAACATATATTTATACTAGCGTCGTTCTAGCAGATATACAACCTAGTATAATATCATCTTTTAATCACTTATATCTATAATAGCGTTGTTCTAGCAGATATACAACCTATTATAATATCATCTTTTAAAATCACAAACAATTATCAAAACTGTTCCCAACGAAAATAGTAAATCATCCCAAATTAATTAACAACTAAACAATTGATAATTAATTGAAATATGGAATGATGAGCAAGAGCGAACCACCACTTGCCTTAGATTCGCAGAAGCTTAAAGACGACGATGGGATTCCCGGGCTCGAAACAGGGACAAATCTGGCAATACAGATTCCTTCGGATCGACCCATAAAGAAATCCTAAGTTAGATTCAATATCTACATAATTAAATCTAAAAGAATAGGAAAAGAATCAAAGGAATCAAGCCTCGCCCAAGCCAAACACCCAAGAACACACACTCGGACAAGGCTCGCCGTGGGTGCGGTGGAGGTCTTACCGCAGGGTGCGGTGGTGTTGCAGTGGCGAGCTCGCGACAGTGTTTTAATGGAGAAAACTCACCCAATCACTTCGTTTGCTTTCGATTTGATTATGGTTCGATCTCCCAACACCTTAGACCTTCTAACACCACTTAGGAGTACCTTTTCCAACACTCAAAGGGATTCGAACACCTTCACAATAAAGCTCAAAGCTTGGTGCTTCAATGGAGAAAACAGAGGAGGAAGATGAAGCTCCTTCCCTTTCTGATTTCGACCCCTTTTATAGCCCAAAACGAGCCTCCTCTGAGGGAACAAGCAAGGAGACCAGGGGGCAAGGCTAGGTGCCAACTTGGGCGGCCTAGGCCTGACATCCCCGGCGAAGTCAGCCGAGACTTATCGCGATGACGTTCACCGCAGGGTGCGGTGGCGCCCAGTGACCGACTCACTTGTTTGGCTTTCGCCGCGGGTGCGGCCACTTGACCGCGGGGTGCGGTCAAGGCCATTTTCACCCTCTTGTCCGTTTTAAATCTCGGGTTAAATATCTTAACCCCGGGTTAAATATATTCGTACACGAACGACTATTTAACCTTGAACATACGTCAACTGTATTTTATATTACTCAGAAAAATATTACAGAGATCAAACAATTTACAGAATGTCCGAACCTCTCTAAAATTAATCCGACTTGTAATACAGGAGTTGGAAAAATTCCAAAATATCCTTATAAAATGAGGGATATTACATTACCTCCCCCTTAAAAGAAGTTTCGACCCCGAAACTTGATTATTCTAGGCCGAAAATAACTCGGGAAAGCGTCTAAGCATATCCTCTTCAGTCTCCCAAGTCTCCCAAGTAACCTCTTCGGTTCCTGACTTGGACCACAAAATTCGTACCAACGGTACCACCCTGCTGCGTAGCTGCTTCTCACGACGCTCGAGAATACACACAGGTATCTCCTCATAGGTACCGTTTGCCTGGATCTCGATGTCTTCATAACTCAGAACATGAGATTCATCTGGAACATACTTCCTTAACAAGGATACGTGAAACACATTGTGCACTGGATGTGCCGATGGCGGCAATGCCAAACGGTACACTAGAGATCCCACCCTATCAAGGATCTCGAATGGTCCCACGTAGCGAGGGTTAAGCTTCCCACGCTTACCAAATCTGAACACACCTTTGGATGGTGACACCTTGACAAATACTTTGTCACCAACCTCGAATTCAACATTCCTACGCTTCGGGTCAGCGTAAGACTTTTTTCGACTCTGGGTGGTCAACATTCTTTGTCTTATCAAGGCAATGTCTGAGGCGGTCCTTTCGACTAGCTCTGGTCCGAGTAGAATCTTGTCGGCATTCTCATCCCAACAAATCGGAGATCTGCACTTTCGACCATACAAAGCCTCGAATGGAGCCATCTTGATAGTAGCATGTAAGCTATTATTGTATGTGAACTCAATCAGACTCAGGCTGTCCCTCCAGCTAGTCGGACGATCGAGTACACAAGTTCTCAGCATATCCTATCGCCATATGCTATACTTGTACTAACTCGTGACCATTCTCAAAGTTATGATCACCACAATAGATTCGCTATACTAATTATGAGAATACATATTCTCTTACTCTTACTTCTAAACTTCTCTCGAAGTAAATACCCTAACCTCCTTAGGTTGGTATCCTTAACCAATATGGTCTACAATCCTTACTCTCGATAGAATAGATGTAATCATCTACATGATTACCATTGCCTTAACCAGAGTATCCTTACAAAAATCTCCAATGTAACCTTGCTGTCATGCATTCTTCCTCCAGAAGACCTTAATGTCCTTTCATAGAAGAATACAACATCTTTCTACTAACCTTCTTTCGACAGTTCGGTCCTTGAATATATACTTAGAAATCAACAGTACTACAACTTAGTACTTCCACCTGTCATACAGACCTTACATAAACGATTCACTTGTTACCCTTATCATATCCGGCCCTTATGCCATATATTTATCTCACAATCTATGCATGATTACCACAACATGATTCACTAATCCATTCCATAGGATTATACTCTTGTCTCACCCGAACGTTTTATAAGATTACCTTAACCAATGTGGGTTGCCCCTTTTTCTCAAGTCCACTTGATCTCATCCGCAACCTCATCTCTATATATTATACCTTTAATAGGAGAACACGCATCTCCCTCACAAGGTACCTCTTACTATTCCATCAATTATCTGGAGTAAGTTTGACCTTATGTCATTTCTAACTTAAATCCTTTAAGATTCCCATACTTTCTCCAAGAATAATCACAACATTTATTCGTATGCTCCTCAACCCAATCACATGAAAGCTTACTCCTATTTTCTCAAAGTATCGAATTGCTAAATTATTCATTACCAACCGAATCAATCACTTGCGTCTTAATCCTTCAATAGATGTACACGAGTAACATTGTTACTTTACTCCTTAAGCATACATAAACTTAATCTATGTACTAAATCCTTCAGTTTATCAAAATCATCAACATGATCGATCCCTAAACTGAAATCCTTCCATTTAAGTGGCCTCTTCCTTAATACAGTAACTTCACAACCTGATCTTTCCAATAAGGGTTGTACCATACGCCTTATGGATGGCCCAATCACATAAAGTCCAAATATCGAATCTTGTAAATTCCCAAGTGTCATAACTCTTTATTCCTCGAAAGGACAACATTCTAACTCCAATCCTTTGGCCTACTTAAATTTGGCCCTAAAATTCACTGCCAACTCAGGCCTCTAGTTTCTTCGAAACAGGATCGCAATCAATCAATTAGCACAGTTGAGCCTAATCACTTATTTCCTTAATCGTGACATCAAATCGCCATAATAGACATCAATCATTGTCTATATAATCCTTATATTGCTTCTCTAAAGGAAGTCTCATAACAGACCCCAAAACGAAACTTCGAATAGATCTTCCAAGATAATACTTATGACTTTGCACACTCGGCTTTTCAAAAGCAACCCTTAACCATTGGTCCTACACCGGTTGTATCCACAACTCTGAACTCTAAAGTCCTACTCAAGGTCGTAATAGAGGAAACGAGTTCCCTATGAACTATCTCTCTTATACATTTCCCTTTAGTAGCGCTAATACTGGTGCAGAGGTCAGACACTGTTTCAATTCCTGAAAACTGGCCTCGCACTTGTCATTCCAGACAAATTTCTTACAGGCCTTGCGGAGAAGACCGGTCATAGGTAGAGCGATCTTAGAAAATCCATCTACGAACCGTTTGTAGTAACTCGCAAATCCTAGAAAACTACACACCTCCTTCACGTTCTGAGGCCGCTTCCAATTGGCTACTGCTTCAATCTTCTGGGGATCAACTATCACCCCATTCTCATTGATCATATGGCCTAAGAAAGCCACTTCCTTGATCCAAAAGTCGCACTTAGACAATTTCGCATATAATTGATTTTGTCTAAGGACTGATAAAATAATCCGAAGATGTTCCTCATGAGCTTCCACGCTCGGGGAGTAGATCAAAATGTCGTCGATGAAGACCACCATGAACTTATCCAAGTACTGGTGAAAACATCGGTTCATCAGATCCATGAAGACTGCTGGAGCATTGGTAAGTCCAAATGACATGACTACGAACTCGTAGTGACCATATCTCGTCCGGAATGCAGTCCTCGGAATATCTTCCTCACGAATCCTGAGCTGGTGATAACCAGATCTCAAATCGATCTTGGAAAAGACTTTTGCTCCTTGTAGTTGATCTAACAGATCATCAATCCTTGGCAAATGATATTTGTTCTTGATCGTGACTTTATTCAACTCACGATAGTCGATGCAAAGTCGAAACGATCCTTCTTAAATAACACCGGAGCGCCCTAAGGTGATGCGCTCGGCCTTACATAACCTTTGTCGAGAAGATCCTCAAGTTGCTTCTTCAACTCTTTCATCTCTGCAGGAGCCATCCAGTACGGTGCTTTAGAAATCGGCGCGGTACCAGGCTCGAGATCGATAGAAAATTCCACGTCACGCTTCGGGGGTAATCCAGGAATTTCTTTCGGAAAGACATCCGAAAATTCTCTAACCACTGGAATATCAAGAGCTGAAGGTTCATCTTTTGCGGGCGGATCCAGGTAGCAAAGATACCCGACACAACCTTGTCGTAGTAGCTTAAATGCAGCCATCACATTGATAAGCCTGCCGTTATTAGCGTTATTCCGACCCTTAAACTTGCACACGAACTGACCCCCAGATGACACCGTCATCGTCCTTGAACTAAAGTCGATCACCGCCCCATGACGCGTCAGCCAATCCATACCGAGAATAATGTCGTATGGAGCCATGGCTATACAGATCAAATATGCCTCAAACTTCTTACCCTGAATGGTAACCGGAAATTCTGACAGAAGCTTGGTTCTAACCAAATATTTATTAATAGGAAGGTTTACAACGAAAGGTTTACAAACCTTGCTACATACTGATCTAAACTTACTAACACAACTATATGAAACTAAAGACTGGGTAACACCCGAATTCACAACATACAACAAAAGTAGGATGAAGGTATAAGGCACTTTAAGCATTTGGAGCATCAGGTCCATACGCTTCATGCATAACATAAGAGTGTTGACCCAGACCTCCAGAAGCCATTGGGGCTTTCCCCTTTGTTCTACGCAGTTGTCCGCAACAAAGGACTATGAGCTTCCACCGGACTGATCCTGGATTGGTTGTTCTGATTAACAGACCCCTGCCGTGACTTATCTCCTTTCTGCCTCTTCCATTGACAGAACGCCTGTAAATGTCCTTCCCTTTTGCAGGCAAAGCACGTCTTTTTCTCCTTTGGGCATACATTACTCTTGTGCCCGTGCGTACTACAGTTGTAGCACTAGATCAGACTCTTGTTCTGCCCCGATTGCTGTGTTGACCCACCTTGAGTAATTTCTGTCTTTGCTCGGCCAGATTTGGCAAAATCAGACGATGGCGCAGGACGTTTAAACCCACTTGCCTGAGACTGGTTCTGCACTTGCCTCTGGCTATTACGCTTCTTTATTGGCTCTCCTTCCCCATCGTAGCTGTCAGGCCTTATAGAGCTTATGGCTTTCAATGCTTGGCCATAATTGTCTCTATTCCCGACAGTATCCTCATGAGGTATTTGGACAGTTGGCTCCTCAAATCTGGAAACCGCTGGAGGATCTGGCACAACTTGTGCCTGAGGCGCGATTGTTCGTATAATGTCGATGAGCGCTTGTATCACCAAACCCCGGATTGCCTCTATTATTGCGGCATCAAACATCACTGATGTATTGATCTGAACTTGGTCATTGCCCACTGGATTGTTGTGAGCAACAAACTCGTGTTCCTTTCCAGGGTTCGCAACATTCCTCGCATTTGGTCTGAGGTTATTGCTTGGCCCAGCACCAACACGAATAGTGTTCCTCATGTTCACCATCTGTTTACCGATCAGGTTCCAAGTATTTTATACATTAATATTTCTCAAAAATACTTAATGTAATCAACTCAGAGTAGATTAACTTGGTAATTTCTATTGATGAATTCAAACCGAGTTACTAGGTTCTACAACCTTAAATCTTAACGAGGGAACTGGGAATTCAAGCCTTACTGGAGATGGCGAAACCACCTCGGCTTCTTCCGAGTCCTCTGAAGAGAAACGAAAGCACCCAAAACTACGGGCGACGAGAAGAGAGTTAGTCTTTCTAGACATAGAAGCAAGCTTACTACATCAGACTATATAGAAGACATGACTATAAACGGTTTGAAAATGAAACACCGTTTTTATTTTTTTAAAACACAGAGCCTTTTGAAAACACTTTTCAATCAAAACGAGTAAATGGTTTTCAAATACGCAACCCGTTTTAAAATTTTAGGCTCTGATACCAAGTCTATAACACCCCCAAATAACCTCTTGAAAGTATTACCGCCAGTGACCTCAGACGTACTGTCCGATGTCACCCAAGGCTTTTCCAGTTGATATAAATCATTAAACCACAGTTATGATACAACATATCATAACTTCCATTAAAACCAAGTATCGGAATTACAACATAATTCCAAATACATCAAAATACATTATCAGAATTATTACAGCGGAAGTCTTAAATACAAAACATAATTAAAACAGTGGAAGTCTTAAAATAACAACAAAACATTGTCCGCCTTTATAGTCGTTCTAGCCTTCTCGGATTCGCAATTTATCTGATGTGCCGAATCGAACGGATGACACCAGCCAACCATGCAGAGAACAATTACGGTTGGTTAGTCTAATGAAAGACCAAGCAAGGGGTACAAAGCAGAGTGGTTCGAGTAGTCGTATTAGGTTAGACTCATCGTCTCTCTAATAACAACCGATCACGATAGTCAACCACCATACTTCTACTGAATTATATGAAAAGGCATGATCAAGAGAAGATTCTGGAAGACCGAGTCTTACCGCAATCAATCCCAAAAGAAGACTCCAACGAATTGAGTCTTATCGGAAATATGACAAATGTTGGGAAACTTAATTAATTACAGAATCACAGTATCGCATACGAGCGATTTAAAAGTTAAGACGAGCTTTCCTAGCTGCACTACTCGTCGAAGGTATATTAATTATGTGCGTCAAGAGCACTTATCTTATTTAATTCCAAAACTCACATCACGTTATAAGCTTTTATATCCACATCGCAAAGTTCAAGCCTCTATATCCACATCGCGGTTGGTCATGACCAGAAAGTTTGGCATAGGGTCTTGATCGCCCTGTTATTTGCCAAGTTATAAAGAAACGAATGGACCTCGCAAAGTCCAAGCGTTCCTACGAATACTCGTGCTAACTAACAGTTCAACACAGTAATAGTCCACATCCAAGCCAACATGGCCAACATCATAAACATATATTTATACTAGCGTCGTTCTAGCAGATATACAACCTAGTATAATATCATCTTTTAATCAATTATATCAATAATAGCGTTGTTCTAACAGATATACAACCTATTATAATATCATCTCTTAAAATTACAAACAGTTATCAAAACTGTTCCCAACGAAAATAGTAAATCATCCCAAATTAATTAACAACTAAACAATTGATAATTAATTGAAATATGGAATGATGAGCAAGAGCGAACCGCCACTTGCCTTAGATCCGCAGAAGCTTAAAGACGACGATGGGATTTCCGGGCTCGAAACAGGGACAGATCTGGCAACACAGATTCCTTCGGATCGACCCATAAAGAAATCCTAAGTTAGATTCAATATCTACATAATTAAATCTAAAAGAATAGGAAAAGAATCAAAGGAATCAAGCCTCGCCCCAAGCCAAACACCCAAGAACACACACTCGGACAAGGCTCGCCGCGGGTGCGGTGGAGCTCTTACCGCGGGGTGCGGTGGTGTTACAGTGGCGAGCTCGCGACAATATTTTAATGGAGAAAACTCACCCAATCACTTCGTTTGCTTTCGATTTGATTATGGTTTGATCTCCCAACACCTTAGACCTTCTAACACCACTTAGGAGTACCTTTTCCAACACTCAAAGGGATTCGAACACCTTCACAACAAAGCTCAAAGCTTGGTGCTTCAATGGAGAAAACAGAGGAGGAAGATGACGCTCCTTCCCTTTCTGATTTCGACCCCTTTTATAGCCCAAAACGAGCCTCCTCTGAGGGAACAAGCAAGGAGACCAGGGGGCAAGGCTAGGTGCCAACTTGGGCGGCCTAGGCCTGACATCCCCGGCGAAGTCAGTCGAGACTTATCGCGACGACGTTCACCGCGGGGTATGGCAAGGGTGCGGCAGGGTGCGGTGGCGCCCAGTGACCGACTCACTTGTTTGGCTTTCGCCGCGGGTGCGGCCACTTGACCGCGGGGTGCGGTCAAGGCCATTTTTCACCCTCTTGTCCGTTTTAAATCTTGGGTTAAATATCTTAATCCCGGGTTAAATATATTCGTACACGAACGACTATTTAACCTTGAACATACGTCAACTGTATTTTATATTACTCAGAAAAATATTACAGAGATCAAACAATTTACAGAATGTCCGAACCTCTCTAAAATTAATCCGACTTGTAATACAGGAGTTGGAAAAATTCCAAAATATCCTTATAAAATGAGGGATATTACAGTTTTCATATCGTTTTTTTGGGGGAAGATCAGGATCAGGGTGGGGGGATACCAGAAACGAGCCCGCTTGATCAAAATCATACTCGAAAGGAAGATGATCGAGTAGATCTGAGGAAGGAAGGGCATGGTTGAAGGTTGACAACGATTGAATTTTTAGGGTTTTGAGTGGTGCAGGGGAGCGTTTTTCAGGGGTTAGAAGGTAGTAACTATAGATCCTTAGGAGCTTTGAGTCATCTGTTACAAAATATACCTATAGTGTAATTGATTTTACTATATCCTTAGGAAATCCTTTTTTAATTTTTTTTTTCTTAGATTGATTTGTTTTAAGTTTAATAATAGCATTTATTCAATATAAGAGAACAATTTTCAAATTAAGAGCATGATGATATTGTTTAATACAACCTTTATATTTTGACAAGTTCTCTTCTTTCAAAATAAATTGATGCACTTTAAAAAGTTATGTACATCTTTCAACAAAGAAAAGTCATGTGTAGACAAAAGTTGATGTATTTCAAAAATCAGTGCACATAGAGGCAAATTATATATATTTTTAAAGTGTAAATTTTTTTGTCTGAATATGCATGGATTTCTAATGTGTGAATTTTAACTTATATATGCATTATTCACTATATGTTCATTGTTCACATTTCACACGAGTTCATTGTTCACATTTCACACGAGCAACATTCTCATGGGGTCCATTCTCTTTTTAATTAATGGGAAAGATTATAGTCTTTCTAGCTTAGTGGTCACAAGTTTGATTCTTCCCTCTATGTATTAATAGCCTTGTGTCTCTTATAGAACACAAAATTTCAAACACATGATTAGGGGTTTATTTGTCCCTTGAATTTGTAATGACATTTTTATATATAAATGGTTATTTATGATAATAGTGGTTGGCATTAAACCTACTTTATTGAAATAATTACTTTTTATTAAAAAACTTTTTTGCATTTCTTATCTTTCCCAATTCCTCAACCCTAGTCCCTAGCTATCGCTCGCCAACGAGCTTCAAATTATAAAAATCATCATAGAAGAATCACCAACTATGGTGATGTAGACCGAGAGGGAAAAGAGGGATTTTGACTCACGGTGAAGACCGCTCTGGGTAGTGGTGGTTCAGACTAGGGCGGCGATGGATCTATGGGAGGTGGCTCATGGGTGGCGTGAGGGTTGAATATGTGCAGTGGTCGATGGAGCTCATCGATTTGCAATGAATCTAGTCCAATCTACTAGGTTATGGTGATGAAGAGGGAGAGATAAGAGAGATTCAATGCATGTCGGCGAAGATGAAGGACGACTGGTACTGTTGATTTCGTCTATAATAGAAGATGCGTGGACGGTGGATGTTGACAGTGTGGAGTGCGGCGGTGTCGGCGTGAGTGACGGGAAGGAAGAGAACAGAGAGGGAGAAGAAGACTTGAGGAGGAAAAATATCTCATTAGAATGGAAACAATCAAAAACTTTCTATATAAGGATATATGTGTAAGGGTGCCGATCCTGTGAGATATTTTGACTCGTGTATATCTATATTATCCTATATGTGTATTAAAATTTATTTTATAAGGCGTTATTCAAATTAAGTTTTTTTTTTCGGCCCATTTTTTTCCGGGTCTATTTTATACTTGTATGTGCATTAATATTTTATAAGGTGTTGTCCGACTATTTTTTTTCATTAAATTTTTCGTAATCCAACTTTTTTCCAAGACTATTTTTTTGCTTGAGATGGCATGTGCATACATTTTGGCTTATATGTGCATAAATTTGGCTTGTATGTGCATCAATATTGACATGTATGTGCATCTAAAGATTGTAAACAATATGCATTATTTTCTAGAGGAAATGTGCATGAGTTGTACACTGTATGTGCATAGGTTTTGACATGCGCATATTCAAGCAAAAAGACGTGTGTTTCAAATGGTATGCGCATACAAGCCAAAAAGTCATGCACATATCAAGCCAAGAAAACGATACATACAAGTAAAATTTAGATGCACAGACAATTCAAAATTCATGCATTTACAAGACAAAATCTATACACATTATGTAAAGTGTTTAAGATTTTACATGTGTTTGTATAAGTTTTCACTTATAAAAAGTCACACATATAGTCAAACCCTATGCACGTCTAGTTCAATTTACATGCACATGCAAGCAAAAAGACATGCACTTCAATGGGTATGCACATACAAGACAAATTCATGCACATTTTAACCCAATAAAACAACACACACAAGTAGAATTTAGATGCACATATATGTCAAAATTTATGCACACACATGTCAAAACATATGCACATTCTCTAGAAATGCATGCATAAGTTTTTGCATGTATGTGCATGAGTTTTCACATACACAAAGTCACACATATAATCAAAATCCTATGCAAAATTTATAAAATTTAGGTGCACATACAAGCCAAAACTCATGCACAATATTTCAACCTAAGAAAATAATACACACAAGTAGAATTTAGATGTAAATATATGTCAAAATCTATGCAAACACAAGCTAAAACATATGCACATGCTGAGAAGTGCACGAGTTTTCACATACACAAAGTCACACATATAGTAAAAAATCCTATATAGATTTTATGCAATATCAATGCACATACAAGTCAATATTGATGCACATACAAGCAAAAATCAATGCACTTACAGTCGCAAGCCAAAAATTGTGTCTCGAAAAAAACAAAAAAAAAAAACAAAAACTTTGACCGGTCAACGTTGGAGCTCCGACGTTGACCGCCGGTGACTGGTTTGACCAGTCACGTTGATCGGTCAAACTCTAAAAAATGAGGTCATGTGCCATGCACATGACCTTTTAATGAAAGTTTAATTCTAACCTTTGGTTTATTTGTAATCCAAAGACTATGATTTATTCTCATTTTTCACCCTAATATATATTCTCAACACTTACCCTATGTGTAATATTTTATTTTAATAAAGAAGATGACGATTATTACTTTTATTTTCACGTTGACCGGTCAAACTCTAAAAAATGAGGTCATGTGCCATGCACATGACCTTTTAATGAAAGTTTAATTCTAACATTTGATTTATTTGTAATCCAAAGACTATGATTTATTCTCATTTCTCACCCTAATATATATTCTCATATGACACTTACCCTATGTGTAATATTTTATTTTAATAAAGAAGATGGCGATTATTACTTTTATTTTTTTTAAAAATTATCATTTTCTTACCCCAAAAATGTTATATCTGTAAGTCATGATTTGATTATTTTTTTAAACATTGTATTAATTTTAAATTAAATAAACTTATCAATTTAACATAAATTATATAAGTTGAGATTAACAATATGTTAATTAAGATTTAAATATTGTTAAATTTATAATAAAATGTGATTTAAGATTAGAACTAACCTAAATTATTTTTTCTTTCATCTTAAATTTGGGTTAAAATGTATATTTAAACTTAATATAATATTATAAATAAGTTTGGAAATTTTTTGTAATTTTTGAAATTTAAAATAGGGGTAATCAAAGTTGGGCAAAAATTTGTAATTAAGCCAAATAAGGGGACCAAGACCGTGAATACCTACAGCCTTCTTCAACCTCTTCTTCATGTGTTCTGTTCGAGCTTCAATGGCGGAAATCGACATGTTCTTCGACTCAATTCTCCAAATTAACCCATGGGATATGAAGAGAAGGATCTCATGCATTAAAACCCTCAATCAATTAGCGGGATTAAGGGCGTAAACGGCGGGAATTAATCCAAGAATCAATTACATCGTTTCGGTCGTGCGAAATCAATTCTTCAAAATTCGTTCTCATCTGATTGAATGGGGAGGCGATTTTTACGGGATTGTGTCAAGGACATTCCAAGATACATTAACCCTATAAATACGCCTTCAATTGTCCACCAAATTCATCCAATTTCAAGCTCTAGGGTTCGACCAATTTCAGAGATTTTCGTAAGTTCTTGGGAAAAATTCTCCCACCTCAGAGCATCTACACCTACGATTCGGATGTCCAAATCTTTTCCTTGAAGTCACGAATCCAACGCCGCCGACCACGGGCCATTTGGTTCCCGATCGAGTCCGAATCGAGCCAAATTGTGTCTGACGTGTTCGTCCACTGTTTTGAGTAATCTTGAATTCGAGTTTTGTATTTTTGAAGTTTAATCTTGATTATATGGATAATTAAGATTACTTAGTGATAATTTGGGTTAATTTAATTTTATTTATATTAAAATTAAATAATATATATGGTTAAATAATTAATTGGTGTTGTAAATAAATTAAATAATAAATTATTTGTATGATTGTTTAGAATATACGACTATGAGATTTATAGTATCGTATAAATAATCGGTATGTTTATTATAAATAAATTGATTTATTTAGGATTAAATCAATTTAAAATAGAAACCGGTATGGATTTCGTTCAATTTCTGTTTATAAATAAATTATCTTATTATAATTTATTTTTGTGTAAATTTGGTACATCTCAGAATTGCTATTGGGAACAGGAACGAACCAGGAATTCAGTTCATTGGATAAGAGCAACTTTCTCTCGTACGACGTTACGTCGTTCAACCGATATCTTAACTCGAGGCAAGTGGCGGTTCGCTCTTGTATTTATTCTATATTTTCCTTAATTGACAATTAATTAATTGATCTAATTAAGTTGGGATAAATATTGTCATATTCTATTTGGGAACTTGTGTGATACTAGTTGGACTTTGGTGTATGTATTGCTAGACTGTATATATTGCTAGACTGTATATATTGATAGTGATGACCCTTATATATATTATTATTAGCGTAGGATGCTAGTTGGACTTTGGTATGAAATTAGTATAGACTTGTATGCTTAGTTAGCACGAGTATACCTAGGAACGCTATATACCTCGCGAGGTTTAGTTGTTTCTTTATACCCTAGTATTAGGAGGATTATTTTCCTAATACTTGTGGTCATGACCGTACCCTTATTCGAATATAAGTGATGGTGTACTTAACTAGTGTCGTTATTTGGGATTCGTCCCATGTATTCTCGTATCGAGATAGTGTGGATTAAAAGTTTTAACGTAAATACATGTTTTGGAATTCAATAAGATAAGTGATTTTATGCATATAATTAAATATACTTCGAACAAGAAGTACAACGTGAAAACCGCTCGCGCTCCTGTCTAAGTAAGTCATCTATCCAATTTGAATTTGCACAACACGCATGCATGAGGTTGGTTGAGGACCCAATTAGTCAAAGAGTCGTTTTAAAAATCTTGTTGTGTTATAATTGTAAATGTTCCAAAATAAAGACACATAATTCCCATAAGACTCAATTTCATTGGTGTCTTTCTTGAATCATACATTTTCTATGTTTCAGTAGAAATATAGTGGTAATATACCGTTTATCGGGTATTATTCGAGAGACAAGGGTAATAACTATATATAACTACACAGAACCTCACATAAATACACTTGCACAGTCTTTCATTAGGTTAACCAACCGTTCCTTTTCCTTGTATGGTTGACTGGTGTCATCCGTCTCATACGGCACATCAGTCGTTTGTCTCAAGCTATCTTTGTAAGACCACCCGAGGCTTTAGAAGCGTCATCCCATGCCAATCGGGGGACTTCTTAGGAGGTCAACCATACTGGTACTACTCTCGTCCTAGCACACTTAACTTCAGAGTTCTTTGTCCTCACTTGAACCCTGAAAAGGAAGAGCTCATGCTGACATTGATAGCATTCTAATCCTTATAAAGGATTACAGATATGGGGTGTTACAATCACCTCCACTTAAACCATTGACGACCTCGTCAAGGCCCACAGACCGCCCTCTAGGTCGAGCGACCGCCCTCAAGGCCAAGCCCACTCGTAATCCAGAGTCGGCTCTGATACCATTTGTAAGACCAGAGGCCTTAAAAGCGTCATCCCATGCCAACTCAGAGACTTCCCATGAGGTCACCAATCCTTGTACTACTCTCGTCCTAGCACACTTAACTTCAGAGTTCTTTGTCATCACTTAAATCCTGAAAATGAAGATCTCTTGTTGACATGGATAATACTCTAATCCTTATAAAGGATTACAAATCTAGGGTGTTACAATATTGAAGTAACAAATCAAAGAAAAATGCTTGCAGTTGAAGTTGTGTTTCAAAGTAATATTTTGAAGTTGTTTAGTATTGATTTAATCTTTTTAATAAATATAATAAATTATAATATCTAGGTCACCTAGTCATGTATTTAGGGTTAATATAAAGTCTTCCGCTATAATTTCATATTGTTTTGTAAAACTAGCCTTCTCAATTTACGAGAGGATTTTAATAAAGGTTGAGTATTTGTTTCACAAGTCTTCCGTTATTTATTCTTTTGTTATCAATGTATTTAAAACATAAATTTTTTAGATTAAATGCTAAGGTGGCTTTGGACTTTAAAGTCTGAGGTCAGTGGCGTGTGACACTACCGACATAAATCGGGAGTGTTACAAGCACAAATTCCAATAGCTCATAATGACTTTTATAAAAAAACACTACATTATTTGATAAGGTAATTATTTCAAATAAATGTGTTTGGCTCCATAAATATTTATATGACATAAGTAATTTTTCTCACTAACACATTTGATACGTGACAAACTCTCTTTGTCACGATTGATATTTGGTCCCGTCTTGGAGATAAATTTGAGTTCCTTTGCTTGATTGATTGAACACAAAAGCTCAAGAACTCAATTCAATGATGAACAAACTCGATTGAAAATTCAATAACCCAAAGCAAGAAAATAAACGTTTGGATGGAAACCACACCAGTACTTAGCCAAATGCATGTGTCTTCCAATCTGCCTTCTAAAGAAGGGAAAAATGTACTAAATAATACTAGGGTTTCAAAGACATAGAAAATAAACTAACATAATTTCCTAAAAATAATTAAAAACATTAAAAATGCATTAAAAAAATATCCAAACTTAACCCGAACGAAAACTCGGAAAAACAACGAACACATGGTCGTCCACATAACCGCATGGTCTAAAACAAGGGTTGTGCGCGACCATGCCCTTTACTAGGCATTGTGCATAGTCTGGTGGCCGTCCGTGCACTTCTGCTGGGGCGTGGCCTCGTACTCCGCTTTGGTCCGATTGTTTCGTCACTTGAGTGGGAGTCCGTTGACGACGACGTCGAGACTTGATTGGCGCGAACAAGTTGATCATGGGTGCCCTTGAGGGTCGCCTTGGTGGCCTTCGAATCATGCCATCCTTGGGGGCACGTTGACGCCGACGTCGACACTTGAGCGATGCGAACGAGTCACTCATGGGCGCCATTGGGGGTCGTCTTAGTGGACTTCAAATTGTCCCTCCTCGGGTGCCATCATTCTCCCCCATTTGACTTTGAATCGTCCTCAATTCGACGTCAACGTAGGTAGCAGGGGTGGAGGGAAATATATCAGTATCTTGGAACTTGGGACAAGCATAGGGTTTTGGCATAACGAGAATTGATAGCTTCTCATTCCTCACCTCCAAAGGCGCAACAAGGGTCATAGTTGTGAACCCTGATGAGTGCCAACCACCCATCAACAAGGAACCTCCAGCCCAAGGCACACACCTACTCTTGTGCCTCATCATGGAGGAGCCAAGGCCTTGACCACCAAGGCGTCGACACATCAATACCACGACACTCAAGCATTGACCATGCTTCAATTCCAAGACATTAATGCGCACGCCTATATCCAAGTTTCTAAGGCTTTTATCCCCTTTCTACTTTTGGTTATTTACTTTTATGATGTTAGTCTTGCCTTAGTGAGTGTGAAGAGCCATTTACATATGGACTTTAACTCACTAAGGCCTATTAGAGGCTTTCCTTTGTTGATTGAAATGCCATGACTATTTAAACTCCTTTTATAGTTCATTTGTAAGTTAGTTGAAGAATATATAGAAGTTGATTTATCCCTTGGGTTAGAGGAATACTTCCCCGAGGCTCCCACTTACTTCTATCAACTCAAAGCACTCAAATCTCTTCTTCTTCCTATCAATCTCTCACATTTCACTCAAGCAATTCAGTTCATTGAGTTCCATCCGAATCAACTCAGCCAAGGAACCTCTAGGAGAGGTTCCCTTGGCCCGTTGTCTCGCACGGCCAACCAAGCTCCATCTCGGCCAACCATCTTATCCCTCTCGGCTAGCTCTCGACTAGGGATGGCAATGGGTCGGATGATGGACGGGTGGACCACATCCATCACCCGACCCGACTTTGAAAACTGGTCACCCGACCCGCACCCAAAAATCACAACATCCGAACCCGATCCACCCGACACTCGACACCCGTCGGGTGATTTTTCGGGTGAGCTTTTACATTATATTTTTTATATAAAATTTATTTAAAAAATGTTTGTTAAAAAATTTCATAGATTTCGTAGGTGACAAAAAAAATATTGGCTTTTATGGCCTCATCTGGCCGATTCAACTGCCTTGTTGCCACATTGATGTCCTTCAACGCATGAAATTCAAAGTGAAAGTTCTGAAAAAATATTAAAGAAATTCACATTCTCCATAGAATTCAAACTGAACATCTAAAGTATTATACAAGTTCGTCTATCTTGGTTGGATTGGAAAGAATCCCTAACATTTTGAATGAAAATAAAAAACCTAAATTGTAAATTGAATGGGGGTTTTAAGGTAAGATAATGTATATAACCCAAAGTTGGAATACACATTCGTCGGTGGGGACCTTGTGTATGACGTCGAAGCGATCGGAGAGGCAATGGAGGAGCAGCGGGAGGAGGCTGCGCTGAATCGAGGGGCTGCGGCCTGCGGGAGGAGGCGGTGCTGTGCGGAGAGGCGGCGGGAGGAGGCGACGTTACGAGTGGTGGACCGAGTCGGCATCGGGGAAGGTCGGAGTAGTGAGTAGCGTTCAAACTGATTTTCGGGGAAGTTTCTATGGAGATGGAGTGGACATGGAGAATAGAGCCATGGAGATGGAGAGATGGAGGTGGAGAATGGAGATGCGGCTGTGTAGTTTAGAGATGCTCCGTTAGGGTTGCTTTTACTTTTAATACGGAGTTTAATTATCTTCAAAAATATATATAGTCTTATATATCGGGTATTAGGCGGGTCGGGTGGATGAAACCGTTCACCCGAAATTTGATTTTTATTTGTGTTTTTTCAGGTTTTCATTTATTTTTTTGGATTGTTTTTTTTGGGGGACCGTCGGATTCGGATGAAATTGTCATCCCTACTCTCGGCTCCCCATAGCTTTCCAAGACACTCTCCTCGTTTCCACCTTCAAGACACTCCCAAGAGCCCTAAGAAGCCAGCCAACCCCCAAGGAGAAGAACGAGCCTTCCTTGTGCCACGATCCGGAGCCCTAGCAAGTGAGATACGGGCATTCACCCCCTTGTTTCACATCAACTGGTATCAGAGCTCAAATGCCAAGTTAAGTGCTTCTTCTTCTCATTTTTTTTTTCCAGTTTTTATGCTTATTAGCCTTTACTTTAGTTTCCCTCCAAAAATCGCCTCAAAAAAACAAAAAAAAGCCTTCCGTCGCCTTACCACCACCGCCGGCCACCACGTCGCCGCCCCCTTGCCGCCTTGTTGCCGCCCACCACCACCCTATAGCCTCCACCCCTTCTCCCATGGTCGGCCATGTGCACATGTCCTTGCTAGCTTCCATTTGAATCTCCCTCCCACTTGCATGTGACTTGATGAATTTGGAAGAGATCACATCCACTTTCTTTCTTTTCCTTTTTGGCTTACTTAACCTATTTGGATAAAGGCCAAATTTTGTCTCTTGGCTGATTGGGTTGGGGTAGAGAGCTAGGAAACTTTCCTTTGTGGACCTCCAAAAGGGGTAGAAACACAAGTGGTAAGAAGAGAACATTCTTTTCTTCTTCTCACAAGCTTTGTCCCACCCAAAAAGGGACATTGCCAATCAAACACACACCCTTGTTGCCGTCCTTCTCTCAATTCAAAAAAAAAAAATAGTTGTGGCCCACTCATCCTTCCTAACACAAAGCCCTTTACCATTTCGGCCTCACTCATCCAAGCATTTGAAAAAGCCTAAAGAAAGTCAAGAGGCCAAGAAAAGGCAAAAGTCCAATTTAAAAAAAACACAAAAAAAAAGAAAGAAAAGGAAACAAAGTCATTTCGGTTGGGCCATAACCTTTTCGTGGACTCTCCCACCTCACTTGGCAATATTGGGCCACTAAGCCTACCTCCCCATTTTCCTCTCTTATCTTATCACTTCAAATTCTCCTCTTCCATGGCCCATATGACAGCCAACTTTCTCTCTTGTCCAAACTCATCAATCTAGTTTCGAAGTTGGACTTTGCTATTTAGCCTAAGTAATACAATTAGGAAGGATGGCAAGTGCCTCGGCCCCACTCAAGTTCCCAAGTCACATGCTTCTCCACCGACCTTGTTCTTTGCCTTGAGCCTTCATTGTTGCATTACTTGATTGCCTAGGCTTAGCTTACTCCTTCATTATTAGTGTGATTGCCTTGGTGGACAAGAACATTGATTTGCTTGCCTTATTGCTTGCATTGCTTTGACTTGATTGTCTTAGGCCTAAGGTTTTCATAGTTCCTTAGTATGCTTGTTGTAATTGCTTGGGATTTTTTACTTGCTTTACCTCTCGCTTGTGCTAGGTGAGGTCCCCATGGAAGAGCCATATTGGCCTTACCCCGCTCAGCTGCTGCCGGGCCGACACCCACGAGGCCATGCTCGTGATCCCAAGCCGTTGTATGGAGATCCGTATTCCCGCGCCGCCCCTAGGCCTGCAACCGCCCCTAGGCCTGCAACCGCCCCTAGGCCCGCAACTGCCTACGAGTTCAGCCTCCATTATGATCATCGTCTCACCGAGTCCGACATGGAGTCCTTTGGTGGCGATGAAGAGGAGGCCCATATGATCGCACCCGGAGCCCGATCGACCGCCATGACCTGGATTGGCTGCCGCCTCCCCGCGCCAACCACCGCATTGTTGGCCATGCTCCCCACCCCACCAAGGCCGTCGCCTCTTGGCCAGCTCCACACCCATGCTATCCCACGAGTCCTTTGCGGCTAGACTAGCCGAAGAGAGTCGCGCCAAGGAAGCTGCCGTCCGCCGTGATGAGGCCACAATCGAGGCCTTGCGTGCCGCTCTAGCCGCCCTCCGCCGAGAGAAGGAGCTTGCCAAGGCCACTGACGCCCAGATGGACGACCTTGAGCACCACTTGGCCGCCTTCCTCCCCGCGCCCGCGACGCCCACAACTTCCATGGAGCAGCCTTCTCCGGCTTTCACTCTCACCGCGGGCCGTAGTGACGAGACCATCACCGAGGCCGAGCGGCGCCGAGAGGAGAAGGTCATGGCCGCCGAGGAACAACTAGCGGCGGAGGCCACCAATCCCCGGATGGCCGCCATGGGGCCCCCTTGGCCATCATCCCCACCACTTCCCCGCCGCCTACTCTGGCCTTGGCACCACTTCCCACGATGCCCATCCTTCCCGGCGCCTCCTCGCGCGGCCCGGCTGGCCGCCACCTTGAGGCCTCGGCACATGAGGAGCCCATCAAGCATCTTGACGCTCGGCCGCCACCGGGCCGGCATCCGTCGGACCACACCGAGGATGTGCCTAGTGACCGGCAGCCCGAGACCGAAATCGAGGAGACAAGCGCCGCCAAGGCCCACCTCGCAGCCATCAGTTCTCCACCGCCGCCTGGCGCACTCACCCCCGAAGCGGCCCCTACCTTTTCCTTGGTGCCACGCCCTTGCCTCGTGATAGGGCTAAAGTCGTTATGCCTATCAAAGTAATCCTAAAAAACCTAACTAAGTATAGTAGGCAAGCAAGGGTCGAATCCCACAGGGAGGTAACAATCTTTCTAAGTGCAACAGTTGTATGTCAACAGTAACAAAGGGGGGTTTTGGTTTGTAATCAATGTAACAAAGTAAATAAAAGCAAATGATGTAATCAATTGGTAAGAAGTAACTTAGCCAGACAAATATCCACCATTCATTTGATTGGTTGATCCTAGATTATCTCAATTCCTTTCTATGAATATTCATGTCCCTATTCTGAAATAGTTATTAGTCCAACTAGTCGTGGTAACCCTAACTATCAAATGCACAAGAAACTATCAAGATTTAATCCAATAGCAGCAGTAAGCATAGGAATTAACCGGGATACATACAACACTAACAACCCGTAGCATTTAACACGTAATCAATTCTCTTCACAATAAACTAGTCCAACCAGTCCTAGAATATCATGTTTGCTACACAAGATAAGGGATTTTAACTAGAAATATCCAAACCCTAGCAATAGACAATTACTAATATCAACTAGTTGATCAGGCCAGTCAAATAAGCAAGAATCAATGAGATTAAGCACAAAGAGAAGAGATATAATCAAAGGAAAGGAAATAGAGTTATAATCTCACAACCAAATACAAACGAAGACTTCAATCGTCGGACTAAGCAAATGTTGCTTAGTTCTTCATAGTCTTGGAAACGTAAAAACTCAAAGGGAAAAACTGATGTTAAAACTTGAATTCTCAATTCTTGTTTTTTTAATGAAAAGTGGCTGCTACTTAACTAAATAGAAAAACCTAGCAAACCCTAACTAAAAAGATAAGAAATAATATCTAAAAGGAAATAACGAAATAAAAGAAATAAAAGAAAAGGAAATAAGATAAAACGATTCTTCGGACGAAATCCCGCTCCCGCGTCTGTGAACAGTATCCGCGACCGCGGACAGATTTCCGCGACCGTGGAAAAGTTTCTGTGGCTTCGCTGCTTCTCGTGTTTTCCGCGCCCGCGGCTGGATGATCCACGACCGCGGATTTCTCGCTGTAGCTCTTCTCTGTTTCTGTCTTCGGTCTTCTCTTGTGGCTTTCTCCTCCATCTTCTTAAGTCTTCATTTAAACTCTTTAAAACCACCAAATCAATACTTCTTCTCCTCAACTCCATTCTCCTAACTTATGCTCTAAACACACATAAATGGTACCTAAACTCCGGTAACAACTCCTAGTTAAACCCTACAAAGTAGAGCGGATCACCTCGCCACCGAGGATGACGTGCCTTGTTGCCCACTCGATTGGCCGCGCCCTTGGCTCAGTCGCGACTTGGTTGGCCGCCGCCTATCGCCGCGAGTGGCCCCTTGTCACCTATTGGCGGCTCCCTATCGACCCACCCCCACGGAGGCCGGCGCCCCATGGCTGAACCACCGACGGAAGGTTGTGCCTTGTCATCGCCTTGGCCGACGCCATTGTTTCCCTCGACGCCTCCCTCCCAAGTTGAGGCCCCCGTCTCCGGCCACGCCCCAACGCTTCACCACAAAGGCAAGGGTGAGCGCGCGACCCCCATCGGCCCGTCCCCATTCGGCGCACTCACCACTGGCACGGCCACCGCCTCCACTGGTGTGGCTCCCGTGTCGGCGGCATCCAACCCGCAAGCAGCGCACGCGGCCCCGGCTGCCCTACATGGACGTTGCGCGCCACGGCTCCTTTCGGCTCAACACAGCCTCTTCCCGCCGGCACCCCCTGATCGGTGCCTTTGTGTTCTCTTAGGGCCTCCACTTGGCCGCCCCACCATAGATGTGGTCTTGCTCCCGCCTTGGCCGATGCCCTTGTTGCTCCCGTCCTTACCCCTTTGCCAAGAAGGTCGGCGCCTCACTCCTTCACCTTCCAAGGAGCTCTCCCTCCAAACCACATATGACGAGCCACTTAGCTCGGTTGCTATGAGGCAAGCCCAAGTGCCTTTGTTAATGGCCAAGCCAACCGAGCAAGATGAAGATCCCAAGGCCAGATCGCATGAGCCTCTTGTGTCAAAGGCTCCTAATTTCAGGGAAGAACCCTTCTCTCTTTCCTCTTGTCTGTCATTGAGGGGCACATTGCATGAGTTTCATGTTACATCCTTGGATAGAGCACTTTGCATGTTGACAAGCTGTTTTGCATCTAGGACTATGTTCTCTTATTTGCATTATAGTTCCATGTCTCAATTCATGTCCAAGAGGTCTCACTTAATGCATGTCGTTCTCTCCATGTCTAAGTCTGCTCATTGTCTAAATTGTTATATCATGGGGCATCTACTTAGGCTTACGAAGGGTAGTGGCATAACTTGTGCATGCATCCTTGACTTTCATATAGAATTTGGAACTTGTGTTCTTACATTCCCCATTTGTCTTGGTGGCGCAAGGGTGCCTTATCATTCTGATTTTCTTTTGGAAACATATGTTTTGTTGTTGCATGCCCCTGCCTTAGAGTTGTCCTTGGAGTCTTTCACTATCCAGTGGTATTTAGGAATTCTTTTGAGGATAAGGACTACTCTCTCTTAGCCCACACACTAGACATGCCTAGCACCTTCCCTAGGCAGCCCTTACATCAGGTTTATCATGTTGATCATGGCCCCTTGAGGATTATGCCTAGATCCCTTCACATGCACCGCTTGGATGAGACTTTTCATGTTGACCATGGGCCTTTAAGGATTGCCCCACACCAGGCCATTTTTGGGACTCCACCTTGGCCCTACCACCCTACTCCCTTCGAACCCCAATTTTCTGTAGTTGCCTTATCAACACCTTCTAGGGCCCTTCAAAGATTCTAGCGTGCACTCACTCTTTTCTACCATATTTTGGGAGATCTTTGGTTTGGCCCTCATAACCGGTAGGCAACCTTTTAAGAAGGGGCCACTTTCCTTATAGCTTGCCACATGCCACTCCTTGCCCCGGTTGAGACTCTCACCCTAGCTTTCTCTTTGTGGCCACTTTATGGAATCCCTTACACACTTGGCCCTACTAGGGTTGCTCACTTGATGCTTCATTCCTCCCTTGGACCCGTTCTTAGGAGCGGCCATAGTCCCACCCGGAGCCGTAGGATGGTCTCATATTTTATTATTGAGTTTCCATGTTGTAGGTCCATTTCGTCGGCTGTCATGCTCTTGTACTTTGAGGTGCCTCTTCGGTGCAAGCTCACCATTGTCTTGGGTGCACTTTCGAGCCTCCTTGTGGTGGACTTCGGCCCGTATGTGCCCCCGGTCCCCGATGACAAATTGAGGACAATTCTCCCTCAAGAAGGGGAGAGTGATGAGTGTCAACCACCCATCAACAAGGAACCTCCAGCCCAAGGCCCGTGCCTACTCTTGTGCCTCACCATGGAGGAGCCAAGGCCTTGACCACCAAGGCGCCGACGCATCAATGTCACGACACTCAAGCATCGACCATGCTTCGATTCCAAGGCATTCATGCACACACCTATATCCAAGCCTTTAAGGCTTTTATCCCCTTTCTACTTTTGGTTATTTACTTTCATGATGTAGTATTGCCTTAGTGAGTGTGAAGAGCCAATTGCATATGGGCTTCAACTCACTAAGGCCCATTAGAGGATTTCCTTTGTTAGCTGAAATGCCATGACTATTTAAACCCCTTTTGTAGTTCATTTGTAAGTTAGTTGAAGAAAGTAGAAGTGGATTTATCCCTTGGGTTATCTCTTCTTCTTCTTCCTCTCAATCTCTCACATTTCACTCAAGAAATTCAGTTCATTGAGTTCCATCTGAAGCAACTCAGCCAAGGAACCTCTAGGAGAGGTTCCCTTGGCCCCTCGTCTCGCCCGGCCAGCCAATCTCCATCTCGCCCGGCCATCTCATCCCTCTTGGCTCCCCACAGCTTCCCAAGGCACTCTCCTCGTTCCACCTTCAAGACACTCCTAAGAGGCCTAAGAAGCCAGCCAACCCCCAAGGAGAAGAACGAGCCGTCCTTGTGCCACGATCTGGATCCCTAGCAAGTGAGATAAGGGCATTCACCCCCTTGTTTCACATCAAACCTGTGGGGGATGACATGGGACCCCCTAGGTGCATCAAACTCGCCATTAGATGGATCAATAACATGAGTGTTCTCTTCCTTCTCCAAGTGGTGCTCCATCTCCCCGTAATGTGATCGTCCTCCTTCTCGAAGGGTGGAATCACTTCATATGGCTTAGCATCAACCATAGTGTCCTCCTCCGCTTCTCTCCGAAGACAATGAATAGGGTGTCGAGATGACACCAAGCGAGTAGTCTCACAACTCAAGTCAACCACATCTTGTGTGTATATGTGCCAATTCCTTGGCCATCGATTCTCGTATGCACGCTTCAAGCTCTTCCTTATAGGTCATGGTACCTAGACCCTAAAACAAGGCAAAAGAATGAAGTACGCAACAAGGGAACAAGATAACCAATGCAAAAGGCAAACCTTGCAAGTTGCAAGCAAGCACAAACGTTCAATGCAGCAAATAAGAAGGCTCTAAGGCAATCCTAAGTTGGTCAATGGGCGATAGAATTGTAAGAAGAACAAGAACATGCAAATGTTAAGCCTTCTAATTGAACAGTGCAATGAACTTCACTAACTAAAAGCAAGAAATATAACTAGCATGGAAGAAAGCACAACTAATTGCAACAAACAAGGGAGTTGGAGAAGTAGCAATCTTTACCACTATTGTAATTGTTTTTTTAACTACGGAAGTCTTGCATCGCTTTGTAACATGCTTTGTTGTTGTTATTTGTAGTGGAAGTCTTGGCTCACTTTGTAGTTGACTTGTCTTTTTTGTTATACTAGATATGCAAATAAAGAAAGTGCACGAAAATAGTGCAACTAACAACTAGAAAAATTCAAGCAAATAGTGTAAAGCAATTGAACAATGCAACAAGAAGAATTAACAAAAACAAAAACTTAAACTAATATGCAATTTTAGAAAATAAGGGTAAAAATTAGTGTTACCTAAAATATGAGGGGGAAGTTAGAAAATAGGGTAAAGGGGTGGTAATGGTACGGCGGTCTACGGTGGGTAGGGTTATGGCAGATGCAAATTCGAATTAGGGAATTACATAAGGGTGGGAAGGGGGTTGGCGTTGAATTGGGTGGGGGGATGACGTAGGTTTGTGATGGTGTGGGTGGTGGGCAGCCGTGGAGATTGGTGACGGTGGGGCCGATGTGCGCCCGGTGCCATCTTGGTCTTCATGTGTGGATATGGTCACCAAAGTGACTAGGCGCGTTGGCGGTGGCTTAACGAGGACAATTGATGTGATCCGACGGGTTCAGACCACGTTTGATGCGGATCTAGGCAGGAAGCGGCCTCGAATCCTTCTCCTTGGTAACCGGGATAGGTAGCAATCAAGCGTGGGCTCGGTTACCGGCTCTCTTGCTCTCGGCGGGGCCGAGTTGGGGCGAGAGGATCTCGCAGGCGGAAGCTAGCGATGAAGGGATAGATTGTGTTTGTGAACCATGATGTGGTTCAATCGGGTCTAACCAGTTTTGTGACGCCGAGGCTTAAGGGAGAAGATGATCTCAACTGTAAGGCTTAAGCTTTAATTTCAACGTAGGGAATAATGAATACAACGAAGCAAGGTTATTAAAATCAGGATTTTAGGATCGGATCACAGGGGACCCTCTGGATCGGATCGTAAAATCGGATCGTAAAGTCGTAAGATTTTGTAAACAAATAAAAGTTAAATTAATAATAAAATATGAACGTCATTTAACAAAAATATAAATAGATATTTAATATTTTAAATATTAAACTTAGAACATTGATACAATGGACCATTGATTCACCGAAACTCAAGCCATATACTCTACATTGTCAAAACTAATTGGATTTAGGACATGCATAAATGAGGCATGAAGATTTTGAACAAACATTATAAGGGTTGCTTTAGTTTTTATCACGCATGAGTGGAATTTTGGGATTTCGAGTGTGACTACATGGGAGATACATATATATAGAGAGCGTAAGTATGAGAGAGGTGGAAATTTGGACAAATTGGGCTCTCAAACGGGGTGTTAGTAGCTCGTAGAAGTTCAACGTTAGGATCTTACTCGGATCTTAGAATCGTAAGATTCTACTGATCCTTTGAGATCCTGTAAGATCGAGAGTTAGATTTTGACATTAATAGATTTTAGTAATAGATCCGGATCAAACACCCTACCTTGGATCGTAAAATCTTAGGATTTTAAGATCCGGATCTAGATTTTAATAACCATGCAACGAAGGCTATTTAAATCCATAAGGCTCGACCAAGAACCCCAATGGGCTTGGGCCGAAAACACACTAATGGGCTAGCCTTCTCTAGCAAGAGAAAGACACACGCCCGAACTAGAAAGTACGGAAATAGAAATACTTAAAAGGGAAACATGCTAAAACGGGAAATAACATAAAATAGGCTAAACTAGACTAAGGCCCCGTTTGTTTGTAGTCTTCGGAAACGGAAAGGAAACGGAAATGAATCTAGACCAATATCCTTTCATGATACATTGTCAACTTGATTTTGGATTCTAAAATTTGTATGCCAAGAGAGGAGAGACAAGGGGGGGAGAGGAGGGGGAGGAGAGGGGGTGAGGGGATTTTGAAACCCACCCTAACATGAGGGTAACAAATACCCACACCACAATACTAGTAAAAGGGGAAAGGGAAACAAAATCATTATTTTGATCAATGAATAATTCCACTAAAATGGACTAGATTCATTTCCTTTCCGTTTCCATTTCCAGTAGTTTAAACAAACGCCACCTAAGTCTTGAACCAAGGGGGATGCCACGGTCTTGGTCGTCTTGGGCTCTTCGCTTCCCGGCTTGAGTCGAGCCCAGAACGCATCATTTTCCCTCCCTTAGAATCAAAGCGTCCTCGCTTCGAGCTGGGTGGGGCCAGGGAGAGTAGATGCTCAGCGGTCAGTGGTAAAGCGGCGTCGGGATCGGGACCGACTCTTGGAACCTCAAAGATGAGAAGGTATGGCTCGGGTCCAAGAGCGGTCATAGCGTCGGGTGCCTTGGAGAGTATCGCGCGGAAGCCCGGGTCTGGAGTAGGCGTAATGGATACGTCGGGCTTGCACGCGGGCAGGGGAGCACTGGGAACAGCTGTGGGTGGCAAAAGGGGCTCGGTGGCTGCGGTCTCGACAATGACAGTGTGGGACGCGGGCACGGTTTCTCTGGCCGCAAGCACGATTTCTCTGGCCACGGTTGCTGCTATAGCGGTCGCGGTTGCGGGTGGAGGGGCCGCGGTCACGGTTTTGGCCGCGTTCGCGATTGCGGCAACAGTGGTGGATCTGCAGGAGGCAAGTTCCCTCCGGAACTCTTCGAGTTGTGAACGCAGTTCTGCCATCTCCCGGGCTTGAGCATCATTGGTGGCGTCGTGGGCGACTGTTGGATCCGGCGACACGGGAGGGTGCTCGGGATGGCGCACGGGCGGGTGCTCAGGGTACCTCACTAGGGCGTACTCATGGTGCGGTGGCGAGTTGTGTTGGCACTTGGGTGCGTAGTATGGACGCTGGGGCGGAGAGTACGGGCGGCGTCAAAATCCTTGGCGGGATCCAATCTGGGTCCGCTTTGTATGGGCTCACGCCACCGAACCAAGGGTCGGGGTACCGATCGTGGGTGCGGTGTGTCGGAGGTGGTCCATAGACGCGGGGCGGTGGGTACGGGCGGCATCGCGGTGGCGTCAGAATCCTTGGTGGGATCCAATCCGGGTCCGCTTCGTATGGGCTCACGCCACTGAACCAAGGGTCGGGGTCCCACTCGTCGGGCTCGGAGTATGGATACCAGCGGGCCATGTGTGTGGCTAAGGACGGGTTGGTTAAGGAAAGGCCGAACTAGGGTTGTGAGGGGAGGCAGAGGCTAGGGTTTTGGATAAGGAAACGGCAGTGTAGAAACCGCGGTTGCGGTTTTGTTTTCCGCGGTTGCGGCGACTAGGGTTTGGGCGGCGGACGATTCGTATTTTGGCATTTTGAGGGGTCAAACGATGTCCATTTTGGACAAATTTTATATGCTCGGACTCGTATCGAGATGATCTACAGGAATATGGAAGAAAATTGCAGAAATGACCATTTTTTTCGACGAATTCTGGGCAGAATCGAAGTGGTTTTCTTTGCTTTTGTGGTGGTGGTGGCATTGTCGGAGAAGAAGGCGCGCTGCGTGCCCCTGGCTGCTCTGATACCAATTGATGTGATCCGACGGGTTCAGACCACGTTTGACGCGGATCTAGGCAGGAAGCGGCCTCGAATCCTTCTCCTTGGTAACCGGGATAGGTAGCAACCAAGCGAGGGCTCGGTTACCGGCTCTCTTGCTCTCGGCGGGGCCAAGTTGGGGCGAGAGAATCTCGCAGGCGGAAGCTAGCGATGAAGGGATAGATTGTGTTTGTGAACCGTGACGTGGTTCAATCGGGTCTAACCAGTTTTGTGACGCCGAGGCTTAAGGGAGAAGATGATCTCAACTGCAAGGCTTAAGCTTTAATTTCAACGTAGGGAATAATGAATACAACAAAGGCTATTTAAAGCCATAAGGCTCGACCAAGAACCCCAATGGGCTTGGGCCGAAAACACACTAATGGGCTAGCCTTCTCTAGCAAGAGAAAGACACACGCCCGAACTAGAAAGTACGGAAATAGAAATACTAAAAAGGGAAACATGCTAAAACGGGAAATAACATAAAATAGGCTAAACTAGACTAAGTCTTGAACCAAGGGGGACGCCACGGTCTTGGTCGTCTTGGGATCGTCGCTTCCCGGCTTGAGTCGAGCCCGGAACGCATCAACAATGCTTGGCCACCATGGAGTCGAGGTGAGCGGCGACCAGCCAAGTGATGGCATTGATGGAGGTGGCGGCCAGTTAAGTGATGGCATTGATGGAGGTTGGCATCCATCATGGGGGCCCGTTGACGACGACGTCAAGACTCGATTGATGTGAACGTGTTGCTCATGGATGCCCTTGGGGGTCGCCTTGGTGGCCTCCGAATCATGCCATCCTCAGGGGCGCGTTGACGTTGACCCTTAAGCAACGCGAATGAGTTACTCATGAGCGCCACTGGGGGTCGTCTCAGTGGCCTTCAAACCGTCCCTCCTCGGGTGCAATCAACAATTCCCCAAAATCCCCTCATAATAATTTAATAGTGTAATTTTTGTATACAACTTTCAATGTCAAATAACCGGGTTTTTTTATATAAAAAAAGTACATTATTATAGATAGATAAATAGATATATAATTAGATATAAAGATTTAAGTAACTAATTAATATAAACAAAAAAATAATGAAAGATAAAATAGTAAAACAAAGTTGTTAAGAATGAGGATTGAACCCTAAACCTCTTGTATTATGAGAGTGTCTTTAACCATTGAGCTATATTAGATGATTTAGTTTGTAATGAAAAATTAACAAAAAAATAAGAGATAATTTCTCATATTAATTGGGCATTAATTACACCATGGAGTCGAGGTGAGCGGCGACCAACCAAGTGATGGCATTGATGGAGGTGGCGGCCAGTTAAGTGATGGCATTGATGGAGGTTGGCATCCATCATGGGGGCCCGTTGACGACGACGTCAAGACTCGATTGATGTGAACGCGTTGCTCATGGATGCCCTTGGGGGTCGCCTTGGTGGCCTCCGAATCATGCCATCCTTAGGGGCGCGTTGACGTCGACCCTTAAGCAACGCGAATGAGTTACTCATGAGCGCCACTGGGGGTCGTCTCAGTGGCCTTCAAACCATCCCTCCTCGGGTGCAATCAACAATTCCCCAAAATCCCCTCATATTAATTTAATAGTGTAATTTTTGTATACAACTTTCAATGTCAAATAACCGGGTTTTTTTTATATAAAAAAGTACATTATTATAGATAGATAAATAGATATATAATTAGATATAAAGATTTAAGTAACTAATTAATATAAACAAAAAAATAATGAAAGATAAAATAGTAAAACAAAGTTGTTAAGAATGGGGATTGAACCCTAAACCTCTTGTATTATGAGAGTGTCTTTAACCATTGAGCTATATTAGATGATTTAGTTTGTAATGAAAAATTAACAAAAAAATAAGAGATAATTTCTCATATTAATTGGGCATTAATTACACCCTTAGTCTACTTTATATATTTATAGATACAAATCAATCACATAAATTAACTAATTTACATACAAATGAATCACACAAATAAATAACAAAGACTACTAATACAAAACCTTCACAACAATCTATCTACACGATTTCTATTTCACGCACGGGTGAAATTGTTATTTCACGCACCGTTTCGTTCGTCACGGACCATGTGTATCCGTCCGTGACGGACCATGTGTATCCGTCCGTGACGGACCAAAGTGATCCATCCGTCACGGACGAATCACTTTGGTCCGTCACAGACGAATACACATGGTCCGTGACAGACGAAGTAAACAACCAGAAAATTGAATGTTACTTGTCCCCACCTAACAACATTAACTACCCCGTCATATCTCATCAATATTACGGCCAAAATTAAACCCTAAACCTCTCCATCACTCTTCCCTTTCCCTCCCACAACACATCTTCCATTCTCTTCCATTTCCAAGAGTTCTTTTCCATGGCAAATAAAGATGATTTTTCCAACTTCAATGGTGGAAAAGATGTTTCAAGGGGTTACCATTACAATGAGGTATGTTTTTTAAGCTTTTACTTTACATGTTAGTAAAAGTTAAGAATTTTATGGTTCTTTCTTGTGAATGTATATGTTTGAGTTGTTCTTTGGGAAAAACAAACACTTTCTTAAGGTAATTTCAATAGTTGTTACTATATGTTCATAAAAACTTCATCTTTGATTAAGTTGTACTAAAAAGTTGTAGATTTTGTGTGCAAAACTGCATGTTTGAGTGTTTGGCGTTGTTATACTGAATTTTTACTAGATCATTGCAAGTGCAAGAACTTTGTTCGGCGACTGTTTTTTGAAAGAAAAATAGTCTGTGACGGATTGACTTGTTCCATCCATCACGGATGGGGTGCTACCATCCGTGCAAGAACTTTGTTCTATGCTAACTTGTTTTTGTACTTCAATAGGAGAACAATATCGTGAACACCGGTATTAACAATTTGTCCATGAATGATGCGTGAGACATGGCACCACCACCTAAGCAATTTTTCCAGATCCAAGCAACCCTTCAACCGAATCATTTCGAACAACATTTGTCCAGATCCAAGCAATTTTTCAGTTTCAAACAACTTTCAAACAACATTTATACAAGTAAATTCAACATTGAACACTTAAACCCTAAAACTTAATTCATCCAAAAATTTAAAATAACATTCAATAATTTCAAAACCATTAAACTAAGCCAAGAACAATGATAGATTTAACTAACATGGTTCGTAATGGACGAATTAGATTCATACGTGACGGATGGAAGGGAGAGATCGAAGAGGATGAATGGAATGGAGGAGAGAGCTTTCGAATGGAATATTTTCGGTAAAATGACGAAGGGGACGAAGTTGAGCCGTCCGTGATGCACGAATTGCTTCTGTCCGTCACGGACGGATATGCTTGGTGCGTCACGGGCGAAGCAGTGTGGTAAATAGCAATTTACCCGGTGCGTGAAATAACAAGGGCCTCTATCTATCTATACTAATATAAAAGTTGACATTTTTTGCCACAATAAATGTTTCCATTTAAGAGAATAATAAGTGATGATAAATGTTATATTTAGCTCACATAAATTTTGCTAATTCCAAATCTTACAATTTTAAAACCAATTTATAATTGTATATTTTGATGATAAAACCATTTTATCATTGTATATCTTGATGATATTTTTGTTAGAGTATATAATTCCAAATCTTACAATTTTAAAACCAATTTATAATTGTATATTTTGATGATAAAACCATTTTATCATTGTATATCTTGATGATATTTTTGTTAGAGTATATAAGCTAAAAATAGATAACTTAATGACATACTAAATTATAAATTAACAATTAAAAAAAAAAACTTTTATCCACAACTACGTACATCACAATAAAAATTACTCTTAAATTAATATATGTTAAACATCATTATATTATACAAAAATAATGAAAAAGCTTATGCACTAGTATAAGAGACTATCTAATCAAACTTAACCTACATGTACAACTTAGGTTCTTAAGCCATCAAAATAATGATGTTTCAATTTTTTTTTTAAATCTCACATAACATGATTTGAAAATTCATCAAATATATATGCAATAGTGATAATAAAATGTTAATAATATTCTATTACCGTTGTTGACTATATATATGAAATATGAAAGAACAAATTATAAAAAATCAAAACCTATTATATTATACAAAAATAATGAAAAAACTGTGTAGGAGTATAGCCAACTATCTAATCTAACCTAACCTAAATCTACAACATAGGTTCTTAAGCCATTAAAAAAGTAATGTTTCAAAAATTAAAAAGAATCTCACATAGCATCATATGAAATTTTGTCAAATATATATCCAATATTAATAACTAAATGTTAATGTTCTGGACTATATCTATGAAATATGAAAGGAAAATTTAATTAAAAAACACCCAAAACCTATTATATTATACAAAAATAATTTAAAGATTTACGCATGAGTATAACCGACTATCTAATCTAACCTAACTTACATGTATAACTTAGGTTCTTAAGCCATTAAAAAAAATCAAGAATTAAAAATAATCTCATATAGCATCATTTGAAAATTAATCAAATATATATAATATTAATAATTAAATTTTAAATAATACTCTTAGCCGTTGTGGACTATATATAAGAAAATATGAAATGACAAATTAAAGAAAACATCTATATCATATTTGAGACAATACGAATGACATGATAAATTATATCCATTGGTTATAACTTCCTAATTACTCAAAGTCTGAAAGGGACTAATTTAGAAGCAATATCCATTTATATTCCAATAGTAATTTTCTAAATTTAAAATAATTAATTCATATTAAGTATTCAATTCATATTAATATATTAACTTTTCATTAAAAAAAATTATGATCGTTCACAACCCTATAACTTCCGACTCTCATATTATAAAAAGTCAATTCACATCCAACCCATCCCCAATAAACACTTTCAATTTTACAAAAATGTTTTTTTTCACCCAAAATAACACAATAGTACATTTTCATTACATGGTTGCTAAATAGCGCCCAAGTACTTTTACTTTTTAGCGCTCACTTTCGTTTGTCACGGACGAAACAGCTCCGTCCGTAATGGACCGAGGCGCTTCATCCGTAACGGACAGAACCCTAAACAATAAATCCATTCAATGCTACTTGTCTCCATCTGATGGAATTTAATTATCAAAATATCTTCCTATATTACGTCCTCATACATCAATAAACATAAATCACTGTTTTACTCTCATATATCATGGCAAATCATGATGATGGTGTGTATAGTACGAGTAGAGAGAATGATTCGATGGTGTTTATTCACAATGAGGTACGATTTTATGTTTTTATTTCAAAGTATGAGTTTTTTATGAAATTGCAAATACATGTACATGAAAGATCTGATATTTACTTTATTTGCAAGTTAAAAATCACAACTTTCATGTTAGTTTAAGATTTTTTTGTCACATAAATATGTTTGATAAGATATGTAGGTAAATGTTAGTGTTTGTAACTTGATAAATTTGCATGTGTAAATCTTTTATTTGACCGCTCTCGATTTGTAATGAAGAACAATGTAGAACGAATTGAATGTAGAATGTACCGTTGTAACGTCTGTAACGACAATGGTGAATCATCGGTGTCCATGTCCGGTGATTTACCATTGCCGAGTATATATACCTTATGGACTCGTCGTCATCACGTATCTATGTCTCATTTGATCGATCTATTTCTTTCGCGTTTGCTCGATTATAAGGCTATCTCAAAAGTACGACGTGGTAGCAAGTCAATTCAGAATTTGTCTGATTCTGATTAGTGCATTGTCATGCTTTGATGGCTAGGATATTTTGTACTGACCGTTTCATAAGACGTTTTTACTTTTTGTCATGCTCTGATTTTTTTTGGATATGTTGATGGCTAGGATATTTTTTTGGTCTTAACGACCTAAGTCACCTAAGTCTTGATGACTGGCATGTAGAAATTGAGACGCCTTCTTCGTACTGCGTGGTGCACAACTTTGTGTTCCTCTTCTATGTGCAGAAGGAGTCGGTTCCTCTTTTACGTGCACCCTCTCTCCTAGGATAGGAACCTCGTCTGTAACAGGAGGAGCGAGGTTGTAGAAAGTCGACTCCTCTCCTGGAATATGAAACTCATCCGTCCTGGATGGCTCGTGTGTAGCCGGCTCATGTGTAGCAAGCTCGTATGTCCCGGACGGTCGTATGTAGCCGGCTCGTATGTCACACCCCCTCCTATTACATTCGTCGGTGCTGTATTGTCAGGATTTGCTTTTTTGGATTTTGATTTAGTTGTACGTCGTGTGTATAGATAACGCCGCACACACTCTCACACACACCCTGATGTGACTACGTCCCATCAAGAGCCTCAAGAGAGCCCGGACTCCCAAGAAAACTCAAGTGCTGAAGATGACTCAAGTAGAGAACACTAGTACAAAAAAGGGGTTTTATCGCACTATTATTGGAGCGGAATTTTTAAACCGTGGTAAAGAGAAAACACGGACCACAGTTAACAACAAAACGTGGTATAAAAGGTTTTTTTTTAAATTAATTAAACGTGAACTGCGGTTTTAAATATCAATCGCGGTAAACCAAAAACACGGACCACGGTTATTGATTTTACGCGGTTTTTTTTTTTAATTAAGTAAATTACTACCGCGTTTATATTGAAACCGTGGTAAATAAAACCACGGACCATGGTTTGCTTAAACCGCGGTTTAAGCTAAAAAAATTAAAAAATTTCACACCGCGCTTAGCAGCAACCGCGGTTCACTGATTTAGGTTTACTAAGCTCTCGGGCGCCGCATGCACAATACTCTTGTTCGAGCCCCTTCCGATTGGCTGCTCTAGTACCGGCGCCGACACCTTCATCGTCCCCGGCCGAAATCCTCGCCGCTCCGCCCTCCTTCGTCGTCCCCGGCCACCGAAACCCTCGCCGCTCTACCCTCCGTTGTCTCCACCGGCCGCCGAAACCCTTCTACATTTGCTGGTGTCGGTTTCCGCCGATTCTTCTCCCTCGCCGATGCGGTCCCTCGTTGGCTTCTCCCTCCCCGGTCCGACGCGGTCCCTCGTCGGCTTCTCCCTCCCCGGTCCCAGGTTAGCACCGTACTCCTTTGTAATTACTTATTACTTATAATAAAACCACAGACCATGTGTTCTATATCTTGGTTGTGTGCTCCAATCCATTTGTTCAAAGGCTGAAGATCTGATTTTGCTTGTTTTGTTTCCTTCTTTGTTGTAATTAGATTGTATGTTGCCCAGAGTTCTGTTGACATTTTTTTACCTTTCTTGCCATTTTCAGTAGTAAATTGAAGTAGTTGTGCAATCTGACAAATTACAATGACACTAGGATACTCACTAAATGGATGAACTGGTTATTGTTTCGAGTGAACAAGTTTTACTGCTCAGAAACATGCACTGTATATTCTTTTTGCACCTTCTATCAATAAGTTTGTTTGAGTTCTGACAGTAAGAGGCTGTATTTGATATTTCTAGTACTGCATCAAGAACCAAAAGATACAAATTTAGAAACTCTTATGAGATGAAACAATAATGTTTCCTTGTGTTTGCATTTTTTCCCTTGTTCCAACCTGCAAATATAGATAAGTACATACAAGTTTCTTAATTGGACGGTCTACTTTCCAATATAGGCAAAGGGATTTGTTGCAAACTCGTTCTACACTGGTCTGACATCAACATAATTTTTCTTCCATACCATGGGAGGGTGTTAAGGTCTTGTGGACACTTCTGTATGTTGATCTTTCTCTCTACATTTTCATGGAGTGAAAATTTAAGTTTTCTAATAATTTATTAGTCAGTAGCAAATAATAGGCCGATTATTGCTAGTCAACTTAGGTTAGGTACATGCTTTTGAAAATAAACCAATACCTGCATATGTACATATTTCTTTTTGCCAAAATTTGGATCATATTTGATGGGTAAAACAATGTTAAAGTGAAATAACCTTCTTAATTATTCAGTAGGCTGTATGGTCTTTCTATTGGTCAGGCAACATTTCTACCATTTCATGTCCTTTTGATCATAAAAAAGGCTCTGCCTTTGCTTGCCAATGTACCCTTTTCGGAGTTAATGCATTGTTGTTCTGATTATGATCACTGATCTCATTGGATTCTGATTTTTTTTTCTCCTCATTTTTTTTCTATTTCCTCATGTATATGATGGTGTGAATGATCTCCTTCGGTCCACCATATTTCCATTAAAAATAAGATGCACGCACTTCTTCTGAACGTTGTTTGTTTGTCATTAGCACTATAAATGATGTTCTTTGGAGAAAAAAAATCATTCGTGTACATACCACAAATGCGCTCTATTTGAAGAACAAAAATCATTCCTTGTTGCTTGACTTATTAGTGTTGCTGGTGTTCTGGAGCTGTTTGTCTGATGTTTTGGTATTCCCTGCTGCGTTACTGAATTTACAGATATTGTTGATGTGTTACTGAATTTACTGAATTTTCGGTCTTTATCTATGTCTAGTAACTTTGTTGAGTTTTCTGCCCCTCCCCATGTTTGTCCTAGTAACATGCCAGTGTTATAATGTTGTTCACTTTTATGAAATGTCAAATCATAAATATGTAGCACATTTTTGTTCTTTTTCCAGCAAGCTTTTGAGATTCCTGATAACGTAGACAAAGGATATATACTTAGGAGCGCTGGTGAAAAATTGAGAGATTTCAGGAAAGTACTTAATAGAGAAGCCCGTCTTAGCACAGATCCTTCTGCGCAATATGATTTTATCGATCAGGATGCTTGGGACGAGTTCTTACGACAACGATGCACTAAAGATTTTCAGGTACTATCCATTTAGTAATTGCTAAGTCATGAGAATTTTGCTTTCGTTGTACTCAAAATTTTAACTTATTATTTACAGGAAGTAAGTGCACAAAATAGTGAAAATGCAAAGAAGATTGAGTATCCTTATAGGTTAGCACGAAGGGGTTATCGTCGTAAGGCTAGAGACATGGTAATACACTTACAATTTTATGGATCATAGGTTTAACTATGTGCATTTTGGTCGGTTTTTTTTACATGCTTACTTAATTTTGCAGTTTTCCTTAGCTTGGCAAATTATACATTACTTGATTCTTTAATGACATGTGCTTGTTTGAAAATCACAATTCAAACAAATATGCTTTTCTCTGTCCAAGTCAGTTGGCTTGCCCCCCGAGTAAGGATGACCGTATCAAGGAAAGAGCATAGTATATGGTTGAATCATTGATTAATGAAGATATGAGAGGACGTTTATGGTTTGCTCAATATAATGGAGGGTAAGTTAAAGTTATACTTCTTGCAAATTATACATTCCTTGATTTTATTTTATATGTTTGACATTCTTTAAATATTTGTTGTAGTCATCATTGGATGCTTGCAGTGATTGACCCATTACAAAGTATGATTTATTGGCTTGATCCACTTGGGTATGAGATTAGACAAGATTTTAGAGACATAGCTACAATGTAAGAAATGATTTCTAAATGTTATTTTATATTGATTTTATGAATGTTTAATTGCAATTGTTGGTTAATAACACTTTTTTGTACAGGGCCATGAAAAGGTTCAATAGAAAAGCGGTAAAAATCAAACGAGACATATGATGGAAGGTTGTCAAGGTTAGTTATATAATGAATGCTTTTTCAATACTTAATAGCTTTGTTGATTTTCACAAATTACGTTTTTGTATTAATAAGTTGATATATTTTATAATTTCAGTGTCCAAAACAACCAAACAACATCGAATGTGGGTACTACATATTTAGGTACATGTTGGAAATCATTGAAAGAGGTGTTGTCAAAATACCGAATATGGTATGCATGCCCCTAATACTTTCAAATGATCAAAATATAAAACTATCGTTTCGTATGTTTTATGCTCGCTTACCATTCATTTAATATTTGCAGTACTTTGAAGGCTCCCAAATGTACTATGAAAAGGAACATATCGATGAAGTTCGTAAGGAATGGCTTGACTTTATGGAACCTTTTATTCAGGATGAAATCAATCAACGGTAGCTAGAAGCATGTTAGAGTTTTATAGTTCAGGATATCAAGGAGACAAGTACCACTTAATTTTATTGCTTAGGATGTAAGGACAAGTACCACTGGTTTTTTTTTGCAAGTACGTATCTATACTATGGATTTTCTTGTATGTAGACAATGATATATATCAGGATTATTTTGCTTATGATCGAGTTTGTGTCGTGGGAAAATGAATGAGTTGATTGATTGTGGTACAGGTATAAGCCGTATAATATCCGGATTTAAAAAAAATAAAAAAAAAATATTTACCGCGGTTGTACAGAATACGTGATGTATTTTTTAAAAAAAAAACGCCAAACCGCGGTTTAAGCTAACCGCGGTCCTATACATTTACAACGGTTATTAGCTAATCGCGGTCCTTAATTTACCCATCGAATTGAACCGTACCACGGTTTTTGTGAACCACGGTCCGACAATGTTAACCACGGTTATTGTGAACCGCGGTCTGGCAATGTTAACCATGGTTTTTATAAACCGCGGTCCGGCAATGTTAACCACGGTTGTCGTGAACCGCGGTCTGGCTACCACGGTTTTACAAAACCACGGTCCGACTCACCACGGTTAACCAAAAACGTGGTCCGAGGGCCGGACCGCGCCGAGAACAACCACGGATGGGAAACCGTGGTTCCGTGCCTTAAATAACCGCGGTTCGGCCCTATATTTTGTACTAGTGGAAGAGTCTAGTGAAGGCCAAGAGCATCAAGACGAGCTTCCTCTCGGGGCTATCACTAGAGCTCGAGCTAAGTATCTCCAAGAAGAGCTCAAGAAGGGTATATTATGCATGGAGGCTATCACTAGCCTTGGAGGCCTCGGACATCTCATCTCCTTGCCGGCCATGACACTTCTTGAGGTGCGTCCGAGCACATGATTCACTTTTATGATTTTGTTGGGTTATGACATTTTTAGACATGTTTTATGCTTGTTTAAGTGTTTTATTTCAGTTTTGGCCGAGTGGGGCCTTGTTGGGCTGCCAGCCCATTAGGAGGCATTTTGCCTTAGTCGTTGCTTTGTGTTTTCTCCTATAGAGGAGCTGCTTGTTCATTCCATGAGGACACGTTGAATATTGATCAGAAATACAGTTATTGCTTCAGCCAAAAAGCTCTCTTCGTCCTCTAGCTTTGTGAGTCAAATTAAAGCCTTCCTTGTTGAATTCCTTGAGTGAGTTGTATCTCTAGGAAGCCAACGACCTCCTCTTCTTGTTAGTGAGTCAAATCCAGCCGGAGAAGGAGCCTATCCACCACTTCCATTGTCCATCATCAACACCGGCCACCCTTACCACCATTTGCTTCGCTGTCGCCGCAAGAGGGCCCTTCACGCCTCTAGCGCCGACCATCGTCTTCCACAGCCGCCTTCCGCCTTGTCTCGTCTATCCATCGCCATCAACATCCTCTCTGAGGCATTTCCCATAGATTTGCCTTGGAAGAGCCTTGTCGAAGCCATCAGAGCCTCCATTGTCGGTCGCTTGCCTCCGTTGACGTTGCCTTGCCGTAGGGAGTCTTCGGAGGGCATTCCTTGCACCAAGTCAACCTTGATCCTAGCCCACATCACGTGGTATCAGAGCTAGCAAGGTATTGCCCTAGAATTTAGTTTTAAGTTGAATAATTTTTTGTTTTTGCAAGCCTAGACGTCCTGCCCTAGGTCTGCGTTGTTGTGTCTTGTATTGAGTCTTTGCGTCATTGTTTTTGTGTCTTCTACGTTGTCTTGAATGTGTCGTGTTGTGTGGAATTCTTGAGTTGCGTTGGCTGCAAATTTCGAGCGGAAAACCCAAGAGAGAGCCATGAGGATTGAGAGAGATCTAGGTTGTTACTAGATCATACAATCTAGGAATCCCTCTAACAACTTGATTCCCATGCATAGCTGATTGTTTTGAGTCTTTGATTTGCGTCAAACCCACCCAAAAATTTAGGAAAATTGCTGCAAAGTCGTGTGGAGTCTTAGTCCTTGTTTGGCAGTGTTCGTACTTGGAATTTGTTACTATTTGAGCTTGAATTAAAGTCACCAACGCCCAGGACACGGGAAAGGCTCTTTGCTATTTTTGTTCACTTGTTTTATTCAATTGTAAAGCTCACAATCTGCATTGTAACGTTCCAACCAAAACAAGAAAAAGAGGAGTGCATTTGATTCAAGAAAAGTGGTTGTTCTAGAAAAAAACTCGCCAGTTAAAAAGTGAAGGCCATAGAAAAAGTGGATCAACATTTGATAAAGTTCAAGAGAATTGATGCATTTAGACGTGTGATTCAATTCGGTTTTCTTTTTACACAAGTGCTACATTTGTAAGGCAATTGAGTTTAGTAGCTTCCTTGGCGTTGCTTGCTTTAATTGTTGGTCAAGTGTTTCAAGTTCTTTGTGACGATTGTTGCTTGTGTTTTTGTTCATTTTTTGAGTCTAGGAACCTTAAGCTCAGCCAACTTAGGAGTGCTTGCTTGCTGAAAAGTCTTAGCTTTAAATCAAGTTGTAGAGCTCATTTCTAGCTTAAGTTTCATTGATTGGTCTAGTGTCTTTGAGGACTACTTGCTTGGCTGCCCTTTGTTGCTTCTTGTATGTCAAGGATATGTCAAATGGATAGCCACAACAAAGATAAGGGGCCCTCAAATGAAGAAACTCCAGCCAACTCTCCTATCACCTTGGAGACCCTTCTCCAAGCCATTCGAGCAAACAAGGAGGATACGGATGCAAGGGTCAACCAACAACTTCAAGCTATGAGGGAAGATCAAGTGGCTTTCATGAGAAACATGGAGGCCAAGTGGGAGCAATCCCAAGGAGGTGCTCGGTTGAGTGGAGGTCAAGAAGTAGGCGGCTCCTCCAACTCCTATGCAGCCGAAGGTGGCACTCATGGATCCTTTTCACAAGAGCTCTCTAGGTTATCCCTCCATGAGTCTACGACTTCCCACGTGCCTCTAGTGTCCACCACTCAAGAAGGCCAAGGTATGCACCCTGAATTTCATGTGGCTTCCAATGTCCATTCTATTCCTCCCTTACGGCCTAACCATGCAGATTTTGGAGTGAGAGGCCACACCCAAGCTCAGGCCGACTTCTACCAACCTAGGAGCCCAACGCCGCCCTTGTTGCCGAGGAGAAACTTGCCCGGCCGTGGCTTTGGTCGTGGCCAATTTCCAGCTCCAAGGCAGACCTTCCAAGCCCAACGCGTGGCCTATGAGGATGACTATGGAGATCAACAAGGCCGCCCACCTCACCATGGTATCAAGCTCAAAGTTCAGCCATTTGGAGGTACATGTGAGGTAGAATCTTATCTAGATTGGGAGCAAAATACCGAGCAAATTTTTGAGTTCTATAACTACTCGGATGCTCAACGAGTAGCTATAGCCTCAATCAAGTTTGTTGATTTTGCTTACCATTTGTGGCTAGAGGATAAAGAGGAAATGACCTATAGAGGCTATCCTTAAATTAAAACTTGGGAAGATTTAAAAGTTGCCTTGAGAAGTCGGTTTGTGCCAGATGATTATAATGAGAGGGTCCATGCTCGGCTTGAGCAACTGAGACAAGGGAATAAGACCCCGTATGAGTTCTATAAGGAGCTAAGGACTTTGGTCTTTAGGTCCGGACTTAGATTCCCCGAGATCTTATTTCTAAGTTCATCAATTGCTTAAACCCGGATCTTAAGGATGTGGTGAACATGCAACATTTTGTGAGTGGGACACATATTGAAGAGGTTCTTCATTATACTAACCATGTATACAATAACCTCCCTCAAAGGCGCCCCCAAGATACAAGCTCACGGCCTTGGACTTCTAATAGTGCTAGCGGCTCCCAAGCCACACCGAGACGAGTAGAGCCTAGGCATGACCAGCCGAGTCAGCCTAAGAGAGACACTCCAGTTCAGTCCCAACCCTAACGAAAGGAGGGGGAAAACCGAACTAGAGATCTCAAGTGCTTTAAGTGTCTTGGGAGAGGGAACTTTGCTAGGGATTGCCCCTCTAAGAGGCAAGTTCTTCTTAACACTCTAGGGGACTATGAGTCCGGGGATGAGTGCCAAGAAAAAAGTTGTTGAGGAGGAGGAAGGAGTCGAAGAGCTCCATGTGGTGGCAGTCGATGGAGAGTGCTTTGTGGTAAAGAAAGCATTGATCGCCTCAGAGAGTCCTAGTATGCCTAATCAGCGTGAAACGATCTTTCACACAAGGTGCACCATTAAGGGAAATGTGTGTAGTAACATAGTTGATGGTGGGTCGTGTTGCAATATCATTGACCAGGAAGTGGTAAGTAGATTCAATCTATCTACCACTCCCCACCCTCAACCCTACACACTTTGTTGGTTGAATTCCAACACTCCCCTTAAGGTCAAAGACCAAGCCACAATTCAGTTTGCCATAGGGGGATATGTGGATGAAGTTGTGTGTGACGTGTTTCCCATGACTGCATGCCATCTCCTCCTAGGAAGGCATTGGCAATATGATAGGGGTGTCGTCCATCAAGGAGTGTCCAATGAGTACTCTTTCTTAATGAATGGCAAGAGGATTGACCTACATCCCTTGGCTCCCCATGATCATATGGCTGATCATATGGCTAGGGAGCAAAGGAAGGCTAGTAAGCAAGCTAAAGGCAAAAAGCTGGCTATTGGAAGCAATGGAGGTGATTCTAATCATATGCTCTTAGCTAAGCCTAAGGAAATTGTTCATGCTCTTAATGAGGGTGAGGTGTGCTTCTTGCTCATTTGTAAGGACACCTTATTTGCCTCTTCGGACCTTGAAGGACTGCCTAAGGCCATTGCTCAACTCTTGATGGAGTTTGATGATCTCTTTCAAGAGAAAGTCCCAAGTGGGTTGCCACCGGTAAGAGGTATTGAACATCAAATTGACTTTATACCGGGGGTAACACTATCTAATCGGGCTGCCTATAGGGCCAATCCCGAGGAGACTAAAGAGTTGCAACGTCAAGTACAAGACTTGCTTGACAAGGGCTATGTGAGGGAAAGCCTTAACCCTTGTGCAGTCCCGATCATCCTAGTTCCTAAGAAGGATGGCACTTGGAGGATGTGTGTTGATTGTAGAGCAATCAACAACATTACTATCAAGTACCGCCACCCCATTCCTATGCCGGATGACATGCTTGATGAGTTGCATGGGACAAGCGTCTTTTCCAAGATAGACCTAAAGAGTGGTTACCATCAAATTTGTATGCATGAAGGAGATGAATGGAAAACAGCCTTCAAAACTAAATATGGCTTATACGAATGTATGGTAATGCCCTTTGGCCTAACCAATGCCCTAGCACATTCATGAGACTCAAGAACCATGTTCTAAGGCCATTTCTTAGTAAGTTTGTGGTTGTATACTTTGATGACATCTTAGTGTACAGCCATGATCTTAATGAGCATGTTGGTCACCTTAGAAAGGTTATTGAGGTTCTAAGGAAGGAAAAGTTGTATGCCAACTTCAAGAAGTGCCACTTTTGCTCGGATCATGTGGTATTTCTTGGATATGTGGTGTGCAAGGACAACTTGAGAGTGGATGAAGAGAAGGTGAAGGCTATTCACGAATGGCCTACACCCATTACTATGACTCAAGTCTGTAGTTTCCTTGGCTTGGATGGCTTCTACCGCCCGTTTGTGAGGGATTTTAGCACCTTGGCTACTCCCCTCACCGAGCTCACAAAGAAGAGCGTGGCTTTCATGTGGGAAGCTGCCCAAGAAAAAGCCTTTGCCACTCTTACATCTAGGCTCACGCATGCACCACTTCTCTCATTGCCGAACTTTGATAAAACTTTTGAAATTAAATGTGATGCATCGGGCATAGGTCTAGGAGACGTGCTTATGTAAGAGGGCAAGCCAATAGATTATTTTAGTGAAAAGCTAGGTGGGGCTGAGCTGAATTACCCCACCTATGATAAGGAATTATTGGCCCTTGTCCGAGTTATTAAAGTGTGGCAACACTACTTGTTGCCCAAAGAGTTTGTGATTTATTCGAACCATGAAGCATTGAAGTACTTAAAGGGGCAAAGCAAGCTCAACAAAAGACATGCCAAATGGGGCGAATTCATTGAGTATTTTCCCTATGTCATCAAACACAAGAAGGGAAAAGATAATGTAGTGGATGGTGCACTCTCCCGAAGGTATTCACTTCTAACTCTTTTAGATGCAAAGTTGCTTGGCTTTTCTTTCATGAAAGAACTATATGCATGTGATGCTGATTTTTGTGATGTTTTTGTTGCATGTGTGTCTAAGGGTAGCAAAGATCAATATTATTTGCATGATGGGTTCTTATTTAAGGGTTAAAAACTATGCATTCCTAAGGGTTCTACTAGGAGATTGTTAGTGCAAAAAGCTCATAGGGGGGGGGGGGGGGGGGACTAATGGGACACTTTGGGGTTCTCAAGACTATGCATACTCTAAGAGAACATTTTTATTGGCCACGCATGCTTAGAGATGTAGAGAAATTATGTCCTTCATGCATTACTTGTTTGCGTGCCAAGTCTAGGAGCCAACCCCATAGACTCTACACCCCCTTATCTATACCTCAAGTTCATTAGGAAGATATCTCTATGGACTTTGTTTTGGGTTTACCTAGGTCTAAGAGAGGGAGAGACTACATCTTTGTTGTGGTAGATAGGTTCTCCAAGATGGCTCATTTCATTGCATGCCATAAGACCGATGATGCATCTCATGTTGCTAACCTTTTCTTTGACCAAGTTGTGAGATTGCATGGAGTTCCTAGAGCTATTGTTTCAGATCGAGATGTGAAGTTCCTTAGCTACTTCTGGAAGACGCTATGGGACAAGCTTGGAACAAAGCTCCTCTTTTACACTACTTGTCATCCTCAAACGGATGAACAAACTGAGGTATTAAACCGAACTCTTGGTGCTTTGCTTAGGTCTATGTTGCAAACTAACTTGCGCAGGTGGGAAGAGTGACTATACTTCATTGAGTTTGCATACAATAGGTCGGTCCATTCAGCAAATAAGAAGATGCCATTTGAGGTGGTCTATGGCATCAATCCGAAAACGCCACTTGAGCTCTTGCCATATGCCATCACGGACCAGAAAAGCAAAGAGGGGGCTGATCAAGCTTTGAAGATAAAGAAGTTGCATGAAGAGACCCAGTTGCAACTAGAAAGGCGGACCATGCAATATAAGAGGCAAGCTGACAAGGGGCGCAAGGAGGTGCTTTTTGAACCGGGCGACCTAGTTTGGGTGCACCTAAGGAAGGAATGATTTCCCTCACTCCACAATTCCAAGCTGAAACCGAGAGGGGATGGTCCTTTCCAAGTGCTCGAGAAGATCAACGACAATGCCTACATATTGGAGCTGTCGCCGTCCTATGGAGTCCATGACGTGTTCAATGTGGTTGATTTGGTGCCTTTCTTGGTGGAGGACGATGAAGACCTTGGCGAGCTGGATTTGAGGTCGAATCCCTTTCAAGAGAGGAAGGATGATGTGACCACGTCCCACAATCCACATGTTCAAAACTCCATCGAGACATGAGCACCTTGTAAACATACCACAACAACTATATTGAATTAGAACTCATTAAAACCATAAAAAATTCAAATCAAATTAGTAATTTATACCTTGACCCTCGTAAACAAACGGAAACCGAATTCTTTCTCTTGGATCATGACTTTAGTCTTTAAAGGTGCACGTTGTCCATATCTAACAAACAAATTAAACCATTGAAAGTTTAACATCATTAATTAAATGTTGTGTGCAAATAAGTTTAAACAAATTGCAAAAAACATAAACAATAAGATATATATATATATATACCTTTTGAAACCTTCTCTGTCTCAATATAACATTCAAGTTCATCCCATACAACTTCACCATTTTCACGAGACCTTAGATTTGTGCGAATCTAATCTTGTGTGCAAATAAGTGTTTCAATCATCTAATCATAATAATAAATAATTATGATTGAAGTTTGTTAATACAAAAGATACAGTTAAAAGGTGTACAAAATTACAAAGGTTAAAGACATCACCTTAGGAGACAATGAGCTACGAAAATGATCAACAGTACGGCCTCCTGTGCTAAAGGCTGATTCAGATGGAACTGTAGTGACTGGAATGGCTAACATATCACGAGCCATTCTAGCAAGAATTGGGAATCGAGGCCCATTCATTTTCCACCATGTTAAAACATCATATTCTTGAAAATTCAGCTCATGGAAGTAACGATATAACTCAGTTGTGTTCATTGCACCACCAGATTCACCAAGCTTAATCAAATCAGAAGTGACATCTCTCCAAAAACACGGTCGACCACCAACTCCAATACTTGTCCCTGCCAACGAGTCGGACCCTGTTCCCGTCCTAACGGACCCAGCACTAGAACTTGAAGGAGCATATAAGTTTCTGTACTCATCAAATATCTCATTTGCAGAACTCCTTAGCTTTGTGGCTAACTCCAATCTTTTCTCTTCACCATATAAGCGTTGCAGTGCCAATTTCAGCCCATCAAACTTATACATCAGATCAAGCATAATCCCAACAAAAATGAACAAATTCATCTTCTCAACTTCATCCCAATACTTATCACATTTCTTCTTCATTTGGACAGCCATAGATTGACATATTAGATCACTACTTTCCACTGCTTGATTCAACAAACTCACAATATGGCCAATGTACAAATATACGTTACTCACTGTCACATAAGAGGACCCAGATACTGTATTTGTGAAATCAAAAAAACTCTTTCAAGAAACTCACAATGACCTCAATTGTGGCCCACTCCTCTGTAGAGATATGTCCTATATGCTACCATCATCATCTCTAGGAAGTTCTAATCGAGGGAAAACTTGTTTAAATTTCAAGGTAACATCCAACATCACATAAGTTGAATTCCATCTAGTAGGAACATCAGATACCAATGAAGACTTGCATTCAATTTTTAGCTTTTGAACTTCCTCTTTAAACATGCGCAATCTACTAGGAGAGCTCCTTACAAACATGACAAGTCTAACTTTATCAATACAATCAATATGCTCCTTTAAACCTTCCCTCACAATAAGATTAACAATGTGTGCAGTACATCTCATGTGCAGATTCTTCCCACCATTAATGCTACTACCACTTGCTACAATCATCTCTTTTAGCTTAACACAAGCTAAATCATTGGCACTCGCATTGTCTACACTCAGTGTAATAATCTTATCACTTAAATCCCACGACCTTAGACAATCTTCAACATCTCTAGCAATTTCATCACCCTTATGACCACTAATTGTACAAAAGTTCAGAATTCTTTTCTGTAAATTCCAATCATTATCAACAAAATGAGCAGTCAAAGCCATATAATTCAGCTTTTGATTGGAAGTCCATGTATTAGTAGTCAAACAAATTCTTTGAGAATTCTTCCCTAGAAACACTTTCAACTTCTCTTGTTCCTCCATAAACCTTTTATAAGAATCACGAGTAACAGTAGAACGTGATGGCACTTTAAAGGTAGGACAAGCATATGCAAATAAATCCCTAAAAAGAAACTTTTGCACAAAGTTGAATGGTAACTCTTCTCCAACTACCAATTTGCACATCTTCATTCTAACCACTTCTAGATCTAGCACCCAATTTTTCACCTTGCAATTTCCAGCTTTATCAAATGGTTCTAAAAGAAGTTTAGATTGGGTACCTTTGCTCTTATTTTCTGGATTTTCTACACAACTATCCCGATGCTTGCTCAAATTACGAGTACCATTTTTGAAGGAATTTGCTGCATAGCTTTTCTTGCAATAAATACATTCAGCCCTTGCTATATCTCCATTGTTGTCCTTAATTTTCTTAAAGTGTTTTCAAAATTCTGCCCTTTTTTTGAATTTTCTTGGACTTTGACTTGGCGGAAGCTCTCACTTCATTCGCAAGCTCCTCTCTTGCATTCTCATTAGTGGGAAAAGTGTCCTCATCTTCATCAATACTCGGATCCCCTTCTTCCTCCACATAATCATCATCAACGAAATCAACATCGGGTGAGCTTTCAAATGCATGTGAATGTAGCAATTCTCGAGACTCTTGTTGGGTGCTAGATGAGGGCATTGTGGCTGGTTTTACACGTTTTCTTTTGGATTGAGAGCTCGACATCTATATTAAGAAAAATAAAAAGAGATAAGTTCAAGTATATAAACTATATTTTCTATGAAATACACAAGACATTGACAATGATATATTTAAAGTACTCACATTTGATGAATGTCTATCCGTGATTTTCAGTTGTTAATCTTTTGAAGAATTTACTAGTTCAATCACTATTTCACTCATTAAGATTAAGTTAGAGAAACAAAAAATGCTAAAATGAATCTAACAATTATAAGCATATAACAAATATGCAGAAACTCTTGAAAATGCTAAAATGAATCTAAGTCCAGCAAACTAATGAAGATAAGAAAGGCCACACAGGGAAGTAATTAACTTAAACATATAGCAAACATATGTTGTTTTCAATTTCAATGAACAACGTACCAATTAAAGCAGAAATTTAGTTTACTTTACTAAATATTAAAATGCTAAAATGTTTAGACTGTCAAACATCCACAATATATTAAATATCCCTTAACTAGACAAATAGAGAACAGTGGTGACAAGAGGCTCCGTTTCCGAATAATCTATCATCCACAATATGCTAAAATGTTCAGACTGTTGAGACTGGAAACCGAGGGGTTTACTTTATCACAAGTAGAAAATTCTTTCATCTATGATCTATCATTCTACACTAATTCATTCTATGATTTTGAATGATATTGCTCCATTTCCGAATAATCTAGACCTAAATAATCAACTAACTACAAATTGGATAATCAGTGGTGACAAGAGGCTCTTACACTGAGGAATGAAGATCTCACCGCCGGTCACCGGAGGAATGAAGATCTCACCGCCGGGGACTGCGTGAAGGTCCTGTTGAGCGAGCTACTCGAGTGCAGATATGAGCAGACGACCGAGTGCAGATATGAGCAGACGACTCGAGCTACTAGAGGAGACGACTGAGCAGAGTAGCAGGCGACTGAGCAAGCTCCGCCGGTCACCGGAGCTTCTCGTTCCTCCATGGCTCCATGGTGGTATCTTCTCTAGTTCGCTTCTTTGAAATTTGAAACAGAGAGAGCCGAGAGGAGTAGAGGACTAGAGGAGAAAGTGAGAAACCGAGAAAGAGAAAGCTGCGGACTAGAGGAGAAAGTGAGTCTAGGTTAGTTTTACTGTTTTAGTTTTTTTTTTTAAATTAAAATCGGTTCGGACCGATCCGAACCGGATCCGAACCGAACCAAACCGAAAACTGAATATGATTTTTATACAAACCGAACCGAATATAATTCGGTTCGGACCAAAAGACTGAAAATCAAACCTGATTAACAGTCCTAAAGAGCCTCAAGAGAGCCCGGACTCCTAAGAAAACTCAAGTGCCGAAGATGACTCAAGTGGAGAAGAGTCTAGTGAAGGCCAAAAGCATCAAGACGAGCTTCGTCCCGGGGCTATCAGTAGAGCTCAAGCTAAGCATCTCCAAGAAGAGCTCAAGAAGGGTCTATTATGCATGGAGGTTATCACTAGCTTTGGAGGCCTCGGACATCTCATCTCCTTGCCGGCCATGACACTTCTTGAGGCGCGTCCGAGCACATGATTCACTTTTATGATTCCGTTGGGTTATGACATTTTTAGACATGTTTTATGCTTGTTTAAGTGTTTTATTTCAGTTTTGGCCGAGTGGGGCCTTGTTGGGCCACCAGGCCATTAGGAGGCATTTTGCCTTAGTCATTGCTTTGTGTTTTCTCCTATAGAGGAGTTGCTTGTTCATTCCATGAGGACACGTTGAAAATTGATCAGAAATACAATTATTGCTTCAGCCAAAAAGCTCTCTTCGTCCTCTAGCTTTGTGAGTCAAATGCCTTCCTTGTTGAATTCCTTGAGTGAGTTGTATCTCTAGGAAGCCAACGACCTTCTCTTCTTGTTGGTGAGTCAAATCCAGCCGGAGAAGGAGCCTATCCACCACTTCCATTGTCCATCATCAACATCGGCCACCCTCACCACCATTTGCCTCGCCGTCGCCGCAGGAGGGCCCTTCACGCCTCTAGCGCCGGCCATCGTCTTCCACAGCCGCATTCCGCCTTGTCTCGTCTATCCATCGCCATCAACATCCTCTCTAATGCATTCCTAAAGCATTTCCCACAGATTTGCCTTGTAAGAGCCTTGTCGAAGCCATCGGAGACTCCATTGCCGCTGCCTTGCCGTAGGGAGTCTTCGGAGGGCATTCCTTGCACCAAGTCAACCTTGATCCTAGCCCACATCACACCCTCTCTCCTATGTACATGCCAAGATCTAGTGTTATCATCCATTTGCAACCTAAATAACAAAATATATATTAAACTCATCCGTCAATTGACCACGTAAGTGTTAAATTCGTAACGGACACGATTGATTTTTTTTTAAAAAGCAACCCGTCACGGACAGACTGGACTCGTCTGTCACTAACGAACAGGGCTCGTCCGTCACGGACGGACATGGCTCGTCCGTCACGGAAGGACATGGCCCGTCCGTCACGGACGGACATGGCTCGTCCATCACGGACATGGCTCGTCCGTCACGGACGAGTTCTTCGTCTTCAACAGAACGAAGTTGTAGAAGCAACTTCGTCTGCGACGTCGTTTCTTTTTTTTTGAAAATCCATGGTTCGATTTACTTCTTTAGCATTAACTATACTCTAATTAATGTTAATCATGTACAACTACAACAATTTGAGCCCTTTGATTGAAATTTGGAAGAGATTTGGAGTTGGGAAATAGAGAAAAAGAGGTTTGGAGTTGGGAAATGAGAATGACATATGTGGTAATTTGTTAGATTTTTTAATTTATGCCCTAAAGTGTAACACCCCCAATTTATACCGGAGATATTACATGCCAGTGACCTCAGACTTTACCGTCCAAAGTCACCCCAGGCTTTTCCAGAACGATTAAGCTTAAAAACATAACATAATTACATATTAATTGAAAGATTAAACAGCGGAAGACTTTAAATTACACAACGGAAGACTTTAAAGAGTCAACTTATAACATGGCTAAATTATGAAGATACATTGAAATAACACTTTAACAATCTTAAAACACTTAACAGCTTAGAACATTGACTTTTAAATCTTCGTCTGCAAGCTTCTTATCCTTCAATAGGTTACTTAAACTCCGGGAAACAACTCCTGATGTGCCGAATCGAACGGATGACACCAACCCACATGCAGAGAACGAAGTTTGTGGGTTAGTCTACTTGAATAGACTAGCAAGGGTACAAAGCAGAGTGGTTCGAGTGATCGTGACCATTTACTATCATTGTCCCTCGAATAATAACCGAAGGGACGATATATAACCCGGTACTTTCACAGAATGATTTAACAATTAAGATATGCACTGAAGAGAAGACTCCAACTGAAATGAGCCTTAAAGGAAATTATGACAACTTCTAGGGAATATTAAAGTTACACACACAAATGATTTAAAAGTTGACTGAGATGCTTCAGTTCACAACCAACCTCATCGCCTACAGCAAATCCAGATTGGAAAGAGAACGTACTATGATCAAAGTCGAGACGAGTTTTCCTAGCTGCACTATAACTTAACTGCACTACTCGTCGAAGGTTTATTAATCATCTGCACTCGGGCACATATCTTATTTAATTACAAAACACACTTTACTGGAACACGTTAATGTTATTAAGAGCGGCACAAAGCTTAAATCTCAGGGTGACAATCATGTCGACCCAAATTAACACAACACACAAACACACACACGAGACTTAACATTATTCCAAGAACAACAGAGTTATTATTACACAGGGTGATCTTACGTTCACCCAGATTGCACTGCCACAGTGCTTACACTTTAATTTACAGGGTGACAGTTACGTACACCCCAATTGCACTAGCTAAGTGCTTAATACACAGGACTGCAATTATGCTCATCCAATGGCGCTTACAAGGCGCTTAAACACTTCAGATCCTTAAAGGTGGATAAGAAGCATAGGTCATGACCCTTAAATTAATATTCGGAAATTATCCCGAGGAATATTATGATTTAAAGAAACGACAAATCCTTATTTGGATTAGCGTTCCTACGAACATTAAGTTATAAAGAAACGACTAATCCTTACTTGGATTAGCGTTCCTACGAACATTAAGTTATAAAGAAACGACTAATCCTTACTTGGATTAGCGTTCCTACGAACATTAAGTTATAAAGAAACGACTAATCCTTACTTGGATTAGCGTTCCTACGAACATTAAGTTATAAAGAAACGACTAATCCTTACTTGGATTAGCGTTCCTACGAACATTAAGTTATAAAGAAACGACTAATCCTTACTTGGATTAGCGTTCCTACGATCACTCGTGTTAACTAAACAGTCTAACACAACAATTAATCACATTAAAGTCATCCAGGCAATCAACTTAAACACAGAGATAATAGAAACAGCTAATCCTTACTTGGATTAGTTTTTCTATTATCCCACATGCTATTCTAGCATTAAGATTAAATTCACCATAATACCATCACGGTAATTATCACATATAATAGCGTTGTTCTAACAGATATACAACCTATTATAACATTACTTTAATCACGTTATTTATGAAATTAGTTCCCAAGCAAAACAACAGTTCACTCCAATTTAATTAACAATTAAACAATTGATAATTAATGAAACATGGAATGATTAAGCAAGAGCGAACCGCCACTTGCCTTAATCCGCAGATCTGGAACAAAGTAGATACAACGGGATTCCGGGCTCGACACAGGTATAGCTCCGACAACACAACGACCTTCGAGTCGACCCATAAGGAAACCCTAAGTTAGATCCGACATAAACTAGTATGAATCTAAGGAAAGACGAAAGAAATCGAAAGGAACGAGTCCATAACGAGGACCACCAAGACCAAGCCAACAAAGGGGCTTCTGGCCACTGGCGGCGGTCGCCGTGTTCATCACGGCGGTCGCCGCCACGAACACGGCGATCGCCGTGAAGAACGGCGACCAATAGAACGGCGAGAAAACTCACCAAAACACACACGAGGGTCACTCCTTTGGCCTGGCTTTGGGTTCAGACCTCCACTAAGCTTCCAAAGGGACCTCTAGGCTTCAGGAAAACACACCAAACAACACCGGCGATTGCTCCAAAGAACTCCGGCGAGGGCAAGCTTTTCCGGCGAGACAAAATCTGAGATTGAGCTTCTGAGTTTGTGTCAAATCCGATTCCCCAAGCCTCTCCTTTTATAGCCACAGATCGAGGGAGCACAATGATGGCTAGGAGGGCGTCGTGGCGGGGCTAAAACGGCGATGTCAGACGTTCGCCGGCGACCTTCGGGCAAGGACCTCCGGACAACAACGACGGCGGGCGCCGTCATAACTGCGGCGGGCGCCGCCATTAATACGGTGGGCGCCGCCATAGGCCTGGCGTCCCCAGCTAGGAGAAGACCAGCCGGCCACCTCGAGCCTTGCGACGGCGGGCGCCGTCATTAATGCGGCGGGCGCCGCCCTTGGGCCTTGCGACGGCGGGCGCCGCCAATCTCACGGCGGGCGCCGCCCCTTGGCTCGGCCGCTTCCTTTGCTTTTCGGACGAAAATAACGTTAACCCGGGATAAAATTCATCGTATGCGAATGAGTAATTAACATCCCAAGCACGTCGTCTGTATATTATTTCACTGAGAAAAATATTACAGATACAGAGCACATTACAGAATGCCTCCAACCTTCTGAATTAAATCCGACGTACTAAACGGGTGTTCGGGAAATTCCAAAAATTCCCAAAATAATCATTACAGAATTACGGGGTATCACATCACCTCCCCCTTAAAATAAGTTTCGACCCCGAAACTTGCATTAAGCCAATGAGGATACTGCCTCAACACCAATCTTACCACCTGGATCCAACATCCTTAATCACTTCATCCTTGAAATGGATCACCAGAGATATTATTCTTAATTCCTTAGGACATCATACTGAAAATGATTCATCCGCCTCAAAGCTTATGGCACAAACTTACGCATGAGAGATAGCTCCTGATCTCTCTGAACAAAACTCTACAAGCTCATTCCCTTTCCTCAAGAAATCTCGGAAGAACTCAGCGTATGAGATAATGCTTACCACAGTACTCCTTATATGCGTAGACAATTCTCTTTACGGAATCTTTAATACATCGGGATCATCAACATATCTCATCCTTAACTGCAACCTTTCCTCTCAACATGACCGCTCCACAACTTAATCTTCCTCAAAGAGTTGCACCTAGCCTTGTAGATGACATACTCTATGTATGAAGAAGAATCTTAGGAGTGGATTTAGATTTAAACAACAGAGTCGACCTTGGAATTAACTACATAGGGGACGAATATCTAAGTTGTCCACAAAACTCCACCACCATAAGTCCGACAGTCCTTATCCTTACTTGGCATAAGTTGTCCTCGACACTTACGGGGTTTCGTATGAACAACTAATTCGTACTGATAACGCATTCAGAAATTTTCCAAACCAAGGAAACACTTCATTAACATTAAGCATTACATTACTGACAAAAGTTGCACAACCAGTTCACGATGCTACGGAGATTACCGACACACGTCGTTACTCCTTAATCTTACAGAAAGACTTATCACTGATGCAACTTAATGGATCAGGGTTCTTCTCCGTTGGCTTGGCTCATTACAAAGAGTCGTTGCCCTTGGCCTAAAGACCCCATAGGCGCTTTGCCTTTATTACGAGCCATAGACTGCTCAGGAGTAGATACCACCGGTCTTGGGTTCTGCCCACCTCCAACATTTGACGCCTGGTACGACTGCATTGGTCCTTGACCCTTCAGTCTGCAGTACGTTTTTATGTGGCCTTCTCTACCACAATTATGATATACTCTCTTGTCCTTTTGGCAATTAAAACTTTTATGCCCAGCTTCACCACAGTTGTGGCACTGAATTACTCCGCTGCTCCAACCTGAGCCTCTAGTAGAGTCAAATTGAGTTGTCTCGGTCTTAGCACGACCAGACTTCTCAAACTTGGTAGGCGATGCCGGTCGTTTGAATGAACCAACCTGGCGATCCTGTTGCCCACCCTTTCCCTTAACTTGCTTTTCCCGCTTAAGGGCAGACTCCTCCAATGTAACTTCTGTCTTGAAGGCTGCATCCACATATTGTTCTAACGTAGAACAACCATGACGCAACATTAGAGGCTTGATCTCTGGATTCATCCCTCCATGGAAGTACCAGATCTTTTGCTCCTCAGTTGACACCTCAAGTCCAGCGTACTGCATCAAGTGATTGAACTTAGCTGCGAGCTCATTCACCTTTAACCCATCAGTCTGCGGGTACAGAAATTCCTTATGCTTCTCCTCCCTCATAGCTCGGGAAAAGAAACGATCGGTCATCTTGGTTTTGAACATGCTCCAATTCAGCTCGGGATGATCATCCAGACCGGTGCTTTCCCACCATTCACTAGCCACATCCTTGAGTTGAAGAGAGGCGATGTGCACTTTCCCAGCCTCAGTGCAATTAATGTTAAGGAGCAATCGTTCCATATGTGAGAACCAATATGTCACCCTGACTGGTTCTCCAGTACCGTCATAGCTGCCAGGTCTCATTGAACTCACGGCTTTTAACGCTTGCCCGTAAGTTTCTCTGTCCCTACCAACATTGATCCGAGGTACTTGCTCCACTGACTCCTCGACTTCAGGAGTAGCTTGAGGAATTGGACCACCTTGTGCTTGTGGTGCAACTGGTCGCATAACATCTGTGATTGCATGCATGACAATTCCTCGAATTGCCTCCACTGTTGCAGCATCAAACAACATCGGAGCGTTGGCCTGAGCTTGGCCATTGCCTCCCTGGTTATTATTAGAAGCAGCCTCACGCTCTTCCCTTTGATTAGCAGCGCTCCTCATAATCAACCTTGGTTCAGCACCAGCATGGGCTGTGTTCCTTGTGTTCACCATCTTCTGGTGAATCATAACGTTACTTTAGAACTTATCCAACTTAATTATGACACTCTAGTCAAATACGTCATGATACAGATTATAGGGGTCCAAACTAATAACTTTATATTAGTCTGACTATCCTTCACTGTTAACTGCAAGAACGACCTTCTTCTGCTCACTAAAGACTGAGAACCTGGGAGAAATGTCAACCTTTAAATGACATCAATCCCTAGAATAGACAATATTCCTAAGAATGGATCTAAGGAATAAGTAACACTTGAAGCTTGCAGAAGTTTGAAACCACTTATTAACAACCTTATTTCAAACTTCAAACCTTTAAACTTGCTTATAACACAACACTTTTATAAACCGATTTATGAATAGCATTTGAAATTCAAAATGCTAACTCCTTTAATATTAAATCACCGAGTTACTTATAACTCTTAACATTGAAATTCTCAAAATTTCTTTTTAAATAAAAACTAGGCTTGAAAATAGTTTCAAAATTAATTTTCGAAAATTCTCAAACCTAACAATAGGCCAAGAATTTTAAAACCATTGCTCTGATACCATAACTGTAACACCCCCAATTTATATCGGAGATATTACATGCCAGTGACCTCAGACTTTACCGTCCAAAGTCACCCCAGGCTTTTCCAGAACGATTAAGCTTAAAAACATAACATAATTACATATTAATTGAAAGATTAAACAGCGGAAGACTTTAAATTACACAGCGGAAGACTTTAAAGAGCCAACTTATAACATGGCCAAATTATGAAGATACATTGAAGTAACACTTTAACAATCTTAAAACACTTAACAACTTAGAACATTGACTTTTAAATCTTCATCTGCAAGCTTCTTATCCTTCAATAGGTTACTTAAACTCCGAGAAACAACTCCTGATGTGCCGAATCGAACGGATGACACCAGCCCACATGCAGAGAACAAAGTTCGTGGGTTAGTCTACTTGAATAGACTAGCAAGGGTACAAAGCAGAGTGGTTCGAGTGATCGTGACCATTTACTATCATTGTCCCTCGAATAATAACCGAAGGGACGATATATAACCCGGTACTTTCACGGAATGATTTAACAATTAAGATATGCACTGAAGAGAAGACTCCAATTGAAATGAGCCTTAAAGGAAATTATGACAACTGCTAGGGAACATTAAAGTTACACACACAAATGATTTAAAAGTTGACTGAGATGCTTCAGTTCACAACCAACCTCATCGCCTATAGCGAATCCAGATTGGAAAGAGAACGTACTATGATCAAAGTCGAGACGAGTTTTCCTAGCTGCAGTATAACTTAACTACACTACTCGTCGAAGGTTTATTAATCATGTTCACTCGGGCACATATCTTATTTAATTACAAAACACACTTTACTGGAACACGTTAATGTTATTAAGAGCGGCACAAAGCTTAAATCTCAGGGTGACAATCATGTCGACTCAAATTAACACAACACACAAACACACATACGAGACTTAACATTATTCCGAGAACAATAAAGTTATTATTACACAGGGTGATCTTACGTTCACCCAGATTGCACTGCCACAGTGCTTACACTTTAATTTACAGGGTGACAGTTACGTCCACCCCAATTGCACTAGCTAAGTGCTTAATACACAGGACTGCAATTATGCTCATCCAATGGCGCTTACAAGGCGCTTAAACACTTCAGATCCTTAAAGGTGGATAAGAAGCATAGGTCATGACCCTTAAATTAATATTCGGAAATTATCCCGAGGAATATTATGATTTAAAGAAACGACAAATCCTTATTTGGATTAGCGTTCCTACGAACATTAAGTTATAAAGAAACGACTAATCCTTACTTGAATTAGCGTTCCTACGAACATTAAGTTATAAAGAAACAACTAATCCTTACTTGGATTAGCGTTCCTACGAACATTAAGTTATAAAGAAACGACTAATCCTTACTTGGATTAGCGTTCCTACGAACATTAAGTTATAAAGAAACGACTAATCCTTACTTGGATTAGCGTTCCTACGAACACTCGTGTTAACTAAACAGTCTAACACAACAATTAATCACATTAAAGCCATCCAGGCAATCAACTTAAACACAGAGATAATAGAAACAGCTAATCCTTACTTGGATTAGTTTTCCTATTATCCCACATGCTATTCTAGCATTAAGATTAAATTCACCATAATACCATCACGGTAATTATCACATATAATAGCGTTGTTCTAACAGATATACAACCTATTATAACATTACTTTAATCACGTTATTTATGAAATTAGTTCCCAAGCAAAACAACAGTTCACTCCAATTTAATTAACAATTAAACAATTGATAATTAATGAAACATGGAATGATTAAGCAAGAGCGAACCGCCACTTGCCTTAATCCGCAGATCTGGAACAAAGTAGAGACAACGGGATTCCGGGCTCGACACAGGTATAGCTCCGACAGCACAACGACCTTCGAGTCGACCCATAAGGAAACCCTAAGTTAGATCCGACATAAACTAGTACGAATCTAAGGAAAGACGAAAGAAATCGAAAGGAACGAGTCCATAACGACGACCACCAAGACCAAGCCAACAAAGGGGCTTCTGGCCACTGGCGGCGGTCGCCGCCACGAACACGGCGGTCGCCGTGAAGAACGGCGGCCAACAGAACGGCGAGAAAACTCACCAAAACACACACGAGGGTCACTCCTTTGGCCTGGCTTTGGGTTCAGACCTTCACTAAGCTTCCAAAGGGACCTCTAGGCTTCAGGAAAACACACCAAACAACACCGGCGATTGCTCCAAAGAACTCCGGCGAGGGCAAGCTTTTCCGGCGAGACAAAATCTGAGATTGATCTTCTGAGTTTGTGTCAAATCCGATTCCCCAAGCCTCTCCTTTTATAGCCACAGATCGAGGGAGCACAATGATGGCTAGGAGGGCGTCGTGGCGGGACTAAAACGGCGATGTCAGACGTTCGCCGGCGACCTTCGGGCAAGGACCTCCGGACAACAACGACGGCGGGCGCCGTCATAACTGCGGCGGGCGCCGCCATCAATACGGCGGGCGCCGTCATTAATATGGCGGGCGCCGCCATAGGCCTGGCATCCCCAGCTAGGAGAAGACCAGCCGGCCACCTCGAGCCTTGCGACGGCGTGCGCCGTCATTAATGCGGCGGGCGCCGCCCTTGGGCCTTGTGACGGCGGGCGCCGCCAATCTCACGGCGGGCGCCGCCCCTTGGCTCGGCCGCTTCCTTTGCTTTTCGGACGAAAATAACGTTAACCCGGGATAAAATTCGTCGTACGCGAACGAGTAATTAACATCCCAAGCACGTCGTCTGTATATTATTTCACTGAGAAAAATATTACAGATACAGAGCACATTACAGAATGCCTCCAACCTTCTGAATTAAATCCGACGTACTAAACGGGTGTTCGGGAAATTCCAAAAATTCCCAAAATAATCCTTACAGAATTACGGGGTATCACATAAAGTGGGCTCTATTTAGTAAATTTGGGTGTGCTTTATATAGCAAGCCCCTTTCATTATTATTATTATCACATTAATAATCTATATATTTATCCTAAATGTAAAGTAAAAAAATTCATTAATAAATGTTTATATTCAATAGGAAAAAAGGTCATTTTTATATAATTAAAAAATTGTCATATATTATCATCTTTATTTTATTTAAGTTTTTGTCATTAATATACTATAGTCAAATTTATAAATTTTAGTATTCTAATTTGATATCATAATAAGTTCAACTTTTAATGTCTTTTATTATACAACAGGTCATATATTATCATCTTTAATTTATTTAAGTTTTTGTTATGAAATAAACTATGATCGAATTTATAAATTATAGTATTCTAATTTGATATTACAAAAAGCTCAACTCTTAATGTGTTGTATTGTACAACAAAATAAAATTATTCTTTATTGAAGTACATAACATAAATACTTTAGGAAAACTATTAGAAAATCATCAACATAAAGATAAGCAAATTTTTAACAAATAAAATAAAATACTCTATTCAATATTATTCATAATTACAAACTAAATTACCCAATTAAAAAGCGTTAATACTATATACCCTAAAGTTTAGAAAATATAAACGATGGTCTTTATGAAACAAAAAAATACAAATTTATTATTTATATATTACAAAAAATAAAAACAATAACATGTTTTGTCCCGTATGGAGTACGGGTTTAGCCATCTAGTTATATATACAATAAACTAGAACCTAACTAAACCACATGACACCCCCTAATTAAGTCACCTCATGATTTATCACGTGTCATTCTCTCATTCTTTTCACTTTGTTTTAATATATTTAATTACAAACTAAAAAGTTTTATCCTAAACCTAACACTAATTTCTTCCTAATTTAACCCTAACCTATCACTTATATCTTTCTCATTTAATTTTATTTACGTGTGTACGCCACCACACGTGTATTTATATATTTTCTTACGGTGATATACTGGTGTGTCACCCTCCCTACCAGTGGCGGAACCAGAAAATTTTAAAAGGGGGAACACTCGAATATAAATACGGACAATGGCAGATCGGAGGAATGGATGACTGGGTAGATATTATTATTATTGTTAATGTTAATATTATTATTATTAATTAAATAATTTGAAACAAAAAAAAACGTGAATAATTTGAACCGTGTAGTTATGCTAATATATAGTCTTTGTAATGACACACCAAAGTTATTTTATATACACGTGTATAAGTCTTATTCTTTCTTTTTTCGAATATAGATAGTATCATATCTAATCTTTATTGTAGCACAATAAAACTATTTTATATATATATATATGTATACAAGATTTATTCTATTATGTTAGGAGTGTCGGGGTTTCGCTAATGATTTAGGAAATCTTGTTATATACAAAAGGTGAGAATTGCTAATAAAATATATTTTGTATTGGTTTTTGAATTGACATATTGTGAACATAGATTTTAATATATGTTATGTGGTACGTTTCTAATTTTTCAAGTTTCACATAGGAGATGAAATTATTTGTAAATTCTTAATTTGAACAACTCTCTCTTATTGCACATGTATCTTAATGAAGACTATTTTTTTATAATTAAATATGGAAATATATCCTAAATTACATTAAGTGGGTATGTATCTACACTTAATTAAACAACCTAACATCTTATCAAACATATATTAATAACAATAATAAAGTAATACCAACAAAATGAGAGTTGAAACTTGAAAGACGGTTGGGAGGGAAAAAGAACAAATCGGACGCCAGGAGAGTTCGAACACGGGATGAATTGTTCTAGTGGAGAGTACAGGACCATTGTGCTATGTTAATTTTTTTCTATGACTATTATCTAAATTGTATGTATATTAATAAGGAACTAGAAGGAAAGAGGGGGCCTAGCCCCCTTGAGTTCCGCCTCTGCTCCCTACCCTGCTAGCTATTAATACAATTTTTATGAAAATCTTTGATTATGTATATTGAGTATTTCCTTGTATATTGAGTGATTTCCTTCTCCTTTTAACCATGTATATACGAATTGATGAATATTTCATAGTAAGAGGATTTTTTAGACACTTTCTACTAGGATTTGATCAGTTAATTTTAGTTAATTTAACATCATATATATTAACTAATTTGTTTCATTTAATCTTGTATCTATATACAATTGAGAAATTTATGGATGGTAATGGGCGGAGATTATCATCACGCGGATTCCTCGCAACGGGGGCGGGGTCGGAGAAAAAAATTAATCACGGCGCAGGACGGGGGAACCCGCAGGGATCCCCACTAAATATATAATTTCCTAATTTGTATATCCCTAAACCCTAAATTTCATGATGTTTAATCCTAAACCTCATACATTCTAGATGGTAAACCTTAAAGCTCAAACCCTCTACACCCTAAACCCTAATATATATGCATTTAAATAAATTTTTAAGATTTTTTCTTTTGTAGAACGGGGATGAGAGTTTTTGACGGGGAACACGACCCCGAGGAGGATGAGGACAAAGACTAGGGAATAAGGGGTAAACGGGGACAGAGACGGGGATAGCACTCCCTCGCCCGAATCCGCTCTCTTACCATCCCTAACTAAAGTAGAAGTGGTTGATGTCACTTGGCATCTCCACATGGAGCCAAGTCATCTTTTGCTACAATTTTCTCCAAAATGCGTCACTTTTCATTATTTGATTTTATAATTTATATAGATTTTAATCTAAATATGTGATTATATTTTCATAATCTTACTTGCCTTTTTAGTATATAGATGACATTATTTCATATAATATCTTTATGTCGAATTTTTAGTATGATTATGCTCTTAATAAGTTGTTTTTATTTATTGAAATAAGGTTATATATATAATTTGATTTATTTCTCTACCTACTTATACGTATCTATCATACTTTATATTATTATATTCTAAATCTAAATTTTATAAAGCTGAAATATCTATCGTCTAAGGCCATATGTCCCCCTCATCAAACCACACCATCTATGACACGAGCCGTTTTTATAATTTACCATATCATTTATTATACTTTTGTAATATAATAATTATTATATGCTTATCTACACCTCTTTTATAACAATCTTTTTTTTATATTTCAATTTTCAAAAATATGCTTCTGTAATTCATCTACATATTATGTTGTAAGAACAATTATGTTAATTGCAGATATTAGTATGTCATACAATTTTATACCTTATTGAAATATAAAAAATCTTTTTTTTTTATATTTCAATTTTCAAAAATATGCTTTTGTAATTCATCTACATATTATGTTGTAAGAACAATTATGTTAATTGTAGATATTAGTATGTCATACAATTTTATACCTTATTATCTCCATTCGTTCTATTCAACAATGTACGGAATATTGGCTTATGTGTCATTCTAACCTTTGAATTTTGTTAATCAATAATTATTATTTGAATATTTTAAATGACAGTTTATTATAATTGGAAAGACTGCTCTTGAAAATTGGGCAACCTGACAATTTTTCTATCATATCTTCAACTATTAGGTAAAGTAAATATTTGCAATCAACATATGTTAATAAATTAACTTATTAAAGAATTATTTTATTTATAACAATGACACTTTTAAACATCTAAATAACATTTATTATCAAACAAAAAGAGTAATAAATATAACAATCTATTATATTAAAATATCTATCATAATAGTCATTATTTTTACTAGGTACTTCATTATATTATCATACTTTATGTTAAATGATTTAAAGTGTCATCAATTTGATAAATAAATTACACTATTTAACTATATAAATTTCCTAAATGCGTAATCAACATATTTTTAAGATTATAAAAATATTTAAATCATTATTTCTTAAAATCCGTGCAGGGCATAAGGACTAAACTAGTAATATTATAATGTTGCATGCCAAACAAACCCAAGGTTTCATGTAAACTAGTGCAGTACCGGTACCTTGTACGGGTGAACTTCAATTTATAATATCATCAATACTCATTCATAATTAAATTAAATTATGTTATATTTAAGTGGTTTAAGAAGAAAATAAATTTATTGATATTGTTTAAGAATTATATAAATGGAAGAATGAAATAACATAATTTTGTTATTTAAAAGCAATTTGTTTAACATTTTATTTTTAATTATATAAATTGTATAAATATATTATATTTTACTCATACCCATTCTCGTATAATTATCTTCTTCTTTTTTTAATCATGTGATTATTTTCATACATGTGATAATTTTGCTGAAGTCGTACGTATTCTACTACCATTTATCGTGTATTTTCAATAAATTTTCTCCAGCCCATGTGAGGTTAAATTTTCTCTGGATAGATGGATACAATTAAATATCGGAAATTTCGCCTGGTAACCCTGAGTTTTTGACTTTTTCGCGAAATTCCCTCAAGTTTTAACAATTTTGCCTGATAACCCTGAGTTTTTGACTTTTTTGCGAAATACCCTTAGGTTTTGACAATTTCGTGTGGTAACCCAGAGTCTTTAAGTTTTCACGTCGAATACCCCTCCATCCATTTCACTTAAAATAAATATAACCCTAAACCCCTAATCCCTAAGCCATAAACATACACCTTAAACCCCTAAGCCCTAAACCCTAAAAACTTTTTTAGGGCTTAGTATGAGACTGTTTGTATTTAACGATTTTGATATTTTGTGAGAAAATTTAAAGTTAACGTTTTTTAAGTGAAATGGATGGAGTGGTATCCGACGAAAAAATTAAAAAATCAGGGTTACTACACGAAATTGTCAAAACTTGAGGGGATTTCGCGAAAAAATCAAAAACTTAGGGTTACCAAGCGAGAATTGTCAAAACCTGAGGGGATTTCGCAAAAAAGTAAAAAACTCAGGGTTACTAGGTGATTTTTTTATTAAATAAAAATAATATAGGGTTTATACAATGCTACTAATTAAATATAATATTACAAAAAAAAGTTAAATAATAATTAAAGTGGGAGAGAGATTGCATGATATATATAATATGTGTTGAAATATTATTGTCAAACTATATCATAAGAAGAAAAGAAAATGTTGAGATTCTATTGTACACTTATCATTGATAAAAAAATATAATTAATTCAATAAATGTGTAGGAGTCCGTTTGTATGCTAAAAATTAGAATGATGTAAAGAATTAATTTGTTAAGGTTTGTTAGGTTCTAATTTTTATTAGAAAAAATATCAAATACGGTCACCTTTTATGGTGTTAAGTAGGGGTGAGCAAACGGATATATCCGATCCGGTCCGGTATGTCGGATATTCGGTAAAAAAATATTCACTAAACTCCTACCCGTATCCGGTCCGTTTCGGACCGAATATCCGGTAAATATTATCCGGATCGGATCGGATATTCGACTCGGATATCCAAATTATCTGGTTACTAGAAAACCTATTAAAAATTAAATCAAAATGTTACTTTTTATAATTCAATCAAAACTAACAATCCGCAAAGTGCAAAATAAATGTCAAACATTAACACCATTTGCAAGTCCCGGTAATTTTTTCGAACAATTAAACTTGTCAACCTTTTAAAATTGAGAACTATAAACGTATATATTATATAACAAGATGAATTGGCAAGTATATATAAAGTTGTAACTTTAACTTATATAATCAAAATTCAATTCAATGATGAACACTCAGTTTGATAAAAAAAAATATTATTTGCTCTGTTTAGTAAGGCGACAATTAATACATATATGAATTATTGATTTAGGGTTTTAATTTTATAAGAATAATAATCAAGGTTTTTTTTTAAAGGAATAAAATAAAGAATGTTGTATTGAAGAATTGAAATGGGTCTAATTACTTAAAAATGTACAAGCACATCATCTAAACTAATTAAACATTGTATACTAGTTCTAAAAACATATATATTATATATTAATAGTACCGGATTCCCGGATATCCGATAAGCAAAATATCTCGATCCGTATCCGATCCAAGTATCCGGAAAAATCACCCGGATCGGATTCGGATAAAAATTAAACGGATGTTTTCAGATACGGACTTTTAGGATTCGGATTGACGGGTTATTGGATCGGGTTAGCCGGTTCGGATATTTTTGCTCACCCCTAGTGTTAAGTGTGGACGGATATGGACCATTAGATCGTTTCCATCCTACGTCTAGGATAAAACGCGTCCCTAGTGCATATTTTCAACTTTAGGGGTATTTTTGTATTTTTGCCCAGAAACCTTTCTTCCCAAAATTCATTCTTCCAAAGTTGAATGGAACCTAGCGTCGCTCCTCCAATCTCACGGTTGTTCGAAACTTCTTCATTTCTAATCACTGAACCCTAGATAAATTAATTGACGATTGAGCTAATCGATTGATGAGGTTGTCTTCGATTTGAATCTTGTTGTTACTAGTGTAGTGTAGTCTGTCAAATCGTGATTCGTCGATTAAAGTTGCAACCTGTAAGTTGTTCTGTGCGATTTTTGGTCACTGGTAAGATTTTATATTTTATTTTTCTTCAGAACTTCTTGTTGATAAATTTAGTGGGCTGCTTTCTTATGGTGATGCATCAGAGATTGCTGTTCGTGTGGGTTGGCCTAAGTTGCTGCTCCAATTAGACTCCCTCGTTGCTTGCTCCCTTCTCTTAGTGGAGAACCTGGGTGCTCGTAAGAATTGTCATCTTGTTGCTAAGTGTTGTACTTTTATTGCTAATTTTACTGGTGAGCCGAATTGTTCATGTCCGGAGCACTACAAATCGGGTTGTCGACTGCCTTGCTAATTGGGCTTGTCTCTTAATGTCTCTTTTATTGAATTTTCAATTCCAAAACGCATCATTTGTCCCTCCAAAAGCCCAAAAAACGAAGTCTTTCTACTCTTTTTTTTTACAATTTGGTGTCCAACAAATAACGCATTGTAGTGAAATTTTTTGGTATTTTCGGCATTTTTCTACTATAATTTGGTATAAGATTTTAATACGACTATATAACTATACGTTAGAACCATAATATATAATTATAGTATATAATATAGTATATAACTATACAATATAACAATAGCATATAACTATACGATATAACAATAGCATATAGCTATAGTATATAACAATATGATATAACAATAGTATATAACTATACGATATAACCATAGTATATAACTATTCGTTAGAACCATAATATATAATTATAGTATATAACCATAGTGTATAACTGTACGATATAACAATAGTATATAACTATACGATATAAAATTTGTATATAACCATAGTACGTTAGAACCATAATATATAATTATAGTATATAACTATACGATATAACCATGGTATATAACTATAGTATATAAATGAACGATATAGCAATAATATACATATAACTATACGATATAACAATAGTATATAACTATACGATATAACCATAGTATATAATTATACGATATAACAATAGTATATAGCTATAGTATATAACTGTACGATATAACCATAGTATATAACTATTGGTTAGAACCATAATATATAATTATAGTATATACTATACGATATAACCATAGTATATAACTATACGATATAACAATAGTATATAACTATACGATATAACAATAGTATATAGCTATAGTATATAACTATACGATATAACAATAGTATATATCTATAATATATAACAATACGATATAACAATAGTATATAACAATACGATATAACAATAGTATATAACTATAGTATATAACAATACGATATAACAATAGTATATAGCTATAGTATATAACTATACGATATAACCATAGTATATAACTATAGGATATAACAATAAGATATATCAAATTGGATATATAACTATAAGATATAACCATAGTATATAACTATATGATATAACCAAATTGGATATAACTATAAGATATAATCATAATATATAATTATATGATATAACGATATGATATAATCAAATTAGATACAACTATAAGATATAACCATAGTATATAACTATAGGATATAACCATAAGATATAACCAAATTGGATATAACTATAAGATATAACCAAATTGGATATAACTATAAGATATAACTATAGTATATAACTATAGGATATAACCATAAGATATAACCAAATTGGATATAACTATAAGATATAACCATAGTATATAACTATAGGATACAACCATAGTATATAACTAAAGGATATAACTATAATATATAACCATAGTATATAACTATAGGATATAACCAAAGTATATAACTATAGGATATAACGATATGATATAACCAAATTGGATATAACTATACGATATAACCATAGTATATAATTATAGGATATACCCATAAGATATTGAAATACCCAAAATAAGTTGATGATGACAAATTGGTAAATTAATTAAGGTTTTGCTTAAATTGGGAGAAATGGGAAATTTGGGGATTTAAAATCCCTAACTCACTCGGTTGCTCTCTTTCTCCTTCCCGAATTCGATTCACCTGTGCCCAGCCCTGCTCCCTTCTCTTCCCCGACGAATCCGACGAACTCCTTCTCCTGTGGCCAGCTTTCTTCTCCGGCGAGCCGACTTGGACCGCGCCGCTCCTCCTCCTCCCCTGCTGCTGCTGCCTTGCTGTGCTGTTGTGCAGTTCGTGGCTATGCTGGTTCACCGGTGCGTGAAGCCACGGTGGAGCTGCTGAGTCGAGCCACCGAAGAGGCGAGCCGAACCTCTGTTGAACCGCGACGAGCTGCTGCACAGATCCGGATCCGCTGCTGTCCACTGCTGTGCTGTTGCCCCGTCTGTGACGTCTCAGGAGAATGGTAATAACTGTTTGCTCACTCATTAGTTTGGTCTGAAATTTTGAGGAGGTAAACTAGACTCGTAGATCTAACTTCTCGAGTTGGAATCATCGCATTTGGAGTCCTGATCAGGGAGAACGAATTTTTTCAAGTCGGAGCCGCTGTTGGTGTTCTGCTGCGTGTTGTTGCAGTTGTGCTGCTGTCCGCTGTGTTGCGCTGGTGTGGCTGCTGAGTTCCGGCGTCGAGAAGCCTCCTCGGTGACTACCGTTGGTTGTCGACAAGGTAAGCTTATGGGTTAATTTCGAATTGATGTTGTGTTGTTCGAATTGATGTTGTGTTGTTCGAATTGATGTTGAATTGTTCTTCGTGGACACTGGAAGAGGAAAGTGTGTGACCGTATTGTTGAATTTGAGCTTTGGTTGAATTGTGTGGGGTTTGCTTGATTGGAATTTTTAAGGAATGATTCTAGGGTTTGATTTGGGGGTTTTATTAGTTGTGGATTTGCATGAGTAATTAATGCCAGGGATTTGCTCGGATTGATTTCGCAGGTTCGTTCGAGTTGGTTGGAGATTTCTGAGGTCGTGGTTGTCGAGTTTGAGGCAAGATGATTCTTGCTAACCCTTCGTTTATTTTTATAAAATTACTTTTGTCCCTATATTGCTTCAGTAATTGATTTAACCTTGTTTAAGTAAATTAAGTTGGATTATTAGTTGCGAAATTACTTGGTTGAATATGTGTGTTTGTTGACACTTGTGCGTGTGTGTTGGATTGTGTATGTCGACACCTGTGTGTGTTGGCGGTTGTGTGTTGGATTGTGTGCGTGCTGGTAGTTGTGTGTTGAGATTGCGTGTGTGTGTGAATGTATGGGCGTGTTTAGTAATTGTCTCGTGTTGTGTTTGACTGAATGTGATGTGGTGGTTGGTCGTAACTAAATATGGTTTGATTGTTGTGGATTGATTGTTGTGGATCGATTGGATTATTTGACTATAATTGCTTGGTTGATGATGTGTGATTGTGTGACATTGATTGTCGGTGTGTTTGATTGAGTGTCGGTGTGGTGGTTGGATTGTCGTTGATTGGGGGTCGAAGGGTCAGGTGATGATCGTCTCACCAAACCTCGTAGGGAATCGCCTACGTTGTTAAGGACCAAAATGTTGAATCAGAGTCAGAGGGCCAGGTGATGATCGTCTCACCAAACCTCGTAGGGTGTAGCCTACATTGTTAAGGGCCAGGTGTTGGATGGTATGAGACCGTCCCTATCCGGATAGTTGGTTTAAGGTGATGAGTGTCTCACCGGTGATGGGTTGGAATGGATTGGAGTTATTTGCTTTTGATGAGTTGAGTTATTTGGTGGAATTGGTCGATTATGGTGATGACTGTTATGTATAACTTTTGGTTGAATTGGCCGGTTATTGTGTTGAGTTATATTATTTATTGGGTTACAATTGGTTGATTGTTGTGATATCTATTATGTGTTAAATGTTGGCTGTGTACCTGAATACGTGGATTTGTGATGAATGTTGATTATGTACTTGATTAAGTGGTTGTGTTGGTAATTTGGTTGTATGTTTGATAATTGGTTTATGTTGGACGTTGATTGTTATTAGTTGTGGTTATGGGTCATTGTTGGCCATTGGTTGTGGTTGTGAATTTACGTGTGTTATAGTTGTTGATTGTAACTAGTCAAGGTTGTGAATCTCTGTTGATGTGGATGCTGGTAGTAGCTAGTTTCGGATAGAGGGGTACTTTGAGTTTATGGAATGGTGATGTGGATTTATGCTGGTGGGTGTGCAGGTTGGTTTCCCATCTTGAGGGTGTGGGCCAACATGGGTTGAGTTTGGATGTATGAGTTACAGTCTATGTTAACGAACATGCGGCACCAGAAGGGTGGCTGGCCTGGATCGTTGTTTTGTTATGTTGGTATTATGTGATGATTGTCTCGTTGATGCTTATGTGTTTGTTAATGTGAAGGTTAATTGGATGTGTTAGTGCAGTAGGGAGTTCAGTATAATTGGTTAGCTTTGGTTGTAAGTCAGTAGTAAGAGATGTGTATGTGCATAGAGTTGTTGATTGAGGTATTAGTAATAGAGAGAAAGATGGATTGGACGTGTCAGTGAAGTTGGATTGGATCGTTTTATTCGTTTATGCTTGTGATGAGTTTGAGGATGGATTGATTGCGGTTAGTATAGTGAAGAGTTGGATAAGGATGAGTAATGAATGGTATGTGATAGTGTGTGTATATGTTTTGACGTGTGGTTGGTATTGGTTGGTTGATATGATTAAGTATAGTTATGATATTATATATATGTATATATATTGTGTGGCGTGTTGTCGTTGTTGTGAGTTGATTGGTGATATATGTATGTGTTTTGAACTGTTTTGGCTTGAGGAGTTTGCCAGTCTTTCGTAAGATTGACCAACTTCGGTTTACGTGCAACGGTTGGCTGGGGTATCGGGTCCCCCAGTCAATCAGGTTTTGCAGGTTTGCAGCAACAAGCGGGTTCTGGATCACAGATGTGTCTTCACAGTGAAAGATTTAGTTTTGCATCAGATTTGAAAATGTTGTATTCGCTTCCGTTGTTTTGGATATAACTTGATGTATTAAACTGGTTGACAGGTTTTAGGGTTGTTTTAAATCTTGAGCAGGGGTTTTAATATTGATGACTTTTGTGAATTTGGAAGAGCTTTAAATTTCTTTTCTTGAAAGAAACCGTCTTATAGTCCTTCGGGGCTATGGCACTGTAGCACCTCTGGCCCGGGATGATCGTCTCACCAAACCTCGTAGGGAATCGCCTACGTTGTTAAGGACCAAAATGTTGAATCAGAGTCGGAGGGCCAGGTGATGATCGTCTCACCAAACCTCGTAGGGTGTAGCCTACGTTGTTAAGGGTCAGGTGTTGGATGGTATGAGACCGTCCCTATCCGGATAGTTGGTTTAAGGTGATGCGTGTCTCACGTGATGGGTTGGAATGGATTGGAGTTATTTGCTTTTGATGAGTTGAGTTATTTGGTGGAATTGGTCGATTATGGTGATGACTGTTATGTATAACTTTTGGTTGAATTGGCCGGTTATTGTGTTGAGTTATATTATTTATTGGGTTACAATTGGTTGATTGTTGTGATATCTATTATGTGTTAAATGTTGGCTGTGTACCTGAATACGTGGATTTGTGATGAATGTTGATTATGTACTTGATTAAGTGGTTGTGTTGGTAATTTGGTTGTATGTTTGATAATTGGTTTATGTTGGACGTTGATTGTTATTAGTTGTGGTTGTGGGTCATTGTTGGCCATTGGTTGTGGTTGTGAATTTACGTGTGTTATAGTTGTTGATTGTAACTAGTCAAGGTTGTGAATCTCTGTTGATGTGGATGCTGGTAGTAGCTAGTTTCGGATAGAGGGGTACTTTGAGTTTATGGAATGGTGATGTGGATTTATGCTGGTGGGTGTGCAGGTTGGTTTCCCATCTTGAGGGTGTGGGCCAACATGGGTTGAGTTTGGATGTATGAGTTACAGTCTATGTTAACGAACAGGCGGCACTAGAAGGGGGGCTGGCCTGGATCGTTGTTTTGTTATGTTGGTATTATGTGATGATTGTCTCGTTGATGCTTATGTGTTTGTTAATGTGAAGGTTAATTGGATGTGTTAGTGCAGTAGGGAGTTCAGTATAATTGGTTAGCTTTGGTTGTAAGTCAGTAGTAAGAGATGTGTATGTACATAGAGTTGTTGATTGATGTATTAGTAATAGAGAGAAGGATGGATTGGACGTGTCAGTGAAGTTGGATTGGATCGTTTTATTTGTTTATGCTTGTGATGAGTTTGAGGATGGATTGATTGCGGTTAGTATAGTGAAGAGTTGGATAAGGATGAGTAATGAATGGTATGTGATAGTGTGTGTATATGTTTTGACGTGTGGTTGGTATTGGTTGGTTGATATGATTAAGTATAGTTATGATATTATATATATGTATATATATTGTTTGGCGTGTTGTCGTTGTTGTGAGTTGATTGGTGATATATGTATGTGTTTTGAACTGTTTTGGCTTGAGGAGTTTTGCTAGTCTTTCGTAAGATTGACCAACTTCGGTTTACGTGCCACGGTTGGCTGGGGTATCGGGTCCCCCAGTCAATCAGGTTATGCAGGTTTGCAGTAACAAGCGGGTTCTGGATCACAGATATGTCTTCATAGTGAAAGATTTAGTTTTGCATCAGATTTGAAAATGTTGTATTCGCTTCCCTTGTTTTGGATATAAATTGATGTATTAAACTGGTTGACAGATTTTAGGGTTGTTTTAAATCTTGAGCAGGGGTTTTAATATTGATGACTTTTGTGAATTTGGAAGAGCTTTAAATTTCTTTTCTTGAAAGAAATCGCCTTATAGTCCTTCGGGGCTATGACACTGTAGCACCTCTGGCCCGGGGTGTTACAGATATAACCAAATTGGATATAATTATACGATATAACCATAATATATAACTATAGGATATAACCATAGTATATAACTAAAGGATATAACTGTAATATATAACCATATTATATAACTATAGGATATAACCAAAGTATATAACTATAGGATATAACGATATGATATAACCAAATTGGATATAACTATACGATATAACCATAGTATATAACTATAGGATATACCCATAAGATATAACCAAATTGGATATAACTATACGATATAACCATAATATATAACTATAGGATATAACCATAGTATATAACTAAAAAATATAATCATAAAATATAATTATAGGATATAACCATAAGATATAACCAAATTGGATATAACTATAAGATATAACCATAGTATATAAGTATAGGATATAATTATAGTATATAACTAAAGGATATAACTATAATATATAACCATAGTATATAACTATATGATATAACCATAGTATATAACTAAAGGATATAACCATAGGATATAACTATAGGATATAACCATAAGATATAATCCAATTGGATATAACTATAAGATATAACTATAGTATATAATTATAGGATATAACGATATGATATAACCTAATTGGATATAACTATAAGATATAACCATAGTATATAACTATAGGATATAACCATAAGATATAACCAAATTGGATATAACTATAAGATATAACCATAGTATATAACTATAGGATATAACCAAATTGGATATAACTATAAGATATAACCATAGTATATAACTATAGGATATAACCATAGTATATAACTAAATGATATAACCATAGGATATAACTATAGGATACAACCATAAGATATAACCAAATTGGATATAACTATAAGATATATAATCATAATATATAATTATATGATATAACGATATGATATAATCAAATTGGATATAACTATAAGATATAAACATAGTATATAATTATAGGATATAACGATATGATATAACCAAATTGTATATAACTATAAGATATAACCATAGTATATAACTATAGGATATAATCATAGTATATAACTAAAGGATATAACTATAATATATAACCATAATATATAACTATAGGATATAACCATAGTATATAACTAAAGGATATAACCATAGGATATAACTATATGATATAACCATAAGATATAACCAAATTGGATATAACTATAAGATATAATCATAATATATAATTATATGATATAACGATATGATATAAGCAAATTGGATATAACTATAAGATATAACCATAGTATATAATTATAGGATATAACGATACGATATAACCAAATTGGATATAATTATAAGATATAACCATAGTATATAACTATAGGATATAACCATAAGATATAACCAAATTGGATATAACTATAAGATATTATCATAATATATAACTATATACTATGGTTATATCGTATAGTTATATACTACTGTTATATCGTATAGTTATATATATACTATTGCTATATCGTTCATTTATATACTATAGTTATATACCATGGTTATATCGTATAGTTATATACTATAATTATATATTATGGTTCTAACGTACTATGGTTATATACAACTTTTATATCGTATAGTTATATACTATAGTTATATACTATTGTTATATCGTATAGTTATATACTATGGTTATATACTATAATTATATATTATGGTTCTAACGAATAGTTATATACTATGGTTATATCTTATAGTTATATCCAATTTGGTTATATCTTATGGTTATATCCTATGGTTATATCATTTAGTTATATACTATGGTTATATCCTATAGTTATATATTATGGTTATATCGTATAGTTATATCCAATTTGGTTATATCTTATGGGTATATCCTATAATTATATACTATGGTTATATTATATAGTTATATCCAATTTGGTTATATCATATCGTTATATCCTATAGTTATATACTTTGGTTATATCCTATAGTTATATACTATGGTTATATATTACAGTTATGTCCTTTAGTTATATACTATGGTTATATCCTATAGTTATATATACTATGGTTATATCTTATAGTTATATCCAATTTGGTTATATCTTATGGTTATATCCTATAGTTATATACTATGGTTATATCTTATAGTTATATCCAATTTGGTTATATCTTATGGTTATATCCTATAGTTATATACTATGATTATATCTTATAGTTGTATCCAATTTGATTATATTATATCATTTTATCATATAATTATATATTATGATTATATCTTATAGTTATATCCAATTTGGTTATATCCTATAGTTATATATTATGGTTATATCTTATAGTTATATCCTATTTGGTTATATCCTATAGTTATATACTATGTTTATATCGTATAGTTATATACTATAGCTATATACTATTGTTATATCGTATTGTTATATACTATAGCTATATACTTTTGTTATATCGTATTTTTATATACTATTGTTATATCGTATTGTTATATACTATAGATATATACTATTGTTATATCGTATAGTTATATACTATTGTTATATCGTATAATTATATACTATTGTTATATCGTGTAGTTATATACTATGGTTATATCGTATAGTATATACTATAATTATATATTGTGGTTCTAACGAATAGTTATATACTATGGTTATATCGTATAGTTATATACTATAGCTATATACTATTGTTATATCGTATAATTATATACTATGGTTATATCGTATTGTTATATACTATTGTTATATCGTTCATGTTATATATATACTATTGCTATATCGTTCATTTATATACTATAGTTATATACCATGGTTATATCCTATAGTTATATACTATAATTATATATTATGGTTCTAACGTACTATGGTTATATACAAATTTTATATCGTATAGTTATATACTATTGTTATATCGTATAGTTATATACTATGGTTATATACTATAATTATATATTATGGTTCTAACGAATAGTTATATACTATGGTTATATCGTATAGTTATATACTATTGTTATATCGTATTGTTATATACTATAGCTATATGCTATTGTTATATCGTATAGTTATATACTATTGTTATATTGTATAGTTATATACTATTGCTACATATTATAATTATATATTATGGTTCTAACGTATAGTTATATACTCGTATTAAAATCTTATAAAAAATTATAGTAGAAAAATGCTGAAAATACCAAAAAATTTCACTACAATGTGCTATATGCTGGGCACCAAATTGTAAAAAAAAAAACAAGGGTATGAAGACTTCGTTTTTGGGCTTTTGGAGGGGCAAAGGATGTCCGTTTTGGACGAAATTTATATGTACGGACTCGTATTGAAATTCTCTACATGATTATGGAAAAAAAGTGCAATTTTGAAAAAAATATATTTAGTGAAACGCAAGATCCTTGCTTAAGCAAGGATCCTGAGTTTCGCTTTAAAAAAAAAAAACTGAAACGCAGGTATTTTGGCAAAATACATGCGTTTCGTTCTAGTAGAAAAAATCAGTTTATGGGTACAATTTAGACTCAAACGCGCGTATATAGCTTAAGAAAAATTTATGCGTTTCAAAGTGTAGTGTACGAATACAATTTTTGTAGTGTACAAAGAGCCTTCGAAATAAAATCTTCGCAAAGCTTTGCCCTGTATTCTGTCAAAAAAACATCTCATTTTTTAATTAACTAGGTTGATTGCCCCGTGCGAATGAATCCCGCAAATTATTGTTTTTCTTACGGGTAGAATCTTCGCACCCGTAATTTCTTGCGGCGCACCCCATTTTGGGCGCAACAAGGATGCGCCCAAAATGGGGGTAATTTTTTTTAAAAAAAGTTTTAATCTTGGGCGCATCCTTGTTGCGCCCAAGATTAATAAATATCTGAACCGGGTTTAGTAACCCGGTTTAGGTTTAGCCGGTTCATGAATAAGAAAATAATAAAAATCTGAACCGGGTTTAGTAACCCGGTTTACAATTAATTTAAAGTTTTAATTGTTTTTAAAAAAATATATTCAAATATTAAAATTTAAAATAAAAAAAAAATCAAATATTGAATCTGGATCTGGGCGCAACATGGATGCGCCCAGATCCAGATATGGGCGCTACATCGTAGCGCCCAAGTAAATGTTCTATTTACTTGGGCACGACGACGTAGTGCCTCCTTCATCGTCTTCCTTCTTCGTCTTCATCACCTTCATCTTCTTCATCAATGGCGGATTCCGGCATCGGCGAAGATTCCCAGGGGAGAGCGGCGGAGAGCGGCAGTGAGATCCGGCTTGAGGAGGGTGGGTCTTCCTTCGAGATCCCGGGGACAACGGTCGAGAGCGGCGGCGGCGAGAGTAGTGGTGAGGCTAAGCGGCGACGGCTTGAGGCAGAGGAGTGCTCGGCGGTTGCGGCGACGACGGATCTGGACAAAAATCCAGAATTCACGGCCGATTGGGCGACGTGGCTGGCGGCGGCGACGGCCGAAATTCCGGCATCAGCGACGGCGACGAGCGATGTTCCGGTGACGGCTGCGAGCAAGGTTCCGGTGGGGTCGGAAAATGCGTTGGAGGTTGCCGCGGCCGTTGGTGTCAAGGCGGTCGCCCAGGTTGGAGAGGCGAGCCAACCCAGATTGCCCCGAAACTATATTCGTCGCGAACGACACGAGGTACGTATTTTTTCTTATTAAATTTATATTTAATAATATATATAATTAATTTCTAGAAATATTTAGATTTGTTAGAAAATATTGGAATTACGTAAAAATTAGTGTAATTATATTATTAGAATAAATTAGTATATTACAATTGCATATATGTGAATTGCATATAATATAGTGGAATTGCATAAATTAGGTAATGTATAAGTTAGTATGTAATTAGAATATTAAATTAGAAATGTATTGTAGTTTTATAGCAATTAGAAATTTGTTTAAATTAGATATTATTTGGAAAAAACAGGATGTAGTCGAGAGAATCAAACGACAGATGCGGGGGGGGGGGGGGGTCGTATGGTGGAATCTCGACCCGTGACTGCTTCTGGTCACAAGAACAGATACCTTCAAACCCCCCCAAGCGCAAGAGTAGAGTCCGGAAGGATACCGTTCCAATAGCAGAACCCGTTATTGTAACGTTATCCGATCTGTTAGCGGATCCTCGTCCTCACGTGTGTTCACCTCCGGCTTCACAGAGTCCCGTCCTAGACACGGAGGAGGCATTTGCCGAGACAGAGAGCTTGGATGACGTTGTTATGGAGGAGCCCGTCCCCCCTCCCGCACCCCAGGAGGCCGTCCTCCCTCCCGCACCCCAGGAGCCCGTCCCCCCTCCCGCACCCCAGGATGCTCCACCTGCCATAGAGGCCCCCCCGTACGGGCTTGAGTTCCCTGATGTGCTACGGAGCTTCACGACTCACATTGCGCACCGGATTTGGCACGCTCCTCCTCCGCCTGTACCGTCCCTCGTACGACGTTTGAGGGGTTATACTCGTTCGGCCGAGTTCAGTGAGTGGAGTCCATACATTCCGGACGAGGTGGTTGAGGGTAGTTGGTATTGGCTGGTGCAGCAGTCCGGGTTGGCCGCTCTCCGAGATTTTCAGTTTGCTAGGGTCGATCACATGCTGATATCAACGTTCGTCGAGAGGTGGCACCCTGAGACGAGCAACTTTCATTTTCCGTGGGACGAGATTACGATCACGCTTCATGACGTGGAGAGGATTTTGGGACTGAGGATAGATGGGTTTTCATGCCGCGATCCTACAGTTTCTATGGATGCCGACCCCAAGGAGATTGACAAGGCACTTAAGGTGCTGGGGGCGGAGATTTTCGGCTACATGTTCGGCGTTGGGGGTGAGATGCAGAGGGATGCCCTTAGAGGTCGGGTTTCGGCCTTTGATTTTGCTGAGCACCTTCTTCACATGATACGGGATGAGGATGAGGCCCACTCGATAGGGGCGGGATACCTATGGCACGTTCTCTCCTGCAGCATTTTCGTGGACAAGTCCACGAACCAACTGGTGGTGAAGATGCTGCCGTTATTCGTGGATTGGGACCGAGTGGTTGGCACGGCTTGGGGGACGGGGGTGCTTGCTTTATTGTCTAGAAACCTTGGCGAGGCTTCCCGGGGAGAGGTAGCAGGCATAGCGGGGTGCACATATCTACTTCAGGTAAATGAACTTTATTTTCTATTTTGTTGGAGTAATTATTACATTATTTAAATTATTATTAACCAAACCTATTATTTATTTTGCATGTAGATGTGGATATGGATGTACTTTGTATATTTTCCGGGGAACCCTAACCCCTTCCCCGGAATGGGCGACGACGAGTGACGCGCTGCTCGGTATTATATCTGCGTGATATCGACATCGGTCGGAATTACCGGTGTATTTTGGACGAGTATCGGCCCGAGGATGTAAGCACCCTAATGTTTTGATTACTTATTGGTCATCTATGATTAAATTGCTATTTTATTGTACTTTTTTTTCGATTGAAGGTGTTTTGGGGCGAAAAGATCGGACGACCTAAATCGCCTTAGACGGGGTAACTAGTCGATCGGGTGATAGAAAACAATCCAAACCAAGCCAAAAATAGATAAACACAGAATAAATGTATAATAGCGTGATGATCTTATTAGATGTCGTGTGAATCAGACTGAATTGTGATACAACTTATCGTAATAAAACCAGAGATCGAATGGGACTCGACCGGCGACTTGTGAGTGGCGACCGACAGGGATCTAGCGTAAGCAGCCGTTAGAGAGCTAGGTGGAGAGCGAGAGTGCTATTCTGGTGAGTTGTTTTTTTCTCTGAACGCTTGTCCTGTGTGTGATTGTGTAGGCTTCTTCTTATCTTCCTCGTCGTCCTGATATGGTAAGTCTTTTACTCTTATGATTGTTTATGCTTCGGACGAATATTCCATCTTCAATGCTCGGAGTGATGGTGAAGATTGCGCCATTAAATCTCTGCATTTATGGTGGTTTGAAGGCAGTGGCCGTTGCGTGATCTAGCATTTAATGCTTGGCGAGATCCTCGCGATCCTGTCGAAAGGCATTCGACCAGAGACGTCTCGTCGGATCCTCTGGGCTTTCTTCTTCGATCTTCCGATTGGCAATGGGCTTGGGCTCGACCGATTTGACCCATCTTCTCTGGAAAATCCAGACCCAACAATAGCCCCAAGTTGCTATGGGCTTATGGTTTAGGCAAGTTGACCGGAATCCGTGGCAACTTCTCTAGACGCGATCTCCACCTTCCAATTTGGCGCGTTTGCTCAGGGCTACGTGGCGCGTGATCGAGGCATGATGCGACGCCTCTGCAGGCCTTCACTTCCCTCCATAAATTTGTAGTAGAAGGAATCGATTACTCTTCATCATCTTCCTTTGCAAATTTCTGGTAAGCCTCTTGGTTTCTCTTGCCATAGCTTTCTGATTTCTCTTAGTCGTAACTCTTCGATTCTCTTCTTTTCCCATTCTCGAAATGGTTTCTCTCGAGGCTTCTGAGTCGTCGAAGACTCTCTCCGATTCTCGTGAAGGCGAAGCTCCTCCTCGTTTTATTTTGAAGGAATCAGATGCGTTGGTTAGCACTATGTCCCAGGCGGAACTGGATCAGGTGCTCCAAGTCGGAGGTTTTCCGCCGGAGACGGTTGCCAGGCTGCCTCACCCAGACGAGAGGGCCGATGCTCGCTATGAGGGATGGGTCTGCTTCTACTCTTACCCGTTTAGAATAGGGCATAGGTTTCCTTTTTTTCCCCTTGTCAGGGACTTCTTAGCTATGTTGGCGCTGGCGCCATGTCAAGTAATGCCTCAGGCGTGGAGAGTACTTAGGGTTTTAGACCTTGTGAATGTTCAAACTGGGGCTGATTTTGACTTCGACGCCCTGTGGTACAACTACTTCATAGGATCGAAGAGTTCCTGTCGCGTTCAGTTGCGTGTCCGACCTGGTCGGAAGCCCTTGGTGCAGAGCCCTGATATTAACGACCGCGGATGGGGGTCGAAATTCTTTTTCGTCGAACGCTCTTCTCTGGAGAAGGAGGGAGAATGTCCATTTTTGTTGACGGAGTGGCGAGTCAATAGTATGTACTTGTCTTTTCTTTCGTGTATTTGTGTGTCTTAACTCTTGCTTTAACTTTTCTTTTTTGTAGTCCCCGAACCAGAGGATCTAGAAGTGAGTAGCCGATCAGAGGACTTGTCAAAGATTGTGCTTGAGATTCCCGCATCTGAAAGGAAATTTGTGAACGTCAACTTGCTGGCGACGACTCCTGCCTCACAAGAAGATATGTCGAATGTTTCTTCATCTCGTGCGAAAGGTAGACTTTCGGCTTTAGGAGTCTTTTTATTGTTTTTCACTTTTGTCGTGTACTTTAGGATTTCTCCTTTTTTGTTGTCATGTCGTGTCAGGTTCCCCTGGTGGTCGGTCGAGTGCTCGCCTGCAGGTGGCGTCGGGAAAAAGCTTGATTGAGCAAAGGAAAGCAGCAGCCAAGGCGGCGTCGAGCAAACCGGCTCTGATTGACCTGATGACTATGGTTAAAGCTGGCTCTAAGAGGAAAGCGAGCGCTCGTCCTGATGATGTCAAGGCGGAGGACGTCCCTAAGAAGAAAGGCGCGACCGCCGAAGGGGTCGGCAAGATCGGTGTCGCAGGGCCGTCGATCGTTGATCTTTTTCGCGCTCAAGACCCGACTTTGAAGTCGGAAGTTAAGGACGTCTCCCCTTTGGACTGCATTGGTGAAGCGGGCAGTTCCGCGTGGAGGGTGTGTTGCCCTTTGTTTTGTGCATTTTTGTATTTCTTTTGTTCGACTGTGTTTTCTGATTCGCGTATTTGTGTTGTCGTATGCCTTTTTGTCAGGCTTTTCAATACTTCTTGGGAGCTTACTCCGGTGTCCAGGCGATGCTTGTCAAGGCTGAGGACAGGGCTGCTAGGTCAGAGTCCGACCTTGCCTCTTTAAGGACCAAGCTAGAGGGAGCGGAGAGTCGCTGTCGTGAGACTGAGCGTCGTCTCACCAGGGAGCTAAAGAGATGTAAAGGGGAGATGGTCGCATGTCAGAGGGAGTTTGAAGAGTGCAGGGCAGGCATTGAGAAGGAAGTGAAGCGGGCTCGGATTGTCGACGGTCAGATTGCTGGTGACGTTGGGGCCTTCTACGCGGTGAAATCACGCATCGAGATGATTGAAGAGTTCAACGAGGGCAAGCATGAGCTCTGGGACCTGAAGGCGGAGAAGGAGACTTTGGACTCCATATTTCCAAAGGGCGATCCTGGTCAGGAGTTGTTCTGCTTAGCCGGCGTCGGAGAAGAGGTTGTGGATGAAGATGCCGATGAGGACGAAGCTCATTCTGGCGATGCTAAGCCGACCGACGAGATAGCCCCATTGGAGCCAGCCCCTGCCGAAGGTAACGTTGTTGTTCCCGATGCTTGACTTTGTTTGTCCCACTTGTGTGTGGGTTTAGACATTTGGTGCCTTTGGATAATGTATGTTTTGGCGACCCGTCCACCATCGCGGGTCGCAGAATATTTCTGTTTGATGAAGTCCTACAGATGTGTAGGCATACAATGTGGTTTGGCGACCCGTCCGCCATCGCGGGTCGCGTATTTATAAAAATGCTTTTTATTTTGCTGCAAATGCGTTTTTACATGTAGAATTGCATGCTAGTTTGTTTCGTACATGTTCGTCGAACTTTCGAGGAAGTTGTCGATGACGTTTAGTATGTCGTGTATGTCGGTTTCACCCGTGTGCTCTGTCGAGTGGGGTTTCACCGTGTGTATGTATGTAGAGCAGGCCTGCGATGTGTTTGTGTATGTGTTAGTCATGACATTATGCCGGGGAGGTAAGCAATATATAATAAGGTGTTTGTTCCTTATGTTTAATTGCGTGAATGTAATAAGGTGTTGTACCTTATGTTTTGTATAAGGCAGGCGGTGTGCCGACGTGCCTGTGTTGTCATCTCCCCGTAATCCGATCGATCGTGTAATGTAAGCGCTATATGCGGATGACAGGATCCATTTGCAGACGACTGGGTCCATTTGCGGACGACGGGGTCCAATGTAAATGCTGTTCTGCATTTGTGTTTTTGTAAGGAGGAAATCCTCGCTTAGTGTCAGATGATGACATGTAAAAGAAAGTAGCGATGTATATGCGATGGCATGCGTTATGTATACGACGGATGGCAATGTATATGCGATAGCATGCGATATATATGCGACAGATGGCAATGTATATATGATAGCATGCGATAGGTAGCCATGTATATGCGATGTATAGAGTTTTGCGTGATGTTTTTACCTTATCGGTTCAGAAATGGTATAGCTTGAGATGTGCCGCGTTCCAACTCCTCGGGATTGGTTGTCCATCTTTGTCTTCTAACTGATACGCTCCTTGTCCGACCACTTCGGTGATCAAGTAAGGTCCTTCCCATTGTGGTGCTAGCTTTCCGTCGGATGGGTTCTTGGTGTTCTGGAATGTCTTCCTTAGGACCCAGTCTCCGACCTTGAATGCCTTGATTCGGACGTTCTTGTTGTAACTCCTTGCGACTTGTTGTTGGAACCTGACCATCCTGATTCGAGCTCTCTCTCTGATTTCGTCCGCTGTGTCTAGATTGTGTGTTAGTTCGATGTCGTTCTGTTCACTTGTCTGAAGGTTACAGTGAGCGGTCGGAACCAGTAACTCAGCCGGGATGACCGCTTCACTCCCGTAGACGAGAGAGAAAGGCGATTGCCCAGTCGCATTCTTTGGAGTAGTCCTGTCGGACCAGAGAATAAGTGGGAGTTCGTCTGCCCATTTGCCTTTAGCCCCTGTGAGGCGTTTCTTGAGGTTGTTGATAATGATCTTGTTGCTGGATTCGGCTTGTCCGTTGGATTGCGGATACCGAGGTGTGGATGTGACCAATTTGATGTTCCATTGGTCGCAGAAGGCTCGAGTCTTATGACTGATGAATTGGGGACCGTTGTCGCACACGATTTCTGATGGGACGCCAAATCTGCACAAGATATTGCGTTTTATGAATGAAATGATGTATTGATCTTTTACCTCTCTGTAGGCTTCGACTTCGATCCATTTAGAGAAGTAGTCCGTCATGGCAAGGAAGAAAACTCTTTGACCCGACGCAGGGGGAAGCTTTCCGATGATGTCCATTCCCCATCGCATGAAGGGCCATGGAGCCAGGGTCGGATGGAGGAGCTCTGAAGGCTGATGATGGACGGGTGCGTGCCGCTGGCAGGCGTCGCACTTCTTGGTGTATTTCATGGCGTCTTGGTTCATTGTTGGCCAATAGTACCCGTTTCGGAGGGCTTTTCCTCAGAGGTTTCGTCCGCCGGTGTGGTTGCCACACTCTCCTTCGTGTAATGATTGTAAGATACGTCCGACTTCTGGAGTCTTAAGGCATCATAGGAGTAGCCCTGTAACAGATCTTTTGTACAAGATATTGTCAATGATATCGTAAGAGAGTGTTTGTACCTTGAGCCTTTTTGCTTCTATCTTGTCATCGGGTAGAATGCCGTCTTTTAACCACCTGATGTAAGGTAGCGTCCAGTCGTTATTGGTGTCAATGATGTCTTCTTCTGGTCGGTCGCCTATTTCCATAGCGACGAGTTCTTCGAGTGGTGTTGTTAACTCGACGGATGTCCTTGGGACGGCTGGCGTCATGATGTGGGCCAATGGTATGTGTGGAAACTCTTTCGGGTCTAGGACGGATCCTAGATTGGCGAGTGCGTCAGCTTGGGAGTTAAGATCCCTGGGCACTTGTCGGATGTTGAATGTCTGGAATTGTCCGATCAATTTCTTGGCTACCTCCAGGTAGGCTATCATTCTGGTATCTTTGGCACTGTACGACCCCTGTATTTGGTTTACGACCAGCAAGGAATCGCAAATGACTTCGATCTCTCAGACCCCTAGGTCGCGAGCCAGGATGAGTCCCAATATGAGTGCTTCGTATTCAGCTTCGTTGTTGGTCGCATCCCACTCACATCTGACAGCTTGAGCTATCTTGTCCCCCTGTGGTGATTTCAGTACGACCCCAAGCCCCGATCCTCTAGCGTTAGACGCCCCATCTGTGTGGAGCTCCCATGTACCTGTCTCGTCTGTCGCGAGTAGTTGTGTCGCTTCTTTTGCGGCTTCTTGCTCTAGGGTCGGACTGAAATCAGCCACAAAGTCGGCTAAGGCTTGTGACTTGATCGCTGTCCTAGGCTCATACTCGATGTCGTAACCACTGAGGTGTATGGCCCATTTGGTCATTCGTCCTGTGAACTCAGGTTTCCTCATGATAGCTCTCATGGGATGATTAGTGCGAACAGTAATAGTATGGGATTCAAAATATGGTTTGAGTTTGTTCGAAGCCATTACCAATGATAGTACGAGCTTTTCAAGTGACGAATACCTCGTTTCGGCTGGTAACAACATCCGACTGACGTAGTATATTGGCGACTGTTTTCCGTCTTCCTCTCTGACCAGTACAGCGCTTACAGCCGACTCTGACACTGCAAGATAAAGAAATAAGGGCTCGTCGCCTTTAGGTTTGGTCAGTAACATGGGACTGGCCAGGTATTCTTTGAGGTTCTGAAATGCTGTTTCGTGTTCTTCCGTCCATTGAAAGGATTTGTTCTTCTTGAGTGCGTCGTGGAAGGGTTTGCACTTGTCGGATGATTTGGAGATGAATCTGTTCAGAGCTGCTATCCGACCTGTGAGCTTCTGTACGTCTTTGACACATCGGGGGGATCAAAGGTTGATAAGAGCCTTGATCTGTTCTGGGCTGGCTTCTACTCCTCTTTGTGTCACCATGTAACCTAAGAACTTCCCTGACGACACTCCAAAGGAGCATTTAGTAGGGTTTAGTTTCATGTTGTACCTTTTGAGCACCTCAAAGCTGTCGCGTAGGTGGTCTATGTGATCTTCTTTCTTTTTGGATTTGACCAACATGTCGTCTATGTAGACTTCCATCGTGTCTCCGATTTGGTCTTTGAACATTTTGTTGACTAGTTGTTGATACGTAGCCCCTGCATTTTTTAGACCAAAGGGCATTACTTTGTAACAATAGATACCTTGACTGGTGAAGAACGCTGTTTTTTCTTGATCGTCGGGATCCATGAGGATCTGATTGTAGCCGCTGAAAGCGTCCATGAAAGTGAGCATTTCGTGCCCTGCCGTGGCGTCGACCATGGCGTCGATATGGGGTAGAGGAAACGAGTCCTTGGGACAAGCCTTGTTGAGGTCTGTGAAGTCGATGCAGACTCTCCACTTGCCGTTCTTCTTCTGGACTACGACCATGTTGGCTAGCCATTCGGGATAGTGGACTTCTCTGATTTTTCATGTTTCCAGTAAGCTTTTGACTTCGTCGTCGACTATTTTGTTCCGCTCGAGGGCGAACTTCCTGCGTTTTTGCTTGACAGGGGGATGAGATGGGTCTACATTTAATTTATGAGTAATAACGTTTGGAGATATTCCGATCATATCCTCATGCGACCATGCGAAACAGTCGGCATTGACCCTGAGGAAGTCAAGGAGTTGTCGTCTGGTCGAGTCGTCCAAGTCTGACCCGACCCTTACCGTTTGGTTTGGCTTTGAAGGATCTAGTGCGATCTCGTCGAGTTTTTCCATTTCTGGTTCGACGTATCGACTAGGTCCTTCGCCGTTCTGTGATTGCTATGCGGTCTTGTGTTCGACTGCATTCTTCATGGAAGCGACGTAGCATTCCTTTGCGGTCCTTTGATCTCCTCTGATCTCTTGGACCCCCCATTCAGTAGGGAACTTGATGACCTGGTGATATGTTGAAGGTACTGCCTTCATAGCGTGTATCCACGGCCTGCCAAGGATACAATTATAGGGAGACGGACAGTCTAGGACTAAGAATTTAACCTATTGGTTGATTCGTTCAGCGTATGTGGTCAGAATGATTTCACTAGTCGTGTGTTTAACCTCACCGATGAACCCGACCAGTAGGGTCGACTTCTTGATTAGGTCGTTCTCGGTCAGACCCATTTCTTTGAGAGCATCGAGGGTCAAGAGGTTTGTCGAACTCCCTGTATCGATTAGTACTCTCTGTATTAAGCAATTACCAATGGACAAAGAGATTACCAGTCCGTCATGGTGGCTTTCCGACCCGTCGGAGTCGGACTCGTCGAATGTGACCGTCGGAAGGTTAGATGCCCTCCTTGGTTTGAGTTTCGATGCCTCGGGCTTGTTGCCTTTGCTTTCCTTGGCGTGTCGCTTGGCCGCGGAGTATGTGTTCCCACATATGCCGGACCCACCTGAAATGGTATTGACAACTTTTGTATGGACAGGAGATGGGGGTTTGTTTTGTTTTACCTGATCTCGGCGTTCCATGGTGGCTTTTTCCCGTTCCGAGATGATGTCGCGTAGGAGCCCTTGTGAGAGCAGCCTAGCGACCTCCTTTCGCAGGGCGATGCACTCGTCGGTCGAATGACCGTGGTCGCCGTGGAATTCGCACCATCGACTCATGTCCTTCTTGACGTCCGGTCGGTCGCTCTTTCGGGGCCATCTTACGTCTTTTCCATACTTGTCGAAACTCTTGACGAGCTCTGATACGAAAACATTGAAGTTATAAGACTGGACCCTAGGAGGCAACGCAGAGCCGTCTCTCCATTCCTGTGACCTGTCTTGGAAAGCATTTACCTGATTTGGTTCGTTTCGATTACGAGAATAGGGATATGGACGTCTATCTCGACGGTTATCGGAGGAATGTTTACGATCGGATGGATCGGTCCGCGGGAGGCTTTACGCGACTCACGGTCCTCTTCCAGTCTTACCTCGGCCATAGTTTTGGCCTGAACATCTTCAAAACTTTTGCACGGGTACTTGGTAATCTCGTCGTAGAGATTGCTATCTTTGACCAAGCCTTGTCGGAAGGCTTCGATAGACGTTGTGACGTCGCAGTGGGGGATTCCCACTTTCTCTTTGTTGTACCTGTTGAGATAATTCCGGAGAGGTTCATTGTACCTTTGTGTGACTCGGTAGAGGTCACTCGATTGTTTCTCATGCTTCCAACTACTGGCGAACTGACTCTTAAAAGAGTTAACCAGATCCGTGAATGATGCAATCGTTCCCTGAGGCAAACGCATAAACCAAGTTAGTGCGGGGCCTGCGAGGGTCGTGCCAAAGCTTTTGCACATGACAGCCTCGCGGCTCTCCCTTGAAACAGATGCAACCATTAGTTTTTGTTTATAGAGAGAGATATGGTCATCTGGATCGGTGGTGCCGTCGAATGTCGCCATGTTGGGAAGATGGAACTTCTTGGGGATCTCGACCCTTGTGATCTCTTCGACGAACGGGGATTCTTCGAATCCGCCGGACGCTTCTCTCTCGATCGGTTGCGGGACTCCTGGGAGCCTGTTGAAGCGATCGTCAATCGTCTTCATGTGTCGGTCGAGCATTTGCTGGAAAAGAGCCATGACATCTGGCGGATTGGCAACCTGTGTTTCGTCGATTCGGGCCCCGGCAGACCCGATCGGTGTAGAAAAGGTGACATGGTTAGTCGAAAATGGACTAGCGAAAGGAGTTCGAGACGTACCCTCAATGTGTCCGGGACGTCGTACGCTTGGAGGCGTTGGTTCGATACTGTCCATGTCGAGGCGTGTTCGGATGCCGCCGTGGATGGGCGCGTTCCTAGATCCTGAAGCCACTGATTATACCTGCGACTTAAGAGACTCATTCTCACGGGTTAGTTGCGCAATCTCGGCTTCAGATTGGGTTGACAAAGCGGCTAGGGCTTCGGTTTTCTGACGTTGCTGGGCTAGTTCCTCTTGAAGGGCGGCCATTTTTTGAGAGAGTTCTTGGAACTGGGTTGGGGTAGGATTTTCGGTTGGATTTCTGTAGTTTGGGTTTCGTCTTCGAGATGTAGTTCTTGATTGTCAGTAGGAGGGTCAATAGTCATGGTTGGAAGGTTTCGGAAGGGTGATCGGCAAGTTGCCCCACGGTGGGCGCCAAATTGTTTTGGGGCGAAAAGATCGGACGACCTAAATCGCCTTAGACGGGGTAACTAGTCGATCGGGTGATAGAAAACAATCCAAACCAAGCCAAAAATAGATAAACACAGAATAAATGTATAATATCGTGATGATCTTATTAGATGTCGTGTGAATCAGACTGAATCGTGATACAACTTATCGTAATAAAACCAGAGATCGAATGGGACTCGACCGGCGACTTGTGAGTGGCGACCGACAGGGATCTAGCGTAAACAGCCATTAGAGAGCTAGGTGGAGAGCGAGAGTGCTATTCTGGTGAGTTGTTTTTTTCTCTGAACGCTTGTCTTGTGTATGATTGTGTAGGCTTCTTCTTATTTTCCTCGTCGTCCTGATATGATAAGTCTTTTACTCTTGTGACTGTTTATGCTTCGGCCGAATATTCCATCTTCAATGCTCGGAGTGATGGTGAAGATTGTGCCATTAAATCTCTGCATTTATGGTGGTTTGAAGGCAGTGGTCGTTGCGTGATCTAGCATTTAATGCTTGGCGAGATCCTCGCGATCCTGTCGAAAGGCATTCGACCAGAGACGTCTCGTCGGATCCTCTGGGCTTTCTTCTTCGATCTTCCGATTGGCAATGGGCTTGGGCTCGACCGATTTGACCCATCTTCTCTGGAAAATCCGTACCCAACAGAAGGTACATTGGACGCCCTATGACAGTCTAGATTTTGCTGGTGCTTATAGGGCGTCCACTTACCGAGGGACGATCACGTTCATGGACGTCGAGGAGCTGTACATGCCTGATAGGGCGGTGCGACAGTTTGGACGTCGGCAGAGCAGGCCATTGGATGTCATAGAGCCGTCGTCCGCTTCCTGGCCAGCCAAGTTTGTAGGGAAAGATACATATAAGCTTTCATTTGCTCGGGCATGCGACGGTTGGGAGCACCTCAACGAGCATCTGTGTCCATACATTTTGGAGAGCTCGGTGGCCGTCCCAGCGTAGGACGTGGACGAGGAGTACTTGGACTGGTATTTACAGATCTCACATCCGTATGTGAGCCCCTCGTCACGAGTCCATCCTCGTATTCGAGCTTCTCCTCCCGTTGTGGATGCTTACAGAGTACGTTTCTCCACAATCCTTGTTGTAAATGTTTGCTTTGGTTATTCTTGACATTAATATTGTTGTTTTACAGCGTTTGGCCATGGCGACAACATTCGCTCGGGAGATCACTTAGAGTGGGGGCGGCGGTTCGGATTGGGACCATATGTTGGTCATTCTATGTAGAGACGAGCTTCCTGCAGCTGCACCGCTTATCCGCGCGTCGCAACTATTATCACAGTCGTCGGGTGGTGGTGCCGAGTCGTCCTCAGCCGCAGAGCACCGAGCCCGAACGGGGCGTGTCCCGTCCATATACGAGAGATGAGAGTCTTATAGGGCCGCGGTTGCGTCAAGCGATGACGATATGTAGCTTTTGACATTATGACATTGTTTTATGTTTTGGCTTTGATTTTGTATTGACAGTATGGATTATGTACTGACATTTTGTGTATATATGGGTCAAGTTGGTGTTGACATTATTGTTTATGTATTGATATTTTGGATTGGATTTCATGTACAACCACATTTAGCACACAATACAGAAAAGAAAACATATTGATCATAAACTTAGAAAAAAATTAGAGAAAATATATGACACTGCTTTAGCGTCCGAAGAAATTAGGGTAGTCTCTGGTAAACGTTCGCTTCGTATGCATGTTGTAGAAGATCTTGATTTTTCTTAACAAGTTCTTGATTTTGCTTAACAAGATCTTGTTTTTCCTGCCATTGTTGTCGAATAACCGCATGTGCCCTGTCCTAGTACATAGGATCAATCCACTCTCTGAAAATACACCCCAGTTTTGGGCATCCCTAATACCTCCTTCCGTAGTTCCACTGCAAATCCCAAATACGGACAACGGCTTTCAAATTACACTCGCATAGCCTATCTGGGTTTGTTGATGATTCTGATGAAGATGCCATAATTTGTTGTAGGGTTTGGGTTTAGGGTACCATAAACCCCTTAATATAGCCTTGTTGGTTGCGCCCAAGAAGTTAACGTAAAAAAACGGTAACTTGGTGGGCGCAATCTGGTTGCGCCCAAGAAGTTAACGTAAAAAAACGGTAACTTTGTGGGCGCAACCTGGTTGCGCCCAAACTAGAGGGGGTTCATTTTAGGGTTTAGGGTTTTAGAGGGGGGTAATTTTCAAACTAAATCTTTAACAGCATATAGAAATTTGTTTGGGAATATTTAAGTTTTCTCTGATGGTCCTTCTGCAGAAGAGCTGCAGAAGCACATTAATTCTTCTTTAAATTCGCAATTCCCGTCTCATATATATTGATTATATAGGATTAAACTTTACACCTTAATGACCCTAAACGTACGTAGGAAACTAGAAGTCATTGATTTTGTAAAACGTATGTAGGGAACTTGGAGATTTGTCAAAGTAATGATTCGGTGTCTTTTCAGTTTCCATACGTGGATAGCGAGTTTTTCGAAACAAACTTGGACATCCCAAACAATGAACCCTAATGAATTCACCCTACCCACTAAAACCCTTCATGAATCCCAAGTCGTGTATTGAGAAATTTTTACAACAAATAATTAATTGACTGAGACGTGACAAAATGGAGGATGAGGGGATCATAAGTACATTTTTTGTTACGCCAAAAACTTCAAAATATCGAGGCAATATATACATATTCAATGGAGGTTTAGGGTTGTGGTTAGGGTTTAGGGTTTCATAGAACACAAGTTTAGAATAGATATAGGTTAATTGACCCTAAATCTCAAACTCTAATTGGATGCGGTGTGTAGAGGCGATTGAGCTTATAGGGTTTGACTCTTGTATTGAGAAATATGCAACTCATTGGTTTAGAAAAATATTATGTCCATATATTGATATTGGGATCTTTTCGGTGAAAATAAATCATATAGGCTTAAATTGTATACTTTAATGACCCTAAACCCTAACCCCCAAACCCTAAACCCTAAACCCCAAAAAACCCTATCCTAAACCCTCTCACAGCTAGTTGGGCGCAACACCGTTGCGCCCAAACTAGAGGGGGTTCATATGGGTGGGCGCAATGCCGTTGCGCCCAAACTGGCTGGGGTTAGTGTTCAGGGTTTAGGAGGGTTTGGGGGTTTAGGGGTTTGGGGTTTAGGGTTAATATTCACACTAAACCTTCAACATTAGCTAGAGTTTTCCCACCAGCAACAGTAAACCCTATCCTAAGTACCGCCCCAACTGCCTCTGCCACATCCACCGCCTTCACGAAAAAAACTTCAAAATATCGAGTCAATATATACCTATTCAAGATATTTTATTTGAAAAAAACTTCACGACCCTAAATACAAGACCCTAATGAATAGACCCTAACCAATAAAACCCTAAACCCCTAACTCTAAACCCAAAACAAACCCTAAACCCTCTCACAACTAGTTGGGCGCAACGCCGTTGCGCCCAAACTAGAGGGGGTTCATATGGGTGGGCGCAACACCGTTGCGCCCAACTGGTTGTGAGTAATTTATAGGTTTAGTGATGTGACCATGGGTCACCCCTCAAGGACATGCCAAAGTCGGTTCAATGAAGAGGAAGAAGCAATCGAGCTGCATGGATGTGACCATGGGTCACCTCAGTAAAAGTGATGTATCTTCTTATTCCCAACTCCGATCACTCTCAAATTTTGAGGAGTGAAACTAGACTTTAAGATCTATCTCTGGGCGTTGGAATCACTCCATTCCGATCACGGACGGGAGAGAACGAACCTTCTGAAACTAGGCCAGAAACTGTCTCCGCGGAAGATGTTTGATTTGTGTTTGTTGTTTAGTTATTTTTAATTTCGTTAATTAATTAGTTAGTTGTAGCTAGTTAATTATTTTTTTTGTTATTTTTGTAACTAATTAGCTAGGTAGTTGTTTTAATTAGTGGCCTATCTAGTGGCCTAAGTCATGCTTAGGTTAGTGGGTAGGTTAGTGGAGTTAATTAGTTGATTTTCTTATTTTGTATTTTGGCACCTATATAATGGTGGCCATGCATTGTAATTCCTTAAGCTTGAATTGGAGATTAAAAAAAACGTGAGTGTTTTGTTCATTTGAGCTTCATTGGACGATGACTTCAAGGTGTGTGATATCCTTGAGTGTCTTAGTCTTGTTTCGGTGTGTCGTATCCGAAACCCCTTTGGTGTGTCATATCCGAAGGCGGTTGGGTATTCTTGGTGTGTCATATCCATGAGTGTTCAACCTCGTCTCATGGTTCTTGGTGAGTTGCATCCGAGGGTCGTGAGATACCTATCCCAAACTCTTCATGAACCTCGTTCATGAGAGTTATATCCATTTCCCGTTTTGAGTCAAATCTCCATCAAGCTATTGTTTAGAGTCACAATGAAACACAACAAATGTCCTATTTTGAGAGTTTCGCCAAGAAGTTGCCAAATCAATGTCTTGGTGCCCTTCGTCTTGTACTATACGGATCTTGGCATGTGCTTACGCACAACATTTAGTGTGGTTTAGGGTTTATGGTTTAGGGGTTAGGGTTTAGGATTTAGGGTTTCAGATGGATTGATGGATATAGCTCATTTCACTTTACAACTTGAAAATTTGAACTCCATACTCTCCTTCTTTTCTTCTTCTTGAACCAGCTTCAAGTAAGGGCCTTTTAATTTCTCCATACTCTCTAACTGTTCCACACCATTTCAGGATAAAATATTTAACTTCACAATTTCAAATATGTACAATTTTACTTTACAGCTTGGAAAAGAAGTGGATTTACATCGACTAAACATATCCAACTCCATCCCGTTCCAACATGTGGATACCATAAGTCCTAGGTCTAAAGAAATATGTCACCGTGACCACCCATCCGTCTTTGGATAACGTAATCTTGCATCCTATCCTTAAATGGTTGCTCTCATCCTTCAACGCTTGCATCTTTCCATCGGGTCCAAACTTCGGGCGGGGGTGGAATCGGACATAGGTCATCAACTAGCCAAACCTTTACAAATTCAAGGGTTAGAATACATTACAAAGAAATAAAGGTTAATGATGATCGAATGTGGAAATGCTTACCGGTACAAAATGGTCATGGTTGCCTACAAGGGCTATCGCATGCAATTTTGTGGGAGGTTGTGCGCTTGGGGGAGCCCACATTGGGAGGCATGTGTGAGGTCCAGAATATGATAGCACAACAAGAGCCACCTGGTATCGTATGGCAAATACCAAGCCAGTAATGGGAACTTCCATCCAGTGATCCCTCGTACACACCCCAGTAAAATTCACAGACCTGATGAGGTCCGATATGGGGGTTAAACTACAAGCCAGGGTGTACAACGCTCGACGTTCTTGTAGCTCCTTGGAAAGCTCCCATCGGACGTACCGATAATGGTCTTCACCATGCCCTAATAGTACAGCAAGCGAACGGTACCCACAGTGACCATCGCCCATTACATTCTGTACTCCTCCAATGTAGGCGAACATAAACGAATCAATATTATCTCGGCCCCAGTTGAAGCCGAGGTAAATAACATCCATGTCACCCTGAGGTGCTCTACAAGTGCTTTCCTTGCCAGGTGAAACTCCGTTGTGCCGCTTACCGCTCGGAGGACGTCCTTTAGATCCCACTGAGGAATTTTTCCGGTCCTCGGCCTTCTTCTTCTTTTCCTCGCCCTTCTTCCTTTTTTCTTCCGCCATGTGCTCAAACCAACTAGGGTCCCTCTTGGTATCATTCTTCTTCTTTTTAGCTCTCCCCTTCTTGGTCGAAGCGGTCGGGGGCTCTTCTGCGGTACACGAACTCGAGTCATGGAAAACTTTGTATCGGCGTGAAAAGTCGGTCTTCAGCTCTGGGTGCAATTCTTCGTTGCTCCACTCTCCAAACATGGCACCTAAGATGATATCTTCTTCTGAGATCAATACGTCATCATTCGGTGCGAGATCAGCATGCCCAACCCGTTCCCACTTGATTTGCTTCCAATAACTATGGATTTCACTTGGCCTCAACGGGGAACCGGCCTTTACATATTCTTTGATCGTGTGTGGGCAAGGCAGGCCTAGGGTGGCTCTCCAAAACACATGTGCCCCTATCTTCTTCGACTTTTATCTGTTCGACCTCCTTTGTGGATTCTTGTTCCAGCGTCGGGCTGAAATCGACCACAAAGTCGGCTAAAGCTTGAGATTTGATCGATGTCCTTGGCTCGTACTCGATGTCGAATCCGCTGAGGTGTATGGCCCATTTAGCCATTCATCTTGTAAATTCTAGTTTCCTCATGACCGCTTTCATGGGATGGTTAGTTCTCACAATAATAACATGTGATTCGAAATAAGGTCGTAACTTGTTTGAGGCCATAACCAATGCCAAGACTAATTTTTCGAGTGGCGTGTATCTGGTTTCGGCGGGAAGTAAGGAATGAATTACATAGTAGACCGGTGACTGTTTACCATCTTCCTCCCTTGTTAGGACTGCGCTGATGACTGATTCTGATACGGCCAGATATAGTGGTAACGGCTCGTCGTCTTTTGGTTTAGCTAGTAGTAGTGGACTTGCCAGATATGTCTTTAGATCTTGGAAGGCTTGTTCGTGTGCTGTCGTCCAGTCGAATGATTTATTCTTTTTCAAGGCTTCGTAGAAGAGCTTGCATTTATCCGAGGACTTGGATATGAACCTGTTTAAGGCCGCTATCCGTCATGTCAGTTTTTGGACGTCCTTGACGCATCGAGGGGATCTAAGGTTGACGATGGCCTTGATCTGGTCTGGACTGGTTTCGATCCCTCTTTGAGTGACCATATAGCCTAAAATTTTTCCTGAAGACACTCCGAAAGAGCATTTAGTTGGATTTAATTTCATGTTATATCTTTTCAATACCTCAAAAGCTTCTTTCAGGTGTTCGATGTGGTCCCCTATCGCTTTGGACTTGACGAGCATATCGTCGATGTAAACTTCCATGGTATCTCCGATCTGGTCTTTGAACATTTTGTTTACCAATCTCTGATATGTGGCCCCTGTATTTTTTAATCCGAAAGGCATTACTTTGTAATAGTACGTACCTTGGCTTGTTATGAAAGCTGTCTTTTGTTGGTCGTCAAGGTCCATGAGAATCTGGTTGTATCCGTTGAACGCGTCCATGAATGTCAACATTTCGTGTCCGGCGGTCGCGTCAACCATGGCATCGATATGTGGTAATGGGAAAGAATCTTTTGGACATGCCTTGTTTAGGTCTGTGAAGTCGATGCATACTCTCCATTTCCCATTCTTCTTTTGAACCACGACAACGTTTGCTAACCAGTCGGGGTACTTGACTTCTCTTATTTTACCTGTCTCGAGTAAGTTTTTTACCTCGTCGTCTACAACTTGTTACGTTCTGGAGTGAACTTTCTTCTTTTTTTGCTTGACTGGAGGGTACGTAGGATCTACATTCAATTTATGAGTAATAATATCTGGGGAGATTCCCACCATGTCTTCGTGTGACCAAGCAAAACAATCAGAATTGGATAGTAAAAAAAAAATTAAATCTGCCTTGGTCGAATCGTTTAGATCTGATCCGACCTTCATTGTTTGTGTTGGCTTTGAAGGATCCAGTGCGATCTCGTCGAGTTGTTCCATTTCTGGTTCGATGTATCGCGTGGTTTCTTCGCCACACTGTGATTGCTATGCGGAAGATTTGTCGACTGCCCCTTTCATTGAAGTGACGTAGCACTCCTTAGTAGCTCGCGGGTCGCCTCTTATTTTCTGTACCTCCCACTTAGTAGGAAACTTTATTGTCTGGTGGTAAGTGGAAGGCACAGCTTTCATGGCGTGGATCCAGGGTCTGCCAATGATTGCATTGTATGGAGATGGGCAGTCGAGTATCAAAAACTTTACCTGTTGATTGAATCTACCAGCGTACGTTGTCAACACGATCTCGCCTTGGGTATACTTAACTTCTCCGTTGAACCCGACCAGCGGAGTAGAGTTTCTGGTTAAGTCGTCATCGCTTAAACCCATACCCTTTAAGGCGTCTAGTGTCAACAAGTTGGTGGAGCTGCCTGTATCGATTAGAACACGATGGATAAGGCAGTTGCTAATTGCAGAGAAATTACCAAACCGTCATGGTGGTTGCCTAACTCTTGAGCTTCCGAGTCGTTGAAGGTAATGGAAGGAGTGTTGGAGATCTGTAATTGTCTTGTCTCTGTCTGAATCGGCTTGTTGCCTTTGCTCTCTCGGGCGTGTCTTTTGGCGGCCGAGTATGTTTTCCCACATACGTCTGACCCTCCTGAAATGGTGTTAACAATTTTAGTGGGAACCGGAGAGGATGGTTTGTCGGATGTTACCTAGTCCCTTCGATCGAGGGTCGCTTTAGCTCTATTTGAGATGATGTCGCGTAATAACCCCTGCGCGAGGAGCCTAGCGACTTCTTTGCGAAGGGCTATGCATTCGTCCGTCGAGTGTCCATGGTCCCCGTGGAACTCGCACCACTGGTTCATGTCCTTCTTGGCGTCTGGTTTATCGCTCTTCCAAGGCCACCTTATATCCTTTCCATATTTGTTGAAACTCTTTACGAGCTCCGATACGGAGATATTAAAGTTGTAAGAGTGAAGCTTCGGAGGGAGAGCGGGGTTGTTTTGCCAATCCTGGTTCCTTTCATAAGAGTTGTTTACCTGACTGGGGTCGCTTTGCCCCTTAGGGTACGGTTGGTGTCGTCGATCGCGTCGATAATCCGAGGATGCCCTTTGGTCGACTCGATCGGGACTCTTGTTTGCCTTGGAGGGTTCCTCGTCTTCCTCGAGTTTGACTTGCGACATGGTTTTGGCTTGTACATCTTCAAAGCTTCGGCATGGGTATTTGGTCAATTCGCGGTAGAGTTCACTGCCTCTAACCAGGCCCCGACGAAACGCTTCGATCGATGTTGGAACGTCACAATGTGGGATTGCGACCTTCTCTTTGTTGTACCTGTTAAGATAATCCCTTAGAGGTTCGCCATACCTTTGAACGATCCTATATAGGTCGCTTGACTGCTTTTCTAATCGTCGACTGCTAGCAAATGAAACTTTGAACGAATTGATCAAGTCGGCGAAGGAGGCGATGGAACCCTGTGGTAAATGCATAAGCCAAGTGATGCGTCCCTATCTCCGAATGCCGACACGAATGTCGTGATGGCGAGGATCTCGATCTTGTATTGGGTCGCCTTGCTTGAGTCTCAAGGCCAGCCGTGGAACCCTTGGCTTCAGCCTTGATGAATTGCACGGATGGCTTTCGGGACGGTAGGGTGAATAGTTCTTTGTGAGGTTATCGGACACGGGTAGTGTCCGAGAGATGCGGCTAAGGAGACCCGAAGGCAGTGAAGTGGGTTCGCTAGCGGCGGCGAGAGCACTCTCGATGGCGATGGCGGTCTCGATAGTGATGACGATGGCGAAGGCCGTAGTGTCGGTAGCGGGAATGGTATTGGACTCGATGGACTCGAGGGTGCCGTAGCGTCGGCGGCGGGAATATACTCGAAGGGTTTCGAGTTGGTTGCCGTAGCGTCGGCGCGGAGGAAGGAGATGAGAAGTAGAGTGTTTGGGGGTGACGCCGATCTAAGGGTTTGGAGGCAAAAGGCTCTCGACAATACAACTTAGATTAAAGGATAGCGTAACCTTGTTACAAAGGTTCAATCGGCTTTAAATAGCCACACGGCTTTGGATGGGCTGAGACAAACAAATGGGCTAGCCCACTATGCAATAGTGGGCACACGCCCAAAGTAGAAATACTAAAATTAGACATGCTAAAAATAGAAAGTACTAATAATGGAAAGTGTCTCAAAATAGCATAAAAGACATGCCATGAACCTCTAAAACCCTAAAGTAGCCAATGCCAACACTTGGGCCTTTGCAAGGCTTCGACGGCGGCGACAATGGTGACGACAAAGGCCTTGGGGTGATCCGCTCGTGCGAAAGTGTGGCGCTGGCGTGGCTTAGGCTTCCAGAGGCTCCTCAAGTGAAGTGCTCGAGCCAGGTATGGAAATGCTCGGCTGGATGTCATCGGTGCCGCCAATGGTGAGAAGTAGCCTTAGGGCAGACGCGGCTTCGGGGGTGCCTTGGCTGGCCACTAGGCGCGTGACTAGGGATTGGGTAGCCCTTGTAATGGCTTTGGTACGAGCCCTAGTCACGGGCCCATCGCTGCTTAATGACATGGCCTCTTCCTCCTCGATGGCGCTCATGGTGGGTAGGGTCACATCACCCTCCCCCACTTGGGGGTGAAGCGTCCCCACTTCACTCTCATCAAATTCTGGGGCCACATAGGGGACTAAATCAGCCACGTTGAAGGTGCTGTGTACTCCAAAATTAGGGGGCAACTCGACCTCATAAGCATTGTCGCCAATAGCTTTGACAACTCGGAATGGGCCATCACCACGGGGCAATAGCTTGGTCTTTTGGCGGCCGGGGAAGCGTTCCTTGCGTAGGTGAACCCACACCAAGTCCCCAGGTGCATAGGTGACCTTGCGCCTTCCTTTGTTGTGCTGCGCCTCATATTGCGCCGAGCGCCGTTGCAATTGCTCCCGGGTTCGCCGATGAAGCTCCTTGACTTGATCCGCTCGGTTGGCCGCCGTCATATGTTCTTCCTCTTTCAGCGGCCATGGCAACATGTCCATAGGAGTCAAAGGATTCCTTCCATACACCACTTCAAATGGTGTAAGCCTTGTAGCGTTGTGTCTAGACCTGTTATAAGCAAACTCAACAAAAGGAAGTAAGTCCTCCCAACGCCTGGGATTGGCCTTGAGCATGGTTCGGAGGAGGGATCCTAGGGTCCTATTGATGACCTCCGTTTGGCCATCGGTTTGGGGGTGATAGCTCGTGGAAAATAGAAGCTTCGTCCCTAGCTTCCCTCAAAGTGTCCCCTAAAAATGCCCAACAAACTTAGAGTCTCTATCACTCACTATGGTCCTAGGCACACCATGAAGTCGAACCACAAACTCAAAGAATAGCTCGGGATCTCACTCGCACTATGTGTGGTCCTACATGGAATAAAGTGGGCCATCTTGGAAAACCTATCCACAACCACAAAGATGGAATCGCGGCCTTTCCTAGACTTAGGCAAACCGGTAATGAAATCCATGGACAAGTCTTCCCAAGGGCCATGGGGAATGGGTAGGGGTGTGTACAAACCTTGGGGACTCGATCTAGCCTTCCCCATTTGACAACTCACACAACTCCTACAATACCTCGTAACCTGCTTAGCCATGTGTGGCCAAAAGAAATGTTTCCTCAATGCAGCCAAGGTCTTAGCAATCCCAAAATTGCCTCGGCCATCATGTGTCTCTTGAATAAGGAGGTGCCTAATGGAAGAACTAGGGATACACAACTTCCCTGCCTTATACAAATACCCCCCATCCATAAAGAAAGACTCAAACTCACGACTCTCAAGGCATCTCTCATAGATAGGCTTGAAGAAAACATCAATCAAATACAAGTCTTTAATTAAAGAAAATCCAAGCACCTTAGTTTGCAATTGAGTCAAAAGAGAGTACCTATGAGAGAGAGCATCGGCCACGACGTTCTCCTTACCCTTCTTGTGCACCACCATATATGGAAAAGTCTCCATAAACTCCACCCATCGAGCATGTCGCCGATTGAGTGTCGTTTGGCCCTTGAGGAAGCTAAGTGCCGAGTGATCCGAGTGAATCACAAACTCCCTTGGCCAAAGGTAGTGCTGCCAAGTCTTGAGTACCCTGATCAAAGCATATAATTCTTTATCATAAGTAGGGTAGTTCAGAGTCGCACCTGTGAGCTTCTCACTAAAGAAGGCTATTGGCCTCTTCTCCTGGTGAAGGACACCACCAATGCCCACATCGGAAGCGTCACATTCGATCTCGAAGTGCTTGGAGAAGTCCGGTAGTTGTAGCAATGGTGCACGGCACAAAGAATCCTTCAAAGCTTTGAAGGCTGCCTCATGCTGGGGAAGCCAAACCACCACGGCTCCCTTCTTGGTCAATTCATGTAGAGGCACGGCAATCGAAGAGAAGTCCTTCACAAACCGGCGATAGAACCCAGCCAACCCTAAAAAAGATATCACCATGGTAGGGTTGGTAGGCGTGGGCCACTCCTTTATCGCCTTGATCTTCTCGGCATCCACACGTAGCCCTTCCTTGGACACGACAAACCCTAAAAAATTGGTCGAGTCCGAGACAAAACTGCACTTCTTGAGGTTGTCGTAAAGCTGCTCCTTTCGAAGTGTCTCAAACACCTTTCGAAGGTGCTCCACATGATCCTGCAAGCTACGTGAGTACACAAGAATATCATCAAAATAAACAACAACAAACTCACCTAGAAACTCCCTCAAGACGTGGTTCATTAATCGCATGAATGTGCTCGGGGCGTTGGTGAGGCCGAATGGCATGACAAGCCACTCATAGAGATAGTACTTGGTCTTGAACGCCATCTTCCACTCGTCCCCTTCCTTCATCCGGATTTGGTGATATCCACTACGCAAGTCAATCTTGGAGAACAACGAGGCGCCGTGGAGCTCATCCAACATGTCATCTAGACGGGGAATCGGGTAGCGGTACTTCACCGTGATCTGGTTGATGGCACAGAAGTCCACACACATCCTCCATAAGCCATCCTTCTTTGGCACAAGGATCACGGGCACGGCACAAGGGCTCAAGCTCTCCCGGACGTAGCCTTTCTCAAGCAACTCCTGGACCCGGCGTTGAAGCTCCTTGGTTTCCTAGGGCCAGCTTTGTAGGCGGCTCTATTGGGCAAATATGCTCCAGGGACCAAGTCAATCTGGTGCTCTATCCCACGGACAGGCGGCAAGCCTTGGGAAAGGTCCTTGGGTAGGACGTCGGCGAACTCAAGCAGCAGCGCGGCCACAGGCAACGACAAAGGCTTCGCCTCGGCGCTCCCATTACTGGATGTAGGCACAAGCAGAAAACAAGGTCTTTGACCCTTGATAGCCGGTGTCAACTCACTGGGCCTCGCCAGAAGCAACCTTTGCTCGCAGCGGCCTTGCAATCCGGGCGTTGTCGGGGATCTTATGGACAACGGCGACTTCGCTCGGACACTGAGCCCTGGATGGTCTCCATTGGTGTGATAAGGGCCAGTGCTCGAGCTAGATTTGGATTCGCCTAACCAAGTCTCCTTGGGCCTCTGTTTTCCCTTCTTCGCAGCAGCGTGCTCGGCACTAGGGGCCTGTAGGGAGGCACTGGGTGCAGCAGTGGTGGCACTCGACTTTTTGGAGCTAGTGCCCGACCTAAAAGCAGTATGGCCAGGATTGGGGTCGAGACGCTTTGGTGGGCCAGTCGGAGGCGCATTAGGGCTAGCCGCAACGGCTTCGATGGCCTTTTATCGATCCCTTTTAACCTGATCCTGCAATATCTCATGGGGAGACATAGGTAAGAGGGTCATGCGCTTCCCGTGGTAGGTAAACACATAGGTATTTAGATACCCGTCGTGAAGCACGCGACGATCGAATTGCCATGGGCGCCCAAGCAAGAGATGGGTGGCGTCCATAGCAATTACATCACACAAGATGGTGTCACTGTATTGACCAATGGAAAAGGGTATGAGGCACTGTCGTGAGACAGTGTTACCTAAAGTGGAGGAAATCCATTGAAGGCCATAGGGCTGCGGATGTGGCATCGTCTCCAAATTGAAGTGTTTGACGACCTTGTCATTGATTATATTGCAGCAGCTACCACCATCAATAATCACGCTAAGAGTGGCTGTCTTGACGATGCACCGGGTGTGAAAAATATTTTCACGTTGGTCGACAAGAGAAGCCTCCTTCACCGTGAGGATTCAGCGTGTCACAAGGCTTAGCGGCGTCCAGGCGTGGAGCGCGGCAGCCTCGCAAGTGTACTCCTCCTCCTCGTCTTCCAAGCCCTCCTCAATGGCCTCCAAGGCAGGCTCGTCATCATCCTCCATGGACTCGTACCAGGCCGTTGCGTTGGAGAAAAGCACACGCTTGGCATTGGGGCAATATCGCTTGTAATGGCCCGGCCACCACATTTGTAGCACTCCAATTGACTAGTGCGTTCTGGGGCCAACGATTGTGTCGTCGGTGCCACGGCGCGGTTGGAGCTAGCTGTGGGCGCCGTGGACTTGGCACTGCGGCCTTGGGTTGGCGCCATGGAGCCTGAAGCACTTGAACGCACATTTCCCCGCGACCGCGGCACTGTTCCCCGCGACCGCGGCCTTGTGCTTCGCCGAATGCTTGCTTTTGTTGTCAATTCGCGACCGCGGTTATGAAACCGCGCCCGAGGATTCTTTTATGTCGCTCTCCCGTGGCTCTCTCCCATCGCGGCACTCCTCTTGTAGTGGCTTCTTGGCCTTCATCTCTTCAACGCTTCAATACTCCACTAAAATCTTCCTTTCCACCATTTCTTCTCTACAACTCCATTCTCCTAAAATGTCTTCTAAACCCACACAAATGGGACCTAATATCCTAGTAACAGCTCCTAGTTACGCACTACAAAGTAGAGTGTATCAAATTCCCCCATGCTTAGACATTGTTTGTCCTCGAGTAAGCTAATGGAAACCTACTCCACCAATGAAATACCCAAGGTCTTAGGAAGCACAACAAAACAATCTCCACTAAGAGTTGTACCTACTCATGAATCTCCACCAGTACCAATACATCAACACAACACACCAGCTTCAAGGAAAGTAGAGTACTTCCCCCAAGCTTAACCCGAACACCATAGAGTGAATGTGACCATCTAATCCTAGATCCAGTCTATCTTCTTTATAACTCCCAAAGTGACCTACCCGAATCCTCCTTATGACTCCACCACTTATGTCGCCACGCCAGAATGAATGAATCCTAATAATCACTCCTCTTGTTTTCACTCATTTTGCCTAGGCACCCTTTCGGGTTTTCACCTAGCCACTCATTTCATTTTTCAAAGATGAGCTCACCAGTCCTCACATCGCTCTTCAGCCTCTTTTTATCCCAGCCTAATGCTGGTCTGGGCCACCTGCTTATTGCATAAGCCGTCTTTTCAGGTTTTCGACTTAGCCCAGGATTATATTTTTTTTAATAATAAAAACAGTAGTATAGACGACCAACAAGTATAACTCTCTCCTACATGCTTAAATATTACATTGTCCTCAATGTAATGAAAGACGAAAAATGAAACTCTGGGGGGAAAGAAAGATACCCACTAGCGATGCCGAGGTGGTCTGCGTCTCGGATGTCGTGGCTGGCGTGGCGGTGGAAAGTCATGGAAACAAGAGTCTCTGGTGCAATGGCGGGAGGCAATGAAATTAAGCCCATTGGTTGTCGGTCCCCTATATGTCTCCCACTTGTGTGAAGCAGAGGCGTCCCACTGCTTGATGTGAAAGCACTACACCAACGACTGATCTCGGAGCATCCGCATGTCCTCATCAAGCTCAGCTATCCACTCCCCATACTGTCTACCGAGGTTTGCAAGATCACTCAAAGTGCCTGTTGCACTGTGTTGTCCATCAGCAGCATATGCATAATCAGTGAAAGCAGTATCAACCGGCATATCTGCAAAGTCCTCTTGCTGCTCCTCCTCATCATCATCAACTGCATCATGTGTTCCATCATGAGGTACCAAATGGAAATCTCACGCTAATCTCCTCCTCCTCAGCAGCTAAAGCATGTCATGGCGTCTTCAGATTTTTATTTTTTTTATTTTTTTTTCCAAATGAGAAGACTTACAGTGATAAAACCACGGTCGCGGTTTTGGGACGGTTTTGGGACCGCAATCGTGGTTTTGCATCTGTTGTGCTGCGGACTCCGTCTTCGAAACTCCTACCTGCATTTTAGTCTAAAAACGAAACAACAATAATAGAAACTTGAAAAGAAAAGACATGAAAAGAATTACATACCTCGGGTTGTCTCCCGAGCAGCGCCTTGGTTAACGTCGTGGCTCGACTCAGTGCTTTTCAGATCAATTTAAGTTAGCACATCAACATAACACAAAGAATCATTATCATGAGGGTGTTTCTTAGTACCATCAATGTTATACTCCATCCTTACCCCCATCAAATTCCATAGTGAGTGAACCACTACTCACATCAATTCTTGTGTTAGCCGTTTTCAGAAACGGTCTACCTAACATCACAGGGGTTGCATGCTGTCATGTCCCATATCCATCACAAAGAAGTCAGCAGGAAAAATCATATTATCAATCTTTACCAGAACATCCTGTACTACTCCTTTTGGATAAACATTAGACAAATCCGCCAATTGAATCATTGTCCCGGTTTCATGCAATGGTCCAAGCCCCAAAGATTCATATAGCGAGTAAGGCAACACATTAATAGATGCACCTAAATCTAACATGGCTTTATCAAACTTGGTGTCACCTATCGTGCAAGGAATGCTAAACATGCCAGGGTCGCTACACTTCTTAGGCATTCGCTTTTGAAGCATAGCGGACACATTTTCACTTACCTGAACCTTTTTCTTTACCTTCAACTTCTAGTTCCTATTGATCGTACATAGTGCCTTAAGAAATTTAGCATAACGAGGAACACTTTTAATCAATTTTATCAAAGGGATGTTTACCTCACAGTTACTGAAGGTCTCGAAAATCTCATTGTCGTTCTCCGGCCTTCTAGTGTCCTTCAGCGCCTCAGGGAATGGCGCAACGGGCTTGTACGAACTGAGTGGAGGAAAATATGGACGCACATAATCATCTTGGTGTTCTGCAGCAAAACCGCGGTCGCGGTTCCTCTTCTGGAAAATCTGGCGTTTCAAAGACCAAACTGCGGTCGCGGAAAATTGTCCGCGGTTGCGGATTTTTACGTTGTTCATCCTCTGAAATTTCATCTTTCTGTAGTGCCTCCTCTGTAAGAAAACCGCGGTCGCGGTTTTGGACCCTGTAGCCTCCATCACTTCATATGATTCATCCCTTTCAGCTAAGGGACCTCTGTTATCCATGTGCTTCCCACTCCTCAGCATTATTGCACTCACATTCTGTATTGGGTTCAACTCTGTTTACGACGGGAGTTTACGCGCACCCCTAGCCTCCAGTTTGCTCACTGCCAAAAAGATATGTCCCACCTGATTCTCCAAGTTTTGAATGCTAGACTTGGTCTCATGATGAAATTGCACCATACTGCTCTGCATTGTAGACACAGTCTGAGTTATGGTGGTCATGCTCTGAGCAAGAGATTTAATCATGTCGTCAACAGACATTGAGGAACTCGGACTCTGCCCCTGAGGTCTAGGATCATATGGCGATCGGAATTGTTGTTGTGGACCTCCAGGCTGCTGAAATTGTTGTTGCCGCTACAGAAACTGTTGTGGCCTCGGATGGAACTCTTGGTTGTCACGGCCTTGTGAAGGGTTCTGTTGGTTCCCGTATCTCAGATTGGGGTGATCTCTCCACCCTGGATTATAAGTATTGGAGTACGGGTCATATCTTGGCCTCAGTGGACCAAAACCTCCTATAGCATTCACTTCAGCGGTAGGCTCTTGCAGTGTTGGACACGCATCAGTAGGGTGCATCATGTCATAGCAGATGCCACAGGTCTTAACTTGTTGCTGGTTTCCTTTCACCATGAAACGCCTCATCATCTCCTTCAACTCATTCACGTCAGATTACAGTGAAGAAGATGGATGAGAATTTGCGGCCTTTACTGCTTGAAAGCTTGCTCTCTTGCTAAACTGCCTTGAGCCCTCAGATAGCTCAGAAAACATCTCAAAAGCTGCAGCAGGCGTCTTGTTCAGAATATTACCGCCACAGGCTGTGTTCACCATTTTGCGCTCATCATCAAGAAGTCCTCCATATAGGTATAAAATGAGATCCTGGTCAGAATAACCATGGTATGGACAGCTTGACATCAACCTCTTGAATCTCTCATAGTACTCATACAAAGTCTCAGTAGCATATTGTTCGATGTTGCTAATGTTCTCCAGAAAGGTCTTCTTCATCTTAGCCCATGTATCTATGCTTCCTGGAGCTAGATAGTAGAACCAGTCATTGGCCGAATCCTTCAGAGAGAAAGGAAAGGCCCTCAGTTTGATTTGGTCCTCAGTGACTCCCCTTGGCTTTATGCTGGTGCAGACAGCGTGAAATTCGGAAAGATGCTTGTTGGGGTGTTCTCCATTCATCCCATAGAAGTGGGGTAGCAAGTGAATTAATCCAGACTTCAACTCAAAATTGACCCCATCCGCCAATTCGGGAAATTGCACAAAAAGCGGTTGATGTTCCAGATTTGGTGCAGTTAGCTGCCTCAAAGTCTGCTGTTGTTCAGCCATCTCGAGTTGCTCATGACCTTCTCTGTAGTTCCTGGAAAGTGTTCGCTCAATCTCTGTATCAAAATCTAAAATTGGAGAATTAGTAGCACGAGTGTGGACCATAAGACAGGTCCACACAACAGTTGATAAACAAACAAACAAACAAAGAAAGAAACAGAAATTTTAATTCCCCGGCAACGGCGCCAAATTTGACTAGGCTAAAGTCGTTATGCCTATCAAAGAATCCCTAAAAACCTAACCAAGTATAGCAAGCAAGTAAGGGTCGAACCCAAGAGAATCAAATGATGTATTTCTATGTAGGAAAATAAGTTACCAACTAGGAACTAGGGGGGATTGTTGTTTGATTTTCTATAACTAATGGATTAAAGCAGAAAATGGTTAAGATTGTTGTAAATATGATTGTGAGGGCGCTTCACCTAACATATATCCACACTTCAGTATGATAGGTTGATCATTGATTATCTCAAGTTCATTCAATCCTATGATTGTTCCTATTTCGATCTTATGTATATTAACAGGTCAACCAGTCCTGAAAATACTAACTATTAAACAATCAAGAAACTATCAAGATTTAATTTAACAGCAGCAGTAAGCATAGGAATTAAGCAGGATACATGCAACACTTAACAACCAGCCAGTATTCAACATGCAATCAATTCTCTTCACAATAAACATTCACAACCAGTTCCTGTACATTGTGGTTGCTACTCTAGATAATGAATTTCAACTAGAAATAACTAAATCCTAGCAATAGAAAATTACTAATATCAACTAGTTGATCAGGCTAGTCAAATCAGCAAAACTCAATAAAGATAAGTTCAAAGAGAATTAATACAACCCAAAGGAAATAGAACAAGAGTTATAATCTCACAACCAAATCAATTGAAGGATTCAATCGTCAGGCGAAACAATGGAAACTTAGTTCTTCATAGTCTTCTACAAAAACAAAACCCTAGAGAAAATAATGAACGATGATAAAAGTGATAATGAAAGTCTGATGTTCCAAAAGAAAGATAAAGCACTCTCAAAACCTAAACTTCCCAAAGATAACAATAATAATCTCCTAAAAATATAATAAACAGAATAAAAGGAAATAAAAAAGAAATAAAATAAACAAAGATCTCTGACGAAATCCCGAAACGCGCCGCGCATGGACCCGCGACCGCGGCACTGTTCCCCGCGACCGCGGCCTTGTGCTTCGCCGAATGCTTGCTTCTGTTGTCAATCCGCGATCGCGGTTATGAAACCGCGCCCGGGGATTCTTTTATGTCGCTCTCCCGCGGCTCTCTCCCATCGCGGCACTCCTCCTGTAGTGGCTTCTTGGCCTTCATCTCTTCAATGCTTCAATACTCCACTAAAATCTTATTTTCCACCACTTCTTCTCTACAACTCCATTCTCCTAAAATGTCTTCTAAACCCACACAAATGGTACCTAATATCCTAGTAACAGCTCCTAGTTACGCACTACAAAGTAGAGCGTATCAATCAACAACAATGCCTACCACATCGAGTTACCGCCCACCTATGGAGTCCACGATGTGTTCAACGTCGCCGATTTGGTACCCTACTTGGTGGACGATGAAGTCGACCTTGATGCGCTGGATTCGAGGTCGAAACCTTTCCATGGAGGAGAGGATGATGTGGCTACGCCCCATCAAGCGCCACCTCCAAGAGTTGCCGCCCTGGATGCCGCCCCGGATGCCTAGCCGCCGCGCATGTGGTTCCGAGAGACTTTATACATACATTTTGGGTCATCATTTCATGCCTGTAATGTTTGTGTTTCATTATTTCATTTTAGACTTGGTTTATTTTTCCTTGACAATATGGCATTAAATGCCTAGGTTTGATGCTCGGTTTTGGCCTTGGCCGTGTAGCCTTTATAAGGCCTTCTTGGACATTGTCTTCCTCACGTTAATTTGAATCAAAAACCCTCCTCAGTATTTTTGGCTGCCTCCCTTGGTGTTCCTCAAACATCCGCTCGTGAGTAAGATCGAGCCCGGGGTCCTTGGATCGAGTGAGTCACATCTCGTCCCATCGCCACCCATCGTCTTCAAGCCTCGGTGAGTCGCATCCGAGCTCGGAGTCGCTTATCCCTTCCCATTGGTTCGAGTTCCCTCTTCACCCACAACACCGAATCCACATCTCCTCTCCGTTGTCGCTTGTCGAACCACCCCCGCCGTCTCCGTCGGCCCTTGCGCCTGTTTTCCGACCACCGTCTTGGAGCTTGCCTTGCACTGTGGCCATCCCGGATCCTTGCTCACGGCACGTCACCTGTGGATGGGTTGCTCGAGCCCCGAGAGGCTCGGCTACGGAGTTTGGCATGTTAGTCGTGACGAGAGTGACCGGAGGGGTCTGAAACATACCAGTGTGCTGGGAAGCATTGGTCTCCACTGCGGGTGTCATGTCCACTCCATCTAGATCGAGTCGTATGGGTAATCCTTCTGTATTGACCATACGTCTTGAGCCTCTGGGAATCGATACGGACGAGTGTACCTGCGATCTTAGAAACTCATTTTCACGGGTTAATCGAGCGATTTTGGATTCAGATTGAGCACTTAGCGTTTCGGTCCTGGTACGCTGTTGGACTAGCTCTTCTTGAAGGACGTTCATGGCTTTTGCAAGTTCTTGTATTTGTGAATCCGCGACTGGATGGGCATTGACGTTCTCTTCTTGATTTTTGATTTGGACGTTGTCCTGGGATGGATCTTCGACGGGGACCACGGGGTTTCATGAGCCTGTCACGATGGCATGAGTATCGGATTGTTCTCTTCTTGATTTTTGATTTGGACGTTGTCCTGGGATGGATCTTCGACGGGGACCACGGGGTTTCATGAGCCGGTCACGATGGCATGAGTATCGGATTGATGATTGGATCGCTGATTGGCTAGATGCCCCACGGTGGGCGCCAAATTATTTTGGGGCGAAAAGATCGAACTGACCTGAATCGCCTTAAGAAGGGCAACTAGACAACAACAGTTTTGATTATATTCGAATGATCCAAATCAAACAAAGATCTAGACGAAATAAGATTAAAAAGATGCAGAGGCAAGCTTATCTCCTCTGAATAAGAGACTAGTCGAATCAAAGGATTTAGTCGTCGGTCGCTTCAACATTGAAACAAAGATTCGAGCTTGAGAATTCTGATGAATGTAAGTAAGAGAGTAGTCATCCGTATTATGTCAAATTTGTGTGCTTTACAATGATCTCAAATCCCTTTATATACACATTGGATTTCCAAAGATTTAGCTAAACTAGCCGTTTATCCTCCGTGATCTTCGCTCGCCAGCTTTGATTACCAGATGGCCATGATCTTGCGATATTTATGATTGATTACGTGGGTTATAACTGCTACATGGAGAGATATATTAACCTCCATAATCCGGGTTTTAATAACTTCTCTCATCTTGTCATGGCCGTGATCCTCGTTTGTCGTTTAATCAGTCGGTCGCTCCAAACGAGAAGGTCACTCTATCCGTTGGGCTGCTTCCTTGAAGGTTCATTAAGAGTGAGGCCTAATAATATCCAACCTTAACAAGCAAAATACTGACTTAAATTGTTATTATATAGTCTTCCATTAGCAGTAAAAAATCAAGTAAGATAGAGAAATTTCAGATTTGAAGTACCTGAAAATCCATCATAAGCTCCTTGAGCTTGAACCTGAGCCCATTTGTGACGGCATTCCGAGTCCGATCGATCGGCTCGCCGAGCTTCATAGACAATCAGCGTTTTCTGCATTGGCACGATCCATCCGCGGGGCGAGACTTGATAGAGCGAGCCTTCTTCAGAACGGCGACGACGTCGGAGTTCATCTTCACCCGGAAAGCCTTGATAGCGTCCGGTTTGTGGATCGAATTGCTCTCCTCGTGGGAGGATTCGAGCCTCAAAAGTGTATCCTTAATGGAAGCATCTCGGTTCGGATCGGTGGTGAAAGAACGGACATCAAAACTTTGTTTATATAGTCCCACATATCAAGGCTGACGTCTTGAGTCTGTGTCACACGTGTCCTGTATGCACCAATAAAGCTTTTAAATAACAGACACGTAGGACCAGTGAATGCTCTTGCATCACGTAGAGATGAAAAAAAAAACTCCTAAATGACTTTAAAGTCAATTGATCACTCCTCATCAAACACCGATTTAACAAGGGCAATGTGTTTACTTATAAAAGCATCCACTACATATGAAATTGCCTGAACACATGCATATATCCCTCAATTCCATCTCCCTCTTTTTTAGTAGTTAGGATTTGCTTCCACCATTCTAAATTATCAATTTCTATATTACCATCATTAGTATTGATCTACACATGACTTCTTTTGCATAGTTCAAAAGTGATTTGGTCTTTGTAGTCAGGTAACAATCGTTGCTTATATATAGTTCACATTGTTTTTTTTTTCCACTTAGATATGTACCTCTAGTTTATTAGAGGTTCATACGTAATACATTAAAAGTTCATCACTTGTAGAAAAATGGGCATTGGTTACGGTTTCTTTTACCACGGTTGCGTGTTTTTTCGTGGTAAATGAGCATGCTTAGCATTATTATCCCGGTTCTTCAAACGACCGTGGTAATTTTACGGTTGCTTTTACCACGGTTGCGTGTTTTTTCGTGGTACTTTTACATGCTTGGCATTATTACCTCGGTTCTTGAAACAACCGTGGTAATTGTGTATGATTGATTTTACCACGGTTGCGTGTTTTTTCGTGGTAATTTTACATGCTTAGCATTATTACATCGGTTCTTGAAACAACCGTGATAATTGTGTATGGTTGCTTTTACCACGGTTGCGTGTTATTTCGTGGTAATTTTACATGCTTGACATTATTACCTCGGTTCTTGAAACAACCGTGATAATTGTGTATGGTTACTGTTATCACGGTTGCGTGTTTTTTCGTGATAATTTTATATGTTTGGCATTAATTGTTCAAGAACCGAGGTAATTGTGTATGGTTACTTTACCACGGTGAGTGTCTCAGACTCTCTCATTCCCTATTTCTCCCCGTTCTCCATTATCGTTAGCTCCTACCAAATTGCCCAGTTTCGAACCCTAAAAAATCTCTTACACCAGTCCTCTGCTTCCCTTCTATTTCTCCCTCTCCAGATTAGACACTGGCGATCTCCATTCACGAAGGCGGAAGGTCAGGCGGCGATCTCCGTTCTCCACGCGAGTTCGCCACGAGTCATCTCCTCCATCATCTATGCTAACAACAAGGAGAATCGCCCGGATTTTGCTTCCCTGGCCACCGACGCCAACATGGAGGTCGAGGTTTCACCCAGCGGCTGGAGCGACTGAGGAGCAACAGTGACACCACTGAGAGATCGCGTTTTCGAGATTCGATTGCAGGAGTTGATGCTCAGAGGTGAGTTTCAGAAATAGCTGGAGGTCGACCACGACCACGAAGGCACGAACCACTAGTCCACTACCGTCTACCAAGTACCAAGGCGAGCGAGCAGCGGACCGAGACGAGGCGAGACAACGATCTCTATTGTTTTCTTCATCTGGACTGTCAAGGTAATTCTTTCAACTTCCAGATCCTGCTAGTGTTTATGCGTTTTCGTGTTCTAGTCTTCTAGATTGAGATTTTTTAGATTCAATTATTGTTTGGGGATAAAATTTCGTGTCTGCTGGCTGGCAATCCTGCTGCATGTATTGACAGTATTGTGCAATGGTAAGGACGAATCAGGGTCTGGAAATGGTGATGATTCAGTTGGTTCTATGACCAATCACAACTGTAATCTTCCACGATATGATGACATGATATTTTTAATCAATCCTGGATCACCACACTGGAAGTGCCCTGACAAGCGTTCACCAAATGTTGTTGAAAGATCATACACAGTTGATGATGATTATGTTGAAGAGAAGAATGGACAGTCAGAACATGGTACCAATGCAGAGGATCCTTCCCTTGATGTAGTTTTTGTTCACGGCCTTCGTGGTGGGCCTTTCAAGTCTTGGCGTGATACGTTCCTGGCTTCCTGCAGAACAGATTTTCTTATTTAATTAATTTTAGGAAGATACTTAAGTGGTTTCTATCAATGCTATTGTTCTGTATCTATGTTTTATGTTTCTGTTTCTTCTATTACCATTTTTGTGGTGTGGGTAGGGAGTAGGTTAGGTATATGGCTATTTACTCAAGTGTCTTCCTCCACTTGTGAATTCTGCAATTGCATAGTGCATATTTTCTTAAGAGCTGATGAATGTGTGTTGCCTTTTTCAGTGTAGCTCCATTCACCTTTTGTACGTTGGGAATGCAGGTTAAGCCTGAAATTGTTAGCTGGGAACCTCGAATTATTGTCCTTCATAATTTTTTGAGCACGGAGGTACATGATTTATCCATTTTAACCTACTTCTCTTTTACTTGCAATTTTTCAAACACTTGTACCCAAATATTGTCACGGTTTGAATCTATTGGATCTGACTGTTGGTATGATCTCTTCTATATTTGAATCTTAAGTCTGTAATCATATCAATGCTTTCTGCTTATTAGACTGAAAATTTTCCATCTAATAGAGCATGCACGTGTTACAGATTGATGTCTATTTTAAAACAGGATAAGAATAAAAATTCTGTCACTTTTAAGTTTGGGTTGCTTTAAAAATTCAGAAAGTATAATGTGATATAGGAATGGGTCCAGCCTTAATGTATGTAAGCTCGCTTTTGTCATTATTCCTTTCCTGTATCATTTTCATCCTACTAACCTATTAGTAAAGAATGGGAGTAGCTTTGATTAAATCAGGTATCAACTCATCGACGTCTTTTCCATCTTGTTTGATATAAACTGATTTTGCAGGAATGTGATTACCTTCGTGCAACTGCGTCGCCTCGTCTTCAAGTTTCTACCGTTGTTGATACAAAAACTGGAAAGGTTTGCATCTTCCTCTACCCTCTTTGGTGCGGTCTCCATTGTGTTATTGTTGTAAGGAGTTGTTTGCTTTTGTTCGTCTGTTTTAAGACACGGTTTATGTTACTTGCTTCAAAGATGTTTCAAATATAAGTTCTTTTATACCAAGAGACGTTAAAAAGCATTACCGAGAAACAACTACATGACCTTTCTGTGCTCTCATCAGTTTTACTTACATACTAACCTGTAAGTGCTCATTCACTAATGATCTTCTCAGCTTAAAATTGTTTGACCCATAATGAATATCTCATTATACCCTCTTAACATATGAGTTACTGAGTTAGTAGTGGAAAATCATCAGAAAGAATCCGAAACCTGGGAATCTTGCTATAAGTTTTAGAAGATCAATGCAGGAGCAAATAAGGAGTCCATATTTTCGACATAAGAACAAAAGGAGGCAGATTTCACCAATTTTGACCAAAAAAATTGCACTATGCATCTATTAGTTTTTGTTCTGTCCGGGGAAGGTTTTGCCGCATATATTTTGCTGAATGTTTCTTGAACGGCGTAGACCTTTCTCAAAGAACAGTGCTACTCTTTATCTTTGCCTTGGGTGAGATCCTTGCCTTAAGTGGTTTCTATCATGGCGCATATCTGAGAACAAGTCATCAACCAAGTCTGGACCTGTGGAGAAGATTGATCAGGAAGCTGGGAAGCAAGGAACCTTTTGGCCAGGTGAATGGCTTTCAGCTGATTTTCCTCATGCCCGCTTGTTTTCACTTAAATACAAGGTTTGTTTGCATTTGGTTCTTTCGAACTTTTTTTGTTTAGGAACTTTGAATTAGTTTTTTTTTTAAAAAAATAGTTCTCGACCTTTTTTTGTTTAGGAACATTCAGCAGGATTGCACGGGCATTACTCTTGAGAAGTTGCTGCCAATGCACATTGCCATCTTAATCATGGATGAACGCAGGGAACTTGCTCATATCTTCAGAATTACTTAATTCATGGAGTATAATGTGATGTGAATTAGTTGTATTTAGAATTAACCTTGTATGAGATATATCTTCTTCCTTGTTGAGTGAAAATTTACATTATTTTAGTGTTGATTCAAGGGGGTAGGAGGAAAGACTTTGAGTTGAGATTTTGAAGCCTATGAGGTAACAACAAGTGCGCCCCATAATTTCAAGTGTAGAAGTGTGGCTCCAAATTTTGCTTGTGAGACTTCGGCCTTTTGAAGTTATGACAATACATTAATGTATAATATTTTGACATTATTTGATCGATTCATTTTGATAAATGACAATTTTGTGTATGATATAATAAATATTATAAATTAGGTATCAAAAGATGTGTACATTTGCCTCGGTTTATAGGGTTATAACAATTTACCATGATTCGATCAAATGTATTATGATTCAATTTTACTGCGGTTATATAATTTTACCACGGTTCAAAAATTATTTACCATGATCAATTTTACAACGGTTATACAATTCTACTACGGTTTATTCACTTATTAAACTGTTACATTTTTACCATGGATGTCCCATTTACCACGGTTCAACAACCGTGGTACATATGCAACCGTGATAAATGTGCAACCGTGGTAAACATGTTTACCACGGCCAAGTTTACCACGGTTGATTAACTGTGGTAACATTTGCAAAATAACCGTGATAAAAAACCTTTTTTCCACTAGTGCATACATAATAGAAGAAAGATTCACGCTAAAAAAATTATCAAATCATGAATTCATCTTTTAGTTAGCTATGTCACTAAGGTTTATAAGTAATACATTAAATATTCATACATAATATAAGAAATATTTACATTAAAAAAAAATTCAGGATCATGAGTTTATTTTGTAGGTATCTATGTGTAAGGTTCATACATAATAACAAATAGTTTATTCATAATATAAGAAAGAAAGGTTCACATTTAAAAAAAATACATGATCATGAGTTGGTCTGTTTAGCTAGCTATGTTTGAGGTTCATTAGAGTTCATAGGTAGTATACTAAAGGTTCATACATAATAGAAGAAAAGTTCACATTAAAATGAAATTTCCAAGATCATGAATTTCATCTTTTAACTAGTTATGTCACTAAAGATTTTAGGTTTACACGAATCCACTAAAGGTTCATACATGATATAAAAAAAGGTTCACATTAAAAAGAAAAAAACCAAGATCACAAGTTCATGTTATAGCTAGCTATGTTACTACAGGTTATACGTAATACACTAAAGGTTCATACATAATATAAGAAATGTTCACACTAAAGAAGTCCATGATCATGAGTTTATTTTTTAGGTATCTATGTGTGAGGTTCATACGTAATACATAGGTTCATACATAATATAAGAAAGGTTCATACGAAATACACAAAAGGTTCATACATAATATAAAAAAGGTTCACATTAAATAAATTCAGGATCATGAGTTTATTTTTTTTTTGTATCTATGTGTGAGGTTCATACGTTATACACTAAAGGTTTATGCATAATATATGAAAGGTTCGCATTAAAAAAATACATGATCGTGAGCTCATCTTTTTTTTTAGCTCGCTATGTTTGAGGTTCACTAGAGTTTATACGTAATACACTAGAATAGGGTTTATGAACCTTTAGAATAGGGTTTATGAACCTCCGTTTAGGGTTATAAATCTCTAAAATAGGATTTATGAACTGTCATTTAGGGTTTATGAACCTCTAGAATAGGATTTATGAACTGTCATTTAGGGTTTATGAACCTCTAGAATAGGGTTTATGAACCTCCGTTTAGGGTTAATGAATCTCTGTTTAGGATTTATGAACCTCTAGAATAGGATTTATGAACTTCTAGTATTAATTTTATTTGTTTGTAAACCTCTCGTATAAAGTTTGTGAACCTAAGTTCACACACACATTTGTGAACCTAGGTAGATTCGTGAATTTTAAAAATTTATGAACCTCTAGCATAATATGTATGAACCTAGATACATTAGTGCATTTTAATAACGTATTGTCAACCTATGTATATGTTTGTTAACCATAGCATAAGGTTTGTGAACCTTAGTATAAAGTTAGTTTGTGAACCTCTGATACAAAGTTTGTGAACCTCTAGTATAAATGTTACGAACCTACGACATAAGTTTTGTGAACCTCTAGAATAAATGTTGTGAACCTCTTGTATAAGTTTTGAAAACCTCTAATATAAAGTTTGTGAACTTGTATAAATTTTGTGAATCTCTTGTATAAAGTTTGTAAACCTTTAATATGAAGTTTGTGAGTGGCGTGCTCAACTAATTAACTCACAACTCTTAACTCCTATTTCCCTTCGATGCCAATTTTCATTGTTCTAGTAAAATTTACACAAAAGGTTATTTTGGCTACCAAATGAAAGAGAATTGCAAAGTGACCAACAAAACCACTATATGATTCCTCAAACCACAATTTTGCATATCGATACCTAGAGGATCCACCTACTTCATCTTCAGTGTTACTCATATGAAGTGCTTAGGATTGAGTGAACCCACGTCCCATAGAGAAAGATCATATGCTTCAGCAATGACAACTTTCCCTCTATTTCTCCATTGCAATGGAAACGAATTTTCCATCACGAGTACAAGTTTCTGCACATCCCATTTCATCGAATTATACCGTTGGTGCATTCTCAATCTCTTCCCTCCCACCGACACCGAAAGCAGAATAATGACCAAATCTCTTCTGAATTACTCTGGTATCTCGAAATCATCATCATCATTAGACTTTGAATTCATCAAAGGAAGCACAAATATAGGCCTTCCAGGATCGACACTGTATGCAAGAACCCAAAATCGTTGTCTAAGTCCGTCAAGTTCGGGGAGAATGAATCGAGATTTTTGGTGTCTGATTCAGCGGTAGGTTTAGTATTTTTCCACCTCCATTGGACTCTAATGGTGAAATGCACCGGGGAGGCCCACCACCATGAATTGGAAATGTAGATGCATCCACAGTGCTAGAAGCATTCAACCTTTGCAGCATCCTTATGTTATTTTGTCAAAAAACTAGTCAAAATCGTGAATGCTACTAAGGCAAATGTGTTAGCAAGAGACAAAGTGTTCCCTTCAAATTTTGGATCAATCGATTTCATGGCAGTGGTGGTAGCAAAGGGCCAACGAAAAGCTCTCTTTCTCAGAAGTCGACGAGGAAGCATCGGAGTCGGAATCCTTGGAGGAGCGTAGAGCGAGAACAATGTTAGGGTTTGGGGAGAATCAGAGGGAGAAAGGAGAGTGTTGTAAATGGGGTGGGGTGATTTATGTCCTTTCTCTCTTGTTTTCAAATTAATTACAAAATTGACACCGTTTATGTTCATCTGATGCGCGTGTATGTATTCTACATGATATGTATCTCTTAATGTCGTCCCTTGATTACTTTAATCTTGTGGTGGAAGAGCGTCCGCACTAAACATGTTAGAACTTGTCCGCACCAGAACCGGACTGCTTTTTATTAAAATTTGTTAGATTTGAAATTTGCTAAATTAGCGATATAATAATAAATTATAAATTTAAAAATCCCAAAATTTGTAAACGTACAATAATTTTGATGGCTTTTTATATAATAGTTTTAATATATATATATATATATATATATATAGAAGTAGGTTCAAGTGCATATAGGTAATATGGTAAATAGTGGAGAGTGTTATTATCCATTAGATTAAACTAATCCAATGGTAGAGATTTAACCAAATAAATTAACATGTTTTGTGAAGTAGGGAATCACAACTCATATCACACTCAACTTCCTTAATTATAGCTTCTTTTTTTTGGATAATATGGTTATGCTAATTTGCATTTAGACGTTTCCTTCAATATCTTTTGCTTCATCGTTTTCTTTCATCTCTCAAACCTTCATGAGTGATTTTCAAAATCTTAATGGTTTGGGTTTGTGTGGTGATTTTGATATGGAAACGGAAGCTTCAGAAGAAACCAACGATGAATTATACAATCATGAACAACAAGACGAGGGTAATGTTTCAACGCCTGTAATTTTAATGGACAAAGGTTTGGTCACGTCCTTTATGTTTTCCTTCAATCTCATTAGATTTTTCGTTGTTTTCTTGCTCAATAAGTCGAAATTAAAGTTGTTCATATACTTGTTCCTATATGTGAACCGCAATTTCTACGTTATTTTTCTTCTTGTTCATCGTGAATGTTATTGTTGTTCATTAGGTCACAAGACTCACTACCGCAATTTCTACGTTGTTCTTCTTCTTGTTCATCGCGAATGTTATTCTTGTTCATTTCGAAATTTGTAGTTGTTCATTAGGTCACAAGATATACGAACAATTCAGTTTACAATCATGTAGGTGTATGCAATTTTTTTTTGTTCATAACGCACCAAGAATGGATGTAACAATCATGTATCTTTGATTCTAAATTTTCTTTGTTCAAACTGTTGTGTGTTCTTCATCTTGTTCATTTCGAATTGGTAGTTGTTCATTAGGTCATTATATGAATGTGTTCATCTTGTTCATGACAATAGTGTTTTATTTGTTGTTCATATTGTCTATTTCGAATGTGAAGTTGTCTATTTCGAATTTGAATCATGTATCTTTGATTCTAAATATTCTTTGTTCAAATTGTCGTGTGTTCTTCATCTTGTTCATTTCGAATTGGTAGTTGTTCATTAGGTCATTATATGAATTTGTTCATCTTGTTCATGACAATAGTGTTTTCTTTGTTGTTCATATTGTCTATTTCGAATTTGAAGTTGTCTATTTCGAGTTTGAATCATGTACCTTTGATTCTAACAATTCTTTGTTCAAAATGCTATGTGTTCTTCATCTTGTTCATTTCGAATTGGTAGTTGTTCATTGGGCCGTTTTATGAATTTGTTCATCTTGTTCATACGAGCGATAGATTTTTCTTTGTTCTCTTGTTCATTAGGTCGAATTTGAAGTTGTCTATTTCGAATTGGCAGTACAATGCAATGTGTTTTTTTCTTGTTCATTTCGAATTTGAAGTTGTTCATTAGGTAGTTATATAACGTTGTTCATCTTGTTCATTAGAATTTTCTTGTTGTTCATCTTGATAATGTAGAATTTGAAGTTGTTCATTAAGAGGGAGAAGACGATCAAGATTGAAAGGGAGAACAATTCCGGCGAACCACGGTGGATCGACGTTGTGCAACACGATGGAGAAATTGAGAGAGAGAGTTGTTCAACTAAAGAGGCCGGGAGAAGACAATAAGAGACTTTTTACTTTCTAGTAAAAATCTTTTGAGTAGAAATTTAGGAGAGATATTTTAGGAACCTCTTATTTACTTTCCAAACAAGTTTCTTGATTTAGGTTCAAGTGCATATTAATCTTATGGTAAACAACGAGTATGAACAATAACCATTCATTTTTTTCAATCCAACGTACAAGATTAAATTAAATTTTTAATGCTACACCCGCTTATATGAGATCAAATCCCATGATTTTAGCCTGAGATATTTTGACTTTCCATATATTTTGTAAAAATATGTTTTCATTCCAGCGTATAGCTTTTACTAAAAAGCTTCAATTTTCCCCCTCCATTTGTACGTAAGATTGAGCTTCAATTTGGGTAAAAGGTTGTTTGTGTTTGGGGGATGTACGGCTGGGTGCTTGGTCATGGACGAAGAGGCCGATCAAGCAGAAAAAGTGATAATTAGCATCACCATAACCATCCTTATCAAAATTCTTACATGTGAAATCTTGTTGGTGTCCTAGTCGCCTAGTTTTCCATCAACTAGTTTCGACACTATAGAGGGATGTTGTTTGGATAATGACACCAATCTAATTTAGTCATGACCGATTATGAAACTATTGGTTTCATTCACTTGAACAACTACATATTATTACTTGAACAAGATATACTAGTCCGTGAATAAATAAGAAAGAACAATTCAACATTAATTAACAAGTTTTCGGAATTGTTCAATTGAACAACTAAATTTTATCCAATTGAACAATATATACTACTCTATGAACAAATAATCAAGAAATAAATAACAAAATAACATTGGTGAACAAGTTTTTTAGTTGTTCAATTGAACAACTAGTTAATAATTAATTAGTATGTAACTCAATTGTTCAAATAAACAACTCTATTTTTATCCAACTGAACAACTAAATATTATATATTGAACAAGAAGAGTAGTCTATGAACAAATAATCAAGTCAGAAGCACCAACGAATCGTGCAAGTGTAAAAGAAGGAGAGTTTTGCGGGATTTTAGGAGAGAGAAAGATATCAATCTACTTTATTTCTTTTTTAATTACGCTTTCTCTATTTCTTTATTTTTTCAAGTTTTATTAGATGAACAACTCCTATGATAGATCTATATGTTTCCTAGTATATTATCCGTAGGATAAAAAAATCAACGCTCAATAATGCTTCTCACTATTTACCATAGAGAGTCTTCTTACTGGAACCCAACCCTATATATATATATATATAAATTTTGTTGAATATTTCACATAATAATAAATAAAAAACAAAAAATTATAGCTTCAACATCCTCTTAAAAACACTCTTATGACTCTAAAGGGGAACTTTAATATCTATACGAATACAGAAGAAAAAAGAAGAGCATTGGACTGTGTTGAATTGGGCTTAGCTCGGCCCAACTTGTTCTTGAGCGTTGGATCGCTGCGAACCCTCCCTTGGTTATCTACGTTTGAGGTTTTACAGCTCTTCTCCCTCTCTTAAATACTCCCACTCTACCTCCGAAGAAGCGCCGTCGACTCTCTCAACTCTCCATTTTCTCTTTCTCATCTCGGATTAAGGTACACGCTTGTATATATGTCTTCTCCAACAGCCTGTTTTCTTTCTTCGTTTTCTCCGCGCTTGCACTTCTCTAGGGTTTTAGGTTCTTCCTTATACCGATTTTTCAGGTCTATGGATACTATCCATTTGTGTTCGGTTTTGCTCCTGTTTACTGAAGAATTAGGGGATTTCGTGTGTAGAGCGATGTAAGATTTGGTTTTGAGATTTGGGAATTGGATTAGGGGTATATGAAGTAAGCGTAGCTGTAGTTGCTGTAATCTGACGAGGTATTTTGGATGCTACTCTTTGTATTGGTGCTACGTCGGTGGATGTTTGATGCTTATTGTAGGGATTATTATTTCGTTTTATATTGTCTGCGAATCCATTGTACTGAGTATCAGCATTTATTATTTGTTCTTTTTCGTCTTTATGTGGTTGCTTTTACTGGGATCTGATTTCCAATTGAGTAAGAGGAGTGAGGTGAATGAATAATGCACTCAGTTGAATTGATTGTTAGATTCTTAAAATCACACTGTCAATGATGCTTGATAATTTTAGCATCTCTGAAATCGCAGATTGTGAAAGAAGTATTCTTCATATGATTTCTTTGTCTGGATTTGTTATACTACTCTCATGCTTCTTCTTTCTCACTGCAGATGAATCGGGACAAGCTCATGAAGATGGCCGGTGCAGTCCGCACTGGTGGAAAGGGTAGCGTAAGAAGGTTTGAAATGATTTCATTGTTGAACTGGGATTTTCACTATTCATTGTCTTTTCTGTAGCAGTTCAATGATATCTGTTATTGTGATATCTAAAGCTTGAACTTCATGCATTTTCTTGAACTTCATGCATTTTCTTGCAACTAATAAATATATTGTCTTAATTGCAGAAAGAAGAAGGCTGTGCACAAAACCACCACCACAGATGACAAAAGGCTTCAGAGTACATTAAAGAGGGTAGGAGTGAACACTATCCCTGCAATTGAGGAAGTGAATATATTCAAGGATGATGTAGTTATTCAGTTCACTAATCCTAAAGGTCAGTTTATAGTCCAGCACACTATTGAACCAAATACGGTATTATCATTATTTAAGGCAGTTTTTGAGGGTTTGTTTTGTTGCTGTTCTAGATGTTCTGTCCATTGAAATTTTCCTGTGCTGTTGACACATGTGCCTTCTATTTTTAGTTCAAGCTTCCATTGCAGCTAATACATGGGTTGTCAGTGGCTCTCCCCAAACAAAGAGTATGCATTACACCTTCCCTATTGTCCTTCAATGCTCTACTTTGGTATGGTGGGCAGATAACTGATATGTGAATGCTTTATTTGTGCCTTGTTCTAGAATTGCAAGACATCTTGCCAGGAATCATCAACCAATTGGGTACAGTTTAGACTTACCTATGAATAAAATCTTAACTTTTGTAGCTGTCTGGTTCATTTGGTCTGAGTATATGCCTTAAATTTGTCATCTGATTCAGGCCCAGATAATTTGGACAACCTGAGGAAGCTTGCAGAGCAGTTCCAGAAGCAGGTTCCTGGAGCCAATGTGAATGCTGGTGAAAAGAATGCAGGAGAGGATGATGAAGATGAGGTCCCAGAACTCGTCCCGGGGGAGACCTTTGAAGCAGCTGCAGAGGAAGAGAAGGCATCTTAGTGCGCCCTGCTGGGATTCTTTAGCTCCCTTTGTTGTCATTCTCCTCTGGTCTCTGTGCTCTCTGTGCTCTACATTAATTTTTGCTCCTATTGACTTTTCAGCACAAGTGTACTGAATTTGTTCTCAGGCTAATTTCAGTTTGTGACTTGTATTTTAATTAGAGGCAGATTTTGATGATGCAAATTGAGTGAAATGCATTCAAGTTCTCGTTATAAAATCAAATGAATGGAATTATGCAGGCTCTCTCGTTGCAATACTAGTCTATTTCACTTTCAAAAAAATGAAAATCTAATCTAGCCTAGAAAATCAAACACAAATAATGGCCGAGTGCAATTCAGAAGTTTTGACATGAGATCCAAATATATCACGACATGAATTTTTATTATAGCACAATGGTACCCTTTAGATCTTTAATGAGGTAGGTAAACTACCAACATTTGACATTACATTGTAGCTATCAGGACCTACAGAAATACAACTGATAATAACAATACAATGAGGGGCTAGTTACAGTCTGCTGTGGTGCTAAAATGACATTTTTTTTTTTGAGAATGGGATTGGAGAACTGGCAATACAAACTACAAAGCTATCACATTGTCCCAATTAACACCTACCAAGTGAGCAAAATCATCTTGCAAAAAAGTGTATTTTATAGATAAGCGCAACAAAGTGTATTTTGTAGATAAGCAATGAGAATGAGATAGGCGCCTATGTCTTTGTTTTCCTCTTCTCGTCCAGCGCCTGTGTTTGTCGAACAAGAATTCAGTTCAAGAATCATAGTGAGAGTAGAATCGTGCTGGCATAGTAAATGCTACTAAGCATGGAATGGATTACATTAAGGTAATGATATGATACTTGTCAATTTATGAGGATGGTGCAAACCAGAATATTAAAATAACTAACTTATAGTTTTGAAGTATACAACATGAGTATTACCTTGCTTTGGAACGTTCTCATTGTTAACACAAGAGTATCACGCATTCTGCATAAAATAAAATACTAACGTATGTCAGTATTGATAACACTTTATAACCCAAAAAAACATGACTAGACAAAATGAAGATAGCAAATACACTCAAGAAAATTGAGGAAGGATGGCAATAATCTTAAGATTTAGGGCACACACTTTCCCATCTTTTTGCTCTTCTTGCAAAAATGTTTCCTTTCTTCTTGCTTTTAGACAGGAAATACAAATTTTCTGACTTGCTAATTTTTTTTAAGAATAAACACCAACCATTAATATGAAATGTAGGCTAGACAACAATTCCAATTGACTTTTAGTGAGGCATCTATTTTCCCTTCTTCCCTTTTATGGTGTACATAACTCTGATTTCGAAAGATGCCCTACACTAGACCCACTAAATCATAACACTCTTAATCATCTTATGACTGGAAAGTGGAAACACAAAAAGAATATCCAGAAAACACAGAATATAGAGCACTAAGAGCATCCACAGTGGTCGGTTTTTTAGCAAGTTTTTTTAGCAAGTTTTTCAGTTTTATCTCTCCTCCACATCATCTTAAAAACACATTCTACTTTTTCTCCACATCCCTGGTTTTTTAACCCTGATTTTTTTAACTATAACTTTAATTACCCATGAACTATTTAAATACATAATAATAATAATAATGTAAAATCTAAAATTTCATAGTTTAAGGTTTGAATTAAAAGATATACCATGTTAATATGGTATAATATTTATTCTAAAATTTACATTTTTTTAGTATTTATATAATTTTTACATAAATTTGGTAAACTTATATAATAATAATAATATAATTACACATGCCTACATATTGTTATTCAGATTTCGTGTATTGATTTAATTTTTTAATTCCATCTAATATGTTAATCATATTATTTTGTGAAATGCAAAAATATTGTGCTTATAATAAATACTAATACCATTTTTAAAATATTAAATTGTTTATCTTACTTATTTTCAATACAAAATTATTCTATGCTAAATATATACAAAATAGGTGACTATGGATAGTAGATAAAATGAACTGAAAATATTAAAAATAATTGTTTCTCTCAATTCATTATTTTTTAGGCTGAAAACTGGCTTCAATACCGAAATTTATCAACCCCCAGCATTTATCTGAGCCGTGTATTCCATTTTAATCCCAGAATCCATTTCCTTCACCATATCTGAGCCGTCTATTCCATTTCAATCCAATAGCTACGTTTGGTCCTCCATACAAAACCTTTTCCGTTCTGTTGCTTTTGAACCAAAGAAAAATAATTTGAAAGCCAAACAAGCCCTTACCTATGTGGGTTTTTTAGCGGTTTTTAGCTAAAAACTTCTGACCCCGTTTTTTACCTCTGCTCCACTTTTTCTAAAAAAAATTATTATATTTTATGACTAAAAAACGTCCATTGCAGCTGCTCTGACAGTATTCTTCATTTCACTTTGCTGATAGGAGAAAAAATAGTCATGCTTCAGAACACAGGAACTTATTAAAAGCATGAGTTTTTTTTTGACAGGGCCTTCATACTTCTGTAATTTTACTTTGGTTAGGGTTCCACTGCCAACATAGCTGCGCATGAAATATCTGCATGCTATAGTAATTAATTTGCTATAAATTAAATTGAACAAAGAACGTTGTGTATCATATAACTTCCTTTGCTTTATTAAGTCTGAAGCTGATGTACACTACACCTTTTCCAAAGATGGTATAATATCACATGTTTTTCATAATGGTAGAAGACAGCATGAGATAAGCAAGAGTTATGAAACATTCCAGTTGGGAAGGTATACAATTATCCTAATTTTACACGTCATCCCTTCTATGATCAGTTCAATTGATTAGAAATGCAAGTGTAGTTCCATACTCTCACACAAAGGAATAGGGAAGAAGTGATTATTTCCTATGGAACATTCTTAAGTATAATCATCCAAATAAACAATTTCTCCAGCATAGTTATTGTGTCATATTTTCTAATTCCTGGCAGATAATAGATCTATTAAGAGAGCATGTGCACACGAAACAACACTTTTTTAGTTGTTTACCAACATTCTATCAAGATGCAATGAAGAAACTCTTAAACCCCGTCTTAAAACATGCAAATTTTCATGGTAAATGTTCTTACCGGACATCATTATGTGTGCTAAAGGGATATACAGATCCATCCGAACATGTCAAGACAAACTGTGTTGATAAGCCACATGGAACTTTGATCTGCAACAAATTTTTGAAAGAAAATGCCCACAAAAAAGAGAGCAAAATAAGCTATAGTATCATTAAAATAAAATAAGTTATGACCTTCGAGCTTAAAATGCTTATATGCAGTTTCTATGAATAGTATGACCATTTTGTTGTTTTTTCTTTTAACACAAAATGATTATCCGAAAGGGACATAGGTTCTGCATTAACTTGTACACATCCAAAAAATTCAAAATAAGGTAACTTTAGCTTGGGCAGAAAGACAAAAACATGTGCATCTTCCATGCAAGGCGAATAAAAATCCATTATTGATGCCAACCTGCTTTTTCAAGCTTCCATTAGGGAAAAACTTCATTAAGCTTATTAATAACAATACTAAAAATGATTGAAAAGGCACGTAGCTGTAGTTACCGATAAATCCTTTGAAAATTTCTCAGCAATTTGTATAGTTCCTGTCTTGTTAATCTTAACTTGGAACCCTGACCTCCTGAGGGTAAAAGTTGCTGGCTCCCAATTTTCTTGTAAGTCCATCTATTGCATATGCCATTGGAAAACATTGTGCCAATTATTCTCTAACGACGATATCATCATGTAGCAGTTTAACGGAAATTACACAGTTCCAAAGAAACTGAGATGACCGCGTCTTTTATTATACATTCACTATGGCCCATGAACATATGATAATCATTACTGAATGGAATCAATTAAACATGAGAGCTTGCATACACTTCATAGCTTTCCATCTGATTCCCGAATGTCATGTTCTAGGTTGCATTTGTTGCTCCTAATACCACTATCATTTCTCTTCTACTTTTTCTCAATTCTGGATCCTCTATTCCTATATTACCTCACAAATTACAGCCCTTGCACAGTAATGTTGGTAGAGCATATTTCTGCTTAAATTGCCACTTAGACAACTAGCAGATGAGATAGTCAATAGCCACTATACTAGCCACATGAACACATTGAAATAAAGGTCTTAAATAAGGATGATTCCCAAGCTTAAAAATCAGGCATGCAATAAACCCAATTGAGTATTTATGTCAGGAGAAGTTGTTGTATGGCATCATCTTTGTAGAACGAAACATGAAAACCGTGGAGGCAATATTCTTTTCTTCATGACTCACTCTACTCACTCTACCGTTTGGTTTCTTATTCAAGCTTTTATTTATCACTTTTCACTCACTAGTTCTATCTAGTTTGGACGCAATGATTAATAAGCTTTAAACTGACACCCAAGAAAGGCAAATTACACACCACAAGCCACATAAAAGCACAGCTGAGAAACAAAAGAAATACATTCCTTGTAGTTTTTTGTAATTTTGTTGCACATGCATTCAGTCAACTATACAGAATATAGCCATAGTATATGTCAAGTTAAGATCAAAACTAGAAATTACGCCTCAACACTCTCTTCTTCCTACGTTTAAGTGGCTCCTCCAGCCTCAGTACAATTGTGATTAGTCTAAAATGTCACATTACAAGCTTATCACTGAAAAACAAGGTAGACTTACCATCATCAAAACATTGAAGGTAGCATCACCGCTAGAAATGTACATGTCCAACTCTGATTGCATCTCTGGGTCTACAAAGAAAAATGAGACATTACAGAGATTCCACAAGGAAATGCAATTTAGACAATCATGCAGGATTGTTAAAAGAGCAGCGATTTGTCAGGCCCTTAATACTCTACATAAGGAAGAACATAAGAGCTGGAATTGCTTGTGAACCAGCAGGCTTGAGGGTATCTTTTTTTTGTTAAAAAGACGTGTGAGGGAAATGGTAGTGTCACCAGTGGGTGACTTAGGGTTTATCCTTCATATAATGAATGAGGACTTCTAAAAATTAGGATGCTCTCTCTTTTCATTGTAATTGGCATCTGCCATTTGGGCGAGAAAGGGTTTTCCTTTGTTTTTTAAAACTAGTGAGACTTTCCAGAGGGTTCTTCCATCCTCTGGCTCTGGAAATCTCAGTGTTATATCAGTCACTAAGTAACTCCAACTCATGCAGCTCAAGATTAATTGGGAGCTAGACAATGCCTAAACATAGACAAGCAACTATATATTATATCCTCATTCACAAATATTATGTATAGATGTCTAAGAATAATTGAAAGAGTACTACAATATAGCTTTCTCCTGCTGTTAGAAATCGGGTCGGAGCAGGATAGGGAATCGTTTTTCCTCTACTAAGCCTAAAGGATACCAACATAATGTAGAGCCATGTTCTAGGTTGTTAGCTAGCAACTAGTTATGCTGATTGTTTTACTTAAAAATAAAGCAAGAGTGAAGGTAGCAGATCTTATTATTGCTTTATGCCAAACACTCGAGGGTTGATTGAAACTAATGTTACAAATATAATCCTTGTTATGGGATCCATCATCGAAGGGAATGAATCTTTGACAGTGTTTTTTTCATATTTGTATTCAATTTTCATTACTATTTAAGTTATTAGCTTATTCCTTAAATTTTAGAATGAGGTAACCACAACCACATCTTCATTAAACCGTAGAGAGTATTTAGGATCAGATAAAGAAGATGGGGGTTGTTACAGGATTAGCTTATATTTAATAACAATATCCATCTCCAAATCTATAGTCTAACAATTTCACATACTGGTTAGGATCAGCTTATTACGTAAATGACCTTCTAATTGACTATGACTGTGTTGTAATTATCATATTGGTATATTACTTTTGGTGCATTCAGCACACAGCACTGACATTGTCACTATTCAAAAAGGGTGTTGACTATTCATCTGTTTGGTTCCAAAGATGAAAATCTCATCCCATCATGAGTTCATAAGCCTCTTGCCCACTTACCATTTAAACTAAGTTCTCCATTTTTTCCTTCACTTGTTCCATTAACACACGTTCTACATCTGTACATTTCTTAGATTAATAACACTATCTGTCACATTGAATGAAGCAGCTAAGAAGAAAGGAGAAAAACAAAAACAAACTGGAAACACTTTTAGCCTGAACGATAAATGGACATTCCAGCAATTACACAGCACATGAAAGCAAGATATGTAGAAGTTAAAAAATAAATAAATGAAACACAGCTTATAATATTGAATGCACTTGGCTTACCACATGTTATTTTATTCTGATCATTGGCAAACAGGTGCACAATTTCTCCCTAATTCAACATAGAGAAAAATAGAATTTGTTGACAGATATAGGATCGCAAAGCAAACTATATACAATTTTTTTTTTGATAAAATGCCTTGCAGGCTAGCACAAAGTCTTCGTGAATGAGAGAATACTTGCCTCGTTAAGCATAGAGGGAACCAAGATAACAAAACAAATATATATACTAGCTTACTTTCTTCCAGCAATGCTATACATGAATAACTGGATAAGGTAGCAGTCCCAATGTGTTAATTACAGTTGGCATTAATGATGCATATTAAAAACTTTATTTATTGTCAGAGGATCGTATCAGCGAACAGAGGTGAGAATGAGACAAATATATCAAAACCCTAATATTTTTACCTGACTCATTGTTTGACTTCCTTGTCAAAGGAGATCCTTTTAATGGCTTCTACATGAGACCAACTTCTATCCATTACATGTTTTTCTCTCAAGCCATAGATTCTGATGTTAAAAGACGTCAGGACACAAACTAACTGTAAGGGCTCTATATGATTCTTGATATTTGATACATAGGTTAGCATCAATTACTTTGTATTCAAGATAGTTAGCCTTTATTTTTGAGGACTTCTGATTCACAAAAAGCTTGTCGTGAGGAAACAAAAAAGGAAGGGATTTGAAAATTGATGATTAAGGCTTGTAAGACAAAAGAATATGCCACTCTTTGGTCCAAAAGGAGTAAAAATTTGAACCCAACCAGAGGTCACCAGCCACTGTTAGGGATTGGATATTGCCAGGAAGAATGTTTCTCAAAATTTGAGTTCCCAACTTAGTGCTGAAAAAGAACTAAAGCGCACAAATCACAGATGGAGAACAGCTGAAGTAGATGAGGAAATAATATTAGAGAGGATGGATCCAAAAAGTCAACATTCTTCATATGAAGCTAACCTAAAAATCATTCATGGAAGAAGAAGATAGAACAGAGGGAACTCAGGAAAGAAAGACTTCATTATCCCACACACATTCTGTTTACAGGAGAGAGCCATTTATAGTTTTACAGTGAAGCCGTAACAAACTTGTAAAAACTTCAATTGTCTAACTAACTAAGCTGACATATGCTGACATCGTTAACTAACTCACACTTCACAAAGTCAGCTCCATAAACATACAGCACTTCAAAATAAATTCAAGGGAAGAAACAAGATAATACCCATCAAAAACATTCAACGGGTAATATGAATCAGCATAGTAGTTCATGAAGCATCCTCTACTGACAGCCAAATCACCCTTGTGTCATAACAAATTAGGGTTGAGAACCACTAGTGAAAAGCAACCTTTCACCTTGGGTTGAGGCAATAACATAACAATCTCTTCTATCCTCCCAAACACCCAATGAGAAGAAATTATCCTCAACATTACCAACCTTTCTACAGACTACAGGGACCTGAAAGATAGCCACTAATCCAGGCCTAGCCCCTCCTTCAGCACCACCACCGGTTCACCACTCAGGAACCCAGGCCCAGCACCACCTTCAGCATCACTGACATCAATTCCTTCATTTGCTAATTGCTACCCTATCCATTTCCAGGAACCAGCAATTTGAGCACTAGTTACAACCTAAATATACTGCTGAATATAGCAATACATTTAGCTTCCCTAATTGGAAAAGGGTGAGATTCACGTGAGAATGGGCGCTTAAGTGAGAACCGTGAGAATGCCCGTTCTCATGAACACGCAGTACAAAGTTTATGAACACGCAAAAAAACAATGAACATGCAGTACAAAGTTTATGAACACATAGTACTAATTTTATGAACACAACTTTTTTTGAACACAGTAGTAATTTTATGGCACGCGTTTTTTTGAACACAGTACTTATTTTATGAACATGCATTCTTTTGAACACATAGTACAAACTTATGCACACACAAGTTCAATAAGTTGATGAACACACAGTACAAGTTTTATGAACACACAATACAAGTTTTATGAAGACGTAAAATACGCGTTTTATGAATATAATATGGTTGTGCCGTTTTTTCCCGTGTTCATAAAATTTGTAGTGCGTGTTCATGAAAACAACCGTTCTCATGGTTCTCACCTAAGCGCCCGTTCTCATTTGATCCTTGCTCATTGGAAAAACATTACTTTCAATAAGAACGCATAACTTAAATATTTGTTCTAATGAATTGAAGGTAATAAATTAGCCATAAATGGCTGATTGGTTTCATCAAAGTAATTTTAGCAACTTTCAGTTAGAAGTTAACTTTAGAACTTAGAAAGATCCACCAGGTACATACAAACTCCCGACAGCTATTATTATTGAGATTATATCTAACATATAGCACCCAAAAGAACACTATGCCATGGAGCACCCGGGCACTCAAGCATGAATCTCACAGTTGTACAGCATGTAACCGTCATTCGTGCTTAAACAAGATCTGATTCTGACATTTATTCCTTTTTCGCAATTATGCACACATAAAGTCATCAATGTTGGAAAGTCAGTGAAATGAAATACTTAGAACATTAAGGCATCAATTGTATTCTTGAAAAAACTTGTTATGTTTACTTGGAAGTTGGAACATCACTTTCCAATTTCTAGAGTGCAATGTTGTGTAAATGGGAACAATTTTTCAGCAAAAGAGACCTCTTATTACTAAGTAGAGCATTCTCTACACTTAAAATTACAAATAACTTGTTCTCTGTAAAAGCATAACATTCACATCCAACTATCTTGCATCCAGTTTCCTTAACTCCTATGCAAAATTCGAAGGTCCAAGACATGCAAGTTTCTGAAAATGGAAAGAAATAAGATAAAAGAGGACTAATGAAAGTGACTATTAATCAAAAAGTGTACCTGGCGACCATTCTCATCCATTGGTATGCATTCAACAGCAATATATTTGTCAATATCATCCGCAGTGACAACATACTCAGGATTAGTGGCACCTAAATAAAACCACTCAGAAAACCAATTAATATTAAAAAATGTTTTGCAGTGGCCAGATTAATAAACCAATATTCATTTCTACTCCCATATGGTTAAAACTGTTCAATGCTTACCCTCAATGTATTGTCTAGTCCCATCCTGAAGATGACGAACCCACTGCAATGCACGAACAAAAGCAAGTAATTAGTTAGTAGACCAGAACACGGAGAAATATGGAAGTCTACCTTACAAAAGAATTTCAGAATCTTTTACCTGAAACACACAAAGTGATGTTCCACGTACAGGATATCCACATCCAAGAAGTTTACTTCCCAATTTGGCTTCACCAATAATTTGGAATTCTTCTATTCCTGGTCCATCGTCTAGGGGACAAAGATCAAAACTAGATTAGGAAGAAAACTGAAGGATGTAAGATTAAACAAACTAAGAAATAATAAGATATAAGCATCAAGAGGACAGCCTGAAAAATACACAATTTGATTAAACCATCTAATCACAATATTTTCGTCAGAACTATTGAGGATCACACAACCCTTCACCCGCATACAAAGACCCAAAAGAGCAGCCTAGTCCAAGAGGTCTATCCAAATACTCCTCATTTTGTGTTATTTCAGGCATTTTAATTCAGCCTAACCTGCAGATTATTCAGAAACTTCATTCAATCCAGTCAATGACTTTCTCCAACAAGGTCGTCTTGTATACAGCCCCAGCCATGAAGATGTGGAATTGTGCCATGCAGCACGCAATAGCTAAGGGAAAAACTGAGAAAAGTTCCTCTCCTGGACATTGATTTTGTGCTGAATGGACCTATCTCTTTCGCAAAACATGAGATATACTTATTTCCTTTGAACTCGAACAACTTCACAAAACATGAGTTAACCCATCCATTCCATTTACCTTTATAAGGAAGTACTCTCTACGAACTCACACTTCAAGCAACTAGCCAACCATTAGCTAAATGAGATACATATGACAGAAAATATTGGTAGAAAGGACTTGTTGAAACATTTAGTATAACATCAGTCCTAAATATATATATATATATATATATATATATATTTGCCCAGGCTGCATGATCCACTCGGTCCATGGTCTGGCAGCCTCAATTCTTTTGTTCTTTTGAAGGTGAAACTCTTTGGTTAGCTCTTTCACACAAAAATATACAAACATACAACTGGGGAAAAAGGGAAGTAAAACTTTATGATGTAGTTGATAGACATGAACTTTCCTTGTCGAAGTTCACAACTTAAACCAAAGCTGTACATATTAATCCAACCTACATCCTTTAATTCAAGATGGATGGTTCCTTTTCATGAACCAGATGGTCAAGTCCAGCTTCTAAATCTGGTCGCATCTGAATCTCCTAATCTCTGGTCAGACACTCATGGGTTATAACCATTCAGGACCAAATCAGTGCCCTGCTTTTAGTTGAACTGGTCAAATAGTCCAAACCCGTTTATTTAACCCTGATGCAAAGCACTTGTATAGTGTACAAACATATTTACAACGTGTAAATCCCTAAGAGACATTTAACCAATAAGGAATAGCCTTACATGCATCCATAGGATGGTTGTCATTTATGGATCTCCACTTCTCACCATCAACTTCCGAATGTACTTCAAAATTGTTTTGACTAGATAAAGACCATTCATTATCTCTCTGCATAGAATAAAACATAAATTAATATTTAATCAAAGGGAGTGCAAGACAAAAAAGAAATGACCTTTGAGCACAAGCACCATGGATGTCTGTGGAGGCTGAAAATTTGAAGTATTAGGATGAGAGCTATCTCTGTCATAGACTCCAGGCTGGATATGATCTCCATGCAGCGTATTCAATTCCCTTGTTTGTTCCTGTTTTCATAGAACGATTGACATAATATCTAGAACCTGTTATTGAAGTTTACCCATAAATATTAAACAGAAAATAGTCCCAGAATTCTCCACAATTGTTTCATCATCTAGCCATGAATGTACAAAAACAACAATCAGCCTAGTATAATCCCGCAGGAACAGGGTCTGGGGGTCAAGATGTACGCATCTATATCTCGAAAAAAATCGAGAGGATGTTTCCCGAGAGACCCAAAAAGACAAAAACAAACAACAACAAACAGCAACACAACAACAACAATAGCATCAAAGACTAGCCATGAATGTCAATCGGATAAAGATAGAAACATATAAATCCAACATGGGGATGTCATATAACCGGGGGTGGGTGGGGGGTGGGTGGGTGGGGGGTGGAATAGCACAAGCAAAGATTGTAACCAGTAACCACTAAATGTTTGTGCATGTTCAAAGGCTTCAGGCAAGTAACTTAAAGACTACAAAATGAAGGGTGGAATAGCACAAGCAAAGATTGTAACCAGTAACCACTAAATGTTTGTGCATGTTCAAAGGCTTCAGGCAAGTAACTTAAAGACTACAAAATGAAGGGTGATGTTTATAAAGTTGCAAAGGGAAAGTGAATTTTGAAAAATTATGCAATGGTACAGGATGCTCGAGGATAACAATTTGTTCATAGCAGACATCATGTAAAAGGAATTCAATTAAAAAAGCATTATAAAGCTTCTGAGCTCACTTGCACAGTCAAGAACTTCTCCTATACACGTTAGCAGAACATGAGGACATGATGAAGCTAAACAGAGTTTGAGTTCCTGCAGCAAACCCATAGCATATACTTACTAGAGCCTTTCTATTTCCACTATCCAAGAGTAACTTTCAAAAGGTAAGACTCAACCCTGCTCAGAGCAGAAAGAATCAACAAATCCAAATCCAGAAGCTCCATGTTCAAACTTATTCACATTCAACCGAGCCTTCTTTATTTCCTTTATCCAAGAGCAGCTTTCAAAGGTAAGACTCAACCCTGCTCAGAGCAGAGAGAATCAACAAATCCAAATCCAGAAGCTCCATGTTCACACTTCTTCTCATTCAACCAATTTACATATCAGTGTAGTGTAGAACTTCTTAGTATGTTCATCCTTACGGCTTCACAAATCATCACCAGCTCTTGCATAAGATCCAATATGCGATGCCCTTTAGCTGTGTAATGATGAAAATATAGCTTACCTACCACACCTTCTTAACCATATATCCTTAGCTTTTGCCACAAAGAATAACAATTAAACTTATCCAATACGGTCTCAGCTGAATTTCCTTATCTTGAATATCAGACCCCGACTCCTCTTTTAAATAACTAACCTTTTTCAAGGCAGCCTCTAGGAACCATGATATTACCACACCTTGTTTCATACTGTATTGTTAATTTCACATCAATACATTACTTACAAATCATCAATCTCATTCTCATTCCACCACTTCCTTGAAATGTTAACAAACCCTCCCAACTTATAATATTGTAAACAAAAAAAACAGTTCTTAGGATTCTAAACCGTTGTGATCAATGAAGGATCTTTAATGAAGACATATGTTGTACCTAGAAATATATTCCCATCCAACCATAGTAAGAACAGACAAAGATTACGTCCACCCATAACCAAGTATAATCACAATGAGTAAACAGTACAATATTCTTGTATGAAAATTACTAAAATCCAAAAAAATAAAGAAATTAACATGCACTGACACTGCTATGACCACAATAACTCTACCTCAAGTTGACAACACCTCAATCAAACCAGTATAGTTGATGCCAAGGAATACCCGCTTAGTACTTGTCATGCGAATGACTGAGTGACAACCAAGGACTTACTGGTCCAGCAAGTTGGTCATGTGCACTTTTTTATACGGACATTTTTTTTAGTCTTATGACCAACAGTTTTGGAAATAATATGAAGCAAATAATGGACGCAAGGAATATTTTGAAGTGATTCAACAAACAAATAAAAAAGAACAAAATTAACCATCTAATTTTTACAATGAAATCTCCCTACTATGCGCACACGACACAATCATTCATGCATCAAGAGCTCCATCAATTGTTAGAGAAAAATAGGCTTTAACAAGCGGAAATCACTTAAATGTTGTTTATTTTCTTCAATGGAATGTATCATTTAAAAGCATCCAGAACAATGCAGATTATCACAACCCCAAGTTTAAGAAACTCTTCTCACTGAAAGTTGATACATTTTTCCAACCACTATGGAAATTTGTGGTCTGCTTGTCCAAGGAATTAACAAGTGAAAAAAGTATAAATTAAGAGTGACATTAAAATTGCCATATAAAATACAACTCTAGCAATTTCTATACATCTTAAACACTTACATGAAAAGATCTTATCTTCCATTGTAGTTGCTCAAATAGGTGCTGCAATTTAAGTCCCACAAAATAGGAAAGAAACAAAATTATTAGTGCTCAGATTGCATCGACAAAAGGCTGCATAATAATAGCATACAAGGAACATTTCAAGAAGCACAGAGTATTGATCAAAGAAAATTCCAAGTGAAACCTCTGGATACTACCTTCACAGACATGGAAATGGAAGAGGCATTTACAACACTGGGCCATATGCCATATTCAGCCAACACACCGAGTAGTGACGTCATAAAGATATATCTTTCATCTTCTGCATCCTGAAAACATAAATTTCAAATGTGCATAAAACTACAAGACACTAGTTGAAAAGAATTGTCACTTCGTTTTGATAATGTAAAAAAAGTTCCCTGACCTTTTCTGGAAAAAAAATTAAAAGGAGAAAGTAAAGGAGAAAATTGATAAAGAGATGAGAAACTAGCATTTGAAAGTCAGCCCTCAAGTAGTTCCAGACCCACTATAGTTTTATATACACTATCATATGGATTATCATCTATCTTTTTTTGCCACTCAGCGACAAACCATATAACATTTCTACCCACAATTAGAAACTCTCTCTAATTCTACCTTTTACGGAAAAGCCTTTAGATAATGATATTTTCTAAAGAAAACTAAAAGAAAGCAACAAAACTTGGCAAGGCAGACTCTCCTTAAGGAAGAAATTAGAGAAATAGACAGAAAAAGGATTGCAAACAATTAATGGTCAATTGAAATTCTCTTTTCCCTCCAATTTGGAAAAAAAAAAGTGTGAGCCTACCCTATTAGGAAAAGATTAAAACCAAGAGACTGTAGAGTTGCCACACCCATTGAAGTGGTGTCAATTTAATTCCTCTAAATGGACTGCATGAATCCACAACAAAGATTGATATTCCAATTGTGTTACTCAAGCAAAATCCAGTAAGGAAATAATGCATCACTTCTTCCATCCAAATGCACGGAAACAAGAGTAGATAAAAAGACGGGTCAACACCAAATTAAGCCCCCTTATCTGACCCAAGCCCTTCATCTAGTAATGATGACCAATTTTACTATGACAATTCCTCCAGGATTGTTGTAACCGTAGATTTGCCACACCCATCGAAGTGGTGTCAATTTAATTCCTCTAAATGCATGAAGTGCATGAATCCACAACAAAGATTGATATCCCAATTGTTTTCCTCAAGCAAAATCCAGTGAGGAAATAATGCATCACTCTTCCATCTAAGGGTCTGTTTGGATTCCCGTGATAATGATTTAATGCAAGATAATGAAATTTAATGCATTATCATTAGGAATCCAAACAGACCCTAAATGCAAGAAACAAGAGCAGATAAAAAAGACGGGTCAACACCAGATTAAGCCCCTTATCTGATCCAAGCTCTTCATCTAGTAATGATGACCAATCTTACTAGACAATTCTAGACGACCTGTGCACATAGAAAAGCTTTTCAGAAAAGAAAGTTCGCAAATCAACAATGTAGAGAGCCAGAACCTTCAAGTCATTTGCTAGTTTCAAGTGTTCATCAATGTCACCCTTTCTCTGAGCCAACTCCTTCAATGCTGAAGTTATAGATTCCTTTTGTCTCTCATCCATGACCTACCGAAACACCCAATTTGAACATCACAAGCAACTAACTATGAAAAGAAATTGATCAAGGACAAGCCCAAAACCATTCTTATCTCGGAGAATTTCCTCTCTGCTGCATATTTCTCATTTAACAGCTGCATCTCCTGAAACATTTTACCAACATATCTGTTCATTTGAACTAGTTACACCTGACCAGACAATGGAATAATGATTTTGATGGTTATAAACTGCACCTTACTATAGGATTGGGATATTTGCCTTCGAAGAAACATGATCTCCTGCTCTTGCTCCTTTTGTCGTGCAAACAGGTCCTACATTCAAGAATATTAGAAGAAGACTTAGACGACCAAAACAAGCAAATTTCCAAGACCGTGACATGAACTCAAGTACCATAGTTTCTTGATCCTGACTGCTTTCTGTAAGGCCTTCTTCTTTAAAACTCCATGAGACAGAATTAGTTTCAACACCACATGTCAGAAAACAAAATTTGATTTCTCAAAGGGGAAAAAAATGCAATCAATTCAATAAATTGAATCGATAAGATTGATGGATATATATATATACCCGTTCAGTTGTGAGCTAGATTTGTCAACGGGAATTGCTTGAGCAGCCATACGGAGTCAATAAAACGATATCCAATTGACTGGGAGAAGTTTTCTCCGTCGCTACCAAGCGAAGTGCTGACAAATTACGCAGATTATAGTGTCTATTTTATTGTAGGCGCCGTATGATATACAATCCAATTTCCTAGCAGGTACCAAAATAACAAAAAAAACGAAGAATTGTATACATAAATCAATGAACACAAAATTGAAATCAATATCTAGTCAAGGAAAAATTATGAACAGATAATTAGATATGTATTTGTTGTCATTAAACAGGAAGATCAGTTACCAAAATGGGAAGACGCTGGATATCATTAGGCTTTCACCGCGATGAACTTGGAGTCGCAAGGCTGTCCAATGAATTTCGGAGGCCCATTGTGAATTTTTTTATTAAGTCTTATATTATGATCATTGAGACGTGCTCTGAAGAGTTTATTGTTTAAGATAAATCTTAAGTATTATTATAAGTTATTAAATGAGAAATACGGACGGCTAAGATTAAAAAGAAAAAACAAATCCGGTTCACTCTAAAAATCAACCGATTCATTTAAGCGGTGTCAATTTTGCAATTAATATCAAAACGATATAAAAAGACATGTTTGTCTCTCTCACTTCTCCTTCCTCTGTAGGACTATCCTGGTCTCCTCAAACCCTAGCATAATTTCCTTGTTACACTTACGCTCCTCCGGCGCCGACAAAGTTGCTTGCGGTGGACAGTGGCGGCGACAACAAGGTTCTACAACCTCCATCGTAGCTGGAATGAGCCGCCATCGTGTTACTTCCGGTGTCGGGTCCGACGGTTTGAGAGTAGAAGGTGGTTCGAATCTGTTCATTCTCTCTCCTCGTCTTCGTCTGCTCTCTCCGGGATTTCGACCCCTTCGTGATTTCGTCCATCGTCTGCTCACCCTCGCCCATTTCGCTACCCATTTAGAATTTACTATCCCGACTACGTTTATCTCTTTTTCTTTTGGTTGATTTTAGGGTTAAGAGTAGAGTTTGGTGGTTTCGAGGTAGAGTTAGGGTTAAGTTTTTGTTTGATCCAAGATGCACTAGCAGGAGCCGTTCCGCCGCCGATGGATCAGAACCAGCATCTGCAACAGTGATGTCGAGTTTCCTTTCAGGCTGAATTGGACTTCCCTTGGTGCGGGCCAGAAGAGGCAGGATGACTCTCTTGATTACCCTATATTTGTTGGGGATTTAGCTCCTGATGTTACAGATTACACTCCAAGAGACATTCCGAACTCACTACTCGTCTGTTAACTTCCTTGGGAGACTTCTGCTTCCTTGTGAACTTCCTTCTGCCGGGGATTCAGAATCATCCTACTGAACAATGTACAAGTCATGGACACGGACACTAATAAATACACATACCAATTCTTTTTCTACAGAGGTTTCTTATGAAAAGATTATTGCTATTTTTTTCTTGAATTTTTTTCATAGAAAGGAGATGCACACATGTGTACTTACCATTTTTATTTCTAGGCTTTTTTGATAGAGTCTTGACTCGTTGTTTGATAGAGGCTTGACTCGTTATATGTATTCTGCTCATGATCAATTTTTTATTTATTCTTTTATTAACTTAATGAATTTGATTGTGCATACTGACTGAGCATACTATCTGAGCATCATACACTCAAGTTCCAAAACCATGTATTCAGAACATGGTTGTTTCAGATATCTAAAGGTCATACCTTCTTATAGGTTCATTAGTTTTGTTTTACAGGTTCATAGATTTTTTCTAAGGTTCTTGAGTTTTTTTATCTTGCAGGTTCATGAGTTTTTTATCTTGTAGTTTAATAAGTTTTATCTTATAGGTTCATGAGTTTTAACTTGCAAGTTCATGAGTTTTAACTAGCAGGTTCATGAGTTTTGTCTTATATGTTCATTAGTTTTGTTTTATAGGTTCATGGGTTTTTTTATGAGATTCTTGAGTTTTTTTATCTTGCAGGTTCATGAGTTTTTTATCTTGTAGTTTAAGAAGTTTTATCTTATAGGTTCATGAGTTTTATCTTATAGGTTCATGAGTTAATGGTATAAGTGAATGAATAAGTAAGTATTTGGTGTAGTTAATGGTTCTGTTGCAGAAAGAGATATAGACAACTGTTTTATAGGCCTTGAGATGTCTATCTGTTAGACAAAGTGTTTGAATCATTTGATTAATTATCATGAACCTAGCTAGTTTTTAATAAAACCTAGGTTATTCATACTCTTGGACTTGAATGTAAAGCTTTGATTTTGGGTTTGTGCAATTCGTCTTTCATGTGCTGAATTTGAATGACAAAAGACTGAAATTGTGTATTGGTTGTCATAGCATATTAGCTCAAATGGTAGAGCAATGTGTTTATTCACATGGATGTGGGTTCAAATCCCTCATAGGCTACATTTTAGAGGTTGATAAACCCTACAAGAGAAGTTTAAGCCGATAATCTTGCAGGTTCATGAGTTTTTCCTTGCAGGTTCATGCATTTGAACTTGTAGGTTCATGAGTTTTAACTTGTAGGTTCATGAGTTATGGCGTATAGATTCATGAGTTTTATTTTACAAGTTTATGAGATTTTTCTAAGGTTCATGAGTTTTAACTAGCAGGTTCATGAGTTTTGTCTTACAGGTTCATTAGTTTTGTTTTACAGGTTCATGGGTTTTTTCTGAGGTTCATGAGTTTTTTATCTTGTAGTTTAATAAGTTTTATCTTATAGGTTCACGAGTTTTAACTTGCAGGTTCATGAGTTTTAATTAGCAGGTTCATGAATTTTATCTTATAGGTTCATTAGTTTTGTTTTACAGGTTCATGGGTTTTTTCTGAGGTTTTTGAGTTTTTTTATCTTGCAGGTTCATGAGTTTTTTATCTTGTTGTTTAATAAGTTTTATCTTATAGGTTCATGAGTTTTAACTTGCAAGTTCATGAGTTTTAACTAGCAGGTTCATGAGTTTTGTCTTATAGATTCATTAGTTTTGTTTTATAGGTTCATGGGTTTTTTCTGAGGTTCTTGAATTTTTTTATCTTACAGGTTCATGAGTTTTTTTATCTTACAGGTTCATGAGTTTTTTATCTTGTAGTTTAATAAGTTTTATCTTATAGGTTCATGAGTTTTATCTTATAGGTTCATGAGTTTTAACTTGCAAGTTCATGTCAATGATCATTCAAGTTCATGACTGTTCTTTTGTAGGTTCATGACTTTTCTCTTTCTGGTTCATGATTTTTTTTTCGAGCCAATTTCCACATAACAATAACAAACTACACAACACCACAACGAGGTGATTATGTCTTTAGACATTGACAAATAGAAGGTTTTTACAAATTATTCGACTATGCACACAAGAAAAATTTCCACATAAGAATAACAAGCTACACAACACTACAACGGGGTGAGGATTATCATCCTTTATTCTTTTATCCAGAGCAAGACAACACTAGTCAAGAGCAATGGTGAGCATCGTATCTTTCTGTTGGTAGATTGAAGCCCATAATCTGCAATAGTAAGAGCAAAAACATCAAGAGTGAAGTTAGCTTCAGGTGCTCCAAATTCTTTGCACAACCATTTAATTGATCGAGAAAGTTGACAACTGCTTACAAAGTTGTTTGCAAAATCCTGCAGCTTGTTTCATCCTATTCCTGTTTTAGCGGAGAGAATAGAGGAAGAAAAAAGACCATTAAATGGAAACTTAACCAGCTTAGTGCTTAACCAGTGCTCCAATTCTTTCTTTCTTTTTTCTAACAATCTTGCAAATTATCATAAAACCAATTATAGGATTAGAGGTTATAATGTTGCAAACATAGAACTGTGCCCAAGGGAGTCTTATACCTCGCTTTTCTTGCAAATTTGTACCTTCTAGTTGAATCACAAGTGCATAACTTATTCAGAAAAGACACAAGTGTTGTCATTTGCTAATACTCACCAGGCAGCCGCAGAAGGATGGGCTCACACATTCACCCAACGATAGAACATGCCTTGAAAAAGACAGGTGCAGAGGTTGCACAAGAAGCAGTAGCACCATCATTCTCAATTTGTATGCTAATGCAATAGAGATGGATAGAGGTCAATATGCACACAACACAATATGGTCAAATCCGATACACTAGATGTAATCATTTTTCCAACGAGAGAGGAAGAGAATAAAATTTTGACATTCAAGGTCAAAGGGGAGGGGCAAATTATAACAAAGTCAACAACGCGACTCAAATGGCTTTAGCTCATCCATGCTTGTCACTTGACTTACTATACAACAATTGAATTTATTATGTGACGGTAAGAAATTTATAACATCAGCACCCAAGCCCCAATCTATAGTAGACACCTCTACCTCAGTTCTTTTCTTTTCTGATCATGGACAACAGGTAATGCTTGCATATATTCTGCCTCAATGCATGTTTAGATATTGAATACATTTGGTGAATTCTGACCTCTAATCCTTCACTGGCATGTTGAAAACGCATCTCTCTACTTCTTATAGATCCCAAAGCAAAATGAATGACGTTGACCACGATCAACCTGCCCATGGCACTTGCTATTTTCAGAGAGACCAACATGTTATTCATAAATCATAAGGCAACAACACTTTTTTAGAGAGCCAACACCATCAGCTCAAGGAAAGTAAAATGCTTGTGAGAAAATTGAAGAATCAGATGAGCCAAAGGTTTTTACCTTTCAGATTGTCCCATCTTCTACAAATTAATTGCGATGTATCATGTACAATTTATAATACCTCTGGTTATTACAGTACGAGAACAAACCTAGGGGAAATAGATCAGACTGAGTTTGCATATTAAGAATACCATCCTCTGCTATATATAGTGAAACCAACTTCCTTGACTTTTCACTCACCCATTGCCAAAATTATGAGGGTTTAGTAAAGTCTATCGTAGGCAGCCTAAATTGATGTACAATCATTTACTCTCATGAGGGTTCAGGTGTGAAGAGAGAGAGAGAGAGAGAGAGAGAGAGAGAGAGAGAGAGAGAGAGAGAGAGAGAGAGAGAGAGAGAGAGAGAGAGAGAGAGAGAGAGAGAGAGAGAGGAAGAAGACGGGTTTGTGGGAAATCAGAGGGAAATGGAAACAAAAGAAGGGATTCAAGCCACAATTTTCATGGCGATTTTGGAACGCCTTTCGTCAGAGGAGTTGCTAGAGTTGGGAGAAGAAAGATAAAAGACAAATTACCTTTATGCCCCTCCGTGTCCTTTTTTGCTTAAAATCGTGGCCCAATTTTGGATCATTGGATGAGAACAGCTGGACGGTCCGGATATGTGCGCTCAACTTATTATAATAGACACGCGCATTTGATCCTTCCTCTATGATCATTTTAATAATTTAGAACGATTAATGGACGATAATTGTTAATATATAAAGTTATTTATTATTCTTATTTATTAAAAAGATAAACATGTATCGATACAATTATCTTAAATAAAAGTTTTTTCTATTTTAATAGCCAATTTACGTTTGTTTAAAAGTATAAATGTTTGGGGATACTCCATCAGATTGGAAATATGAGTGGTTAAAGAGGGTATATTTTGATTTGATATATAATTCTTTAAGTCTTAGAGACAAGTAATTAACATTGTATTGCGACTTTCAATCTGGTTTCTTGACATTTTTTAACCAATTTTTCGCTTATTAGTTTAAATGAAGGGCGTATTTAATAAGAGTTAAGGTTTAAAAAGACTTTATAATATCTTAGTTAAAATAACAACTTTATTAAAATTTATGACAAAAGCTAAAACAATTTACACTTTAAATCGAAGATAGCGTTACATATTAGATGAACAAATCATACTTACCCAGCTAAATTCAATAATACCTGTTGTTTTTCAATTCCTAAAAGCTAGAAAATTGAAATATGGACTAAAAAAAAACAGTGAGAGGAATCATAGAAGGAATGGAAATAAGGAAGAGATATGGCGAGCCCCACACGCCAAAGTGTGCGTGCAAGTGTGTAACCCAAGGGAAAAAGAATAACTTGTGTGTACCACCCCCGCCAGGTTCGAACACGAAGCATTTGCTTATGTATGCAGGCCCTAAAACATCTACGCTAAGGCAACTTTCTGATTTTAACACAGACATTTATGTATATATGGGGCCCCCAAAGCCCTGTTCGGTCGGGCCATTTTGCACATGCTAATGGACGGGCATGTGGAGTCGTGGTGGTTATCGTGTGGGTGGGAGGGAGCTGAGTACTCCATTTTTTTCTCCTGAAGTGACTAAATTGGTAAAAAAGACGAATATGAATACAAATTCTATGTCTCATTTTATGTCAATAAATAATAATTAAAATATACATTTCTTTGTTTAATAAAAAAATATAAAATCACTATGGGCCAATCAAAATAAATGGGACAGCCAAGCGAGACATGCGATTTACACTGTTGAGAAAGGTGTGTTTTATGGGTGTTGTGATAAATCGGATAGACAAATAAAGATCGTTAAATGCGAGATGATGGACGACTAAGTTAAGAGAGAAGTGATGGATTATGATGTGTGTTTATAAGAGAATAGGCTCCAATCAAGGTAGTTATAAGATATTAAAAATATCTTACTTAATTAAATTTAAATAAGGATATAAATGGATGAGAGAAACCAAGATTTTCTTTAAAATCGTTCTGCCAATGTTGAATGGAAGCAAAAACTTTCATAACCGCACCTGTAAATTTCTCAAAGGTAGCTCTTCTCGTTCAACGAATTTTACAATGTTCATGAATATCGATCAAGTGCGTCCTAATGTCCTGCAAATTTGCATATATGTAAATTCGTTCTTGTTGCTTTTGCCAAAGTTTTTTTAAATATCATTCATGTTTGTATGAATATCTCTTCAATATGTGAATACTTAATTTCTTAGAGACATGAATTTAACCACTTAAAGCATGAACATCACCACTTGATAATATGATGATCATATTCAATTACCTGAATATCACACTCAATTACATATATATCACACTTAGTTATATGACTATCACACTCAATTACATAAATATCACATTCGGTCTCATGAATATCATCACCCAATTACATGAATATCACCACCCAATTCATGAATATTGATCACCGCCAAATTACATTAACATAACCACCTAATTACATGAATATCATTACCTAATTACACGAATATCACCACCCAAATCGTGAAATATCATCTCTCGGTCGACTTTTTCCGAATTTTCGATTATTGGCGGTTAACAATGGCGTTGTCGCGCCGGATCTCGGCATGCGCATTTCCCTTTTGTTTTTGGAGACATTTTCTCCAAATTCAACAACTCTCGAACCATCCACAAAACTTAAAATCAAAACAACATTAACCTTAATCAATGAAACCGAACGAAATAAAAAAAGAAATCTTTTGGGACTGCAAAACGTAAATATCAAAGGGACAATCTTCAAGAATCAACAAAAATGGATTTTACATACCTTGACGATTCAATTCGTCTCCTCTGTCCAAATATTTCAAACAAAATTATCTTTTGAAAGTGGAATTCATTATAGCATTCATGTATATTCTATATATAAAAAGGGAAATTTGCATCGAATTGAACAAGGGGTATGAAACCTAGAAAAAGAAATCTCTTTTTGTAAAGAACAAACAAAAATTGTAGATCTCTTCTCCAAGAACAAATAGAAATTACAGATCGAGATGAAGGGGATAGAGAAATTTCAAGGAGTGTTTTACCAGAGAACAAAGGCGGCGCTAGGGAGATGACGCTTTAATGGCGATTCTGGAAGATCTGATGGAGCTTGGGAACCAAGAAACCCGTTGAAGGAGATGAATCGGGTGCATGATATGCGTTCTTCGGTGGGAGACAAAGATATTTGATAGAGCTTTAAGATCGAGCTTCAATTTAGATTTAGGGCGATTTAGGAAAGATGGTTTCAGAGCGGTAATTTGGGAGAGAATGGGAGATGAACCGATATATGTGAGATTTGGGAGGGTTTGGATAAAAGTAAAATCTTGTAGAATCAAGATTTGGTATAATCCGGTACACCCTATTCCAATATTATGTATGCACCCATTATGATTAAATTTGGGCCATTGATTACTTTCTCATCCAGCATGTACAATTAGTACCTCTATTTTATCGTAACACTCCATTTCACCAAAACCTAATACCTCCTTGGGATATACTGGTATTTGCTAAAAACGGAATTTTCGTAGTACCCTCCAGATTTTGCAATTTTTGTGAAATATCCACATGTTTGAATAATTCCGTGTGGTACCCCTCAATTTCTCAAAATTGCTCCATGTGACCAAATATCAGGAATCGTTCAAAACACGTTAAGCTAAAAAAAGGAAAAAAGAAAAGCGTTAACCATGGTTTTTCGCGTTTATTGTTTAAGAGAGAAGCGAGAGAGTACAAGAGGAGTTCGTCGGAGAAGACAATGTGGTGGCGATCTGACTTCATTGCTGGTGGGTGGTGACAGGAGGCGAAGATCGACACTGCTGATGGAGGTGAGGGAAGAGGAGTTGGTGGTCGGCTTTGTTGCTGCGGGAGGGTGGGGCCTATTACTGGAGGGAAAAGCAGGTCGAACAACGTATGCTGTAATTTCAGGTACAATTTTATGGCTTAGGACTAGAGGTGTCAAACGGGTCGGGTTTGGGTTTAAGCGTACCGGGTTGGGTCATTTACGGGTCGGGTCGATTGCGGGTCAAAATTTACGGGTCGATTGCGGGTCGGGTCGTTGCGGATCAGGTACGGGTTCGGGTCGACCCAGCGGGTCGAGAGTGCCTTGTCAAAATTTTATAAAATGAATATTAAAATAATATTTTAATTAAAACAATAAATAATAAATCAAAAAATTATTATTATATAATATTTTAATAATAAAATATTTTATAATATTTAATATATAAAATATAAACACATTTGTACTGACCCAACCCAGAAATTTTTGGGCCGAATGGGTCGGGTCACTTTTGACTCAATATTTTTTGGATCGGGTCGGGTCGGGTTTGCGGTCGGGTCAAATTTTGACAGCTTTACTTAGAACTGATTTTAGGGTTTTTAATTTATACATGTAAGGATTTTTTGTCCCCAAATTCAGGGCTTATTGATTTGGGCTGATATCTTCTGATTTATCATTAAATATTGATTTAGGGATGTATGATTTGGATAGTTAGCTTAGATTAACGAAACTGTAAACTCTGTTGGAGGTGTAGGGATGAATGATTTGGATTGGTTTGCTTTTTAAAGAACCCTTGAATTGATTATATTCTTTACACGAATAAGAAATTTGTTTAATATGGATTGGTTAGTTTTGAGATTTAGGGATGGATTGTAGGTAGACAGATAGTTTGATAACACCTATATGAATCATTTACGTTAGGCAAATGGATTTTACAAATGTTGACATCCAACAAATACAGAGATACGATACACATATTCATGCTCATCTCAAGTTTGTACAACATTGACAATCTAGAATTGAAAGTTCGTCATTAAAATCCAATTCTAGTTATGAACCAAATGTAAATAAATCAAAATCTAGTTAATCTATAACATAAGACAACTTGTTATGCCTTCTTGAATTTACACCTGACATGCTTGATGAAGCTTAAAAACCTTGTTTAATTTGTGATGTTGTAGATGGAATTTACTACGTTCAACATTCTAACTTATATGCATCAATATTGAGCTGTTGTAGATGAAATTTAGACTTCAAACTTATAAGCGTATTTCGTAAAATTATTTGTTAGCCTATTAGCTCAAATGGTAGAGCAATAACTGCTCTGGAAGCTGAATTGGTGATGGTACCATATGAAAGCCCTATGGAGAAGACTATGATGACATCCATTTTATACATATTTAGGACATGCATTTAGCCTATGGTTTAGGCATTTCCACGTTTATTATCTTGTATTTTTAGCTAGTTGTATCATTTTCTTCAGTTTAGATGTCTACACGAGTTTCTGCATGGTTTCAGGTAAATTGGTGGACTTCTGAGGTGCATTACGAGGCATGAACGTCATAGAAGATGTGCACGGGCGTATACGAGACGAACGAAGAAGAAGAACACGGTTCTGCAGGATGACACAGTTTGCTGCAAACCTTGCCATTCTGCTATAGACCGTGCCCACCTACAGATCAACCAAGAACGAGCTTCTATAAAATGGCACGGTATGTGATAACCATGCCACAAACCGTGCCAAGCCCCATATCACTTTCAGTAAATCTGCACGGTTTGTGACAAACTGTGCGGTTCTGTCACAAACCATACCAATGCCACGCGGCCCGAATTTGTTATTTTTCGACCCCTTTTTATTTTAGGATGATATAAATACTATTTCTAGGGTTATTTGGCAGCTTCTTCTACCTCTTTTTGCCACTCTCTCTAGCCCTAGGTGTTTTTGGTGTTCTTTTGAAGATTTCTGAAGATTGGAGATTGTTTCCTTGGATTGGATTAAGTATTTCTCTTCTTCTAATCTAGTTGAATGATTTCTATTGTTCAAATGATGTTTTTGATTGTTTCTCCAAGCATGTCTGGCTAATCCCATAATTCTAGGGTTGGGGTGATCCCAACAATGAATTGGTAGACTATGCATGATATTTGTCTGAATTGAAATCTGAAACCTTGTTTGATTCAATCCTAGAGTTCTTAATGCAATTGATGAAAGTTGATTAGATTTCTATTAGGTTTGAGTATGAAAGGAGATAACTTTAATAGATAACTCAGATAGGGTATGAGTCTGAAAGGAGATTACTGTATCAGATTACTAGGTATTGAACATGAGTATTATTTGTGCGACAACAACCTAAATACTCTTGTGGAATCCTAAGCTATCATACAAACCCTAGGTTTGCCTGGACTTAGCGGAGCGCGACGGCGAATGTTAACCCAGTTTGATCCTAGATTCTAAGTGCCCAAAGGGTCTGTATTTAATTAGCTCTGCGCGACAATGATTGTTAGTTGGAATTTAGGCACATCTATTATTGTATGAAAGGAGTTAGTAGAGACATTAGATAACATACCTTCATACATATTCAGACTATTTTCAGACAGATATCCGTAAGTTCACCAAGACATTGTTGTGGGGATCCCTGGTCCTAGAATCTTCTTCCCAATTGTTTAAAATCATCTTTGCAACTCTTGTTTCTTGTTTTCTTATTTTCTTAGTTATTAGTCAAACGAATTTCCCTTCTTACGGCTTAGCTTATCGGTTTTAAGTTTACAAAAGATACTACATAGTCCTCGTTGGGAACGACACTTGAAAAGTTACAACTGATCCTATATGCTTGTGGGTAGGTTTTTGTCCTATCAAGTTTTTGGCGCCGTTGCCGGGGACTATTGCTTGTATCAGTTGTTTTCTTACAACTGGTTCGACTAAGTCTTTGTTTTATTTTTGATCTTATTTTTTTTGCTGATTTGCTTTCAGACTTGCTTTCTTTAGATGCGAAGAGTCCGAAGCGTTGGTAATCTCAACGACTACGATCCCGAACCTGAGCGTGCTTTTTGCTTAAGAAGAAGACAACAATGCGAAGCCAGAGAACAAGCAATGGATGACGTTAGAGTAGAGGACGATCCTCCTCTATAGGTTCAGGAACCACGCATGACGCTTGGTGATTATGTGATGCCAAATCACCTTGGTCCTATTTCCGGTGTGGTCCGACCTCCGGTGCACGATCGTAACTTCGAGCTGAAACCTTCCCTAATCAATATGGTTCAACATAATCAATTTGGAGGTTTACCTTCTTGGAACCCACACCAACATCTAGCCACTTTTATTGAGCTAATGGATACTGTGAAGATCCATGAGGTATCCCAAGATGCGCTTTTCCTGTGAGCCTTCTCATTCTCTCTACGAGACATGGTCAAGGCTTGGTTCAAGGCCCTACCTTTTGGCTCTATAGCAACTTGGGAGGAGTTAACAAAGGCATTTCTCAACAAATACTTTCCACCAAAGAAGACTGCTGAGATTGATGAGAATCAAACCCCCAAAGATATTTTTCTTCCCAAGAGAAACTAGATCGTGGCCAAGCTAGGGATCCTTCTCCACTCTTAAGCTTGAATGGTCTCCAATGGCCTTTGGAAGAGACTCTCGGTCGTGGAAGAGGTGGAACATCAAGGGGAGCACCGAGAGGCCCAGAGGGCGGCCTAGGGGAGGTGCGAACGGTGGAGGGCCAAGGGAACCTCTCTTGGAGGTTCCTTGGTTGAGGTTGTCTAACTTCTAACGTGAACTTGAGTATGTGAGAGATCCAAACGAGATTGAGAGAAGGAGAAAGAGGGATTGAAGATTTGGAAGCTTTGAGTTGATAGAAGATAGTGGCGGCCTAGGGGAAATAAACTCTTACCCAAGGCTTTGGCCACTCTTTATTTCTTCAACTAATGAACAAGGAAGCCAAAGATGGCTTTAAATAGTCTAGGCATCAAGCCAACAAGGGAAAACTTCTAATGGGCCTTAGTGAGTTGAAGCCCATGTGCAAATGGCTCTTCACACTCACTAAGGCAAGACTAGATTAATGAAACTAAATAACCAAAAATACAAAGAGGATAAAAGCCTTAGAGGCTTGGATATAGGCGTGCGCATGAATGTCTTGGAATCGAAGCATGGTCGATGCTTGAGTGTCATGGAATTGATGCATCGGCGCCTTGGTGGTCAATCACCGGGACTCATCACTCTCCCCTTCTTAGCTTCGAAGTGTCCTCGCTTCGAGTGTGTTGGAAGTCCGGGGTGTGGAGGAAGTGTGGTGGCACGTCTCCCCTTCTTAAAGGTGAATGTAGAGTGAGGGAGACCGCCACTAACACAAAGAAGAACGAGCATAGGAGAGCCGTCCGACGGCTCCTTGGGCACAACAAGAGGGGAGGCCTCATGGGCGAGCATGACAGCCGGTGGAATGGACATACAACAATGCAACTCAACAAGAAAACGTGAGTCCATCCAATGGTTCGTGGTTGGTCTATGGCTGGACCTAGGCAAGGAGTCGAAGCAAGTGAGAGGCTCGGAGCGGCGCCGGGCTGGAAACCTTGCAAATGGTGGGAGCATGTGTGCTAGCGTCCTAGGACAAGCAAAGGAAAGGGCAGCCAATGGTGCGATGTGGTCCTAAGGATGGCTCTAAGCAAGGCATTGGGGTGGAGGTGGCAACTAGTGTCAAGGATAAGGCCGTTCCCAAATTTCAGCCACCAAAGTGTCCAAAAGCGATCCACAAAGCTAGGGTCCTAAGCCAACACAATAGTATGAAGGACTCCATGTAAGAGTATCCCGGGATCAAAGGCAAGGGTATCTAGTTTTGGTGCATGGTGTGTGGTGCCACAAGGAATGCCATGAGCCATCCTAGGGAGGTAGTTGCCTAACACACAAATGGAATTCCTCCCCTTCTTAAGCGTAGGTAATCCGGTTAGAAAAACTATGCCTAAGTCTTCCCAAGGGGTGGGTGGGAGAGATAGGGGTGTGTGAGGACTATTAGGGTGGTACCTAGGCAAAAGCGGAACAAAAGACATTATCCTCAAATGTAGCCATGTGTGTTGTATTCCCAAACTCTCTATGGTTCTCATGGTCATCCGTAATCAACAAGTTCCTAGAGGAGGCCCTAAGGACACAACGCTCACCCGCTCGGATAAGGAAACCATCATCCCAATAATAGCCCGCAAGGTCCTCCCACGTGGCATACTCGGCTAGGGTAGGTGATACACATGATTATGTTGTGTGTATTGACGGAGTTTTAGCGTTGTTTTAGGGGTGTTTTAGAGATGATTTGGAGACTTGGCGAGGAGGTGTGGAAGACACAATTTTGGAGGTTTTGGGAGCTGAAGAGAAGAAGCTGGAGAAGAAATCACGGCGACCGCCACGGAAACCACGACGACCGCCGCCAATTCCAATCCAGCGACCAGAGCTATGACCTGTCCACGGCGACCGCCGTGGAAAGACGGCGACCGCCGCAATTACGGCGCCCGCCGTGAAGGATGCAACGGCCGCCGCCCGTGTCAGAAGACCACCGAACCGAATTTTCCTTATATGTTATTTCAGATTATTTTATTACGTTTTTATTATTTCGTATTAGGTTAACTTAGACTTTAATTCCTTTAGTATTTAAGGGTAGAGAAGGACTTGTTTCTATCACATCTCGAAACCCTAATTTCACTTTTCTATTCTACGTACTTGCTATGAAGAACTAAGCCTCCCTTGCTTAGTCAGACGCTGAAGCTTTCGTTGTGATTTAGTTGTGAGACTCTTACTCTTAATCTATTGCATGGAATTTATCTTCTCTCTCGCTTGATTGCTTATGATTGATATTGATATTCTTTAGTATGATCAACTAGGGTTTGTTGTTATTGGTCTATTGCTAGATCTAGATTGTTACTGGTTGAGCATATCTATTTCAGAGTAGCAACTGCATCGTACTAGTATCTGGTTGTACTAGTCTTATGCAGGAGAGATTTGATTTACATTCTAGGATAAAAGCTGGTTGTTTTATGCTAGAATTGTATCCAACTATATTCCTACCCGTAAGGCTGCTGTTAAACTGAATCTTGATAGTTTCAGGGTTGTTTAATTAGTTAGTGCTAATAGTATCTGGTTGTGCTATTAGTTATATCTGAAAAGGAATTGGAATTTCCATTGCATGAGATTTTGAATGAGTTTCTAGGATCAACTTGTCATACGAATAGTGGATGTTGTTTGACTAAGTGTTTTTTCCCATTACTAAATTCATCATCTTTAGTTTGTCTTACCTTTGCATGCTTAGTTACTTAAAACAAACAAAACCCCCCATTTGGTTACTTTGGATTGACATACAAATTGCATAATTAGATAGAATTCGCCTCCTTGTGGATTCGACCTTTACTTACCTAGGACTACGGTTTAAGGTTTGTTTGGATATTTTGCATAGTAGGAATTATAACGACAAATTCCTGTTATCAGTAGGGCTAGATGGGGGGTCATGAGCATGTAAAGATATAGAAAGTGAAAACTCCAAAATGTGATCATGACAAAGAGAGGGGAGCACATACCGCGGGGACAAGATGTCGGCAATCTTGTCTCGATCCTTCTTGCACTGGCCATCAAACGGAGAAGGCTCCTTGGGTGAGAAGTGGATGACGCGCCGTCCTCCTTGGTAAAGGCACAACGGTGAGGCCCCGAGCGGCAACGAGGTCGCCGACCAAGGCGGTATCAAGGCGCAAGCCTCCTTCAGTGGGGTAGCCATGGGGCGCCGACCTCCATGGAAATAGGCCGATGGGGGGCCGCCAATAGGCGACAAGGGACCGTTCGCGGCGATGGGAGGCGGCCAACCAAGTCGTGGCTGAGCCAAGGGCGTGGCCAGTCGAGTGGGCAACAAGGCACCGCCCTCCTCGGTGGTGAGGCAAGGGTGCGACACCAAAGTGAAGGTGAGGGCTGCTCCGTGGGTAAGCGCGCCAGGCGGCGGTGGGGAACTAATGGCCGCGAGGTGGGCGTTGGTGGCGCGTGTCTCCTCGGCGGCGGTGGCGGGCTGCCAGTCACGAGGCACATCCTCGGTGTGGTCCGGTGGACGCCGGCCCGGTGGCGGCCGAGCGTCAAGAAGCTCACTGGGCTCCTCACGTCCCGAGGCCTCAAGGTAGTGGTCAGCCGGGGCGCGCAAGGAGGCGCCGGGAAGGAGGGGCACTGTGGGGAGCGGTGTGGGCTCGGGCACCATAGTCGGCGGAGGCTCGGGCACCGGTGCCGGCAGAGGTGCGGGCACCACAGGCGGCGGGGCCTCGGGTACTGGGGCCGGCGGAGGCACGACCATCGGAGTCGGCGGAGGCGTGACTTGGAAGGCTCGGACATAGACACTTTTGCAGGCTAGCATGGATTTTGGGGAAAAGTGGCTAGCCATGACGTAGACGAGTTGAGCCCAAGTTTGGATGGGTGGGAAACCGCTGTCACTTAGGGCGTCTTGCACCCTCGACCACCACGCACGGGCATAGTCGGTGAAGTACCGCGTGGTGATGTGCACCTTCTCGAGCTCATCATAATCCGAGTGGCAAAAGACATGACTTGTGTAGCGCTCCCATGCCAAGAACTCGGAACCATCGTCGTTGTAGCCGGCGAAGGAGTAGAGGGACATTCCTAAACCATGGCTCACGGGCCGGCTAGGAACATGAAGGCGCTGGGGCTGGCCTTGGGCATGATCATATCCTTGGTGGATCACATTTGCCCAAGCCTCCTCTTCAAAGGTCTCGAGATACTCTCCATAGGGGCGGGGAGGCGGCAGCCAATCCGGGTCACGACGGTCTAGCGGGCGCCGGGGCTGGCCTTGGGCGCGATCATATCCTCGATGGCTTACATCCGCCCAAGCCTCTTCCTCAAATGTCTCTTCACATCTCTTCTCCTTGATTTCATTTCCTCTCAAGCAAACTCACTCAAATCCTTGGATTCAAGTTCAACTAGCCAAGGAACCTCTAAAGGAGGTTCCCTTGGTCTTGTACCCGAGAGCCACCGGCTCCTCCTTGTCCGCCGCCGGTAAGCACACAAGCCTAAGACACACGAGCCTAAGAGAATCAACCTAAAGCAATAAGGAAGGTTCAATTAAGGAACAAGCTAGGCCTCAGTGGAGCATGTGACTTGCCAAGCTTGACTAAAACTTGAGTACTTTGCAAACTTTCCAAAAGTGAAAGACTTAGGCTAAGGGGTAAAATTCAACTTGAAACTTCGAATGATGGGTGAGGGAGAGAGAGGTAGTGGGCTGCCATATGGGCAATGAAAGGGAAGAAAATGGAATGACAAGCAACTTAGAAGAAAATGGGAGGTAGGCTTAATGGCCCAAGTTGCCAAGTGAAGGAAGATAGCCCACAAGAGGGATGTGAATTGTTGTGGCCCAACCGAAAAGCTACAATTCTGTTTTTTTTTTTGAATTGGGCCTTTGCCTTTTTCTTGGCTTCTTGATTTTCCTTAGGCTTTTTCAATTGCTTTAATGAAGGAGACCGAAATTGAAGGGTAGGGCCACACTTTTGTTGGGGCTGCAAATGGTTGGCAACAAGGGGTTTGTTGGAGAGTGGCTATGTCCCTTTTTGGGGTGGGACAAAGCTTGAGAAGGGGGAAAGAGAATGGTTGACTTGCCACTTACATCCACCCTTTTTTGAACCTCACAATGGCTAGCTTTCTAGCTACTCTAACCCAAACAAATCTGCCAAAAGTCCATTTTGTCATTTACCCAAATAGCATAAGGCCACCAAAATTGCAAAGGGAGAAAGCAACTTAAAGCTTAGCCAAAAATAGCCTAGTCAAAATGGAGCTAGCAAAGGGAGAGGGGTACATGGTCGGCCATGGGGGAAAGGAGGGGTGGCAGTAGGGTGGTGGAGGGTGGCAGTAAGGTGGTGGAAGTGGTGGTCCGGTCACCGGCGGTGGTGGTGGGCGCCGAAAAGCGAAATTTTTGTGGTTTTTTGGGGCTGTTTTGGGAGGGGGAAGCAAATCAACTAAAATAAACACTAAGCTAGCATGGAAACAAGAAAAAAGGCATGGAAACAAAGAAAAACCGAGCATGAAAAACTGAACACAAAAACATGAAGAAACAAAAAAAAAATCAATCTAGCAAGACAGGAAATGAGCATAAACACATGGTCACCATGGAAGCAAGAAGAGAACTCATGCAAGCTAAGAGAATAAGCATAAAAACTGAATTTGAAAGAGGAGAAAGGGGACTTAGCTTGGGCTTTGGCTCTTGATACCAATTGATGAGAATCAAACCCCCAAAGAGATTTTTCTTCCCAAGAGAAACTAGATCGTGGTCAAGCTAGGTATCCTTCTCCACTCTTGAGCTTGAATGGTCTTCAATGGCCTTTGGAAGAGATTCTCGGTCGTGGAAGAGGTGGAACGCCAAGGGGAGCGCCGAGAGGCCCGAAGGGCGGTCGAGGAGAGGTGCAAACGGTGGAGGGCCAAGGGAACCTCTCTTGGAGGTTCCTTGGCTGAGGTTGTCTAACTTCTAACGTGAACTTGAGTATGTGAGATATCCAAACGAGATTGAGAGAAGGAGAAAGAGGGATTGAAGATTTGGAAGCTTTGAATTGATAGAAGATAGTGGCGGCATAGGGGAGATAAACTCTTACCCAAGGCTTTGGCCACTCTTTAATTCTTCAACTAATGAACAAGGAAGCCAAAGATGGCTTTAAATAGTCTAGGCATCAAGCCAACAAGGGGAAGCTTCTAATGGGCCTTAGTGAGTTGAAGCCCATGTGCAAATGGCTCTTCACACTCACTAAGGCAAGACTAGACTAATGAAACTAAATACCAAAAATACAACGAGGATAAAAGCCTTAGAGGCTTGGATATAGGCGTGCGCATGAATGCCTTGGAATTGAAGCATGGTTGATGCTTGAGTGTCGTGGCATTGATGCATCGGCGCCTTGGTGGTCAATCACCAGGACTCATCAGAGATGAGAAATCAGATTCTTGCATTCAAGATGAAGGATGACGAGTCTCTTTATGAGGGGTGAGAAAGATTCAAGGAAATACTGATGTTGTGCCCCCATCATGGGAAACAAAAATGGACCCTGCTGCATGTCTTCTACAACGCTATTGATAGTTCTACCAGGCTAATCATTGATGCTTCAACGGGTGGTAGAATCATGAGTATTGATGATGCTTGAGACTTGATTGAGAATACTGCTCAACACTCTCATTATTACAGTGATCCTCGCTGTACTTCAAGTTCCAAGAAACCTGCAGGGATGTTTGAGGTTAGCTCTGAGACACACCAACAAGCTCAAATAGATGTTATGGCGTAGGAGATCAAGAGGCTGAATCTGTTAGTGCAAAAGTCTCAGGCAAAAAGTGCAAGACAATCCACACAGGTTGTTTCTGGTGTAGCCTGTCAGTTTTGTAGAGAGAGTGACCACAAAATATCATCTTGTCACCTCTTTGCTTCCTAGCGAGTCTCAGGGAGAAGTGAACTACATGAATAGCTTCAACAAAGGTCCTAGGAATGATCCGTATTCCAATACCTATAATCATGGGTGGAGGAATCATCCAAACTTCTCCTACAAGAATGATGATGCTTAGCAAAGACCACCTCCTGGGTTCGAACCAAGAGTCTCACAACCGCAAAATCAAGCTCAAGTTCAGAATTCTGAGAACTCTACACTAGAGTCCATGTTGAGGGAAAATAGCTAAAACACAAGGGAACATGGATTCTTATATGGAAGCCTTATCTAAGAAGATTGACAGTTTTGAGAGCTTACCTAAAAGGATGGACCATTTTGAGAGTTAGTTGGCCCAAATTGCTATGAATGTTCTTAGGCTTCCTGGTCAACCTGAAGTCAACCCCAATGAGCATTGCACGGCTGTCACTTTGAGTGATGAAAAATAGTTGGAGGAACCCCGTCCAAGAGAAAAAGAAGCGACCAAGGAGCCTATGGAGAAGCTACAAGAAGAAGAACCCAAGTATGTTGCTCCCCCGCCATACAAGCCACCTCTGCCTTTTCCTCAAAGAAGGATTCATATACAACTAGAGTACCAATTTGTGAAGTTTAAGGAGATGATGAAGAAGTTGTATGTTGACGTACCTTTCACAAAAGTCCTCACTCAAATGCATGCGTATGCTAAGTTTCTGAAAGAGATTCTGATCAAGAAGAGAAAGCTGGAGGACTATGAGACTGTGGCCTTGACAATGGATTATGATGAGAAGATGCCAAAGAAACTACAAGATCTAGGTGAACTCTTTATCCCTGCATATTTTGGAAATCTGACTTATAATTGTCTTTGTGATCTTGGGTCTAGTGTCAATGTTATGCCTTTGTCAATCTGCAAAGAACTAAAATTGGGTGAGCCTGTTCCATCCAAGATGTGTCTCCTTATAGCTGATAGGTATATTACTCATCCTGTTAAAATAATAGAAAATATCCCTGTGAAAGTGGGAAAGGTCTTCATACTAGGAGATTTTGTGATACTTGACATGAAGGTTAGTGATAAAACTCCCATCATCATTGGGAGACCATTTTTAGCCACCGCTGGAGCTAATATTGATGTCAAGAATGGGAAGCTCTCATTCACAATAGGGGAGGAGAAGATAGAGTATAAATATTTCAAGGACCACTTCCTTGCGATATACAAAGACACTCTCCCGTCTCCTACCAAGGGTACCTGCTGTAAGATTGAGGTTGATCCTGGGCAAGATGAGATCTTATCTGACATAGCTAGTTTGCTTGATGAGTCTTTGGGAGATCCGGACCTGGATGGTAGTGAAACTGCTAAAGCAATGAAAAGACAAACTCCCAAGACAAGGAAGAAAGCTAGAACAAAGGTTGAGTTCAAGTGTAGAAATAGGGTTTTGTTACTTCATGAGAAATCTGTCATGTTTCCAGGAACTAAAGGAACAAGATGGTCAAAACCATATCGGGTGAATCGAGTTCTAAGAGGTGGGACGATTGAGTTATGGCATAAAAACTCAGGGAAGTTCAAAGTGCAAAGTCATCGACTGAATCTTGTTGTCACGCCAGATCCGGTCAAGTAGGGTACCACCGACCCTCCCGATCCGAGAACTTGAAGGCGGTGGAAGGTCAAGCTAACGACCTTAAACAAGCGTTACTTGAGAGGTAACCCAAGGTAAGTATGTATTTCTCTTGTTTTTCTTTAATAAAAAAGGGCGGAGGCACTTTCTGGAAAGACGCACGGTCTGCTACCAGACCGTGTGCTTGACCGTGCCTCCTTATAGAGGCACATTCTGGAAAGTTGCACGGTTTGTAGCTGACCATGCAAGCGATATTGTTTCCGAAAAAAAAACGCTGACTGTAATTTTTTTCTTACCTTTTTCTTTCTTTTCCCTTCTTTTCATTACCCTCTCTCTTACCCAAACCTCACCAGCCCCTCAATCCCAAACTCTCACCATCTCTCTCTCACTCTACTCTCTCCCACACCTCACTCCCTCTCGACCACACCACCGAGCCCATTTCGGCGCGCCCGACCTCCCGCACCACGGACCACCGGCGGGCCTCACTGAGCCCACACCGAGCCACCACCACCCAGATCCGATCCTCACCCACCTCACCCCCATTCCCACTTGTTTCAAGGTAAATCTCTCCCCTTTCTCTTGTTCTTCTAGTTATTTGGTAGATCTTAGAAAATTTCTAGTTTATTTGGTTTTGTTCTTTTTTGTTTATTTGATTTTAGAAGTTGTTAATTTAGGGATTTTTCTAGTTTTGTTGATTTAGGGGTTTTTGTATTTTGTGTGGTTTTTGGGATTTACTAGTTTTCTAGACTTGGGTGTTTGTTTATTTGCATGTTGGGTAATTTGATTTTGCGCGGGAAAATCGACTTTACTTGTTTACTATTTTGTCATTTTTCTGGATCTCTGACATCATCTATTACCTAAATTGTTCGTTACCATAGGCCCTTGGCAGGATTGGCATGTTTATGTACTGCTTTGATTAGGCCCTTGGCGGGATAGTAAGTCATGATTAGGCCCGTGGCGGGATAAATTGACTTGTGTAGTTGTATTGTTTTGTGCTTTGTGTCTTGTTGTCTTGCAATCACAGGTTTTCTTTTAGCACTTAGATTGTTACAATGCGCCTCATTCCACCCGCGCTGCTCGTTCTGCTCCACCGGCCACTGGTCGTGTTATTCTGGTGTGCGATGAACAACACATGAGCTATGACACCTTGTTGGGATTGCCTTGGAAGTTCACTCATTGGCTCGACACTACTGATATAGAGACACTCGGCCTCCTCGCTGATATAGCGTTTAACTTGCCGCATGGGGATTGAACACTTCATTGATATGCACGAGGTTTCCTACAAGAAACTCACCCTGGAGTTAATCAGTTCTCTGGCTGTTACCACTGAGCGGTTCTTTGACCTTGGTAGCTTGAGATTCCGCTTGGGGAATGAATGGCGTGAATTAGACTTTGAAGAGCTGAACGTGATATACGGGTTTCTCACTACTGGGAAGACATATGACCTCCCCCATGCAAAGGAGCAGTAATTCTAGTTTTAAATCACTGGCATGCGCCCATTCAACCACCATTCAAAGGCCACCCACATAGTGCACCCTGTCTTTAGGGTAATGCAAAAGTTCTTCGCGGGGACCATCTTCTCCCGTGAGGATAGCACGGGCAACGTGCGGCACAACGAGCTAATGATCCTAAAGTCTATGACGAAGGGGGAAGAGATGAACTTGGGAATCCTACTTGCTTGGCAACTGGCCAAGATGACCACCAAGTCCAGTGGTGGTATCTGTATTGGTGGTTTGATCACCCCGTTGATCCGCCACTTCAATGTCTCTGTGGATGGCCATGAAGTGACCCCCGAAATCATCCGGATCGACATAGCATACTTATGTTGGACCCATATGCTCACTCACGCCCGTAACAGCCCGGTTAACTTGCTGAAATTCAAGGCTGGTGTCCCACATGTTCCCTTGCCTGATGCCCGTCGTACCCCCACTTATGACGAGGAGAACTTGTGCCACAACTGGATCGGGACGCTGTCCCGAGATGATGCTAATGAGCCTCCTCGCCACTGGGAGCACGATGAATCTTCTGGTGCCTCTGCTTCCACCTCAAAAGATGATGACGTTGTGGCCTTGCAATGCCAAATTAACGAAATAAAGGCACATCGGGTTCAGGAGCGCGACATGTTTCGCCAAATGTACCGCCAAATGTTTGGACGTGACTATGACCCGAATAACCCACCACCACAGTAGACTGACTCTGTGAGTATCTTCCTCTTTTGTTACTTTTCTACATTGGGACAATGTAGGGTTTAGCATGGGGGGAGCAATTCACATGTAGACTTGCATGTTCATCTTAGGTTTAGTTGCATTTTCTTGGTTTATTTTTTTGCAATTTTTTTATATGAACTTGTTTCCATGCATTGCATTATGGATGTTAGATTTGACCCTTATTGCTTAATTTCCTCTGGTTGTTTTTCTTCTAATGCATGATTTATGAATCCTCTCAATATGTTTTGGTTGTTGATATTGCAATTGCATTTTGTGCATGATTATGAGGGCTTGAACTTTAGACAATTGGCTTGAGTATGTGACCTTTGATTGAGATGTGTTAGGACCAATACTCTAGACAAAATACCGGTGAGATTTTGGCCTTTTAGGACTATATATGTGCAAGTCCTCTCTTTTTCTCTGTGTGTGAATATCTCTTTGCTAGCTAACTCTAGAACTTGCATTGGAACCCTTTTCAAGTTGCATTTATGATTTATGTACATGACATCAATATGATTGAGGCATTGTTCATTTTAACCCTTTATCCTTGACCACCCTATATATGTTTTCCTCTGCTTGAAGCCCCTTAGTTCATTAATGGCCTTTCTCTTTGGAAGCCCCACAAAAAGCATACAGAGCCTAATTATTCATCCTACCCATCCGGGGATTAGGATAGTTGATTTGTCATGCTAGTGTGGACTTGAGCCAAGCTTGGGGGAGGTTGCATATGTTAGTGGTTGGATATCATTATGTTTTGTAGTGCATGCCCCTTTCTTTTTCCTTGTCTTCCTTCTTCAAAAAAAATAAAAACGAGAAAAAAAAGGGAGAAGAAGAAGCAAACAAAGAAAAGAAAGGAGATAATATAGCATCAAAGGGTTTTGTTGTATGGGTTTGAAGAACGAAATTGGATGTGAAGGATCGTTTTAAGCTTGGTGTAGTCTTGGAAATTCTTTTCCCCGGATTTAGCACCACATGGCCTAAATATATCCTTACCTTATTCTTATACCTCGACCCCATTACAACCCTATAAAGTCCTCATGATTTTTGTTATGTACATAGTCTTCCGTAGTGGAGATTTAGGACATTGTTGCAAGCTTATGGTAGTTCAGCGTTCAAAGTAGAGAATGGAGCGAAACACAAACCTAAACACATGAGTGGAGTGACTTCATTTATTTATCCTAGTGAGGTTTAGAGTAGATGAACTATTTACATTTCTATCATTGGTTGCAAAGCATGCTATGATTGCACTTGTCTTATGTTTGGACTCTCATGATCATTGCTCACTTGTCTCTTGGGTAGAAACAACCTTGACATTTATTGTGGATTTATAGATTGTGTATTTGCTTGAGGACAAGCAAGGGTTAAGCTTGGGGGAAATTGATGACATCCATTTTATACATATTTAGGACATGCATTTAGGCTATAGTTTAGGCATTTCCACGTTTATTATCTTGCATTTTTAGCTAGTTGCATCATTTTCTTCAGTTTAGATGTCTACACGAGTTTCTGCGTGGTTTCAGGTAAATTGGTGGACTTCTGAGGTGCATTACGAGGCATGTACATCATAGAAGATGTGCACGGGCATATACGAGACGAACGAAGAAGAAGAACAACGTTCTGCAGGACGACACAGTTTGCTGCAAACCTTGCCATTCTGCTATAGACCGTGCCCATCTATAGATCAACCAAGAATGAGCTTCTGCAAAATGGCACGGTATGTGACAACCGTGCAAACCGTGCCAAGCCCCATATCACTTTCAGTAAACCTGCACGGTTTGTGACAAACCGTGCGGTTCTGTCACAAACCGTGCCAATGCCCCGCGGCCCGGATTTGTTATTTTTTGACCCCTTTTTATTTTAGGATGGTATAAATATTTTTTATAGGGTTATTTGGCAGCTTCTTCTACCTCTTTTTGCCACTCTCTCTAGCCCTAGGTGTTTTTGGAGTTCTTTTGAAGATTTCTGAAGATTGGAGATTGTTTCCCTGGATTGGATCAAGTATTTCTCTTCTTCTAATCTAGTTGAATGATTTATATTGTTCAAATGATGTTTTTGATTGTTTCTCCAAGCATGTCTGGCTAATCCCATAATTCTAGGGTTGGGGTGATCCCAACAATAAATTGGTAGACTGTGCATGATATTTGTCTGAATTGAAATCTGAAACCTTGTTTGATTCAATCCTAGAGTTCTTAATGCAATTGATGAAAATTGATTAGATTTCTATTAGGTTTGAGTCTGAAAGGAGATAACTTTAATAGATAACTCAGATAGGGTATGAGTTTGAAAGGAGATTACTTTATCAAATTACTAGGTATTAAACCTGAGTATTATTTGTGCGACAATAACCTAATTACTCTTATGGAATTCTAAGCTATCATAGAAACCCTAGGTTTGCCTGGACTTAGCGGAACGCGATGGCAAATGTTAACCCAGTTTGATCCTAGATTCTAAGTGCCCAAAGGGTCTAGATTTAATTAGCTCTACATGACATCGATTGTTAGCTGGAATTTAGGCACATCTATTATCGCCTGAAAGGAGTTAGTAGAGAAATTAGATAACTTACCTTCATACAGATTCAGACTATTTTCAGACATATATCCGTAAGTTTACCAAGACATTGTTGTGAGAATCCCTGGTCCTAGAATCTTCTTCCCAATTGTGTACAATCATCTTTGTATTTCTTGTTTCTTGTTTTCTTATTTTCTTAGTTATTAGTCAAATGAATTTCCCTTCTTATGGCTTAGCTTACCAATTTAAGTTTACAAAAGATACTACATAGTCCTCGTTGGGAACGACACTTGAAAAGCTACAATTGATCCCATACACTTGTGGGTAGGTTTTGTCCTATCAGACTAGTAGGAAACGATCAAGGGTCCTGCTTCAAGATGTTGAAGAAGAGGATGACGATGATTATGTGATGATCGTCAAGGTCTCAAAGGCCACCTTACATCTCTCCACCCTCAGTCCCAAGCGCACAAAAAATGTAGCGGTGAGAACAAGTCAAATCAAGGCTCGTCTCCATTTTACTCAAAACGAAAATGGCAATGCCATGGTCAAGACTGAGGATTCATCATCACCAAAGCCAAGGGAAGACAATAAGGTTTTGCTGCTGCTGGTTGTCACCGAGGAGTTCGTGAGGACCAATGGTTTGGAGGAGCTATGGGAGCTAATATGCTTTCAAAAGTGGGAACAACTATACGTAGAGAAGGTCTTTGTAAACCTAGATGTTGTTCGTGAGTTCTATCAGAATTTTCATGGAACCAAGATCACTCTCCTGCTAGGAACAACTGAGATCGAAGGTGAGACGATCTAGTTTACTAGTATTGATATTGCCAAGTCTCTAAGTATCCCATGTGAAGGTTTTGATGAACTGCCTTCATCAAATATTCCTAAGAAGCCAAGACAGTATAAGAGGAACAAATGGTTTTGAGGGTGTTTGGCAAGATGTTACACACTAGTGTATCATTAAGGTGGTGGTTCCAATACAAGATAAGAGGAATGCAATCACAACGGCGAACCTAATGTTGCTTGACAAGCTTATGGGAAAGGAGCCAATTGATCTTCTCAAATTGGCGATTTAACATATGGCAAAGTGTCCCAACAAGCCCCATTATCTTCCTTATTCAGGGCTAGTGAAGAAGCTATTAGAGAGGCACAATCTGTACAAGCCCTCTTAGGAAACATTGCTTGGATCTTATTGACTGTTGACAACATCAACAAGATGACGTTTCAAGGCGACGCCAAAGGAACAACAACGAGAATTGTTGTTGCCAAGAAAGAATGAGGTGAATCATCCTCAAAGGATGTTAACCAAAAGATTTTGGAGGAATTGCGCAAGCTAAATGACAAGGCCGATTTGTTGCTAGACTTTCTCATGGACAAACATGAGGCCAAGGGAACTGATCCGAAATCATGAGCGAAATCCTCTGTTGTTTTATAGCCCATAGTTTTCAGTTTTTGCTCTTTTTATTGTTTTGCTTTGTGCTTTCTATGATTTTTTTTTCTTTATGACATTCATTGCTTTTGTGCAATCAATTTCATGCCAATCTAATGAACTATTATTTTGATAATAATTTGCGACTTTGTGTATTGTCTCTTGTTTAAATTTTGATCTTTTGATGATTCCAAAAGGGGGAAATATGGAAGATTGTGTGTTGATCTCGATTCATGGCAAGTAATAGTCTCATTGTTTCATACTTGATTTTTTTTAACAATGTTAATGCTAAGGGGGAACTTGTTTGCGCTTGAGGTAAGTATTGTGATATCTATCTAAGGGGGAACATTGCTAGGAACTTTGAGTTATATTTTGCAATGCATATTGACTGATGTTGATTGACTATATACTTATTTGTTTATGGACAATTTTGAGATGGGTTTGTTATCATAAAAAATGGGGAAATTGTTTGAATGATGTTTTTCTCTCTATTTTTGATGGTGATAAACACCGTTAGATTTTATGGTTTACTTGTTCCTATGAGTTTCAGGTTAGAAAATGAGTATGGGAATAGTGGAAACCAAGAAAAGAGAAACAAAGAAGTAAAGGAATATAGAGTCAACAAAGGAACAAAGGAACAAAGGCGCTGAGCGAAAGAACGCAAAATTTGAGATCACGCATTATCTGTGTTGTGAAGAGAATGAATAACACTGAGGAACGAAAAGAAGAGGCAATGGGATCTTCAAGAGAAGATCAGTCAAATATGGAAAGTGAATATTCGTGATGGATTGAGCTCTAAGGTGCATGATGTAGATACAATTTGACTAAGTCATGTTTATTGAAATGATATCTTTTTTTGCAAGATTGTGTTAATGGAAATAAGATTAGATGGTAACATGACATTTCAAGTGGCATGTGGGCCGACTTAAAGACAGGTGTTAGAGATCTTATCCTAGGTCTATATATACATAGATGTTAGCATTATGTTAAGTACACAATTCATAGTGTTCAAGCTTACGAAGAAGTTTGGTGAGTATTCTGATCTAGGTTGAGTTTTACTTGAGTTATTAGGTTATAATCACTTGCTTAGAAGTCAAGGTGATCTAGGAATTTTGTGTGAATAGGTTTAAAGTCCTTACTTACTTGATTGTTTGTAACCAAATTAATACCACAAGTAGACGTTTGAAATCCTACTAGGTTAACCACCTAGATGTAGAAGTTTTTCTTGATCAACTTGTTGGTTGATTGTGTTTCTTATCTAAATGAATTGTGTCAAAGTTTCATTGTTACCTAAACTGTTTCAAGTTTTTCGCTGCCTAGAATACAATATCACCGTTCCCTAAACTTACACACTAACGATTCAACAACAATGATTTTGCTAGCTCAAACATCGTCATTTGACAATTAAGTTTAACCCTCTATCGAAAATGTCCAAAGTCGTATTGTCAGCATATTTTGACGACCGGGTTCGGTTTGACCCAGGTCCACAAAGAAGGGATTTCAAAATTCTGAAAAAGTGGGAACCGATGAGTCGACAGTAAATTACTTTTCGGTGGAAAAACGATAATTTTTTGGGTTCGAACCAAAATTTCATTACATTTTATCGAGCCAAGCTAGAACTAACCTAGATAAACCCCGATTTATATATTTATATTATTTTTCAAGGTGAACGAAAAAGTCAATTATACAAATATTTTAAACCAAATTAACATGTTTTTTAGAGGAACTGAATACATAAATATCATTTTAACCAGAACGAAGATTTTATGAAAATAAGATTCACCTACAGACTATGCATCATAAGTTAAGGTTTAATCAATTTCGTTCAAAATTTTGGTTCAAACTACAATGTTTTTCTTGGTTGAAAAAATTTAGAATGAGAAAATAGTGTTCCAACCAACGTTGGTTGGCACAATGGACACTGGATTGTCGCTCCTTAAGCATACTAGTTAGAGGCCTTGGTTTTGACTCTTGCTAAAAGTGTGAATAGAGATAATAACGTCGGGAGGGAACTAGCTCACCCTATATACCTTTCGCTTTTCCTATTTAGATGTAGAACGGCTTCGGTAAATCAAACTAGACGGTCAAGAACTAAAAAAAAAAGATAGTATCCCAGTTCCAATTAAACAGAAAAAACTTAAATTCTTTTATAGAGATGATCATATAAATCTTAGTTCAAAAAGACTAGTAATGGTCAAACTTTATGTCGGTATCATGACTTTATATTCTCCATTAGACCGACCATCATCAAGTCTAAAGTGGAATATAATAAGGCATACGAGTCATCATCTTGCTATAATTGATTGCGATTTAGTACTACGAAATTGCACCTCAATCAACGCTCAAGCAAAGGTTTAACTATGGAGAATTAGTGCAGGATCCGCCTCATGTACAAAATATCTTTATTTAGATTATATTTTAAGAGTCTGTTTCACGTGCGAAATATGCTTACCGTGTGAAATGCGAAGCGGTCGCGTTCATTCGAGTTCATAAATATACACCATATGTTTATTTTCTGAGCGGTAATGTTCATTATCTGGGGGGTAATATTCAAGGGCACTGTACTGTTAAAAAAAGGGGGGATAGTGAATAGTGACGCGGTGACATAACCGTAAATATGGTGATTTTTTTTTCCGGTCAATAATATTTATTTATTTTTTGTCTCTGATCGTTCTGGAATAGACAATTATTAACGTTCACATATAAATACTATATGTTCATTGTATGTGCCGTATAAGTTCACATATAACATGATCATGTTCCAACACATGTCTTTGAACATTCAGTGCTTATTTGTGAACGTGAATGTACAAATAAATGAACATCTAGTGCTTATTCGTGAACCTTCTATATAGGCTTTTCCAGAATGATCACGGGACGAAAATGAGAAGAAAAAAAAATGTTGACAAAAAAAAAAAAAAAAAACGTATGGCCGAGATTGCTTCGCATTTCGCACGGAAAGCCTATTTCGCACGGGAACCCAAATCTATATTTTAATATAACTCTAATATCATTTATCATGTATATTTAATAAAATTATATTATAGTCGCATAAGATATCAAATTAGCGATATATTTTATATTAAAAAAATATTAGTCACAAACTTATAATTTAGTAGAAAAAGAAGAAAATGTGAACAATATTGTTTAAACGTACTATAACAAACCGACCTTTTCATCCACTCATGGTTCTTGGAGAAGGGAATGAGAAGCTACGGACTAAGGGGGAATAGATATGAGAACGTTGATTAATAGTTAGGAAATCTTGAATGTGATTTGATGGGTCTGTAGAGGAACGACCAGTGCATTAAACAAGGGAAGACAATGGTCGTTACTCTAGAGAGAGAAAATCCTTAGAGGTGAAGATTTCGGTTGAAAAGATATAATCTTGGTAAGTGGATAATTTGAAAATAATTTATTGTGATTTACCCTAATAGTTATCCACCCTATAAAGGCCTAATCTTTTCATCCTTAATCTCCACCGCCAATAACTAATTCTCAGATTTTTCTCTTGTTCTCACAATTCTCTCAAGCTCTCACATTGCTCTTTGATTTCTTCCTACAACTTTCAATCTCTTTAATCCTTACTCTTAAATTTCCAATGGCATCCTCAAGCAACATCAACCTTCCCACCACCAATGTTGAGCACATGACCGAGGATCAACTTATGAGCTTATCGCTCAAGCTCAAGCTCAAAAAGTCCAACTTATCCCATCCTCTAAACCCATAAAAACTACATCCTCCACACTAGATGTTCCTTCAATCTCCAAGGAAGCGGTTGATTCAGTGGCTAAGTCTCTAGAGAAGGAGAAATCGCTGGTGAAGGAGATGAAGATGGTGCTGGTGGAACAAGTGACTGAAACCGCATCACCAAATAGGGTCAGGGAAGAGGAAGAGGTGTCATCTCCTCCCAAGTACATGGCTGAGGAACAATCCATGAAGATTAGAGAAGGAATTGGGAGCTCGACCTCTAGAGGTTGCCCATACTAGAAGTCAATAAAGGAAGGCACTTGCTATGTCTGGGAACGAGGATGGTAAAGAAGAAGAAAACTATGGTGATTGTGAGCTCATCGGGGAAACGCGATCTTCAACGAGCTTCTCCACTCCGACAAAGTCCGATGTTGGAGAAACCGTTCATGCTCCCCAGAAAGGGCGTCTTCGTTTTGCCACCAAGCTTGTCAAGAAGAAGGCCAAGGTAAAGGAAGCTTCTGCAACCAAACTCTCTTTTGATTCAAAGAAGATCCTTCCTCCCCTTGTTATCCTAGAAAACTATCCACAGTATCAAGGCTTCAAGAGGTTAGGGATATGCTAGTGTTTCAAGGATGTGAACAATTGTGTGTGTGTAAAGACATAGTGAATCCATACATGGTCAAGGCATTATATTAGAACTTTAAGGTGAGCACGACCACTAACCCTGTGGAAACAAAAACCATAGGATTCGAGGCAATGTCTTTCATAAGCAACAACATCGCGAGATTCCCAGAGAGAAGCTCACAAATAAGATAAAGGCTTTTATGACATTTCTTGGTGTTCCGTTGGGTGGTTTTTGTGAGATTCCCATAGAAAAGCTCACAGATGAGATAAAGGCGCTCAAGGCTACAAGTTGATGAGTTCCAACCACCCATCAACAAGGAGTCAAGGCCTTGACCACCAAGACGCCAACGCATCAATGCCACGACACTCAAGCATCGACAATGCTTCGATTCCAAGGCATTTATGTGCACGTCTATATCCAAGCCTTATGGCTTTTATCCGCTTTGTATTGTTGGTTATTTAGTTTCATTAGTCTAGTCTTACCTTAGTGAGTGTGAAGAGCCATTTGCACATGGGCTTCAACTCACTAAGGCCCATTAGAAGCTTTCCCTTATTGGCTTGATGCCTAGACTATTTAAAGCCATCTTTGGCTTCCTTGTTCATTGGGTTGAAGATTATAGAAGTTGAATTTTTTCCTTAGGTTGAGTATATCTCCCTAAGGCCTCCACTTATTTCTATCAACCACAAGCATTCAAATCTCTCCTTCTTCCTCTCAATCTCTCAAGTCTCACTCAACAATCTAACTCTTGAATTCAGCCCACGGTCACCTCAGCCAAGGAACCTCCAAGAGAGGTTCCCTTGACCCTCCTTGTTCTTCCGCCGCCGGACGTGCCCTCCCCCGGCAGCCCCTCAGCTCTCCCCTCTTCCCCTCGGTCGTGAGTCTCTTCCAAGCTCCATTGGAGGGCTAGCAAGCTTAAGAAGGAAGGATAAGTCTAGCTTGGCCACGATCTAGCTCACTTGGGAAGAAGAACCTCCTCTTGGGGGTTTGATTCTCATCAATTGGTATCAGAGCTCAGAGGACAAGCTAAGTGTTTTTTCTCCATTTTTTTCATTTCGTGTTATTCATGCTTTTATCTTGCTCCCCATAAAAATTCATTGCAAAAAGCAAAAAAAAAAATCCGGCCACCTTGCCTCCGCCACCCACCACCCCACCGCCGCCGCCTACCACCTTGCTGCCACCCACCTGACCTCCACCACCACCTTGCCGGCCCAGCTGCCTTGCCCAAGGAAGAAGACAACTCCTTTGACCACTCCCTTAACCCTTGCATGTGATCTCTACCAAGTGGCAAAGCCAACATTTCATGTGATCAAAAGCAAATATGTCTAGAGCCATTTTGGGTAACTCCTAGCTTGTTTTACTTTCCTTAGCTTGTGTGGGATTTTGTGTTTGTCTTGTAGTGATTTGGATAGAAAGCTAAGTTCTTTTGTGGCAAAGTCTTCTTCCCCTTTCTCTAAGTCAAACCAAGAGCTTACTAACATCAAAAGTAAGTTTCTAAGTCTCCCAAAGTCACCTTGGCTGCCACCCTTTGTAATTTCGGTTGCTTCTCAAGTAAAAAAAAGAAAAGAAAAAAGAGGAAACAAAAAAGAGAGGAAAAGTCATTCAAAATTTGCAAGGAGAAGCACCCTTTCCACTTGGCGCCAAGGCTCATTGTGCCCACCTTCCATGTTCTTCCCCTTTGCCACACATCACCTTGCTCTATATCCTTTTCATTCTTGATTTGCATGGTCTTGCCCCACCTTGTTTAAAATCTTTATAAGTTTGCTTGGAGTTGCTTGTTATGACCTATCCATGCTTGCTTTGATCATTTGCCTTGGTTGCTTGCTTGCTTGACTTTTGGCCCTTGATCACATGCTTGGCTAGCTCACCTTAGCCGCCCACTTATAGGATTGTCTCTTCCCTCGCCTTGTTGTTATTGCTCCTCCTTAGGCCTTCTTGTCTTGAACTGGTTTCGATTGTCTTGGGCCTAGTGTGTTCCTCTTCTATTAGTATGATTGTTTTGATTGCCTTGGACTTTTTACTTGCTTTGCCTATTTCTTGTGCTAGGTGAAGTCTCCATGGAAGAGCCATATTGTCCTTACCACGCTCAGCCGCTACCGGGCCGGCGTCGACGAAGCCATGCTCGTGACCCCATGCCATTGTATAGAGATCCTTATTTCCGCGCCGCCTCTAGGCCCGCAACCGCCTACACCGTCAGCCGCCACTATGATCCTACTTTCACCAAGTTCGGCATGGAGTCCTTTGGCGGTTATGAAGAGGAGGGCCCGTATGGAGAGTATCCTGAGAGCCTTGAAGACGAGGCTTGGGCGGATGAGTACCCCCAGGGGTATGACCGCGCCCGGGGCCAACCCTGGCAACCGCTTGACCGTCGTGACCCACATTGGCTGCCACCTCCCCGCGCTAGCCTCCACGCCAATGACCATACTAGCCGGCACCAATACGACTGACGCCTCTTGGCCAGCTCCGATCGTACCCAAGGCCAGCCCCAGCACCCGCTAGACCGTCGTGACCCGGATTGGCTGTCGCCTCCCCGCCCCTATGGAGAGTATCTCGAGACCTTTGACGAAGAGGCTTGGGCGGATGTGAGCCACTTGAGATATGATCGTGCCCACGAGTCCTTTGCGGCTAGGCTAGCCGAAGAGGATCGCGCCAAGCACGCTGCCGCCCGCTGCGCGGAGGCCAACGCTGAGGCCTTGTGCGCTGCCCGCCGCCGAGAGAGGGAGCGTATTGAGGCCATCTATGCCCGGATCAACGAGGCCCTCGCCGAGGTCGAACGGAGCCGAGCGGAGAATGTCGCGGCGGACGCCCGCCTTCACCGGATGGCTGCCATGGGGCCCACCGTGGCCATCATCCCCACAACTCCCTCGCCGCCTACTCCGGCCGTGGCGCCACTCCCCACAGTGCCCTTTCCTTCCCGACGCCTCCTTGCGCGCCCCGGTTGACCGCCACCTTGAGGCCTCGGCACGTGAGAAGCCCAGCGCGCTTCTTGACGCTCGGCCGCCACCGGGCCGGCGTCCGCCAGATGATACCGAGGATATGCCTCGTGACCGGCAGCCCGCCATCACCGCCGAGGAGACATGCGCCGCCAACACCCACCTCGCGGCCATCAGGTCTCCACCACCGCCGATCGCGCTCACCCCCATCGCGGACCCCACCTTCCCCTTGGTGCCACGCCGCGGTGCCTTGTTTCCCACTCGGTTGGATGAGCCATTGCCTCAGCCACGAATTGATTGGCCGCCGCCCATTGCCGCGAGCGACCCCTTATCGCCTATTGAGGGATCACCATCGGCCCACCACCATGAAGGTCGATGCCCCATGGATCCACCACTGATGGAGGGCTGCACCTTGTCACCACCATGGCCGGCGCCATTGTTTCCCTCAACGCCTCACACCCAAGTAGAGGCCTCCCTCTTCGGCCACTCCCCGGAGCTTCTTTTGGCTCGCCGCTGCCAGTTTCCACCGGCCCCTCCTGGCCGGCGGCTTTGTTTTCCCTTAGGGCCTCCCTTTGGCTGCCCCACCATAGGCGTGGCCTTGCTCCCGCCTTGGCCGGTGCCCTCTTTGCCGCTCAGAGACTCACCATTGCCCCTTTACCAAGGAGGCCAACGCCTCATCCCTTTCCTACACAAGGAGCTCTCCCTCCACGCCCACCATGCGGCTCACATCTCTCTTGGCCGGCGCCATGTCCATAGGCCGGCCTTTGTGGAGCCTTTGCCTTTTGATGACTGGCACAAGAAGGACCGAGACAAGATTGCCAACATCTTGTCTCCGAGGTATATGCTTCCCTCTCCTTATCATGCTCACAATTTTATGATTTCCATTTCTTTGTCTTTGCATGCACCCGAGACCCTCCTTACTCCTATCTTACCGGCATATGCCACTTTGGGTGACCTTGCGAGACATTCTTGGGATGATGTTTTCTGTATCCGAGAGGGTAAGCTTTGTGCCCTTAGAGCCTCATTTGGGAAGTTGTTGATTGAGGATGCCAATGAGTGCCGTAGAGCTTTTGGGAACACTACTTCCATGGCATCTTTCGAGGATTATGCCTCCGAACCTACACTTGCACCTCGTTTGGATAGGTTCCCCCCTCCCGGCCTTTACACACCCGCCCTTTGGGAAGACCTAACTATGGTCTTTCTAATTGGATTGCACATGTTTAATAAGGGGAGGGATTCCATTTATGTGTTGGGAGAGAACCCCCCTAGGATAGCTCTTGGCATTCCTTGTCCCCCCTCGCACCCTCCAACCGAGCTAGCTATCCTTGCATTTGACGCCGAGGCAAGTTTTCATGGAATCACTCGTGCTATTGTCTTGACTTGGGACCCTACACTAGTGCGTCGTTTTTTGAGCTTTGGGTGGCTAACCTTTGGGATGCGCTTTATCCTTCATACTTGTCGCCCTTCCCACCCCGATGCCTTGCTTAGAGCCATCCCTAGGGACCCGCCGCACCGTTGGCTAACTTTTCTATTGCTTGTAGAGGTTGCTTGTTATAGGTCCACGACACACATGCCTCCACCGTTCGCACGGATTCCAGCCGGGAGCCACTCCAAGCCTCACCCATACGGCCATGCCGCCTCCAACGTGCTCAAGAGGCTCGTCGATGATGCTTTTATGCCGACGATTCCCGAGGCCCACACCGCATTCCTTGTGGCGGACTTCGGCCCTTATGTGCCCCCGGTCCCCGATGATTGAATTGGGGACAATTCTCCCTCAAGAAGGGGAGAGTGATGAGTGCCAACCACCCATCAACAAGGAGTCAAGGCCTTGACCACCAAGACGCCGATGCATCAATGCCACGACACTCAAGCATCGACAATGCTTCGATTCCAAGGCATTTATGTGCACGTCTATATCCAAGCCTTATGGATTTTATCCGCTTTGTATTGTTGGTTATTTAGTTTCATTAGTCTTTTCTTGCCTTAGTGAGTGTGAAGAGCCATTTGCACATGGGCTTTAACTCACTAAGGCCCATTAGAAGTTTTCCCTTGTTGGCTTGATGCCTAGACTATTTAAAGCCATCTTTGGCTTCCTTGTTCATTGGGTTGAAGATTATAGAAGTGGAATATTTCCCTTAGGTTGAGTATATCTACCTAAGGCATCCACTTACTTCTATCAACCCCAAGCATTCAAATCTCTCCTTCTTCCTCTCAATCTCTCAAGTCTCACTCAACAATCTAACTCTTGAATTCAGCCCACGGTCACCTCAGCCAAGGAACCTCCAAGAGAGGTTCCCTTGGCCCTCCTTGTTCTTCCGCCACCGGACGTGCCCTCCCTCAGCAGCCCCTCGGCTCTCCCCTCTTCCCCTCGGTCGTAAGTCTCTTCCAAGCTCCATTGGAGGGCTAGCAAGCTTAAGAAGGAAGGAGAAGTCTAGCTTGGCCACAATCTAGCTCACTTGGGAAGAAGAACCTCCTCTTGGGGGTTTGATTCTCATCACGAGTGCTAAGAGGTTGTTTGGATCTGAGGACGCAGGGAACATCACTTCAAGTCTGACGCTGATTCAAAGGATGGCTCATCAAATAAACATGAAGGTTGTTGTTCCTCGTCAAGAGAAGAGGAATCAAATCACTGTTATTGATATCTTGTTGCTGGATCAATTCAAAAACAAGGAGAAAGTTGATTTGCCAAGGGTAATCATCCAGCACATGGCTAAGTGCACAGGGAAGAATCATTCAATACCCTATCTTGGGTTGGTGAGATTGATCTTGGAGAGGGAACAACTTTACAAGTCAGACAATGAGGTACTTCTAGCTTATGAACTGGATATGGTGAATATCAATAAGATGAAGTACCAAGGCCGCAAGGCGATGACAAGGGAACATTGACTCCCTCGTTGATTACCAAGAAGGATGATGGGGAAGGAACGTCTTGAAGAGGAGGAGGAACATTGAATTAGCATATTCTAACTGAGTTGAAGGAGCTTAACATATAAGCTAACGTCCTCAATGAGTCAAAGAAACATGACCTAGAGATCTGAGTGGATCCCTTTTATGTTCCCTAGCCATATCTCCCTATGTCTTTTGTGATTTTTTGTTTGTTTTTGTGTCTTTGTTGTTAGTTGTTCTATGTCTTTAAAAAAATTGCATTCTTGTCTTATGTAATCAATTCCTTGCATTTCTAATAAATTTTTATTTTGATATTGATTTGTGACGTAGTGTGTTTGTTCTTGTTTAAATTTGATATTTTGATGATGTCAGAAAATTGTGAGATTAAATTCGATTCAAGAGGTAATAGTTTTTATTGTTCTTATTTCAAAATTTTGAACATGGTCATTGCTAAGGGGGGATTTGAAGCGACTTGAAGGTAGGTTCTGTGATATCTATCTAAGGGGGAACTTTTCTAAAAAAATTGGACTATACTTGCATATTGACTGATGTTGATTGACTCCATGCTTATATGTTTTGATGAAAAATTTTGAATGGGTTTGTCATCACCAAAAAAGGGGAAATTGTTGGACGATGTCATTCCCTCTAGTTTTGATGATGATAAACACTGTTAGGTTTTATGGTTTACTTGTTCTTGTTTCATGATAATTGAATGAGTATGGAACAATATAAACCAAGAGAAAGCAAAACAGAGAAGCAAAGGAACAAACAATCAACAAGGGAACAATAGCACTGAGCGTAGTGAAGAAATGGAGTGCGCACTATCTGTGAAGAAAGAAGAAAAGGGAACAACATCAAAAAACGAAGTGTATATGCATAGACGAGACGTTGTGAACTTTTGCATAAGATTAGTTAAATATGGAAAGAAGATCGTGAAGATCACTTGGGCTGCAAGGATCAAGTTATGGTGAAGATTTGACCAAGTCTTAGGCTTAGAATTAATAATCTTTGGAACAAGATAAAAGATATTGTATTTATGGTAATAGATTTAAGTTAGATAACTTATCTTATGATTGGTGTGTTATGTGCTTGTCTAGGGTTAGTTTATGGGCTTAGCCTAGGACTATATATACTCATAAATGAAGCTTGTAAAAGGTTATGCAGTTCGAAGATTCTAAGGCATATAGAGAGAGATAAGAACTTAATGTACGAACTTGGAGTGGGTACTTCGTTAGGATTAGGTTTTGCTTGTGTTGTTAGAGTTATTACACTTTCTATGGAATCTAGATTGTCTCAGAATTGTGTGTGACTAGATCGAATGCTTGACTTTCTTGATTATGTAACCTTGATTAAGAATACAAGTAGATGGTTAAAATCCTACTAGGCTGACACATAGAGGTAAAGGTTTTACTTGATCAACTAGTTCGTTGATTGTGTTTCCTCTCTTAGGAATTGTGTGACTGTTACTTTACGGAAATACTATTTTCCGTTGTCCAGGGAATAGTTAACTGTTCTTGTCTAACACACTTGGGATTCAACAACTCTCTTCATCAAATCTGGACATTCCGCCAGTCACAACCAGAGATAGTCCTCCGTCCCCGAAAACTATTGGATAATATAGACTATGTGTGTGCTTAGTTAGTGAGAACTAAGATCTGTTATAGAGTTAGTCAGCGAGCTTGCTTGTATGCCAATAAATATCTTTCAGTTCTATACTTTGTAACTTGTTCAATCAATTAGATCAATGGAGTTTTCTTCCTCCTGTCACATTGTCTGATTACAAACATGGTATCAATTTTGGTTCTGATTCTACTTGTTTTCGCTCTTCTTTTATTTGGATGTTGATTTCTTATCACTTCCACTTTGCTTTCCTTTTGACCGATTTATGTTTCAATCTCTTCTTCTCTTTAGTTTCTGGATCTCTTTTGATTGATTCATTGGCATTTGCTTCTGATCTCGATCGGTGATTGATTGTGCTCTCGGTCGATTTCTTGTTGCATGATTATGATTTTGACCGATTACTCGTTTTCCTCTATTTTGGGATATTCCTTGCCGATCTTTGTAATTCACAACTATGGTGAGCGTCGCTCCTATTAAAATCATTGATCTAAGTGATTCGCTTTATCTTCATCCATCCGTCGGCTCGAGCATGATTTTGGTTTTCAAAGCTTTCGATAGAAAATGATTTATTTTCTAGAAACGTGTTGTGTCCCCCTTTGAGCCAAGAAAAAGATAGCCTTCATCGATGGCAGTTTTCCGCGCTGAACTCAAGGTGGCGATCCCTCTCTACTTCGCTTATGGGATCGCTGCAACAATCCCATACACGACCTTCGCGTTGGTATTGCTCCGACCTTCTTATCAGCGGTGAATAGGTTGGTGGTCCATGGTGGTGGCTTGAAGAAGTTGGTGGTTGTGAGGCGATGCTCCGTTGTCGTAAAAGGAGCAAGTTTGTGTGCGTCGACCTTCTCGTTGGAAACAGATAATGATCACAAAAAGGTGTGGTCCGATATGGTGGAGGAAATCAATGAAAGTTATTTTGATTAATTAAAGTTTAAAGAAAAATTGATGTTTTCAATAATCTTGGAAATGATAATCACAATATATATAGTGTAAGACTTTCTATTCTACGCTTGATGAAGATGTAGATTTGCCCTACAACCCCATCCCTTGGTCATGATCCACAGAAGAATACTGTATTAATTAGAGATGGAATCATACAAGGCAAAATGTGTTGGGTGAAAAAGTGGAGGGATTTGTAATGGAACATGTACAAATCTAACTAGAAAAGTGCATGCTCCAAAGGTTGTGACCTTTCTTCATGTGAAGTTCTTGGTTGGTTTGTGATTGTCTCCGCAACTCACAAATTAGTTTTCAGGTTATAGGAATGAAAGGTTCAATTAGCATTTGTCTATTTTGACAATTGAAAGCTTAATTCATGCAAATATATCTACCTTACCTATATGTCTTTCACAAGTTCAATTCATTTTGTTGCCTTTTTTGTGTAAGGTTGGTTATAGGGATACTTGGATTTTTCGATTCATTGACATGTTTATATCTATGTTATAAATTTGTTCTCTCCTAAGAGTTTTCCGTTTCTATACTTTATGCTACTATGTAGGTTATTGGTGCAGCTTCCTTGGCAGTTAAACAAGCCCGCAAATTTACGAAGGATGTAAATGATTTGTTGAACCAACTTATTGTGAGTAGATATATTCTAAAAGTGCTTAAATGTCGTCCATTCTTTTTAAAGGTTTTTCTTTCCAAGGTCATGATATCAAGAAAGAAATCACAAAGAGTCATTATGCCACGAATGGTTAGGTTAATGAATTCACCTTACTTAATATATTTTTTGCAAAACAAAGTGAGATAGAAATGACACAGAGTGAAGCTAATGAGAATTAGTGATCCACTTGCCATTATATTAAATTTGTCTTTGTGGCAGAGGCTATATTTTACTAGATCTAATTCCATGTTTTTGGTAATATCCCTTTTTCTTAATCTACAAAAGACTTGGTTCCTAAACTTATACTCGGTTGAAAATAATCTAGGAAACAGGTTTTAACTAACTATGGTAGTCAGGCCATTCGACAAGGAGATGGTAAAATTAATCTTCCACTTTACTAGCTCATCTTATTACTACATGGGCCATTGGATGAGATATTCATGAATGCCGCTGACTACCAAATGAAAGTCAACTGTTTGCCACTGCATATGTACCGAAACCGGGTCCAAGATAGGTAGTGTAAACTGAAAAAAGTCTGCCTTGGGCTACTCTTTAAGTGTTGTTGATATGGAACCACGTACCTTCTACGATTAGAAAGAAGTTTTTTTGTTTGGGGAATGAGCACAAAAGAAGTATTATGTCTCATTTGATGAAATGCACATTGCGTTTGTATATCACGACCATGTAAAAAAACCTTATCAACTCTCAAAATTTGTCGCAAAGACTAACCATATACATCATAATATTCTTGTAAAGACTCACACAAAAGTACTTTTAACAAAACCAAAGTCATAATGTTGTGGGATTTGCACAATCACATATTCAACTAAGTGTCTCTATCAAAATAATATCAAAGTATCGAGAGTCACATAGTTTGGAATGCTTAGTGCAAGTCTAGAAGCCAAAGAAGGACAACAAGTCGACCCTCAATGACGACAAAAAATGTTGTAGGCATAATAAGGCCGACACGCATTCTCCTTCTTCGCCGATGTTTCCACCTGTCACAAAAATCAATGCAAGAATCATATGAAAGTCAAACAATCAAATAAAAAACCAAAGAATTAGGTTAATTACAATAACAATTTCATATTTAAACTCTCCACCTGTCACCAAACTAGCCCCTTGGCACATGCAAGAATCATACAATCAGAATGCAAGTTCAAAACTCACAAAACATAGTCAAACTAAAATGCAAGTTAAGCCAAAGAATTAGAGACAATATTAGGCATCTTGCAGATGTAGCTACCTTGAGTTCCTCCCGACTTGATTTTTTTCTCGATCATCTTGAGCTTGAGCAAGCTGCTCCGCTTTCACAGGAGAAACTTCAGCAACCTCTTCCGCTCTTTGACGAGCAGCTTGCTCCTCAGCCAATTGTTGTTGGATCTCTTTCATCTTGGACTCAACCTATAGGTAAAAATATCATTGAATAGGTAGTGATCATTTCACTTTTATATATTAATTATGACCTAGCTAGCAACAATATATCATATACATTCACAATTATTTCTTTAACTTTCTGTTCATATTGTCTTTCCATTTCCTCCTCTAGCCATGTCATTGCTTCCATCGCCATTAAGCCATCAAGCTTCTTCTCCTGATCTGAAGCTTCTCCTCCTGTTTTGGAAGCTTCCCCTCCTCTTTTTAAAGCTTCTTCTCCTTTTTCTGTAGCTCCAATCCACCCACTTGGAAAATAAATGGAATGGAGAACAACATAATGGGTCAAAAACATATTAACATTATGCAAGACAATAAAGTGAAAAGTACACCCCACATCCAAACCCTAAATTCAGCAAAGAAATCGTTTGTGTAAGGTCTCCCTTGGTTATACTCCATAACTGAATCTACATGCTTAAAAAATGATTTTGCAGATGTGATGATTGCTTCTTTGTGTCTTTTGTCTTGTTGTCAATTAAGACGTACTTTACGGTATTTGCAAAGCGTGGGAAGATTCTATTGGAAGAACAATAAGATTATTTATATGAATTCATACATTTGAAAGCCCATGGAAACGTAACCATAATTAATTCTGGAGCTTTAGTTTACCAAAAGAGGTTCTCCGCATTCATGGAAGTAATCTTCTAAGTTGTGATCCTTCTTTTCAAGCTTGTCTCCACCTGTGAAGACTAAGACCATGTAGTCAAATATTTTAGGTAAAAAAAAGTATTGCATGCTGCGCAGAGATTCTTCCTCCTCCTTTGTGAATGGTGTGCTATTAGTCAACACTAGTATTATAGCATCAATACCCTCCTTCGCGAGCTCTATGTACTTTGTAATCTCTTTTCCACCTTGGGATCCAACCATGTAGGTAAACAGACCTGGTGTATCTATTAGCTCCACAATCTTTGTTGAATTTCTTAGGTTTTGATGGTAGCAAATATTCAACTAATCTGGTAACTAAGTATTTCAGAAACAAGACAGTTGTCACAATGAACCATTGTAACAAAGGATTGCAGAGGGAACAAAGCGTTCTCCACATGCTTTGTTACCTCTCAAGGAACATCAAAGACGAACAACGTTCAAGCTGCGAATGGAAGGAAGATATCCAGCGTGAAGATTATGGAAACAATCATGGAAGATCACGCGGTCAAGGATAAAAGATTTCGGCTGGAAGGATCTCGCCGAAGAGAAGATGTGGAGAGAGAAATCTGAATGTTTTATCTTAGGAAATCTTTCCTAAGATAAGATATTTGGAAAGAGAAGATTATTATATTCAGCCGATTATATTATCTTTGGAATTCTTTTCTTAGATAAAGTAAGCGGTTAAGATATTATTCTTCCAAACAATTTTAGATCTTCTTGTTACCAAGTTTAGAAAGATTTTATCTTGTTACGATTAGGGTTTAGTCGTGTTGTATTTAATAGGAGTGTGTATTCATTTCTATGAACGACGAGATACGACGACGAACTGAGAGAGATTGACTGAGAAGAAAAGAGAGTGAAGTTGTTTGTGAGTCTTTGAGGGTTGAGTTCGGATTCATCGTTGTAGAAGTGATTCAAACTTAGGTGGGTATTCTAGGGTTTGGAGTCCATGCTACAAGTGTAATCGAACAAGAAATCAATAAGACAAGTAGACACTTCAAAATCCTCTCAAGCGAGAATCTTGAAGGTAGTGGTTTTTCTTTAATTAGCTAGTTGGCTAATTAGGGTTTCCACTATACATCGTGAGTTCGTCTCTTATCTTTCTTGCTATATTATTCCGCTGCACCTTCTGTGGGAACAAAGTCTTTGTTCCCTCAGACGTAACTCTAACGATCCAACAATTGGTATCAGAGCCTGGTGCTCTAGATTGTTTTCGTTGTAGACTTTGCAGGAAAGATGTCGTCAAGCAATGCCATTGGAGATTCATTCTGGAAGCCTCCGATTCTGAAGGCTGAAGAATATGATTGGTGGGTGGAGCAAATCGAGTCCCATATTTGTTCCCTCGACGGACAGATATGGAGAATCATTGAAGTTGACCCTATAGCTATTCCGAATGACAAAGATGCTACGAAGCCAAAGCCAAGGGTTGACTACACTGATGAAGACTGGAAGAAACTGGAGAAGAACATCAGAGCCAAGAAGATCCTCCACATGACTCTGCTCCCCTCAGATCTCAAGAAGATTATTGGCTACAAGACTGCCAAGGAGATCTGGGATGCTCTAAAACGTCTTGATCATGGAAATTAAGATGCTAAGAAGAACATGATTCTTTCCTTGATGAAGGAGTACAATCAAATCTCTCAGGGAAAGGATGAACACATTCAAGAATTCTACTCCAGATTCCAGGGGATCGTTGGTCAACTAGAGTTCCTTGATGAAGAAATGCCAGACTGAAAGCTTACTCATCATTTCATGCAAGGCCTCAACTCTCAGTGGGATGCAATTGCTCTCGCTCTCTACTCCCAGACGGATGTCAAGACTCTCACTATGGAAGAGGTGGTTGCCAAGCTGGAAAGCAACGCCTCTGTCTACAATCACAAGATGAACAAGAAAGGAGAGGAGAAGGCTAAAAGCATTGCCTTAAAGGTGGAACGTGCCTTTGACTTATCTCAAGTCGAAGATGAAGATGAGGATGGTGATGAAGATGTTGCTCTCATCACTAGAGCCATGAATAAGATATGGTCTCGAAACAAGGATACACTGAGTTCCTATGAAGGGAACAGAGACATGGAGGATGTCGTTTGTTACCACTGTCAAAACAAGGAACATCTTGCCAGAAACTGCTTCAAGAAAAAGGCAGGTCTTCCTCCGGCTCATGAAGGAAAGCAAGCAATGGTCGCAACCTGGGGTGACTCGGACTCAGATGACAAAGAATCATCACACTCAAGGGATGTCTGCTTAATGGCCGTAGAAGACACCGATGAACCAAAAGGCGGGCTGCACAAGGATGAGGTAACTGAATCTGATCTCATCTCAAGTTTGAAAAGTAAGTCAAAAGAAAGCTTAATTTCCTTCATTAAGAAACTTGTTCATGAGAATAGTCTTTCAGTGAGAAAATTGAAGAAAATGATGAATCGATCTCATGTTTGATCGAAGAAAATAAAGGTTGGGTAGAAAAAGTGCTCAAACTTGAGAAAGTCTCATCCTCTTCTCCAAGTCCTTGCATTGAGTATCCTAAACTCACTAAGAAGATCGTGTCTCTAGAATCCTCTGTCTCCTCAATTGAGTCCGAATCATTAATGTTAAAACTAGGTAATGCAAAACTGTCTAGTGATCTATCTAAACTCAGTGAGGAACAGAAGGACAAGCCAAAAGGTATTGTTTTTGTTGCAGCCAAGAATGAAAAGAAAACTAAAAAGAAGGAAGTACCTCGCTTTGGAATTGACTATCAACCTAAGCTTCCTGTTGATGGCACCAAGTCCAAAAGTTCTAAAGTCGAAGGAAAACAGCCAGTGCAAGAAAAGGGGGAAAGTTCCTCGAGAGGGAACAATAGCAAAGACTGTTCAAATTCGACTGACGAGAACAAGGCTTGGTACCATGGATAGAAGGCTCACTCCATTTGGTTGAAGCAATCTCAAAGCGATAAGTCCAATAATATTGATTTTCATTCTAGGATTGCTAACAAAACAATTTGGTCTGGACAGAGCAAGTATGTTGATCTAAAATGTCAAAGGGTCTGTTGGTATTGTGGGCACTCCCGTCACTACAAACAGGAGTGCCTCCTAAAGCAACACAATGAGGATGTTGCTCGCACTGCTAGGGAGAAATTGAATGTTGAACCTCCAAAAATCAAATATGTTGCTCCCACACTCAGAAAGCCTAAGCTTGTCTGGGTTCACAAGAACTAACTCTTTCTGTGCAGGCTGAAGTGAGGAAAGTTCCCGATATTTCATTTGTACTTGATATAGTTACCTAACAGGGAACAAAGGAAGTCTCATCTCACTTCTACAGGCTTCTTGGGACTCAACAACCTGGTGAATCAAGGTAAGGGAAAGGTTTATGATCATGAGCACTAATTGTCTGTTTGTTCCCTGATCAACACTCAAGTACAATACATATCTAGATAAGACATCACCTCTTGCGTGAATGTGAGGAGAAAGGGTTTGCATCCATGGATCTCTGCGGAACCAAGGCTTGAATTGCAAACTTTCTCATAAAGGCACTAAACGGGAAACCCTTTGTTCAGTTCCAAACGAAGCCTGATTTGTTTCATCTAATATATGTCTATTTGTTATGTTCCCTCGATGATTGGCTAAATTACATGGTAAAGTGTGAAAGTTTAATCATCATGTCTTGATCTGCATTCATACTCTTGATCATTAATTGAACTACTTGCTTAGACTCATGCTAATACTTCACTTATGTGCAAACATTCATGCATGATTATCTATGCTATCATAATAATATATGAAACAGTGTTCTTTCGGCCCAAAAGAGTCAACTTGATGCATTGATCCCTCACTATAAGCCCAAATGATTGTTGACTCTTATCTTACCCTAGCCATCATGCTTGATGCTTCCTATGAGCCCCTCTAATCATCCATATTTGGTAGCCTCTCATTCATGATTAAACACTCGTATATTTTTGTGTGGTGTTCTTTGTGCCCTCTCTGGTAACAATACCCCCGCATCACACTCTTCTACATTCTTTGGAAAGTCGAGAAAACGAATTGTCGCCTCAGTAGCTTGGGGCAATTACATGACCAGTATGGTGTGCATTCACAACGAAAATGTTGCTTGTGGCGATTGAGACTTCTGTGAAATTTGGTGGATCTGGTTGTCATCATCTACACGGTGTATTTTTGGAAGTTATCTTATCAGTTGTGACTTAAAAAAAAAAAAAACTGAAGTTGCAAACCCTGGGGAACAAAAGGAGGAACCAGATCTAAGGTGGGAACCAGGAAGGACGTCTCACACTCGCCTACACTGAAGGAACAAAAAAAAGATATCCATTGAAGGGTGTGCATTCTCATCATATCTGAGGTACTCCTTGTTTCTGGCTCTTGGTATCAGCGACGCCTGATTCATTTTTCTCTGCTTTCCAACCTCTTCTCTTGTTCCCAGCACATCTATCTCCCTACTGTATTGCTTTTCCTTGACCATGTTTCACATGGTTGTCTTGATTGGCATGATCATCATTAGTGATATCTTTGTGTATCTTGTGTTGTCTTTGCATGTGTGTAATACCACAGCCACATGGGCCGGCCCATCACAGGGCTGTAGCCCATACACCTCAACCCTTCCTTGGGGGCTCCACCTATAACAGGCAGCCATTCGCCAAGAGGTTGTTCGTGAGTCTCGAACTCGAGACCTCACGCTTTAACAAGCGGCCTAACACTCACTTGTTACCAATTGCGCTGATGTGATACCCCGTACTTTTGTAAGGATATTTTGGGATTTGTCCCAAACACCCGTTTCGTACGTCGAATTAATTTCAGAGACTGAAAGACATTCTGTAATGTTCTTAATCTCTGTAATATTTTTCTAAGTGAAATAATATACAGTCGACGTATTTTGGGACTTAATACTCGTTCGTGTACGATTAATATCATAGCTTCATTTAAGCTTCTGCGGATTTAAGGCAAGTGGTGGTTCGCTCTTGCTCAGCATTCCATGTTTCTATTAATTATCAGTTGCTTAGATGAGTAATTAATTTGGAATGAATACTGTGTTCGTCTGGGAACAGTTTTGTTAATTATTTTGGAGAACTAAAATATGATATTATAATAGGTTGTATATCTGTTAGAACAACGCTATTATGAATATATATTTATGTTGATAGCCTTGAGGGCGGTTATGTTGATGTTTGTGGACTATTGTTGTGCTTGGACTGTTTAGTTAGCACTAGTAGTTAGGAACGTTGGATTCGTTGGGATCCAGTCGTTTCTTTATAATTTGGTAGAGAGGTGGCTAGACCCCACCTGATACCATATGGACGGTCATGACCTAACCTCTGATACACGAGTATAGAGGGGGTGCACTTAGCTGGTGTCACAAATCTCGGAATCTAGTAGAGAGGTGGCTAAGCCCCACCTAATACTATATGTATAGGATCCATGGGATATATACATTTAAAAGCTTATAACGTGTTGTGCGTTTGAGAATATCATAAGATAAGTGCCGTTGTCTCACATAATTAATATACCCTGGGCGAGTAGTGCAGCTAGGCGCTAGTGCCGCTAGGAAAGCTCGTCTTAACTTTTAGTCACTCGAATGCGATACTGTAATTCTGTATTGTTCCAGACTTTGTCATATCTTCCATAAGACTCATTTCGTTGGAGTCTTCTTTCGAGTTGATTTCTGGGAAGACTCGGTCTTCTAGAATCTTCTCCCGTGTATGCCTTTTGCTGTATTCCAATAGCAGTATGGTGGTTGACTATCGTACTCGACTGTTATTCGAGAGACGATGTCTAACCTAATACGACTACTTCGAACCTTCTGCTTTGTGCCCTTGCATGGTCTTTCATTAGACTAACCAACCAAAATTGTTCTCTGCATGGTTGGCTGGTGTCATCCGTTCGATTCGGCACATCAGATGGAGCGCAGATATGAGGAGACTAGAATGACTATGAAGACGATAGTGGTTTTTGGATGTTTTTAATGTTTTAATCAGGTTGAGAACCTTGGGCAAGTGATCATGGCGATCACAACCCTTTTTTTTGTATATTTTAAGAAAGACTTCCGCTGTATTTTGTTTAACTCTGTATTTAGTCCTATTCGGAATTGGGATGTAATTCCGGGACTCATGCCTTAATCGAATATTATGATGATTTTGTATCATAAGTATTTCATTGATTGTATTTAAACGGTAAAGCCTTATGTGGCTTCGGTGAGGAAAACCAAGGTCACTGGCGGTAATACCTTTCCAAATGGGTTAAGATTTGGGGGTGTTACAGTTGTGGTATCAGAGCCTAAAGTTTTAAAAGGGTTGGGTATTTGAAAACCAATTACTCGTTTTCAATTGAAAAGTATTTTCAAAAGGGCTCTGAATTTTCAAAATGAAAAGAATTTGAAAATAAAACACCGTTCATAGTCATGTCTTCTATCTATAGTCTGATGTAGTAAGCTTGCTTCTATGTCTAGAAAGACTAATTCCTTCCTCGTTATCCTGTAGGATATGGGTGCGTGTCTTTCTCATAAGAGGGACTCGGTAGATGCCGAGATGGATTCACCATCTCCAGGAAGGCTCGACTTCCCAATACCCCAGGGGTGCTTCGAGGTTGGAGAACCAAGAAGCCCACCTGAGAAGATCAAGCATGTGCTTCCTGAGTCGGTAGTCCTGGTGTCAAGGAATGTTGTAGTTCCAGTGATAGCGCCAGTGGAGCCACCGAGGGAGGAAGCAGTGCAAGAAGAGGATGAATCGTCTAGGTACGCGAGATGGTACTACAATGACGATTACCAGATCGACATGATTCCTGAAGGGAGCAAGGAGGAAGATGAAGAAGAGGAGGAAATGCTCGAGGTCAATCCCGACGAGGAAGAGGACCCCATAGAGGATGACCCCAACGAGGAAGAGGACCCCATCGAGGATGATCCCGAGGAGAATACCGAGATGGACCTCAACGGGCAGAACCAGGAGTCCGATGACTTGAGACACTTGCTGGTGGATAGTCAGGAACTGGGAATGCAATTTATTCACCCCAGTTCAGAGTTACCACCTGTGCAAGAGTTGCCACCAGTGCCAGAGTACGCACTCATGTCTGATGCTGACTGGGAAACACTTTTTACCGAATATGGTATTGGAAAGAGTGGCCCAACAATGGTGTACAAAGGGTCCCAGCCTATCCATACTCAAAGGAGAAGGAGGACGGAATCTAAACTACGAGAGATCCTTTGTCAAAGCGAGATGATCTCTTCTGAACAGCAATACCAGATGGATAAAATGATCGCCAATGCTCAGAGAAGGGCTGGACTAGGAGAGCCAAACCTGGATGATCCATACTTCACCATGACTGAGATAAGGCCAGGGACACCAGAATCATGTGTTCCAAGGCCAAGCAGGGTGTGTAGTCCATCGTCGGAATCCGATGGAGAACCCCGTCCGAAGAAGCCTTGCATGAGAAGTCTACCGTATAGGAAATGTTTCGGAGCACCGTGATAAGGACCGACGTTGCATGTAGCAGTAGTTTCCTTTTCTTAGTATTTCAGCATGTACCGTGTAAATATTCTAGTATTGCGGCATATACTTTGTGAAATACTACAATCTCCGAGCAATTTTGACCTGACGCTCGGGAGATCGGATAATGTGCAGTTTGTAAAATAGTTCAAGTTCATCTATAAAAATACCAAGTTGATCTACTCTGAGTTATTTTGCTACATTAAGTATATTGAATAATATTAATGTATAAAATACTTGGAACTGGATCGGTAAACAGATGATGAACACGAGGAACACAATTCGAGCTGGTGCTGGGACAAGCAATGACCCCAGACCAACTGTAGGAAATGTTGGACAAGACGAGAGGAGTCAGGTTCCAACAATCATCCTGGGGGCAATGGTCAAGGTCAGACCAACGCTCCAATAGTATTAGATACTGCTGCAATGGAAGCATTTCGAGGAATGGTTATGCAGGCAGTAACTGATATACTACGACCAGGTGTGCCGCAGGCACAAGGTGTGCGAATACCTCCACCGGTTCCCAGATTTGAGGAGCCAGTGAACCGTGTATTCCAAGAGAATGCAGTCAGGACTCGGGACAATTATGGTCGTGCACTGAAGACCATTAATTCCATAAGGCCTGACAGCTACAACGGAAAAGGAGAACCGGTCAGGGTGACCCATTGGTTTTCCCACATGGAGTGGCTGTTCCGCAATGTGGATTGTACTGAAGCTGAGAAAGTACATATAGCTTCTCTTCAGTTGAATGAAGAGGCTAGTGAGTGGTGGGAGAGTACCGACTTAGCTGAAAGTCCTGTTTTGAACTGGGATATGTTCAAGACAAAGATGACAGACCGTTTCTTCTCTCGTGCTATGAGGGAGGAGAAACACAAGGAGTTTCTGTACCCTAAAACGGATGGATTGAAGGTAACCGAGCTTGCGACCAAGTTAAATCATCTGTTACAGTACGCTGGACTTGAGATATCCAGCGAGGCACAAAAAATCTGGTATTTCCACGAGTGGATGAGCCCAGATATCAAGCCAATGATGGTGCACCACACATGCTCTACTTTGGAGCAGTATGTGGATGTAGCCTACAAATTGGAGGTGACTCTGGAGGAGTCAACCAAAGGACGCAATCGGCAAAGATCGATGCAAAATCAAGGGAGTGGATTCAAGCGACCTGTGCCACCGTCTAACTTTGCTAAGTCTGGTCGAGCAAAGACGGACACGACTCAAGGAGGGTCAAGCAACAGACGGGCCGGAGCAAGAATCCAGTCCAGTGCTATAATTGTGGTGCTGCGGGGCACAAGAGCATTGTGTGCCCAAAGGAGAAGAAGTTATGCTTTGAATGTGGTCGTAGAGGCCATATGCAGAAATTCTGTCAGCAGGGAAAGCATAAGGGAATGGAGTCACAATATGGGTCAGTTAATCAGAATAACCGGCCCAGGTTCAAGCCAACTGAGACTCCTAGTCTGTCAATGCAAACAACTGCTCAGAATAAGGGGAAAGCCCCAACTGCTTCTGGAGGTCACGGTCAACGCCTGTACGAGATGCGTGAGGTGGATGGACCTAACGCTCCAATTGCACAAGGTACTTTATACCTTTATTCTACTTCAGTGTGCATTCTGTTTGATTCGGGTGCTACCCATTCCTTTATTTCGGATAGTTGTGTTAGTAAGTTAGGATTAGTATGCGACGAAGCTTGTGAGTCTTTCGTTGTAAGTCTTCCTAATGGTGATCGTCTGGTTGGGATGAAGCGATTGTCTGAATTTCCGATTACCATTCAGGGTAAGAAATTCGAGGCAGATTTGATTTGTATAGCCATGGCTCCATACGACACTATTCTCGGTATGGATTGGCTGACGCGTCATGGGGTGGTGATCGACTTTAGTTCAAGGACGGTGACGGTGTCATCTGGGGGCCAGTTCGTGTGCAAGTTTAAGGGTCAGAATGACGCTGATAACGGCAGGCTTATCAATGCGATGGCTGCGTTTAAGCTACTACGACAAGGTTGTGTCGGGTACCTTTGCTACCTGGATCCGCCCGCGAAAGATGAACCTTCAGTTCTTGATATTCCTATGGTTAGGGATTTTTCGGATGTCTTTCCGGAAGAAATTCCTGGATTACCCCCAAATCGTGATGTGGAATTTTCTATTGATCTTGAGCCTGGTACGGCGCCGATTTCTAAATCACCGTACCGGATGGCTCCTGCTGAGATGAAAGAGTTGGAGAAGCAACTCGAGGATCTTCTCGACAAGGGTTATGTAAGGCCGAGCGCATCGCCTTGGGGTGCTCCAGTTTTATTTGTCAAGAAGAAAGATGGATCGTTTCGACTTTGTATCGACTATTGCGAGTTGAATAAAGTCACGATCAAGAATAAATATCCTTTGCCAAGGATTGATGATCTGTTGGATCAATTACAAGGAGCAAAAGTTTTCTCCAAGATCGACATGAGATCGGGTTATCATCAGCTGAGAATTCGTAAGGAAGACATTCCTAGAACCGCGTTCCGGACTAGATATGGTCATTACGAGTTCGTAGTAATGCCTTTTGGACTTATGAATGCTCTAGCAGTCTTCATGGATCTGATGAATCGATGCTTTCACCAGTACTTGGACAAGTTCGTGGTGGTCTTCATCGACGACATTCTGATCTATTCTCCGAATAAAGAGGTTCACGAGGAACATCTGCGGATTGCCTTATCAGTCCTTAGACAAAATGAGCTGTATGCTAAATTGTCTAAGTGTGACTTATGGATGACAGAAGTGGCTTTCCTAGGCCATGTGATCAATGAGAATGGGGTTATGGTTGATCCCCAGAAAATTGAAGCTGTGGCTAATTGGAAGCAGCCTCATAACGTGAAGGAGGTGCGCAGTTTTCTTGGACTTGACGGATATTATAGACGATTCGTAGAGGGATTTTCGAAGATCGCTCTACCTATGACCGGTCTGCTCCACAAGGTCCACAAGAAATTTGTCTGGAATGACAAGTGCGAGGCCAGTTTTCAGGAATTGAAACGACGTCTGACTTCGGCACCAGTGTTAGCACTTCCAGAAGGGAACGACGATTATGTGGTCTATAGTGATGCTTCAAAATGTGGTTTGGGTTGTGTATTGATGCAGAGAGGCAAGGTGATTGCTTACGCATCCAGACAACTCAAGACTTATGAAGAAAACTATCCGACACACGATCTTGAGTTAGCAGCGGTAGTTTTTGCACTGAAGATTTGGAGGCATTATCTCTATGGGGTGAAATGCCAAGTCTTCACGGATCACAAGAGTCTCAAATATATATTTACTCAGAAGGAGTTGAATATGAGACAACGCCGCTGGCTAGAGTTGCTTAAGGACTACGATATCGAGTTGCTGTATCATCCGGGCAAGGCTAACGTGGTAGCCGATGCACTAAGCCGGAAGACAACGCACGAGATAGTAGTTGCTCTACTTACTGCTCAGACTAAACTAAATCAAATGTCATGCGAAGCTGAAGTCTTGTATGATCAACGTAGAGGGTACCTGACTATGTTGGAAATTCAGGCTACGCTACTAGATCAAATCAAAGAAAGGCAAGTCGATGACATAATCTTGGTGAAGCTAAGCAGTGAAGTAATGGACGGGAAGGCTCCCAGTTTTGTGATTCAGGATGATGGATCACTCTGGTTTCATGACCGGATCTGTGTGCCTGACACAGAAGGTCTTCGCCAGTTAGTAATGAGAGAAGCTCATTCTTCAGCTTATTCTATACATCCTGGCTCTAGCAAGATGTACAAGGATCTTCGGAAGAAGTTTTGGTGGCCAAACATGAAGTGGGATGTAGCAGACTTCGTGGCAAAATGCTTAACTTGCCAGAAGGTCAAGATCGAACACCGCAGACCAGGTGGTGAGTTGCTACCTCTCCCCGTGCCAGAATGGAAATGGGAGGACATCGCCATGGACTTCATCACTGGGCTACCAAAGACTCGAAGTCAGAAAGATGCTATATGGGTAATTATGGACCGGCTTACGAAGAGTGCTCATTTCATAGCCATCAAGACCACATGGGAAACCCATAAGTTAGCAGAAGTTTACCACAAGGAGATTATCCGTTTACATGGTATCCCCAAGACCATTATATCGGATCGAGATGGCCGATTCATGTCAAGACTTTGGCAAGAACTTCACAATGCTATGGGAACTGAATTGAGATTCAGTACTGCGTTTCATCCTCAAACAGATGGACAGTCTGAAAGGACCATCCAGACCCTGGAGGATATGCTAAGGGCATGTGTACTCGATCGTCCGACTAGCTGGGAAGACAGCCTGAGTCTGATTGAGTTCACATACAATAATAGCGGTGCCCGCCGTAAGGTAGGCGGCGACCGCCGCCCAGAAGCTCTTGGCTTATTTCGGCCTTGGCTTCTGTGGTTTTCGATCGGGCTTCGTTCCTTTCGATTCCTTTCATTATTCTTTAGATTCGTACTCGTTGTTGTAGAATCTAACTTAGGGTTTCTTTATGGGTCGATCCGAAGGAATCTGTGTTGCCAGATCTGTCCCTGCTTCGAGCCCGAAAACCAATTGTCGTCGTACCTAGCTTCGTTTAAGCTTCTGCGGATTTAAGTCAAGTGGCGGTTCGCTCTTGCTCATCATTCCATGTTTCTATTAACTATCAGTTGCTTAATTGAGTAATTAATTTGGAATGAATACTGTGTTCGTCTGGGAACAGTTTTGTTAAATTTTTTGGAGAACTAAAATATAATATTATAATAGGTTATATATCTGTTAGAACAACGCTATTATGAATATATATTTATGTTGATAGCCTTGAGGGAGGTTATGTTGATGTTTGTGGACTATTGTTGTGCTTGAACTGTTTAGTTAGCACTAGTAGTTAAGAACGTTGGATTCGTTGGGATCTAGTCGTTTCTTTATAATTTGGTAGAGAGGTGGCTAGACCCCACCTGATACCATATGGACGGTCATGACCTAACCTCTGATACACGAGTATAGAGGGGTGCACTTAGCTGGTGTCACAAATCTCGGAATCTAGTAGAGAGGTGGCTAAGCCCCACCTAATACTATATGTATAGGATTTATGGGATATATACATTTAAAAGCTTATAACGTGTTGTGCGTTTGAGAATATCATAAGATAAGTGCCGTTGTCGCACATAATTAATATACCCTGGGCGAGTAGTGCAGCTAGGCGCTAGTGCAGCTAGGAAAGCTCGTCTTAACTTTTAGTCGCTCGAATGCGATACTGTAATTCTGTGTTGTTTCAGACTTTGTCATATCTTCCTATAAGACTCATTTCATTGGAGTCTTCTTTCGAGTTGATTTCTGGGAAGACTTGGTCTTCCAGAATCTTCTCTCGTGCATGCCTTTTGCTGTATTCCAGTAGCAGTATGGTGGTTGACTATCGTACTCGACTGTTATTCGAGAGACGATGAGTCTAACCTAATATGACTACTTCGAACCTTCTGCTTTGTGCCCTTGCATGGTCTTTCATTAGACTAACCAACCAAAATTGTTCTCTACATGGTTGGCTGGTGTCATCCGTTCGATTCGGCACATCAGATAGAGCACATATATGAGGAGACTAGAATGACTATGAAGACGACGGTGGTTTTTGGATGTTTTTAATGTTTTAATCAGGTTGAGAACCTTGGGCAGGTGATCATGGCGATCACAATCCTTTTTTTTTGTATATTTTAAGAAAGACTTCCGCTGTATTTTGTGTAACTCTGTATTTAGTCCTATTCGGAATTGGGATGTAATTCCGGGACTCATGCCTTAATCGAATATTATGATGATTTTGTATCATAAGTGTTTCATGGATTGTATTTAAACGGTAAAGCCTTGGGTGATTTCGGTGAGGAAAACCGAGGTCACTGGCGGTAATATCTTTCCAAATGGGTTAAGATTTGGGGGTGTTACAATGTGGTCTATGTTTGTGTGCTTCAATCAAATGCAAAAGGGGTTGTTTTGCTTATCTTGATGTGTTCATTTTTCTCTATCTCTTTACTTATATTTTTGATGATGCCAAAAGGGGAAAAATGACTGGTAGCTTTAGTTGAGGGGAAACAAAACATGGTTTCATATATTGCCGGACAAAGGGGGAACTATTATGCCTAAGTGTGGAAAACTTTCTCTTCACAACTCTTTTTCTCTTGTGTGTATGTTTTATTGTCAAGGGTGTTTGTCACCATCAAAAAGGGGGAATTTGTTGAATTCCTTAGGTTTTGATGGTAACAAACATTCAACTAATCTGGTAACTAAGTGTTTCAGGAACAAGACAGTTGTCACAGGGAACCATTGCAGCAAAGGATTGCAGAGGGAACAAAACGTTCTCCACATGCTTTGTTACCTCTCAAGGAACATCAAAGACGAACAACGTTCAAGATGCGAATGGAAGGAATATATCCAGCGTGAAGATTATGGAAACAATCATGGAAGATCACGCGGTCAAGGATAAGAGATTTCGGCTAGAAGGATCTCGCCGAAGAGAAGATGTGGAAAGAGAAATCTGAATGTTTTATCTTAGGAAATCTTTCCTAAGATAAGATATTTGGAGAGAAAAGATTATTATATTCAGCCGATTATATTTTCTTTGGAATTCTTTCCTTAGATAATATAAGCGGTTAAGATATTATTCTTCCAAACAATTTTAGATCTTCTTGTTACCAAGTTTAGAAAGATTTTATCTTGTTACGATTAGGGTTTAGTCGTGTTGTATTTAATAGGAGTGTGGATTCATTTCTATGAACGACGAGATACGACGACGAACTGAGAGAGATTGACTGAGAAGAAAAGAGAGTGAAGTTGTTTGTGAGTCTTTGAGGGTTGAGTTCGGATTCATCGTTGTAGAAGTGATTCAAACTTAGGTGAGTATTCTAGGGTTTGGAGTCCATGCTACAAGTGTAATCGAATAAGAAATCAATAAGACAAGTAAACACTTCAAAATCCTCTCAAGCGAGAATCTTAAAGGTAGTGATTTTTCTTTGATTAACTAGTTGGCTAATTAGGGTTTCCACTATACACCGTGAGTTCGTCTCTTATCTTTCTTGCTATATTATTCCGCTGCACCTTCTGTGGGAACAAAGTCTTTGTTTCCTCGTACGTAACTCTAACGATCAACCAACCTTTTCATTAGCAAGTACAATAGTTGTTGTCATGGCGGGTGCACTATGGCCAGATTCGAATGGCTTCCTACCAACATTAATTGTGTTTCCAGTTGAACTTTTGTCGTTTTCGGTACGGCCAACCAACACCAACGTACAATCGTTATGGGAAGATGGAAGACAATAATTTTTCAAAATATCTAACACAATTCATATCCACTCCGAGTGAGCGTAAAAGAGTAGAGAAGAAACCAGAGGAATATGCAAGAACAGTAGAAGAAACATGGAAGAAACAAGGAGATCGCTTAGACTTACAAAGAGAGGAAGTGATACGGATGATCGCTGGGACGAAATCACTAAATGAAGTAATACGAAGCACAACAATGGCAGAAAATGAAAATGGAAGAGAGAGAGAACGAGCGAAAAATTGTAGAGAAGGGGGAAGTGAGTGAAAAACGAGCACATAGGCGGGTTGTTGCTTGTAACTGAATGTGGGCCCCCTTCCTATTTGATTAACTTTTAATTCATTTACGGAAAAATATGAGAAAATTTGATAAATCGTCTTACAATTAAATAAAATATATTGCTTTATATTTTTCATCATTAAAATATTTCATATAACTAGATTATACAAGTGTGTCATACTTATAAAAATAATTCATGGTTTACATTTACTAGATCTTCTCACTGCTTTTTATTTGTCAACTTTAATTCTTATTCTATAAGTAATTTTACTTCCATTTACTGCAGTTTCTCTATTGCTAGTTCTTTAACTCTTTGTCTGTGATACCGAGAATTGTATATATATCTCAAAATAAAATGAAAAATAGCAACCAATATTCTACCTTATTAATGCATGGTTTTTTCTAGTGTGTGTCCATAAACACACACTAACAAGCCCATTTTTAGTAATATTTTTTTTAGTCACTAGTTTAATCTTTTTTCTTAAGGGTTTATCTATTCTCTATTAGGGAATATTTTATAGATAGTTTCCTATTTTAGCTTGTTACAGTGTAACCATGGGCACACACTAGAAAAACCGTTAATGTATTTGTACTTTTATCCTACCCTCTTTGTTTTTTACAAACATACCCCATTAAAAAAAAAATTCATTCTGTTTTTGCAAAAATACCCCCCAAATAAAAAGGTAAACTGAAAATTGAATTTTCTTTTTGTTTTGGAAAATTAAATATGACATGGCACTGATTTTATGAAAAAGAAAAAATTAATTCAGTTTCAATTTCAAATTGAAATGTGAAAGTTGCTACAGAAACCCAACTACATTGCCGGTCTTACGGTCCGGTCCGGACCGGACCGTAAGACCGGGAATGTAAAATCCCCGGACCGTGGACCGGACCGTGACGGTCCGGTCCGGTCTTACAGTCCGGTCTAGTTTTGCCCATCCTTACTTCCAAGTATGATGGGCAAAACTAGACCGTAAATTTACGCAGCAGCTCATTGTTTGTAGTTTTCCATATTTCACATCCTGTCATGTAGTTTTTAAGTATATGTTCCTTTTGTATTTATTGACCTTGTATAATTTGTATTTTTTAGGGTCATTTATTGAGATTTGAAGGGGGGAAAATTCATCGGCAGAGTCAACCAAAATTGTCGGCGTGAATTGCTGAAAATTATTGAGAAATGCCTCTCCCTTGTGGACTGGCAGAGGATAATAGATGGTCCATTTGGACCTACTGTGAAGATGGTTCATCGACAAACCTTTTCATGCCAGCTTGTACATTACGTTTTATTCCGTCAAGTAGAAACGAGAAAGTTGTGGGAGACGTGGTATGACATGCAAGGACAACTGCTACATTTTTCAATGAAGGAATTTGCACTTGTGACGGGGTTATGTTGTCGCAGAATGAGTGATAATGAGCTGAACCCGGATAAAAATGCCGTGAAAGAGTTATTTGATGTACAAAATTTGACGTTGGGTGAGCTAGATTCATTATTTATGCATACACATCCTGATAGCCCTTTGAAATATAAGATGGCATTATTGATTATATTAGAGGGCGTCATTCTTGGGGTTGAGAAAAAGGTTCGCATAAGCACGGGTCATGTCAAATTATTGACTGATATTGATCGATTCACGAAATTCTCGTGGGGCAGGATTAGCTACATTGAAACTCACCAGGGATTGAGTTCAATGGTGAATAATAGATTGGAAACGGTTGAAACAAGCAGAGACTCAAGTGCAAGGTTGGATTACAAACTCAAGGGGTTGCCAATGGCCTTTCAGGTAACATGACAAGATGTAATGTACATTGTTTTGAAGTTGGTATTGTAGTTACAATATATTGATGGTTTCTTACAAGAAATAAGTATCATACTGACAAGAAAAACTGCGGTTCAGGTTTGGCTCTTTGAAGCTGTTAAACCAATTGCTTCAGCGTTTGCACATTTGGTGGATAAGGAGGCCTACTCACGCGGTCTACGATGGTCATCAGATTCACAACCTGATGCGACGGCTGTGGAGTCTTTCTTGGGGAAGGCCACATCCCGTTTTATTCCAAATGTGGTGTTAATAGAGGAAGAAGCTGAGGTGGAAGTCTTAAAAGAATGCAAATTTGATGGGGAAGTGAAGGACACTTACTTTGACAAGGCAGTTGAGAAATTTGAGCTAAGTAATAAGAGGTCTATTAATGGTAGAAGAAAATGAAAGAGTGATTCGGACCCTGCCCCTGCTGCGAAGTCCTCAGGCCTGGATGCAAGACATATGATGTGCGCTATGAAAGGGCTTCATGAGTGTATGATTAATTTGGAAAACCAAGTGGACGCAAGATTTAGTGCTATGAATAAAACCTTGGGCATAATGGAACAGATGATCAAGAAGAAGGCATTCAATAACTCAGGTTCAACAAATGATGAAGAAGAGGACATTGAACATGAGGAATGGGGAGGTAAGATAACTGTCAACAATTGTTATTAAGTTTTGTTTGGGAACTTAGATTTTTATTTCGTGGAAGCTTAAGCATTTTTTCTTGTCGGAATGTAGAATAGTAATGTCATATTAAAAAGTTAAAATGTCACTGTTTTCAACTTGAGATTGACAGTTACTTATATTTATTGTAAGTTAAAGCCTGTTTTTTGACAAACATTATAACAAGAATGTCATAGTTAGTTAATAGAAAGTCAATATTTATAAGTTGGATGGATGCATAAAGCTCTGTTTTTGACAAACATTATAGAATGATGCACTTACTTATTATTCTTGTGAGTTAAATGTAATTTGTTATTTATTGAAGCAGAATGTTGTACATGGTCGTGATGAGGATGTCGAAATGGATAGAATGAGGGGGTCTGATTCAAATCCCCTACAGGATGACGATGATGAAGGTGCCATTAAAGTCGACAATGGCAATTTAGGATATATGATTGTTTATCGAAAGCAAAAGGATGATGAAGATGGTGCAGTTCAGAGTGATGATGTTGAGGGTGCAGTACAAGATGAGGGGAAATATGGAGAAACAATGACAAAAGAAGAAAAAGATAAGAAAGAAGGAAACGTATTTGCAAGGAAGACTCGTTCAAAAAAGAAGAAGGATGATGAAGATGGTGCAGTTCAGAGTGATGATGTTGAGGATGCAATACAGGATGAGGGGAAATATGGAGAAACGATGACAAAAGAAGAAAAATATAAGAAAGAAGGAAAAATATTTGCAAGGAAGACTCGTTCAAAAAAGAAGAAGGGTGATGAAGATGGTGCATTTCAAAATGAGGGGGAAACTAAAAAAGGGAGGACAAAAAGAGTTGAGGTATTAATCAACAATAGTTGATGATGACATACTTTAATAATCTTCCAACATCTTATTTATGAAAAAACTTATTTGCAGACGCTAGTGGTAGCAACAAAAGAAGCTGAGGTGGAAGGAGACTCTACCAAAGAATCAATTGGAGTCTCAACAAGAAAAACCAGCTCAAAAAAAATTAATACAACTGGTGAACTGAGGGACCATCCTGTCAGGAAGAGAAGACTGTCCAGAGAAGCCGATAATCCCAAATGATGCAAGGTTTCAACGTCCAAAGGTATTTCAGACACGAATAGATTGTGCCGTTGGTTAGACTCGAAGGGAATGTTAGGAAGTTGTCCCTTCTGTCTTGATGATATGAACGCGTGTTTGAGATGTTAATTAAACCATCTTATTATGTAGTGAGGAAATTGTTTCTCCAACTGGAGAACATCTACAGAAGAAGGTTTTTGAGAAATTTTTGCAACCAATGGGGTGGCTGAGTTCTCCGGTAAGCCTCTTTCATTATTTATATAAATTATCGTGGCGTGCAACAAGTCTTAAATTTCTAGTATGACATATTATATTTTTTGTTTGTAGCACTTGGACGAATGTATGTATTATTTTGGCTGTCGTGTGCGTGACAAACCAGTGGCAATATTAGACACCTTTTTTTAGCATAAGTTGGACAATGAAATGAATAGATGGTTTTTAGATAAGCAAAGTTATGTTGCTGATCGATCTAAGATGAGATACCTGCGTGGGGAATTGCCTGCACTTTATGGGAAGGATTGGAAGGACGTGGATCGTATATACCTCCCCTTCAATTTCAAGGAGAAACATTGGATAGTCTGGATATACAACTAAGTAAATTGTTTGTCACTGTATACGATCCCGACGTCAATTTGTTCAAATTGTCGGAAGTCCATAGGTTCCTTGCAGGGTTGACATATATTCTTCCTGTCATGATAGCACAGTATGAGCCCTTGGCAACAATTTATGAAGATAGGGGGTCAAATCCCGTAAATGTGACTCGTGTTCCTACATTGGAGAGAAACAAGAGAGGGTAAGTTGTTTACATCAATTGTTCATTATTTGGTGTGAAATTGGTTATAATATCAGGAAACCAACTACATTTTTTACTTGTGTGCAGGGGCGATTGTGGCGTCTTCACGATCAAGTACATAAAAATGCTAAGTTTCGGACGTCAAAACATCATGAACGTGGGTGACAAATTTGTGGATCACTACAGAAAAAGGATAGCCGTTAGTATTTTTGGTATGAAGTGGTTTGACTAGTGAAGGATATCTTATTCACTTTCATGTAAGCTTCACTGTAGTTGGGATAGTGTGGTATGATTCCTTCTTGGGTGGTTTTTACTAGAATTGACTTGTCTTGTTCACAATAACTTGTGTTGAAATTATTTTGGAAATCTAGCAAAATTGGTTGGTGCATTTCTTCTTTTCTACTTCGTTATAGATGCATACTTCGTTGGTAAAATCGCAGTATCATATAGACTTTTCAATAACATAGAATTGGAGAAAAAAAAAACCAAAAACCTGTGAAACAAAGTAGACAAATCGCTTGGAAAAAACCGGATAGTGGGTATTTGAAACTGATTTTTGATGGCTCTAAAAGCCATAATGGAGATACTAAAATAGGATTTATCATTAGAGATAGGTGCAACAATATTATTTTTATGGATAGTCAAGATATACCACCAACTTCCATTTTACAGGCAGAAGTAACCTTGATGTGGTTAGGTGTGGCTCAGGTACATCGGCTAGGGATTATGAAGATTGTGATAGAAGGAGACAACCTCACAGTCATAAATGCAGTTCAAGGGATATGGGACTCCCCAAAAGAGATTGACATGACCATTAAAAACACGTGAAGATTACTGGCTTATTTTGATGATATAAAGATTAGGCATTGTTACCGTGAAGCGAATCAAGCGGTTGATTTTATTGCTTCCCCAAAGTGTGATATCAACATTCTACGTCAGAATTGCTCTCGTAGTATTGATAGTGCTAATAGGAGCCTTCACCCTATTTTAAAGGACTTTTTTCTGATTATCCGAAAGTAAAATCTAGGCTGGACCTTTCGCTACGCCTCAATTCTTTTCCAAACTAGGCTCGAACGTAAAAGTATTTATCAATGTAGGCTCGCTTTGAAACAAATGCCGGTAATAGGTTGGCAAGGGAGGTTCGGGTAAAGTCGGTGGTAGGAGTAGCACCTATTAATGCATAAGTCGTTGTTCGACATGGCGACTAAATCTTCTTCTTGACAATGAGAAATGTTCATAGAGTTTTTACTAATACATTAGTGCAACTATTACGTTAAAACTTAAATGAAGTATAGTTAGATTTATATATAATATATATGTTTTAATTTGAACTAGTGTAGTACCCGTGCCTTGCACGGAATTTGTTTATTTTTTCTTACATTTAAAAAATAGTATATAAAAAATTATATATTTAATTGTTATAGAAATATGTAGGTAGTGACTATTATAGAAGTAGATGAATGCTAATATAAAAAAGAACTAATTGAATACAAAATATTGAAGAGATTAACAAAATACATTATCAAAAGAGAGACGAAACTCTCCATAACTTTATTAATAGTAAAAATTGGTTAAGTAGTTTTGAAATGGGGATAATGTAACACCCCCAAATATATATCCTTGAAAGGTATTGCCGCCAGTGACCTCGGATTTCACATCCGAAGCCACCCCAGGCTTAACCCGTTTATATAAATCATAAAACAACAGTTATAATACAAAATATCATAACTTTTGATTAAAGCAAATGTTTCGGAATTACATCCATGATTCAAAATACATAATCAAATATATTACAGCGGAAGTCTTAATACATAAAGGACACAAGGGTCTTGATCTAAACGATCACCCACCAAGGAATCTCAATCTGGTAAAACTCTTCAAAATTCCAACTGCCATCATTGTTGTTTCTAGCCTTCATCGGAACTGCAGTTTATTTGATGTGTCGTATGAGACGGATGACACCAGCCAACCATGCAAGGGAATATAATCGGTTGGTTAGTCTAATGAAAGACTATGCAAGGGTAAAACAAAAAAGTTCTAAGTAGTCATATTAGGTTAGACTCATCGCTTCTCGAATAAAAGTCGATGACGATAGTCAACCATCATACTCCTACTGAAATATACGAAAAGGCATGATCAAGAGAAAGGACTCTGAAAGAATGAGTCTTACGGAAACATATGAAGAGAAGACTCCAAAAGGTTGAGTTTTATCGGAAAGTATGACAAGTGCTTGGGAACATCAATTTCACACAAGCGTTTTAAAACTGACTTGGTGTTTCGGTTCACGACCAACCTCACCGCACAATGCGAATTCAGATTGGAAAGAGAACTTTACTCTGACCAAAGTCTAGACGAGTTTCCTAGCTGCACTACTCTCTTAGCTGCACTACTCGCCTGAGGGTATATTAATTATGTACACTAAAGCACTTATCTTATTTAATTCCAAAACGTACATTTTACGTTATAAGCTTTTAAGATCTCTTCACAAGAGATATCAGATCTCCTAACAAGAGATATCAAATGGAATACATCCCAGGTAGACCTGTCAAAAACCGACCCAACCCAACCCGAAAGGACCCGAACCCGAACCCGACCCGAACATCACTGGGTCAAGAAGGACCCGAACCCGAACCCCACCCGACCCGACTCGACCCGAACGCAAATCTGAGCTCGCGGGTCCCCTTTATTTTGTATATTTTATTTCATTTATATTAAATATTTTAATATATTTTATTAAATAATAATATAATATTAATTATATTATTATAATTATTTTATTAAAGTTAAAAATCATAATAATAATCATAAAAAAAGGGCATGTTCGACCCGCTGGGTCAACCCGAACCCGCCCGACCCGAAAATTTTATCAACCCGAACCCGATTTGACCCGAACCCGACATGACCCAAACCCAAACCCGACCCGCCCGACCCAGTTGACAGGTCTAATCCTAGGGAATACATCCCAAATGGCGGCACCAGCTGTGTGCACATACCCTGAGTAAGGGTAAGGTCATGACCGAAGATACTAGGGAAAATCCTCCTAGTACCATTATCAAGAAACCACTAAATCTCGCAAGGTACATAGTGTTCCTACGAATACTCGTTCTAACTAAACAGTTAAAACATAAGAGCAATAATTCACATCAAAGCCATCGAGGCCAATAACAGATATAATAGCGTTGTTTCTAGCAATATATACAACCTATTATAATATCTGTATTTCAATCATATATATATATAATAGCATTGGTTATAGCAATATATACAACCTATTATAATATCTCTTTTTAAATCATATACAGTTATCAAAACTGTTCCCAGACGAAAACAATATTCATCCCAAATTAATTAACAATTAAACATTTGATAATCAATATAAATATGGAATGATAAGCAAGAGTGAACTGCCACTTGCCTTAGATTAGACGAGGCTCAACGAAGTTTGAGACGACGGGTTTCCAGGTCCGAAACGAGGAAGAACTCAGATTATAATTTCCTACGGAATGACCCATAACGAAACCCAAAGATAGATTCGACAATAATAGTACTAATCTAAAGAAAGGCGAACGAAATCGAAGGAATGGAGTCCCGATCGAAATCACAAAACCCAAGGCCACACCCACAATCGCCCAGGCACACCGCAGGTGCGGTGGCCCTGCCGCGGGTGCGGTCACAAGTGCAGTCGTCGGGGACGAAGACGATATCTTACCGGGGACGACGTGTTGGGCTCGATTTGGATTGGCTTCGACTTCCAAACTCCTTGGGCCACCAAACACCACCTTGAGGGCACCTCATCCTCCTATGGTAGCTCCGGCGACGACCTTGAAGAACTCCGACGAAAGCTTGCAACTCCGGCGACAATGGAACGAGAGAGAGATTGGAGAGAGAGAGAGAGATTTGAGATGTCTTCCTCCTCCAAGCCTCCTCGGGTGGACTACTAGATTCTCCGACCTCGAAGCATCGTAGGGGAACTGGAAACTCAAGCCTCATTGGAGATGGAGGAGCCACCTCGGCTTCTTCCGAGTCCCTTCGAAGAGAAAAGCATGCACCCATAACCTACGGGTGACGAGAAAAGAGTTAGTCTTTCTAAATATAGAAGTCCACTTCCATATCAGACTAAAGAAAAGGCACGACTAGATCCGACAAGATCGGCAAGCAGCTCAGGCGAAGTTCGGCGGAGCAGAAAAGAAATCATGACGGCGCGAGTGCGGTGGGTCTCACCGCGGGGTGCGGTGGCGACCAATTCTGACCGCGGGTGTGGTGGGTATGATCGCAGGTGCGGTCAAGGCAAATTCTGTGCCTTTTGCCCACTTTTGTCCGGGAAGAATTATGGGTATGGGTTTTAACCCCGGTTTACACATATTTGTAACTGAACAAATATTCTAAGCTCCAAAATACGTCGAATGTATTTTATTCCACTCAAGGAATTATTACAGGGATCAAGTATTTAACAGAAAGTCTAAACTTCTCTGAAAATAATTCGACTACAATACGAGTGTTTGGAAAACTTACCAAAATACTCTTTACTAAAATGAGGGGTATTACAGATAATCACATCCCTAACATCAATACTACTAAAACGATAAAACATAATCAAAATGTTCATTTAATACATGAAAATGAAACCCTAAACATAAAATCTCGTAAGATGTTCAAAATTGCTACAAATAATTAAAAACTTCGTTGTATACTACATTGGTTGTAGTATTAGATCTTTTTCAGTTTTTGTCGCATATCAAAATCTTCAAACCTTTCTTGCTAGTAACTCTTGATGATGCAACATATAACATACCATGAGTGAAAGCAGGGCGTGGAAGATACAAACCGACATTTGTAAGAGATTTGCCTTGGCTATTGTTTATCGTCATAGCAAAACAGACACTCAAGAGAAATTGTCTTCATTGAAACTTGAATGGGTATGAAGTGTTTGATGCTGACATGAGCATGCGAGGAATCAAAACTATATGTCCAATATTGTTGTTGAAATAATTCTTACTTGTATGACATGATTGTCAAGCTGCGTGGTTATCAATCTTGTCCCATTGCATAAACCTGAAGACTGATCAATATTTTGAAGCAGCATAATAGAGACCTTAACCGTAGGTTTCAATACATGATTTAGGACACCAGAACATCTAATATTGTTCATGTAGTCACACGTATAGACACTTGCATCGTTGTCTACAATAAAACTTATCTTGCAAAGGCTATCCGAACTGAGATAGACTTTCTTATTTCCTGGTAACAAAGACAATGTATAGTCATTAACTCTATCTACCTCTTCATGTGTTGGTGCAAGAATTGCTTGTTCTTTAAAGTATTTTGCAGACAACTAATTGTCCAAAAGAGAGGGATAAACAGACTTAACAATTGTTGGAATCAGATCTAAGTTATAATCCTTCACCAATAGTTCATCGGGAATTTGTATTTGTGCTTCTCCATCATTGTCATCACTTACAGTACCATCTCCGATGCTTAATACCCTTTCAGAAAATTCATTTGCTTCTTGGATATCACAATTAGATGTACCTTGTTGAATCCTCGTGTTTCTTGTCAAATTAGGAATTTTGCAATACTCCCACAAATAAGAGAAATTAATGGTGGCAAAAATAATATCTTGCTTGCTTCCTTTTGTGATAACGAGTAGGATATGCCTAAAATCTCCACAAAATACTATGACTTTCCCTCCAAAGGGTTGTACTGAACTAAGGGAATTTGTAGCCCATAAAATATCTCTTTTAGTCATATCTAATGCTTCAAAACAAAATCTATTCATCATCGGAGCTTTATCCTAGATAATAAGTTTGGCAGCACAAATCAATTCAGATAGTTTTGTACCTAAACTTAAGTTGTAAAGTTAACAAAACCCTAGCTTGTGAAGATGTTCAAACTATATTAACTACGACCAATAAGTAGTTTAAAAAATAATATTAATAATGATAAATTACATTTAACAAATACGTTGTGAAGATTATGCCCATATGAAATTTGGTTTACAATTGTGTTAGAGTGGGTTATTTATTTTATAGAGTTGTCATTTTAAGATAAAAATACATTATGAAAGAACATATATATATATATATCATAATCTAATATAATACATATATAAACAATATAATTGATAAATACATCATAATATATGCTCTTTGGCTAATAAAAAATGGATTTAAATGACTTTCAATTTACTCTACGAAATACATTAATTATGGAAATTGGTAAGTAAACTACGTCAACATCCTTTGTCTTATTAAAGCAATGTCCGAGGCAGTCCTTTCGACTAACTCCGGTCCGAGCAGAACCTTGTCGGCATTTTCATCCCAACAAATCGAAGATCTGCACCTTCGACCGTACAAAGCCTCGAATGGAGCCATCTTAATGGTAGCATGCCAACTGTTGTTGTATGTGAACTCAATCAGACTCAAGCTGTTCTCCCAGCTAGTCGGATGATCGAGTGTACAAGCTCTTAGCATATCTTCTAAGGTTTGGATGGTCCTCTCAGACTATCCATCCGTCTGAGGATGAAACACAGTGTTGAATCTCAACTCGGTTCCCATGGCCTTATGTAGTTCTTTCCAGAATCTTGACATGAATCGGCCATCACGATCCGATACAATGGTCTTTGGAGTACCATGAAAACGGACAATCTCATGTAAAAAACACTTCTGATAACTTCTGGGTTCCCCATGTTGACTTGATAGCCACGAAATGAGCACTCTTCATGAGCCTGTCAATGATTACCCATATAGCATCTTTCTGGATTTGAGTCTTTGGCAGCCCAGTGACGAAATCCATAGCAATATCTTCCCATTTCCATTCTGGCACTGGAAGAGGTAGCAACTCACCACCTGGTCTACGATCTTCTATCTTGAACTTCTGACAAGTCAAGCATTTCGCCACAAACTCTGGTACATCCCACTTCATGTTGGGCCACCAGAACTTCTTCCTGAGGTCCTTGTACAACTTGCTAGAGCCTGGATGTACAAAATAAGCTGATGAATGGGCCTCCTTCATCACCAACTGGAGAAGACCATCAACGTCAGGCACACAGATCCGGTTCTGAAACTAGAGTGATCCATCTTCCTGAATCACGAAACCGGGAGCTTTCCCGTCCATCACTTCACTGCTTAGCTTCACCAAGACTACATCATCAACTTGTCTCTCCCTGATTTGATCAAGTAGCGTGACCTGAATTTCCAGCATACTCAGATATCCTCTACGCTGATCGTACAAGACTTCAATGTCACACAACCCTTGGTTTAGCTTGGTCTGAGCAGTGAGTAAAGCCACTATAGTCTCGTGCGGCGTCTTCCGGCTCAATGCATCGACTACTACATTAGCCTTGCCCGGATGATACAGCAATTCGATGTCGTAGTCTTTGAGTAGCTCTAACCAGCGACGTTGTATCATATTTAGCTCCTTCTGAGTGAATATATATTTGAGACTCTTGTGATCGGTGAAGACTTGACACCTTACACCATAGAGATAGTGTCTCCAAATCTTCAGCGTAAAAACTACAGCTGCTAGTTCCAGATCATGCGTCAGATAGTTTGCCTCATAAGTCTTCAACTATCGGGATGCGTATGCAATAACCTTGCCTCTCTGCTTCAACACACATCCCAAACCACTCTTCGAAGCATCACTATAGACCACATAACCATCATTCCCTTCCGGTAGCGCTAACACTGGTGCGGAGGTCAGACATTGCTTCAACTTCTGAAAATTGGCCTCGCACTTGTCATCCCAGACAAACTTCTTATGGACTTTGCGGAGCAGACCGGTCATGGGTAGAGCGATCTTAGAGAATCCCTCCACGAACCGTCTATAATAACCAGGGAGTCCTAGAAAACTGCGCACCTCCTTCACATTCTGAGGCCGCTTCCAATTGGCTACTGCTTCAATCTTCTGGGGATCAACCATAATCCCATTCTCATTAATCACATGGCCTAAGAAAGCCACTTCCTTGATCCAAAAGTCACACTTAAGCAACTTTGCATACAACTGATTTTGTCTAATAACTGACAAAGTGATCCGAAGATGTTCCTCGTGAGCTTCCTCACTCGGGGAATAAATTAAAATATCGTCGATGAAGACCACTACGAACTTATCCAAGTATTGGTAGAAACATCGATGCATCAGATCCATGAAGACTGCTGGAGCATTGGTAAGTCCAAATGGCATGACTACGAACTCGTAGTGACCATATCTCGTCCGGAATGCAGTCCTCGAAATATCCTCCTCACGAATCCTGAGCTGATGGTAACCAGACCTCAGATCGATTTTGGAAAAGACCTTTGCTCCCTGTAGTTGATCCAACAGATCATCAATCCTCGGCAATGGATACTTATTATTGATCGTGACCTTATTCAACTCACGATAGTCGATACAAAGTCGGAACGATCCATCCTTCTTCTTGACGAACAAGACCGGAGCACCCCAAGGAGATGCACTCGGCCTTATATAACCCTTCTCAAGAAGATCTTCGACTTGCTTCTTCAACTCTTGCATCTCAGGAGGAGCCATCCGGTACGGTGCCTTAGAGATCGGCACAGTACCAGGCTCGAGATCGATAGTAAATTCTACGTCACGATGCGGGGGTAAACCAGGAATCTCCTCCGGAAAGACATCCGGATGTTCATAAACAACCGGAATATCAGGAATTGAAGGTTCATCTTTCTTGGGCTCGTCTAGATAGCACAGGTACCCGATACAACCTTGTCGAAGTAGCTTGAACGCAGCCATCGCATTGATAAGCCTACCGTTATCAGCATCATTCTGACCCTTAAACTTGCATACATACTGGCCCCCAGATGACACCGTCACAGTCCTTGAGCTGAAATCGATTACCGCCCCATGACGCGTCAACCAATCCATACTGAGAATAATGTCGTATGGAGCCATGGCTATACAGATCAAATCTGCTTCAAACTTCTTACCCTGGATGGTAATCGGAAATTCTGACAGACGCTTGGTTCCAACCAATTGTTCACCATTAGGAAGATTCACAACGAAAGGTTCACAAACCTCGTTGCATACTAACCCTAACTTACTGACACAACTTTCTGAAATAAAAGAATGGGTAGCACCCGAATCAAATAACATACATACAGAAGTAGAATGAAGGTATAGAGTATCTTGAGCAATTGGAGCATTAGGTCCATCAGCCTCACGCATCTCGTAAAGACGTTGACCTTGACCTCCAGAAGCAGCTGGGGCTTTCCCCTTATTTTGTGCAGACGTCTGCATCGAAGGACTAGGAGCTTCCACTGGTCTGAACTTAGGTCGATTGTTTTGATTAACTGACCCTTGCTGCGACTCAGCTCCTTTCTGCCTTTGCTGTGGACAGAACTTCTGCAAATGTCCCACCTTTTCGCAGCCAAAACACGTCTTCTCCTCCTTCAGACACTCATTACTCTTGTATCCGTGTGTACCACAGTTATAGCATTGGATCAGACTCTTGCCCTGACCCGATTGACGTGTAGACCCTCCATGAGTCATATCCGTTTTTGCTCTGCCAGACTTGGCAAAATTAGACGGTGGCGCGGGACGCTTAAATCCACTCGCCTGAGGCTGGCCCTGCATTGACCTCTGGCGATTACGCTTCTTTGTCGACTCCTCCAGAGTCACTTCCAACTTGTAGGCAGCGTCCACGTCCTGCTCCAGAGTAGAGCATCCATGACGTATCATTAGTGGCTTAATATCTGGGTTCATCCACTCGTGGAAATGCCAGATCTTTTGCTCTTCATTGGACACCTCCGGCCCAGCATACTGTAATAAATGATTGAATTTGGTCGCAAGCTCGGTCACTTTCAAACCATCCGTCTTTGGATAGAGAAATTCCTTATGTTTCTCCTCCCTCATAGCTTGAGAGAAGAAACAATCAGTCATCTTGGCTTTAAACATTCCCCAGTTCAAACCTGGGTGATCAGCCAAACTTGTACCTTTCCACCATTCACTAGCTACTTCCTTCAGCTGAAGGGATGCAATGTGCACCTTCTCTACTTCAGCGTACTCAACATTGCGGAAAAGTCGCTTCATGTGTGAGAACCAATAAGCCACTTTGACTGGCTCTCCTTTCTCATCATAGCAGTCGGGCCTTATAGAGCTAATGGCCTTCAGTGCTCGGCCATAATTGCCTTTGTTCCTGACTGCTTCTTCTTGCGGCGCATGGACAACTGGCTCCTCAAATCTTGGAACCGCTGGAGGAATTGGCACAGCCTGTGCCTAAGGCGCAATTGGTCGCATGATGTCGGTGAATGCTTGCATAACGTTTCCCCGAATAGCTTCAATTGCTGCTGCATCAAATACCATTGGAGTGTTAACCGGAACTTGGTCGTTGTCCCTTTGATTGTTGTTAGAAGCAGACTCGTGTTCATCCACGGGGTTTGCGGTATTCCTCTCTTTTGGTCTGGGGTCATTACTTGGTCCAGCACCAGCACGAATGGTGTTCCTTGTGTTCACCATCTGTTTACCGATCAAATTCCAAGTATTTTATTACATTAATATCATTCAATATACTTAACGTAATAAAAATCAACTCAGAATAGATCAAACTTGGTAATTTTCATTGATAAGCTCAACTGAGCTAATACGTTTTACAAAAGGGATCTCCCGAGCGTCAAGACAAAATTGCCCGGAGACTTAGGTTCTTAACTAAACAACTGAAATACAAGAAAAGAAATTGCTAATCAGCACTGGCCCAATCATGGCGCCCTGAAACATTTCCTGTAATCGCCACTCCTCATACAAGGTTTCTTCGAACGGGGTTTACCATCAGGGTCTGGTGAAAGACTCCTCACCCTACTCGGTCCAGGAGAACATGGCTCATTCCTTGGTCTTGCCCTTCTTAGAGCATGCTCAACCGCCTCGTCCATCTAGCGGTGCTCTTCTGGGGAAATCATCTGACTTAGGCGAAGTGCCTTACGCGAGTCAGGACTCAACATTAGCCTTTTCTGAGCAGGAATAGGTTGTGAGTTCTCAGATGCATTTTTGTACCATTTCTTCTTCTGGGAAATACTACCTCGTAAAGCGTATCCCAATCGGCCGAAGTCAATGACGAGTATTCTTGCTCATGCGGCAACTCCGGACTGGGATAGATAAACTCCATTCCCGGGTCCTCGCTGCCCACCAATAAGCGCTCTAAGCCATCAGACTCGTGGCCCTGTCCCTCGAGGTCCTCCTCGGGGTCTACCTCTTCTTCCAGATCCTCTTCCAGGTCTTCTTTAGGATCCTCTTCTTCCGGATCCTCCTCGGGAATCATCTCAATCATGAAGTCGTCGTTGTAAGGCCCTCTTGCATACCTTGACCACTCCTCTTCATTTTCCGTGTCCTCCCTTGGCTCCTCTGTAGGTTCTGCCACTGGAACCTTATCGGACACTAGTACTACTGACTCGGGTAGTACAGTCTTCACCTCCTCGGGTGGACTACTAGATTCTCCGACCTCGAAGCATCGTAGGGGAACTGGAAACTCAAGCCTCATTGGAGATGGAGGAGCCACCTCGGCTTCTTCCGAGTCCCTTCGAAGAGAAAAGCATGCACCCATAACCTACGGATGACGAGAAAAGAGTTAGTCTTTCTAAATATAGAAGTCCACTTCCATATCAGACTAAAGAAAAGGCACGACTAGATCCGACAAGATCGGCAAGCAGCTCAGGCGAAGTTCGGCGGAGCAGAAAAGAAATCATGACGGCGCGAGTGCGGTGGGTCTCACCGCGGGGTGCGGTGGCGACCAATTCTGACCGCGGGTGCGGTGGGTATGATCGCGGGTGCGGTCAAGGCAAATTCTGTGCCTTTTGCCCACTTTTGTCCGGGAAGAATTATGGGTATGGGTTTTAACCCCGGTTTACACATATTTGTATCTGAACAAATATTCTAAGCCCCAAAATACGTCGAATGTATTTTATTCCACTCAAGGAATTATTACAGAGATCAAGTATTTAACAGAAAGTCTAAACTTCTCTGAAAATAATTCGACTACAATACGAGTGTTTGGAAAACTTACCAAAATACTCTTTACTAAAATGAGGGGTATTACAGATAATCACATCCCTAACATCAATACAACTAAAACGATAAAACATAATCAAAATGTTCATTTAATACATGAAAATGAAACCCTAAACATAAAATCTCGTAAGATGTTCAAAATTGCTACAAATAATTAAAAACTTCGTTGTATACTACATTGGTTGTAGTATTAGATCTTTTTCAGTTTTTGTCGCATATCAAAATCTTCAAACCTTTCTTGCTAGTAACTCTTGATGATGCAACATATAACATACCATGAGTGAAAGCAGGGTGTGGAAGATACAAACCGACATTTGTAAGAGATTGGCCTTGGCTATTGTTTATCGTCATAGCAAAACAGACACTCAAGAGAAATTGTCTTCGTTGAAACTTGAATGGGTATGAAGTATCTGATGGTGACATGAGCATGCGAGGAATCAAAACTATATGTCCAATATTGTTGTTGAAATAATTCTTACTTGTATGACATGACTGTCGAGCTGCGTGATTATCAATCTTGTCCCATTGCATAAACCTGAAGACTGATCAATATTTTGAAGTAGCATAATAGGGACCTTAACCGTAGGTTTCAATACATGATTTAGGACACTAGAACATCTAATATTGTTCATGTAGTCAAACGTATAGACACTTGCATCGTTGTCTGCAATAAAACTTGTCTTGCAAAGGCTATCCGAACTGAGATAGACTTTCTTATTTTCTGGTAACAAAGACAATGTATAGTCATTAACTCTATCTACCTCTTCATGTGTTGGTGCAATAATTGCTTGTTCTTCAAAGTATTTTGCAGACAGCTGATTGTCCAAAAGAGAGGGATAAACAGACTTAACAATTGCTGGAATCAGATCTAAGTTATAATCCTTCACCAATAGTTCATCAGGAATTTGTATTTGTGCTTCTCCATCATTGTCATCACTTACAGTACCATCTCTGATGCTTAATACCCTTTCAGAAAATTCATTTGCTTCTTGGATATCACAATTAGATGTACCTTGTTGAATCCTCGTGTTTCTTGTCAAATTAGGAATTTTGCAATACTCCCACAAATAAGAGAAATTAATAGTGGAAAAAACAATATCTTGCTTGCTTCCTTTTGTGATAACGAGTAGGATATGCCTAAAGTCTCCACGAAATACTATGACTTTCCCTCCAAAGGGTTGTACTGAACTAAGGGAATTTGTAGCCCATAAAATATCTCTTTTAGTCATATCTAATGCTTCAAAACAAAATCTATTCGTCATCGGAGCTTTATCCTAGATAATAAGTTTGGCAGCACAAATCAATTCAGATAGTTTTATACCTAAACTTAAGTTGTAAAGTTAACAAAACCCTAGCTTGTGAAGATGTTCAAACTATATTAACTACGACTAATAAGTAGTTTTAAAAATAATATTAATAATGATAAATTACATTTAACAAATACGTTGTGAAGATTATGCACATATGAAATTTGGTTTACAATTGTGTTAGAGTGGGTTATTTATTTTATAGAGTTGTCATTTTAAGATAAAAATACATTATGAAAGAACATATATATATATATATATCATAATCTAATATAATACATATATAAATAATATAATTGATAAATACATCATAATATATGGTCTTTGGCTCATAAAAATTGGATTTAAATGACTTTCAATATACTCTACGAAATACATTAACTATGGAAATTGGTAAGTAAACTACGACAACAAAAACACTGGATTTATCTTAATCGACTTCGAGAGAATCTCTTCAATAATATTTTATATATTCTTGATAGGAATCTACGGTTTCAAGTAATTTGTGGACTTGATCATAAAAATATTATATAGCTTTAATGTGTAGAAAAATTATAGAGAAGATTTGTAAAAGCAATGAGTGTTTTAAGAGGATATAGCAAGATTAATTGATATATATATTTACTTACATCATCAAATAAGATATATGAAAAATAGAGTTTTCTATCTGTTCAAGATTAGTTAGGAAAATAAATAGTTAAAAAATCCCTACGCATACAAATTGAGATTCTATAATAAAAACGTATCTTATTGATTGTGATTACTTAATATAATCAAAACTTATCTTATTCAATACATGAAAAATAAATTTTTATATTTTTTCATATCTTTTCGAAACTTTTGGCAGCTCTTGTAGTTGATAATCCTTTATTTTTATTTTTTTCTAATAGTTGGATGATCTAGTGGATGATGGTTAGATGTGTGATGACACGTAGGCAAATCAAACGTGGTGACGATACAAAAGGTTTTGGTTTAGTAGATATATAGTAGATTACACTCCGTGCTTTGAACGACTTAAAAAAATATTATGCATACCAATAATATGTTTCATAAAATATATTGACATGGTCATAAACCATTAAACTTGTAGCACATTTTCACCTTTGTTTTGCATAGAGTTTACTTTTAACGAGTGTAACTTTCGGATCCTAGTCTTATATTTCCGGAATGTTAGAATACATTCATAGAAACATATTTTCATGGTAACTAAATTGAAATATTATCCATTGCATATTTCCAAATGTAGTTGATAATCCCCCATTAAACTACTTCTTGGTGGTGCTTAGAATTTGACTTCTACCTTTATTATTTAGTCTTTTTAATTATGGAGAATCTGATATATATATTTAGGCCGTTGCTATTTAGCGCCCCATGCAAATTCCCATTTAGCGCCCTGGGCGGTCCGTGACGGACGGAACACACTCGTCCGTCACGGACGAAACTTATTCGCTTGTGACGAACGGATGTGTTCCGTCCGTCACGGACGAAGTTACTGTATCTAAATACAACAACTTTGCTATACTCCATCAAATATCAGCAACCCTCGCGACTTCCACTCCGCTCGTGCTCTCTTTCCACGCATTGGCCATTCCAATCTGTCACGTTTCAATCGAATTCGTCCATTACGATCCGTGAGGTTAGTTAAATCTTTACTTGTTCTTGGCTTAGTTTAATGGTGTGTTGAAATTATTGAATTTGTTTGTAAATTTTTGATGAGTTAGGTTTTAGGGTTTACATGATTAAGTGTTTAATGTTGGATTTGAACATGTTTGAATGTTGTTTTAATATTGTTTGAATGGAAAAATGCCGGTTTTGAATCTGGATTTCAACATGGCTTAGTTTAGGTTTTAGGGTTCGATCTCACAAAATACGTTTGGGGAAGAAGATGAGAAACCCGTCTATGAAGGGCAGATCTGCTTGATCCGTCACGGGCGAAATGGCTTGGTCCGTGACGGGCGGGTTGGCTTGGTCCGTGAAGGGCGAGTGCGTTTCGTTTGTCACAGACGAATTTACAGTTTCTAAATGTTAATTATGTGTTGATTTGGCTTGGTCTGTATTTACAGTTTCATTATGTGTTGATTTGGATCACATAGCTGCTTCTAAGGTGTTGTTTTTTTCTGTTACAAATGGATAACAAAACAAGATTTGTCTGTCATCGAAGGTGGAACGCTGTTCGTGAGGGACAAGGACAAGAATAGGAGGACCGAGTATACCAAAGAAGGCAACCTTCGAAGAAAAAATAAAAAAAAGGCGACGAAGCAGGACCGAGTACGGTAAATGAACCGACCATACTGGTATATCCAGACCCACCATTGAACAATATGTCGTTGAACGATCCATCGATATACGACATAGTTAACCCGGATGCGGTAAGTAACTATATATATTCTTAGTTAATTAAACTATTACATTAATATTGAATATTGTTTCTAATAATTTGTTTTATAGGATCCTACATGGTATGTACCTCCTGTACCTGTTCCTATGTGGTCGGGAGATATGAGTGGGCAATGTGTTTGGCCCGTTTAGCAACCTAGTATTGAGGAACCGGTGGAGGAACTGACTCCTTCTACACAACATAAACAGGCTAGACAGCGTAGACATGCTGGAGGCCGGGGAGGGGATGCTATCGATCCTAAGCTGGTAGGACCCGTAGCTGGAGGTCCAGAGAACCCAGACTTGCTTTTTAGTTTCACATCCCATACAACGTACTTTGTTTATCAAGGCATCGTAAGTTATCAAAACTTAATTTTATTTTAAATGATTTCCCTGTTTATTTTTTTATCTAACATTTTCTTTTATGGGAGCGAGAAACTATGACGTTTCAGCACATGCATGAGAAACTACGCAAATCGAGTCTAGACGATGAATCTCCATGGTGCGATCTGGCCCGAAACAATGACATCACACATCTGCAGGACCTGATCTACACTTATGTAGATGTGCCTTTGATTTCTGCTTTTGTGGAGCGATGGCAGTCGGAGATGAATTCATTTCACATGCCATTTGGAGAGATGACTCTTACTCTCCTGGATGTATACATGATTTTGGGCCTCAACATTGATGGGAATGGAATGGGACTTCCTCTACATGATCATATCAAATTAGCTAGGGAATTGTTCAATGAACAAGTACAAAGGGCAATGCAGTTCTTTGAGTTGGCACCGCAAATGGCAGAACGTGGACTCACTAAAGATAACCTAAGAATTCATTGCTTGAGCACAAAGTTGGATGATGAGACTATCGCTTCAGGTTATCTGCTCTACCTGATGGGCTCGACCCTCTTTCCTGACAAGTCCCAACACTTGTTGCCCATGCCATATCTGACCTACGTGAGTGACGTTCATGCTACTCGCAATCTTTCTTGGGGTTCCAACACTTTGGCATTCATGTATCGTTCATTGGGCGAGTGTTCACGCCATGAATCTCGTCAAATGTCGACTTGGTACACATTGTTGCTGGTAAGAATTATGCTGTATAGTGTTTTTATATTATTTAATTAAATTTATGTTTTAGGTTGATATGTTTGTAAAATCATATTTATGTACAAGCTTGGATCTATCTGTACTTTTCTAGCTTTCGTCCTCCACAGAATGAGTTATTCGACAAAAATGTGCCATATGCAAGGCGATGGAACCCCGTGCAGAGCCGTAGTAGACAGAGAAGAAACTACAGGGAGGAGCTAGATTTAATGCAACCTTGGAATGTAAGTATCATATTATGGGGTTTATGTCTCATAGTAAAGTATTACATATGTGTGAAGGTACTTATGGCTATGTTGACTGTATCCAATTTTATATAGGTTGACTGGATGCCCTATGGATATGTTGATTACAATATGCCGAAGTTAGCTCATGCCTTTTTTCATGGGGTCATCTCATTCCTAAGAATTACATAGCCATATATGCCTGATCGCGTAGCGAGGCAGTTTGGACGTGAACAACAGATTCCCCGACCGGTTATACAGCCCATCAAAGCTGCCATACATCCCAGCATCAGGAGTTATATAGTACAGTATAACTCTGCTTCAGACTGGAGTTGGGATGCAAGATATGAGCACTCTATCAGTATCGAACGTATGGGCCCTCCTGCATACAATAGATATGAGTGCAGTGCCGGCTACATGGAATGGTACATACCTCGTACACACCTATGTGTCAGGCCTTAGGATGCAGGCATCAAAGATCATGTCCAAGTGAAAATATGTGTTATATGTTTGTTTTTAATTTACATATACAATTCAAGCTTTACCTTAGTTAACTTTTCCATATTTCTGTAGCGCATTGGACAAGTTTTGCATCGTCTCAATCCATTCCATGATGCGGAGGAAGAGCAATTCTACAACATGCGCGAGGCTGTCCGACACAGCATTCAAGACTTTAGACCCTTTGCACACGACAATGATGAGGAGGACGAGGAAGATGAAGATGCATAGGTTGCCTCGCTTATTTTGGACGTCTTTGCTTCTTTGATGTTTTCATTTGGTACTTTGTTGGTAATTGTGAATGCTTTTAAGTTTGTTGGTACTTTGTTGAGAGTTTGGATCGTACCTTTGTATTTCTCTTGTTTGGTATTTTGGATTTGTTTGGTAATTTGTTAGAAATACTTGATCTAATGGAATTGGCAGAAGAGAACATAAGAGACTCCCAAAAAAACCTAGAAAAAGTATTTATACCGTCCTAAAATAAAAGTGGTCGATAAAATAACAATTCGGGTCCGATGGAATTGGCACGGTTTGTGTCATAACCGCACGGTTTGTCACTAACCGTGCAGATTTACAGAAAGTGACGCGGAGCATGTTTCGTCTGTAAAGTGACACGGTTTGTCACAAACCGTGCCACTTTACAGAAGCTAAACCATTTACTCAGATGACTCATCCGTGACGGGCGGAGATGACTCATCTGTCACAGATTGACAAATCGTACCACTTTACAGAAGCTAAATCATTTACTCAGATGACTCATCTGTGACAGGCGAAGATGACTCATCTGTGACGGGCCAAAGCGTTTCATCTGTAACGGATGAGTCATCTCACAAACCATGCCACTTTACAGAAGCTAAACCAGTTACTCAGATGACTCATCCGTGACAGGCGAAGATGACTCATCCGTCACAGACGAAACACTTTGGCCTGTCACGGATGAGTCATATTCGCCCGTCACAGATGAGTCATCTGAGTAAATGATTTAGCTTTTGTAAAGTGGAACGGTTTGTGACAAACCATACCACTTTACAGAAGCAAAATCCTGGACTCAGCAAGGGTGCACGATTTTGGACAGATTGGCACGATTTGTAGCAAATCGTGCCGAACTGCGACACGATTTTGGAATCGCGATAACTTTTGATTCTCTGGTCCAAACACACTGACATTTGGAGGAGTTATATTTGACATCTTGATCTTTAATCTAGAGTTGGAATCACTCAATTCTGGGTTACGTAGCAAAAGTTATATTTCTCCAAAGACGGGACAAAAAACAGAGATCTCTTGTACGCCAAGGCGAGTACAATAACATTTAAGTCAGCTTACAATACATTAAAATCATGGATCACAATAGCATTATAATGTGTGAGTACAATAGCATTTAAGTCGGCTTGCAACCTCGTCTCTTTCTTCTGGAAGAAGGTCCGAACGCCATCAGCTGAGGAATGAATGGATCATACAGACAAGCAGCAGAGGCATCATGTGCATGCTCCCACATGACAAATACTGGAGGCAATAGTGATGCCTTTGATAGGGCCATCTACAGAAGAATGGAGAACGTACTCAGTTGCCTAGTTCATGGGTTCAAATAAAATAATTAAATGATTAGTACCATACCGAAATGAAATATCTCTCCTTCTCCACATGCCAGATGCAAATTTTCTTAAGCTTAGCACCTCTGGGATGATGTGGCTCCGCTTGCAAAGGCAAGAAAGTAGCGTTTACACCACCCACCACGACAATTGCACAATTGAATGTAGAAGCGACCAGACAACCCATATTTGGAACCACCATCCAAGTCTTCTCTAGGGCCATCCCAAAGTCAAACCATGTAAGATGTTCTAGTACTCTTTCTAGTGTCGTCTCAAAGAGGCAAGTCTGAGCATACAATTCCCAAATTTCTTTCACCTTATCAATCATGGATCGTCGGACGATCCTCCATTGTTCCTTCCCGAGGCCTAGTTGATCTGCAACGGCTCTATATCCATAGTTTCCATCACCAATAATATCAAAGTAACCGTTCAAGTGTTCGTGCATACACGACGAAACAATACCCTTATACGGCTCATAGTCTTTAATGAAGGACTGTGGAGGCATATAAGGTGGTGGAAACATTTGACCCATTGGATTCTTGGGAGCTTTAACTTGAGATGGCCTCAAAGGAGTGGTAGGAGCTTTGGGATTTGGTGAAGGTGTGCTAGTGGGCTTTGGGGGCCTACCTCATTGCTTGTTGGAAGGTGTCCTTTCCATATCTTTGTTTGTGTACTCCCATGAAGAAGGATGTGGTTTAGTGGTATATTTGTTTGGAGATCCCATTGGCCATCCCTTATGCCTCACAATAGACGGCTCTTGTAGACTAGTCCCCTCGGGACGAGCTATGTCGTAAAGTCGCGAGACAGATTTTTCTTGATCATCTACTGACAGATTGTGGAACTGATCCATATAAAATTGATCCATCAAAGATCTCACGACTCTGCGCTTCACCGCAACCTCACTTTCGTCTTGCACTTCTGACAAACTCAATCGTCTCCAAAACGGATGCAACGCTGAAGGATTAATAGGGATTGAACTCGTCACATTTCTAGCAATGTCATGCATACACGGTAATCCATCTCTCATCCTCATCTGGCATCTGCAGATCTTGTCACAAAATGGATTTTTCCCTTTTTTGTATTCCTCCGTCAAGCGGTCAAGTGCAACCTTAGATACTTTGTACTTCAACCGCTTGAAAACACCAGCTCTTGTCACAAGAGTCATCATGTTTTGTACACTCTCGTTGAAGGTCCCCTTGATGTCCTTTACTTGGTTACCCATCTTTGAATGATATTGACCAAATATCGTGTCTAGACTACCATGTGGAGTAGGCAAGAAGTCTTTCAAACTAGAGTGTGCTCCTTCAACCCTATAGTTTAGTACAAAAGAGTTTAAAGTTTAATCATACGCAAGCAATCTATTTTCAGCATAAATTGTCAGTCACGTATGGATGGAATTCATACGTGATGGACGAAACACCGTCATTCGTCACGTGTGAACATAAACCATACGTGACGGACATATAATGCATAGAACATAATGCAGTGAAAATTTAGCAAATGCGGTGAATACAGATTGGACAATGCACTAACCTGTTTGTCATGGAAGTTCCAAGCGTGAAAACAGTATATGTCCAAGATGACACGAGTCTTTCCCTATATGGGATCTGCCACCTGTTTCTTACATATTGAGTCAGAAGTGGCCAAGCCCTCCATTCTGACTCAATTCTGCACAACTCCCTCTCGTACTCGGGTATAATTGTTTGCTTGAATAAATTATAGTATGTATTTGCAAACCTTGTACCCAAACTTGTATCCTTCATCACCTTCTTAGCATTGTCCTCTATGTTCTTCTTCACAAGGCGCCTACAGAGGATAGACTTTGCACTTGGAAAGAGTCTATCTAACGCATTCATCAAGGCCTTTTCACGATCTGTCACTAGGTATGTACGTGTTACTTGACACTTTTTACACATTTCAAAAAGTTGTTGTGCGGCCCACACGTAGTTGTCTTCTTACTCACGCTGTAGAAACGCCCCCGCCACATTGTAGTTCTTCCATGTAGACGTGACTCCTATAATTTCGAGAAAACTCAAGACATACCTGCACAAGTAGATGTGTCATTGCATAATGAATAAACATATCAACAAGTAGATATAGCATGTAGATGTGTTATACTAACCTATTTGTGCTGTATGTGGAGTCTAGCAAAAGGACGTACGGAAATGCCTTTAGGAGTTTCATGGAGTCTGGACTAGCAAAGAAAATATCGGCGATCTTATTGGTCGTTGGATCCGACCTATACTCCATAAAGTAGTTGTTCTCCTATACTCCATCCCACTATGTCAGACCTTGTACACTTCATTGTACACTTGCTTCAGTGTAGTGCAGTTGTTTGGGTCCTGGTTAAGTGTTATTGTAATCTTGGATGGTTTATTATGATTTTCTGTCATGGACTTACACAACTTCTTCTACTCAGGTGTCATCCTGCCAGCGAATGCATGCCCATACAAGTCATCACCAATGACATGGTTGTGGGTTCCAACAACTACCTTGATTTTCCATGAGTCTCTCATTTGTTCTTGACACAACAATCTGAGTGGGCACCCACATTTTTTACTCATTGTTCTTTGCCTTACTCTGTTTTTATCTTGAGGAATGTAAATTCCCGCTTTTTCACACTACAGTTGTGTCTTCCGAAGGCTTCCTCCACCAAGGTTTCTATCCTGACCAATAGTGATGCAGAAGTGATTATCAAACCCAATTTGTCTAGCCCATTTAATTGCATCTTCTCTGGAGCCGAATACTTCACCCGTGGTAAACTTCTCTCAATAATCTTCTGAAACAATTACTTCTTCAGGTGTAGGAAAATCAAACCGCGGTTGTGTGTGTAATGTCGGGAACCCAATCTGAGATGGAGCCTCCCATCTTACGAACGGAATTCCACTATGAGCTAAACCATCTAATAACGGTATATGCGGTTGTTGAGGCCTACAACTTTTGCCGAACAACCCAAGTGAAAGGACGGTGGTGCCAGGGGCGGATCTAGGGGGCTTGAGGGGGCGACAGCCCCCGCTTTCCCCCGGCGAACCCCTTAGAATATGTTGAATATTTGGTTTAAGCCCCGCTTTGAATTTTCAATTTTCATTATGTATATATAGAATGATAAGTAAATCACAATAAAAATACATTGGCCTAGTGGTTTTTGTCTTGGTACTTGTGTAAAAAAAGCAAGAGGTCATGGGTTCAAATCTTCAATCCCTCCCAACTTTTTTTTTCCTATTTTTGTTAAAAAAATGTGTCTTAATAGCCTTATTAAAATCTTTAAGCTTATTAAACATGTTTATTTCTCTTTTGTTTTTTATTTTTCCTTCCATGTTTTACTTTTTTTTATTAAAAACAAAATTAAAAATCTTACATTAGAAAAAAATAATTTTTAAAAATGCGAAAAGATAGAATATGTATTATATGAATTAGTCAAATTTTAAGAGGTGGATGTCATACTTTTTGTAGTTTTAAAATATTAATATAAATGTCAATCCATTAAGCGCGAAAAAAAATCTCGAAGGAAAATCGCCCCCCCCCCCCTTCGATAAATTCATGGATCCGCCACTGGGTGGTGCCACGTCCCAGTCATTCAGGGACATATTGTTAATACCGTTGTTCACAAAATTGGTCTCCTATTAAAGTAAAAAAAACAAGTTAGCATGCAGTTTCTGTAAAACTAATTCGTCTGTCACGAATGGATGCATTCCATCCGTCACGAATGGATGCATTCCATCTATGCCGTATGAATGCATTCCATTCGTGACAGACGGTTTTCTTTCAAAAAAACATTCAAGAACGAAGTTTTTACACTTGCAAAGATCTAGTAAAAATCAGTATAACAATGCCAAACACTCAAACATGCATTTTTACACACAAAATCTCCAACTTTTTAGTACAACATAATCAAAGATGAAGTTTTTATGAATTTATAGTAACAACTACTGAAAATTACCTTAAGAAAGTGTTTGTTTTTCCAAAGAACAACTCAAACATATAGACATTCACAAGAAAGAACCATAAAATTCTTAACTTTCACTAACATGTAAAGTAAACATTTAAAAACATACCTCATTGTGATGATAATCTCTTGAAACATCTTCTCCACCATTGAAGTTGAAAAAATTATCTTCATTTGCCATGGAAAAGAATCAAACTAATGGAAGAGAATGGAAGAGGTGTTGTGGGATGGAAGGGAATGAGTGATTGAGGTTTAGGGTTTAATTTTGGCTGTAATATGTTAGAGACGGTAGTTAATGTTGTTAGGTGGAGACAAATAATATTTAATGTTTATGGTTGTTAACCTCATCCGTGACGGATAAACATGTTTCGTCCGTGACGGATGAAATGCTTTGGCCCATCACGGATGGATCATCCCCGTCTATCACGAATGAATATGTGTGACATGTCACAGATGGATCATGTTCATCCATCACGGATGAACATGTTTGGCCCGTCACGGTTGGACCAGGGCGGTAAATAGCAATTTTGTCGGGGCGCTAAATAGAAATCGTGTATATTTATTTTATTGAATTAAAAAATGAAAATTTGAGAAAATGCCATGTGGTATAAGGAATAGGTGGGCTTAATAGAGGGATGCCATGTGACATAGAGGGGTTTTGATTTAGTAGATTTTTATTTTGTAATTAAATATATTTAACAAAGTGAAAAAATGAGAGAATGACACATGGAAAATGATGAGGTGATTTGATTAGGGGGAGTCATATTGTAACACCCCCGACTTATTGTCGGTAGTGCCACACGCCAGTGACCTCAGACGTTGCTGTCCGATGTCACCCAAGGCTTTAATCGGAACAATTAATCTTAAATAAACATGTTAAAAACGAAGGATTAAACAACGGAATACATTTTTAAATGGAACTCAACCATTTATATAAAAAGATCTCTCATCAAACGAGAGGAGTGTTTTTACAACAGAGTGAAATCACAGCGGAAAACTTATAAATTACACAGCGGAAGACTTGAAGAATAAATCTATTACATGACTTAGTGGTAAGAATAAATAATAATTGACAACCTTTAAAAATACTAATACTTGAATCTCTAACTGCAAGTCTCTTCTTCAATGGTTACTTCGGACTTCGGGACCAACCACTGATGTGCCGTATAGGACAGATGACACCAGCCAACCATGCAAGGAATAAAACCCGGTTGGTTAGTCTAATGAAAGACTATGCAAGGGTGAAAACAGATGGTTCTAGTGATCGTAACCGTTTACTATCATTGTCCCTCGAATAACAACCGAATGAACGATATATAACCCGGAACTTTCACGGAATGATTAAAGTTTAGACATGCACTAAAAAGGAAATGAGCCATATGGGAAACGTATGAAGAGAAGACTCCAAAAGATTGAGTCTTACGGAAAGTATGACAAGTGTTCGGGAACATTACAATTTCACACAAGCGTTTAAAAAGACTTGACCATTTGGGTCCACGACCAACCTCACCGCGTAATTCAAATTCAGATTTGGAAGGAGGACTTACTCTAATCGAAGTCCAGGCGGTTTCCACGTTGTACTCCTCGCCCGAGGGTATATTAATTATGTGCATAATCGCACTTATCTTGTTTAATTCCAAAACGTATATTTACGTTATAAGCTTTTAAGATATATCATCTCAATACGAGAGATATCAGAGGAAATAAATGCCGATTGTTTGGCACCAGCTGTGTGCACCTCCCCTATACTCGGATAGAGGATAGTCATGACCAGAGAGAGTATTAGGGAAAAATCCTCCTAATACCAGTTATAAAGAAATGACTAGACCTCGCAAGGTACATAGCGTTCCTACGAATACTCGTTCTAACTATAATGTATAAGTTCACACATAAAATCTACACCAATACCATCATGGTAATAACAGATATAATAGCATTGTTTCTAGCAATATATACAACCTATAATAATATCATGTTTTGATCGTATCATTTATAAAATCTGTTCCCAAACGAAAAAAATAGTTCATCCCAATTTAATTAACAATTAAACAATTGATAATTAATGGAAATATGGAATGATAAGCAAGAGCGAACCGCCACTTGCCTTAATCTAGACGAACGATTGAGCGATGACGGGTTTCTGGGTCCAGAACAGGAACGGAAGACGGATTATAGATTCCTACGATGATGACCCATAACGTAACCCTAGGTTAGATTCGACAATCAAATGATACGAATCTAAGAAAGAACGAACGAAATCGAAAGAACGAAGGTCCCGACCGAGACCGGCATGCCCAAGGCCACGATCGCGATTGCCAGAGCAATCCGCAGTCGCGGCTGGGATTCCGCAGTCGCGGCCGTCGAGGACAAGGCGTCTGCGAGTGTCATGACAGTGACCGCGGACGCGGCCGACCTTGTCACTGCCGCGGTCGCGGCCATGAACTCCGGCGACTCCGAAGGGAGAAAACTCACCGACGACGATACGAGAGGGCTTGGTTCGCGAGGGCTTCGACTCCAGCCTTACTTGCGCCTCCAATGCACCACTCCAAAGCTGCTACAACTCCCAGCGAGGCCTCCGGCGACACTTTGAAGATTTCCGGGGAGAGCTCGAAATCCGGTGATTATGGAAAACGAGAGAGAGAGTGAGAGGGATCTCAGATTTGGGTGCCCCTAAACCTCCCAAATCGACCTCCTTTTATAGCCCAAAGGAGGAGCCCGCCCCGCCCAGATCAATGGCGAGTCAGACGATCAACGGCGACACGGACGACGAGACTCTGCAGACGACGCGACGTTGGCGTGTCTGCATTTTCCGTGGTCGCGGAAAATTCACCGCGGTCGCGGAAAATTCATGTGCCCAGCTTCGCTGAGCACCAATATTCCGCGATCGCGGAAGTGCTGCCGCGGTCGCGGAAATACCTTTTCTGCGTCTGTTTGCCCGGGGAAAGGTTTGGCATGGGTTTAAAACCCGGAATTATATATTTGTACCCAAACAAATATTCGAAGCCCCGAAAATACGTCAAATGTATTTTATACCACTCAGGGAAATATTACAGAGATCATACATGATACAGAAAATCCGAACTTCGCCTAACGCATCCTGAATAATTGACGAGGGTTTGGGAAATTATCAAATTACCCTTACTAAAAAAATGAGGGTATTACACATATGGTTTAGTTAGGTTTTAGTTTAGCGTATATATAGTAGATTGTGAAAGTTTTGTATTGGTAATCTTTGTTATTGATTTGTGTGATTCGTTTGTGTGTAAAAGTGATTAGTTTATTTATGTAATTGATTTATATCGAAATTAGGAAATTGTATCTAAATTAGGAAGTGATTATTTTGATTGATTTGTATCTAAATTAAAAATTAGTTTAGGTTTATGATACAAATCTTTTCTATATAAATTTAGATTTATAAAAAAATGAAATCTCAAAAAATAGCATGTGGCATTTTTATTGTTAGGGTGCAATGTGGCATATTGAATTTTTGTTTTAGTAGGTATATAGTAGATTATTTATATTATAATACTTTCACCGAAAAATGTAATTGTATCTTATGATTATATCTATTAATTAAATTAGATAAATATATTTCTATGCATCCTTTCACAGACCACGACCATATAAAATAGATACAATAAATAATATTTTTCAAAAATAAGTTTATAAAATTAATGTTAGTAAACTTATAGCTAGACCTGGCAATCGGGTCGGGCGGGCGGGTTCGGGTCTGAGTACTGCCGGGTTCTGGTACATTTCGAGTCGGGTCATTTCGGGTCTAAAATTTACCGGGTCAAACCAGGTCGGGTTATTACGGGTTTATTGCCGGTTCGGGTCAACTCAATGGGCCGAGTTACGCATTTTTTTCCTGCTTTTTTTGTTAATTTAATTTGCTTTAATTTACGAAATATTTATATTAAGTTTTTTTTCCGCATGGCTATCTATCGTTCAATTTTAATCCCGGTAAAAATAATGTTATCATAATGCCTTAACTCTTAATTTTAACATCTTAGTTTTATTTTATTAAAACTATCTTATAAATTTATACAGTTATACAACTTATACACTTATAATTACGCAATAGAGTTTCGGCATAAGATTTGGGTTTGTACTAGCTTATATATATTCCAAGATTTCTTCTCTCAAACAAACACTTGAGCTATCTCATATTAGACAAGTGGGCAACCAGATGCTTATTAATGATTCCAACTTAGCTGGTTGAGCTACCTTATATATTCATATATATAATGAATTAATGATGATGCTGAATCAGTGAATCCTCTAGTATTCTTGTCGTCTTATTATTCCTGCATCAAACAAGGAACAAACAAACATGTAAAAAAAAGTAGTGCTGAATCATGTTATACTATCACTCAGCTAGGTGCATGGATCAATGTTTTCTAGATACCAGTTATTTCCAATGTAACTCATACAAATACAAATTATACAATCGATCTAAGGGAGAAGCGATGAATTGGTAATAGCTTGTAAACTAAAAATAGTCTATTTGACTAAAATAAATATCTGAAGTTCCTCATCTATAGAGAATGCTCAAAAGTCAAAACACAACAAAATAAACAAAACCATAATTAAGCCATCATCCAACGACGTTTCAAGTTCGATAAAGTAGCAAATTAGTAACAAACTAACAACTTAGTCACAATTCAAAACACAACAAAATAAATAATATCATAACTAAGAAAATATCCAAAACAATTAAACGAGTCCTTAATAGTTATGTCAATCCTCCATCTCCATTGTTTCATCACCATTGTCAAAGTTTAAACAAGTCCTTAAAAATAATGTTATCACACCGGTCTTTAGTACTCATAGCCTTCACATATAAGTTGGATTCTTCGTCAATTCATCCTTAAGCCCAAAAAAATAGCAGTCCAAGAATCAAGCTCCAGTAGTAAATCGACTGATATTAAGCCTATACAATATCGAAAGTTCAAGAACAACATCGCAGCTTCAGTAAGCCTAGACGAGCAAATTGCAAAAAAGAGAATAGGAAATTCATAATTGCTAATACATGAGAATGAAGAGCAGCGGGAAGAAGAGTACCTTTGGAAGGCCGCCGCCGGTGAAGGCGAGGAGCTGCCGGTCTGGACGAGGCGAGGAGCTGTGCAGATTGGACGGGGCGAGGAGCTGTGAGGCGAGGTGAGGCGAGGTTGGAGGAGTCGAGGAGCTGCGAGGCAAGGTTGGAGGAGGCGAGGAGTTGCGGCTGCTGCGCTGAACTTGTGAAAGAATGGAAAAGAATAAACCCTAAAATTTGGGAAAATTTTCCCCAAATTTAGGGTGAGGGCCTGAAGTTTTTTTTTTCATTTTCCCGCCTTTTTTTCTACCCATCGGGTTGACCCGACCTGACCCGTTTTCTACCCAAAATTTTTTCGGGTCATCGGGTTTGATTGAAAACGGGTTTCGGGTTCAACTTTACGGGTTATGACCCAGAAAATTTCGGTCGGAACGGGTTAGGTTACCGGGTCGGGTCATATTTTTCCCGGTCTACTTATAGCTCAATATTGACCGAATATCGTGTCTAGACTGCCATGTGGAGTAGTCAAGAAGTCTTTAAAATTAGAGTGTGCTCCTTCAACCCTATATTTAGTACAAAAGAGTTTAAAGTTTGATCATACGAGATCTTTCTGTTATCTGCATAAACTGTTCGTCACGTCTGGATGCACTTCATACGTCACGGACGAAACTCTTCCGTCCGTGACGTGTGGATGGAATCCACACGTGACGGACCAGAAACAATCGTCTGTCACGTATGAAGTGCATCCATACGTGACGGACCCCTTGTGCAGATAACATAAATAGAAAGATATATAGATAACAGAAAGCCCCCAAAATATAGCAAATGAGTGAATACAGAATGCAGTACAGATTAGACAATGCACTAACCTGTTTGTCGTTGACGTTCCAAGCGTGAAAACAATATCTGTCCAAGCTGACACGAGTCTTTCCTTGTACGGGATCAGCCAGCTGTTTCTTACATATTGAGTCAGACATGTCCAAACCCTCCATTCCGACTCAATTCTACGTAACTCCATCTCGTACTCGGGTACATTTGTTTGCTTGAATAAATTATAGTATGCATTTGCAAACCTTGTACCCAAGCTTTTATCCTTCATCTCCTTCCTAGCATGGTCCTCTATGTTCTTCTTCACATGGAGCCTACAGAGGATAGACTTGGCACTTGGAAAGAGTCTATCTAACGCATTCATCAAGGCCTTTTCACGATCTGTCACTAGGCATGTCGGTGTTACTTGACACTTTTTGCACATTTTAAGAAGTTGTCGTGCGGCCCACACGTAGTTGTATTCTTTCTCATGTTGTAGAAATGCCCCCTCCACATTATAGTTCTTCCATGTAGACGTGACTCCTATTATTTCGAGGAAAGGCAAGTCATGCCTGCACAAGTAGATGTGTCATGCATAATGAATAAACATATCAACAAGTAGGTGCAACATGTAGATGTGTTATACTAACCTGTCAGTGCTGTATGTGGAGTCTAGCAAAAGGACGTACGAAAATGTCTTTATGAGTTTTATGGAATCTGGACTGGCAAAGAAAATGTCGGCGATCTTATTCGTCGTTGGTTCCGACCTATACTTCATAAAGTAGTTGTTCTCCTTGCACTTATGGAAGAACTCTTGGACCACGGTTCTTCCTTCCATCCCACTATGTCAGACATTGTACACTTGCTTCATTTTAGTGCAGTTGTTCGGGTCCTGGTTAAGTGTTGTTGCAATCTTTGTGGTTTATTATGATTTTATGTCATGACCTTACACAACTTGTTCTGCTCAGGTGTCATCCTGCCAGATGATGCATGCTCGTACAGGTCATCACCAATGAAATGGTTGTGGGTTCCAACAACTACCTTGATTGTATATGAGTCCCTCGGTTTTTATTGACACAACAATCTGAATGGACAATCACATTTTTTGCTCCTTGTTCTTTTCCTTACTCTGTTTTCATCTTTAGGAATGTAAATTCCCGCTTTTTCACACAACAGCCATGTCTTCCGAAGGCTTCCTCCACCAAGGTTTCTATTCCGACCAATACTGATGCAGAAGTGATTATCAAAGCCAATCTGTCTAGCCCATTTAATTGCATCATCTCTGGAGCCGAATACTTTACCCGTGGTAAACTTCTCTGACTAATCTTCTGAAACAATCACTTCTTCAGGTGTAGGATAATAAAACTGCGACTGTGTGTGTAATGCCGGAAACCCAAACTGAGGTGGAGCCTGCCACCTTACAGACGGAATTCCACTACGAGCAAAACAATCTAATCCCGGCATATGAGGTTGTTTAGGAGCCATAGGTTCGCTGAACAACCCAAGTGAGAAGGGCGGTGGTGCCATGTCCCACGCATCATTCAGGGACATATTGTTAATACCGCTTTTCACGATATTGTTCTCTTATTGAAGTAAAAAAACAAGTTAGCATAGAAGCATGTAAGAATCCAGTTTCTGTCAAACAAATCCATCCGTGATGAATAGACACATTCCATCCGTCACGGATGGTAGCACCCCATCTGTCACGTATGAACTACATCCATACGTGACGGATGAATGACATCCATCTGTGACGGATGGAACAAGTCCATCCGTCACGGACTGTTTCTTCTTTCAAAAAACAGTCGTCGAACAAAGTTCTTGCACTTGCAATGATCTAGTCAAAATTCAATATAATAAGCCCAAACAATCAAACATGCAGTTTTGCACACAAAATGTACAACTTTTTAGTACAACTTAATCAAAGATGAAGTTTTTATGAACATATAGTAACAACTATTGAAATTACCTTAAGAAAGTGTTTTTTTTTTCAAAGAACAACTCAAACATATACATTCACAAGAAAGAACCATAAAATTCTTAACTTTTACTAACATGTAAAGTAAAAGCTTAAAAAACATACCTCATTGTAATGATAACCCCTTGAAACATCTTCACCACCATTAAAGTTGGAAAAATCATCTTCATTTGCCATGGAAAAGAACTCCTGGAAATGGAAGAGAATAGAAGATGTGTTGTGGGAGGGAAAGAGAAGAGTGATGGAGAGGTTTAGGGTTTAATTTTGGTCGTATGATTGATGAGATATGACGGGGTAGTTAATGTTGTTAGGTGGGGACAAGTAACATTTAATTTTCTGGTTGTTTACTTCATCCGTTACGAACCATGTGCATCCTTCCGTGATGGACCAAAGTGATTTGTACATGACGGATGGATCACTTTGATCCGTCACGGGCGAATGCACATGGTTCGTCACGGACGAAACGGTGCGTGAAATAGCAATTTCACACGTGCGTGAAATAGAAATCGTGTAAAAATATTACAGATTTATTTTTGTATAGTATGCATAAGCTATAAGTTATTGCAGAGATTTGATTTTCAAATCAAAACCGAAAAAAGGATAGATTGTCACATGACAAAATTAATGGCATGATGTCACGTGGCAGTAGGGAGGGTGGGTTTATTGTTGGGGCGCCAAGTGGCTTAGTTAGGGGTTCGCTTTAGTAGATTATAGTAGATAGTAGATTGTTTTTTTTTTTGAACTTTTCAACCTAATTTATAGGATTTTACGATGGTTTTTTGAGTTTGTAAAGTCGACATATAGGGGTATCAACGACTGTCTATTACTATATATTAAAGCTCACACATTTAGAGCCATGAGAGTGTTTTTAAGAAAAACTTGTTGAGGTGTTATTATTTGATTTTTCAATTTATTATTATATTGAATAATCTACAAAATCTATATATCTATATTAAAGCGATTTATTTTCGAACCATTAAAACAATTTTGGACCCACGTTACTCATGTGTCAAATTATGGATATTAACAAAGTTTGATGTTCACAAACCAATAGAGGTGTCAATCGGGTTGGTCAAGTCGGGTTCGGTTCGGTTCGGTTATTTCGGGTTCGGGTTAAGAATGGGTCGGGTCATTTCGAATAACATGTCAAGTAGGTTGAGTCATTACATGTTAGTGGGCGGTTCGGGTTAACCAACGGGTCAAGAGCGTTATTTTTTAAATATTTTGTTCACTATTTAAATATTATTAAATAGTTAAAAACTAATTTAAATATGTCAAAATAAGTTAAAATTAATTAAAATAATAACAATATTATTAATTATTTTAATGTAATTGATATTAGTAGACCAAAATCATATTTTATTTTAATTTTTAATTTTTATTATAATAATTTATAAATTTCTACATTATAAAAAAATATATAAATATAACAATGTTCTTTTTTTATGATATAAAGCATATTATCATTATTTATATGTCCATTATCATATATATTTTATGTTATATTTTATTAATACTCCACATTTATTCGTTAATCGGGTCGGGTTCAGGTTGGTCGGGTTCGGTCTCGGTAAATTCGGGTTCGGTAACTTCGGGTTATCAAAATTTTTTGTCAGGTCGGGTCCAAAAGCGGGTCGGTCAGGTCGGTAAAACGGGTTCAGTCACTTTTTGTCAGCTCTACCAACCAAACATCTGAATTTTAAATCAATATATCTTACATTATTTATGTTTTATTTACCAGACTATCAAATTCGATTTTAACCAACCAAACTTCTCAATTTAATGTACAGTATAAGTGAGGTTTTTTATTATTAAATGTAACAATTTCCATTTAATCTAATATTGATATGTTATTAAAGTAACATAAATCATAGTCTCACTATTTTTTTTTGGCAAATCTCATTCTAAGAACATGGCAATTTAATCGTACATAGGTTCACTCTTCTTTTTGATATAAATCTTAGTATTAGCTACGTTACTACTCCAATGATATTTTTTACACCACAAAATAATTAAGAACATGTTAAATACAAAAACGATTTTTCTAACATATGCCTAAGGCATAAGTTAAGCACTTAACTTTGGAAGGATTTTGTTAGGTGTAATTATATCAGATATTTTAATATTTTGTAAAAGGATTTAAGCATTCCTTTTTAGGAAACACTTTCTAAACGAGAATTTTTAACATGTGCCCTTAGGGCATAGGTTAGAAAATCGATATAAAATTTAATTAGCATTAAATGTTTAATGTATATTTTAATTACCCAAACATTTACAATTTAAAAACTTATTTCTTTTTTCTTTAAATATAAATACACATCTAAATAAACTCACCATAACAAACATTAATAACCTTTGGTATATTCTAACTATCCCAAACTTTTCTATTTCAAATTTGTTGATGTTTTTTAGACTAATGATTTACAATTAGTCATTAAATTATTTCATTTTTTCTTTTTTAAGTTAATATGATTGATATTTTCATATTTTTGAATAATATATTTTTAATATAACATTTTAGCTTATCACTTTTAAAGCTATAATTTTGTTATAAGTACACATATTTATGTTTAACTAATACTGTGACTTATAATTTTTAATATTAAAATATTGACATAATTTTACTATTTTATGTTATTATATATAGTTTATTGGAAATACACGATAAATGGTAGTGGAATACGTACGACTTCAGCAAAAATATCTCGTGTATGAAAATAATTACATGATTAAAAAATAAAAAGGATAACTATACGAGAATATGTATGAATAAAATATAATATATTTATACAAGTTGTATAATTAACAATAAAATGTTGAACATATTGCTTTTAAATAACAAATTTATGTTATTTCAATCTTCTATTTATATAATTCTTAAACAATATCAATAAGAGTTTCTTCTTCTTAAAACCACTAAAATATAACATAATTTAATTTAACTATAATTGACTATTAATAATTTTATTAATTTAAGTTCACACGTACAGGGTACGGATACTACACTAGTTATGCATTAATGGTAATCGACTAAAGCTTTCCCAGTTTAATTAATCCTTGGGAAAAGTCACTATAATAGTTATTTACATATATTATTGAAACTATTAAAATTAAAATGACGTAACTTTACATTCATATACATCTATACATAACAATAAAAAGTTGTGTACAAGAAGCATTTATTACACTTATTAAATTTGAGAAAAAATATGTATTTATTCTTATAAAATTATGGCATGTCAAGATGCACATTTTGGCATAGTGGTTCAAGGCTTCAAAATATAAAAAGCTTCACATTCAACTTGAGGTCTAAAGTTCAAGCCTCGCAAACTCAGTTTTATCATTTTTTTGGGTAAAATACATAAATTCAATAAGGGGCAAGTATATCCATATCTATATCTATATATAACATTAAAAATTGGGTACATGAGAGTATTTATTAGGCATACCCTATATACACGCAAGTTTTTAGCTTTACGCACGCGGTTTGGTGCGCCAAAAATAGGCGTGTAGGCATAAGGGTATTGTTTGGCAAAATTGTGGTAAAATTAATACGCCAAAATGAAGCGTACCAAAAATAGGGTAAATATCTGACACACCAAAATATAGCATACCAGACGTGTGGGCCTTTAATCGAACCTTGAATAAATGGCCCAATTAAAGGCCCATTTGGCGCGCCTGAAAATGGCGCACCAAATTGAAGCCCATTTGGCGCGCCATCAACTGGCGCACCAAATTGTTGTTTTTCTATTAATAGAAAAACAACCATTTTATGGCTCATTTGGCGCGCCATAAAATGACGCACCATACTAAAAAAAAAATTGCAATATTTTCTTCCATAATCATGTAGAGAATTTCAATACGAGTCCGTACATATAAAATTCGTCCAAAACGGACATCGTTTGCCCCTCCAAAAAACGGAGCGTCAGGAAGCTGAGAAGGATAAGTCGCGACCGCGGCCAAGAACTAGCAGGCGCGGCCAAGGAAGAATTCGCTGGAGTGCCAGGAAGAGTAATAAAATAATATGGAAATCGGATAGTAATAAAATCCAATAGTAATAAAATAATATGGAAATCGAGCAAAAATCCCAAAAATATACCCGAAAATGCCCGTCGGAAGGGCTATTGGCGTTTTCCGTCCAATTGGAGGCCCGACGGTGGTTCTCTGGCATAGAAATGATGGGGCTTTGATAGAGGACTCAAAGACGAAGCTAGGGGAGCCACCAATTGCAAGATTGAAGCTCGAACACTCTTGAAGTTTTCCCAAGAACAACCGATTTTCTAAATTAGGGTTCTTGAGATTGGACTTCGAAATTGGATGAATAAGGGAAGAAATTGGATCAGTATTTATAGGCATTTTGAAGCTTAGGATACTCTCATCAAGACCCAATGGTTAATGCCTCCCAATTGAAGACGAATTGATCCAATTTTGGATTTGTTCAATTCGAACCCTAGATGACACGTTGGTTTTTGTGGATGAAATTCCATGATTTTGGGTGACATTTGAAATACCCGATATATATATGGATATATGTATATATTAAAAAAAAGAAGCAAAAACCGATTTGATATTTAGAACGGGTACGTGGGCTTGTATTTGCCTCACCAACAAATTGGAAATTGGAACTATACGTGGTTATACGTGTAGCTTATTTATCACATGCAGAGGCTACGTGCATTGAAATTGGGCAAAGGAAGCCCACGTGTACCTTGTTTCTTCCTCACATCAAAAATCAGATATTTGGGGTTTAAATTCTGCAAAGGGGCCGAACAACACAGGGCATCGTCTTCTCCTCTCTCGGGGAGCTCTCGCTGGTCGTGCCTCCACCTCCTCCGCACAAGTCGCTCCCTCCGGCAAGCCACCCAGCCGTCGTCCTTCCTCCGGTGAGCTCTGTGCTGTCCAGCCGTCGTCCCCTTCGACGAGCTCGTCCGCCGCTCCTCCTCTGTTGTCCGTGTTGGCTGCCTTCGGTCGTCCGTGTTGGCTGCCTTCGGTTGTCGTGTTGGCTGCTGAAGTTTGCTCTGTTGGCTGCGTTCAGCTGCTGTGTTGGCTGTGTTCTGCTGGTGTGCTACTGTTGCTGCGCTGTTGTTGTACTGCGGTTGCTGCGGTGGTTGTGCTGGTTGCCGTCGTCGTCTCCGGTGCCGAGGTGTTCTTCCCGGTGGCTGCTGAAGGTGGTCGACGACGAGGTTCGTTCGAGTTGGGTTTGATTTTCTGAGATCGTGGTTGTCGAGCTTGAGGCAAGGGGATTCTTGCCCACCCTTATATATATTTTTATATAAAATTTATTTCATGCCTATTTTTATTCCATAATTAATTTTACCGTTGTCTGAGTTATTTAAAGTGGATTATTGATTTTGAGTTGCTTGTTTGAAAGTGTGTGAATATGTGTGTGTATGTTAGTAATTAACTTGTATTGTGTTCGATTGAATGTTGTTGGTTGATTCAGGGCCTCAGAGGGTGTGAACCCCCGAAGGTCGGAGGGCCAGGTGATCGAAAGCCTCACCAAACCTCGTAAGGTGTACGCCTACATTGTTAAAGGGCCAAGGGGTGAAGATTGAGTTGGAATGGATTGGAGGTTGAGTTGGAATGGATTGGAGGTTGGATTGAAGGAGTGTTGGAGTTGTTTGTGTTTGCAGTGTTGAGTTATATTATTTGGTTGAAATTGGTTGAATATTGTGATGACTATTATGTGTTTTGAAACTGTTTTGGCTTGACTAATCTTGTCAGTCTTAATGGAAGACTAACCAACTTCGGTTTACGTGCCGCGGTTGGATGGGGTATCGGGTCCCCCAGTCAATCAGGCTTTGCAGGTTCAGCGACAGTAAGGGGGATCTTGATCACAGTTTTCTTCCAATCGAAGACTTTATGTTTGTTGGTTTTGAACCTTGGAATTGGTTGTGTTAGCTGTAAAAAGTTTTTATTGGAAATTGTTGTATTTAACTGAACGTTAAGTTTGATTGTAGTTTCAAACTCCGGGCAGGAACTTCCGCTGTAGTACTTTTGGTATATATTTATATATATATATGGAAAATGTTTTATGTGTTTCTTTTCTTTCACCCGCCTTATAGTCTTTCTGGAATATGGCACTGTAGCACCACTGGCCCGGGGGTGTTACATGAGTTGGTATCAGAGCTCTTTTTTTCAAAATGTTACTTTCAGAATTTTTAACATGAGATTTTTGACACTTTGTTATTTTGAAACAATCGTGTGATCAAGATCCTTGCTGTCAACTTATAGTAAGTTGTGTTGGTAAGTGTTGTTTACGATGATTATTACTAATAAATTAATTATATTCAGTATGCCTCCGAAAGTGGGTCGTGTAGAGGTAGAGGTCGTGGGCATGGTAGAGGACGTCCTAGGGCCGATCCTCAAGAGGTAGATACAGGCAGTCAAGCTGCTGATAACTCTACAGGAAGTCAATAGAATCCTGCAGGAAATCCACCAGAAGCTGTTAATGCGGGTATTGACCCAGGTACTTTGGTTGCGCTGCAACGGATGGTAACTCAGGTTGTACAGGCTGCTATGGCTCAGGTACCGCCAGCTCAGGTTGCTCAGCCAAATCAAGTTGGTCTGCAAAGAGATGAACCGCCAGTATTGCAGATAGGGTTTAGTAGATATATGGAAGTTGTGGCAAGATTGAAACCTCCTACTTTTGATGGGTCTGGTGAGCCTACAGCTGTGACGTTCTGGTTGAATAGATTTGAGAAATTACTGGAAGGTATCCGATGTCCAGAGAATGAGAAGGTAACGATTGCTTCTTACTATCTGATTGATGATGCTAGTGACTGGTGGGATACTACTCAACCAACTGACCATGGGGCTACATGGGAAGAGTTTCGGGCTAAGTTGGAAGATAGATTCTTTCTAGAGGCACTAAGAGATACCAAACTACATGAATTTCAGTATCCAGAGAATGAAGGGCTGAAAGTACATCAACTGGCTGTGAAATTCAATAAGCTGCTGAAGTATACAACTGATGTAGTAAGGGATGAGAAAGATAAGATCAAGAATTTTCACAGGTGGCTGTATCCCGAGATAAGACCTTTGATGGCAAGACACAATTGCACTACGCTCGAACAATTTATTGACGAGTGTCTGACTATGGAAGCTGCTATTGATGACTCTAATCAGATTATGGATGCCCGAGCTGGGAAGAAATAGAAGACTCAGTCTACACCTGGAGGAGTTGGACCTCAAAGTAATTTCAATGGTTTTAGAAAACCTTTCTTTACTCCTAAGAGCACCCCCAGCACTGAACCCGCTAAGATAGGTCGAGGTGGTGGTTCCCAGATGTCAGTGAATTATCAACGGTCATGGGGTCAGCCAGGAATGACAAGGAATGTACCACATTGCTTTAACTGTGGAAATCCAAAGCATACGAAGGCAAACTGTACTAAAGCACCTCAGACTTGTTTCAAATGTGGAAGAGTGGGACACATTAAAACTTTTTGCTGAAATGGGGAAGTTTCCACTCAGACTCAAGCTTCCTCTCCTGCTTATCGTCCAGTTCCGAATCAGAATCGTCCAGTACCGTCGCAGACCCAACAAATTTCTATGGGCAACAAGGGTAAGGCACCGATGGGTGGAACTTCGACACCTCGGATTTATGAGATGAGAAAAACTGAGGATGGTAACACGCCTGTGACTACAGGTATACTTTTTATTCAGTCTGATCCCGTTCGTTTACTATTTGACTCTGGTGCTACCCATTCTTTTATTGCTGAGAATTGCGTAGATAGACTTGGATTAGTATGTGACTTGGAATGTGAACCATTTTTTGTTGGGTTGCCTAATGGTGATAAATTAGTGGGAACTAGGGGGCTTAAGAATTTTCCGATCATCATAGGTGGTTGGGAATGGATGGTAGACTTGATAGCTATCAATATGTTGCACTATGATATTATCCTAGGTATGGATTGGCTTTCTCGCCATGGTGTTGTTCTCAATTTCAGAAAGAAAACTGTTACTGTAAGAACAGATGAAGGTGTAACACATGTGTTTGAAGGGCATAATCCGTAAGACTCGGGTAGAATTATCAGTGCAATGACAGCTGCTAGACTGTTGAGGCAAGGTTGTGTTGGATATGTGTGTTATGCTTTAGAGGAAAGAAAAGATGAAGTGAAGTTAGATGATATTCCCGTTATTCGCGAGTATCCAGATGTGTTCCCGGAGAAACTGATGAGTTTGCCACCGAGACGTGATGTTGATTTTGCTATTGAGTTAGAGTCGGGAACTGCCCCGATTTCTCGAGCTCCGTATCGCATGGCACCAGTAGAAATGATAGAATTGAAGAAACAGTTAGAAGAACTTGTTGAGCCAGGCTTTATCAGGCCGAGTGCATCTCCTTCGGGTGCGCCCGTATTGTTTGTTAAGAAGAAAGATGGTTCTCTTCGATTATGTATTGATTACAGGGAATTGAATAAGGTGACAGTTAAGAATAAATATCCGCTCCCTCGGATTGATGACTTGCTGGATCAATTGCAAGGAGCTACAGTATTCTCCAAGATTGACTTGAGATTAGGGTATCATCAACTTAGGATTCGAGAAGAGGATATCCATAAGACTGCTTTCAGAACAAGGTATGGTCACTATGAGTTTGTGGTGATGCCTTTCGGGTTGACTAATGCTCCTGCAGTTTTCATGGACTTGATGAACAGATGTTTTAGAGAATACGTAGATCATTTTGTGGTGGTTTTTATCGATGATATCATAATATACTCTCGGAGTATAGAGGATCATGAAACTCATCTTAGAGCAGTACTGGAAGTATTAAGGCGACAGAAGTTGTTTGCCAAGTTGTCAAAGTGTGATTTTTGGTTACCTAAGGTGGCATTTCTTGGCCATGTAATCTCTAGTGAAGGTGTAATGGTCGATCCACAGAAAACAGAAGCGGTAGAAAATTGGAAACCACCTCAGAATGTTAAGGAAGTTCGAAGCTTTCTTGGACTGGCAGGTTACTACATGCGATTTGTGGAAGGCTTTTATAAGATTGCACGACCATTAACTAATCTGCTATGTAAGACCACAAAGTTTGAATGGGACAAGAAATGTCAGGAAAGTTTTGAAGAACTCAAGAGACGTTTGACTAGTGCACCAGTGTTAGCCTTACCGCAGGGAACTGAAGGATTTGCTGTTTATAGTGATGCTTCTAAGCAAGGTTTGGGTTGTGTTTTAATGCAAAATGGAAAGGTTATAGCCTATGCATCTCGCCAACTTAAATCTCATGAAGTCAATTATCCTACCCATGATTTGGAACTTGCAATCGTAGTCTTTGCTCTCAAGATTTGGCGACATTATTTGTATGGGGTAAGATGTCCAATTTTCACTGATCATAAGAGCCTGAAGTATATCTTCACTCAGAAGGAACTGAATTTGAGACAGAGACGATGGTTAGAGTTGATTAAGGATTATGATATAGACATATGCTACCATCTAGGAAAAACCAATGTAGTGGCAGATGCCTTGAGTAGGAAGTTGATTCCAGAACATAGAGTTGCTTGTTTAACAGTTCAGCCAGAGTTGCAACAAGAGTTTGTGCGGGGTGAGATTGAGATTTGGTCCGAGAAGGAATGGATGCAGTTGAATGTGATGGAAATTCAATCAGCACTGATAGAGTTGATCAAAGAGAAACAATCGCAAGATCCCGTGTTGAACAAGTAATGCAGTGAAGTTTCTCAAGGAAAAGCACCCGGATTTCTCATTCATGAGGATGGGATATTACGATTTCAGAATCGGTTATGTGTGCCAACTGACAAGGAACTTAGAGAGTTGATCCTTAAGGAAGGTCACTCTTCATCATATTCAATACACCCAGGAGCCAGTAAGATGTACAAGGACTTGAGACGGAATTATTGGTGGAGTAACATGAACCAAGAAGTTGCTAAGTACGTGTCGAGATGTTTGACATGTCAACAGGTTAAGATTGAACACCAAAGACCAGTTGGAGAATTACAACCGCTTCCTATTCCTGAATGGAAGTGGGAAGACATCACGATGGATTTTGTTGTTGCTCTTCCTAGATCACAAAAAGGGAATGATGCGATATGGGTCATTGTAGACCGCTTGACGAAGTCTTCACATTTCATACCTATTAAGATCACTTGGAATCCAGAGAAGTTAGCTGAAGTATTCTTACGAGAGATAGTTAGACTGCATGGTGTTCCTAAAACCATTGTGTCTGACAGAGATGGGCGATTCGTATCCCGTTTTTGGAAATCCTTGCATGCAGCAATGGGTACGTAATTGAGATTTAGCACATCTTTTCATCCTCAAACCGATGGTCAGTCTAAAAGGACAATTCAAACTTTGGAGGATATGCTTCGAGCTTGTGCTTTAGAATGGCCATGAAACTGGGAAGACAAATTGCATTTGGTAGAATTTACGTACAATAATAGTTGGCATGCATCGATCAAGATGGCACCTTATGAAGCTTTGTATGGTCGTCGCTGTAGATCGCCTTTGTGTTGGGATGAATTGACTGATGTTGTTCTAGTTGCTCCTGAGCTTTTGCAGAAAACTAGGGATGATATTGAAGTGATTCGTCAGAGGTTGCTGTCAGCTCAGAGCAGACAAAAGTCGTATGCAGACATTCGTAGGAGACCTTTGGAATTCAGTGTTGGAGATCATGTGTTTATTAAAGTTTCACCGACTAAAGGAGTGTTTAGATTTGGGAAACGAGGTAAGTTGAATCCTAGATATGTTGGTCCCTTTGAAATTCTGAAGAGAGTTGGTACTGTATCTTACCGAATAGCATAGCCGCCAAAAATGAGTGGAATGCATGATGTGTTTCATGTGTCTCAGCTGAGGAAATATGTATATCATCCAACTCATGTTTTGAACTTTGAGGAGATAGAATTTCAACCTGATGGTACGTTTGAAGAATCACCTGTAAGGATTCTAGCGGTTGATCAGAAGAAATTAAGGAATAAGGTCATTCCTTTAGTGAAGGTATTATGGTCTAAGCATGGAACGACAAAAGAAACTTGGGAATTGGAGTCAGTTATGCGAGACAAATATCCGAATCTGTTTGATCTTAGTTTCGAGGATGAAACTCTTATAAGGGAGGGAGAATGAAATACCCGATATATATATGGATATATATATATATATATTAAAAAAAAAGAAGCAAAAACCGATTTGATATTTAGAACGAGTACGTGGGCTGTATTTGCCTCACCAGCAAATTGGAAATTGGAACTATACGTGGTTATACATGTAGCTTATTTATCACATGCAGAGGCTACGTGCATTGAAATTGGGCAAAGGAAGCCCACGTGTACCTTGTTTCTTCCTCACATCAAAAATCAGATATTTGGGGTTTAAATTCTGCAAAGGGGCCGAACAACACAGGGCATCGTCTTCTCCTCTCTCGGTGAGCTCTCACTGGTTCGTGCCTCCACCTCCTCTGCACAAGTCGCTCCCTCCGACGAGCCACCCAACCGTCGTCCTTCCTCCGGTGAGCTCTGTGCTGTCCAGCCGTCATCCCCTTCGACGAGCTCGTCCGCCGCTCCTCCTCTATTGTACGTGTTGGCTGCCTTCGGTCGTCCGTGTTGGCTGCCTTCGGTTGTCGTGTTGGCTGCTGAAGTTTGCTGTGTTGGCTGCGTTCAGCTGTTGTGTTGGCTGCGTTCTGCTGGTGTGCTACTGTTGCTGCGCTGTTGTTGTGCTGCAGTTGCTGCGGTGGTTGTGCTGGTTGCCGTCGTCGTCTCCGATGCCGAGGTGTTCTTCCCGGTGGCTGCTGAAGGTGGTCGACGACAAGGTTCGTTCGAGTTGGGTTTGATTTTCTGAGATCGTGGTTGTCGAGCTTGAGGCAAGAGGATTCTTGCCCACCCTTATATATATTTTTATATAAATTATTTCATGCCTATTTTTATTCCATAATTAATTTTACCGTTGTCTGAGTTATTTAAAGTGGATTATTGATTTTGAGTTGCTTGTTTGAAAGTGTGTGAATATGTGAGTGTATGTTAGTAATTAACTTGTATTGTGTTCGATTGAATGTTGTTGGTTGATTCAGGGCCTCGGAGGGTGTGAACCCCCGAAGGTCGGAGGGCCAGGTGATCGAAAGCCTCACCAAACCTCGTAAGGTGTACGCCTACGTTGTTAAAGGGCCAAGGGGTGAAGATTGAGTTGGAATGGATTGGAGGTTGAGTTGGAATGGATTGGAGGTTGGATTGAAGGAGTGTTGGAGTTGTTTGTGTTTGCAGTGTTGAGTTATATTATTTGGTTGAAATTGGTTGAATATTGTGATGACTATTATGTGTTTTGAAACTGTTTTGGCTTGACTAATCTTGCCAGTCTTAATGGAAGACTGACCAACTTCGGTTTACATGCCGCGGTTGGCTGGGGTATCGGGTCCCCCAGTCAATCAGGCTTTGCAGGTTCAGCGACAGCAAGGGGGATTGATAAGCACTACTTTGTAGGGCTTAAGTAAGAGTCATTAGAGGTTTTATTGGTGCCATTCGGGTAGATTTAGACACATTCATGTGTATGGCGTTTGGAGGCGAAGTTGGTGTATTTGGAGGTAATTGAGCTATTTTGGAGATCATATGAGACACTGAGGAGGAAGCCACTAGTAGTAGACGCCAAGGAGTTATGAAGTATTGGTGAGGAGGTGCTGAAGACACGCTTTTGGGAGCTGAAGAGACAAAGGAGGAAGAAACGAGTTCACGGCGACCGCCGTGCAACTTACGACGACCGCCGCCAATTCCCATCCAACAACATTGGCTACGATGTAATTGCGGCGCCCGCCGTGGAAAGACGGCGCCCGCCGCGATTACGGCGCCCGCCGTGGAGGATGCAGCGCCCGTCGTGCATGTCTGAAGTCCGCCGCGCCATTTCCTTATTTGCATTATTTTATTACTTTTTATTATTTCGTTTTAGGTTAACTTAGCTTTATTTCCTTTAGTATTTAAGGGTTGAGAAAAGGCTTGTTTGCCTATCTTGGATTATCTCTGAAACCCTAATTCTACTTCTCCTTTCTACGTACTTTGCTATGAAGAACTAAGTCTCCCTTGGCTTAGTCAGACGCTGAAGCTTTCGTTTTGATTCAGTTGTGAGATTATCGTTCTTAATCTATTGCATGGTTTTTATCTCTTCTCTTGCTTAAGTTGCTTATGATTGATATTGATAATCTCTAGTCTGATCATCTAGGGTTTGTTGTTATTGGTCTATTGCTAGTTCTAGATTGTTACTGGTTGAGCATATCTATTTCAGAGTAGCAACTGCATCGTACTAGTATCTGATTATGCTAGTCTTATGCTGAAGAGAATTGATTTATATTCTAGGATAAAAGCTGGTTGTTTTATGCTAGAATTATATCCAACTGTATTCCTATCCGTAAAGTTGCTGTTAAACTGAATCTTGATAGTTTCAGGGTTGTTTAATTAGTTAGTGCTAATAGTATCTGATTGTGCTATTAGTTATATCTGAAAAGGAATTGGAATCACCATTGCATGAGATTTTGAATGAGTATCTATGATCAACTTGTCATACGAATTATGGATGTTGTTTGACTAAGTGCTTTTTCCCATCACTGATTTCATCATATTTTACTTTGTTTACTTTTGCATGCTTAGGTTACTAAAACTCACAAAACCCCCCTTTGTTACTTTGGTTTGACATACAAATTGCATATTAAGATAGAATTCGCCTCCCTGTGGATTCGACCTTTACTTACCTAGGACTACGGTTTAAGGTTTGTTTGGATACTTTGCATAGCAGTTTTTAGAATGACAAAAACCTGTTATCAGGGATCTTGATCACAGTTTTCTTCCAGTCGAAGACTTTATGTTTGTTGGTTTTGAACCTTGGAAATGGTTGTGTTAGTTGTAAAAAGTTTTTATTGGAAATTGTTGTATTTAACTGAACGTTAAGTTTGATTGTAGTTTCAAACTCCGGGCAGGAACTTCCGCTATAGTACTTTTGGTATATATTTATATATATATGGAAAATGTTTTATGTCTTTCTTTTCTTTCACCCGCCTTATAGTCTTTCTGGACTATGGCACTGTAGCACCACTGGCCCGGGGGTATTACAACATTTAATCCAATTGATGGAGGAATTACGTGGAGGATGAGTTTGTCTTCAATGCCCAGCCTTTAATTTGCTCGATCGGATCCGAGGAGGATCAAAATCCTCTATTGAAGCTTTAAAAATAAGCTTACGGGCTGTTGGTTTTTTTTAAAGGAGGAAGAAGACACATTTTTGGCTTAATTACAATGGTTATATCGTATAGTTACGCTCTATTGTTATATCATATAGTTATATACTATGGTTATATCGTATAATTATATACAATGGTTATATCGTATAGTTATGCTCTATTGTTATATCATATAGTTATATACTATGGTTATATCGTATAATTATATACTATTGTTATATCGAATAGTTATATACCATTGTTATATCGAATAGTTATATACTATAGTTATATATTATAGTTATATACTATAGTTATATATTATTGTTATATCGTACAGTTATATACTATGGTTATATCGTATAGCTATATACTATTGTTAAATCGTATAACTATATACTATGGTTATATCGTATAGTTATATACTATTGTCATATCATATATTTATATATTATGGTTATATCGTATAGTTATATACTATGGTTGTATCGTATAGTTATATACTATTGTTATATCGTATAGTTATGCACTATTGTTATATCATATAGTTGTATACTATAATATATATTATGGTTATATCGTACAGTTATATACTATGGTTATATCGTATAGTTATGCACTATTGTTATATCGTATTGTTATATACTATAGTTATATACTATGGTTATATCGTATAGTTATGCACTATTGTTATATCATATAGTTATGTACTATAATATATATCATGGTTATATCGTACAGTTATATACTATGGTTATATCGTATAGTTATATACTATTGTTATATCATATATTTATTGTTATATCGTATAGTTATATACTATTGTCATATCATATATTTATATACTATGGTTATATCGTATAGTTATATACTATTGTTATATAGTATGGTTATATCGTATAGTTATATACTATTGTTATATTATATAGTTATATACTATTGTTATATCGTATAGTTATACACTATTGTTATATCATATAGTTAACTATAGTCATATCGTATAGTTATATACTATTGTTATATCGTATAGTTATATATATTATTGTTATATCGTATAGTTATATACTATGGTTATATCGAATAGTTATATACTATATATTATAGTTATATACTATGGTTATACTATATACTATAGTTATATACTATGGTTATATACTATGGTTATACTATTGTTATATAGTATGGTTATATCGTATAGTTATATACTATTGTTATACTATATAGTTATATACTATGGTTATATCGTATAGTTATACACTATTTTTATATCATATAGTTAACTATAGTCATATCGTATAGTTATATACTATTGCATAAGGCCCATTATGGTTATATCGTACATTTATATAATATGGTTATATCATATAGCTATATACTATTGTTATATCATATATTTATATACTATTGTTATATCGAATAGTTATATACTATATTTTATAGTTATATACTATTGTTATATCGTATAGTTATAACTATTGTTATATCGTATAACTATATACTATCGTTATATCGTATAGTTATATACTATTTTCATATCATATATTTAGATAATATGGTTATATCGTATAGTTATATACTATTGTTATATACTATGGTTATATCGTATAGTTATATACGATTGTCGTATCATATATTTATATACTATGGTTATATCGTATAGTTATATACTATTGTTATATACTATGGTTATATCGTATAGTTGTATACTATTGTTATATTATATAGTTATATACTATGGTTATATCGTATAGTTATACACTATTGTTATATCATATAGTTAACTATAGTCATATCGTATAGTTATATACTATTGTTATATCGTATATTTATATACTATGGTTATATCGTATAGTTATATACTATTGTTATATACTATGGTTATATCGTATAGTTATATACTATTGTTATATTATATAGTTATATACTACGGATATATTGTATAGTTATACACTATTGTTATATCATGTAGTTAACTATAATTATATCGTATAGTTATATACTATTGTTATATCGTATAGTTATATATATTATTGTTATATCGTATAGTTATATATACTATGGTTATATCGTATAGTTATATACTATTGTTATATAGTATGGTTATATCGTATAGTTATATACTATTATTATATGATATAGTTATATACTATTGTTATATCGTATAGTTATACACTATTGTTATATCATATAGTTAACTATAGTCATATCGTATTGTTATATACTATTGTTATATCGAATAGTTATATACTATAGTTATATATTATAGATATATACTATTGTGATATCGTATAGTTATAACTATTCTTATATTGTATAACTATATACTATGGTTTTATCATATAGTTATATACTATGGTTATATCGTATAGTTATATAGTATGGTTATATCGTATAGTTATATACTATTTTCATATCAAATATTTATATACTATGGTTATATACTATTGTTATACTATTGTTATATAGTATGGTTATATCGTATAGTTATATACTATTGTTATATTATATAGTTATATACTATTGTTATATCGTATAGTTATACACTATTGTTATATCATATAGTTAACTATAGTCATATCGTATAGTTATATACTATTGTTATATCGTATAGTTATATACTATTGTTATATTATATAGTTATATACTATGGTTATATCGTATAGTTATACACTATTGTTATATCATATAGTTAACTACAGTTATATCGTATAGTTATATACTATTGTTTGTTGTATAGTTATATATTATTGTTATATCGTATAGTTATATACTACGGTTATATCGAATAGTTATATACTATATATCATATAGTGATATATTATTACTATATCGTATAGTTATATACTATTGCTATATCTTATAGTTATATACTATTGTTATATCATATATTTATATACTATTGTTATATCTTATAATTATATACTATAGTTATATATTATGGTTATATCGTATAGTTAAAATTAATACGTGTGACACCAACCGAAATTAACTATACCAATTGAAATTTTCCTTACTTTTGTTTACAAATTATACGTTCACTTCATCATAGAGTTTGTTCGTTCAACACCCTTATAATGGGTTTTTAGTAAATAATGCCATTTAAGTGAAAAAAAATGTTATCAAGCTTTGATATATGTGCCAAATTACCAATTTTAGTAAAACCCCCTTATAACATATCAGTCAAACATACCCATAAACATAAATAAAATAAATAAAAGAATTTAATAGGAAAAACAACAATTTGGTGCTCAATTAGTCAATTGGTGCGCCAGTTGATGGCGGGCCAAATGGGCTTCAATTTGGTGCGCCAATTTCGGGCGTGCCAAATGGGCCTTTATCTGCCCACTTCTCATATCTCTGTTATTCCTCCATGTTTCTTCTCGTATAAAAAACCAAAAGCATGTAACACCCCCAAATCTGAACCCAAATGGAAATGTATTACCGCCAGTGACTCCGATATTCCTCACCAAAGTCACCCCAGGCTTTACCGTTTGAATACAAATCATGAAATACAATGATACAAAATCATAATATTATTTATATAAAACATGAGTCCCGGGATTACATCCCAATCCCGAATAGGACAAATACAGAGTTTAAACAAAGTACAACGGAAGTCTTTTAAATATATAACAGAGTAAATAAGTTACAGCGGAAGTCTTTCTTGAAATATTACAAAAAGGGTTGTGATCGTAATGATCACCTGCCCAAGGATCTCAACCTGATTAAAAGATAATTATTAAAACATCCAAAAACAACCGTCGTCTTCATAGTCAATCTAGTCTCCTCATATCTTCGCTCTATCTGATGTGCCGAATCGAACGGATGACACCAGCCAACCATGCAGAGAACAATTGCGGTTGGTTAGTCTACTGAATAGACTATGCAAGGGTACAAAGCAGAAGGTTCGAAGTAGTTGTATTAGGTTAGACTCATCGTTTCTCGAATAATAACCGATAACGATAATCAACCTTCATACTTCTACTGAATAACAACAAGAGGTATGTACAAGAGAAGATTCTGGAAGACTGAATCTTCATAGAAATCGACCCGAAAGAAGACTCCAACGAAAGTGAGTCTTAAGAAAATATGACAAATCTGGAAAGTTTAAAGAATCAGACATCAGTGATTTAAAAGCTGACTTAGATGTTTCGGTTCACGACCAACCTCACCGCTTACAGCGAATCCAGATTGGAAAGAGAACGTATTCTGATCAAAAGTCGAGACGAGCTTTCCTAGTTGCACTATTTACTTAGCTGCACTACTCGCCAAAGGTATATTAATTATGTGCACTCGGGCACTTTATCTTATTAAATTCCAAAACGAGCATTACGTTATAAGCTTTTAAATCTCCACCCGAGAGATATCGGATCTCCCCGCAAGAGATATCAGACCTCCCCACAAGAGATATAGAAGGGATGAACCTTAGAAGATTTGGCACTAGCGAAGTACGCCAACCCCGAGTAAGGGTATGGTCATGACCAAAGAGAAAGTACTGGGGAAAATCCACCAAGTACCAGTTATAAAGAAACAGCTAAACCCCCACAAGGTACATAGCGTTCCTAACCACTAGTGCTAACTAAACAGTTCTAGCACAACAATAGTTCGGGATAAATCCACATAAATGCTCTCAAGGCGAACATAAATAATAGCGTTGTTCTAACAGATATACAACCTATTATAATATCATCTTTTAGTTTTCCAAAACAGTTTACAAAACCATTCCAGACAAACATAATAATCATTCCAAATTAATTACTCAGATAAACTACTGATAATTAATATAAATATGGAACGATGAGCAAGAGCGAACCGCCACTTGCCTTAGTCCGCAGAACTGGAACAAGGTAGACAAAGAGTTTCCGGGCTCGACACAGGGACAGCTCTGGCAGCACAGATTCCTTCGGATCGACCCATAAAGAAACCCTGAGTTAGATTCGACAAAGACGAGTACGAACCGAAAGAAATCGAAAGGAACGACGTCCGAACGAAGGCTACAGACGCCAAAGCCACCACAAGGCAAAAGATGAAGGGCGGCGGTCGCCGCCGGCCTTACGGCGGGCGCCGCTACGAACATCGAGAATTTTTACGAGAACTGAAATCTTACCCACGTCGATCGCTTTGGTTCGTCTTTGCCTTGCTTTGGATTCTAAGCTTCTAAGGGCCTCCAAAGCTTCTCTTTGCAACTGGAACGACACCAAAAAGGAGCTCCGACGATCGGCTTCAAACTTTCCGGCGAGAGCTCAGAATTCCGGCGAGACAAGAGTGAGAGATTTGAGCTTCGATTGTGCTCAATTCTGATCCCAAATCACTCCTTAAATAGCCCCAACATCAAAGGGGATAAGATTGGCCAGCAAAACCACGTGGATGGCCAAGATCGGAGCGATGCTTCGATCGCCGGCAGCTGGCGAGACTACGCATGCACAGGTGCGGCGGTCGCCGCCTGGTCGCCGCCTTGGTCGCCGCAGTTGGATTGCTGAAGCAACGGTCGCCGCTTTTGGGCAGAGGTCGCCGTTTTCCTAGGCCACCTGGAGAGGAGGAAGGCGAGACGAAGGTGTCGATGAGTTGACTTGCGGCGGTCGCCGCCACGGGGCAGCGGTCGCCGCCAAGTCAACTCTTATCCGATTAGCTTTTGGATAAGCTTGGCTTAGCCCGGGATAAAAATAATCGTACACGAACGAGTATTAAGTCCCAAAGTACGTCGACTGTATATTATTTCACTGAGAAAAATATTACAGAGATTGAGAACATTACATAATGTCTTTCTGTCTCCGAAATTAATCCGACGTACCAAACAGGCTTTTGGGAATAATCCCAGAACTCCAAAATATCCTTACAGAAATACGGGGTATCACAAAGCCGAGAATCACCATAACCACAACAATCAAAATAGCAGATAAAAACAACACTAGTAGTTCCTTTGTTATTCTCCTTAATTAGGATAAACAAAAAAAATATATAATGATATATGTCTTTTTACATTTCTCAAAAAGTCAATTGACTAGTCTCCTAGCCGCGATCACGGTTCTCCTAGCCGCGCCCGCGGCTTACTCTTCCTGGCACTCCAGCGAATTCTTCCTTGGCCGCGCCTGCTGCTTTTTGGCCGCGGTCGCGACTTATCCTTCTCAGCTTCCTAACGCTCCGTTTTTTGGGCTTTTGGAGGGGCAAACGATGTCCGTTTTGGACGAATTTTATATGTGCGGACTCGTATTGAAATTCTCTACATGATTATGGAAGAAAAAGTGCAGGGTTTTTTTAGTATGGTGTGCCATTTGATGGCGCGCCAAATGGGCCCCCAATAGTCGTTTTTTCAAACGGAGTAAATTGCACGCCATAATCTGGCGTGCAATTTGTGCGCCCATAGGTAGCGCACTATGTGCCATATTATGGCGCATGAGTTTTATGGTCTTTTGTCCATTTCTTACTGTTTTGCCCCCTGCACGCCAAACTTTTGCGCATCAGGCATACACGCCAAACATTAGCGCACCAAACCGCGTGCGAAAAGTTCGAAAACCGCGTGTATATAACGCCCTTGATTTATTACACTTATTTAACTTGATGAAAATCATCTTATTTTCTTGTTTACATTCTATTGTGAAATAAAATCACTCTCTTAGCCTAATGGTTGAAGTAATTGGTATATAATAAGTGATTTAAGGTTCAAGTCTCATGTCGAACATCTTGACTATTTCTTTTCATTGGCCATTTACATATATATTTCATGAAATTACTTTAAGATAATAATCTATTTATCTATATATTTATATATCTACATATCTTATGTTTTTTGTTTAAATTTCTTTTGATATCACAATGACTTACGTAATTCAATGATTTAAAATGATGACAATTAATATATAAGAAAGAAAAAGTAAATAAGTTAATTTAAGAAAAGAAAAATATATTTTCATTTGATGATTATACGAATAGTTTCAATACAAATAGGAATTATTAATAATTAAAATATTTTTTGATTTTTCAAAACATTATAGAGAGATAATATAAGAACATGTGTTTTTAGGATTATATATTCTACATAAATGATTTAATATGGTCATTTAAAGGATTGGAGTTATGGGTGATATAATGTTAAGGCATTTATTTTGGAGTATTGAAAATTTGTAACTTATGCAATTAAAATTGGTAAGAAGGAGTTTCATTTCTAATTTATTTAGAATGCAATTAAAATCTAATTAATATAATACAGTCAATGCAGTAATTGACCATCTTATAAAAATATTAGAAAGGATCAAACTGCATACAAGTTGAAAAAGTATGTATATGTGTTGGTGATAAGAGGATGAGATGAGAGAAGATGTTGTGGTAGAAGGATTAAAAAAATTAATTAAGAAAGTAATATGTTGTAGTATATTTATTTTTAACTTATAGAAATATTTTTTCAGTTGATATTGAAGTGTTTTGCTACATATTAGGATATTTACATGTAGGTTTCGAAGTTTATGAAGTCAAAGTTGAAACGAGAACAGAGTTCCTTAGCAATGAGAAGATTAGCATTCTTTTAAGACCATGTGATGAAAGAATTTATGACAACATCAAGGTAATATCTAAAGTTCATATATATATATATGTAAAAGTTTTTTAGATCTAAAAGTTATTAAGGGAATTCTCTAGGTTGTAATGTTTATCAAGAAAATTCCTTGAATTGTTATGTAGTTATAAAAATTATTATTTTCATTTATGTAAAATTTATGTACCATATATCATTTTTTTTCATTTGCGGTGTTTATATAATTAAAGGTAACACTCCTCTTAAAATGAAGATATCACCATCATTTACAAGACCATGTGAAAAAACATATCAAAATCGCAAGATAAGATCAAAACTACCCTATTTTATTAGATAGTTTTTAGTCTTATATTTGTTGATATATAAAATATTTGTTATCTATATTTTATCAGTTAATGAGAGGATAAGAAGTGTGTTTTTTGTGGAAGAAAAGAAGGATAAGGAATCAAATTATCAACGCAAACTACCATCTATATACCTTTTAAAATAGTTAAATTCATTGATATAAAAGCATATTGGCCAAACATTTTCTTTTTGTGATGCATCTACTATAAATTAATTTCTTTAAACAATTATTAAGTATTACTTTTCTTACAATATATTTTGGATTTAAGAATACGAAGAGAAAATACTAGACAAGGAAAAATATTGGCCGGAAAAAATAATTTGGCCTGAAATAATAATAATTTATTATCCGAAAAGTATTCACCGTGTATAATATGTAACAAATTTACTATCTAATGATTAATTCTTAAAATGAACAATTATATACTCTTCGTATGTATAACAAACTTGATAAAAGAACAGATAAGACAACGTCATTTTTTTAATCAAAAAACAAAAGGTATTTATAAACATAAAAAGGTAGTTTAATAATCTTGTATTGTTTTAAACGATCAAAAGGTATATTTTCAACAAAAAATCAGAAAAGGAAATAATTGTTTAAGTGGATGAATATTTGTATTATTATATGTGTAGTCCTTTCACACTTTTTTCATTTATGCTATCGAATTTTACAAATATATAAATATTTGTTCGCAATCAATATTGAAGAGGTTATAAAACTAATACACTATCAATTACAATTTTTCTTATACAAATAAATTATAATCATATACCAAAATTATGGACCCTCAAATTGATGAACACATACATGACCAACTTAACCAAATGTATGTTTACAACGATAAAACCATAACATAAATCACAAAACCATGTAACAAATAGAAAAACACTTATATTTAGGCCATTGCTATTTCACGCCCCGATTAATTTTCTATTTTGCGTCCTATTTCATCCGTGACGGACGGATGCCATTCATCCGTCACGGAAGGATAGCCTCCGTTTGTCACAGACGAAGTTGCTATATATAAATACAACAATTCCGTCTCCTCCGCCACTTTCACCCTAATTTGGAGGGGTTATAGTTGACATCTTTTACTTTAATCTGACGTTGGAATCCAAAGACGGGACATAAAACATGGATCATAATAGGATTACAATGTGCCAGTACAATAGCATTTAAGTCGGCTTATGACCTCATCTCTTTCTTGTGGAAGAAGGTCCGTACGCCATCAGCTGAGGACCGAATGGATCATACAGACAAGCAGCAGAGGCATCATGTGCATGCTCCCACATGACAAATATTGGCGGCAATGGTGACTCCTCTGATAGGGTCATCTATAAAAGAATGGAGAACGTACTCAGTTGCCTAGTTCATGGGTTCAAATAATAAATATTAAATGATTAGTACCATACCGAAATGAAATGACTCTCCTTCTCAACATGGCAGATGCATATCGTCTTAAGCTTAGCACCTCTAGGATGATGTGGAACTGCTTGCAAAGGCAAGAAAGTAGCATTTAGACCACCTACCACGACAACTGCATAATTGAATGCAGAAGCGACCAGACAACCCATATCTGGAAGCACCATCCAAGTCTTCTCTGGGGCCATCCCATAGTCAAACCATGTAAGCTGTTGTAGTACTTTTTCCAGCGTTGTCACAAAGAGGCAAGTCTTAGCATACAATTCCCAAATTTCTTTCACCTTGTCAATCATGGCTTGCCAGACGATCCTCCATTGTTCCTGCCCGATGCCTATTTGATCTGCAACGGCTCTGTATCCACAGTTTCCATCACCAATAATATCAAAGTAACCGTTCAAGTGGCCATGCATAGACGACGAAACTATACCCTTATACGGCTCAAAGTCTTTAATGAAGGACTGTGGAGACAAATAAGGTGGTGGAAACATTTGACCCACTGGTTTCTTGGGAGCTCTAACCTGAGATGGCCTCAAAGGAGTGGTAGGAGCTTTAGGGTTTGGTGAAGGTGTACTAGTGGGCTTTGGTGGCCTACCTCGTTGCTTCTTGGGAGGTGTCCCTTCCATATCTTTGTTTGTGTACTCCCATGAAGAAGGATGTCTTTTAGTGGTATCTTTGTTTGGAGCTCCCATTAACCGTCCCTTATGCCTCACAATAGTTGGCTCTTACAGACTGGTTCCCTCGGGGCGAGCGATGTCGTAAAGTCGCGAGACACATTTTTCTTGATCATCTGCTGACATATTGGGGAACTGATCCGTATAAAATTGATCCATCAAAGATTAAGTGACTATGCGGTTCACCTCAGCCTCACCTTCGTCTTGCACTTCTGACAGACTCAATCGTCTCCAAAGTGGATGCAACGTTGAAGGCTTAATAGGGATTGAACTTGTCACATTTCTAGCGATGTCATGCACACACGGCAATCCATCTCTCACCCTCATCTGGCATCTGTAGATCTTGTCACAAAATGGATTTCCCCCTTTTTTGTATTCCTCTGTCAAGCGGTCAAGTGCAACCTTAGATACTTGTACTTCAACCGTTTGAAAACATCAACTCCTGTGACAAGAGTCATCATGTTTTGTACACTCTCGTTGAAGGTCCCCTTGATGTCCTTTACTTGGTTACCCATCTTTGAATGATATTGACCGAATATCGTGTCTAGACTACTATGTGGAGTAGCCAAAAAGTCTTTCAAACTAGAGTGTGCTCCTTCAACCCTATAGTTAGTACAAAATGCAGTGAAAATTTAGCAAGTGACAGACAATTTATGAAGAGAACAGAATGCAGTGAATATAGATTGGACAATGCACTAACTTGTTTGTCGTTGAAGTTCCAAGCGTGAAAATAGTATATGTCCAAGCTGACACGAGTCTTTCCTTGTACGGGATCAACCAATTGTTTCTTACATATTGGTTCAGACGTGGCCAAGCCCTCTATTCCGACTCAATTATGCGCAACTCCATCTCGTACTCGGGTATAGTTGTTTGCTTGAATAAATTGTAGTATGCATTTGCAAACCTTATAACCAAGCTTTTATCCTTCATCTCCTTCTTAGCATGGTCCTCTATATTCTTCTTCACATGGCGCCTTCAGAGGATAGACTTTGCACTTGGAAAGAGTCTATCTAACGCATTCATCAAGGCCTTTTCATGATCTGTCACTAGGCATGTAGGTGTTACTTGACACTTTTTACACATTTCAAAAAGTTGATGTGCGGCCCACACGTAGTTGTCTTCTTGCTCACGCTGTAGAAACACCCCCGCCACATTATAGTTCTTCCATGTAGACGTGACTCCTATAATTTCGAGAAAAGGCAAGTCATACCTATACAAGTAGATGTGTCATTGCATAAGGAATAAACATATCAACAAATAGATATAGCATATAGATGTGTTATACTAACCTGTTTGTGCTGTATGTGGAGTCTAACAAAAGGACATACGGAAATTCCTTTAGGAGTATCATGGAGTCTGGACTGGCAAAGAAAATGTCGGTGATCTTATTGGTCGTTGGATCCGACCTATACTCCATGAAGTAGTTGTTCTCCTTACAATATGGAATAACTCCCACTATGTCGGACCTTGTACACTTCATTGTACACTTGCTTCATTTTAGTGCAGTTGTTTGGGTCCTGGTTCAATGTTGTTGCAATCTTGGATGGTTTATTATGATTTTCTGTCATGGACTTATACAACTTCTTCTGCTCAGGTGTCATCCTCTCAGCGAATGAATGCCCGTACAAGTCATCACCAATGACATGGTTGTGAGTTCCAACTGTAATAACCCCTAAAAGTCCCGAACTATCGTTTTATAAGAAAGACGTGATGGGCAATTTCTGTAATCTCTGTAATAATCTTTTGAACGAAATATTATACGTTTAATAAGATTTTGGGTCATAAGTATTTAGGGAGTGCTAAAATAATAAAATTTAGCATGTCCTCGAAGCAAGACCACGACCAAAGACCCAAGGACGTGACCGCGGGCGCGGATTCGCCCAGAGCCAAACCGTGATCGCGGCTATGTTTCCGCGACCGTGGATCTCTGGTTCGTCTTCTTCTTCCTCTGTTTTCGAACGCCGACGCTCGATATTTCCCACGTTTTCTTCAACGCTCGTTGGTAGGGGGAACTCGAATCGGTTGGTCTGCCGGTGTAGGGGTGAACGCCTTCGGATCCTTGGCTATAAAAGGAGCTCAAGGCAGCCCTCTTCTTCATCCATCATCCATCTTCATCTCTCTCTTGTTCTTGTCATCGCCGAAGTTTCTGGAGATCGTCGGAGTGTCGCCGGAGGAAGTAGCTGGCAGTCGTGGGAAGCCTTGGTGTTGTGGTAGTGGTGCGCGGTTCATCCAAGTGAAGAAGTCGATGTCGTCGGTAAGCGTTGAAGTCGTCTTAGCGCCGCGTCGGAAGGGAGAACCGCGACCGCGGCTCTGCCCAGAATTCCGCGACCGCAGATATGCTAACCGCGACCATGACTTTCCCAACAAGCGCGATCGTGGCTTTGGCAACCACGGCCGCGTCTTAGGCTTTGTTCCCTTTCGTTCGTATTGTTTATTCGTTTTGTATCCTTGTTTCGTTCGTATCGTATCTAACTTAGGGTTTCGTCTTTTATCTCATCGTCGTTGTAGGAATCCGTACTCAGATTCCAGTCTCCAGATCTCGGAACCCGACATCTTCGATTCGTCTAGATTAAGGCAAGTGGCGGTTTGCTCTTGCTTATCATTCCATATTTCCTTTAGTTATCAATTACTTGATTGTTAATTAAATTGGAATGAAGTGTTGTTTTCGCTTGGGAACAGATTTAATAAAACAATGTGATAAAATATGATTCTATAATAGGTTGTATATATTGCTAGAAACAACGCTATTTTACATGATATTGCCGTAATGGTTTTGGTGTGGATATTTGTGTGAACTTAAAATGTGTAGTTAGAATGAGTATTCGTAGGAACGCTATGTACCTTGCGAGGTCTAGTCGTTTCTTTATAACTGGTATTAGGAGGATATTTCCCTAGTACTATCTGGTCATGATTGTACCCTTATTCAGGGTAGGTGCACACAGCTGGTGCCAACAATCGGGATTAATTCCCAAAATATCTCTCGTATCGAGATGATAAGCAATAAAAGCTTTAACGTGAATATACGTTTTGTAACTAAATAAGATAAGTGCGGTTGTGCACATAATTAATGAACCTTCGGGCGAGAAGTACAACTTGGAACCCGTCCGGGCTTCGGTTAGAGTAGGTCTTCTTTCCAATCTGGATTCGCATTGCGCGGTGAGGTTGGTCGTGGACCCAAATGACCAAGTCGTGTTTAAAAGCTTGTGTGAAAACTATAAACGTTCCCAAACACTTGTCATATGTTTCCCGTAAAACTCAACTTCTTTGGAGTCTTCTCTTCATACGTTTCCCATAAGGCTCAATTCTTTTGGAGTCTTCTCTTGATCATTCCTTTGCTTATGTTTCTGTAGAAGTGTTGAGGTTCACTGTCGTCATCGGCTATTATTCGAGAAGCGATGGGTGTAACCTAATACGACTACTTAGAACCTTTTTATTTGTACCATTGCGTAGTCTTTCATTAGACTAACCAACCGGTTATTTTCCTTTGCATGGTTGGCTGGTGTCATCCGTCTCATACGGCACATCAGGTAAGTTTCCGCATCAGTGAAGGCATAGACTCGACGAGAAGGCGGTTGAAGTTTTGTGATTTCAAAGGTTGAGATCCTGGCGAAGGTCGCATGATCAAGACCGTCGTGGTGTTTTTATTTATTTTCAAAGACTTCCGCTATGATAAATATTTCGTATTCGGTAAAATGTAATTTGCGACGGAATATTATTTGGGGTAGATTTATTGCCATTTAATAAAGTTTGTGTTATTATATAGTTGTTATAAAATGATTTAGCCTTGGGTGACCCCAGACGTGTAATCTGAGGTCACTAGCAGTAATACTTTCAAAGGAGAGTTTGGGGGTGTTACACCAACAACTACCTTGATCTTCCATGAATCTCTCGATTGTTCTTGACACAATAATCTGAATGGGAACCCACATTTTTTGCTCCTTGTTCTTTCCCTTAATCTGTTTTCATCTTTAGGAATGTAAGTTCCCGCTTTTTCACAAGCCACATGTGTCTTCCGAAGGCTTCCTCCACCAAGGTTTCTATCCCGACCAATAGTGAGGCAGAAGTGATTATCAAACGCAATTTGTCTAGCCCATTTAATTGCATCTTCTCTGGATCCGAACACTTCACCCGTGGTAAACCTCTCTGAATAGTCTTCGGAAACAATTACTTCTTCTCTAGTAGGAAATTTGAACTATGGTTGTGTGTGTAATGCTGGGAACCCAAACTGAGGTGGAGCCTGCCACCTTACGGACATAATTGCACTAAGAGCTAAACTATCCATCAACGGTATATGGGGTTGTTCAGACGCACAGTTTTCGCCGAACAACCCGAGTGAAAAGGACGGTGGTGACATGTCTCATTCATTCAGGGACATATTATTAATACCGTTGTTCACCTCCTATTCAAGCAAAAAAAAAACAAGTTAGCAAAAAAACAAGTTTCTGTAAAAAAACAAACTCGTCCGTCACGTATGGATTCATTCCATACGTCACGGGTGGATGTCTCCGTCCATCACGTATGGAATACATCCATGCGTGACGGACGGAAGGAATTCGTCCGTAACGTATGGAATGAATCCATACGTGACGGACATATTTGTGTTAAAAACACAATTACCCAATGAAGTTTTGCACTTGAAACGATCTAGTAAATTTCATATTGCAGTTTTATACACAAACATGCAGTTTTATACACAATATCTCCTACTTTTTAGTACAACATAATCAAAGATGAAGTTTTTATGAATATATATTAACAACTATTGACAAGAAAGAACCATAAAATTCTTAACTACCACTAACATCAACTAACATGTAAAGTAACAACTCAAACATATAGTCATTCATAAGAAAGAACCATTAAATAGACATTCACAACTAATTGACAAGAAAGAATCATAAAATTCTTACTAGTTTTTATGAATATATAGTATGAACTAATTACCTTAAGAAAGTGTTTGTTTATTCAAAGAACAACTCACAAATTTAAACATCCACAAGATAGAAACATAAAATTCTTAACTTTTACTAACATGTAAAGTAAAAACTTAAAAAATATACCTCATTGTCATGATAATCTCTTGAAACATCTTCTCCACCATTGAAGTTGAAAAAATCATCTTGATTTGTCATGGAAAAGATTTAATCTAGAGGGTTGCAAAATAGGCTGATGGATTTACCCACACACGATTTCTCCATTAGCAAGCTTTGTGGGATTTGTTTTACTCCCAAATCTTTCCGTAACAGATGCAAACAGATGCTTTCCGCATTTGCTTCTCCTCTCTCACGAATCTGTCTCTTGCATTACTCTCTGGCGGTGGAGCGGTCCTCCTCATCTTCTTCCCTCCTCTAGCTCCCTCCCCTCGTTCTCCGGCCGCCTCATCCCCAAGACCCTCGCAATGAGGTGGTCGAACCTGGGGTCAGTGACGAGAAGCTCATCGGCGCCGATGGCGTTACAGGCGACAACATCAAGAAAGTAGATGGGCTTGCGGATGTAGAAGACAACGGTGACATCGACGTCAACGTACGGGTTGCAAAAGAAGTCCAGTCCCCAACGAGGGTAGAGGTGGATGAGGTTGTTGTTGACGAAGGAGATGTTCGTTTTCGTGCCGACGTGGAGAGTGGATGCGGTGGAACCGCCTATGGCGGCGGCATAGTTGAGGCAGATCACGGCCTCATGAGAGTCGATGGCGGCTCCATGCTCGGCTTCGAGGAGGACGCCGCTGTTTTCGACGACTGGGCAGGAGGAGTATTTCTACCGGCGGCCGATGAATCCGAGAAGCTCTGGTAAAATATCCTATGCAGGGAGGCGGGGGGTTATAGATTAGTCTCCGGATTGACCAATTGAGGAGGAAGGGGCGAGCCTGGTGGTAGAGGGTGGCGAAGGCGGGAATCTTGTCATTTTATATGCGATATTCAAATTGTTTGATTTAGGGGTTTAGGATTTAATGCGATATTCATACAATTGCTTTTGATATTTATGTTGGATGCATATTTCATGCTCTAAGTAGCTTATATTCAAATTTTATGATGTGATATTCGCTATAATGTTGTTGATATTCATGTTGTTTGTTTTGGTGTTTTATTAGTGTTGTTTGTACTGTTTGCAATTGATATTCAATTTTTTTTATGTGATATTCATACAAATTCCTTTTATATTCATGTGGGATGTACGTTTCATGCTCTGAGTAGTTTATATTCAAATTTTATGGTGTGATATTCACTATAATGGTGTTGATATTCATGTTGTTCGTTTTGGTGTTTTACTAGTGTTGTTTGTACTATGTGCAATTGATATTCAAATTGTTTGATGTGATATTCATACAAATTCTATTGATATTCATGTGGGATGTACGTTTCATGCTCTGAGTAGTTGATATTCAAGTTTTATGATGTGATATTCACTATGATGTCGTTGATATTCATGTTGGAATAGTTTTGGTGTTTTATTGGTGTTGTTTATACTGGGTGCAATTGATATTGAAATTGTTCGATATGATATTCACACAAATGATTTTGATATTCATGTTCGATCAGATTTGTAGTTTATGTTAAGGGTTTAGTGTGCATGGATTTAAGGTTTATAGTGTAGAGGTTTAAGGTTTAGGGTTTATTGTTTTAGGGTTTATTGGTTTAAGGTTTATCAGTTTAGGGTTTAGGGTTTATTGGTTTTGGGTTTAGGGTTTATCGGTTTAGGGTTTGGGTTTAGGGTTTATTGGTTTATGGTTTATTAGTTTAGGGTTTAAGGTTTATTGGTTTAGGGTTTATTGATTTAGGTATAGGGTTTATTGGTTTAGGGTTTAGGGTTTATCGAACATGAATATCAACATCATTCATACAAATGCTTTTGATATTCATGTTGGGTGTACGTTTCATGCTCTGAGTAGTTGATATTCAAATTTTATAATGTGATATTCACTATGATGTTGTTGATATTCATGTTGGATCAGTTTTGGTATTTTTTTGGTGTTGTTTATACTGTTTGTAATTGATATTCAAATTGTTTGATGTGATATTCATACAAATGCTTTTGATATTCATGTTGTATGTACGTTTCATGATCTGAGTAGTTGATATTCAAATTTCATGATGTGATATTCACTATGATGTTGTTGATATTCAACATTGTTTTCATACCTAACTCTTCGAAGCACATTATTTTATTGAGGACAATGTATTCCCACACATGAACAAAAACCTTTATTGATGATAATGTACCCGAGTGAGTTGATGTTCAACCTAAACTGATGTGACCATGGGTCCCATCAAGGCTCGAGACCCATCATACGGCCCCAAGCTAGCTCCCAAGTCCAGCGCGCGTCACCTGGCGGCACTCAAGAGGGGCTTTCTTCACTTCTGCGCGCCAACTTCATCTCCACTAGGCGCATCAGGTGCCAAACTTCAAGATTTGCCAAATGAGGAGGTCATGCCAAGTTTCATGTCAATTGGAGGAGAATGGTTCGGTGAAGGTCGTGGCATCTCCCCGACGTCACGCACTTGATTAGGGTTTTCAACTTTGCCCGGGTCAACCACCAAGAATCCAAGTTATTCCCTAAGCTTTCTTCAACAAATGCCTAAAGAAGATTACATGCCAAAGTTGGGGTCATTTGAAGCACGGTTGCTCAGAGATCTCAAAGTCCTCACCAAGAGCGCCGAGCACACTAAGGTGGCTAGCTCACATCTCTTAGCTCGAGCCAGTTTCCAGCGCACATATGGGGGTTTAATAGGCTCATCTGGACCTAAGTAAGGCTTGGACCAAGTTGGGCTTGAAAGGAATGAGCGGATCTCTCAATGACTCCACCGACGTCGCACACCTTGACGTCAAGACAACCAAGGTTGACATGAAGGCTAGGCGTGTGGGATCCTACTTCTGATTTTGGGCTGGGATTTGATCCATATTGTGAGGCCCATTTAAGTAGTTTGCTGCCTATAAAAACCAACTCCTCCCTCTTGTTCAAGGGTTGGCTAAACTTGAGATCAAACTCCTTCTTTTTGTTGTCGTTAAAGTTTCAAGCAATTTCCAGAATTTCTTTCGTCTTTCTTGCTTTGTTCTTGTAGCCATATCAAGAACTCGATTGATTCCTTTGGTGTACATATCCAAAGGCTTCATTCAAGCCGAATCCAAGGAGGTGTTGGTGGTCATATCCAACGTCAACCCGATTTAACCTCTTCTCGTCTTGGTGGCCATATCCAAGCCTAGGATAGTCTTTCTAGATTCAAGTGTGGATTCAGTTGGGCTGTGGATTGCCTATCTTGCTCGTGTCTCAATCATTCCAAAGAGTTTCATCTCTCCCTCTGCAAAATTCAACACAAAATCGCGTCAAGGAAGGTGTCGTCGTCCAAACTTCTCCACCTTCTATCAACAATTTCGACTTCACTTCAAGAACCGATGATCAAGGATCCTAGGGGACACATCAAGGATGTGTCCCTCAGGCAACAATGGTGAGAAGAATGCAGTTCGGTTTTGATCAAGCAAGGTTTGAAAATTTTCCAAATTTTGAGTGCATGAAAGTTCAAACTCAAGAAGCCAATTTGTACCCTCTAACCTTGAGAAACTTACTTTAAGAGGGCTCTGATACCACCTGATGTGTCCCCTCGGATCCTTGATCGTCGGTTCTTGAAGTGAAGTCGAAATCGTTGCGAGAGGGTGGAGAAGTTTGGACGACAACACCTTCCTTGACGAGGTTTTGTGTTGAATTCTGCGGAGGGAGAGATGAAACTCCTTGGAATGATTGAGATACGAGCAAGATAGGCAATCAACGATCCAAATGAATCCACACTTGAATTTGGAAATACTCCCCTAGGCTTGGATATGGCCACCAAGACGAGAAGAGGTTGAATCGGGTTGACATTGGATATGACCACCAACACCTCCTTGGATTCGGCTTGAACGAAGCCTTTGGATATGTGTACCAAAGGAATCAATTGAGTTCTTGATATGGCCACAAGAACAAAACAAGAAAGATGAAAGAAATTCTTGAAATTGCTTGAAACATTAACGACAACAAAAAGTGAGAGTTTGATCTCAAGTTTAGCCAACCCTTGAACAAGAGGAAGGAGTTGGTTTTTATAGGCAGCAAACTACTTAAATGGGCCTCAAAAAATGAACCAAAGCCCAGCCCAAAATCAGAAGTAGGATCCCACACGTCTAGCCTTCATGCCAGCCTTGGTTGTCTTAACGTCAAGGTGTGCGACACCGATGGAGTCGTTGAGCCATTGACATATCCGCTCGTGCCTTTCAAGCCCAACTTGGTCCAAGCCTTCCTTAGGTCAAGATGAGCCTATTGAACCCCCATATGTGCATTGGAAACTGGCTCGAGCCAGGAGATGTGAGCTAGCCACCTTAGTGTGCTCGACGCTCTTGGTGAGGACTTTGAGATCTCTGAGCAACCGTGCTTCAAATGACCCCAACTTTGGCATGCGATCTTCTTTAGGCATTTGTTGAAGAAGGCCTAAGGAAGAACTTGGATTCTTGGTGGTTGACCTGGGCAAAGCTGAAAACCCTAATCAGGTGCGCGACGTCAGGGAGACGCCACGACCTTCACCGAGCCATTCTCCTCCAATTGACATGAAACTTGGAATGACCTCCTCATTTGGCAAATCTTGAAGTTTTGCACCTGGTGCGCCTAGTGGAGATGAAGTTGGCGTGCAGAAGTGAAGAAAGCCCCTCTTGAGTGTCGCCAGGTGACGCGCACTGGAATTGGGAGCTAGCTTGGGGCCATGTGATTGGTCTCTAGCCTTGATGGGGCCCATGGTCATATCATCCTCCCCCCCTTGGAGAGGATTCAACCTCAAATCCTTAGCCCCTGCTAGAAGAAAACTTGCTTAGTAGGGAAAATAAGGGCATCTACCCTAGTTGCATGTATGAATAGAAGTTTAAAAGGACTTCCCTTATTCAGCCTAATTCTTTCCTCCTTGTCAACCCTAGGACAAACTATATGTGAATAGTTGGACAATACCCCAAGTAGACAAGCAACATGCACACGATATTCTACAAAGTGCATTTCAAGGCTGAACTTCAAAGTACAAGAAAAGGGTAAGAAAACTCCCTTAGATCTTGTGTTGGCTAAAGCGAGTTCATGAGGCATTAGAATCTTCCTTCTTGCTTCTACAACAACTTTTGGCGGGTGAAAGAACTCGTGAGGCATACAAGGTGTCCTAGGAAGAGGACTTGATACGGTTACTCCATTGCGAGCCCAACGAGCAGCTCTTCGAGAAGAATCAACTTGCCCAGGCATCATGGGTTCTAAGCAAAGTCGCCTCCCATCTTTCATAAAGTGTAGGACATTTCTTCTCCCTTCATGAGTTATATCCAAGTCAAACTTCCATGGACGCCCCAATAGAAGATCGCAAGCGATAAGGGGAAGCACCTCAAACATTTTTGTGTCCGAGTAAGGCCCTACCTCGAACTTCACATAGGCCTTCCTTGTCACGGCCACTTGGATGTCACCATTGATCCAGCTCATGGCGTAGGGCACGGGTTGGGGAGATGTTTCAAGGCCAAGTTGATCAACCACAGCTTGAGAGATGAGATTGTGATCGCTTCCACTATCGACCATAACAAGGTAATGGTTGTCATACCCTGCTATCTTGCACTTGTGGAAGAAGATTTGTGAGCGTTGGAGCATAGATTCTTGCCATGGATTAGGAGGGGGCGGCGCCAAGGGTCCATCAACAGAATCTTCAACCCTAGAAGCCATGAAGCACTCTCCACTTTCAGCATAGGCTTTGATTTCTTCTTCTTGCAATTCCTCGGCCAACTTCCCATCATCTTCTTCTTCAGCTGACTCATAGTCTCCATGGGCGGTCATAAGAACTTGCTTCTTAGATGGGCAGTCTCTAGCCATGTGTCCTCGGCCCATACACTTGTAGCACCTAATGGCACTTGTCCTTGCTTTAGGATCTTGGGCAATTTGTTCCCTCTTGACAAAAGGCTTTGTATCTTGGCCCTTATAAGTCTCTATCTCTTTTGATGTAGAGACATCCCACCTCTTTGATTGCCCAAAGTCACTCTTCTTAAGAAGAATATCATGCAGTTGAGTAGCACAGTGCAAAGCATCATGAATACTCTCAAAGCGTTGGAGATCAACCAGTGTCCTAATTTTTGGATTCAGCCCCGCAATAAACTTAGATTCAATGTACTTCTCGTGAAGCCTAAGACCTGAACGCACAAGCAAATGCCCTAGCTTCTTATAGTACTCATCCGGGGTGCAGTTTCCTTGACGAAGCAACTCAAGTTTGTGATGCACTCGTTGCTCATAGTTGGACGGTAGAAATCTCCTTCTCATGGCCCCTTTCAAGGTTGTCCAGGTGGTCAAGGGAGGATCCAAATTCAGTTCCCTAGATTCTTTCTCATTATTCCACCATGGGAGCGCAAATTCAGAAAAGTGAATGGTGGCAAGGGGCACTCTTTCTTCCTCTCCAAGCCCAAGATAATCAAACACTTGTTGGGCCTTCAACTCCCATTCAAAGAAGGCTTCCGGGTCAGACGAACCTGTAAAAGTAGGAACACTCACTTTAGGACATTGGTGGTGTCGGCGAGGGCGTTGTGGTAGGGATATTGACTCATCATTGTCCGAAGCTGCAGGTTCATAGCCATAGCGATGAGGAGCCCGTTCATGACGCAGCTACACTTGAGGAAGTAATGGTCTTAGAACTTCTAACGTCGGCACACGCCTTGGTAGCATAACTGGCCACGCATAGGACACACCTTGCTGTGGTGTTGGCGCATGCGTGGTTGGATGTGGTGGCGTGTTGGATGGGCCAGCCATGTATTGGTTGTAGGCGGCTTATTGGCTGATCAACGACAAACTTGTAGGCCATGGAGAACCAATACCAAAATTCAACACTTGTAAAGGTGCCGTAGTTACATGGGGCACATAGGGCGGTGGTGGAGGATAAGACATAGGCGGCATAGAGGCGTGGACACTCATAGGCACACTTGGATGCCATGTGGTAACTGGAGGTTGTGTGTGACGGCCTTGTTGCGCCATGGCCATTGCTTCCTCAGGTGTAGGAGTGTGTGATAGACTATACCGGCTACTCCTAGAAGATCTTGAACTACGTTGCCTCCGATGTCTCTCTTCCTTAAACCTCTTGTCAATCCTTAGCTCCATATCTTCCAAAAGAGCTTTAAGGGTTGTGATGGTGATAAGAGGGCCATCAAGATCCGCCGACACTTGCTTGTCTTTCTTCCCGGATCCCTGCGGAGACATGGTAACAAACAAAAGAGCAAAACAAGAACGAAAGAGGAAAATCACAAAAACACAGATTGTGTTTCACTCATCTTCAACCTCAAAACAACCTTCCCGGATCCCTGCGAAGACTTGCTTGTTTTCCTTTAGGGGTGGACTCTTCTCACTTGTGTTTCACTCACTCTCGCCTCACAAACTGATTTTACAAGATTGTTAAGTCAAGAACTAGCAAACTGAAGTTGGTGAGCGCAATTGGTGAACCCAAGAAGCTTTCCGAACCCTTGATGTGGTCCAACCTTGCAAGCAAGTCCTCGCACGGCCGCTGCACAATTCACCAAGACAAACACAACAAGTGATAACAAAACAACTCAAGAAAGTAAGCGTTAGAGCGAGTATTTGGACAACCCAAGGTGAGCCCACACAACTCAAAGTTTGGAAGGAAGTGACACAAGGGAAGGCTTAGGCTTTTTGGCCTTGTGATGCTACTGATTTGGGGTTCCCTTCAACACGTAGCTACCTTCAAGACTTGGCACCAAGATTTGAGAGAAGGAAAGATGAAGAGAAAAGAAGAGAAGAGAGATGCACAACTCTTGGCTTTGCTTTTTTTTTTTTTTGACTTCCGACTTTTTTTTTATAAATAAAATACAATGCTATGCTCAACCAAGAATGTAACACGTAAGAAATGTTATGACTTGACTTTACGAGGAGAGAAGAAAAGAAGAGAAGAAGACAAAGCCCCTTGGAATTTCGGCTCCTTTAATGGCTGTCTTGAAGAAGCTAGGTGAAAGGGTGGAGTTCCATTTAATAAACTCTTGTTGTAAGCTGAATTAAAGCAGCTTGTTTGAATGAGGGACGGCTGGAGTTATTGAAGTGAAGGTGGTTAATGAAGGGATGAAGAAAGAAGGCAAAAGGGTGAAGTAAATGAGGTGTTAACATATGCTTCCTTCAAGTGGCAGGTTGACAACCTTTGGAGTGCCTTCAGCCAATGGAACGTGGGAGGTTATTTTGAGGTTGAAGACGAGTGTTCAAACTCATGCAACAATGGTGAGAAGAATGCAGTTCGGTTTTGATCAAGCAAGGTTCGAAAAATTTCCAAATTTTGAGTGCATGCAAGTTCAAACTCAAGAAGCCAATTCGTACCCTCTAGCCTTGAGAAACTTACTTCAAGAGGGCTCTGATACCACCTGATGTGTCCGATCGGATCCTTGATCGTCGGTTCTTGAAGTGAAGTCGAAATCGTTGCGAGAGGGTGGAGAAGTTTGGATGACGACACCTTCCTTCACGAGGTTTTGTGTTGAATTCTGCGGAGAGAAAGATGAAACTCCTTGGAATGATTGAGACACGAGCAAGATAGGCAATCCACGATCCAAATGAATCCACACTTGAATCTGGAAAGACTCTCCTAGGCTTGCGAAAACCATAATTAGGGTTTTGATAAAAAATCTAAACTCTCTGTTATGATCGAAAATCAATTAAAAACGTTCATTACAATTGGAACATCATCAAAAAATAAGAAATCAGAATCTAAACCCTTTGTTATGATCGAAAAACAATTAGAATAGACATAAGATATATCATGAAATAGAATTAGGGTTTTGCTGGAAAATCAATTTACAAACCTCGATTCATTATAATACGAGTCGATCAATCCAAAAGTAGATTGCTCGATGATGTATCTTTTACAATTCCAGGAGGGATATTCAAAATGATCGAACAAAGACGCTTGGCAAGGTTGATGAGAACGAATGAGCAGCTTCAATGGAGAGGAGAACGCAGGGTAGGATCAGAAGAACGTATATGTAACTGTTTAAGGAAATGATTTTAGATTTTCTCACTCCTCTAACAATATCCGTAATTATTTTATTTTAATTTTAAAATCCAATAACTGTTTTTTTAGAGAAAATATGGTATTACACCCATACTATATCAATCATAAGACTTAAGTATTCATCTGTCCATCATCCTCCATCCAACGTCTCAGATTAAGAGTTCGTTTGGATCCCCACCTAAAATACATTTTAATGCATTAAATTAAATTATTTTAGATAAAATATCACTATTTAATGCAACTTAATGTATTAAAATGCATTTTAGTGGCGATCCAATCATACCCTAATACATATGTTCTACCACAATTTATGTTTTACTCTAGGGTTTTCTAAGAACTAGGCTTTGCGAAAGGTCCAGCCTATATATGTAGGCACGTATATATTCCTATTCCGATATTATCTCCGTCTTTGGACTTGTCGCTTGCTTTCGCTAGAGGACTCCATAGTACTTCCTTTGTAAGTGATCTTTGCTTCTATTCCATGCTCATCAAAGTTTTGAATATATTCTCTTGTAGTGTTGCAGGTTTTTCTTCTCTTGATTTCAATGTTGAATTTCTTATTTCTGTTAGGGTGTCGTGTTTTTGCGGTGGTTTATTTGAATTAGTTTGTTTGATTCGAATTACACAATTCAATTAAGATTGTGTACCAAATAAAGTGTTCAATTTTTCAATTTCTGTTGCAAAATTTTCGGTCGATTGTACTTTCTTCACCCCTAATTTCTATGTAATGACCTTTTCGCTCGAAAAATTGGACGCAAGAATGTTTCTGATTTGATCCCCTAAAGTTATTGATTGATCTATGCATTGCGCTGATATCTTTTCTTTTAATATGCTTCAGTTTTCCCTAGTGTTGGCTTCTTGAGAGTGGCAATAATTTGGCGCGTTTTGGTGCTCACTTGTTTATCGATCCTGTGTAATTGGTTTTTAATCGATCATTCAAAATCTGGAAAACAATGGAGTATACTGTTGGATGTGTTAATCAGTTTTGGTTGCTTGGCCTTTGTACCTTGCCAAATTTCGGATTGCTTGTTGACTGTCATGCTCTTGAAGATTTTTTATGTCCTGTTTGGTGCATAAATGAATCTGTTGATGTTCTTGATTTTGTATTCTCTTAGAATCAGGAACCTTGTAGGCTGTCCTATTTCATAAACTGTGTGTTTCTTCTTTCACCAGATATAATATATAAACGAGTCAGAAAATGGGTGGAAGCTCAATAGAAGATGATTGGGATTTTCCCGCTCTAGCTAATGGGCCTCGTACTATTGTTCTTGTTGGACGTACTGGGAATGGAAAAAGTGCTACTGGGAATAGTATTTTGGGAAGAAAGGCTTTTAAATCAAGAGCTAGTTCATCGGGTGTCACAAGCACTACTGAATTCCAGAGTACTATGCTTAAAGATGGACAAGTTGTGAATGTCATTGACACCCCAGGTAAGCCAATGCTTCTTTTTTTATGTAAATGTATAAAGGTGTCTCTACTCTAATGATATTGTACATATACTAGTCGTTGACATTTTACATCTCCACCATTGTAGGGTTGTTTGACTTTACAGTTGGATCCGAATTCATTGGCAAAGAGATTGTGAAATGTATTGACTTGGCCAAGGAGGGAATTCATGCAGTAATAGTAGTTTTTTCTGTTAGAACACGATTTTCGAAAGAAGAAGAAGCTGCTCTTCATAGCTTGCAGACATTCTTCGGGCCCAAAATAATTGAATACATGATTGTGGTTTTCACTGGTGGGGATGAACTTGAAGATAATGATGAGACACTAGAAGATTATTTGGGTCGTGAGTGCCCAGAGCCTCTCAAGGTAACTATTCTTTATTTATGGCACTCCTTTTGTGTGATGTCTGCAATGCAAGCACTTTGTAAGTTTAAATTTGATGATCTTATTGGTTTGTTTTCTTGTTCATACAGAATGTTCTTCAAGTTTGCAAAAACCGTAGAGTACTTTTTGACAACAAGACGAAGGAGGAAAGCAAGAAAGCATCACAAGTTCAAGAGCTTCTTACACTTGTAGATTTGGTTATTGAAGATAATGGCGGGCGGCCTTATACAGACAACTTATTTACTGAATTAAGGGTGATTATGTTTTTCACTTGATTGTCTAGTTCTTACACTATGATAATTGAATGTGAAAAGAGCTCAATTATTATTTGACTTGCATTAATCTTTCAGAAAGGAGCAATGAAACTTCGACACCAGGAGGAGGAGGTTGATGCTTTACAAGGATACACAAAGCGAGAAATAATAGAGCTGAAGGATCAAATGCACAAAGCATATGATGAACAACTTAAACGAATAACTGAGATGGTATAGTTGCTGTATTGTATGGATTATTAATTTCTCTATTTGTTGTAGATTGGAGGGTCAGGATTTTGTAGTAGATGTAGATTAGCTGATACTTTGAACATTTAGGTGGAGTCGAAGCTGAGAGACACAACGACGAGGCTGGAGCAGCAGTTGGCAGCAGAACAAGCTGCTCGTCTGAGAGCAGAGGAGCTTGCTCAAGCTGCTCAGAAGGAGTCGAACGATGAGATTCGTAAGCTGCGGGAGAATCTCGAGAGAGCGCAGAGGGAGACCGAGGAGCTCCGCAAGCAAGCTGCATCCGGCAAGTGTGCAATCCTCTGATGCGTAACTTTATCAACTCCCTCCCTCTGTATATACTATCCTATCCTATCCTTGTTTCCAGGCTGAAACTTTTCAATTTGCAAGGGTGAAAGATTAGAGCTTTTTATGCACATTATCATGCTTACTAAGTACTAACTACGGATTATATATACATGTCATACATATCTTGTTTGGTTTTGGTTTGGCTTGGATTGGGTTGAATGGCTATTTACTCCTACAATATCTATAACAGAAGAAACGATTTTTTCGCCTGATATCCCTGAGGTAAGGTGAAATTCGCGAGGTGCTCCAAATTTTTTACCTATTTCACGCAGTATTTTCGAGTTTTTTTTTTCCGCCAAATGTCCATCCGCTAAATCTTTAACAGATATCTTAAAAAAAGACAACTGCTATATACACTATGAAATTTGTCTTTTCGCACTACCATTTTCTATGCAAGAATATGGTGTACGACGTATTTCAGCGCAAAAGTTTGAAAACGAGGAAATATGTAGAAATTTTAAGAAAAAACAAATGTCTAGAAAAAAAAAAGGCACAAGTACAAGTGAACAATTTTTTTTTAAATCTTCCTTTGACTCTAGCAATAGACGTTTTCAAGTAATCATGGTTACATGACAATAAATTCGTTTGTATCACGAGGTTTCAATATACTTTTATTCATGTACGTTTCTACACCAATTCGTTTGATATTAACTGTTTGTTATTATTATTTTTGAAAAATCACATATAACTATGGTTATATCTTATAGTTATATCTAATTTGGTTATATCTTATCGTTATATGTTATAATTATATGTTACGGTTATATTCTTTAGTTATATACTATGATTATATCTTATAGTTATATCCAATTTGGTTATATCTTATGGTTTTATCTTTTAGTTATATACTACGGTTATATTCTTTAATTATATACTATGGTTATATCCTATAGTTATATACTATGGTTATATCTTATAGTTATATCCAATTTGGTTATATCTTATGGTTATATCTTATAGTTATATACTATGGTTATATCCTTTAGTTATATACTATGGTTATATCCTATAGTTATATATTATGGTTATATATCTTATAGTTATATCCAATTTGGTTATATCCTATAGTTATATACTATGGTTATATCTTATAGTTATATCCAATTTGGTTATATCATATCGTTATATCCTATAATTATATACTATGATTATATCTTATAGTTATTTCCAATTTGATTATATCTTATGGTTATATCCTATAGTTATATACTATGGTTATATCGTATAGTTATATCCAATTTGGTTATATCTTATAGTTATATCCAATTTGGTTATATCATATCGTTATATCCTATAATTATATACTATGATTATATCTTATAATTATATCCAATTTGGTTATATCTTATGGTTATATCTTATAGTTATATACTACAAGTTATATTCTTTAGTTATATACTATGGTTATATCTTATAGTTATATTCAAATTGTTTATATCTTATGGTTATATCATATGATTTGGGTTCCCGTGCGAAATACGAAGCGATCTCGGCCGTATATTTTTTTTTTGTCAACAAATTTTTATTTTTATTTTCGTTTTCATCCCATGATCATTCTGGAATAGCCTATATAAAAGGTTCACAAATAAGCATTAAATGTTCATTTATTTGTACATTCACGTTCACAAATAAGCACTGAATGTTCAAAGACATGTGTTGGAACATGATCATGTTATATGTGAACTTTTACATCACATAAAATGAACATGTAGTACTTATATGTGAACGTCAATAATTGTTTATTCCAGAACGATCAGAGACAGTAAATAAATAATAAATAAAAAAAATGTTGACCGAAAAAAAAAAAAGTTCACCGTATTTACGGTTATGCCACCGCGTCACTATTCACTCTCCCCCCCTTTTTTTAACAGTACCGTCCCTTGAATATTACCCCCCAGATAATGAACATTATCGCCCAGATAATGAACATGTGGTGTCAATTTATGAACGCGAATGAACGCGACCGTTTCGCACTTCGCACGGTAAACATATTTCGCATCCGAAGCGGACTCTATATCCTATAGTTATATACTATGGTAATATCCTTTAGTTATATAGTGAATGGTAAAAAATGTGTAGACCTCGTAATTTAAATATCAGGCTGGCTAATTTATATTATGGAAAATCTGTAATTAACGAATTTAATTATGCTCCGAGGGTAGATATGTAATAGGCATTTAATTAAGGATGGATATAAAAGATTCTAGGTTAACCAAAAAGAGGGGGAGCTTTTTCGTGGCTAATTAATTGGGGCATACGAAAGAAAGAAGAACAGGACTGTCGCCAGAGAAGAAGCTTTGAGGAAGTCCATTCGTCGTCCATTGACTTTGATTGTAGGATCAAGGTTTTGGTACTACAATTTGGCGCCGTCCGTGGGGAGAGGAGGCGACAATGGTCAACACGAGGCAAGCTGCGAGTCAGGCGGCGGAGGATGAGCGTAGGGTTGAGATTGAGCAGATTCAGTCAAAGCACGAGGCTGAGCGCGCTACATTCGAATCCGCTTTGGCAGAGAAGGAGCAGAGGATTCAAGCGGCTATGGCGGAGATTGCAGGGTTGCGTCGACTATTCGATTGAACCCAGGGAAAGAGGCAAGTCAGTGACGTTGAAATAGAGCAGGGGGCACGCTTCCTGAGGAGTGCAGTTGAGGTTCCGACCCCAAGAGATCTTCCAGTGCGGGGAACACGCAGCGGAGGACATTTGGATGATATCGATGGGAGGAATCCGAGGGAGGATCATGGGGAAAGAAGGCAGGGGCGTGAACGAGAGCGCCACAGAGCATCATCGTCTGTCTCACGCCGATTGCTGTTTCGAGAGGTTGAGGATGTGGGGCATGATCGGAGCGGCAGGGGCGAGAGAGAAGGGTTCACGCCAGGTCAGAAAGTGTCAGTTCAGGCCGCAGGGGAGAGGAGCGGCAAGAGGGATTGGGACGTGCTGAGGGTCGCCTTCTCCGTCTATTAAGCGGGCGGGGCAAATTGAGAGATGACGTGCAGGAGCAGGCTGAGCAAAAGCTTGCTCGAGTGACATCCAACCCGTTTGTCAGGGAGATCCGGAATCAGGCGCCTCCAACTAAATTCTCCTCTCCAACCTTTGAGCTCTATGACGGGAAGTCAGATCCCGTAAATCACATATCCATGTACGCGAACAAGATGGCACTGTGGCACTCTAATGACGCCTTGATGTGCAAGCTTTTTCCGGCCAGTCTTGGAAATGTCTCTATTAGGTGGTTTCATTCTCTTCGATCGAATTCAATATACTCATGGAGTCAGTTAGCGAGGAAGTTCGTATCTCACTTTATCACGAACAGTAGAGAGTCGGCCTCGATCGACTCCCTCTATGCTATCCGAATGCGCAAGGATGAGAGTCTTAGGCAGTTTGCATCCCGGTTCATGGAGAGCTATTCGGATATCGACGATTGCAATGCTAAATCAGCCATTGGGGCATTCAAGCTCGCTCTCCTGCCTGGTATCAAGCTGTGCGAGAATCTGGTGTTAGAGCGGCCTTCGGGAGTGGTCGAACTGTAGGAAAGAATTCGCCAATATGTCAAGCTCAAAGATGATGCAAAATTAGCCCAGGACAGACGCTCGAAAACACCACCCCGCAGGCACAATAGACCCGACTCTAGCCATCCTCGCCATGGTTTCCAGCAGCCTAATAACAGGGGGTTCCATCCAACTCAATCGCAGCAAGCGGTTCATACCGTGTTCAAGATCCCTATGTATCAAATCTTGAATCAAATCAAAGACAAGCCGTTCTTTAGATGGCCGGCTCCATTAAGGTCAGATCCGTCGAGCAGGGACCAGTCCAAATATTGCTTTTATCACAAAGAGAGGGGGCATCCTACCATGGACTGCAAAGCATTCAGACACTTCCTTGATCAAATGATAGACAAGAGGCATTTGAAAGAGTTTTTAGCCGGAAAGCCGGAGGCTGTTCGTGAGCAACAGGTGTTAAAGAAGTTGACGGCTCCTGATAATGTTGGTCCGGATCCGAAAAAGCATGTGATCGAATCCAATGATAAGCAGAGCAACACCAGCAGATACGTTTACAGGCGCGGGTGCCATGCATTGGAAGTGTTGAATTATGGGGTTTCAAGCAAGAAAAGATCGCGCAGTGAGGAGAATGTCGACCTCACCTTCTCGCAGGCTGATTTGGACGGAGTCCAGATACCACATAATGACCCGCTCGTTCTGACGGTAGATGTGTGCGGTTTTGAAGTGCATAGAATTTTAGTTGACTCCTGGAGTTCAGTGGATATCATGTACTATGGCATGTTCAAAAAATTGGGAAAAAATCAGGAGGATTTAATTCCAGTGTCCACGCAATTGTTGGGGCTCGGGTCGTTCCCGGTCTGGCCTTTGGGGATGTTGAGAGCGGAGGTGATGGTCGGAGGGAAGGTTGTAGCGGCTGAATTCCTAGTGGTAAATGTCCCGTCTTCATACAATGCCATCTTGGGTAGACCATGGTTGCACGCCATGAAGGCAGTCCATTCGACTCTACATCAGGCCATCATCTTCCCGTGTCATGGAAGAGTAATCCGGGTCAAGGGAGATCAGATGGCAGCAAGGCATTGTCTGGGCATCGAAGGGAGCAGCACAGGAGTGCACACGGTTCACACTAATCCACAGGTCTTGGACGAAGTTGGGATACCGCCCGCGGAGAAGTCCGTGGAAGAGTTGCATAAAATCAATGTAAGTGAATCTAAACCCGAAAAGTATTTTTTAATCGGTGCTAATGTCTCAGGTGATGAAAGGGAATCCTTAGTTGGGCTCCTGAAAAGGAACATTGAAGTTTTCGCTTGGAGCCCATATGAAATGCCCGGGTTAAGTCCGGACATCGCCTGCCATAAGCTTAGTGTCACTGCAGGTGCAAAGCCTGTGATTCAGAGAGCGCGTCGTTCTTCGGTACAACATACCGAGGCTGTTTTGGCTGAATTAGAAAAACTCCTTGATGCGCGTGCAATCGAAGAGGTGCCCTATCCGACATGTGTCGCGAACACAGTTGTCGTGAAAAAGAAGAGCGGAGAGTGGAGGGTTTGTGTTGATTTTACCGATTTGAATAGAGCTTGCCCTAAGGATTTGTTCCCCCTTCCAAAAATCGATCAGTTAGTCGATTCAACAACAGGACACGCAAGAATGAGTTTTTTAGATGCCTATAGAGGGTATCATCAAATCCCGCTACATCCGGAAGATCAAGAAAAAACTGCTTTCACGACGCCTAGGGGAGTCTACTGTTACAAGGTTATGCCATTCGGTTTGAAAAATGTTGGCGCGACCTTTCAAAGGATGGTGGTGAAGCTCTTTTCCGGGTTGCTAGGTAAGATTATGGAGGTTTACATCGACGATATGGTGGTAAAAAGCAAAGAAAAAATTGATCATCTGAGTGATTTGCAGAAAGTGTTTGATGTTCTGAAACACTCCAAGCTCCGTCTTAATGCATCCAAATGCGCATTCGGGGTCAGCTCAAGAAAGTTTTTGGGTCATCTAGTCTCAAGGAGAGGGATTGAGGCGAGTCCAGATCAAATTAGAGCTATTGAGGGAGTCCGTAGTCCAACAAACATTAGAGAGGTGCAGAGACTAACCGGTATGGCCGCGACTTTAAATCGCTTCATCAGCAAGTCGTCAGACAAGTGTGGGTCGTTCTTTAGGGCTCTGAGGGGTGATAGAAGGTTTCAATGGGACGAGGATTGTGAACGTTCCCTAACAAAGTTGAAGGCTTACTTGCAAAAGCCACATATCCTCTCCGTTCCGGTATCTGGTGAAGAGTTATCTCTTTATTTGTCAGTATCCGAAAGGGCGGTCAGCGCAGTGTTGATCAGAGATGTGTCTGGGGTTCAACACCCAGTTTACTATATTAGCAAGACGTTGTTGGAGGCAGAGACTCGTTATGCGCCCATGGAAAGATTGTTGTTGGCATTGGTAGTAGCTTCGCGCAAGTTGAATCATTACTTCCAAGCGCATCCCGTAGTCGTAATAACATCATCTCCAATCAAAGCCCTTATGGCGAGTTCTGATTTGTCTGGGAGAGTCGCGCGCTGGGCTGTAGAGTTGGGTCAGTATGAGTTACGCTACCTTGCGAAGACCGCAATCAATGGGAAGGTCCTTGCTGATTTTGTTGCTGAGTTCGCAGGAAGTGAGGAGGGGCAGGTCCGAGAGGTTGGTTGTGCACAGAGTGAGCCGCAGCGATCCTGGGAGTTGTTCGTCGATGGGGCTAAAAATCAGAGGGGATCAGGTGCTGGATTAGTGCTCAAGTCTCCAACCGGGGAGACTATCCGTACAACCGTCCGTTTGGGTTTCCCGACAACAAATAATGAAGCAAAATACGAGGCTTTAATTCTTGGAATCATAGCTGCTCGGAATAGGGGTGCCGCTTCACTAGTCATCTACTCGGATTCTCAGTTGGTGGTCAATCAGGTTATCGGGGAGTATGGTGCGAAGTCACCTCGTATGCTGGCCTACTTAGAGCGAGTACGGAGTTTGTTAGTAGGGTGCCAAGAGTTCCGAATGCAGCAAATTCCGAGAGCGCAGAATGAAATCGCTGATGCGCTGGCGACTTTGGCTTCCTCTAGCAACACCGAATCAGAATCATTCGTACATATTGAGGTGTTGGGGCAACCGAGCATTGACAACGCAGATCTTATGGTGGTTGATTTGGAGCCCAGTTGGATGGACGCTATTTACGATTATCTGCGCAGCGACGTGGTCCCGGAGGACAGAAAAGAGGCGAGAGCACTCAAACTGAAGTCACCTCGCTTTTGGGTGTCACCCGACGAGTCTTTGTACCGGAAATCATTTTCGGGGCCCTACCTCAAGTGTGTTCCACCGTCAAAAGTAGACGACTTCCTCTACGAAATCCATGAAGGAGTATGCGGGATTCATGCCGCAGGGCGAAGTCTGGCAGTGAGAGCTAGAGCGCAAGGGTTTTGGTGGCCCTATATTCAGCGGCATGCGGAGTCTTATGTGAAGAAGTATGACAAATGTCAGAGATACGCAAGGATAGTGCACCAACCTGCAGCCGACCTTCACCCGTTGACAAGCCCGTGGCCTTTCGCCCAATGGGGGCTCGACATTGTAGGTTCGTTTCCAAAGGCCGTCGGAGGTAGGCGCTTCCTCATCACAGCCACCGAATACTTCACTAAGTGGGTTGAGGCAAAGCCCTTGGTAGGAATCCGAGATAGTGACGTCAAGAAGTTTGTTTGGGAAAATATCATCACAAGATTCGGCATTCCTTACGCTTTGATTTCTGATAATGGAACTCAATTTAATAGTGCTGCGTTTAAGTCTTATTGTGCAGGATTTGGCATTAAGAACTTTTACTCATCAGTGGCATATCCACAGGCTAATGGACAGGCCGAAGCGACCAACAAGGTTATCTTGGATGGCATTAAGAAAAGGCTTGACAAGGCAAAAGGGCGGTGGGTTGACGAGTTACCAACGGTTTTGTGGGCATACCGAACCACTCCTCGAAGGTCAACCGGCGAAACTCCATTCGCTCTCACCTACGGTGCGGAAGCCGTGATCCCACTAGAAATGGGTCTCCCCACAATACGCACTGAAGCCTTTGAGCAAGGAGGAAACGAGGAGGCCATGGGGCAAGCCCTGGATGCCGTGGAAGAGCGCAGAGAGGCTGCATCAATTCGGTTGGCGGAATACCAAAGAGAGCTGATCTGGGCGCACAACAAGCATGTCAAGCCGCACGGTTTTCAGGCTGCCGACTTTGTCTTGAGGCGGGTCCTAGGGAGCGCAAAGGATCCGGTGGATGGGAAGCTGGGTCCGAACTGGGAGGGACCCTATAGAGTGACATCAGGCTCAGGCAATGGTTCATACAAACTAGTGGATATGGCCGGGAAGGAAGTGCCACGCACCTGGAACGCCGTTAATCTTAAAAGGTTTTACATTTAGTTTCTTCTGAAATACTAGGGGGTACTCTTTCCCCCATCACGCGGTTTTTCCCATGCGGTTTTCCAATGATGAGGTTTTAACGCGGCCCCCGGATGCTTGTTTTTTGTTAATGTCAAGACCATGTTTATTCTATTGAATATGCGTACTATGAAAGCATGAAGTCACATCACCTAGACTCACGTTGCCTGAGCTCGCCTTCGGGCCACTTCGATTCCGATCGATGCGCCTCCGGGCCACTCTGACAGCTTCTGTCATTATGCTTTCGAGCCAAAATCCGCCTCCGGGCCACTTCGATTCCGATCGATGCGCCTTCGGGCCACCCTAACTTCACAGCCACCTTGTGTTGTAAGAGCATATAAACTCACTACGGATCTTCCAGCATCACCAAGTGCATCTTTGAGTTCGAGCAAGGAGCTCGAGAAGCGAGACAGCTCGGATGACATCAGCTAGGACAGAAGCACACCGCTGTGCGTAAAAACGCATAGCCCAGAGGACGAGTAAATTGGAAGAGCCAAGGAACCGCATGCCGGTGTACCCATAATGCACAACCTGTGCGGCTGGCCGTGCGTTTGTACAATGCAGTATGAAGCAGTGTACATATGAAGGAAGTTGATCGACTCGTGATGCAATGTCAAGAGAGCTCTACGATCAGGAATGGTCCGTATTTCGGATCCTCCCGCCTCGGTGAGTCAAGAGGGCCCGAGGGGCAAATTGAAGGGTAAAAAATCTGTAGACCTCGTAATTTAAATATCAGGCTGGCTAATTTATATTATGGGAAATCTGTAATTAAAGAATTTAATTATGCTCCGAGGGTAGATATGTAATAGGCATTTAATTAAGGATGGATATAAAAGATCCTAGGTTAACCAAAAAGAGGGGGAGCTTTTTCGTGGCTAATTAATTGGGGCATACGAAAGAAAGAAGAACAGGACCGTCGCCAGAGAATAAGCTTTGAGGAAGTCCATTCGTCGTCCATTGACTTTGATTGTAGGATCGAGGTTTTGGTACTACATATAGTATGGTTATATCCTATAGTTATATATTATGGTTATATCTTTAAGTTATATCCAATTTGATTATATCTTATGGTTATATCCTATAGTTATATACTATGGTTATATCTTATAGTTATATCCATGTTGGTTATATCATATCGTTATATCCTATAATTACATACTATGATTATATCTTAGAGTTATAACCATAGTATATAACTATAGAATATAATCAAATTGGATATAACTATAAGATATAATCATAGTATATACTATTGTTATATTATATATTTATATATTATGGTTATATCATATATTATATTATATAGTTATATATTATGGTTATATCATATATTATATTTTGTTATATCTTATAGTTATATACTACGGTTATATTCTTTAGTTATATACTATGGTTATATCATATAGTTATATCCAATTTGGTTATATCTTATGGTTATATCCTATAGTTATATACTATGGTTATATCATATATTATATTTTATAGTTATATATTATGGTTATATCATATAGTTATATACTATGATTATATCTTATAGTTATATACAATTTGGTTTTATCCTTATAGTTATATAACTATAAGATATAAGTATAAAACCATAGTATATAACTATAGAATATAACCAAATTGAATATAACTATAAGATATAGTCATAGTATATAACTATATAATATAACCATACTATATAACTATATGATATGATATAATATAGGATATAACCATAGTATATAACTATGGAATATAACCATAAGATATAACCAAATTGGATATAACTATAAGATATAACCATAGTTATATGTGATTTTCGAGAATAATAATTACAAACAATTAATATTTGGTAGAGAAACATACATGAATAAAAGTATATTGAAACCTCATGATACAAACGAATTTATTGTCTTGTAACCCTGATTACTTGAAAACGTCTATTACTAGAGTCAAATGCAAATTTAAAAAAAAAATGTTCACTTGAAAACGCCTATAACCATAGTATATAACTATTGAAAACGTCTATTACTACGTTGCATCTAGGGGATTTTTTTTTTCCTGCGCCAGTATCTGGCGTACGCCAGATTTTGGCGTAGGAGCCAAATTTCAAAAAATAAACAATGGCCATATCTTAGCTCTACACAGGTATCTTGCGTACGCAAGATACCTGCGTAGGGTAACTTCCTTCTCTACGCAGGAATCTTGTGTAGAGGTTTGTAGTTCGAATGACCGAAAAACGTAGTGTATATAGCGGCTTCATAAAAAAAGGGAAAAAACAAAAAAAAATGGCCAAATGCCTAATCGGATTCTTCAATACGAAATATGTATCTAAAAGATTCCCTCATTTAAGATTCTCTCAGAACTACCAAACAAATTCCAGTTTTCAACCTAAGCAACCAATATAAATCTTACTCACATCAAGAAAAAGAATACCCATAACCCTAATCCCTTCATAGTTTATACATTACTCTTGAGCTCGTCGAGCCATCGAGAGACGCTTTCGAAGGTGGAGCTCCGGGAGATATCGTAGACGACAAGTGCGCCGACGGTGCCGCGGTAGTAGGCGGAGGTGACGGCGCAAAACCGCTCCTGGACGGTGGTGTCCCAAATCTGAGCCTTGACTTATTTGTCGTCGATTTCCATGCTATGCATCTGGAATTCCACGCCAATTGTGGCCTTCGGGTGCATGCTGAACTCGTTTCGAGCGTACCGTGATAGAAGATTCGATTTTCCGACTGTGGAGTCTCCAATTATCACGATCTTGAAGATGACTGGGCATTTGGGATTTTCTTTTTCTTTTTTTTCTTTTGCTTTTTCTCGTTTTTTTGGATTTTTTTGATGGATTTGTTAAAGATTTAACGGATGGCTTTTGGCGAAAAACAAAAAACAAAATTCAGTTACCGTGTGAAATATGTAAGACTTTGGGACACCTCGAATTTCGCCTTAGGGATATCAGAAAAAAAAAAACAGTAGATGAAATTACTGAGAAGGAAAATATCTACATTTACATACGCTAGTTTCCAAATGTATTGTGGATGGTATTCAGTTGATGTGAAAATTGATTTGATCATAATTTCATCCTAGCTACGTTAACTGAGAATAGAAGATAATCAAAACCGGGTAACGAATCACTTGGATTGATCAGATGGAACAGGATAAAGCAGGCTCCATTCAAACTTAGAAAATGTAACTAGTGTAGTATCTGTGTCTTGTCCGAGATTTGTTTATTTTTTCTTATATATTAAAAAATATTATATAAAAATTATATATTTAATTGATATAGAAATAAATAGGTAGTGACTGTTATAAAAGTAGATAAATGTTAATATAAAAAATGACTAATTGAATTAAGAGTATAAACAGTAGAGAAATAAACAGTAGAAAAATGAGTGGAGAAACATTATGTTAAGACAACAATAACTAAAAGAAGTAAAAAATCAGTAGCGAAACATTCTGTTAAGAAAACAATATAGAAAAAAACAGTAGAGAAAACAATAGAGAAAAAAACTGTTTGATCAACTAAGATTCAAAATTTGGATTGCTGCAGTTCATGACATATCTTTTCATGCTTGTAAATTCATAATTTGGATTGGGATGATCAAGGATGAAAGGGTAATTGAACTTCGATTGTGGGAGTTTATGTCATTACAGAGTTTGTTTAGTTTGTGGAATTAAAAACTATCAATCAATCAAAACTAACAATTATAGAGAAAAAAGTAAATGGTAGAAACAGGTAAATACCTAATCAATCACTCAAATGGTATTTCTCTAAGCAATAATTTTGTGCACGGTTAGTTCAACTTTGATTGTGGGAGGGGTCTAGATTTATAACCATAAAATAGTTAGGATGAATTTCGATTGTGGGAGGGGTCTTGATATGACTGAATATTTTTATTTCATAACTATTTTGCTGCTATTTTAGAAGTAAAATTCATATAGGTGTCACTGCAGATCGTCCAAAAGGCATCCTTTATTCTTTTGTGTTTAATTTTGGAAAGAAGGGTGGTTGTAGATTTTTGAATGTTGTCTTTATTATATTCTGTTTAATTTTAGTATAGTATACATATGTTTAATTTGGAAGCAAAAATGTCGCCTTTATCATTCCAGATCATGCAATTGCAAAGAAGAGTGATTGTAGATTTTGGAAGCAAATTATACTTTTAGTATAGTATTCGAATGTGTTGCTGCTATTTTGGAAGCAAAATTCTGCTATTGCAGATCGTCCAAGGCACCCTTCATTCTTTTATGCTTACTTTTGGAAAGAAGAGTAATTGCAGATTTTTTAATGTTGTCTTTTTTATTTCCCGTTTAATTTTGGTATAGTGTACGAATGTTTAATTTGGAAGCAAAATGTTGCCTTTATCATTGCAGATCGTGCAATTGCAAAGAAGGGTGATTGGAAATTTTGGAAGCAAATTAACTTTTTGGTATAGTATACGGATGTGTTCTTGATATTTTGGAAGCAAAATCCGTTTTTGAAAGTTGTCTTTAAGAAAAATTCAATACGGATGTATTTTGTGTTAAATTTTGGAAAGAAGGGTGATTGTAGATTTTTGAAAGTTGTCTTTATTATTTTCTCTTTAATTTTGGTATAGTGTATGGATGTTTAATTTGGAAGCAAAATGTTGCCTTTATTATTGCAGATCTTGAGCCTTTAATCTTGGTAATAGTATAATCCTATATATAAGAATAAAGATTTCTGTAAATCTTGTATTACTCGAAATATTGATTATATTAATTTAAAAAAAAAAAACTGAAAATGGATAAAATTTCATGTGGCAGAAACAATGATAGGATAACATGTGACATAAGAATGGGTGAGTTTAATAGGAGGATGCCATGTGGCTTAGAGGGGTTGTGGTTTAGTAGATATATAGTAGATTAAATTTTGGAAAGAAGGATGCTTGCATATTTTTGAAAATTGCCTTTATTATTTTCTGTTTAATTTTGGTATAGTGTACGGATGTTTAATTTGGAAGCAAAATGTTGCATTTAGCATTGTATATCTTGACCCTTTAGTTTTGGTAATAGAATCTATTATGTATCTACTAAACTAGAACCTAATTACACCACATGACATTCCCTCATTAAAACCGTCACATGGTACTCCCTCATTAAAACCGCCACATGTCATTTTCGGCTTTTTTCAATAATTTAAGATAACTCTAATTATAAATCAAAGATTATAATCCTCAACCTATCACTCATTTTTTCCTAATTTAAATACAAATCAAGTACAAAGATTACAAATCCAAAATTTCCTAATTATATACAAATCCAAAATTTCCTAATTATATGTATGATTGATATACGAATTTATCATCCGAAATTGATTTTATTATCAATATTATCTTGATCTATTTTTTAAAACATAGATTGATTTTAATAATTATTAATACGACGTAAAAACTCATTCCATATTACACTAGTAATCATATATTTAAGAATACAGATTTTTGCAGATCTTGTATTATCTGAAATATTGATTATATTGATTTAAAAAAAAAATCTTCATCTCCAATGGGAAGCTGTGACCTTCTTCTTTGGTCTTATCAACACCCTCCTCTTCCCCCCTGGACAAAAGAGAAACTCTGCAGCCAAAAGCACCAAAATCACATTAGAAGAAGCACAATCCCTAAAAGCCTTTGCAAAGCTTTGGCTGAACCTTCCCTCTCTCCAACTAAAAATTAAGCCTGTCTTCTCTTTATGCTCTGGTCGGCGGCCACTTTTATTCCCATGCGCTAGGTCGCTGGAAAAGACGGATGGTTTTCCCGGTACTCCTCACTTCTCTGTGGCTACGGAGCTGGACAACGCTCGGGTTCTCCCCCCCTTCCTCGGATGGACGCATTCCTGCTGGCTCGTTGTGGTGTCAATCCCGGCGGGATCATCGAGAATTTGTTGTATCATCCTGGCCTCCAGAAGTTAATCCCAGCTGCAAGGCTAAGGTGTGAAAGTCCAATTTCTTCTATCCTTAGCACTAATATCTACTGGATTTACTACCACTATAATTATAACAACAATACTATTCGGTTAGCCATATATTGTTTACTCTCTTTTCACAATAAGAACTTTGAGTCAAATTGTGAGAGTTTTCTGTGTGCTGATGTGTCCTGGTGTGGTGCTTGCTTTCCTTGCCATACTACTCCCCTGCCCTTACTATCATCCGTGATGGATAATGGTAAGAAACCTTTCTATGTAGTTATCTACACTGAACCTCTAGATGAAAATGCTTCACAAGCATCAAATCCTACCAAAACTTCTATCACAACATCATCCTTTAAGGATGATAACACTGAACAACAAGTTAAGACCAAAGCCCCTACTTTGTTAAAGTTTGAAGGAGATACCAATTTGAGCTATCACCCAAATCTTGAAAAAGAAAGCTACTGCATTTTCATCCCTGGCCTTGATTTGATTAAAATGCTTCTCTGGCCAAGATCAACAACTATGAACACTAAAAATGATAATTTGCTTCCTTTCGTGTTAGAGAGGCACCTACACCATCACAACAAACCATCCACCTTGATCACCATATACTTTAGCTGGATTTACAATACGCAATATGATAATAATGTCCAACAAGTATGTGCTAGACAACCTAACCATTATTTTTGGTTGATTGTTTGTAAACAACCACCAATCCTTCTTAGGAGACTGAGTATCTCGCAGAGTAATTCTCTTATGTTGGTTACCATCAACTACATAAATCTATTATCAATGGTTATAATTAGTGGTCACATAGACTTCAGTACAACATTCTGTTTGATAATGTTTTTAACTGGTTCTTGTGTCCATATACAGGATTCCATGAACCCTTCACCCTCAAGGGCGAACAACCACCAAGCAAACTCTAATCACAAGTATACCACCAGGGATTGCTATAGATGGCACAATTTCCGGTGTATCAAAAACCAATGTGTAAAACATTTTGAGATTTTATCCGTTGTATTTTATGTTGACTGGAACCCACTTGTCTGCTACTCTAACACAACCATCATATCAAAAATTAGAACCAATACATATTCTACCTTGTCATTCCTCAAGTATCCGAGAATGTATTATAATCATAACCTGAGCCTTGGCTTAATGGGCCTACTAGCCATTAATCAAAGAGATTACATTGACCTTGAACTCTTGAATAACAATAAAAAATGGGCTTTCTACGCCCATACCAACCCACCAAAGCCTTTAGAAAGGTTTCTCAAAACAATATACTACAACAAGGGAACCTATATCTAAATACACTTAACAACGACAAATGTTATAATAAGAAACACCAAATGTACCAAAGCAAATACCAATCTTTTGCAAGATCAAATACACTTGCAAATTTAATACAATTGTTTTTATGAAGATAAGCCTTTGGAACTGTCGAGGTATCAGTCGTAAAAACCTATGGACTGATATAGATGCTCACTGCAAAATTGAAAAAATCCAAATCATGGCCCTTGTTGAAACAAGAACTAACCAAGAACCAATAAAAGGTCTTTGGCTAAAAGCCGGGTTTGATACTTTCCACTTCTCGCCCGCTACGGGTTTCTCTGTTGGTATATGTGTCATGTGGAAATCTTACCAGTTTCAAAACGAACTATGCGAACTAGCACACATCGATAAAAGATTCATAGCTATCAAATACAAAATCATTGATAAAAATCACTATATGATGATTATTTTTACATATGCCCCACCAAAAGAAAGTGAAAAAATGAATTCTGGAACCTCCTCACAAACTTTATTCTACAAACTCATATGCGTTGCATCATCATTGGCGACTTTAACGAAATTGAATCATATTCAGAAAAGATGGGTGGTAGCAATAACCCCACTCCAGATTCCAAAGACTCCATAGTTTCAGAAATACCTGCGACCTCCTCAATATTCCAACACAAGGTGGTGAATTCACCTGGCGAAAAAACAGAACAGAAATAAATAACATTTATGAAAAATTAGACCGGGTTCTTATTCATGATCAAATTTTGCAATGGTTTCCTAGAATCTTCACCAAAAATCATGCTTTTACCTCATCAGACCACTGCCCCATCTCAGTGGAACTTGAAAATCCTAACCCTATAAAGGCACAACCTTTCAAATTTGAGAGAATGTGGACAACAAGAAGATATTTTGAAAATCTAGTTAAACAAGCATGGAGAATCGTAACACAAGGTTCCCATATGTACAATCATGTTAAAAAAAACCTTGCACTTAAAATTAGTGAAAAAAATTGGAACAAAACTACATTTGGCAATATCTTTAACCAAATTAAAGAAACAGAAATAGAACTTACTAAGATCCAAAAAGATATCATCTACAACCCAAATCAAACCTTAATTAACAAACAAAACAGACTCATTAATAAAAAATATTGTCTACTATCTTTTCACAAAAAATATCGGAGTCAGAGAGCCAAAACCAAGCATATTAAATCAATTGACTCAAATACTAACTGTTTCCATGGAATTGCGAATGGAAAAAGAAGCCGCAAAATCATACGGAAAATTAGAACACAAGAAGGAACGATCATTATTGGACTTGAAAATATCTGAAATGAAATCAGATCAGATTTTGAAAAAAGGTTCAAAAAAGGAACAATAGATAACAACAACCTACAAAACTTGCTAAGTAACATTACAAAAGAGGTTACAGACCAAGATAACACCACTCTAACCAAAAAAATTACTAATGATGAAATTAAGCTTGCTGTTTTCAACATTGGTAGCGACAAATCACCAGGACTCGATGGAATGTCCGCACTATTTTATCAAAAACAATGGCACATTGTAGGACTAGTTGTCATTAAAGCAGTTAAAAGTTTCTTTCATTCTGGCATACTTCTCAAACAGATCAACCACACATTCATTACCCTAATACCCAAATGCGATAATCCCAACTCGACAAACCATTATCGACCAATAAGTCTCTGCTCAACCATTTATAAGGTCATCTCTAAAATCATAACAGAAAGGATAAAACCCATCTTAAATAAACTTATCCACCCCTTATAGGGCGCTTTCGTTACTGATCGAGCCATCCAAGATAATATCCTGATAGCCCATGAAATCTTTCACACCTTTCGCGCTAAGAAAGGCAAAGAAGAACGGATCGCTATCAAACTTGATATGGAAAAAGCATATGACAAAATTGAATGGGAATTCATTTTAACTGTCCTTAACAAATTTGGTTTCTCACCAAAATTCATTGCTTGGATCAAAGAATGTATTAAAACCGTCTCTTTCTCAATCCTAGTAAATAACGGTCCAACTGACATCTTCCATCCAAAGAGGGGGCTTCGTCAGGGCGACCCCCTATCCCCCTTTCTTTTTATCCTTGGAGCAGAAGTTCTTGCCAGGAAACTACAACATGAAGCCAACTTCAATGCCAAACAACTAGGGTTTAAAATAAATCGGTTGGGATCAAATATCCCATTTTTGGCCTTTGTAGATGATATTCTCATCTTTGCTAAAGCAAACCAAACATCCTGCCAAAAGGTTAAATCAATAATTGAAGATTACTGCTCCGTATCAGGACAATGTGTTAACTACCACAAATCTGCTTTTCAAACAACACCCAATACACCAAATAATACCAAGACTTTGATCCAGTCAATACTCAATATTCCTAGCTCTGTATCTTTAGATAAATACCTGGGATGTCCAATCATTAACGGGAAAGTTAACCAAAATACCTTCCAAGATACCATTCATGCAACTACTATACAATTATCAAAATGGAAAGCTAGCTCTCTTTTCCTTGAAGGGAGAGCAACCCTCATTAAAGCAAATCTGGCTGCCAAATCAAATTACATTACAATGTTTTATGCTACCAACATCTTTACACCACAAATTGGATAAAGTTAATAGAAACTTCTTATGGAATAAAGAACAAACGTATAAACCCCTAATCGGTTGGGATAAAATTTGCAAAAACAAATCAAATGGAGGGATTGGAATCCGTAAAACGGAAGACATGAATAAAGCTCTCCAAATGAAACTCATCTGGAAACTCTTTGCTGAACCAAACAACATCTGGGTTAAAATCATAAATGAAAAATATCTTAGGAATTCAAATATTCTTAACTATACCAGAAAAACTAACCACTCATGGCAATGGGGACAACTCATTAAACTCCGCAATGAATTTAAAACTGGCCTGCAATGGCTTATTGGAGATGGTTGCTCTATCAACTTTTGGGAGAATCACTGGACTCCTAATCTTAAACTCAAAGACTACATCCTTCCGCATACCATCATCAACCCAAAGGCCAAAGTTAGTGATTTTATCACTAATAAAGAATGGAACTTCTCTAAACTTAGAGGCGTGCTTCTTGATGAGGCCGTTGATAGTATTAACAATATCCAGTTACCACAAAACAATATCCCCGACCGACTATATTGGGCTCCCAATAAGAATGGTTGGTTTTCTACTAAAACAGCATTTGAACTTATCACTAAACAAACTAACCCAACAACTAATGATCTCTCATGGTTGTGGAAAATTGATACCTACCCAAAAGTGAAGAACTTCTTATGGAAAATATGTCATGATGGCCTACCCACTAAAGCTAGATTAGCACAAAAACATGTTGCGGTTTCCCTTGCATGTGACTCTTGCAATAACCTTCATGATGATCTAAACTACTTTCTGTTCAAGTGTCCTAACACACTAAAGCAAATAAAAAACCAAAGTCAACCTATTGAAAACTTCATTAAAAGTTTAAATACTAATAATAAAAAACCAATAGAATTAATCCGGGAACTTCAACCCTTACTTTCCAAAAGTGAATGGGTCTGTCTAGCTACCACTTGGTGGGGCACCTGGATTAATAGAAACCAAATAATTTTCCAAACACCAAACCCGGACAAAATAAAAGACCTTACCTTATACATCAAAACACTTATTCAGAATTGGAACAAAACTAAACAACTAGAAACAGATGAACCTAAACAACAAAAACCCAATCCAGTGCAAAGACGTAAAGTCAAAAACATTAATTGGGACAAACCTCGTTCAGGATTCTGCAAAATAAACTTTGACGGTACTAAAATACCAAATGGAAACAGGTACAGGATTTATTATCAGAAATGAAAATGCTGAAATAATCCATATGTCCAACCAATAATATGGTTGCCTATCTATTCTCATGGCGGAAACCATGGCTTTAAAAAACAGTATCAAAAAAGCAATATCCCTAAACCTCAATAAAATTGAAATCGAAGGAGACAACCTTTGCCTTATTAACTCTATTTTAGGCATTTGGACTTGCCCTTGGGAAATTAAAATGGTCATCGCTGATATTCTTATCGATCTCCGTTCTTTTCAGGAAGTCCTCATCAGGCACGTTTTTTTGGGAGGTGAACCGTTCTGCTGATCAAATTGCTAAACTCAGCTTCTCACCTTCGAGATTTTCCTTGAATTCCAATCCAGAACTTCGTGTTCTCATCCGCAAGGATGCTCTAGGCCGGACCTTGCACCGTTGCTAGGTCCCGTCTAATTCTTTCCTCATCAAAAAAAGAAGAAGATAAGAATGGGTGAGTTTAATAGGAGGATGTCATGTGCCTTAGAGAAGTTGTGGTCTTGTAGATATATAGTAGATTAGTATGAAAGGGTAAATATGGAAACCACATGCGAAATTGAGTTGCCAATCCAAAAATTTCTCTATGAAATATACAAGTTTTACTTGATGAGCAATTGGTGAACCACTTGACTTGAAAGGCCGACGGGAGAAGCACCACTTCTCATAGCAATTGGTAAAGCTTTCTACACCCAAATCATAAGGAGATAAAGCTTTCTACACTAAACTCGTACACAGTGGCTATTGTGTACGAGTTTCACCTATTTTTGTACTTATATTACAATTTATTTTATAGATGTAATTTTTAAAAATTTTATTTCGAGAAGCATTCAATGAAGATGACAATTACTAATATTAGAATGAAATTAATAATGAAGGTTAATAATCTAGTTATTTTATATGGTCATAGTGTTTTGCTAGAAATTAACTATGATTTATAAGTAAATAAGATTGGACACATTTCTAATTATAACTGGGCTAGATCAAAGTAACTTGAGGCCCATATATGGGAATATAGGGTCGGCCATGTGATGGCAATTATGGGGTGAATTGTTCATCAAGTAATTATAATTGTTATCTATTTACTAAATGAATGGATCAAATGAGAACCATTAGTTAGGAGAGAAATGAGAACAATCGTGGGCTGTCGAATTTGAGGGAAAGAACGGCCAATATTAGACTTTCATTAAAAGGCGAATAATTCAGCCGTGTTGAATTTTTCCCGTATTTTTGCCGAATGTTTCACCTATTATACATGTTTTATTGGAAAAATCCATTTTTACTCACTGTGAACATATTTTTGATGTTCATCACTTTTGCCCATAAATGTTCACCACTTTCATATAATATGTTCACTATTCCAGCCAAATTTTATCTGTATTTTCCCCCACTTTTACCCGAGTTTTTCTCGTATAATACGCGCTTTTTTGGAAAAATATGTTTTCACTCGCTGTGAACATATTTTCGATGTTCATCACTTTGCCCATAAATGTTCACCACTTTCACACAAGATGTTCACTATTCCAGTCAAATTTTACTCGTATTTCCCCCTAATTTTACCCGAATTTTTCCCGTATTATACGCGTTTTTTTGGAAAAATACGTTTTCACTCGTCATGAACATATTTTTGATGTTCATCACTTTGTCCATAAACGTTCACCACTTTCATTCCAGATGTTCTATACTAGTACACTGTGATGAACATCTACGATCAAAACAGTGAACATCCGTGTTCACTGAGGGGCTGTGAACAAATTTTTGAGGTTCATCACTTTGTCCATAAATATTCACCACGTTCATTCCAGATGTTCACTATACTGTGATGAACATTTACGAACAAAATAGTGAACATCCATGCTCACTGAGGCATTGTGAACATTTTTTCGATGGCCATCACTTGTTTTAAGCATACATGTGAACAACTATGCTTACATGTGCATCACAAAACACATACAAGAAAAATACCTTTTACTTACTTTAAACTTGATTTTATATTAAAGATTACTAATATTGTGTCATATAAACATGTAATGAACATTAAATGATCATTTTTATAAAGATTTGAGAGTTTAGAAAGGAAAAAAGAATAAAAAAAACACTAGCAAATTCACTATTTTTTAGTGTAAAGTGGTGAACATCATTGTATTCTACGATGAACATCTACGAACAAAGCAGTGAACATCCATGTTAACTGGGAACAGACACGCGCGTGAGGGCGGGAACGCCTCTGGTGTGTTCTCAATTCCCTCATGGAATTTGGTTCTCACCTGAACCGGATCCTAAAAGGAGTAATCTTTATGAAAAGTAGGATAATATAATTGTTATACATATCCTTTCTAAATACAAGAGATTTATCCATTATCTCATATGTTGAGAAAATACATACACCACACCCATAGTAGCTAGGGCATGCCGAACCCCTTGTGCAAGAGACCAAGTTTTGAACTTTCGTCCCGTTCTAGCAAACGTAAGCAAGGCGATCTAGACCCATGCTCGTATGGATCAAGTAGAGGAATCACAATTGAGGTTCTATTCTCCACGTTGATCCTAGCTTGAAGATTTGCATCGAAAATATATGTTACTACTTCTTATATGATTCATATTGATTTATGCATGAGATCTAAATCCCTACAACGGTATCACGAACCTCTTGCATAAATTAATTTGATTATGATTAAAGTTGTAAATTGATGCATGTTCCTGATTATTTTGGTTCAATTAAGGTGGAGAATTGATATATGGATTTAATTGCATGATTAAAATTGTGATTTTAATTGATTGGATGCATAAAGTTATGAATTTTATGAACACATATACTCGAAATTTCACCATACATGGCCGTAAATTATAAGCTTTAAAATGTAATTTTTTTGCTTAATTTTAACCCTAAAATTCAAAATACATATATAATCAGTGGCGGATCTAGTGGGGGGGGGGGGGGGGGGGGGGGGGGGGGCTGCCGCCCCGCTTCGGATTTATATGACTAGTATTATATAGGAAAAGGTTTATACAAAATCACAATGCTTTATTGGTGCAGTTGGCACATGAACTGGGCATTTTTGTTTTCAAATCCCACCCGCCCGTGTTCGAGTCAGACGCACTACATGCATATTTCATTTTTTATTTTTTTCATGCCCCCCCCCCCCCCCAAAAAAAACAAGTAAATAGTTCAATAAAAAATTTAAAAATACCTAGTTCAGTAAGAGTTTTTGTTAGTATGTAATAACTAGTGTTTAAGATTTACAATTTAAGATTATAGAGTTGTATATAAGAGACTTAAACAAAAAAAATCCATGATTAGAGAGTTGTATGTTATTTTATTTATTTGGTTGTAATTTCAAAGGTTACCATTTAAAATATGTTAAAACTATTTCTAGAAATCTATTTAACTTACTATATATTTCAAGTGTATATCAGTAAACTATAATGATAATATTAACCATAAAGTTTCTTAAATACAATCTAAGTTTTATACTAATATGTAAGTATTATATATCAAATTTTTTGTCAAGAAGTAAGTGTCAACTTCAAACATCAATAAATTATTGACACGTCACCCACTTTATTAGATAAGTTAGGCTTTTAGCTCGTCCACCCCTTTGGTAAAAGACTTGTCATGTCGGCTCTAATATACTTGTCCGACAGCCAACATCTCTATATACCTGACGTTAATCCCATTAACAACATGTAAATTCCAACACACAATTTATTGAATACATTAAAAATATGAGATTTTACATGTTGATGTTAATCGAATTAAACCCTAAAAATTTAGAATTTCATGCCTTGAATTTTGCCTGATTTGGTTAATTTTGCATGAGATTGGTTCATACACTAATTTATCAAGAACCCTAATTTTATGAAACTTACACCCTATTTTCTCTCAAATACACAAAAAATTGTAATTGTCACAAAGATTTGAGTGGAAGAGGGATAAAACCGCGGATGGATGGCTCTTGTGGTCCACGACGATTCGCGGGGTGGGGATGGGGCACGACTAGGGTGGTGCGAGGCAACCAGCTGGGTGGCTGCCGGTGCGTGCCAAAGGGTGGTTGGTGCAGTGGTTGGGGATCCTAGGGCAAGTGTTGCCTAAAGACCTATTTTGCCTAGAATATATATGGAAATAGATATCTTATCTTTTGAGTATATATTCCAATTATGTATATTTAATGATTAATATTGGTATTAGAATTTAAGTAATTATCCTATAAGTTATTTTAATTAGGTAAATTTTAAAGTCTATTAATAAGATTAATAGTGATTGGATGAATATATAATTTGATATTAAAATTGCATGTATGATTAATATTATGATATTCTTATTGCATGCGGTGACTGGTATGACCCAAAATAAGATAGAAAATACGATATGCGTATCGTTATTGTTTTCTTGTACACGATATGCATATCATTATATATTTTTGTAAAGCAAGAAAAAAGATCCTACGAAAAATCCAGGATGGAGATCCAAATTAGTATCAAAGATAGAGATCCAAGAGGCGAACAAGAATCTATAAAGATTAGATCTTATAGGTTTTTAAGGGTCATACTAGGATCACATTTATTTTATGCATTTTATATTGCTTTAAAATCCTTTCTAAGTTTATGCATGTTGTTTATTTATGCTATTTAGTTCACTAGTAGATAAACTAACGTAGTAAACTTAGGTCACTTAAAAGAAAATTGAGATTTTGCCTTTTCAATTCATAACCTATGAGACCCTTGAAATTTGAAGGATAGTTTTTTGCCAAAGCAATGTGTCTTTCTTTGACATTGGGATAGTACATGTAAATCTATATAAGAGGTTTACAACCTTGGACCAGGGCCGTCTAATCAAATTCGGAGGTGTCGTGCAATAAGTTAGATGGTCATGCTAAACTAATATTCATAAATATATATTACAAAAACTAATTCATATAATAGCATATAATATTTATGTAAGTATGATATCACTTTAACTAAAGACTGAAAAATTATATGAAAGGTTAAAAACACAATGAAGGAAAATGAATTTAATGAAAAAAGATGAAAATTGTAATTATTATGAAGAAGAAAATATAAATCAGTAATATTACTTTCTTTAAATAAGAAGAGAAATTTATAATTTGAAAGTTCAATTTTCTTTTTCTGAAAATAATTTTAATAGAAGACAAATGTTATAAATATTAGATGATATAAAGTATTAGATTGTATAAAAATTGAAATGTTGAATATACAAATAAAGAGCAAATAAAATAAGAAATATCAAATTGGAAAAGGAGGCTCAAATATGATTCATATGAACGCTTGGAGGAGGGTGACCTTGGAAATTGATTAAACAACAATTCAACATGAATTAAATGCATAATTGAGGGGCCTACATGAATATTTTAAGTAAGAATGATAAAAAGGAAGAAACTGGGAGATTATAAGAATCAAACACGGACTTCAGATATACAATGCGCTTGTGCCACTACCAGCCATTTGTGATACGCCTGTGTGATTGCCTCTAATACACTTACTCTTATTATATGAGGCCCAAAATTTTAGGGGCCCTCTTCAATCACCCCTTTTGAACATGTTCATGGACGAGCCTGATCTTGGTTTGGTTATACTCAACAAAACGTCAAAAGATACATTTTTGGGTTTTGAGGCATAAGGATAAGTCTGACATAAGATGTAGCCTATCAACCGAGTGTTATAAATGTTATAACTAATAAAAGTTATTTACCTTGATCACATAGGACTTAGGGAAATACCAAAGTATGCTTAAGTTTTATTTGAGATAGGATCTTGGAATCATTTTGTTCACAAGGGACAAATATTATTTGAATAAAATGTACATTAGCTTATTTATGTTTAAAGCATGTTTAAATTCTTTAAGATTTTATATGACAAGCATGTATGACAAATATAATTTATATTTTGAATGTTATTTCTATTGTAGATATCATGTCTAGAAACGATAACCCCACAATCACCAGCTTGCATTCAGGTCTTGAGATGAATAAGCTGAACGACAATAACTTTCTCGATTGGGAAAGAAATCTTAGAATTGTCATTGACACCTCTATCCCAACTCTGAATGCGATGTTCAATCTAGCTGACATAGTAGTTGAGAAGGAAATTAGAGATAAGTCAGTGATTGTCACTTGTCTAATGTTGGCTTCCAAGGAAAAACCTTCAAAAGAGGTTTGAGAGGATGGATGCTAACACCATCATTCGTATACTGAAAGTCATGTTTTAGATCAAGCCAGAATGGAGAGGTATGAGACTCACAAGGCAATTCTTGATTGCAAGCTTGAGAAAGGATAGTCAGTTAGTGCTCATGTGTTCAATATGATTGGAGATTTTGAGAACATGGAAGGACTTGGCTTCCATATAGTCAAGAGTCGGCTACTGACATCATATTGCACTCTTTACATGATGGTTTCACCCAATTCAGACTGAACTTCAATATGAGTGGAGTTGGAAAAAGTCTTGAAGAACTTCATGGGATGCTCAAGATTGTTGAGGAAAACATGTTGTTGAACCAAAGAAGGAGATTCTCATGGTCAACAAGGGAAAAGGGTTCAAGAAATGGGCAGTTGGTAAGAAGAAGCTTGTGCAAGGGAAGAGCAAGGAAGTTGCTCATCCTAAGCCAAAGGCTCTTGAAAAGGATGAAGTAACTGTTGGCCACGAATGTTTCTATTGCAATTCAAAGTGGCTTTGGAAGAGGAACTGCCCAAAGTACTTGGAAGACAAGAAGAATGGAATTATGAGTTCCAGTTCAGGTATATATGTTATAGAAATCCTAGCAGCAAAATCTTCAACTTGGGTATTAGATTTTGGTTGTGGTTCTCACATTATTTTGAATGTGCATGGACTAAGAAGAAGTAGAAGCTTGACTAAGGGAGAGGTAGCCCTACTCGTTGGAAATTGAGCAAGAGTTGTTGCACTAGTAGTATGAGATTATAGTCTGCCTTTACCTTTGGGTTTAGTTTTAGAACTAAATAATTGTTATATCGTTCCCTCAATTACTAGAAACCTTATTTCAACTCCTGTTTTGGAAATTGAAGATTATGATTTTATCATTAGGAATGTATGTTTTTCTATTTATAAGAATGATATGTTTTATGTCAAAGCTCCACTGATTAATGGACTCTATGTGATGAATTTAGAATCAAATGCCTATAACATAAATACTAAAAAGGCAAAAATCAAATGATTTCAACATTACCTATCTATAGCATTGTCGTTTAGGTCACATTTGCTTGATACACATGAAGAAGCTCCAAAAGGATGAACTTCTTTCGACAAAAAAAAGGATGAACTTCTAGCCTCATTTGATTATGAATATTTTGAAACATGTGGGTCTTACTTAATGGGAAAGATGACAAGATCACCTTTTACTGGAGTAAGTGAAAGGGCAACTGAACTTTTGAGCCTAATTGATGTGACTATGTCCCATCATGAAGGCCTTGACACCCAAGTCGCCGCAGCGGCTGCCACTCCTGTGCCATCCTCGGCGCCATGCAAGCCACCCAAGGCCACCACACCATCCCAATGACTTCCCTCGGACACCACGGCTCCCAAATACTCCCCCATCCTTGATGAGTTGATCCAGCCCAAGTGCACCGTAGAAGAATTATCGAGGCTTGAAGATGGCCGCACTTCCTTGCCCACGCCCGACACCCCCACGTCACCATCAACCACCTCGCATGTTGGCCCGCACACCCAAGCCCCACAAGACTCCTCAAGCCCTAGGAAGAGTCCTCACATAGGGTTGTCTGGAGAAAGTCCTAAGGAGCCTCACGAGATACAGTAGTGTTATTATTCAATATTCATATGAGTACAAAAGAGAATATTAGGGGATTACGAGAATCAACTCATATCTCCTCATATCCATTATTATCTTAACAAATCTCTAATAATCTAATTTCATAAATTAATTTCATCCTAATATGCTCTCGCTATTGAAGTGCATTGCAGTCGGAAGATGAAAACTAGATTGGGAGATAAATAGGCGGAGGCGGAGTTGATCTCGGTTTTGTCAGAATCAGGCGGAGCCAATCATAGAGTCTCCTGGAGTGGAGCGTTGCTCTCTCTCTCTCTCTCTCATTTTCATTTTCTGCTTTTGTTGTGATTTATATTACTTCGTTCCACGATATCTTATTTCAGCACCGTATCACTTTCTTTCTTTGTAAGATATCTTGTTTCTTCGGTATTTCTTCTACTGTTCTTGCGTAATTTTTTATCTCAAGTCTAAGCGATTGTGAACAACTGAGTTTAATTTGATGTACGATTTTGGACAACTCTATCTAGCTTTTGTTTTTATTGTATTGATATTTTGTGTAATTTTGATTGTGGACGGCTTATTCCTTGCCTTTTGATTTGAGTTGATGGATATTGTAGGATATGTATAGTTGTGATTGCGGATGGACTAATTCTTTGCCTTTTGATTTGATTCATTTGATTTGGCTGTTGAACTTTTGCAAAATTCTTGCATGGATGCCGACTTCTCCTACTTCCGATGTAGAGATACAAGTTGTTTGTACTTTTCCATTTGCTTTAGGATTCTCTTAAGTTGTACTCTCTTTCCTGAAATAACTCTGACTTCATTTTTTATAGTTTGATAGGGATCATCAATGCCTCATAGTCTGAGGATCAAACCTGCCAAATGTAGGGTTGATTTAACATCTGAGAATGTTGGGAGAGTGAGAATGAGATGCAAGTCTAGCGCTTTGTTGGAAAAAATATTCCTTTTCCTCATTCGTGTGATTAAGATGGGAAAATAGGACAACTAAAAATGTAAACTAATATTTGTATAAAAGGAAAGAGACAAATGCAAGACTAAGTAATTTTGTGGGCACACTCACCTCTCTTCACAACTCTTGGATGCTTCACACTTACTTGATGCTCCAAATGGGTACACTCTACCCCTCTTTATACTAGAGCTAAGTGGGTTGAAGTGAGCACTTCTCCAGAATTCTCTTGGAAGAGAAATCTAGAGCTTGTTTATAGCTCTTTCTCCTTAGAACATTCTAGCTCTTCTACTTGGGCTTTTACATTGGTCTATACTTAAGCCCATTTGGTTGTTTAAACAGTGGGCTAATAAGAAGGGAACCCAACACACTCTGGCAAAATCCCTTTCTAAGAAAGTCTTTGGTTAGTATTTTTATGGACTTCAATTTATGTAGACTACTAGAGTTTATTTTTCGGTGAGATCTTGTGCAAAGATTAGAAAAAACTAGCTTAATTCTCGTGCCTTGAACGGGTGATTTAATTTTCGTGCTTTACACATGTTCGATATATAATCTACATAATTAATTATTATACTTTAAATGAAAAATAAAATGAAAAATCAAATATCAGTTATAGAGTAAAAAAGATATTAAAAGATATATCTATAAGTGAATATGATTATAGAAAATTAAATGAAAAGTTAAGAAAAATGTGCTATAAAAAATTACAAATCTCTAACATATGTTCCTCTAAAATTGAGCGGTATGAGTCATCATTGTATAAGTTGGTGGAAATGTGTGAACTTAAGTCTTAACTCATATTCATAAAGAATGTCTAAATTTGCACCACATTCGAACTTCAACTCTAATAAAAATTAAATTTTTGTAAACAATTATGGTCTTATTTGCAATCATATTAGGTTAAAAATTATGTTTTTAGATATTTGATAAATGATTATTCTATTTTTGTACTTTTATTTAGAATTATTTTAAATATTTAAATTAAATTATAAAAATAGCATTTTAAGAAGATCTATAAATTTTGTAGAATATTTTCATAATTTTCTTGTTTTTAAAATTGAAAAAATAAAATATGCATTTGATTTTTTTAAAATAAAATTATATGCTAAATGAATGTGATGACATGTTGCAAAAATGATGTGACTTATTTTGAAGGCGACACGTGGCATTAGAGAGGTTATATAATAATATTAAATAGTAGATTATATAGTAGACTTTAATCTTGTTTCGCACAGGCATACAAGAGCACGACTTAATTCATAGTATAATGAGCAAAAAACATGTATAAAATCAATCAATTTGCGTCATATAGTTGGGTCTCTTTGGTATAATCTTTCAATAAGGTGTGTTATGGTGATAAGGTACTTAGTTATGTCGATAAAAAATCAAAGGCAACCTTATGAAATAACTATATACATATATATGGTGAAACAAATAACCTATTTATATTATTATTAGGGAAATTATTGATTATCTAATTAATTAAATTCAAAAAGGAAAGAACGGACAAAACAACTATGCCTAATGCAAGGATGAAGATTTGATTCCATATATATAACAACACATATACTAAATAACTATATAGATCGATGACCTAGTTAAACTTCAATTATTTGTGTTATTAATTGTAATTTAATTATGAAGAGATTAGTGATAGGTTTGAAGGAATTGTATCCTTTAATTAAAGGTGCAATTACCGAACATGGAATATGACTATTAATAGAGATTTATAATCTGGGAATTTTAGGGGTCGTAGTGCTTTGCTAGAAGTCAACTACGATCAATGGGCTTAATCGGGTTAGGCCCATGGCTATAATAACCGGGTCCTATGAGGTCACACACATAGAGTTATCGGACTGGATCAAACCGAACCGGAAGCCCATGTGGGACATGGATTTCGGCCCATTAGCTTAATTGGGATATTGGCTTTTATTATTAATGGATAAAAGTTACCATTCATAATTACTTGATAAGGAGATATCTTATTAGAAGATATATGGAAACAATATAAAGATATTGTATCCATAACTAAATATAATATATATATATATGATATATTGATATTACATAGGTGATTAACATTCACGAACAGAATATCTCCTCCTCCAATTCAAAGAGCACGGCCGTATCCTACTAGTGGAAGCCTCGTTCGTCGTTTTAGTAGACGAGTTCAAAGGCGATCTAGATTCCAGACTCGTGTGGACCAAGTAGAGAAGCCACACTTGAAGCTTTCGATCTCCGCTGAAATCTTGCAGGAACGTTTTAGGCTCGCATCAAACAGTATGTAATTCTACCTCTAATTGATTCATATCGATTCATGCATGAGATCCTTGTTAGATGTTAGAAAATAGTTTTCTGAAATTCCGCTTATACGTATCTAAACCCAACAGTGGTATCAGAGCCTCTTGCATAAATTGATAGGATCAAAATATTAAAAGAGTTAATTTTGATGCATGTCTTGATTCAAATTAAGTGGTAAATTGATATATAGGTTAATTTGCATGATTAAAATTCTGATTTTGATTGATTGGATTAGTAAAGTTGAAGAACTTTATGAACAATTATGCATGTAAATTATTCTACCCATACTTAATTCATGTGATTTAATTATGCAAGAGATATGATTTTTGGCATGTTTTAAATCATTAGATGAAGATTTGATTTTCATAAGATGGATCAATTACCCAAATTCTGTTTTTTTTTTGTTAAATTCTGAATTTAATGGAATTGTTCCATACAAATACCTAGGCCGACTATATACAATCAATGGAAGAAGAGCTTCCTACATTTGATTTGCTCTCGCCGGTGCTGTTGTACGTAGAGGTCTCCGTCAATGGTGGCAGAGAAGGCTCCTGCAGCAGCTCCTCTTCTTCTTCTTGGTAGTGAGGATTCCGGTCCGTGCGCGCACCCGGCTCATGGTGATGAGCCCAGATGGTGCGACCCACGGACGGCAGGCGCGGACCGACCCCGGCTCATGGGGATGAGCAAGCGGACCACGGTTCTGCACAGTGCAGAACCGCAGCCTGCGCGCGGTACGGTCTGGCGCGCATGGGCTCGGTTTACCGGACCGCTGCTGGGTGCACCGTGTGCGCGCGTTGCTGCGGTGGCCAGCCATGGTTCGTACGGTGTAGACCGCATGGTTCGGTGGAGTCGGCCCGCAAGGGGGTGTTGGGTTCGGTGGGCTGGAGTTGGTCCGGGTTGGACTCGGGTACGACTCGGTCCGGTTGGGTAGATTTTGGGTTTTAGGATATTTTCCTAAAAAATATAAGATAAGATCTTATTTGCCCAATTGGATAATATTTGATATTATCTACAATATAATTTTCTAAAAGTTGTTAGGATAGATTCCCACTTGATTAAGATAAGGATATTTGATATCTTACCTTATTTATGCATATCTTATCCAATATTGCATTTTAATGATTAATTATGATTAATGCTATATATTAATTTTAATCTGAATTAAGAATTTGATATTAAATTATTTATGTCATGAGATGATTTATTTAATTTAATAATGTTTTTATTTAAATTTATTTAAATTGTTTATTGTTATTAATTAGATTAATATTCTTGATATTATTTGATATTATTATTGCATGCATGTTTTATAATATTATGATATTATTGCTTGCATGAGGTGACTAGTATGGCCCACTTTAGGATAGAAAATACGATATGCACATCGTTATGTTTTCTTGTACACGATCTGCGTATCTTTATGTATTTTTGTAATTTAATTTTCAGCAATTAGATTATTTAGAAAAATATGTAATACAAGAAGAGAAGATCCTAAGAAGATCAAGGATGGAGATTCATGAAGGGTACCAATGATGGAGATCCAAGAGAAACAAGACCCATGAAGATTAGATCTTTAATTTTGGTTATTAGGGGTCATACTAGGATCACATTTAGTTATTGCATTTTGAATGCTTTATTATTTCTTTAAGCCTTGCATGATTGTTTATTTATGATATTTTTTTCACTAGTAAATAGACAACCATTGCATGCTTAAGTCCCTAAAAGAATATTGAGGTATTGCATTTCCATATCATAACCCATGAGGCCCTAGGAATTCGTTGGATAGGTTTCGCCAAAGCGAGGTGTCCTTCTTTGACCTTGGGATAGTGAGGGTGGATCTATATAAGGGATTCATAAACCTTAACATGGTTATACTCAACAAGAGACCAAAAGGCAAAGTTTTGGATCTTGAGGCATAGAGATGAGTCTAACATGGGATGTGGGTCATCAACCAAGAATTATAAGGAGTTATAATTAGTAAATGTTACTTACCTTGATCACATGAGACTTAGGGAAGTGCCAAAGTACACTTATGTCTTATCTGAGATAGGGTCTTGGAATCATTTTATTCACTAGAGACAAACTTAATTTGAATAAAATGTGCATCTGCTTAAATTTTAAAGCATGTTTAATTTTGAGCTTTTGCATGTCAAGCATAAACTTATCTGCATGTTACTTCCTTTGTAGATATCATGTCTAGCAACGATAACTTCAAATTCACCATGCGCTCAATTGTTGAGAAGGACAAACTCAATGGAACAAATTTCCTTGATTGGGAACGGAACCTGAGAATTGTTCTCAGATCCGAAGGACGTGAGGACGTTCTAGATAACCCTATCCCTTCTTTGACTGCCGCTTCTTCTGCTGAGGAGAAGGCGAAAGAAAAGGATATGAGAGCTAACTCGGTGCCTGTCACCTGCCTTATGCTCGCTGCTATGGAGTCTGGCCTTCAAAAGAGGTTTGAATGGCAGGATGCTCATACAATCATGACCAACCTGAAAGTGTTGTTTCAGGAACAGGCCAGGATTGAGAGGTATGAGACACACATGGCCATATTGGAGCGCAAACTTGAGAAGGGTAAACCAGTGAGTGCCCATGTTTTTGACATGATTGGTCTCTTTGACCAAATGGCAGCACTGGGTTCCCCATACAGCCAAGAGTTGGCTACTGACATCATATTGCACTCCTTGCATGATGGATTTCCTCAATTCAGATTGAACTACCATATGCATGGAATTGGAAAAACCCTAAATGAACTCCATGGCATGCTCAAAACAGCTGAGCAGAACATCCAAGTTGACAACAAGAAAGAAGTTCTCATGGTCAAAAAAGGAAAAGGGTTTAAGAAGGGGCCTAAAGGGAAGCAACAAAACCAAGGGAAAGGCAAGAAAGTTGCCCAACCCAAGGCAGCTGAGAAGCCAAAGGTGGTTGTTGAGTATGACTGCTTCTACTGCAAGGCCAAGGGGCACTGGAAGAGAAACTGCCCCAAGTACCTGGAAGACAAGACGAATGGAACTGTGAGCTCCACTTCAGGTATTTTTGTTATTGAAGTCTTAACAACCAAATCTACTACTTGGGTATTAGATACCGAATGTGGTTCTCACATTATTTCGAATGTGCAGGGACTAAGAAGTAGGCGACAGTTGGAGAAGGGAGAAAGATAGACATGTGCATTGGAAATAGAGCAAGGGTTGCTGCACTTGCCGTATGAGATTTGATTATAGTCTGTCTTTACCTTCTGGCTTAGTTTTAGAATTGAATAATTGTTATTTTGTTCTTTCAATTACTAAGAACCTTATTTCGACTTCAGTTTTGGATATTGAGGGTTTTGAATTTGTTATTAAGAATGGATGTTTTTCTATTTTCAAGAATGATATTTTCTATGCCAATGCTTCTTTGAGTAATGGACTCTATGTGTTGGACCTCAAGTCTGAAATTTATAACATGAATACTAAGAGGCAAAAGACGAATGATTTGAGTAAAGCCTATCTATGGCACTGTCTCTTGGGCCACATTAGCTTGAACCGCATGAAGAAACTCCATAAAGATGGAATTATCAAATCAATAGATTGTGAATCTTTTGAGACATGTGAGTCATGCCTAATGGGAAAGATGACAAGATCACCTTTCACTAGAACGAGTGAAACGGCTACAGAGCTACTGGCCCTAATACATACTGATGTATGCGGACCAATGAGCACAGAAGCTAGAGGAGGCTATCGATACTTCATCACAATTACTGACGACATGAGTAGATATGGGTATATCTACTTAATGGCGCACAAATCTGAATCCTTTGAAAAGTTCAAAGAGTTTCAAAATAAAGTAGAAACTCAGACTGGCAAGAAGATAAAGGCACTTCGATCAGATCGCGGTGGTGAATATCTGAGTCAGGAGTTCGATCACCATCTGAGAAGTTGTGGGATCGTAACACAACTGACTCCACCAGGCACGCCACAACTGAATGGTGTGTCTGAAAGGAGGAACATGACCCTGTTGGACATGGTCTGTTCAATGATGAGTTTTGCTAACCTTCCAGTATCCTTCTGGGGATATGTAACACCCCCAACTTATTGTTGGAAATGCCACACGCAGTGACCTCAGACGTTGCTGTCCGATGTCACCCAAGGCTTTAATCGGAACAATTAACTTAAATAAACATATTAAATAACAAAAGGTTAAACAACGGAATACATTGTATAAGTTAAACTCAACCTTTTATTAAAAGATCTCTCGTCAAACGAGGAGATGATTTTACAACAGAGTGATAATACAACGAAAAACTTATAAATTACACAGCGGAAGACTTTTAAGAATAAACCTATCACATGACTAGGTTATAAAAATATACATTAAAGTAATGTCTAACGACCTTGAAAGACCGGCACTTAAATCTGCAACTGCAAGTCTCTTCTTCAATTGGTTACTTCAAGTCTGCGGAAACCAACCACTGATGTGCCGTATGGGACGGATGACACCAGCCAACCATGCAAGGAATAAAACCCGGTTGGTTAGTCTAATGAAAGACTATGCAAGGGTGAAAACAGAGTGGTTCTAGTGATCGTAACCGTTTACTATCATTGTCCCTCGAATAACAACCGAAGGAATGATATATAACCCGGAACTTTCACGGAATGATTAAAGTTTAGATATGCACTGAAAAGCAGACTCCAAAGGAATTGAGTCTTAAGGGAAAAATATATGAAGAGAAGACTCCAATAGATTGAGTCTTACGGAAACGTATGACAAAGTTC